>OY365791.1:11156968-16156968 GCA_959347355.1 Napeogenes inachia | reverse complement strand
CTACCCCTGGGTTGCAAGTCCCAGGCATTGTTTTGCACTCCTCTCCTTGCAAATCGATGGGCGTGATGGGCCCGCTCGGTGAATCCATGGATTGCTAAAAAGCTTCGTCGTGTCATTTTTCTGCTTAATTAAGTTTTAAATTATGATAATTGTAATATAATAAAGATTTCCATTAATACTTTACTTGAAAAGGCTACTGTGATAATATATATTGATATGTTTTTATTATTAATAAGTAAAATAAATCGTTCGTCTGTTACATGATACAATTCATATAGTAAGGCAGTTCACGAGTAATAATGGTGTCATTTGTTCAGTCAGCTGTTACATCGGCGCTGTAAGAGTCTTAATTTATATTTTATTTACACGCTCCGCTTCTTTCATTTCACTGATATTACTGTGAAAAAGAAAATTATGATCTCCGAAATCACATTGAGATGAAAAATATTTATATTAATATCGGAAAAGTAAATTGAAAGAAATGGAATCAAATATTGTTTCCTCTTAAAAGTATAATACTTGCTTCTATAAATGCTGCTAATACCAATAATCATTATATATTAAGTTTATACAAGGATGCTGCTTCTAAAAACATCTTTAATAATAATTTATTATGGTTATTTTTATAAAAGTAATCGATTATTTTTTTTCTTAATTATACGTTTATAAAGGAGACATTCTTCATTCTTATATTATTAGAGTAGAATTACTTAGAGAACATAAATTACTTTTTAACGAAAATATTACAGTATATTTTTTTAATGGTTGTAATGGTAGTAATTAAAAGATAAACTTTTAATATTGTAGACTTTTTTCCAAAATTATTTTTTAAAATGTTTGTTCGGAAAAATATAACATGTTTCGAAATTAGTGTGAGACACAAAAACTTTTTTTTTCAAATTTATCAAGCTGTAATAGATTTTTCTCAATGACGTGCTGATCTTTCTCATGGTATTTTTTCTCACCCACACATGATAAAAATAAATTTATTCATCAAAATTATTTAGTATTATATTAAAATACGTATTTATAAACTTTATTTATTATTTCGGTTGTATTTTAACTTTCAGAAATAACATTTCTTGAATATACCTATACATATTTATACATATCCTTTAAATTTTAATAAAAACATACTTTAAATAAAGTAACAAACAAAACAGTAGACACAAATTGATAATTTAATATAGACTAGAAGCTGTGAGCTAAGTAAATTAATGAAACACGAAGACTAACTTAGCCTCAATGCTATCTGGTAATGTGATTAACTAAATTTACTTTTGTTTGTTAGCTACCTAAGTAATAATAATAAATCTATATTATATTCTGTTTTGTCTTCAATATTATGATTTATAAAACAACACAGTATTAATTTTAAAAGTTCTATTACCAATATATTTGTTTAACGGAAATAAAAGCTATTAATCGAATTCCGGAAAGTGCGTATATTTTTCAAAACTTGGTTTACTTTACAATACAGTTTTGGGGTTCAATATGGATATCATAGAGTTTTTCTCACAAAATGAGCAATAAATCCCAAAAATACTTTTCAAACCCAACTGGTAAATCCAATCCAATTTAAAAGTGAAGTGCTTTCTAACAAACAAATAATTCAACTCTGTTATGGATGAAATGAAATAGATTTAAGAGGATCAAGTTATTGGCAGGAGAGTCGTAATGAACTTGTATTGCTATAAGAGAAGATGCTTATCAAACGTGGAAATGACTTGGTTAAGAAAATCTACTCAGATGATGTATGATTGAAGAACGTGGAAGAAATAATTTAGACCGACCTATCGATCCCGAATAATTGAGGTAATGGTTTGCGGATGGTATTTATTGTTTGTCGTTTATCGTTTGTCGTTTTTCATTTTTCGTTTGTTGTTTGCTGTTTATCGTTCATTGTTTATTAAATATTATTTATTATTATTATTATTATAAAATAAAAAAACATATTATTCTTATCTAAATTATTCATTAAGTTACGCAATTTATGCACAGTATAGTTTACCGATATTTTCATGGGTTATACAAATCTATCAAGAATATGGTAACATAGTAAGACGTCATCAAGAGGCTTTTGGGACATAAAATCTATTTACAGCGGTTTCCGGAAAATGTGTTATTGGTAACTATGATATTGTTAACGACATCAACCTAAAGAACGCTGGTAAAGAATTTATGAAAAGTGGTATTAACCTTAGAACAGTAATAGTTTAATTCAATCAACTTTTATGTGATGTCTTAATATAATAAAAATAATAGTCTAGTAGTAGTCTAGCTTAATTAGTCTATATTGGGACGATTTATAATTATTACCAATAACGAAATGATAAATTGATTAAAATAGTTTTTTAGTATATTCAAAATATGAATTTTAATCTTTTTCTTTCTTTTCATTATTCCTCCTTTTAAAAGTTCTTTTAATTAATTGGAGTTTAATTGTATTATGTGGCTTTATAGCTACAATTTGTGGCTAGGTAAATAACTTGTGCTAAGTAATATGATATTTTGATATAGCACTATTTAGCAAGTAAAAAGTTAGAAAGGATATAATTATATAAAAGATGTCGTTTTTAGACATCTCTGTCGAGCTTTAATAACTTTAAGAAAATCAGATTTGACAACATTTGATTCAATTTACTAAAAGATTTTTTAAGACTCTTCTATATACAAATTAAGTTTATTAAAAGAAAAGTTAATTGTTCATCTTTATTCATCTTTATAAAACATCTGAAATGCTGTGTGATAGTAAATTAATAGGAGTATATAAGACGTGATTTATAATTAAACACAAACTTTTCGATATGTTTTCAATTAAAATAAAGGGAAAATTTCTAAACGATTCCTAATCATATATTTTTAAGATTAAAATATTGGCAAACGATCTACGAATGTAGTAAATCGATGATTTTTGTCACAACACGTTCTAGTGACCTGTTAACCTGCCACAAACAAAAAAATATATACAAAATGTCTCACTTGTCAGTGAGTATATATTTACAATAAATATTACCATTGTACATTTTCTTAAATTTCTACAACAATACACATTTAAATATTAATGTTTTCAACTATAATAACTTGAGTAAATTTATTTGTATAATTTTTATTTATGCCCATATTATAATAAGCTTTTTATATTAAGGCCAATTAATCGAAAAATATTGCAATTAAAAATATAGGTATGAAAAACCAACAGTAAAAATAACCATATCAAAAACAATATTAAAAAATATATAGAACGAGTTTTTGATTGTTATAAATAAAAAAGAGAAAGTATGTAACATATGGTTCAGTTATTTTTTTTTGGATATCACTGTGCAGATTCTAATAATGGTAGTATTTTTAATGCTGTATCAAATAATATAACTAATTACCTCTATTGAGGTTATTAATATAAAACCAATCCTACCCTTGTCCAAATTAATTGGGGTCATGTCAGCGCAATATGGCAATTTCTACCACATTATTTTAACATACATCTACTCAGCACCAACTTCAGAACCAACTTAATAACATACCTTTTTTTATGGTTACATCATAAGATTGTCCAGTATATACCGTCATTCAACCATTAACCATCAATCATCAAAAATCATTAAGCATACTCTGTACAAGTGTCAAATAACATTTGATACTTATGCGTTTCCTTGATATCAATTATCATAGTTCATACTAACACCCAATATGTATAGATAACATCCCACCTTTTTTTTTAAATATATTTTTTAATATTCATACAAACCTCATTCATTACAGCATAATTACAACAATGCATACATATATTTCAATACATTTCACTGCAAATGTATTGAAGAAATCTTTTCGAAGCAATCAGAAAAGTTAGAAATCATCTTACAACAAATGAGCACACTATTGAACCTCATAACTACAATGTTAAACCGATTAACAAAATGAGTGCACTCAAGATAGCAGCTTGGAACCTAGATATCTTATCCCCCAAAACACATGAAGTCGAAACACTAATAAAATTACAACAGTTAGACATACTACTCATATCTGAAACACACTTCACTGCTAGGAGTGATGTTAGAATAAAAAAACTATAAAATCTATAAGACAAACCATCCTGACGGAATCGCCCATGCAGGATCAGCAATCATTATCAAATCATCGATCAGACATCATGAACTACCACAGTTTAGGACAGTACACATTCAAGCTACCACTGTTACTATACAGGATAAAAATGGTGATTTTAATATTTCCTCTGTTTATAGTCCCCCAAAACACAAAATAACAGCAGAACAGTTCACAGAGTATGTGCAAACCTTGGGAGACCGATTTATTGCCGGAGGAGACTGGAACGCAAAGCATGCTCAGTGGGGTAGCAGATTATCCACTACCAGAGGCAAAGAACTTAAGAAAAGCATAGATACTAACTGTCTGACTACTATTGCTACACCCGAACCCACACATTGGCCTAGTGACCCCAACCGATTGCCAGATGTCCTGGACTTTTTTATTATGAAGGGACTGTCTAGACTATTTATGTCGATAGAATCCTGCTTAGATAGCTCCACAAATCATGTTCCAGTCATACTGACTGTCAGCACCACTGTTCTTAATATGGAAAAAAGGCCGAGACTATACAACAAGCACACACACTGGGAATCATTTCGGGAAGTAGTGGACAAGACACTAAATACACAAATTCCCTTGAAATCACCAAATGATATAGACCACGCTACTCAAGAACTAACACAAACAATTCAAATGGCATGCTGGCAGTCCACATTAGAAAACTCCAATCAGACACCAAGACAAAATACTGTACCTTGGAATATTAGACAAAAAATACTAAATAAAAGAAGACTGCGACGAGTTTGGCACAACACCCGGCATCCAGAAGATAAAAGAGCTCTTAACACAGCCATACGGGAGTTGAAAGACATCCTGAAGGCAAATCAAAATGCTACACTTGAAATCTACCTAGAGTCACTTACTTCCACTAAAGCGACTGATTACTCACTGTGGCGTGCCTGTAAAAACTTTAACCAGCCACAAAGCTCCAACCCTCCACTCAGGACAGAAGACAACATGTGGGCCAAATCAAGATCAGAAAAAGCAGAGCTCTTCGCAAACCATCTAGCCACGGTATTTGTTGATAATGTTGCTGATCCGCCCATTGATGAAAGTGAAATAGACGACATCCTAAAACAAGACTTTCAACTTGACATGCCCTTAAAATCTGCTTCACCTTTAGAAATCAGTAGGTTTATCAAAGATATGGACAGTAAAAAAGCTCCTGGCTTTAATCTTATTGACAAAAAAATCCTCACAGAACTTCCTAGAAAAGGAATACTATTTATAACTATCCTCTGTAATGCAATCCTGAGAGTTGGTAACTTTCCAGCACTATGGAAAGTTTCCCAAATCATATGATACTAAAGCCAGGCAAGCCACCATACGAAGTATCTTCATACAGGCTGATAAGTTTGCTACCAGTGATATCCAAACTGTTTGAAAAGGTCCTACAAAAACGACTGCTCAATGCTCTTTTTGAAAAAAAAAAATTCCCTGATCATCAATTTGGATTCAGACAAGAACATGCAACTATAGAGCAAATACATACAGAGTGTGCCATGTCATAAGAACATCACTGGAACTAAAACAATACTGCTCCTCAGCCTTCCTTGATGTGCAACAGGCATTTGACAGGGTTTGGCACAAGGGTGTCATGTGCAAGATTAAATCATTGCTGCCTCACACCTACTACAGTGTACTGAACTCATACCTATCAGAAAGAATATTCCAGGTAAAGACATCACTTCTAAATTCCATCCCATTCAAGCCGGTGTACCACAAGGCTCAGTCCTTGGGCCCATACTATACTCAATATTTACATCGGATATACCACAGACCACAGGAGTTACCACAGCCACTTATGCAGATGATACGGCACTTCTCGCTGTGAACAAATGCCCTATACAAGCGTCAAAATGCCTGCAATCTGGTCTGAAGAGCATCAATAAATAGCTTAAGAAGTGGAGGATTAAAACCAGCTCAACAAAATCAACGCACGTAACATTCACTTTGAGAAAAGAGGATTGCCCACCAGTGACCCTGGGCGGTAACCAACTCCCTCACCAGTACTCAGTGAAATATCTCGGTATGCACTTGGATCGCAAACTAACCTGGAAGAAACACATATCCACCAAAAGAGACGAGCTAAACCTGAAATCTAGAAAGCTACAGTAGCTGCTCGGTCGAAATTCACGACTGTCTTTGGACAATAAACTTTTAATTTACAAGACTGTACTTAAACCAGTGTGGACCTACGGCATCCAACTGTGGGGGTCAGCCTGTGACTCTAACATCATGATGATACAAAGAGCTCAAAATGGCATCTTAAAGCACATAGCGAATGCCCCATGGTTTATTAGGATCAACGAATTGCATGGGTACCTTAAAGTTAACACAGTGAAGGAGGAAATCAGACACCACAGCTCAAAATATAAAAAGAGGCTGAAAGGGCACCCAAATCAGTTAGCAGCAAAACTTACAATCTCTGAAGGCAAGGGTCGACTAAAGCGGCGTAAAATCATGGAACTGGATAGCCTCATGCCGTAGGCTTCAAAAGAAACTTAAAGAGTTACGTCCTGAAGGGGATGAGCTCTACATACCAATCCGCTCTCCACATATCTGCTCATAGTCCACGACTGATTGCATGATTACAGCATAAATAAAAAAAAATAAAAAAAAACATTTCACTGCAGTATTATAAGCTCAGATTTTATAGCAAATAAATAATGTTCAAAGTTGACTTCACTACTAAATATAAATGAAGCTTAACAGTTTTTGACATTTAAATTGAAAAATACAATCATAACTAACTTTTAAATAAACATTCGTCATTCATTTTTAGGACAAGGTTGAAAATACTCAAGCAAGTTTAAAAGTAATACTACTACTATATTTTAATCTTCTATTTAGAAAAATATTTTCAGTCCTGATTATATAAGTTTGTTTAGTTCTTTTTTCAGAAGAGTTTTATATCTAAATTTACATTATAATTATTATTGAATTTTTATATAAATAAGGAATGAAAAATAAACCGATACGGGCAGGGATTCGAACCCGCGACTACTGGGAAACCGTCCCGTTGCTCTACCAACTGAGCTGCCGTATCGCTAAATAAACCGATACGGGCAGGGTATTAATGAATTAAAATAATTCATACATAGTTCGTTCGTGTATCATAAAATGAAACCAGTTACTTAAATTCATATTATATCATCAGTCCATTTGGTGTCAATTTGGTGATTTGATCTCGCATAAAATACTTTTTTAATAATATATTGAATTTTTAATTATCTAAGTTTTTTATTTATTTAAGACCTTTCATGAAAATTATGTAAAGTCAAGTTAGCATCTAAATATAACAAGAATAAATAAAATGAGTTAAACATTAAAACATTAAATGACATACAATATCATAATTATTAAAGGAGGAGGAAAAACATTACACAGTGTCATATATTTATTTCTCATTTTCAAAAGGCAAATTGTAAACTCATTAGTAAATGGAAAATATTTTTCTTCATTTTGTCTGATGCTTTTTATTCTCATGTTAAAGTACGTTGACAGTTCGCAATTTCTTTTAATTTTTAAAATATTATTGCTTTGGCATTCAGCTTTTGTTTTGTTATTATAACTCGTATTTCTTTAATTCGTACTTTATTGCTGCGTCATTTTTAAAGTAAAACCTGGAGATGGCGAGCCGCTGAATGTGAGAATTAATGTTGATAAGTACTTTGAAACTGCTTTTTGCTTTAATGGATATGTTTCAATAACTTTAGATCTCTAGATTGTTATTAGGAGAATGATATTTATTTTTGGTTTAAATTATATTTCTTTTATTTATTTATTATATATATTTTTCGGTTTTGTTAGCTTTTTCATTTTATTGGAATTAATATTAGAAATGCACAATATGTACTATTCACAATCTCCGTTCCAAAAACGATAAATAACATTTTAGGATTACCTGTTAGTCACTCTCAAAGTTATGAGAACTTTTTTACTGTCAAGGCTGCTATCTTATGGAATTCCTAATCCCAAGATATCCGACAGTCAGAGTCAATATGTGATATATGCTGGTAAGAATAATTTCAAGAATCAAAGAATTATTTTATACAATTAAACGACCATTGGCTTATAGACAACTACAATAACTTTACAATTTGAATTTAATTTACGGATAGTATAACAAATTAAAATTAAATAACTAAATCTGTATGACTAAAATACATTATCTTGAACTTTATTTAATTAAAAATTTATCTAAAATATAAAGTTATTCAAACTTTATAAGCTTACTTTTATTATTTTTTCCCTTGTACTATATTTTATTTTTAAAACATTCCATCAGATATGATAATTAAAAAAAATAACCCTAGATGCTACAAAAGACGTGCGGTGTTGACAGTTAAATGACGCAGTAGTGACTTTGCATTCGGGTCAAGAGCCTCTTGAAATTAACAATAGGCATTGGTTCAAACTATAAAGCAAAAACTCAACAAATCTATGAAACTGACTCTTCAACTCAATAATACCTATATAACCGGAACGTTCATGTTGTATCTCAAAATTGAGATGAATTTATTAAGAGAATTAATATATATATATTTCGCTTTTGACACATATAGAGTTTACGTAATGTTATTAAAATTCAACAGAGATTTCAGAAAGCGAAAATGATGTTTAATTTGATATATGCTCATACCCTCCTAAACCTTTTAACTTTATGAATTGTTATTTATATAAAAATGTTGTACTATGAAATTTAAGTTTTTTAGTTATATCCTCGAGCAATAAATAGGTAAAATAAACTTTGTTACTGAGAAAGTCACTATAAACACTCAATTAGTTTTAAATTACTACATGATTATTACATTCATTATTATAACTTTAAAACCTATATAATATGAATCTAGGTACTTGTCTTTACGTCTTTATGCGAAGGTTTTTACAATATTAATAGAATAACATATGGTTACTCGTTTGTTATTATCATGAGACCGCTCCGTAAGTAAGATATGTGTCCCAAACAACCCTATGCTCTTATCTTCGATATTTTTCTAATAAAATAAAAATAAAATAAAACTTACCGTTAAAATATCGGTAAATTTTTGGTGCAATGTTAGTATTTAGGTAATCCATTGAATTATTCATTTCAATAAATCATTCAATCATATATTAAGAGTTTAATTTCGTTAAACTTTAATCGAATTTAAATAAACAAATTTTGTCTAGTCTTAGATCATATTTTTATGATTGTTGCTTTTAAAATTAATATTAACTAAAGTGGAACAAAGGAATATCTTTATATTTTTCTATTATTTAATAGATAGGACTCATTGTTCATCTTGACAAGTTGGATTAGGAGACGGATAATTTCCAAGTATTATATTACGCGGTGGAAAAATTCTATGGCATCCTAATTCTAGCTAGAGGCCTATGTATAACTAGTCTAACACTACATCTCTGGTACTGGTTGTTTACATACATTTATAAAAACTATAATTTATCCGGTCGTGTGTAGAGTCCAGTGGTCACATATTTGCTGGTGCCACAAAGGATCATCTTGCAGTTCTGGACTCAATTGAGAGGCGAGCAAAGAGGCTTATAGGCGATTCCGAATTGGTCTAAGCCGACCTTCACAGCCTTAAATACAGGCGTAGATGTTTTTAACTTTGTATAACAAAGGATTGGAACAGCTTGCCTGCGTCGGTATTTCCGGCCGAATACAATGTGGATCCATTCAAGAGAAGAATGAATAGGTTGCTAGGGTAATGCGCTTTACCACCTAAGACTACATTGCAGTTACCATCAGGTGGAATGTAATAATGCCCTAGAACATTAGCTTCTACGATAGAAAAAAAAACTTCTTTCACGCCATTATTGTATGTTTTTTATTTTAAAAATGAAGTGGGGCATTAAAGAAAATAGAATTGCAGTAATTGCACTTTACAAAGTAGTAAAGGCACTACCCGATATTTTTGATACATTGAAAAAGATACCATGGAAGTTACATTGAAATCATGTCTTTTGGTGACCGTACGAGATCCGGCCGACCGCGGTCTATTGGAACAAACCAGGCTGTTAATGCAATCAAAGCCAGAATTCGTCAAAATCCTATGAGGAAGCAGATCTAATCTTTTCAGAGAAATGAGAATTCCACCGACTCTTTTTTCGATTATCAAACAAGACTTAGGTCTAGGGGCTTACCGGAGATACCTTAAATGAGGCAGTAAAACATAAGAGAGTTGAAAGATCAAAACAGCTGTTTCTTCGATACGCTGACGAAAAACATAAAAAAATTATCTTAACCGATTTTTTTTCCAATCGAGGATCATTACAACAAACAAAATGATTGAGTGTATGCACACAGCTCTAAAGAAGCTTCCGGTATAGAAGCCAAAGTGCACCGAGGACATCATCCAGCATACGTCATAGTTTGGTGATATGTCTCCTACCAAGAGGTTAGAAAACTGCATTTTTGCAAAAAACATCAATCAAAGTTTATCAAGATAGAAGTTAGAAGCGGTAGTTAAACCTTTCAACATCAGTTTATTGAAAAACGAAGTGTGGACATTCCAACAGGATTCAACCCCGGGTCATAATACCCAAATTTGGCTTCAGCAAAATATTCCAAACTTCATAAGGGCTGAGGATTGGTCTTCGGCTAGTGAGGATTTAAACCCTTTGAACTATAAACTCTGTATTGTGTGCTAGAGGACATGGCCTGCTCTTAGCGTAACCCAAATATTGAGTCAGTCACGAAATCTTGTTGTGTGTGTGTGAAAGTGACCAAGTTTCCAATGGAAACCGTTCGTAAATCAATCGACAATCGAACAGATGTTGTTGGGATTTATGCAGAGAGGCTGGCTGCAAGAGGTGGTCAACTAATTATAAATAGCCCTGTATAAATGTAATTAAAAAGGTGTGATACATTGATATTGTATATGAACAATTAAGAATATTAAATTGTTGTGCATTAAAATTAGAATATGATTTTTTAACTTTAAGCATAGTTTTATAAAAATATTATTTTTCCTTGGATTTCAAAAAAGTTTAGTTCAAAGTTTTTAATCCAAAGTCTTGTTTTTTCAAATACTTTTGTTCTTGAAAATTATTTTTTCCGTGAACTATACTTTGCTTTAAACCTAATCAATTGTAGGATAGAATACAATAAATACGACGAAAAAGGTTAAAAAATCAAATTTCAAGGGATACACTTTTTGCAGTTATATGACGTATCTGTTGCATCCAGGTCAAGTGCGTCTTGAACTGAACAATAGGCATTGCCTCAAACTACTACAAAAACTACACGAATCTATGACTGACTCTTCAACTCTTTTCATGATGATACAAACTTCCATATTGCACATGTTATAAGAAATAAATAGGTATGCTCGTCTTTTAAAAATTCTATTCGAAGGTAAATTAACAGCAATTTTATTATGTATATTTTATAGAAATTAGAAACACTAATAATAAATGTAACATCAAAAGATAGTATATTAAAATATTGCACGTTTATTATAACATAATTCATAGTATGTAATCCATAGTATTATTAATACGAAATGGATGTTATAAGGGAAGAGGGTGACTTAAGAAGAATGACATATCGATAAGATAAAAAAAATTACGAATTAAGGGCAGTTGGATGATGACTGAACACAAGATTCATTAATGTGTTAATTATTTATGCTCTTCTAAACAAATATTTAATTACTAAATAAATTTAATTTAAATTAGAGTAATAATTGGGTATAAAATATTTTTATTGAATATATTAAAAAATATATATATACATGTTTAATTAATTCAGTTTCCATCGACGCTTGATAATCAAATCTTTAGAAGATCTGCTAACAGTATATCAAGTGACTCTCCAATGTTTCGGGGGTTCATCTTAATTCAGATGTATTGTATGTAATTAAGTTGGTTCTGAATCAGCGGGCTTCCAACAACACTATCAATTACACCAGGATGGCGTCCTGAGAGCAAATGCGCTTAGTGTTAATCTGGGAATTGGGTCACTGATATATTAATTTGTATTTTGACTGGTTAAATAGAAAACATTTTCAGTTTTTAGATCAAATTTAAGGTTTAAGAAGTTCTGACTATTCCTAACTGGACTAGCTTAGCTATGAATTAGGTATAATTGTTTTTAATGAATAAAATTAATTTGAAAAGAATGAATTACTAACATTGTAGGCAAAGTTTATTCACGCGCAATCTCTACACACATGATATAATAGCTGATGCAGTTGGTTGAACATCCAACACTTTTCTATTTTATATAATATTATATACTATACATTCAAATGGTTGGATAGTTTATTAAGGTAACTTTCCCATTCCATTTTTGTATACCTATTTAAGATAGTGTTTAATTATCTTAACGATGGCCACTAAAACTTATCTCCATTTGCCTTCGTTTTATCAGATTTGTCTGTCACTTTAAAAAATGTTTTGTAATCTTTTCTGAAGCTCAGTCTGTATTCGAGTAGGATCGCTAGATAAATGCTTCAGTGATTATATGTAACTAGTTATGTGTTAAATTGTAATGAAAATTGCAAAAGAATGCAGATATCTATATCTAGGAAGATAGATAGAAGTACCTTAAAGCAACTGATTGTTTGTTTAATCCGAGGCAATATCTACAAATGTCAGTAACACTTATATGAGAAGGTTGATTGGTTTTTGAAGGTGAAACACTTCTTAAGAAGGTATTTGACTTACTTACTTAATGATAACGTCCTAACGTAATTTGTAGCTTTTTGTTTGACTGATTTTCTTCCTTTAGTGTATATTTGTAGGTGACTTTAGGTTAGCTAAAACATGTTTAAGTTTAAATTTGTATCTCAACTTGTTGGTATTAAATAAAAATTAAAACTATAATTATTATCATTGTAGTTCATATTGATATATTTTTATTATTATTAAGTAAAATAAATCGTCCGTCTGTTACAAGATACAATTCATATAGTAAGGCAGTTCACGAGTAATAATGGTGTCATTTGTTCAGTCAACTGCTACACCGGCTCTGTAAGAGTCTTAATTTATATTTTATTTACACGCTCCGCTTCTTTCAATTCACCGATATTACTGTGAAAAAGAAAATTATGATCTCAGAAATCACATTGAGATGAAAAATATTTATATTAATATCGGAAAAGTAAATTGAAAGAAATGGAATCAAATATTGTTTCCTCTTAAAAGTATACTTGCTTCTATAAATATTACTAATACCAATAAGATTATATATTAAGATTATACTAAATTATATTAAATATCTTAAGGATTATCCACAATATTTTCTTATATATTATATTTATATTGTTAAAGATATTTCCACAACAATCTGTCAAAAGTATTTTTTCAAAATCCTTAGTTATTAGAAGATATACTTAGAATATACAGTGTTTTTGAGAAAGATTTAATATACCTATATACTTAAAAGAAAAAAGAGGTTTGGCATGTTGCGGCAGTTCTATAACTTTATCTATAATAAATTATAATGTAGTCACTATACTATGTGCTGTGCTAATACTATTAAATGTTGCTAGTTGCTATTGTTTTATATTTTCCATTGCACAGTTTAGGTCTTAAAAGTGCTTCAGTCCCATACATCCTTTTGTGATTGATGATGATTGTAGATTGAATTTTAATTATATATATATATATATATATATATATATATATATATATATATATATATATATATATATATATATATATATATATATGTCGTAGTTCACGATAATTTAACGATAATTAGTAACTCAATTGATATCATATATACATTTTAAATATTGGGGAGCTTTGAGTCGAGGAGGAATTGATTAGTGAGAGCCTTACAGTTCGGACCCCAAACGGGATCGGTAGTTCACGCAACTCTGATAATTGTATACCTACTGAGTAATTTGTGCGAATTGATTACCTACATTTAATACAAGAATTGTCATATTGTGTGTGTGGTTTAATTGCCTGAGACCTACGCCTCGGATCCTGTACCAGAATATTCCATCAAGAACGAGCAAGTCACTAATGTGCTTCTATCTCCGACATCAGAAGTGGGATTCACTCGGGCATCAAAACCACCAACTACCCGCAAGATAAGTTTATTGAAGCTACAAATCACGTCAAGCAAGAAATGAAGTGATTTTATTATTTGAAACGCACACTACAAGATAATAACAATGAAGTTCCAGAATCAATACAATGAATCAATAGTTGATAATCAATGGTTGTAAATCAATCAATCAATCAAAATAAATTTATGTTATCTCGAAACTTCAACATTGAAATCTACCCACATATCAAAAAAATCTAGTGAAGTTTTAATGAAAGAAGAAATCGATGCTGATGAACAAAGTAAAGAAATGAGAAATTATGGCGGTAATGGCGCGGCGCGGATGGCGGTAATGGCGCGGCGCGGATGGCGGTAACGGCGCGGCGCAGCTGGCGATGACGGCGTGGCGCTGCTGGTGGTGACGGCACTGCGGGGACGGTGGTGACGCCGCAGCGCTGATGTTGCTGATGGTCGTAATGGCGGTCGTGGCGATGGCAGCTATGGCAGCGGTACTGGTAAAGTACGGTGCGAGCAACGCGTTGATGTCTGCGCAATTTATCTACCATCGGACACGTCACAGCATAAAGGTGAATTCGTTTCGATTTACTTTCTATTTTTGCGGTAAATACTCGCTAGTTAAAAAAAATTTAGCTATCAAATATAGTGGTAAGCACTTCATTATTGTTATTGCGATGACTGGTATTGAGATTAGCGATCAACCCTCACGATCTTGTTTTTTTAATTTTTACTGATAATTATTTTACTTTAACTTAACGTCAGTATGCTACGTATAAGCCGCGAAATTATTTTATCCTGTTTTTTTCGTAAACGTGAGTGTTTGTTTTAAACTCGGTAAACAATGTTTTAAACTTTTGTTTTAAATTCGGTAAACAATGGTAACGCGATAGCTCTAAAGATTTAACCGGTTAATACCAGTCAGGACTTAAAAATAATTGTAATGCGATTTTTGGAATATTTTATTTCTTGTCTACCTACATGTGTAGTAATCACGGGCGAATTTACAATTATTAATTAGTCGTATATTGCAAATGCGTATTATTGCCGATCAAGGCCCGTAAATGCTGTAAAATAAATCGGTTAGTTAATTTAGCAAAAGTAAGAACTTATTATTTACGTCTTGTAAATGTTTTCCGCAACAGAGACTAGAAATATTCGATCGGGGTAAGATGCCATAGATAAAGTTTAACACGCGACAAATTGTACAATGACCAGGGTTGCAAAAGTTTCATTTTTAGAGCTCATGATAGAAAAAGTTAAAAAAAACCTTTGTTTTTGATATATAGCGATGCCAGAGGGTTAAGTACCACTTGAAATAGAGCTTGTAGTAAAAGCGATTGAGTAAAAGTGATAGTAGTGAATCTTAGTTCAATTGGGAGTCCGTGGGACTCGGAATTAAAAGCAATGCCATGACACAAACAGGAGGTTTGTTGGTAGGGCTTAGTGAAAAGCCATATGTGACGAATATGATTCATGCTTTGTGTTTTATGTTGTTTTTAGAATACATTTTTGGTTTAAAATGTGATGATAAGTGGTGCTTAGTTGCTTTAGGCTTTAGTTAAGTGGGCATTTAATTTCAATTATGATGTTCAACTTATTATAACTGATTTTTCCTTTTTCAATAAGTTGTAAAGGCACAGGTGCAACAGGGGTACGAGTAGTTTCGATACAGTGCCAGCGGCAGGCAGCCACAGAGAAAGAAGGGTTGAAGTGGTCACGTAAGCTACCTTAACGGTACTATAGGACTTTGGTGAGTCAGTTTCATATTGTTTTGGTTCTTGTGCTGAGAGTTCTCTGATCACAGAATGTTTAGCAAACAATTTTTGTGTAACGTTTAAATAACTCAGTAATTCTAACTGGCAACGATAATAGTGTCCAGAGTACGTAATAGATCTTATCAGAGGTTATGATTAATAATTTTCTATTAGAAAGTCTATTTTAAATCATTCCGATCACAAGGTCCCTCGGGAACTAAATGTTTTAGTTAAACAAAGTGATATTGAATTCACTGCAGATAACAGCTTGCCTACTCATACTCGTTGACCGCACCTCACGTGTGGTGTAACACGTGTAGGCGATGGGTCTGTTTTGTGTTTTACATGACCGATGGACTGGTTCATGGTAGTTGTTTGTATATGATCGATGGACTGTATCATATTGCAAAAGTATTGAGTTGGTTGAGTTGAGTACGCAAGTCTGGTAAAATCATGATTGATTTTGTAAAGTAAAGTAATGGATCTAATGATCAGAGTAGTTTTTAATTGTTGTAAATAAGGTGTAGTGTACACCTTGTGTTAAGAATGTATATAGAGTAAAAACCTGAGACGTGACATTCACTGGTTTTGTCAAAATAGCCGAGCAAGTTATCCTTGGAGTTATTTGTTTTATTTCAGACCCTACATCCCAGGACAACCGCGAATCCTAAAGCTACTCGATGGAGGTGGCGTGGTGGTTATCGTCACTCGATGGAGGTGGCAAGATACGTGCACACGAGGGCGTGTGACTTGTCAGAATGGCCGTGTCGTAGTTCACGATAATTTAACGATAATTAGTAACTCAATTGATATCATAGTAACAGTGGGGTGTGAACATCGTGACGTAACGAGTCACGTGACCGGAATCGTTTGGAGGGGCACCGGAGACATTTTAAATATTGGGGAGCTTTGAGTCGAGGAGGAATTGATTAGTGAGAGCCTTACAGTTCGGACCCCAAACGGGATCGGTAGTTCACGCAACTCTGATAATTGTATACCTACTGAGTAATTTGTGCGAATTGATTACCTACATTTAATACAAGAATTGTCATATTGTGTGTGTGGTTTAATTGCCTGAGACCTACGCCTCGGATCCTGTACCAGAATATTCCATCAAGAACGAGCAAGTCACTAATGTGCTTCTATCTCCGACATATATATATATATATTTTAATATTCATTATAATCTGGATTAAACTCCGGGTTAAAATTTGAGAAGCATAGAGTTTTCGAATAACAAAATTTATTCCGAGATAAAACAACTTGTCCGTCGTATAAAACATTAGTTAAGATTGAAATTGAGCCCACCTTATTCCTTAAGAAGAAAATTCTAGTCAAGAGACTTCAAACATAATTCACAATCTCCTTTCCTTTAATTTTAATTAAAAGTATATCATATAAATCTTCATTAATTTTTAATCAGACTTTATATAATCCTCTAACTATCCTATTTATTACAACATACTATGAAAAGCTGCTAAAAAATATAATGTATTCTTCTGTGAGCCTTTTTTTCTCAGAGACAGATTAATGAGTTGGAGAAGTTGAGCGAGGATAAATAATGGACTTATTTGAATTGGTTTATTATCGATACTCAATGTATCAACTTAATTCAATTAAGATACGTTCCTGGTATTATTGTGTTTTTATATGTCATCCTTTAAAACAAACTGGATTAAAGATTAAAATTACGTATAACTTAAGCTTTCATTATTGTAGAAAATAGCTGGTCCTTGTTGAAGATACCATTTAAGAAAATGTTCAGTTCCCAGCTGTTTTTGAACGTTGAAGCATGTCGCTCATCAGCCAGCGCTCCAAAACGTGAGATAAATGAAATTATTTTACTAAGAAATATCCGTTTTAAAAGTAAAAACATTTGGTCGTAATTTCGTTTTTGACCATTAAAATCATTATTATATTACATTTCTGTATTTTATAAACGTTGTAATTAACAGTATATATTATTGTTTTATTAAACTAATTTGTGTTAAGATAATTGTCACAATGAAATCTTCAAGTAAATTTTCAAAACAGTCTATCAAATAAACCAGATTGAATCAAATGCTTTAATCTGATTTTCTTGAGGGTTTGCATAATGTTGTTAAAATCCAACAGGGATGTCGGAAAGTGAAAACGTTGTTAAGTTGTTTGTACACTAATGACCTTTGGTTTGATAAAGTGTTATTTATATCAAATATTATATTATGTAACTCAAGTATTTTAAATACAGCACTAAATAATAGATGTGGTATTTTTTTTTTAAATATAAACTTAATGAACAATGGTAAATATTGGTACATTCTTACTCTATTTTGTATATAAAGATGTTTTGCTTTATTTATATAAGCTAAACAAAATTACTTCATATTTACTGGGAAAGTCACATTAAAGTCTTAATTACTTTCAGAATATTACGTGACCTTCCGATTATTATTATATTCTTAAAACCTTTACAATTTGGACCAAAACTATGGTCATTGAAATGGTGTCGACTATAGACACAATTGTGCTGACAACAAACACAATAAACACCATTGTGGTCATTACTATATTAACACAATACTATATAGTTATTTATTTGCTATTGTCTTGAGGCCGCTACTTAAATAAGATGTGTCCCAAAACAGCCTATGTACCCTTTTATCCCTTCTAATAAAACTAACCGATAAAATATTGGTCAACATGTGGTGCATTACTATTAGGTAACCAAATTAATAATTTAGATGTATTAGGAGTTTAATTTTTAATTATTAAAAAATTATATATTTAATTTGAATAAACAATTTTGTGTTTAGTTTTAGATTATAATTTAGTAACTGTCATAACTACAAATAAAATATAAAAATTCAAATGTCGAAATTACCATCGCTATGATCCGAGACAAACTAAAGAATGGTCATTTAATTATAACATTTAGTTAAATAAAGGTAGTCGTTTTTAACTGAAAAAATAACTTAAAAAAATATATATCTTTTTATTCTGTTTATTTATAAATATTCTTCTTTAAAAAAATATGTTAATTCTGTTGCCTAATATGGATAATACTAATTATAAAAACATCGTAGGTATATTCTATATTTATATGATATTTTTCATTCGCTAAATAATATATGTACCTATTATAATTAATACGACATATTATATACTGGGTAAGTATTTTGTATTAGTTGTAATAATATATTTTACTGTCAATAGGGCCACATATAATATAACTCACTAAGACAAATTTTGTGTCATTAAATAACAAAAGAAACTTTAATGTATATTCACATCAGTAAGTTAACTGTATATTTTCAATAGCTCATGTAATAAAATAGATAAATAAAATAGATAAATAGATCCATGTTTATTATATTTTAAAATACACTATAATTGTTTAGTGCAATAAAATATGTATCTAAAAATTTTAACTCTTTGTTTGAAAATACCTATAAACATGTATAGCCTGAGATGAAAATTTATAATTACCGTAGGTAGAATATGAATGCAAGTGAAGAACCATGAACAGCAACAGAAAGACATATTATAACATTAAGATCAAGAGAAAGACGTATAAACAAAACACATATAATTCTTATAATTCACCATTATTTCAATTATTTTTGGCGTAATCTTTAACAAAGTAAGCACTTAAGCATAATATTTTTTAAAAGTTCAACACATATCCAGTCTAATTTTTATTATATACACGAGATTTACAAATTTACAAACACAGAACACTAAACTGTAAGTACATAGAATATATTTCACATTAAATTAGACAATATGTTTAGGTCAAATGGCATTTAGGCAAATATAAAGAGGGAAAGCGGGGAACAATAAATTCAAATTATTAAAATTGTTTCATTTACACATTATTTCCACGGTATGTGTGCGTATGTGTGTATACTCAGCCTTTGTCAAAGTAGTGGTGGTATTTGATACTCATCTGCTTTAGAAACGATATTTAACCTTAAACAGATATTTCGTGAACAGTTAAAACAAGTGCAAGTACATTAAATTGTTTAGCAAAAACAATAAGATGTAAAAAAATCTGTAAGTAAAGTTTTTAATCAGTTATTTCTAATTTAATCTGTACTTCATTATAATGTATCTATATATCCCTAAAATAATACATTATATTAGACTAATGTCTGGGCCCTGCGGCGTCGTAATAGAAATATATATTAAGTACGAATAAGGGTTCTTTGTTTAATATTATTATCTTATTTATAAAGCAATGTAGGTTACAGTTTGTTTATTAAGAAGGTGATACTTTTTTGTTTTCTAGTTTGGTAACCTAGGTAAGTTACTAGGAAATAATACATGTAAAATATGTAAGTTTGACTAAAAATAAAACAATCCTAAACACTTATCTATCACATACCTATTCTTTTCCTGTTAGTTTTAATAAAATGGTTGTTTTGTTTCGCTCTAATTATTTTTAATCAAATGTTAATGTGACATCGTCTATTCCATCATAAATATATATTTTGATATTCTGAAAGCAAACAAATCTATTTATTAATATATTTTCTTATGTTACATATTTGTACCAAACGTCCTATATGATTTGCCCTTACATAGTAAGGCTTCTTAAGTTCTTTTAAAAGTTACAATGGTATCGAAGCCTTCTCAAGTTGTTGACTTGACCTTGATGAAAAAGTTTGCTGGAAGTGATATGATATTTACAAGCTTATGTTTCGTAAGGATTTTTACATGAAAACTTATAAAAGAAACTTTTAAATAATATACTATTTGTAATTGACAAACATTTCTGCAGAAAAAGAATATCGATCGAAAGTGATATTAACATACCGAGATTAAATTAAATTAAATTAAATTAAATTAAATTAAATTAAATTAAATTAAATTAAATAAATTAAATTAAATTAAATTAAATTAAATTAAATTAAATTAAATTAAATTAAATTAAATTAAATTAAATTAAATTAAATTAAATTAAATTAAATTAAATTAAATTAAATTAAATTAAATAAATTAAATTAAATTAAATTAAATTAAATTAAATTAAATTAAATTAAATTAAATTAAATTAAATTAAATTAAATTAAATTAAATTAAATTAAATTAAATTAAATTAAATTAAATTAAATTAAATTAAATTAAATTAAATTAAATTAAATTAAATTAAATTAAATTAAATTAAATTAAATTAAATTAAATTAAATTAAATTAAATTAAATTAAATTAAATTAAATTAAATTAAATTAAATTAAATTAAATTAAATTAAATTAAATTAAATTAAATTAAATTAAATTAAATTAAATTAAATTAAATTAAATTAAATTAAATTAAATTAAATTAAATTAAATTAAATTAAATTAAATTAAATTAAATTAAATTAAATTAAATTAAATTAAATTAAATTAAATTAAATTAAATTAAATTAAATTAAATTAAATTAAATTAAATTAAATTAAATTAAATTAAATTAAATTAAATTAAATTAAATTAAATTAAATTAAATTAAATTAAATTAAATTAAATTAAATTAAATTAAATTAAATTAAATTAAATTAAATTAAATTAAATTAAATTAAATTAAATTAAATTAAATTAAATTAAATTAAATTAAATTAAATTAAATTAAATTAAATTAAATTAAATTAAATTAAATTAAATTAAATTAAATTAAATTAAATTAAATTAAATTAAATTAAATTAAATTAAATTAAATTAAATTAAATTAAATTAAATTAAATTAAATTAAATTAAATTATGAAACGAAACGAAACGAAACGAAACGAAACCAAACCAAACTACATTAAATTAAATTAAATTAAATTAAATTAAATTAAATTAAATTAAATTAAATTAAATTAAATTAAATTAAATTAAATTAAATTAAATTAAATTAAATTAAATTAAATTAAATTAAATTAAATTAAATTAAATTAAATTAAATTAAATTAAATTAAATTAAATTAAATTAAATTAAATTAAATTAAATTAAATTAAATTAAATTAAATTAAATTAAATTAAATTAAATTAAATTAAATTAAATTAAATTAAATTAAATTAAATTAAATTAAATTAAATTAAATTAAATTAAATTAAATTAAATTAAATTAAATTAAATTAAATTAAATTAAATTAAATTAAATTAAATTAAATTAAATTAAATTAAATTAAATTAAATTAAATTAAATTAAATTAAATTAAATTAAATTAAATTAAATTAAATTAAATTAAATTAAATTAAATTAAATTAAATTAAATTAAATTAAATTAAATTAAATTAAATTAAATTAAATTAAATTAAATTAAATTAAATTAAATTAAATTAAATTAAATTAAATTAAATTAAATTAAATTAAATTAAATTAAATTAAATTAAATTAAATTAAATTAAATTAAATTAAATTAAATTAAATTAAATTAAATTAAATTAAATTAAATTAAATTAAATTAAATTAAATTAAATTAAATTAAATTAAATTAAATTAAATTAAATTAAATTAAATTAAATTAAATTAAATTAAATTAAATTAAATTAAATTAAATTAAATTAAATTATGAAACGAAACGAAACGAAACGAAACGAAACGAAACCAAACCAAACCAAACTACATTAAATTAAATTAAATTATAGTTTTATTTCAATTATTTAATAAACACTGACTGAAGGTTGAAAACATTTTTAGCTGTTAATATTATTAACCTTTTTATGATATTACATAGCACTGATAATTTTTCATCTATTTATAATAGGACTACACATATAGTCCTAGTTAAAATGAAAAATTATTCTATAGCTATTTCAAATCTGTATAGGGTAGGCTTTTAAATATAGGATAGGATTTTAGATAGGAATAGGTCAATAAAATATCGGTGTATTGATATAGCGATATTATTACTTAAAAATATTGATATTTATTACAAATAAATTTTTGAACGATGGTTTGATATGTAAATGCATATATCGTGGTCGATATATATTTTAAATAAGTTTTCGTTTTTTTTCTTGATAAATTATTTAATCTATACTAAATCAACAATGGTAAACTTACTATATACATATAGTATGCTGTACATTATTTACATTATACTATGTTTGAAAATATCTATAAACATGTAAAGCCATGTTGAGCTTATTTAAATTTATATAAATATAGAATGAAAAATAAACCGATACGGGCAGGGATTCGAACCCGCGACTACTGGGAAAACCGTCCCGTTGCTTTACCAACTGAGCTACCGTTTCGCTGTCGGCCTCGGTTAATTAAGCATTCTATATGTGATCGTCTTTATCGGGACGGTGGTGACATTTATTAGGTTTCTTTCGAAAATCTTAACCAATGTTTCTAACATTGCAGTGTAGATAAACCTTGAAAAGATGCCACTATAGAAATTAATTTATGTAAATATCTATAATTATGTATGAAAAAGAGAAATTCCTCTTATCGTAGCGGTAAAAGCTAATTTATTATTACTAAATATTTCAATATATAGTTTTATAGAAATAATTCAGTGCCAAAATATATATTCTTCAATCATTTCTACCATTTTATGGTATGTATTTTTAAAAAGTTGATACAAGAAGTGTTTCATCCAATTTATGCGGGAAAAAATTAAAGGTAGCGGAAATACAACTAATTTAGCAACTCACTTAAAAAATAAATACCATCTTGCATACATTACTTACAACATTTTTTTTAAATAAAGCCGATATATCAAAATATCGACAATTTTTAAAACTCCAAACCCCAAAATTGATTCGGATTTTAATTGTATTATATGGTTTTGTAGTTACGTTTTCTGACTACGTTCATAGCTTGAGATACGTATTATATTTTTTTTATATCGTATTATGTAGCAAGTAAAAGTGGAAAATATATTTTTATTGAATACAAGATTAAACATCATTCTCGTTTTTTGTCGTCCCTGTTGAGTTTTAACAACGTTACGCAGCCCCTTAGGAAAATCGAATTTGACAACATTTTCCATCAATTTTGTTCATTTTATTCCGGCTGTTACATATTTACTTAAAGGTTTGTTATGACTATTATCTAGACACAAAATAAGTTTCATAAAATAATAATTGTTTCAATATAAGTTCAAAAGATAGTTCAAATACAAAATAAGTTTAATTTAGGATTTTTAAATAAATTAAATTATTTACTGATTTCTAACTAAATTAAACATTAAATTTTTGGTAGACTCACATCTGACCATCGGATACTATATAGAAATTAAAAATAGTACTATATAAATTATTCAAAAGAAAGTCTAAGTGTATCTCTACATTTTAATTTTTGGCGGATTTGATATAATCCTCTATGGATTATGGATATCTAAGCATAGGATAAGATAAAGAAACATCAGATTATAAAACATTGGATATGCTGTGTGATAGTTAAGTATGAGGAATTAAGTAAGGGCAAAACTCGATCGATTACTCGAATCGAACGAACGAATCGAATTAATCGAAACACAGTAATACTTTTGAAATGTTTTGTCTTTTAAAGAAAAATCATTGTGAGAAGTAAAGTAAGTAAAAACTGGATTTTTATTAAATTACGTGAAATATATAGATGTCGTAATTACTTTAGATTCTTAGTTTTTTTTAATTAATTTTCTGGACGATTCCTAATATTAAAAATATAAGCAAACGCAATAGTAGGTAAATAAGTGATTTTTGTCACAGGACGTTCCAGTGACCTGTTATCCTGCCACAAACAAAAATAAAACTATACTTGTCAGTGAGTAAATATATATTTAAAACAAATATTAATTTTGTACATTTTATTAAACTTCCACACGGAATACACATTTAAATATAAGTATTTTTAAATATATCAACTTGGGTAAATATATTTATGTAATGTGTATTTATGCCGATAGGTATTATTTTAAGACTCTTATAAAAAGGCAATAAATTAAAA
Source organism: Napeogenes inachia (assembly GCA_959347355.1). Taxonomy (NCBI): domain Eukaryota; kingdom Metazoa; phylum Arthropoda; class Insecta; order Lepidoptera; family Nymphalidae; genus Napeogenes; species Napeogenes inachia. The sequence continues at coordinate 16,132,190 of OY365791.1, read as the reverse complement.
TGAAATTGCAATTTTAAGTATACGCCAAATCCAACAGTAAAAATAACGTTATTCTAATAATGTTAACAATATAAGTATTTCTAATCCTTTATCAAATAATATAACTAGTAACTCCTGTCCTGTAATCAATATCCACCAACCCTTATCCAAATTAATTGAGGTCGCGTCAGCGCCATATGCCAATTACTTCAACGTTCTTCTACCATACTACTCCGTGGGAAAACGTGATTACACGATAATCATGTCATTGATATATAGTTGCATCTTAAAGCATAGTCTATACAAGTGTCAAATAGAGATATTATTTGTGCTCATCCCTTAACTCACACACTCACCAATATCACGAAGAGGTGGTGGACACGCCCTTTTTTACCACGGTTTTATTAGTTTCACGTGTATGTTTTGTTGTTTGTTTTTATGTTTGCTTGACGTACTTTTTCAAATGAGATTTTATCTTAATTCCCATGGACCGATTTCGTTCAAGCTTTGTACACATATTAAGGACCGATACTAAATTAATAATTTGATAAGACTATCTCATTGTCCTGAATAGGATTTCTAGGATTAATAATTATCTTACAGATTTTTTTTGCATGAGAGTAAGAGAGACAAAATAAGTTCGCGGTCAGTGCCATGCGTTAAGTTTCAAAATCAACATCGGTTTTTTAGCACTCACGGAGTTAAAACTCTTTTCGCTCTAATCGACTCTTCTGTTATTGTTGGTATGCTGCATAACTTTGTATCTATAGCTGATAAGGTAGAATCTTTTGTTATAATTGTGAAACTTTTTTTAATTTTATTTCTAATTATTTTTTCAAGCATTTAAATTTAAATTTATACTAATTGAATTTCTTTACTGAAAATAATAAACATACGCCGATTAGCATATTAATATACTCGCATTTGTGATTTCAATACACTTGTTAAATTTATATAAAAACCATTATGTTTTGAAATCAATAATAATTATGTGTGTAAAACAAGGAGTATTAATTACGTTTGGTCAAAATGATTAATGTTTCTAGGAGGCTTTATAAATGTTCGTTACATTCAGTTATTCACACAAACAACCTCGGTAATGGAATCGAATGGAAAAGTCATGCTAATAAATCCAAGTGGCTGCACCGAGATAATCGGAATCAATAGAATAAATATATTCTTATAAAACTGATTTATAACATGATTACAAGAAACATTACTTTTCTTATAAGAATAATACCGAGAGTGATATTAGAGAACATTAAATAATAAATTTTAGCATATCATTATTTTAAATAGCTCAAAAATAAAAACGCAATATTGTACCATTGGGAAAGTATATTCTAAAATAGATCTTTTCATAAATATAACTTTAACTATGAATAATATTAAAATAAAATGCTAAATCACATTTATATTCATTGGTTTCATATTTCTGTAACACTCCAAAATGTATCGTAATAATACTAGTGAACTAGAAAATCTCCTGAAAATACAGAATTATTTCCGTTGAAGCAATAACAGTAATAAATTGACATATTGGTAACATTTATTATGTAGCCCTTCTGTAGATATTTTGGTGATCGTTGAAATAAGTACTTTTATTTGATCAGAATATACTTTTCATTTTATCTAAATATGAGATGTATTCATATAAGTCGTCCTTTTCAGTTTATTTTTATTACATATTATTTACAAATAATAATAAATGTCATCATCATATTTACAAATAATAATAATAAATGGGATCATTTTATTTTTCTAGAACAAAAAGTTATATTTGTCTAATGTCTTGGCCCTGCGGCATCGTTACAACAGAAATATATTATAAGGTATATTTTTTTACTTAAACTTAATAAGTTTTATTTTCTTTTCTAAAAAAAATATTATCTAATGTATGTTATAGTCTGTTTGTGTAGAAGTTTTCAGTTGGGTTTTAACCCCCAACCCCAAAATAGGGGTGTTATATGTTTGACATGTGTATCTGTGTGTGTGTGACGTGTGTTTCTATATGTGGCATCGTAGCAGTCAAACAAAATTTGATTGCAGTTTTATTATTTAATCAAATTCCGTCCAGTTCTGTCGAGATGGTTCTCAGCTGTTTTTGGTCGAAAAAAAAACAGTCGATAAAAAAATAACCGCTTTTTTTGGCGCTGTAGAAAGATTCTTATGCAATATTGATATTAAGTGTAAGTTAGTGTGTTCGTAGATTCGTTTAGTACAAAATAGAAACCAGTTACATAACTTTAAAAAACAAAAAAATATATATTTTTGAAAACCCACCATACAAAAGACCTATAAAAAGGATAAAAAAATATTATGTACTAACTGAAGTTGTTGCGTCGGGGGACTGCTATATAAAGGAAGAGTTCAAAATTCAAGTTACCAAGGCAAATAGCGAAATAACAATATCTTATCGTATAGTTTTATTTCCATTCCGAAAAGGTCCGAAAACTTCGTAAAACAGACACCATCGTCAACGTACGTACAACGGTCCTCCGACGCAACAAGTTTTAAGAAAATCTGATAAGATCATCCAAAATACATGCCTAAACAAATATATCATATTGTATGTTTTTGACATATTTTTCTTGTAAGTGACAATATGAAAATTATATTTATGATTCTCCTAATTTTTTTTAATAATTATTGCTAGCGATATCGATCCCCTCGATTATTTTATATCATAATATTTATGCAAATCCATACATATATATTTTTATTGTCAAATTCGAAATATATATTTTTTTGTTTCTTTCCCTTTGAAAATATTTTTAATTATTAAATAAATTTACAGTAACATTGAGCATTCTATATATCAACTTTAGTTACACCATTATTATAGCTTAAAACATTTTTTTCGTTTATAAAATAAGAAAAATCAAATAAAAGTACTTACATTTTATTACAAAGTTTATACTGTTTATACAACCATTGTGAAACAAAATAGATACATGTACAAATTTTTAGTCCTGGCAAAACAACTTTTAGTGGGCTCCTTAAACTAAATCGTTTTTTGTCTTAAGTCAGCGATCAGATTACTAGCATAATAATTATTAAAGTATTAATTGTGAACCACTGTTCATTCATGTATTATTAAATGAAAAGAGGTACCTATGTAACTACATTGTTATTAAACGTTGTTATTAAACAATTGTTATTAAACTATTATTTATACTATTATTCGCTAATATTTTAGCATTTATTATTGGGTCATTCTAAAAGTAAAAAGTCAAAAAGTTAAGAAGTAAAACATAAAAATTATAGTTAGACTAGGTTTTTTCAATAAATCTGTGCTTCGAAATGATTTCTTGAAAAAACTAATCTAAATTTTGCAATCTGCAACAGATACTTTTTTTAAATCCTTCAAGAACGCCGTTATCGATATTTATCCATCCAGTCAACATGGCTGAAATGTATATACCTATGATTTCACGTAACAATCAATAAATAATATATTATTTGAAAAATAGAGTGTACTTAAAACTATTTGTTATAAAAATAATTAAGTAAAATAACGTTTTTATAAGTTTATAATAAAGTAATGTCTACAATAAATGTTTTGTAAATATCTTAAGGTTTGAAGCTTCGTGATTATCCCGCTTCAGCTTCCTTCACACGTAAACTCATGTGGATATTAAGGAACGTAGAGTGGTAGTAGATGGTAGTATTATAATATAAGATGTTTTAGATTAATTCTTAGGTACATTGACTGCTATGATAAATATACTATTAACTTGCACAAGATGTAACACAGTAATACTAGGTATATTATTACTTATTCACAATATTCCTTATTTTTTTCAAATTGTAAGTACCTACTGTTAGCATTATATGAAAAGCCGAAACCAACTACAAATAATTCTCACAAAAGGAATTTGTTCTAGAATTTAAACAAAAAAAATATGTTTATGGTCATTGTTATGCAAACAATTAAGATATTTAAAAAATAATGTATTGAGTAAATTAAACAAAATTTAAAATAATACATTATAGTTATTCTTTTAGCTCAGTTATAATTAAGGAATATTAAATTTTAATTTCGAAAATGCAAAACGAGTTACGAGAAAGTGCGTCAGTAATAGTCTTATAAATTACGAAAAAATATATGAGTCGGCTTATGAATACGTGGTCTTTCATCAGTTTGAATTCATCCAGATCAAGTGTTTTGATATTTGAACAAACTAGCAACAATGAAAACGAAATGTATAACAGAAATTTAATCCTAAACCTCTTTAAGCACCGGTTCGTTTGTTTAGTTCTAGCCAGTGTTTACTAATGTGGGTTCCGAGGATACTTCTTAGGATAAAAAAATCTTAAGTAACTTGTTGTTTTGTGTTTATACTGAATCTTTAAAGGTGACGCTAGCTTAGCTTAGACCTGTTTCATTACGAAATATCTAAATAAAGTGGTATTAAATAGAAATAATAATAATGATGAATGTGGAACTTAAATGAAGGTCGAGCTAATAACAATAATCAAATAATTGTTAATAATAATTGAATTAATATTGACATAAGTGCTCATACTTACTTGTTACTACTACTTGTTTAAAAAAAATATGTATCGTACTTTAATAATTACTATATCTATACAATAATAGAGGAACATATTTTTACTTGTAACAACATTTTAATGAGGTAAAATACGAAAAAAATGGTAAGAGTTCAGTGATACAGAATTCTAATTTAAGAAAATCCATGGTCAAAAAAAAATCTCTTTTCTTAAAAAAACACAAAAAAACGATTTACGCTGTAATTACAATATTACAAAATTGTTATAATATTTTGTGTGTTGACTTTTATACTAAGTCAATATATAGGCTGCTTTTGACACCGAAGAAAATAAAACAAAAAATTATTTGGGTCATGACAATAAAATAAAAAAAATGTCTAATTTGTGTGCGATTGCTGTGATTTAAGGCGACTGAGGAAACTAGACACTGATTTAATGAACAATGTCACATTAACATCCGGTGAAAATAAATAAAGCGAAACTTAACAACCATTTTAATAAAGCTTTCAGTAAAAACATAGGTATAGAAACTATACCACGTGATAGATTAGTGTTTAGGATTGTTTTATTTTAAGTTAGTTTAGTTTAGTAATTATTTGCACATTGGTAACTTACATAGCTTACAAAAATAACAAAAACAAAAAAGTTTCACTTTTAAATAAATTGTAACTTACTTTGTTTTTTCTATCATGTAATAAAGAAAATAATATTAACTAAACGATGAAAATTCCCTTATTTGTACTTAATATATATTTCTATTACGACGCCGCAGGGCCCAGACATTAGTCTAATATAATGTATTATTCTAGGGATATATAGATACATTATAATGATGTACAAATTATAATAGAAATAGGCTGATAAAATACGTTACTTATTTAATCTTATTGTATTTTCTGATCAATTTATTGTATTTAATGTATTTGAACTTGTTTAAACTATTTACAAAATATCTCTTTCCGGATGCGTTTCTAAATCAGATGGGTATCAAATACCATCACTATTTTGACAAAGGCTGATTACACACACATACGCAATTATAGTGCGGGAATGATGTATATAGGAAAATTTTAATATTTTAATTTATTGTTCCTCGCTCTCCTGCTTTATAAAACGCCGTTTGTTATAAACATTTTATCAATTAAGTTTTATTAGGATATATTTATTCAATGATTCTGATTAACGGGCTGTAGCCACTCAGATATTTAAATTCATCAATTTGTAATATATTTTCGTTAATTACTGAATACAAAACTTATTTGAGCAGATTTAAAAAATATTTTACAAAAAGAAGTCTTGTCTTATATTTTAAATATGAAATTCTATCATTTCATAACCAAAATAAGTAAAACATTGAGTTTTTTTACTCTATATTTATTTAAATAAGATTAATATGACTCGTTTCAATGTATAATAAATTAAAAAAAGACAAGTACAATTTAAAATAGTAATATAACAGATGTCTGCAAGCTGTAAGTCCCCGTTTTTATTTCCACAATTATTTTCAATTCATCTTTCCCTCAAAACACCAGTTTTTACAATCAATGAGCAACAGACAGTATCACCATCATGCAAATAGTCTACTCGTTTGACTCTTAAAGCATAAAAAAATGATTTATTTACTTATCAATAATAATGATATTTAAAGAGGCCAAAGTAACAATTTAAGTTAATAACTTATATAATAAAGGAAAATATACAGTTACTATTTTTAGTATTTACTTCATTGCACTAAGTTAAACGTAATAGATACGTTAATATAATAGAATAAACATGAATCTATTTAGTGTTAAGACTTGTTTCAGTAATACACAGTACTTGCACTTCAATGTTTAATATCCAACCATTTGTAATAGAATGGGCGAGAGCAGCCCTTACAACTCGTTTTATAATATTTTAACACTATAATATTTAGGCGAGGGTAATTTACAATTTCATAACCAACTTACAGATGATATTATTTATACCTTATAATAAGTTCTAATAATTAATAAAAGATTAAACATTATGTTAAAATATTCTATGCTTCTAATTCTTAAAACATTTAACAGTAAATATTAAATAATATTCCATAGTTAATTATGTAGGTGGCGCTACTGTTGAAACTTATGAACTAAAACATGTAAATTCCAATGTATTTACCATTTAAATTATTATAAATAAATATGACTAACACTCGGCCTTTCCTGATTTGTAATCTTACGGCCTCGTAATTGTATCATTAATTTCTTTAATTACCAACCATCATATATTAAATGACTAATTTGTAATTTAATAAACATTCTGGAAACCAGTAGACCAAATGGTCATCTGAATTCAGGATCTTACAATGTTATAGAGAAAAACAAATTATTAAAAATACAATGCATCAAGAAAAAAAACATCCAATTATACTTTTAATGTGCGAAATTACATAACATTTATACAACATATAACTTTACTATCGGCCGTTTTGACATCTTATTACGTCCTCGTAATATAATTATATTTTTTATCATAAATACTCGTTAATATAATAATAATATATAATAATAATCGTTTTTATCATAAATACTTGTTCTCTTTGCACCGGACAAACCAGGCTGCTTACAAAAAGCCAGATCAACGGACATGCCGTTATGATCTGGTGCCCATGGACACACATCATCAACATGGGATATATCTCAATTTTACTATTACCACCGGAACACACACAGATGGTATTTCTTATACTTTTACTACTACCAACGGAACACACACAGATGGTAGTTTATTCTTATTATTATTTTTTTTTATATATACCAACGGATCACACACAGATGGTATTTCTTATACTTTTACTACTACCAACGGAACACACACAGATGGTAGTTTAATCTTATTTTTTTTTTATACCACGGGACGCACCCATTGATGGTATTTCATACTTACCTTTACTATTGGACACACCAACATGGCATCAATTTCTTATTTTTACTACGGGACACACAAACATGTTATTACGTTATCATTTTTACACCAACATGGTACTTTACAGTTATTTTTACCACGTAACACACCAACTTGGTACTCAACACATTATTCAATAATTTACTTATTAATATCATTGTTATGAACATAATATATTTAATTTTAACTTTTTAAAACTCATTCTAAGCAAATAAATCTTTAACTAATAAAAGCAAACCAAGCTCATTTTGTTAGGCTATATTAATGATCAGACTACAGAGATATATGACTTTGAAATTCATACTATGCATGGGTTTTGTTGGAAGTAGCAGGTTGTTTTTACTTTGTATTACATTTGTATTGTTATTTTTGGTTAGTTTCTTTATATTTTTTAAAGAAAAATGAATTTTAAATGATTTCGTATTTTATCAAAACAGTTTTAAATTTTACATCTTAAGAAAATGTTCATTCACCCGAATTTAGAAAATTTAAATACTTTAAAGGTAGTTAATAAGGAAGCTACATTTAGTTATTAACCATAACACGATTCAAGATTCACAACAATTGTAATATTTATATATATTTCTCTATATTACTCTGGAATGACCTACCGTTAGAAATTCAAACTTCTAAATCACTGTGAATTTTGAAAAATCGTTTGAAGCAATATTATTTATCTACGCAATATATATTTTTATCATAAGTATGTATACCATATATTATATAGGTTATCTATTTTATTCTATTTATTTATATATACGGATATATACATATGTATATGTATGTGTGTATGTGTATATTTATATATAATCATTATTTAATTACTTATATAATTAAAAACGATAGTTTTTATTTTTATTGTGTCCTTATGTATAAATTCTTATTCTCGTAGTATGCGTGCACTATCCTATGACCTTGCAAATATTCATTACTCATCAAGGGTTGTCTGTAAGAGATCGCTTTTAAGCGATAAGACCGCCTTTGCACAAAAATTTCTTACTGTATCAACATCCTACTACTGTAATTTCTTGTAATAATTGTATGTGCAATAAGTTTTTAAAATAAAATAAATATTTCTTTTTATTTAAGAAATTGTAATATATTGTTAGGGGTCGAGGGTACTTCTAGATAATTAGTAGGTGTCAAGTACTATAGCATTAAGTCCGCCAATTGTATAAATTTCTTTGTATAATAAAGATTTTATAAATAAATATATATTTTTTTTTTTTTTACATTTTTACATTCTTTATTTACTCTGTCCGTACCTATCAATATTGAAAATATTCTTAACTAAAAAAAAATAAATAATCATTAGTGGGAATAGAACATTTTATAGTCCTCTTTTTTATTTTGAAGATGAAACGATACTTTTCATACAATTGGAGAACATTATAAAACCAAGCACATTTCCTTAGAAGTTTACTATTTATATTATTATTTCCAATTGTTCTAATTTGCACTAAATCAATAACTAATGATTAACTAATTTATTTATAAAGCATTTAAACGTAAGTCCATTAAATTTTCAATCACTTGTTATAAAAGTGTTATTAATTTCATTCCGAGTTTGAAATCGTAATTTTGTACATTGTATACCTACATCTAGTTTACTATATAATCGAAACAATGAATGATACAATTATTCAAAACGTATTTTATTTTTTTGTTTTATTATTATCTACAGTATAAATTATTTAATAGAATTCAACTGCATTAAATTTTACAAACGTTATAATGAAAATAATACGATTCTTGGAAATTTAGGGGGTTGGGGCTTGGGGTTTAGGAGGTCGTGCCATATATAATATTACTTCTTATACCCTAAGATACGACAATATATATTCCTTGCTAATTTTCTTATGTTTGTCTTGTCTAGAGTTCAAGTTACCAGAGTCTTTAAGTCTAACGTGTTTATGTTTCATATTGCTAATAAGAATATTTAGGAGGCATGTTTTATAATAATTCTATTTTTAAGTAATAAACAGTCATAACCTAGAAAATTATATATTTTTTTTAAAGTTCATCAATTTGAAATACCTAATTTGAACTGTCTGAACTATCAATTATGGTATATTGTTTAGGTATGCAATTATTTCTTGTTTAGTAAAACTTTTACTGTGGATTTATATAATTCCTCGATTTGACAGTTCAAAAACGCGTGTAAGATAATTCATCGTAGTTATTTCTTTTCTTCTTTAACATACTATCGGAAATTAAATAATCGAGTGCCACGCATATCGTTTAAAGTTTTTTTTTTTTTAATAGGGATTTAGAAGACCTAATTGCTTGCTTTATTTTTTTTTACAATTTAATACGAAATGTACGCGTTTATTGGTGTAGTTTAAAATCGATCTAAATGTTAAACCTATATTATCATCATTCTGAAATAATTTATCGATTCTAACGAATTTATTTCGGAATACCTATTGCGTTTTACCTTTTCAATAATCGATTCAAAATTTAAGATCATAAATTCGTACAGATACCTACTACTGAGAACTTAACACTCAGTAAATAATTTGAACGGTCAAATAAAAGATAATAGAAATATGTTTTAGTAATAAATACCAGTATCATTGCTACGCGTTATTATTGAATTAGTCTGTTTAGTTCGGGATTATATTTAGACAGTACCGGTTCAGATTTTAAAAGTTTTTAAACTTTATTTTTACCCACCTAAAAAATGGTTTTTTAAAGCAAATTTGATTTATGAAAGTAACCAATGAAACGTCTCAAAACAGATATTATTGGGTTCCATAAAATTTAATTTCTCCACTTGATATGGCATAACCCTATCCTCGTGGATAACCAAGTATCCAACTTGGTTTTAAAAACGAACGTCTATCGAAACCCGATGCTAAACTTACAAATTCAAAATTAAATATAAATATTTTAAGATCTATGGAGTAGTTTTAGCAAAACAAAATAAAATATAGTTGCAGAAGTAATAAAATAATATCGTGAATTCAAATCTTTACCTATTTAATAAATGTAAACATATCTAAATCTACCCCTTATAGCGTCAAAGCATTGGCAAAATATTTCGATCTGACCCTACCAAATTTATGGAGTGTAATATTTACCGAGTCATATTTATTTAAGTCTATCTATAAGATATTCTAGAATTTTAATTTCTCTGAAAGGAGACAAGTCTACATTTTAATCTGTATAAATTAAAATTATACTTCATCTATTCATATTGTGTAAATATATATCCATATACTATAAGGAACTACTTACTATTTACTATCTTAAACAAAAGGATCATTACGATTTGAAAATAGTTTTATGATGTTAAGTGCTACTTTAAAAAAAATATATATATATAAATATCTAACGTTATTCCTTTTCTTTTTGTTTAATATTGGGTTTTATATTTTAATCATTTACAACTGAATATACTCTTTTTTTTTAAGAAATCGTTCTTTAAATAACCTACATACATTTTGTAAACCGAATATTACCCCTTCATTGAGAGTGTTCACTTCTATGTAATATATAAAGACATTAAAGCCTAAATCTTAATCTAAAATACTAACATTACTTTTATATTGCAAGTCTCAAAGTCTCAACTACCGCGTCAGTTATATCTATACTTATATTGTCAAAAACATAATATTTCGAATCCATATGCTTTAATACGTATATCTGAATAATGTCCAGCAGGGCTATTCGCTAACTTTGACTTTTCTAATGACCATACTATAGTTACATCATACAAAATTAGTTGTTTGACAACCATTATGTCCGCACTTACTGATAGTGATTTTCATTTTAACTGTCAAAAAAGATACGGAATAGCCCTGCTGGTCGTGTGTGTGTGATGTAGATGTATGTTATTATTTTCAGTTTATATCGTAGCAATGTAATGCCTATATTTATAAAATTTCCACTTGAATAGGATACTATAGAATTAACAATAAGTCTATTATAGGTCTGGATAATTGTAGTTTCCACAGATTAAGATAAAAAAATAAATAAATCCCGTCTCTAACCTACAACTGGGTCTTAAAAGCTTTGAAAGTTGGTATACGTAGTAACAATAATATTATAAATCACATGGTCACTTAATTATGCAAAACTTTTCTAGGGCTAGTTTCTTATAATAAAATTTTGTCTGTCACCTTGCCGTTGTATTCAAGTCCATTGTTGTATAGTGCTGCTTGCACTCAGGACTTACGATCAGGAAGAAAGTACTTGGTCGACCTCTTCTTCCAGTATCTGTAGGTGATGTTGATATGTTGTTGATTTTCATAATACAGCAACGAATTCCCTTCCAGATTAGCAGTCAAGTAGTAGTTTAGAGTTTTCCATCTCCGACGTATGTCTTCACCAAAGGCTCCAAGCGATGTAAACATGTATGGAGAGATATTATATTAGTAACACTGTAAATTATTCATAAATATTCAGGCTCCTATTGTATTTCGCTTATGATTGAACTTTAACAGAATATGATTAATAGTGGATATGATATATATGATAAATAGAATTTAATAGTAGTGCTATTAACTTCAAGCTACAAAGTTATTAATATTCTATATTGAGCATGCTGCCGAATAACCACCTAGATAATCAGTCTGTTAAGTAGATTTCAAAACGTGGGTATTAAGAAAAAAAAATAATAAAAAATTTACGCACTTGCAATATTATTTTAAATCTAAAACTCCTTATCGCTCGAAGATACTACAGCAGCACTCGGAGAAGGCCCAAATAGTAACTTTAACGTCGTCTCTTATTTTCGTGGCTTTTCAACGGCAGTGGCAGCACTCCATCTTCATCAGCATTCTTAGATGTAATTTTAACGTCGTCTCTTATTTTCGTGGCTTTTCAGCGGCAGTGGCAGCACTTCATCAGCATTCTTGGACAGGATATCTTGCGAACGGTGTATATAGACACGTGGCGCGTAATACTACAGCGGTCGAACACTTCTGACTTGTTAAGACTTGTTTCAGTAATACACAGTACTTGCACTTCAATGTTTAATATCCAACCATTTGTAATAGAATGGGCGAGAGCAGCCCTTACAACTCGTTTTATAATATTTTAACACTATAATATTTAGGCGAGGGTAATTTACAATTTCATAACCAACTTACAGATGATATTATTTATACCTTATAATAAGTTCTAATAATTAATAAAAGATTAAACATTATGTTAAAATATTCTATGCTTCTAATTCTTAAAACATTTAACAGTAAATATTAAATAATATTCCATAATTAATTATGTAGGTGGCGCTACTGTTGAAACTTATGAACTAAAACATGTAAATTCCAATGTATTTACCATTTAAATTATTATAAATAAATATGACTAACATTAGGTATTTTGTTAAAATATTTTTGGTTTTAAGAGCTATTAAAAATTAGTGAAGCATTTATTTATTCTTTTGATTAAAGAAAATGAAATTTATCTTAGTCAGTTTTCTTATATACTAACCTATTGACATTAAAATGTTTTATTACAGTTGATACGGAACACTCACTTAGTACATAATATGTCATTTCTGTTATATATATATATATATATATATATATATATATATTTATTTATTTTATATAACAGAAATGACATATTATGTACTAAGTGAGTGTTCCGTATCAACTGTAATAAAACATTTTAATGTCAATAGGTTAGTATATAAGAAAACTGACTAAGATAAATTTCATTTTCTTTATATATATACACTACCTAACGAATTAAGAAGAACATATAAATAAATAATATAAATTTTTTGCATAATTAAGAGTTAAAATGATATTTTTAGGAAAAAAAAAATAATATTGAAATGAAGTTGAATGATGAGAATAATGTATTGTGTTTATACGTGATCTAAAATCTTTATTGGATATTTGCAAAATTTGACGGGAATTAAATCTACGTCGCCCAGACTAAAAGATTTATTGGATCTCGCACATTATACACATAAATGGAATAACATATCACTTATTTAATGATTTATATTTTTTATTGAAATAAATATATTTAAATTCATCAGTTTGAAATATATTTTCGTTAATTACTGAATACAAAACTTATTTGAGCAGATTTAAGAAATATTTTACAAAAAGAAGTCTGTCTTGTATTTAAATTATAAAATTCTATCAATTCATAACCAAAATAACTAAAACATTGAGTTTTTTTACTCTATATTTATTTAAATAAGCTTAATATGACTCGTTTCAATGTATAATAAATTAAAAAAAGACAAGTACTATTTAAAATAGTAATATAAATTCCCGTTTTTATTTCCACAATTATTTTCATTTCATCTTTCCCTCAAAACACCAGTTTTTATAATCAATGAGCAACAGACAGTATCACCATCATGTAAATCGTCTGCTCGTTTGACTCTTAAATCATAAAAAAAAATATTATTTACTTACCAATAATACCGAAATTTAAAGAGGCCAAAGTAGCAATTTAAGTTAATAACTTATATAATAAAAGAAAATAGACAGTTACCATTTTTAGTATTTATTTCATTGCAGTAAGTTAAATGTGTACTATAATGTAATAAACATGGATCTATCTTGTTGAAATGTTTTTTGTTTTAAGAGCTATTGAAAATTAGTGAAGCATTTGTTTATTCTTTTGGTATGAAGAAAATGAAATTTATCTAGCCAGTTTTCTTATATACTAAGTTTACACTCACTTAGTACATAATATGTAATTTCTGTTAAATAAAATAAATATATATTTATATATATATTTACCTAACGAATTTAGAAGAACATTTAAATTAAGAATATAAATTGTTTTGATAATTAATAGTTAGAATAATAATTTTAGAAAAAAAATATGTTAGGATGTACAATTAAGATACTTTTTTAAATGTTTGGTTTAACCTATCTTTATGTAATTAATGAATGTAAAAAACTCATAATAATTATATCAGAATCATTCTCCTAAGAATATCGCACCACATGTTGAACGATATTTTATCGGTAAATAGTATTAGAGATACATTGAACATATACATACAAGTTATTTTGAGAAACATATCTTATTTGTGCCGTAAATAGAATGTGCTTCATGAGAATAGCAAACAATAAAATATATATCACTGTGTATTGCTAGCGATAGCATCGCGATGAACAAAAGTGATAAAGACTTAAAACAAATAGATCCAAATTGCAAAGGTTTTTAAAATATAATATATATATATATTATATTTTAAAAACTTTTTATATCTAAAGATCATAACACCTAAAAATCGTAATAGTCACGTAGTAATTTGAAATTCATTGTGTCTTTATTGTTTTTTTTAGCTTAAACCAGAATAGTAAATCATCTTTAAAAAGCTTCTTGTGATTTATTGGAGAAAAAATGTACCCAAATTTCTCATTATTCATTAAATTTACTTTGAACAATGTTTATCATTCCTATTGTTCGGGTACCTATGTATTAAATTACTTAAGTTACATAATATAATATTTTATATAAAGAACACTTTATCAAGTTAGGGGTACGTATAAGTAAACAAGAAATTAAACAACATTTTCACTTTGTGATAACCCTGTTTTAATAAAATTACACAAACCCTCAAGAAAATCAAATTAAAACATTTGATTCAATCTTCTTTATTTGATAGACCGTTTAGAAAATATATCTGAACATTTCATTGTGACAATAGGGAACATTCACATATTTCTTTTTTGATGTAAATTAATCATTTACCTCTCTATATCGTAGAAAAAAATATAAATAGGCTTGAAAAGATTCTAGTTTTTTTTCAAAGTGAAAATTAAAACATTGAGTAAATTTCACCCGTTTAAACACCGCCATTTTGCGCGCGTTTTGCGTGACGTCAAATGATACGTCCAGTGAATGTTTACTATGAACTTTTTAGTTATTTCATAGATATTTTAAGTTTTAATCGCTTTACAAGTTATGGAAGAAGATAAAAATCATCTTACGAGTATTGTATAGTACTGGAGTGCAAAAATAGTATTAGAAAAACACCCGACAAAGTGTTTTTTGTATTCCAAGAGGTGCGAAAATACAAAAACAATGGTGTATGGTAATTAAAAGGGATAATATATGTCCTAAATCGTGTTTATATGGTTGTGAAGATCAATTTTACGTAAGTATACTTTATATATAATAAGTTTAATCTAATAGTTTAAATTTATAGTAAGTATTAAATATTAGAAAATTTGAGTTTAAAATTAACCTAACCTATCTTACAAATTTCAGTATAACTTTCTATAAAAACCGTAATCTTTTTTTGTTTTACGCAATTTTTATGGTCTGTCGATTTATTTCAGGTTAAGGAAGATACAGCAAATTGTATTGAATATAATATGTGTAACGAAACAACAAGGAGAAAGATGTAATCTAAGTTTGAAGAAAGGAGTTGTTCCTTATATATTTTTGTGGCAAAAACACCAGCTGATAGAATGAGAATGTGCATAGTCAAAAGGCAAAGATTGACATCGGTTAATGAAGCCTTTTAAGAGTTAGCTATCAAAAGTAGTGTTTAAAAAATTGGTGACCTTTACGAAGAAGTGATATATGTAGTAAGTTCTAGTACTGCCCATACAAATGTCTGTGATATTAATCAGCCAAGACTCAGTACTTCTCCTATTGAATGTGATGATCATAAGGCAGAGCCTTGCTTTTCGCATATTAAAGATAAATTACCAAGTGACTAAGCTGTGCAAGTTAATATTAAACCGAAGTATGGAAGTTAAGGTGTCAATGTAAATATACCTGCTGAAAAACAAAATGTAGCAGTGTCACCATTTCCTCATTTGACACACAAGATTGTTACACAACAGTTTTAAAAGTAAAACTATCTGTTTTAAAAAGAAAATTGTTTACTGAAAACACAGCTGATAATACTTCTATAGCATCTTATATCTTCTATATCTGCTGATTATCAACCAAGTTATTTATCTGAGTCAAGTGAAGTGCAAAATGATTCAGAGGCAGAAACATTTTAAAAATGTATTGTGTAGTAGCATGCTAACTGCTACTCAAAAAGAGTTTGTAGGTATTTGTTTTGTTAGAGTTGTTTGAGTATTTAGAAAATGTTTTTAAGATTACCTAAACAATTGTATCATTGCACGAAAATATAGGTTTAAATTATTTATTTTTCTCAGTCACACTGATACCACAGTATGAACTTAAACGCCGATATATTGAATTGCGTGTCAAATGACGTCACATTTCCTTTCGACCAATGGTGGCGCGTTTTGGAATTTTGAATTTCGCTCCCTAAATTTACACTTTTCATAAATTATTTTATGGCCTTAAATAATTAGTAAATTAAAAAAAATGATTGTATTATAATAAGATGATAAAAAGTTATCGAAAAAAAAATATTTGAGACCATTTAATTTTTTTTGCATGTTCCCTATTATCTAGACGCAAATTAAGTTTAATAAAACAATAAAGTTCTAAATATACTTCTAGTTACGTTTATAAAAATACAAAAATACAGTAAACTTTTTAAATAAATGTAATAGTCAAAACGAAAATTGCAATAAAATATTTTTATTTTTTAAGACGGATATTTCTAAATAAAATAATTTAATTTATCTCATGTTTTGAAGCGCTGATGAGCATGTCGCTTAAATCTTCAAAAACAGCTGGGAGTAGAACATTTTCCTAAACGATATCTTCAAAAAGGGACAGCTGTTTTTAGAATAATAAAAGCTTAAGTTGTATGTAATTTTAATCTTTAAACCAATTTATTTTCAACCATGATAAATTAAAATAAATAGATGTTCATAGTATTGGAAATATTTTCTTTTGTCAGACTATTATCTGACCAGTTCATACTAACTACTAGATTTACGAGTATATTGTATAAAAGAAATTGGTTAATGATTGGGTCAACTATACATTCCTAATTCACATCTTATTGACTGATTTTAAATTTACATAGCATAACTCCT
This sequence comes from Napeogenes inachia, assembly GCA_959347355.1. Classification (NCBI taxonomy): domain Eukaryota; kingdom Metazoa; phylum Arthropoda; class Insecta; order Lepidoptera; family Nymphalidae; genus Napeogenes; species Napeogenes inachia. Next base: position 16,114,860 of record OY365791.1, on the reverse strand, counting down.
GCACACCAGGGTTGTATTGTGTTAGTTATATGTATTAGTAAATACATAAGCATTAAATACAAGAGAATATGTAATCCGTTGAATAAACCAATCAAACTAAGTCCATTATTTATCTTCACTCAACTTCTCCAAATTATTAATCTGTCTGTGAGAAAAAAATCTCACAGAAGAATATATCCTGCAGTTTTATATAGTATGCTGTGATAAAGCCAGAGGATTATATGAAGATTAAAAAACAGTTCAGATATATATGATATAAGTAAAAACATTGCGCAGTGTCATATATTTATTTCTCTTTTTGAAAATGCAAATTATAAACTCATTAGTATATGGAAAATAATTTTCTTTATTTTGTCTGATGCTTTTTATTTTAAAGTTAAAGTATGTTAGCAGTTCGTAATTTGTTTTAATTAAGGAAAATGTAAATGCTTTGGAGTTTAGCTTTTGTTTTGATAATTATTATAACTCTTATTTCTTTGCTTTAGTAGTTGCAGAGCCACGTGTGTCGTGAAGCTTTAGAGGTTGTGGGCTGTTGAATATAAGTGTGAGAATGAATGTGGATAAGGTACTGTGATCTAATTTAAATTATAAGGTCGTATATATAATAATAAGAATAATATAATATATATTAGATAAGCAAATAGTTTGCTTAATTATATAATTAAGCAAACTCTCTAACCCCTAAATAAGAAAATTATTTGCTTTTTTTAAGAGTGTTACACAACGATACATATACACAGAAATACACATTGTAAATACTAAGAAAATATTTAAAAGACGACCAAATCCCGAAATACAGACACCTATGTTCATAACATACTTGCCGGTCCCGTCGGGAATCGAACCAGAGCCCCGTCGCGCCTCTATACGTTAGACGTGTGTGTGTGTTAGACGTCTGTGACAATATTTAAGTTTTTGTGAACTTTCATATTTATACGTTATTGAAATTGTTAAAACCTCCATATCTTGAACATCTGTTTCTATTTTAACTAAACATAGCTAAGAGCCATCTCAACGACCAAGCCTTTTATTAAAAAACCCGCAATCAAATCCGTCCACTCTTTGGCGTTAGGCTACGTTGCCACCGACAGACACTCAGATACACAGGTCAAACTTATAACATCACTCTTTTTAGGTCGGGGGTTAAAAATGTAAAAGACAATCAAAAATGACCAACTTATTTTAAGAATTTAGAGCTTAATAATGTTTGCTTTTAGTATGTTAAAAAGTCACATGTCATATCTAATATGTAACAAAGGTGCAGAATTAGTTTCATGAGTTTCCTTTGTCATAGTTTGAAGCAATGTCTATTAATCAGAACATATTGTTTGTTTCAAGAAGCACTTGACCCAGATTCTCTGCCACTAATAGCTTTAATAAGCTAATAACTGTTACAACTGGCCTTCTTTCAATGTGTTTTTTGCTTTGTATCCATTCTGACTTTAACCATCAAACATCATAATTTGGTACAATAGTTTATTGTATTAAAAAAATGCTAAATTACATCCAAATTCCATTTTTCAAGAACGGTTTTATTTATAAGCTTAATTAGGATTATCCGTTATCTTTCAAATCATTTTTATTTTTCATTGTTACAATTAGAAATACTTTTGCTATATTTTGAAATGTTTTTATTATTTATTTAATATTTACCATTTATGTAGAATGAAAAGTTTATCAATACTACATTCTAGTATTCTATTTATAAAATCGTCTTATATGGTAGTCATATTTTAGACTTCTTCCATAAAACAACCAACGTTTCTAACTTTGAGGAGAAGAATAATATTAGAAAGGCGTCTATTGAATGTTATTAAAAACTATGCAATTACAACACAGAACCATTTTTCCCTTTAAAAGGGAAACCTTTAAAAAACCGAAGGAAAATTTTCCTGAACGCGAACGATGTATTAATGTTCAAAAGAAAAAACCACCAAGAACTACCACTGAAGTTGTTGAAAGTGCTTTCGAAAAACTATAATGATTTCCAATTAGAGCCGAACCCTATCAAAATTCAGCAAGGGCTCACTTGAAAAACAGGTTTAATTAATAATTAAAAACATAATATATATTCTAATAAGATAGTATATATTTAAATAAAATTAATACTGTAAGATTTTATGCAAGCGAACGAATAGATAAACTTAATTAAATAAACAAACACTTTTAACAAAAAAGATAAGCCGCCTCCAAACAGAATTAAATAATTTGATAAGGGAGACTGTATTTTAAGAGGTGGCTCAGATATAGATGAATTAAAGAAACTGGCATTGACTTCTTATACAGTTTTCCTTATCAAATTATTTTACTCTTTTGAAGCGGTTTTCTTTTTTTGTTGAACGTTTTTTGTTTCGTTCTTTTAAGTGATTCCTTTCATTTTGCAAAATGTTATCTTTGGTAAAAACAGTGAATGAAAAAGCGACTGCTACAATCGCGAGACATCTGCTGAAAATTGAAAAAAGTTCCATTGTCTGTCTCCGAAACTAATGATCACCAAATAAAAAGGAACCAAAAGAAAGGTAAATGTTTGAAATCGTTGAAACAATCCCTACACAGTCCATGGTCTTTATCATCACGTGACACCCTTGGACTATTTCCTTTCCAACTAAAAAGAATATTTAAAATCGGTTCATAAACGCAGTTTTTGACGAAAAAAAAAGCATGTATACGGTAGAATAAAAAAATCCTCCTTCTTTTTTGAAGTCGGTTAAAAATAGATGTAGACCATGTGGATTTTTACGTACCTTGAAAGAAATTTTATTGAGTTATTTAAAAAACCGGACCAACGAACGTCAATAATGTTGGTTCAGATAATAAATAAAACTGTAAAATTCATAAACCTAACGTCAACAATATAAATTATTCAGAATCACATAAAAATCACATTACAAAAATATATACTATCATTTATTGATCACATAAAAAACATGAAGTACCTACATCATATGATATTTATATTTAAATAATAATTTTGCAAGTCAAAAGGTTGAAAGGGTATAATTGAGGGTTATAAACTCAAAGTTCAAAATGTTCATTTTTAACTGCGTATAGGAAAATGTAGTATTATTATTTTTTTACCTTAATTCAAACACTCAGTGGGATAAGGGCAGGAGAGAGAGATATAACCCACCAAACCCACCTCAGTCCAACAATATATTTGTATGTAAAAAATAAACGGTCTTTTAATATAATTTTTAAACAATATTTAATTTAAAGACTTTAGATACACCACAGCAAGAAAATGCACTTACCTCGATTATAGTGTATTTGAATCGGCTTTGATTTAACACTTTATCCAGAAACTTGAGAAAGAAACAGAAATATTCATTCAATTTTTTTGTCTAATCATCATCTCTAACCTACAAGTTATAAATAACATAATAAGTTCAGTGAAAAAGAGTACTTTACTTTACAAGTTTTAGATTGATTTAAGTCATCCAATTCATATCTATACCTAATACCTGGACACTAGTCATCAATCTCTATAACATATTGGATATTTAGAAATATAAATATGTAATCCGCTGAATAAACAAATTGATTTCGAGGCTATTAAATATTCTCAAAACAATCGATTATTTTCAAAACAAAAATCTATCTATGAGAACAATAAGCTCACACAAAAAAATATTTCCGGTAGCTTTTCATAGCATGCTGTGATAAGAAAATAAGAGGATCATATAAATCTTGGTTTCAAATTAATGAAGATTTATAAGATATACTTTTTTTGGGAGACTACGTGACAAAAAAAAATACTATAACTTATATAATTAAAAATAAATAATTGTTTTCAATACAAATGAAAACCAGCCATTATTTAAATACTGCTACGTATTGTTAGTTTCTTTTGTTCACACTACACACATGAAAATGCAAAAGCGTTATTTAAATCGATTTTTTTTTGAATGGTTGGACTATTGTTGTGCAGGTTTCGATTAATAAAATAATAGAAAAAAACGAAATTGCATGCTAAAAGCTCGTAGAAATGTATATATTATTAGATATATTTGCGGCTATTACAAAAGGATTAATTAAGTGCGTTTTTTTATTTTTAAATAATGTACAGCAAAAGTTTTTCGACATGGGTTTGCTTTGCCAACTAAGATGCAGTGTCCCTAGCCGCATTAAATATTATAGCATTGGATATACTGTCGCCGTAAATGGCAAAATTGATGTTTTCTAAAACCTAACTATTACCTTCAACCCTATAGTCAGGCGTCACAGGCTCGCTTACTTTGTTAAATATTACGCATCGGTTAAATCGTTACTAGTATTAGGGTGCTCTTGGAAATTAAGGTCATGTTGGGGTTATTACCCAGTTAGCTATCCATAGCCATAAATTATGTACGATTTTAATTAGTTCGGGTGGTCGTTACATCTCTTGGAATTATTTTCTATTTGTGGATGTTGCTTTAAAATAAAAACTCAATAACTTATTTTCTGAAACAAAACAAATATATCTCAAATTTACACTATGTATTTACTTTATATTCTGTTTGCAAGATATGCAGTATTTTTGAAAATAGAATATTACTTACTATATAACCTATTCATATCCGTACAAATATAAGAATTGAGATATACAACGTCGGATTCAGTCACATCACGCGTATTTTTTTAGTATTTCACTTCTAATCACTTGTATTTATTTGTCCGTAGGTACTGCAGTGCTGCCCTGTCGATTATGGCCCTATCAGCAGTTTATACACCCTTTTTTACGAGCTTAAAAAAATTGATGTTAAAATTTTATTTAATAGCTAAACATTGATGTCAGAGTAACACATATCCGCATAGTAAGTGAAATAAAAAAATTAAATAAAATAGATACATACACTATATTTTATTATGATTCCAGAAATGATTCAAATACTTTTGTGAATCAAAACAAAGATACTTATTTAACTCATTTGAAAACTTGTATGTTTAATTAAATCACAATTCCCATTCCTATGGATAATCAATTCTTCGAAGGATCTATCAATATACTAAGTAACGCTCCTATATCTCGCTCGTTAAACTTAATAAATTGTGTATAATTGACTCGGTTCTGAATCAGCGAGCTTCCAACAACACTATCTATTACACCAGGGTGCGTCCGGAGATCTAACCTTCCGTCGAGAATTGGATCAGTGACCTATTAAATATCATTTCATTTCATTTTCATGAATTCTTTCTTATTTTCTTTGTCAATTTCGATATAAGTTTATCAAATACTATGTTTCTTGAATATAAGAGATTATATTTTAGCCGAATTCGTTTGTTTTCTATAAATTTTAACTTGTGAATTGTATATAAATATATACAATATACCGTTGGACAAGGAATACAAGGATCGTTGTACATACGTAGACGATGGTGTCTATTTTACGAAGTTAATCATTGAATATTTTTTTTATTTGGTTGGCAATTTAGCGGTCATTCGACGCAACGACTTCAATAAGAACATATTACAATTTTTAATCTTTTTAGAGGCCTTTCTATTGCGGGTTTTTTAAATTGTTACTGGTTTCATTATTGTTCTAACTAACCTACGGACACACAAATTTTCATTTGTTTAAGTATTTCTATTAATATTGCATAAAAACCTTTCACCCGCACTCCAATAACCTCAATATTTTGGAGACGACTGTTTCTATTTCGACCAAACATAGCTAGTAAACATCTCGATGAACCAGGCTTTCGATTAAAAAAACTGCAAAAAAAACCGTCCACGCGCTTGTCTAGCTAGAATGCCACAGACAGACACACAGATACACAGATCGACCGGTCATACTTATAACACCCTTCTTTTTGAGTCGGGGATTATTAATGAAAATATTTTTATAACAAATTGGAAATTAATCTCTAAATGAAAGATAAGCAATTGGGTAATACAAAAAGATTATCGCAAATTGTTATAACAAACTCATTGAACTGATTGTTCAACAAATTATTTTATGTTTTTATTATTTCAAAGGCACCTTGTGCCTTGTGGCCTTGTGTTTGGGGGGAATCAATAGTGCTATTTTAACGCATGCTGTAATGCACTCAAGCAAAAAATAATAATAATAATATCAATTTAACTATACAAATCATTCAAAGTTGTTTCGAATTAACCACAACTGGTACTTTTGCTTGTAGGAAATTTTCAATTATGAATTGAAATAAAAGAAAAAGGGCAAAATTATATATTATTGGTTTGTAAAAGTTTATTCGTTACAAATCGATATTTAAAAATCTATATCTACAATTCTATGATAACATTCATCTAAATACTAGTACTAGATTACGGGACAACTGACCTTAACGGACAGTTAAATTTGGCAGAATTACTTAATCACAGTTTACTAATGTCAAACCTTTGTTGAGCTGGTAAAAAAAACAAAGAATAGGCAATTTACTATAATAAAATAAACAAAAGTGTCATTATTTTAGTAGAAAATAATATATGTATGTACATATATTATGATAGTCTACTGAAATGACAGATGATAGATGAGCGAGGTAGAATTAGAAATATTGCGCGAACCCAAATAATTGACAGGTGACATTGTATACAACAATGTATAAGGTACTTTATTCTGTTAGAATATCCTTTAAAAATATAGATTCAGACCGAGGTAAAGCCTATTTTAGAGCATCATTTGATAAAATATGTATTATATTGTAATAATTATACAGTTCTCTATATAATATTGTATTATGTAAATATTAAAAGAAAATGGCGAAAACAAACGATATTATCTTTATATATAAGAAAACATTAATCATAACAAAAATATATAGAACTGGCACTCAGGCAATTCCTGGTTTGTATATGAGATTTTCAAATTAAAAAAAAAAAAAACATATGCAATAAAAAAGAAGCAAACTCGTTTCAATATCAGTACTTGAAAGAAAGACTCAAAAATACATGCAACGTGATATAATTACTAGCGTTTACAAATTCGTTTATTATTCTATTTATATTTTATAATAATTTGTATTTATTATAATTAATTTTAAATATAACTGTCACGCTTGGTTTTTTATTCTTTATTCAAAAACAAGTGAAATAATTGTTAGACGTTGTAAAAACTACGGCAGCAAGCGGGGGATTAGAAAAAAAAACTGAAACTGAAAAACATACATTTTAGTAATATTTCGAGTAATTATGAAATGTTCGACACCGAGTTCTGGTAACTGTTACTTAGCTGTATATAAAGAAGGTTATTTTGCACTACAGAATGTATGCTACAGCTACAGTACTATTGTGCTCGTTGCTTTAGTTAAACTATCGATTAACGTGATCGAGCAAGCAGTCGTGTGATATGCAAAGCAATAGAGTGATTAACAATACGTGAATAGAAATTTAATATTTGACGATATCTTAACTTCAAAAAATATAATATGGCTGATTTAGGTAGCAATTTTCAAACTTTGTTTGAATTTGATGGAAACTAAAATGTGTTATCAAGACGTATAAGACCGTATAAGGCCTGTGACCATTTCAATACAACCATCACTGTAGTCATTTATCAAATAATCCTGCGTAAATGGCATTTCAAACAAAATAACAGGATCTATATTTCGAATAATTAATACAAGCGGTTTATATAACAAGTATGTGAAAGTAATATTTGCATTTATCAATAATAATAAAATTCTATGTTGTGTTCAGAAAATCAATTAAAGCTTAATTTACAAAAGCCGGCTCTATCGCTAACATGAAATCTCTTCCAGGTAACCCCTACATTATAAGACAATACAATGAATAAGGGCTGAACATGCATACGTAAAATATATACATTTTAAAGTAAAGCTAAACTACCAACTTTCCTACTTGAGAGACATAGTATAGAATTAACATATATCAATCATATGAGTAATGAATATAAGATTTAATGCAAATTATATTAATAGGTCAATGAACCAATTCCCGCAGGAACACTAAGCGCATTTACTCTCCGGACGCAAGCACCCTGGAGTAATTGATAGTATTGTTGGAAGCTCGCTGATTCAGAACCGACTCAATTATACACAATTTATTAAGTTTAACGACCTAGATATAGGAGAGTTACTTGGTATATTGATAACAGGCGAGCCAAAGAATTGATTATCCATAGCAAGGAATTAGGATTTAATTGAACTTACACATCTTCGAATGACTGAAATAGGTTTTATAAGCACCTTTTTTATATTTATAAAGTATATAGTTGGTAATTAATAAATAGTAACTCGCTTTTGTCTTATGTGATCTCAAAAAAAGACATGCTGCTTCTTCGTCACTTTTTTTGTAACTATATATTTATTTGTTAATAGTATTAAATATACTTAGTATACAAGTGCATAGTTTAAATTAAATAAGTATGTTAAAATTACTATTATTGAAGGTTCGATGTAAATTAGTTTCTTATTAATTTATATTATTTATAAAACTTTAGACTTTATTATTTATCATTATTTTTTTAACCTAAGTCTTTGTTTTTAAATACATATTGAATATGAAGGATCGGGTCCTATAGCTATAATTAAATAAAGCTGAAGAGTCAGCCTCATATAGATTAGTAAAGTTTTCTTTGTAGTAGTTGGAGGCAATACCTTTTGTCTAGTTCAAGACGCGCTTGACCCGGATACAAAATCGTGATACGTCATATAACTGTAAAATATGCACGTCTTTTGAAGTTATAAAGGTATTGGTTTTTTAGAAACAGAATTTAAAAACTTATTAATTTATTTTATACAAAATATAGCAATTAAATCATTTTACTGCGTATTATTTTTGATTACGATTAGAAGCAAGATTCATGTTACATCTAGATTTAGAAATAAAATTGTGTCCGTAAATTTAGTATTATTTTTTATAATATTTAATTCAGTACGCACGCACGCAGGCACACAAACACGCACGCACACAAGCACGCACGCACACAAGCACGCACGTACGCACGCACACACAAACGCACTTCTATATTACGTTATCTTAATCCATTAATCTTGCTATGTTCTTTGTAAGAAATAACAATGCAAGCATATTGAGTATACAGTACTCGTACAAGTTCAAGTGACATATTTTAATTAACTATGACGTAGGTATTTATGCTAGCGATGTTCTTTTAGTTAATTATGGTGTAGAATAAATAGGGAATATGCATAAAATGGTCTTGATTATTTTATTTCTTATACTTATTATCGTATTATAATAAAAATATTTTTTATTTACTAATAATTTAAAGCCATAAAATATTATGTGAAAGGGCAAATTAAGGGAGTGAAATTTAAACTTCCAAAAGTCGCCACCATTGGTCGAAAGAAAATGTGACGTCATCTGACACGACATTTCACTTATCGGCGTCGAAGTTCAAACTGTGGTATTAATGTTTCTGAGAAAAAGAAATAATTTAAACCTATATTTTCGTGCTTAAAAGTTTTATTAATCTGTTAATTGTATTAATATATTTTCGTTTATTAATTTTATTAATATATTTTCGTTTATTAATTTTATTAATATATTTTCTTGCTTAAAATATTTAGGTAATCCTAAAATCATTTTTGGCTATTTTTCAATAGCAGTTAGCATGCTAATTACTTACTACATATTACATTTTTAAAATATTTCTTCCTCTAAATCGTTTTCCACTTCACATGACTCCGATAATATGAAAAAAGCAAGTCTTGGCCTGATGATCATCACATTAAATAAGAAAAGTACTAGGTCCAGGTTACTTATCATCACAGACATTTCTACGGGAAGTTCTAGGATTTACTTTGTGATCACTTCTTTGTGAAGATTCATCATTTTTACAAACATTACTACTTTTGATAACTAACTCTGAAAGATCTTATATAGCCGGTGTCAATCTTTGTCTTTTGACTACACTCATTCTCTTAGCTGGTGTTCTTGGTACAAAATGACGGCGTTTGAATTTAAATTTACTCAACGTTTTCATTTTTACTTTAAAAACAACTACAATATTTTCAAGCCTTTTTATATATTTTTTTACGATAAAATGAGGTAAATTATTAACTTAAGTAAAAAAAAAAACATGAATATTCCCAAATATATTCATTAAGATTAAATTATCACACGCAGATAGATACTATAATAACTTAAGTAGGAACATTAACAACAGAAGCTGATGAAATATTAATTCAATGTACATAATTTTCCCTAATCAAGTAAAATATTATTATAATAATTTTTAATCGAGACCTCGACCCATTACAGTTAAACATTTTATATCAGAGTATCGGTTACTTTTGTTTTGCAATATGATGTTAACAGAAGCAAGTTTGTGGAACACGTTTGACTATTTTTTTATTTTCAACAGTTTTTTTAGGCGAATCGAACATTTAATACAATAAACGTTTATGCAATAAGAAAAAATATATATTCGAAAACCAACAAATAGGAAATTCATAATAAGAAAACATATAATATATAAAAAAAAATTTTTGCTAACTTGGTAACCAAACATAAGCGCTTTTATAATATCATCCTACTACTATCAGTGAAACTCTTGAGATCAAGAGTTATTGAGATATATAAATTAAATCAAGAAACATATAAAGTTCTTATTAACATTAGGTAATTGATACTCAAATTCACCTTTTGGGTTTACGAGACAGGTGGCGCTGCGATAAAGCTCAGGCAAAGAAATACGATCTATAATAATTAACAAAACAATATAAAATGGTATACCTAACCAAGAAACCGTAATGGTAATATATTACTTAGATCTTTACTGCTAAAGCTATCATAATTGAAATATAGCTGCAATAACGTTTAAAAATATTTATTGATTATACCTAGTACTTTTATGATTAAAGCATATATTTTATGTCATAAAAACTTTAATGAAATTTCGGAACATAGCTTAGATCAATCACATTAACAGATTAACACATCACTCGCAGCTCCTAGACTATCTATTAAATAATTAAGTGCCCTATTTCGTTTGTTACTTTATTATTTTCTTTACTATTTTCAATTTAAAATGAGTGCGTTGTTACACCTAACATTTTAAACTAAGTTTCGTTAAAAACTTGTATCTTTAAAATATTTAAGACTTACGATAAATTAGAGAGATTTTTTTTATTTTAGCAAATATTTTTTTATAGAGTTATATTTTATTGAGTATGATATTTTAAGGAAGCTTGCAAACTACAAAAATATTTAGAGGGTGTTATTAATTAAAATTGTGTACAAAAGCAATTACATAAATTAAATGTTTTATAGAGTTCAACTTAACATGTGCTAGTATAATTTATTAAACATATTTATTAAACATATTTATTTTCAAAGGTATCTTCTATAACGACCAACTGAATTAATAAAAATCTTAGATAATTTATAACTGTACTTGGCTGGTTAGGTTAGTAACCCCAATATTCCTTTTTAAAGTGCTTTTACAGAAGGGCTTATTACGATAAATCTGGAATCAAAAGAGGCCACCTCCATTTGGACTTACACAAGGGATCACTCATAATGATTCAAAATGGAAAAAATATAAATAAAAATGATTTAACCCGTGTGTAATATTTAGCTATGTAAGTGGTCCCTTGACGCCTGACTATAGCGTTGAAGGTATATAATAGTTAGGTTTTAGTGAACATCAATTATGCCAACAATGAAATGCTAATTTCTTCAAGATGACTTAGGATGGTATTTTAGTTGGCAAAGCGAACCCATGTTGAGAAGTTTTCCTTGTACATATGTAATTCAAAAATAAAAAAAAAGACCTTAAGAAACCCTTTTGTAATACTAGCAGATATAATCGCAAGCAGCATAGCATATGATTCCGTTTTTCTATTATTTTTTTAATCGAAACTTGGACCACTACAATAGTTCAATAATTCAGAATAAAAACACTGTCGATACAAACAAAGATTTTAAATTTTCACGTGTGTAGTGTGAACAAGAGAAACTAACTATACGCAGCAGCATTTTAATAACGGTTAAAATTTTGTTAATATATATAGCTAACTAAATGTCTAATACATGTTATTTAGCATTTAAAATAGATTTGTTTTTTAATTAAACCAGACCTGCAAGTTGATGGTCACAATAACGTCGATTGTGTAGCTGAGCTCCTTAAGTTTACATGGTCATATTTTGATTATGTTCAATGAATATCTATATCAATAGACGCTTAAGTAAAAACAAGAGAGATATAAAAAATAGTGTCTTATTAGACACTGTATTTTTTATATCTCTTGCATGCTTATGAAAAACTTTAAATAAATTTTTGACAGTGAGCGCTGTCTGCCGATGTCGTAATTTTGATGGTATCACTTAAAACAAGTCATATAGAAAGCGAAAGGGGAATTGTTTTACTACGAATTTAATGCGTGCGAAGCCACGAGCAACAACTAATTATATCTATAATATAGATAATTACTCTTTTTTTTTTCTCTGACGCTCATTTACGGATCATAAAAATCCATTCAGCTACTACTTTACTTTTATTGTGCGAATAATTAAAACTTACAAATTATTCGTTCCGAATCGAATATTATTACTCTATTTGAAACCTTTCAAATAATTATCATTTCAAAATTAGAAAAAAAATAGTTTTTTTTTCTAATTGCAAAATTATACCTGCCCACTTCTGGTTTTTCTAACGATTCTTGAATTATTCCTATTATTCGTGTAAAATTCAAATTATTTGCGATAATTTCCAATTATTACTCGTATAACGAATTATTGGATTCGGTTTTCTAGACGAATACTATTATCCGATTCGATTCGATGAGAGCGGTATTCGCATACCCGTATTATTCATAAATTCATTAAAATGAAATCTTTTGTATATCTTTTTCGTGACATTTATATAAAAACTTTTATTTTTAAACTGTGAGCTGAAATTAGTACGCTATAGAGTTTTACCACCGAGCAATAATATATTCGGAGATAGTACGATTCGTAATCTACGTTGTCAAGTTGAAAAATTATCCCTTCCTATTCCTTGACCAAAAATTCAAGGTATCCCATTATTTAAATTCCTTTATTTATTTTTTTACTTTAATTAAAATTAAATCCAACAAATCCCCATTGATTTTAAACCAGGATTTGTAATCCTCTTACTTTCTTATCAATCACAGTATACTAGGAAAAGCTACCGCACACCTTTTATTTGTGAGCCTTTTCTTCTCATAGATAAATTTATGTTTGGGATTCTATTGAAAATAATAAATAACTCCAAAATAAATTTGTTTGTTAAGCAGATCACATATTTATGTATCGAATTACCAATATATTATAAAAATTGACTGATATGGAGAAATTATGAAATGGATGCCTTAAATCAATATAAAAGTTTTAAGTAAAGTAGGACGTCCTCTTTTTACTGGCCCATTTCTTCCGTACTATTTATAATTTGTAGGTTAGAGTGATGATGATCGGACAAGAGTATGACAGTATATATAAAATATATATTTTTTTAAATATTATAATATTGTTGTCTATTCATCATTGCTTATGATAAATTAGTTTAAGAGTTAATTATAATTTAGAATTTTATTATTCTAGAAACTGGCGTTAGTTAAAAATATCGTTTAAGAAAGTTTATGTTAGTTTATGTTTTTGTTTAAACTTTAAGTAGATTTTTAAAAGTCTGTATGAAAGAAACGAAATTGAATCAATATTTCTGTTCCTTCCTCAAGTTTTTGGAGGATCTGCGTACAGCCTTACAGGGATGTCAAAAAGTGAAAATGATGTTCAATTTTGTTGAGAATTGATTTTTAAAAAATCAAAGCCGATTCAAAAACATTAAAATCTAGATAACTGCATTTTTTGCAATGGTATAATACACACCTAAAGAATTACCGTGCAAACTTAAAATTTTGGTGAATTTAATATTGTTTAAGAACTATATTATTTATTATTTCAAATAACAATTGTCGTGTAACGAAATATTACAAGGCACTAATCGCTTATATGCCAAGTTATCCAAAAAATATACAATAATGTTCATTTACCTAATATAAAAAAGAGGTTTAAGATGCCGCAAAATAAATAACCACTCCTATCGGATAAGTTTTTGATGTTTTTTATAAGGTTCTCGTCTTTTCTTTGTGGAATACCATTTATTTGTATGTTTGGCCTTCGCACCCATTGCTCATTTTGATTACAATTGTGTACAATGTGGGTGATTTTCGTTTTATTTTCTATTTTTGTTTCATCCAAATCAGACATTTTAAATTCGACATTTGCCACACGTCTGTCTAGATCTTCGTGGCTGGACAGGAAAATATTTTTCAGTTCCAAAATATTTTTTTTATAACATCCATATCATCTCTTATTGATTAAATTGAGAAGATATAGTCGACAGCAAAGAGTTAAGTGAGATCCAAAGGTTGGGAACTCATCGCGGGACATGATATCAATAATAATAATAATAATAATTTTTATTTTCACATAGTACATGACAGTAGTATTTAAATTATAAATAGGTAATAATAGGTTAATAGTTTTTGGTATCACTACAATACAATACAATATTTATTTATTTTATTTACGTAAACCATGCATTAGCAATAAGAAATATACAAGAATTCTTTACCTCCCGTGCTAGTCGCAACTGTGTTACGGCAAGGTAAGACTCGCTCCACAAAATACACACTTTTATTAAAATAATTTTCCTGTTTTACAATTATAAATGGTTATATGTAATTATATTAATAAAGTTAAATAAAACAATAAGTATTTATGAATAACAATAACAAAAATATTTACACAATAACAAAACCAGAATTCATGACTACTAAAGGAATTCATATTAATTGGTAGATAAGCTGTCCAGAAACAATAATCATTATGATCAAATTTAACTTTTAATAAAATATTGCGAGGGTAAGCGTAGATTTTTTAAAGAGCTGTGGCCCCTTGTGTGATTGCCTTATGTCAATTTCTGATGTACTCGTATAATCATCATCTTCAAATATAGTTCCCCTAAAAGGGGAGTTTTGACTTCTTAATACATTTGTAGGACACGTAGGGCAATGAAAATTTTACCTTTTAGTTTGTTGAATTGTAGTAGATATATTTAAACATTTCATATGAAAACACTTTTTACACTTTGAACAAGTAAAAAATGTGATTTCTTTCTTGCTTAAAACACCCGTCACATTTCATGATTAACATATATATTTAATATCCAGAAAATAATATTGTTTTTAACGTCCGACACGTCCATACCGCAGCAGCGCTCGCAGCTGTGTTTTTCTTACCACAATATGAAAGTTTTTTCCAATGTGTTCAGGATTTTTTTTTCATTTTTTTACCGTCGATTTTCTGTCGGTGAGTTCAATTTGTAGTTTATTATATTGTCATTTATTTAATAGATGTTTTTCATTTGATTAGAGGATTTAAAAATAAAACTAAATAAAAAAAAATCTAATAAGACTTTTTCTTTACTCTATGCAGAATAGATACTGGGTGTGCGTTTTCATGGGAACCTTGAGCTTTACAGACAAACATCTAAATATAAAAAAAAATACAATATTAATAGAATACTTAGAATACTGTTTGTTGTTTTTAGATTGAACCAAATAAGCGCTACTGGAAAATAATTATAAAAAGTATGTTACACCTAATGGTTGTCTTTACGGGGTTGCGGTTTTTTAATAATGCGAAATAAAATTACATGATTTATACATCATCCGCTTTGTCCGCCTACATAAAAATGTTTTCTTTATTATACCGCCTACGTGAAAGATTCGTTTATATGGAATTAATTCCTTATAAAGAGACAAATAAAACAAATGATGCAAAAGTTTTATGTGAAAAACGTTTCTTATATATAACCTTATTGGGTGTCGAAATTAAAAAAAAAAAAAACATGTAAAAGCAGTCTTGATAAGATCCCCAAGTTAAAAGTGTTAGAATCATAGGTCCTACTCCTGTCGAATTAATTTGTTTTTTTTTTTTATTTTTTTATAACAAATTTCGAACAAACTAATGTCAGAATCCTTGTTGAAGAGCCTAGACGTGAATATGACTCCTGACAGAAATCCAGGTATAGTACTGAGAAGCTCAGCGCCAAATTAGCTCAAATTCTGTCCCTTTCAACTGTGGATGATTTGAATAATCTTAAATAAATTCAAGTAAGCTAACATGTAACGTAAACAGAAAAGAGGCAGTCGCAATAATCTCGCAAACATTATACTAATTTCAGTGAAATGCATAATATTTAAGCCTATTTAAAATGAACTGAATAAAATGTTTCTGACATATCTAGAATCACTATCAAAAAGGATCAGTGCTATCTACAATAGAAGGAACATTGCTATTCATAAGAACACATAAGAGATCTGCTTAAACTCTTTATAACTACATTTGATAATACCGTCAAAGTCTTGTTATATTATTGTTATTATGTACGTACAAGTTTATTTTATATTTATTTTATAGTTAGGTAGTATAGTTTATTTTATAGTTATTACATACGTAAAAGTCCAGCATTTATATGTTGTATAAATTACATATATTTTTCGTTCTTCTGCTAGGTTTCATAATAACACCACATTTTGTATATTATATACTTTATTTCATATTGAAAATATTATTTAGAATATATTTAATATTATAAATTATTTATAACATATAAAGCTTTGCGGGTTTTGATTTATGTACACATAATATTATATATATACTAGCTTTTGCCCGCGGCTTCGCACGCCTTAAATTCGAATAAAACAATTCCCCTTACCCTTTTTATATGACATGTTTTAAGTGATACAATTAAAATCATGTTCATCGGCAGACATCGCTCACTGTCAATAATCTATTTAAAGTTTTTAATAACGATACAGTATTAGATACTGTACTGTGTTTTTTTATATCTCTCTTGTTTTCACTTAAACGTCCATTTAAATACTTTTTAGGCAGAGTACTTAATAACCATTCTAATCATATATCATACTTATAGATTTTCATTAAACGTAATCAAAATATGACCATGTAAAGTTCAGAAATTCTGATTGACGTTATTGTCACCATCAACTTGCGGGTTAACCCTAAGAGATAAACATATACCATCCCAAACTTTCTTGTAGAACTTTTTAAGGTATAAAATACTTAGAACATTATTTTAATCTATCTCGTAAAAATCAGCCAGCGTTTGCAATGTAAGCGCAAAACAATTTGTTTGTTTATGACTTAGCATTAAAAATCTTGAAATTATCAGTGGTTCTCTTATATATTAAGCATGTTATTATACATATAAACCTTCCTCTTAAATCACTGTATCTATTAAAAAAATGCATCAAAATCCTTGGTGTAGATTTAAAGATCTAAGCATACATACAGACATAGGGACAGACGCGGAAAGCGACTTTGCTTTCTAATATATAATGATAATTATATAATAAGAATAGTTCAAATAAAATAATATCAATCAAAAGAGAAATTTCAATAAAAAAAAAACTGAAATGTAGACTTTTGTACTGTTTTATAACTCCGTAACATTTTGAAAATACAAAACGAGTTAGCATAATTGTAAATAACTTTAAATATACGAAATCAATTTATAAAATCTGTTTTTTTCTCAGTTAAAATATAATTATAGTAAAGTTTTTCAGTTATAAAAAGGAATGTAATCCAAAACTTTTTAAGCACCCTCTCTTTTGTATATTAGGCAATATTTACAAATGTGATTTACACATAGTTGATAAGTGTGAAATAAGACACTTCGCACTGTGAACATTTATTGACTTGGCAGTCGTGGTTTTGTTCAAGCACTATTATATACATTTATCACGTTATTTGTGAATACCCTACATTACAATAAGGTTGCCCAAAGAAACACTGTTTAAAAGGGGTACGCCTTAGAATTAAAAGTCTTGAGGTTACCTGTTGCTTTGTGTTTATATGGAATCTTTTCTTTGTGTATATTCTTAAGAGCACTCTGTAGTTCTCTTGACATGTTTGATTTAGAGGTATTTAAATAAGGAAGTTTTAAATAGATATCAGAATTATAATAGTACATAACTTAAAGCCTGTTGACACTCACTATCAGTCGGTGCTAGTGAGATGTATGCAGTAAATAAACCTTAAATAATTTTAATGTAATAATAATATTAAATATAATATTTTTTATTATTATGTTATAGTCAACGATTATAGAACACAGTGATATTTTGTACGTAGTCCATAAATATTTAAGACTGATGAGGCCGCATGGGGTTCAAAAATAAAAATATTATTTTAACTGACCAGGATTCAGTATTCCGAATATCCATTCTCTCAATATACGTATATACGTTACAAAAGATGTTTTACTAATATATTTTTTGGTTTATAAAAGCTTAGTTTAATTTGAGCCCCAAATTGCATAATTTATGGTATTATAATCATTTTCCTTTATACCTTATTTGAAAACTAATGAAACTATACATATATAATATGTATATGTATGTATTTATGTTACGCACTTCACCAGATGAAATGGTGACATTTAATTATTCGATCGTTACTTTGTTGTTATACTGATATTAATTTATATTTTATTTACACACTCCGCTTATTTCATTTAGCCGATATTACTATGAAAAAGAAAATTATGATCTCAGAAATCACATTGAGATGAAAAATATTTATATTACGACGACCCTTCATGCTAACGGGAATATCGGAAAAGTAAATTGTGAGAGATAGAATCAAATATTGTTTTCTCTTAAATTGTAATTCTCGCATCTACAAATACTGTATAATAATAATATGATTAAACTTGTGCCGGGATACTGTTTATAATAAATATATTTAATTATAAGTTATTGTTGTTATTGTGATTAAGGTGAATCGTATATTTTTATTCTTTATCTTCTATTTATGCTACATAAATTCGGGTAGTATTTCTTTTTTATTCTTTAATTATTTTATATTATTCACCCAACCAAATCATAGAATCGCTAATAAATGAACAATTCAATTACGTAAAATTTCATTTTAATATACACGAACGAGCAATGTATTAATTATTCTTCTACATTAATAATAATAATGCTATTAATTTGTTAGGTTGCTGATGATAATTTATTAAAGTTTATTTGAGGTATCAGAGTAATGAAAAGTTTTTTATAGAGAATATTTATTTTGACTTTGTTTTGTTTAAAAGATTATATTTATATGATGTACACAAGGTTAAATAGTGCTCATACTCTGATAATAACAATTTAGAATTGAACATATTATCCCTATGTTCACAATTTTTGTTTAATGACAAAAACTTTAATGAAAATCCCGAATTTGAGACAAAAACTTCCTATAATTTTGTAAATGAAGGAAACAAAGTTTGTATATAAATTTATATAAATATAGCATGAAAAATAAACCGCTACGGGCAGGAATCATTCAATATAATTTTAAATAAGCAAATAACATGGCTATACATGTTTAAAGATTTTTTTTCAAACAATTTATATATAATAGATATTACCTTTGATAATTGTGGGTAGTTCAAGTAAATGTATAACTAAGTTTTAAAAGTTAATTAATATAGTCTATCAGACCTATCGTACTCCTATTTTAAGCAAAGGAAACTGTCATAATCAGATATTCCTTATAACAAGTTGCTTACCAACTTAATTTATTAAATAACCTGAAAATTGTTGTTCATTATCAGATCCAATATATTATTATTTGATAGTTAATTGTAATTAGTCTTTACGTAATTCCTCAAAAGACTGATTAGGCTACACATGATTATGAGAGTCTTTATTCTATTTATAATGGACTTAATGTTAATTGAAAATGACGTTAAAAATTAAAATATTATATATTAAAAAAATAAAAATTAAAAAAAATACCTAAAAAGACTTCTAAAAAGATACAAATAATATAATTATGTATTTATTGAAGTCGTTGCGTCGGGGGACTATTGTACTGTTGTATGAGCTTTTTTCTTTATTTGGCAACTTACTTCCATTTTAAATTCTTCCTTTATTTAGCTTTAATTTTGTTTTTTTTCTGCTTATTAAAATTATTTAACTTTTGTCTATGTTGTATTAAATGAACCTGCGAACACACCTTATTTAACTTGTTTAAGTTTTTACTATCAGTATTGTATTATAACCTTTCACCAGCACCAATAAAAACTGCTTCTATTTCTATCAAACATAGCTAAGAACCATCTCGACAAACCATGCTTTCGATTCAAAAAACCGCATTCAAATCCGTCCACGCGTTTGGCTGCTACATTGCCAAAGACAAACACACAGATACATAGGTCAATCTTATAACAACCCTCTTTTTGGGTTAATTGTTAAAAAAGTTATATATAAGGCATAGTATGCTCTTTGAAGTAAATGTATTTGATATACTAATTTTTTTAAAGATTTATTACAAATATCTAAATATATAATTTAATGGTATATTTCACACATTTGAAAAGAGTTTAGTTTTAACTAAACTCTTAATAACATTTATGTTATTAATATACCTAAAACGTGCATAATCACATAAATTTTACTACCTCCAAGCTTTAGTATAATAGATCCGGACCCTATTGTTGTGTTAACGACGTTCAGGGTTCATGCAAGGTTATCCGTTGTGCTGTCTGCCTTTTAGAGGCTCACAAAAGAAGTCAGGGAAATAGTTATTTTGTCTTGAATGGACATGTCCGAGCTCAATTAAAGTTTATTTTAGTATATAAGAACATATTAAATAAATCTGTATATTTAATGGATGATAGTTACAAGATCTAAAAATTCGTTTGTCACAATATTTAAACTTACATTGGTATATTTTTTGGTATATACTATCATTAAAATACATATTTTTTAATTTGGTTAAAAAGAACAATATCTTGTTGATGTAAATATATATCGTCGCATTTATTATTATATTTCATATCCCATCATAAACTTTTTGCACAAAGTTTTTATATCATAATAATACCTGTCTATTTATACATTGATTGAATTTTTTGCGCGCCACCTTTTCTATTGCTTTTCCCAAAAATCAATTTAGGGTTCGTCTTCATCCTCGAGAAAGTAAAATATAAATTTTATCCTGTGAGGCGTCTTACAAATTCAAATGAGCTTTCCTTTCACCTTTTCTTATATTTATTCTAAAAACGCTAACAAAGAAATAAAATTTAAAATTGTTGAACTGTATATTTTTCAATAGGATATATTTACAACAATTTAATTTCCACTATTAAAAACCTGACTATTGAAATTTGTAGTTTCTTTTTATTTAATTTATAAAATTATTGTTTATATAGAGCTTTAGGTCTTATATCCTTTCGTGTATTTTTTTATATTTATTATCATCCTGAGAAAGCCGTCTATTAACAACTGCTACTCAGCTGACGAGTAATTATGTAGTTATGTAATCAATTCTTGTAAAGAAAGTAGAAGAATCTGATTATGTGTTACAGATGTAGTCAGATTACTTACCTTATACTTTTTAATTTTCTTTGTACTTTATCATATTAAAATGTTCAACAATTCCACATTATTATATATAAAGAATAATGTAATTGTTGACTTATAAAATTGTATCCGTTATTTCAATCAATAAATCAGTGTTATATAATAATAGCGCTACTTGATTGATTCCGTTAGACTATTTCATAGTTCGTTAGGTTGAGATATTCTCGGGTGAATAAGTCTTTTAAGAGTGGGGCGCCTGAAATGTTTTATAGCCTCCCAGTTGCTAGCCAGGGTTTGTGCCATGTTACATTTACTTTATTTCTTCTGGTTGTAATTAAGTTGTAGGGAAAAACTAAGTAAACACTAAAAGTAGAAAAATGAACAAATAACATATTTTTTTGGATAGGGAATTTGGATTTATATAAAATATTTTCGTTTTAGATCTACATATATCTTTGATCTTATAAAATCACCCCAAGGGTAGTGGTAACTGAAATGAATCATAACTAATCGTCAGTATATAATCTCACTATATTGACTAATAACAAAATGGACCAATTACCGTTTTAAAACTTTTACTATTTCAATCTGTGAATTATTTTTACGTTTTTTCTGATTTTGTAAGATTTTTTTAAATATTTGTATCATGAGTCAGTGATAAAACTATTTTTCCTGTCTGCCTATATACAATAAATCAGAATGAAATTTTTACATGGTATGAACATGTGATTCCAAATGAAAAAAAAAATCCTATAAATATCGATACTTATAGACACACGACACCTCTGGCCAAAAAAATTATTACTGTTTCAATTCTCGTTCTCAGTTAAAATTACATTTATAAGGAAGGTATAAAAAAATAACTAATTTATTTTATTGTGTCATCAACCCACATAAGGTAAAATCCTTATTTATTTTTTTATATTATTACTAATCAAACAAACCATATGGTTGGGGCCAATATGCGTTTGCCTTTTTTATGTTTCTAAAATGAGTTTCTTGGTTTTTATGAGTATAGATCGAAGCGGATATTAAGCTTGGTAAACAGTACCTTCTAAATTTTATTGCAAAAAAAGCCCGGACATAAAAGTCAGGCCCATTTTATTATTTGCAAAGAGATTCTTTATCAAAGTACTTTAATTTAAATAGACTTCTCCTTAATGTAAAAGGTTCGACCCCATTTTGTTATACTGTGGAGACTTGATTTAATTTAAATTTCAACAAGAACCTATTCTATATAGATCTGGACTGGAAAGTTCTTTAAACAAAAGTTTTCCCTTCGCCGTTGTCTTTTCAGTGTTATAATGAAGGAAATTTCTTTAGTTAGTTACAGATATCGGTCCAACTTCCAGGTTGAACAGCAAGTGTAGCGGGAGGTGACAAGCATTTGTCCCGGCAAGGTCTATCGATCGATTCTCTGCGCAACAAGTGACGCCGTGCTACACACAGTTATATAGAACAGGCAACTAAACAATATCGGTAAAAAAATATTTTTACACTGTGGCGTTTCCTAATATATAGGTGAATGTTTGAAATACATTTTTACACTGTCGGGTTTCTTAATATATAAATGTTTTAAATATAAATATTTTTTAATTACCTCGTGACCACAGCTAGTACAACCTGGTTTTGACGTCGGGCAAATTTGTTCAAGTATGCATCCTTTAATTGCCATTTTATAAATATTTATATTGGTAGATATTACCACTTAAAAGTCTTTAAAAGAGTCTCAAATAACTGGTCCAAAGTAACTGATAAAGGTTACTTTATTGCTTTAAAATGCATTATAATAAAAATGTTATATTAAATGTAAATAATACTTTATAAAGTATACAACTATCTGTATCTACGATCGGCAACGTACTGTCAGCGTACTACAGCGATCGGTCATTACCGCTCGTCAGCTATCGACGTTGCAGTAAATTATTAGAATTTTCCATATACAATAAAATATATATTAAATATTATACGATGTTATCAAGGAAAACACATGTGTTTTAACTTCTTTTGTGTACAGCACATATGTATAGAGTATTAGAAGATTTAAATAATATGAAAAAAAGACATTAAATTAAAAACGTACAGGCTTTAATTTCAATGTTAAAAAAGTTATATTTTTCAAGTTAAGAATACATAAGTTATTTCTATACCTTTTTTAATTTTTTACAAAAGTTTAACATCAAAATAAATATTGAAAATTACACTTTTCATAAAAAAAATATGAAACACTATATTTTCGAGAGTAACAATAACGAATAGATGAAATTCACTACAATTGCCAAAATTGTTTCAACATCATTCAAAATTCTAATTCTTTTGCATGCGAACAAAATGTATAAACAGAAAAATGGTCTCAATAAAAGAAAACCCCATCAATAATCAATAGATAATATGAACTAACGAGTTCAATAATGAACACATATTATAAATATACAGTAAAGTACAAAGCAGTGAATACACCAGCATGCATAGGTAAATGAACGCTTACACGCCCGTTTAGACAAAGCAAACATTGGTCGAGATCGGCGCTTGTTCACGAGCAGCATGCACTCCACTTGAAATAATACAAGACGGGTTTGAATGGGGCGTATTTTTTTACCATGTATTGTAACCCACTTTAAATGGTTTGTAATCAACAATTGGTAATCAAATGTTTGTGCTATACAATTTGGAAATTTCTTTATGTTTATAATATTTTTTTTATATTTTTTATTACATAGGATTATTGATATAAGGATCTTGTAACAACAAACATTTTGTTTTTAAATATTCAAATATAATTTATTTTGCACTTTACTTTAAAATTGATATACAAGAAATCTTATGAAAGAAAATCTCTTTTTGAAGTTGAGTATTCTGTAATATCTGAAGCATCATTGGTTCTGTACCTCTAATCGGCTTTCCTTGATACCGGTAGGACTTGAAGATTGAATAGTAGACTTCGCGACTAGCCTGGATAAGAAATTTAATTTGTAGAGATATTTGACAGATAGAAATAAAATATGTCTATAATTTTACATAAATTTATAGTGAAAAATTCATAAATACGGACAGGAATTGAAGATGCGTCTTCTGGAATAGCGTCCCGTCGCTTTACCAGTTGATCTACGGCGTCATATTGAAGAATCGTCCTTATCGGAACCAAACCAATATATATAATTTAATGTGAATAATTACAATCGGTTATAATATTTATAAAAAAATATATATTAAACAAGGGCATAGGAAAGGCGAAAGAAATACAAAGTAGATGTCTTTTTACCAAGTTATGTAAAACTATTGTTTAAGGATAGATTAATTGACATGACATTGATAAGATTTGTTTAATTTTCTCCAGAAACTTTGCTGCTGAACTTAACTTCCGACGGAGATTTATTACTTAGACTAGAGCAATTAATTCTCAACTGCGAATTGTTCAAGTAACGACGAACAAGCAGTTAAATAACATGTCAAACTTAGTCATGCAAACTTTTATGGGACATCGTTTGATATATAATATCTTATGACCTTATATATCAGGAAAACTGAAGTTCTTATCCCCAAAAGAAAAAGGGGATGAAAAAAAATAAGGTTTATTAATGTTTATATCTTTCTGTCTGTAGCAATCTTATTCATAAAAAGAAGGATGGCTATTTTTTTATTTGATTGGTATCGTTTTTAAGTACAATTTAACAAAATCTGTTCAGCTGTGCTTTTCCAGTGGTAAAGGTTCTAATGCTTAATTGATTTTATTTTCAAAATGCAAGTATGTATGATGATGGTGATTTTATTTAAAAAAAAATGTAAAGGGTTTCTATCAACAGCTTTGTTATTTACAGCTGATTGTGGTAACTGACTACAAAATATTACACCCGGTCTCGAGTTACGTTCTCGGTCCCAAGAGTAAAAAGATAAGGGAAATAAATACACATTTTGTGTCCTGATAAAATATTATGTTACAAAAAAGGATGAGGTTTTTTGGCAATGAGTATTAGATAAAATATTGCCGATATAAAAAAAATATTTAAGATTTGTTTCACTTTATACTAATTCATCAAAACACATACAAAGTAAATTAATTTAGGTCTTGCTTTAGGTATAACGGTACAAACACACAAAACCCTTTTTTAAGCAACAGAAGAATTAAAAAAAAAAACCATTGAAATATACATAATACGTCTATTGTTATTTGAGATTTAGTCGTTATAAAACTACAACGTATTATCACTATATTTTTTTGAATGACCATTATAAAATAGAATAAAGCCGATACTTGTATATTTATTTGAAACACGCAACGGCCAAGTACTTTGCCTGCCCCTCTTGACTTACATTAAAAATCCATACATTTTTAGTTTCCTTATAACCCATAGCGTAATTTGTGTGTATTCTTGTGAAAAATAGAGTATTTTCCGAGTTAAAATCATCCTAATCCACAAAAACCTATACACTATAAACAAAGCACTTAATAATCATTCTAATTATATATCACACTTATAGATTTTAATTAAACATAATCAAAATATGACCATGTAAACTTGAGGAATTCTGAGCTACATAATCGACTTTATTTTGACTATCAGCTTACAGGTCTGGTTTTATTAAAATAAAAAAATATATTTTAAATGCTAAATAATATGTATTAGATATTCAGTTAGCTATATGCATTAACAAAATTTTCAATATTGAACATTCACAAAAGCCTTTTTTGAGATGATTTGCACGGTTCCATACCATAGTGCGCCGGCCGACCGTACCGCCGCGCCGCAAACGCGATGACCCTATGTTTCAAATCTGTAATATCTTAAAATATTCATTTAAACTACATGCTGTAAAAATCTATATTGTTTAAAATAAATGTAAAATGTATTTAAGTTACTAAATTAGATAAGGATTAATGCCGTAATGCTTAAAATCGCTTCGTAAATAAGCCATTTCTCGTAAAAAGTAAAGGATAAAAATTGGCTATTGTGGGTTATCCCTAAAAGATAAACATATACCATCGCGGACTTTCTTTTTATGATATACAATACTTAGTATGTTATTTTGATCTATCTCGTAAAGTTCACCCAGCGTTTGCAAAGTAAGCGCAAAACAATGTGTTTGTTTACGACTTCGCAATATAAATCTGGAAATGATCAGTGGTTCTCTTATATATTAAGCATGTTATTATACATATAAATCTTCCTCTTGCATCACTTTATCTATTAAATAAAACTGCATCAAAATCTGTTGGGTAGTTTTAAAGATCTAAGGATACATACAGACATACGGACAGACGCAGAAAACGGCTTTGCTTAATACTATATAATGATGTTCAGATATTCTCTTTACTTTTGCTGTTACATTGATATCTTTTGCCGTCCGAGTGTGCAAAAGAAGTGCGTGTTCCAGATATCCAGCATGTTCAGATCTACGCAAACCCGGAGAGAAACCTGGAGTCGAATATTATTATCCTCATGTTTGATAATTTTTAAAAAGTTTACTGGTTGTAAAAGTTAGGTATAGTTTAATGATACATAATATGTTACTTTTTCTAAATAAAGGGGCTATCAACAAAATTCTTTATTCCGTTGCGTAGTTTCTGAGATAAGTAAGTTCAAACTAAAAAAATATTTAGCTTTATCACTATATAAATAAATGACTGACATCTTGAAAAATTATCATGAAGTTCATAGTTTTAAGAAGAATGAACATAATGTGTTTACATGTATAGTTCATTAGAACTATAATATTGAATACTATAGTATTTAATTATTCTGAATATATTCATTTAGAATGATTGTTTATATATTTATATCTATATATATAATAATGAAACCCGTTTTCCTTGGTCACGGCATCACCCGTGAATGGCTGGACCGATTTCACTAATTCTTTTGGTGTATTTGTTATTATTAGGAGAAGGTTCTTACGGAAAAAAATATTAAGAAAATCTCTCAGAAATATTGAAAAATGTACATTTAATTTTGCATATTTTTAAAAACGCGAGTAACAAATGTCAATGTCATTCACAGCCATAGATTATATTGATGAAAGAGCGTCGTATTGAGCTTAGTGTTTAAATAAAAATGCAAATTTGTTCAATAGCGATTTGTAAAAATATTAGTGAAATTATTGAATCCTAAGAAATAAACACTATTATGAAAATATATATTTTGTTTTTTATTTAATTAAAAATTAGTAAAGTCATTTTCAGGAACAGCGAGACCAGGGAATTATGGATTCATTTTTATATGGAGGATTCAGTTCAAATGGAATAGGTACTCATACCTAAGATAGGTCAGCTATACAAAATAAAGTAGTGCATCATTGCAACGCTAAGGCGGTACGAAATTCGCCCGGTCAGCTAGTATTTAATAAAGATGCACATTAGCTCACTTTACTTTATTTAATTTATTTATAAATAATGGTAGAGCAGGAACTTTATTTACAATAAGCAAATATTTTAAAATCTCAATCCAGCCTCCATTTAAAATGCGCAGATGAGCTAGCTTGTTAAATATTTTAGAAAGTAGGAAAACGTTTGCAAATTGCTTCATATTTTATTTCCTCGCAACCTAATTCGTCTTGACATTGCTACGAGAAAAATTCATTAGGAAATAAATTATTAAGTGTATAAAGTTTAGACAGAATCAACGAGAATCAACAGTCCATTGTTTTAGACAAAAAGTGGGTTTTTATAAATCAATTTATCAAAATTAGTTTTTAAAATTAGACAACAATATCAGAAGTAAATATATTTATTTAGAGTTACAATATATTCAGTACAAATGTCACATATTTAAACATTTACGGATATGCCAATACAAATCATTTGATCGTCATAAAAAGTTGGAATGTATGAAGTTACAATTGATACAAGGTTCATATTTTACTCTTTAACGATATTCGTAAGAATTTTTCCAGAATTTTCTAGATTCTAATTTGTCAATTTCCAGACCAAAAGGCTATTTGTATTTCGTAGTAGTAAAGTCACGTCTTCAATTCACGTTATTTGCAAGGGACGCTTATCTGTTGGCTTGGAAAATTTATTGCGAATGTGTTACAAGTCCTTTTGTGTTTATATTAGATATTGTAAGAGTTAAGATCATTTAGTTTCACTAATATAATTTTTGTATATAAATGTTTTTTTGCTTTTCTTGAAATAAACCTCTACATATATATCTGTGTATTGTGAACAACATAACATATAATACTATTCTTGAGTGTAATTTAGTTTATTTTACTTTTCTTCAAATGTACTACGGAGGTATAAAATATTAAAATATATAATTATTATAATTACTTACATAAAAGTGTTTTATATAAAATAAACTGTTTCTTTAAATTAATTTGGTATACAATTTTATAAATATTTACTATAATAAAGTAAATGTAATAATATTTTTTACAGATAAATCAACATTTTTTTAAACATATTTTTTACGACAGCTCTTACACTTATTATCAACTTATGCTCTATTATAAATTGTGTTTTTGTTATGTTTTTCCTTTTTTTTTTATTTAAGATATAAATGACACAATTGTTAATTTTCTGCTACACAATAACACTACAGAACTGAGTTAATTAGTGAAACTTTATACCTATAAATACATTATCTAAGCTAACACACAGCCTTAAACTGAATGCAACTAATAATTAAATGTATAGGAGAAATTAATAGGATCCTACAATCAAATTATAATATTAATTTAAAAATATTTTTTCAAATATATAAAATTTAAAATCCTTGTATAATTCGTAAAAGTTGAAGACAACCGTTTGTTTGGTTAATAAAGATATAATATTAATAAAAGATTCATAATAAGTGTTCATATTTTGTAGATAGTAAAACTAAACACAGTTTATCGCGAAAATGTATAGTTTAGTACAATTATCTGCTTGAAGGATATTCTATGTACACTAACAAAAATCTCTATTATAATCTCAAAAGTAATAATAAAAACGTCAATTATTAAAGTAATTGTGAAAATAGTTTTATTTATTTTTTAACACAAACTAAATTATTTATATAACAACACTAGAACAAAACATTTAATGAATTAATAATAAACAAATAAGAAAAACAAGCGAAATGAGGACTGTATAATTTACCGAAACAAAACTTAATACTAAATCAGATCTTGGACAAACTTAAAAGCACTTAAAGGGACAAATACCTGAATAACATTCAAACATTGGTGTTTTCTTAAAATTCTTGTAAATAACGTCAACGAGTAATAAACCATTCAGCCCTTAACCATTCCGTTCTCCATGAATAATTTTCTATCGCATCACTGTTTATTCAGTATTCATGTAAATGGATTTTCTTTGAACGATAAACAAAAACCTTTAAGAGGTTTAAAATGATTTCACAGTTAGAGAGTATAGAAACGTGGGTTTATAAACGTTAGAAGGATTAAAAATACCGTTTGAAATGAATACAAGGTCTCAGTGTAACAGAAATAGAACCAATAACATATAAATCGAGGTTTGCTCGTACTTATGATTTAGTTATTAGATTGGCGAGTATATTCCAGAAAATTCTAAATTTCATTTTTTTATTATTTAGGTTTCTTTTATATTTAAAATCAAAAAACAATAAAAAAAAAGATTAAATTAGTGTTGAAAATTATTTGACCATTAAATTATGAAAATGAATAACCAAATAGTTAGATTAGTTAATATTCTTGCTAATGAAAATAAAATTATGATTAATAACTAAACCGATACGATTTGCATATTTTAAAAGGTCAGCTAAACATATATGATAATAATACTCTTAAATTTAAGTGAAAAATAGTAATAACCTTACAACAAACCAGTCACATGTCATCCTACATCTTATCACCTGTCTCATTTTCATCATACAAGAAGACATTTCCGTATCTTAACTAATTGCACTAGGCATTGGCGTTATCATTATTTAGATCGCAATTTAGTATTGGATAATGTTTAGTGAACTTATTATTTTCTAAAGTCCCTGTTATAAGGAAAGATTAATGAGCGAAACTTTTATGATAGCAAATGTACACATGGTGTCATACCTTATTTATGATTTATAAAAAAAATATGAGAAAAGTTAAGACGATTGAAAAGGGAAGACAAATTCACATCAAATTCTTAGGAGGATATTGCGTGGTTAAAAATAGACGGACTTAGGAGATGACGCAAGAGTTTCGTTTGCTGTTGGCATGTCGTTCCCTGATCTGCTGGAGATGTGCCAGCTGTGCTGGTGATGGAACATGAGGCTGGTTTGCTGAGGATGGACTGGACCCTGGTGGACCTTGAGGTCCCGTGGGTAGGGACTGGCGTCGTCGTCGCCGCAGAGCAGGTGATAGATTATACTTAACCTTAGCTTGAACCAACAATTCCTTAAAAATCTGTGAGACGTTAATGTTATCTTTTGCTGATGCTTCTACGAAACCATTCTCCCAGTCCACGGTGACAACAGACTCCGTGGTATGAAATTCGACCTGCAAACAAAATATTAATAAATAATAAAAACAAGACAAATAACAAGGAAGTCTTAAAAATGAAACACGGAAATTAATCCTTATTTCAAAGCTTAGATAATAAGGAAAATCTTTAACAAATTATTTTGTTATTTATTGTAATTAACCTCGCCAGGAAGGGAGTTTCAATGTCATATTAAAGTAATATTATGGTAAAGTAAAAGATTTATGATACAAAATCACCAAATCCGTATAATTCCAGTTGTGCGCGTGTTCATAGTGTAATATATCTTTGAGACCTAAAACTTTTTCCAGTCCTGATACCGTCACGTATCGCTAACTCAGTCTAGTACTTGACTTAATTGCCAATTTCTACACGTTCCTAATAAATAATGTTTGTAATAAAATAAATGTTATTATTACTGGAAGTGAGATATTCACTGAGTAAGTCAGCAATAACGATTTTTGTAGCGCAAAATTTCAAATAGTATTAGTGAAATACTAAATATTTTCATAGACTAATGTAAGAAAATATATGTAGATAAAAAGAGAAGAAATGTATGATTGCAAAGATAGGAACTTGTTTAGATGATTCTCACACTATTACCTTGCCAAGTTTTTTATTATGTAGTTAAATTCAATTAAAACATAAATAAAATATTAGTAATAATAATAATATGATCCAATAAACATACTCTTAATATTCATTGACCTCAATGAAGAACTTGGAAAGTATGGTCGAAATCCGGAAGTGGAAAGTGCAGCAAAGCGGATATCGGCGAGTCGATGCCAGAGGCTATTATCCGGTTTGTTCCGGAGCTGTCACAAGCCCTCTACGTGCTCGTAACTGCATTAATCCACAGCTACTTCACTTCACTTTAGCTTTGTAGCGCACTTCCGATGATAAAAATGTTTTAAACTCGGAATTGCATCTTTCGAAGTCGAGCTTTAGAAGTGGAGAGCTTAATAAGAGCCTTGATTGAAAAGTCTATTATATGAGTAGTAATGATTTTCAATGGAGTATTTAATAATATTAGTTCAGCTGTTGGTAGAGTTGATACACTCTGTAAGATTATGTTTTTACCAATTCATGTAGCATGTCAACGATTTTAAAATGTATAACTAAAAATACAAGAACCAAAGTATTATTATTATTTTTTAATAAATAAATAAATAAATAACACTTTTGTTTTTGTATTTTAGTGATATATTTTAAATAAAATATTATAATATAATATGAATATTAAATTTATAAACCATTTTTAGTTACTAAAAAGTAGCTCAAAG
Source organism: Napeogenes inachia (assembly GCA_959347355.1). Classification (NCBI taxonomy): domain Eukaryota; kingdom Metazoa; phylum Arthropoda; class Insecta; order Lepidoptera; family Nymphalidae; genus Napeogenes; species Napeogenes inachia. The sequence goes on along the minus strand of OY365791.1, from coordinate 16,082,820 downwards.
TTATAAGGAAATGGTCATGACGGAAACGTATCCGACATGCAGACGCCGCACCGGCGACATCAAAATGCATGTACATACATTTTGTGTCTGTACATATATACCTCCGGAAATTCAGTTTGGATTCCGGACTTTTCTCACTTAACTCCACTTCATGTTATATATCATATGTTAAAAAAAAACATTCTATTATATACCAATATTATTTGCAAAAAATGCAGCAAATGCCGCGCATATCCTGTAAAAATTAACTAACTCAAGTGACTGCATATGAGTTTTTTTATTGTTGCAGTTCTCCGAGGGTGATCTATCCAGATCATGCCATTTTATTATATTTTAATATAATATTATTCTACTTCTTCCTTATTATTATTATTGTATTAATGTTTATCAGTCATTTAAATTTTGCTGCATAGATTTTCCATGTTATAAATTTAAATAGGTACAGTACAGTAATTAGCATAGTGTTGACAAAAAATAATGGCACTAATGACTTCGCAGAAACGTTCTGATATTTTACAATGCATTAGAAATGTGAAGTTCCTAACATTGCTTTGTTTTTTCTACTTGCAAGAGGATAAATTATTCCTCACTTTAATGTTAATCACTTAAGCAGAGTACGTTATTCGTTCCAATTGGCGCATTATTTGCTATTAATGTCACTTAGTCCCTTTGTTCTTGTTCTATTTCCTTCGTTGATTAAAAGTTCATCTTACTTTTGCTACTCGATTCTTAATTCTGATTCTAATAAAACCTGTTTCAGGTAAACCATTGGTAGGGTAGCAATTACTATAACTTCTTACAAAGTAAGAATATTTTATTAATATATGTATGTTTTTATAATCATAATTATAATAAATTTAATTTAATAAAAATCATCAACGTGGATAGAATTCTAATCTGCGACATCTGGGATACCGTCATGTGCTCCTGCCAATTGAGCTTCCATGTCGTTGGTGCTATTGATTGATATTGAATTTTAAATAAAATGAAAATAAAATTCAAGTTAATATTACTTGTTTTTAATAAATATCCACAATTATGATACATAAAAATTGAAATAAGAACCAATATTACCAAGAATATATTGGACGAGCTTCCACACATGGTTTCTTCCGTGAACGCACAATAATTTTCTTTTTCGATATTCTATTTATGCCCCAAGTCGTCCAACGTAATTCGTTGTCGCAAACAATTTGAGATGTGAGTAATTTTATTTCCTTAATTAGATTTTTTATTAGAATACCGCCACTTATCGAATTTTAGCATGGTAACAAACACATCAAAGATCTTAAGGTACGTTAGCTTATATGTTAAATACATAAGACTGTCAGATTATTTTAATCATGAAGCGATATATGAAGACCTATAATAAACGAGTAAAGTTCTTAGAGCGTACAGAAAACAGAATCATATTTCAAGTTACTTGAACGTCATAATTAATTACACCATTTAGTAAAACCAGCTGAGACCTCCTAAGATCAACTTGTCTTACGCGATAGAGATCATTGACTTAATATTTACTTATATATAAGCTCCCTGTGTTAACAAAGGGAAATACACCTGAATGAAAAAACTTGAGTAAGATGATAAAAAACTTTAAGTAGGTTGAAATAGCTAAAGTATTACAAACCTGTCTCTCCCCAGACTCCGCCATGTCCACTTTATTTCCAACAACAACTATGGGTACCGCAGTACTTTCCTTAGTCTCATGAATTTGATCCCTAAGAGCCCGAACTTCAGTGAAGCTGTTTGCATCCGTGATATCATAAACTAGTATGAATGCGTCAGCAGATTGCATAGATAAAGCTCGCATTGCTGGGAATTCGTACGCCCCAGATGTATCCAAAATATCTAATGTTAATCTAACTCCAGCTACGTTAAAGCCTCCGTGATGCATCTCCTCGATAGTTCTCTTGTATTTAGGTGAAAATGTATTGTATAGAAATTGGCAGATAAGGGATGATTTGCCGACTTTTGCTGCTCCCATCACGACTATTTTATGCCGCACTGCATTATTAGCGAGGTTGCCGCTACTTGATGTAACTGTGTGTTCGGTTCTATCAGCTCTGCGAACAAAATAAACATTTTTTTTTTTTATTATTTGATAATAACTATTTTCTATTAACATAATTGCTTGAATTTAGGAAAGAATCGAATTCAAATATGATTTTTATATTATATAATAATAACAAAATTCAACTTTAACTTATTTTAAGACAGTTTTTCATTAATTTCTTGGAACTAATGGACTCTCGTGTTGACAAATTATCGGGACTTTTGTCACAAACAACTATTGTTATGTATGGATAAATTCCGAGTATTTTATGGATATTTTATGGATACATTCAGGGTATTTTGCATAATCGTGAAAATTATTTTTGTCGCTCAAATATTCTTATTTCAACTCGATAATTTTGAATAATCCTTATGAAAAAAGTCGAAAAACAAGTATTTCACTTTGTTGTCGTATATTATTCCGATAACTGCGTTGGGCAGCAAACCCATAATTTAAGATTTCTTATACTAGTTTGCTATTCAAAATTAGACAAATATAAGATTAATTGCTCATAAGTATTTAATTAAAGTCAATTACATTTCATAAGAAGTAATTCCCAGATTTTACAAAACAAATATTGAAGTCTTATAATTGATAAGAATTCTGAACTCATATATTTTTATACACCATTTTAAATCCATTTTTATATTTGTTTCATTACAATGTTGCATTCATTAATTTCTTTGTGATGGATAAAGTTTATAATAATATTTATTTCGAGACATTCTTCTTTTATTTGTAAGAATTGTTGCCATATTCAAGGGAAATAAGAGTAATTTTATTCAGTGACCTACTTATCATTGTGATGAATGGTTACTGCAATAAAATATTGTGATATTAAAATTAAATCTTATTGTGAGATTCGTATTATAATCTATAATTAGATACTTATATGTATCTAGTTATATGTTCTTAATAAAGATTTCCTGAAATAGCAATGTTTTATATATTTTTTAATTTCCATAAAATAAAAATAGGTATATAATTTAAACGCATCATATAATAAAAATATTTAGAAAATCTGAAGATTTCAGGAAAAGGTAAAATTCAATATATTAATGTAATACTTGCACGGTTCTGTATTGAACTTATTTTAAACAAAAACAGTAGAACTAATAATAATAATGTGTGTAACTGTAGTAAGAGATAAATAATTTCTTAGAAAATCACACCTTCTAACCTCAACAGAATATAACAAACAGACATTTAGACCTTCGAAACGTTTATTCTCAAAAGTATGGAAAAAATAAAATTGTTTTAATTGAAATTCTGCAAAAAAATAAACTATATTGTAAAATAATTCATCTTTGTTCATTAATCGGTTCAAGTTCTTAAATATATTTAAAGAAAGAATAGTAATATGAAAATAGTTAATAACTAATAAATTACTATAAATAGAATGATACAATTGTTAATGTATATAATATACAGTACATAGACCACTATTTTAATTCAATTTGGAGCATTTCAATTTAAGGAACGATATTACCTGTACAGAATATTTATGCAAAAATCGGTTTACCAGACCTAAGAATAATAAATTACTTTAATCTATTATTAACATAAAACATTAACAATCGGCTATAAAATAAACTTCAAAGACCTGGCCACGAAGGCTTTTCAAATTTATGAAACAGATAATTAAATTAGTTATTATTTACGAAACATTGGGCAATTAAAGGACAATATTTTCTTTTACAAGTCAGTTGATGTTTAGTATCTTATTGTTTGCAATCAAATATATTGTTTATAAATTCGATAATGTTCAACATTTTCAGGTTCGCATTTTAAAATATTGTATAAAGTATAAACATTTTACAATAGATCGTAGATCATCCGGAGCACTTTTTATTTTTTACTTGTAAAATCATAACGATCCTTGGGCGGGTAAAAAATACGATTATAAATCTTGAACAATATTTCTGGAACTGTCACTTAATTTCTCTCTTTTTTATTCTTTATACTATAGAAAAATTTTATGATTGAGATATATTTGTAACTGATTTTTATTTTTGATTTGTATTCTAATACATACTAAACCTATACTAAACTATATAAATTCAATTCGGAAACGTGAATAACTTATAATTAAATACCTACACTATTAACTGACTCATTATTCGTTGTGAAGTTCAGGCGTATATGTAAATTTGAAAGACATAAGAATATTACCATATTGAAATAATATATTAGATTCTTATTTAAGATAGTGTTGAAACAAACAAAACTTATAAGTATAATAGTTTAGCAAAAGACAGTTATTTCAAAATTACATTTTCATTTAATCCATATTTATTTATTTATATACAGGTAGTCTATTTTTTAATTTTATATAAATAAAGAATGAAAAATAAACTGACACGGGCAGGAAATCGAACCCGCGACCTCTGAGTACCTGTAACTGAGTAACCGCTCCCCACCAATTGAGCTACCGTATCGCTGTCCACCTCGGAGAATTAATCATTCTATATGTGATCGCCTTTATCGAGACGTTGCTGACATCTATTAGGCTTTTTTCGAAAATCCTAACCAAAATTTCTAACTTGCAGTATAGGTAAGCATTGAAAATTTATATATATATAATTTATGTAAATACAGAATGAAAAATAAACCGATACGGGCAGGGATTTGAACCCACGATCGCTGGGACACCGTCCCGTTGTCCTACTAAATTTATATAAATTTAAAATAAATAATATTTAATGATATTTTCATACGTATTCTATGTTAAGCAGTTAAAATTATTAGTTCATTTTTGTTTTTGTATCACATGATGTTATTATCAAAGTGTAGAACCTCTATTGTATAAAGTCAATTTAAGAAATAAGCCTTGAATTACAATTTTAGACGTGCACCTTAGGAAATATATAAAATTTCTGTTACCACACCTTTCAAGCTAATTTAAAAAAGAATCGAATTCTGTCAATATACTTTCCTAAAAGCGATTGTAATGGTTTCGTTCATCATTATACTTTTAAAGTGTATTGGGATTTTGCTAAGCGGTTTATATTTAAACTTATAACTTGTTTCTAAGTCTCAGCGTTGCCTTTGGGTTTTAGATAACGATGATGACACTTTAAATTTCCAGTCATTAAACAAAGGATTTTTCTCTGAAAATGTTAGAAAATTTAAAATATGAATTTTTAACTTATATATATTTTCCTCACCAAACAACGACTATTATTTAGTTATTTATTTATTAGAGCACTTGTTAATATTTGACCGGATTCAATATATTGACCACACGTAGGCAAAGTTAAATAAATGGTCTAGAAATTAATAAAAGATTCTGAAGTTTTAATTGCATCACTATAGAAAAAAAATCGTACGTTTTTCAAACAATGTCGTGAATATCTCGTTGTTATTTTTGCTTTGTCAGCATTTTACCATTATTCATGAAAATAGTTGAATATTTTTAAGTAGAACTTCAGCGATTCGACTATTATATTTTGGTATTGATACCTACTTAGTTATTTATAATAGATAGGAGAAGTGCAATATATGACAAATAATATAAATAATAATAAAATATAAAAAGTAATTGTTATATTTTAAACATTTAAAATGAATTAAAATAATACAATGTTATATTGAACAGTAATGGCGACAGAAGCATAGTAGTGACCTATACAAAGGCACTGTTGCGTACACGTGCTATTCAATGTCGAACATAAAAAATGTTATTTCACAAGCATTTCTAGTAAAATATGCAGTTTTTTCACACCCCAGACCCGGAAGTATTTAAATATACATTCATTAATTCTTTCGATCATTCATTTATTAATTCAAAACAACAATAATATTAAAATATTTATCAATTGGTTCTAAGATTCCGGTAATTAAATAGTAACGAAAAGCTAAAATAATATATTAACTAAGCAAATCTCTTGATCCTTCGAAAACAAAATGTCACGTACTCTATCTATATCATTTCCTCGTATCACGAGTCTGTGTCATCGCTTATCTGTCGCAATCATATCGATCAATAACCACTACGACGTTACCTATCAGTAAACTAAACATATATAATAATTAATAACTTATCCTTTTTCAATACCATGTGTTCATTCCCCATCCTCTCGTTAGCATTACCATATTCAATTTCAAACTTAAGAGACTCACAACTTTTCCTATTAGTAAAAAAAGGAAATGATTATTTTCTGTATTGTTTTATATCTCAAAAATTCCACCATAATACTAAAATTAAGTTATTACTAAGTTAAGAAGAACATAATTGAAATGTATGCCTTTTTAACACAAATTATATGACATAAAAATAAACATTTAAAAAGACCAGACAATCTTTTATTTTTCTTGTTAAGGGTGTTGTAACAACGACCTTCATTATAGCTAAAGAAATTTACTGCCAAAAACGTTAAGGGCTCTAGAAATAATTACATTAAAAATATGTATGAAAACAGAGCGTTTTATTATTAATTTTTAATCAATCTTATAACAAATTTAACCACTTATAAAATGTAAATTAATACTAAAAGTTGTTTTAAAGAAAATTATTTAACTATAAAACTACAGTATATGATTAACACTAGAACTATAACCTCTCAGTTTCTACAGAATTACTCGGTATCACGGTTCCACATCAATTATAACCGAACGACCGCTAACTTAGTTACGATACTTACAACACGATGGTTAGCATTGCTTAACCAGATTAATCGATTCGACCTAGCCTGTGGGTGTGGTAGCTAACGTTAACGAAATATGAAGCTTAGATGTAGTATTTTCATAATGGTATGAACCAATAATGAAAATGCCAAGCTCAAAGGCTGCTTAAGGTCGTTATAGTGTTATATTAATATTTATTTTTATTCTATGTTATTTAACAATATTAGTTTGCGTGAAGCTTATATTAAAACTACCTTCACTAAAATATAAGATGCTAAAATATAACTTGAATAAAATTGTAAGCGTAATTTCTCGTAGAGTCAATTCCACTATGTAGTACAATGACTATCTAGAGTCTTAAGGGAGTACAACACTGTCATTTCTTTACTGTTCTAATTTTATTTAAAATAACAATATACATAAAAGAAAATAAGTCATAACGTAATAAATTATAGCTTATTGCTTTTAACCGTATAGAAATTAGAGGTATTTCATGCCACATGAAGATTTAGCCCAGATTTATCGAGATATTTAAACATGAGATGAAATTCCCTACCATCAAATGATTAATTACCAAGCTGTACTAACACGTAAATTTGAGACACTTGTTCTTACGATACTGGGTATTTCTCCAATGGCTTCAATTTTCTATTTTATGTGTGAAATTTTAGTCAATATGTGTAAAATATATTTTAATTTAATATGTATAAATAAAATAAAACATTATTATTTTTTATTTTAAGTTTCATATATACAGATGGGAAATTTTAAACATAAATTCTTGACTCGTATGAATGAGTAAAATCTGAGAAAATACGCTTTTCCCAAAACAAAATAAAGCAGTAAAGTAAATAGATGTTTCAGCTACATCTCTGTTTGGAATAAAGAATTGGAAAAATTCTAAAAGTCAACAAGCGATGCTTGATATCTTATATTGACGGATATATTTACAGTCTACATATACGTTATTATATATATGTTAGGGATTATTACATGTTTGTCTTTTTTATTATCATTTTTATAATTATTTTTTCCTAAATTCTCTAATCTACGAGTACATTGTCTTTCACGTTTGAATGTGTAAGGAGAAAAATCTAAATGTACATGGTATATATAGGCCTTGAATTTTGTTTTTTTTTATTATAGGTACATGTCACAAATTTGTAAATTAAACAATAAATTAAAAATGTCTATATTATTAAAAAATATATATATATGTGTGTGTGTATTAGTGTACACATGTAAGAAGTGAAACTTCTTTATGACATAATTTTTTGAAAAATGATTCACTAATTACAACTTTACAGGAATGGCTAATTGAGCTAAAGTGTCGATAAAGAAGTTTCACTTCAAAAAGATGGCGCGTAACGGAAAACTGACGCGTAACGAAAAAATGTTACACTAAATTTTTTTCCAACCCCGATAAAGAAGTTTCACTTCAATAAAATAAATTCGTTTGCTAGTTTTTATACAAAACTACAAATTCGAAAATGTTTTCTCTAAAAGCTGTATTGATACCATGATTTTTATATAAAAAAATACAATTTTAATCTTAGAGTAGGTACTTTTATTATAGTAGGTTTTAGATATGTAATAAAGATTAATTCTTTAATTTCCAGACTCTTTATAAGCCCCTGGCTATAAAATACGGGGATTAGCGATTCTGTGTGAATACATTTTTCGGCATTTCCCCGCTTAAATCAAGACGCTAATCACAGTTATTAGCAGTAGCGGTGGCTAATTTGAATAACATAGTTTACTATACTTTTTTCTTTAACAAACAATATTTACGTAATGTAATATTGTATTCCAATAACTTTTAGGTGGCGTACCCTACCTTATAATTAGTCCCCAGCATTATTAAAATTGTATCTTAATGCATTCTAAATGACTCTCCCAGATTAGAAATTTAGTAAGATGGGGCAAAACAACCAAAAAGTATTGCAACTTCTGAGGAGGCAGTGGGAACCACGAAAAACTTATTAGTAACCTACTAATAGTTTTTCGCGTTTAGTTTTTAGTAGGGTACTTCTAAATGGAGATCAATAATCGCGTCACTACGATAAGGTATTAGAAATCATACGGGAAGCGGTTAGACTTTCACTAGCAAGAGCGTGGAAGGGTATAACAACCACCAGACGATTTGTGGAGTTTGTAAAAGAAGGCTCCTTAAAAAAAATCAAAACCTAAGCCTGATTCAATTTTAGACGCAGCCCTTGATTGGACTATCATGATGGACATGTAAGAAAAGCATTACAAAATCTCTGGAATGACGATGTTTCATCTAGGGGCATGATATTTGCGACCTTACTGTTCCGTGGGAAACAAACATCCCCAGGGATCACACATTTAAATTTAATAAGTATTGTGAACTCACCAACGAACTGTTCAGGAATAAATTTATAGTTAGTTTGTACGCGGTAAAAATTGGAGCGAAAGGTATAACAGCAGTCTCTCTGTAACATACTTAAAGATCTTGACTTTTCTAGAACTAGCATCACTTCATTTCTAAACCGTATTTCAAAGTCGGCATTAGTAGATTATTTTCAAATTTGGTTAGGTGGAGAGAGGAGTGTGGACAGTGAAGCTAAGCGTATTTGCGCATCATAAAGAGGCCCCATAAGCCTACACCTGGGTTGTAAGTCCCAGGCAATGTTTGTACTCCTCTCTATGCAACGCGATGGGTCCGGAACCCGCACGGTGAATCCATGGAATGCTAAAAAGCTTTATCTGTCCAGTTTATTCATCAGTTATGATATTTTTTTAAATCACACTTATTTTTATTTTAGAACATATACTTGTGACATTTTATTTTCATAATATTTTCTTTATTTTTACAAAGTACAGTTATTCAAAATTATTTAAAGTGTTTATTGTTTAAACAGCCGTATTACTTATTCATTTAATTTTACTTCATTTTCTTAATCTTAAGCGGTTTAGACAGCGGAAGACTTTTCTAAATTCACTTATTATTACCGTTATAAGTCAGCTTTTTAAATCCAGTCCCTGAACTCAAAAATGTTTCTGCAGGTAATATAACTTAACTTCAGCCATTAGTCGCGGAGAGTGCGAAAACCAAAAACCAAACATCCTTCTTTGCCAACCCCGTCTTAAATTTTAATTCTTTACCAAAAGGATAACAAAAAAATGCAATCATCTATATTAGCAAATACCCACAATGATCCACAAATGAGATGAACCGCCTGCTTTTTTGGAAACATCCTATAAAAAATATGTTTCAATCATATCATGGGAAACCCTCCCAGAGGTCGTGAGTTCGAATCCTTGTCCGTATCGGTTTATTTTTCATTCTATATTTAGATAAATTTAAATAAGCTTAACATGGCTCTACATGTTTATAGATATTTTCAAAACATATCTACAAAAGTTGTTTTATAATTTGTTATGATTATATAATATCCTTGTCTGACCTAATATTTTAGCTTCTTTGTAAGGTTTATATTCGAAAACTAAGCCCAAGTTATAGGACTTGATCTTTTTATATTTAATCGGAAGTGGAAAAACACTTTAGGAAGATAAATAATATCCGCTAACTGATGATTGGAAGGCAAAAATAATGGCTTAGAAAGTTCAAAGGTTACAAATTATTTTCACATACATATCCTAATCGAAAAAAACGACGATTTTGAAAGAGCTTAGTACTACATTTTAAATATATAATAAAAAATATAGTATTTTAATTAATTAAGATTCTACATATGACAAGATAATATTCGACCACTCTTGTTTCAAGAATGAATTGGTATCTTGTTTAAGTGTTTATGTTTGGATGTTTGCCCATCAAATAAAAGAGATAAACATGTCGCATTTTGTACCGATCCGCACGAGGGAGTTGCCAATGTTTGTACATTAGTTTTCTAATGTAGTCCTATACACTCTATGTAGGAAACCTATTAAATTTATATAATAGGCATATCTATATATTCTATTCTTTCGACTAATTTGTATTTGAGAACTATGAATATTTATAAAATTTCAAATGTCGCGCAACTAACCTTTCACGTGTTGGATAGTATAAAAACTGTTTCAAGGTTATCAAATAAATTTGTGATTTTGGATATTTATATCAATAAAAGGATAACTGACTGATTTATTGGGTCTCGAACATGAAAAGTTTAGGAGAGTAAAGGGAAAGCAAATTTTTCTGGGCATACAGAATTTATTAAGGCAAAAAACAGGCAAAGTCCCCGGTATGATAAAAAATAAATAAATGTAAAATTATGTTTTCTTTAATACATTAAACCTTTTTCTAAAAAAAATGATATAAGTTGATTTAATTATATTATTTCATAAATACTGTTAACTCTTACATTACTCTTACATACAAATTACAAAATATAAGGATAATTTAATTATCCTTATATTTTGTAATGTAGCTAAATACGCATTATTGACGCATACCATTTTAATAACCGAACACCAACCATGTAATACATTAAGGGATATTTGCTGTTGTAATCCATGTTTCGCGCGCGTTTACCAGATACCATAATACTCGTAATGCATTGTGTTGAACTACACATGGCTTGTAAAAACGCAATACAAAATTATTATATAATTAGGTTATATATTTTGTGATTTTAAAGAAATGTTCGAAAAATACCGAAGCGAACTTAATCTGACTGTCAAGATTAGACGTATTCATTGTTCTCTGGTCACTATTCTGAGATTGATAGTTGCAATTATTCTCTCTATGATAATAATAACCTGCATAGTATTCACTAGTTGCTCTGACAAGTAAGGCTTTGTACTCTGATATTAAGTTCTTGCTAGGTAGGCTATGTGTGAATTGATGGAATAGAAATTATTAATGTTCTAACGAACAATGGAGTGGTAAATGTTTAATCTTAGGATTGCTTTGCTATTGTCATCTTTCTCATGCGAATTTTGTAAAGATTTGGATAAAGCTTTGAAGACAAATCAAATAAAGTTCACTTTAGGGTTTCACGACTATTGGTAAAAAAAAAACACGTGCTTTCTTAACTGTCAGTTACACACTTCCTTTCCTTTCCACTATATCACTCCTATCAGGTTATGGAAAGTGGGTGAAAAGACGTTACATATAAAAAAAATCAAAGTGGCTTAGCCATGATACTTGATTCATTCTAACACGCACATGATTTGTATTTATTTATTTATTTATTTATTTATTTATTTATGTACCATTAAATTAAAAACATTTTTGAGAACTGCTATTTATCGAAAGTACATAAAAATGACCACAAAAAATATAATATAGAAGACAATGTTATTTTATGTTACCAATAAATATAAACATTCGAGATTTTTTTAAGCTTACTGTAAAAGCAATAACAATATAAGAGCTTTACGACCTAAATGTCCTAAGGACCTAAAAATATTAACGGCAATGATCACCCTATATAAAATAAGAGCTCTCTCACAACACGACATTAAAAGGATACGCCAACATTAAACAAGATACTTCTTCCCTTTCATAAAAGATAAAAATAATAGGCGAAGTCGATTACAGAAATTAAAATACAAAACCAATGAAGGGCAATTAACGTTGAGCTTTAATAATGACATACTTAATATCAATATATTAAATGATATCACATATAATTATCACAAATGATACCAAATATAAGAAACACTTCTTAAGCAACCACTGCTATTAGTATGGTGTCAATATTTATGGATTTCTTTTGATAGAGCAACTTCTCTATATCCTAAAGTTACTTAACTTTAATTTTATTTTTCAGTAAGTCAGTACAACTACTAAAATGTTTTATTTCGGGCTATAACTTAAAAATAATCGTAATTCTAGTTACACTCAATAGAACACGGCTTCCATAATAATTGCTTTATAAGCGTTGTTTTATTTAAGAGTGGGTGTTATTTATAACTTTATAAAGCTATTCAAGGCAATCGAAGTTAACCTATGCTCGTTATTCATTCAAAAGGTCATTTTTAACGACTGACAATTTATTGCTAGTCTGAGGGAAAAGCAATTAGGAGTTCACGTAGTTTATGTTCAATATAATACTATTAATAACTTTTATGATAATAGATGTTCATAACGTTATTGCCTACTTTATGTATACTGACTAAAACTGCTTAAAGCAACCTTTTTTAAACGTACCTAATGTTTTTATAAAACATGGTTATCAGGCTAAAGATGATAGAAAGATTCTATTGTAAGAGTCGAATGAGAACTGTTTCTTAGAGAATGAAAACCTTGCATTTGACCATTGGACATATCAACGAAAAACTTGAATATAATTTATACAATTACAAATTATTTACACAACGTCTAATAGAAGTTAGTTTAGGTTAGAAATAAAATCTAAAAACCCTTTGTTTTACATTCCTACGAAAATATTTTTCATATCTATCAAAGTATATTTTGATGAAAACACTTTCGTGTAATTGAAAACAAAACAAAAACAAACTGCTAACTAAGCAAAGGTATAAAGTAATATTGTCATTAAAAACCAACCAAATTACTTCAGAGTATAATATAAAACAAGCAAATGATGACACGCCCTATCGTCTAAAATTTTGCCAAATTAGTTTATTATAAATTATACTTATTATAGTTTTTATAATATTCGTAGAGCTAAATTTATTTTGATGTAACTTTGTCAAATCGACTTCCGAGAAATTATCCTCGTATTAATAACTTGTTCATACGATGTTATGTTTAAATATATTATTCAATTCTTTGCTAGATATCTTATAACAACTCTGAATTGTTACTTATCTTATCTATAATTTCATAAATGTTAGGATATTGTTGCTAAAATAACAATTATTACATCGTATTTTCTTCTTGTATTTTTAGCTAAGGAAAATATAATGCCAAAGAAGTTTATAAAAGTAATAAATTTAGAATATATATTACAGAAAAAGAAATAAGGGATCTTGTGTGAAATGTGAAATAGAAGCTTTTGATGGATAACTATGATCCCACAAAGCATGAGAAAAATAAATCAAGTATCTGCTTCTTCAAAAAGATTTTTAAAAATAATTGTATTAATGTTTAAGTGCTAGCTGTATTGTATACTACTACCATATAGTTATACTAGTTATTTCCAGTGACTCCTTTCGCCTTTACTAATGAGCCTAAGAGTTCATAACAAAATGGTTCTGAGTTCTATATCAGAATTTAAAATATATGTATTGTTGTTTTTACTACAGCTATTGTTTTATTATTGATAGATGAAGATATAATGTATAGACTTATAATATATATATATATATATATATATATACATTTGAGTAAACTCTTTTATTAGAACATAAAAAATATTCTAACCTTCGATTCTTGATAATCGCAGACATATTTGTTTTATTGCCGCTGAGGAATTAACTCGGCGGGAGCTTTTAAAAAAAACATTAATATCGGATGAATGGACAATAATAATGTAACCGAGCGAAAGAGGGTGCGACGTCGCCAGCTTTTATTCGCACATAAAAGGATAGTTTCATAAAAGACCTGACGCTATGTGCTTTGTGGCTTGCGTTAAAATGTGTGACATAGACAGTGCCGCTGTCAGTTAATATTTGACATGTTTCAAGCTCGACATACTTTTGAAATGTAAAAACAAACATTTGCACCTTTTATTTTAATATTATGTACAATTTCAGTATCAACATTATTATAAACATGAATTTTATTCAAAGCCTCAATCGAGTTTTCGGTTAAGCTCTTACAAAATTACGATTTGTAGAACGACAAAGCCCAATCAATAACATAATGATATTAATCTTTTATTGTAACAAAATATAATAAATTTACCTTCTGCAGAAAACCTGTCTAAAAACTTTTTTAACCAATCTAACTCCAGTATAATTGGATTTTAATTTAACCCGACGTTGCGAATTCTTTACTGCAATCGTGTTCACGGGAAGCCAAGATGTCAGTAAGTCAGTTAAATAGTCATCTACCCTATCAGCGTTTTTTATAATTTCGGTTATAGAGTTCGGGATTCAAACAAAACCTGAAAAAAATGTTAGTAACCTATCTTAAGATTTTTTTAGTAAAATATGGTTTATATGTTTTGTTACCTTCTTTATATACCTTTTAGGAATAATAAGACGACGAAAGTACTTAGAACTTATATATATATATATATATAGTCAACTTATATATCTATATAGCTATATAGTATTTTAATTTATGTATAGATGTTATTGTTGCTGTGGTCGTTGTTCTTATATAATTACCATTATTATTTTAATTAGAATAATTTAAAACAGCAATATAATAAATAAGGTATTAATTACGAAATAATTATCAATCACCACTAAACAAAAGTTATAAGAAGATTCTACTTTACGTATTTATTTTATCAGAAATAATCGAGATTCAAAATAAAGTGTACCTCGTTTTAAAACTTTTTAATTTTAGCACTGGAGCGTTCTTTCACTCCCACACATTATTAATAAGATTGTATTCAAATTCTAATTCTAAAATATCTTTATTCAAGTAGGCATTTACAAGCACTTTTAAATCGTCAATTATTTTAAATTGGGCAGTAAAGTCAGTCTGTGGGTAAGCTACCACCAGCTCGGAATGCTGTTCTGCTGAAAAGAGCTGGCCAGAAATCCAACAGTTGCTCTTTTTAAATGAAATTTAACAATGTTTGAAATTAGCCCTGCAGATGTGTCAAAGACTCAAGTTACACACATTTCGATCAACCAAAAATTCTTAAATGTTATAATAAGATTTGTTTAATAACATACTTTTAATTTCATGTAATATAAGATTAATCTATCTAATCTAAGAAAATCTAAGGTATCATGTGGAACTTTATTATATATACGTACACTCAAGTCCATGAGCGATTTGTTATCTTTTTGAAATCGAAATTTTGGCGTTTTATTTATTTTTTGTATTTATCGTATGTCTGTCTCTGTTTTTTAATAAAAGCATTTAAATTTTGCCGTATATATAGTAAGTTATTAAAAATGTATTGAGAAGCGACCGTAAGAATACAGATTTCTTTAAAAACATCTCTATTAAATTAAATACTCCAACTTCTATAATCAATTTGTTTCTATGGTTCTACAGATAATGTTCTACGATGCTACGCTACGCTCTACGCAACTACGATTCTTTGTTGCTACACATTTACAAAGCTGCAAGAAATCTTAAACTTTTGTAACTTCGCATTGTTCATATTATATACATTTTTTTTTAATAAATAGAAGAAACCAAAATTAAAAGCTATTTTTTTACTGTTCATATTTCTATATCGATTCATGTTTTCAAGTCTGTTTAAATTTTTATGAAAGTTACATTTAGTTTTAAATTATGAGAAACTCATTGTAATATTAGAATTAAGTATTTAAACAAAACAAACACATCAAACAATAATAGTAAACAGCTATAGCAAGATTAATGATTTGAAGTCAATTAATTGCCTTTTGCGAAACGACTTCAAAGACGTCTTCACAATACGCTAAATGTGTACCAAAAGATTGTAATCTGTCTGGAAATAGATGACATTTTCAATTAATTCCTTTATTACTAAATTAATTGCCTATTTCAAAGATGTTTACATCATTACTTGTTCTTTATTTTAAATTCACCTAAAAAGTTGCACATGAATTATTTAAATTTTTGTCTATTATACTGTAACTGAAATATATATCTTTTTTGGTTATTTTATACTTATCATATATATAATATCTATGTTAAAAGTATAGTGCTGATTTGTTTTAATATACAGTCGTTTTTAATTAATCCTCATTTATGAAATGCCAAACCTTTTTAAAATGTACTCGTAATTCCACATTTCAGTTGTTTAATTAACATGAATTAAATTTACTGCTTCACGCGATGTAAAGGAATTATAGAAAAAAAATACTCGTATAATTCATACATACATATAACATATATAAATATAAACAAATAGACAAATTACCTGTGTGATCTACTTTCTTCTTCTGGTTCCTCTTTCAGAAAGGATGGCTGCAAACTGAATCGGCGTCGGAATTGATGCCTGCCCTTCATGTTCGCTATTTAAATCCCACTTAACACATAATAACACGAATGTTCGTAACAATACGTAAAACGGTGATGATCGCGGTACGTGCGCTGTTCACCACGGTCAGGCGACGAGTGGCGGCCGGAACGCAATGATCTACGCAGCATAGCCGATTAAAAAAATAAAAGCTTACAATATAACCTCAGAAAAGTGTATTGCCTTTTTATATTTAAAAAAACATAAGATTATTTATTGAATAAACTGTTCATTATATATATGCTGCGTATTTTCATACGATCATTCTGTACGTTTTCATACTGTCTTTATATACACTTCCTATATTGTTCGCTAAACATTTTGTCGCCATCGATTTTCACTATATTTTATCGCTAAATTATCGGATGCAGTCCTAGATTACATACTCACTATTTGATATGAAGACATAGCGGTTTATATTCTCGTTAATACTGTTATGTGAAATATATGTTGAAATGTTAAAAAATTCAAACGAGCTGATTATTTCAAAGTGAGATTTTATCACTCTACATATATTTTTATTATTTAACATTAAAAGCGAGCTCCTCGAAAAAAATAAAATTACATAACTCTATAGCAATAGAGGTTTTAGCGATGAGGCCAGCCTGTTGCTTCGATATCTGTGAATAATATCTAGTTGTAACTTATTCAAACGTTCGAAATATTCAGCGACCTTTTAAGAGTTCTTACTTTAATTTGAGACAATTATATAATTTTAAGGAAATTGAAATTTCGTATGCAAAAAAAAATCTTTCAAACCCTGTTTTTCATAATATATTACATTATTAAAGTACTTATACTAAAAACGTTTTAAGTAGTTTAAATATCTTTGCTTTTTAATGTTGTTGGCATTGGTAATAATATAAAAGACCAACCTTTAGAGTACTTAAGGGTATTAATATAGTTTTTCTGATGTGGTAGCATTTATTTAGCTCTAGCTAAACATATATTTAGACAATAAATATTTTCTTCATATAACAACCATAATTAAATTGGTGTAATTATGACCTAAAATAAGATTTAGTCTGAGGGGCGTATAATTGTTGTTATATTTTATAACCTATTTAAAGTATTATATTAAATTTGTTGTTTTTTTTATTTTGTGACCAGTAATATATTTGATACTATAACTTAATAAGCTATAAGGTAGAAGGTATAAAATCTTCTTTTTATAGAAGATCGACTTGGAGGTCACTGTTAAAGTTTAGTGAGTGAGATATCCGGATGACCAGACATTCCACTCTCTGTACTTTAGTTAACTTTTATCTCCCCACCTTGGAAAGGCAAAGCATTTGCAACTGTAATTGGAGACGTATTAAAAACAAAAACAAAACGCTTAAAAAAACAAAAGCCACGTCACAAATAATAAAAAAATAAATATATTGTGGTTCATCTTATAGTTAAATATCATAATTAAGACAGAACCAAATTGGAAATATAGTAATTTTCCTTTCGAACACAAAAGATATACGACAGCTTAATTAATTAAACTTAAGCATTTATGTCTCAAACGCAAAATTGTAACGCACGTGCTTCCTTTTCTTTATACCGCCTCTTTGTGGGGTATATACAAACACACACAATGTTTCTCTGAAAAGTCCGTGCCTTAAAGAAAAGCGAAAGACGTTATTCAAGGGGGCACCCACACTGTTGTTCAATATTTACATTCATAACGAGGTCGAGTCTTCTTTAAAACAAATGTTGTATATAATAGAGTTAGCGACGTTAGAACAACAGATGTATTATAAAAATACAGAATATTTCTATGAATAAAATAAATGTAAATACCGACATAACTAGCTTTGAAGTAGTTTAAATACTGTATTAAGGAATGCAATAAAACACGTTAAGTTTATTTTTTATATTTTGTTATATATCTATAAACGACAATATAATATTCAGCCTATAAATTAAAAGTAGCCAAACTGTTTGGAGAATTGGTATAGTAAACAAGCAAGAGGGTTCTGAAATAAACTACGGCAGTATTATTTGTTTGGAGGATTAAACAGCTGGGGAAATTCGTACAATCACATTACAATAAATTATATGCATGACTTTATACGAATATTATGGGAGATTGCATTGGTTTGTTTTGTCTGAAGGCACAATCGTGTCTTCAAATAAACATTTTCCTTACAATTTCCACCATTTAATATGTAGAAATATTATTAATATTATTAATATTCACATTTTAGAATTATCTCATTTTTACAAAATATATTTCTATCATTTAAGCAGCAATGTTTTATTCTTTTCTTTTATTAACTTTTTCCCTCTACAAAGTATAGTATATGGGTGTAAATTAAAACAAGACGACAATCTGTCTGGAGGGATCGCTATCGTAAATAGGAATGCCAATGAGCATTCTCAATTAAATAGTCGGAACATTCCGAGCATCCGCCTTACAATAAATTAGATCCGTGCTATGATATTGTGTTACTTATATTATAAGTATATTCTTTTCCAAATACATGAAATAAAGGTCAATGACCTTGCCGCTGTTTTCTTATCTTTGCGAATAGAGAATTTAAAAAAAATCAAAGTTAAAACAACAAAAGTTAAAAGTCAAAACAATAGTTTCATTATTTGCTGTCTTGATCATTTTGCTACGCTAGTTTTTGCTAGTTTTTGATGAGCTAACGGATTTGATTTAGATTATTTATTGCCCCCGTCGATATATAGGATATTTTTTATAATAAAAATTAAATAAATAAATTATTCTCATGGTTGGTTATAAATACTGGTTCTTAACTTTTGTTAACAATATTCGAATATTGTTTAGAGGTATAATATCTTCATTTAAAGCTCTTATATCTCAAATATATTCGAAAATTTCGAAATTCAAAAATTAAAATTCGTAGAAGAACCAGAATTGTCCTCACCATTAAATCCAAAGTAATGAATAATAATGGAGTGAGTAGTTTACTGTTAATATGTATCGGTGAACAATTTCTACTTATCGTTAACCAAATTATCAATGTTTCCATATGTTGCCAGTTCCTCAGTCTGGCGAAATGCATTTTTTATAGGTAACCCTATAATATATTATATCCCTCTTTGTCTACTTATATATTACATAGGCTCATTTCTATTGTGCCAGACTCAAAAGTCCTAGAAGCTATTGTACTTAAGGAAATATCATCCTAAGTTCACAACAACATTTTTTTAGTTTATGCCCATCTGAATTTAGACAAATTTCAATGACTTGGTTAGAACCAGGTCATACACAAAGGGTGAAGATAACCCTATTTCTATAACTTTGCTGTCCGTCTCCATACCTCATCTCGTTAGCCGTGGTAGCTAAATTACTTAAATTTTCATACAACATACTAAAAAGAGAAAAATAATTATTACCCATATAACTCTATTTTGTCCTATAAACATACTCCAAATTAATTTTGCTGTGTCGGTACACACATGCATGCATGTGAGTATAGATTTTATAACAATATATCGAAGTAAGAGTACAGTAACAGTTTTAGGTAGTGTGTGCTTGGGATAATTGAAACCTTATTTATAAAATCGGTTGTGTAAGGTTCATTATTATGTCCATTTGATAATGAGTTGTAATTTGAGATTTCATAAAACGTTAAAACGGTCGTTTATGATTTTCTAGTTTTCATGCCCACTAAATATTTAAGGTTGCTTAGGCTGCTTAGTCTTTGTTAAACCAATATTTTTGCCTGTTCATCATTCCCTATCTACTGAGACACCCGACGGTAGATAGGTTTGCAGCTAAACTACGGGTCAGCTACTAAGATCAGGGTACTACGGGACCCCGGTACCTAAGCCCTCCGGCAGCGATGCATGCGCTTGCGTGTGTAAACTACCGGGTTACCGGTTTTGGTGTCAGATTCGTAGTGGTAATGTGGTTAGCTGCAAAGATTCGGCGCTGTTCGTCTGGGTCCCCACAGTTGTCGGGGGCTCGTCGGATCTTGTGCGCAGAGAGAGGTGTTTGACCAGCCTAAAGCGAAGGGTTGCTGTGGTCTTTTACTTCGGGGCTTGGAACGGCCCTTAAGCAGAAATCCTTTCGGGGGTCACTGCAGTTCGGGTAGCCCCCTGCTTAGAGGTTAGATGGATGTGCTAGCATCTATCCGGTCACCCGACTGTATCGTAGGGTAGGCTTGCGGCCTGACTGCCTGTCGGGAAGTGAGCGTGCCTTACAGCTCCGGCGCCAGCTGGAAACTGGTAGTTAGCCTCTCTGACGTTCTTAGCAAGTGAATTGCAAGTGTGAGAAATCACACGGGAAGTGAGCGTGCCTTACAGCTCCGGAATCTTTCATGGAGAAAAGGTAGCTTGGTGGTCGCGATTGGACTTGTATTGTATTGGCTATGACCGATAGCCTTGCGAGCTTATTCGTCTTATAGTGCCGTTGTCGGACGACTTCGGAGGTCAGACCTGCCGTATAAGGGTCCATGTGACAGGGGTAAACCTTGACCAAATGAATAGCGGCTCAATCCTTTATAACGAGAGGGTTGACAAGGTTCAAATGCTATATGCATAAGTATTAGGACTGAAGGAGGCGAGGGCGGTGTGTTCATCATGTCAATGAAAAAGAATAGTAAAGTATTATAATAGTAATAATAGTAATTAATGTTCAATAGTGGCCATTTTTTGTATTGTATTTATAATTTGACGGATTTAACGCTCTACGACTTGTCTTTTCTGTCTTAGAGTTAATAATCGTGTTCCAAGTGACCTAACCGAAATAAAACCAATGCTCTGATTATGAGTTTATATTAATTCTTATTTGACATTTCATTTTTATTACTTTTACGCCGTATTTAATATCTAAAAAGCAATATATCAAGCAAGCTGTATCCTACACAAGAGTGTATTTAATATGAATATTTTAATAATATTGTCATTGAAAGCACTTTTATAAAACATTTTTGAAATTTGAAAGACAAGTTTAAAATAAGGTTTTATATTTCACGCTATATGGAACCTGAAATAATTATTTAAGATTAAAAAAATACGTGTTTCACATTCCATATTACTAGAAGTGTTAAAAATAGCTAATTCAGTGAGATTTAATTTAAGGTTCTTGTGGGATAAACAGATTAATTACTAATTAATAATTGATTATAAGGATTAAATAATAAATAAAAAAGGTATTGTAATTAATTATACTCTTACCGTAATTTGCTAAGTTTGTGAAAGACCGCAGCAACAGCTGGTGTTAGATATTGATGACGTAGTGATAAATTACTCCTTAACTTATTTGTGCCGCTTCTCGGTTTAGCGGACAGCTAACTTCGTAATACGGAAACATTTCTTTTGAAGCAAGATAAAACTAGATGTGACATTTTAAATATACTGATATATTTTAATATACGTATAAATTTAAAATCAAAGTATTTAAAATATAATTTCAACTAGTAAATTTATAAATAGTTTTAGTATTTTTGTACCCCAAAATAAGATATAATGCTATGTATCTTATTCTATATCAGTTTACTTCAGTCTTTTTTGAATTTACATCAACGCACCGAGGGAAATGTTGAGTATCATATTCATATATAGTTCGGATCGTATCTTCTTACAAAATCCCTGTATCGCAACATAAATCCTTTATTTCGCACCTAAAATGTGGCTCTTATTAAAAGTTATAAAATAAGAATAAATCGTTTTCATATCCCTTAGGTAACAGATAAAGAAACATTAGAACATACCCAGCGATAAGCAATACAAGTACAAAATATACAATTTATCTTTTGTTATAGTTTTTGTATAAAAAGTGCTTTCATAGTTATTAGTTTTAGCTTTAAAGAATCAACTTAGAATCCTGTGTATACACACAGGCAGACAGCACCCAAAAGGTCCTTTTAACTTTTATAACTTTTTAATTACTAAAGAAACTCTAGAGAATTTGTTAATTTAGTTAAAATTCTGTTAATAGAATAGTATATGTTCAGCTGAAGGTAGTTGATTAGTACTAAGAGTATTGTTATGTAAAATAAAATTCTCCTAGTACTTTTAACTTCTTCAAAATTACAAAATACATTATTTTAGACTTTATCTTGATGGAAATGAAGTTGTGATTAATTACTTTTTGATCATTATTATTTGGCTGCATCTCCTTGATGTTATTAACTAATTAAGAAAAAAATTAGCGCATACTTTTGATAAACAAATCTGCTATGATTTGCATTTCCAAGTATGTTAAAATTGTTTCATGCCAATCAACGAGTTAAATAGATCTAAATATAACTATTACAGATAAATTACTTTCTATGTTAAATGCAACAAATTGGGCAGAAAAAAAAACAAAAAATTAAATAAAAAAAATATTGCCATTATGTTAAATATTAAAAACAGACATGACTATAATAAAGATTCTGCTGGGTATCAAGTTCATAGCAAAACTCTTAACGATAGTTTTTTCACTTCGTTATTTAAACATATTATTTCTGAGATGTAATTAAAGATACATAAAGAGATACTTTCATATTGATCTCCATGTTTTTCACACTAAAAAAATTATTCTGTATTTCAAATAATATCTCGTATATATAATAATATATCAAACTTGATACGTTTCGGCAACCGTGCCGGTTGTATAACAAGTGAATGCTTTTATATAATTTTTGTGTTGAGTTGTTTGTCTGAGTCTACACTATTCATTACATTATTTTATTATTACATACTATAGGTTTAAATCTGTATATGTCACAGACTATGATTTGTTTTCTTAAGTGTCATAGACTATTTTTGTTGAAACTATTTGCGACATATTTTATTAATGTGCTATGGACCTCTCGTTTCAGAGCATTTAATAAATACTATATTAGAACAAAGTACCGAACAATTAAAATTACAAGTTATTAAAAATACAAAAAAGTGCAGAAAGTATGTATTATATATTTTTTTGTTAAACATATTAGCTACATTAAACATAAACATATTATTATGTGTATATGTATAACTTGTGTTTTGTTATTACTATATGTTATTTATAAAATATAAAATGAGAACTACAAATGTTTGTTTTATTTATTTATTTCTATATACATCAATTTTGATATAAACATTGAATATATAAAGTAGAACAAACAACAAGTCAACGCCAGAAAGCATTTCCCTAATGGCTTACTGTGTTCAGCTTTTAGTGTTATGTATGACTATACATGTGTTGTGTAAGAAAATTAATTTGGTAACTCATTTTAGGTTTCAGTAGCATTTGATGAAATGACAAATGTATTTGTAAACAAAAGTATATAAGTAAAGTATTTGTAAACAATAGTTGATGTCAATAAAAATAATTATATGTCATTGATTATTTATTATTCATAGTTTTTTAAAAAAATGTTACTTTGTTAAAACATGTATTTATTTAATCAACATAGAGTGATTTTAAGAAGTTTTACTTTTGTATAGAAGAAAGGTTGCGTTTAGAAAAAGTATGACGTTTTACATCTCTAAACATTTTATTGCACTACTTAAAATATTATTGCCGATACATATATAATTTTATTATGTATTATATGTAAGAAACTCTCAAAGTCCTTTTAATCAAAAACTTTTTATCAAAGAAGAAGCTTAATATCAATCATAATAAAAGTATAAATAAAGTTATTTTAATTATTTTGACCCTTTTCAACTTACAAAATTAAAAAAAAATATATATTAAACAAAGAAAAAAAATTACGTATTACTTTATATTCTTTGAATGTTTTTTGAATTACCTTAATTACTGACATACTGAACTAACTAATCACTGAAGGAAACCACTAA
This sequence comes from Napeogenes inachia, assembly GCA_959347355.1. Taxonomy (NCBI): domain Eukaryota; kingdom Metazoa; phylum Arthropoda; class Insecta; order Lepidoptera; family Nymphalidae; genus Napeogenes; species Napeogenes inachia. The sequence continues at coordinate 16,058,388 of OY365791.1, read as the reverse complement.
ATCTATATTTGCATTTTTCAGAAAGAATTTCTAATAATTTGCTATACTTCTGAATATGGATTTACAAGGATTATAGTGTGTGCATCGTCACAGTTATGACAGCCCTTACCACTTTTTAAAAGTTCAGATTTCATTATGAATTTATGGATAGAAATATTTGTTGTTTTTTGCGATTTAGATAATTATAGTTTAAAAGTTATAATTGCAAAATTTTAATCGACTTCGAACAAATACACTTTTAAGTATTAAACTACTTGAACACAATATTCAAGAATATTTAGTTAGGACTAATATCTAATATTCTACATAGCATTATTTTGGATTACCCTTTTTAATTAATTAACTGGGTGTGTGGCTGAAACAAACATGCTTGCTTAACATTTCACTGTGATTTCATCAGAAACTTTTAAAAATAACCATGATTTATTCAATTACATTATATTTAATAACTCTGAATGCTTATTAAATCCAAATATATTTAATTTTATAAATATAGCAAAAGTGGGCCTCGTTAGTTCCCCAAATTAGAAAGAAAAATAAATCGTTCTTTTTATTTCTTTAATTTTGTCCGAAATTTAAGTATTATGAATTGCTAATTGCTATTTACCTAAGTAATTAAACATTTTATTGTATAATTCGTCTAATTTACTTTCATCTCTACGTACACGTATATATATGGAGCTTTTCTACTAACTTAATAGAATCTGAAGTAAGTTAAAACTACGTAGCTGGCTTCTACTTCTCAATGGTAATAATAATAATAATAATGGTCATAGTATGGTTAGCAGTAATATGGTGATTTTAAACTTTTCATTCTACTGAAGTGGGTGGTAGAGTAGGTGTAATATGTAATATGTTTATCTCAAGACGTGTTAAGGGTAGATTGCATTGCATAGCATGTATATTTTGGATGACATAGAAACAAGTCCAGCTTATCAGGGCTAATTATTAAGCTCATCATTTTCTATTATGGGACAGTATTGAAGTTAATGAAATCACCATAATCTGAACATTCAATAAGCTATTATAATAAACATAACAAAATACCAAAAAAATGTAAAGCACAATGCAAGTGTTTTTTTCATAAAAAATGTGTTCAGCGTATGTAACACTGATTTTGAGAAGTAAAAAATATCCCTTAATGTGGACAAAGAATTGAGTGAAACTTTAACTTAGAATTCTTTATTATGGAGGAGTGCTACTTACGTATGATTGCCATAATATATAAGAACAATTGGAAACTAAACTAAACTTAAGTAAATGTACTGCTTATTACAACATATTGTATATTTATTAACCGACGGATAAATCAATTTACAAAATTATTAAACTGGTGGTCAACACATGCATGAGCAATTTAATTTAATTTAATTTAATTTAATTTAATTTAATTTAATTTAATTTAATTTAATTTAATTTAATTTAATTTAATTTAATTTAATTTAATTTAATTTAATTTAATTTAATTTAATTTAATTTAATTTAATTTAATTTAATTTAATTTAATTTAATTTAATTTAATTTAATTTAATTTAATTTAATTTAATTTAATTTAATTTAATTTAATTTAATTTAATTTAATTTAATTTAATTTAATTTAATTTAATTTAATTTAATTTAATTTAATTTAATTTAATTTAATTTAATTTAATTTAATTTAATTTAATTTAATTTAATTTAATTTAATTTAATTTAATTTAATTTAATTTAATTTAATTTAATTTAATTTAATTTAATTTAATTTAATTTAATTTAATTTAATTTAATTTAATTTAATTTAATTTAATTTAATTTAATTTAATTTAATTTAATTTAATTTAATTTAATTTAATTTAATTTAATTTAATTTAATTTAATTTAATTTAATTTAATTTAATTTAATTTAATTTAATTTAATTTAATTTAATTTAATTTAATTTAATTTAATTTAATTTAATTTAATTTAATTTAATTTAATTTAATTTAATTTAATTTAATTTAATTTAATTTAATTTAATTTAATTTAATTTAATTTAATTTAATTTAATTTAATTTAATTTAATCCTTCCATCCCATTTGTTGCCCACCATCATTATCCATCAGAGATAAAACTTACTAATTAATTAATTATAATAAGTTAATTAATAAATCATTTAATTGAAATATAATTCAAAATACATTTCAAAACAAATCATGCTAGTCTTATAATTTAACACATTTCATTATATAAACTAGATTGACTGTCATTCTGACTGATTTTGTGACGTCGCCATTTCAATTCTCGAATTTGAATTTTTATATAACTATTACGAAGTATAGAGTTTTACTCTCCAATCCAATGTTACAAAAAGCGCACGACTGCTTTACTCATTTCAAAACATTACAAATTATTTTTAACTGAATATTCATCAAGTTATGTCCTTAATACCGGTTTCTTACTTACAAACACTTACTAAAATCACAGCAATGAATTGAAAATATTCAAATCGGTTTAGTAACTACAAAGGAGCTCAATGACATGATATGCATTACACCCAATAACATAAAGCTTCCCTCGTCGCATCGCCTTTCACTCACTGATTATAGTAATGAATTATATTGTTATCATAATTAGCAAAGTTTGTGAAAGACTACAGCGACAGCGGATGTTAGATATTGCTAATACCAGCTGCTGCTGCGGTATTTACAAACTTCGTTAGTTATGTAGTTAGGCGCAAATTATCATCTATGACGAGGTGAGTAACTGCTCTATAACTTCAGCCTCTAATCGGTTTAGTGACCAGCTTATATCATAATACGAGTCGAATTTTCCTTTTGCATTATGGTAATATAATACGTTAAGTCCGTTAACATACATTGTACAAAAAATATATATAATAATAAATTGAGAATAATGTTTCGAAATAGTGTTTTTGGTATACTTGGTCTTTAAAATAAAATATAACGGTATGTGAATATCTGTTTCAGTTTTCTTTTAGTTTGAATTTAGTCCGCCAAGTTCCGACATAAATAACTTATAAGCCAACATTTTTTTCCAGATAGTGTACCCGGGTCGTAATCTACTAACAAATTCCAGTAACCCAACATAAATCCTTTGTTTCGCCACTAAAAACACCAGGTTCCTATTACCGGCAATCTTGGAATATATTGGTCTTATTTAGTCCTCGTGTTTAAATAATTCAAAGAAAATTCAAACATTAAAGCAATACACATTTATTTTTAATGCAATAATAACCACTGTAGAAAGAAACACTTATCCCCAGTTTTATTGTTATTTATTAGAGATTTGTTTTTTAGTATTTTAATATAGTTTGAAAATGTTGTAATAATTAATATTTTGAACTAACAGCTCAGATGCTTGTAAGCCTTAAAACAAGACACGTTGGTACCCACTTCAAACACAACCTCTCTTATATTATATACTAGCTGTTGCCCGCGATTCCGTCTTTTGTAACTTACAATACCTCCAGAAGTATGTGAACATAGTTCAATAATGATCGGTTGAGTAGTTTCGCGTGAAACCGTAACAAATAAACTTACATTTGCATATATAATATTAGTTGGATAGGATTTTACATAATAAGTACATAATAAGTACATAATTTATTTATTTATTTATTTAAAAGACCAACAGTTACGTATAAAACAGTTTACATTCTATTAAGACGTTTGTGTAGCCCTTATAGGTCTTTCCAGGTAGACTAAGAAGGTAAATAACACTTTCAATCAAAGTGAACTTAAGATAAACATAAATATAATGGCATGATCACTATTACAAAACTATAATTTTAACATAACATGCATACAAAATTTAATACCAAAAAAAAGAATATTGTCCAAGTTATTTATAGCAGTTAGAATAAGTAAGTAACCTTACTGATGACTATTTATTATTAAATTAATAATACCTTTTCTAAATTGTTGTTTGCTAGTATCGAAGATATCAACGTTTGAAAAGTAATTGTTATAATTTGTGCAAATGCGGTTAATCGTGGAATGTTGGGCATAATTAGTGGATTTGGTTGGTACGGAGAACAGCTTCGTATGTCGAGTTCTTTTATAGGGTACATTAAAGTTCAGGCTCGCGAGAAGTGCTGGCGAGTCAAGGTGGTTGTTAGCTATACTGTGTAGCAGCATACAGTCCTGTAGAGTTCGTCTGTCTTTTAAAGGTAAAATTTTATGAAAGACACAACTATCTTCATAATTATTGTAAACTCGTATTTTAAAATTAAGGAAATTCAAAAATTTCTTTTGAATACTCTCAATTTTATTTATGTAAATGTTATAAGTTGGTGACCAGATGCAACTCGCATATTCTAGAACACTACGGACGTAAGCGAAATAAACCGATTTTATGGATGCCAAATCTGAAAAGGGTTGGCATGTACGTATGACAAAGCCGAGGTTGGTGTATGCTTTATTTGTAATATGGTCAATGTGTTCAGACATGGTAAGCTTATCATCGAGCACTACTCCGAGATCTCTTATTACATTTACTTTAGTTATGGGGATGTCATTTAATTAATGTATATGTGTAATTGAGTTTTTTTCTTTTACGGGTGAACGAGATTTGTTGACATTTATGTATATTTACAGTTATATTGTTTCTTTTGTAGTATTCAGACAAGGATAGTAAAGTGTTTTGAAGGGTAATACAGTCCTGAAGGTTATTAATTTTGCAGTATATCTTTTTATCATCTGCATATAGAAGATGTTTACATGTTGTGAAACAACTAAAGATGTCGTAGATATATGCATTATATAATGCAGTATTCTATAGGATACATTTTGGTGAGTGTGCGCAGGAATTGCACGACCTAATTCCCCCATCCCCGTTCCTTTGCCGGACGTCCCGACGCACGGCGGGTATCCATCCCTACGTTGTGGACACTCCACCTGTCCGAACGAAGCGCTATGCTTCATCTTTTTTAGTGCGTACAGCGAAGGACTAGAACAATCTGCCTGCGTCGGTATTTCCGGCAAAATATAATGTGGGTGTCTTCAAGAGGAGAGTGAATAGGCTGCTAGGTTAATGCGCTTTACCACCTAAGACTACATTTCACTTTCCATCAGGTGGAATGTAGTCAAGCATTAACCTAGTTTTGTATAAAAAAAAAAAAAAATAAAATGCATATCTAAATATCGATCAAGAAAAGCAATCTCTTTGTAAATATTATATAATAATTTAGATTTCTAAATTAAGAACTTATTATTTTTTATATAATCAATTATGAAATCACTTTTTGTTGTTTAATATGTAAGCAAAAGCAAATGCAATATGCAGCAGATGTGAGTTCTGAAATAATGTTTTAAACATGTTTTGTAAATTATGTTTATTCATACAAATGATATGTTTATTCGTATGAATAATATGTTTATTCATATTAATAATGTGAATAAACATATCTATTTATTATTATATTACAGTATTTGATTCGCTTGTATGGTCGTAAGTACCTAAGTGTTGCATTAATAACAAAATATTTTTCAATTAATAATAATTGCTTAGTACAAAGACTACTGTAATTTAATAAAATAATGTAGACTTGCTCTTGATTGAAATTAGTTTTCAGAGGAAGTTGTGATGAACGACTTTTTAATCTTTGTTTTTTTTTTTTTTCATATCCTTGGTGTTCTAAAGAAGTTAAGATATAATACAATTTATCATTGCAATGACTCGAGAGCATTTTTAATAACAAGTTAAAAAATGTTGGAATATTAGATCTATTTTTAAATACAAAACCACAATATTTAAATTCCCTTCTATTTAAATGCTGTTAGCAGGTCAGGTATGATCCATGTATAGTACAAGTATGTCATGTATGGTGCTATGGTTGCTTTACATATTATAAATATATTCGCCGTAATCTGTATAACTTTGAATAATTAACAAATAGAATGAAGTCATTGCAGTCGCTTGGTGAATCTTTTACATTCGAGTCATTCGAGACATAAAATTCTAACACTTAAAATGTTATGTTGTTTTAAGCGCTGTTATGAAAATAATTCTTTATATATAAAAATTTTTTTTTTGAGTCAGTTCCGAAAACCGTATCAATGACAATATACGGAAATACATATGTAGTTGACATTTGTTATAGACGCTTTGTGTTGAGGTATTTGCTGATATACAATTCATTCTACTTCTACTTTATATTGACGGTCGCTATCTCAAGGGAACAAGTACTTCATACAAAACAACATTTCTAGTTAAAATGTAAAAACTCTTTGCCACACTTCAGTTTTGTATTTCTTACGTTTACTGACTTTTTTATACTGTTTATTTTCTTTATTTTTTTTTTTTATACTATTTAATTTCTGTGGCTCATTTTAATAAAAAAAAACACATAACTTAATAATTAATAATTATTTGATAATTCAATTTGTTATGACTATTTTTTTTATTTAATTGTAAGTGAATATATTTAAGTGATTACAATAAAATGTCTATGTCACGATGTACCAAGTAAACAAATATCTAAAACGTATTATGTATGAAAACAAATAATGAAATATACTAACCGTAAAAGATATTAACCGATATTAACCGCCCCGTTGGTCGAGTGGTTAGCGCAGACGCCTAACGACAGCGCCGCAACTCGGGTTCGGGCTCGGGTTCGATTCCCGACAGGGACGGGTATGTATGTGACGTGCATATATGTCTGTATTTCTGGGTTTGGCCGTTTATTAAATATATTTTCAGTATTTATAATGTGTATTTGTATCGTTGTCTAAAATCCTTAACACAAGCAAATAATTTGCTTACTTAGGGGATAGATCAATGTGTGTAATTTGTCCAGTGTTATTATTATTATTTAAAGTTAAATAAAAAAAATATAAGAAGTATGTAATTTTTTGTTTATTTTATAGTATTTTTCATTGTTTCCTCTTATAATACAGATTGAACATAATTTAAAGGAAGTAGTAATGTTGAATAAAATATTAAAATGTCACACAAAGTCTAAGCGCGGTAAACTAGAACAAGCCACGGGGCTACCCGAGAAAACATTTCCCTAATGGCTCACAGAGTTCAACTTTTACTGTAATCCAGCGTTATTTATGTGTCGTTTAATAAAATTATTTCGAGATCATTTGAGGCTTTAGTTGCTCTTGATGTTTGTTGACTTCGTCTGTACGTAATTTGTAATATTCATACAGGAATTGATACGATTATAAATAATATAATATAATATGAGCCTCGTAACACCACATTTTTGATAACTTTATATAAAAGTAGTCGTATATTATATATAAATGTAAAATTTATAACGTATATACAGATGTCGTTGATGTCTACGTATCAATAAGCATAAATGTTTATTACCTAAATGGAATACATAAATGCATAAGACATTTTCAAAACTTAACGACAATTGAACAATTAAATATTTTTTTTTAAGAATAAAGAATTTTACGATGTATTTTAATACGATAATGTTATTACTAAGTTATTTTTAACAACAAGGTACAGCTTACACTGCACGGCACTTATAGCGACGATCTTATAAAACTATAAAGCTGTTCTTTATCATGTAGAATAATTAAACCTGAGGGTTTAAGATGAATGAATATATGGGTGAAATATTGTTTTGTGTATGATACCATTATAGTTAAAGATGATAAATATTTATAACAAGACGCGACTACACAGCTGCCTAACTTATTCATCATATTACCAATGAACTAAATAAAATGTTCAAAAAATGACTACTTATAACTCTATATCAACAACAAATAACCAAAAGGTTTAGTTAAAATAATGATTATCGTGAACGGTATTTGATAAAAATCGAAAATGGTGAAGTATGGCGAACATAAAATGTTCTATAATATGTAAGCCTACTTTCAACTCAATCTCTAGTCGCAGCTCAAGCGGATTGCGGCTACGTTCAATATCCGTTGTGAATAATTTATTATTATTGTCTTTTGCAATCGAATTACTCTCAATCTGAACAAAAAGGTTTTGTATGTTCTGTTGCATAAGATTATTATGTTTTTCGTTAATAAGGTGAATTGAAAAAATTGATGGGAGGATTTATTTGTTAACGATTAACATTTAATATAAGAAAAATAATATTTAATATTTGAATAAAATAGGGAAAACTTTGTGCCTTAATATCAGTAAAAAATATGGAGTAATGAAAATACAGATCTGAAAATACACGATACGAGTTACTTAAGTGAAGAAATATTTCCAACTATAGTTTATTGCAATAAATCTTTGTACATATAAAATGTATTAAAATTTTCGTATAAGAGGCCAATAGAATTTGGTATTTAATGTATCCAAATATTGAGAACACTGAATCTCACCTAATTTATTTTATAATAAAACGTTTTGAAAGTTGATGGTAATATATAGTCGATTAATTGAAATAATTTTCATGTCAACAAAACAAAACAAACATACATAAGATAGTAAAGTTTGCATATCTTATTTATTAAATAGACTGAAAACAAACAAGGTATGAGATTTAAAAATTTAGACGTAAGGCAGTAAAAGAAAAGGTTCAAAAATTTTAAACATTTCAGAAAAAAATTAAATGAAAAGATCTTAAAAATTTTGCAGTGGATAATAAAATAAAATAACTGGCAAAACACTTACCAAGTTTTTGAGCCTTAATCAAACTAAAAAAAAAATATAGAAGAACCAAAACTTTTAACGTAAGAAAAAGTAAAGGAAATATTGCTTTTTTATGTTACCTTTGATTTTAAGTGGCGCTGTCACTCTTGAACATCTATAAATATAAAAACTACAACTACTCTTAAGGAGTGTTAATTAATAGTCGAGTCAATAAAAGAGAATGTGTTTGAACTAAAATCATCATGCAATCAATAGCAATCAATCATTGCTAGACTTTGCCATTTCTTTTTTAAGATTTTTTAATCTAATTGTCGCTTTTAGTTAAATGGAATCCGTTAAGAGTCGTCATAATAACATCAATTAACCTTCAAGAATAAATAATCATAAATAACAATAAAAAACCCATTAACGGTTTAATCTTTTTGAAATAAATATTGTGAATTCTATTCATAAATTTAAATACTGAATAAAATATACAGCAAAACACAATACAATCAGCGTTTTATCATACAATATGTATCAGCAAATAAAATGAAGCACGGTAAACAAAATGTCTTCCAAAGGATTTTTTTCAATTTTTATAAATGTAGTCCATTCAATATTCCAGCGCGCAACACTTAAAAAAAATCACATTTTTAGGTATAATTAATTAAAATTGCCTTTGTAAAAATATCTAAGCTATTGTGAAGTTATATTCATAATTTTAATATTTAGTTTAAAAATCTAACTTTAATTAATTAGCCTTACCTTCAGAATAAGACAACTCGGTCATTTGTTTCAAAAAAATTATGCAATTCATATAAGAACCTATTTACAAGTAGTTTCCTATTAGCATCTCTATTTTCCCAGTTGCAAGATGTAACAAACACTAAAATTAACTAAAACAATGGCTACGTAAAGAGCTCATGAATATGAAATATATATATTATATTATATTACAGTAAAACTAACTAAACAGCTATTGTATTATTAAAAAATACATGTGATTATAAAATAAAATATAACTATTTTCAAAGTTTACACAACTAACACCTCTTCACATCTCATCAAAGATCACAAAAAAATTAAGTCTTTAATTATACATTTAAATAATATTTAGAGCAAATGAATCGTTTAGTACTGATAAAAAAATATTGAAAACAAATTTTCTACACTAATATTATAAAGAAGAAAGATTTGATTGTTTGTTTGTTTGAATTGAATAGGCTCCGAAACTACTGGATAGATTCAAAAAATCTTTTACCATTAGAATACCGCCAGCTAGTGAGGCAAGTGACAAGATACAGCCGATTCCCATATTATCCACTAGCTCTTGAACCACATGGTGTATGGAAATATAAGTCACAAATTGGGACAAGATGCAGCACTTTTTTGCCTCCTTATCCTTGGTGGCAGGTCTGCTTCTTTTCTTAAGATCCGTCAAGTTGCACGGATGCAATACCGATGTAGTGCATCAAACAATGGAGTATTATATTCCTTTTGCTGATGTAACCATCGGTGAGAATTCTTGCCCATGTTTTATTGCCAAATGAGGTCATGCTGAAGGCTGAAAACATTCGGCATACCTCACGAACGAATCGCTAAGAATGGCGAAAAGCTCTCTGTCAGATCAACTGGCAGTCGAACTTTCTGGTCTCTTGCCGAAGCGGTCTGGGTAACGGACTTTCTGAGCCAGAGATCTCTCTGAGTAGTTGTCGACGAATGTTCCTCGGAAATTTTGTCATTAAATGTACAGTCAGAAAGAGCAGCCATGGTGCAACGTTTGAGTGACAAACTTCAGGCAGTTTCCGCATGGGACAATGCCAGACTTATCCAATTCAACGCCACCAAAACGAAGACGTGTCTGTTCACCGCCAAAAGGAGACCTTTCACCTTGGCTCCTACTATCCAGTATGTATCCTTGCAATACAGTGACCGGCTTCAGTTGTTAGGCTTAGAGATTTTCCCGAACCTCAACTTTGGTCGGTGCGTTGAGTCCAGAGCAAGAGTAGCTGCAGGAAAGCTTACTGTTCTTTCGAAGATCCGACAGTACTTTACACCTGGACAGATACTTGTTTTATACAAAGTACGGATCCGGGCGTGTGTGGAATACTGTGACACATATTTGTAGGTACCGCAAATTCTCATCTTGCGGTTCTGGAGTCAATTGAGAGGCGAGTAAAAAATTCTTATAGGGGACCTAGAATTTGGTAAAGCTAACCTCCACAGCCTAGATCACAGACGTAGAATTGATAGCTTCTCAGTATTCTATATTATACATTTTGGTGAGTGTGCTCAGGAATTACATCCGCTAATTCCCCCGTCCATTCCATCACCAGACGTGTTGACGCTCGGTAGGTATCAATCCTTTGTCACGGTGAATGTGCGAGTGATCCAGTGGCGTCCCACGAAGGCGATGAAGGCAACCGTTGGTTTTTAAGTGGTAGCCTTAAAAGTGGCATCGGCCTTTATGCGGCAACATAACCTCACATAACCCCCGGCCGTCACCTTCTCGGCCGGTGGGTATCCATAAAGGATTTTTCCAACGTAAAAAAAGGCATCCATCTCTTTTTTCGTCTTCTTTACTTCGTATAGCAAAGGACTGGAACAGATTACCAAATATAATGTTTTTTTTTATGATCTAGGGCAATGTTTGACTACATTCTACCTGATGGTAAGTGGAATGTAGTCTTAGGTGGTAAGGCGCATTGCCCTAGCAACCTATTCACTCTTCTCTTGAAGACACCTACATTATATTTGGCCGGAAATACCGACGCAGGCAAATTGTTCCAGTCCTTCGCAGTACGCACTAAAAATGAGGAAGCAAAGCGCTTCGTTCGGACAGATTTAATGTCCACAACAAAAGGATGAAAACCTGCCGTGCGTCGGGACGTCTGGTGATGGAAGGGGGACGGGGGAATTAACTCGTGTAATTCCTGCGCACACTCACCAAAATGTATCCTATAGAATACTAGAATACTGAGAGGCTAGCAATTCTACGCCTGTGTTCAAGGCTTTGGAGGTCGGCTTCGACCAATTCGGGATTGCCTATAAGCCAGTAAATGTGGTTGTATTCAAGAGTAGAGTGCTTACTTAGTTAATGCGCCTTACCATCTATGCCTAAATTTCCACTTTCCATCAGGTGGAATGTAGTCAAGCAATAACTGTGACAGAATAAAAAAAAATAATAATAATTATTAATTCTTTATTGCACTCCAGTACATTGTAAAAGAATATTACTTTTAATTGGTCTGAAGAATTGGTTCACTTTGCATTGAAGTTTATAAATAGATCTTATAGAAACATCATTAACATATGGTACTACAGCTGGTTAATGTTCATATAAAAAAATAAAATTGATTTAGTAGTACTGGTGAAAATCTTCGAAAAAAGAATATTATATTATATTCGGGTATGACTTATGTCACATTTTATAATTCAGCAGTAGGATAACAAGCATTGTAAGTTATTAAAATGTTACAAATGTGCCTTCTTAATATATTTATTGAAAAAAAACAATTTTTACGGATCTAACTCGCAAATAAATGTAAATTAAATTATCAACGAATTAAATCCGCAAGTTATACGTAAGTTAATGTAGTACCTACTCATGAAAATCTAAGAAAATCCAATTTATTTGTTATTTTTAAGTACCTTTTATAAAAACGTTGAAAATATTTAGAGTTTTACAATTCATTTTATCCTTTTGATATACATTTCACATATCTTTTAAGACTAAATTTTTTCGGTATTCCCTAGTCGTCTACTATATCGCTTTTCAATATTTTTGTAACTGATATTCTGTTAAGTTCGTTTGAGAATAACGAGAAATAAGCACTGCTTGGATAAATCCAATATTCAATTTGTATTTACCAAATTGTTATAGTTGTATATTGTGTTAAAAAGTATATAAAATATTGTACTCTAGTAAACCTCAATTAATTTCACTTAAAAAAAAATAATCACAAAATAACCTGTAATGGTTATTATTTAAAATTTCACAAAACAGCAAATTAAAATGACTTTAGATTAGAAAACAACTATAATACTTTCAAACTAATAATAAGGAAATGAATTTACAAAATAACAACGCAACGTTATCACTAAACACGAGATGCTCAAAAAAAACAACAACCGCACGAATCGAGCGTTACGCAATAAGTGAGCCCGAGAATCTACCCGCGCTGTCTTATATACAAATCTTCAATAATTGATCTGAATTATCTTCTACACGGCCTTTCCTGACAGGAGACCGTCCTCGGACTCCCTTTTCTTTATTCCAAGAGTGGCATAGAAGGCAAAGTCCCAGACTCTGCTGAAGACAAGTCGTAATTTTGAAGTTCTTGGACTCCGAGATCGGTAGTAGCCTGTAGGGCCTGCTGATCTCCAGATGGTCCCGCTTCTGGCTCTAAGTAGTCTGTCCCTGTTTCTGTGTCTGCACCTGCATGATAAAAAAATATAAAACAAACACTATAGAGAACAAAAAAATGTATACAACGATACACAGCCCGCAAATAAGACGCGTCCGCCCTATAAACAAGCAATGTAACGCTGCTTTAGTGATTAAGCCATAGGCACGACGTTAGCATTCACTTAATCATGGGCACAAGTCAGAGGCACTACGTGAAGCTATAACTTGGCCTGGCACAAGTCAGAGGCACGACGTGAAGCTATAACTTGGCCTGGCACAAGTCAGAGGCACGACGTGAAGCAATAACTTGGCATAGCAATTGTTAGCCAGAAGCACGGCGTGAGGCTAAATCTAACAATTGTTAACCAGAAAGGAAGCACTACGTGAAGCTATTATCTGGCACACTAACTACCAAGTAACGGTCTGCAGCCCGCACTTGCACTAGGACTCACTCTCAAAATAAGCAGCACAAACTTCAGGTGTCCATTCTCCACGCCATGGGATCATATACTCGGCTGCGGCTTGGGTTGACTTTCCGTAGGATCCCGCCAAAAGTTGTAGTTCATAGCGTCCATGGGGAAGAATCTTTAGAACTCGATAAGGACCTCGCATCCCAGAGTCCAGTTTCCCCGTTGACTGCGCCTGCTTTCTAACAAAAAGAAAGGAATTTAATTCATAAAGACGAGCAGGTCTCCTGCCTTGATTAACGTAAGAATCTTGGCCCTGTTGATTTTCTCTAAGTTGCTCTGACGCTCGTTGACGGGTCAGCTCTCTCAAAGCCTCGCGATTTGGACTAGAGCCTTCCAGTGCCACATCTCGTACCAGACTTCGAATAAGAGGTGTCGCTGCGTCAATACCCACTGACAGATTGAGTGCTGAACGCTGTGTTGTCCGATGTCGGGTGATATTCAACACCAGCTGAAGCTTCCAAGTGATGCTAGGCCACCTCTGTTGGCGATAGTTGACCTCAATGCGGATCATATTCAAGATTGTCCTGCAATAACGCTCGACCTGTCCGTTAGATTGATGCATCTCGGGAGTAATTAAATGTACATCAGTTCCCATATTTTTAACCCAATCCAGGAAACTAACACTTTGAAACATTCGTCCCCTGTCAGCAATAATTAGTTTTGGAGACCCAAACAAAGAAATAGTATTAGTAACATGACGTTTTAATTCATCAGAGTCTTGCCTATACATTGGGTAAAGTAAACAGAATTTAGAAAATGCATCTACTATTACAAGAATGTATCGATAACCATCTACTTCGGGAAGGGGACCCATCACGTCCATATGAATGGTGTTAAAAGGTACTTCGGGCTTCTCCCATGAATGAATAGGTTGTAATGGATCTCGCTGTACTTTCTTTTGAGATATACACACTAAACAGTGTAATATATATTTGCGAACAAAAACACGTAACTCTGGAAACCAAAAATGCTTTAAGAGCAAATCAATCGTTTTGTCCACACCAGGATGATCGTGTTCGTCGTGAAACACTCGAAGTAAACTTAACCTGTGCCCCTTAGGTATATAACACAAGTATCTGAGAGACTCACCAGTAGGTGTATACTTGTAATAAAGGATGTCATTTTTCACGATATAACGACTGGCGTCCAACTGACCGTCATTCAGTTTCTGAATGAGGGTCCGAGTTTCTTCGTCTGAACCCTGAGCAATCTGTGCCCAATTCAGAGGCTTCCGAACCGAACACACATTGACCGGATTTCGACTCAAATAATCGGCGTGAGACATTTGAGTACCCTTCCGATAGTCCAGCTCAAAGTCAAAATCCTGCAGGTATATCCACCACCGAGCCACCCTAGGAAGTAAATCTTTCTTTCGTTGGGTTAACTTGAGTGCATTGCAATCGGTGACTACGATGAAGTGTACACCTACAAGATAATGACGAAAGTGCTGTAGCACTTTAACAACCGCCAGAGTTTCCAATTCGTAGGAATGGTACTTACCTTCAGCACCCTGCGTTAACTTACTGTAGTAAGCAACTACTCGCTTATGACCACCTTCGTGTAACTGTAAAAAAATACCACCATAGCCAATAGAACTGGCATCTGTGTGTACTTCGATTGGCAAAGATGGGTCATAAACAGCAAGCACCGGTTCACTGGTTAAACATTGAATAATTACCTCACGAGCAGTCTGCTGTTCTGGTCCCCACCTAAATGGGACACCTTTACGTGTCAATGCAGCAATACAAGCAGTTTTTTGAGCAAAGTTTGGTATGTATCGCCGAAAATAGCTGGCTAAGCCCATGAACTGGCGAACCTGTTTAACATTTTTGGGGTCTTCAGCCCCTGTTAAAGCTCTTACCTTTTCACTGCTCGGCCTTACCTGTCCTTCACTAATACTGCGACCTAAATATTCTATTGAACTGGAAAGAAAAGAACATTTCTTTAAGTTGATGGAGAAACCTGCATTTGTTAGCGTGTCAAGTACCTTATGCAAAAGACTCAATCCGCTGTCTATTGACGCGCTCATAATTAAAATGTCATCAATGTATACCAGGATATCACCAGATTCTATGAATGATCTTAATGTTTTTGAAATTATCCGCTGATAAACCACAGGAGCATTAGCCAAACCATACGGCATTTTCAAATACTCATAATGGCCTTCGGGTGTGACAAAGCCAGTAAAGGGTACTGAAGATTTTTGCAAAGGTATCTGGTGAAACCCTGTCGCCATATCTAAAGAGGTAAAGTATCTATTACGTCCCAGTCGATCAATATGATCATCTATCCGAGGTAAGGGAAAACGATCTTTAATTGTCACATCATTTAACTTCCTAAAATCAACGCACATGCGATCCGAGCCATCCTTTTTCTTCACTAGAAGAATAGAACTGGCATAGTCAGACTCAGACTCTTGTATAATCCCAGTTTTCAACAAGTCTTTAACAATATCACGAACGCGAAGTGTCTCAGCATAAGACAAACGATATGGGCGATAACTAATAGGAATATCACTCTTCAACCGAATGGTCATACTACCAGTATTTACCGTTGACGTAGCAGTGCCAGATATTAAAAACTTTTTAAATTTCTCTACTATTATCAACAACCGTTGAAGCTCATTACCAACAAGAGGCGTGTTTACAGGGATAGATACATGAGACTGAACGGTCATGACCCTATTTACATTTAAATTCCTAGTCAATATTTGCTTGTCACGCGTCCGAATATAACTAACGCCTTCTCTATTAAGTACGTCCGTACCTACAATGACCGGGGTATTCATATACTCGGTGTCAACTATATAAAAGTCAACATCAAGAGATAAGCCGTCAAATTCGATCAATAAAGTTACATAAGAAGTACTTTCAATCTCCTGGCTACCTAAACCCTTGAGTATACGAAATGTAGGCTTATGCGCGCAACTAAAATGTTTTAATAAGTGAGACGAGATTAATGATAGCGTCGAACCACTATCTATCAAAACATCGACAGGTACGCCTTGAATAACAGCAACGATCACATCACTATTGTAGGTAACTTCCTGTTTTTGGCAAAAATTTACATTATTTTTATTACGTGATTACGATTTTAACTTAGCAAAACAATTTTCAGTTTTATGACCAGATTTTTTGCAAAACGTACATGTATCGGGTTTTGTAGGAACAAAAACGGGCTTAGAGA
This sequence comes from Napeogenes inachia, assembly GCA_959347355.1. Classification (NCBI taxonomy): domain Eukaryota; kingdom Metazoa; phylum Arthropoda; class Insecta; order Lepidoptera; family Nymphalidae; genus Napeogenes; species Napeogenes inachia. The sequence continues at coordinate 16,041,779 of OY365791.1, read as the reverse complement.
ATAAATTATCCTGGTTTAGAGGGCGCTCATTTGAATTCGACTTAAACTTTTTACATACAGCCTGAGTATGCCCTGGCTGACCACACGAAAAACACTTACCCGATTCAAAATGTCTTTTTCTTTGATTAGGATACCGTGATTTACTTTTATTTAGGTACGAACCGCTAGACCTAACTGGAACAGAATTAACCCCAGACGTGGAAGGTTTAACATAATTAGAAAAGAAATCTACAAGATTGTTTGGAGATAGTTTAGCATTTGTAGCACACGCCTTAATATGGGGATCGTTAATACCGCGAATCACAATGGCTGTAATCAACTCATCACTAAGTCCCCTTACAATTCGCAAACGAAGAAGTGACCGGCGAGCATAATCGGCGTATGAAACGTAATTATCCGAATTAGTGCTCATTACATCAAACAAAATACTGGCGACATCAGGAACTTTTGGACACAAAGGTTTAAACTCCTTCTTAAAATTGGACCAACTACGTTCGGCGGTCACCCACTCACTTAACCACGACTTGGCATCCCCTTTAAGACAGTTACCGATTCGTAAAAGACATTCGTAATCGTTCCAGTTATTCAGCGATTTGGCACGCTCCACCTCCTCGCACCAATCATCGATATTCTGTAAATTTGGATCAAAATTAGAAATGTAACAGTTTGTATTTAAAGAACTAGTGGTATTTATAGCGCGGATAGCATCTACAATACGGTCAGTAAATGTCGACGGAACACTTATTTGAGTGGTATTACGCTCCGAGTCTAAGTCCGGTACAGACGGTGCTTCCGGGGCACCCCGCGAAGGCAGAGGGATCGACGGAGTCATAGACCGTTGATCCCTATGCGTGGACATCGCAAATCCTTCAACTAAGGAGGTCGCGCCGCGTTCAATCGGTTCATGACGTGGTACTGGTGAGAGCACGGGCCTCACATTACACTGCACCGGCGGCGGTGTGTTTCGCGTAGCTACCTGATTCTCAATAGATCGGAGACGTTCTAACATTGTTTCCATATCGCGCCTCAATTGACCGTTTGAAGAACGATCGCGATGTCTACTACGTCGGTAATCACGACTTCTCCTGCGACTTTCCCGTTTATTATAATTACGATCAGACATTACACACAATGTGGGTATATCGAACACTGAATAAAAATAAAAATCACCAATTTATAGTTAATAAAAAGAAACCGTAAAATTTTAACGTAAACGTAATCAGAACGGACGAGCAGGATAAGATCACGATAATCCTATCCCACTTCTGATCTAGTAAACCTCAATTAATTTCACTTAAAAAAAAATAATCACAAAATAACCTGTAATGGTTATTATTTAAAATTTCACAAAACAGCAAATTAAAATGACTTTAGATTAGAAAACAACTATAATACTTTCAAACTAATAATAAGGAAATGAATTTACAAAATAACAACGCAACGTTATCACTAAACACGAGATGCTCAAAAAAAACAACAACCGCACGAATCGAGCGTTACGCAATAAGTGAGCCCGAGAATCTACCCGCGCTGTCTTATATACAAATCTTCAATAATTGATCTGAATTATCTTCTACAGTACATAATTTTAAGTACTGAGTTGTCTCCTGTACTGACACGTCTGTATCGCCTCTCTTTCATGACTGGAATAGTGCCGAAATCCTGGAAGCTTGCTAATGTGCAACCCGTGCCCAAAAAAGGCAGCCGTGCCGACCCTGTCAATTACAGACCGATTTCAATCACCTCCATACTCTGCAAGATTATGGAGCGTGTATTGAACTCGCGCCTACTAGCATACCTAGAAGGTAACGATCTCCTCAGTGACCGACAGTACGGGTTTCGCCGTAATAGGTCTACTGGGGACCTCCTAGTGTATGCTACCCACATTTTAGGCGAGGCCATCGAGAAGAACGGAGAAGCGGTCGCCGTCTCTCTGGATGTCTCGAGGGCATTTGACAGGGTCTGGCATGCGAGCCTTATATGCAAGCTTTCAGCTTACGGTATATCTCCTGGTCTGATCGGCTGGGTAACGGACTTTCTGAGCCACAGATCTCTCCGAGTAGTTGTCGACGGGTGTTCCTCGGAACCCTTGACAATAAATGCCGGAGTGCCTCAGGGGTCCGTTCTTTCTGCAACTCTGTTTCTGCTGCACATTAATGATCTGTTGAAGCCCGGTATCTATGGGTATGCAGACGACAGCACAGTTGTAGAAAGATATCTGCCGAGTACTCGGGCTAGTCGAGATCAAGTACAGTCTGAAAGAGAAGCCATGGTGCAACGTTTGAATGACAAACTTCAGGCAGTCTCCGCATGGAGCAATGCCAATCTTGTCAAGTTCAACGCCACCAAAACGCAGACGTGTCTATTCACCGCCAAAAGGAGCCCTTTCACCTTGGCTCCTACTTTCCAGAATGTATCCTTGGAATACAGTGACCTGCTTCAGTTGTTAGGCTTAGAGATTTCCTCGAACCTCAACTTTGGTCGGTTCATTGAGTCCAGAGCAAGAGCAGCAGCAGCAAAGCTTGCCGTTCTTGCGAAGGTTCGGCAGTACTTTACACCGGGACAGCTTCTTGTTTTATACAAAGCACAGATCCGGTCGTGTGTAGAGTATTGTGGACACATATTTGCTGGTGCCGCAAAGTCTCATCTTGCGGTTCTGGACTCAATTGAGAGGCGAGCAAAGAGGCTTATAGGCGATCCCGAATTGGTCGAAGCCGACCTCCAAAGCCTTGAACACAGGCGTGAAATTGCTAGCCTCTCAGTATTCTATAGGATACATTTTGGTGAGTGTGCGCTGGAATTACACGAGTTAATTCCCCCGTCCCCCTTCCATCACCGGACGTCCCGACGCACGGCAGGTATCCATCCTTTTGTTGTAGACATTCCACCTGTCCGAACGAAGCGCTTTGCTTCCTCATTTTTAGTGCGTACAGCGAAGGACTGGAACAATTTGCCTGCGTCGGTATTTTCGGCCAAATATAATGTGGGTGTCTTCAAGAGAAGAGTGAATAGGTTGCTAGGGGAATGCGACTTACCATCTAAGACTACATTCTACTTACCATCAGGTGGAATGTAGTCAAGCATTGCCCTAGATAACATAAAAAAAAAAAAAAAAAAAAAAAGTAAACTTCTTTCTTACTAAATAATACTATTGCTATTAAGGAAATGAGATGTTAGTATTTTATTTATTTGATATAAATCTATATATGTTAGACAAATAAAAAGGGCACTTAACTAGAACAAATTAATTATACAGTGCTTTGACGAACGAATCCTAAATTAAGAGCACAATTTTATACACTCGTAACGGAATCATTGAATGGCATGAGGCATTGAATGATATGTTTAGAATTTCGAAACGATCAATTAGCCTCTGGAGAATTCTCGCTATCAATAACCTTCTTAGAGTAATTCATCTTATTATAATGAACCCTTGTTTCAAATAACCCATCTCCCTAATATTATGATTAAAGTTATGGAATGTAGGCGTCCTTTATTATCCTTACACATACTTAATTTTTATAATTTTCAGTATCTCATCCAAACATTTTACAGATCGGATCGGTACAACATGGGTACTAGGGTGTCCCAAAGTGTTTTTCTGACCTAGGGGTTAGTTTTGTTCATTTGCTCCAAAAAAACTCGAAAGATTGTTTTTGAAACATGTTAACTTGCATTGAAACATATTCATACAAGTTGCCCAAAGTAGTTCATTTTATCAACATGTATTATTTAGAGCCATACCTAACTGTGTGATACTAACGTTTTATTATGTTTCCGATAAACAAATACTTCAATCTATATATTTGCACTGAGTTTAGAAAATATAAAGCTTCATTTGTTGAAAAGAAACAACTTTGGGCTGAATCCAAAATAGGTATTAAACGTACTTTATGAATGGAACCTCAATAATAATGTACAAACAATGTGTTTATTAAAAAGAGCTTGTGTACTTTCAGAATATCAAGAGAAAAAAAATAATGACAGTTAATTATGTAACCGAACAAACCGTAAAACTTATATAAGATTTCTGGTTTGGTTAGTGCAAGGGGGAACAAAAGTAATTTTTACTAATTTATGTACAAGAGTCTAGAAATATGAATTCAGAACTTATAATAAAAATAATCAATAAAAAAATATTCCACCTAATTTGAAATTTTATATTCTTTCTATATCTATTTATATACAAGTACCAATGTTTTTACTCCTATTGTCCTTATTATAAAATATATTTTAATAATTTAGTTACATAACGGAAAAAATAACGATCATCAAAATCTTCAGTTATAGTCTTGTATGAAAGGAAGGAAAGAACAATTAAGGAAAAAGTAGGACAGTAAGGGTGTATTTCATTTCATATAATATTGTTTGTTCTAATTCGAAAACCTGATCATGACATTTCTACACGCTTTGAAACATTTAAAGGCAAATAGCTACAGTCAAAGTTTTATTTCTATTGATTACAATATTTTATTCAGATTATTCTAGAATTGTTCGACATTATTGAATAAAAATTTGAAAAATACCATATTATGTTTTAAAAAAATATCTAATTATTAACATTTTTTTCAGACCATAATATTTATTAGTTAACCTAGTTCAAGCTTAATACAACCATATTGCTGTATACGCGTCTTATTCTCTGACATATCGTTTAAAAACATGTTCCTGACGCAGATTAAGTTTGAGCGATGAGGCAATGCCGCTGACGTACATGTTAAGTTGCTTGCCGTCATGCTCGCCTAGCAGAGTACTTAACATTATTATGAAATTCTTAAATAAGATTATATGTAATATAAATCCAGATTCAAATTATTTATTTACACAAAAAATTATAACCTACAGTAAAGCGATACACTTTATTCAATTATACTTAAATTCAACTCTTAATAACTTATTCTCTTTCTCTCTCTTAGTCCATTTTTTTTTTTCAGAAATTAAAAGTGATCATAACGGAGTTGATCGTCACCACTCGACTCCACTGCAAACTCGATAACAGAACAAAATATTTAATATTCTAATAAATAACGATTTGGTTATGTATGAGGCAAATACCTCAAAACCATCTCAGGACTATTATCCGTATTGATAGAAATAATAAAATATGCAATGTGTCTCTATCGGATATGAAAATTTTCTATTTAGCTCAACCAAGTTTTAACCAAATGGAACATTCATAATATTCATAATGGCAAAAATTTCTTATTCATCATTCAATCGTTCATCTAATTGAATAAGAATATAATATAGTCAAAGCTTGTCCTATGTATAAGCAATATGTGAAGACGTATTGTTCAACAAGTTCACTAACTGAGTTGTCTGCAACAAAGTTGCTTCGTAGTCTTGAGTATATCACATCGTTCTAGAAACAAAGATGCACAAACACTATAGAGACACGTTTAACCAAAAGTCAAAGTTCATGTATATATGGGGCGTAGTTATATGTGTTTGTACTATTTTTCTATGTATTATTTGTGTGTTTGTACTGCTTTTACAATAAAATGTATTAAATTGTAGAACAAATGTAGTTATAATTGACAGATATGCTGCGTGCTACATGTGGCAAATTAATTATAAATAACCTTTTGTAATGAAGATAAAGTTATTTGATTAAAAAAAAAAATATTAAAAAGTTTTATATTCTTTCTTAAAAATATACATTTTGTAATAATTATTCTTAAAATCGGATATTATTGATTTATTATGAATATTTCTTGTTGTGTAATATTTGAATATCAATTAAGGTAATTCGATATTATGTCCATAGTTTACTCGATGTCTCTCTGTCGTGGGTGATTCTGGCTAATCACCGACAAAATAGTGGTCCTCCCTTCAGGGAAAATACCGTTTCCAATAAAAAAAATTAACGAAATTGGACTACCTACTTGGTAAAAAAATATCTGCGATTAAAAATAAAACAAATATAAGAATAAACTAGAAATACACACACAAACTATTTAACGGAGTTTAATGAAACTTTGAAGTGTATAGATTTTACATTGGTATGTAACGTAAACGTAAAGTACGTTTTATCGAAATCAAAATCTACGCGTCCGAAGTCGCAGGCACAGCGTTCGTAAATAATATCATGTATTAATTAACAAATCAAAGACTATATTATACTAATGTTTGAAAATATCTATAAACATGTATAGCGATGTTCATCACAATAACCGGAACAGCAACACAGATTGGATCCTAAAACTGTCACTATTCGTAATCCACTTGTTTTGTAAGCTTAGAATAAACGGCACTACGTCTGTAACTAACTGTAGGTACATATTAATAAATGGCCTACATTATTAAGTTAATGTCTACATTTGAAACATGTATATCCATGTTAAGCTTATTTAAATTTATATAAATATAGAATAAACTGATACGGCTACGGTATACGGTATAGCGATACGGTAGTTGGTAGAGCGACGATACGGTTGTCCAGTAGTCGCGGGTTCGAATCGAAAATAAACCGATACGGGCCCCTGCACGTATCGGTTTATTTTCGATTCGGTTTATTTTTATTTTTTTTTTCATTCTATATTTACATAAATTTATATTATACTATTTTCCATTTCACAAATAAGAAATAAAATAAAAATTGTTTGAAAATTTAAAATAAAATAATATTTTATGCTTTTGTCATAAAAAAACTTAAATAGATTCGTGCTTTCAATAAAATACGTGTTGATTTAAACTCAAAAAACTTTGAAATGTTAAAATAATCTTATTTAAGATTATGCGAAACATTTAACTGCATAAAAAAAGAGACAATTATGGAGATCGGAAACATTTGGATATCGTTCAATTTAATAATTATGTGGTATCTAATTAATTTTAAGTAATAAATATTTATTTTATTACTAATGTTTATTCTATATATATATTTTATGACTCAGTACCCTTTTTTTTTCTTAATTAATACCAATATTAATAATAACTAATTAAGCACCAAAATATTATTTATATATCATTTATCTACCTACCTCAAGCACTACTTAAATATATCTCATAAGATTTTTCAATATTAAAAACTTATTCGTACCTTTTTTTTTGAACATATAATAAAAAATACAATTTATTTTATCTATATTTATATCAGCATTAATATCGCTAAACGAAATTTAAAAGAATCAAATAAGCGGATATTTTGATGTTTAGGTACTTGTACCTAAATGTTGTTTTATATTCTTTTTTATACGTTTATTTGCTTTTAGATCAAATATAATATGAACAGTTTTTATTTTAATATCCCAAGAATAATAAAGTGTTTGTTATTCATACATAAACCGAAGAAAACGTGACAGAAACTCGAAAACAAAGTTTAACATTGTGGAATATTGCGGTCGTATGTTTGAAATCCTCAAAATTTTAGTTGCCAAGAATGTTAATGAAGATGGTTATTATTTTAACACAAAATAATCATAAATTATTTTATCGCATGCAAAAATATTTAACAAAATGGAAATCACCATTAATTTTTTTAATTTACAGACATAGCGCCTATATAATGATGGAATATCTGACTTAGAAAACTGTAATTATAACAATTGCTTAAGAAGTTTTCAGACGGTAAAAATTACCTTTGTCTTTTAATTTTCTTTTAAGGAAGTTGCCAACAATTGGGTCGTTTCTCTTAAATGGAGCGTTAAAACAATCAGCAATATTTTTTTATCTTAAATTGTCTACGAAATTATCTTCAAAGAAAATATTTTCAATCGATATAAAAGGAAATACAAAGGTAAAAAAAAATAAATTGAAAGAGACTCCTCAAACTTCTTAGTTGAGTTTTTTATTAAAATTGAACGTGACACAATAAAAAATATTAATATTAATTATATAGGTATGTCTTTTAATGACGAAGATGTAGTTGTGTCTGGTGTTAACAATTTAAATACAAATACAAACATACATACTTTTATGTCTCCTGGGAGTGATTGTATAATGTAAATTACATATAAAATAAGTCATAAGAGATCATAATGAATCTCCCTTATCTTTCCATATCCAGTTATCACAAATTTTTAGGATGGTATCATGCTTCTAAGCTCAATCGAAGAGCTGCATCACGCTGGAACCCGCTTTAAAAAAATCTTACTTTTTTTCGCTGATATTTAACTATAAACGATACTAATGGTTGTAGTAAAGTTATTTTTTTTGTAGTACTAATAATTACGCAGAAAAAAATTTCTGGTAGAGAACAGTAGGTATTCATTAAAATACTGTTCTCAACCAGAAATATAAATAATACTGCTCTAAAAACTTTTGGAATACACTCTAAATTTTTTGTAGTTTATTGTAGTGAAAATATATATATATATATATATATATATATATATATATATATATATATATATATATATATATTATATGTGTCGGAGATAGATGCATATTAGTGACTTGCTCGTTCTTGATGGAGTATTCTGGTACAGGATCCGAGGCGTAGGTCTCAGGCAATTAAACCACACACACAATATGACAATTCTTGTATTAAATGTAGGTAATCAATTCTCACAAATTACTTAGTAGGTATACAATTATCAGAGTTGCGTGAACTACTGATCCCGTTAGGGGGTCCGAACTGTAAGGCTCTCACTAATCAATTCCTCCTCGACTCAATGCTCTCCAATATTTAAAATGTCTCCGGTGCCCCTCCAAACGATTCCGGTCACGTGACTCGTTACGTCACGATGTTCACACCCCACTGTTACAATGATATCAATTGAGTTACTAATTATCGCTAAATTATCGTGATCTACGACATATGTATATTGTCCAAGAAAAAAAAAAAAAAAAAAGTTTTAGAAACTCAGAAAACCTGCTCGAAAACTACAAAGGATTTTAGTAAAGTTAATTTTTTTAAGTTAAAAATCAACTTTACTAAAATCATTAGTCTGTAATCGTCTGTAGTTAAATATGACCGTAAAAAGTAAAGTTTTTTTTAAAGCGGATTCCAGCGTGATGGAGCTCAATCGAAGGCCCACGTTTTCAAAATGTATTTAAAAGTTTAAGCATTCGATTAAAAGTTAAAATCCCTTAAACTATTTATCTAGGTGACTAGATTACATTAAAATCCAGTAAGGTTTCATGATAACAAGTTTTTACTTGTATAAACGCGTCACGTTCCAAAGCAAATCCGTGACTAGCATTGTAAAGACAAACTATTTTTAAAACAAACGATCATTAAAAATGTGTGCCTAGTTAGACTAAATACTAAACAGTTTGATTTTAAATGTAATACTTAATAATTTGTAAGCTAGTAGTTTATTTATATTTAATTTATTTATTTGTTATTGTTGATACCTTAGAAACCAATCAATAAAATTGACTTAACGAAAGAGAGAGAACTGAACTGATTTAAACTTTTACTATTAAATGTGCTTACTTACCTAACTGATACTGAAGTTGTAAAAAAGTTTTTCGTATGTAAGTTGCCTATCTAGATTCTAGAGCCAAGACTTATAATAGTTTATACCTAATAGTATGTGTTTATTTATAAATATATTTAATTATATGTTTTTTTTTATTTCATTATTTATGTATACACAAAATGCCATTAACTTTACTATGTATTGGGCTTGACAACGACTCAGTGCATTATTTATGTTAAATGGTAAATTATTTGATTATACGAATCATTATGATTAATTCATAATACGTTTTTTTTCAGTTCATACATTTTTTTTTAATATTCCTTTACAGAAATAATATAAAGTTCTTAACGAAAATAACGAAAAAAAGACACAAAAAAAGCACCAAATATTAGACAATATTTATATTAAATTAAAGAGATATATATATATATAATCGTGTAAAGTCCAACTAAAAAATAGGACTATTATTATTACAGTAGTTATAAAGGTAGGAAGTACGGTTAAAAAAAATTAACGCAACAGACAGTTTTATTTTACAAAGAGCCATTATTATTGTAACATACATTTAAAGTACGTAGAAAACTATAACTGTAATAAGTTAATAAATTTATGGTTTAAATTTCATGGGTGTTAAATGTAACCCTTAAACTTCTAAAGCCACAGAAACTTCATTTAGATAAAATATACCCAGCTCTTTGTGTTCTCGTTTGTGTAAATTATAATACCTTGTACATATTTCCATTATCGGTCACTTCTTAAAACCAAGGAAAAAAATAGAAGCAACTGCATTTAATTATATACTTCTATAAAATGGATTAAGAGCATATTATTCATAAAAGCGTGCCATATTGTACTTATTAAGATTTCCATGGAGTAAAACTTTATTGTTTTAATTTACTCAGTTTAAAATTTTATTCAGTGTACGCTCTTTCTGGTGGTTCAGCCTGCTGAAACATAATAATTTACCTTAATAAATATGACTATTGTTTCCGATAAGGTTAATGTTATATTACATTTAGTCATCAACTTCATTACATTAGAAGTTTACACAGAAGTTTATACACACGAAATTAAAATTGAAATTCACTCCGAAATGTTTATTCTGTCGATTCTTCGGGTACTAAATTGAGTTATAGAAATACTTTTCTAGTTACTCAGATAGACTCTTATTGTCCGAACGCTCTATCTAAGAGTTAACCTAGCAAATCCTCTTAAAGAGGCGGCCAGGTGTGGTTTCACGAAGCCAATATCACTTGATTGATTTTTTCTCTGGATCGTTATTGGTTCTTGTATTATTGCTCTTAATTACTCTTAACATTTCATAATATTTTCTATAGTTTATTGGAAATTCTGAGGAATTCACGCATTTATTTTATTTAAGCCTACCAAAGCTACCTTTGAATTGCTTTTACCTTATTGCAACTTTCAAGATTCCTTAATACTATAAATAAAACGAAATCATCTAATGCAATTATTTATTGAAGGCAATAAATCGAATAGCAATATTAACGACTAGTGACGCTACAAATATATCAAAGAAGACAGAAAACTTCCGAATAGTATTCCATAGACACACATATGTAGAGCTCAATTAGTAGAGCGACGGGACGGTTTTCAAGAGGTCGCGGGTTCTAATCCCTTTCTGTATCGATTTTTTTATTTTATATTTATTTAAAATATAATATATCAGTCTAAATGACGACACTAAAACTTGTTGCTCGTTGTCATTAATTGATTGTTCTTATTTTGATAAGAAAGTTTTCCCTTTTCCGCTTTCACTCACAAAACTATCGAAGATTACTGTTGATTAGTATCCAAATTATTGCATTTGCATCTTCAAGTCCTTGCTATATGGGTATATTCAACTTTTGTATTTACGTTGTCCATTCGTATACTTAGTGTGTTTTATATTAATCGATATTTAAAATAGTAATTTTAATTTAATTACAAGTTATTGATATAACATACAAACGTCAAATATATATTTTGTGAAAATACCAAATCATTTTAAAATTGAGTTATATTAGAATGAAACTTCGTTATTCATAACTAAAGAACCTATGAAAAATGTTTTAGTCTAAAATTTGTACAAATTATTATTATATATAAAGTTTCAATTTTGCAAACGAAATTTAATCAAAACGAGCAGTCACTGAATGACACTAATTACCAGGCTCTGTCGACTTTATTATATTTTATGTATCATAGTAATTAATCTTATCTGATTAAAATGTCATTGTATAAATAATAATTAAATTTTTACTTTATAGTTAAATAATGTTTTTAAATTGTCTGTATATATAGTAAGATATGTAAATTTTTATTTAATGTATTGTGCTTACAAAAATATTCATTGTGACATATATTAAGTAATACAACTGTGTTTTTTTTAATATAAAAAATACTTCCGATGAATATAATGGAGTTACTTTTCTCATGTGTATTACTTATATTTATTAAAGTCTAAATTAGATATAAAAGTGTCCTTCTCTGAGACATGGTTTTTATTAGATGGATTGATTATGGTTATGATTAGACTTAGATAACTCACCTTTAAAAAAATGCTAGTAAATGATTTAATATTTAAAGCGTATATATTAGATAAGTTAAACTTATATATTAGATAAATTAAACTTATATTTATGGTAACTATGCTTTTAGACCTTTGCTCTATTTACAGATAATGCTTTATTAAAAAAAAAATTACCAAATATACTATAAATCCTTATATTTTTGTATATGCTAAAAATATATATTTATTATAAGAAAAAATGTCTCAGTATTGCAAGCGTTTTTATATGACCCAAATTGCAAAAATATTTATCGGCGATTTGCAATCTTTTATCATCAGATATGTGATTAAGTAATTCCCAAAAATACTTTTGAAGTTCGTTCATTGTTAAAACATAAACACAAACAGGTCATAGAAATATTAAGGTTAATGTTTTTACGTTTTATACTTTCTTCGAGTTTTATAAATAGGTTACTTATTTAACTTATGTTACACGCCGTAGTATAACTAAACCAGCCTTTATGAGGTCACGTAAGATTTTATCAAAGAAGAAGCCAAGTCTTTCACTTTGAGATTGTTATAAGACATTTAAAAGCATCCTTAACTAAAATCTTATTTGAATTATTTTAGTTTAAGAAACCCTCTTTTTATAAAGCAGTTTCTCAGCAGAACAATTAAAAGCATTTATATAAAAATGTAGAAAAAATCATCAGTTAAAAAAACAGCTCAGTTAAAAACGTAATATTAATATCAATTTCAAAAAGAGGTTTTGTCGATGTAGAATCTCGAATATGAATTTACTACATTCTAATGACTTGTTTTAACACCACTAAACAAAAAATGCCCTAATAGAGATAAATATATTTTATAGAAGACTAATTACAAATATGTAATTTATTCTTAACTATAATCACATACTTTACTTTTACTTTACTATATATATTTTCCTTGAAATCTGACCAGAACATTACCAACGATAGAACCTTGTTCAAAGTAACAAATCAGAGAAATATTTCAGACAGTGGGGCTGCCATCTTTCCCAATAGTAAAACTAACGAGACAAACTTCACTAAGACTGAGCGTTACTAAGTTGTGGACAGCATAAAGTATGTAATAAATATATATTTGTTTTCAATCTCACTTCAATCGTATTTCGATTATACCTATGTTCATATCGATCAATTATAATGAAATACTGTAAAACACAAATAGTCTTCTTAGAATCCACCTTGTTTTTTGTAAACACGAGTCAAATTATCTATTAAATATATTAAACTATTAAAGGTTGAGGGGACGTTACAGATGAACATCTGCAACCACTTTCAAACAATGTAAATTCCCATATCTGTGAATTTGATATCTCAAGATACCCTTACTACGTCTGTGTGCTTACATGAACTTGACAGATATATGTAATATTGATACATATAATATTGTTATTATATTGTAATTCTGTATGTAGGTAAAATAAAGATATTATTATTTATGAAACTACATAATACCGTTGACAATAAATATGCGAAATATTGATGTAGCAATAGATTTAAGAGTTTAGACTTATTTAGAACTATATATCATTGTTATTACTAGTACATTATTAAAGTAGTAAAAGATATTGATTTGACGAACTATCCGAAAGTAGCCTGAAGATATTAAATATATTGTATTTACATATCTTATTAGGTAAGCCGTAAATGTGTGAAAGATATAAGATTGTTATAAATATTCTAGACATTTAAAATGGTTATGTACTATTATATTGTTATTATGAGATAATTAATGATGTTTAGAGTTGTGAATATGACCAATCTCCAGAAGCTGCTGTTGGCGCTTCTGTCGATGTTATTATGTTATAAATATGGCTGTTAGCCTCTATTAAAGGTAATCTGTATTGGACAACTGGCAAGATAAGTGATTCTTATACTTATATTGTTTATAATATTATGTGTAATAACTATTGTGGGTATTTCACTGTATTAAGTTATTGATAATTGTGTCTAAATAATTACACAGTAATAACTATATTACTGAATTTATTATATTCATGTACCGGGAGTCATTTTGTTATATTAAATGATATATTTGTTTAGTTCTTTCTTTTCTTTAAACTTATCCAGATAATATTATCATATATATAGTGGGCAGAGCCTGATTAAATACTTTATAGTATATTATTTTAGTGGTTTTTAATTGTAGAATCTTATAATATCTAACAAACTCTTATGTCCGGAAACTAAGAAATTGTTGTAGGTAGATGGCTAAATAAAGGACTCTCATCCATCTATCTACATCTCGTGTTAGCGAGAACAAAATGTGTAACAAGCATCGAAACGTCGATTTACGACAAAATTATATTTTCAAAAATATAAATATAAATGAAATCACATCAATATAATAATATAATATTTGTTTGTATAAAACTAAAATCATTGCAGAGGAGAGGAATAATACACTGAATTGTATAAAATTGTATAAATATGTTGTGTGTCTTTATATATAAATAACGAAAAAATTTGTTATTTCTCTTTGATTTATTCTTAGAAGTTATTGAAGAAGTGATTAAAACTTTCAGTCGTAAAAAAAATATGTTTCTATATTTACTGTATAAGTACAAAAGAAATTTGACGTTCACTTCACTTGATTCATAAATGTTTTGGGACCTCTAATGTTTTCTTACTTTTATCTCAGTTTTAACGTTTGTTTCTTGTTATAACATTTATAAATGTTTAAGTAACTTAAATATTTAATCTGTATGAAATATTATTGTCATAAGCAAGAGCATAAATTTTAATGGTCTTTGTTATTTCTACTAGAGCCATTCGTCCGCATCAAACAAAATTAATTACTATAAAATGGAAGCACTTGTAGAGTTCTCTTAAGTTTTTTTTTTATGTATAGTGAGCCTAAAACCTTACATTACCTTGATATGACATATGAAAGATACAAGGATATACACACATGTGCTTACATGAACAAATATGTATGTAAATATATACATACATAGTAAAGGCCCATAGGGTATAAGTAACGTGATGACCTAAGTACGTATTTCTAAGTGACACAATTAGAACAGGAGTTCTATTGTGTCGCTTAGTGATCATATATTACACTAAAAAAATTGTGTAAGTTACTTTTATATAAAATTCTTTTTTTGGAATGTAATATTTTAATTCCAAGATTAATTTCCAGTAACATTAACATTTTGCGTTTAATTCACTTTATGTTTTGGACACATTTTTACATTTGAATTAACTTGTACACTGAACATTTTACGTGCAGAAAGATTGTATAATCAAGTAAAATATTTTATGTCAACTTTTATCTTTTCATTATTTTGTGTAATTCATATAAAATTTTTGGATAGCTTACAGATATACTAGGTAGATTTATGCTAGTTGCTAGAAAACCTATTCTTTTTCAAGTCACAACATATGCTTTTTGTAAATTTTCATAACACTATGGGATTTACACGCTATATCTACTCATTAATTTCTACGCTTTGTATAAAAATCCATTCTTAACATGTATGCCCGTTATGGAACAAGTATATAACATTATTAATGTATTCTTGGCGAATTCACGTCACAAAAATTATCATCGTTTATAATAAATCCTTCAATAAGTAATAATCCAAACGCATATAATAATTAACCAATAACCGTTAATGGAAAGTTGACAATCACCTAATCAAATTGAATATTCATTTAATATCCTATATTTGATGAGAGTTCAAAAATAAAGACAAAAAGGTGAATAATATTTTTACTTACATGCTATACAGTCAATAAATCAATACTACATTTATGTCCATTGGTGAAGAGATATATTTACTACTGTAAATACTGCAGAGCTACTGTTCTGAGCATAAAAATTCAATAAAAGTAACGAGTTTTTAATCCCCGACTAAAAAGAGGGGTGTTATAAGTTTGACCTATCGATCTGTGTGTATCTGTCATTTTAATTTCTTTCTTTATTAAACGGTCCGCCGACACAACGACTTCAATAAAATAATAATATTATTTTTATTCTTTTTAGAGGTCTTTTTGTATCGGGGGTCTTTTAAATTTTTTATTTAGTTTTTGTGATATTAATTGATTTTCCAAACTTATTGATTTTCCAAACTTATTGATTTTCCAAATATCACTGATATTGATTGATTTGCCAAATATCATTATTCTAAGTGTTCAGTTTGTTGATATGAGTACTTTTTGCCAACGCACATATATTCTCCATTGTCTATTCCATATATTCTCTATTCCATATATTCTCTGTTCCATATATTCTCTATTCACTCACTTGTTATGGTTCAGTTTAAAGCGATATCATTTCAAAACTTTTGCTTTAAAACTTATTCTAATTTAATTTTATTAAAATTTGTTTTAAAACAACTTAAAGTATTTAATAAATTATGTTTTTATAGCAAATATAGTGGAATACCATATCTACCGCTTCACCTTTTAAAAATCGTGTTGATTTATATTATTTTTTGCTTTTAAATATCCTGTCAGCCAAGTTATTAATAATAATACAGGACAAATTACACACAGTCATCTAACCCCTAAGTAAGTACATTATTTGCTTGTGTTAAGGGTGTTAGACAAAGATACAAATACATAGAAATACACATATAAATACTGAGAATATATTTAATAAACGACCACACCCAGAATCACCGACATCTATGCTCATTACATACATGCCTGTCCCTGTAGGGAATCGAACCCGTGCCCTGTTACGCCGCTATAGGTTAGGCGTCTGCGCTAACCAGTCGACCAACCGAGCGGTTTTTTCAAAATTTTCAAGTAAGAGAAAATATATAAGTATAAGATTGATATACACCTGTGAAACAATATTATGTTATTTAATGTTTATTGTTATTATATATTATATAATGTTCTTTAATGTATATTATGAATATTATAATAATAAAATAATTACTATTAGCATATTATGTAATTATAATATTTAAAAAAGCTCAAAAAGGCAAAAGGAGATTTTGTACAGAATAGTTTTGGAACTGCAAATGATAAAGTTTTCAAGGATTTCATAACGTTAACGTTTTTTAAATATTTTTCATTATTAGATGCAAAAGTTATTTTTGATTAATGTGCATTATGCATTGGTAAATATTTTCCCAAAATTCGCTTACACTTAAGACCCTATACACGTCAGTTCAGTGTACGCTATTATTATTCGATGTCTAAGAACAGAAATTTTAAAGAAGTATTAGAGTTCATAGAAATATATTCGGCCCATTTACCCAAAAGAGTATATAAACTCTTTACACTAAGAAAACGTTAAAACTCAGTATAAGTATATTTTATAAGTAAATTTAGAAGATAACTAAGTAGAGTAATATTTTTCTTTTCATCGAATTTCTAGCGAGTCAATGTTCTACAATTGAAAGAAACAAAGTATATACCATAAAGTTCCTGGAAACTTTTTCAATAGTCTGTTACATTTTATATCCTTGAAAAAAGTAATAAGACATCTTTTTTCTTTCTTTTATCTTTTTGGTACAGGATAGATCACTTTACGTCTAAGAATTCCCAAGACGAAGCCAGATCTACTAGATGAAATTTATCTGGTCGGTTTAACATTTGAACAAGATTTATATTTTTATTTCCAAAGATACAATTCGATTGGACTATCTCGTAAAGTTATAAAAGTTTTAGGTAAATATAGTTTCTAACAAGAGAAATGAACTAGGGAATTTATGAACGTGTGCTGAATTTCTTATAGAAAATTTAATTAAATATTGTAAATAATTTTTAAATGTTTCTTGTATCTTTAATGTTTACCTTTTATTTAATCTCAAGTTGAACGTGTTAAGCAGGTTAAAAAATAAAACAGTATTCACAATTTATTCTAAAAAATAAAACAACTTTTCATCGATTTTAAGTCTTTAAATAATTATAATTGTATTCATTAAATACTTTAAGCATTATTTAGTTAAGATTATAAATCATATACATCAGATTTATAATAATTTAGATACTTTCACATGGCAACAATAATCTAAATGTAGTATATACAATAATCTAAAGCTTACTTGTAACTTAATCTAGATTTAAATTAATTAGCCATCCAATTAGTCATCATTGAATCGGTCTCATAAGTGTGAAATCGTTTTTTTTTATTTGGAACTCATTTTAATTTTATTTATTTCATTTTTGTTTGAATTCACATCGAGTAAGTCATACATTATATTAGCTAATAAGTTCATAGTTAAAATTCTATAAAATAAATAAAATTAGTTTTAAATTAGTTTCGGTTTTTATTCAACTCTACGTCTATAGATAACATATTTTTTTTATAAATTCTTCCAGAAAATGTTTACCGTCTTGTATATAAATAAAAAGATTTAATAGTAGTATAACATGAATTGTGAATGAGCGTTTACAAAAATTGGAATTATAAGCAGGTGTACTGTTTTTTAATGTGTCACATACACATTTAATGCAGTATCCTACATACCTAGGAACACATATTTTTCAGGTATAAAGGTGGTTTTAAAGGAATAATACACAGTATAGAAAAAAATAGTTTTTTTTTTATTTTGACGTCTCCGAAGAGAAGTGAAACATTCCAGTATCATTTAAAAAAATTAAAACCATTAACATGCTTGAGTGATAAAATCATTGAGTAACAGATTAATGGGATGAAAGTGATTAAAAATAATTACTTTTGTGATAAATTAAAAAAATTATAAAGAAATAAATTGTTCCATTTAGTTTTCGGATATGTACAATGAAGTGTTCAGTTGTTCTTTTTGACTTCATTAAGCTACTAAAGTTAGGCAACATTGATCTTTCATTATTATGTGTACAGTGTAACCCAACTTTGAAAATTTAGAAGTACACTCCTTTCAGTACTTAAGAAGTGTAAAAAGAAAAATATTTTAAAAGGCCTTATAAAGTTACAAAAGTACCTGTTCAATATTTCATTGGACAAAGGGTTAAACCTTCAAAAGAAAAAGACTCTTTTTGGAAACATAAAATATTACAATAATCTGTAAATATATATGCAAATTAATTGATCCATTATTGAATTAATATCCACAAATTAGGAACAGCGTTTTATTTATTAGTGAAATCTTCAGGTTAAGCAAACTGAATTTACTATAATTATTTATTTCATTTAGGTATGTGTACACTTCTTATAAAAACCAATTTATAATTTGCGACCGACTAGACGTGTTACAGAATCGAAACATTGAAGACACTTCAGCTAATATTTTGGTCAAATATGTGTTGTCACTAAGTAACCAGCGTTTAAAATAACACCGTCGTGTAATAGTGTTATTATCCAAGTATAGTGTTTTATGTTATTACGGTTTCAAATAAAAAAAAAAGGAGAAAATTCTGTATTTGTATACTTATTATATTATATATTTTCATTATAATGAATACACGGTCCATTAGGTTTTTTTTTCCATTTTGCAAGAGTACCTCCGTGTCCGAGTCGGAGTCAGTGTTTAGGTAAATAAGGTTTTCAGTTTCAATGAGCTCTCGTGGAGCCTTTTTCTTGTGTAACCAGTTTATTTCAAATGGATCAAAATTATTTCTCGGTCAATTTTCAGTCCTTCAGCAACGTCAGATCTACTGACATGCCGATGTTGGTCTCCTTTTTCAAAAAATGTGTCAACATTATTTGTAACGCCGTTTATGTGGACGCCATGTCCAGAGCGAGGTGCATGTTTGACGTCGAAATTCCCGAATTGAAAACACTTAAACCAACTTTGTGCTTGACTTATTGACACTGCTAAAGGTTCATAAACGCCACATTTTTTTTGTCGGTTTGCGTCGCATTTTTTCCTTTTTTGTAATAAAACTTTAAAATGTACCCAACTTCTTCATTAGATTCACTCATTTTTACAGAAAAATAACAAATAAAAAATGGCGGGAAACAACAGTTTCCTTAATTTTTTTTTTAAATGTAACCGCTTTAATGTCATTAAAACCAGTCAGGTAAATAGTGCAGCCAAAGATTTTTTTATTACAAGTTTATACGTACGTTTATACCATTAAACCATGTATAAATAATTAAACACTAAAATGAATTAACAAAGTTATGTTAAGTTTATAGTAATTGAATTTCTTGTGTAGCAAGTTCTTTGTAATACCAATCGATTTTGGAAACTAATGTCTTTGTTCTAAGATTTTCTCTTTTCACATTCCAGTACCCTTTGTTTCTTCGTCTTCAAAAGAACTTTCCAAGAAATAGTTTAATATAGTCTCATCTTCGACTAACTGATTATGATTGTGTTCCGAAATATCATTTATAAAATATTAAATAAAGAATAATATAATATATTTTATTCTTATTAAACTGCCTAAAGTAAACTTAGTTACATTTTATTTGCAAATATTAAAGAATAATAAATTGTCCGCTTCCCCTAAAAGAAAACTTATATTATCATAGTAATTTTAATGCTGTACTTTATTCGTGCAACCAATAAATAATTTGCCGTTCATGACACCAAGTTGGATTGTTAATAGCAAAATCGAATCAATCGAATCAAAATACCGATACGGTAGTTCAAGTGGTAGAGCGACAGGACGGTTTCCCAGAGGTCGCGGGTTGGAATTCCTGCCCGTGTGGGTTTATTTTTCATACTGTATTTATATCAATTTAAATTATTTTTTTTTTTTTTTTTTTTTTTTTTTATAATATCAGGACAAATTACACACATTGATCTAACCCCTAAGTAAGCAAATTATTTGCTTGTGTTAAGGGTGTTAGACAACGATACAAATACATAGAAATACACATATAAATACTGAAAATATATTTAATAAACGACCAAACCCAGAAACAGACATCTATGCTCATCACATAAATGCCTATCTCCGCCGGGAATCGAACCCGAGCCCCATTGCGCCGTGACACGTTAGGCGTCTGCGCTAACCACTCGACCAACGGGGCGGTTAATTTTATATCATTAAATGGATTCTGAAAACTACACAATGGATAAAGCTAAAAGCTAACCAGATTTTGTTATTATTTGAGAAAGTTTTCTCATAAAGTAAGGTAAATATTGGTTTACCATAGTTTTAAATAAATGTTTGGAATGTTAGATAAATATTCAAACACTAATAAACATCTGAAACATATGATGCCGTATGATCAATGATCAATGTAACTTTTAGTTATTTCAATAAAATCTCTATGAAGCTTACGGATTAAAAGTAGCAAATGAACAAATTGTCTTGAATGATGGCTAAGGACGATAAGAACTTGCGTCATCGAATCTAAAATCGAAATCTAAATCGATGCCATAAACAGATATATACTAAACAAATACACACGACAAATAATACATAATTACGAGCTGCAACGTATAATTAATACATAATACGCACGACAATAAATAGAGAATTTGTAAATAATTTTCCTACAGAGATACAAATCCAATCCAGAAACATAAATAAATACGAGGAAACTTACGGGGGCGTATTCCTCAGTGACCACGGCCGATAACAATTTTTGTAACTGCTAACACCTTTCGTGACACACAAATAAAACATTTCAGTAAAATACGAAACTTTTACCAATATAGAATTCCTTACGTATGCATGCTAAAATGCCTTTACTTATTCGGAGTTTTATTTGATTAATTTAAAGATCAAGAAAGGGTCAAAGATCAAAATATGTCTTAAGTTGGTGTCCGTGGGCTACACATTCGAATGGTACCACACTTATATACCTCGAACGTTATGTTCAGGCATTTTATTTGGGTGAAAGGTGTATCTTGAGTCTTTATTATATAGTAAGGATAATTAAGTGAATAAAACTTTTATAGGTAAGTTTAGGTTAGCTGAATATGTAAAAACATCTTTAACAGACTTAACCAAATACACTTTGTTTCTTCTATTAATTGATATTGATTATTATTTTGATATTGATTATTATTTTCACAATAACAGAATTCAAAAAAAAGGCACAACTATTTACAATTTACACAAAAAACTATTATATGAACAGGACTTTGAAAAGGGAAGTCCTGATCTGTTAGCTAGCTCTCTAGATATGAAGAACATTACGACATTGATTTTGAAGAAAAAAAAATATATAAAATAATGAATTAGGTGTTTATTCAGCCTAATTGGAAGAAGATAATATTATATAATATATATAGTTTGCTCATCTGGAAGTTAATTCCAGCATACGTAATATAAACTAGGAGTTGTATTCTTTTTTAATAGTTTTTTAATTGTTAGACGTGCAAGACAGAAATAAAAAATAGTACCTACAGCTACCCTTAGATGTTTCATTGCCATGTGTTATAACATTTTCTACATCTCACTTTTAGATCAATTTCAATCGAAGACCCACTTGTGACAACGCCGATGGAAATTGGAATACGGGCTCGTAGCATTTTACGTAGGCATACATAGTTACGTCTGACTTTTACTTGCATTTATCACCTTATAAATCTACTAAATACTACTAAATACTTATAATCAATCTGTACAGAGGTCAATTCTGTAAATGAAATATATTTCCAATATAACAATCAGGGGGTGATAAGAGATCGATATTGATGCCAAAAATACAATTAACAAAATTTTTGTTTATCTGTATAACCATAACAGAAACAAAAACAGATTTTAAGGAAATTTGGTACAATTATTTTTCATACTCCTGAGCTGGTTATAGTACACTTTTCATCACGCTACAATTCAATAGGAGCAGAGCAGTGAATAGAAAAGTTTGGAAGAGGGGAGAGGTTTCTCCATTTTCCAAGCTTCTTTCACGTGTGCAACCTTAATTGTGTGACGGAAATTAATACGAGAGAATATGCGTATATGTCATCTGTCAATTATGAAAGGATTCGTTTTTATATAAACACGTACTTCTGTATATAATGTTTGTATCTTTCAGTAAAAGAGGATACATGATTTCTTTTACATTACTAATTTAAAATATATAAAAATGTATTAATTGCTTTAATTCATAAAAATGTATCACGTACTTGTCGGGGCGGTTGTCACTAGACTTGAAAGGGTTCCCAGAGGTGACTAGATCGAGTCCTTCCCTGTATCGGTTTACATTCATTGTACATTTATTTAAAACGTATAACTTCTGGACATCTGTACTATTCTTAACAATACAAAAGTCTCAGTAATAATATTATTTTTTTATTAGTTAGACGTATTTAATTTAGCAATCATAATTATATCTTATTAACAAAATAATATCTCTTTAAGATTATTCTAAGATAATATCCCTCGACTTATCTTCTTTCTTCGCTGGAGCAAATCAATACGCCCCTTCTGCTATGACAAATAAACAAATTCTAATGACAATATTTTAATAACCTTAACCTTAAAAAGGCATTTTCTAGAAAAACTGATCTCATTTTATTAGTTATTAATTCATCATATGGACATATGATAAGAAATAAAGTTGTATCTCTGATAATAGTATTCTTTTATAAATAAATATTGTATTTTTTAAAATGTTGCCGCAAAATAATATTTTATGCCATGAAAGAGAATTTTGCTGAAAAGTAGGAGAATACAATACACACTCATTTACTTCAGTGGAGTAAATAGTTTTATTTCTGGAAATTACATCTGTTGAGAAATAGGAGCTAGTTACGTAGCTTCCGTTTACTCAAGATTATATAAAGTTTCTAGAAATACAATATATCTACAAGTGTACTTCATACGAGATGAAACGCAATGCAACTTATCTAAACACCGCCTTATATGTATTTCGTAGCAGTTCTTTTGTAATACTAATTCTAGCAGCAAAGGTGCTCTACCTTAGCTAGAGCTGCTCGCTGATTTGACTTACGCTCGAACATCCATCAATATAATTATAGATGCTTAGATATCACTAAATATGTATTTTTGGAAATTATAATTTTATTTATTTTTTAAGGAAACTAGTAAGCTAGAATTTGTTTTCTGTGGCTTGGTGCAGATATCACTTACCTTCAAAAACTTAGTCATACAAATTGTTACAGCTTTCAATAACTTTTATTTAGTCATTATTTATAAGACAGAATAACATATTACACTAAGAAAGCCTAAAAAATCGAAAATTTAGGAAAACTATAAAAAATACTTTGACTGTGACTTTCTTTTAATTGTTTAAAAATAAGTCATTCAATTATATATTTTTGGGGTAGAATCTGTTATTCAACTAATTTTATTTACTGAGAACAGACTGAATTCTAAGAATAATTGAAAACCGTTGTGTTTATATTCCAACATAACAAAAACAAACCATTCTTGGAATTTACATAATTATGTGGCTGAATTTAAGTATAATTTTTAGTTATTTACGTAAGTGGATGGATATATTATTGTACCATTTGTTTTACTTACTTAAAACAAGAATCATGTATCTATTTTCCAATATTATTCATCACAATTTTTGTATACCTAACTTTTCAACCAATAAATCAACTATTTTGTATTTTTTTATATTCTTATTTAAGTCCATAGGAAAAAATCTTTCCAGGTAAAAATTTTAGCCATTAACGGAATGGTGCGAAAAAAATAAATAATATTATGTAATTAAACAGAGATAATAAGAACGGCAAATCATTTGTATTTTGATCAGGTTAAGAAATGCAAGCATTGATAAATGCAATAATAATAAAATATTCACAACTAATACTGAACGGCAAGCGCTGATTAGTTCCAGCGCCAGAAATAGAGTAGAATTATAATGGAATTATTTGAAATCTCATTCAGTTTAATCCGCAGAAGACAGAAATTTACGCGTTTCCCAATATAAAAACATCATTTGCTGTATCACCGCTCTTATCTAATAATATGACATAATCAATACATGATTCTTTAAAATCTGGGAATATTAACCATTGTGCCAATAGTTCTGAAAATATTTAATTTAGATAAATCAATTGTTAAAATGGAACCTTACCTAATTGAATTAGAACATTTAATTCTACATACAAGCATTATGGTAAGAGGTAGTTTTAAACAACTAATGTAGTTATTGCGTAGGCTTAAAAATGTCACATAGTTCTCAACATGGTATGTATGTAACACACCATAACACATGTGTGTTTCTGATGTGTAATTCTTTACACATCTTTGTGTGTTTATAGCTTCTCCTTTTAATTACACCCCTTGTGCGTTTGAAAAGTTCATGTATATATATGGGTCGTGACATTATGTATTTATATTATATTTGTTTTTTCTATCTGGTCTACAATATGGACATTGTGTATAAAATAGTAGACTTATATAAAATGACATATGCGTTAATTAAAAATCTAGGTGCGTTATGCCAATTCTAACATCTTTTTTAATATCTAGTATTATTTTTATTTGTTCTTATCTTCTTAATTTAATGTAGTTAGTAAGTCCAATGCTTAATTGAAGAAACATATTCATTTAAAGTAATAATTTAAGTGTGCAATATAATTCAAGTTGTATAATAAATAAAAAGAAAGATTCTTATGCCATGGAAATAGTCAAGATTTTTTTTTGTAAAAGTATATATATGGCAATTCTTTATATCTATATATATACACTAACATGAAAATTGATGTCGTGTGAGTATACCTACTAAGGTGAAAAAGTGTAATCGAGAAATTCACATAAATTTGATATTTATCCTTCCAATTTATTAATTATATTAAACAAAATAAGAGTACTTATGATATTTATGATATTAAACAACATAAGTTTTTTGAGTTAAGTTTAAATATTAAATATTTAAAATATTTTGTTAAACGGAAATACTCTTATTCCCGCGAGGAGTATTTTTTTTATTAAAGTTACCTATATAGTAGTTATTAACATGTCCAAAATAGACTATATCAAATAAAATTTGTTTTATTTAATTATTCCTATACAAACTTGCATCACTCTATATCATTTTATCCGACTTAATAAGCAATTTGTAATTTGCATATTAACCCTGTGCGTCACAGCACATAATATGTAGTCTTAACGAGTGTAACACACTGGCTCAAGGATACGGAACCTAAATAAAAAGAGTGATTATTAATACTCTACTATAATGAGAAATACTAACACAGTTGTAAACTATTGACAATGTATTTCATAAGAAGATTGCTAAGATGGTACCTATTCACAAGTCTTTGAACAAAGAGCACGTTTCTACTATAGGCCTGTGTCAGTTTTTTAATTTCTTCTTTTTGTGTGGTTAGGATTAGTGTTAAACTTTGCGATTATATAATAATAGATATAATATAGAATATATATAATTTTTGGATATTATATATATTTCTTAGTTTCACTGACTTATTCGCATTCTATTTTGTGTTTGCATTTGGTGTTTACCTTTAAGTAGTTGTTGCACTGTTGCTATGGTTATGTGAATGTATATTGTATATGAATGTATATACAAGGTTCACCAACAATTGTTTACACATACAAAAGTATGTGTAAACAATTGTTGGTGAACCTTGAAAATAAATAAATAATATATAATAATGTTTAATTATTAACATTTATTTATTAGGCAAACTTTATTCTGTTCGTAATTTAAATGTAACGAATTGATCTATAAAGTTGAATGTGTGCTTTAATGAAATTATATACATTTTACTTTCAGTCCTTTCAGATTGATAACCGCCCCATTGGTAAAATGGTTAGCGCAGACGCCTAACTTATAGCGACACAATGGAGCTCGGGTTCTATTCTCGACAGGGACCTCTCCATTTTTGTGACGTGCCTAATTGTCTGTATCTCCGGGTTTGGTTGTTTATTAAATATATTCACAGTATTGATAATGTGTATTTCTAAGTATTTGTGTCCTTGTCTAACATCCTTAACACAATCAAATAATTTGCTTACTTACGGATTATATCAATGTGTGTAATTGTTATATTATTATTATTATATGTTTTAAATAATTGTAAATGTTTAATCTTAATAAACCAGTATTAAAGTACAGCTTTAAAGTCATATTTAAAGTAATATTTTTTTTTCACAAAGATCTAATTAAATTACGTACTGTCTTTTTTAGATTTATTGTTAGATGTATTCCTTGTATCTTTTTACGATCAGAGAGATTGAAGCTGCCAAATCTGAAATGAAATCCTTTATACATTCGAAGGGTCGACATCCAATGGAATTGAAATGTATGTTGCCTTAGTCTACCAAACTAAACTAAAACTTATTACTCGTAGTCTCTTTGTTTTTCTTGTAGCTTTTATTATTGACACTAAGATTTTAATCTTTAAGTCCTTACAATATTTATTTAGATTATTTATTTTAATACTTTATTGCACAAATTTATCCAACATTGTACAAAAGCGAGCTCTATGGTAAAAAGCTTTACCTACCGGCCAAACTTAGGATGTACAAGAGAGAACGTAAGTAGGAGTGTAAAAGATACTTAAAATAAATATATATTCATATTTACACACATACACATAATGTTATAAATATACATGTATACACATTTGATTACAATGAAAACATTAATACCTAAATAAGCGTGAATAAGTAGGTACTACAAAATGCTACGAAATAACTATTATTATCTCTATTATATGAAACATGGGGTTACGAAGCACTAATCACAATAGCATTGACTGAGGAATAGTTATTTAATTTAAGGTGTGAAAAAGTTCACTCTAACAAAGACATATAAAAACAAATAGAAGATAATTTATAATGCTTACAAAATGATTTATTGTAAAGCTTATAAAGTACCTAATTGTAATTGCAAGAGTTTCATATGATATACCTTCTACACCTTACAATAAAGCATGTACCACTATCCACATTTGCACATATAGATTCTTGATGGTAATAATTTCTCATCAGTGATATAGTTAAGTTAGTCGATAAATTCTAATTCTTGAAATTCATTCAGTGTAAAACACAAGATCATAGAAATATTAAGATTTATGTTTGTTTACATTTTGTAATCACTCCTTTAATACAGTTTCATAATTAAGTCTATTTTAGTAAAGTCATGTTACGTGCCCAAATATTATTAAGCAAGCGTTTATAATGTCATGTAAGATTTTAACAAAGTAAGAGCAAAGTTAATTACTTTGAGATTGTAATAATACATTTCAAAGCAACTTATTTGAACAATTTTACTGTTAGAAAATTATCTTCTTCTGTAGAATGATGAAAACTATTTTAATTACAATGTAGAGAAAGGTAATAATAAAATCAATTTTATAAATAACGACATAAGTTGGTTTTGTGCATGCTAATGATCAAATAGTATTAATTTGTCTTGTTTGATCATTACTGGAAATGCCTTTCGTGAGCTCGTCTGAAAATATTTTTGCTTTCTTTCGAATTATTTCTTTTGCAACAAGCTGTGGAATTCCATTAAACCAGACACAAATACACTTAAGTTTATTAGTTGCTTACTTGCGTTTTATACAAGTATTTAATTCAGTTTCATAAAATTCATAGATTGCTTGATTAACTGAGCTAACCTAATCAATAGCAAAATTATATCACAATCTACATTTTTTTCAATGCTGGGCATCTAGGAGAAATTAAAAAAGGTTAGTAAAAGTAGATACCCTTTTACCCCTATGTCTTGTGTTATCGTGAACAAGAGTGTTGCCAAGCATTGGAAACGTTGGTTGAAACTAAGATACGAGATTAAAATATCCAATTCCATGTAAGTATATGCGTAAAGTTGTCTTATTATCTTACCAAACGTAGGGAAACGCGGCCAGGATTAATATTATAGATCTTCGCGTATCACATAATACAATGGTAAAAACGTTATTTTCTAAAACAAAAGTCAACAAATATTTTACCCCCATCGTAAGACATCTGCTGTAAATTTTTAAGAGTTCCGATGTCTGTCTCCAATTAAGAAAGATTAAGAAGAATTAAGTCCAAACACAAGGTACCTACTGTAAACCGTTGAGGAATTCCATTTACGGTCCTATTTCTTCATCATCAGAACCCTAACGATCTCATGAGATGGAAAGTTCTCATTGATACAAATGATTTAAGCCCCAACACGAGGGAACCGCTGTAATTATTGAAAAATTCTTTAAACTGTATTTAGGGTCCATCTTCATATCTACTCTAGGCCTTCCTTCAACTGTAGTTCTTTATAATATAATCAACATCAAAATCTGGTTTTCTTATCATACACCTTTCTTGTAATATTTCCTTTCTAATAAAAAAATCATTAAAATCGATTAATAAACGATGAACTTATCCGTGAACACAAATTAAAAAAAAAAGCATTTACCCTCGAATTGAGAAAACTCCTCCTTTTTTGAAGTCAGTTAATAAAAGTAGTTTTCTTATAAATTAATCAACTGAATAGCATAAAAAAATATTTTGAAATTCTTGTAAAAATAAATTTCTTTGTTTGTTTCTGAATAAATTAAATCGAAATTATTTTATTAAATTTAAAAATAACATAAAGATCAGAAGTGGATTCAAGGAAACTTTTACTTTTTCTTAAATTTATTTCAAATAAATCAGTTTCCAATTTTAGTAAATCAAATATGTATTTGTAAGTAATTATAAAAAAAAATATTGAAACGCAGAATAATTAAAAATTTATACAATAGTTTCAGCAAAATGTCGAGCCAAAAGAAATCCTAATTTATTGTAGATTTTAACCTAATAAAACTCATTTTATATTTATAATGGTGCTAATATTGACTGTTCTACCTGATATCTTTTGAGAAGCTTTGAGCTACATCTTCGAACGTTTAATGTCCTTAATTTTTTTATCAACGCAAATGAAATCAATTTGTATAAACTTTAACAACATAAATAGTTAAAAACAGAAATCAAATAACAAAGATATATATATTTTATTAAAATCTAATTTCTATGTTGTTTTAAGTTTTTGTTTTTTAGCTATTTCAGTATATTTATGTAACCGCCCCGTTGGTCGAGTGGTTAGCGCAGACGCCTAACGTGTCACGGCGCAATAGGGCTCGGGTTCGATTCCCGGCGGAGATAGGCATTTATGTGATGAGCATAGATGTCTGTTTCTGGGTTTGGTCGTTTATTAAATATATTTTCAGTATTTATATATGTATTTCTATGTATTTGTATCGTTGTCTAACACCCTTAACACAAGCAAATAATTTGCTTACTTAGGGGTTAGATCAATGTGTGTAATTTGTCCTGATATTATTATTATTATTATTATTATTATTATTATATTTTGTATCGTTGTCTTAAAATAAAAACCTTCTAAAAAAATTAATTAATCTCGGACTAACTTGTTTTGATTGTGTTCAGAGCGAGATCATTTCAAAAAATTCCATTTTAAACTTAATTTGTTTTTATTAACAGATATCTCGAAATATAAATTTACCGTTATACTTAAACAAAATAACATGTAATGCTACATGCTTATTTGTCCATCGATTATATTTCTTGTCATTTACGAATGCATAAGTGTCAAATATGACACTAACTCACGATATAACGAATATCTCACGAATGTGATGTAACGATATGATATGGGCAAATATAATCTGAATGCTAGACATGAACGGAAAAACGAAAGATTATTTATGTAAATGTAGAAATTTTCCAGGAAATGATAATATTCCGTTTTTTTTATATTGCTTTTTTTATTTGAAGCAATAGTCATTTTGATACATATGCATTACACATTCCAAAATATTATTCCGCGAATCGGATAAGCCTCAGTTGCTTTGGTGTCACATACAGAGACTTGAAAATTCAGTAGTATTATTATTAATTCCGTATACATATATTTATATATATTTATATTGGTTTTGAACCTATAGATTTAGATTATATAAACTCTTAACACTAGTGTAAATACCCATTAAAATTTATTTATCTAAATAAACTTAATTAAAGTAATATTTTTCTCTATATACGATTCCAAAAGAATAAACCACAACTGAAAGAATTAAAGAAAATTGGCCTTAAGACAATATTCAAAACAATCTATTTATTTATTTAATAAAATGAACAAGGATTTTGACATATATTGCAATATTTGACATATATTATATACTATGATTGCAAAAAAACTTTAGCAGGCTGGTTGATATAACGTATCTAGTTATAGAGAAATAGAATTTCTTCTTGAATACAACACCTAGCACGCAATGCACTTTAACAACACACTCAAAAAAACTCACACGAGTACAGAAACTCACATATACACACCCACATATATACGTACAAACACACAAACACCATCGTGCCTCAAATACCCTCAAACCTTCATATATATTTTTACATTATAATCTTTTTACATTTTAAATGAAATGTTATATCACTGTTATCGTCATTATTTATATTGTTTAATTCAATTAAAGTAATCTTTGTTCAAATTATTATATAAAGTATAGTATATTTTGTAACTGTTAGCTTATAGTACTTGCCTCTTTCCAGTAGCGGATTTAGGCTTAGGCCCGTGAGGCCCGGGCCTAGGGCGGCAAATTTTGAGGGGCGCCAAAATTTTTAAGATGACTAAAATTTAAAATCGATTGGGTTTTCTGTAAACTGCAAGACCAAATTTTTAAGTTTATTTTATTGCGCTCTTACTATCGAAACATAGTATCATTTTGAGGGTAGAATTTCTTTGTTAAAATAATTAATCAGGCAAGTCCTAAAAGTTCATAAAAAATTAAATGTTTAATTTATACCTGAATTAGATTTCTTATTGTTATTATTTTAATTATTTTATACACACACACACACATATATATATACTGTTACAAAAGATAAAGGGCGCCATATCGTCTCGGGCCTAGGGCGTCCTCAAACCTAAATCCACTACTGCCTCTTTCTACAGGCATTGATATACTTAGGGATGTACCCAATGATAAATATAGAAGTGTGTACTTTGTAGGAAATAAATAAATGTGCATGTGTATGTTATGTTTATATACTATGTAAAGTAAGTACATAACACATATTCAATTGTCTGTCTGTTACATTTTATATTCGTTACAAAAATAATGAAACATGGTCCAGGCTTTATCGTTTTATGTCCGAGAAAAGCTTCTTCGAAGATTTTCTTCTTCAAATTTTCCAGGCCGGTTTAAAATTCATGTTAAACCACTCATGTCGGTTTTATGTTTAAAAATATTTGCCTAAATGAAGTTTTATTTAACTCTTTAAAATGAATGTATGTATAAAGGTGCCTATGATTTTTTGAGAAATTTTATAGTGAAATGCTCAACAGTTTTTTAGTTTAATTATGGAAAAAATTACATACAACAATAGAAAGTCCAATCAAAACTAAACAATGAAAAGTTATTAATAAAATTATTTTATAATATGAAAATATAACCCAGTCTACAGAGGAAGGAAATTAATTAATTTTAAAGGTTATGTATGCGTTTAATTTTGTTTGTGTTTAAATACGTCTAATTATTCTAGAGATATAGAAACAACTTAATGTTTCTTGATTAGGTTGATTCAAAACGATGAAAAAATAATATTAAATATACATATTTAATTGTATCATTGTACGTGATGAAGCTAATATTATTAGAAATTTGACACTTTTTTTGAAGACAAGATAACATATATATATATATAATTAATTATTATTAAGTTTCAGTTACAATAACTTTTGGTACCAATTAATATTATCTTTCCACTACTTGGTAATAATATGCAAAACAACCATTAACTTACACAAGTTACCCAAACCTGCTATCTAATACATTTACTAATTGCTAAGCATATCCAAAATACATTTTCGTAACCTTTACTTACATTCTATGTCAAACAATTTATATGAAATATTTAACTCTCACTAGATTATCTTTTATTTTGTAGACAATTTACCGAAGTAAAATGTTTTACGTTTTAAATGTTACACAGCTCAATTCTTGAAAACTAAAACTGCATCTCAGCTACAACTTCAGGATGTTAAGTCTTACATTTCAAGTTTAAGCAACATTGTTTGTTTTCTTTCATTGTGTTCTTAAGATTAACTTTAAAAGCAACGGAACTGTTCATTAATCTTTGAAAACAAAGAAAGTAAACTATTTTTATAACGAGAACCCAGCAACTTAAATCTAAAGTAAAATGAACACTCAGCGAATAAATGTAAGATAAATGAAAACTTCGGGGAACAGATAATTTAATTTCTAATAAAGTTAACATAGATAATGCTTGAAAATATTTATAAACATGTTAAGTAATGTTAAGGTCTTGTAAATTTTTGGATTTGAATCTGCGCTTATTTAATGTAGCATTTCATATGGGTATAATTATCTTTATTGTCATCATTCAGTCGTTGTTTTAAGGCTAAACTGGACAACTTTCGTTTTGCCCGTACCATCTCCTGACTGATCACGCTCATATCGTGCATACTAGAAAGAGATCCGAGCCTAACAATCACTTATAACCTCCCATTTCAGCAAAAGGAAGATCCTCACAAGGCCAAGGGGCAAATACTCAATACCACTTTTCTAACAAAGAAGTACCTAGGGTGGCACTCGAAAATAACACCTGTGTTTTCTTGGTAAGAAATCCAGGGTATGAAGGGCTTTGTCATTCACGTATACGTGGGTCGATATAATTATTTTCCCAGTAAGATTTCAATAGAGTTAATAAATAGTTAACTTAGAATTTCTTAACATTAACATTAAAACCAAATATGTGACTTCACCTACTCGTAGTTCCAAGCTACAAAGTATAATGGAAATTAAGTTTTCTTGATAATAAAATTTCAATTGGAGGACTATAATTGAGTGTTTGTACGTGTTAATTTACAATTATTTACGTATATCGCGATGTATTACAGGTAGAAACTTAATTACGGTAAATTCTCGAGTGAAATTCTTTGACGCCTGACAATATTTACACGTGTATATTTGAAGATTTCAAATTGGTTAAATTTCTCCACCTTCAAATTATCAGCTTTATATCATCTACACGATATTTTTTTTAATTTAGATTAACGTTGTGCATTACTGTATTGTTTTTTTGCAATGATTATATTCATATTCTATTACCATTCACTATGGTTTTTTACGAGTTCATAGATCTATCTATAGATGACTACATCAGCTAGAGTAAATCTAATGTAGAATATTATTCTGGTTAAATCAAGCTTTACAACTCTACTTTAAACTTAAATGAGAAATTTCTAGAATATATTTGATAAATTATAGAATTCTAGAATATATTTGATAAATTATAGAATTCTCTCCACATTAACTATTCATAGACGTTTTACAGGAATAGGAAACATTTAACTTAAGGAAAGTAAATAATTTTATAAATCATACTAATACAATCATAATCCCCTTTGAGTTGATTACCTTCAAACAAATGAAACAATCTTGTCTAATAGCTATTTAGAATACATTATTTACCAAACCTACCTATAAAAAAAATCACAGACGGTCACGATAAACATATACTAGGAGATAGATACCTTAGAATGTAGATGCACAAAGTATTGCTAACAGTCGCTTTGATCGTTTTCATTGAAACTGAAATAGTCCTTTGATGATTTGTATTTTATCGAGTGTATTAAAAAAGTGTGTTAGTCTCATATATTTCTAATTTGAATGGGTTGTTGGTTTTTCTAAGAATACTCAAAAAAAAAATGCATATCCAAAAGAGATCAGAGTTTTTGGATTTTGTTTTATTTTCCTTAATACTGTGAATACGAGTATTCTTGTCCATAACACAGAAAAACAGTAAAACAGAATTTGTAAATAATTTTATAACAGCTATACGCATAACGCAAGGCAGATACGACTACGAGGCTTTATCTCTAATATTTATGAAGTCAATTAAAACATATCTTAACCAAACAAGCAAGGAGCAAAATACCATAATATATATAAATCGGATTTTCACTGTATTGTGATATAATATAGCTAAAAAATGCATGTATGAATATCTTTGGTTATAGATCAAATACTATAAAAATAAAGCTTTTTAAGAGAGTCTTTGCCCCAAATATTCAATATTTAAGTTGGTATACTTTCATAAATGCATTTAATTTGTTAATTCAGTTCTTTAAATTTCTATAATTCATATCTATATAAGATAGTAATTAACACATATATATAACATTATACATACATGTGTTAATGTTAAAAATAACAATAACATAGAATGATGTGAAACTATAATTAAAAAATATATATACATTTCAGAAAGGAGTATTTGTATTAGGTTTATGGTTAAAATAGGGTAAGTTGAAAGAACTCATAAATCTACAGATGAGATGCTAAGATCAAACGAGTGAGATAATATATTTATTTTTATTAGGGTGCTTCTAATATAGGGGAGGCCATTCGTACATATTAATAAATATATATCAAGATAGAGAGAAAGGCAAGAATACAAATTCTTGTGATACAATAGACTTGTACAAGAAACGATAGAAATTAATCCGTCTGATTTATAGACCAAATATATCTCCTAAATATTATTTATTTATTTGAATTGTCGAAGATATCGGTGAGCATATTGATTGCATTAATTCATAATAACTAAACATCTGTCTCTATCATAAAAATAAGAACTCATTAACAAAACAAAATTAACAAACTATACCTACTTAAATTGTTTCACAACAGATACTCACGGTGAGTATCATATTTTTAATTTATTTAACTAATGTTATATTTTTCCACTTAAATGATTTTCTAAACTTCCACAGAAGATCATTATTGAATAGCTATATTATCTTCGGTAAATAAGAGAGTCTGAAAAGGTGGTCAGTTACTAAACCGTACAATAATATAATATTGTTAAGTTCAGTGTTAAAGAAATTTTTCTATCTATATTGACTTCATTTAGATACACATTTTTTCCTTCCGTGTCAAATCTTATCTTTAGATGCTTATTTATTTACATCAGCGCTTTATTCACTACAAATCTTTCAATAATCAGTCTTCAAATTTCCACTTATCACTGATATTTATATATGCTTATTATATT
This sequence comes from Napeogenes inachia, assembly GCA_959347355.1. Classification (NCBI taxonomy): domain Eukaryota; kingdom Metazoa; phylum Arthropoda; class Insecta; order Lepidoptera; family Nymphalidae; genus Napeogenes; species Napeogenes inachia. Next base: position 16,006,017 of record OY365791.1, on the reverse strand, counting down.
TTTATTCTTTTATTCAAACAAAACGTCATTTTGTTGATTTTATAAAGCTATTATTCATTTAATGTTATATTGATACTCAAACATCAAAGAAAAAGAAAAATGCTAATTCTATTGAAATATTAATTAAAATATTTAAATTGTTAAAAATAATGTTTAACACAATAATTAAGACTTCTGTTGTAGTTTTGTAGTAATTTCTATCGTGAAATTTGCAACACAATGTATCTAACATGAGTGTGCACAAAACAATATGGATATGTTTTCCAGCTATTGTTTAATTTTGAAATTGTGTGAAACAACTATAAGTTTTAAGCTTATTGCAACTTATTTGCTGTATACAATAATAAAATATACAAAAGCGTTCAAAAACAGTCTTTATATTTTTCAATAATTTGTTATTTTTACATAACATTTTTTCACTGCCGTAAGGTAAACCAGTTGATCTGGTAGATTCAATTAGACTAGTATTAGATTCTAGGTGTATCCGATTATCTTGAACTCTTTTTCCATCGATGTAGGTACCAACAACTCTTTTAAAGCTCAGCATGTTACCTTTTGTTTTTTCTTAAACTACGCTGCGTTTTGGCCTTTTGAGAGACGTAACATGTAATAAAATTTTTTATATTAGCGTTCTAGTAAAACGTCGAATTTTAGTAAAACGTTGTCGCAAAAGCTGATTAGAAAAACCAATTAAGATCACATTTTAAGGAATTATTAATTATAAGTACTAATATAATACATTGTTTTTGAAATAAGACTGTTAATGCACCTTGTAAGTAATTACAATGATACAATTGCATACCTTTTTAGGAAGTTCGTTTTTCCAGTCCTCCTTACCATCAACATTCCATAGTATGTTTTTTCTTTTAATGATTCTACATTTAGGTCTTAATTTAACAAACAAACAAATAAAAAAAATCGCACAAATGTAGTAAATTGTTTTTTCCGGAATTCAAATTCGATTTCTTTCCATAAGCAATAATGAAAGAAATACGGTTAGAGTCACTGTACCAGCTCATCAAGTTATAATTATGTAACATACGCTAAAAGATTTATAATACGTGAGTATGATCCACATTCAACATAGTAAATTTCATGACGAAATTGTTGTAAAAATTCTGTCATTCTCCATTACCTCATGCACGAGGCGGATTTAATTCCGTTAGTGGTTTTACTGTGTTGAATAAAAATTTAAATTTAAATAATACGTATTCATTTTTAAATAGAATAAAAATACTTTTTTGGGTATATTTAATTACCGCCAATTACTAAATAGGTTGAATGGAAGATAAAAAATTCTAAAACAGTTACTTTATTTTGTAAATATCATACCTTTATTATTTATTTAGAATTAGTAAGTAAGTCTCGGTGAAGAGAGCTAGTTAAATACATATGTGAACCATGCTATATTGATTTACAATTTAAATAAACAAAAAAAAAAAAGAACAAAAAAATACTTCTAGGAATCAAACCCAGGAGTCGTAGCTGCAAACCCAATAGACGCGTTGATGAATATTTCATGCTATACTTAAATATCAAGTCTAAAATCGTTGTCTTCCACGGAATTGTATCCTATATAGTATATTTCCATCAAAGTAACGGTTATTTCATAAACATACATAGATACTTTATACCTAGATATATATAGATATTAATTCTTGTATATAAAATTGGAGTTTATTGTGAAAACTGTAAGAAATCATTTGTGTCATTAAAGTAACGTTTATGAGAATATAAAAATCAAGTTAATCTCATTAATTAATGTCATGTGTTTAAATTTATTGTCATGAGGCCGTTACTTAATGAAATAAGAGAAAAGACGACCTACCCTTAGCTCACCTATTATTTTTGACTGGATGTAAATCTGGATTATATTATTATACATATTCCCTATAATAACATCAGTAAACATTTCAAATAATTCGACCTGTTGTTATTAAACTAGGAATTTGATGTCTGTTTGTCTTGCAACTGTAGTATATAAAAAAACATGTATTCATTTCGTTCGATAAAAATACACGAATAGTATTGAAATGCTACGTTTAAAAGCTTTCTTTAAGTGGATCGCCCTGAACAGATAATATATTTTTTCATTCATTCGTTCTCGTCAACTTATTTATAAACATTTATTCGGTCTTTCGGCTTATTTTGTTCTTATCAAGGAGCCGAATTCCATTAAGCGACATACAAGCACACTTAAATTTATTAGTTATTTACTTGTATTTCATACTGGCTTTCATTTAGTTCAAATAATGGATAATTTAAGACATTCTTGAAATATAAATAAAAATCAAGTGATTTTTCAATAGATAAAGTTTAAAAAATGTATCTCATATTTAAAGGATTTCTATAAAAAATCTTATATAAAATTTACCTTAGAAGCAATAATAACCTATATATACAAACGATTTATTAAATTATAACTTACAAAAATAACTTATTATTTAGAGTGATTAATTTTTGCACAAAGAAAACCATTGCATTGTAGTAAATTTACACTGTATATTAAATTTCTCCGTACAATGCTTATTATAATTTATTATCAAGCAAACTGAAGAGAATACTTTTACAGTGTCACGGTAAATGACTCTAGAGAAAACTGTAAAAAATATGATCATAAAAATATAAGACAGGTACACCAAAATACTAAAGTGAGTGAAGAACCTTTGAAAATTTTTCAACACTTTCGTAATAAAAATACTGTAGCATATTTTTTTATCTATAAAAATGTTTTTCACAGCTTTTGCGTTGTTTATTTAATATATGTATTTTTAATTATTCCATTGTCGCAAGGTTCACTCCAAAAGTAACTTTCAAATTTATCTATATTATTTGTAATCATTGTTTGTGGGTTCATGTTACATTAAACGAAAAGTATTCACAAAAATCCTGTAAGATTACATACAATGGTTTATTTTTATAAAATACTTTAATGAAGTATAACCTTATGAATTTGATTGTGTCATCGAACTATAAATAATCTCTGATTGGTTCCAGATTTCAAATGTCTTTTCAATAACTTAGTCACGTATCTCCTCGGCACGTGGCTGAGTATTTACGAGCAGATACGCGGTGACATGAAACCATCGGATCTTATTGGAGACCCTAAAATCTTTATCTTCATTAAAGATTTTCAGTGATTTAAAAATTAATCAAATCGTTCGATCAGAAAGGATCAAATAAATTATTTTAAAGTTCTCTTAAAATTTCAAAAACAGACGGCGATTATTATTTTTAATAATTTTTCCTTCCTTCCTTTTCTTTCAAGTTTTAACAGGATACTTAAAAAAGAAAATTACTTTCTTAAGGCACTTTTGATACTCTACAATACAGTTCTTGTTTCCCAACTGCATATTTATAGACTATGACACAGGTCGCAACTAAAAACATTTTTATAATTCTTCAGTATAACAAATGAAAACAGTCAGATATATAAATGTATACCTACTACATTTATATGCTAATATTATTAACGAGTTGTTCGAAGTGAGTTCACAAAGTAAAGGAATAAAAAAACAATGTAGAATATTCAATAAAATAATAAAGTGATGAAATTCGGGTTGATAATAGGTATATCTGAAACTTGTTCCAGGCAGTTTTAATTTAATTATTTCTCAATTGTTGTTCTTATTTATTAATAAATTCTTCAATGCAATATTTGACAATGTATATTTTTATTTTATGACGTTTTAAATATAAGTGAAGATAATTAATTCGATTGAATTTCGTTGCATTAACAAATGAAACCAGTAATCAAAACTATTAAATTTCTACTCAACAAGTAAAGCAAACTGACTCCTACATATATTGGTTTTCGAAATCTAATTGAAAATATACATTGACGTTAAGTAAATTTACTCTAAGTATTAAAGCAAACTTTGAATGCTATTTTCGTGGTTGGAATTATTCATATTTAGGATAGCTTTCCTTGAAATTTACTTAAATATATAAAATAATTAACTAAAGGATAATTATGTCCACCATTTCTTAACGATATTTTAAGTTTTATTTGAATGCTTTGACATTCATGAGATTTAAATTTTTTATTATTATTATTATTCATGATTCATTATTCATGAGATTTAAAACCTTATTTAAATATTCAAACATAAATCTTTCAACTACATTGTCTTTATTAAGTTGTAATTCAATTATACTTCAGTTTCTAGAACTTATTAAAAACTAAGAATGAACTTACTTTGTTTTGTTCATACTCAAATAGACCAACAAAACATATTTTATTGTATAATTAGTCTTATTTACTTGCAGGTCTACATTTTATACAGCAGAACTTGCTAATTTTCTCGGAAATACACATGAAAATTATGATGTGAATTTACTATTATAATTTAAACAAGATAATTGTGTCTATTATCCAATATTGTTCTTCTCGTTACTATATTTAGTTTATTTTTGAAATATGCACCTATTATTTGAAGCACTTTTATTATACTCAAGAATAAAAGTGCTTCAGAAAACTTTAAACGGATACTGATTTTGGCAGTTTATAGAATTTATAAAGAAAATAAAATAGTATTATGCATTGAATCAGAAAAGACCTTTGTGTTCAGATCGAGAGTAATTTGATTTCAAGCGTGAATAATAATAAATTATTCAAGACATAGGTATTTTTAACATAGCTGCAAGCTTCTCGAAATGTTCCTAGAGATTCGCAAGAAAATGGAGTTTAACGATATTTTTATTGTTTCAAACACAAACAATCAGATTGTTTTATTGACTAGATAATTTTGCATCCTTCTTATTTTAATTAAGCTTAATTAAGCACTGCAAGTATAGAGAATTATGTGTAGAAGTTTTGCGCCATCTAGAGACATATAAAGTCAATCACATAGATTAATCGATATTGTCCACCCCGATAGCAAGTGGCAAAACTACGAAAGGACATGGCCGTAAACCCGTGATAAGCTCAGAACATTGCTTCTTTTTGGTTTAGTAGTTACCGCAACTCATTTTGTGATTTTTATAAAGTATTATTTTTTTCATTTAGAACTATAATGGTATCGTTGCATAAATCAATACTTCGCATAGATTCCACATTATAAGAAAAGCTTTACAAAAATCATTCATAAGAATTCTTTTTTGAATACCAGAAATTTCTTTCTAATCGAAGTCTCGAAGTGCAACCGAGAACTCAAATGGTGTCAAAAGAAAATGTAGTGTAGACATAAATAACGCTAGATTATTGTAAAAGTTGAGCACATTAGGGATCTGTTCTTTCTGATTGCCACGTGGCTTGCTCCAGCACACCGAGTGTACGTTTTGTGTGACAATTTGATACATTTTGTTACCTAACTACTTTTATTAAATTGGAGTGTAGTTTATGTAAATTACTTTATTTTATAAAAATGAGAAAATAAAAAATAAATTGTAGTAAAACAAAACAGCTTCTTTCAGTCATCTCAGTCAGTCATCATCAGTCTTTGAATCTCAAAGATGAATATTTATAAGGTGATTTCCCAGCTGTTTGTTCGAGTTTATGTCTTTACTTCAGATATTGTGGCAGTACTGTAGAAAATTAAATATATATATATGAAATTTATAACATTTTTATCCTTTTTGATAATGTAATAGTATTTGTTACATTATTTTTCTACCTCAATATTCATTTTATAACAAAAAATGTAGGCACAACGTTATACGGTACACACAAGGATCACACATGCCGAAGTTGAGCTTCCCTGTGTCAGTTTGATAATAAAAACAAAGGTATTAATATCAAATAAAGGTGGAAAGCTTTACTGAGCTTTTATAGAACCACCCATTCATTGAAGCGTCTTTTGTTTATTTTGTTGCCCTGAGATGTGGCCATACTCACTGTCTGTATTACTTTAATAGCCTTTAAGTTCGGATGAGTCTTTTTATTTTAGGTCACGAACAGATTTTATTATAAGAGACATAATTCCCCTAAATATATTCAGCCAGAAAAAAGAGTATTCTTCGACTATTTATATTTAGTTTTAGCAGAATCCGCCGCATAACATCACAGATTTTCACAAGAAGTTAATTAAAAAACTATAAGTAAATTTAATCTGACGTTTTGGAATACAGCACAGAGTTATTCTTCTCCAACATGTGAATATTAGTAAAAGACAAGATCATTATTGTTTTATAAACGTGAAGAATATAGTCATTCCTCAGACAAATTTTGATTTTCTCCAAAAGCAGCTTTGGTTCCATTTGATTCGGGAGTATTTTTTTTTACTTACTTTATTTACATTGACTGGATTTTAACTCAGATAGACTGCGTAGAGCTCGTTAATCCTTGCGATAGTTCAAAGACAGGTCGAAAGACCTGCAAAACCATCCAAAATATTACTTCAAAGTAGTAAATAAAAATAGTTTTATTTCAATGTCTGAAATGTTGTAAATTCAATGTAAAAACAGCTGAAATTTCAAGTTGGTTTTAATGGCATTTAGGCCCAGTGTTTATGGCCATTATTGTGCTTCTGTATTAACGTATTACCACTGGACAATACTCTAAAAGGCAAGCGTACGTATATACTTCTACCCAGAGATCAGGATTTTACTGAAGCGGATTCATTTGTGAGTTATAATCATACAGCACAAATTACATATTGATCTAATCCTTAAGTAAGCATATTATTTGCTTATGTTAAGAGTGTTAGACAACGATACACATACATAGAAATACACATTATAAATACAGAGAATATATTTAACAAACTGCCAAACCCAGAAATACAGACGTCTATACTCATCACATGCATGGCTATCCCTGTCGGAAATCAAACCCGAGCCCCATTGCGTCGCTATACGTTAGGCGTCTGCATTAACCACTCAACAAAACGAGGCGATTATGTAATTATATCTTTATTAATCCACTTGCCGCATTATTTTTGGGACAAACTTCATCGCATTCTTGGATTTATGAATGAAAATAACTAAAGCGAACTTTTTCCCACAGTTTTTTTGAAATAGGAGCCTTTTTAACAAGTTTTAATGGTTTGGACATACTGGTGCCTCACTTATCATGCGTCCTAAATATTCAACTTTAGTAGCTATTGAGGACCATTTTCTGATTTAAAGATCAGTGATCCTTGAATTACAATATATGTTTTTTGTTCAAACTCTAATATACGAAGTCTGCGTAACTAGCGGCGATCATAATCCATCATAATCATCATAATACTTTGTCACATAAATTGTCTATGTCATTGACGCTTGGATCAAAGATATACATATGAGAAGATGGATTTGACCTTATCGCTATACTTAAAGATATGATGGCATCATGTCTACCGATCAGTGACTGTTCTCGGAGGGAAGTTGGTCATCAATGTTTTTCTCTCATACCTGCATCACGGACAAACACGACACTGTCATACCGTCATACATTGACGAGGTTTAGTGTCAGTCAAGTTGCACAACCATTTTTCTAAAACATCTACTCCTAAAAGTCTTTTAATGTTCTATCTTGTAATCTTGTTCTGTCTAATGTTATCTTCAACTTCAATGAAGAAATTAAAAAAAAATGCGTTTCTTGTTTTAGGCCGCTTGCATAATTTTCATTAAACGGAACTAAAATCCAATCGCAAATTTCACATGTTTAGTCTTTTTGTTATTGTTTTGTTGGTATATTAATAACTAAGTAAAATTCTAATAGTATTATAAAATTATTCTTTATCAAGTCTTAAAAAATTTAGTTTAAGAACTGAAAGGACTTTAGAACTAAAATTAAAACTAAGCAACCTTACTCCATATAGTGTAATAATCTGACTAATATATAGGTAAGTGAGATTGTTTGGATGGATGGATGTTTGGTACACAATCATGCCAAAACCACTAAACAGGTTTTAATGATTCTGACTAAAATATAAGTGCGATATTTTGGATGTTTGGATGGATGAATGTTTGTTTCTCAGTCACGCCAAAAGTATGCTATAGTGGCTATAGCCTATGTGGTTTTGTCTGTGATGTTTGTTACACAATCACGCCAAAACTACGGAACGGATTTCTATGAAAATTAGCAATATTGTAGCTTATGTACTGTTAGTCATATTTATTTACAATAATTTAAATGGTAAATACATTGGAATTTACATGTTTTAGTTCATAAGTTTCAACAGTAGCGCCACCTACACAATTGAAATTATGGAATATTATTTAGTATTTACTGTTAAATGTTTTAAGAATTAGAAGCATAGAATATTTTAACATAATGTTTAATCTATTATTAATTATTAGAACTTATTATAAGGTATAAATAATATCATCTGTAAGTTGGTTATGAAATTGTAAATTACCCTCGCCTAAATATTATAGTGTTAAAATATTATAAAACGAGTTGTAAGGGCTGCTCTCGCCCATTCTATTACAAATGGTTGAATGTTAAACATTTAAGTGCAAGTACTGTGTATTACTAAAACAAGTCTTAACAGTACCAAAATAACACATAGGCTAAAAAAATACTAATTTTTACCCGTGGTTTCGTCTGTGACATAACATAGATTGTAGTATGATAACTAATTGCCACAGGTGATCCTGTTTTTAATCGTTTGGTTCACATATGTTATTCAAATATACGTATGTTAATAGAAATGTAGTCAATTATGCTATTTTTATGTTGCTTGCTATAGTCTAAACGGATTAAAGGATTTTGACGTATTAGGTATCGTTAGATACTTCAAAAATATTCGAAAATAATATTTTTATGGCTTATGTTCCTAGTCATACAAATATTATTTTTACAGTCTACGTGGATGAAGTCACGGGCAACAGCTAGTATAGCATAAACAATTATGAGAGGAGATAGCTGTTTAGTTTACGTAATATTAACTACCGCAATAACGTTTAATTCTTTCTTTATAATGAAACTAGCGAACCCAGGCCGCTTCGCTGGGGTAACCCTTACTTTACCTGGTGGCGAGTTACATCAATGGGCATAGCATATTCGTTTTCTTCGAGGAAAAATACATCGTCATACCAATTTTTATGACAATCGGTTGAACGGGGCGGAAGTCCATATTTGACAGCGCCGCCTGGTGGCGAGTTACATCAATGGACATAGCATATTCGTTTTCTTCGAGGAAACATACATGGTCATACCAACTTTTATGACAATCGGTTGAACGGGGCGGAAGTCTATATTTGACAGCGCCTCCTGGTGGCGAGTTACATCAATGGGCATACCATATAAACCTTCTCCGTGAAAAAATACATATACATACCAATTTTCATAATCATCGGTCCAATAGTTTCTGAGTTCATCGATTTCATATATACAAACATCCTTCTTTATATATATAGATTAGAAGCTGCACTTCATGAAACGTGAATAGGATTCAAAATGAATTTAATTAAACTCACCAGAAAATAACTGAAAACCAAACTTTGTAACAGCGTGCCCTCAGCACCATCCATGACAAACTATACATGCACCAGAGTAAGAAAACAGAGAACCAAATGTCTTTGTTTGCTATGAAAAATAGATTGTAATTATAATGTGAGTAAAATCATATTTTAAAATAATAATTTTAGTCAGTTGACAAAAATTTGCAGCACTTCAGTGTTTGTCATTTGATAAATTTATTGTCATTATTAGTTTCACTTAACTCATTTAAAATACCGAGATGCAACTATATTTTAAAAAGATTAATAAGTCATTTCACAAAACTTTCTATGAAAGCTAGTTACATTTGAACTACATTATTTTGCTATAATGAAAAATCTTTTAGTCCATATGTTAAATTACATCAGTGCTTATGTTAAATATTTTTAGTGAATCTTTTTGGACGAAAAGTAACTAAAAATAACACATTTTAAATAATTATTTTTTCATTCTAGAATACTTTAATCACCATCGTTGTAATATTATGTTCTTAACAAACCTTTTTTTGTTCTATATGTGTATCTTTTCTTTTCATAGACATATCTTTTTCATGGACATTTTTATCGAAATAAATAATGCCAAATAATTTGGTGCAATATAAATTGTTCTTTCAAAATCTTCCTCTTATTTTTAATTCAATATATTTTTCCTTTTGGAATTGTTTAGCATATAGTCAATTGGTGTAAATTATGCCGTTACAAAAAAAACTTTGAAAGTTAGATTACTGAACATTGTTCTCAAAAAGTTATTGCGTATCTAAAGGAGATACTTTTTTTTTGTTTTAGATAATGAGATGAACTAAATTTCTGAAAACAACAACAACAATAATCCAACTGATTGCGTAAGTTTTACATTAATATACTACGTAGATTATCCCATAACTAACAACTTAGAATTTATGTAAGACGTATCAAGAACAATTTAGGCGAACACGCACCGGTACCGTGAATCACAACTCTCTAAAGTAAACCAATAAATAAATTAACAATGTAAAAGATAACATAAGAAAAATCTTGTGATATGAGTAACACATACACTTGTGTGCTTAAATAAAGAATAAACAATAGTTTAAAAAACTAAAAAAAACACGCTTTTATTGCTAACCGAACTAAAAACTAGAAAATAATTTTTAATGACAAAGAGTATAAAATTACAGTAGTAGAAGATCGAACAATTAATCATAGTGAATCGCCTTAATATAAAATTATAATAAAATTTAAGTTATTAACAGAATAATTCAATTCTGAGTAAAAATCGTGGGGTGCATTTTACTGTGATTCTTAACTATCCTCTCATAGATAGTTGCTAATAGAATGATTGTAATACCTTAAATATCGAGCACCCCACGCTTTTTACTCAGAATTGAATTATTCTGTTTATAACTTAAATTTTATTATAATTTTATATTAAGGCGATTCACTATGATTAATTGTTCGATCTTCTACTACTGTAATTTTATACTCTTTGTCATTAAAAATTATTTTCTAGTTTTTAGTTCGGTTAGCAATAAAAGCGTGTTTTTTTTAGTTTTTTAAACTATTGTTTATTTTTTATTTTTTAGTCTGTGACAAACTCATAAATTGAGAAATCATTTCATTACTTAGATTTTTTTAGAAAGAATCACTCAGTGGTCTCCGTATGATCGATCAACGGGCATTGATCCGAAACCAATCGCCTTCACGGTTCAATGGGACTTACTTTCATCATTGTGGTTAGTTTTACCTCCCAATTAATGGAAAAATCCAGATTGACGTCGTTAAGTTGTCAATAGACCCTTAGTACTTCTACTGTTGAAGTCTCTTAGGAATAAGTCTAATTCATTAACCCGGCGTCAGCACAGTTAAAATATGTTACAACGATAGTAGGGTTGGGTCCAGGAGACCCGTGAAGAAAATCGTCATAATTTCAATAATTACGAGAAATTTACTAATATATGGCTGTAATTGGATAAAACGACTATAGTTTAAGTGGTCATGTATGAGTAAAAAGAACTTGAAGTAAAACTTTCTTTTTAATATTTTTTTTATGATAGTGGAACAAAATATTAACAAAAATAACAACCTTTGCTTTAAAGTCACAAAACTTGAACCAAATATAAACTTTTTTTCTAAAATATTAATAATTAGGATACATGTAAATCACATTTAATAAGACTACAAATAAAATTACAAATTAGTTTTATGAATCAGTCATATCATTGCTTACATATGCGCAGTCTCTACAGTACAATCTTGCAAACTTAGTGCAGATATATTTGTTTCAGTTCTGTCAAGTTCAATTACTTTTTCAGTCTTTTTTGGCAGGACAGTCTTGCAACCTTTTTCTGACCTTCAGTATCTTTGCAGACGGGTCCCTGACAGGGTTTCCTAAAAAAATCGCGTATTGTTTGGCACATTAGTCTTAGCAACTGCAGGATGCCTTTACGGTCGCGCAAATGCTCACCAACAAGAGTAATGCGTAAATTGAGAATTTGTAACAATGTTGTTATTTATCTTAAGAAATATATGTGCAGTTATTGAAGCCATATTTATATATATATATATATATATATATATATATATATATATTATAAAATTTACAAGCCTAAATCGAATGTTTAGGCCTAAAGGCATCTATGGCCACTTTATTGTATCTCTTCCAATAAAATTAATATTTATTTATTAAATTAATATTTATTTTGTTTTTAGTTCGGTTAGCAATAAAAGCGTGTTTTTTTAATTTTTTAAACTATTCTTCATTTTTTTTTTTTTTATTATTTTTTTTTTTTTTTTTTTGGGAAACTTTTATCAAATTATTGCATTGTCATCGGTCCTTGATACGTGTGCAAAGTTTCAATTTAATCGGATCGCTGGAACCTGGTGAAAATTAAGCTCGAAGATTCCGTTACATACATAGATACATACAACCCAAGCTAATAAAAGCGTATTAAAAAGTAAAGGCAAATGAGAATGCAGATTCACTAACTAAAAGTAAAACAGATAAACTATATAATGTAAGAATAAAACACTACAATAAACTTGACTCAATAGAATTTCGGATACCCTACTTGTATAATTTATGATATAATCAATACATACACGTTTAACTTGATATTTGTTCTCATTAAAAGCAAATCAATGCACTGTCACAGGTCACACGTGGTCACTCGTGGTCACAGGCTAACAGACCCAGCCTGTGACCACGGCCAGTGCAACCTGATCGAAACGTCAGGCAAATAAAAGGTATGTGAACCTATCTCGTAATTAATTTCCCATTTTTAAATAATTCTATATTGCCTTACATATATTTTGTGTCGATACAAATGCACAAATAGAATTTAAATCATATACTTGATCTCTATGAGTGGATCGCTCTCACCAAATGATATATTTTTTCACTCATTTGTTCTCGTCAACTCGTTTGTAAACATTTATGCGTTCTTTCGGCTTACTTTGTTCTTATCAAGGAGCCGAATTCAATTCAATTCAGCCGAGGTGACATACAAGCACACTTATGTTTGTTGGTGGTTTACTTGCAACTTATACTGGCTTTTCATTAATTGTAAATAATAAATAGTTTCAGACATTTCAGAAAGGTAGGTAGTTTCAGGCATTTTTAACAGTTCTTAAATAGTAACACATAGAACTGCATATTTATTTTTTACAAAATGTGGCAATTTTTTTTGTAACCTTAGAGTAATATTTTTTTTTGTTTAATCCTTTTGAGATATAAAAATCCATAAATGAACTATTATTAAGTTTTATATTTAAAATTACTCTTCTTAGTTTATTACTTAATATTCTCCAAGGAACGTAGATTAATTTTAAAATAATTGAACAGCGAGATGGCAGACGACTCTAGAGGACACTGTTAAAATATCGGAATCTCTGAAGTGAACTATGTTAACCTTTAATCTTTCACAATTATTATACAAAATATGTTATATATAATGTTTTTTCTTACATTTCCGAAGAAATTAAAAATAATATAACTTTTTAACAAAATTCTAACAAAAGGCATCAAGATCGAATTACCTCGTTTATAAATATTATTTACAATAAAATCTTAAACATATGTATAGTTTTTTTAATAATTTAAAAAGGCTCTAAATATAGTAAAAATGCACATAGCGCAATTTCCACTTAATATATTTTTGATTTATTATTTCAGAAGTTACTAGACTTTTCAATGTATCAGACACGGATTCGTGATTTGTAAGGAACTACAAAATGAGAATATAAATTCGGAATTTCAATAGTTTAAAAGGAAATCAAATATAAAATTATATAAAGCCGATAAATATATTAAAAACTGCTAATTTAATTTTAAGGAAGTCAAAGATTGATCTTTTGGGGAAAGTTACAAAAGAAGTGAATTGAATTATTCATTTCAAAGTATTACCATAGGCAATAACATTGTAACAAGCCATAAAAATAAGTTTGGTTTTACAGCTTCGAAAGTACCTAAGAATAAGTATTAGTTTGTTTAGACACTTAGTACACTACATTAGCGAATAGTTTTCATTTTTTAAGTTTTATTCAATTTATTTCATGAAAACTATCGAAAACTCGCATCCTTTGTTTTTTTTAATATAATATATATATATATATATATATATATATATATATATATATATATATATATATATATATATATATATATATATATATATATATATATATATATATATATATATATATATATATGACAAAATTAAATAAAAAGAGGTGGGCTGTCATTGGGCCAACATTATTTCGGCATTCTTTGCGGCCAGTATTTTTTAGCATTAGAAGCCTACATTATCCCTGATGGACATTGGCTATAATAAATATTCATAAATATATATATTTAGAGTTAAAATTATTTACAACCACTAATAACACTATGATGAAAGGATTTATATTATCGCTGTTACCCGTGACTCTTTATGACTATGATCGTAAGCCGTATAAATATATATTTTTACAGTCTACGTGGACGCCGTCAAGGACAACAGCTATCCCTTAATCCGTTATAAATGAATGAAATTATCAAATAAGTAAATAAGTTTAAGTATTTAAAAACTTTAGAATTCTATTTTATTTCTGGAAATTATAAAAAACTTAACAGTTTTCATTTGTATTAACTTATTTAATAATTATTGAAGCATATATTTGTGTAACTAATATGAAAAAGTCTCAAGTTTATTTTACATTTCACCGTAACGTCCTTAGTTATTTTATATATATATATATATATATATATATATATATATATATATATATATATATTTGAATACAGAAACCTCAGACAATATTCTCAAAAAGATAAAGGTGTATAATGTTCATTCTCCACAATAGCTACAAAACAGCCGTTACATTTTCTTTAACTTTGTGTTGAATGTAACTTGCAAGCACCTACTACCATAAGTGGGTGAGTATTTTATTGCACTATTTGTCGAGTTCACATCCCCTCTACAGTTTTTTTAATAGACAGCAGGATATTTAATAATATAATTTTTATGTAAATATAGCTGTTAACGTGATTATAACTGGGTTTATTGAAAATTATATTAAACAGTTTGTACGCTATATTGTTACTTTATAAACAAAAAGTTAAGTCGTAAAACGATACTGTTACCAGTAAACTATGAGGGTCTCGCATCGACCGAAAGGGTATTTACAGTATTGCATAAAATAAACTATTTGAAACATTTTAGAAATATTTGTAACAAAGAATCAACTAAAAAATCAGATAAAATAAACCTTTTTGAAATTACTGTGTAACTAAGATGCATGGAAGAAAATATTATGAGCTTTTATATTATTTTTTCACGTTTTTAATAGAGTACCTGTGTCTTCTTCCTCAGAATGTTTTTTTATTGTAAACTGTACCTACAGTAAGAAATACGAGAAATATGTACCGAAACTCCTTAAAATATCGTAGAATATGTGTAAAGAAGTGACGGAAAATCGTTTAAGTAATGTTATATATATAATAGAAATCAGTGTCGGAAAACAAATTGAATTTGTGATAAAGAAATATTCTATCCGTTGCAAATTATAGTTACATTACATTAGCTTTGATTTTGTAGCAATATTTAACGAAAACTTGTTTATTTTTCGCATAATTGTAAACGATTTCCTCGCTGACCGACAATTCGGGTTTCGCCCAAATAGGTCAAAAGTGTATTTTAGGCGAGGCCACTGAGAGGAATGGGGAAACTATAGCCACCCCTCTATTCGCCTCGAAGGCATTTGACAGGCCCTATAAGCAAGATTTCAACATACAGTATATCCCCTGGTCTGCTCGGCTAAGTGACGGACTTTCTGGGCCAGAGACCTCGTCGAGTAGTTGTTGATTGGTGCTTATCGGCGTCTTTAACAATAAATGAAGAAGTTCTTCAAAGGTACATCAAC
This sequence comes from Napeogenes inachia, assembly GCA_959347355.1. Taxonomy (NCBI): domain Eukaryota; kingdom Metazoa; phylum Arthropoda; class Insecta; order Lepidoptera; family Nymphalidae; genus Napeogenes; species Napeogenes inachia. Next base: position 15,990,270 of record OY365791.1, on the reverse strand, counting down.
GATCAAACTCAGTGTCTATGAATACGGCGGTGACAAGATATATGTTCAGGTCTGAGTGGAGGAAATGTACAGACTAAAAGAGAAGCCATGGTGCAGCGTTTGTGTAACAAACTTCAGGCAGTCCCCACATGGGTCAATGCCAATCTTGTTAAATTCAATTCCACCAAAACGAAGGCTCATGTCTTTACCGCCAAAAGGAGCCCTTTCACCTTATCTTCTATTTTGCTTGAATGTGTCTCTTTGGAATTCATCCTTCAATTGTTAGGAATAAAGATTTTAACGAACCTAAATTTTGAAGGGTTTATTAAGTTCAGAGTCAAAATAGCTTCATGAAAGCTTGACATTCATGCGAGATGACACATGACATCTGACACATGAAAATTTTCACACTGGTTTCAGTGTGAAATACTATCAGAATTTCGTCGTGACTGTCGTCATTACAAGGTCATGTCAGGAGCTGTTCAACTTCTAACATTACAACTAACGAAAACATTATGTCTGTAATAGTAATCAATTTAACTTTCAAAGCACAGACCCACGTATCCTCATTATAATACAAATATAAATTACAATATTCCATACCTTCTATGCATGTCGTACTACAAAGAGTGATTTTATAAAATAACAACAAAATAATGATTTTTTAAATTTAAACTTGTAATTGTAATTTGATAAGTACATATTAATAACATCAATAATGGTTAGCAGATCCGATTTTTGTTTTCTATCAGTGTCTCCCGAAAAATTATCGTATTATGTGAATCATATGCAAAAAATCATTATTAATTTACTGAATTATATAAAAATTATAGGTCTAAATGAATTTAAAATCTCCTACAGTAAGTACTGTTGTTCGTACAGACAAACATATTATAGACGGAATTGCAAGAAGTAGGCACTCATTGATACAGTTCAAATAAAATAGTTTTTAAGCATCCTTTGATTAGGCTACTTTTTTAAATAATAATACTTTTAAATTTCTTAAATAACACTAATCCATAAGAATATCCAAAAAGTATATCGTCTTTTTCTCTGAATTTCTGAGCCAAAGTATCACCTCATCAAATTTAAAAACTTGAGATTAATTACTACTTTATACGTCATTAAAATTATTTTAATGAAGCACAGGAATTTTATGAAGTTTCTATTTAAAAAATCATATTTGTAAAAATACAATTATGTATCTATATTTTATAATTAGAGAGAGTCGAAGCTTTTCAGCATTCCATGCATTCAACGAGCGGTTGTGCCGGGCCCATCGCGGTGCAAGGAGACCATCAACCAATAAGTAACTTCAAAAAATCATATATATTTATCCTAAGTGTCGTAAAAATTTAATTACCGAAAACCGCCGTAAGCGCTGTGTAACAAAGTAGCGTAGCACGTAGTTTTATTTGCCACACCTATACTACGTAACAAGGAGGCCTGTGTTCAGTAACAGGTAACCAGTAACTAACTGATCTGTCGGTACCCTGATGGAAACAATTCATGTGAGAGTTTAAGATAACTGAATTCATCAGATCTTAAATAAGATACTAAACGAATTTTGTATCATAAATAACAAAACCTTATTTTCGTATTTGATATTTTTATAGCATTATTGTATGCAGCAAATAATTTGTAAGCTTCAACATCAAACTGATAGTTGTTTCATACAATTTCAAATTTAATAATGTCCATGTCCTGAAACTATGTTTATGTCGTACCGTGTGCACTCATGTGAAATATTGTGTTACCCATTTCTAATAACTATATGCCTATTATATTTTATTTAATAATCAAGTAATCAAAAATAGGGTTCTATCTGAGGGTAGGATGAATTATTTCAGAGAATCATCAAAGGACCAAATCAGTTTAATATCTCTTGTGATACCTTCATCTTGAAGATAAATGATCTTATGGGGTTTTTGTTGTTTTTTTTTTACATTTTAAAAGAAATATATCTAGTTTTTTAACATAATATTCTCTGAATATGTATTATACACTATACAATATATAGAATATAGTATTATAACTGAGTCTTGTTTAAAACAAAATGCTTTCTCGTAGTAATAGAAGAAGATTTGAGAACATAATTTTTTTATAGTTCCGCTTACGTTGTATATGACACATCAAGTTTTAATTAACTTTAAAACCTTGTTCTTTTATAAACTCCTTAACTGAATCTGCCACGCTGCCAAGAGTTAAGCTCGGAATACGACTATAAATTTATTTAAAATGTTAACCTTTTACGTTTTATATAGGTTATGCTGCATTGTTCATTTAACATTTATATTTATAGTAACATAAAATATTAAATACGACGATAAATCATATTTAAACCAATTTTATTTTGTTAAGCTTTATTATTTATAATGAACCACACAACCTAAAATATTTTTTAATTCATTTGTTAGACAGACACATTAACAATATTCCAATTCCATTGAGTAGTAGGAATTTCTAAGCCTCAACGTATAAAGGAATCCATTATTGATTTCTGTACCGAATTCCATTGTTCGTAAACATACATACCTGCAACTGATAATTAGGAGAGGGTTTATTTCCTCAACATTTCATACATATCATAAATTTATTCCAAATTTAAATTCGGCCAAAGCTAGTAATACATAAAAAGTACCTTTGTACTTATATCAGAGATATAGGTACATTTTATAATGGAAATCTTTCCTCTTATTGAGTTGTCTATAACTTAGTCAGCCCTGTAGATGTCTAAATAATCTATCATCATCCTTTAATTAAGGCTTCTGTTCTTTTGTAAAGTTTATTTTTGTCAGAGATATGACAAGATTTATCCTTATAAATTATTAAAAACCCAAGGAACTCACCTTACAGTAAATTCTGACGTCTATAGCAGTTTAACAATACTATACCGAGTTAACTGATTTCAGATTTATTAGGTTTTAACTAAATGACATATAAATATTTAGCGCTTATAATATCATACAAATATATTAATTTTTATAACTTTGAGCATATATAAATATATTTTGTTAAAATTTGGGTATTAAAATAATATCTAAATAGATATTAAAAAATCTAAGCATTAAAATCAAAAGTTACTCATAAGATGCTCCAAGCTCGTGCCTTATTTACATCAGCGTAGTGAAGTACTTCCTCGACTGAAATTGATTGTCAGATAAGTGATGACTCTTTACTACAAATAGAACCCCCACCACTCGTACATGACGACTCAGGGGAGATTAAGTTTAGAACTCGATGGCTTACAAGTATGCGAATCAGATTACCTCAACCGATTAGAACTTTTAAAACCAGAGACCCACTTCCTTAATTTTTTTAAAATTTTACTTACTTTGAAGTGTAAGTTGTAACAAAATTAATTATAAAACATATAATATGTGTGATCAAAAGTAAAACGATTGAAATACATAAAAAAATTGATTTTACAAAAAGCAATATCTCGTAAATATGTCACTACATTTTTTATAAATATTTTGGGGGGTTTTAAAAATGATAATAGTTTTTGGGTTGAACCTCGGATATTATTAATAATACTCATTATTTTAATGATTTCCAAATTTAGATTTAATATATAATCAACTTGGACAAGCCTCGAACTTGCTACCTCTGAGAAATCATCATAATGTTTTCTTAAAGAATACCTAATAATGTTTAGGAATATTAATATATACGTGAAAGTATTAGGTCGCATAATATGTAAAATAACCAATATTTCAACATAAGAGATAATAAAAGTCGGTACACATTTAAAAGAAGATGGGAATATTGTATTACTTAAAAAACTCAAATGAAAACAATTGCTAAAGAAAATTCGAGGCTGTGGAAATGACTTTTTCTTTTAATTTATTTTTTAGGAAGCTGCCAACAGCTTTGGTTTGTTTTCATTAAATTGAAATTTTAACTTATAATAACAATTTAACGATGGTGTTAATGGTTCTACATTAAAGTAATATTACACCTGTATTTAGTTTTTTGGAACTACTATTTAGCTTAGAAATTTTCTATCAGTTTATTTGTAGGTACTTAACCGATATCGATAAAATTGAGTTGGGTTATACCTTATTTCCCCAGTTAAATTCAGTTTTTTAGAGGATTTTATTTTCATTATATTTTTAACTATTTTTTATTAATATCAATTACTTTCAATACAAAAATACTTTTACGCCCCAAAAACATATAACTGGAAATTATGAGAATTATCGTAAACAATAAACATGATGTTAAGGTAATATATATTTCTTGGCTTGTAGTAATATATTTTTCTTTAAGAGTTCCTCAAGGAACCTAATTTTCGTATAACCCCTTTCTGTAGTCCACGTGAAACGCGAGAAATTGCTAATACTAGAAAAAAGCTAAATTTAACTATTATTTTGGAATTTATGTTTATATTGAACTTATTTTACATTCATATTTAATTCCAAAAACCAATTCATATTCTTCGGCTTTTAAATTTTAATAAAAAATATTCAGATACATATTATCTTTTTTTAGAATTATGAAGTCAACTTTCAATTTTTAACTATATAAAAGAAATGTTCGTCATTACATTCATTATTTTGAAGTAAATTTAATTAATAAACAAATAAGTAACTTAGATTTAAAATCTTTTAAACTATTTATCTTGGTGATTAATTTATATTAAAATCCAGTAAGATTGCATGTTTCCGTGTAACAACTCGAATAAAAGCATCACGTCTCAAAACAAATTCTTGACTTGAATATAAAAATACAAGCTATATTAACCTTACCTTAAGTAAAATCTTCAAAAAAAATATTCTAAGCCAAATGATAGCATTTGTTTATAGCAATAAAATCATGCATAGTATACAATATGGTTTCACCAAAGGCAAATCAATAACTAATGCGGATACCACGCTTCATAAGCATATTTACGACGCATGGAAGAAGTCACAGAATGCAATCGTGGTGTTTTGTGATTTATCTAAAGCCCTTGATTGCGTAGACCATCAAATATTAGTGTGCAAACTTAATCAATATGGTGTGCATAGTGCTGCACTTCATCTTATTGCCTACTACTTGAATCAAAGAGTTCAGACGGTTGATGTAAATAATTGTAAATTGGTTGGATCTCACCTAAAAATGGGTGTTCCACAAGGATATATTCTAGGCCCTTTCTTATTTTGACTGTATGTTAATGATTTGCCCTTTTACGTAAAAGGACTATGTGACATTGTACTTTTTGCTGATTTTTGACAAAGTTAACAGTGCTCTGTCACGTGTTCTTCATTGGTTCGAAATTAATAACTTGGTCTTAAATACTAAGAAATCTAAATGCATGGAATTAACACTTCCTAATGTAAAAATTCAAAAATTGTAGTATGCTCCTTAATAATAAAGTGTTAAAACTGATTGACTCAACAACTTTCTTAGGTATAACTTTAGATAAAAAGCTGGAAAAAACTCCCCCATCTCTCGACACTCGCAGGCAAACTTAGCTCAGTCGTCTCTGCAATTAAAAAAGTAACACAATTAACACACATTAATAAGGCTGGACTCGTTTATTTTAGTTATTTTCACAGTGTTTTGTCTTACGGTACTTTACTATGGGGTAGCGCTGCCGAAATTATTTCTGTATCTATTTTACAAAAAAGAGCTATACGGGCTATTTGTAACTTAAAGACTAGAGACTCCCTAAGAGATGTTTTTAAAGAAATCAGTATTCTTATGGTCGCTTCTCAGTATATTTTTATCAACTTACTATATATACGCCCAAATTTAAATGCTTATATTAAAAGCAGCGACAAACATACGATCAATGCAAGAAATAAAAATAGGCTCGTAACGACTAAATTTCGAATTCAAAAAGTTAACAAATCCTTCATACACTTGAGTATAAGCATGTATAATGAATTTTGAACATGAATTTAAGTATTAAAAGCGTAAATATATATAAATAAATCTTATATATATATATATATATATATATACATAGATCTTATATTTTATTACTTGATGAATGTTGTCTAAAGAAAAGGAGAAAATTTAATAACTATAATCTGTCTCTGCGTGGAATAATGGTTATATATCTAAGTCCATCTTTAGTTCTGGAAATTATTGAACAAAACTACAATCCATTCATTGCATAAGAAATAAAACGTATTTTTCCAACTGAAGTCATGTTTAAAATATTATTCCAATGCTGGGAATTTGTGCAGTATGCAGCTGTGATCTGGTACAGCTGATATGTCATTTACCATATCATACCCGTTTTACGGTTAACAGCATATTTTAAAATAAAAGACTGTAAATACTTCGAATGAAACGAATTTAATGAATGCATATAATACTAAAAAATACTAGTCATATATTTACAGTATTTTTTTTATAATTTAAAATCTTGATTGACGTTGTATTTTTTTGTAAATTAAAATTTATACTTAAGATATACCATTTACATAAATATGTTGTAGTATCAATTTATATTCTCTTTATTTTTACTACGAATTTATCTTATTTATAAATTCTTTATGTACTTTTACTATATACCTTGCAACTACGTACAATTTTTGCAGTTATATTTAAACTATTGGTACAAGTAACGCTTAATTTCGCTCTAAAAATATTCTACATTAAATTTGTTTTTCTGTAGCAGTCAAATACATTCATAAAAATTGATATCACATTTTAAGAATATGCTAACATTAATGAATATTAATATAACATTTTCGAACAAAAACAACAATCTGAAGTTTATTTTAAAACTTAAAGTATTTGCACAACGTGACGTCATTAAACATTTTATATTGGACCAAGTTAATTATGTAGAGATGATAAATTAAATGGTGAAAATTAATCAATTTGAAAGTTCAAGAGCACTCGTGTTAATAATATCGGGTATCAAAGGATTTCACTCACGAGGCTTAACGGTAATTATATTTCTACCTTTAATACATCACAATATAAATGATTGTAAATTAACGTGGAATTACTTAATTATCACTGTCCAATTTAAATTGTCAACATTTTAATTATCATTACACAATCCACATGGTTGAAAAATATGAATAATTTAATTGTTATTATACTTTATTTATTTAAAATATAATAAAATAAGTATAAGTATAATAATTTTACAATATAATGCAGATAAATGTTTGATATTCTATTTTTAAATTTCATGATTATGACGCAATATATGAAACCATCGCTTGTTCAGAAGTTAATTTAATTGTTGTTTTTGTTTGTAAACGAATTTGGGAGTGGTAATAGCTATTTGTGCTACATTCTGGAATAATTTTACTGAAGGTAATTCACTTATGGAAACTCACAATAACATGTTTGAATTAGTGTATTTTTTATTATTGTTTATTAAATAATGTTAGGTGGTTAATGTTGTAACAAGCACAGCGATTAATTCAAACCAGCGCTGGACTCACGTATTCCTATAAAATATGAGTGTACTCCGTTTTTCATAGTCATTTATTCTTTTATTTATATTTAAAGACGTTTATTAATGTTTAGTTTAGTTAAATAAACAATAAAAAAAATCGTCTCTGCAGGAATTCGAATCAGTGACTAGTAGCAACTATAAATAAGCCTAACATACTTACAGATATGTACAAACGTTAATTTCGGTTGTGGAATTTTTGCAATGTTTATCTCTACTGCAAAGTTAGAAACAAAGATTAGGATTTTCGAAAGAAGCCTAATAGATGTCACCACCGTCCTTATCGGGACGAATTAAAGACGATTGTCTTTATCGGGACGGTGGTGACATATAGAATGGTAAATTATTTGAAGCGGTATAACGAGATACGGTAAATGACTCGTTAGTGACGGTTTGGTTTCCTAGCTGTTGCAGGTTTCAATTCCATCCCATGTAGATTTATTATTAATTTTATATTTTTTACTTTTTTATTATATTTGTTTTCATCTTTTTTTAGTTTTATTAATGTATAAACATTAATTAAACTAGTGCTTGACGTATTTTGTAAACAAAGTATGGCTTGTTAATATAAACCCAGATAATGTGATTTTTATATCAAACCTACTTCTTATGTATTTTCTCTCATAATACTAAAATAAAAACAAGAAAAGATTCGCAGATTGTTGTTCGAACTCTGAGTGTACTTTAAATTCATGATTTTGTAGGTTTCTGAACTTTCGATGTCACAAGGTTTAATTTTTCAGAGGGGGGGATGGGTTTGTATAAACAATTAATAAAAATATAACAATATTTTTATTAATAAAAATATAACAATATTTTAACTAACTAAATAAACTTCTGTATTTTACTTAGATCTTTAAGATGCTGGGTTCTTGTAATAACAGATCAGACTCACCGACTCACCTACTTTTTTCTTAGAGATCAAGTAATTTAACCTAGCTTTTTAAAAGAAAACAAACAACCCGAACCATGTTGCTTAAGTTCAGTTAAAAAGTTCAGTTAGTTAGTAGTACAAGTTTATAAGAATTAAAGTAGGTATTATTATGATGTTTTAGGTTAAGTATGACTTAACGTAAAACATTTCACTTACGTGAAGAACTCTCATGAAAATTATATTTATATTTAAATATTTTCTAATAAGATCTAACTATTTTATGTAACTCGCTTATCAAATAAAGGTGAAAGCAGACCAAAAAATAATTATGAAGGAGGTTATATTATTATTGTGTTTCATTGTAATCTACCATAATATGTCAGAAGGAACAGAGTTTGCCGTCAAAATATTTGATACTGGGTTTAATTCACCGATTAATCCAATATCACCTGATACCACGTAGAGACCCATAAATATGGAACGTTAATTTTTTCCACTTTCATGGTCATAAACAAAAAAAAAATGATAAATCTGTAATTATTCTCTTCTGGAGTAAGTTCAAATAAAATATCCAAATTCCAAAACTAGTTGTTAGGGTTTTCGTTATTAATGGGGAATTGGAGGGTTAAAAAAATAAACAATTTGTTCTAGGAAGTTTATACATTCCAAAGTCTTTATAATACAATATAATTGTTTGCAAGTGTAGTATTTTTAGCTTCAAAGTGAAACGTAACAATATTTTTATATTATTGTTATTTAAGTCTTCGTGTAATAATTCAATGTAAAACACATTAATTGTCGTAATGCAATTATACGCTATTGTAACAAATTGTTCTGAATCAACATAATTAAGATATATTTATCCGTTTCAATATCTTGGAAAATATAAAAACAAACCAGAATTAAAACTCGCAGCCCCAAGACGTCATTCATTGCCCACCCTTCGAGCCTTTGTAATATTTTCATTTCAAATTTTAATCATAACACTTTAATTATATTTATATATTTAAATGTATTCAATTTTCTCACATTTTCAATTGTTTTTCAAAATTCAATTCAAAACTATTTAACTCGAGTTAATTACAGTGTCAACTGTGACTGACATAAACTATAATAATAATACATTTATAATTAATTCATTTTTTCACATTTATAATCAATTTATTTGTGTTTATGATTTTTAAAGTTATTAATTACATTTCTTTATTTATTCATACTGTTAAAAGTTGTATTCAACTAAGATTCCTTCTTAAAATATTTTTGAACTAAGTCATATCCAATGGTGTTCTTTGAAATGTCAATATAAAAGTCGTTCAAACGTTAAACCACGCTGGTAAATTTCATCAAGTAGATCTTGGTTCGTCTTGAGAATTGTCGGACATAAAACAATCTATCCTTGAACATGTTTTATTACTTTTTCGACGGTTATAAAATGGAACACACAGATAATTGAAATAGTTTCCATGTACAATATAGTACATGTTTTGGTTTGTTATATACAATATAAACTGGTTAAAAATAGGATAATAAATAAATAAATATAAAAATAATGTATAAATATAAGTATAAAAAATAAATAATAATGATAATTTATATATAAATATATTTATTAGTATCCTTTAGTCTAGTTTATAATCTTTTTTGGTACAGACTTTTGAAATATCGGAATTTGACACGTAACACCAACAAATAACGCTGTGTATTTAAAAATCTTTTTTTTTTTTAATTTATATATAATACATTTTTTTAATAAAAATCTGCTTTCGCTATGTTGAGCTTATTGGAAGAAATATATATATATTTCAACCATTTGCACTTCCCAATCTTATTTTTACATGTTTATACACTCTACTTGTTCCTGTCTAGCTCTGAGACTCCATTAGCATATAAACTCATTTCATCCCATTGAATTCGACTCAATTTTAAATTGAAATATGTACAATAAGATATTTAATGGCTGCACAAATAAACTGCAAAGAAAATCAACACAATCAACCTACTTGAAATTAGTGTCGGAATACATTATATTGTTTTAGGTAAAGCGATAAATTTGTTATTCTTATTATTTGCTTCTAATTCTTAAATATAATTTAGTTTACTCAAGGTAGTTAAATATAACTTGAAAATAATAAATTCTTCTTTAATATAACTTTTTAGAAGGATATAGTCCTTTAATATAACTTTTTAAAAGGATATAGTCTTTAACACAATCATTACAGGTTAGTCAAAGATCAAGTTTGTGAAACATTTTTCTAAGAATGTTTTTCTTTTGAAGAAAACGTTACAAAAGGTGAAAAAAGAAAAAGAAAGCAAAGACAATAGTTTCGGAAATCAATTGGTGTTACAGAAAACTTGTTACACAAGAATTTCAATTACTATACATGAAGAAGTAACTGGTAATGATAGTACTCCTTATGGATAAATATATAATCACAGAAAGGAGTACTCAAAGACTGTAAGTCTTCGAGTTTATTCATATTTAATTAAACGTTGCTTTGCTTTAGGTTGGCCTTTCGAAAACGCTCAACAAAACAACATAGCCCCATTAGCTTCTTAATTAATCAAGATATATATAAGTATATAACAATATTTATGTTGGTATTAAGTTCACATATCAAATTATTTGTCTTTTATATCAAACAAATCAGGTTTTTAGGGGGCCGAGAGGAAAAAAATATCATTCTGGTTATATTTTCTAATGTATATAACTATTTTAATTAGTGTTTCTAAGTAACGAATCTTTGGATGACCTGATTTCTCTGAAGTTTTCTAAGGTCATAATACCTTATCCCACACAGGACCGACTTTACCATTAGGCAAACAGATCGAACGCTCCAGGTACCAGTGCCGGGTTTAAGCGGTTCCAAAGTGGTAAAATATTTTTTTTCCTACTAGAAAAAAAAATAAAAACTTGATACACAATACTGAAACCGTTTCAGAAATTCATCAAAATTTTTAAGCACTTGTGAAAATCCTAGCCTCTTAAAACATTTATCTTGCACAGTGATTTACAATCTAATTTAGTAATGTATTATCTTGGCGTGTGTGTGTTACTCGTATAAACGCTTAACGTTTTTAAGCATTACTTCCGTGACTGGAATTGGACATAGGACACTGTTTTCCAAAACAAATGCTGTTTTATAATGTATGTCTAGACAGACTTAATACTAAACTTGTACTTTAAAAATAATATTTTAATTATTTTCTGAACTAATCTTTGTAGCGTTATCATTTATTTTGTAAATATTGTAGACTTGGAACCGCTTTGTTGGGCTTTTCAGAAGTTCACAAGAAAAGGATAAGCCATATAATTAATTAATATATTACATAATTACAAAAAAGTTGGTCTTTTTAATGAAATTGACAAATTGTTAATTCGTTAAATCACTTCGAGCTGTTGCTAAGGTATTTTTAAGTTTTACAACTTGTAGGAATTTATTTCGAATGCAAAATTAGTTCCAAGTTTTTCACACTGAATAACATGCACCCACGTATAATTTGTATTTCTACAAAATAAATAGAATCTAAAGTAAACGAAAATTTACTTAACGAACTTAGTTATCTTAGCAATTTACAATATATAATATACTCATTTCAACACTACACCATTTATGTAATTGATATTAAAGAGGGTCATGGGTCATAAATATGTACCTATAAATATATTGTAAATATCTAATCGAAGCTTCGTACCCTGTGTGTGTGTCAAATTGTGTCAAATTTGGGTCATGTTCTTACTTTTTAAATAATATTTTTAAAGTAGAGAAAACAACGAGAAGTGTTATAGAATAGAGAATACTTTTTGCAGCAAAGACATATATTTCCATTATTAGATATAATCGATTTTTTGCAGCATTTTATTTCTAACATTAATTAAACATATAGAATTTTATAACTTCCTGTAATATTTAAACAAAGCCGTAATGATCAAAAATTATTAATATTAATAATTTGATCGTCTTTCAATATTTTATATAATTAAATTTTCAAGTAAATTCTTGTTGGTACTTAAGCAGTATAAAGGGAAACATACTACAAAGAACTTTTCAAAGTCAGAAAAAATATACTCCTTTGAAACCTTTCTTAAAACAAACCTTAAAAAGCAGACTCTTTGTTCAGGCCCCTTAAGAAATAAATAAATTAAAACTGTGTATAAATTTATGCAAAATATAGAACTATTTACTATTATACATTATCTGTTGAATGTTTGAGACCTCACCACAGATGACATCTTACCTCATTATATGAAATTAAAATAAAGCCAAAGCTAGATATCTAAAACAAATGGTATTGGTAGAGAATACCGTAAGGGTTATTGTTAAACAAGTGTACTAATGGAGTTGTCTACAACAAAGTTGCTTCGTAGTAGAGAATATTGTACCGCCCTATTAATGTATAAACATGTAACAACAATAATCGTCACTTGACTCTTTGCGTTTGTAAATTTTATGTACTTTTAAATTAGACGTAACAATATTTATTTCTTTTATATATGTTTTTTTTTGTACTGTATTACACTCTCTGATCTGTATGTAGTAAGGGTATTGTATAATATTTATATATGTTTTATTTAAATGCTTTATGCCAAAATAATAAATTGAAATCTGAAAAAGAATATATAAAAGAATACTATAAAAGAATTCATTCATTTACTTCCCACAAAAGAAAAGAAGTATTACTATTTTGTCAGATAATTTAGGTACTCCCTCTCCAGATATTGCAATATAATCAATACTAATTTTGATGAATATAAAGTGAAATGTGTCTGATTTTCCTAAAAACTTCCTCTCAACTCTCGAAGGAGTTCCATTCGGAAGTACCTGTATTTTTCCGTCTCTTTGTTCGTTTTCAAGAACATTATGTTATACACAACAACACTCATATTATATATATAACTTTCGAGAAAATTTATACAACATCACAGTTGTTTAAACTTTCTGTCCATGGAGTAAAACTGGTCAGATACTTAATGAATAATGTATACGTTAAAAAAATTGACATTAAAGGTTTCTTTTTAACATTGATCAATTAAATGTTATGTCTCTATTGTTTTCATGACATGTATTTTCATGCGCATATCATAACCACACATAAATTCATTTTAAATGTTTATTGATTGATTGAATTGTTTTATTATTGCGTCCATCTGTGTATTGTACAATATTAATAAAATATAAAATTAATTCAAGGATATAAAAAAATTGATAGCCAAATTAAATGCATTTGTTTTGAAAATTTTAAATATATATTTAAAATGTTATCCTATTTTTTTTGTAGATTCATCTTTAAGAATTATCTTAAAATACTTTCATTAAATCCATAATTATCATTATCAAAGGGATTGAAAAGTTATTGTTATTGCCTCTGTTATGAAATAAAAAGAAAATAATATTTTTATGTCAACAATATCACTAGACAACAAATATAACAACAATAGGTAAACATTGTTTTTATAAATAAATTCACATTATACATTCTTTTCATAAATAATTTTCCTGTTATGTTTTCAGAAAAGTAAATGACATTATGTTGAAAGCCAAAACTCTTAATTAATAATACAAATAACTTTCATATGAAACTTAGTACAATTGAGGAAGAGAATAAAGTTGTTACAAAACAACCTCAGGACATTAAAAAGATACACTAATTTCGAGGTAACTTTCTAGAATACAATACCTTAGTGTCGTCTCATTAATACAGTTTAACGAAAACTTTCATCGTTTCGTATTTCCCACGTGCCTTAGTTCTTGTTCCAGAATGTTTCTATTATAGTTGTTGTGAACATTCTTTGAATTAAAAACGACAGCGGTAAGCAGTAACATTGCAGTTATACAAACGTTACCTGCAATAATGTTATTGTATTTATCAAATAAAATAAAAGATACTTTCCTATGAATTCAATGGAACATTTAAATATAATGTAAAAAAGAATAGCTGCAAACTTCGATAAGCTAGAAAAGTTTTACAAATCTCGTTTGGTTTAATTTTTCATTAACGAGACTTTCCACAATCTTAAATTAAATATCGAACATCTAAAACAATAGTCAATATATTTTTTTTTTTTTTTTTGTTTTTAAGAACATTGTAAATTGGTGGAAGGTTCAGTTTCATTCAAGGTAAAGGTTCAGTTAATTATTATCTAACTATTATCTCTCAATATAATTTAAATAATTTTCAATATTTAAAATCATTCCTATTAGTTTATGACCGAAAGAAAATTTCGTTCATCGTAACATTTTAAACTCGGAACAAAAATATATGAAATAAGGCGAAGCTTTTTAGCAATCCATGGATTCACCGTGCGGGTGCCGGGCCCATCGCGTTGCAAGGAGAGGAGTGCAAGCAGTGCCTGGGACTTGCGACCCAGGAGTAGGTTTAAGGAGCCCCGTTATTATGCGCAAAAACGCTCACCTTCATCCTTCACACTCCTCTCCCTACCTAACCAAATTTGGAAAGAACCTACTAATGCCGCCTTTGAAGTACGTTCTAGAAATGAACCGATGCTTGTTCTAGAAAGGCCAAGATCTTTAAGTAGGCTATAGAGAGATTTTGCTGTTATACCTCTCGCTCCCACTTCTACCGCGTACAAACTAACTATAAATTTATTCCTGATCAGTTCGTTGGTTAGTTCGTAATACTTATTGAGCTTGAATGTGTGATCCCTTGGGATGTTTGTTTCCCAAGGAACAGTAAGCTCCACAAGTATCACGCGCCTCAGATGTTTCGAATACAGGAATAAGTCCGGTCTGGATGACGAAACACCAACATCCCCAGGGATTTTGTAATGCTTTTCATACATGTCCATCATGAGAATCCAATCAGGAGCCGCGCCTAATATTGAATAAGGCTTCGCTTTTGATTTTTTTTTGGAGGAGCCTTCTTTTACGAATTCTATAGATCGTTTGGTGGTTGTTATACCCTTTCGCGCTCTTGCCACTGAAAGACTAACCGCTTCCCGTATGATTTCTAATACCTTGTCGTGGCGACGCGAGTATTGACCTTTATCTAAAAGTACCCTACACCCTACTAATAGGTGTTTCGCGGTTCCTATTGCCTCCCCACAGATGTTGCAAGACTTTTCGGTGGCTTTGCCCCATCTTACTAAATTACTTTGATCTGGGAGAGTCATTTGGAATGCATTAAGATAGAATTTTAATAATGCTGGGGACCAATCATAAATTAAGGTGCGCCACTTCAAAGCTAGTGGAATACAAAAATCTCCTATGGTCACCCATTCGTTTTGAATTTCTAGGCTCATCGCGTGGAGTCGGTAATTATCGATTTCGTCTTGTCGAATAAAAGATTTTGTTATGCCTATGTATTGAACTTTTCTACTTGATCCTAGCCCTACTTTATTTGTTTGAGCACCTATCATAAATTTTTTATGGAATTGAAGTCGTGACTCGAGCTCTGAGGCAACTTTGTCTTTTGGGAGAGAAGTTACAGTATCATCTTTAGATTTTCCGATGATATGTCTTTTGGTAACTCTTAGATGTTTGTAGAGCTCCGATGGTTTCTTTAATTTTAATCCAAAGTTGTTTCGGTCTCTAAATAAGGTTGAAGAGTCCGCTGAGTGCGCTAACCCGAGCAATAACTTCAATGTCTTTATGACGCTTGCATCTAACTTTGACAAAAGGGTTTTATTTATATCATACACGAGGAAAGGCCAATTTAGACGTGATGTTAAATAATTATCGTAAATCCAAGCTTTTTTGACGTTACTTATTGGATGGTTGTCTACCTTTTTGAGATCGTTTAAAAAGCTATCGACTATTACATCCAACGATGGAGTACGGCCTTGGTAATCGATTTTTTTACCTAAAAATTTAAACGGAGCTGCTTCCGTAACCGTACTAACGCACTGACCGCCTATTATAAGACCCGGATCGTAAGAGGTATATTTGGTATTCCGTCTACCCAGACACAGACTAAAACATTTACTTGGTTTTGTCCTCAATCCGCCGGTCCACGTACAGTAATCCTCAACTACATTTAAAAGTACCTGACATTGTTTCGGATTACGTGTCAGTATCGCGAGATCATCTGCAAAAGCTAGTATGGATTCTGTGTATTTGTTGTTGAACTTAAACCGATAGCCCCACTTTTTTTCATTTCTAATTAATTTGTCTATTAAAATATTAATAACTATATTAAATATAATAGGAGAAATACAACAGCCCTGAAATAAACCAACGTTATAATTAAGTGGTTTTGAATGGTTTTCATTAAAAATTATAGATAATTTTAATTTTGAATAATATGATGCAATAATGTCGCGAACTACCGTAGGAAAGTTATACCATTTAAGCGCGAACATCATTAGTTCATGTCGTACCGACCCAAAGGCGTTTTCTAAGTCTATCCAACAAACCGTAATTTGTCCCTCGCTAGTTCTAGCATCTTTAAGGCTTTCCGATTTTAACGTATTATGTTCCAGGCATTCAGAAATTCCGGGCAAAAACCCTTTCTGGTGATTAGGCCTGAAACATCTATTGTTAATCATGAACTGCGTCATTTTAGTTTGTAAAAAAGAGAAAAATATTTTGGAAATTGTATTTGTTAGGGCTATCGGTTTAGTATCCTTGGGATTATTGACATTGTCGTTTTTCGGAATGAGGACAAAAAGGGCTTTTCCGAAAGATACCTGTATTTGCTTTCTTGACCAGATTTTACCGAATATATTTAAAAGATGTTTATGGAGCGACGGACATTTTTTGTAAACTATATAAGGGATATCATCCGGACCTGGTGCTGACTTAGATGGTTTCATTTTAATTATTTTATTGATTTCCTCCAAAGTTGGTGGGTTGGCTTGAAAATCTTCAGTAGGAGTCTCAGGTTTGTGTTCGTTTGGATCCCCATATAGTCTTTGGTTTTCTGGCACTTTGTATGTGCTTTTATAATGGTCGAAAATTTGCTCGTTATTAGGAGAAGCTTACCTTTTTGATCTTTGAAAATGTTTTTTGAGTATTTAAAAGGATTTTTATCAAAGTCTACTTCATGTTTTGCCCGATCAAAGCTATCACGATTTTTCGTTATTTGATTTTGTTTTGTTATACCTTGGATAAGTTTAAGAATTGATCGCAATGCCCTAGACCGTTGGTGACTAAGTTGATTATCGCCTAAGGCTTTGGCTATACGAAGTTTCTCTATAAGATCTCTTTTTTTCCTCCTCATTTTGAATTTAAAACCGTTTTCTTTATTTTTGTGAGCATAACGATTCGTAGGTAGATTAAAGTAGTCGTAAATAGTATTTTGGAAAGTCTCTACTTGCGCATCGAGTACCTGATTTGAGCCCGGGTGCTCTAACAGGGCCGCTATATTTTGGTCATGTACTTTCCAGGTCGATTGTTTTGTATTTGGAATGCTAAGACGCGTCCGGATGGTCATAGACTCCTGGTAGTTTTCATTCAATGGCTCACCATGAGATATATGAGGGTAAACTCTATCCGCAGTGAAAACTGAAGATCTTACCGACGGTTGCCGCACTTCAGCACCATTGTGTGTTTTTAGATGTTTAATAAACCAGGCTCGTCTTTTGTAATTTTTCCCGCACGTAGGGCATTTCAGTTCCGTTATCGCGCCGTTTTCGCCGTAATTGTCAACCGGTGGACAGTTCTTCCGCCCCCCCCCTCTCGGACTGTCCTAGGGGTATTTTTCTTATTTGCCAAAAAATAAATATTTTTTGTTGATATTTTTTTTAAGGAAAACTTAGTTTTATGAATCAATACAAGACGGAAAAGATTTTAAGGGAAACCTCTGGGAAACCATATCGAAGTTCTTTTGTGTTTTTTGAGTAAAATATTATGAATATCAAATTATTCATGCTGAAGTTTCACCCTCTTTCATTGTCATATATAATATTTTTTGTATATACTTTTGTAAGTACTGAAGCATCGTAAAGGGCATAATATTTCAAAGAACTTTTCACGAAGTCACAAAAAAGTCACAAAAATGTACTACTTTGAAACTCTTAATAACACAAAGGGCTAAACTTTAAAAAGATAAACCCTCTCTTTGTAGAGGACACTCTAAAATAATTAAATTGCCCCTGTGTGTTAATATTTGAACAAAATGAAGAACTAAGTTAATATTAGATATAAATTATTAAGAGGGAACTCGCTAACGCACTTTATATTTATGACAATGTTTTATTAATTGATATATATCTTATTACTACCCTCCAACTATAGGAAAGCTAACACACTATTTATATTTATTCTGTTCTTCACATTTTCATAAAATTATACGTTTTGAATATCTTATTAGATTCAAATTTTATTTTATTTACTATTTTTTGATAAATCATAAAAAAAAAATGTTTACTAAGTTTTACATATACTATTTGTTAATTGGCTAAGAAATATTTAAAAATTTTAATAAGAAATACTTTGGTATGTAATATCAAAATGAAAGACGGATATACTTTTTAATAACCATGAAATTGACATAAATCACTACCCAATATTTTATTCAGTTCTGAAACAAATTACCTTTCACCCGAAAATTATTAAACCGCAATAACCAAGTAATTTGTAATTTGCATGTTAACACTGCACATAACGAGTTTAAATAACGGGCTTAAGATACGTATTTTCAATATGGAAAAAATTTATAATTATTACCGTCTAAAACTTATTATAAACTATTCTTTTATAATATAATATATTCTGTTTTTATCCACAATAACACCCACAGTTTAATATTATTATAAACTGTGGGTATACCCACAGTTTATAATAATAAGATTTAAGAATTTCAATATATTATAATATTATAATTTATAATAATATTAAACTATGGGTATTATTGTGCATATCAAAGGATGATCCAAACTTGGAGTTTTAAAAACTGTGACATCAGCATCGCTGATGTCACAAATCTCCTCGTTATCCTTACTCATTGTTATAAGTGACTATAAAGTTTTAATAATCAATTAAATATGGCAGTAGTAGTAATAAGAATTATAAGTTAAATAATAATTAATAAATAAATCAGTAAAGGCGACACGGTTATCCAAACTATTTTATTTTTACTATAATAATGATTAATAATATTTGGCGGGAACTAACAGAATAACAAAATTACTTTTACTCACAATCTCTCTTGTTAGAATATTAACAGGGTCCAGGAGTATCAGCGATTCCGCTCACAGATCAGACTACACAGTTAATGTCTCTCCCGCAAATTGTCCCTTATTATATTCTCTAGATCGCTACCGCCATTACAGTCATACCATAACAATTGCAAGATTGAATAATAAATAGTTTCTTAAATTTGAATCATTATAAGACTATAATTAATTATCAATGATAATTAATTATTTAAACATTTTTACTTACAATTTAGTTTCTAAACATAACAATAATAACAATAGTAATACAAATATGATTATAATAGCAAAATACAAGGTCGTAGTAAAAAGTCATTACAATCTCTTATTTTAATAATTATAAAGCTAACCTTATGGAATTTGTAAATAATAATAATCATTTTGAAATAATTAATTTAGTAGATTGATTATCATTTGATTACCTGCCGTATTTAGGATCATTCAATATCAATTGCAGGTCTTGATAATAATTTCTTAGATTTTAATAATTAAAAGACTACAATTGATTATTAATAATATTTAAAAATGTTTAAATGATTATCTAAACATTTTTAAATATTATTTAGTTTCTAAACAAAACAATAATAACAATATTAATATGAAAACGCTTACAAAAGCAAAATACAATCTCATGGTAAAAAGTCAACATAATCACTTATTTTGATAATTATAAATTAGTACCTCAAATTTATGAATAGTTATAATTAATTTTAGATAATAAATTTCGTAAATTTATTATTAATTGATTGATGGTCGTCTTTGCGCCGATACGGCCATACTGATCGGCAGTGCGTGCTCTGCACTAGCCTTAGCCTTATCTGGAAATAATTTTGTGTTTATTTTAAATAGGTATCCGTAAATCAGAATGTATTATGAGAGAAATGTCTTTAAAACAATGGTGTTCAATATGCTACTGTGTTATTACCACAGAATTTTATAGAGTACTCTCTTGCTTAACTATGTTAGTATTCGTTTATTATAAAAATAATTTATTGTAATTTATTTGCTGTACTTTTACCACAAAAGTCAACAGTTATTGATTTATAGGGACATGATGCTGTGTTCTGGGCGGTCCTGTTCGCCGTGGTACACAGAGGTTCTAAGGGATAAATGAATACAGGTTGATGCTGTGCTCTAGATCTATGATCGTGGTACACAGAGGTTCTGAAAAAGAATAGGCAATGTTGCCAAGACATATTATTATTAATAATATTAATTATAATAATATTTTAATTTACTATTTTATTATTACTGTTATGATTACATCATTATTATTTTTTAAAATCGCCATAACCTTATAAGTTAATTAAGTAGAGTAGATTAAAGTATGCTCACCATAGTGTTTTAATGGCTACTACAAGCCACTGATGCTTCCCCCTCATTGACGTGATTTGAAGTGGAGGCTTGCGGTTCCAATGGTAAGTCCTCTTGCGCTAATGGTTCCTCTGTTGGTGTACCAGTGGTCTCGACTTGCGCCGATACGCTTTGTTGCTGTCCAGGCTGTGGGGCTCTGCGAAGTTGGTCATGAGCCACTTTACGTGGTCGTCCTCTACCTATTACTTTCTTGATTAAATAGCGATCATTGTCCAATATGCTACAAATTTCATATGCTTCACTGTATTTTAAATCCAAACATGTTTGATTACGTGGATTATTTTTTATTAAAACATAATCACCTCTTTCAAAAGCATGTATTTTAGCTTTATTCTTATTAAATCTTTCCTTTGCTTTTTCAGCGGCAGTAAGAATCTTTTGTGTAACATGTTGATAAAGTTGATCTATGTTAATGGTCTGATCTTCAAAATTTACTAAAGATAGAAGCTCGGGTGGTACACAGTGCTTGCGCTGAGTAATTAAAGTAAGTGGTGCGGTACCTGTAGTATTTTGAGGCGTACAGTTGAAGGCTAATTGTAGGCTGTCTAGCATTGTCGACCAGTTATTAGTTTCATAGTTATTAATCATTACCAGACCATTTTTCAGAGTTGCAACTATTCGTTCAACTTGGCCATTTGCTCGGCTAATTCCTGGCGATATGGTATGAATATTGATGCCCACTTGTTCACAGTATATCTTGAATTCACCCAAGAATTCGCGGCCGCCATCAACAATAACTTCCCTAGGAGTTCCAAACAAATGTACTAAACGTTTTAATGCAGCCAAAGTACTTTGGGGGCTTTTATTAGTCGAATAATAAAATAGGACATATTTTGTAAAAGCATCAATTATAATTATGACATATTCATGGTTATTCGTAGTACCTAATTTGCCAGTTATGTCCATATGCACTACTTGAAATGCAGCTTTAGGTTTTGGAATGGGGTGGAGTTGTACTTGCACTGCACCCGAGTGCCCTTTAGACGTTTTGCATACAATGCAATTATCCACAAAGTTTCTAACGATGCTAGACATTTTAGGGAACCAGTATGAATCTTTTACCTTATTTAGGGTTTTTCCCATCCAGGGTGTTTCAAAGCAGTGTGATATGTATTAATCAAACTCCACTGGAATGCTTTCGGTACGACAACCGCTTTTTGGGCTTGCGTGTTAGAATCCAACCACATTTTCATTAGAATACCATTTTCAAGACTATACCCTTCTACTGGTTCGTCGAGTGCGAGTGAATCTATTACTGGACGAAGATTTTCGTCCCGTCGCTGTTCAACCTTCAGCCATTCTAGATCTCGTGTCATAATATTAACATTCAACGTACCTGGATTTCGGCTGAAAAAATCGGCGTGCTGGATGTGTTCACCTTTCCGGTATTCTACTTCAAAATTATAATTCTGAAGAAATGCCCACCAACGATATACCCTCGGAAGTAGTTCTTTCTTATGTTTGGATGCTTTCAGGGCATTGCAGTCTGTTATTAGAGTGATATCGGCTCTCATATTCTGTAGTCCGCATGCTCATGTAGGCCACGGCGTGACGACGTCCATCAATCAACTGTACTAGAATGGCGCCATATCCAAGACTACTGGCGTCTGTGTATAATTCAGTAGGTGCGTTATCCTTAAAAATAGAAAGAACAGGAGCAGAGGTGAGATGTTCAATAATATCATTACGAGCTTGCTCATGTCGCTCGTTCCATTCCCAACGTGCTCCTTTTTTTGTTAGTGCATATAAGGGTAACATAATACGAGAAAAGTTCGGAATGAAACGGCGAAAATAACTAGCTAAACCATTGAATTGGCGAACCTTCTTCACATTATCGGGAATAGGCGATTTAACAAGAGCTTCTATCTTACGGGGACTCGGACGTACTTGACCGTCAGAAATAATATTACCTAGGTACTCTATTGATCTCTTGAAGAATGAAGATTTTTCAACGTTTATTGAAAATCCTGCATCCTGCAAAGCTATTAATATTCTTTCTATATTCATTAAACCTTGACTAACACTCGTGCATTTGCTTAGGACGTCGTCGACGTATACTTGTGCAATTCCTATATTAAGCAGTGGTTGTAAGGCCCTATTGATACATCGCTGATAAACTGAACACGCATTGCTTAAACCAAATGGCATTGTTAAGTATTCATACAATCCATCTGGGGTTACGAAAGCAGTTTTCTCTATAGAATTTGCCGAGATGGGAATCTGGTGGAAGCCGGCCGCCATATCAAATGAATTATAATATTTACCGTCAACTAATTGATCAATTTGGTCCGAAATTAACGGAAGAGGGTAGTGGTCCCTAAGCGTATTAGAATTCAACTCACGATAGTCGACGCATAACCTATCATCCCCGTTCTTTTTCTTTACCAATATAATCGGACTGGAATATGGTGACCTACTTTCTCGGATAATATTATGGTCTAGTAATTCTTGTATTATTTTTCTGACTTTTTCACGTTCTATAGGACTTAAACGATATGGCCTACGCTCAACATATTTGTCTAAATTTTTTAAACGTATTTCTAATTCCCCCGTCTTAACTCTTGTTGTGGGAAATCCTCTTATAAATAGGTGAACGTATTTATTAAGTAACATTTTTAATTTCTCTAATTCAGACTCATCCCTTATATCACAATCTAATTGATCAAACATCGCATTATTTAACTTCATATGCATTACTGTCGGTTGATGTACTAATCTAGCTCCATTAGAAGTAACTAAAACACTTAAACGTGTATTACTAATCAAATCCATCCCGACTAAAACATTTGAACTCAACTCATAATCGGGTACTATACAAAAAGAAATTTCTACACTAACTCCATCTATTTCGCATACCGTTTTTAAACTCACAAGTGATATTACTGGAGAATGACCAATGCCGCGTAAATAATTAATACCGTAAATTCTTTTCCCCGGTAATTTAGAAGCAACCGTTTCACACATCACTGAACATTCTGCTCCGCTATCGAAAATAGCAAATATTGAAAAATTACCAATGATTAAGCGCATTGAAGTCGTTTTGTTATCGCCTATGCAATTAACATTTGATAGAACAGACCGCTGACGTTTAAAACAATTCTCATAAGTATGACCTACTTGCATACAAAACGTACAAGGTGACCTATTTTGAGGCGTAGTAGCCGTTACATTTTTATCCTGTGAGGCATTTTTATTTTGATTTGAATTATTCTCAAGTGACTTAAAACGACAATCCCGGGTGTTATGATTATTCATTTTACAAATTTTACAGAAAGATGATATTTGAAAATCATTAAATCTTGTACGCTTACATGTAGCCTTGATGTTTGAATCGCTATGAAAACGTTTCTTTCCTCGGATCGAAGAAGCCACGGAGATAAGTTCCGGAACCGACTTGGCACGGGCGTTCATCAGTTCGATGCGTAGATGTTCATCATTAATGGTTCCAATCACTGCTTCAACGGCGTCGTCAGTGCTTAACTTACCTTTGGTTACCCGTTGCCACAGAACCCATGCTTGTGACAGAAACTCGGCTATATTTTTAGTATGGTCATAGGAATGTTCCCTAAATTTAATAATATCACGCGAATACCTACTTTCCGGCTCAAAAGTAGTGATAAGATTCTCTTCTAATTCTTTCCATGAGTCCGTTGAAATAAGCCAACTATCTACCCACAATTTTGCTCGGCCCTTTAGTAAGCTTCCTACCTTCATGCGTATATCATAATCATCCAAGCTATACTTCTCAATAGCCTTGGATATATGTTGACACCATTCTCGAACGCCTATATTACTATCTGGGTCATATGAGGGTAGAAAAAGATCACAAATTTTTACCTTTTCGTTTTGTTGAGTGGTCATTATCTTTTCAGACATGTGACGCATGGTCTGCATCATTTGCATGAAAAAATCCGTGGAGATATTGGTAATAGTATTTGTATTACTTACAGTTTCAGTTGAAGCGTTTGATGTACCAGGATTTCCGGCAGTGGAAGTGGAAGGGCATCCCACTTCTGATATCAAAGGATGATCCAAACTTGGAGTTTTAAAAACTGTGACATCAGCATCGCTGATGTCACAAATCTCCTCGTTATCCTTACTCATTGTTATAAGTGACTATAAAGTTTTAATAATCAATTAAATATGGCAGTAGTAGTAATAAGAATTATAAGTTAAATAATAATTAATAAATAAATCAGTAAAGGCGACACGGTTATCCAAACTATTTTATTTTTACTATAATAATGATTAATAATATTTGGCGGGAACTAACAGAATAACAAAATTACTTTTACTCACAATCTCTCTTGTTAGAATATTAACAGGGTCCAGGAGTATCAGCGATTCCGCTCACAGATCAGACTACACAGTTAATGTCTCTCCCGCAAATTGTCCCTTATTATATTCTCTAGATCGCTACCGCCATTACAGTCATACCATAACAATTGCAAGATTGAATAATAAATAGTTTCTTAAATTTGAATCATTATAAGACTATAATTAATTATCAATGATAATTAATTATTTAAACATTTTTACTTACAATTTAGTTTCTAAACATAACAATAATAACAATAGTAATACAAATATGATTATAATAGCAAAATACAAGGTCGTAGTAAAAAGTCATTACAATCTCTTATTTTAATAATTATAAAGCTAACCTTATGGAATTTGTAAATAATAATAATCATTTTGAAATAATTAATTTAGTAGATTGATTATCATTTGATTACCTGCCGTATTTAGGATCATTCAATATCAATTGCAGGTCTTGATAATAATTTCTTAGATTTTAATAATTAAAAGACTACAATTGATTATTAATAATATTTAAAAATGTTTAAATGATTATCTAAACATTTTTAAATATTATTTAGTTTCTAAACAAAACAATAATAACAATATTAATATGAAAACGCTTACAAAAGCAAAATACAATCTCATGGTAAAAAGTCAACATAATCACTTATTTTGATAATTATAAATTAGTACCTCAAATTTATGAATAGTTATAATTAATTTTAGATAATAAATTTCGTAAATTTATTATTAATTGATTGATGGTCGTCTTTGCGCCGATATGCATAAAAACAGAATATATTATATAACAGAATAGTTTATAATTAAAACTATGGATTTTAATTATAAACTCTCACTAAAGCTGCTTACAAATATCCGGTATAGGTATATGCTCAGTTTAATTAACGTAAAACTTAAATAACTGCTAAAATAATCAAGTTTTGTAAACACATGATTATTTTAAACAAAACAATAACATTCAGATTATTTAAAAATACTTTACCACATTATTTAACAGATATAATCTTATGATAATTCCGGAATTTTTTAATGACGGTGAAATAAAATTTATATTTTATTTCGTAATGTAGTTTTTGTCGATTAATCTTTTGGGTACTGAGGACTTTGACAGATTTTATTTTATCTGTAATCTAATATAGATTTAGTCAAAACAAGACAAGGCAATTTAATATGTAAATCATCTGAAAAGTTTGAGGAAGCCAATGGAAATTTGATAAGCAACCACTTGATCGAGGTTCTACATGGATCAAGGATACTTTATAAATATTATAAATTATTGAAATATCTTATAATATGTTTCTGAAGCTTATTTTCAAATTCTTAAGTTATTTTTAATTCATCGTGAATTTTAATAAGGTTTAGATTAAATACGCTTCACACAATATTCATTGAACAAAACTAAAATATGAAAATAAAATTTTTAGCCATCAACATTGAAATATACGAATACTATTATCGAATACTAGCAATGCTATCATGTAGCGTTTACTTGTGAGGACTGATCGAGAAACGGAATCAACCATCCACTGGTATATCAGTCCTTAAAGAACACAAGTTCTGTTCCACAAAACTATGCTATCTATAGACTTACAATATCTGTACGCAAAGCAATTCACAATGTGAACCACAATGAAAAGAAAAATATTAAACAAATTAACCAATGTACCCACATTTATTCTATATTTTTAAAATATTTTCCGAGCACCGGTCACTTTATCTACAAAAACACTTTTTAATTAAATTTTTGATGCTCTAAAAGATATGAATGATTCAATAACAAAAGCTGATTTTATTATATATTTTTTATACTGTTACATTTGTTTAAAAAATTAAGAGAAAATTGTTATTTGGCCATTCCAAAACGATGGCGGAACACGAGTAAACAACTAATAAACTTAAGTGTATTCGACCTAATGGAATTCTACTGTTGCGTACAAATAAAGTAAGCCGAAAGAACGCATAAATCTTTACAAATGAGCTGACGAGAACGAATGACTGAATAAATATATTTATCTATATAAAAGCCGTTATAATATTGCCATTCACAAAACCATTCGTTATTTAATTTCAGAAATTTATTTTACAGTCACTTTTTTGCTTTCTTAAGACCTATTTCAGCGTTCTCATTAAAATAGCTTAATTGTTCTCCAGAAAAACTGCATTATGAGCAGAGAATTTTCTTAAACTAAAATTATTCAGATAAGATTTTAATTGTCTCAATCCAATCTTAATGAAACTGACTTACATTCAAACATAAAAGCTGATTTAATTACATTTCGACTTGTTTCAAGTATCAACTAAATAAGTATATCTAATTGTTAAGCCGGTGGGAAATAGTGTTTGGAAAACATAAAAAAGCATTAATTTACATATACTTTGTATGTGACACAATAAATATATATTCTATATACACTTTAAAAATTGTAATGAGCCTACCATTACTAAACAAGTTTGTAGACAAATTAAAGCTTTATTTAACTAAATAATAAAACATAATCTTCTACAAATTATACAAGGAATTTGTAGCAATTAATTACTATAATAAATAAAAACATTACAAAGTTGACGGGAGACTGGTAATTAGTTTCGTTCTGCGACTGCGTGTTACAATTTAGTTTTGTTTGTGAAACCTTAGACAGAGAAATTGAAATATTACAAAATATTCATCTTAGTGAGGAATATTTGTAACCTCCACTCTTTTTCTCTTCTTCAAATGTGTTATAAAATGTGCTCATTCTTGAATTTAAACCCCATTTGTTTGTTTGATTTTAAATTGTTTTTCTTGTAAATTTTCTTTTATAGAACATACTTATAAATACCATTTTTAACATCGCTTTTTAAAACAATAATATAAATGATTATGTATTTCATTAATGCGGAACCAGCTATTTATTAATTAAGACACACTTAACTTTGAACTTTGTGTTGGAATATTTTTAAGTTACATCTAATATACATGCCAGCGGAAATGTATATTTAAATTGTAAATTCAAATACAGGCTTCATTTTGTATAATTCAAGTCAAGTTATCAAATGTTACAAAACAAACATTTAATGTCATACACAAATAAGTCTATACATAACGATAAGTGGTTTTACAAGATTTTTACAAGTGCTACAATGTTTAAAAGATTTTATTCAATATTTTAGTAATATAATATGTATTTATTTTAGGGTATATAGATGTTGCATTGAACGTGCTATCTTGAGATCTGTCAGCATGGCCGCAGAAATGGATTTTTATGTATGTATTTATAAATTTTCAGGTGGAAGATGGACGCTTTCACCTGAAATTTCTACCCTTATTATTATTATTATTATCTCTTTGAGTCTCTGTTCTACATTTCAAGTTTCAACATCTATTCCGTTTTATTTTTTTAAATGTGCTTATTTCTTTAATATTTTTACAATCAAAATCACGGTCGATGTGATGATTTGCCAAAAATTTTTAGTATGAGCGAACCTTAAAGATTTTTTCTTTATATGTACTGGATATTTACCGTGCCACTTTTCTAGTTATACAACTATTACCATTAGCCTAGCTTAGTCCATAATGATGTCTCTCTTCAGTATCAGTATAATATTTTAAATAATAAAAAGAAATATGGTGTATAGATAAAATAATATAAGATACATTCATTATTTTCATTGTCTAGACTGTAGAATCAGATGAAGATCTTTAAAATATTCTTACTTTAATTGTAAATTTATCGAATTGTTGGTATAATATTTCTTTATTTCTAAGACATCAACGATTTCTAAACGCTAATAAGATTAAACTTTAGCGCGTTACCTCGAACGAAATGCACCCACTCTTATTGTGTATTTCTACAAAGTTATTGTTATCTAAAGTTAGTGAAACTTTACTTATTTAACAAGCTTCAAGCAGTCAACCTTTTATAATATCAAGCTTATACAATTCTTGTTATATTTGTGGTATTATAGGTATTTTTTATAATTTTATTATTATTATTGGGTAGGTCTGATTTTCTCATTATTCTGAAGTATATAGAAAATAAAAAATATAATAATACGTCAGGACAGATTACACACATTGATCTAACCCCTAAGTAAGCAAATTATTTGCTTGTATTAAGGGTGTTCGACAACGATACAAATACATAGAAATACACATATAAATACTGAGAATATATTTAATAAACGACCAAACCCAGAAACACAGACATCTATGCTCATCACATAAATGCCTGTCTCTACCGACAATCGAACCCGAGCCCCATTGCGCCGTTTCACGTTAGGCGTCTGCACTAACCACTCGCCCAACGGGGCGGTTGATATATATCTCCCCTTTGCCTATCACTCCCTATTATTTTAAGTAGTGGTTGCCCACGGATCCAAATTCGACCGTAATCGTTAATTCGAATTAACACTATCCGATTTTTTTTTCTCCTATAAATTATATAATTATATATGTAATTTACGTATTTGGTTGATTAACACAAAGCTAATTACTTACTATTCACAATATTACAAAACATTGGTAATAGCTAGTTATGGTTGAAGCTATGTAAATTTTATATAATATTCATATCTTACTTTTACGAAAGTAATATATCATGCGGGCGATGAACAAACCAATAAGTTATGATGAGAAAAAGCTTCGGCAGGAAATTTGTATTTATGTGCCATATGTGCTTACAAGTTTAGGAGAAAATGCAAATATTCAAGCTAATAAAGTCGAAATTCTGTTAGATAACAGGTGTGTAGCAGCAGTTTTTAGGACATAAAAGCTACGACTATTAACAGTATGTTCGAAACAATAAAACTGAAATAATCTTTTAACAAATATATATTAAAAATTCTCATTACAATAGAGCAATACACAAAGCAAGGAAAATTAAACGTATCCTACTTTATACAGATACTAAAACTAAGTTTAACTAGTTATAAAAAGTGTACATACTATTTTATATAATTTACAAAATGTAAGTAGTTGAATAAACTAACGACCGTTTAAAAGTTTTAATTAAAATGAATACGTCATCATCTATGTCAAATTAGATTCGTGGCTAATTCTTAAAGTACATAAAATATATAATTGTTGTACTAACTTAAGATTCGTATATTATTTTTTTTTAATTGTTAATAGCTCACCATTTTCCGCTTTGTTATACGGAACCGTCTAGACGATCCTTCCGTTTTAAATAATATCCTTGAAGGTATAAGGTTATATTGCTTACATTTGTGAAAAGGAATAAAGAATTTCAAGATTTCATACATTTTTGTACCTAGGTACGTACATGAGTCACAAGTTCAAGTTTATTAATTTTTATTAAACATGACTTGACATTTAAAGTTAACCGTTAAAATAAAAACATACAATCCCCATTTGCTTCCTTATTGTTCTTGAGAGAAATATTTTTCTAAATAATCCTGTTATAATGTTAAACTACCTACGCATCTCTCTTATAACAAATGAATTTTTCGAACATTACTTTTACGTTTATAATCTTTATTTTTTCACAAGAATTACAAATTTACTTACAAAGAAAATTATTCCATAGAAAACATTTCTTCACAAACAAGAGCAGATTTTAAATAAAAGGAAAAAACACATAACGATGTAATATTGCTTAAATAATTGGGAACAATAAAACAATGAAAGTAGTTCTATCTGCCAAAACAACTGTACAAAAATAAACACTTAAAAAATATTCGAAACCTACCAAAAAAAATAAGAAATAACAAAATTATAGGTAAATTAATTGTATAAAGTATTTATACAAAATGTTGATTTTTGTTTTTAATTTTAAATTTATAATAATTTTACTGTGCTATTTTTTGTATCGAATATTTTGCAAATAACATGTATTTATCTAGCTAGAGTCATCATGATTCATCTGGATTTTTCATCTCGGCCGTTACAAAATCTTACAAAGGGCTACCTTAAAAGGTTACTCAGTACACATGCCAATGTATACTGACTACACCCTACAGATGGCCAGAACTACCCTGAGCGACCACTGTACGACCTCTCTGGGTATCAGGACGTGGTGATCACCTCAGTGTAGTAGTAAAAGAATATTTTTCAAATATATATTTGCCGAATAGAAAAGGTGTCTAAGAAGTACTTTCATTGTATTTTGCTTCATACCAAAACTAGTCTCAGATCGGATACTACACACACAACTACCCCAAAGCATTCGTAAAATATAAGGCAATGCGAAGAACCGACACGGAGCACGCAAGCGGGACCGCTCTTTCAATATTTATTTAAATGAAATTATTTTTCATACAAATAATATTTATTTTTCTATAGGCTACATGATAAAGTCTTTATTTATGTGATGAATGATAAAAACAAATAAGTATTTTAACAACCGTGTGTTTTATCCAGAAACAAACCTCCCTTTTACCTTATATACTTTGTAATAGAGTCGCCATATACGCGGTCGAGCTTGCCGAATTGGCTGACAGATAGTACCAACCCATTTTCCGAGAGATTACAACTATCGGCTAAATGTGTGTGCGTGTGTGTGACGAAAATGATAGTTTGACAGTAACATTTATTTATTTATTTTAATAACATCATAACAGTTTACACGCTATAGTGCGATGCTACAAGTAACATATAATCGTTTACATTTGTTCGTTCTAAATTATTTTTGAATAAGTCCAGATTTTGTAAAACAATGCTAAAGAGGGATTGTAAACTATTCACGGTTACTTCCTTTTCCAATAAATATTTGCAATAAGTTCTCTACGCAATAATTATAAAATGTGCAGGTAAAGATAACTTTAATTTATATAAATCAAAATAAATATGTCTATGTGTGTTTCTATTTGTACAAATATAACCCAATAAAATTATAAAATAAAATGCTAATGACTCCCTTAACTTAAATATAAAATATGTGAAGGAAATATTATTAAGCGTTTCGAAGCTGTAGTTTTAGTTGATACTTGTTTTAAATTATACTCGTATGTATAAAACTCAAACATCACGTCGGTAAGGTCGTTATCGTAAGTTGTTATAAAGATCGCTGTACAAATACAAAATATGAAAAGAAAAACAAACTTCATACTTCAATTCACGAAATATTCTGTACTGTCAACAAAAACTACAAAAAAACACTATATTTTTAATAATTTTATTATCAATTTGTATTGACGTGATGGAGTGACTTGAAGGTACATTTGGATGGATACTACTAGATCTCCTAAACAAATGAAATTGCGTTTGTCTAGGAGATCCAATAGCATCCCTCCATCATGTCTGGCGGTAAGATCTTAAAAAACTAACAAAACAAGCCTTAACTCAGTGCACCCATTTTAATTTGTTTATGAGATCCAGTAACATCCATCCATCAGTGTACCTTCAGTTACCTATATATAAAACAATAAACTCAAACTATTCACATTATTATATTTTTGCAAATGATTAGCACAATGCATGCGTATGTATGCATTTAAGTTTTGCCAATTTGCTGATGGAATTTAATAACTATCTGTTTTGGAAACGCGTGCTTAATATTCTTAAAACATTTTATGATAACCATTCCCTCGAGACTTTCACTTTATACAAGTGACTTCTGACGTAGTATTAAAAACCTTCTAACTTTTATATTGCCCATAAAATTTGAATAAAATGGATTATTTTATACGAAGACAGAATGACGGTTTTAAGATACTAAGGTCTGTAAGATCTACATCTTAAACTTGAAGTGTCATTCGAACGAATGAATTTACTTTCTACCCGCCATTAACAAATGGAAAAGTTGACTTTAAAAAGCAGCCATTACTTTTATACTATATCTATTAGTGTACACATAAAATACGTTATTGATATTATATAGAAGCATGTGTTCAAACACAAACCTAAGTCATCCCAGATATTTAACAAATAATAAATGGATGCACTTAAATATTACACAGATAACATATAAATATTATCTGTGAAATAATTACATTCACCATGCTAGTTTTTATATTATTCAAGATATTTCATATTCCATGAAGTTTATTTAAAGTCTGAAAGTACCAGTTAATATATTATTATATAAATTGTTTCCTAAGAAACATACGTTGACTGAACTATCTGTAGTATCGGTGGTAAGTGGTCACAGCCACAAATGATCTTAGACTTTAATTATAATAATTCATAAATTACCAAAATATATCAAAGTCGTAGTGATGACATATAATTACTGAATAAACCCACGTTAGAAAATAACTAGAGCAACTATTTATTCGTCCGAGTAGTCTCCGTGAAATATTTTCAGACTTAATAATTACAATAGCACATAAAGTATTTTTATATACTTGAATTTTGTAATACGAAAGAGACCGATTGTTCTATGGTGTTTCATGTTATTTAAATAATACAGAATATATATTAATAGGTATGAAATTATATTGATATTTTTTAAATCATAAAAAGCAAATAAGTTTTTCCTTAGATCTCGGTTCCGCTGAAGAGGATTATATAGACGAACATATAGAATACTAGATAATTATAAGTGGGTAACGACATAATTCCTTAATTGTCGGAGTTAAGGGATTTCTGCCCCAGTTAATGATTCCTTTTCTCCCTGTTAAACTTAACATTGCCTAACATCCTTATATACAATTTCTAACAAAGGAAATAAGATGCTTTGAGTACTAGGTTAAAGTATTCTACTTCTTTAATGCTTATATATTTTTAGAACCTCCAATGATCCTCCCTGCCAAGATTAGTAGGTATACGCAACATCCTGAGATGAATTAAGATGAAAAAGTATTGTATGCATTTTAAACCGCTACAAAAATTATATTCGGATATCCCTGTAATAAAAAATGAATACTGATATAACTAGCAATTTTTACTTTTATTTTTATTTTGAGGATGGATACAAGGGAGGGTCTGAATTTTAAGTGAAATAAGATATTTTTATCTTAACTGCCATCTATTATATAAAATTAAAAAAAATAGGAAAGAACAAAAAAGGGCACAAAATGTAGTTGATGCTTGATTTCGTTTCTCTTTTAGTAATCGTTTTAAACGCACCTAAAATGCTATTTCAGGTCGACCTAATTGGAGAGGTAACTCGATCATGCCACTTTGTATACGAGCTAAAGTTATGGCTACAGTAAATGTCTTTATTCTATTTATTTAAAAAAAAATTAAAACACATTTTCATATGGCGTACTTTTCTCTCTTTCTTCAATATTAATTAGTTGACCCAGTTCAAGCTTAGTATATTGCTGTATGTGCTGTTTTTAAACGATGTGTCAAATTCTTATTTGACACATCGTTTAAAAACATGTTCCTGACGCAGATTCAGTTTGAGCGATGAGGCAATACTGCTGACATACATGTTAGGTTTCTTACTTAGGCTACTGTTTTGCAGTAGACTTAATATTATTAATAAAAATATCCTTAAAAAAAGTTTTATCTCCTAGAAAATGTCATTAAGGATAAAAAAATAAACAAGTTTTAGTAAGTGCTTAGGTCAGAAATGGATTCCAGAGCTTTCTAATATAAAAATAGCACTTTTAATTTAAGCTCCAAGTACCCAGGAATATGTATCAGAAATAATACATAATCTGGTGTTCTTAAAATATATATATATATATAATATTATACTATAAAGTTAAATGCAGTAACATAAAGCTAGAAGTTTATGTAACGTGGAAGCATTTGAATATTCATCAGTTTAGTAGTGATGTGGTTTAGTTAAAACTTTAACGACGTCGACGAAACTTTTAAGTGTTAATTACATCCCTTGTGTTATAAAGTTTCTGCAATATTTGAAGAAGATACAAAGAAAGATAAAAGACTTTTCTGTTGAACTTTTTAATTCAATTTATTAGTTTAATTTATCTTAAATAGACTAAATTGTTTTATTTAGATTTTTTAAAGTCTTTGTGAAAAGCACTTAAAATATTATAAAATGTTTCTTTAAATGTATATAGCAAGTATTTCCGCTGAGAGGAATTATGTAGACTAAAATTTTTGTCCTTCTCATTTTTTTGACAATTACAAAATAGAAGAGAATAATATTTTGATTCCATTAGAAAATCTTCAGTCCTGACGTTAACTACAATATCCTGTTAGATATAAATTTTGTAAGAATATTCTTGATTCAAGTAATAGATCATGTAAGATCCTGAAATAATAAATTTATTATTCATGCATAGATCAGACAAAATCTTGGCTGATACTTGAGAGCGAAGTTTAACATTATATAATATTTAAGTTTAACATTATATAATATTTAAGTTTAACATTATATAATATTTAAGTCGTAAGTGCCGGAATACCTCAAAGAACGAGGTGTTAAGAATTCTAAAGCGTGTAACCTTTTTAAGAAACATATACATATAATATTTATATAGTAATAATATTTACGGATATACCAAATTATTTTTTTTGTGACCATCCTTGTTTTTTGATATAATGGCGTGATATTGAAACATATATATTTATAAAAGAATTATATTAAAATAAATGTTAAAGAAAGCTTGAGACGTCAGGAATCACAGTTTTTAAAGACGCATTTTATCATTATTATAAAATGAATATTCAAATTGTTGTTGATAAATAATAAACTGTGATTCCTGACGTCTCAAGCTTTCTTTAACATTTATTTTAATATAATTCTTTTATAAATATATATGTTTCAATATCACGCCATTATATCAAAAAACAAGGATGGTCACAAAAAAAATAATTTGGTATATCCGTAAATATTATTACTATATAAATATTATATGTATATGTTTCTTAAAAAGGTTACACGCTTTAGAATTCTTAACACCTCGTTCTTTGAGGTATTCCGGCACTTACGACTTAAATATTATATAATGTTAAACTTAAATATTATATAATGTTAAACTTCGCTCTCAAGTATCAGCCAAGATTTTGTCTGATCTATGCATGAATAATAAATTTATTATTTCAGGATCTTACATGATCTATTACTTGAATCAAGAATATTCTTACAAAATTTATATCTAACAGGATATTGTAGTTAACGTCAGGACTGAAGATTTTCTAATGGAATCAAAATATTATTCTCTTCTATTTTGTAATTGTCAAAAAAATGAGAAGGACAAAAATTTTAGTCTACATAATTCCTCTCAGCGGAAATACTTGCTATATACATTTAAAGAAACATTTTATAATATTTTAAGTGCTTTTCACAAAGACTTTAAAAAATCTAAATAAAACAATTTAGTCTATTTAAGATAAATTAAACTAATAAATTGAATTAAAAAGTTCAACAGAAAAGTCTTTTATCTTTCTTTGTATCTTCTTCAAATATTGCAGAAACTTTATAACACAAGGGATGTAATTAACACTTAAAAGTTTCGTCGACGTCGTTAAAGTTTTAACTAAACCACATCACTACTAAACTGATGAATATTCAAATGCTTCCACGTTACATAAACTTCTAGCTTTATGTTACTGCATTTAACTTTATAGTATAATATTATATATATATATATATATTTTAAGAACACCAGATTATGTATTATTTCTGATACATATTCCTGGGTACTTGGAGCTTAAATTAAAAGTGCTATTTTTATATTAGAAAGCTCTGGAATCCATTTCTGACCTAAGCACTTACTAAAACTTGTTTATTTTTTTATCCTTAATGACATTTTCTAGGAGATAAAACTTTTTTTAAGGATATTTTTATTAATAATATTAAGTCTACTGCAAAACAGTAGCCTAAGTAAGAAACCTAACATGTATGTCAGCAGTATTGCCTCATCGCTCAAACTGAATCTGCGTCAGGAACATGTTTTTAAACGATGTGTCAAATAAGAATTTGACACATCGTTTAAAAACAGCACATACAGCAATATACTAAGCTTGAACTGGGTCAACTAATTAATATTGAAGAAAGAGAGAAAAGTACGCCATATGAAAATGTGTTTTAATTTTTTTTTAAATAAATAGAATAAAGACATTTACTGTAGCCATAACTTTAGCTCGTATACAAAGTGGCATGATCGAGTTACCTCTCCAATTAGGTCGACCTGAAATAGCATTTTAGGTGCGTTTAAAACGATTACTAAAAGAGAAACGAAATCAAGCATCAACTACATTTTGTGCCCTTTTTTGTTCTTTCCTATTTTTTTTAATTTTATATAATAGATGGCAGTTAAGATAAAAATATCTTATTTCACTTAAAATTCAGACCCTCCCTTGTATCCATCCTCAAAATAAAAATAAAAGTAAAAATTGCTAGTTATATCAGTATTCATTTTTTATTACAGGGATATCCGAATATAATTTTTGTAGCGGTTTAAAATGCATACAATACTTTTTCATCTTAATTCATCTCAGGATGTTGCGTATACCTACTAATCTTGGCAGGGAGGATCATTGGAGGTTCTAAAAATATATAAGCATTAAAGAAGTAGAATACTTTAACCTAGTACTCAAAGCATCTTATTTCCTTTGTTAGAAATTGTATATAAGGATGTTAGGCAATGTTAAGTTTAACAGGGAGAAAAGGAATCATTAACTGGGGCAGAAATCCCTTAACTCCGACAATTAAGGAATTATGTCGTTACCCACTTATAATTATCTAGTATTCTATATGTTCGTCTATATAATCCTCTTCAGCGGAACCGAGATCTAAGGAAAAACTTATTTGCTTTTTATGATTTAAAAAATATCAATATAATTTCATACCTATTAATATATATTCTGTATTATTTAAATAACATGAAACACCATAGAACAATCGGTCTCTTTCGTATTTATCTTAAATAGACTAAATTGTTTTATTTAGATTTTTTAAAGTCTTTGTGAAAAGCACTTAAAATATTATAAAATGTTTCTTTAAATGTATATAGCAAGTATTTCCGCTGAGAGGAATTATGTAGACTAAAATTTTTGTCCTTCTCATTTTTTTGACAATTACAAAATAGAAGAGAATAATATTTTGATTCCATTAGAAAATCTTCAGTCCTGACGTTAACTACAATATCCTGTTAGATATAAATTTTGTAAGAATATTCTTGATTCAAGTAATAGATCATGTAAGATCCTGAAATAATAAATTTATTATTCATGCATAGATCAGACAAAATCTTGGCTGATACTTGAGAGCGAAGTTTAACATTATATAATATTTAAGTTTAACATTATATAATATTTAAGTTTAACATTATATAATATTTAAGTCGTAAGTGCCGGAATACCTCAAAGAACGAGGTGTTAAGAATTCTAAAGCGTGTAACCTTTTTAAGAAACATATACATATAATATTTATATAGTAATAATATTTACGGATATACCAAATTATTTTTTTTGTGACCATCCTTGTTTTTTGATATAATGGCGTGATATTGAAACATATATATTTATAAAAGAATTATATTAAAATAAATGTTAAAGAAAGCTTGAGACGTCAGGAATCACAGTTTTTAAAGACGCATTTTATCATTATTATAAAATGAATATTCAAATTGTTGTTGATTATTATTTATCAACAACAATTTGAACATTCAAAATTTTAAATCACCTGTATCAGATGACTCCCTCAATAACGATCAAACCATTAATATACCTTGTTCTAAGACATAAGATATATATGCTGCTGTAAAGTTTATTTAAGATTCTAAATAAATGAGATTTTACAGCGGCATATATATCTTATGTTTTAGATGAAGGTATATTAATAGAAAACTACAGTATCGTATCGTAATATAGACTAACGATACGGTTTAAGTTAGCAAAAAAATAGTTAATATCCTAAATAACTAACATTTTTGTAAGATTACAGTCATCCTATACTTCTGTTCAAAATTATTCGCTGACAATTACTTCGTTACTATCCTTAATTGTACTTTTTGATTATATATTAAATAAATTATTAAAAAATATTATAAATATGTCTAATAATAAAACCTAAGTAGAGATCTTAGTAGAGTAGTGTCTAGTACTAGTACTAGACCGCGCGACTTAGTTACTAATCTCCAATAACAATCCCCAACGTTCAGATGCTATCTTCTGTTTCACAGAGGTATAGAAGTTGATTGACAAACCGTCACTTATGAAAAAAGGTATGTTTATGTACAATAACAACAATATGTATATAGAACAAACTAACTTCCAACACAGTGAAATTTTTGTCATTATATATTAATGAATTATGTGATTAATGGTGAATATAACCGAAATTCGTTTAAGTGTAGATAGAGATTAGATTTAAAGGTTAGTAGGTTTTTTTACATAATAAGTGTTGTCCAGATTTTTAAGCACAAGCATATAAAATTTAATTAGGGACCTAGTTAAAGAATCCAATATTATTAAAGTCATTTTACATTTCTTTTTCACCCCCATTTTATTATTCCAAACAAAATTGGTATTTCATTTTATATTTTAATACTTTATATATTAATTTTAATACTGATATATAGACGCCCATATACAACTAATAGGGCTTACACAGTTTATCTGTTTCAGCCTTACAAAATATTACTGCTTCATAGAAATGAAGTAATCCAAAATAATCTTTATCATCAATCTTAGCAGAATAGCTGACGATAACTAATGAGTGAAGAAATATTATCCGTAATAATCATATCAACACTGTATGAGAATTGGCACATTCAGTCATTATTTTACGAAATTATTTTTGAATCGCTTAAGCTTATAAATATATATAACCTTGTTTCATATATATATATATTTAGTTATTATATATAAGGTTATTGTCAACGTCACCACCATGATGTTTCCTAAAGAGTATCAAGACTATATTCTTATATACTATAGTCTTATGTACTATAGACTATAGTATAGATCAGGGGAGAGTTTCTCAGATATCGACACCTCTTTTAGGTTCGATAAGATTCAGAGATTGTGTATAACAATTTATTTACAAAACAATTTATTTATTTATTCAAAATCTTTATTGCACATAAAAAAAACGTACAAATGGCAGCTTCATGCTAAAGCATTCTCTACTAGTCAACCGATATGGTAAACTGAAATCTACAAATGAGGGGGTACAGTAAAAAAAAACAAAATAATATGGAAAAAATATCCATAAAACAACTTGTACACACACATAAAAAATATACATACATACTCAGATATATATATTTATAGATAATATATCTATATAGATATTATATAATATTATAAATACACATATAAACATATAAACAAAATAAATAACAACACATAACACCTACATATACAAACACATGTATATACATCTACCCTAACAAAGGAAAATAAAAAAAAACTGAAGCTATACCATCTCAAGAATTATATTAAATAAACTACAGATAATATATTCTTAAGTGATTTAGAGATTATATTGTAATCTTAAGTGATTTAGAACAATAACGAAACCTAAGTCACATCCAGATGGAACATAGACCAAGTGGTTGGTAATTAAATTTAATTGGATTCCTAAAACCACTACTGTCCGCCCCTTTAAGACGATTTGCTTGATCAAGATTAATTATTCTTGGTTTGCAAACAACATTAAGCCTTCTAAGTAATAAGAGAAGAACTTCTATAAACCATTATTGTACCGACAGAAACAACATTAATCGACAGAAACAACAATGCTGAAATTATTCATATCTTTTGCACTTTTAACAAAATCAGAAATCATTTGTTTACGTCAAATGAAATAATGAATTATCGAACTAAGCGTTTCTGTGTAGGTCTTTTAACTTAAAACTAAAGTGGTTTCTAAGATGCCCTGGTTTGAGAAGAACAACAGATAAAATCCAGCAGTATATTTGTTTTAATGTGATGACTGTTATACATCAACATTTTGTGAACAATTTTCGGACAATTAGAACTATCGCAATCAATTCGAT
This sequence comes from Napeogenes inachia, assembly GCA_959347355.1. Taxonomy (NCBI): domain Eukaryota; kingdom Metazoa; phylum Arthropoda; class Insecta; order Lepidoptera; family Nymphalidae; genus Napeogenes; species Napeogenes inachia. The sequence continues at coordinate 15,949,389 of OY365791.1, read as the reverse complement.
GGGAAACCTTAATGGGAAGTGAAAATATAATAATATTAAATTTAGACAATAATAATATAATATATCAAAGAATAATAATATATAATAGGCTTTAATTAGTATAATTATTATGTAACCCGAACATGTTACATGAGATAGTTAACTGTTTTTAAATTACCTGAACATTTTAATTGCAAATGTTTGAATATATTAGAAATTATTGAAGTTGTTAAGTTCATGAATATACAGTTAATAAATATAAGCTGCTTTAGGGTACGGAGTTTATAATTAATTTAAATAGTTTAAATTCTGTTTTTATCTTATAATGACTTTAATAATTCAAAATAATGATAAATGATTATACATTACATAATTAATGTAAAATAACCGTGGTTTTACGTTTAGTTATAGTCGAGTATAAATGATAAATTTCTTTCATATAAAATTTACTTTCCTTATTTATTTTATTGGAAAACTAATAGCCTAATTTTATTGGAAAACTAATAGCATAATAAGTAAATGGTCAAGTCAATTTGGTAGTTGGTGTTTTAGAATTATAACAAAATATAACACTAATATTTTTGAGTCATTTGTCCTACACAAGGAACAGAAAAGGAAAACTGAAATTGAACTCTTAAGTGAGATCACTTAAACGATTTGCTTGAAGTGAGAGGGGGACGGAATCAATAAGATTTTGTAAAACCTTAATATAATTTTGAAGGCTTTTTTGGTTTGTGTGTTATTTTTTTGCTGCGTTTTTCTGGAAACACACAATACCTCCTGGTGTTACAAATGACAGTACAGTAATAAATTTATTAAGGCGTATTCGCGGATGGGTTTCGAAATTATAAAGAAATAAGATTCTTTTTAGGTATAACGGATGTTAAATGAGTTCCTCGTCTTTTAATGAACGGAGTGTTTGGTCAGTATTCTTTATAATTTTATCGATTTACTTGAAATATAACTTGACTATCCAGGTCATGTAGATTCGTTATGACCGCATATTGTTCGCTGTGACGTGCAAGATTGAGGTGCAAATTGCTTTTCCATCAAGGGTGAATAATATAAAAAGAAGGTATTGAGAGAATTATATAAAATTACATACACTGGTCTTTGAAAAAATTTTAAATTACTACGCAACTCAAAAATCACCTTAAATGGTTTAACACATTCTTAACATAATGAACAATTTACATTTAAATATATATTCATAAATAAGTGGAACAAAGATTATATCTATAATATTCTTAAAAAAAAAACAGATACAAATGTTTTATATTTGTTTAGTCCATTTGCTTAAAAGCTTTAATAAATATCAATTAGATATCCAAAATTCCAAAGAAAACTAAGAACTGACTACGAACATCTGATTATGGGTTTTCCAATAAATTAAATAGACCATAAAACTAGTATTAATACTTATAAGATCAAATAAAATAAATTTTAATATAAAACTTGTTTAATTTTTTTTTACTTTCATTAAATATATTTTTCGTTCCTTCCCATCAATTTGTTACGTAGTTGACATTTTCGAAAACACGTAATGAGTAATGACTTAACGATTGTTCTGTAGACAAAACAGAGGTTAATTTTCACTTTCTGAAGAAAAATATTAATTTATCTTAATAAATTCTATGTAAAGGAAATAATGCTTGAAAATATTTTTATTAAATATATTTACTTAAATATAAACGAAATATTTTAAAAATGTTCACAAGTTTAAAAACACAACAATTTACAAGTTACATCTGTATAAAAATACTTTATACTAAGAATATTAAAAATCACGATCCAAAATTAGTAAATAAACCTATTCTGAAACTTGAATGGGAACTACTCCAACAAAATTGAAACAATAAGTTTCAAAACATAAACAACCCTAGATTACAATACATTTTTAAAATAGAAAGCCATTAAGGGAAACGCTTTCTCTCGCTACCTCTGGCTTTTCAAGTTTACAGCGTGTTGATCTTTTGTGACAGTTTTTAAACAAAGATGTGACTTTTCTAAATAAAAGGTTATAATCATAAGCAATTTACAGTTATTTATTATTTGAGACATTAGTATTTATAAAACATATCATACATAGAATATGGTAGTACATTCTATTCCTCCGAAATTTGTACATAATATTATGTGTAAGTGTGTGCATTATACATATTTATATTATTAGATTAGATCTTTTTAGAATATACAGGATATTGCTAAAGGAGTTTCGAAGCAACGAACGTTAACGAACTATGTCAGCTGCAGGATAACATAGCTAATGGACTGCGTTTGAGGAACGTTGCAACATAAATGACAGTAAATATAGATAGACTTCAAAGAATATTAGACTTACAAGAAATAGTATATTACACACCTAGGAAGGAAAAATAAGAAATGTCTCAGAAGACATGTAATTGTCGACCGAGGTGGAACCGATCATAACTAACATATGATCTGAGGCTTTCTTTTTTACTTCCCGAGGAGTGTATGCTATTTTTCTGTCCAACGAAGGCAGAAAGCGGCAACTACGTTTTTCGCAGCGGGACGAAAGTTGTCACTTTCCGCCCGGCGGGCAGAAAAAATATTAAATGTATTGTTAAGACTTGTTTCAGTAATACACAGTACTTGCACTTCAATGTTTAATATCCAACCATTTGTAATAGAATGGGCGAGAGCAGCCCTTACAACTCGTTTTATAATATTTTAACACGATAATATTTAGGTGAGGGTAATTAACAATTTCATAACCAACTTACAGATGATATTATTTATACCTTATAATAAGTTCTAATAATTAATAAAAGATTAAACATTATGTTAAAATATTCTATGCTTCTAATTCTTAAAACATTTAACAGTAAATACTAAATAATATTCCATAAGTAATTGTGTAGGTGGCGCTACTGTTGAAACTTATGAACTAAAACATGTAAATTCCAATGTATTTACCATTTAAATTATTATAAATAAATATGACTAACAGTATACATGACATAGATACAATTAATGTTTTTGTAATTTTACATTAACTCTCTGAAAGAAATTCTTTCAAGGAAATTCCTTAAAACCTAAACAACAAAATTACTCTCTTTCAATTTAGACGACTTACAAATTATATAGTAAATAAATATCATATCATGTTTTTTGTGCTTAGTACTTTACTTTATATTTTTTTTTATTCTCCAATAATAAATGTTCAATCTATTCAAGTACTCAAATCATTCTTTAAAGTGCGCAAAAACCCTTTATACAGCATACTGCTACTAAAACTTTTCAAGTTTGTCTAAATTAAAATTCACCTTATACTTTACAGGAATTTGTTAATTTAATAAAATGTTTAAAACAAGAAATAAGTTACAAGAAAAATGTGGAAACATGGAATTTCCTTTCCGCTTAATTGTATTAAAACAAAGATACCAAGGTATGTGCTCGAATGTTAGCTTAGATAAATGAATCTTTTTACTACTCCTCAGTGTTTATCCATTACCAAAATTTGCTTAGTTAGAAGAATTATTATTATTATTATCTGAGAAGTTTGGCTTTCAGTAAAATATTAGAAGCCTCACATGTATTTCTTATAAATAATATACGAAAATATTACAATTCATTATAATATATATATATATACATATATATATATATATATATATACATATATATATATATATATATATACATATATATATATATATATATACATATATATATATATATATATATATATATATATAAGTTAAATATTATAAAAAATAGTCATTCTTAGGCTGAATTGAAAGTATCCTAAGCTTCTAGAAGCAAAAAATAATTGATTTGTAATGACCTTTAATAGATGTAAATATATAATGAATTTCCATTTACACACTCGCATATTTTTTGATTGTCCAATGAAATGTTGGAATGAAATTATTTTTAAGGTATATTATTAATATTATTATTATTAACGTATTACACGTAAATGAGACCAGGTTCTCTCTATACAGACAATATTTAATACAATATCCTTATCAATCAATTAAATCAAAATGCATTTAAACCTATCTTATACTTTTTTAAACCATAATACTTTCCATAGACAATCAATGAAAAACAAGATTTATTTAATTTCTAAACATTTCATTTGTTATTTCAATATGTGTCGCGTTGTCTTACAATCCACTGCTCGCTTTCGGGATAAGCAACATTATCATAATATCCGTAAAAAAGAAATAAATTAATTTTTTTATAACAACAATAACATCAAGATTTGTTCTTTGTTCTCAAAAGACTTACTAGTTTGATAACTAAAATATTCAACCAACATAAAATTGTGATTTAAAAAAAATTGAAAACTGTTTAAAAACTATAAAAATGACGAGTACCAGTCTAATGAACAGAACTATTTGTTTGATTTTAGTTTGATCATCAGTACAACATTTAAAAAGGTAAAATACATTCAATGTATTGACATCATATTTTTTTTTAAATCAATAACTGCCATTTTTTCATCAATTATTTGAAATAATAAAAACTTTTACTAATATAGTTTATACGTACACAGATAATATAACTGCAAATTAAATTTTGACGACGTAAACAACGATATGTTACTCTCAAAGTAATTTATTCGTTACACACTAGCACACTTTGTTGGCTGACAATACCAACTTCTCGGAAGATGCATAGGTGCCACCTGCAAACTCCAGAACCACTCATTGGTCTCATCAAGTAGCACGATCTTCCCCGTCTTCCTAATTTACACTGGCAACCCTTCACAAAATCACTCCCACAGATTGCAAGATAGAGATGACATATACAAATTGGATACTTTATAAGGCTTTACATATTTTCTTGTTAAACATTTTCATATATATGTCCTCGAATTTCAAAACGTATCCAAGTGAAGGGTAATTTGTTTCCTGATCCGTATAAAATATGCGGTGGTTGAAATATTCATTTGTTTATATCCATAAAAATGTATACAATTAACATGGCTGTTTTTTGTTAACATTTTGGTTATTGTAAAATTTATCGTCTTATATATTATAACTATTATAATAAACGCAAAGAATGTACACAGTACTTTGTAACAAATTAATCAAATACCATCATTTTTGTAATTAAAATTTAGTCAACAAAAAAGACTTTTAAATATATATATATATATAAATATATATATTATCTTATTATCTTATTTACCCAACTCGTACTTATTTGAATTTTAATGACATCATATTTTGAAAAAAATACACAATATATTTTAAACCAGCATTTGTTTATGAAAACGTTTAGCTTTTTACAATTCCAGTCACAGATTGCTTCGGAACGTGAAGTATTTATACGAAGTAATAACACGCCAAGATGAAATCTCACTGGATTTTAATGTAAACCAGCCGCCGAGATAAATAGTTTAAGGGGTTTTAAATTTAATCAAATGCTTAAGCTTTAATTAAATCTTGAAAGCACAGTTTCACTTGCTTTATTTTTATTTTTATCAATCAGTGCTTAACCAGAGACAAGATTATGGAGAAACATCCAATTACAGGCTCTTACAGCTTACTCTTTTTATTCTAATAATATTTTATATAAAATCGTCTATCTATACATATAATAAGACAGTAAAAATCGAGTGTACATTAAATATTTTTCAAAAAAACTAATAGGGGCGAGTAACAGAAACCAATAAAACTAGTGTTGGAATTTTTGTCTGTCTGTCTGGTACGTCAAATATAACGTCAAAACTACTAAACGAATTTGAAGGCGATTTTCACAAGTGGATTACATATAATCTGGAGCATTGTGAAAACTTTGTTTCGTCAAAATCGGTTAAGGGAAAAAGAGGTTATGGTCATTTGAAAATTGACTTTGTTTCGCACACAAGTTGACACAGGGGTAAAAAAAATAATATAGGGAATAATTAATACCTAAAAGTTTTGTATCCTAGAGAGAGAAGACAAACTTTCCGTTCAATATAAAAAGGCTGTTTTTTTTACTTATACAGAGCGGGCGAAGCCGCTGGGCAAGGCTAGTAATGCATAAAGCCATCAGAATACTTTTTAACAAAATTAGTTACAATCGCTAGTCCATTAAAGTAATTAAATATTTCTAACAAAATATTTTTAAAACACATTAGATATTAAATTATAAATATATATTCTCACCTTCCATATTTAAACATAAGCTTTAAAAACACAAGAGAGTAATTAAAACGTGGCGCGCCAATGTTTACACATCTTTGTATTAGAATACTACGAAACGACTTTGTTGTATACAACTCAATTAGGTGTATATAACAAACTTCATTAACAAAACTTCGTACCTAATTTCTAAAACAAACGTAAGATCTTATAAACATTATTGGACGTTATAAAATATTAGGAGCAATTTAGAGCAATAACGGAAAACATTTGTTATCCGGATGTAACATCAATCAAGTGGTTGCTAATCAAATTTCTATTGGTTTGTAAAACCACAACTAGACGATCTGCAAGATTATCAATTTATCTTGAATATAGATTCCAAGTACGATAAAGCCTTTCTAAGTCGTATTGAAGTTGTTCAATGATTTAACTCATGAATATACATGTAATAAATTAGTCAGCTTTCGTGAGGCTGGAATACAAGTTTATAATTAAATTCAATAGTTTAACACTTGTTTTTATCTAAAAATAACTCTAATAATTCAATATTAATATAAATTCAATCATTTTATGACCTTGGGTGTAGTTTTTATTAAAGTCGTATAATAATTATCAAACTCTACGATGTTGAATTTACTTTAGTCATCCTTGAGCCCATCTTGTAAACTCATTATGACTGTATATTATGAACTGTGAATGCAGGGTTGAGATGCAAATTACATTTTTTTTTCATCAGGGTTGAATAATATATTAATTTTATTATGACTATTTAATATAAAATTGTCTATTAGCATGTCAGCCTTAATAATATATATGTTTAATAACTATATAATGAAAAATAATTAACAAAAACCAAAATCTTTCTGGGTCCCATTCACATCTTCGTGATCTCGCTGCGTCATCTCTGGTTAAACAGCTACCTTTTTGATATTGTTTTCATTATATTATGTTTATTTTGTTTTCAGAATTCAAGAAAGCCTTTTTACAGAAATAACCAGTTAGAAGTTAAATATTACTTTTTATTTATATTGTGCGTTTGTTGGATGTGTAATAAATATAAGCGAGACTTCAAATAATATAAGCATTGACTTGCCTAGGAAATCTTGAAGATTGACTGTTGATGGATTCACGTTTTCTTTTATAAACGTTCACGTATTTTATGATGTATAATGGGCTTAAAATATGTTCTCGAGGAAAAACATTTTATGGCCACAACTTAATCCTATGCGTGGATGAAAGTAAACTTTGGTGCTGTCAACATACTTAGATTTTTTTAAGTTCATCGGCGACCAAATCGACAAAATGTTATGAAATTAAAAGTGTAAAATATGTGCCTTCAATTGAGATTTTTTAATGTTCAGGTCTAGTTATTATCAGTTCATATAAATATTAAAGATAAATATTTAAAGCGGCATTTTGTTTTGTCATCAAATTTAAAAATGTAATTCATGCCAGAATTGGATAGATGATCTAAAATCAAGACTAAAATTATAATAAAATATAATAAACATACAAAGACTATAACTGTATATATAAAACCAATAAAATAAGGTACAAATTTGTATATACCTGTTTGAAAATATCTTATAACATGTATAGCCATGTTGAGCTTATTTAAATTTATATAAATATAGAATGTAAAAAACCGATACGGGCAGGGATTCGAACCCGCGACTACTGGGAAACCGTCCCGTCGCTCTACCAACTGAGCTACCGTATCGCTGTCCGTTTCGGTGAATTAAGCATTCTATATGTGATCGTCTTTATCGGGACGGTGGTGACATCTATTAGGTTTCTTTCGAAAATCCTAACCAATGTTTCTAACTTTGCAGTATAGATAAACATTGAAAAGATGCCACTACCGAAATCAATGTTTGAAAATAAAATATAGAAATATATAAATATAGAATATTAAGATAAAGACGATCACATATAGAATGCTTAATTCACCGAAACGGACAGCGATACGGTAGCTCAGTTGGTAGAGCGACGGGACGGTTTCCCAGTAGTCGCGGGTTCGAATCCCTGCCCGTATCGGTTTTTTACATTCTATATTTATATAAATTGTATATACCTACTGATGAATAGTATAAATTTATGTTTAACATTTCCTAAAGTTTCACATGTCAGTCATTATGTCTGTAAAAAAATACCTTTTATTTAGAATATTTTTAAAAGCATACGCCAATATTTGTAAGTAAACTGTCATAAAACATAAATGGGATTATTTATGAACAAAATTGCCAGGATACGTTACAAGTCATAAATAACGTTAGATAAGAATACATTTTTAAAACATAAGGCCATTAAGAAAAATTCTTTCTCGAGTTGTTTTAATTTTAGAACGATCGTATGACGATGTTTAAAATCTCGTGACATTTTTTTTAATTTCGGGACTAATGTAGGTAATTCAACTCTTTATTATTTTAAACAATATTCTTTTACTCGTCACAAAATAATTTAAAAAAGTTGGAAAAGAAAGTGATGTTATGTATTGTCTCGAAAATACGAATTAGATATATGTTTTATGTTGTAATTGTATAGTGTATTTTACGATCCATATTTATATGTATAGTAAAAATATGGTTATATTATAATATACCACCAAATACCAGAATCCGTTTTTTCCGTTTAATTGTGTTAAGTCACAATCTGTCAAAACCATACCAACATTAGAAAAGACACAATATCCTTTTATTTTTAACTATTCATCGTCTAAAATATATAATAAATAAATAATTAGTCTGGTCTTGTTTATATTTAATATAATTTTCGTGTTACGCATCTAGTTTACTTTTAACTTAATTGTCTTCAATTGTTCAATTCAATCTTCAATGTTCTCAAATTATTGGAAAACAAAACAATATGATATTACGACAACTTCTCTAGTTTTGTATAGTTGTCACACTTGTCTTGCAATTCTATTTTGACTTCGGCATTACCGAAATCTGTTTTTATATTTAGTTTGATATATATTTTATAGTTTGATGAAGTAGTATTGTGTTATTTTGCATATAAATAAAGATTTAAGATGAAAGTATTCATCAACGCTTCTAAACAATATTTAGTAATTTCTTTGACTTTAAAATATTGTGTACGTATATTCTTTTTCAAACAATATAATTCAGAGTTTTTGAACAAAGGAAATAAAATGACACTATTTGCTTAGCTATTTTTATGCGAATATATTGAGGTATTATGTACTCGAATATTATGTCAGAGAAAGTATATTCTTTCACCACTCCCCTGGGCTATATTTCAGATAACTCAAGTATGAAATGTTATTATTTATATTACTATTTGAGAGACTTTCAACAGAATACATACCTTACATACATTGATAATTACAGTTGCGTGTTTAAGGACAAACGTAAATGAATTTATTAATTGATTTATTAATTTTCTCAAAAATCCCATCTGTGTTCATTTCGAGTTTAAGTTTATCATTAAAATACTAAAAAAAAAAAATATTATTTATTATAGTTTGAGGCACTTTTTAATGGTCAACAGTAAATACATTTGTTAATATAGCTTATACTTAGAAAGAGAATATATCTGAAAATGAAATTCGAACGAGAAAATAAAATAAAATTTACTACTTTTGAAATGGCTTTCATAGATTGTAAGAAAATCAGAGGAAAGAAATCAATATTTTAAAACGCTTAAACCATTTTATTTATAGGAATTTCTGGTGACGTGATATATGGCTGGTCCCCAAGTTACAAAGCGTTTCCCAGCAAAGAATAAATTGCTTCCGGATCCGGATAAAAACCGGGTGGCTAAAGTACTAATTTGTATTCATATAAATATATACAGTTGACGTATCTGATTTTTATTAACTTCATGGTAATCGGTACAGAATCCGTCTTTTATCTTGACTTATATAAAAAACATATTAGTTATGAAAAAACTATTATTATTTTATTTGAACAAATAATATTAATCAGTATTGCACCATGGCTGAAATGACCCTGTAAGCATCACATATTTATATGTATATCTAAATCTGAAAAACATCTTAATTATAGATCGTGAATTTAACATATAGCTTAATGGCCTTAGGGGCTTAACTTAAGATATGGAAACACTTTAATATAAAATGATCGTGTCCACATTAAGATTCAGTTAAATTAGTTTCCACTTATCAGTACATCAAATATTTAGAACCATGTTAAGTTAATTTCTCTGTAAATAATTTAACCATGATATTATTAAATAATTTATATGAATAAGATACACCTGTACTATACTAGACTTTGCATATCAGTCTTTTGTCTAAACCTTAAATATTAATTTCTTTCTTTCAAAGAGTAAGTATCCTTACTATAGTTTAATGACTTAAGATCTGTCTGTCTGTCTGTCTGTCTGACCTGTGACTCAAATACAAATGCCTGAACATAACGGTCAAGGTATATAAGTGTGTTACTATTCGAATGTGTAACCCACGGATACAAACTTAAGACATATTTTGTGACTTTGGACCTTTAATAATAATAATAATAATAATAATTCATTTATTGATAAAAAATAATTACAATAGGCAACAAGGACCCGTTACAGATTGAGAATAAATAAAACTAAAACAATAATACAACTATAAATTTATAAACTTTAAACTTTAATTAATCAATTAAAAACTCCGAATAAATAAAGGCTTTTTAGCATGCATACGTATTGAATTCCATAATGATAAAAATTACGTATTTTACTTAAGTGTTTTATTTGTGTGGAGGATCAAGAAAGGTGTTAGAGGTCACAAAAATTGTTATCGGTCACGGTCGCCTAGGAACTCCCGGGATCATAGCCCCCGGAAGTTTCCTTTACCAATATAAACAATCTTATTTATTAAGTTCCAACTATGTCAATTAGGTATTGTTCATTAATTAAACTTATAAAAGAAAGTTAGCAAAATGATTTAAGTATTATGTTTTAAATACTAGTTCAGTGTTCAATCTTATCAGACATATTTTAAACCAGCATTTTTTTATGAAAATAGTTTGACTTTTGAAATTTCAGTCACGGATTTGATCTGGAACGTGACATGTTTATAGGAGTAACTACATGCCAAGATGAAATGTTACTGGGTTTTAAAGTAAACCACTTACCAAGATAAATAGTTTAAGGGTTTTGAATTTTATCAAATGGTAAACATTGAAAGAAATCTTGAAAGCTTTTTAGCGTGGAATTTGAAAACTTGCTAACTTGGTAGGAAGTTTTAATGACTGTAGAAAAGTCCAGAGAAATTATGCCAATTTAGTTAATAACATTTTAGTTGTCTAAGACATCGTTTATTATAAAAATGCCTGTTCATAATTCAACTTTTTATAAACTTTCTCCCACAATTCATGCCACCAAGCTGTGATATCCGCTTCCTTTATAAATACGACGGTCAAAATATTTAGAAGTATTTATTTATTTATTTCTTAGATACTATTTATGAGTTGATAACTAGTTTTCTTTAAAAATTTTTAAAAATTGTATGTTATTATATTTATATATTATAAGGTGTGTGTGTGTGGGTGTGTTTGTGTGTGTGTGTGAAATTATCAGTAGGAACACCTTCTACCTCGTAGTTCACAATTTTTCTAACCCTATAGTTTACCGTGAGGCAATAGGGCTATATATTTCAACGTGTTACTTTTTATTCATGTATTTTAGTGTGCAATGAGAATTATAAATAAATAAAATTGCTAACAAAAAAAATATACAGTAAAACATATATAACGAAAACATGTCTTTTGATATACTACGGGGGCTTAAAACCTGATTAATTTGTTACCACAGTCATGCGTAGGTGTTTAAGCTTTGGCTTTAACACGAATATAATAATATGTCTCTCTTGAATATTAAAGTAGCAAATAAGGAAAGTGGGAGTATGATGTTGTTTTGTTTATTTCTAGTCTTACGCCTACTCTTCTTTCAATTAATCCAATTCTACAATATGAGATTTTGGGACACACTCATTCGCAAAATAAAATGCAAATTTCTTTTTGAGGTAAGGTGCATCGGAGCCAGTCAATGTTCATCTGAACAAATCTCTGCGATATATGTATGTGTGTATGTCTACGAAATATATTAAATGCACTTTATGTATTTGTGTTCTTGTAGAGCCATCATCATCAAAAGAGAGATATAGAGTTAATTGAGTTCGTAGCTCTATTTGGAAAACGTCATCACTTATCTAATAATAAATTTCAGTCAAGGAATTAGTAGCATTCAGGCTTGTAGCATTTTATGAGCTTTTTTTTTAAACTAATGTTGTAATGTTATTTGTAAATAACAAAAATAATTAACTGTCGCCTATTGTAAATACATTTTCTATATACCATCCCTATTGTAGGTCGTAAAGTTAAATTTTAAATACGATATAAATACATTTTCTTTAAAAACACACAAGGAGCTTAATTAAAACTGTCGGAATATTGTTTGTATATCTTTGTATATAGACCGGCGTGACATTCTCAAGGCTACGAAGTATTTTTGCTGTAGACACTCAATTAGTGAACTTGTGAAGTGAAGAATATCTTGCTATATTTATAAGCATATGGCAAGGTATTATTAACGTATATATAAATGTACGGTAGTATTAATTATATTATTATCTTAAACATTAAATATCCAGTCGGCAGAGGCTCAGCATAATATAGTGCCGGAAGTCTGGAATGTAATATAAACAATAATCTTGTTTATTACGTATCTAAATATCTAACTAAATTCATTTATGAAAAAACATTTAAATTAAATCTTTAAGTATGACTGGATATGAATCAGTTTTTATAGAAAGCATAATCAATTGTGTTTAACACGTTCACTGCGACATCATAATTAAAAAACTTTCAGCTGGTGCGTTAGGGATCTAAAAGATCTCGAAACTAGTTTATCCCCGGGTGCGTTGGGGACCTAATCAGTCCCCTAAAAGTACAATTCTGAAAATAATTTATATCTTCAACAAAAACAATGACATATGCTTAAAAATTTCATAGGTCAAAGATAGTCTACTGTTCTATATTTTGCTAGGTTCGCACGCAGTTATTACATAAGAATAAGCCACAAATCCAAATCAAAAATTAGACATCGGTTGTATCTCGTACCGCAACCAGAGATAGAGCAATAAGTGAAGTGACTAGTGATAGGAATTAAATAAAATGTCATTTGTCGATAGAAAAAGTTTTTTTACGAATTAATTATTTATTGTAAACTATAAAAAATGTTTATCATTAAAACATGGTAAGCACATTGAATTTTTACATTGTGCGCAAATCGTAATGATTTGCGCTCAATAAAAATTTGATCATAAAAATCGATTGACTTTTTACACTTTTTCGTTTTAAGGTAACTCATTGTTTATCAAAACAAAACAATTAGAAAATATAAACACGTTGATTTATTTACGCGAAGTTATTTTCAAAGCGTGCACGCGTCCCCTCACATCGATACTTGAACAACACTAAAACGAGACACGCAGCGCCCGCGCCGCCCCCCCACCCGCTCTTGCGTCTGCGAGGCCTATAATTCCACGAGTATTAAAATATCCCCTAAGGCAAGTAATGAAAAAATTATAGTACTGTGCGTTAGGGACCTAATCCATCCCTATTTTTTTTTATTATGTCTATAAACTCACCTTCAAGTAGGATACAAATGTGTATATTTGTCTTTCTCATACATAAAGAACTTTGCAAGTTAGAGCCCCCCGCAAGGAGTGAAACAACAGCATTTCAGTCCCCGCACAATACGAAAGTCCCGCAAGACATCTTATAGACCTCGTAACGCAGTGAACGTGTTAATTGAAGTTGGTATCATTATTAATAATAATAATAAAAAATGCTCTTTATATAGGTTCTGTATTTATGTTTCATATAACCCTTATATCAGATTTATTAATAGTGTTAAGTACTCTGCTAGGCGAGCATGACGGTACATGAGCAACTTAACATGTACGTCAGCGACATTGCCTCATCGCTCAAACTTAATCTGCGTCAGGAACATTTTTTTAAACGATATGTCAGGGAATAAGGCGCGCATACAGCGATATATTTAGCTTGAACTGGGTCAATTAATTAAAATTGAAAATAATAATAATTAAATCTTCAAAACTGACTGATAATGTTATTACTGAGTAATTATTATGAACAAGTTAGTGATGTTAGCTTCTCTAAATTACTTATAATACATATAAATATTTTCAAACTGGATCTAAAAAAAATATAATGGTAGATTTAAGACATTTACTGTGCTCATTTCACTTCGTCTCAAATGCTAAGTGGCTTGACAGAGTTAACTCTCCGATTAAACCGAAAAAGCATCTTAGGCTTCGAACGATATAAAAAAGAAAAAGAAAATCATACACTACCTTCCTTTTCTAACCGTTTTATTTGTTATTTCCTTCTCTTTCATCCAGAATAATTTTCAACATTTTGACTAATCACTCGATTGGTGATGGAACAGTTTCCATCTCCTTACTCGCTTTAAAAAAAATACCAAATCAGTACTGCTTAGTATATTTAATGTGAGGCCAAAAATTAATTGAAGATCCTTTTTTTAGATCCAGATCTTCCCTTGTATCCTTTAGAAATATATTTATTTAAAAATTAAACAGATATGGGCGTGTTCAGTTTATAATAGCGTAGATCTTTAAAAAAATCTTAGGGGGATTAAAATACATACATTTTAATTTATTTTCTTCTAATGCTGCTTAACGTACTCCACAATTTGATATTCTTTAAGAGATCACAAAGAACTTTCTACCTCAATGAGTCAAGCATTTTATTAATTTATTTATTTAGAGGCTTAAAAAAAAGTCTTTTAGTTTTTTTTATAGTGTGTTTATTTAATTGACGTTATAATAACATAAGAATGTAAATTAATTGTCTCTGTTTTATTACAAAATGGAAGTGAAAATATTAAATTTTATATTTATTAGGTCTGAAAAATATTCTTTATTTCAATGTCTTTTTCTAAGTCTTGTTTCCTGGAGTTTAAATTTCTGTAAAATTATAAATTTTCTAAAGATATATTAACATCAGAAGGCTCTTTTATTTAAGTTTATCTTAATAATACCTGTAAATAATATTGTAATTTCACACAACAGCAACAATAAGTGCCCTATTGAAAGTACAGTTTTAAAATCTATACTTTACAGGGCAGTGTCCTAAAACCCTAATTCTGTGTTAGTAAAAGATAATCAATTTTATTCAAATGTAATGGCCAATATAAAAGTTACATTTTTTTTTTCTACGGCAGACTCCGACAAAAGTCACTTACAGAAACAGAAAGTCTCGAGTCTTTCAGTGAATGTTAAATAGGACTTCATAAAATATTTTTTATGACACTAAATCATACCTTAATAGCTATGAAAGAATGATTCTGATAACTTACTTTTGAAGTCATTTCTTAGTCTTACGTATTACCACAAAACCGTTTCGAATAATGGTAAGCTTATAGTTTTGTAATTAAGTTACAAATTACAGACACCTCGTAACGTAAACTTCATTTCTAATAGTCAATTCTTCTGCTGGAACCTTAGATTGTACTAATTTTATCTTTGTAACTTAAGAATTTACATATTTTTAACAGAATTCTCTTTTTTTTTAGTTTATTTTTACTAATTCATTCAACAGTCTATACGTATATTTTGTCAATAACCCATTTGTACAAAAAACAAAAGGAATTATCCAAGGAAAAAGCTCCAAGTACACAATTTGACAAAATTTATATGTACCATAAACAGGGCTTATACAAAAAATATGGTTATACAAGCTAACTTAATATTATTATTATATTTAAGTCAGTACCTATTTGAGTGAATGTTCGATCAAAATGTCAATAAAATGTAATATATCTGAAAGCTATGAGAATGACGACCCAAATGTAAAACTATATTTACTTGGTGTAAGTCAAATAAACGTGTACGATGAGTCGTGTACAATATCAATGTTACCAACACGAAGAAATAAGACAGACAGTGGCTGAAACTGAAATTTATATCCCCAGAAAATGTAACAAAAGAAAGCGTCGTAATGAGGGCAAAAAAAATATAAATCTTTTGTTATACTAGCTGGCCGAGTATAAAAAAAATATTCCAAGTATTATTTAACTAGTACAAGAATTATAGATAGTGTATGTTAGTGTATGATTAGGAGTCACTGCGCGTACTACTATATAACTAACTTAATACATATGTAACATTACAATAACATAATGTGTATACTGCACATAATGTTATAGTGTTTAGTGAGATTTAAAAGTTCTGGATTCTTTTTCAATAATTGTCGAAAATCATTAAAATGTAAACGTTATACGCATAAATCATGGAACAGGACAACTACAATAGAATCCTGAGGGGCCCAGGAGATGCGTGAGGAAAAGAGCTACGTGCACAGCCTAATAACTTCCGACTCGTTCTATCGTAATACATAAATCGTCGTAGCAGGTCACCGCGGAGCCCGAGTAAGAATAAAAGATAGGTGTTATATCAAACTGTTATCATTGATAGATATAAGTTGCAAAGAAAGGTTAATGTCAGTGAACGCTAATGGCAACTATCAAATTCATTTTAAACCTAAACGTCTGTTCTTGAGAAATTAAAACAATAATTGTTATCAACGGTTAAATATAAGCACATATGATTGAAATGCTCGAACAGCGATGCAAGTTATATTAGTTTTTCATCTGTTTTAATCATAGTTCATATAATTGGGCTTAACATAAATATTACAGTTAGTGAACAAATTTTTTGAAATCTAAACTTGCAGTAGTAATAACTAAGACTCAAATACGAATAACAGTATTTAACCGCCCCGTTGGTCGAGTGGTTAGCGTAGACGCCTAACGTGTCACGGCGCAATGGGGCTCGGGTTCGATTCCCGGCGGAGACAGGCATGTATGTGATGAGCGTAGATGTCTGTTTCTGAGTTTGGTCGTTTATTAAATATATTCTCAGTATTTATATGTGTATTTCTATGTATTTGTATCGTTGTCTAACACCCTTAACACAAGCAAATAATTTGCTTACTTAGGCGTTAGATCAATGTGTGTAATTTGTCCTGATATTAAAAAAAAAGGAAAGTATATAAATAGCTTAAAAGTGCATAACATTGTTATCAACATTTTTCTCATTTTTTACTAATTTTTATAGGAAGAAAGGAAAAACAAATGACAAACACATGTAACCTGCAAATTCCGAACAATAATCAGTGTTTTAATATTAAAGCACATCCTTAGTTTTATTTAAAAATCTTGACCTTGACCTACTCACTACTTACTAGATCATGGATATTTTGTATTGGATATAGAAACTTTAAAATATGCTATTCAAATTAATTGTCAGCTGTCAAGGAATCATAATTTAAAATACATGCGAACATGTGTTTAATATATAACAGATTGAATACAGCCAGATAGGTAAAATGAATTGCTATAATTTATCAAAACTTTTCATAGTCCTGACACAGGCGGGTTAATTACTCCCGAGAGTGTTCGCGTGTTTCAATTTCTATTTCTATATGTTCAGATAGACATAACATTACTATTACACTATTCATAGAAGTATTTATTTATTATAATATATTTTTTTGTATTTGATATTGTTCAACATTAACAAGAAGATGTAATGAGTACCTACTTATTGTTGATATTAAATCAACAATAAAATTTACTTATTTATAAGACATTATAAAATCTAAATAAATAAAAATATACTAAGTACTAAATATACAAGTAAAATATGAGCCTACACAAATGGTATTAGAATATCAGGTTATTTTAAAATCTTTAACTTATTATACATTTTTTTATAATAAATTTAAACAAAAAATAATAAATTCTTTAGCAATTTACAGTCTGCCCCAAAAGTTTTAACCAAATTCATATATCATTTATATTATACACATTAAAAAATTGAAGGTAAATAAATAAATTAAATACACATCGTCAAGTAGTTTAACACTTTCTGATCCCAAAACTGACCTACCATCTTATGTCACGAATTTCACTAAACATAGTTTGTGCCAACTTTCATGGTTTCATATATATAAATCAATGTTTTGAAGTAAATACTAAAACATTTAGAAACTTTTATATAATGATTCATAAAAACTATTGAATACAGAATAAATACTAAAGCGATACGAGCAGGGCTTCGAACCCGGCCTCTGGGAACCATTCCGTTGCTATACATATTGAGCTTTCGTATCGTTACCCGCTACGAAGAACTTATTCATCCTATATAAGACCGTCTTTGTCTTAATACAACAGATATATATAAAATGATATCTTTTTAAAATGATATTACCTCTCAGTGTTATTATATTTGTTTGAAAAATATCTGTGTGGAAAAATACATTTAAGAAAACGTGTATCAAAAACGTCACGTCTTAAAAAAATCATAACTGACGTGTCTGTCTGTCTGTCCGTTCCCGCATCATTTAAAACTGCAAAATTTATTAAAATTGTTATAAAGTTATTCTTTCTTGTTGTGGAGAAAGAAACTAGGCAAGGTTTTGTTTTGACAAAAGTAAGTTCTGACGATTAAATTTGTTTAAGACAAAGTTATTGCGTTTTCTACTAAAATAACCCCCTGGCCAAAATTGATACTGAGCCTGGATATATCAAGCGCTATAAGTTTCATTTTCAGCTGGATAGCAAGGCCAAGTTCACCTTGAAGAAACTTTGAGTGATCCTCAGAGCGACGCAGTACTTCACGCTGGAATAGAGTCACGCTTTACCTTTACGAAAAATAAATATTCAATACTGAATGTTACAATGTATTAGATTAAAAAAAAATTGTTATAAGTACTTAAATGATATTCATCTTCATATTTTTCACATAACAAAGACAAAATTTAAATGTGATACAGAATTTATTTATAATGGATATGTGAAGGCGTTTTTACGTTTAAATTAAATCTGAAGCTGTTACCATATAACGTATTACTTGCTCGCTTAAATCACCCAAACTAAGTTATAGTCGGCACAATAGAATAGCATGGATATTGGATTTCTCACGGATATTGGATGCTATTTCATTAACATCTGTTGCCTTCAACAAACTACCGACTATAACTACATATTATAACATTTTGAAAGACCAATTCTTTATAAATTATGGGGAAGAGGAAGGAAGTTATCGTAACTAATATAAACATATATCATGTTACAATACTATGTTTGACTTTTTTTTAAGTAATATTTTTTTTACCTCTTTTTTTAATTCTATCGTGGATATTTAACTTAAAGTTAGAACACTTAAAATACAAATCACAACATGTCAATCGCAATATTGATCGTTCCTTTGTTCTGAAGTTAATCTCAACTTTGTTAATCTCGTGGTATTTTCATTTAAAAGTTCATTTCGTTCGATGCTAAATCTTGAATTTAAATGAGATTCTAATTCCTGAAATATTTTGGCTTGATTAATTAGTTGGTAAAGTCGAAAGTAATTGTATTGTTTAACCTTTAGGCAAATTATTACCAACGAAAGACAACCAAATAGAAGTAAATGTTGTAAATTAAATCTTTCCTTAAAGTTGTTTTTTACATTGTTTATTTTTGCTGACTTTATAATATAGTATAATAATGTATACTTTATTTTCAGTACAAAACAAAAATAAAAAAAATAATATATTTTCATTATATCCAACCATGCAATTTATGAAGAGAAAATTAAAATTTTGGTCTCATCGTGTTTGTACAAATTTAAATCTTTATTGTCAGTCAAAAACGGGAAATAACACAGAAAATATTCATGAATACAAATTATGTTTAATGTGGTACAAAAACATTGCCCGAAAGTACTGTTAGCAAAAAATAATATATTCATCTAAATGTACTAATATAATATTATCATAATTAAAAGAAATTAATACCATTTTATTATAAAAGTTTATTATCATACTCGTATATTACTACTGTTTACAGAATATCAGTAATATTATGTATAATTACAATTATATTTACTTATGATTATACTATATAAGCTTTAACATTATAACTATCTTAATATTAGACGTCTTTATTTTTGTTTATAAAAGTAAAAGAAAATTTATAAGCCTAACTTACACCTACAATATAACACCATTTTATTTACAAATATACAAAATTTTAATCTTATATATTAAATTAAACAAAAATACAAAACATTAAGCAATGGATGACAATTGAACTTCTTCATATTTTGTCCCAAAATCTATATTTCTACAAAATCTACAATAAATCTGTATAAATACTTAAAGCCATTTTATAAACAAAATTAAAATGTTAGTATCTGAATAACTAACCAATTGAATACGACCTTTTAAACGCTGCATGACGTCTGCTTCTGCAAAATTTTCTTTTAAATTTTCTACGAGGATAATCTTTTTGTTTTTCACAAGTTACTGTTTGTACAAGATTGGTCCATTTCTGGTCCAAGTCTTCAGGTAATTTATCATTCACTAATATTATAGGTTTGATAAAACAGAAGGTCTTTTCTTCAGTTTTCGTAGGACCTTTTTTGAAAACCGATGATATTTCCGACCAATCTTCCGGTGAATTGATTTTAGAACTATCTTTGCTTGATTCTGATAATTCAATGTTACTGTGAGACACTTCCAGGGTGTGACTCTCGTTCTCTTCATTTTCTTGAGTTATTGCATCTAGCGCTGCCTCTGCGTCCAATAACTGAAATAAGAGTTATATATTAGATTTATATACTTAAATATGGAGTTAATATATTCTATTCTTAATAGAAGAAGAAGAACAAGAGTTAATAATTCTAACGAACAGTTTCTATGTCTTAACGAAATGTCTTGTTTCCGCTTTTACTTTGTTTTATGGCGCCATAACTTATGTGTTTTCATTACATTTTAATTCAACCGCTGTTTCGAGAACAAAGACAGTAAATGTAAACGGAAAATGATCGTTACTATTGAGAAATAGCTGGAAATTGTATCGATTAAGGTTTATTGGAAGCGTAATTTACAATACGTATTTGTAACTTGTTCTCAACAAAGCGATGGTAAAATCGAAGCGATGCCCTCGAGCAATGTCGAAAACAGTGAATCAGGACTGTGTCGTGACATTTACATTTTTTATGAAACTTTCTGTTTCATATTTGAGAAAAAACTCTTATTGAGAGATGCAAAAATCTCAAAAACAAATTCAGAAAATGATGTGAAATCTTCTCCAACTTTTTTTTATTTCATTATATTGTAGGATTATGTTGCGTTAATTTATTTTTGAATAAATTTAAACAAAAAGCAAATATAAATAAAAATGACAGCTTCTTTTATGGTCGATAAATGAATTTACACTAAAAGCTTTGTAAACTTTTATTGTGGGTGTAACCTATGAAAAGGTGTCATGTATATTTTGAAAATGATTTTTAAAATCAGCGTTTTATTTAAAACGTAATAAAAGTAACAGTATGCTTAAATTTATTTTATTCAAATATTTTTCAATATTACGTAGCCTAAATTCAAACTTCAATCATTTAAAAAAATGATATAATTGTTTGTTATTTTTTAGTAGGTATATTTCTGTAATTGATAACTTTAAAATGTAGTTTTCAATTGAATTACACTCAAAGTCAATTTGAAAACTACTCCGTCTCTCATTAAGACGGATGACCGTTTTCTCGTAATAGTATTCGAAAAGTTTTAATATAATATATTCAATCTTGAATTTAAATAACTTTCTTATTCTTGAAATGGTCTGACTTGATTGATTACTTAGTGAAGTCGAATGTTATTATATTGTTTTAGGTAAAAACTTTTTGAACGATAAATAATCTAAATTCCAGAATTTATTATTAATACCCACACAACAAAGTCTTATATTTAATATTAATTCTATATTTTTCTACTTAAAACTTGATTTTGATTTAGACAATGAAAAATATATCAGGTTTTTCACGAAATGAAAAATATCAAAAATTTGTTAATTAATCCAATTTATTACAGTTTCAGTGAAATTAGTGAACTCCATCGTTGTAAATTATGACCGCTGGCCAAATGGCCCGTGAAAATTCACGTATATAGGTATAACAAAAATTTTTATATCTTTAAGAATAAGAAAGTTACTTAATTACAGTATTTGATTTTTAGATTTATAAATAATGAACAAAACAGTTTTTTCTCTCTAAAAATCTTCAACAACTTCAAAAAAAAAAGCAAATGACAAAGGTTACTTTTTATTCGTATATTTTACTTAAAATATTATTTCTTAGAAGCACTTATTGCTTAAAGCTGACAATCCCAGTTTTACCTCTAACATAAAATTTTAACAGATTTAGAATAGATTCAAACTTTGTTTAAGCTAATAGTAGTAGCAGCACCCTATTTCCTTGCCGAGTTCAGAAAGCAAAAGCACTCTAGAAATACAACTAGATAACTAAACCTACATGTCATAAATTATTGCTATTAATTATACATTATTAAGAATATTCACATTATATTTACATGAATTTTTAAGTAACGTATATATTCTTAATAATATTTAAGTATTATTAATTCTAGAACTAGCATCGGTTCATTTCTAGAACGTGTTTCAAAGGCAGCATTAGTAGGTTCTTTCCAAATTTAGTTAGGAAGGTAAAAGAGTGTGGATAGTGTAGACGATAGTAGTAGCAGTAGTAGTAGTCGCGTTGCTACTAAGCAACGCGACTTGCTCGACACCAGCACTTTGAAGAATCCATAGAATGCTAAGAAACTTTGCCTCTCACTCCACTGTCACTATGAAGGTTGCAATAAATCAAAATATTTTCTGCCTAGTGATATATAACACATGGAATCATTAGCAAAACAATAAAAAGGAAGCACAAAAAAAAACAAAACATACGAAAGATAACATTATTTCATCACTTATATAACTCATAAACGCGGAACTTTTTTTACAATAAATAAACGTGACTCAATAATACTAAAAAATATCGGTTTGCTCAAATTTGTTGATCTAACCTTGCCTCTGGATCTTCAATGTAAACAAAAAGGGAAAACAAATAAACTTACCTAATTTAAAATGTTTGTTCAAGAAAATTGTTTAACAATTACCGTTTATTAATTACTTGTTGTATTACATAACCTTTACGTAATGCTTTTGTTTTTATTTTAAGGCAGAAGTTCCATTTGTACCCGCGGATCTATCTTATTCGCGATTCTATAGTCTTAAATTAAACAATGTTACAAATACCGAACAAACTACAGATTAAATTAAATTGCTTAATGAGAAGTGTCATGTTGTTTAATATTTGTTGTTGTTGTCTGATGGTCTATCCTAAATGGTACATACGTTCCTTACTGTGCCCGGTGGTAGCGTTAAGAATATTCCTCATATATTGATGTGGGTGCTCTAAGTGCCAATACAGACAAAAATAATAACTTTGTATCACTTTTTTAAAGTTTAGCAGAAAACCAATCAACACACATTCCCAATAAGGCGTGACTTCAGTCTGGCGACCGGTCCCAAAAGCTTTTGAGCAATCGATTACAATTAATCAAACTTAGGTATTGCACTGAATTACTCAGATAAGGGATACGCGGATGATGACACACTTTCCTTATTATAATACAGATTTATTATAAAAAAATAGTTATGATAATATGTAAAAATGATATTTGGTTATTAAAAACATAACAGAACTCTAATTACGATACAAACCAAACTGATTCTATCATTCATTCTTTCACATAACACGTAAGCATCATAATCATAGTATAGTTTACGCCGCGGTCCTGACATTGAACGGATTGAATTTAATTCATTCTTAGTTCATTCTTGTAAACATCTGTCAAATCGTCAATCAGTGAACAGAGTTAGAATTTCACAAACAGACGGCTAGTGACTCAGCCAAATGTTTATATTTGAACGTTGAAGCCAAACTATATACCAACTTTGAAGCCGCTTTTATTATTAACGCTTCGGATCTGCAAATTGGATTTAGCGAGTCGCGGTTAAGTGGGCAAACGACGGGAGGAATGAAATGAAATGATTCTAGATTTAATTCGTTTTAGAAAATACTGTTTACAATCAATACATTTAAATTAAATTTGCTTTTATTACCAAAATATGTCTATTACAAAAATATGTCTGTGTAGAACTGTTTCATGAACGATTTAAATTGAAAGGCTTATGAAATGAGTACGAGGACAACGAATTTAGTAACTTAACAAGGCAATAGAAATCTGAAACTATTAAAAATAAATATATATTATTGAAAACTTTTAAAGTTTTTTTTTAATGGCAACAACAGAAACCTCCGGTTACTGGTATATATATCTATTATTTTTCAAAGTACTATACAATACCCTTCGCTTGTCCCTCGAAGCCGTGAACAGCACCCAGCCCACGTACACAAACATGATTAGAGCTGGCACCACCAGGCTGGCCACCACCGGAATCCGACGCACCCACGCGTGGTATATCGCAAGCAGAAACAAGCATATCCCCACCAGGATAGCAATATACCTCCCATTTCGTCGACGTTCTTCCTGCAACAGTTTAACACTGATATGATATCCGTCCGTAATAAAACAGACGTATCAATCTGTCCATTTGGTAAACATTTATGATTAGATTAAGTTTTAGTACATATTTGGTTAAACAACAAAACATTGATTACTAGCAACATTTGTTTTAATTTATATCTAATAAAAAACGTGTTAGAACTTATGCAACATAGAAAATGAATATTAGAGAGGTAAAGTTGTTTGTTTTCAACGTGATGTCGCGGAAAACGCTAGTCTAATTTAGTTAAGTTATTACATTATAAAATTAAATAAATACATAGTTAGAGATTATAAACACTACTTATATTTGAAATAATAATAAAATACTCCTTGGTAAGTGACACGGAATGGTCACGTTTTTAAATGTCAATTTTTGTTTAAAATATTTATTTTCAAAATCCAGTTTTTATCATATTTAAATCATTTCATACAGTTATACAAAATGCAAAATAAACGGGAAAAAAAAAAACAATACAATATACAAAACTGTGAACTCCTTTTTGTAAAGTAACTGGAAAAAAGTGAACTGTGACAATGTGAAAATAAATACTCTTAAATAATGATCACAAGGAGTAAAAACATAAACGCACGCCCACCACCGCAGCCCGTCGCACCGAACAGCTCCACGTCTTCAGAGGAGGAGTACGCAACTCCTCCTGAGGAAATCGTGTCGAGCAGTGACGACGAGCTGCCGCCTCCAGCGCCGCGCCGAGCACCAGCGCCGCGCCGTGGGAGGCCACCGCTGCCGCGCTTGGGGCCTACTGGGGCATCCGCCCCGCGTTCGGCCCCCGCCGTCGGTGGTGCAGTGCGCCGCATGAAATGGACGCAAAATATGAACGAAAATGTCATGCGAGCGTACTATAGGGCGACAGAGGGTGGCACTAACCTCACTGCGTGGCGAACCCGTTTGCTCTCTTTGTTTCAGGCCCTTGAACCAGAGTTGACCGTTTCGGCCCAACGACTATCGGATCAGGTGCGGTTTATTCAACGTAATCGTGCGTTGGATGACTCCGCACTTGACCGGCTTCGCTCCGAGGTGACAGTCTCTGCATCCACCACCGAAAGCAGCCATTCGCGAGCCCAGTTATCGTCCGCTCCTTCGGTGGCAGGGTTAGTGGTTGGAGATGCTGATGTGGGGGGCGTTGAGATTACAACCGTAAGTACCCAAGATAATGAGCAATTAAGGAGGACTTTGGAGGATGCGATTTTGGAATTTAAAGACATACCAGCCCGTGACAGGCCACGGTTACCCCGTTTTCCCACGCATAGACGTAATATGTCGCTAGTAATGGCTCTAGACTGCATGCTAGACTCTTATCTTCGTTCTAGCAATAGTCTCACTGATACCCATTCAATTCTTTATTGTGCAGCTGTTGCAGCGTGCCGCTCCGCCCGTGTCAGATTTCCTGAGCCTGATAGGGTGGTGCGGTCCACTAAGGACACACCCGCATGGCAGATGAGGATTGAACGGCGTATCAGCGCAGCTAGGGTCATTATTGGCAAGTTAATCTGCTTCAGATCGGGAAACATCCGGCCGAGAGTCATGCGTTATGTTACACAGGCCTTTGCCGGTACTGGCATTAGACCTCAGGATTATATGGCCTATGTAACAGAACGTATAGACTACCTGAAGCAGAAAGTTTGTGCGTGGGCAAATCGTATCCGTCGTTATAAACAACGTGTTAATAGGTATAAACAGAATCGCATATTCCAAAGTGACCAAAGAAAGGTTTATCGAAGCTGGGAGGAATCTGCTACGAATGTGATTGATGGGCAGTTACCAAATATGGAAGAAATGTTCACATTTTGGACAAATATTTGGTCGGTGCCTATTAATCACAACGATGGTGGCTGGATGCGTGTTGTTGAGCGCGCGTGTGAACACCTGCAGCCAATGGAGGCTATATTTATAAGCTCAGACAATGTCAGGGATGCGATCCGTTCGACCCATAACTGGAAAAGTCCTGGGCCGGACGGATTACATAACTTTTGGCTCAAATGGCTGCGGTCTTCACACGAACGTTTGGCTGGGCAATTCCAGGAAGCCATCGTGTCCGGATCCCTACCATCTTTTATGACAACAGGAATCACCTTTCTGCTCCACAAGTCTGGTAGTATCACGGATCCAAAGAACTTTCGACCTATCACGTGCTTACCAACAATTTATAAGCTTCTTACATCCATTTTGACTTCAAAATTAAACACACATTTGTATGCAAATAGCATTTTAGATCCCGCTCAAAATGGATGTAAGATTGGGTCTCGTGGTACTAAGGAGCTCCTCCTTATTGACATGGCCATTAATGAAAAGGTTCGCCGAGGTAAGAAGGATCTCTCTGCCGCCTGGATTGATTATAAAAAGGCCTATGATTCGGTGCCTCATACATGGTTAAGACGAGTACTAGAAGTGTATAAGATTGACACAGATCTATTTTCTTTTCTTAATTCATGTATGAGGCAATGGACAACGGTCCTTTGTCTTCCAGGAGGCGGAGGAAGTCTTCTTACTTCCGAACCTGTAAGGATTGAGCGAGGTATTTTCCAGGGTGATAGCTTGAGTCCTTTGTGGTTCTGCCTGGCTTTGAACCCCTTAAGCACGTTGCTTAGGGATTCAAAACTGGGATTTCGCTTTCGCAGAGGGGGTGAGATCATTTCACATCTTTTGTACATGGACGATCTCAAATTATTTGCACCAAATAAAGCAGATCTGGTATCATTACTAAGCGTTACGCAAACGTTTAGTAATGACATTAGGATGGAGTTTGGTGTAGATAAATGTGCGGTTGCACATGTGCAGAATGGCCAAGTTGTAAATAGCGAATATTTACAACTCTCGGAGACAATGTCCCTCAGATCTCTCTCTGAAACCGAATCCTACAAATACCTTGGTATGTCGGAATGCTTAGGCATACTAAGTGGGGACATTAAACAGCTAGTGAAGGAACGCTTCTTTAACCGCTTGACAAAAGTCCTAAAAAGTCTTTTGTCAGGAGGTAACAAAGTGCGTGCATTCAACAGTTGGGTAATGCCCCTGCTGATGTATACTTTCGGCATATTAAGGTGGACTCAGACCGAATTAGATGCCCTGGACCGAAAGACCCGAAAACTATTGACAATGTATCGCATGCATCATCCGCGCTCATCAGTGATGAGATTGTATATTCCACGGAAGTGTGGGGGTCGCGGCTTCCTTAATGCCAAAAACTTGCACAACCGTGAGGTATGCAATCTTAGGGAATATTTCCTTCATGCTGAGTGTGGAATGCATCGGGACATTGTTGCAGTAGATAATGGTCTTACACCGCTCTCCTTAGCCAAAGATAACTGGCATAAACCGGTAGTACTTAGCACTGACGACCGTATAAATATATGGAAGAGTAAGGAGCTTCATGGACGGTTCCACCAGGCACTCTATGGGCCTGATGTAGACCTTCTGGCGTCCGTGGCTTGGCTACGCTTTGGTGATCTCTTTGGTGAAACCGAAGGTTTTGCTTGTGCAATTGCTGACGAAGTTGTCAAGACGAACAACTATCGGAAATACATAATAAAGGATGGCACTGTTGACATATGTCGTGCGTGCCACCTACCAGGAGAGTCCATCAGACATGTTATTTCTGGTTGTTGTCGTCTTGCCAATGGAGAGTATTTGCACAGGCACAACCAAGTAGCCAAGATTATCCACCAAGAACTTGCTCTTCGATACGGTCTTGTACCTTTTGAAGTGCCATTTTATAAGTACTCACCGGAGCCAGTTTTGGAAAATGGTCATGCTAAGCTCTATTGGGACCGATCTATCATAACGGACAGGACTATTGTAGCCAATAAGCCTGATATCGTGCTGGTAGATCGGTTAGAGCGCCGGGCATTTCTTGTTGATATCAGTGTCCCGTGTGACGCTA
The DNA here is from genome assembly GCA_959347355.1 of Napeogenes inachia. NCBI lineage: Eukaryota > Metazoa > Arthropoda > Insecta > Lepidoptera > Nymphalidae > Napeogenes > Napeogenes inachia. Next base: position 15,920,928 of record OY365791.1, on the reverse strand, counting down.
ATCTTGTGAAAGCTGAGAAGGACAAACTGTCAAAATACTTGGACTTAGCTCACGAGATTACCGACATGTGGGATGTTGACTCAACAATAATTGTCCCGATGGTAGTTTCCGTAAATGGTCTTATAGCGAAGAGTCTCGATCAACATCTCAAGAGGCTCTCACTAAAAAACTGGATCAAGGGTCGGATGCAAAGAGCAGCAGTTTTGGGTACGGCACGCATTGTGAGGAAGTTTCTTTCGCTGTCGCCCTAACCACCGACGGACTGGTCGTAAGGCCCACGTCGACGGGATACTGTTTTTTATATTTATATTTATAATGTTGTTTTTTTTTAATGTTATATGTATAAATGTAAATAATAAGATTAATATGAAATAAATGATCATAATAATAATAATAATTTTTATTTGAAACAAAATAAAATATAAAATAAATAAATATAGAATGAAAAATAAACCGATACGTCCTGGGATTTGAACCTTTATAAAACCGTCCCTTCGTTCCATTTATCGCATTGTATTGTTTATTTTGAATTGGAATAACCTTAGCACGGTTATCCATATTTAGAGATATTTTCAACACAAGATACATATCCAGATATGGTAATAAATAATAAAAGTATAACACCGCCATGAATTATAAAATTATGAAATGCCAGATAAATTCCTTCGCTATAGAGATAAAAAATAATAGAGATAATGACAAAATTTTCATTATAATTATAAAGTTTCGGACATAGTGAAAATATCTGGAACATAAATGAAAACAAATAGAACTAGTTTTATTAAACACGCTGGAAGTATGTTGAAGGTAATGAGTGTAGTTGAAACATTAAATGTGAGGTATTTGGGTATTTGTCTGGCGAATAGTTTCAGTCGTAACTTTATGTAGAACAAAATGTGCTCCGTTAATGAGTTTCGTACATCTGCAAAAACAATATCTAGACAACTATGGCGAATAAATTAGAATATACACCCTGCAGTGGATACACTATTTACATTAAATAAGAACTTGTCTTATAATATTATAACAGACGTAATTATTTCTCCTCTAATATTAAGAATATATTGAACTATATAAAAATTATAAAAACTAAGATTTTTAAATATTTATTGACAATTGGTATCCCATTACAAAACGGGTTTCAATAAAGAAAAAAAAGAGTTTTTTTAAGAAATACGGACTATATTTTATTACATATGTAATAAGTGTTTGAAATAATATATAAATATTGAAATCGTAACATACTATTTATTACTAAAGTGTATAATAATTAGAACCTAACGACACAGAAACGATTAAGCTCCTCATACTATCCTCAATTGGATAATATAGACTAATGACATAAGTTTAACATTCTTGTCGGACGCGTTTACTGTTATGCCCAAAATTATCAACTTTTCGGTACATAATGCTACAAAATATACCTTAATGTAGTGAAACCAATAATTGCAACGCATATAATGGTTCTTGATATTTAGTGTCCTCAGAGAAATTACTGTAATTTTGTAGTTTTTAATGTTAAAAAAACGATTTTCCGTCTCGTTTTACGGAATCGGGTGGAGTTTAGGTACATTTTTGTAGTAAATATTATAATTTATTTAAGCATTAAAAATGCCTTAATAGTACGTAGTAGTAGTAGTAGTAGCAGTACGTAGTAGTAGTACGTAATAGTAGCATCCATTCATCAGGAAACCTTCAGATCACTCCATCAAGTCTGATGGTCAAAATCTCATCAAGATCTCATCAAAAGCAATAAAACAAGCCCATACTCGGCGCACCAAGCTATATTCATCTAGGAGATCCACTAGCATTCATTCATCATAAACCTTCATCCATCGTATACCTTCAGGTCTACTCCACCAAGCCTGGAGGTAGTATCTCTTTATGATTAACACAACGGGCCTAAACTCGACTAGCCTTGCTTTTTTTATTCTAAAAGAATAAGTATCAGCCACCGAAGTATTCAGCTATTTTTAGGTCACAGAATAATTAATACGTATGTCGTATATGTAATAATAATCTGTAAATTTATCACATGTATAGTATGTACATACTTAATCATCAATTATGTAAAAATATTTTAAAGAAAAAATAATTAAACATTAAATATATGAGAAAGAAAAAATATATATCGAAAGTAAAAAAAATGTTTCATTCACACAATATTCTCGCACTATACATGCGTAAGTGTGCGTAGTCGAGATTTATCTATGTAATAATACGATTTTCTACCTATAAGTTTTGCAAACGCGTCCTTAAAATATCGATTCATTGAAAATTGCTTACCACACAGTACATGCTACTTTACTGTTACCACTTCCAAGGTGATGGTAATGGTTGTACTAGTTTACTAAAACAGGGCATTATATAATCATGCTTAAGACAAAAAGAGATGTAATTAATATTAGTGAGCTTAGTTATTCTAGTCCTCTTTTGGTACAATGCTTAACTTGAATTCTAATTTGTTCTCACATATCAATTATGACTATAAATCAATAGACCTTGTGCCAATAGCTAAAATATTTTATATTTTTTAACAGAGTAGGGTTTCATAGAAATCATTGCCTATTTTTTCCATGGTTCCTCAGAAACTTTTTTAACAGCGTCTCATATTTCGTACGTATAATATATAATTATTTGAAATAAAAACCTTTGACTTTTACTTTTAACAAAATATTGTTTTTGAAATTCGAAATTATTTTTAACCCCCGACTAAAAAGAGGGGTGTTATAAGTTTGACCTGTCGATCTGTGTATCTGTGTATCTGTGTATATGTGTATCTGTGTATCTGTCTGTGGCAAATTTCCGGCAAAACGCGTGGACGGATTTGAATGCGGTTTTTTTTAATCGAAAGCTATACTCGTCGAGATGGTTCTTATCCATGTTTGATTGAAACATTAATAGTCGTTTTCAAGATATTGACGTTTTATTCGTGCGGGGGAGAGGTTATTATGCAATAATTAGCTGTTGGCGGCTCAACGCGAGAACGGATTTGAATGCAGTTTTGTTTAATCGAAAGCTATGCTCGTCGAGATATTTCTTATCTTTGTTTGATTAAAATACAAATAGTTGTCTTCAAGATATTGACGTTTTACTCGAGCGGGGGAGAGGTTCTTATGCCATAATTAGCTGTTTGCGGCCAAACGCGTGGACGGATTTAAATGCGGTTTTTTTTAATTGAAAGCTATGCTCGTCGAAATGTTTCTTATTTATGTTTGATTTAAATAAAAATAGTCGTCTTCAAGATATTGACGTTTTATTCGTGCGGGGGAGAGGTTCTTATACAATAATTAGCTGCTTGCAACCAAACGCGTGGACGGATTTGAATGCGGTTTTTTTAATCGAAAGGTATGCTCGTCAAGATGTTTTGTTCCATTTTTTATTAAAATAAAAATAGTCGTCCTCAAAATATTGACGTTTTATTCGTGCGGGGGAGAGGTTCTTATGCAATAATTAGCTGTTCCCAGCTGTTTCGCCCGCTATATAGGAAAAAAAGCCTTGTTATGAAGGCCAAAAGGTTTTTACACTTACTTACTCAGGTAAAGGACTTTATTAGGGATAGCTGTTGCCCGTGACTGCGTCCACGTAGACTGTAAAAATATATTTATATGGCTTATGATCGTAGTCATAAAGAATCACGGGCAACAGCTAGTGATAATATAAATCCCGTCATCATAGTGTCATAAGTGATTGTAAATTATTTTAACTCTAAATGTTTATATTTATTAATATTCGTATATATAAAACCTACCTATCTACCTACCCATATGAAAAAGTCTTGAATCATGTTACTTAAAACATTTATAATTTATTACATTGTCGAAACTTTCACGTGGATTTTATTATATATAATATATATTTCTCGTATTAAATGTAACCTTTGTACATCATAATATAGGATTCTAATAATAAAAGATTTTTTTAAAAATCGGTCCTGTAGCTTTCGGAGCCTATTTAATTCAAACAAACAAACGAATCTTTCCTACTTAAACAATTGAAAATTTTGTGTATCTGTAGGTTCATTTAGTACAATTCAGTAACAAGTTACATAACTTTAAAAAGCAGAAAAAAAAATTAAATTAAAAATTTAAAAAACCCCCGATACAAAAAGACCTCTAAAAAGAATAAAAATAATATTAGTATGTACTTATTGAATTCGTTGCGTCGGGGGACCGTTTAATAAAGGAAGAAATTAAAATGCAGGTAAGTTAACAAGGCAAATAAAGAAATTACAATATCGAATCGTATAGTCCTCAATGATTAACTTCGTAATATATACACTATCAACGTACGTACAACGGTCCCCCGACGCAACGAATTCAATAAGTACATACTAATATTATTTTTATTCTTTTTAGAGGTCTTTTTGTATCGGGGGTTTTTTAAATTTTTAATTTAATTTTTTTTGTAGATATGTTTTGAAATAATACAAAACGTAGCTGATATTGACATATACACATAACAATAAATTATAAGCTTTAACTATATACATAGATATGTATTTTCATGTAATAAATTACATATAAATCTACAATCTCCAACATGATAACTGACACAGGTAATATTAACTTAATTCGGGTCACTGGTTACCTTCATTCAACGTTATCCAGTTTCTCCAGTTCAGCTTATGTAACCAATAAATTAACGAAATTGAATTAAGAAGGTGTCAGAGGTTTCATATAATTATATCAATGTCACAGATTTCATTATAGCTATTGAAACGGAATATTCTAACAGGTTTATATCTTAAATAAATCTTCATTGAAAATTTGCTGTGGTTGTTGGACTTAATATTACTATTTTTTTACATATTCCTCAGATCTGATTACATCTATCTCAAATTAAAGATATTTAATGCATTTACAATATTCATTCAAAAGCATTATTTTTAAGATTGTTTAAAGAACTTATTTGGAATTAATATGTTTAATATTCCAAAGGGAAATTTGGCTTTGATTATTTAACAATTATACTGAACTTTTATTTCGTGTTATTTCAGTTTCGTAAGAAACAGTTAAACAAAATAATGGCTTGTTGACGGTAACTTCTAAATAGATTTAAACTAATTGTAAGGTAGACTTTATTATTTTGAACCGTTTTGAATAATTTTTCAGGTTGTTCACTATGTCTAGGAAATGAATATTAGTAAATGTTATACGTTAGCCAAAAACCTTAAACTCTAAACGCAAATATAAATGTTAACTGTTTTGCAAATAGTACTTTTGTAAAAGTATTAAATACAATATAGAAAAAAAAATATCAATTATATATAAAAAAAAACATCAAAACAAACATATATTTTTGAGCAAAAAGTTATCAGAAATTTTTGTGATATAAATATTTCTACTCATAATTATACAATAGTTAAAATTTTCCAGAAAAATAGCTCAATATGGTTCCAAATATAAATTTATCATTATTAATACAATAAATATACACCAAGAACTTAAATAAAGTTAAAGTAGTATTTGCGGTATCAAAAGGAGATATATTATTTTGAAAACAACGATATTATATTAATTCCACTAACAATAAAATTAATATCAAGTTACCACTATATTAAGATGTGCTTAATAAAAGTTCAAGTTAATGTACACTCCATAATACACCTAAATGACCAGTAACTCGGCTTATAGATTTAATATAAAACAAAAATAAAATATAAAATATACTCAAGCAAAAGTTATACTATAAAATTCTATGAATACTAGAGGTGAGAAGTTGTTCCAAGGAAATAATCTTTCTGATTCGGTAAGATTTTTTAAATTTATGTTAAACTACACTTTGGTAAAAATATAAATATTGAGTACGTTCATATATATTCCTTATGGTGTCGTTCATAAATGTTGATATATTAGTTTTATTTTAAAAAGAATAAACCAATGAGAAAGGTTCTAATTTCAGTAGTTATATAAAATGTTGCCTAACGTGTTGGGAGCTTTTTTGGGTTCGATTCCCGACAGAGACTGGCATATTTGTGATGAGCATAGATGTGTGTTTGGTCATTCATTAAATAAATTATCAGTATTTATAATGTGTATTTCTATATATTCGTATCCTTGTCTAACACTCTTTACACAAGCAAATAATTTGCTTACTTAGGAGTTAGGTAAGGGGTCAAAATCTGTAATTTGTTCTGTGATATTATTATTATTAAATATATATTTTTTAAAGATGCCAAGAGAGGTAATTTTTACTAATATATTTTAGTAGGTACTGATGATAAAATCGGAAAGATTCCTGCATATTAGGGTTGACCGTAATATAATAAAAGTTTAAAAACCTTTTCGAACCTTCAGAATGTACGTTTAGAAAAACCGGTTAATTTAAAAATACTTTTAAAAGGGTGGAGGGAGGCCTAATATGAACGTAATCGAAAAATGTGAAAACTTTCTTTTAGAATTCCTTAATATAATGCCTTAAAAACGTATTTCATATGAAAAAACAATATGAATCATCTTTTTTTTTTAAATATCTTTTATCTAAAATTAAAATACACCTTAAAAATGTTAACTTAAAAATGTATAATGACAATGATGTATAAATAAATAAATGTATAATGACACCCTAAAAATGCATTATTACACAAAACAAGTTAATTATTAATTATATTATATAGGTATTTCGTTATAAATTCATTCTATACTAAAACATAGCCGTTAAAATGAAATCGTTAATTTAGATCTCATTAAAATTAAAATTACACTTAAAATTAAAATTTATTCTACCAGTACCTCTCGTTTAGTTTTTATACCATTAATATATAAAAAATATATATTATTATATAGTATGTTTAGAGTACACAACATCTACGTTATTTCTAGAAGTTCACGCTTTGAAAGAATTATGCCACTATTATGAACGGTTAGTTTGCATTCAGGCAAATAATATTAAAAGCATAACGTTATAAAATTAAAACGAATATTTCAGCTAAAATACTTAAGTAATGTCTTTGGTGCATGTTATGTTCTAAAAGCATGTATAATTACTCTGACATAGATAATTACGGCTTTGTTCCTTGTTATTTATGAATAGTATAACTCCATAATCTTTTTTTTTAGAAATTTATCTATAACATAAAAGTTAAATAATAATAAAGCTACATATATTTGTTAGTCGGTCTGTATTATCGATATTAATTCAGAATTAATTTGTAAAATATTAACAGAATGTAAATTAATATTAGGTAGTATTGTTAACAACTTAATAAAGAATCGATTTTCCAACTTGCTAAAAATAAGAAAGTTTATTTGTTATTTCTTTTAATATAAAGCAACAAAAATGTAGATATACCTATTGGAAGACACTAATGTTGTGAAACAAGATGGTCCAGAAATATATACACATAGAATTACCTTTACAGTAGAAACAGGCGCATTATGTAGCAAGTTGACTGAGCTTCTTACCTCGTTGGTTAATTTCAGGTTCATTGCGCTGTCAAAGCAAAATGTCAATTATGAAAAACCCACTGACACAAGATGCACTACTATATATGAAGGTGTATTTTAAAATTACTTTTATTTTAAGACAACACACCTGTCACACATAAACAACTAATCGCGTTATCAGATTGCGTATGCGCGTGGTCACCGGCGGGATGGCAAGACACACTGCAGGCAGAATCAACCCGAATGCATAATTAAGACCCATTTACACCGTCTGTTAAAAACGCGTAAACGTTACTGAACCGTGTATCATTCACTGAACTCTTTTACACCTCCATTTCCTTCTCCCAACAATACTCTAATTTATCATTAAACACATAAATATCGACGCTGAAACTTACCAGAGCAGATTTTTATTGACTGCACAACGTTAAACGATCGGCGATCTATAAACAATTTTTGCTAACATTGAAAATTTACGATACAAGAAACCACAATTGAAAATTGCAAGCTTTGTTGGCTGTTGAGTGATGATCCGCGTTCTAACATTCGGACGCCTGTTATCTTTTATATATAAAACACTAATAAACAGATATATATTGTTTTAGAACCGGCATCTGCTTTTTTATGTCTAATTCATGAGTCTAACTAATACTTAGAGGCTGAAACTAATTTAAGCTCACTTATTTTTATTTTTAAGATAATTATAAATATTGAAATATTTTCTTATCGATCAGATAATAATATAAATATATATGGGTTTTCAATTACATTAATATATACATACACAGTTAATAAAACAAAGGTTTCTTGAACACTGCAGTTATATTTTCAACAACTTTCAATCGACTGTTTACTTTAAATAAACTCGCAAACTCAAAAGCATGAAAGGATAAAACATTTTTATGGTTTCAGCAACTGTAAGTAACTAATAATAGTAAAACTGTACACCAGTCTTAAAAATATATACATTTCTTTACACCCCACAATGTTCCGTTTAAATAGGTTTCAAGAAATAAGTGTTGCTTTTTTGCTTGCTTTTAAGTATTGCATTTGTTATTTTAGTCAAAATAATGTTTAAAACATCATTTGAGTGTTTCTTCACAAAGACATTGTTAATTGAGAACCACGTCATATTTACTGCATAATAATAATGTTCTTTTCGTCATTAAACTCAATGAATCGTGCATGCTACACCCCATTTAACAGACTTTTAAACCTTCCATTACTCTCCCCCCCCCCCATCGTCCCCCTTAGATAACTTCACTAAGGAGGTATAATTTGTTTATTTGAGTTTGATATTATATATATGATTTAAAATCCGTCAGTAAAGTTTCTAGTTTTTAATATAAGTTTTGAACTACGATTTTAATCCTTGAAATACTATTTATATTAGGTAAGAGAAATAATATTACCAAACATTATATTTGTTTATTTCTAACCGGTTCTTCTTAGTTTCTGACTATGATGGCTTTCGAATGGCAGAATTGTTTCCTTGAGACTTATCGTTATATATTGCCCGGTTTAAATATCTTAATAATGACTACGTTTTATTCTTACGTATATAGATGTGGAGTTGCAACTAAGTTATATTGTTTTTGGGTGAAGGTGTACATTTTTTCTTTACTCTCTGGCTAGCGGTTTAGTAAAATCAAAATTTCTTTGCGTTTAGTTTATATATCAATAAAATTAAATTATTTTTCAATTACAAAGCAACAACACTTCTTTCATGGTATAAAGAAATTACAATTTCAACAAACTTTTTGTTTATAAAACTAAAGAAAAATTATATTATTTTCGTTAATCGCGACTGACTGACACGCAAGGAAATAAAATTTTTATAACTTATTTCACCTACTTAAACGTCGATTTCTTGAAAACTACAATACAAATATATTAACAAATAAACAATTCTTTAAACACTTTTCGGGTTGGTTGTATAGAAAATGCATCAAACCTTATGTTTTTTAGTTCTTAAAAATAAATGGTGTTTTTTATTATTGTTACTTAATTAAAACGTGTAAACTTTATTCGTGTTTACTTAATTAAAACGTAAAATTAAATCAATAGGTAGTCAATAAAAATACGTCACTTTCTATTTTAATTTTAATAGTTCCATTTCCGTCGGAAGCCCCAGTACTTATCGTTAAAAAATTCTCATTTGTTTGAGAGCAGTCATAAATATCAAAACTTCTTTCATGCCAAGGAGCTTTTAACACGGATGTAAATTGATTTTTTTGTTGATATATGAGCTTTTTATTAGTTTTATAGCATAGATGTTTAAGCTATACCCGATATGTCGTGTATATGTTCGGTAAAATACAATCCTATATCTTATATATAAATAACCAACAAAGTTGAGGAAGGAAGGAAGGAAGCAAGCTCAAGACGAACCTAAAATTAAGCTTCACCTTAGCATAGAAGAATATATTTTATATTTACTGCTTTATTTAATTTTTAATTTAAGTAATAAGGTTTTTGTATTAATAATAGACCGTCTGGTTATTCAATTGAATTTTCGTTCCTTTAGTTGTAAGTAATTTTAATATTTTCAAAGTCGCCATCCCTACGCTCAGTTTTAAGGACAATTCAGAGGCAACAAATAATTTTTCTATGGGAAAACTTAAATTCTAAAAACTGATAATTTTAAAAAGTCGTAGAACAAATATTGTAGAGAGGCTGCCTGCAAGAGGTGGCCCGGTAATTACAAATAACCCTGTATGTACATGTATACATGTGTGAATTTTATTCGACTGTATTCACATCAATTATATCGAAATTTGAATGAATCTTACTTGTTACAAACTCATGTATAAGAACTCAGAATGCCAAACTAGTCAGGCAAAATTCCTATAAGATTGACGTCAATATATTTGAACAAATATATATAATATGGTGTCTACCATGGTTCGCGAATTTTATATACAAAAAAACAATGTATATATGTACGATGTTTTCTAAAGTTTATCAAAAATATATTGCTTACCAATTTGTATAAATATTTCAATTGGTAACCAAAAATATGTATTGCGTTATTAACAATTAAAATTTAAGCAAAATATACAGGCTATAGGCTATAATAGTAACTCTATCTGCCCCGATTAACTATTATAATTATAACTTTAATGAATTGCATTTTATTCTTATGCTAGAATTGCAGGTATAATAATAACGTATTAGTTATTATGCATATTAAAAGAGTGACATAGACTAATGATTCAATAGAATTAGGTCAAAACTAACTGGTATATGTCACTAAGCTGTGGCATCCTGCCCGATGCAGTTGCCAACGACGTGGCACCATAACTCTTAGCTAACTGAGTTGCCAAAGACAAAGTACTAACTTTAGATAAAGTCATTGCACTCTTCTACAATGTATTGAATATCGATATATTTATTACACAGTTTGAATGTCATTAAAATTTAAGTTTCCCTGTATTATCTGTTTTGTACATCCTGTATTCAAAGGCTCATATTATTATTTTTATTTAATGTAGATAACTAATCAGATATTACCTATCACTCATATAAGAAAACAAGATTTACAAAATCATTAAATTGCGCGCTTCTTTTTAGGGACAACCTTACAACACCTTTGTAGGAAATGGGAAGTAATCATCTCATTTCAGCTAAATTCAGGTGAATGTGAAATAAATAATGGTTTTTCATCTCAAAATAAGTCATCCGAAAAAAATTATAACTTGTTTAATAATATTGTTATATATTAGATTGAAATACAAACTGTGGTTTCAGGTGATAAAGACATAAAACTAGAACATGTCCCGACTAAATGAATAAGATATGAATGCAAAGACATGGCTAGACGTATCGAGCTGAAACTTGAAATAAAGAAATGAAAAAGAAACGAAAAAAAGTGAATCATATCAGTAATAATAAATATTTTGTGATAATATAATAGTCTATTATTTAAATTAAAATAAATTAAAAAGTTAAGTCTAGTAGACAATAAATAATTAGGTAAATTATAATATCTGGTATGTCAGCACTGTAAAATAATTTTGTTTAATTTTCAGAAATATTTTTCCTTTATCCTTTATCCTAAAATAACAAATCCAACTGCGGTCCATAATAACAATCCACCGGGTAATTTTTTATCTTTCCTTTTAAATTTACTTGTAAGTTAAATATTTTTATAACGCAAGTCTGATTGAAATTTTCTCTCGTTCTGCCAAAACTCCGCGATGGTAACAGTTCCAAGAAATTTTGGCAAAACCGTTACATTTTATTGGTAATAAATTTTATGTGAGACAGTTACAGTACGATAACAAATACAGATCATTCATTGGATTGTAATGTGTCATTATGACAGATTAGAACATTGTACTATTGTTTGTCTGTTGGTATTGAAAGGTTAATAATACACACTTTTGAAGGTGCTCGAGTCTAGGTGTAGTCATAAGGCTGCAGTTCGTATACAGACTATCTCGGGCAAGTACTACCCTCTCTCTCAGCTATCTTTCGTAGGATGAGAAAGGGGGCAGGATTCCATTACTCCGTCCCTTGGTTCTCTTTTTTTTCTTCCTCTGTCCATTTCTTGCTCCCGACTCCATCCTACTATATTACTCTTATGTTGCATTTTTTTTTTCTCCACTTCTATGAACCACATCATTTATCATCAGGTGGATCGTATGCAGCAGCTTACATAAAAATCAAACTTATTTGGTACCACTAATTAGTAATTATAATATACGTAAAGTAATTATAATATAAATACGTAATTATATTAGTCTCTGAAACTAGATTTAGTCAAAGAACACTTAGAAATTTGTCAATCTTTGCATGTACGCATATTCTCTTGCCTGAATATAAATTACATGAAATTAAAAAAAATTAAACGTTATACATTTTCACATATTTCTTATTATCCATACTAATATGTTAAAACAAATAAAACTGTTAAAATAGTTTTATGTTCTCCATCTTTGTAAAGCTAAAACCAAAAAATATTCATAATATGATTTTATCTACTACTGTACTGTACTGATCCTGTCTACTGCTACTGTATTCAAAGTACTCTTGAAGAAGAATGGTAAGTTGTCCAAAAGTATATATCATAACAGAAAAATACACAAATACGGTATTAGTCCACTCTCTTATAACTCTAACTAAAGCAAAACGACTTGAAAAATGTAGACAACTACGTAACAAGATCAAAATAAAATATATATCGGAGATTTATTTAAAACAATGATAAAAAAATAGAGTAGAATCGCTGACCGTATAGTGGTCATCGATTCTGTTATATTTAAAAACAATAACTATAATTAGGTTAATATATAGAGACTATATTTATGACTTATTAACGAGTTTGAATGACTATTAATATTGTAAGACAATTATAAGGAAGGTAGTTCTAGTAAATAAAATAGGTTAATTATTTACATCAGCAATGTTTAATTAAATCCATTTAAAAATAACATAGATTGTACTTACAGTGTGTATTCTTCGAAAATCAGCAACCAATTGAATGAGCTCTATGCTCTGAACACATTTTATACAAAACTGTTTCCCTCTAGGGGTAAATCGTTGCTAGTCAATTACAATACTTTGTTATTATCACACATCTTTTTATTATCATAAATAAGCTCGTATGGATGGCTTAAGTTATTTATAATTAATAAGATAACGTTTTAAATAGAATAATTATTTATAAAATTGCTTAATAATAAACAACAATAATTTGATCAAATGAATAATTAATTAAAGTCAAAATAATTACTTATTAGATCATGCGTCGTTAATTACACATTAGCAAATATTTAATTAAAAATAGAGGATTTTAACTTTTATTTTTATCAACAATTAATGCTTATGAATTTAAATACATGTTCATTTTGGCGGCGTGGAGTTTAATCAAATAGATTTTTCAATAAATGTTCATCGCGGCGACATATATTATTTTGGATTACGAATGACAATTATTAGATAAACCATTTTAATAGGTATAAACTGTTCGATTTAATATCTATTTGTTTTTATTTTTAATTTGACATTTACATCATATCGACCTCTAATGTGATAATATTGTAATAAACAAGTCAAGTAACAAAACTAAGTCAAAGGACATGTTATAAAAGAAAACTAGAATACAAATACAATACAAATGTTAAATATCTTAATCGTATATATCATGTTAGTTATTTTTACTTTTCTTACTCATCGGCGCGACGTGGGAGTTTATTTACTATTAGTTCAGTGCCCACGTGGTTTTGATATTTACAGTAACGTATATATTTTTATTTCAAATAGGTATTACTCAGGAATCCTCGATGACGTCATTCCCAAACATCGCTGTTTATAAATCAAGAACTAATTTATCTTACATTATAAAACTACTTTCAAAGTTAAGATTCTACGTGATGTAATTATGTTTAGACAAATTAAATGCTAATTTATATTTGGATTCTTGTATAAGGATGTTTATTTAATTTTAGATTTCTAGTGTAAAAAGATACATTAAGAATTTCAAGAAAACATTTAAATTTGTATGTTTGTATGAATATATACCCATTTCACAGTTACTACATTAGGATAAAGAAGTAATTCATACACGGGACCTTTAAGCTACGCAAACTTAATTACAAAATTTAAGCTCTTTTTGCCTGCGTTAAATATTTCACCGCTGAGCTTTCTCTAATCCCCGCTGTAATATAACTTAAAACCTAATTTGTGTTTATAAAAGACGATTAATTAGCTTTTTAGAAGCTTTGATCAGAATCCACTGAATGTTTTTGTACCAAAAAGCGTATAAAAAATTCTGATTAAGTTAATTCTTCATAATTATAAAAATAAATACGATGTTTCTTTGTACTTTGGGGGCGAGCGTTCATTTCTAAACAGTGTATTATTTTAATGGTCCATTAACCGTGTCAGTCGTGGAATGTTCCCGAGAACTTTTGTAAAGGAAACTCACAAACCATTTTACATCGCTCCTGACCCGATTAACAAATTTATGTTATTATTGCGGGACTGGTTATTGTTTGTGACCTTATTGTTTGATATTTTAGTATTTATTAAGGTAGTTGAATAAGTAAAGTTCGTTTGTTCATGAGATATTTTGAATTAAGTTGTAAGTCCTTTCCAAATGGTTTGCGGCAAATAATGCCTTTGCTTAACGATAATAAAACAAAGGGTCTCAACTTTTGTTTCCTAATGTTCCCCAAATAGCGCAGAATTTATTTCGTAACGACAACACAATTAATATCGTTTTATTTAAATAAAAGTTAGGCATCCATTTACTTATTTCCTTAATATTATGTCTCATAGCATTCTGGTCTAGGGATCAGGGGAAAATGTAAAATGTACTTTTATTTTACAAAACAGGACCGTTCGTGTTATATATAACATGAATATAAAACATACAATACGACATTTTCTGATTTCAAAAATGCATAAGCATACATTTTACGCTGGTTTTAATAAATGACGTATTTATTAAAACCAGCGGTAGAGGGTATTTATAAGGACTAGAAAGTTGCTTAGTTCACAAAGCATATCACATTTCATTGTGTGTGTCGCGATGTGAACTGTCCATATATCGATATATTCATTTTTACGATCTGTCTCTTAGATTTTATTGCAAAAAAATAATAGTAAGTATTGTTTAAGTATCGGTGAAGGCGTAGATTTGTCGTAGATTATATATAATTCTACAATTCCGCAGCAATTCACCTATATCTTCTTCTTCTTCTATACATATAATTAAATTGTTACTGATTGATTTCTGTACATGGAAAATAATAAAAAAAAACATAACGGGGGGCTTTTATAAGAGCAAGAAAACCCAAAACAATAGTTTTTCATTTTCTTTGTCTTTCTTGTCTGTATGTCAGTTTGTTTGTGCAAGCTAATCTCAAAAACGGCTAAATTAATTTGAATGCAGTTTACAGGAATATATTGTTACAGACGTCACTTAACATTAATTGTTTATTTCATTTGAATCAGTTTATAAATAAAAAAGTTATGTCAATGTATGTCAACCATGCAATAAATACTATGCAAATCTTCTTGCATGTATGTAATAAGTCTATGGCGGAGTAGTCTCTGTGCATTGAAAATATTAAAAAAATATTTAGCCAGGATACATATTAATAGCATATAATGATAGTACATATTTTTAGTAAATATTGATAGTACGTATTGATAGTACATATTGATAGTATATAGTTATAGTACATATTGTTAGAAAAAATTGATAGTACGTATTGATACTACATATTGATAATATATATTGATGGTATATATTGATAGTACATGTTGATAGTACATATTGATAGTAAATATTGATAGTACATATTGTAAGTACGTATTGATAGTACGTATTGATGTACGTATTGATGTACGTATTGATGTGCGTATTGATGTGCGTATTGATGTGCGTGTTGATGTGCGTGTTGATGTGTGTATTGATAGTACATATTGATAGTAAATATTGATAGTACGTATTGATAGTACGTATTGATAGTACATATTGATAGTAAATATTGATAGTAAGTATTGATAGTATGTCTTAATAGTACGTATTGATAGTAGATATTGATAGTACGTATTGATAGTACGTATTGATAGTAAATATTGATAGTACGTATTGATAGTACGTATTGATGTACGTATTGATAGTAAATATTGATAGTAAATATTGATAGTACGTATTGATAGTATGTCTTAATAGTACGTATTGATAGTAAATATTGATAGTACGTATTGATAGTAAATATTGATAGTACGTATTGATAGTACGTATTGATAGTACGTATTGAAAGTACGTATTGATAGTACGTATTGATAGTACGTATTGATAGTACATATTAATAGTACGTATTGATAGTACATATTGATAGTACGTATTGGATGTACGTATAGATAGTAAATGTTGATAGTACGTATTGATGTACGTATTGATAGTAAATATTGATAGTAAATATTGATAGTACGTATTGATAGTAAATATTGATAGTACGTATTGATAGTAAATATTGATAGTAAATATTGATAGTACGTATTGATAGTACGTATTGATAGTACGTATTGATAGTACGTATTGATAGTACACATTGATAGTAAATATGAATAGTACGTATTGATAGTATATAGTTATAGTACATATTGTTAGAAAAAATTGATAGTACGTATTGATACTACATATTGATAATATATATTGATGGTATATATTGATAGTACATGTTGATAGTACATATTGATAGTAAATAGAGATAGTAAATATTGATAGTACGTATTGTAAGTACGTATTGATAGTACGTATTGATAGTACGTATTGATAGTAAATATTGATAGTACGTATTGATAGTACGTATTGATAGTATGTATTAATAGTACGTATTGATAGTAAATATTGATAGTACGTATTGATAGTACGTATTGATAGTACATGTTGATAGTACATTTTGATATTTTATGCATTATCAGATAATATCATTTTTTACTATTTTTAGAAATAATAAATAAACAATACGTTTTAAATAAAATTTATTACTATTTCAAAATGTTCAAATTGAACATCAAAGACATTTTAGGAAGTTTGGAAAGCCAATTATCGTGGCTAACATTACACCATTTTGTCATTTAATTTAAGCTCAATATCAATAAAAAGTGAAAAATTACTGATAACTTTATTAAATATTTCAGTTGATATCAGATTTCATTTAAAACTGACTGATTGTAGAAATGTTAGTTACATTTTGTTTAGTAATTATTAATTGTTTCCATTGTCTTTTCTAACTTATATGTTAAATAATTAAATACTGACCCCTCAATCCCATAATGAGTGTTTTGTATGCATGCATGCATGCAAGTAAAATGCATGGAAGTAAAAGTTGGAAATAATAAATTACCAAAAACAAAGTAGAATACTTTATTATAAAGTATGGTTGACAACCCTACGTCACCTGCGAGTTTGTGGAATACCTATACAATGAATTCCTAAAGTTTCGTTCGCTTTTGAAAGTAATATAAACAATAATACAATTCAACCTATTTTATCAAAACACTAGGTATATCGGATAATTCATAAAATATGAATCGGTTAATCAATGTCATTGTTATTAACAATAAATACATTATTCCGGCTTTACTGGCACAACTGAAAGCCATTAAATCAATCTATTTTTTTATTTTATTATTCTGGCAGTTTTATAAAACACAAACTATGGAAACAGTTAAAGTGCGGAAGTAATTTAATAATAAATAAACAATTTTAAAGGACATGTTTGTAATTTACCTAGATTATAAGAAACCTTTGAGTTTATTTACTATTATTTTAAGAGGTTATTAGAAACCTAACGTTCAGTTAAAGCTACCAGCAAAAAGTTAAGAAGATTAATGTACGAAATTCCCAACTCACATCCAAAAACCTTCACATAAATTCGTGGTCCCTGCTTGGAACTTGTAAATAATGACTGCTTAAGGGTAGGTTATATTTATTGATCGTAAAATGTTGCATAATCGACTTGCTTTATCTGGTAATGGATTTATATCTACTTTAATAAAGGCCATTCCATTAACATAATTACCAGGTTATGTAATACGTTGTGATACTATACAGTATGATGACTTTGATACATTGAAATCTTTATGACTGTCCTCTTTCATTAAATATAAAATCGTACGGATCAATGAAATAGATATAATATAAAATACTTCTAACATATTCTATTCATGAATACTTAAAAATTTTGTTTCGACTTTAATTATTTTATATTTATAGCTGAGAACCAACTTTGCCACATTACCTACATTTAAATGTAAACATGTCATATACCCTACAGTCTTACTTTCCTAATTAGTAGTAGCGTAGTAATTTCAGATACTACCTTCTCTTATTAGGTAATATTACAAACATAAATCTGTTTTATAGCAGTAAACTAGTAAATATCAAGGTTTTAGAATAAGTTTCACAAATGTAACCTACCTCACTAAGTTGCAGACGCCTGATGCTTCGTACAAAGAAACAAAGTAAGCAGTTTGTGGCTTTGCTTTATAGGCGAGTGCAGGATCGTTAAGTGGGATGAGCGATATTGTAACGACTTCCATCCATAACTTTGTATGAAACTGTTGTTATTTACTATTTCATTTTCAACGGCTAAAAGTATGAGATCGTAAAATTATGTAATATTGTATCTTTACGGTTCCAACATTTTATTCACATTCTGAGCACCTTTTTAAACCGGGACAAATTCTCTAGGACATAGTCCCGTATTTCGTATTGGTGGATTTTCAATTATATTTACCTATATTCATTTACCTATATTTAAATAATCTTATCTAAACGCATGTGTGGACAATGTTCAAGGTTTTAGAAAACGATGAGTTTTTATTTACCCTTACATTAAAAAACCATAATTTTCATTTATTTAGAGTAAATTAAAAACACAATTTATTAAGATCATTATGGGTCCAGAGTATTCAAAATATGAGACTCCAAATAAAAAAGGTTCTCAAAAGACGATATTAAACTATTTGTTGTTAAATAAGCCACTTAACCAAAAAAAGGTAAGTTTCACGAGGGTATGTAGGGGGATAGGGCAAATTGATACATGGGGACATAGATACACTTAACATACCACACATAGGAAAGTAATCATATACCCTACACGGACACCGGTGCGGAACAACGTACATTAGACGATTACCGTCAGTTTACTTAAAGCTGGTTGTGACCTTCTCAACAAATTGTTAATAGTTTTCTTTCGAATGTGGTTTTTCTTATAAATTTAGTGTAATACCTGTGATATATTAATATATTTGCTAAATACATCTCTGTCATAAAATTCTGAAAACTAATTATTATTATTTTTTTATTTATTTATTACTTTCATTTTATAAAACAATTCCCCCTTTTCCCTTTTTTTAATATTGACTATTCTATTTTAAGTGATACAATCATAATTACGACATCGGCAGACATCGCTCACTGTCAAAAATCTATTTAAAGTTTAAAATAAGGATACAGTATTAGATATTTTTTTATACCTCTGTTGTTTTTACTTAAACGGCCATTTAAATACTTTTTAAACAGAGTACTTAATAATCATTGTAACCATATATCACACTTACACATACATTTTCATTGAAAAAAATCAAAATATGATGGTCATATTATAAAAATCAAAATATGATGGTCATATATATGTAAACTTGAGGAATTCTGAGCTACACAATCGACGGTATTTTGGCGATCAACTTGCTTGTCTGGTTTTATTAAAATAAAAATTCTATTTTAAATGCTAAATTATGTTAATTAGACATTCAGTTAGCTATATGTATTAACAAAATGTTCAATGCTGAACATTCACAAAGCCATTTTTGAGACGGTTTGCACGGTTCCATACCAGAGTGCGCCGGCCGACAGCATGTCCCTATATTTTAATTATGCAATATTTTACGAAAATATTCATTTAAATTACATAATGGGCTATATTGTTTAATATTAAATGTAAAATGTATTTAAGGTACTTAATTAGATAAGGATTAAAGCTGTATTGCTTAAAATCGTATCGTAAAGAAGCTATTATTTCTCGTAAAAAGTATAGGATTTAAATGGCTATTGTGAATTATCCCTAAGAGATAAACATATACTACCGCGGACTTTCCTGAAGACCTTTTTAGGGTATACAATACTTAGTACATTATTTTGATCTATCTCGTAAAGTTCAGCCAGCGTTTGCAAAGTAAGCGCAAAACTACGTGTTTATCTACGACTTCGCATTAGAAATCTCAAAATTATTAGTGGTTCTCTAATATGTTAAGCATACTTCAGTAATCTTGAATCCTTAACCTCTTGAGACGGGTTAAGAGACGAAAGCAATATAAAATTAATCACACACAAAATTGCTTTATAAAAATACCTACATCAGGATTGTTAAAATTCAAAAAATCATGGCAATTGTATATTAACCTACACAAAATATTGCTTTAGGACTTGATGTTTCATTCCCAGGAAAAACTTTTTAAATGGTTATACCTATGCTATAAATAATGATAGTTTCATAGTGATAGAAAATTGCGTATTCAATATGTGTATCAGTACTTAATATTGTAAGCTTTGGATATAAAAACGCTTTTAACATAACCTTTAATTTGTATCCGTTTGATAGGTGATGTAGGTATATTGAAATTTATTGTAATAAACAATTGTTAAATTTTTTTTTGGTTTGTTTTGATAAGTCTTCGCCCCTGATTCGCTTCGAGAAAGCACAATGCTCGAAGAAAAGAATGCTATGAAAATATACAAAGTAAAACAATATCATAAGCTATCAATATAAGATATTAATGAGCTGTCTAATTTTTCTAACCGGATATGCTTCTGAACATAAACAATTAGCTAGTGTGTTCATGAGCACCCCACAGTAATTTGGAATCTCTTTAGATTATAGGTAGTAGGTATATTTTTATATACTTACGTAAAATTACGTTTCTATTAATAGTCTGAATTACGTTGATGTCAACAATAAAATTGAGGCACATTGTGGGGAATATCAGTTAATAAAATACTCAAGACTTTTCGTTTACCTACTCACTTCCAAATTAAATTTCCCAGCTCCTTAATTCCCATTTTAATAATAATATATTTTGTTTTGTTATTTTTAAATAAATGGCTATTTACCGAAAACCATTTAGATAGAACCACTAAGCTATCGTTTACATGTGAAATGTCCGTGATGTTTCTGTTTACCTTAAAAATAAGTTAGGTAAAGAGCAGAACAGTTATTGGTCATCAGATATTATATTATATTAACCATTTACCCTAAATTAATATAAGTTAACAACAAAATGGACCTAATTTGCCCCTAAGGAACACCCATTTTTACAATGTGCCCCAAAAAACAGCACTATTTATAAGAACGAGGCTACAAGCGCAGCAGCTTCGAGTCTCTTAGCTAGATCTCATTAATTCTGGGCAGGAAGTGTTATTTATCCACAATGACGGCAAGAACTTTAACAGAAATACCGCACAGCTCCTGTGTGTTCTTTACATTCACACTTGTCTTCATTATTGAAATACGATTTAATTAAAAAATAGATACATTTTCCAAAAGTTTTTTTCTGAGAAGCGTTTTGGCTAACACACAAAAACATTGAAATTTCATAATATCTGTGGAAAATATAAATAAATATACATAGAAATTATAAATACGTACAATAATTAGTGATTTCATATTTGCAAACATATATCGATATGTCACTCCTTTGATTTTCCGTTTCTTTATAACCTGTGCGGACCTACCTACTATGCGGACTTAAATGTTTAAAATTTCTAAAATGTTTATGAATAACTTAACTGTAGTCTGTGCCTACTAGTTATCAAGGATTCATAATATATAGACTGTGCCTAATCGTTAAAATATACATTATCAGTTAATCTTAATTTTTCTTTTCAGGATTCCGTTGATAATAATTATTGTTTCTATTAAATAAACTCGAATAATGTAGGTACATCCATCATGTATAAATCAATATTTAGATCTCCACAAACGAGAAATATATTACCTAAAAAAATCTTCATAAATTATTTACTAATTAAATATAATTATTTTTGATTTCAAACAGACCTCTATTGACAGTTATTTACTTTACTTATAGTAGGGAATATAAGTTTATGTTTGGGTGTTTGTTCCTTAATCAAGTGGTAAAAAGTGTTTGGTTTTGGATAGACGGAATGGATGGATGTAACTTCATTCACAGATCGATTGTGACCTAGTTAGTAGGATACTTTTATCCTGAAAAAATACAAGGCTATCTGTGGAAAAACCCTTAGACATCAGAGTGCGCGAGTGCGACGCATATTTTTTTTAAGTGACAAAGTAATAAAAAGTTTGTTATAATAAAACAACAATTTAATATAAAATTTAATAAGCGATGTAAAAATAAATTAAAGCGTACTTATTAATCGTCATTCTTATTTTTTTAAATACTGTTTTGTTAATAAATTTTTATCAACTTCTTCGACATATCAAATGTGTATATGTATAAAATATATATGACAAGTGTAAAAAAATACTAACTAAATAGTAACATTACAAAAATAAATAATTAAATAATAAAAAAAATATTTTAAATGTCACTGGGACTTTCCAATATCATTTTAGTATAATTATACAATAGTATAACTATACAGATTTGCACATATCTACAAAATTGCAGTTATGTATGCTGTTGTGGAAATATTCCTTTAAATGTGTTAGAGGACAGAGTTCTGTTTCACACATTGGTAGTTTTATTATTCTTTCTTGATGCAGTGTTAATATTTTATCTCCGTCGTTACACCTGCAAAAAATATTAAGAAATGATCCTATACATTCAGAACTACTCGCAAGAGAGAGAAATGATAGTACTATACAAGAGTCAATTCATCATTAAAATTAAAATTAAAATAGTAGCAGAAAAACTTACTTGTATAAAACAAAGGCTAAGTTGGATGCAAAGCAGTCAATAGTTGAACACCTCCAAGGTCTATCATTATCTATTGCATCACCTCTCAAATGAGTTTTTGGTTTGTACAGTTGCAAATGTGCAATCAATTTTAGAATAGCTCCAGAGTGAGAAAAGAGGAATGTTGCTGTTGGTCTCTCTTTGCTGAAAAAACATATGTTAATATTCAAATGTTTGATAAATTCCAGTTTACATAAAGGTTTCAAGACAAGGAAATGTAATTATTGTTATTATACTGTCAAATATACATTATTCATCTCTATTTTTAACCCCCGAATAAAAAGAGGGGTGTTATAAGTTTGACCTGTCGATCTGTGTATCTGTGTATCTGTGTATCTGTCTGTGGCAAATTAACGGCCAAACGCGTGGACGGATTGGAATGCGGTTTTTTTTAATCGAAAGCTATGCTCGTCAAGATGGTTCTTATCCATGTTTGATTGAAATAGAAATAGTCGTCTTCAAGATATTGACGTTTTATTCGTGCGGGGGAGAGGTTTTTATGCAATAATTAGCTGTTTGCGGGCAAACGCGTGGACGGAATTGAATGCGGTTTTTTTTTATCGAAAGTTATGCTTATCGAGATGTTTTCTATTCATTCTATGGAATGAAAATAGTCGTCTTCAAGATATAGACGTTTTATTCGTGCGGGGGAGAAGTTCCTATGCAATAATTAGCTGTTCCCAGCTGTTTCGACCACTATATAGGAAAAAAAGCCTTGTTATGAAGGCCAAAAGATTTTACACTAACTTACTCAGGTAAAGTACTTTATTAGGGATAGCTGTTGCCCGTGACTGCGTCCACGTAGACTGTAAAAATATATTTATATGGCTTATGATCGTACTCACAAGGATCACGGGCAACAGCTAGTGATAATATAAATCATCATAGTGTTATAAGTGGTTGTAAATCACTTTAACTCTAAATGTTTATATTTATTAATATTCGTATGTATGAAACCTATTTATCTACATGCCCATATGAAAAAGTCTTGAATCATGTTACTTAATACATTTATAATTTATTACAATGTCAAAACTTTCACGTGGATCCTTTTTTTATTAAATATAATATATATCTCTTGTATTAAATATAACTTTTGTACATCATAATGTAGGATTGTAATGCTAAAAGATTTTTTACCTCTAAAAAGAATAAAATTAATTTTATTATGTACTTATTGAATTCGTTGCGTCGGGGGACCGTTTAATAAAGGAAGAAATTAAAATGCAAGTAAGTTAACAGGGTAAATAAAGAAATTACGATATCGAATCGTATAGTCTAAGTCCTCAATGATTAACTTCGTAATATATACACTATCAACGTACGTACAACGGTCCCCCGACGCAATGACTTCAATAAGTGCATAATAATATTAATTTTATTCATTTTAGAGGTTTTTTCGTATCAGGGGTTTTTTAATTTTTATATATAAATTTAACTAAATTATTTTTTTTAATTTTTACCATATTAGACTACTGTTCAAGATATTTTTTTAGTGATTTTTTTTAAACTAGTGTGATGCTTTATAATATAAACTATAAAAATACATAAATAAGTGGGCCATGATATTATGTTATATATATATTTTTTTAAAGATATTGGTAATTGGATACAGTATCACATTCTTCTCACTCTTAGGCTTTTTTACATTAATATAGAGAGATTTGTATCAAAACCAACATAATGAAACTGGACATGTACCTCATACTTTCAAACATATTCTTCAATAACATGCAAGCCTGGTGGTATGTGAGATTATGTCCATATCCATCTATCCAATAATGTTTTAGGTCGTGATAATATTCAAGTGTCTGAAAAATATATATAATTCTATAAATCCTTATACAGTATTATATTAAAATGAAAAAATATTTATTTCAGTACTTACTTTCATACTCATTTCATTAAACCCAAAACACCAAGGTGATATATAATATTTATGCCATGAAGTTTCATAGCCACATATTTTATACATTAAAATCACAGTTTCTGTAAAAGAAAACAGATGTTACTATTTATAATAACCAAGACATGCCTAAAAATATGCCTAAATTGCTAAAGTGTGATCATTACAAGCTGTACATATCCAAGCTATAGATATTACAAACCCAAGGACAAAACTCTTTCTAGGCCAAGTTGTTTGGAGACAGACTTCAAAGTGTCATTCATAATCTTACTTGAGTCAAATAAACGTACTTCCTTGTATGTTAAAGGATTTTTCTTTATGTGCTCTTTCCACTTATTGCAGTGCTTATAAAACTGAAATACTCATTAATAAATTGGCATACTGATATTTTTTATTTAATTTTTTTCCAAAATACAGGGCTTCAGAAATAGCATTGTGTTTTCCATTAAATTTATTTTCAACATTTAAACATAAAAAACTATAAGGTTAGTACAACAAATCCTACAACTGAACATGATAGTCTACTAACACAAGGAATGGTAAAAACTGTTATTATATAACTACTTTTGTAATAATAAAGTTAGTCTTACCCTTAATGTGGTATCAACTTTTGAAACAGGGTCAAAAACAACATTTCGTGAATTGTTCTTATCAAATAATCCAATTGTAAAATATATAGCACTCTGCTGTGTTCTCTGCGTAGCTGTGTATCTGAACTGAAAATCAAAACAGATTTTTTTTTTTTGTAATAGTCTTTAATAAACATTAGTACAACATTAATACTAATAGTTACATTATATCATAAAACTGTTACCTTAAATGTTTGATTGTTATATTTATGTTTAATAACATTAGGAAACCTGCTCTGCATCCTTTCAGCTAACAATATCATTTCGTCCTGTCCCTCAAGTGTCAGGAACTTCTCATGCTCTTCGGATGTATTACTTGACCATCTTGTAAACCATTGCACTTGCTCTTTATTTAAAGGGCCTATGATGACAATTGACAATGAAAATCATTGACTAATCTATAATAGAATAAACTAAAATATTAAGTCTTTTTTTACCTTTCCCTCGACCATTCAAAATAAGAATTTCATTTTTCAAATCTCGTAATTTAGTGTTCATGCCTCGTACGTCTTTAGTACTCGGTAAACGAGTACCATGCCTCATAACCATCCATATTTTTGTGGGTTTACAATCTATATATTGTAAGGATAATAATATTATCAAAAGAAATACTATTTAATGTTCATTATTAGCCACTACCAGAATTACCAACATACTTACTAGGAAACTTAATTTTAGAGTCATCTTTATTTGATCGTAACCTATAAGGTGTACGGGTTCCTAAATAATTAAGAACATCAGAGGATTTAACTGCAGAAGCAACAACTTTTGAATTAAAATGTAAAGCTACCAAACAGCTCACAAAAATATATATTGTACTTGCAAAGTATTGAATTAAGTAGTTTTTCATTTTTATGCCTTTTAAATATTTTTTTACAAAGAATTTGTTAAAAGCATAAATGCTATCTAAATAAACATAAATTTAAATATTATAACAAATTATATTTGACATAACTTTTTTTTTGTAATTTGTAATCTGGGGCTTGGGTCTCTAGCGACATGTATATTAGCCAAACAAATTCTTCTTACATTTGGAATAAAAAACATATTACTTATTATTAAAGATTTAGATTTGATAATAATTTTACCCATTTAATTTGAATTTGGTTTTACATTCTTTGCGATATTTAAGTGGGGTGATAAAGAGAACAAAATCGCTGTGATTGCATTACACAAAGTAGGTATTGAGGCAAATGCAATTTTTAAAACTCTCCACACACTTGGTATTAGTCAAATGTTTGTGTACCGAGCTATTAATAGGCACAATGAGCCTTCCTCTGTTTGTGTCAGAGAAAGATTTGGCCGTCCATGTATTGTTCGTACAAAAAATGTGGTCAAAGCAAGTTAGGGAATGAATTCGAAGAAATCATGTCCAAAAGCAAAATATTTATCTCAGGAAATAAAGATAGCACCTAGCAATAGAGATGGCTTAGGACTTGCAGCCTTTAAGAGACGCACTGGTCTTTTCTTAACTGATAAATTAAAGATGAATAGGGTGATAAAATAGAAACAACTACTGAATCGGTACCCATAGGGCGGTCACAGCAAAATTTTGTTTATGGATAAGAATTTTTTTACAATTGAGCAATATTTTAACAAACAAAATGACCGTATTTAAGCTCAAAGCTCTGAGGAAGCTTCCCAATTAGTCGACAAAGTGCAACGTGAGCATTATCCGATTTCAGTGATGGTTTGGGGGGGTAATAGCTATGAAGGCGTGACTGGGCCATATTTTTATGAAAAAGGTATCAAAACATCGGCACAAGTGTACTAAGATACCATTCTTGAGAAGGTAGTTAAGCCCTTAAGAACACCATGTTCAATAACCAAGTATGGTCCTTTCAGCAAGATTCGGCGCCACGCAGTCTTGGTTGATCAGAAGCGAACGTCTCGGATTTCATAAGAGCTGAAAACTGGCCGTCAAGTCCCAATCTTAATCCGCTGGATTAAGATTTATGGTCAGTTTTAAAATGTACAGCCTGCTCTAAACGCCATGATAATTTGGAGTCTCTTAAATCCATACGATTGGCAGTTTTCACTGCCAATCGTGCTTCTATTGATAACTGGCCTCAACGTTTAAAGGACTGTATTGCAGCCAATGGACACCACTTCGAATAAGCTTTTTATATTTTTAATTGTTTTATATTTATGTACCTATTAAACTAACACACTGTAAAAGTAATAAATGTTATTTGCAATTATAAAGTATTTTTTTCTTTGTTACAATATTTATGGCACAATATTCTTTGTTACAATATAAAATGTATATTTTCTTTGTTACAATATAAAATGTAAAAAAATAACCTATTTACAAAAAAAAAACTTTTTACTAGTTTTGATAGCCATGAAACAGTCAATTAATATGTTGATCAAAGACCCACTTCTGACCATGACTAATTTTACGAGTGTCCTACAGGTGCCTACAGGTCCCATAATAATGGTATAACTACCGGCACGTATCAGCCCTGAGAGACTAGATTGCGCAGCCGCCGCGCAGGTCTAAATCTTAAATTTCTGAGAGCACTGCGAGGGATGAAGAGCAAGCGTGCGTAGGTAGCGCTGAATGGTTCTCCAATCGCGTTACGTCCCAATGGGCCATTTCAATTGGTTGAGACGCCTATACGCCTCTATGACAGCCTTCTGACGTTTAAACACACATTCCGATAAAACTTCCGGAGAGTTTATTCATGTGAATCACTTTTTTTTTCTTGGAGTATAAGAGTTGTTATCGGTTTTAGCTCGGATTCTAGCCAAGTGAAGCTTAGTTAACACCACATTGAAACTTATTCTAAGTAGGTTTCAAATTTTGAAAAGCAATTTTCGGCGCTTAGAGCCCATGCGTATTTTGGCTCTATTTTTAGAAAGTATTTTTCAAACTGCCTTCTATATAATGATTAAATCATTTTGCAAATTGTTTTTTCTGTAAAAGACTTGTGTGTGTCACTTGAATTTTTGCTTTTTATTAGTTTAAGTGAGTTTAGTCGCTTGAAACATTTAAACTTTTTTCTTTTTTTATTTGTAATGGCCCTTGAAATATTTAATTTCATTAGTAAATATTTAATTAAATATTTAATTAAATATTTAATTTCAGTATTAGTTTTAAATGTCACATTGTAATATTAAGCCTGGTGGACAAAATTGCTAGATCATAAATTGTTTAAGAAGAATATAAATCAATGCAATAAATTAATCCCATCCTCTTTTTCAAGAACAACAATAAATAAACAAAATCCAAAAATACCTAAACGAGGTATCGGTGTTTTTGTTTTGAAATATTAGACAAATAAGGCTCTTTTATGTTCTGTCTGATTTTAGAGCATAGAGATTACAGGCCGTGTTCCGAAATACCTACAAACCAACATACTGGCCAGGGCTAATGACGTCATAACACCCACGCCATATTGCACTGGTGTCGGTGTCGATTGGCGTCGATTTTTGACGTCATCAGCACTGGCCAGTATACTGGTTTGTATTTCGGAACACGGCCTGTATTAATTCTATGTTTTAAAGGCGGTCTCGCCCGATGTTTGACAGTTGACATTGGATATTTGAGACCTTAACTCACTTGACAGCTGACACTATTACTCAAAGTTAGGTTATGCAGTCCTGTGTTATACTCCAAATTTGAAATCTGAGTACAAAATTAATTAGTTTTTAATTTATATTCAATAATAACGTTCGTAATATATAAGTTTATTTATTATTTCAAAAGTGTTTCCAATTTTGAATATTTTATAACCTAAACGAGAATGGCGACAGCCTATGGAATACATATAGGCAATAGTTCTGGTTGTCTTGCAACATTTGCTAATGGGGACCCTTCTGTTTTGGCTAACGACGCGGGAGACCGAGTCACACCAGCTATTGTCGCTCTCAATGGTATAGAATGGGAAATAGGCCTCCCCGCTAAATCAGGACAAGCCTTGTCAAAAGCCATAATAAAAAATAATAAGCGTCTAATGAATTGTGATTTTAATGAAGATGATATTAGTTTCGTAGAAAATTCTTCTTCATGTAGAATTCAAAATGATGATAAACTAGTGTATGAGTTTGAAACAAGTGAAACTAAACTGTATTCAAACCCCGATAACATTGCAACAAGAATATATGCAAAATTATACACTATTGCCAGTCATGCTGTTCAAAATGAAGGTGACTTAAAGTTAGTTTTAGCAGCACCATTGAATTGGTCAACAGCAAGCAGGGAGAGATTAGTAAAGTGTGCTGAGTTAGCTGGATTTGATGTTATACAAGTTGTCAGCGAGCCTGCTGCAGCACTTCTCGCCTATAACATTGAAGACTCAGTAGATGATGTGAATGTGTTAGTATACAGGCTTGGTGGTTCTACTTGTGCTGCTTCCATAGTCAAAGTTTCCTCAGGGTTTATGTCTGTAGAAAAAAATGTTTTCAGAGCCGATCTTGGAGGGCAATGCCTTACAAAGGATCTAGCTGATTATATTGCACAGGAATTTAAACAAAAATGGAAATTAGATCCCCATGAAAGTAGGAGAGCTATGTCAAAGTTATTGAATCATGCAGACAATTGCAAACATATACTCTCTACTCTAAGTTCAGCCCATGTGTTTATTGAGTCATTATTGGATGGGGTTGACTGGAGTCAAAATGTGACAAGAGCAAGATTTGAAAACATAATATCTTCTAAGATTTCAGCTTATATTGAACCAGCTAAACAGGTAATTGATGGGTTTGATGGTAAAATTAGTAAAATTGTACTCTGTGGAGGAAGTATGAAGATTCCTAAGTTACAATCTGCTGTGGCAAGTTTGTTGCCGGAAGCTGAAGTTCTGTCTGGCATTAATCCGGATGAGGTTATAGCTATGGGATGTGCAAGACAAGCAGGAATGATGTTGGATTTGCCAGAACTATCTTTATCAGACACTAATATGGAGGTTGAATTCCTTGGAAAAGATGTGTATTTAAAATACTTGGACCAAACAATCAAATTATTTAAAGAAGGTTCCCCGCCATACACTCAAAATATATGCAGTATTGAAACAGATAAGGACATTAAGGATATAAGTTTCACTTTACATGATAACCCAAGCAGTGAACAGTTTGCAAAGAAAACATTCAATATTGAAAATCTAACTAAGCCTTTTAAATTGAAAGCTACTTTACAGCAATCAAAAATTTGTATGCAAGTTGAATGATTTGTATAGAAAATAGTACACTTAATAAAACAGTAAAGTTATTGTCTTACCAATTAATATTTTTTTCATAAATAAAATATATTAATTAATTATTTTTTTTTAAATAATTGTTTTTTTTTTAAATTATAATTTACCTATAACTATATTTAATATTATTTTTTTTAACTTATTTTTTAACAATGATTATTTTTTAACAATGACATAATTTCTGTACCAGTCTTTCTTAAATTTTTTTTTTTCCTAATTTTTTGGCAGTAAGATGAAAAGCATTTGACTTCGTGAAAAAAAAATCCGCCCAAACATATAATATGGCCGGTTACTATACTACCCATGTCTATTATAGCGCCATATGGAATTTCTAAAAAAATATATAATTCACGTTTCCTTCAAACTTACCACATTCAAATCCAGTAATTACCTATACCTAAACTAGAAATATTTTTAATAGAAATGGAGTCATCATTACTAAGCACTGGTGGTGAGAGATTGCAAAATATGTTAAAAAGTTTAACGAAGTGTAAAATTGTAAGAATTACCAATATGTTATTTTTATGCTAGATTTGAGATGTGTAAGCCCCAGGTACCTAGGTAAATTAATAATAACATTATTTCGTAAAGGAATATTTAAATGAAAAAACTGAATGTAAAAAGTTACGAGAAATTAATATAAAAATGGATTTAGAATTGAAAGAAGCCCGCGAAATTGAAAAATCCAATCGGTATCATTTACAATCTTCCAGGGAAATGATCGAAAGCTTGCAAGAAACTGTATCACAGCTAGTTTACCTAAAAAGACACATAAAAAAATTGAAAGATGAAATAATTTCAAAGGATATTGCAATTGCAAATATAAATAAGGTATTTGTAAAATGCTTTATAAGTATATTAAAAGCAGAAAATCAATAAGTATAGGCTAACTATTAGTTCAAATGAAAAGTAAGACAATATTATTCCAATTGTAATCGTTTATATGTACCTATTAGGATAAAGATAATATGCAACAAAAGCAAAATGACAACATTGGAGAAATGCTAAAATCTCACGAAAGCATCATCGAAGAAATTAAATTGAGCCATGACAAGAAACGTAAATATTCTAAATATGACGTAGGGTATAATAACTAAATATAAAAAGGATATGCATAATTATACATAATATTGAATGCAATAATATCCGTTTAAATTTAAAGTTCAGCAGGTTCAATACGATTTAGAC
This sequence comes from Napeogenes inachia, assembly GCA_959347355.1. Lineage (NCBI taxonomy): Eukaryota > Metazoa > Arthropoda > Insecta > Lepidoptera > Nymphalidae > Napeogenes > Napeogenes inachia. The sequence continues at coordinate 15,889,154 of OY365791.1, read as the reverse complement.
ACCCAGGTGGCTCAATACGCTTGCGTTATCGAAGAAATGCGAGGTAAAATTAAAGACATTGAAGAAGAACATAGAGATAAGGTAAAATTAAACTATTTGTGTTTTGATATTTTCGAACTACCTAACTAAATTTAACAAATGACAGTTGAGATTATTTAAAGAGTGGCTTGATTTTCTCAAAAGATGAATATAGTAGTATTAGAATACGAAGAGAAAATGCAAAGAAGAACAGCAGAAGTCTCACAACTGCAAGAACAGCTTGCGATGCAAACTGCTAGGACTGATGCCAACGTCGATGCTTACAGACGGGTAAGTATAATAATTTATAATATGTTCCTGTATTTAAGTTCATTATATCTTAATTTCGAACAAATCGGAGGTACTTATTCAAGAGCTTAAAGCATGGCGGACTCTCGACGTGAACGAAGCTAAACTGTTGTGTTTATGTCGCGAGTTCCACATGGTTCAGGGTCCAGGACTCCGATTCCGAATAATCAAGTAAAAAAAAATAATATTTATACAGGGTTATTTTTAATTAGTTGACCACCACTTGCAGGCAGCCTCTCTGCATCAATCCCAACAACATTTGTTTTACAACTTTTTACAAATCTTGATAAACAACACAAAAAAAAGAAACAGAAAAATGTTTGCTGCCTCCTTTACTTTTTATTGTGTATTTTGTAAGAAGTACTTAAAAGGTCAACGCCCGGGTGCCATACCTACACTGAGAGTTAATGTCAGCTCACAGGCAACAAATAATTGTTGTATGGAAAAACTTGGATTTTTAAAACTTTCAATTTTAAAAAGTCGTAAAACAAATTTTGGTATTAATGTAGAGAGGCTTCCTGCCAGAGGTGGCCAATTAATTACAAATAACCCTGTATACTAGTCAGATCAGACAGTATAAGATATCAAAGGTTATTTTCATAACGGAGTGTTAAATATCTTTGACACGGTGTATTTTACGCAGAGCACGCCTCCGTAGATCTCGCCAATAAATCGCATTTTAATTGATTTATTCCGAACCTGCTCAGTTATTTTTATTTGCATAATGAAATCGACATCTCTCTTAGGATTGCATGAATACTAACAATTTATTTAAATTAAACTGCCATATTTTTTCTTTGTTATTGATAATATGTATACATTTAACTGATTTGAATATGCCTGTATGTAGGTTAATCATATTTATATTATGCAAACAAAATTTAAATATATTTTTTAAGTCATAGTCTCATAAAAATATTATCTACAAAAATAGAAATAGTTGTTTAAAATTCCAATTTACTTGAAAGTTCAAACAATTTAACTAATGCGCACGCGCATCCACTATGCAGGCGGTTAGGTCAATGGCCGCACCGTTAATCATTTATTATGATCATAATCAAATTATTTTTTGTAAAAGTACACTAATTTGTATATAAAATACTTCTGATATACCTGTAACAAAAATGTAACTAAGTTCCTTCATTGGGAAAACAAATTATATAACAATGATAGAAGCTTTTTTAACTGTAAAATTGTATGAATACTTTGGTGTATTAAATAAGAAGTTAGAAAATTGTTCTATGTATTTGTAGAAACTTCAAGATCTAGAAGAGAAACTAAAACAGAATAAATTTAAAGAGTACTTAGCACAGAACCACCCATCTCAAATAGAGAATACCGTGGAGAGGCCATATTCCGCAACCCGTGATTACACTGAATGCTCAGATATATGCTCAGATAAGCTAGCATCAGATCACAGGTCGCTATACTCAAAACAAAAACCAGCATTGCAAGTAATGTACGATACGGGAACTAATTTACCTAAAAACGAAAAAAAAGCACATTTCAATATAACTAAAAAGAGAAAACTATACAGCCAGAAGGACTTTCTAAATCAGTAATTATGTTGAGTTGTCTGCATGTGCTCTCAAGACGAACCTAATTGTGCGATTAATGGTACCTTTTAAAACAAACGTAACGTTCTTGAATCTTGGCAATGTTTTTATTTCATTCACTTTCACTTTTCTTTTTTATGCATCTGTATTGTACATGTGTGATGGAAGATGCGTTACTTTATTCAATCTACAGAGCGCTAGGTCAAGCAGTGTACAAATAGTGTAATTGTAAAATAGTGAGCTAGTGCTGCCATTTGATTAATGGACACTCTTATTTTTTTTGGTGTCAATTAGTACGCTGTTGATTGTATAATGAAATAGGCGCGTTAATGCCTTAATTTATGTAACAGATTGCGGTATTATTATTTAATTGTATTCATAGATGTTAAACAGAATGTTATAAAATTAATTCATTATCTGTTTTGGTAGACTTTATCACATTTTATTATTCACCTACTACCCACGTTTATTTTATTTAAATTTTATTTCTAAATTCGTACTCAAAATTGGAATGTAAATTTTCTTTTTATTTTAATAAAATAATAATTTATGTAAATGTTGTTTTATTTGTTTCCTCGGTAATTTTTGTGTTATTTAAAGTCAGTTATAGTTAATGATAATAATATTATATACTTGTTAACCGTTATGTGTCATGTGAAATTTAATGATTCTTTTAGACAAAGCAAACGACATCACCGAGCTAGATATCTAGATTCTTATAGTTCTGCGAAAATGTATGTACCTATCACATAAATAAATCAAAGAATATTTTAAACCTATATACAGATGTAATTTTTTCGTAAAATTTAATAAAACTATATAATTATTACAGTAATTATTTGTTTAAGTTATAAATGCTAAATTATTTTTAATCAGCCAATCCACCAAAATAAATCTTATGTACCTACTTTCAGTAGACAGTAATTATATTATATTTTATTTAAATTACACAAAAATGATAAAAAAATCTTGCCCATAAAACAAAAAACATTAGCTATTGGCAATTTGATATACATTTCAGCTTGATACCTCCATGCGTTCCTGAGAAAAAGGATTTTGACAGACGAAGGAACGGAAAACAAAGTGATCCTATAAGAGTTCCGTTTTTTGTCCTTTCGAGTTTCGGAACCCTAAAAACATTAAAAAGTTAACACTTTTCGCTAGTTTTTTTAAACTTTTTACTATTATTTTTTTGCTGTTAATATTTAAAAAGCAAAAAACATGATAATTCATATTTATAGACATAATTTAGTCATAATTAATTGAATTATTTAACAAGAGATCATTCATCATGAGTTAAGAGAATGTTATGATACAAATAACTGACCAACATTACATAAACATGTAGGTATTAGTCATTAAAATTCGTAGGTTTATGTAAGAGTTATTATGACTTAATTGTTATTTAGCATCAAAAATATATTCTGTATAACGACATGTGTAATTTGTATACAAAGTAATTATTATGGTAATATTAATTTACGTGATACAGTAAGTTTCATCACAGTTGTAATATCGGTTACTTCTATCGTAAAATGATTACAGAATACCGACAGCTTTCGCTTCACTATTACTTTCCATAGATAATGTTTTTTTTTTACTAGTAATAAGTTTATTTGCGGTATATTTTTAATGGTATACGTAGACATAGGAATTATTATAATTTGAAACGACAGTCACATTTGAAATGAAAGTAAGCATTTAATATATTGACAGCTCTCACTATAATTCAGATGAAGTTGGCTTTCTTTATAATAATAGCAATATTCTTTTACTAAGAGTCTATGATTAGAAAACCACACAAGAAAATTAAGCTCTCTATAAATAAAATAATTATTGGTCCTATGACACTTACTAAGCTTTAAATCGGTAAGGTTTTAATTTTATTTATATATTAAATGAAACAAAATGTAACAATAATTTTCGTATTTATTTTCTTTGGCCAGTGCACAATAGAGTATAGTTACATGCAAAATAATAATAGTTGAAATTCATTAACCTTAATAGCTAAAACAATAATATTTTATTATTAAAACTTAATTATATATAACTATAACAAATATTATTAATGCTCAATTATCACTAAAACATTTTTTTATAATAATTGTCGATATTATTAAAACCACTGTTTATTGATACAATTGAAATTTAACTTAAGCGATGAAATCAAAATGGGCGATGTTTTTTTATGGATAATTATTTATTATTATGAATTGTACAATTATTTAATTTTGGTATATCACTCATTAAAATTAAAAACTGATTTATTATATTTTGGTACACGCTATTTATGTATTAAATTTTAATTATATTTAAGCAGCATTAAATAATTAAAACCTACTTACGATAGGAAATTATTACCTCGCGTTTTCTATATAATGTATTTATATATTTAAAAAAATTACAATTAAAATTATTATTTGGATCAAGGATATAATATGAATAGATAACAGAATTACACTAAGAGTATATGCCTTATAAGTACTTATTACAATAACGTATTCAACATTATCTTTACTGATACATCAGGAAAGCACCAGGCTGTTATAAATATATTACAAAATAACAACATTATTGGCTTCGTATAATCCTATCAAGGGAGTTCCAGCTGCAGGAGTAGTCGATTTGGAGGTGTCCATATCGAGAGAGGTGGAAATTGTCAGGAGCTGCTTTTGGCATCGGCCGCGCCCAGTCTTCGTATTCTGGTTGCAGAGTTTCATACGCGTAGTGATCGTATGCTTCTGCCATCCTATAAGATATATACATGTCACTTGTTGTTGTTATTGTTGTTGCATATCTGTGGCTTTTTGTACTGCAGTATATAGTCCGCAATATACATGTCACTTATAATCTCTATGTTATAATCATAGAGATATTATACATAGAGTAGGGAAGCCAGCCTAAAATGTCACCATCGAACTTAAAAAAGATAGGTAGATCGAAAAACCCTATCTATTTCCACTTTTTATGAAATCTCGTGCTTCGTCGTCGTCGTAGAAAGTCATTTACACCGTGTGAGAGCAAATTTGTGTATCAATAATATACGATTATTTTCGAATATTTTCGTGTTGACTTAATATAGTCTTCTAAAAGGAGTGTTAAAAATGTTTTACACAAATGTTTTAAAAATTTAAAAAAACGCGTCATAAATATTTTTTTGCGCATGTGTAATAAGACAAAGACAAACCATCTTGCATCTTTTTTTAACTGTCTTTCACTGACGCTCATACGAATACCTATGGCTCACCTATTCTATGTATATTAATTCTATGGTTATAATACTGGACAAGACGTTACTAAACCACAGACTAACAAAGTATGAAAACTCATTGAATCATACTCTTTACTCCCAACAGATGAAACATAAATTTGTCGTCCTTTTATTTCCAATAACTAGGACGATATATTACCTATACTATACATTCAGATTACAAATAATGTAATTATTTTGATGTTTATCAAAAAACATCTAGGCTATGAAAAGAAATTCTACACAATTAGGCACTATATCTCAATCTCAGTCACGGCCAAGTTAAGGTAGGTGCACATAGAAACTACATTTCTAAATATATACTTACCGTATAATTATAGAGATGTAGGTATGCATGCCTTCTTTAATTGTTATGAGCTCTCGTCCGTATCAGTGCATGATCATATTAGATAACGAACTGGGTTTCTACATTGTGACTTCGCGCTAAATCGTTAAATTACGACTGGTATCACTGTTTTAATTAACAGAATAATACTATTTTATGCAATCAATAACCCAAATGCGATTAACTACAGTTACTAAAACAATATAATCTAACAACAAAATACCCAATCAATACAATAACAATTAAAACGCTTTGTTATTTTTAACAAAAGGTCGTTTTAAGGACGTCTCCTGTCTATTTATTTACCTATATATTTTTATTTATACTTTTTACACAACACAATAGGTACATGAAAAAAAGTAATACGTATAAATAGAATACAGCTGTATTTATCAGGCTGAACACAAATAGTAAGTATTAAAATAGTACTAATAATATAACATCCTACCAGTTTAATGAGACATTTCATAATTTATCAAAATCTAACAAAGATCTTGTGTTATTTGTAAAGCAAAGTCTTATCGAATTTGAATTTCATTAGTACCGAATTTAAAAACCATTAAAATAATTCAAACTTGTTATTAATATGCTTAGTTATTAAACTTCTGCTCTCAATATTTTACTTAACTTGTAATTTATTTAACGATTATATTTATATGCTTATTTTTTAAGGATGCATGATTATGTAAACGATGCAATCCAGAGGTCAATGCTAGGAACAAGTTTCTCCGTGGACAAGAAACGAGCTAGATTCTCACAGATGCAACTTTCATTTGTACTTTGTATTCGTAAAAACAAGTGTTCACACGATGGATGGATGGATGGCTCATGGTACATCGTTATAACACAAAGAAACTAGTGTAGTTACTAGCCCCTGTCTACTACAATAAAGGTAGTTTTTTCAAATTGATTATTTCCGCAGAACAACTGTACTAATAATGAGTACCTTCTGCAATTAAGTAGGCTGATGCAAGTTAAACAAAATAAAAATTTAATAAAACATATGTACAATTTTCAATGATTTTAAAGATAATATTGATGACGATGTTGAAATTAGTATATTAACTACAGACCCTGTATCTTTAATACCTAAGAACAATTTTTCTACCAAGTAGATAACATTCTATATTGTATTACTATTAATGACGTATTTATTACTTATTAATACCAGTGTCATATTAGCAGTAATTAAAAGATTGATGTGTCCAGATTCATTAAAATCAGATTAGTGGGACAAAGATAGCGAAAAATTCAATGTTTCTATTGTATTCCACTTGAGATCTGATAAACATCGCGTGTCAGTCTGAGCACATTATGTTTTGCCTCGTTTAAAACAAATATTAGAAAATAAGCACAGAAGGTTGTCTGCTCGTCAACATCAAGAAGTATATTATTAGCGTAGGTACGAATACTAAAGAGATTTGCGTGCTTACATATCAACATAACTCTTCGAATAGTTAGGTGGGAATCACTACGCATAGAGTACCGACATGCTAACATGTTTATGATGAACTATAATTTATTATCTGTAGATTTGCATTGACTATTTCTTGTTAGTTATAATATGTCTGTATTTTCCTTTGGAAAAAAAAATATTTGAATTTTACAGTAAATAGTTTCTGCTAAAGATGTTTACAGAAAGGATATAATATAACTATCAAATCAATTATATACAAAAAAATACACAATTAAAAATAATCTAAGTAAACTTAAACAATGATACCTACATATTTGTTTTAATTTTTATCTATTATATGGGTAAATATTGTAATACTTATTTATTATTAATAAATATAATAAGTACCGAAAAATAAAGTCTTTTAGAAAATGCCGTCTTTCTGCTTGATTTCAATGTTCTCAATTAGATTTTTAAGTTTATACCATACTGGGTTCTAAATTATTGAAGAAAAGAAAAGTCTCTCAGAAAAGCATTATAAATAATTATTAAGGATTTAATGTTTTTATAATCGGTTATGTGTCTTTTAATAGAACGAAGTATATAAGCATCCATTGTAATTTTATCAATGTCTAAAAAATAAAATGTCTTTCCAGAACCTTGAGGTACCTAGATATCTAATATCGGTTATCCGTTTTATTTATTAATCAGAAAAACATTACTTCCTTTTCCTAGAAAATGTTTCGTTATATGTATAATGTATAGTATAATGAATCCTCAGGTGATAGTACAGAACTGTGCGGCCACAAGAAATAAGTATAGGTACAAATCTTATCTTGTAATTACCTTTATTTTAAAACTATTCTCACCTGTCAGTCGTTATATTGGCAATATGTGTATAAGTTAACTACTGCAACTATTATAGGTACTTTATATTATATTGTAATAAATGATATTTAATTGTAGGACTATAAATAAATGTTTCAATTTGTGATTTATTTAAACTTTCACGTAGTGTTATGAAACTTATCAATTGAAATCAATGCTCACGGACAAATCGTACGCACTTTAAATGCACAATGTAACAGACATTTGTGACGATTAAATTATCTGTTGCGCACCTCAGTGAAGAAAAACATTATAAAAACATAAGACAAACTTTTATAACAGTTAAGACAATCTTCACAAATTATATAAAAAAAGGACTTGTAATAGTTTATTAGACTACCAAATTTCGTGTTGGTTTACCTATCTAAGAGGACCTAAAACTACCTATGACAGCGTCGGATTTTCGCGCCTTTATCGTATTCGGATAGGGGCTGGATCATGGATGTGATAAGTTTAGAAATTAACATATTTATTTATATTGAATACTGAAATGCCTTCTTTTAATGCATGATTTGTGTTCATGTTAATTAATACCTGGATTGTCGTCTCGGTTTGCCGTAATGGTTCGCCGTAATATAGTCTGGGTGATGCTGCATGGACATACGTGTTCTTGAAGGCGGAGGAAGATATGGTTGCGGCATAGGTGCTGGTGCATTTAAAGGGTCATACACCATGGGATATGGTGCATACATTTGCTCCTCTACGTACATAGATCTTCTTCGTTCCGCTGTAAATATTAAGATCAATGTCAGTGCGATCTCGCATGGGAATGGTAATTTTATTTAAATTTTATGCTTTTGTACGGGATGTTATGCAATTAATACCTATTATGTCAATTTTGATACTTTCTCTGAATGTTATTAACCGTTGTGTAATAAGATGGTATCTGTGTTAGGAGTTACAAGATATGAATAATTAACGTTTCTTGAAAACATTTTAGAAACATTTATATCTTGGTATAAACAAATAAAAATTTGATAGCAAGATGTAATTAGAGAGAAAGCACTAATTATTGTAATCTACCCGCTAACTACAGTTAGATGTACGTTTCATCCAATTAGAAGCGTTACTGCAGTGATGAGAATGATATCAAAAAATATCTGATTCAAATATGTTTTTAATGTTCTATGTTAATAGAAATGAGTTTATAATTTTAGAATAACTTACGCATTGGTCGGTATCCGTATATTTGCATATCATGGTAGTCCGCCATCATGTTATGATTAGAAGACCTGCGACCGTACATCGAATAGTCTGGGGTAACTAAATCTTCTGGATAAATGGTTCTTTTAGCAGGCTTTGGTTCCTCCCCTGAATCGTACGTCTTGGTAGGGACATAGTAAAAACTTGCGCTGATCGGTTCACCAACAAAAGAGTCCACGTGCTCTTGGCTCGAATTGGGTGATTCTGCTGGAATTGCTCCGAAAGCATCATTGTCCCAAGGATCCAGGTATACTCTATTGCTAGGTGGTGGGTTCCTGTCTTCATCACCTTCGCTATCGAAGTCCACGGCTGCCCAGTACGGGCTACTTTCATGTCCCGGCATATTAACCACTCTAGTAGATTCAAACTCAGTCTAACCACTAGAAACGATATCCAAATTTGGGCACATAACCATTAGAACAGTCTGCACGTCCTATCCACACATGGTCTTGCTATTTATGTGCATCACTAGCCAACACTTATTTTTATTCGAAGCACGCGAGAACATTCAACAATGCGCAATTGGCGGCAGAAATGATCTTAGCAGCACACGCGAGTGCTCGCTACGGCATTTGGCTTCAGAATAACTAATAAGTTATAAGCGTGCGTGGAGAAATAATAACAACGAAATAATTTACTTTAGGTGCTTATCTATTGTCACTGTTCTTTGTTAAATGCAATGACCGGTGCTATCCTAGATACTAATAATCTAGATATGTAATAGGTTTTAAATGGTAGGCTAATTATTGTTACGTAATTTTATGGCGAAATATTATTCAAAGTTGGGCTTAATTAGATAGCATCTAAATATTCATAGTTTCATATCTACTATTAAGGTATGTTTAAATACATATAAATATAACTGTGTACTACTACTATAAAGATGTGACATTTTTTTTACTCTACCTAACCATCGCAGTTAATTTTAGATACCTAGCTTAGGGCCATTGGATACAGGAAAATATTAAGTAGGGGGTTATAATAAGAAATATTTTTGCATTTAAACATTTCTTAATTATAGTAAACTTTCTTTTACTACGTATCAAGTTTTTATTTATTTATTTTATTTTTATATTTTATTTAGGTACTAGGAAAAGGAACTAAGTTATTCCAAATTATAATATATTATATCTCTAAGTACCTAATATACTTTATTTGTGATATTAAATAAACAATATATATAGATGTGGATATAAAATAAAAAATTTAAGATGATATTCATGAACTATATTCCTTAAAACTAATATAAAAAAATATTTCAAGAGATCTAAATTAAAATAATAGAACTCAATTATTGTCTGTTCATCTGTGTGTTTATGCATTCAGTTGTGGTGTTTATTTACGTTTATCACAAATATTATTAATTAAGCATAACATTTTAAATACATACCTAATAAAATCTTATAAATAGATTATCATTAAATTGAATATGAATGTTATATTTAAAACTATGTACATAGTACATACATACGTAGAAGGTAAAACATTATAAAAGTGACAGCAAATAATGTAGTAGGTAAACAATGCTTTCATTAGAATAAGTTTTTCATGGTCCCATTGTGTTGTAAAAATATAATCTTACGAGCAAACATACTTAAAGACTGATTAGTATACCAGATTCAGTATACGACAGAAATACTCGGCATAGTTTAATCATATTTGTTATAGGGTCATTTCGCCTGTTTGCGTCCATCGCCAGTTTGCGTCCATTCGACGGCTATCCTTTCATAAAATACTCTAAAATAAGTTCATGCACTTTCTAACAAAACCAAATGTAATTTCTGCCAATACCTCAATATATAGGAGATACACAGTCATAAACAAAATTTCCTTGAGCGCAATCCTTCCCTTTAAAAAAAAATAATTTATCTGAGCCACGGGACAAAAGACTGCGAATGTCTTAAATGTTAGTAAAAAAATAGTGAGCAGCAACACCACTCACGGTTAGTTTTACATTGTTTTATGTGAAGTTAAGGATACATAGATGTTTCTAGGCCTTAATAATAAAGAAAGGAAAAACATAATTATGAATTTACTTAAGTTTTTTAATTGTTGACAGTTAAAATAAGGTGGACGCAAACTAGTACATACAAATTTTTTAAATTCCACTTTGCGTCCGCAGTGGACGCGAATTTTATGACCTATTATTTAGGACAGACCAGATTGCGTCCACCTTTGTTTTCTTGTTATCTATTTATAAAAGTAATTAAAAATGTATAGCTTATTTAAATTTAATAAAATTGTATATACCTACGATCAATAATATCTTAATGTAATTATAATAAAAAAAATTAACGTAATTTATTAACGGCTCCTGATTGAACAAATTAGAAATTGTGAAATCACAGTGTATCAATGTGCAACTCTGAAACTCATGACATGAATAAAAAGGATTTTGCCTATACACCTTTTTGGCAGTTACTTGTAGCTTAGTTCAATAGTGTCTACAGATGAAGTTCTTATTTTACCACTAGAAGACATATCTTCTAGTGGTAAAATAAGAAAGTTGCCATAGCAACTCATACTACACCAAGTTTTGAGAAAACTAAGCAACAAATATCAAAACCCCCTCCGACTGCTTTTATTCATTTAGCATCAACTGTATCACCATCTATTTCACCTATAGAAAAGCCTCCTAGTTTACAATCATCTTCATTATTTATTCAAGGCATTTCACATTCAGAAACCTTTGATCCATTTAAAACCCACCTGATTTATGTACGCAAACTGGCTAAATCGCCCAAATCTGATATTTATCACTTTTATATTTAAATCGTTATATCTTTCCACCAAAACTTTAAATGAATATAAAAAAGACTATATTTTTAACACTGTACATAAGTTTTTATTCAAAAGTAGTGCTAAATCATTTTTATTTTCTCTTTCAAAGTCAGCAACTCCACTAAATGGACGCAAACAGGCGAAATGACCCTAGTGTGGATTTACAATCAAATCATACGTAAATTGGATTGGATTGTATTGAAATTAATCCAAAAATGTTATTATTGAGACGGAGATGTCATAAGGATGGGAAAAAAAAACGAATGACCTGGTAACAATTTGTCTTCCCTTATTTAACACAAAAATGAAGCCACGTGACGCTATGACTTCGGGAGAGAATCAATTAAATGATACCATTTTTGAACTATAGGAATTGATTAGGCGGTCCTGTATATCTTTGATAAGCTTCGGAATTTATTTTACGATACATTAATGTTATATTTTATATGAACAGTGTTTACCTCTTTTGAATATATCTATTAACATATGTGGCCATGTTAAGCTTATTTAAATTTAAAATAAATATACAATGAAAAATAACCCGATACAGGCAGGAATGGAACCCACGACCTCTGAGGAAACGTCTCGTCGCTCGTCGTCTTGGTAAATTAAGCATTCTATTATATGATCGTCTTTATCGGGACGGTGGTGACATTTATTAGGCTTCTTTAATAAAACCTTGCATTTACCTTGTACCTAAGCAGTTCTAACAGCACACTTGTGCCTCAACCATTTATGGAATTCGACAGAGATAATGTTAGTATATCGGAGTGAAAATGTAGGTAAAAATAAAACACATTCTAAAATCGATTGATTTACAAATTATGAAATAAGTAATTTCGTCAGTTAAGTATTATTCCGTTTTTTATTGTAACTTTTTAATAATGAAAGTTGAGACTGAATATTAAAGTATTTTTTTAATTTATTATTACAAAAATATTTATAAATTATTAGATGTTACTTTCAATCATAATTAGGTAGCTATAATTATCTCAATGGTTGCCTCTATGTGATAGCGCTTTAGAATATGTTTTTCTAAATAAATAACTTCTTATAAATTACAAATTGTCCATCATTGGCACAATCTAACTTGAAATGTTTAGTATATTATACCTCATTCTAAACAATATTAAAATCAACTCGAGTAGTAAACTGAAATATTTAAAAACAAAGTATTTAAAATAAAACTGTTTTAGCGAGTAAATATTTTTATCACCATTTAAATGTTCCAATGTTTGTTATTCTAGTCTACATTTTGGTAGCATACTTATTACGCGGTACTTAATTACTCTCATATATCAGTTATAACTTTGACTGTAATAGTCATTACTCATTACTATTGATAATTTAACTTAATTTTACAAATAAAATAAAACCATGGAGTTTCTTGCCGGTTTTTCTCCTTTTCATCCAATCATCCATCTCCTTCTAGATAGAGTTTGACGTTTCATACGTGCATAGGTATAGGTATATGGCTCCTTGAAATAATATAACAGGCCAAGTGCGAGTCGAACTCCAGCACCTTCGTGTCTGAGTTCGTTTTTTAACCCCTGACTAAAAAGAGGGATGTTATAAGTTTGACCTGTCGATTTGTGTATCTGTGTGTCTGTTTGTGGCAATGTAGCGGCCAAACGCGTGGACGGATATTATATGAATTATATGAAGATATTATATGATATTATATGAAGAAGAAGCGAGAATGGCCCAAACTAGGAGTTGGAAGGAGTTCTGCACAAAACAAGAGCGTGAGTCTATGTGGGACTCCATATACCGGGTACTCAAGACGACGGCTAAAAGGCACGCGGACCAACCATTGGTCAAGGATGGGAGAGCTCTGACACTAAAGGAATCCGCTCAACTCCTGGTGGGTACCTTTTTTCCTGACGACCTTGAGGTGGAGGACTCAGCAGAACACCAAGCTCCCAGAATCAGAGCCGATGAAGACCCTCAGCCTGGAACAATAGACCCAATCTTCACCCTAACGGAGCTAGAAAGCGCTGCAAATTCCTTCAGTCCCAAGAAAGCTCCAGGTGTAGATGGACTTACAGCTGACATATGCAGGGAGGCCATTTGCACAAATCCCACAACCTTCTTAATGATCCTCAATAAATGCTTACAGTTCTCTCACTTCCCTAAACAATGGAAGATAGCGTCAGTGATGGTTCTGCCGAAGCATGGCAAGGATGATTACACAAACCCGAAATCCTACAGACCTATAGGCCTCCTTCCCATCTTTGGGAAGATTTTAGAAAAATTGCTGGTGCAGCGCTTAAGATGGTATATTCTTCCACGTCTAAATGCTAGACAGTACGGTTTCGTACCGCAGAGGAGTACGGAAGACGCCCTCTATGATCTTGTTAATCACATAAGGGATAGAAGAAGAGCTAAGGAAATCACCTTAGTAGTATCTTTAGACATAGAGGGCGCCTTCGACAGCGCTTGGTGGCCTGCGATCAAGTGCCAACTGAGCGAAAGAAGATGTCCCCAGAACCTCCGGAAGCTCGTAGACTCGTAACTCCAGGACCGATTCGTGAAGCTGTCTTACGCTGGCGAAACAGCAAGCAAGGTGACCAACAAAGGATGCGTCCAAGGGTCGATCGGCGGACCTCTGTTCTGGGACGTTATTCTGGACCCGCTTCTCAACAAGCTCGACGACCTCGGCATCTACTCACAAGCTTTTGCCGACGACGTGGTCCTCATGTTTTCCGGCCACAAGTCACTCAAGATCCAAGCTGAGGCGAATAAAGTGCTCCGGGAAGTCAAAAAATGGGGGGAGGATAATAAGCTGCGGTTCGCCCCCCACAAAACTAAGGCGATGGTGATCACCAAGAAATTGAAGTACGACGATCCACTAATACACATGGGAGGGGACCAAATCCAGCTGGTAACAGAAATAAAAATCTTGGGGGTTACCATCGACTCGAAACTTTCGTTCAAGAAGCACGTCTCGCAGGTCTCGAAGAAGGCTATCAATATCTATAAACACCTTGCGCGGGCGGCAAAGGCACAATGGGGACTCAACTCGGATATAGTGAGGACTATATACCTGGTGGTGGTTGAACCCACGATTGTATACGGGGCGGGAGTTTGGGCCAGCGAAACCGAAAAGGTCGGAGTGGCAAAACAGCTGAGAGCAATCCAAAGGGGGTTCGCCCAAAAGGTCTGCAAGGCGCACCGAACAGTATCCTTGCACGCATCACTAACCCTAGCAGGCCTTCTTCCATTGGAACTCAGGGTCAGGGAGCAGGCGTCCCTGTATGAGATAAAGAGAGGAAGACCACTGGAACAAGCAACGGATGACTACAGCCTTGAAAAATGCGTAAGCTTCTTAAAGTTAGATCACCCTGCCCATAGAATAAAAGTGGAATACACCTGCCTCGACACAATCAACACAGACATTGAAGAACAGTTCGATATGACGGGGAAAAACATCTATACGGACGGAAGCAAGATCGGTGGAAAGGTGGGAGCAGCGCTCTCAATCTGGGCGAAGGGAGAAGAGATCAGCTTCAGGAAGTTGCGTTTGGCGGACCATTGCTCGGTCTTTCAGGCGGAACTCCTGGCACTGGCGGTGGCCACCGAAGTCGTGAAGAACAGGAAGTGGATGAAGACGGCGATTTTAAGTGACTCCAGATCGTCACTGGAGGCCTTGAACAGCGAGCCTCTCACTCATCCACTAGCCTACGAAGTAATTAAAAATATAAAAGAGATCCGACAAGAAGGGAAGGAGCTAAAATTCTTTTGGGTCAAGGCACACGTGGGCGTGGTGGGTAATGAAAGAGCGGACCATCTAGCCAAGGAGGCGGCGCTAAAAAGTAAACAGAGAGCGTATTACGACAGATTCCCAATTTCATACGCCAAGAGGGCCTTGAGAGATGGGACTGTGGAAAAATGGCAGCAGCAGTACACAAACGGTGAAACAGCTGGAGTAACCAAGCTCTTCATGCCGGGTTCTCGAGCTATCTCCACAGGTTTAAACTTAAAGATAGCCCAGCATGCAAGTGTGACCCTCATAAAAAGGAAGACATAATCCACCTTCTAACAGAATGCCATAGGTTTGGCGCAAAAAGATACAACGTGGAGATGGAACTCGGACACAAAATAGAGCAGGTAACTCTACACCACCTTTTGGAAAAGCCAGCAATAAGACACAAATTCATTACCTACTGCGAAGAGATCGGGAAAATAATAACGAATGAAAACAAGACAAAATAGAATAACATAGAAAAATATAAAATTGTATGATAATAATAACAAAATATAATTGTGAAAATAATAGAAAATTAAAAAAAAAATACAAAAAAAAAAAAAAAAAAAAAAAAAGAGAATAATAAACAAAAAACAGAAAAACATATATACCCGAACACAGACTTCGAGACAGGTCGAAGGCAAAAAAGTGAAATTAAAAAAAAAAAAAAAAAAAAACGCGTGGACGGATTTAAATGCGGTTTTTAATCAAAAGCTATATATGTCGAGATGGTTCTTATCCATGTTTGGTCGAAATAAAAAAGTCGTCTCCAAAATATTGACGTTTTATTCATGCGGGGGCAATATTAAAATCTTGGTATGTAGGCCAAAAGATTTTTACACTTACTATCTAGGTACAGGTACAGGTAAAGTACTTTATTAGGGATAGCTGTTGCCCGTGACTCCGTACTGACTGTAAAAAATATATTTATATGGCTTATGATCGTAGTCATAAAGAGTCACGGGCAACAGCTAGTGATAATATAAATTCCTTCATCGTAGTGTTATTGTTTGTAAATTATTTTAACTCTAAATGTTTATATTTATTAATATTTGAATATACCTATATGAGAAAGTCTTAAATCATGTTACTTAATAAATTTATAATTTATTAGGTACATTGTCGAAATTTTCACGAGGATCCTAATTGTTTCTCGTATTAAATATAGGCCTATGTTTATCAGAGGAATAATGTATGCTTGTAATAGTAAAAGAATGTTTAAATCGGTCCAGTAGTTTCGGAGCCTATTCAATTCAAACAAAACTCTCCTCTTTACAATATTAGGATAGATTGATTAAAATACTTCAACAACGGAAATTTGTGTGTGTGTAATTAAGTATAATAGAGATACCAGTAACATAACTTTATAAAGCAGAAAAAAATATAAAAAATTATAAAACCCCCGATGCAGAAAGACCTCTAAAAAGAAGAAAAATAATATTATTATGTACTTATTGAAGTCGTTGCGCCGGGGAACCGTTAAAAATAAAAGGAGAAATTAAAACGCAAGTAAGTTACCAAGGCTAATAACGAAATAACAATATCGAATCGTAGTCTAAGTCTTCAATGATTAATTTCGTAAAATAGACACCATCGTCAAAATACGTTCAACGGTCCCCTGATGCAACGACTTCTATAAGTACATAATAATATTATTTTTATTCTTTTTAGAGGTCTTTTTGTATCGGGGTTTTTTTTAATTTTTAAATTATTTTTTTTATAAATAAGTAGTACGAAATCCCTCGGTTCTGTACTACTTATCTATAAAAAAAACAGCAAACAAATTACGTTTGTTATATCCAATAGACTAGTGGTAACCTTCCATTACATTTATTTAAGACTGAGAACAACACACTATGCCTAACTAATGTACACAATATGTTTTTTGTTTAATCCAGAGTTCAGAGAGAAAATAGTCCTTTGTATTTATTCTACTCTCTGTTTGGAAATAGCATTATTTTGTTGCTGTATTCTTCGGATTCCTTATTAATTTAAAAGTTTTTTCAACTTATAAATGATTTAAAAAAAAAATGGAAAATAGTTTTCCACTTTGGCAATACAGCTTATTTGGTTGCAAATCTAGTTCAGTCTTTACCTACTATAAACTTTAAAGACTTGATGATATCAACATAATATGTTGCCATTATCTTAAGAAATATGAATGGAATGATCAATTGATTGGGATTAATCCACAAAAATAAGTTATGACTTGTAATTCGAAATCCGCTTTTGGGCGAAACTCTTGATACCCTCGTTTATGATAGGTATTATATTTATTTATAATATAGAACAATTTTATTTACTTTCCAATATAACAAACAAACTTGGCTTCTAACAAAATAGGCCTTAACCGAATCGAGGCGTGTCAGTTAGTGATGCATAAAAATACTAACATTCAGATTAAATAATAAATTCATTATCTTCTTATTAAAACTACCTAAAACCGCTTAAAACCCTTTTAAAGTTTAAATATGTAGCAACACAGTGCTACACTAGACGTTCGTATATAACATTTTATATGTACGCCTCAAAATAAAAACTGCTTCGGAATTCAACGATGTTCAGCCATAGAATAATTTTACATAACTCTATGTGTACAGCGGCGGCCGCTAACCGGCAATCATGGACTGTCAGATGTCACAGTTCGCGCCAGAATCGTTAAAAAACTAATTTGTCAAAATGTGTAAAACTGTCGTTTTGTTGAAAATATAAAACTGTTTCTTTGGTCGTTTTACTTCTTCCACGACAAATAACAGGTAAGATAGTTAGCGATTATAGATATAAAACTGAAATAATATATTTCTGTAATGTGCTGCGTGAAGATGGAAATTGTGAAACCGGTTGCCTGTTGTCCGTCTTCTTTTGTTAAAACTCAATACTGTGATGCGTAATATTTATGGCACATATCAATCCTCTGATAACTTTAAGTTCGACGTTATGAGTATTGCTAATGAGTATAACAATTGATATTATTTTCAGACATGCCTGAGGATCAGAGCGTCACTACTTTAAGCCTCGAAAAGCTTTTAGATAATGTGGAGGATTATTCCTCACAAGTACAAAATTATCCCATCATACAAAAAGCTTTGGAATCAGCTGATAATATTAGTGTTCAAGTTGTAAAAAAGCTATTATTAATTTGTGTATGTGATCTTAAGGAGGATATTAATTGTAGTATTGATGACTTAAGTATATTGTGTACTCTATTAAAAAAAATTAAGGTATAGTATTTGTTTATTTTAAATACATTTGTAAAAGTTTTAATATACATTCTATTTAAGAAGTTTAAACATTATTTATAGCATATGTAGTAATTTTCATTGTTATTTAATACTGTTTATGTATAACATAATTATATGACATAATTAATTAACTATATAACATAACACTTTGAAATTTCACTATTATGAGTTGTTGTTATTATATATATGCATACACTAACAACAATTTACTAAATTTCTAGGTAACACCATGTTCACCATTACCAGATCTTGTGCCTTCAGCTGTTGTAGTGCTCCGGACGTTAAAAACAACAGCACTGTTCAACAAAGTAGAATCTCTAAAAATATTATGTTTTGAGATCATGCATTTGTATCCTGATGAAACACTTATATCTCTAGTTGTGGATCAGTCTAATGAATTAATGGAACTCTTCAACTTGTATTGCCATCAACGGATACCAATGGACATTCGAGTACAGGTAAGTCACCAGTGTAGAAAACAATTATATTAATTCCTGTTATAAAATGTAAGTAGGTTACTATTATTTTATAAATTGTTACAATTTATAATTTTGCTTTCCAGCCCTTATGTTTAATAACAAAATTCCTCAAGATATTGCCTCCAGACAAGAAGGTTACTTTTGTAAAAGAAGGTCTTAATATTTGGTTTTCAAAGATAATACCAACAGTGATCAATTGCACAACTAACCAACACAGTTTAGAAGCTTTAGAATTATTAACAGATGAACTCACAAATATTGAGTATGCTGACAATCAACATTGGAGAAATGTTTTGGCTTGCATTTATACACCTCAGAAGTAATTCTAATTATTATTATTTTATTGTAAAAACTTTAATTGATATGTTATATGATTAGGTTCTAAAGATTGGTATGACTTTATCAGTCCACTTACATTTAATAATTAATAATTTTTCTTGTGACTAAATAATAATGTTTTTATTAATGAATCTTTTTAGGTATCCAGCTATCATGAAATCCTTATTAGAGAAAGGCAGTGACATGTGGCATAGACTGTGGATTGTGTTCATAAAACTTTTAAAAAGCCAAATAACAAAAAACACAAATACAGTTGGAAGTCCTATTAACTCAATGCTTCCCGTAGTGGAAATGGCATTTAAAATGGACATTACAAACAGATGCAGAGCATTCCAATGCTGGAATGTTTTAATTGACAACTTTGCAACTGAAACCAATGAAGTCTATATAAACAAGAGGTTAAAACTGCTCATAATTCCTCTGTCGTCAAATAATGCTAAGGTGGAAGAAACAGCATTAGCCAAATTGAATACCTGGTGGCATTTAATATCATGTTTTTATGTCAAAATGGATAATTTGTCTCAAACTATGTTGATAACATTTTTACATTTCTGCTTCGGAAAACCAGTCTCTGATAAACCAATCATTATACCTGGAATGATATCAAACAAAACGAAAACTGAATGTGTCAAAGTTTTTATTAATGTATTAGGACACAGTCAGTGCAATGGTTGTGTGGAATATCCAAAATTAAAAGTGAAATTAGTTAATACTAAATTGCTGGTTAGCCATTGGTTGGACTGGATTCATTCACTTAGCACTGCTTTAAGAATATGTACGGAAAATGATTTTACAGATGAACAGATTGAATGTGTTTGGAAATCATTTGTTATGACAGTGGGTGAGCTGCCGGAGAACAATGTGAGAAGAGATCTTTTCAATGAAGTGTTAGGAATATTGGAAAAGCTACCAAAGGTAAGTGTTTCTAGCTTATTATATTTATATCAGCTTATTCAGGAAATGTAAATATTTTAAATATGTACATAGAAAAATTATTGAGTACATATTTTTTTTTAATTTTCAGGATGTAAACAATAGGCATGTTGAAATTATTATTAATATATTAATTCCAACTTTATTTGAAAATAATGATAAGATAAGACCTTTATTAAAAGGCAATACTGAAACAAACTCTCCTGTTGCTAAGATACTTACAGTGCTATTGAGGCTGCCACTTTCTGAGATTGAAAGCAGGTAAAGGCTTTAAATTCAAATAGTTAAAAATAATATCACAAAAAAACTAATGGAATAAAAAAGGTTTTATATTATAATTGACCTTAATAATTATATCACTAGATTGAATTTAATATTAAATAATTTAACAAGATTAATAATTATTAAATATGATGTGATGTTCCAGGATAAATGTAAATAAATTGCAAAAACTGACAGAATATCTAGTGGATGATGCATTTAAAACTTCAAGTCACACCATTGAATGGGTATTGAAGGATTTATCTCCTAACAATTTGTTTCTTTGGATGGCATTATCTGAATCAATCTGTGAACGAAAGTACAGTTCATGTCCTAGAATGCTATGTAAACTGCTTCTTTGGCCTTTCAAATATATAGATTTGTTTGTCCAAGTAAGTATATCAACTTTGTTTATTGCCGGAAATTGGGGGACTGAAGTCTATAAAAAAATTTTGAATTCTCTTCTTGGCTTTTCTCTTTGTTTTATACTTTTCAAATGATTCCATACATGTTTCCATAAATTAATTATGCATTATTGCTTTACAGAAAAGTCAATGCACATCATCTTGGTTGAAAATGTATAAATTTCTTCATCCAATGCAGCATATGACCACACTTATGAGTGACATACTTACTACATTGCTTGCTTTAAATGGTACTAAATGTACAAATGCCTTTATATTTGACACTTTAATGGCATTACTACGCACTACATTTGAAGCTGACCAATGGAAAAAAGCCGAAGGTATGCATTAAGAGTGTAGAACTGACAAATTTATTAAGTTATATATTTAAATGATCTTGGAAATATTTGAGACATTAACAATACAATTATTATATGAGCAATAAATGATTATAAAAGGCGTCCTGAAATCATTCTTTCAATAGTTGTTTAAGCTCAGACTCTACCCACGACCCGCTCTCTGTAATCTTGGTGGCTTTAGCTATATCTAAGGATCATTGTAAAATCAGAGAGACAATAAAGAGGAAGAAACTAAAATTATTGCATTGGTGTCTAAAATCATTTATTTTGTAATTATGTTAAATTCAATTTTATTAATTTAGTTTGTATATATTTTTTGTTTGTCATATAATTGTTTGATTAACATGTAATGCAATAATTTTGTTATTCTCAACGTTTTTTATGAATGGATCTGTTGGCAAGTCAAGACAGATTTAACATAAAAAAATGTACCACCTTCCTTTAACGCGGCAACTTGGGTACGGCTTAACACTTTGATAGATCATTGATGCATTCTTTAGTAATATGATATTGCTCAAAAATATAATGGAATTAATAATAATATTTATATGGTGATATTTAAAGTAAATATTTGTTTAAGATGACAACCTTGAGAAGGAGATGCAATTATTATACAAGTCTACAAGCAATCTAAAGATCCTAGATCTAGGTTCAGTTCTTCCAACATTATCAGATATTATCAGTTTTATATGTAATAGTGTAACAAATACTATTGATGAAAAAACAGCTAAGAACGTTGTTTTAACTGTTGCGAACATTTTAAAGACAAGTCATTCCACACTAGAAAAATCAGATACAGTAAGTATAGCAAGAAAAATTACAAGTATATATCCACCTTTTTAAAATAATATTATTATAATTTGTAATGTTTTTTTAGGAAAAAGAAAATATTGTAGGTTATTTGGTGAAGATCTTGGAATCGGTCGAGATTATATTTAAAAAAGATGCCTATACGGACTTAAAGCTACTGCTTATAGATGATTTAAAAAATCTGGCTCCTTTTACAAAAGATAAAGAAAGTTTCAATAAAATCACATCTGTTATTAATAAATCGTTAAATACCACTGACAAATTTACAGAACTGATGAAAGAATTTGAAAATCATCCAAATATCGACAATGAAGCTAAGAAGCAGTCTAGTAAGGATAAGTTTACGACACCGACCGGTAAAGTTACAAAGAAAAATAAGAAAAAAGAGGCCAGTATTGTGGATACTGTCGTCGAAAACGGAGAAGAATATGTAGTCGTAAAATCAAATTGGAAATTCAATCCGCGAAAGTTAACAGACAATCAGAAAGAAAAGTTACAAAGAAAGAGGGAAGATATTCCAGCTTTGTATCAAGATTTGTCGCAATCTCAAGATGACTATAAATTAGCTACTTGGAAAAGTGATTCAATGGATACATCGACGACGAGTAAGTCAGCTAGTGTACAGGGAAATGAAGATGCAAACACAATACTTAAAAACCTTCCAAATTCAGAATTTGTACCAAAAATGTTAGAAAATATGATCAACAAAGAAAAAGATGCTGAACAAAAAGTCGTTAGTGAGAATGGTTCAAATAAGCCTAAAAGTAATGAGAATATTTCAAAAGTAATCAATAAAGATAGTAAATCTCCTCGTATGGCATTGAAGGATCGGGTATTCCGAAATGTTCGTAATTTGATTGAAAAATCAAATGCATCTGAGAACGAAAATACTCCTAGTATCACTGAAAACGTTTTAAAGACACCTACAACTACTAAAATAAATCCAATGGTACAGTTGATTAATTCTGCACCATCACAGATTAATGCGGATAGACCCTCACGTCTTAAACGAAAACCAAAGAAGTTTGATGATTTACAATTATTTGCATTAAAAAAGAGACGTTATTCTGCCGGTCACAGTGATTCTCCCTCCGATAGTGAAGTAGCAGAAAGTCCAGTTGAGGACGTTAACCCTTTCAACATCCCTAACATTAACAATGAAATTAAAGTAGACAATAATGACTTAAAAGATAATGTAAATAAAACAAATGATGAAGTATTAACAGTTCCACAAAGTTACAAAGAAAGTGAAGCCCCAGAACAAGAAACAAAAGACGAAATCGTAGAAATTAAAACTGTTGAAAATAAAGAAAAAAATAATGAAGTTACAGAAACGAGTAGCATTAGCACTCAGAAGGAGCAAGAAGATGAAGTACAAAGAAACGAAATAATAGAGGAAACATCATCTCAAACTTTAGATTCTAAATTAAACAGTACACCTAAAGTTTCTGATAAAAATAAAACAGTTGGTGTTCCAAAGACTACATACAAAAAATCAACCAAAAAGTCTCGTATCGAGAAAGAGTTAGCTATTGATATGGTCGAGGGTCATCCATTTTTAGGAGGACACTCAGAAAAAAGATCAACTAGAAAAGCAGTTTCAAACTCCCCATGCACTAGAAAGAATATTACTTTGAAATCAAATAGAAGTAAATCGGAACCAAAGAGTACTCCGAAAGGGGAAAAGAAGGTCAAAGATCTAAATGTTTCTATAAAACAAACGCAATATTCTGACGTTATTACTGAAACCCAGGATGTTATTGAAAGCTCCCAAGAATCAACCATATCTGTAAAATCCACAAAAAGTATTAGTAATAAGTTGCCTGTTGTAAAATTAGGAAAAAATACATGCATGGATAAAGAAACACAGAATTTATTAGACGATACCAGCAATGATAATATTCATACAGGTACCAAGGAAGACATTGATTTTTCTTGCAACAAAACAGCTGAAGACGTTTTAATAGATTTAACAGAAAATATGGATACCCAGCCCGTTGATAAGTCTAATATTATTATTATAAATGACGAAGAATCACCAATCGAAGAAAATACTAAAAATGAAACTATAATTCTGGAAACTCAAAACACTGCTGAGGCTGACACACAGAGTATGATCCCTAATATGTTTGTGGAAACCGATATGAATCCACCTGTAAAATCAGATGAAGTTACTTCAGAAACAAATAAAAATACAAGTGAACTAGAAGTAGATATCAACATGACAAACTCGTCTGTAGTTGGGACTCCTGATGATGTAACTAAGACCATGACCGAGTCCGTATTGGCCGATGTACAAAATGACGAAGCTTGTTCCTCATTCCAAGACGAAGAACAAAGAAAAAAAGATTTTCTAAACAACACATTAGAAATATCCCCTATTAAAATCGTAAGCCCCGTCAAGGACAAGGAGTCGCTTTCACCGGAAACTAGCAGCGATTATGTCGTTGTAAAATTATCATCGCCAGTGCATATGAATGGCGAACCGTTTGATAAATGCGAATCGCCTGAGATCTTTACAGAGGATAAAGTATCCCTCGAAATACGAGATGTATCACCACCGAGAGAAGAAATTAGTGTTTCTAATTCAAGTCCTAGATCTTCTTTGTCATTGAAGAAAAATAAACCGCAAGTCCGTTCCGGTGGTCGGGCGGCGCAAATGCTGGGGTTATGCGTACCAGATAGACTACAAACTATTGTTACGTCTGAAAAATCGAGTGATATTGATGACAACAAAAAGAGTCCCTCAGTGAACACATCAGCGAGGCGTAATTTACGAATTCTCTATAACAGTTCAAATGGTGATAATAATGATGCCTCAGATGCTGATAAAGATAGCGAGGTAAGCGCTACGTTTTTGAAATTTGAAAGATCTTTGCCGTCAGTAGACTGTAGTCCGTCCGTTCCCATATTAAAGAGGAAGCTAGCTGAAATTTCGGACGAAGCTACCGCTTCACCGGCCAGCAAAGTAAGTTTTTCATTTCATATTAACTTTTTTTTATGATTTTCATAACATTAATTGAGTTTTATCGTTTTTTTTTTCAACATTGCTGAAACTAATACTAATTCAATTTATATTATTTTATAGAGGAAAAGAGTCAGCTTCCACGATCCTCCAGTGTCAACAACTATATGCGTTAAAAAGTATATAGAACCTTCTGGAATTCGGTCTCCTCAGAACTCTGTAACTAAACGACAGGAAAGACAATTGCGTCAACAAATACCAATGAAATCACCAAAAAGGCTCGATAACGTTTTCAAACTAGATTCAGTATTGACTAAAACTGTGGAAAGTTTTTCAGATAACAGTGAACCGATGGCAATAGAATCAACGGAAGATACAGAAATAAGTTCCCTAGACCAAACTCCTACAATGGAAATTATTAAGAACAGTGATTTAAACGATACGGACCCTATTTGTTCAGAACTAGTAAGTTGTGATGACCCGATCTCCAATATAGCTACAGAGCTATCATCTCCTACACTGAAAGCTCTATTAGTAAAGGAGTTTGAAGAAAAGGTCAGTACCGTCGGGGATCTCGCAAAGATGACTGAACTAGAAATAAACAGACTGTGTATTAAGGCACCGAAAGTGCAAGTCGCTAAAAAAGTATTGAATGACTACATAAAGAATAAAAAAGATGAAGATAAAATTTCGACAACAGACTCTATCAACGAGTCAATAGTACCTGAACTTTTTAATGCATCTATAGAAGTGCAAACAGATCTTACAGTTGAAGATATTGAGATTCAAACGGACAAGTTAGAAGTTAGTTTGAACAGTACTCAGACAGAATGTGTGCTAACTGCAGATAGTGGCGTACAGACTACTGAAGGAGGAGACGAAACAACTGCGGACATTGTAAAAAGTTGTTTGGAAACAGTGAGTATCTAACTTATATCTTTATATTATAGTCCTCGTGTCCCAAAGTCCCATTTTATTTTTCATTATTAGCAAATTATTAAAACATATTTAACGTTTTCAGAGAAAGGATTTCATTGATATCCTGTGTGACAAAATGAACGAAACTTCAAAACAGAAGATAGCTGACAATTTGTCCTTCAATGCTCTAACTGATCTTATAGTGGAGAAAATAACTTCTTCCAATGCTAATGACTTCCTCAACAGAGTAATTGAACACCAGAGACCGCTCACTGCCAGTAATGATGACAATGGTGACACTAGATTGTCTGTGGTGCAAGATTATCTGTGCAACACATTTGGATCTAAAGACTTAATCTTATTCTGTAGTAATTTGTTGAGAAAGGTACACGACAGGCCTTCGTAGTCGATTAATTTACATTATGTATGTATTATTTTAACATAGATGTAAGTTTTAATTATGAACTTTAGTTCAGAGCGGAGGCTGGACTTGTGAATGTATTAAATTTGAATCTTAGCTTTAAGATCATATTAAATTTAATGAAGAAAAATGAAACAACAATACACGTTTTATCAAAACTAATTTTATTAATTATAAAACAATTGAAATATTTACAATATTCAGTCATGAGGTGTGAGTGTGACCGTGATCACAATTTATTCATACATAAAAATTGGTGTTCAAAAAATGCAAGATAATGTTCAGTATGAATGATTTTTGTTATAGTATTAGTTGCTCACAATCGAGGTACCTCAAGTGGTACATGGCATCGGAAATGTATCACATATTTACAGAAATATCTAAAACAGGTATAGTTAAAGCTTCGTAAATCAATGGGAACCTTATATATACTTTAAATACACATATTTACACAACTAAGATACTCACCCGCCCTAAATAAAAATAATTATCACACCAGTAATGTCTGTAATGTATTGATTTAAAAATATAAATTTAGCCCGATTAGTTTAAAGATATAGATGATTAAGCAAAGTCGACTGAAATAGTGTAATTTACATACATTTTAGGAACTCGTAAGTTTAAATAAATTATTATAAAACTTATTTTGTTTTATTTGTTTTGATAATACATACGCGTACACACGGTATGAAAAAATAAAGAGAATGGATCATTCTTGGTAGTCTAATATGGTGTTAAAGAACCACAGTTAACTTAGTAACAATTAATTTTTAAATGGTTTAAACGTTTTTGTCTATGCAAAATACTATGCTTAAACAATTCTGTTAGCATCCCTTGCTCTTAAACCTCAATCTATTCCTAGCTTACTGCATTCTAAAGCAGCATTAAAAAGCTATCCATTAAAGTACTTATCCTACATTGACTTACTAATCCAATACATTCAATATTTCACACACAGAATAGTTCTTACTCGTAACCCACAGGGATTAATACTTTGGTCCACAATTGAGCACTTCATTTAAATTTGTAATAGAGGTTATTTGGCTAGTGTCAAGGAAAACGCATTTCTCCTACGTAATTTAGGTGTTCGAGATTGTGAGTTGAACTTGAGCGTCGGGGAGCCCGAGGCCTGTGAAGGTTGTGATGAGAGTGCGTTCGCGTCACTCTGTAAATTCCTTCGTTGACTGGACTTGCGTCACTTGTTTTTCGAGTCCTTACAAAATCATCATCCCTTTGACCTGGCCGTTTATAACTGTCTTCACTTCGGTAATTTCGTTGCCTTTTCCATTCTCGGTTTTGTTCATGCCCATAAGAATCTAATTCTCCCGATGGTTGAAACTGACTCGTGCTTTGATTGTAACCAAATTTCTTCCATCCGTCGTCATATACCTTTCTGGTATTCTCATCGCTGATTTGACGTCGTTGTGACTGATTTGAACTGCTTTCACTTGTGTCCTCGCCAGATGTACCGATGCCTAAATCTTTGTCGTCCCCGTATATCTTGTAGATTCCATTTGGATTTATATTTTTTCCGTTATAGATTTGATCGTTTAGAACCAATTGAGGATGTGGTAAACAATACGGATTAGGATACATTTTATCTATCTTTGCTATTTTGATATCTTTCTCTTCCCTTGTACAAGAACCTGGACCGAAAAGGGATAACAGAACAGGCAGAAGGAATAGACCGTGCATCGCTCCAAAGAAAATAACCATGAACACCATTTTAAAGAATACTGAGAAGATATAACTGTCTGCCAGAAGTAAAGCAACTACTCCTAGAATCGTACTAAATGAGCCTTGAACAATAGGCAATCCCAAGGAATAGAGGCATTCGCTTACCCTTTCTCTAGGATATTTAGCTTTTGATGCCATGTAAGCATAGCAGATGTGCGCAGTGAAATCTACTGAAAATCCGATACACATGATGAGGTTTATCATTGATATAGAATCCAAATTAATATCCCACAAGGCCATGTATCCGACGACTCCTATTTCTATAGAAATGATACTGAATGCAACCCACAAAGAGCATAGTATATTGGGGATAAATATGAAGGAGGTTATCATCATCATCAAAGCACCGTAGCAGAGATTTTGGATTGACGTAGGCCTTACAAGCTCGAACTGAAAAAAAAATCACCTATGTAAGTAACAAAACTTAATTTATTAACATTTATATCATTTAGTAAATAATTTTGTTATATATTTTACCTGGTCGAAAAACACGAAATATGGATGGAATACCGAAGCGTTAAGTGGCGATTGGGCAACGACTTCTCTGAGAGCTTTAACCATTTCCTTTTCGTGGTTTGTGCCACTGATATTAATGGCCTGGATAAGGAATCTCGATGCTAGAATTTGATCTCCAGCCTTGTTAAATTTGACGTCCAGTGAAAACGGATTTGCCGGAAATAGCCATAACTGTAAATATTTAAAATTATTGACCATTATAATTTTTCTGACAAGGTCTATTACAATACTAGCAGATTAATTAATTAATTTTAAAATTACCTCCTTTAAATTCTTAATAAAATCTTCTTCTGAGTCTATTGTTATGTTGAGATAATCGTTATTTCTTTCGACATAATTCACAAACGTTCGCAACCACGATTCGGTATATAAAGAGTTCGATATGTACGAAGTATTTTCCAATTTTTGTGTCAACATCTCCACTTCGTCTTGGATTTGTGGATCGGAGTAATTGTAATTGCCACTTATAACGACCTGTTAAATAACAGATAATAAAATATCGCTTACAAATACATAACACCTCGTCGAAAATAATATAATATAGTAGGTTACCTGAATTCTATAAGGGAATTCACGGTAATAGAGATCCTCACGATCGAAAAACTCCACGGAATAAGAATCGATTTTCGATAATTTTCTTCTTTCTAAGCCTTCTTTGAGATTTGTCACTCCATACCCGGCGCCGGCCAAATATGCTAAGAATATTACTATGACTAAAGCCTTGACTAAATTGTTATTGAGCAAATTGGCCATGGTGGTACGGAAGAATGCCATAATACAGTGTTCTTTGTTGTCAATAGGGTTATCTGGATCTGCTCGGTCAATACCGCCGCTGCAGAAAACTCGATATAGCCATGATTTTTCTTCTGTAAATTTTAAGCATCATTATTTTCTTTATTAGTGTAATTATATGAATAATATTATGCAATTGAGTTTTATTTACCTTTCCTTGCCCTAGATTCAGGCAATACCTTCATCCACGTAATCGTGTGACGATTATTTTTCTCCCGATATCCGGATACAGCCACACATCCAGCAAAAAAGGTAAGGTGCCATACAAATGTAAAGCAAACGGCAAGCCCTGTAAGAATAAAAAAATGTTTATATAATAAGTACAACAGAATCAGAACTCCGTTTATTCAGTTTGTTATGTTTATACCGTGATTTCGATGGTTGTCGTTATAAAAAATATATCTTGTAGTTTAAAAAAAACTTCAATGTCCTGTTTAGAAGTACCCGATGAGCCTACACATTATTTTAATCTCAGTTTTGAATCTAGAAATAGTGGCTTCGACTTCGTCACCGTGAAGCAATTGATGCATTTACATTTATCCGTGAAAAACCCGTCCTAAGGCAGTTTCTAAGATGCTGTACCTATCTCAAATTAAGACGTCAATAGGATAGGAATAGACAATTTATTTACGTATGTACCTATGTTTTTCTAAGAAATTGGGTTAAGGTTAAGTTAATACTACATTTTTTTATCTTGAATCTTTGGCCGTGATCTGGTACAAGTTACAACATAAATAAAAATTATAAGAAGAAACCTGAAATATATCTAAAGAAAATCGTATTTGTCAAAGGACCTGTAACACTCCTGGTGACAGTAAATCTGAAGAAAACTACCAAAAGTTAAGAAGCCAAAAATAAAACATATCAGCTATGGGTAGGTAGATAAAAATACAAATGCGCACCTGAATACATGCAAAAGATCTGTACAGACGGAAACGGCGAGAAGATACCGATGAAGAACGACAGCATGTCAGTGACCGAAGTGATGGTGATGGAGACGGCTGCTTCAGACAACATGATGGCCATGCGTTCCGGTACCGGCAGCCGCGGGGAGGTGCGCCGCCATGCCGCTAGCATAACGAACGTGTCGTCTATACCGATTCCTAAAAAATTTGTTTGTTTTAGTGGGTGTATGTTTGTTTGGTATTAGTTTTCGTTTATATTTTGAAAGGTTATATTTATTGCTGGTGTAAAATCTTATAGTATGTTATTAATAAATTAAAAGAGCCAATAGTAATTTATATATTTTGTCTTAAATTTGTTATCATAAAATGCTTACCAATCATTAAGAATGGTGCGGCGAGGTTAATACCAATAAAAGATATGCCTAAGTAAATAGCGCCGCCGAAAGCCGCAACCGTGGCCATTACAGCCGAAATGTTTCCAAGTAAACCCAACCATGGTTTTGACCTGACCCAGTCGCCCATCATACAAGTGACTATTGAAAATATTCCCATAAGAATAAATGTTGAGCTAAAAAATGGTATGACAGTTTTGGTATTTTTTTCGAGCTCGTGATCTAAAGTTCGTGACGCGAATCGGGCTATGGAAATATGTTTGAAGCGTCCTGTGTCTTCTGCTACACCAACAGCATCCAAAAACGCATCTTCCCAAGCTGCACCTCTGTTAAATACCAAATAAATTTATATTTTAAAACTTTGCTTTTTAACATCAACAATTGGAATGTTGTTGACTCTTGCTTTGTAGAACTAATAAGTAGGTATACGTGAAATTCATTGCAAGTCGTTCTTTAGATTTCAAATAGCTGTTTGTAAATAAATCAAGTCTTGCGTACTTAACAGTAATATTCTTGAAATCGTAAGTAACAAATCATTTTCTATCTCCTACAAAACCTTTCTATTCGTATTCTCGTCCAACACAGCGTTTGTATTCGAAACCGTTTCCCAAACCATGTCAAGATCGGTCGCTATTATCTAAGATATTGTGTTGCCTGTTTACTAAGTACCGTGCTATTGAAATTGAAAACAAGTCATAAAAATCTAAGTGTAACCGAATGGTCGTAATCACAAACAATAAAACTAAGAAACGTAAAATGTTTTTCCTCTCGAGTGCAATCACTTTAAACACACATTCTTAGTTTCCCTAATGTTTTGTAAGAACTTAACTCTAATGTATTTTAATGAGAAGGTATCTATTATGTTTATTTTATTGGGTTCCTAATGTGTATTAATGGAATTTTCAGATAGTGAAGTTTTTTATTGAGTAATATAGATATAACGGAGGATAAGTTAGTGAATAAAACAAATATTTATATCTAATTAACAAAAATAATGCAGTTACTTAAGTTTTGCTACTTCATGAATATGTATAACCATCCTGACAAATATATTAAATTATAAACATCAATAATTTGAAAACTGGTTTTATTTACCGTTGCTCTTGCAGTTTAGTGTCGGTCCTAACGAACCACACGAGTTGAACGGCGGGAACTGATACAATGATGTCATCTACCACCTTCGAACCGCCAAAAAAAACAGGAAAAGCGTGAGCCTCCCAGGTGACAGGATTGAACATTATAGGGAATGTCAAATTCAACTCGCCGCGCTCCACCTAGAATGATAAACAGACTATTATTAATATCAAATTAAAAAAATATTTATTTTTTAAATTACTTCTTAATGGATTTAGTAAGATAATCATTTTATAGAAAACTATGGAAACTACCTATTAAAATTTTGGAAATATGTTTTCCTATGCTCTATACTGATTGCTGTGAGTTGTATGAGTTGTGTGAGGGTACATTTTTGAGCAGATCTACTGAATACTAAACATAAGAATTGAGAAATTATTATTATATTTTTTATTGCCACTTACTATAATAATTATTTAATAAAAAGGTACAGTAAGTATAATAAGTTCCTACATCACTTATAGTTAGTATCATAAAATCGATAAAAATAATTTGTTATGGCAATCTTTATGGGTAACAACTATCTATTGTTTAAGGACTGCGGCTCAATTGTTGAATCATGTTTGAATATTTCGTGAATACAACTTGAGGTTAAAGGTTTCTTGGATTTCTGTGGTTATCCTTGGTTTTGGCCCTTAAAAAGAACTTGACTGGAATTACTTAGATTATATTAGTAGGTAAAAATTTGTTTAAGGAAAACGTGTTCATTTGTTTTGTTATCGTTTTACAGCTAAGCTGATTTATTCGCTTCATATATGGAACAAAACGAAGCACAAATTAAAGTTTGAAACAGTTAGGATTACATACTTCTCCAATAATCTTATCCAAATTCAGAATATCGTTGACGAAGCACTGCCCTTCCCACCGCGCGCATTCTTCTCTATATGTAAAAGTTTCTCCATTGTCCAGAGTTACTGTTACATTCTGTACATATTCGTCCAGTTGTCGTAACTCCTTAAAAACTTCTGTCCGCAGCATGTTGGTTGTGTTGTCCTTCGCAACGATGATCACTCTCCCGAACCTACCTGTAGGTACATAATAAACTTATTTTATCAATTACAGGTACATAATAAACTATTTCTATCAATAAAAATAACTTTCTAAGTTTCTTGTTGTAATATAATATCACATTCTCAGGTTACACCTACAAAAGGTATTCAGTTTCAATAATATCTTGCTAAAAATGGTTTCAACTGACGAATTTCAACTATTAGACGGATAATTACAATGTAGAGATGCCTTCAGCCAAAAATAACTGACGAATTTCAACTAAGTATTACGGGTAATTAGATGTAGAGAAAGAAGCCTTCAGCAAAAAATACCAATAATAATGATTAACGAAGCAATATTGATTTTATTTCTATCTTATTTTTGGTCAGTTCTATTATAAAATACCAAACTGCAACATTAAACTGTTTGATAGAAAAATACAGCAATACTTTTACTGGCACAAAAAGAGTGCCAGAAGTATCTAGTTACGCAAACGATAAAACCTAAGCTACAACAATGGGCAATTTTTAATTAATATAGAATTTAAATAAGTGCTAGTAAAATTTAAAAAAAAAAAATAGTAAGAGTAAAAGACACCACAAACTCACCTGCTCTAGTTATTCTGCCGACATTGAATCTATGCGTGTAATTTACTTTGAAATAATCTTCTACTATTCGTCTCTCTAATTTCCCTTGCCCACTGACTGGCGAGAACAGATATTCTGGGTCCATTTCATAATGCACCCTTTGGTAGCCAGTGGCCATGAGCAGGGTGAGGAGAACTGGTATGATGATGAAGTATCCGGGCTGTTTACCCACAATTATACCGAGCTTGTAAAATGACCGGTTGAGAACGTCATCGACGAAGGTTAGTTTGCAACCCATCTGGAACAATAAAATGGTTATTTACTAAAATTTAAGAATACTACGCCTAAATTTTTAACATACCTACACATCATTCAGAAGTATTTACAACCCAAGTTTATCGGTTTTGAAGTATTCTAAATAATTAATGATTTGAAGTATTTGTAACTTTTCAAATATGTATAGTAGTTATTGAACATTTATAAAATTTATTCAAAATATACTCTTTAATCTCATTATTGACGAACAGATTTCTTAGCAGAGTAAATTTTAAAATACATCTGAATCGCAACTCTCAACGAATTCTCATTAGTAAGTAGATACATAAGAATATTTTTTTTACAATGTATTGTATGTAAATTGAAA
Source organism: Napeogenes inachia (assembly GCA_959347355.1). Taxonomy (NCBI): domain Eukaryota; kingdom Metazoa; phylum Arthropoda; class Insecta; order Lepidoptera; family Nymphalidae; genus Napeogenes; species Napeogenes inachia. The sequence goes on along the minus strand of OY365791.1, from coordinate 15,854,832 downwards.
TGTGAAAGACCTTTGCATGAAAGTTATTGTGCTTTATAAAATACAAATACATATAATATTCCATTTTTGTTAACTCAACACTAAAAAAAAACTCGACTCTTATAAATATTATTTTCAAATAACGGATCATCGAGATGAAAAAAATATAAAATATGGTAAAGTCAACAAAAAAAAATCTGTTTCATCCTTTGTACCATCACGTACTTGTTAACGAAAGAAACACACCTTGTTCTCGACAAAATAAGCGTGTAAAATAAATATTTGAAAACATTTGCAAATTCTTTTTGACTCCGACGACCGGAACAAATATAATATGACCGCAATAATGTACTGCTTTTAAAACTAACATTGATTTGTTATTTCGATATCTAGGTTCCGTTAAAGTGTAATAGATCTTTGATATTTATTTCAGTTGAAATATTTTTGGACTGTTTTATTAGGCTGTTGCTAGTCCGCTCGTCGAACGCGTAGCTAATACCTACATTTTAAACATCCACTTATTAGCTTAATGATTTGTTTAATACCAATTATTTTTTCAATAATCGTATCGTAAAAAACCCCTCGACAAATTATATCGCTCTTTTAGTAGTAACCGTTTATTTGAACTAAAAAAATAGTTTTTTTATAAATTTCTGATGAATTTTCTGTAGTCACTGTAAAATTAATTATTATATAATACATACATAATCTACTCTATCTTTTAGTATTTTAGTTTCTACATAAATACATAAATACATAAACATACGTAATGTATGAATCCTCATATTAATCTAAATGTTAATTGCTTTAAATTAGCCAGTAGCTGATGTTGCGAGGTAATACGATAGAGCGGCCTGCGTATGCGCAGGCGCAGAATGCCTTGACCAACACCTGACTACTACCTTTCACTTATATATATCGAACTTCATAAAAAGGTTATTTATATTTCGTAATAAACAAACTGTACAAAAGATATACGTACACTTAACATGACAAGAGCCGCAGTTAATTGTGTTATTTCGCGGTTAAGAGTTATCTAAGGATTAAATGATCGTCTCTAAATAATCTTAAAAGAAATGTAGACATATAAAACTGTATGTGGTCTTTAAGTCTGTAAGTTTTACAAATAAGTCGTTTTAATTTTATGGCGATTAAGATTCTAGATTAAGTCAAGGTGTGATCGCCAGTTTTAATAATCGATCCGGATTTGAAGACTAGTTTAGACTTTAGACTAGTACCTACCTGATTGTTAAATGCATACTTCTGTTACATTAAAGAATTATGAATGTCATTGACAAGATAATAATTTCTGTCAAAATTCAATATTTTGCGCTATTTTCTTATTAATCCAAAATAATTTAAACGTTTTTTTCTCATAATTAAACTAATTTACACTTCTAAAAGTCTAGGTTAATTTAAAAACTTTTACCTCTAATTGTTTTTTTTAGAATTTATTTATAGTCTGAAAAAAACTACTTTTATTTCAAAAACATATGTAAGCATTTCTTACCAACTAGTTTAAAAGAAATCAACATTAGACGTTTTTTTCATATATTGTATATTTAATTTTAGTTATAATTATTTCCAGATCATTGCCAAATGCGTAATTATCTAGATATAAATAGGATAATGTTACATTGTAGAAGATATTTGAAATCATAACCTGTTAGCAAGCAGTAGGTACTTTCACTAATACCTCTGACCTTTTTTTTTTTAACTAATTTATTCACTCTCGTAAACTTTTATGTCCAGCAACATCCTCTCACTGCTATAAATACGAAACAAATTTAATTATTTTATGTTTGTATGCATTCCTCAACTTTAATTGCAAATCGAAACCCAATATATACTCGTAAGACTTGTTGTTTCTAATATGTATCGGAATATATAGTCTGGCTTTAAAACTTTTACAATCAAATAAAAAATAAAATAAAATATCAATTTGTAATCTGAAACTCATATATAAGTAAATATTCATTGTCACGCCCGTCTGTGCTAAATATTTTGTATATTTATATATATAAAGTATTAGATTACACGAAATAGGAATGAAGAAATGCATTTTTTTTAAATTCGCTTGGTGTAATGTAATCTATTAGAGGTACAATGAAACCTTCTTTTCTTGTGATATAAAGAGGTCGGACCGTTCAGGAAATATTGGTACGAAAAAGGTTCTCAAAGCAGTGAAAGAAAGAATTAGAAGAAATCAAAAGATTATATCGGAAAATCAATATGTCGAACTAAAAGCATGTCGAGTATTTTTAAAGATCCAATCATGGTTTGGTGGAATTTTGTTAAGCTATCGAGGATTCTGAATGCTGTCATACTAGAACAAGTTTGTCGAGAAACGATTATTGAAAGGGTTAACTCATAAGAACACCATATTCAAATATCAACCATAATCAAAAATGGTAAAACAGCAGCAAGCTGAAAGGACCATTTTTTTATTATGAGAATTGACTCAGCACCATGCTGTTAAGCTTAGTAACCCCAAAGGTGGAAACGAAAATTCAGGACTTCATCAGAGCTGAAGACTGGCCAGCATCTAGTCTCTATCATATTCAAGTTTAGAGAGTATGGCATATTCTAATATGGAGTAGGTACTTAAAACACTTTATATGAATAATTTTGCAATGGAGAGTGTGTGATAGTTGATAAAGTTAGTTTTTGAAAGAGCTTCATATTTTTTTATGATATAACATTATTATATATACTAACTAAATCACAGTAATAAATTTTTAATGCAATAATATATATTTTTTTTATTACATTAAAAATACTCCTTGTATGCAGTAATAATGGCAAGACTAAGTATATTTAGTCTGGTTCAAAGTTCAAAACATCTCACATAAATAGATTATAAAAGGGATTAGTAAATCAAGATTTAAAGAAAAGATAGAGTAGCTTTTAAAAAAAATATTATAGATTCATTATTATTCTTGTTATCAATGATTTATTTCGATACGTAGTAAAGAAATACTTCGAATATGTCGACGATAACCATCGCTAAGTTATTGGAGAGATTGATGGGATACTTTTACCACAGAATAAATTAGAAGATTACAGCCCTTTACTAGAAAACGTTTTTGAATAAATTTGAATGTCTTATCTTACATCTTCCGACTTAGTTTACGATAATGTTCGGGGTATAAATCTTGTTACGAAATTATGGTACCAGTGTTGTATCAGAAATCTAATTATCATAAGAGATTTAAATAATTAGGTACTTAATAATAATTGTTAATATACTGTGTGTGAAAAGAATCTAAAAAGTTTAAAAAAATAATAAAACAGATAAACAATTTCGATAAATCATACGCGTTATTAATAATCTGCAGAACAATTACCTTAAAGAATTCTACAATCGAAAACAAACTTACTTAACTTTCTCTCAAACTTTCTAAGATATCATTTTAATTTTAACTGCGTCACTAATTATTACACTATTGTTAAGATGTTGTCAGACTCGCAGATTCTTTACCAGACTTAATGTAACTTTCAAGTGTTTGTGGACGATTTCTATATAATATTATAATCTAATGCAACGTTGGTGATTGTTATACCATATATAGTGTATACACAGATACTGTTTACGTCCACAATCCTAATTTTCTAACGTCTTTTATTAGGTTGAAAACAAATCGTTATTAATTCACAACTTGGACTAAAACTGTTATTGCTGAATTGATTGATTGCGACGGTTCTAGTTGTTCCAAAATTGCTTTTAAGATTGACGTTTGTGAAACAGTGCTCACAATAACAAAAAAATATAACCGGCACAGTTTGTTGTGTGGTTTTTCTCAGACCAGGACGCGTTTGGATCCCTCATAGCTTTCACATTGAGATTCAAAGTGCTTTTACAGAAGGGCTTATTACGATAAATTTGGTATCAAAATAGGCCCTCCTGACACTTTCATGTTAACGAACATTTTAACAAGTGATCACTGATTATGATTCTAAGTGGAAAAGATATAAATAAATAAATGAATATACCTAAATAACCTGGCAAGGTTATTAATGCAATATATCTTATTTTCATAGAACATAAATTAACTATTAAATTTGAAACTCGGGTTGTAAGCTTATAAACAGCCAGACAGAAATAAAATATTAAAAGGAAAAAAGGAAACACTTGAATACCTACTAGCTTCCCAATAAATAATGGTTAACTGGCATCAGTACGATCTAGAATGAAATAACACGCAACGTCTGTGAAAGTAAACATTATAGGTCAACGACACTGTCGTGTGCCAAATGATATTGACTAAATAATGACCATTATTTAAATAGCACTAAATATATAAACAGGGCAAAAATTTCTCCATGATTCATAATGAAACTCTATTGGTTTTACATTTAAATAATGTAATGTTTTTTATTGTTTTCTCTAAAACCCATAGAGATTGTAGGTAGGTATATTAATTCTATGCTAAAACCTCATAATTTATTTATCTCTATTGTCTATGATTTTAGCCTCACTTAGGGTTGCCAACCATACTTTATAATAAAGTATTATACTTTATTTTTGGTAATTATACTTTATACTTTTGAATGCAAATAATATGGGAAAATACTTTATTTCCAAGCTTTACTGTGAAAATACTCATGGAATTTATAGGTATGTTTTCAATGTATATGAATTAGAACCGATGATCGAAATGATTTATAATTAATGAACGAAGTGTATCTAACCTTAAATTCAGTCAGTCTAATGTCAATGGGAATCTGTCATCACCCGAAATATTTACCAAAGTTATCACTGATCAGTATTCTTTCAGTTTATATTGATAGGAGCTTAAATTATATGACAAAAAAAAATATTTATAAATTTAAAAAACCCCGATACAAAAGGAATGAATAAAAATAATATTATTACGTACTTATTGCAGTCTTTGCGTCGGGGGACCGTTGTACGTACGTTGACGATGGTATCTATTTTACGAAGTTAATCATTAAGGACTATACGATTCGATATCGTAATTTCTTTATTAGTAAAAAAATTTGCTTGTTCTAAAAGCACATAAAATTGGTTTTTAAGGCAATAAAAGCTTAAAATTTAAAAAATACTTTATTTTTATTTCAAATACTTGTTTTCCTAATCAAACCATTTTATCCTTTTTTTGCGTTAAAAAAGTTGGCAATCCTAGCCTCACTGATTATGACAAGGTGACAGGGCGCGAAATAATTACAACCTTTACTGACAGTTTTAACGTATTATAAATTATGATTTCGGTCTCGAAATTATGTAAATTATTGATTTCCAATATTGATAAGTATATATAATCTGTATTGATTTTATAATTACACTAGTGTAGTCAGTCTAACTTAAATATCTTACCTAAATAAATACAACTAAAGAAATAATTAGTGATCTAAGAATGATTGCATAAAACAAAAAGTTATCAATTTTCTGTTCTTACATAACCATTGTTCTAGTTTCCAATGATAGGTATTTATAGACGGGAAAAGTATGGGAATAAATACCTATTTAAGTTTTTTTGGATAAATTGATTATGGCTTAATATAATATTAACTGTTTCCAGCGACTTCGTCCGACTTGTCCCCTTTTCACCCCCAAACTTAAATTAGAAGCCATACTTAAGAAATATAAAAATCCATATAATTTTAGTTTAACTGTAAATATAGATAAAATCAGTTCACTCGAACTCAAATGATAATGTTTCAGATTAAAAGTATCCTACCAGTTTACTTAACAATAACCAAAAGTACTTTCATCTAAATTCTTTCGATTCATTTATGTCTACAGTGTTATTACTATTCCATTACCTATTCGTATAGATAGTGTAGGTATGTTCTTTGTCTGAATAAAATGCATTAAGACATTTAGGTACTTACTTGCTTTTTTTTTTAATATATATTATACCTATTAATACCTCATCAATATTAACTTACTTGGCGATTGACCATTATAATATTTTTAACAAAAATTCAAAATTTACAAACAATTTAAGGCGTATTAGGGTCACCAAAAAGGTGTAATTTAAAACCTTGAGTTATTATGTTTTTCTTGTATTATTTAGTGTTTTGAAACAACCCTATTAATTGTATATTAGGGACAAATGTCATTGCCGATTTGCTAAAGAGCCTTGACATGGGTCATTCTGTTTTTTAAGTTGAACTTGGATTTCGTAATCAGATATCTTTTTTGGTCATTGTTTTTTTTATAATAGTGTTTTCAAGATAAATGATATAACAAAGTCTAGATTTTTATAATTTATTTATTCTTGTATTTATTATACAATTTATGTATTAACCATTGTTTTAATTGGTTATGGGTTCTAACATCTAGTAAAGTTTCTAAACGGTACACGCAACTGCGTGAGTATAATTGTGTATTAAGAATCTTCACATTAACTGCTGCATATCTTTACAATAGCAGTAACAATGGTTACATTTTACATGAAAATTGTATGAGTTTCTGAGAGGAATCAGACAGTCTCAGTCTTAGACATATTTCTAAATTATGAGATTTTAACAAAAATAACACAACACATATACGCTATTTTCGACTTTAATTAAAGGATTGATAAATTTTATAGATATACATTTATTATTATTACTCAACCATGCCTTACCACCTAAGACTACATTCCGCTTACCATCAGGTGGAATGTAGTCAAGCATTGCCCTAGATAATATAAAAAAAAACCCATGTCTAACAGACTATTGACAGGTTTCGATTGTCAACTTAATTATTTTTAATTTAATAAAAAGAACTAGATATTTTCAGCGGTTTCGTCCGCGCAGTCTAAATAAAAAACTAACCTTGTTATGTCGAACGGCAGTCAAAAAGTTTTATTTTCCCTCGTGCACAAAACAGGGTTATTTAGAGATGAAACATATCAATATTACAAATCCACTGCCAATGAGTGCGAAGTTTCATACTGATCAGTTGAAATGGATACCTATAAAATCGTAACAAACAAACGAACTCACATTCTCTTTTATAATATAAGGATTAATAATAATAAATTAAGAGATCACACCCTTTACATATTGGTTCATATACCAATATGTATCAAGCCATAGTCCAGTACTAATGTACTTATTGACTCAAGATAACGAATTCTTTGGTAGAACAAACTTTAAGATTACGTCTTCCAAGTACAGAGGATATAATGGTATAAATAACGATAATAGTTCAGACGCTATATTCTCGTTGTGTGTTTAATATAACGAGTAAACATGACTTAAATACACATTAATTTTAACCTCAATTATTGAATTGAAGCTAATAATTGTTTGGTTAATTCAAACTTAGCCTACCTACTTTGTAATAAATACATTGTCGTCCATTTTGTTAACGGATGATTAACTTTGATTAATTATCTATCATAAGTTAATACTGGTACTAAAAAAAAGTGTTTAAAGAAATATTATTGCCTTTTTTTTATTATAGTCTATAGTAAAATAGAACATAATCATGTTTGAAGATAAATTTTTAAGCCGAACATATATTCTATAATAATTTTAGAATTGTCTTTTTAAAATAATTTCAAAAAACGAAAAAAGGGTGTAAGTAATAAGTTTAACAAGTAAGACTGTCTACACTTTACAGCAAATTAGGTCAAAAACCTTACAAGATTTTGATATACCTACTTAGTGTTTTTTGGCCAAGGTGACAAATTAAGGGTGTTTTAGCTATCTTTTGAGAAAAACAGACCTTTGAAGAACATCATCACTTTTCTAAATGATTATTGTTTCTTCAGAAGGTTTTTATAAACACCTTATTTATATGCATGTTTTTATAGACATACATTCAGAGTTACTTTCATTATTTTAATAACATGACCTCATCTTATAATCCTATTAAATGTTCTACATTTTCAAGGTTTACACATCCGTTATGTCTAGTAGAATTACGTCTAATATATCTATAATAAAAACACCCATCCGCTGTCTGTTGCAATATATTAGATACTTATCCTTTCGTCAAAATAAAAAAAAATATACCAATTAACCATAATTATTTTTATACAATATAAGATAGATTACATATATAAGATGATGAATCTTGCAACATCTCAATGTTAGGTTTGGTTTTATTATATAAAGTTATTAAGAAGGCCGCAGTTTATATCCCCGTATGTTTTAATTACTCACGCAATCTTAGGAAACATTTAATGGAGTCACTCAATGTCCTAATCGCAACTAATTTGTTTGCGTGTCAGGTAGCCAATAAATGTATCTGATTTGAAAAAGCTGCGGTAACCTTAATGGTTATAGAAAACCATTTCAACCTACTTCATATGCTGATGGTTTCAGGGCTATTTGGGCTAAGTGAAATTTTTTTGCGAAATGAAGTTATACACATATTTGGAATCAGAAAAAAATGCTGTTTCCATTAGGAAATGTACACAACTTCATTTTGCAAAAAACTCTCGCTTAGACTAAATACCAAAACCCTCGATTTTGGAGAAGGAATGAATGAAGAAATTGAATGAGTGAAAAGTTCTTCTGCTTGACCTTCAGATTCTAAGACCTTTAAGAAACCTCTGGAATATTATAATGAATTTTGCGTTATATTTATATAATTTTAGTAAGCATGACATGGAGCATTTATGAATAATGTATAAGAAATTTCGTTCATATAATAAATATTTATAATAAGAATAACGTACACTTTTATTTCAAGTTTGTGAACTGAAATTTATGAAGTCAAAAGTTAAGGACGTGCTTGAGTTGAATAACAATTGTTATCCTTATAGCGTGGAAATACCTCAGTACTATATCATGGTCACCCTACGACTGAGTAGGAAACTGTTACCTGAGGCGCCATATTTGTAATATTAAAAAGTTTAAAATATACCTAATACATTTATCAAAGCATTCGAACTATATGAGAAAAGAATGTTTAATTGACCACATTTAGCCTGGATAAATACGTAGTCTCTGTTCTTCTCTTTTCCTTAATTTGTAAAGCTTTTTTATATACTTACTAAAAAACTTTTGCATTTTATAACTTATAACAACAGTTCACTCTATATTTATTTTATATTTTTTCATTTTCGATACGAGTTTAAGATGTTATAGTAACAATGATGTAACTTTATTAAAGTTGTAACGTAATACTTTTTTATTAATTTAAGTTAGTGGATTAAGTATTACGATTTATATTTTTAATGGGCTCTGACGTCCAATTTTATAGAGCACTAACTTTTATTTGCCACTTTGGGATTAAAGATTTTATGTCAATTAATATTTTCGGAAAGAAAAATAGAATATTTAATTTATCATTATTTCTTCAACCTTCAACTATCAATATAAAACCCATTGCTTAAACAACAAACAAATAACAATATCTTCACATACACAAAGTTAATAAGAAAATTCTATTTAACAACATTCACAGTCAGAGCCGATATGGAAAACAATACTTTGAAAACTCGTAAAGTATCGCTAGCATCTTTCATTGTAACCTCAATAATTTGCAATAAATATTTATTTATCTATAATAATACTTTAAGTCAGAACCTTTGACCGCAGTCGTAAAATACAATAATTATTTAGCTACGACAATTGGGGTCTCCACCTCATCATTTATCACAAATGGACTCTTCACAATTGTCATAACAATATATCTAAATAAAAGTGGTAGTCTATTGGTTAAAAAAAATAAATGAGTGAATTAATTAATTATCTTTAAACCCAGGATAATTAAGCATTTTTAGTACAAATTTATTGGATTTGTGTATTTAATAAACAGTAATATATAATAAATCCACTGAAGACTACTCGAAGGTCGCGTCAAGGCATGGGTGAAGGTGATGGATGAGGCTACCACGAGGTTACAGGACTTTCCTTAAGAGGTGTTCCGGAATATATGTGGTTCAAATACTAACAATGATAGAAGTTACCATTTTAACTTAGATTTATTCTCTAAGTAACTTCGACGTTAACTAATGGAAATGAGATTATTATTAACTAGCTGTTGCCCGCGGCTCCGCCCGCGTGTAGGTCGCTTTTCGTGTAATCTGTGGAACTTTTAAAGAGGAACAATTTCATAGAACATCATTTTTGCGTAACTTTCACCGTTTTCGCAGCGCACGCAGTTTTTTGTTTAATTTTTTACACCTTGCGTTAGAATATTCAAGTTTTAGTAATCATCCCTAATTTTTTGAAAATGAAACATAGCCTATGTCACTCGGGAATAGTGTAGCTTGCCAACGGTGAAAGAATTTTTGAAATCGGTCCAGTAGTTTCGGAGCCTATTCATTTCAAACAAACAAAAAAATAATCAAACCTTTCCTCTTTATAATATTAGTATAGATAAATATACTGTAAAAATACGTCAACAATCTCAGACTCTACCCTGCGATTTCTATAAGTCCGCAGACATTGTCCTGCAAACTGAGCTATCGTGTCGTTTCTCGTCTTAACAAATTTAGCATATTCTATGTATTATCCTTGTTATTAGATTATTATTTTTTTTCTAGTTGAATATTTCAAAATCTTTCACAATGTACGAAAAACTTAAAAATAAATAATCTTATTCTTATGCATAGAAGAATGACTAAATGAATAATTTAAAATTATGCACATTTCATTATTTACTTAAAACTAAATAGTTTAACACAGCGTTTGGCTAAATTGGACCAAGGCTTCTTTGAATTACCGTTTAGAGAAATAAATCTTTTTATATATATAAAACATAGTTAACTACTGATTCTATATATAGACGTATGTTCGAAGTTATATTCTTATTCAAGGCATTAAGTAGCGAGTCATCAGCTATTTTCCTATAAACTTGAATCAGTAGTAAAAATACTATGTGGAAAGTCAGTAGTAGGTTAGTAGGTGTGTAGTATTGAGACAAATGTTATGTAGGCTGTTATGTAAGTACGTAAGTAACGTAGTGTGAACTATGTTTTTGTCAAAATTCAAACGCGTAAGTTATTTTTATCACAGAATGATTGACAACAGTTGAATCTTTTTAATTTTACTTGATATTATATAAATATATTCCTTTTTATTATTATTACGATAAAGCCCAAATATGCAATTCATTAGGTAGTCAGAAGTCATAATAAATTCTCAGTACAAGTCTGTTTCGCACCGGCGCATGCGCAAGTAATTCAATGCGTGCAGCGGTGAAAGTCGTTCTTGACCTACGATCAGTTTATTCTTGCCATTGTTCATCGCACTCAGAGTTATTGACGGTTATACGGTAGTATTAATAAATATAAATTTATTACCTAAAGTTCAAGAACAATATAAAATTTAAATATTATTAATACTATGTTTGAAATTCTGTAATTCTTAAAATAGCACAACTCTCAACTCTCAAAATGGATGTCTCAGAATATCTTCAAAAATCAAACAAGTAAGATTCAATAAGTACCGCCGGCCTACTTTTGCCAATCATTTGTCATTACGGACACATTATTCAATTGTGACAAATTATGAAGATGTAATGGTCTTTATGTACTTAGATTTTTTTCAATTACTTAATACTCGCCTACGTTAATCAACAATTGCACGAAAGAACTCAAGATTAAGATATTAATCATTTCCTGCACTTCGTCACTTGTTAATAAATAAAAAAGAAAGCATGTAGGTACTTTCACACGAGAACGAAAAATAAATAAAAATAATTATAAACACTCTCCTTTAGTGCGATTCCTTTCTTGTATTGTATAATTATAAAATTATGTATAATTATATATACAAATATGCCTTGATTGCAAATAAACATCCAACTCAAGCAAACAAAAAAAATAATTAGTATAGTCATTTATAGCTGCAAAGTTGTTGATTTAAATCAATAAGACAATACGGAAAACAATCAGTAAAGTGAACCTTTTATTACTTCATAATATGTTAAAACAATCGAAACTTTTGTATTGTAAGTTAAAACAGGATATACTAATACTTGTACAGTACCGACATTCACATGTGATATGGTAACATTTAAACTTGCGTCCTTCCTTCACAGACGTAATTTACTTGCCAACATACAATTCACACAATAGCTCAGAAATGCGACAAGACATCAAGGAAGCGACAAAATTAAATCACTTCCCCATCATTACTATACGTTAGGTAATTTTTGAGGCCTCTTTTTTAATGCATTATATACAATGAGCGAAAGAAAGTCGTAAATATATTACATAAAATAAAGTAGAAAACTAAGAATACTGCATTAGTAATGTAGGTCAAGAAAACAGCTAAATAAAGGCAGTCTTTTTTCCTCATCATTCGACGTAAGGGGAATGACCAGTGTCGCAAGTCTTACAGTGTGATATAACTTTGATCGCTACCTTCTCAGCAAGCGCAGACCAATTACATATCTCACATTTAAAGTAGAGTATATTTATGACTCAATCGCTAAACTTCAACATAGTTCTTTACAGGTATATTTACGTGAATCATCTGAGTAAAACTGTTTACACATGTTAGTATATATATACTCAAAGTATATATATATTTCAATCATATGGTTGAAAATATCTATGTACGAGTATAGCCATGTTAAGCTTATATAAATTTATATAAATCTCTCAATTGGTAGAGCTACGGAGCGGTTTCCCATCGGTTGCGGATTCGAATCCCTGTCAGTACCGTTTTATTTTTCATTCCATATTTATATACTTGTTAGTATATAGTTTGTAATTGTTCACTTAAAGTACATAACTTTAAAACGAACCTTAATATTTTTAATGGTCAATATAAACTGTTTATCAAGGTTGTTTAAAAAATATCAATCACATTAATTACACCTCGACCTATTTATTCTACCATTTAACAGTTTAAGAATCTAGTTGTTATAAATAGTAATAAATATATCGTGCAAAATATCAATTATACATAACCTTTATTAATAGTTATAACCCATGGTTTATTGAATCATCGATTATTTACATTAGTATTGATAATTAAATACTAAGATTATTTTGTATGTTACAGAAATATCAAGATTACTAAATTATTTAAGATTTCATCATCTTATTAAAATGGTAATAAATGTCGTCTGAAACAACATATTATAATGCATAAATATAATATTCAAAACAGTTATGTTAAATTTATGAATAACATATATTTGTATACGTATTTTAAATAAACAGAAAACGTCTGTAAATAATTTTGTATGGTAAATTAATTCATATAATGTTCCGGAAGTAGGCTGTACGTACATTGCGCCATTCACCTTACTTAGCCTTTGTGTACGCAATTGAGGCTTTCATCGGAAATTAACTAACGTTTAGGATCATTAAAGTTATCCTATTAACTTCTTTTACCATTAATGTGTAAGATATCATTATATATATTATTATGCAATTAAATAAAGTTACAAGATTAAAAGTTAAAGTTATTTTAATAATGTCGTCTATAAACATAGCAAATAACCAAGTTATTTATAAATTATTTAAACTTAAACCTACATAAAGCTCTCCCTATTTTATTGTGCTGTACAAACCTGACAGGTTCGAATTCCTAACAGGTTCGAATCTTTGAGATTATTATTTCTTTATTACCTAATAAGAATTTTAAATATTAACTTTGAAATAAAAAAATCATTGCGTTTGAAATTTTATCTAAATTAGATCGGTATATTTAGCACACATAACCAATTACACGAGCTGGTATTATTGTTATTTTTTATAACATAAAAGTATAAAATGTATTTGTAAATACTGTTGGAACAATCGCGTTGCAAATCTCTGAGCAAGGGAGCGTGTAATTAAGAATCACTCGTCGGATATTAAAAGTTCGTATTTGTTACTTAAACTCATAAAGTAATTGGTTAACATTCCATGAAATTAATTCATGGTTTTATATTTAATTATATGTGTGTATGACATGAAATACCAAACACAGAAAAAAAACTAAAAATGAAAATAAAAAGTTATAATATACTTTTTTAACTGGAAATGTTATAAATATTATAAATATATATAATATATATTTAAAATTATATAATATTTAAAATTACAATTATAAACTTTTACTAAAGATAATTAATAAGTGTATTAGGAAAAAAAAGAATAAATAAAAGTATAAATTTATAGTCATTTGTTATAATTATAAATAGATATACATAATTAGTTACTTATATTGTTTTTTATCTATTATCTATACTAATAATGAGTGTGAGTTGCCAAATATTACTCTTGTGAATTCATGTAACGTCGAGGTTGTATGTCACCTACAACTATGTGACCTGGGAACGACATTAAAGCCGTGAACAAGTTTTAATAAAACTATAAAAAAATATAAAACAAAACAAATATGAATGAAACCCGGGTTCTACAAAAAATCTGTAATAGATTGAAAGGAGTTATCCTTCGAAGTTCGTGCACCTGCCTCAAGTTATACCCCAATCTGTTTCGTACTTCCTACTTCACCGCTTCCGTCAAAATACCTTATCGATCTTTGTTTTAAAGTGGCAAAAAACCTGCCCATAATAGGCTCATCACATTTTATGGGAGAGGAAGCCTGCTGGGTATGGCTTTAGTCTCGTACCTACCCATAACTCATGGCCACTCTTGGAGCCTTTGATGGAGATTGAGAATAATTATTATTAATACATCGATTAATATCTTATTCAAGAACATGTATAATAACATTTATAATTTACAAATTACACAAAAACGATTTTGGTTGGTTGGTTGGTAATATTTGCTCAAAAAGATTTATTTAAAAATTAAACCGAGTCTAATATTAAGCTTTACATATTTAGAAATAATAATAATTAGTTACTTTAAAATTGCTTTATAACTGCTTTTAATGTGGTATTTATCGTTTTATTAGCCTTGAAAATAGATTTTAAAATTGTAATAGTTAAAACGCCTTAACAGAATCGCTCTCCAATTTAACCTTCAACAAGTCAGCGACTTTTGTAATAAATCAATCAGGTTGTGTGCGTCTAAATTGTTAATGCATCCACAATTATACAAAAATACGTGACATACACACTAATGATTATAGTTTGGACACCATATTTATATTTTAGGTTCAACACAGTACAGGCTTATTCTATATCCAAAGATAGGATAATCAAATGAAACAATAATACTTCCTACATCAACATGTATATTTTTCAATAAGTATTATGTATATATCTTACATTACAGTAGATCAACTCGTTTAAATCAACTGTATAATACATGATATAGAAACCAGATTTCCATTCATTGTTACGATGTATTGTTTACATAATATTATTATCTAATCTGTGCTCGAGTTGTTCATACTAATGCTTTGTCAATGCTCAGAGTAACGATTCACGTATTAATACCTGTGATTATATGAATCGGTAAAAAGTTATCGATTTTTTATCGATTTTCTAGAAATGACATGATACGATGAGGTAACATTTCAACTGTTGTTTTTTATTATTTTATCTAAGACATTTCTCTTATGTTAATGATGATCCTTAAAGTGTGATTCATAAAATATCTCCAAATAAACAATAAATGCCTTTGCTATAAAATGTCATTAGGCATTAAATGGCATTACAAGCACGAATATTTTGTTTATCTTTTATTTATTCGTTTTTTTATTTTATTTAGGTTAAATATGACAGCTAATAATCGATCGTCAGAAAGTTTCCAATCGTAATAAATGACCGGTAAAAACCGCAAGATTACTGCACTATAACCAGTAAATATAATATGCAAAATAATACCTTTAATTAATTAATATACGAGGTATTCAGATACTTTTGATTAAGCGTTAGAACTTCGCCTACACGAGGTTATATCGTAAATTACTTTCCGGCCATTTTTGTAAGGTTATCCAAATTAGTTTAAATTAAAGTTTATTATTCGATGTTTTTTTTTAAACCATTCATTGTTATTTTTAAATAAATCACTTGTAAATTTGTATAGATGTTATTTATACTTACCTAGACAGCTATCTTTTTTTGTGAACAATATTATCATATAATTACATCAATTTAAATTAGGGGTAGAATGTCTGTTTTAAGGTTGGCCAAAAGCAAAAAGTTTTAGGTATTAGTCTTGGCTACCCTTATTTTTTTATAAGGAAACAGGTAACGGAGAAAGGTTCGGTTTTTGTCGGCCGCGGGGAATCCCTGCAGTAAATTTGAGAATATTTTTTTGTAAATGCGACTTTCCAAGATTCAGTGATGTCATCAATAAGAAATAATAACTTTTATTTATAATAGTGCTCGATAATAATATTTATCGTCGGCTTAAGAAGAATAATTTTGCAGGTCTTTTAATAAATTTGTCTATATCAATAATTTAATAATTTATGCAATTTTATTTATTTTTCTAATATTTAGTTAGAGGGTCACATTGCCGAATTTTAATTGGACTACGTAATTGAAAATATAATCAAAGTGTGATAATATTACCATTTTTGTTAAACCTATGGCTATTTATATGATGCTCATTAAATTTTTTTTTATTTTTTTTTTATCTCCTTTTTACGAAACATTCTAAATTGCTTGTAACTTGTAACACAGCTTAAAAAAACTAAACTGTGAAAACAATACAATTTGGCACACTAAAGGTGTGTACAAAATTCCAAGTATTTTGTAGTGATGGGACACCTGAGTGATATCCTTTCTTTTAACACAATAGACTAGTTAAGTCAATATCAATGTATCGATACCTCTACCTGCGTCATTGTTAACACTTAACTAGCCAAGTGACGTTTCTTTAAAATTCAAGAAACTGTGACATTCAAAAGAATAGATCTCAATATAAATCCTATTGTACTCAGGTATTGTTATATTTCAGTGTAATCTCAATATATTATAGTATGCTTATAATATTTTTATAAACAGCTCGAAAAAAGAAGCCATTAAAAATAATTTTAAAGTTGACATTAAATATCTTTAGCTGATAGACAAGATAAAATCTTAAATTAATTTTAATTCTCGTGTCAAGTTTAATAGTTAGTTTAGTATGGATTATAAAATAAAGTTTTAACCGAAATATATCACTTGTAGTATCATCGTATATAACTATTAAATTATTTAGTATGTTATTACTACACATTCACGATAGCTCATTGGTAAAGCGACGAGAACAAACTGCCATAGGTCTTATGTTCTTGATGGTATTGAATAATTGCTCATTTCATATTTAAAAAAACATGTTATGTTATTAAAATATGTTATTACCAAGTAAGCTATGAGGCCTGTTATGCAGAGCGTTACATACTTTCACCGTTCTTAATAACCAGTGGGATATGATGGGGATAGAGTTAGAAAAAAAAATAATAAAAAAAAAAATGTATGTATAAAATAGTAATAAATTATATATCAACAACATCATTGAAGTCGTTACTTAATTTGTTGACAGTAAACTTATCAATGAAATTTAAATGTGTATTTGAAAAAGACATCTTAATTATAATGACTCTACATAAAAAAATATTTATTTAAGAAATCATTTCATATCAAAATATTATAAACATTTGTACTATAACTTGTTTTTTTAAATTTGAACTGTAAAGTAAACTAGTTACAACAACTATGTAAATATCTAAACGAACTTATTTCAAAATATTGTTCAACAATAAATGGAAGGTAATGTGACTTTGAAACAGCAAAAAATATTGCAACTGGAAAAGGCCGTTGATATAAAATATTCGGTGATAAAAAATATCGTTACAATTTTTGTGTTTTATTAAAATGTCGTAAAATGAAACAAGGCGTGTAATTCAGAATATTATACGCTACGCGTGCACAATTCCATGATAATAGAACATAAAATGCTCTGTATGAATAATAACACTTTGTTTCAAGAAATTTAGAAAACGAGATCAATGATCGTACAATTATCAATCTTATTAAATATTTGTGCAATAGTCTGACACAAATATAAATTATTTATTTATTCGTTTGCCATTCTCCGTGAAAGTATATGCCGGACGTATAAGCGTGTTGAAATTAGGTACCCGCAAAACGAAACCGCTCGTCGCAATAGTTTGATTAATATATCAAAATATACCTTTATTGATGGATCGGTCACAGTTCGAAAATTAAATCCTTGATAACACACTATAACACTATCACAAAAAGTTTTCACCTCGACACTGAATGAAACATATTTTGGATTTGAAACGTGCGCGGGCGCTGCGTCGTGAGCTGCGGTAGAGCGCGAAGTGTGCAGTCGCTCGCTTGCCCCACTCTGACAATGTTGAAACTTTTGATAAGGACCACCTCCACTTGTGGCTTCCCGTCGAGACCCTAATCCTTTATGAGTCTATGAACTTTTTGTCGTCTGTCACGCTGGAATCCAACCTATCCCACCTACCAACGTTATAGTTTACTATCTTCGTACCAAGTAGTTTGTGGCGCGCTTTATATATACATGTTTTATGTGTAGCAGCTTAAAGTTAATTTGTAACGACTGGTTCGATGCGGGCCGGAAAATGGAAATAGATTTTCTATTTTCGCGCTCACATGAGTGCATTGGAGGAGTATTAGATATTTAATACATAGTATTACATATAAAATAATGTACACACAACACGTGTTGTTTTTGGCAGTCAGTAACAATGTGGTAACAATGAACTCTTTAGTGACAGTTTTCAAAGTGGGTAGCAACATGATACCTTTTGTTCTATACTTCCTTTCAACATCATAGGTGGTAAGAAGCAAAAACCATCTGCCAATTAACATTATATTATATAATTCTTTATAATAAATGTTTTTTTTACATAGATTTTATTTTATTGATTTCATTTGCTTGTAGCTATAACGAGGTCTTATAAAACCTGTACAAAATTGTAAAAAAACTTTTCAACAACATTTTTTCATTTAACTTACCAGTTAGAAAAAATCCTAATCATTAAAAATGTGTGAAATGGATGCGGATGTCTGTTTGTATTATACTCCCGCATTTTTTTCCATATTTTTTTTATTGATACAATAACATTTGATTAATACAAACATAACTATTTTTAATATATTTTCAAAACAAACGCAAAAAAATACTTTGTAACTGTGGAGTGTCGTTGAGTTCTTTATATCGTATTTTTTTTGTATAAAAATGAGAAGTATATAACATATTGTTTAATATTTAACGGTTCTGTCTAAACTGACCCAAAATATTTTTTAATTATGGAAATAAGATTTTCTTATTTCATTACTTAATATTAATTTAAAAATTTACACACTCATTATTGTATAAATATTTTTATTAAATTTGTTTTTTATTTATAGAGCCAGTTTACATTTATTACAAGGTAATCTAGTTAACTGAATGCGTATATGACGTGAACTTATATAATATTTATTACTTACATGGTAATGTATTAAGTTACGATTCGTTATAACATATTGATTTTATATAAAATATACTTCGCTCTAACACCATCTTGTATTCAAAACGTATTCGTGTCTGTATAACCCAGCGGGTCTTATACGCCCATGTTAAATATGTTAAATCATAAATGACATGTTAATAAATACCTACCATAATTCATGTTGTCATGAATGTGATTTATTGTTAATTAACAAATAACACAGCAGGAACTGTTATTAATTATTCAAGAGACATCACTAAATGTAATTTGGTACAAAAATATATTCAAAACTGTATTTTTCTATATTTTGGAAATTAATCTTTCTTAATTAATTATTATTATTTGACTAGATGAGACTCATTTTAGGTTCTTGAGTTTGAACTCATGATCTCAAAGAATGGCGGCCATGAAGCGTGGACTGTATTTACTTAATGTATGATAAATTAATTTACCTAAAATCCAGCGAAGAAATAAAATTTGATCAAAATAACTGTTGTTTTCATTAACTCAAGAATACATTTTAATTTAACAATATACTATAAATTCGATAAAGTCCAGAACAATTTTTTTATTTAATAATAGTATGTTAAATGGGCTTAGATAAGAAACTCTACAAAGATTGTATTTTAAATGATGTAATTACATTAATAAACCCCTCTTCCTTTCTTTGTAAATTACATCAATGCCCCTGACCTGAATAAATCTTTACTGTTCCTTCAATTAGAGAATAAAAATTCTTCTCGTTCTTCTAAACTGTTATTGCAAATTTTAATAAAACTTGACCTTAAGGCTTCAGATTGGACCATCCTTGGCGAGATAATACACTCATTATCTACTCCCACATGTAATAGAAATAGTTCTCGAAGAATTTCTACATGACCTAGCGAATGATAATCATGTAGTTACATTTTTTAATGTAGTGTTTCATCGTTTGTACGAAATAATAATAATCATAATGTTTATTTATTCTTTAGCACATGTACATAATAGAATAGCAAAATAGATTGGATCTTCCTTTTGGGTCAGAAGATATCTGTGTTAGGAGACACCGCTCTTCCAAAACGGGATTTTACAATTTCTACACAATTTTTACATTATTATATTAATTTTGATTAAATATAACTACAAAAAATAAGATCAGGTGTTGCGCGTGTCAGGATGATGTTTTTAAATAAATAAATAGATAAGAATTTATTATACAAGTTTTGAACAACATCGGTTATAACTTTAATTTTTGATTCTTATTTAATAAGATTTCGATTTCATAATATTTTTTTGCTTTTAACTAATTCGTTATAGACGTTTTACATTGCTTATAAGCCATAGGGTAAATATTATTATTTTATTAAGCATATTATATAAGTGTGCTGGCTGATCTATATATTGTCGAAAAGCAAAAACCGTTTTTCTGTGAGTAACAGGAGGTACAGGCTGTATTTTTCACCTAGTGGTAACATGGGAGTAATATTTAAGTATTTTGTGTAATTTTAGGATTGTACATACAATATATAAATTTGTCACTGATAGTAAATATGTCTGTAAGTAGACACTGTCCAAAGAAACTCTAAATAGCTTAAAATGCATAACTTTTAGGAGTGACTTCTGCGTTCTTTCTAATTCTAAAAAAATAGAATTGGTACAACCGCCCCATATTAGGATGCAATACATTAACACTGATTGGGATAATCCCATATAAAGCTGTTTTAAAAGCGGTCCATTGGTTACTTGGCGAAACGTTTTGAAAACCCAGATAAGTTTTTTATTCTACGCAATACGAGTTCAATGTGTGCATGCCATCGTAGATGTTGGTCAACACTTAAGTATTTAATCATCGTTGTCCTTGTAATTGATATTCAAAGATAGTTTGATTTGTTGGAGCATGTTTGCACTTTAATATCAAACTCGGATTGAGGTGGGTTTCGTATATATATATTTTTTTTATGTTTAGAGATAGTAAATTGTATTTTTAGCCAAGTGGCAATCCTTTGTATATCACTTTCTACTATATTTGTTCTTTCTCCAATGTTGTTCCAGCAAAAACTATAATAGTATCATCTGCATAAAAAAAAACATATGCATTACTCATTTTAATATCAGATCGGCAATTTACATAAATTAAAAATAACGTTGGACCAAGTACGCTTCCCTGCGGAACTTTGTGAATAACATTTAACTCATCACTTAAACAATTACTAATTTTTATTATTGTTTTGTACTATGATTATTGTTGAGAGATTCTGTTTGAATGTCAGGACTTCGATACCTTAGAAAAAAACCTAGGAGAGGAGAAGAAGAGATTTGCTACGAGCAATATTCCTTACTTATTTTGACGTTATTTAAAAAATATAACTTTGTTTTACATATTTCAAAATTAAACTAATTTCGAATCTTTTTGTCCTGTTAATATTTAACTACTATTTTTTTATTATCTTGGTATTTGTATTTCAAGTAATAGAGATAAAACATTATTATCAAAGTCCATATTGTTTGAAATCTTAAACTATTATAAAGAACTTTTAGTATCACTTGTTATCTTACTTAAACCGGTTGTAAACTTTTGTCATATTGTAGAGATAATAAGAGCTTACACCTTTCATTTAATTGTTTTATTGCGATTAAGATAAGATAAGCTACACATTTAGTAATACTTTTGACTAACTTTTTTCGGTACATTAAACAAAATCTAGTTTTATAATAACTTTATTATAGTACATAAATAACTTACCAAATAAATAGTAATCATTGACTGGAACGTTTCCGTTTTGTATTTACAAAGACATACAATTGGGTATGATTTCGTAAAAAAAACAGGCAATTCATTTTTCAAATGCCCTAAGAATTCTAGTCTAGTGTAGGGTTTTTTTTTAGCTATTAAAAAGGCCAAGTAAATGTTAATTAAATAAATAATCTATATCTAATGAGTGTATTCTGTTCATCAACTTGAAAGGTCTATTAGTCCAGTAAGTATAAACACAAATGTAGTTTGAAACTTTAGTCACGGATAACTTGTGTCGGTCTTAAACCTCGGTTAGAGAACATTTGTGAGGATGTTTTTTTTAAATATATTGAGATAAAATTAGTTTTTTTTCGGTTTAGCATATAATATATTCATCTCATATTTGGATGAATAAAATATAATACAACAATATAAAAAAAGTAAAGTATTAATTAGTAAACATAATGTTGTATAAAACAGTTGAAACGCTTTGAAATATAACTCAATGACAAATATTTTTAAAAGTAAAATTGAAAACTACAGTAATAGAGATCTTTTATATTTTTAAAACAACATTGAAGTGTACCTACATTCATTATAATTGATATTTTATTATATCAATTGCCTAAATATATTTTAGAAAATTTTACTAGTATTTATGTAAAAATTTTCCACTTAACATACATAGGTAGATCATCTATGTGCTGTCATCTAAATTATTTACTACCGACCTAATGTCAATGTGTATATGAATTCCTTCCACGTTTTTCTATCAAACGTCATCTCAGAGCGTATTTGTTTTTTTGCCAAATAATTTTTCAAACACTTCATCCAAATCTTGGGCCACTGAATTATATTATAATTATCTATATTCATACTTAAGACTTTTCTCGTTTTAATATATGTACAATTATACACCAAATAAGTTTTTTTATGGAATAATTAGTCTCCTACATGCAACAATTAAAATGTATTATAATTTTTTTATCGATATTATAATATTTAGGATTATATTTTTTTCTTAAATATGACTTTCCTAAGAATTACAGAAGCATCATTTGTCCTATTCTGATATTGTATGTGTTGTACCATTGTTGTACCATGTGTACCATTCTGATTGATTGTAAGTCATACTAGTACGTGGGTCTGTGAGACATCTCGATTATTTAGTTGTCCGCTCATAACCAGCTTCCGGTAGCATCCGCCGCCCAAATACGTTACATCATTATATTAAACTGTAGGCTAGCAAGTAGCACCAACAAATAATATACATTTAATATAAGAATCTACAAAAAACATATATTCCTACATGTTTGAAAGACCTACTACTGTCGTACCTACTAGAACTGGATCTTTGGTATTTTTTTGTTTAACTGATATTAGTCAGATTTCATAGAATATATATTTTTTGGATAATGTACAGAAAAAGTAACATTCAGTGCCTAACTTAATTTACTAAACTTCAGCTCGCATAAGGGCTAGCTCGACCGGATAGTACTACCCTATCCTACCATTACAGATACGTTTCACAGGAGAGTGAGAAAACTGGTTGCCCAGATCCTCTCCACTCTTCTCCTCTTTTCTCTTTTTTGACAAGGGTGGCAACCTGTTTTTTTTTTTTTTCTTCTTTTTTTTTTGTCCGTTGGAAAAAATGCGTTTCCGCATCGTCACACCAGCCAGGAAGGCGATGGCCGGGTGGTGTGTGCGGCACCCGTCAACTGAAATTTTTAAGGCACCCCACTAAAAAAACCAACGGTTGCCCTCATCGCTACAATGAGACGCCACGGGATCGCGTAAGCATTCACCGCGACGCCTCAGCGAAACCCCCCTGATAAGGGTAGCCCGGGCAACCGGAGTACCCCTACGTCATACACCTGTGCAATGACGAGAGAGGTCACCCCTCCCCCCCTCTCAAGGGGGGGGTGGCAACCTATCTCAAGAGAGCTTAACTTTACTTAATAACAAAATAATAAGTAAAATTGACGATCAATTATTTCTTTCATTTTATTTATTGCACTTGTGATGCCCGACCTAACCCATAAAAATAAACCAATTTAATTATAAATTACTGTTACTAAAACAAATTACTATTACCGTTGAAGTGCTATTTAAGTACCAAAAGTATTTTTACGTTCAACAGAGTTTTGTTTTGTTAAAGACAATTATTTGTTTTTAATATCTTTGCTATTTGTAAAATTTACATATAATTTAGGCCAATTAAGTTATTAAATATTACTATGTAGACGTGGATATAAATGATGTAAATGCTATGTAATAAATACATTAATGTTCTCATTACATAATATTTATATAATCTCTTAGCAATATGTGTTGAGAAATAAAAGATTATGATAATTACTTCTGCTATTTGCGTTTATTTTGAAAAACGTTGTGGTTTCTTGTAATAGAGTGTTTTACTGTACATACTATTTTCTATACTTTGCAATAATATTTAAAAAATAAATTTTAATTGTAAAAAAAATGTATAAAAACTAGAATATTCTAATAGTAATTATTATTGGATAAGTTCGCTCTATAATAACTTTAATATAATTGTTATTTAATTTAAATATTTATCAAAAACAAGTTGTAGATAACTTGTATAGTCTATGCTCTTGATTAACATGGCCTGAATATTTTCATTTTATCAAACTTGAATAGAAAAATAATATTATCGAAAATAAATGTTACAAAATGTGCTTAATATACTATATATTATATGTATATAATTAAACCGCAACTTGAGTAAGATGCGGTTGAGACAGCAACAAACACCGCTACATTACTGTAACATACTATTTACCAGTATTTACGACTCTCTTACACACTCTAGTGTGTATGTGCCAACTTAGTTTGTATATTATATATTTGTTTTTAATGTAATTTGATACCTTCTTTCCCTGAAACGGTCATACTAATTTTGATCACCAAGTTTAAAGTATATTAAGCCAAGACCAAGCCATTTCTTCAATTATGACAAATAAATTTTATTTGCTAAAAACTGAGACAAAATATAATTCCATATATTGATAATATGTAAGACAATACATTTGCTTTTATTTTCTCAAGAAAACCAGTATCATCCAGAAAGTGATATCGCGATGGATGCGCAAGCGCATCGTGCTTATAGTGAAAGTATGAGGAATCACGATAAGTACTGCTTCGAGTAAAATCCAGTCGCCTTTCTCTGTGAAACGCAATGCTTGATTATTGACAAAATAACAAAATCAATATTAGATATAGGTATTATTAGGAGGAAAACGATCGTGTTTTTGTAAAGTTGATAAAAAAATATTTCAATGTTCTATTTTCTTCATCTGACCCTAAACATAACATACTTAATTATGTGTCTATGCCTATTAAACGAATTTACATATTGAAACAAGTAGTTGCAACTAACAAAGTGCGCACGCGTCGCTTCTCACTTGCCAAATGCAACAAACTAGTCACGCAAGGCCGCTTGCAATAATGTTATTTTAGTACAAACATGCATTTATTTCAACATGATAACAAAAATTGTTTGAAGACATGGACAAATCTATTAAGAAAAAAATATATATTAAAATATCAAACACGCGTACTATAATAAACTTTTAAAAAAAAGTTCTTTACGCAAATATTTATTTATTTATATTTTATGATAGTATAACCTATTGATAAACAGATTTCTTATTCTCCACGGGGTTGTAATGGAGCTGAGGTTGTTTAATCTCGATTGAGGTTACCGTGTCTAGATCTCTTAAATCTGATGTTAATATCTAATCGTGGGACAGTGTTCAGAGCGTAACTAATAGCGTAGGCAAATGGGTGAATACCTGGCACAGAATGTTTTTTTTTTTGAAAGTTGCTGGTGTTCCTTTGCCGGAATACCCGTGACGAATTTGCGTTATGTAAGAACTAGCTATAAAAAGTTAGCGCTAAGCTAGGCTTGTCTGATCAACATTGTTAACTCACTATTCATGATTTATCAGCAGTTAAGTATAAAAGCTAAAGATAAAAGCAAGTTTATTTACAATCAATATTTTCTTTAACTAATTGTAATTAGCTAAATTGAACTTGACTCTTTATTTCTGTTAAGTATAGCTAGACAACAAAGGAGTGGGGACTCTACCAGTCTCTACATTATTACTCTTTGTAATACATAATAGTAGGAGGTGTTGAAAAAATAACTGCATGCCGTAGCTATAATCAGAAGCGGGTCTGCTATGCTCCGTCCCCAATTTGCATCCGAGCGTGACGTTGCGTCACTTCAGACATCATTTTTCTTTAGTAATGTCGTTATAACTACTTTTTAGAATTATGCTGAATGTAGTACCGTAACATACCTGGGGATACTTAAGATTCAACAAGTGTAAGAAATGTGTCTTACACCTGTCAAGACAATGATAACATCATTCAATATGTTGTGTAACTTATATTGACTTATTGACTAGATTAGTTTAAGTTGGCAACTATGTATTATAATATAACATAACGAAACAATTATTTATACTAATACACAATATGTAGTAAATATAGGTACATATACTGAAAAAAGTATCGATAGGGACAGGATTGGAACCCGTGACCTCTAGGAAACGGCTAAACAAGATTATATTGTTCAGAAACATATGTGTATGTGTGTATGTGTTCTCAATACATATTTATAAATATGTTAAGACCTTCAACTTATATAAGAAGACCCTCATAGGCCTCTGCCCTCGTGGGTTTATTCACTATGAAGTGATTAGATTAGGGAGAGCGGACATGCCCAATTTGCCAAGACCCTCTACAACTACAGTACTACATCACTTCTACTTGACACGTGTAACATTACTGTATTAGTTATTTATTATTTACTTTATTTAATCTAAAAAAACACAATACATTTTGATTACTATTATAGGTACCGTAGACAGTAACGCATTATAGGTAAAGAAGACATAGATTAAAAATATCTATTTCACTACAAAACCTCGAATATTTTGAAAATACAGAACATAAAAACAAAAATATTTCATTTTGTAAGCAGCATTTGAAACAATCTGTAATCTGTTATGTTTAAAATTAGTATTATTTTAAGTGTTTCTATTTAAAAGTATGTCTTTTATATTATAATTATGTATTAAGAAATAGGCCTAAGAGGACCGGAGAAAGTAATCTGTAGCTAAATGAATTGATATTATTATGATACAATATCTTCGGACTTTTACTTCACCTATAAAAGGTACGTGAAAGTGAACATTATACCATACTTGATTATCTAATTTAAGGATATACAGCATTAACATTTATATATGTAGTAAAAACATCCTGTATTTATAATTCATTAATTATTTCATAGATACAATAAATAAATTTCGATTAATACACACATCTGTTATTTATGATAACAAAAAAGCTAAAGTTTTTTTTTTTTGCTTGAACGCGCTAATACCGATTGGATTTGAAAAAAAATCAACTGATATCACCTATAAAGAGTATTGCAATTAGCTTTTACAAACATATAGCAAAAGCTGCGATTTATTTAGCACTTGTTCAGTAGATGAAGTCGCAAGTAAAGCTATTTATACAATAAAATAAAAACATTTAATGAGAGATAGGATTTTTGTTTTTTTTTTTTTTTAATCTAGACACATTGTAATATTAACATTAGCATATTGAAAAACAGCCAACGGTACTATTTGAAAAACAATCTTCAATGTATGAACTACTAACGATTCCATTCTCTGAGTCCACTGTCTACTGGCCACTAGATTGCTTTAGAAATACATTCTATTATATTTTGTAAGACATGTTTTGCAATTCTAAGATATCCATCACACTGATTTAAATCCATTATATATGTAGTATAAGTGTAGCTTCATACCTAACTGTTTATTTGGCTATTATGTTATGTTTATTCGAATCTGTGTCGGTCATTGCCCTCCTTTCATCCTTTTAAACGGTTTTAGAGCCTGGCTATATAATATTTATAAATTTAGCTAATAGGCTGTTATGGAGGTAAATTATTGTTTATCTTTTTATTAAAGTTGTTAGAAATAATTATGCAGCAGGAATAGAATTATTATATAAGATAAGATAAGTTGGAATTATATTTTATGTGACAAAAACAGATAAAAATATAAATAATAATTATTCCAAACCTTATATAATGTGTAAGATATACTATGGAGATTAATAATTACCAATATTAATTGATTTTCGGATGTTATACCACTGATATGTCAAGACTGTGGCAGTTACTAATTGTCTGAAACTCGTAAAGTTACATATTAACCAAAAAGGTATTCGCTTTACGAGGTAAGGCTTTAAATTTCAACTTGATATACTGTTATTACATATAATAAGCGAGGAAGTACTCTGTAGTATGAATTAACATTAAGCTACTCTTTGTAAGTATAAGTTCATATTTGTAATTACATTTTGTATTCATTATATTGTTCGATTTTGCTTAAATATTATACAAGATATATTCATGTCAAAAATTTGCATAAACATGATAAAAAAAAATCTAAAAATTTATAAATTATTGAAAAAATAAGTCAGAATTAAAAACGTTTTTCTGGAAACCGTCCAAAATTCATGTTTAAATGTTATTTCTAGATAATGTAATTCGTGACTAAATGTTTTAAGAATATATCAGTAATGAGTTAGTTAATTATGATAACCATGTTGACAAGTACCTACTTGAAGTGACTACTGTATTACTCAAAGTACGGGGCAACGTCCGGTCATTGTGGGAAAATTACTTGTGACGCATTCATATATATAAAAATTACATATTAGATTTTTTATTTTATTGTAAGATCATACAACATTTTGAGCATACAAAATATTATATATAAGCTATATTGTGTATCTATTAGATAATAATTAGGCTCGGTACCCATTTCCAAAAGACGTTGTAAAAGAATTACTAAGACTGAAAGTTCACAGATCATGTTAGGTACTTAAATTGTAGCAGTGTTCAGTGTGTTGTAAAGAATTCAAAATTAAAAATAAACAACACTATTGATAACACTTGGCAAGACATCCTAAACTGTAAATAATTATTCATTATCAGCTCAAACAGTTTCATTTAACAAATATGATTGATCAAAAATATTAGGTCACAATCATTGAATTTTACTTATTACATTTTGGAGGGATTTAAAAAAGATGAAAATATAATAGAAAAGCTGATAAAATTTTTAATAGGTAAATATATCATTTTGAATCACTGCTAAATAAATTGGTACCCCCAGGGTACGTAAATATAATTTACGAACTTAAAATGACAACCTGTCATTAATCTACACCTACAATAAAATAGGTTTTTTCATAGTTTTTTTCTGTTTGTTGATTCCCGCGTTAAACTAAAATTGTGTGGCGACAGCTTACAATATTATCCGTAAATTAAGTATTCAGTAAATACACAAAACTACAAAACTAAAATAAAAAAGGATATGTAATAATAACAATATAATTGTTAACCGACTTCTTCAAAAAGGAGGAGGTTCTCAATGGTATATAAAAAGATGATACTTGCATAACATTCTTTGGAAGGATTAGATAAAGTCATATTTTTGTTACTAGTTCAGAAGAAATTATTTGATTTAATAATATTTTTATTAACGTATAATAACAAAGACTGTCATGACTGCCATGTGTCTGAATAACTAAACACTCTTTGCACAATCATGTTTAGTTTATACCAAGATCACGATTATAAAGAAAGCTGTCATTATAACGTAATCAAATATTTACTGGAATAGTCATAAATGCTATAATCAAATCCTTTTAAATAAAAATTATGTTCATGGAATTTATAACAGGAATTAAATGAACCGAATCAATTACAATTTAAGTTTTACGATATGTTGAATATCTGAAGTCTAAAAGGAGAAGATAGACATACAAGACAAGTTTCGTTTTTGTAATGGAATATGAAGATGTCATGAAATCATCGACTATGTTTTCCTCTTTCTCAATTCCTCCATGTGGGTTGAGACAATTTACAATAATATTAGTCCAATATAATGACGAATTTGTTTTTACTTATTTATTATTATTTCATTACATCAAATACTGGAGACGTTACAATGAACTACATCATAATATGTGAGAAGTCAAGAGGGATAATTTGCACGCAGCGAATTAACCCTGGATATCTCATAGGATACCCTGCGCTGAGAGATCCATTGAACTCTTTGACCTTACTACTAGAACTACATTGCCAGTTTTCTTTCTCAAATTACGTAATCTCATATTATTACATATGCTGACAACAAACTTGTAAATAACGTTAAAATAATAATAATAATACATAAATCTAATAATACATAGTACTTACTAATAATAAATAATAATAATATAATAAATATAATACTATTAATCATAATTATAATACTCATATTCATAGATTTATATATATAGACAATAGGCTGCGATGTGATATTAGTACTAAACGTTATGTATTTTGTTTTTTTTTAAAGTATAGAAAGCAGATTTATGTCTAGCCATTTTCGAACCTTGGTAGTACCACTTTCAATAACGCTTTTAGTTTCTTCCCAATCACGTCCCGAGAAGAGTAAAACCGCGTCATCTGCATATGTTATAATATTACAACCAGTTGTAATGAACAGAGGTCGTTTATATAAATGATAAAAAAGGAAGGATCCAAAATACTTCCTTGTGGTAGGCCAGAATAAATGTCTATTTCTGAACTTAATATATTACCTATCTTTAGGCACTGTCGCCTTTCAGATAAATAACTGTTAAAAAAATCATAAGAAACTCCTCTAACACATAGTATAGGCTTTAGTCTGAATTTTTAAAGTTTGAAAACTATTAATGGTGTATTTTCTCTTAAATATCAATAGATCTACAAGTAACTCTCAAAACACTTCTGTGTGAGTGGGTGCTTTTAACGTGCCAGGTTTTTTCAATGAATTCAAAAGTATATAATAGAATAAGCTTTAGTATACTTACTAACATATAATATCATGAATATAATATAGTAACAAATGGAATATAAAATGTAATGACCTTTCACTATCCATCAACTACGAACTCGATTGATTGATTAAGCTCGCATTATGAATAGTTGCATAAAAAGGAAATTAATAAACATTACTGTTTTAGAAACTTTGTAAAGTAGGTAATAAATTATAATTAATGCTGCTTTTATTTTGAAATGATTATTGTCAAGGGAGTGTTATTTTCAGCGTTATTTACATTACACGAAAGCAATACTTTAAAAAAAAACCTATTAATTATACTATAATTAACCAAAGTTACTTGACTATTTCTAAAAAAAATAAAACAATAATAATAATAATGAAGTTTATTATTATATATGTATATAAAAAGAAAATTAATTATTGTACCTACATCAATATTAACAATAATTCTAAAAACAGATGAATGAAATTCTATAAAATTACATGTAAGATAAAATATAGAAATATTAGGTAATTCTTTGTAACTTCAATAAGAAGACCCGACAGTTTTAAGGGTCAATTTAAAACGTTTAACATTAATGCCAAATACAACATAGATTGACCCAATACATATCTCTAATGTCAAAGGTCGTTGATAAGCGAATGTTGTTCCCGTACCCAATATATCGAAACTTAAATTACTGTCCAAATATTTCCTAGATTATGTAATAAATTAAAAATAATTAACTTTGTTTTATAGACATCGTGATTTAGAGATAAAGATTATTTTTTAATGTTAATACAGACTTCATTTCATTTGAAATGTCTGTTTGTTATTTCAAAATAACAGCCTAAACAACTTAAGGTCATGTGGTCAACTTAACCAATCGTTTAAGTATTAGACGAGATAAACAAACATTTTACAGACACATAAGGGACATCTACTTTCATCCTCGAAATATTTATAATTTCTTACTAAAACTGTTATTGTACTGTAATTGTTGAATTAGAATGAAAATTCTTATCCTATTATAAACACGATTACAACATACACATTAATGTTAATGCACACATCAAAAAGAAAACAGCAATAAAAAAGAGAAATTTACATGATTCACCGAGACCATTAAATCCTTCAATAAACAAGTTTCACGGAAAATAATAATGACACTTAAAAGTCACGGAAAAGGAAGTTGACTGGTAAGTACACGACAGTACTCCTAGCAAAAACAAGTACCCCATGCCGGGTAACTTCACGTGCGCAAGCGCATTACAAATGGTTTGACTAGCAATCAGGTTTTTAGCACGAGTGTTTATATTTTTGTTTATTAAACTTTTCCTACATGTTGTTATAATTCAATTTATTATACAACCTTCAGATAAAACCTTAATGGAGGTCATGAAATTAATAATTACATATATCGAGACTTTTATATATGTACTTTGTATATTATGTACTAACTAATATATATAATACCAAACAAATGTATGAACCAGGACTATTAATTGAATTGGTTAGATTAAAAAAACAGGCTTTGCTAACTAAACAACTTTAGGTAAAAGTAGTAACCCTAGTAACCCAAACAAATAACCAGATACATGTTTGGGTTTTATCGATTTATATAAAGATATACATTAAAATAATATTCACACTAGAAAATAAATAAATATCATAACAAATATATTAAAAACAATAACTATTCAGTTAGAATGTCTGCAATCATTATTAATATCTATTCGACAAACCAAATTACAAAGGTCAATAATATTACATAACGTAACTACGACCAGTATACCAACGACCCCAGTTACGTGTTTATTGTCTCTCTTTCTTTTCTATAAAGTGAGAGTGAGTCCAATATAGAGGACCCACTAACATACTTCGGTTTCCGTCAAGTCACATAGTAAACAGCCCTATTATATAACTCAGCGGTAACGTTAAAGAATTTCGTGATAGAGCAAATAAATCATTATGACGTCATAAGTGACCGATTACAAAAGACGACCTCTTCTATTTAGTAGCTTAATAGATACAGTTTTCTTATTAAATCTTTCCATGTATAATAGGAATTATTTGAGAGCATTTAATTGCTTACGTAATTCAGAAGTCAGTAAGTTTTAATTCGTTAATTTAATTTCCGTGTTCGATCACAATTGAATTCATCAGTTTTAAAGCATTTTATTATGACTTCCTTGTATAAAATTATTATGTCCCTGACTTGCACGAATTAATATACCTATTATTATACTTGAACAGAACAATGACTCGAGTCAATTCAACTACAATAATATTAACTCTCTCCGGGAGTCTCATTCAAAATAGTAGAAACTATTATGGCTACAATAAACATAAAAATACAACTACAAAAACACAATAACATATATAATAAAGCAATTTCGACTGAAATTCAATTTAAATTAAAATGACAGTAGAGTTTTCAGTTTAATAAAAAATGTACAAGAAACGAGACGTGCTTTCATAGTTTTGTTAAGAAAAAAGTTAAATGGTTGTGTATTGTTACGTTTTGGTACATGTTACTTTTAAGCAAGTAATAATAAATTTAAAATGAAATAGGCTGGTTGGATTCATTGCTTAGCCATTACGCAGTATGTAGTGTATAAAGCGATATGTTAGTCTATAATATATAAGCGATATAAAGTTATATGTTTCCATGTTTTTAATTTTATGTGTCATTCGTATATGTAAAAAAATATATGAAATAAAAACTGGTCAACTGCGAGGCGGACTCGCGCATGAAGGGTTCTTTACCAATATATATTAAAAACGGCAAAAAATACACGTTGGTTGTATGGAAGCCCCCCTTAAATATTTATTTATTTTTTTTATATATAACATATGTATAACTAAATATTCTGTATATACTTCAAACGTCTACCATTATTAAAATTGAGCAAATAGATCACGTTTATGCATATAAAAACGTTCAACTCCCATAGGACTTTTTTCAACGATTACGTAAGATAGCAAAAGTTTCAACTGTCTATCACGAATCAAAAGATATGAGACAGACAGACAGACGGACAGCGAAGCATTAGTAATAGGAATCGTTGGGTACGAAACCCTAAAAAGAAAGGTATACAAAATTAAAAAAGGATAAAATAGCTAAAAGAGAGTTCAGTTGCATGATTTAGTAAATATAAAAAATGTATATGACACTAGTTTCTAAAAGAAGAAAAGAACTCTACAAAAATACGAAAGAGAGAGAAAAGCAAATGAGAGAAGTTTTGAATTTCAGACGTATAAAATATATTTGAAGAATTCCGTAAAGGGATGAATAAAAAAATAAACGTTGGATACTTTGAAGTTTCAAAGTACCCCTGCGAAATGTCTGGGGTCATTACAGTCTTGGCTGTAGGAACAACAGAGGACGAAGGATAATACAATTTTGCAGATAAAAACCTTACTGTGATGAATACAGTCTTCAAACACCTCTAGAAGACTGTATATCTAGGCCTCTCCAAATGGAGACCACCGCAACCAGGTGACTAATGCACATTTGCTACCTATACCGCTGATATTATGATGAATGAAGAGAATGAATAGATGGTATTGGTAGATTTGCATCAGGCGTTGTCTTTAAACAATAATCTCTTTTTATACTGAAGGAGGCCAACTGGTGTATGCTGATTCTTGACATTGTGCTTGTCAGTGTGAAGGCCTTGATAACCAGAAAAGACTAGAAAAGTGTCAACAAAAATTTGAGAGTAAGCTAGAAAATCTAATCAATCATGATCGGAATATTGATCACATGTTCATGATGTGATGATCACATGCAGATGTGACATGATGAAAATGGATAAAGTAAGCAATTAGTATTTAGAATTAGTTTTAAATTAGCACTGGTAAAAGAATGTAACGAGAAGAGTCTTAAGTATAAACATGGATGGTTCAAAGATTCTTCTCTTTGAACCATCCACGTTTATACTTTACTTAATTATGTCAAATGATATGAAGCAAATCTGCACTGGGACTATATTGCATCCGAAATAATGGGAATAAAAGCAGGTATTTGATGATACTTCCCTTTTTATAATATTTTTATATATAATCAAGAAGTGAATTCAACAATAATAATCTATAGCATACGCTACAATTTTATTAAAAAAAATGTGTTTAGAAAAAGCCAAAGCAAAGGTCGTTCGACAATAATAATCTTAAACAACACGAAGTACCTATCGATAAAATTCATGTGCGAAATATAAGAAAACTACAATCAATCAACCGTCTAAGATCAGATACATTTACGAGCTCTACTGACCCCGAACCTTCCATTCACCATTGATCACACGAGAGCTGCGGTTAGACAAACAAACACACATCACAGACTAATCGATACGTATATATGTTCCTCGTAATGTACACCGCGTTACAGTTTATGTTCCATTGTCATCTAGTGCTCTGTGTGTTCAATTACGTCATAATGATCTCGCGAACCTACCGCAGAGGCGCTGTACCACGACTCTACCAAGTAACTGCTTATTGTATAATCTTTAAGATTTTCCGTATCAAAAATATTAGGTACAGAGTTTTAATAATGTTTTAGTACAACAAGTATTCCATATTTCACCCACACTTTAAAATTAAGAAGGTATTTTAGTTTCTTAAAGATAAATTTCATCTACTTCAATAATATAATATGTAAATTAGACTCTGTATAACACATTTATAGAAAGGGTCCAAAGCTTAAACAATCCAAAACATTGAACTTATTAAGTATTGTTAAGTTACATACTACATATATAATTTCTTTTATAACATGTTTCACTATAATTTTCTTCTTCTATTAAATCCAGGCAAATATAAGTTAACATGGGATCAATCCAATGGAATGGAATGGGATAGGAACCTTTAATTTAAATTCAAGCATTGTTAATACTATACCAGACAGTCTTCAGTATTTCAACAAGAAATAAAACTGTTTGTTTCTATGGTCTTGGCAAAATAATAACTTGTCTTTAAATTTCACAATAAAATATCAATCATACAAATTTACAAATTACTAGGTGGGAACGATAATTACAAACATTTATAGTGGACCATTTGGATTGAAGAAAGTGTTGCGTAAATGGCAGAAGTCGTCTTTGCGAAATACTAGCGCCGGAGACGGTTCGCTTACGTCACCGGTTGTATCAATACGAATGGTTATTCGCTACAGTATTAAAATATAATAAATTACCTATATATTTCTATTTGTACCTACATAAAAACATAATCTTCTTTATAAAATCAGTATCGAATTAACTACTCTAACTGTATTAATAGTACCGATTTAATTAGTTACTTTCTTGTGTAAATATTTATACCCAGTCAACAAGTTTATATCATTGTTACATCCGACTGACTGATCCGAATGCCACGCTTTTTAAAAGTATAGACTCAATACTTCACACTTATGTTAGAGTGACATAAAAGTGACATGTTTGTGACAGTCTTAAGTTTTTATTTTTTATTTTAAGGCTTCTACCGGCATTGTTTTTACAGAACGTACCAGTATGTTTATATGATATAATATGACGTTTGGTCGTCTAACCTGTAATCTGTTTCCTACTTCATCGACCTCAAAATAGATTCCTCGAATCTGTTTCGACATAAATACTCGTATACTTAGAAAAAAATAAAATGTTGTGTAAAAAGTAATAACAAGAAATTATGTAAACCATTTTTGTGTAAATTATATTTCGTTTCTAATACTTATAAGACTTTCTGAGAATTCTTTCGTTAATTTTATCTTTAAAGCTACCAAACCTCATTTTTTTTTTCTTTCTAGTTTTGGATAATCCGGGGTAATGATTACGTTGGACTTCAACCGACTGCAACCCAACGGTGTTTCTGGTGTATGCCAGAATACAAAACGGAGAGTGCACTGTGCTCAGTGGGCTGACCCCCTATTTATTCAGTCCACTTGACATTACTTGATTTAAAGCTTAACTTTTTTTTTTCAGGGTTCCGTACCTTGAAAAGAAAAAACGGAACCCTTTTAGGATCATTTTAGGGTCCGTCCAGCCGTCCGTCCGTATATCAGGACCTTTTTGCTCAGGAATGCGTAGAGCGTCCCTTAGAGCCGTGACAAAATCAAACTTCTACAATCAAAAGAAACAGCAATTTAAGCAGAATGTTTTTAAACCCGCAACTACCCGCAAGAGAATTAAATCCTAAAGGGTACTTGCAGTCAAACTAGAATCTTGAAATTTGGCATAAAGAAATCTTTTATAGCACATATAACTAAAGGAAAAACTCTGAAAACCTTATATTTTAAAAATAAATTCTAAATTTAGGGTTACACCATTTAATTTTTATATATAGCTTTGGTCCGCGGCTTCACACGCCTTAAATTCGTAGTAAAACAATTCCCCTTTCCCTTTTTATATGACTTGTTTTAAATGATACAAACAAAACTATGACATCGGCAGACATCGCTCGCTCTTAAAAATCTATTAAAAGTTTTTAATACGGATATTAGATACCTACTATATTTTATTTATACCTCTCTTATTTTTACTTAAACATCCATTTAAATACCTTTTAAACAGAGTACTTAATAACCATTCTAACCATATATCACACTTATAGATTTTTATTGAACATAATAAAAATATAACCATGTAAACTTGAGGAATTCTGAGCTACACAATCGACGATATTGTGACCATCAACTTACAGGTCTGGTTTTATTAAAAAAAAAACAATTTCAAATGCTAAATAAAGTATTAGACATTCAGTTAGCTACATACATTAAACAATTTTCAATACTCAACATACACAAAAGTCATTTTTGAGACGGTTTGCACGGTTCCATACCAGAGTGCGCCGGCCGACCGTACCGCCGCGCCGCAGACGCGATGTCCCCTATATTTTAAATTTGTAATATCTTCGAAAATATTCGTTTAAATTACATGCTGTAAAGGACTATATTGTTCCATATTAAATGGAAAATGTATTTAAGGCACTTAATTAGACAAGGATTAATGATATATTCCTTAAAATCAAATTAAATAAGCCATTATTTCGCGTAAAAAGTAATTGATAAAAATTGGCTATTGTGGGTTATCCCTAAGAGCTAAACATATACCGTCGCGGCCTTTCTTGTAGAACTTTTTAAGCTATACAATTTTTAACGAAAAATCTAATCTCTAAATAAATGATTATTATTAAGCAAATATACAATTCATACTTTCTGCATTTTTAGAATAAGCATTAATAGAAAACGATTCAGTTTATAATAATTTCTGACTCATTTAAACTTAATAAATTATTTTTTTTTAAATCCGAAATTTGTAGCTATTTTATGATTTTTGATTTTGTAGTGACAGCTTAATTTTGTTTTTATCATACTCCAATCGCACTTATAAAATAAATGAATAGGTACACCGTACATCTATTTTTATTTATTATAAAATATTGTTTTATTCGGAACTTAATTCAACTTAACACACCGCCATCTATGAAACCGATTTAGAACTTGCATTGTAAGGAATACGCTTGAATTGGAAAATATGTTTACGGATTGCAATAGATGTCACTGTTATCAAATTAACCAAAAACATAAAAATAAATTTAAAAATGAACAAAGGAACTTAAAAAGCTACAATACAATATATTGGAATTTTTAATAAGATGAGTTATTTTTTTCTGTCTCTTGGTTTAAGGGACTGTTCTTATTTCAGTCCTATGAATGAAAATATCATGTTATTATATATATATGATTCTATTTTGAGTTTGGAACTAATAAAAAACCGTTACAAAATATCATACAACGATTTTTTGTATTTTCGGTTTTATATCAAGAAAAAAATGTTTTTTGCATTGGTTGAACAGCACTTTTAAAGTAATGATGAAGCCACACTCAAGGGTCTCATGAGAGGACGACGAGGAGTCAGCACCAACTCACATCATATAACCGGTTGGTGGGTACAATTAATTTTCATTCTTGATATTTTTTAAATATTACAATGTATATTGTATGAATGTTGTATGTATTTATGAATGTTGTTCAATAAAAATGTATTGATTTTAAAGGCGCTAAGTTTTACGCACCTGCTATAGACTACTCTATAGTATAGGAGAGTTCTTCTAGCGACCTCCAGCCGGGTAACGAACGCCAGTGACATTGGTAGGACGAGGCCTCACACCACTAAAATATGCCGATGCAGCCCGGCCTCCCCAGTTTGAATGGTACGTACAAGATTGAACTGATATTTTATATTATAATAAAAATATTTAATATTTTTTGTGTTAAATGATTTTTATCATTCAAGACATTATTTATATATGTATGTATACATTTTTTATTTATTATATTTTCCTATAAATTCTTGTCGTACTTTGTGAATAATAAATTATTTTTTATATTCTTTATATCATTGAAATACGTTCCTCTCAAATGTGCGCTGGTTGTAAAGAGAGATGAGAGTAAGTACCTACTTAGAGCATTGTGTCGTGTAATATGGCTAAATTATTTTTATTCTTCTTCTGAATGAGCTATACTTACGAAACTCTTTGTTATCTAAGAGCGATTTGCAGACTCTATTGATAATGGAGTCTTGTACCAAATAAAAAACGCATTGTTATATAAGACTTTAAGATGAATATTTTTCTTTAAGGTTTTTTTACGAAATTAATAACACAAACACTACACACTTGAGCAGATATCATTAAATAAAATTGCCCATTTTAAAAGTAATCCAAACAGGAATTTTAACTTCACCCCAAAAACAGTCGTCCTTTGACCCGATTAGTGGGATTATGCGACCCTAAAGCCCGGTTCGCTAATTCTGTATTTAGTAACTTTCAAAACAACAGAATAATAATATATATTTTTATATCAGGGGTAAAATAACATTCAAATGCTTAACTCAACCTCGGTGTTAATAAAAAAATCACAATTTTCAAATTTAAAAACAACTTATTAGAAACAGCTCTTGATATTAAAATGCTATCTTGAGACAATTTATATCAGGCACTTTAGTCAGAACTTAACTTTAGCACTTATTTAGAAGCCACAGTCTCAAGTCTTGGATAATTCATCCAGGCGGTGCGTATTAGAGTATCGAGCGACCCCCGTCGCATTGGGGGTAGGCGCGACCCTTCCCAAGGTCGCAGACGCATGTACCTGACCGTTCGCACTCAGTTCATTACTCCTCGTCTGTAGGCTTTATTTAGTTACATTGCTGTAGACTACAATTGGAATTATTACGTAGTTGTAATATTTGTGTATAAAAATATACACAGAAGGGTTGGTTAGGTTTACGAACCTTAATTATAGTTATGTAGTATTTTCTATATTTTACATCATAGAAAGTTTTAAATACGATGTGCATATTATTTTCCTAAAATGTATATAAAAGAATAAAATTATCAAAATACATGTACCCCTGGTGGGACTCGAACCCACAGTCCCCGGCTTAGGAGGCCGATGCCTTATCCATTAGGCCACAGGGGCGGATGGGAATACTTGTTAAATATATCATGTAATACCAGTGTGTTAAAATTATATTTATATTAAGAATAAGAAATACACAATATAACCAATTACAGATATTAAAAAAAAGTTTTTGATTTTAATAGAAAATATTATTAGTATTCTAGCAATAAAAAATGAACTTAATTATAATAATTATTCATAGATCATTCGTTGTACATAAGTTTTCTATAAAATCATCCAGTTCTGCTGACGTCACACGACCTAAGGGTGCTTGTACGATGAAGGGTCCTTGTATGCTACAAAGCATTCAGGTCAATCAATGAGGTTTTATCTTGAACCTAGGTTTTTTATTTTTAATTTGCAAGTCTTTTTTTTCAGTTATCGTGACTCGCAGTTTTGTAAATGTCCATTTTATTATATTTTTTCTTTTTTATTTGTCAATATCCAATATTAATTGCCAATGACTAATATAAGAAAAATATTAAATGGTTTGTTCTTTTTGAATATACTATTGATAATGTCTTGAGTCTAGATCCTAGACTTAGGTATTTAAAACGTACTTAAACATCGGTATTTAGTCCAGTCATTGCGCATACATACATACATATGTATGTACATACCTACATAAATATATTACGAAAAAACTCTGAAATTCGTTAAATATTTGACTAATTCTTAGGAAGGTGAAACCAAGGTGTGATTGAACACGATAACAGAGTTCTATGACCTCAGATTTTGCAATTAATTATTTAGTTTTTTAAACTGTTTTAAATTTAAAATGTGCCAAGTTTGAATTCGATATTCATAATTAAATAGTTATAATATTACCAAATGTTAAAGCAAGAGGTTAAACATTATTTGAACTTGGTCATAAATAAATTTTATTAGAATTAGTAGATCTTTTTTATTTTCCAATACCGGAGTCGTCTCAAAACAATAATGTATACAGCCCACCGTTATATGGGACCCAAATTTTATTTAACAGATTTCCTTTTATGCAGACAGACGATTTTGATACTTGTATCTCCATCCCTATAGCTAAGTTACGTGTGATCGGGTGCAGTATAAAATCTCAGGTCACGTGGCTTCAACGCATCCGCTCGTCACTGCTCTCGCGACTCAGACACGGAAAACTGCGTGCATAGCAATGATTGTGTAACAGACACAGTGCCTCAGTTATTGTATTACGTGTTTATACACAGCTGCTTGTTGGAAAACGATCGTATTCCCGATGTACTGACTATCACTAGGGATTTGCCACGCAGTTAGCATTGGAAATCAAATAATTGATATTCCGTCTGGTGAGACCACAAGGGCTATGATGTATATATATCTACTTGTAGAGGTGATTCACTGTTTATTGAAATCAACTTACACGAGAAACAACGAACTTCACCTAAAATAATATTTCAACGAAACTGATGTAGCTGTCGGAATAATTGAGTACATAAGGTGGTTTACCACTCATATCGATATGCCGAATCAATATATTGATATAAGTATATGCAATTACTTTATATAATTTCTACATAATTAAGAATAGAATTTTGTCCACGTATAAAAGATAAAAAGAAATTAATCTTCAAGTGAATTCAAATTAGTTTCACAACTTCAATGACATAAAAGAAAAAAGACTTATTTGTTGTAACGAGATAGTCAAATTTACGTTCTGAGATGTTTTATAATTATAACTTCATGAAGTTTTAATTAGTTACTTCGTCCTAAGAATTCTACACTTCTCTGAGTGTTGAATAATAAATGACAATACACGATGCAGAGTACTCGTTAGTCGTTAGTATCTTCCTACGCGGAGATAAAATGCAAATTAGCTGGTTGAATGCCGATGCTTTTATTGGTCCGTGAAACCTGAAATTGGATATTATACTTAAACAAACCAGAAGTGACAAAAATTGGAACTCAACTCCAACGACCGATTATTGAAATATCAAAGGTTACGAATATTATGGAAGTTGTTTTTCAAAGGTATTTCGTTATCGTTATGTATAGTATATTGTACGGAGGAAAACTTAAAAACACAAAATAAATCACAAGCGTCAAGTGTCAAAATATAATGGTTAATCGTTCTCGGCGATAAATAATTTTAATGCGCGGGCTAACATTTTTGCGACACGCATAAATCGACGCCATCTTTAATATTGTGATGTTGATTTCTACGGGTATTGTTATTTACGATTTATGTTTTCGAACCGGTAACCTTATGTAAAGTGATTAATATCGAGTTAATTCTCAAAATATTATCTGTACTATCTAGTGTATTTTTTCGCTTTAGAATCACTGGTTTATACGGTTTTGAATATTAAAAGTTTCAAAAGAAACTTAAAGTTATTTTTAATGATTTTTAATCTGTGATGATTATTTTATTACATACATAACTTTCCAACTTCTAGAAGATCCTATCATAACTTTTATGTTGGAATATTATCTTTTGCATTGTCCTAAACTAATTGCCGATTAGGTATTAAAAAAGGGACCTTGTTGCCCGATTCTCGTGTGTAAATGTAATTTCTAATTTAATATAGCCTTTTCGTTTTGGCGCTAAGTGCCGCCATTACCCCTCATGTTGTTAACCGATGTTTTTGTGTTGGTTTTGACGACTTTAAAGAAATGTTCTAATAAATCATAATGGTGCGTTGTACCGTGTGCCTAATGAGTTAAAATAAACAACGATTTAACAAAATATGACTACGAAATATGTACATTATATCTCGACGTTTATGTAAATGAATACTAATCTTTTACGATTAATTAAGCTATTAAATAAATATAATTTATAATGGTTTCAATATAGTCTTGAAAATCAACTTTACTTACATTCACTTATTCATATGTGAAAAAAAAACACAGGAGTAATCTAAAATCTATGAAGTAAACTAAAATTATGATCACGAAGACTAGTTTCAAACTCCGCGCTTTTTATATACCTAATGATTCGGCATCTTTTTCGCTATTGGTATTCGACCGAATTATTCTGTTTTGGTGCCGAATATGTTCGGTTTGAGTTTTTTATTTTCTTAGTTAAACGACATGGTAAAAAAATAAAAGACAAATCTTAGATTTATGTCATATTATATGTCAAAGAAATCCTATAAATAATGTGTTGAAAGCTTATTAGAGATTTTAGATAATGTTAGAATAAAATATCAAGACTACATATTCATTTTATTGTTCCTAACATAAAATCAGTAT
Organism: Napeogenes inachia; assembly: GCA_959347355.1. Lineage (NCBI taxonomy): Eukaryota > Metazoa > Arthropoda > Insecta > Lepidoptera > Nymphalidae > Napeogenes > Napeogenes inachia. The sequence goes on along the minus strand of OY365791.1, from coordinate 15,811,333 downwards.
TTAGAATAGTCATCATTATTTTGAACCTTAAATCAGCATTTATTTTTAAAACTCAAAATATATAATCACAAATCAACATATTTATTTATCTAGCCAGAAGCCGCGTGTAAGAACCTGTTTATAAAAAAACAAAAAACGAAATGGTAAACCGAATAATTCGGCCGGATATTCGATTCAGTAAAAGTTAAACCGGTATTCGGTTATTCGATGAAACCGCTGAATTGCATCTCTAATAATTTATTATATTTATATAAATATAGAATGTAAAAAACCGATACGGGCAGGGATTCGAACCCGCGACTACTGGGAAACCGTCCCGTCGCTCTACCAACTGAGCTACCGTATCGCTGTCCGTCTCGGTGAATTAAGCATTCTATATGTGATCGTCTTTATCGGGACGGTGGTGACATCTATTAGGTTTCTTTCGAAAATCCTAACCAATGTTTCTAACTTTGCAGTATAGATAAACATTGAAAAGATGCCACTACCGAAATCAATTTTTGAAAATATCTTTAAACATGTATAGCCATGTTAAGCTTATTTAAATTTATATAAATATAGAATGTAAAAAACCGATACGGGCAGGGATTCGAACCCGCGACTACTGGGAAACCGTCCCGTCGCTCTACCAACTGAGCTACCGTATCGCTGTCCGTCTCGGTGAATTAAGCATTCTATATGTGATCGTCTTTATCGGGACGGTGGTGACATCTATTAGGTTTCTTTCGAAAATCCTAACCAATGTTTCTAACTTTGCAGTATAGATAAACATTGAAAAGATGCCACTACCGAAATCAATTTTTGAAAATATCTTTAAACATGTATAGCCATGTTAAGCTTATTTAAATTTATATAAATATAGAATGTAAAAAACCGATACGGGCAGGGATTCGAACCCGCGACTACTGGGAAACCGTCCCGTCGCTCTACCAACTGAGCTACCGTATCGCTGTCCGTCTCGGTGAATTAAGCATTCTATATGTGATCGTCTTTATCGGGACGGTGGTGACATCTATTAGGTTTCTTTCGAAAATCCTAACCAATGTTTCTAACTTTGCAGTATAGATAAACATTGAAAAGATGCCACTACCGAAATCAATTTTTGAAAATATCTTTAAACATGTATAGCCATGTTAAGCTTATTTAAATTTATATAAATATAGAATGTAAAAAACCGATACGGGCAGGGATTCGAACCCGCGACTACTGGGAAACCGTCCCGTCGCTCTACCAACTGAGCTACCGTATCGCTGTCCGTCTCGGTGAATTAAGCATTCTATATGTGATCGTCTTTATCGGGACGGTGGTGACATCTATTAGGTTTCTTTCGAAAATCCTAACCAATGTTTCTAACTTTGCAGTATAGATAAACATTGAAAAGATGCCACTACCGAAATCAATTTTTGAAAATATCTTTAAACATGTATAGCCATGTTAAGCTTATTTAAATTTATATAAATATAGAATGTAAAAAACCGATACGGGCAGGGATTCGAACCCGCGACTACTGGGAAACCGTCCCGTCGCTCTACCAACTGAGCTACCGTATCGCTGTCCGTCTCGGTGAATTAAGCATTCTATATGTGATCGTCTTTATCGGGACGGTGGTGACATCTATTAGGTTTCTTTCGAAAATCCTAACCAATGTTTCTAACTTTGCAGTATAGATAAACATTGAAAAGATGCCACTACCGAAATCAATTTTTGAAAATATCTTTAAACATGTATAGCCATGTTAAGCTTATTTAAATTTATATAAATATAGAATGTAAAAAACCGATACGGGCAGGGATTCGAACCCGCGACTACTGGGAAACCGTCCCGTCGCTCTACCAACTGAGCTACCGTATCGCTGTCCGTCTCGGTGAATTAAGCATTCTATATGTGATCGTCTTTATCGGGACGGTGGTGACATCTATTAGGTTTCTTTCGAAAATCCTAACCAATGTTTCTAACTTTGCAGTATAGATAAACATTGAAAAGATGCCACTACCGAAATCAAAAAAAAACATTTTACATTCTATATTTATATAAATTTAAATAAGCTTAACATGGCTATACATGTTTAAAGATATTTTCAAAAATTGATTTCGGTAGTGGCATCTTTTCAATGTTTATCTATACTGCAAAGTTAGAAACATTGGTTAGGATTTTCGAAAGAAACCTAATAGATGTCACCACCGTCCCGATAAAGACGATCACATATAGAATGCTTAATTCACCGAGACGGACAGCGATACGGTAGCTCAGTTGGTAGAGCGACGGGACGGTTTCCCAGTAGTCGCGGGTTCGAATCCCTGCCCGTATCGGTTTTTTACATTCTATATTTATATAAATTTAAATAAGCTTAACATGGCTATACATGTTTAAAGATATTTTCAAAAATTGATTTCGGTAGTGGCATCTTTTCAATGTTTATCTATACTGCAAAGTTAGAAACATTGGTTAGGATTTTCGAAAGAAACCTAATAGATGTCACCACCGTCCCGATAAAGACGATCACATATAGAATGCTTAATTCACCGAGACGGACAGCGATACGGTAGCTCAGTTGGTAGAGCGACGGGACGGTTTCCCAGTAGTCGCGGGTTCGAATCCCTGCCCGTATCGGTTTTTTACATTCTATATTTATATAAATTTAAATAAGCTTAACATGGCTATACATGTTTAAAGATATTTTCAAAAATTGATTTCGGTAGTGGCATCTTTTCAATGTTTATCTATACTGCAAAGTTAGAAACATTGGTTAGGATTTTCGAAAGAAACCTAATAGATGTCACCACCGTCCCGATAAAGACGATCACATATAGAATGCTTAATTCACCGAGACGGACAGCGATACGGTAGCTCAGTTGGTAGAGCGACGGGACGGTTTCCCAGTAGTCGCGGGTTCGAATCCCTGCCCGTATCGGTTTTTTACATTCTATATTTATATAAATTTAAATAAGCTTAACATGGCTATACATGTTTAAAGATATTTTCAAAAATTGATTTCGGTAGTGGCATCTTTTCAATGTTTATCTATACTGCAAAGTTAGAAACATTGGTTAGGATTTTCGAAAGAAACCTAATAGATGTCACCACCGTCCCGATAAAGACGATCACATATAGAATGCTTAATTCACCGAGACGGACAGCGATACGGTAGCTCAGTTGGTAGAGCGACGGGACGGTTTCCCAGTAGTCGCGGGTTCGAATCCCTGCCCGTATCGGTTTTTTACATTCTATATTTATATAAATTTAAATAAGCTTAACATGGCTATACATGTTTAAAGATATTTTCAAAAAAAAAAAAAAAAAAAAAAAAAAAAAAAAAAAAAAAAAAAAAAATTGATTTCGGTAGTGGCATCTTTTCAATGTTTATCTATACTGCAAAGTTAGAAACATTGGTTAGGATTTTCGAAAGAAACCTAATAGATGTCACCACCGTCCCGATAAAGACGATCACATATAGAATGCTTAATTCACCGAGACGGACAGCGATACGGTAGCTCAGTTGGTAGAGCGACGGGACGGTTTCCCAGTAGTCGCGGGTTCGAATCCCTGCCCGTATCGGTTTTTTACATTCTATATTTATATAAATTTAAATAAGCTTAACATGGCTATACATGTTTAAAGATATTTTCAAAAAAAAAAAAAAAAAAAAAAAAAAAAAAAAAAAAAAAAAAAAAAAAAAAAAAAAAATTGATTTCGGTAGTGGCATCTTTTCAATGTTTATCTATACTGCAAAGTTAGAAACATTGGTTAGGATTTTCGAAAGAAACCTAATAGATGTCACCACCGTCCCGATAAAGACGATCACATATAGAATGCTTAATTCACCGAGACGGACAGCGATACGGTAGCTCAGTTGGTAGAGCGACGGGACGGTTTCCCAGTAGTCGCGGGTTCGAATCCCTGCCCGTATCGGTTTTTTACATTCTATATTTATATAAATTTAAATAAGCTTAACATGGCTATACATGTTTAAAGATATTTTCAAAAATTGATTTCGGTAGTGGCATCTTTTCAATGTTTATCTATACTGCAAAGTTAGAAACATTGGTTAGGATTTTCGAAAGAAACCTAATAGATGTCACCACCGTCCCGATAAAGACGATCACATATAGAATGCTTAATTCACCGAGACGGACAGCGATACGGTAGCTCAGTTGGTAGAGCGACGGGACGGTTTCCCAGTAGTCGCGGGTTCGAATCCCTGCCCGTATCGGTTTTTTACATTCTATATTTATATAAATTTAAATAAGCTTAACATGGCTATACATGTTTAAAGATATTTTCAAAAATTGATTTCGGTAGTGGCATCTTTTCAATGTTTATCTATACTGCAAAGTTAGAAACATTGGTTAGGATTTTCGAAAGAAACCTAATAGATGTCACCACCGTCCCGATAAAGACGATCACATATAGAATGCTTAATTCACCGAGACGGACAGCGATACGGTAGCTCAGTTGGTAGAGCGACGGGACGGTTTCCCAGTAGTCGCGGGTTCGAATCCCTGCCCGTATCGGTTTTTTACATTCTATATTTATATAAATTTAAATAAGCTTAACATGGCTATACATGTTTAAAGATATTTTCAAAAAATTTATTATATACATCAACTATATAAACTTTCTGTCTCTTTGGATGTTCTAAAGAAAACTAATTAAACTTTATATAATAATTAACCCACATATTTTAAAGTACAAGTTGCGAGAACTATGTGAAATCAATGATTTCCTAAGAATTCCCAGTGTCGCTTCCTCGACTAGCTTCTTTTTAATACTTATTGGTGGCAGATCCTAGTTTTGGCTATTGCAGCTCGCTTACAGAAGACTGTTCTTCGCTACTTGCACTATTGCGTATCTTATTGGAAAGCTTATATGGTAATCAATATCGGAAAGTGCGTAACGAGTGATTGTCAAATGACTAATCTCGTATTGATGTACTAAGATGACAATCTCAGTGGCTATTCTAATTCGGTTCGCAACTGTAGTTTGATTGTCACTAAATAACCAATAGCCCTGCTGAAGTATATAATTAGGTTTGGAATGGGCGAGAGAGAGCATGGGTTGACTAAACTTCTCTCTTCCCCTCTAGACCTCCACTCCCATTTTATAAGGAAGGCAATGCTTTTCAACTTTTCATATTTGCAATTTTTCTATGGGCGACAGTATAAATAACAGTAATAATTTAAAGAATATTTATATTTTAGATCTAGAGAGATGCTAAATAAGACTCAACTTGCACAATTTCTAACCGGTATATATTTAATAGCAACCCATATTATGACACAAATACAACATACAGATACTAGAAGTTTCTTTGGAATATTTTCATACGTTTTACGAAACGAAATATGTATTTAGATATTACGATACTTTACCAATTCCTTTGATATATTTTTTTAATATTCAATATGGCTGCCAAATAAAGTCGCTCAAAGGTGTTGAATATTATTTTTCTAATATTTCTTTATGTATTATTATATTTAGGTGATCGAGTCTTTGAGCCAAATCACGCTCGATTGATTTATTCATTTTTGCTTAACAATACTTGTAATAAAACTTTACAATTTATATAATATTAAACATGTTAATAATGTTACACAAATAGTGATCTTGTTCTTATTGCTGCATCATTTAATAAGAAAAATGGTGTATGTGTTGACTTCTAGTTAAGTTTTATGTGGTTTCTTAGTATTACTTTTAAAGCAAGATTATATATATAGGTAGGTTTTACTAAGACATATTTAATTAGATAATAATGAATAGATGATAAGTATATTATCTTTTGTCTTATAAGAAAGGCTCAATAATTATTTTCTACAAATTAAGCGAACAGATTTAACGCATTTATTATATTTCTTTGTTTCCAGTTAAGAATACATAGTAAACATACATCCTTAGATATAAGTCAGAGTACATCTTTTAAGACAACTTGACAAAGACTGTCGGTAACTTAGTTATTTATAACTAAAATAATCTGAAGAAATAGTTTTAAAAGTATCAGGACTGAAGAGTTATTTATGTTTTGTTGCCAAATATTAAAAACAGGACAGATAGTGGCCACAGGTAACATATTATAATTTAATAAAATGCCAAAAAAGTACAAGGCAATAAATAACTAACCTTTTAATTATAATCATTTGAATTATGTTAATTATTTTATTATAATGGTATTAAATTATATGATATGATAAAGCCGTTCTTCTTCAACGATGTGTCAGATGATAATCTTATTAAAAGATTTTTTCCTCATACATATTATTATCATTATCTTACATAATTCAAAACGAGTTTATAATAATAGTTTAGTTTGAATAACTTAATAATTGGATTTTGTATGTAAGTGCAGAATGAATTTTCCAGTATTTGTTCAAAGTTATGACTCGGTAACGTTGTTCAGGAGATAAATAACTCCTAGAGATCTAACTTTATGTGGGAGGAGGCTGGGGGGAAGCGTACCAACTTTTCAAGGTCAGGTCTAGAGGCCAGAGTAGGATTTATATATATTATCTTTGAGATCTGTTTGTCTTTTGAACACCCACCTACAAATAAGAGTTATGGCTTAGCTTTTAATAAGTATTTTAATATATATTTTATTATATAAATATATTTTAGCAATTTTATAATTCAGCATGGAGTGGTTGAGTATTAAAAATGTATGTGGTACTCAAACTTGTGCTAATAATTTATAGACATATTCAAAAGTAGGTAATCGATTTATCTTTACAATTCTTTGTTACATAATTAATCAAAAGTTGGTGTTTGCAGGATATTAAACAGTTTGTAGGGATTTAGATGATTAACTGTTACAAACCCAAATCTTATAATTAGTCAATTAATTGATATTTATAGCATATACACTAATGTAATAATTTAAGTTACAATCTTGTCATCACTACTATTAGATATTCTTAGTACATAATAATGTTTAAGATACATTTCCAAATAGCTATTAATATTAAAATTCTTGACACGTGAAAGATAATCAACATGAATATTCAATACTAAAGCCATCTTCAGACGGCTGGTATTAGAATTATGAACCAAGGATCGAGGAACATGACAACTTACTTGATAATGCTCTTAACTTGGATTTAGGAAGGCTTATGAATACTAAATAACATTATTAATACATTAATTCGATTTTATAGAAATACCTTATCAAATAATATAATATGACTTGTTATCAAATTGGCACTGAATATATAAAAACTATATCACTTAAGAGCCTAACTAGCTACAATCTTAGCCACTTACTCTTGCAATAAATCATATGCATGTATAAATTGCTTTCAATTTGAGCATTGCATCTGTGAACGAATTGTTTTAATGAACCACATCGAACATACACTTTATAGGCCCAAGCTATGTTGTTATTCCATGCATTATCTAATATCCGATACCGGAGTTCAAGGTTGGTCGCGCTGAAAATCGCATCCTACCGTCCCAGGTCTGCCCTTTGCGCTTTTATCAATACGGCTCTGCTGTCAGCGCCGCCTGCCGGCCGCCGCCAGTACCTCCCCGGCCTTCACTGCGCGCGCTCCTCGCATTGCCGCATTTACTGTCTGTAACTCTTTCACCCTCAATTCAATCCTATCAAAATAATCCCGTTTCTTTACCAAATACGCGATGCTCGATGTTACCGTGCACTCAACACTTCTAGTAAATAACAACGGAATCGTTAAATAGCGTAGTTAAACCCCTCGTTCGTTCGTACTGCTATGTTTACACCTCAGCGTATATTTTTGCCCTAAAAGTGTCGTTTTCAGGAGCTTTCAGACGGTAAGTGATTGTGTTTTGAAGTGAGATTGTGGTTGAATGTTATTTACATGGATCCTTAGTGTTATTGGAGATCAAGAGTGACTGGTTACTTTCGTTTAGGAATGAGGTTACTCTCCAAAATAAACAGCGGTTTTTAGCGCGTCTGCAATATGATACACGTCTCTTCTGCGCATGTCAGTTACATTATTAAAGAAATGCATCAATGCAAGACGCGGCGGTATTTGTATATGACCTGTATTACATTGATCGAATTATTTATAGATAACGTGATTATTAACATTCAGCGAGGTGTCATTTGCAATAACAATATTAAAAATAAATAATTTTGTCGCTTGCTTTTGTTGTTAATTTATGATATGATAATAAATGTAAATTAGTTTATTTCTGTGCTCTAAAAAGGTCATTATTAATGAAGTTGCGTACACGAATGACAGACAGCAGTAATAACACTGTTATGTGTAGTTATTTAGATTATATATATATATATATATGTTTTATTGTATTATATAAAAGTTATTTAGTTCTAACAGACAATAAAACTCAGAGGGATGCATGACGTCAATGGACGTTTGACTCTACTGACGTTTAGTGATAAGTGAAGATGAGAACACAAATCTGCATATTTCTTTTCAGACTTTCGGACCATTTCCATTGTAATAATAATAACATATAGAAAGTTATCATTTATATATACATAGTTATATATGTAGTTCATATTGCTTGTGTAATTTAGTAATATAAATATTAAGTAGTATCCGATAAGTAGCTCTTAAAAATGTTAAGGATTTTAGACCGCAAAATTGCTCTACAAGGAGTCTGTGAATTCTGGTTTGAGTGTAAACTACGGAATCTGTAGACTACGAGAATAGCCAGTTGATATAAACATACAAACAAACGAAGCCCAGTCTGCATTAGCATACAAATTACTGATTTTCGCTAAAGCATTACAATACCAGTTTAGGTGCATAGTTGTGTATAAAAAAGGAGAAAAACCGAATGCTTTATTTAAAAACAGTCACTAAAAACTATTGCTAGTTATGATTTTAAATCTCAAAATCCCTTAACACGATTTAATAAAAGAATATTCCTCTTACAACATAGAGATTTTTAAAATAAACACTCTTTTATCCTTATAAAGAAACGTGAGAAAGTGGGCCAGAGTGGGCCAAGTTCAGAGCCAATGCATTTCAATTAACGAGGGTATCTTGAAACCAGTTTTGATGTGAAATGAACCACAAATAGTTGAACATAGTGATTGCATGTTCCTCAAGTTTCATTGTAAGTATGATACAGTTACATTGAAGTTTCCTGGCGTGAAGTCATTGAAGACCCCGGGGGGCCATACATAACATTGCACTATTTGAGTATTACGTTATTTATTTTATTTTTTCTATTCTCAAGAAAACCTCGTATAAAATATAGCATATATATTAATATTCAAAAGAAAGTGAAACTGCCAATAAAACTGTTTACGAATTCAAGAGAGTGCAAGGACTTAGGTATAATTAAACTGTCGAAAATAGTGTTGAGGTCATCCCACATAACAATGGGTCTGACTTCGTATTATTCCTCGTGTTGTTTTATAAAGACACGTTAATAAAACCGGGTTAATATTAATGTTGTTGTATTTTTAATTTACTTAAAGAACTTAAATACTTAAATTATTGTTTTGCAATCTCAATATTACTTCATTGTAATATAATATCGAGAAACTTAACTAATTGGGTGTATAAATTTAAGAAATTCAGTCCTACGTGAATGTCCTGGGAACCATGTCATATTTAAAACTTTTTAGTTTTCTCCCAACAGTGGTATTGAGTTGATTTGATACTTAGTTCTAATAATATTTAATATTAATAAAATTTTACTAACAACATAGTTGTTAATTGAGAATTTTGTATTGACTATTGCTGATACTGAATTTGTTAGGGTCACAAAGGGGGTTGGGGAAAAGTTGAAGGGAGGGAGGGACAAAAGTAAATATTTTTCCATCGCAACTTCTTTAATGTAAGCACAATCACAATCGTATTATTTTTATTTGTTTTGTACTTAACATTGTTGTTCACGAAATTGAATAAACCCGAATTATTTCATTTACAATAGGAATCCCCGCACAATGGATTCCAAATAACCGATAACTTTGATGTAGATGGCCGTTTTCATCAAACCAATGTTTTATTGTTATATAGTTAGTACTCTAGGGTTTATGTAGTCTACATGAGAGAGTCCAGTATGTGTTAGCAAATATTCCCTTGACGACAGTAAATTGTATATGGCTAGCAGCTTCTGAAGCTTATATTTAATGTTGTTGTTAAATCCTCGTTTACCAGCCATTATTAACGTAGGTATTTCTTAGTTCATAAAATACGAATAACACACACAATGCTATCAAATCTCAAACCGAGCAAAGCTTCTACATTGTATACTAGACCGATACACATACATATGCTACATATTTTCTGTGAATGCAAGTTTTATTGCAAATGTTTCTAGTGTGAAAATCGAACCCACGACCACCGCACAATTGACGAAGTAACGACCTCTACGCCAATGGGCAATAGATTCTCAATATATATATATATATATATATATATATATATATATATATATATATATATATATATATATATATATATATATATATATAATAATAATAATACTTTTATTGTACTCCACATTACAGAAAAATAAAATAATGCATCGAAATAATATCATTTATAAAAGTACAATAAGACATATATTATAATAAATGTACTTTTTTGTATATAGTGTAAGTCACGTCAACTAATTTCCCTGACAAATGTTGCGGATGAGCCCATGCCATCAATCTCTGGTGAATAGCCTAATTGGATTCTACGAAGGGTCCGAACAAGGTCAAGGGCCCAATGAAATATCATCACGTTATTGGACACGAGTTCATTTTGGATACACGTGTCTTTAGTATCTCTCCCTTATCCATTTAACTTAATCGTGAGAAATCGTGTTGTTTAAAAGTAAATCAACAGATATTGCTCTAGAGATACTTTTTAGCTGCGTGTGTGTAACAAGAGTGTTTGTGTGTGTACAAGTTGAAATATAGAAACAAATTTAAAACATTCAAGTTTAAAACCACAAAAAATAATAAGACGTGAAATAAAAAAAATGTGGTAAAAAAATTGGCGGTATTCTTCACAAATGGCTTGAATACATTCGAGCACATTATGAAACACTAAGTTACAGCACACTGGAGGCTAGATTGTTAACCGAGCCATTGACCCAGCGCTAATGTATTCCTTTCAAATTCAACACCATTGCGAGATAATTTGTCAATACAAAAAGGCCAGCAAAAAGAAACAAGAATCGTCCTCCAGCGCTGTGAAGGTTGGATTTCATGTTATTGAAACCTAAAACAATGCCGAGACTGAGACGGGTTTTACCTTTATAATTGAAGTTTTGACTTATAACACACACATATAACTAATTACTGTGTGTGTTCTATACACATAGAATTATTGTGTCATTAATTAAAATGAAAAATTAAAATAGGTTTGTTTTTTTTTTTCTAGAAAATATGTAAGTAATTGCGGATTTGGCGAGCATTCATATAAAGTCTGTTTTAAATTCCTGTCTCAACGAGCTGGAAAAATGTTGCTTTGACACGTTTTTAAAGAACCGAGACTTGTTTTTTAGCTTTGCCGCGGGAGTACGGCTTTTACTAGAGCTACTTACATTTTGATAAACTATAATATTTATGGAACATACTTGGTATTTGTTTTAACGGAACTTATTAGGTACTTACTTGGTACCTGGGTATTCATTCTATTATATATTGTAATATCAATCTATTCTAGAACTACGTCAATATATTCTAGAACAATCTCGATAATTTTAATAGATTGTATAATAAAAATTCTGTTCTATATTCAATGTGCGTGCAAAAAACTCTGACCTATTTACAAAATTGGATTTATTGCCTATAAAAGTAAGAAATGATTTACATAGAAGATTTATTTCCTGCCAAGATAATATTAAAAAACTTTTATTCAGATTATAATACCTACCTGAGCTTTTCGGTTCTAAGACGAAGTAGAAAAAAATAATGAGATGAAATACTCGACAGGCCCTTGTTAATTATATGGACACTAACAAATTGTTTCTGAAAACTAAAATCTAGGTCACAATACTTAAAATTTCACGAACACTTCAGAAGTGACAAAATAACGTGGAATGTAAACCTGGTGGGTGACAAAAAAAAAGTAACGTGTTTGCTAAGATTTTACGAGTAGAGATAAGGTTGCCTCTGGAATATCAACGACTTAATAAGAAAAAAAGGTTTCGCTGTCGACAAAAAATATTATAGAATAATAAAACAACTTACATATATAATATAATTTGTTTTAAATTCTTTGATCTTCGCTTTCAATTGAATTCATTGTAATGATACCTTTAATTATTTGGATCATACGTAGCAGATGGTTTGCTTATTAGCTAGCCCTAAGCCAGTAGCGTCTGTCCGTCAGTCATCGGCCTCATCTTCCGGCTGTTTCATAGTTCAATGCCTCGCCAGATCTGCGTCTTGGCGGCCTTCATTACATTCGGCGCATAGATTTGCGTTACCACTATCTTAAGAGATAATAAATTATTACGTCTGTACCAAACTACATCCAAGGTGCGTAAATTAGTTTAGGTATTTCGTACATTGAGAAATAATATATTTTTGAATATGTTATAACATATATATAGTCATGATTTTTAGTAAATCAGCAACCTTGTGACTCATCGACCATTAAGATTTTATATTTTTATGTCGTATATCTAAATAAGTAATTAGAGTCTGTGTCGGTTTTCCTTAAATTTAAACACATCTTTGGGTGCTAATAATAAATAAAAATAAAGTGTTGAATTAAATCTGGTAATAATTTTTATTGTGTGTTAGAATAAAATTAACTCATAATTAACCAAAAACAAAATAATTACAGTCAATACTTAGCACTTAAATTGTTTTGCCAAAATTCAGACACAAATTGATTAGCACTCGCCTACCAGAGCGCTGACATTGAGTTTTGAACATTGAGATAAATTAAACAAACTGACATGACCGAGCACCAAGGAACGCATTACGTAGATAAGAAAAAAAATATATAACAAGTTAGAATGAACGTTATATCGATATTGGAACCTGACAGTTGACAGCCCTGGATCTAAATTGACACGCGAATTACTTAAACGATGATGGATGATGCAGGCGAAAATTGACCTTTTTGTTTTCTGGCTTATTGCCAGCCAATTGAAGACAAAAACAGTTTAATTCTCTCCCCAGTGACACAGCTTCCGTTGCTAACCTCCAAATTATTAATTTACGTAGCCATCATCTTATTTACTCAGACGTGAATAAATTATTTTTTTATTGCACTGCACTGCAGCAGCCGCTGTCGATCATTGGTTTGACATTCAAACAGTCTAGCTAACTCATTGCAGTGACTAAAACTACTACAATATAATAAAGACCTTATCTTAAAGAAAGACGTCTCATTTTCGCCTGTCTTGAATTTGTTAGAACTGCGCCCAGACCTGACGGTTTATTACATTGCACCAAGGGCAAGGGTACACAGTCTGTTTTTATTTGTTAAACAATTCTTGAAACTCATATAGCAAATGTATCTGATATGAATTCGCGGTCGTATCTATTGTTTCTGAGCCGTTATTTTCAATACGCGTGCAACAATGAATGAAGAGCATTCTTAGATTAAAAACAGCCGCAAATTTGTGGTTCCAAGTTGTTTTTTGTTTATTGCCTGAAGATTGGTTATTGTTTGAAAATTACACCTAGCTTATTCTGAATACATCTTTTTTTGCTAGTGAATTAAAATTGATGTTTTACATCAATTTATTCACAGACTTTTGGATATAAAAGAAATAATCATTCATAATATAATTTTGTTTGTTACAGATCTAAATATTTGGGGAGTGACTTAATTACAGCACATTAATAGAAAAATAATCAGGAAAGTACAAAAATTACTGCCAACAGCAATAATAAGTTTAAGTTAGTTTTAGACTTTAGTGTGACTTAGTGCAAAAGTGGAGAAACTAACCGCTGCCAAGAGAAACACCGGGTTCACCCCGGTAACCGACAGGTAAGACGATCACCTATTAATATATATAATATTCTAAAGTTAGTTGTGTTATTTCTGAAGGTCTAGGCTAATTTACTATATGATATTCATAAAAATCATACTTTAATAAGCTTGTTATACCTGGCGTCCAATAGATGGCGCTTTATTAAATAAATCAATGGCCAAAATTACTAGTTGGCCATACATTTTGGTTTATTACATGAATGATCGTGAAGTCATATTATTCATATAAGATTAAAATATATGCTGAGCGGAGTTGAAAACTAAATTACTATAGCTATTAAATATTTCGTATAAAATTAAATTCTCAAACAAATAAAAGGAAACAACCATTTTACTTAATAGCTTTGATGTTTTTGTCAGAAAATAGTCTTTGTGTATCTTAATTGGTTTTGACGCAAATGTTTTTCATAATTATAATAAAAATAAATTAATCATTCGTATCGACATTCAGTTAACACTGCAATTATAGTTAAAAGGAAATCCGGGAGTTTGTCTGTGGTGTGATTAATTAGTTGGCGTCGGTATCTTTCTCATTATCTAGTCAGACGCACGATTTTGTAGATCGTAGGAAAAAAGATTTGCTTGGGTTTGTGCCTTGTACTGATCTACGATTTGAATTAATTAATACAGATTGAGTTTAAATGCTAAGTTAATTTAAATACTGTTTTCTTTTTGTTAAAACATAAGATTGATTATTTTTTTGTTTAAATTAATAAACTAATTTTTTGAATTAAAGTATATTCGTCTACTTCTAATATTCTTATTGTATGAAGTTTTGAAAAAAATTAGAGATTCGCCGAATATTCGGCCGAATTATTCGGTTTACCATTTCATTCTCCGATGAATAAATATGTTTATTTCAGATTAATATTATTTTTTTGAGGTTTAAAATAAATGCTGATTTAAAATTCAAAATAAAAGTTGATTATACTAAATACTAATTGTAGGTTAATAAAAAAAATAATAATATGTTAACCTGTTGTTTTTCGAAATAAATGTTGATTTGAAGCTTAATTGCTTTATATTTTTAAGCTTAATTCAACACATTATTTATAGGATTTTTGACTTATAATCCTAATAATATTATAAATGCGAATAATTCGGCCGAATATTCGGTTTAGTAAGAGTCACCGAATAGTATTCGGTTTTTCGGCGCATCTCTAAAAAATATATATTGAACAATAAAGTTCGTCCTCAACAAGATCACCTTTAAAATGTTTTTAAAATAAAACTTCATTGATATTAATATATAGTATCAATATCCACAGGAAAAGTATTAATATTTATAAACACAGACTTCATAAAGGCGGGTAACAACTCGATAGGTTAGTTAGAAAAGCGACGGAAAAAGATTCCAAAGAGTCGTAGGTTCTCCTGCCATATTGATTTTCATTCCAACATTTATTTGAAAAAATAAATATCCCTGTTGTTTGAAGTAGTAACAAATATGAAACAGTCAATAATCGGGAGTAGTTCATCCATTAAGCGGTAGATATGTCAATAACATATTGTTTACAATGTGACCGCCCATGGCTTCACGCTCGACTTCTCCTTCAATCTGTGATGCGTCCAGACCTGATTGAAACTGATCTTATATTGTATGACAAATATCTTTTCAGTCTGTGACAGTTTCAATTCTTGCTATTTAATTTACTGCGGTTGTTTTGTCTAACAACTCACTTAACTTTTGTCTTGTTTTTGCAATATTTTCATGATTTATTGTGAAATAACTATAGACGGGTTTGTGTTTTATTTCCACATCATTTAGTACACAATATAATTTTTAAGTTTATAGTTATCGATTAAAATAATAGAATCAGACACGATTGAAATAATGACAATAATTATTAAGAAATATTGAAAAAAAAAATATTGTTATTGCTATCTATAATTTGCTTTACGGGGGTTGAATCTTTATATAAATTTTCAGTAATAAATTGTAAGGTTATAGAAGTGTTGTATTTTGTATTTATGTTGTAAAATTAGTAGAATATATTTGTTACTAGAACGTAATATTGATAACAGCTCGTTGGAAGAATCACCTAAAATCGCTTTAAAAAGTTGTCTTTCTTGTACGAGTACCTACATCATGGAAAATAATCTAAATAAATGTAAAATAAATTTAAACATAAAAAAGTATTACTCTATGTTATTGTCTATACAACTATGAGGTCTGGAGGTGGGGAAATCTATATTTCGACCACATAGAATGTTGCAAGAAGGTGTATTTCTTGTTTGTACACCAATGTTTTAACAAAATATAAGCCAAATTAATATTACTTAAATTACAATAAATAATGTAAAACGATTTCTTGTATATAAATATATTTTACAACTCGCATGTCTCAGGGTTACATAGCTACAGGCCACATCCCAAATATCTTAATAGGCGCTTCTCATAAAAGGCCAGCTGCGATCTCTAATAGAACCTCTCACTGAATCGCTATTAAACTGGTAGCTGTCCATCACGTGTACAGAATAATACCGTGCCAGAATAATACCGTGCTGACCTATATACAAAATAAAGGGACACGCTTACCGGAAACAAATAGAAAATAGTACATCTTGGGTTAGAACCTTGTTAAATCAATATTCATGAAAGGAGTCGTTATGCTCTGTCGTCAAAAGAAACAATAAAAAATTTCTTCCGGTGTATACAGAGTCATTAAAAGTGTAAAGCTTCACATATTACATAATTTGGCATCAATATGTAACCAGACTCGGAATAGATCAACAAACAGAAAGGTCAGAAGCCGACGGCCTAGTTTCCGATCAAAGGTCACACATACATCGGCCCGGGAAGTATGATAACGTTCGCAAGGCTGAGAATGCACGCAAATGTTGGCTGCTCCATTACGCAATGTATCTTTGGTAGAGCACGCGATCTATGAATTACATTTAATTTAGTTCACTGATTTGTTTCAGCTGAACCACAATAGACAGGAAAAAACTATGTTCATTGAGCGTGCAAACTTTTGTGGAGGTTTACAAACAAATAAATGACCTTTAATCTTATTATTATACACATTTTGTTTGAGTTATATTGACTCCGTTAAATGTTAATAATAATGGATTATCATCTATTTACCCGTTGATATACACTTATTAACATAATTTCTCTTTTATTAGTATATAATTAACAAAAGCCTGATGTGTGAGAATCCTTCCTTCATCTGAATTCTGTCGGAAATTTCCAAAGATGATATAAATTCCTATTAGGAAAACCTTTTGTTGTTTTCAGATTGGAATTTTCAAATATTTTTTTTCTTTAGACGAGTTTTATAAGAAAACAAATAGATATATATTTCAATATTGTTATATCATGAGAAGTTTCCTTAGTATTTATTTTTATTAATAAAATTGCATCAACTAAAATGTCAGTTATTTTTATGTACACACAACACTAATTAGGTAAAAACTTGCATTTAACTTCATAGAAGAAAATCTTTAGGAAACGTATAATTTGTTAGGTATGTGGAATAAAAATAATCTTCAATAATTACAAAAAAAATAATATAAAACAAGTTATAATTGCAAGAACATTAATGACTAAGTTGCGAAAGCGAAACTTGCAGGAAAATATTTTCACTACTAGGAAGATCCATATGATTTTTGTACCGAGATAAAGATAATAAAAGCTAGTGTATTTATATGAAATATTGTTCAAATAAATCATATAAGAAAAAGGGAAGCGATATAATATCCAGTGATTTAATAGACAATTATTATATAAAGTTACGAGAAGCGCAATCGTGTTTTACGATTGTCCTCAATATATTGTCCTATACATAGTTCGAAGTTTCCAATACGGACAAGAACAATACGGACAAAGTAAAAATCTCCATCTTAAATGCAGTAAATTTTTTTTATTTGCTTACGTTTTGTTTACATTGTGTGTGTGCATGTGTGTGTCTCGGCGATAAATTAAAAAAAAACATGTTCTTATTCAATTTATTCATTGTACTATCAGAATATATAACTAAAAACATGACGTATATTAATAAAATTCTGTTTGCAGTATTATTTATTTTTCATACAATCCTAACCCTCAATCCCCCGCGTTGAAGTAAAGTGCCAAAAACATATTAATGGGTCATTAAATTTCCATATTCCGGGATAATATTAAACTAGGTTGTAAATAGGGCGCGGTGGGGCGCCCTACTTCCAGTGACCTGGTCACTGCCTGACCCCAACCTGATATCAAGAGCAAATGTTAACGGTACTACATATTTAGTGACACATAGTTTTATTTACTTATTGTTCTATCAATGTAACTAGGTTTATATTATATATATACAACATTAAAAACTATTAAAATAAGATGCATTTAACTAAGAAGAAATCATTAAATTAATACACTTTCGATTTCGACTTTTCGATCCAACATATAAATGATTTTCCAAACTTATTGTAAGCTTAACACATCTTTGTACGACTATGAAAATGTCAATTGCGTAAACTTTAAAAGCGTAGGGACATCTAATTGATTTATGAATGTGCCATATAATTTAAGTTGTTTCTGTAATTTCTGTAATAGACTTAATATATAATGTTATTGTAATTGGTATTTTTTTTACATTAAAATACCATGCATTTTGATTAAGTCAGGTCAAACATCAGTCCAGTATTTTTTATGTATATTGTATGTAATAACCTTGTTATTTATATTATATACATATTGTAATTAGACGGCCATATTCAAATCCAATCATACACAAGTCCGTAGTTAATTATTCTCATCTGATGTAAGTCAATGCCGGATGCTGAACCAATCTGTGACATTCACGGTCCAGCTGACACACTTCCGCTTCGCTGAACATCAGAATCTGATTCACTCCATAATTTGATACTGAATGCTTATTTACTGCGAGGCCTCTTTTGGGGTTTTTTTAATATCTTTAAATGAAAATAAAATTAATAATTTATGTTCTTAAATGTATGATTTTATTATCAAAGATGCACATATATATTGTTTTTTTTTCCATTATATAAGGTTATCTATGATTTTTGTTATTTTTAGTTTTGCTGTAACCTTATTTTTTGATTACATTTATTTTTATTTTTGCTATGATCGTTGATATTTGCAATTATTTTGTGCGTTTTTATTTTAATAAAGTATAGTGGTAATCAAATTTTAATCATATAAGAATTAACAGATAATGAGGTAGAGATTAATTAACTTAATCCTAAATATAACTATCTGATCAAGTTAAGTTCAATAACCCGCATAACTTGTATATTTGGAGACATCTAACGTAACCCACACTGCAGTTTAACCAAGTCCTTGGCAAATAGCGTATGAATCACTGTTCTATTTCTTATTTCCTAATAATACATTCAAAACTGCACTGGTATGACGCAAAAGGGACATTGACCTCTGATGTATTACTTGGAATTATATATTCATTTAAAAATTAAATGTAACTTGAATCATAATATCGAGTGTCGTAACTTTGCATACGAATATTTGAAATGCATAATATATTAATTCAAGTTATATAAATATATTATTTTTAAATAAACTTAATAATTTATTTTGTGCTCGTTCTGTATGATATAAATTTTAGATTAAGTAATTTCAAACACGAGTAGCTTTAGAAGTCAACGAGTAACTTTTGAAGCAAGAGACAAAATTACCTTTAATAAAGAACGTTATTCTGGCATACGACGAGAACTAGACTGTCTCCGCTGTATATGTAATATATATTCTGTGCACTCGCCTAATTACAAGAGAACTTTCGCTAGAAGTCATGTCCAACAAGCTAGCATATCTCAAACCTGATCCTGCCCGAACTAACTCGATTTGTGGTAACAGCAGGAAAGCTTAATTTGATATAGTTCGAAATTTGAAAATGTGCTCGAATAACTTGAAATTACTAGGAGATAACAAGAATATAATGTCAGAGAGTTAGTTATAGTATGCATATAGATGCATAAATCAAAGTCATAGTCAAAAATTGACTTTGATTTTGATATAGTTCGAAATTTGAAAATGTGCTCGAAGAACTTGAAATTATTAGGAGAAAACAAGAATACAATGTCAGAGAGTTAGTTATAGTATGCATATAGATGCAAAGCAAACAATATATGTAAAACTTTAGCAGTTATTTATTATTTCAAGATGTCTGCCAATTAAATGGACGTAGAATTTACAACAGACGCGCATAATGATGTATATTTATGACTTCATTACTAGTATTGAACGCTCCTAGCGAGTTACGGAGGATTATTTTAAAGAACCGCTTTGTTCTTTGAAAGGGATTGTTTTAATAAGAAACTAGAACTTTCGCCGCTTCGCCATTTTATTTCGTAATTGAATTGAATGGATGAGCACGGCTTATACAGAATCCCTTATTAGATAAATATGCTTTGTTTTATGTAGCGAAGGGAATTGTGGTAACTCTGGAAATAATAAGTTGAAAAAGAACTCCTTTTGTGTTAAGAACATTTATCTATCTCGTAGATTATAGTCTTAAGTATTCAAGAATGGTCGGTCGAAATTTTAAATTTTATTTGCATTGATGTTAGAAATATGTGATATTGAACTATTATAAGTAAATGCTCATTATGTAAGAGAACTATATAATCATATACTCAAGTAGTTCTCACTTCGTAGACTATTTTATCAAACTACTATTATCAAGCACTATCGATGACCTTTTATTCTCCAATGTACAGTACACCACACAACATCATACAAATTAGTGCTTGTGCGAAAATCGACTTTACTCCTATGACATAAAAGCTACAGGTGAGTTGTCGTGTGTATCTCCTTGGAGGGTAGTGTATTTTGTCCTCCGCAAGTCTAATCAAATGAGATAAGAGTATACATTCTGATTTCCCTCGCGAGAAACGCTAAATTCATTTAAATGATTTTTGTTATTGTTTGTTTTTTCAAGGAAATGTTAAGAAAGTTAAAAAATAGAAAAAAATATATGTTAGATATATTTTATATAAAAAATAAACAAAAATTATATTTTATTTCCAAAAGATATATCAAATTAATTCTCGTAAATCATTATATGAATATCATTATGTACTGTACGAGATCTAGGAACCATGGGGCATGGACCCCTCCGGCGGCCGTGGAGCGCTCAGCATCTGATGTTACATCCATATTAAGGACAATTGAAATCTATTTCATAATAAATAAGAAGGGAACAGATATAAATATTATATATAATACTATATACTAATTATAGCATGCTTTTATTTAAAACAAAAGAACTTCAAGGACAGTTTCGCAAGGATTTCTCCCCGGGGTGTTGCATTTTCTTTCTGTCATATAATATTCTATATTTATATTGCAATTACTAAGAAATAACAAATATAGCCCGAAGCAATTGAACGTCTTTTACTTTATTTAATGGAATATTATTGCAAATAAAACTTATAGTAATTAACTCAATTAATTCTTAATTATTAAGAATCTTGGTTATAAATAGCTTCTAATATAGTGATTACTTAGTTAAAAGGTTTCAATTTATATTTAATTAAATACCTCAGCATGTTCTTGATATTAAATTCCACTGACAGACAGACAATATGTGCATTCAATGTTCGTCGGCAGTGCGTCTTTATGACCACATAATAATTGGTACACTGAGAATTTGGCCCACATTTACAATTATATATTTTTTTAATATTATACCATTGTGGCGTTTCTTGTTTTAACGCTTTTTCTTTCAAATAAACAATAATAGTGTTCTTCAGACAATAACAACAACGAAACATAGATAGACCGTTGATTATTATATAAATTATTTTATAGCAATAGTCTAACAAACATAATACCTGTTTTATCTTGAATATATTTTTCTTATAAAATACATAAACAAAATTGAGAACAATCGAACAAAAGACTTATAATGTAATAAGGGTCCAAACAAAATATACCTATTTACTGTTAACTTTGCCTTTCAGTGAATGTCAGACGAAAATCAAATAACCAACATCAAAGAGACGTTTATGTATCGTGTTCTGAAATAAAACACGCATCTCGTTGGACGGTTACAGATTTCATCGCATCCGGCGCATGCGCAGCCAAAACCACAGGGTAAAGAGAACAGTGGGTCAACCAATCTGGCTTACATGTGGACGTGGAAACTATATCACAATTTTTAATAAATATTGTTATACTGCTATATAAATGAGTTCATTTTTTTTGTCTCATTCGTGAGTTGCGAAATGATTTATTACTATAATATGTAAGCCCCGTACTGATAAATCATTCCTGCCTCCATGTAAATTAAAGTAATGATCATTAGCAAACGCTAGTTAATTGCGTTAAAATAATTGCTAAGACTACAAATAAAAAGAAAACCGATAACTGATAAGCGACCGGTCCTAATGGCGCATGCAGGAGAAGGTGCGAACTCAAGAATCTCGGGAATAAATCAGAGAAATCGTGAGTGGAATTACACGATCTACCCGCGAGTAACTAATTTGTATGTAACTGAGGTACGGCCAGAAAGTAATTCCAATGTTGTGAATACATGAAAGGGGAAAATATATTCCATTATGTATATCAGGTAATTTTATACATTTTGTTTATGTATTATTTTCAATCAATTTTATTCTCGGTTTTTGGTAAGTATATAAGTTTTGCTCAAATTATGGTAGAATACTACATAATAATTTATTTTATTGTAACAAATATAAAAATTGTTTTTTTTAATCCTTATTTCTGTATTTTACTAATGGTAAACATTTTCTAAGTTAATTATAATATGTAATAACAAGTATTTGGAACATTTGGTAGTTCGCATATAAATTGTAGTGATTTACATATATAGGAGAAGATATTAATAACCATTGCAAACTTAGACAATCAGCTAATGAGTTTGCTCAAATATTTGAACTTTACAATTTCTTAATGAAAATATTATTTAGAATTATACCTAAAATTAATATTAGATGATTTAATAGTGTTAGCAAAAACTTGTATACTTCTTCAAATTATTACTTTGTTTTATTTGAATTATAAATGTAAATTGTAAATGCTAGCTCATTTATATAACAACGTCTGTTTTAAACTTTCCAATAATTAAATACTTACCTAATTGCTCTCCGATCTTAATAATCTCTGAATGAATGTTTGAAGCACGAACTTAATTTACATTATGTTTGTTTAGAATTCATACAAAAACAATATTTAGACGATTTAACATACAGATGTTCAATTAACCAAAATTATCTAATAATATTGGTAGTCTCTTAAACATATTTAATATTTATTATGCAACATTAGATCAGATATTCGATTTTCCCTATTTCGTGGGTAAAAAATTTCCAAAATTAATGATACAAACATTCACGTAATATTATATAAGTGGAACAAAACCATCTTTGTAATGTAATGTAATGTAATAAATCATCATTTTTAATTATATTAGTATTTTTATTTATATATAAAAAATCTAAAAAAGATCTCTACTATGAGAGTGACAAGGAGAGAAATAGGTACTTACATAATACATATATAATACCTATTCGTTACAGGAATTGATTAACAAAATATGTACAATATGGGAAATATTTATTTTAAATATGTAGTATGTATATATAATGAAAACATAATACAAACTGGGTTTGAATTGGAGCCCGCTGCTCTCCTGTATTAAATGTCATTTACGTTCGAAAAAGATGTATACATAACAAAATATTCAAGGCAAGGATAACACAATTATTGAAGTGACGGGGACGGGGTCCCTGAAGTTCAAGGTTCGATTTGATGAATTTTGATTTCTTTTTGACGAATATCTTTATAATTATTTAAGAATATAGATTCTTATATATTTAGATAATAACCAGTGAAGCTAAATTTAAACTTTAGCTTCAGGTCTAAGCATTCCTAGCCGTCATCTCGTCCCTTGAGATGTGCAACGTGGATCTCTTTGAAGGTCTACTCATTAGTTTATATGATGATAGATTGAATTATCTGAGAAATTACTTAATTGATTAAATATTATCTTCTACTTTCATAGCTCCGAACAAAAAACAACGATTCTTAGCACCTTTCCTGTTATTTAGTTTAGCGTTTTTACAACTTCTATGATTCATCTCAATTTAGATGATAATATATTTAAATAATGTGAGATAAGATAACAAATTAAGAGTAACAGTCTCTAGTTTTATATTATCAGTTAAGGAATATTGAAGTGATATATCTATTGTTTTTTCTATTAACATCTATTTTTCTTTCAGATATAGTGTCATCCTGACTATATCTACAACATCCTCTGACGGGTTTTCGTTGATAAACGGTAAGTTAAAAATAATTTAATTTAATTACAAAATATTTTTTTATTGGTCACAATATATAGAAATATATCTCTGCAAAATTGTTTATTAATTCTTTTTGAGTACATCGGATATGGGAGATGATAAAATTGTTCATTTATTATAATTGAGTCAATGACCTCTGCAAAAATACTAATGATATTATGAATCAGACCCTTCTTAGTTCTCACTCGCCATTGAAGTTACCGCTTATTAAGATACATTCAGTAATTTATGAGAAATAATAAAGAAAGAAATATACTTGCAGTTTCAATCCTAAACGTGTTATTATTAACTTATCTTAGATAAAGTTTTCTAACCCACAAAAGGATAATTTAAAATGTAAAGGATAGCTAGATACCGTTGCAGTCAGTAAAAAATCATAAAAACTGTACCTATAAACAAAATATAATATAAAATTAAACATTATTGTACCTTTATGTATTTGCAGGTAATTCTCTTAAAAGCTTCTTATTCTCCTTAAATAGTCTTGTATTGTGCAGAAGTTGTTTAAAGACGGACAAAATTATTATTGTAATAGAAAATACAACGGCAGCTAATATCCTTGGCTTAACTCTGAAACCAATCTAGAACTGAGAAAATTTATTTTCAACGTATAAAGAACGTAAACATTTATTAAATATAAACCAAATTAAATCATTATTTGAAATAAATACAACTTATCAATTAGTTACAAAAAAGTTTTCCTTTTGTATCATCATTAATAAAACCGTTTAAAAAAAATAATTCGTAGCAGTCTCATTACTGAACGCTGAAACTGTAGCTATAAAGTCGGCTTTAGACTCGAGGACGATACAAGGGCGAGGAATGTCAGACGGTCACTTGCCTAATTACGATTTAATCACAAAAGTAAACTATTATACGTAATCGACAGTTTATTTGTTTGATAACAGCGATAAGGTACACAGAGATGGACTCAATCAAATCATTTATGTTATTAATTTTATACACAAGTGAATAATTGTTACTTGAAAGAAGCTTATATTTTTATTAAATACTGTTCATTTTATTAATGATAAATAATATATTATCAAGAGGTATTTGAAATGAGGTATTTTTACTTAAATATGTAAAGTGAATACTTAATTTATACAACGACTTAGCGAGGTAATGTAGTGTACAATAGAAAGAGGTAACAATCTTAAGTAAAGAGGCCAGCGCATTTGACTAGTGCACTGGAGGGAGGCGTCAAGGTCACTGGTGACGTCACGCGCGCGTTGACCTCCCGAAAAGTAATGGCCGATGAGTTGTCGCTTGTCGCTATATCGATGTCGGGCTTTGGTAACAAATAGTTAGCACTTTGTATTTGGATGCCTTACAGAACAAAAAATAAGTTTTATATACGTACATATAATCAGTATATAATAAATACTTAAAGTTATCGAACTTTAGAAAATATTTATTTTTAATTTCGACTACAACGAAATCTTGATAAGTTCTAACTTTGAATGTTTAGTTTGTTTGAATCTCCTAAATAATATTACATGTCTAACGTTGAATATAATTGAATATAGAGTGTTGGGAGTCTAGACTTGAATCCGACAAGAGCCCTCTTAAGTTATTAGTTTAAAGAAAAGTTATGTCTGGATCATTCATCATTATATTAACTAATTAATTAAAATGAACATATTGAGATAATGAATATAGAGTTTAGTTATTCATAATACGCATTAACTACCTAGATGGCGCTACAAGTTATTTAACGCATAACAAATTTCAAAATTAAGCAATCTCTCCATAGTACCTTTACAATGTAATTTACAGAATATGATGAATTAACTAAAGCATCTTAACGATATGTACCTACTTAAGATGAAAACTAATTAAAAATGTTCAGTCGTGTGATACTCTTTAATTACGAACATGCTCGTAAAATTTGGTGAAAATGAAGAAATTACAGTATTTTCACAAATCGTTGACTGAGATAATAACATCTTGTTACGTAAGTTGTAATTTATTTATTCACTATGAAATTATTGTCTTTTTTACAAATATTGTCAAAATCATGAATTCATTTTAAAACATTCCCTGCCCATGTTAAGCTTATTTATATTTATATAAATATAGAGTGAAAAATAAACCGATACGGGCAGGGATTTGAAGCCGCGACTACTGGGAAACCGTCTCGTCGCTCTACCAACTGAGCTACCGCATGATACGCTTTATTTTTCCTTCTATATTTATATAAATTTAGGTATGTTAAATGTTTAAATATGATGTTTTCTTAAGCGGAAACTAAGAACCTTTCTAAGCCCGTATCAGCTTACATGACCAGCAAAAAGCTTTCTTGTTGCTGAACAATATGTATTAATGTATACTTCCTGAAATTCTAAAAGTCTTTAGAAAAATAACATTGTTTATCTTTTATTGTGAAAAATTAACTATAGTACCTTATGACTCAATGAGTAGTTTTGATAATTTTTTAGTTTGTTTTAGACACTGTATGGGATTTACCAAATACATTTTTAATTATCTTTAAACGGATAATACTTGCTGTATTTTTTGTTCTAATGGCAAAATGTATAACCACATTGTATGTTTATAATTTATATTCAAGAATACAATTCCATTGAAACATCCCTAGGAGATTATGTATAATTTTGTATAACACGATTACTGTAATTTGTATCATAATAATGTATAAAACTTACATAATACCAAGAGTTAACGGGTGGTATTTTGGAACGTCTCAATATACAAGGGGAGATAAGGAGACAAAACACTTGCCTCCTATTATCCTCAAACAGGATACGCGTGTAGGTACTTGCCTACGCGTCGCACGGCTGCGGGATTTTATTAGCAGCATATTTTATTAGCAGCATACTTTATTAGCAGCATATTTTACATCAGGCTGTTGGTAAAATTCCATTCCGCTGGTAATAAAAGTGCTATTGTTAGTGTCATTTTGTCACCTTGGTTCGTGAGTACTCAGCGAACCTAAGGTAATCCCACAATGCCTGATAAATCGCCCTCATTTGAGACTTCACAATAGAAACTCATTAAGCCCGGACTTACAAAGTGACGAACTGTTTTTATTTCGTATTCGTTTAATATTTTCTATTCTTGGTTCGCTATAGATTCATTTGCTAAAATTTTTGTAAAGAAATATTTTTGCTTTGTGTTTAGATATACCGCTCATAATTGATGAAGCTTTTAAAATTACCAAAAAATTCAATAATAACGTTCTTCCTGTTCACAAAAAAATATATTTAATAAACAAATATCCTTTGAAAACCAATCTAGCTTGTTTTATTGTTAAGTTTCTAACATAGTTATAAATTCTTAGCAAGTATATTGAGTCTTATTGAAACGCTGTCATATGTATTATTAATAAATACATAAGACATACCTTAACGAGGTACTTAACAACTTAGTTGAGAATGAATCATAGTTTCAACTTACATTAGTTAAGGATTAAGTCGATCTAAGATGTCATTATGACAATCTGAATCACCGATTGCTTCTTTTTCAATTCGTTTATCCATGTCTTAGTTAATTTTATTATGTTAAAGACTGTAGTCTGTCTGTCTGTCAGATACGTCTTGCTTTTTTAATATATTTTTATACAAATATGTTTTTGTTGCCTTGAATAATATATTTTTAGCTAATATATCAAATTTAATACTTTACTTTTAGGCTAATTTAAGGCTGATGTTGCAAAATTCATATTGTCGTTAAGAGATGTGATTGATCATGACTCATGATCCTAATCCATCGATCATGAGTTCATGTCATTTTAGATGTAAGCCTTTGTACATGACATGATGCTTAACTTTGAAAGGTTTGTCTTGATACCATCAATTATGTTCGCTGTTAGGTAAGACTAAATATATTAACATGTTAGATAACATCCTGTAATTTGACAAACTAACTTAGCAAAAATAACTGAATATATAATAATAAATGAAACTTATTTATAAGATATAAACATAACATTGTATGTTGGAATGTAATAATTAGTGAATAATTTTTATTTCATCTCGTTACTCCGTGGCACGTCGCTGAATGTAACTTAAATGAGGCTTATATTTTCATTACTCCATTGATTCTACGAAGGACCTGTGGCAGTTTACAATTTATGACGTCATTACTCAAGCTAGCCTAATTGATTACTTTGTTTACTTCATGAGCCTCCGCCGACAGTCACTTTAACTTCAACCAATGAGCTTAACTTTAAATAAATGTTTTTTTTTTTTTTCATTCTTATTTCGTATTCTGCCAGAGACTTAGATATAATCACTAATACAAATCATAATGTGTTTATTGGCCACAAGTTCGTGTCAGATTTGTAAAGTCGGGTCACACAATGAGCTGTTAAAATAGTTAGTGCACGTAACAGATGACCGATAAAAGAGGTCATACAAATAAAACAGTCAAGGTGAAAAACACTGCCTACATCTATCAGTGAAACAACTTTAATAATTTGATGTAATTTATCTATAAATAAAGTATAACACCGCCATGTTATAATAAATGTTATTAGGTGGGTAGTTCTATAAAGTTGAATTAGTTTAAACAGCTAGCTAGTCGTGAAATAACAAAAAGTACAAACTATAATATTCTTCAGGTATGGCTAATGGCCGCGGGTGTGGTTGTCGGCAATACGATGATACAAAATATGGACAGCGGCTTGAAGTCGTCTATAAACTGTGTTGCTTATAACACAGCGGTTCTTCGTTCATTATTTACGATTCCAAAGAACATAATGATTGGTCTAGGGGCCAATGACCGACCTTGCTTTCAAAGTTAACGTAACTCAGTTGAAATTATACCATTTTGTCACGCACTGTTTGACCATTCCGGTGTTACATAAAGATTAAAATAACATCAACATAGGTTGTACCCAAAATAATATCTTGGATAATTACAAATGATCTCCAAATAATAAGAAAGAAAAGAAATCAAAAATGCTTAGCTTAACAGTCACTTAAAATACAAAATTCATTGCCTATATTTTACTTAAAAAAATATATAGTATTGTTAATAATTAATATAGAAGCTCAAGAAATACTGATACAGTAGTGTCCAGTCGACGGTCACTCCTACGTAAGTCAAGTACAATAGCATGAGGTCATAGATGCATTGCTATTTTGTGGGTGCAGTAGTCATTTACGCCGCCAATTGCTGCGGCAGACGACCCGTCGGATGTACCAATTGTCCCATCACCCACCGCACCCAAACATACTGTACTGTACTACTTATTCTATATTACAACAAATTGCTTGATCAATTTATAAACATTTTTTGGATTTTTGAACAAAGCATTTTTTTATTATGATTGCTGCCGCTATTGTTAAGTATAGAACATTAAGCTTAAAATTAACAAGTCTTTTAATTAAAGCTGATGAAAGTTCTTCATATTTCATAACTTAAGGACCTTTCTATTAACTTTCTTGGTTAATCTCATTAAGAGAAATAAACTTACTTGGCTTAAATTTCGTCGGTCATTACGGTCACTTTTAGGATTTAGATTGGTTGGTCTTCTATTAAATCTTATAGTATTATTACCTTGATTATTTTTATTTGTATGTAAAGTCACAATTCTTTAGTTAAAAGTGAAAGACTGTGATGATCACAACTTGGTCTGTCCGTAAATAGCAACATCACTGACACACCTCACGTTCGTAAATGATCATTTCAACAATTCTAAGTACATGTGGACATTGGATTATCAGTGGATCTTATGTCTTAGGTGATAAACGTTATATTGGCAAAACAAATAACAAACATTGCATAGTTATATTTAAATTCACCGTAACAATGATTTCTTGTCCTCATCATATTTGTAACCTTAATGTGTTAACGGAAGTTGAATTTCTAATCCCATAAAAATAAAAGATAGCATGTAAAAGACTCTTTATTTGAAGCTGTGTATTCTGCAGCCGAAATTTCTTGTTGGCTTATGTTCTTATTGATATACATCTTAAGAATCTGTACAATGTACACTAAGGTGCATACTAATTCATTTCCAGAGTACTGTAATTGTAAATAATCTCCGATTTCCCAGTGGACCTGTCGGCACACTTAAAGCGAGTAAAATCTGCTGAACTCGTTTCGAACCAATCATGTCAAGTATCAACATTGTATGCTATAGCGAAGTACGTTTAGACTTTACACATTTTTCGCTGATTTGTAACGTATCATTGTAGCCTTGAGTTTGCATATGACCTCGTTGAGATCGCAGATCACATAATTACCTTGTATTACTAAATTATTACGCTACCATTGATTATTACCACAAATACCTACCTAACACTAAATTACTGATCTGTATAATTATCTGTCCTGTGGCCTCCAATTAAAACCAAGGTATTCCTATACTAAAATATGTAATTTTATATCCCGTACACTATAAGTACTTTAAGATTTCGTACTATTTTAAAATAAGCTCGGCTATTTATTAGACACTTAAAAAATAGAGGTCAAAGAAATTGTGTAATTCTTTTAAATATTTTATGCACGAGCATTAAACAGTAAGATCGTTCACATTTAAAAATAGGTAAGTAATAATAATACTCATAACATTACCTAAATAATAACTATAGGAATATACTTTAGATTTAATAAGCTTATTGAGAAAACTATCAAAGTATCAAACACTTCAATATCAGACTGTATATAACTGTTTTCATTATCACGGCCACGTGAGAGAACATCTGTGGACTGAGCAGGATGCTGGCCCTACATCGGTCGACGACTTACTCTAAAACAATTGCCAAATTATTATATTTCTTGTCAAAATTTTTCAGTTTAATCATAGAATATAGAAGATAGAAATTGTTACCAAAATTACTAATGCTTATTGTGATAATAAAAATCGAAGAGTTCAATAAATAATTTAACAACTAACAATTGTTAAATTTATAGCTAACTTTGCGTGAAGTGCCGCTTGTCTATTTACTCAGTTGTTTCGTTTAATTTATTACAAATGAGGTTTCAGTTGTTAGGAATATATTTTAAAGAATTTATGAGTCGTAAATGAGATGCATAGAACCCCGTATATTAATTGCCAATTAGGAATGTAGTGTTACCGCTTAGATAGGTTGTTGAGTCTAGGGTGGAGTAAAATTTTATTCAGCCTTAATCAGTTAATTAAGTTTATTCAATATATTGGTTCTGTGGAATTTATTCACTCAATTATAGTTGTTGTATAAGACATATTTTCCGCCAGATCATAGCTACATCATTAGACATCATGTAATTAATCAAAATCAAACAAATGTCAATCAAATTAATAATGATCGTAAATCAATATCATTCATTCATATTATATTAGTGTTGTTTTTTCTTTTTATATAGTATTTATAAGAATTAAAAATATTCTCAAAGTTACAACGGAAACAACATCTATTTATAGAAGTACTCAAAAATAAATGTCACTAAATTGTCCGCACGAGAATGGCACCTTTGATAAAAGTACGAGCAACTAAAATAAATGTTTTCGAGTGTCACATAAATAAATCTCGACGTTTTTTCCTTTGTGTGATCCGTTTGATCCTCAAGTGATCAGATAAGCTATCATTCAAGCTAGATGTGGCAATAATCCAAGCTTGCCTCTCATTACTACCACTATCCTGATACACTGGTTTCGCTAGTAGTTCTTCTATAAATAGTGCTGTGTCATCGTCTACGTAACGGTTTATGTCAACACCATCTTCAAGACAAATTCCACCTTATGTTTTTCATTCTAGGGCTTAAAATTCTGTTTTAATGCAAGTGTGTGTTAAGTTATTTTATAAATTAAGCGCTACATGCACAGTGGCCCAGTCGCAAGTGGAATGAATTTCGTAGACTGCTTGCACTTTCAATAAGTCGTTATGAGTTGATTCATTATTGGCTCTCTCCTAATAACTTTTACACCGCTATTACCACTGCAAGTAGTTTGGTCTGCATATTTGTATTACTGTTATTATACTATAAATGTCTGCTTCGTGATTGGATAATTTAGTTAGTGGAAAATAATTCTAGATATCCCACTGTTTAATATTACTTTAAAACTACTATTATTTGATATTGATATTAATAAACAAAACAAATTCAAATTCAATTTATATTAATTAACAAAACAGTCGATATTAAATAAAATACAAAAGTAGTTCCAAATTTAATTTAAACTATCAAAAAGCAATTTCTTAAGGGAAATTACCATATTAGCTTGGAATCGTGTTGCCAAGACACGATTGCACTATCCCATCAATTGTTAAAGAACCCGAACCGGATATTATCAAATTTCGGTAGTCCTAAAATGTAGAAGCTAATTGATTCCGTTAGGTTATACGGAATTACTAAATTGAACGTTTCTGAGTATTTTTGACCGGCATCAAAAATTGTTTGTTACTCTTAATATTCAATAACGTTGTTTTCAATAACCTTCCTAAGCGTCTGCTATTATGATAATAACATGTAAATTGAATTTGAATAACTACATCCCTTTTCATGATTATAAAACATATTGGGGTCACAGTCTATTATTATTTAACAAAAAAAAAATAGAGTCTGATCGAAAATATTATAACTTATATATGGTTATTTTAGACTATGTACATACATGTATACCTACTTTATTATATATCAATATATATTAACAAGATAAAGTTATTAAAATGCAGCTCACATTTTATGTACTGTCTGTCAATAATTTATTTGTCGTAAAATTAGTAACGTCCTTGCAGTTAAATTTTATATATTTTCCTTACATGTTGAATAACAATCCATTGAGGTATATTACATTAAATATAACCAAATAATGAAAGTACGTATATTAAATATTATGAATACTGGGAAGGTTTGGTTGTACATTTTGCAATATGAGGAAAATATTTTCTGGTGTTCAAAAAACCTAATATAAAATACAACTCCCTAAATGTATGATATTGGTCTTTTGACTTTATGAAGCCTTGTTCTAAACAGAATAAATAATGTGAGGATATACCTACGGAATTGTTTAGAAAAAACAACGACATTTGTTTTTGTTATCGAGATCATAAATTGTCATAAAAAATGCTATTAAGAAACGAGATTCTGTTTTGGACGAGTTGTCCTAATATGTTCCATAGTGAAATAGTATTAATATTTCATTTCATGTAAAGAAACATATATAATTGAAAAATTTAATAAAAATGCAATTTCGAGTTGTATTCAGGATTTCAGGAATAAAAGCTGATGTTTATTTGTACTTCTTATATCGTGTTTGAATTTTAAATTATATTTTTTCTCTTCAACAAATGGATCAATGACCTCATGTCAGTTGACAGAAAACGTCAAAAGACGTCGGCCATTATTGCTCATGCTAATGTTTTATTCGTTGAAGCGAAAAAATAATTGACAAAATAAATAAATAATCAATGAATTCTTTATTTATTTACATTACATTATATTTTTTTATTAATAATATGTTTTCGAACTTACATTACTTATTCGTATTGTCCTATAATCGATTTAAATCTGGATCACGGAACATATTGTTATTTTTTATTCGTAAATTGGACCGTTTTTATTTTCAAGTGTAACGTGTTAAAAGCAGCCATAATAATTAGATAAAACATGTGACTAATCTTCTTATAGTCGGTAGGTCTTGTAGACTGCAGGTATTGGCTGGACCGGAGTCATACAGGCGTTTGATAAAATATAAGCCTAAAGTAGATAATACAGCAATGTTTCGTATGGTGTCTGAAAAAGTCGGCATCCCAAAACACCTGCCTTTCTTCTTCCTGTCCTTTCCGTCATCAATTTCCATGTGCCCAATGACTCAACATAAAAATATATATATATTTTTTTGAAAATGTCAAAATGTATGACGGTAGTATTTATCATTGTCTTTATCATTTCTTATTTTATCACCAAGGCAACAAGTATTACCAACAAAAAATATTGCCAAATATAGTGGTATAATATAACTTTATTTGATATATTACATTTTGTAGAAAAACTTGTTCCATAAGGCGAAAAGGGTTTTGATAGTCGACCCTCATGTAACCATATTCAATTTAAATTGAATTTCTTAATACATATGGAGAAATGGGTTTTTGATTGAATATTATGTTTCCTGAAAATCTAAATTGATAATAAGTGTGTTTAATAAAGTACATAATATATAATTTTAGTTTACTTGTGTATTAAAGTTGAAGTTGTTAAGCAAATATTTCTTTAAATACGATAAACCTTAAAGAAGTTAACAAATATATTGTTTACTAATTATTTGTAATTGTTCTTATATTGCAATATAAATTATGTAGTTAATAAAACAATATTATAGTCGTGTTTATTTTTCAATAAAGAGGACCTCTGTTACGATATCAGGCTTTTAATGCTATGGCTATATCAAAAAGAAAAACAACTTCCCTACTACGGATAATGGCTTCGTCGCGGGGGACTTCACTAACATATATACTAGACACAAAGTATACCCAGACTCGAAACAACAATCTGTTTATCACAGAAATAATTGTGGGAATCGAACCCACGACCTTCAGACTAGTAGTCATTAACTACTTCACCAACAAACCATTGTTGTACTATTTATACTGTGTTATAAAAAATGTGGAATTTATATTTTTTTGATGTAAAATAAATAAATTGTTCTCATTTATTAATCTAACTATCTATATATATATCTAATATTTTAGTTATGATGTTATTGAAGTGTTAAAATAAATAATTTTTAAACGATTATTCAAACTAACCGTTAATGGTAATAATCTATGAAGTCTTATGTAAAAGCAAGCAAAGTCGCGATATAAACTAATGGTACATAAAATAACTATGATAATAATTTCACTCTGAACGAATGACATAACACAAGTGTACGAATGAATGGTTCTTTGTTGAACCACTTGTTAGGATGTGTTTTAAAATGATATGTTAATGTGATGTTAGCTGCAAAGTGAATCGCTTTGTACCTTTTTTATATCTGTTTCAGTAGTTTGATTTTTATTTAGTTGTTGTTTGATCAATTAATGGAGAAGGAAAAAAATGTATAGCATAACTCTTAAGTATAAATGTGATTGTTTATACAAAAGAGGGTGACCGAAGTAGATGTATGGAATTGATGAAAAATCATATGCCAAAGTAGCAAGCCTCCACTGAAATGACGTTTGATATAAAAGAATTAAAAAAATTAACATACTACACTGATCCCAATTATTTGTGATGAGGGCAGGTGGATGGTTGGTGAACTAGATAATCTCTAAGAACTACTAAGATTCTGTCCATTACAATAAATTTATATATGGTTAAAATAATTATTATTATATATAATTTTAGATTATTTGTTAAATAGACATTGAAGCAACAGTGATCCCAGCGGGGATCTTTATGGTTAGCCGTGTACGTTCACAAGATAACATGGCACTTCAAATCACCTTCTGTTACCGAACGAAGATTTATCCATAAGTTTTATTAGTTTTATTATATTTACATCTGATAATGTTGATCAACATGGCTCCAGAATCACAACGCCGTAAGATTTGCCTTTTGTTTAAATGAAAAATAGTATGTAAGGACCAATAATCTAGTCTGATGACGTAAACTTAAATAGTGTAATAGAATAAAAATTGCTTTTATTTATATTATGATGTTGATAAATTAATATTATTAATTTAACGAATAGACATAACATAAAAAACCTATTGATACTGCAAACCAATTAAATAAACCACCAGACCATAGATATGATATAATAAATATTAATAGTTTAAAATCATTATGAAAGCGTATCTAAACCGTAACATTTTCAAAATATTTTAAATTATTCAAAATGATTCGTGGGTCACGGTGCTCTGATCCCTCAGCGGACCGATTCCCGTTACGATACGAAGATTAAAATTTAACTCAACCAAAGAAGTTTCGAGAAGGCTGACTGCATTCCTTGAGTTGTGTTTTTCTATTCGTTACGTCAGGGTTCATTAGCCCATCAGTTTTTAAATCAGGTCAAACATATAGGTTGAATTGTTAGTGGTTTTAGTTTACCATGTTTTATTTTATGCATTATATTCGCCATCTTTCGAACACATTAGTGCCGAATAGGCAATTTGGCAGCGAAAACTATTATGGAAGCAAGATTGTAACCGCAAATCGTTTTTCCTGTGCAGATATAAAACTATGTTAACGACCTGCCTAAAATGTTTTTGTAGATATTACTAGAAAATAATATGAATTTATATCTTTAAAGTTTCGTCGTAGTGGATTATCTTTCCCGCACCCCATAAAAGACATATCGCCTCCTCAGTTTCCATAGAATGATTTTTCATGTATCGTATTTCTTATCCTTAGATTTATAGAAAAATATGAAACTTTAAGATTCAAAGTGATATAGAATATATTTAATTTGTATTGAATACATTATTAAAATATTAACGGTTATAAAATAATCCTCAAATATTGTAAGTCATTAGCTCTAACAAGGATATTATAAGCATGGACACACTTGTAACCATATAGGAAACATTAGATTCACCCTCGCATACTGACCCAATAGACGAGGAATGGTCTAAAAAGGAAATCCTACTTGCGCAAGCGCAAGTGATATGAGTGCGCGTACAACAGTCGTTACAATTATTATGTGAATATAATTATCGATAAACTATGTGAGATCCACGTCCAATCTCTTGTTTCTTAAGAATACGAATATATAATGCTTAGTTGTAATATTGGGACAAAAAACATCTTAAAATAAAAACAGATATTTTTTGCTCACAATATCTTGTAGGTACTTGTTATGTTTGTTATATTAAATGTCGGTTTTAATATTTTAAGACATACCTGTAATTTGGCCATCCTTAAAATAATTACAAATTTAAAAACGATAACAGCCCACGTGTATCGAGTCACTGTTCTTAAAATCACGCCGACTATATCTCACTACAAATTAAACTTACGACTGTAATCGCTTTATCCGGTATAAAAAATGAGTATATTACAATACACGCTAAATAAATATAGGGACATAAATCAACAGCCTTGTAATTATAAAGACGAAGTGCGGTTTTATTTACGTGTATTGATTTATGTAAGATTAACAATTCAGTTTAGATTTAGCGTGGGCGTGACGTAGGTGAGGAGGTGACTGTGATCAGAGGCCGCCGTGACCTCAGGAGGTGTTAATTGCACACACTGGTAGCTGCTAAGATAACAAAGCTTTATATTTCTAGATTCTTGATTTTGTTTAAGATTTAAGTATATTTTGAGTGTTCAATAATCTTATACAATCTATTATTTTGCGGATAAAACATTATGTTGTGATGTACCTACAGAAAAAAAATCGCTATAAACTTATTATTATATTGTGGAACATTTTTTTTACCTATATTAAAACCTTTAGCAAAAACTCAATACCAAAATCTCCACCTCCTTGTGTTAAACACAATACATGGAGTAACCAAAACAAAACTTAATAAAAGATAATACTAAATCTTGCAGATATTTTAATACCGTCATTCCATATTTGAATATTAATTATTAAACTTTTTATCACTTAACGGCCCAATTTATATAGAAACACTCAATCCCAAAAAGGTGGTTTAATGATCGTATTTATGAAATATCAAACTTCAGTAACCTCGAGGCAGGCATTGACCCATCACTATACTAATCGAATATGTCTGTTATTACGTTTAGAGGTCAAAAAGAATATTTATGAAGAGAGCATTGGACTTCCCTAAGGTTCGGACAATGTCAACGAAAATTGACTGTAATATTGATTTGTTCGAGCGTCCGCTTAACTTAGTAATAACTTGTGTATGTCTGTTACGAGGATTTGTTGTCGTGGTTACATTGCGAAAATGTTTTGCTTACTGCCCACAAAAAGATGTAAACGTTTATGTTTCATTGTTTGGTGCAGTAGCTTTCATGCTCATCTAGTCTTTTGTACGGACGGGTCTGGAGCCATAACAAACCGGTGTGGCCATTCAACGGCAAGACCAAAGTTAGCCACTAGGAGACCACACCGATTCCTTTTCTTCTCCATTTTTAGAAAAACAAAGCTATTAAAGTTTTATTTTAGAGGTTCTTTAAGCTAGCTTGTTAGGCTCGATTCATCCTTATGTTCAGTAGTTACTATACATTGTTGAGTATTTTAGAACATTCTTAATACATAGTATTTGATATTAAATAAAAAAAATAAAAATAAAAAAAATAATACTTCATAAAATATAATAATTGGACTAATAATTTTAATAATAATAGTATGTTTCTAACGCCAATTACAACATTTGACGTAGCCAAAATAATTTAAAAAATATTAAATCTGTTGGCTATGACGAAATATATACCTGGATATTAAAGGAATGCAATCAACTTTTGGCATCTGTTTTATGCCACTTTATTAACATTTCCCTAAAAGGAGGAATATTTCTGACGAGTTATATAATTTTTTTAGTAGGTACTTTCAATATAAAAAATACTCAATACGGTTTTTGAAAAGGTAGTTCTACAACATTAGCATGTTTTTTCTTATGAGAATTATCACTGGACCACTTAATAATAGAGTTTATCCATTAACTCTTTTTCTGGATATGAGCAAAGCTTTTGATTTTGTTTTTCATCCATTATTTTTAGATAAACTGCAAAAATATGGTGTAGTACCACAAGAATGGGTCGAAAGTTTTCTACATTCAAGAGAACAATGTGTAAAAATAACGAGGGTTTGTGGACATTAAAAAAAAAATCTTGGAGTTCCTCAAAGAAGTGTATTACGTCCGTTACTATTTCTAGTATGTAATAATGATATGCCTTATATAATTAAACATGAGTGTCCATTATTATGCAGGTGACACCGTTATCACTAAGTGTCAAAATAAATTTAATATTGACCATGAAGTAAATCAATCCTTGACAAATGTAATAGACTTGTTAAATAGAAATAACCTAAAAATGTATCTCTCTAAAACTAAAATAATTAAATTTCAAACACGTAACGCTATAATT
Source organism: Napeogenes inachia (assembly GCA_959347355.1). NCBI lineage: Eukaryota > Metazoa > Arthropoda > Insecta > Lepidoptera > Nymphalidae > Napeogenes > Napeogenes inachia. The sequence continues at coordinate 15,772,217 of OY365791.1, read as the reverse complement.
GATAAAAAAGATTTTAAATTTAATAATCAGATAATAGAAAACGTAAAATCTACTATATTTTAAGGTATTATTTTGGACAATTTCTTAAACTGGAAGGCTCACATCCAAGGAATATGTAATAGACTGGATAGATTTGTATATGTACGATTAAAAGAAATACGACTCTGAAAGCAACCATATTAGCATATCATGGATATGTGTCGTCAGTGATATGATATAGAATAATTTTGTGGGGAAATTCAGTAGATTTTAATAAAGCATTCAAAATTAAAAAAAAATGTATTCGTTCGATATGCGGGGTAGGATACTAAAAATATTACCTTTATCCTGCCTCTACTTATTTGAAATGTGTATTTTTGTAAAAAAAAACTTTAATTTGTTTAAAACGAATACTGAAGTAATACGAGTCACCGACACAAACTGCATGTACCAATGCAAAAAAGTCCTTGTATAAAAATAATGTACATTGTATGTCAATTAAAATGTATAGTCATTTACCAGACCATTTGAGAGATTACCAGTCTTTTTTTTAAAGACTTATTTGAATTTCTCCTGAATAAACTATGTTATGACATTAATGACTTCTTTAGTGACAAAATTAATGACATATTTTGAATTATTTTACAATTAATTTAATGTATTATTATTTTTGTGATTATTTTAAAATTGATTTTAACTATAGTACATGGTGACATGATTTATTTTAAGGTATTTTAACATAATTTATTATTTAATTTTAATTAAAACTATGAAATTCAATCTGTTAAAAATTGTCAATCGAAATATTACTGAATTTCTTACATTGTTAACTGTATTTACAACATTTGCACTCCGATAATCTTTAGAATATGTAAAACTTGTTTTTTCTTGCAAATAAATATTATTATTAATTATTATTATCATTATCAACCCAGGTACTGCGTTACACAGACGTCAATCCAAATCTTACAAGAAACATGTGTATTGTGTGAAATATATTTTAAATGCAAATAACTAATGTATTAAGTAATTATGTGTATGAGAAAAGCAGTGTATGAATACTATAAATGGAAGACTGCAATTTCTTTAACTTTTGTTTTATATTATTAGTCAGTATTTTATATTTCTGAACAACGTTATTACGTTAGGAATGTTTAGTGATGTTCTTCGGCAAAATATAGAAGACTATCGATAGCGCAACAATAGTATAATTAATATCGATACAACGTCGATGTTTCTGCTGTATTGATATTATCTGATATGTAACTGCTTGTGTTCGCCGTCGTTTATTATTCGTATTTATTAATACCTTATACTTATAAAGGTGACTTTAAATTTAGTGAATTATGCGTTACTTCAAAGTGACTTGCAATCCGGAACTAAATTATTATTTATAAGAATTGAAGCTGATATTGTAACTTTAATTTCAGTTTACCCAAATATGTATTAGCTGATTAGGTATTGTACTGAAGTTTTAACGTTATTAAGATTGTATTCAAAGTTTACCGACAACTTTAATAAACTTAACATTGAATTCTATTGGTATTATATTATTTGGATAAGAGCTAGCCGGAGGCTGAAAGCTTGAAAATACTTTCTCTCTTAGAGCGTCGTTCTGAAACAAGAATTGTTAAACTTTTATTCACGGTTATTTTTTATGTTTTTATCAGGTTTATTATAATATTTTATAAATGTATTTTGTAAATAAGAAATCCTCCAGTGAACACTAAATGGTGTCCATGGCTTTTCCCCTAAGTGTTTCTGGCAATGATGCGGGCGCCGGCGGAAGTGCAGACTGTCTTCCCGAACGACCACCTCCGACGAACAAACGCGACGTTGTTTGGCCAACGGACGTCCACATACTCCGTTATCGTTAGTGTTAATTTAGAATAAATCCTGTAACCAAAATTGTACGTTGGTACAATGTTGCTTATTTTACGAAACTTCTTGACAATTCAACCGAGTTTACGATGTCTTAAATATTTGTAATAGTTTAATTATTAATAAATATTTTTATCTCATCTGTTATAGTTATATAGGATATATATATATAGGATATTTTTTAAAGACACTTAACTTAATATGATACCAAAACAGTTTCTTATAAATTATAATTATTCCTTTGAAATGAGAAACTTGAAAAAAGTTAATTACATTCAAGTGCCAATTATTCTCGTTGTAGCATTTCACGCCAATTTGGCAAGAAAATGTGTCTGTTTTAACATTTTATAAATTAGGCACCACAGTCACTCAATATGTGTACGAACCCTGATGTTCCGTGACGCCGGATTCATATCTCTTTTACGCCACTTCGCTGTCACTCCAACTACTATTATCCAAAAATAAATATTATTTCTTGTGATGAGGAGCACTTTCGCAAAAATTCAAACGTCCGTAGTAAATTTTGACAATTTTGGCAGAAAGATGTTTTTGATCTTAAAAGATATATTAATACAGTTTGTTAATAAAACTGGTAAGTAATAAAGCTATTTACTCTGTTGTAAAAAATGTTTATGTGCCAAAAATATGGCCGTAGATAATTATAATTTAAGTACCCCGCTTTGTTATGGTTATTTAACATTGTGTTAATAGTTCTGAGACGCTAAGACTTATTTAATAAAGACGTCTAAAGAAACAACTCATTTTAAATCGAATAGAAGACTTCCGACTTCTTTGACTTTACGAAGCTGTAATTTGCAATTTCATAGGTTGATGACGTGATGAAATAATCTCATTCAAGATTCAAGCAAGATTTTAGCGAGCGCAGTGCGTGACGCCTTCGTAGCTCGCACCGTACGTGTTCTGACAACCTTGAGTTTGTTTCACATTATAGTCGAGTAGCTATACGATATGCGGCTAGTGCCTAGTTGACTAGTTCTCGAGTCGACGCTGTACGCTGACGCTCTCACTACGCCCGCTATTATTAAACGAGTTCATTGGAACATCTATTTGCGCAATTTGTAGCATCGCACCTAAAGCATTCCGATGACCTTACTCTGCCTCAGCGCTTGCATTTATTTGTTGCTTTGTTACATAGTCCGACTTTTTTATAAGAAAACTATGGCAATTATGATTTTAACTGAATTATCGTTTGATATAGTTTAAAGTTATCTTATCTTTTATTTTAGTTTAAAGTAGCAATTTTTATGTTGAAACGATTTAGCAATATAGGTAGTTAGTTCCCAACATCGTTTGAGTAGGCCGAGTTTGTTTTGAAATAGTAAGATGGAGCCAGTATTAAATAACCCAATTCTTAATACATATAAACATGTCATAATTAGAAACAATTGTCTTGACAAACAATAATAGAATTAGTGACTGGAAGAAACATAAAAAAAGTGTACATAGCGCATGCGCTCTCTATGTTTTTGCACGCGTTGTTCATTCAGTGCGCAAGTAAGTCGTCTCCTTGTATGTCGCACAACCACCACATTTAGGTAAATATTCAAGCTACTGGTCGGCGTCGCTTCGACGGACGTGGAGATTTTAAAGTCAAATTTGAAATGAAAATATTGCTGGTAAATGCGTTCGGCGAGGCGCGAATGTAACGCGACGCGGCGGAGGCGAGCGGGCGGCGAGGCCGGCGTGAGTGTGCGCGAGTGCGCGTGTGGTGGTGAGGCCAGGCTCGTCGCGGCGCGCCCCGTCAGTCGGCGGCAGCGAGTCACGCGCGTCGTCTCGTTCAACTCGCGGAGTACTGTCGCTGCACTTTTATCCGCACACCTGCTATCGTTTAGGCTTCGTCGACTCTCACGCTTTCGAGCGTGGAAGTCGCTGCGACCTCGCGGCTCGGTTTCGGTTATCGGCGATTTCACTCCGCCTCAACGATCTCAACACACTGTAGCGACCGCGGTGTCTAGGGGTGCTGGTGCATGCCGTGACTCCGTCGGACCCACCGGACGCCGTCTGTGACAGTGAAATCGTGATTTTCCTATTAGTGCGGATGTGCAGTGATGGATGAATAAGACAAAAGCGCGAGTGCACGCGCCAACTGCATTCTTTTTCTCTTCAAGTGCGACAGGGGATCGTCAAAATTGAGCCCAAACTGTATCTAGGTTGGTATCTTTTAATCAGGAATACCGGCGCGGTGAGAGCGCTGGCTTCTGGCAGAGCGTTCTCTGAATATTTATAGCATGCAAGTAGCAAAGTGTCGTCTATGTCGGCTGAGGCGGCCGGCCCCGTAGCGCGGCAAACCACGAGCCCGCGTGCCGGCCAACCGATCAGCTGATCTCTTGTCCTACAAAACAAATTTCATCACTGTTGACAAAGCGACTTACTTATTCCGTTGCATTCTGATTGATGTATTTAGTCCGTTAATTGTGTAACTACTATTGTCACTATGTGGTCGTAAAGTAGGCGATGTTAATTTTGTTTTAATAAATTGGTAATTGGAATAATATCAATAAAAGAAGTAAAAAAAATCGGCAGCTATGACACGGATAACCTATATTTAAACTAACATTTTTATTAATATCATTTTAATTTACTTTTTGATTGAGGGGCCTTATTTTAATCCTTAGATAAGATTTAACCTGAGAATAAATTAGATTTTTGTCAGTTTTATAAAATTTCTAACAGGGATTAACGCTGTGTGAAGATTAAGTCAAACCTTCGTATCGCGGACCATAATTATTTCAAAGTAGTCTTTCAAATTTATGATAATTATTAATTAAATACTTATTCTAGGCCACAAGTATCTAAACAAATAGATTATAATGTACTAATATTAGTTCTATTTTGTTTATGTACATGTGCATATATTATCGTGTGTATTATTTTTGTTGCAAAACAAGTAAGCTGAAGGTAGCTGAGTCAGGTCAACAACATGCGACTGTAAACAGCTTAACGTGAGCTGTGCAAATTGAATTAGACGCGCTCAAGTCCAATAAACTACCTGGTATTAGAAATAATTCCTTTATTATATAACAGTCTGCATATATTTATATACCCGACCCGCTATTGATATTTTATTGACCTTTAAAAATGCCAGTGTTTCACGGTTATTCTAACGATTCTGAATATCTGTTCTGAATTGATTCACAGTTTGTATATTTTCTAGCGTTATGAAAGCCATACAATGACAGGTTAAATACTCACTGTTCAACATCCTTCTTTTTATTTTTGGTATCCTGGAAATAGCTCGTTACTTCCAACCACGCAACTTAAAGCTCTTAAATAAACTTCTTTACTAAATAATCAGGGCGTTGAAGTCTTATCATCTCATAACTAATTCTTGCGCAAGTTTACAATCCCCATAACAATTAACTTATCATACCTAGTATGTCTGGTTACATATTTTAAACAGTATACATTGTTAACACTTAGTCATATCAAAATATTATTTGTTCTTGGCAAATATTAAAAAAAAACTGCTCATAATACTCCAGACGAGGCAGCATAGTCTTCGAACTTAGCCTGTCCAAATATTGGACAAAATTTAAAAAAATATATAATTGTTATAGAGACCATCGTTATTATTATAATTATTAAGTCTCGATTACACTGAGCTCAATTGCCGTTCTAATATTAACGAGGAGTAAATTATATATTCATGTTGGTTGCATTGCTACGTCACTAATGTTTTTATTATTTGTGTGCGTATGTTTGCGATTGACTTATAATAATCATATATATTTCGTTGATAAAGTTAATTTGTTACAATACTAAAATAATTATTCAAAAAAGTTATATTTATATTTTTAATTATAGTAATTTTCGGGTTACAAAGTATAGAAACGTTCTTTATTAAAACTGAATTAGGTATATTTACTTATTTTGACATTCAATTAATTGAAGTGGTTCTTTCAACTTCTGTAATAAATTTGGTCTAATTTCTAATTACAATCGTGTTGCTAGTTTAAATTACAGCGTTGGCCGTGATTCAAAGAAAAGAAAAAAAATGTGCCAATTTTTTAATTCGGGACAAGGCTGTGTCCTCAATCTGCACATGGAATATTACTACTGTTCTACAGAACTTTTCATACAGTATCCAGTGATCATCCAATAATAGTTCACCTGAAACATGAGATCTTCCTGAATTTAAAATTAACGTGCTATATAATTTAAATTTTAATCTCAATGACTTATAAATAATGTTTTCCTAAAATATAAAGATTTTAGATATCGTGCCTGAGATTGAGTTTTCTTAATAATTGTTACAATGATTGACTTTTCTTGTAATAGGATAGACGGAACAAAATAATAACTTCTGTGAATTTTGTCTAATCTTATTTTTACCTGAAATTGATATTGGGGTAAAAGTTAATTTCAGAAATATTTCGTTACCAAACTTTTGAGTATTACTAAGATTAATAAGTATTGATTATGAAACAACGTAAGTCAATTTATAATAAAATACTTTATATTACCTAATATGTTTTAATAAAACACAAATAAGCCACAAACAAATATGAATATGTAACTAAAGTCGCTTTCCGCCACTGTTTGAAGAATGCTTCTTAAATTGTCATCACAATATCTCTGAGGTCTTCTTAAACTGTCATCATAATATGTATACGTGACACGCTCATTAGAACTTAGAAAAAAACTCTAGAAGCATCAAGGTTAAGTGTAACTTAAATCACATTTTAAGATGACGTAAGCTTGAATTTCCTTCTACATATTAAGAAGTGATTGTTTTGGTACTAAAAATACTAAATCTGAAGTGTATTGCACCGACATTCATTATCACATGAGGCGTTGCTTGTGTCAATAGAGTCGCAGCGATTGCAGGTGGCATGCGTTCATTCACCCCGTTGTCACAGATATTTGGCTACCATACACTAAAGATAACGGAGCCACAGCTACTCCGGGAACCTGGACTTGTATGATTTTGACAAACCTGTTTAGATAGGCGTCTAGACCTAACTGTGTAACATATATCTAATATATTAAAATATGCTAACAATATTGATCTAGATAACATGTTAGTGTTTTTGTATTTAGCACATAGTACTCAATATTATCCGTACAGATTTAAGAGTTGGCACACCATTAAACCGGTCGTTCTGGTTTCATTTTACCAGTAACTTGACAATTGACATTATAATTTGATAAGGCTACTGTTAATATATTACTCAAATTTCTTGCTTATACCTATTCTGATACTTAAAATACCTTTTAATAAGCCTATAATAAATGCAATGGTATTTGAGATTATTAAAACAATATTTGTTAATTATACAGAAAATCTTTAACTTCGACTCGCAATAAATATTACGTAAACTATAATAAATAGGAACTTAAATACTAAACAAACATCATAAGGCTGCGTCCTCACTAAAAATAAACAATTTTAATCCGATCGGTCAATCACACGAGGTTAAAATTCGGGCCCGCAGTTAAAAAACCGGGCGCTTCAGTCCTTACACGCGTTGCGGGACAAAACGTAACTGGGACGCCGCGCCGTCCGGGTTATTTCTGCGGCCGAATTTGGGGCGACCCGTTACCGGCTTTTAAACAGAAAAGATTGTATCAAAAACTTACAATGTTATCTCTGCCTTAAACTACAGCTATATTTGATACCTTCGAACTGTTACAATTATGTAATATAATATATTTTTTTAATACACCACATTCTATTTTTTATATTTAACTGTGTTGGATATCGATAAACATATAAGCAAGCAAGACAACATAGGTATAAGCATTTTATTTTATTGAGAAATTCGTTCAATTTTTCTCTCGGCAGACATTTATAAGTATTGAAAACCGGAATGATTACTTACTTGAAGCAATCTAGGTAATATACTTACTAGCCCTTCACTTTTGGTATCAGAACTTACTCTTTCAAGCACCAATATTCAATTATTATAATCGTACATAATAACATAATTGTAATAAATAGTTCCACAAAGGATGGTATTTGAAATTTAATACAGATAGAAATTCATCTATTACAATAAGTCTTGTAGTTTCCAGAACTTTTCAGAAAGTTCTAGAACCATTCTGATCGCTAGAAAAACTCTTGACGCAACTTATTAAAATCATTACTAATTATTCCCGCGCTTTTCATATAATTTCTACGCATGACATCTTCATAATGTTGTGACATACCTACTTGACAATTATACACTAATGTTAAAACTGTCAGCTGTCATCTGACTTGACTAGTTTTTTAATGAATAGTGCAGTCGCTAGTTGCAGATTGTGCATTTAAAACAACGTTAATTTCTTTCATTTCTCTTATTTTTCTGTTTACTTCAAAATGCCTCAGTGTGTCTAAATGTAGAATGAAGCCAAGATGATTTACAATATGGTGTAGATTGCTCAAATTATATTACAAATTATATTTTAACTTGTGTTTTATCATTTACGAAAATCCCTTTAACGAGAGAACAACAATGGATATCCCAATAAGAATTTTTCCCAATTCTCAAATATGTAGAATAAAAATTATTTTTTTTTCTGTTTCTTAAACTTAACATTAGTGTTTACTAAATTTTTATAATTTATTGATTTGTAAAGTTACTTTATTTTATGATTTCCGCACACACAAGGATATCCAAATTAAGTTTTTTGATATAGGTATATTCTTCAACAACATTCAAACCAACCAATCCCCAAGAACTTGACGACTAAGAACCTGACAAAATTATTCATGTATCTTTCTCGATGTTGAATAAATTGTATATTTTTTGTTCAGGTCACTAGTTGCGCGTGCGACTCTTTTTATGTATAGAATATGATAATTTGATTATGTACGCATAGCAATAACTCTGAATCATTATAAATCAAAATTACACCATATAATTATGAGCAGTTTGGATTTTATAAACAAGCCATTATACAAAATTTGGCTAACAAAAAAAACAATTTTGATTATAATTTGTAATAGGATGGGTAATTTATGGCCACTCCGTAATAATTTTAATGGAATAAAAAACATTTAAATTACAAGTTTGAATATCCAACGAAAAAGTCGATAACCGACGCATTCGAGTACTTTCAAATCACGCCGTCTCCGTCCTATGCATTCCACAACTCGCTCACCCACAGTACTAGACCGGTCTTCGAGCATTGTATGAAACTGTATTAAACGGTTTAGTTGTGTAGCCGGTCGGTGCGTACGTGAGCGGAACTGGTCAAAGGGTATTTTAGCTGGTAGGGTTATACCCGCGAGGTGCGGTTTCAAGGTGAATCGCCGCGGTCAACACACGCGCGATCGAATGCCTAGACCAAACATTACCGCGTGCTCTAACTATAAATAATAAATATGTAAAACTAATTACATACACTTTTGATTTTTACCTCAACCGTGGTTTGGACTTCATAAAAGTATTCAAACAAATAATATACTATTAGTATTTATTATTTACTCTTATAAGTATTAAATTTATAGCACTGTAAAGCGTTCATGAAATACCATATAATAATTTCATAATCTTACTCGTAAGTAGGTGTATCTATTAGAAGGATTAGGACAGATAAAATAATATTTAATTAAAGATCTGTCAAAACTCCTGCCGCAATTTAATTTTGTATCGTGACGTAGTTTTATTACTTGCTACTTAAATTTTACTAATTAAATTTTATGGTAATTTTTAATTACAAAGCACGAACTCAAAACCAAAAATATCTACATTAAAATCTAAATTTCATGATATCTTAACATCAAAATTACATCATAACGTTACAAAATACAAAAAACCACAGCAACACGGAACTTCTCATCTCAATTAACAAGTCGTAACTGAAATTTAAACAAACATACATAAATAAATATAAAATGATTAATCGCTAACATGACCGAAATCCCGGGGTCAAAGTTCCCATTAATAAACACTTTTTGTTAATGTTACCGTGACTATACTAAGCCATTATCTAAAACAGCGTGAAAAACGAGTACGGCGTGGGCTGAGCCGATCTGCACGCCCATACAAATCATTTAGCATGCTTCGCTATTTAAAATAACTGACGAAACTAAATTTACCATAAATATACTAGTAAAAAATATTAATATATATTAATATATTATTCAAATCTATTATTACATATTAATACACTACTGAAATCAATTATATATTCATATTATCATTATATAATTAAAATCGATTATTACATCGGCAAATACTATAAAACTCGATTATTATTATTCAACACTACAAATTGTCGTCTATAACTCAATTCTAGGGTAGTGTAAACTGGTTTTAAATAAAGGCGAACGATTCCATAGCGACATTGCGCACGTGCTTGTCTTCAATGAACATTATAAGAACCTTTATGTTAGTTTTTTAGTTCAATTTAAATCTAACCCTAAGCTAAAGATGTCAATAGAAGAGGCACAATGAACCGGCCGTTGACTAAATTTAAAATTATTCATCTAAGTAACGGGTACTATTGTATAATTCTTATTGTGAAGCCTTTTATATACTATTTAAGTTGTATAAAAATAGTTTCAAGTTGATATTTTATTATAATTTTATTCAGTTATGTAAAATGGTAAAGAAACAAGGTTCTTAATTAATGTGGTGTCAGATTACTGAAGTTTAACCTTTAAACTATAAAAAATATATAATTATTGAATTGTCTATTATTTTTATATTACATTTAATTATCATAATAATTTATAAGTAATAAATTATGTAATGTCTTATTAATACAATTTAAAGTGACCACCACTCATCGATAACTATTGTTTTTTTCAAGTTTAAGGTTATGGAATCTGTGCTAAAATTTTCCTCATCCTGAATCACCTCTTATCATGAGGTAAATGAACCTTGTTCAAATAAAGGCGGTTGCACACGCGATACGACCATACCTTCATTAAGATATAAATTTTAAAAACTTTTAAGATTAATTTAATGTATAGTAGGTATGTTTTTAATGGAGGTCATTCATAATTCATATTTATATTTACTTAATTATATCAGTTATTCAAAGACATTTTTTTTCTTTGCAATAAATATTAACTTAATTACAAGTAAATATGAAAATTCTAATAAGATTAAGTAAAAATTATATTCGTTTAAAGTATGTATAATGTGAAGTGCCCTTAAGATCCCTGCACATTCCAAGAACAGGATTGTAAATTCTTTTATTTTTTATACATCGAAATGTCGATGGCCATCAACGAGGTACCTGATCAGGAGTACGGCAGACGGCTGCATCACATCACCAACTTGATCTCTTCTTACGATATTATAGAACGGAAATATTTAAAAAATATCGAACTTAGTTTTGACTTAACCCTACTTAGCTTGATAACTAGTGAGGGGCATAAACATTGTGAAAATAAATAAAAAAAAATGTTCTGTATAAAAATGGAAATATAAACAAAATAAAACAGTTAAAAAAATATATAGTACTTGAAGTGTAAAAATAAACGTCTTAAATGCCAAAGAGCTAACAAACGTACAAAGCTCCATAGTTCAAGTTGCGCAAGCGCATTGACAATGGGCAATAGCTCGACCGGCCTACTTGCCCATTGTAGCGGCAGATGTGAAATCCGGCCAAGGTGGTATTAGGTTATTATACCTATTATCCTATAAAAAAAACTTAGATTCTAACCTGTAAATGTTTATAAATCTGTAATCAGCTGAAACATTACTGTTTTTGTGGTTAAAGTTACTATTTTTTTATCTAAGGTGATTTTGAGCATTTCTAAATTACTAAAGTATTAAAAAATATATAATTTAAATTTGATTTAGCGAATTGCCCGTGACCTAAGCTAAACTAATGCAAAATATACCTATACACTATAAATATATATATAATATATATATATATATGTGAATATTTTTTTTAATCATTAGAAAACAAATTCTATAATATTCTTATAATATTTTTTGTTACCTTGCTAAATCGAATCATAGGCTAGTTATAAGGAATCTCATTGTAACAAATTACTTGATATAATGAATTATTTTTCAATTCTTTTCAGTTTCGTTCTGTCAAAGTTGTAGTGTAATAGAAAATATGTCCGAAATGGCTTTAAATCAAAATTGGTTTTAAATATATGCACAGAAAGAAAACTATGTAAATAGGTAATAAAAAAAAATTTTGGAGTACAAAACAACTTATTTACATTATTATTGACATGGTTAAATTATTTTTCTCTTAAACAGCTACCGCTATTCAAAGATCTACTTATTAATTTATCTAAGTACCTACTTAAAACATTAAAAAGAAACTAACTTAATCTATTTTTTAATGTAATACTTGTTTTAGTAATGTAATAATAATGTATATATATAATTTAATGCAACACACTTGTAATGTATTGTTAAAAGAATAAAAGTCGGAAGTAGTACAGACACGTGTAAACGTCCATCTTAGCAACGGAATGGTATCGATCGAGAACTAGCGTGCCTCCTACCACAACTAAATACTATTAAAACTGTATGCGCCCCGTACATTGCTGGGTTTACGTGCATTGAGCTGCTTTAATATTTACTACACATGACGTGGATCTTAAAGCAGAAATATCGACAATATTATGTAACTGTGTTCACTATTCTTCACACACACTAAAAATACGTGTCTACATATAGGTGTTTGCATGTGTGACACCACCGGATGTATATTTCTTTTACAATACTTAAGCAGCTACGGTCAATGTAGACGCTAAAAATATTTACTATTGAGTCATTGCTAATTTCGGAATCCGAAATTCTAAATTCGAATTTAATTAAGCTTTAATTACACGACGACCTCTGAAATACGTTTCCTGTATGGTCAAGCGTTCGTCGATTTAATCAAATCCTAATGTTTTTAGTCTCATTCAAATAATGTAATTAAGATACCTAATTAGAAAAAAATATTTAAAGCACTATTTTATAATAGCTTATTTGATTCTAAACTCAAAACAATCAATAAGTTTTTATTAACGATAGAGAATCTGATGCTCATGTAATTGAGTCTTAACAGAAAAGTAGGTAAGGAGTACCATAGACAAGAATAGACCAACAAATATAGCTCATCTTTATAAATATGCGGAAAGCTATTGATCAGAGGAGAGGGGAGAGGAAGGGCGGGGGTCGTGGCAGAGACGCGGCTAGCTGTTTGGGCGGGATGCGTGAGGTCAAGGGCGGCGACCCATTCAGTTCACACGTGCACTGAGTAAATATAGTATTACGTTTTTGCGAGCTCTTGTAATTGTGTGAATTTAAATTTGGAACGTTTAAAGACGGTCATCTTTATATATGTATAATAATTTAAAATAAGGTCATGCATGTATTACATAAGGGGGGTAAATAAAGCGTGTTATCGAGGTAAATGAACTGCTTTGAACAATTCATTACGCTACTACAAAGTAGACTTGTAAAATTATTCAGAAGTGATTTTTATATCCTGAAGTTAGTATTTTAGTTTATAAAAATAAAATATCTCTTTGTTATATAAAATGTTTTGTTGTCCTAAAAACCTATGAAGTTTGAAATTTCTTTTTATTATAAATGTTACATTATACGCTCGATGCCAGAAATAAAGTTATTGACTGCCTTTCTTAACTAGGTCAAACTGAAAAACCATCAAAGAAAATTTGTAACAGGAAACTTCAAGAAAAATTACCTATTATTGAATACATAAAAATGCTTTAAGATTTTATAATACAAAATTAAAGGTGTACTGAATACCTATATTCTCAAATTTTTATGCAATTCAAAATTACTTTACATTTTAATTTATTTTAATATTATTAATTTAAACAGGTCAAAATTATACTTAATCTTAAAAGATATTGTAAAATATAAAGTAAAATAAAATATCAGAAAATCATGTCTAAATCAAATCAATGAACGCTAAATCAAAAAACTGTTTGTAGCAATTTGTATGTATCATTAGCTGAATTATTATCACAAAAAGCATCGCAAGATTTGTTGATAATATCGCACGCATTGGACACAGCGCGTTCTTCAATAAAAAACTACTGAAACAAGAACAAAACTATCGCAGAATTATGTAGCGAGTGTTCAAAGGAGCCCTTATACGTGTTCTGGTATAATCATAAACATAGAAAACGCACAAAAGCCTCTCGGCGTCGCGTCGCTGTCAGATAAAGTTGTTGCATTTCTTTTGCTAGACGCGGCCGAGGAGGGAGGGAGGGAGCACGCGCGTGCGAGGGAGAAAGAGCAAAGCCGCGCCGATCGTTAGCCCTGATCTTCAGCGCGCCACAAACACACAGCCCTGTAGAGAGCGAAATTGCAGCGAGAATGCACCTAGCTGTGTTATTACCGAGACGGCTCTCTTGTAAAACGGCCTTTTCCACGGATTAGATAAACGAAAATACACCTAAATAGAATGCTTTTGAGTGCAGTTTCGCTCGCTTCCAATCCGAAACCGGTTATTTACATTGATCAAGCAATTGTGGACGTTCTCGGTTGCGACATAAGTTCCGTTCGTAGGTCGGGCGGTGTGAACGCGGCGTTGTATATTTAGCCCGCATTGCTAGTTCGTAGTGGGTGTATTGGGTCGCTCGCACGCACTGCTGAACTAGTCGGGAGGGCTTCCTATTATTGATTTATGTTGCCGTAGGACGACTCGCGCCGCGCTCTTTCCACTCTTACCGTAGCTTTTTTCTTCGTTTTCCACAGCGTCGCGCTCGATTTCTCTTTCATAGAAAACTTAATTCAAGTGAAACTTATAGTCGGACAATATGTTGCTTTCACTCATGTGCTTAGATATCTTTGTTTCGCTCCATAAAACAGTTACACATCTGGTTCTATCAACAATTGTAGCCGACATCTGGTTGGTATTGTACATAACACATATCAATGCAGTTTCTAATAAAAAGAAAACTTCACATGCATGCTAACCTTGTTGAGGGAATATATTTGGAGTAGCTTGGCTATTATAGTATATTAGTAGAGGGAGAGCTATGGTTCCGCCCACACGTGCTGACCGCACACTGTGATCACTTTTAACCACACTATGAAAACAAAAAGAAAAACACTTCAGATATATATAATGTATCTGACTTTAAAATGTAAAACATACAATGTAATAGACTCAATACTCTTTTTTTTAAACAAAGTATACGTACAAATTTCTAATCAGTAAAACATTATTTCAGGAACAAAATAGTTTTAATAATAAGAAGGCTTATTTTTTTACTAATGGAATATATATATGGAAAACACAAGAATTAACAAAACAAAGTAAAAAAAATAAGTTACAATAAAGATTTTAACATCATTAAAATCTACCAAGCAAAAGTAAAACATTACATTTCCTATTATTTTAAATGAAATTCTACATTTCTAGAGAAACAGGAAATGATCAGATTTTATTTCTTATTAATAATCACAAAAATATTTATTACTGAAATCTTTTGTTGTTGCTGTAGTTTCGATATTTTTTAGAATTTAATATATTCTAAGATATTAACATTTGTTCGATATTATTACCTAATATATATTAACTGTAACACTTACATATTATTACATAAGTAACCGCCAACGCAATAACCGAGTTGATAAAAATATCTTAACAAGAACATTTCGGTGAATATATTAACTTGTATTACAAATAAGAACCAAATTATTTTCTTTATGACCAAACAATAATACCCGTAGCATGTTACAAGCTATAACATATAATTTACTAAGGAAATAAGTTAATTTGTTTCTCACAGTTGGTAGCTGTAGGTAGGTTGGTACTCTTGACAATAAGTTGGTAATGTTCTCGTCAGTTAATAATAGCCAGTCCTGGGTTCTTACAACTATTATTTCCCTAACCTGTAATTTCTACAACAACTTTGTAAGTTTTTCATTAGTTCATATTGTTCTCAGATATGGTGGAACATAATTTATGTAGCTTACTTAAAATATGTATTTTTTTACATTATAATTAAATAAATTTTAATCACAAATAAATGAAACAATTAATAAAACAGCGCGAATTTGATCCGAGCACTTTATCTAGACCCGTTCAATAACCAAGTATAGTGAAATGCGATGCTAAATATAGGCCGTCGGGACGCGAGCCACCTAGTTGTGCGTGGTCAGGGATCACCCCTCCCTCCTCCACCTCCCCGCCCTCATACCTCCCCTCTCCCGGCATCCAGGGCTGAAACCCACGCCTGTAGTTTCAAAATCATCAACAAAGGATTATGTCAAAATAACTTTAATAAAGAGATTAATACTATTGTTATGTATTATGTTATACATTTAATAATTTGTTTTCAGTAATGTCCTAAAACTTTGTTTACATATTTAACCTCATTCTCGGTAGGCTTGGGGAGTTCATTGACTGATAAGGACAGCGCTTCCTTTACATATGATTTATGATGTTCTAAGAAATTACGAATTATTTTATATCATATTAATTACTGAAGCTATGACAACCCTGAATTTATTATGCCAGGGGAAACCAGGTATACATGAGCGTGTCATATGCATGTGCATGCATAAGGTGTTGCCAGTTTACAGAACATTTTAGATTTTATTGACATACTAATAAAAGTTATTTTCTAATACTCATAAATTGTGGAGTAGTTATGGAAAAACTGGAAGTACGGTCAGTAGGGAAACTAAATGAATATAACATTGAGTTAGGTCAGGACTTTTAACAACTGTAAAATTATTTAACTGTACGTGTTTTAAGAATATAGATTGCAACTAGAGTCATTAAGTTTTTTAGATTACAATTATTTGTAGTAAAGTTTCGTATATCATTTTAAGTTATTATTTATTTAGTATGGTATTATACTAATTGGTAATGATCTAGAAAGTTCTTAATACATAAAGATTATTTGTATTAGTTTTTCATATTAGTAGTTATAATAACATTAAACGAAAATCTAGATTATAATTATATCTAAATATTAAAATTTACTTAATTAGCCTAAATAAATATAATATAAAACTTACAATTATTAACTTAAAACACATGGCAAGATTTTAAATTTAGAATACTAATTAATACTATCGTTGCTTTAATGCGTGAATATGGTATAGAAACAACGCGAACGCACACTAACACAATACATGTAAACACATATTTACATGTTGTAACTTGGAAGTAATATGGCTGACAGTACATTGGATCAGTATGTCACTTTTTAATTTAAATCATCTTAATAATATTTTTTAAACTAATATCCTACCATATTGAGAAGAGCAACGTCATCTACAACCGGTTTATATATTAGGAACTGGATTTTGGTAGCGATTGGTGGCGAGATAATTATAATATGTAAGCATATTTAAATAACAACTGCCAATGATTATATAAATGTCTAGATGGAGTAAACAACATTTTTTTTAACAACATGATAACTATTTTTTTAAAGTTAATTGTGACAGTTGTTGTTGGGCTTGCAAGTTGCATGGTTCAAGGTCGATTGCGAAAGATTAGAGTGTGCGTGTTTATTAATGTTGCCATGTTTGCAAATTAAAAAATTAAAACAGTGTTGTATCTATATTAAACGATAGATTTAACAATAATGTCAATCATAATTAAGGCGGGAAGTTAGTTATTTGACATTTCTTAAATTCGTGTAAGGTGTTGTAATTAAATATAATCTTATATATCTTATATATAATAATAAAACAACAACACTTCGATTCCGCACGGTGTTATTGAACCCATATTAAGTTCCATAGAATGCACCTTCCACCAAAACGATTGAGCTCCACATTAATACTGATACAATAACCGGCTCGGTCAAAGTAAACTGGTTTTTATACTGATATATAATTGTCTAAGAAAATATTTACCTCACGGCCTTCACAAATTTGTATATACAGGTTACATGCTAACGAAAAGTACTTAATTTTTTTAAGATTTAACTTTATAAAAAAATAATTTAAATAAACTTTATATTTTCTTCGCAATGTGTTGGTTTATAATATTAATGTTATATAATATTTTAATAAAATTATTATTTTATATTTATTATATTCTTAATAGTATTGTTTTGTTATAGATTATAACGCCGCCCCGCTGTTCGCCTCGGAAAACGCCTCCAGTGGTAAGTTATTTACCTATTTTACCTATACTAACAACTACCGCCTTACTATATAACCGTTTTGTATTAATTCGAAACAATAACATACCTATTATTTACCCTACTTCCAGGGTAAAGATTTACTTTTAATGTAATTCATCATTTATTTGTATGTTGGATTGTTTTATTATACCTACGCTCCTAATAAACCAATTATGACGCGTCTAACGATTTGATTTGATTGCCCTATATTAATACCTAAATTATCTACAATATATTGCTAATATAACTACATATTATCTAATCTTTTGAGTGTCAAGTGGATGCTTATAATATTCCTTATAAAATACAATCATAAACAAACACATAGTCACTATAGATGATTATTATATTTGTATATAAACACGAATATATTATAACTTAATACGTATTTACATCTTTTAATATTATTATATTATCGCTGGCACTGGTTTGTTTTTCTTTATTTATATTATAAATAGGTGACTAATAATTAAAATATTGTTGTCATTTAGTAGATTTTTGTTTTTAATTAAAATTAATTTGAAACCATTACCTATAATTTTTTTTTCATAAACTGAACCAAAATTCTTAATTTCTGGTTCAGGTTCTGGTTATTTTATACATATCTAAATCATTGTTAAAATAAAAAATCTCTTAAAAAACGTGTTACAGAGAAATAAACTAACAGGTCTCTTCGTATGTATTTGCTTTATTTATTTTTCAGCTGAATTTTCAGTATCACTTACGAAAGGATGCAACAGAGATAACAACATACATATTAGATTCATATTTATTAAATTTAATGTAAAACCACTTTTTTTGTGATAAACAAAAAATGTTATATTTACACTATACTGATTTCAACCAGTACCTATCACTAGTACGAGTTTTTTGAGGTTACGAAAACTATGACAGTTTTCTAAATCGCGAAATCAATAACTACCATTATTAATATGCTCTATGACTCTATTGAGATACTTAAAAAATCTCAAAAAAAATATCTTTAGTTATTTAGAAAAAGTTATGTTATTTAGGCTAATTCAAAGAATGATCCTAAATAATGTAACTTTTCACAGATTTTTTTTTAATATTTCAATAGATTTTTATTCATAGAATGTATCAATTCTTATATGATTTTAGGATTTAGTAAATTGTCATAGTTTTTGAAACGTCCTAACTTATACTACTATACTTTTACTTTGGTATTGTACTTACAATACACACTACCATGTTAGTGCCACCAAATAGTGATAAGATTCGGAGTGTTGTGATAAGCAATAGCGTGGTACTTCAAGCGGTTATAGGTCATTAACCCACAAAGATATCGTCCCGCCGCGTCCTACATACTTCCGTTCAATATTAAATATCAATCAAGGTCATTCATATTCAAATATTCATTATTTTATTATTCTTATATATTAAATATTTCACTATAGTCAAGGTGCAGACAGCGAAAGTGCGTCATTCTCAAGATTTTTATCTTTTATGAGAAGATTAGATAAAAATAGTTGTCCTCATTGTAATAACATGTATGAAAAAGTATCTGAAGTTTCTCGCCTATCTTATTACCTAATCAAGCGAAGAAACAATTTTAATAAGCAATAAATTAAAGTAGAAGGAATAATATAAGTATAATAAATTTAAATAAAAGTATAAGATCTATATAAAATAAAGTAATTAAATTAAAATGTTTTTAATATGAAAATATATATAAGGGCACGTGGCGTCATAGTTGAAACAGTTTCACGGCGCCTGCGCATGTTAGAGAAACTAACCGGCTCTTTCACAGCATACTTAACATTTTAGATCAGAGTTATTAAATGAAAGTAGACGGTCAATGACCTCGTATATATTTATACATTACTTTCTCCTAATCGTTAATTACTTAACATTGTTATTGTTTTCTTAACTTGTAAATAAATATATTCCAGAATAATGGATGTCAAACAATAAATAAACATGGCGTCTATTTTTATCAAGTTACCCTTATAATAATAATTCATATGATATTTGACTTTGAAAACTATCCAGGTGTCGTCTAAGAGATATGAGTTTGTTTGTTTTTATCGTTGAATAATGATCGGTGTGCATGTCTTATTGTAGGTAATTGATGCAACCGACGACCATATCTCATGAACATTGCATTTTCTGAAAGGTTATAGAATTTTAAATAATACATTTGAATAATTTAAATTTATAATAACGTCAAAATATTAGAATTTCCATATCAGGCATATATATATTTTTTCTCCAAGTTAAAAATAACAATAATACTATGAACATCTTTAAATTTAATAAAGTTTTATAAAAATGGGAAAATACATAAAACAATAAAAAAATCCAAGTTTGAAGCAAGAAGAAGAAAAAAAAACAAAAAAAAAACAGTATAATAAAGCAAAAGGCAAATTGAAAATGACAGCGTTATTTAATTTGAAACTTTTTTGTTTTTCAAACCGTTCATCAATTTCCATATCTTTTATTCATCAGTGTCTTCATCTCAATACGAAAACAATACACACATACACAAATGTGTTTTAACGTTATTTATTAGTGTGCGTATGTATTCTAAAAAGATTTTAATACCAAATAAAGAAACATTCTCGAGGAAACCAGCTAGTTAAAATTAAATTTAGAAATGAGATAGTGTAAAACTGAGTTCGATTTTCCTGATACGAATAAAATTTGTATGCATTATTAAATCGTGATCATATTTAATCGGAATGTGTAAATGTATAGTATGGTATAAAATACGAATATAATTCACAATACATAATTTTAAATAGCCATCACTGGGATTGCATGTTCTAAATTCAAAAAGATAAGAGCTACTAAAGTTACATCAATTCGATGAAGTATTCTAAATTCAAAAAGAAGCTATAAATTTAACATTTGTGGTATCCTTTTATAAAAGCAGGTCGTAAAATTGTCACATTCCGTAAACTATAGAAATAAAATAAAAGTATGCCACATCTGTTTTCATGTTCTTATTTTATCAGTTCTTGTAATAAAATGGCGATCCAATTTATTACAAACCTTTAGAAAATAACGATGATATCGTTCTTACGAATTAGAGACACGACTTGTTTTTCAACACTTATTTATTATACGCGAGTGAGATATTTCTAGCTTTTCGTACTAATACAAATTTTTGTGAGTTTGTGTGTTTGTGAAGACATATTTCCGTAACAAATATTTATTTTTTTTTCTCTTCAAATGACAGGTATTTTAATCTAAAATCACATAATATATATACTTTGACCTTATATATATATTATA
Source organism: Napeogenes inachia (assembly GCA_959347355.1). Lineage (NCBI taxonomy): Eukaryota > Metazoa > Arthropoda > Insecta > Lepidoptera > Nymphalidae > Napeogenes > Napeogenes inachia. The sequence continues at coordinate 15,751,057 of OY365791.1, read as the reverse complement.
TATATACTTTGACCTTAAAAAATATAGCAAAGTATTGCAAATGGATTTTGAAAACGTATGTGGCAAAAATAATCCGAATTATTTTACAAAAACTACGGATTCTATTATACTGCGACATGAATATTTTGTACGCAGACAAAGTCGTAGCCAACAGCTAGATATAAATAAACCTGAATGTAGCATTATAGTAAAAACTTAAACATTAATGTGAGGTGATAGCGTTACAAGATATACAGACAGTCAGACGGGCCCATTGTCCCGGTGTCAGTGCGTAAAAAATCGAAACAAAGGTGCATTAACCTTTAATAAGATAATACATGTCTTTCTCATATCAAGTTCGCTAATGGCGCTTAAAGTCTTATAAGAGAAATACAATATGTAATATAATAATATAATCAACGCACAAACTGACAAAGTTATTTCCAGTTAAATTCTCTTCCATGTTAGGGTAGGTCATATCCCGGGCGATCGAAAATGAAAGCGCCAGTTCAAGAGCAGGGTAGGGCGTGACCCGGGTCAAACTAGGAGCAAGGAGGAAAGAACATTTTCCCGGGTAATGTCTCATAATATTTTGTTAAGTATATTTTGATTTCCTTGCCTTAATATGAATTTGGTGGCAGTTAGCAATAACAAGAAATAGTTGAATGTGGTCAAGGCATTTCTAGTATTTAATGTCGCAACAAGTGATAGTTTGTTTTGCTTTGGAGTCACTTGTTGACCTGTATACTAAATATTTGCAATTAAAATACTACACCTATTAATAGGTATAACTTCTTTTTTCGCTTTTACAGCCAATTGTGTAAATATATGTAAAAATTGTAAAAATAAAAAAATCTAATTATCAATATTATATTAAATGTAACTTAGCAAAATTTGATATATGTATCGCAAACAGTCATATGTCTTTAAGAATTATAATCTACTAAAACATGTAATATTGACGTTTTATTTCATAATATAACTATATACAGTTATTATTCAGAATACTCATTACACCAGCCTGAATACTCCCAAGAATATTTATATATAAATAACTTTGTCGCAGTCTCACGAGGCTCGTAGGTCACGGATGGGTCACCTCTGTACAGACATAATCCCCAACTTTTTATACATTATGTAATGTAACATTCGTCCCAGGCCGGTAAGCGCAAATCGATTGTAGCTCAGATGTAGGTTACAGGCTGGGTCAAAGGTCACGGGTAGGTCACCTGCCGTCTACCAAATTATATGCATATATTTTATCTACCAATTTTATTAAATTTGAACAATACAGAATATAGTCGATTCATATGATTTATTTATAACAGTTTATGTTATTGTTTTGATTTTTAAAACCTAAGAGTTATAGACTATGATTTTTTTTAGTTTTTCCGAGGATTTAACAGCATAAGCTCTGAAAAGCTAAGCTATGATATAAATCAGCTGAAACACGAGAGACCTTAAAGGCTCTCTACAGCTTACAAGATAAATATAACACTTTGATACAAAACTGTTATATATATATATAGGTCATACATATTGTTATACATATATAGTTTATGAGCTATTACTATCAGGAATACATAAATAACTAATAGACTATACTCTTACATAGTATGTTAATCATAAAATAAACTATAAAATACTTTGTTACTGGTTTTAAAGAAATTCCTTTCTTTATTACTTAAAAGATTTATTTCTTTTAACATTACTTAATGATATTAAAATCATCCTTATGATTTGACTTCCGTATAACTTACCTTTGTGTGTGTATTGCACGCACACTAATGCAACCAAACTAGTTAGAAGTTACCTCATACTTTGTCAACTACCTATTATGTATCAAGATGGTTTATATATCTAACTACATTGAGAAACGATATCTTACTATTTACTTATTGATTATTGAAACTTATATATACTATACAGGTATATAGTGAGGTACATGATATCATTTAATAATTTCCATATGCATTAAGAATACAGTATAATATATCAGAAAAACCATCTAACAATAAGTCTGTTTAAATACTTGGATATAGTAATTTTAAGATTCTTCTGGAATCTTAGGAGAAATTTAGTAAATTAATTAAAGTTCATTGATAATCAAACTTCAAAGTTATAAATTCCGATTTGATAATACTTGAATACATTACAATTACAAAGGGTATTATTTATTCTAACTTAATCAATTGAATTATTTACCTATATATATATATATATATATATTATATATAAAATTGTATTCACCTCAACTATATCGCAATTTCGCCAGACTAGTTTCAAACATATAATTGATACATATATTTATGTAATAATGTGTATTTATTTCTTTAATGACATTTTTGATAGAAAAAATATGTATTACAAAAATACCTATATTATTTAGAGGCTAAGCCTTTAGGTAATAAAATAACTTATTTAATAGTTGTCTCATCAGTGAAGTTGATCTTTAACCTTAACCTAATGTTCCCTTGTAGCTACGTGATAATATGTATATCAAAATAACTGTCTGAAAATTATAACCCTGCAACTTGCAACCGCGTGTTAGTTTATAAACTGATAGGGCTTCTCGAAGCGTACCTACAAACATGGCCAGCCAGGGATGACCTTCTGCCCTCGAACAGAACAAGAAACGAGAGATAAATTTAAACTGGCCGTATAAATCCAAACGGTCCTACTTTCTCACGCTTGGAAAGCCAATTTACCAACAAAAATAATAGGAATTCAATTAAGGTTTGTTTTCGTTGTTAGTAAAATTTTATTGATTTTATAAATTAGGAGCAGACTATGCAAGAATTGTGTGCTTTCTAAATTCTTGACAAATCTGCTTATAATTTTGATTAAAAAAATAAAGGTTTTGCTTTATTATACTCTGTGCATACCTACTACTTATACTGTACCTACATACTTTTAATTACATAAAATCAGTTTTTCTCCTATTAATAACAAGTTGTACAAAATCATTGTATAACAAGTTAATATAATACTAAAATATTTAATTACCATAACAATTAGTATGTAGGTTACATTAGCTTACATTAGAAAGTTGTGGTTTGAGCTTTAAATATATTTAATAAAATATGTATACCAGTGCTGCGATATTTGACATCGTAGCTTAAGCTGAGCTATATCCTTTTCGGCTAACATAACATTTACATAGCACTTAGTAGTCACTTACATTCTGTTTTTTACTTTATTTTTGTCGTTTTTTTTGCATGTAAGTGTTGTGTAGAGAGAATAAACATGTTATCTTTCTTTCTTTAAAAATAAAAGATGAAAAACGGATTTTTTTTTTAAAAAACTACATTCAAAGTCAAGTAAAGTGTCGGTATTTTTGTCTAATCGATGATTGTCTGCTGCAGAGGCACGGCCAATTTTCACGAAACTAGAAGGAAAACAATTAATTTTCTTTTAATATATATATGTAATACTTTTACAAAAAATGACCCATCAAAGATAAAGTAATAATTTTGGATAATATGGCCGAGTAACCTGTTTGCTACTTGGAGGTGTCTCATACCCTCGCAGGCAGTGGAGCCGAATGAGGGCGGTCGATACCAGTCCAGACACAACACAGTCGCACTGCCTCCAGGCCTCGACAAACAAACACTATAGTATAGTCAACGAGAATTTTAGCAACGGTATTAAAATTAAACATTTTACTATTGATATTTAATATCAAATATGGTAGGTACTTGAATTTAAATTTGTAAATTTTATACGAGAATTAATGTTTGTATTTTTTAATGTTGTAATGTGTTAAGCCATACGTGACGCTTTTTTTTTAGAACATGTGCCACAATTTTCAAAATATATGCATTATTTTTATAAATTTTGATGAGACTCTGTATTTTAAAAATATATAGTATTTATTTTATGTGTATCAACTTTAGAATTCAATTGTTTTTATGAAATGAGCGCTGTAATTATTTTCTACAACTAACATCATAATTTCAAACCAATTTTGTTTATTCTTTTCCAAATTGAACAAATATTAAAGTATCTCTATTTTTTTTTCAACGAGAATGTAATTTATAATAATACATATACAATTGTATATAATTGTTAGTTACATTTTAACTCTGATTTTCTCTAATATATAAATAACTAATCTCAAAGTAGGTCAACCCATCTCCATTTTTAATTAACTGGTAAGGCTGCTGACATTTATATTATGAATCAAATTTTTACACAAACAAAATAAAACTTACTCTAATTATGCATTTTATACAGTACTTATATAATATATTAGATTTGATAAATTTATATGAACACACACACGCGCATGGCATTCAATAAAGAATATAAGATTTTATAAAACATTAGATCATACCTAGACGCACACACATACCCAGTTTGAACACACACATTAATAGAGTTGATTTCATATAGCCGGAATAATTTGACTTCTTCTTTGTTCCTTAAACATTTATTATGTGATTATATTTGCGTATCTACAAATATAATAGACGGTCATAGCTTCCCTTGCATTGAGGTTACTGCAGCCATTGAATTATTATATTAGTGCCATTTGAAATATTACATACTTTATAGACATGATAACGCTTTCACTATTTTTATTTCGAATAATGGTTACAAATAGATTTGAATAATAAATATATTCCTAGTTATTTTATAACACAGATTTTATGTCTTATCATTGTACCTACTTTTGTATTTTACACAAAACAGACTGACAGCTGCTTTCACTTAAGGACTAATCTCCTTAGTATGCTCTTTTTCAAACCTGGAAAACCATCATCATTTATAAAACTGTTTCCATATATTATTTTTTTATAATATATAAAATTCTAACTACATTGTCATTCAAACAAGTACATAATTTCATTACTAACATAAGCTTTTTATGCACGTTTTAAAATTTACATATAATTCCCTCTACCACTAGACAAATATTATTCCCTCTACCACTAGATCAAGCTCAACTGTAGAAGTCGGTGTTTTAAATTAGAGTTACAAAGTTTTATGATGCGGTAAATTAGTTCTTTCTTATAATAACAGAGTGCTTGCTTAGATAGCATGCACTGTGTAGATTGCAGATTTGTATGCAAAACTCAAGTCGTAAGGATGACATGGCGTCAAATAGCAAACGATTCCATTCTGAATACAAAATCTCACAAGAACCATAGAGCTAAGACTGTAAAGAGGTTCCAAAATATAGTTTTTTTTGGTACATATATAAATAATTTAAAAAATGTTTTTATATAATAAATTAATCTTGTTCTTGTAATTGCATATGAAAGCATATTTGCGGTACATATATAACAGTTTTTTTTATCGGCCTGTCTGTTTGTAACGGCCTATCTCCAAAAGCACTAGCCCGATTTGGACAGAACTTTCAATGGCTAATGTTATAAGGGGTAAAGAGTAACTTAGCGTACATTCATCTAAAAAATAATAGTTAATCGTTATTTAAAGCCAAAGGCAGGCGGAAGATAGTAAGTTAATCTAAATACATTTATATTTAACTTGGATTGACACATAAAAATACACAATTATTTTATATACCTCAGTAATTATTTCCACTAATATCAGAACATTTTAGCACCCAATATGCATCACCTCCTTATATTTTTGATTCTAACAACAGCTTCTAATAACTTATCCAAGTGCAGCGTGGGTTATGTGCTGTATTAGATTAATAATTAAATTTCTACGTAATAAATTAATAAATACTGCAACTTGGATGGAGTAGGCGGTTATTTACGATCCCATAAAAGATAAAGGACACCATCAAGATAAAGATAAGATGCAATTAACAACTGCATATTACATGACCCATGCAGTTATTATCCTTATATTTCTCATCACTCCCACAACTGATTGTAAAAAAGAACTCTGTTATTTGGAAATAATGCAACAATAAATAAATTTGTGTAGTTACATTTTTGGTATAAATTCTCAATCGAAACAAATGTTGTTTTGAATATTTTTCAAATTTAACATTCAGCAATTTTATCTTGATAAATGCATTGAAATAGCAAAATGCTAAAGTATAATAGAAGACTGTTCAATAACATTATACTCGCAGAGACATAAATACTGAACACGAAATAATAAAACTATTATGCAAACTGTGAAAGTTGCTCCTCACTATTCCGAGTTGTAATACGAACATTTCTCGACATTGAAGCTCAAAAGTTCTTATGACTTTCATCTCGCTTGAATTGTTGTATCTTCATATTATTAGACGAACTTGTAAGAATTTCTCTTTAGAATTTATCTTTTTAATAATATTTGAAATTTGAATATCTTTGTTGATTATAAAAGATTGAGTTCTCTTGCTCAATCTTGGTTTGAGGTTCTGTTGGTTGCCTAATCGTCATGCACAATGTAACTTTTAAATGGTGACTCAACTATATCGATATAATCATCTTAACGTTTAATCATCTCAGGCATGTGTGACTTCTTTCGTAATACTTTGTAAGCGTGTTTATGATGTTGGTAAGATTGAATGATTAAGTACTCCTGTTTTGGTAACTGACAATCAAAGACGTATTATTCACATCATGGTACATATGTTTCATATTCATAGCTATATTTAGTAAATGGTTAAATAAATTTCATATATTTTTCGCTCTTTATAAATGAAATTCCTAGACTTTATTTTGTTTTATAAAATATAATAATACTGAAAAGTATTTGAAAGCGCATACTGTTGCGATAAAAGAACGACGTGATTTCTTCACTGAATCCTCCAATCTTTTCATCTCCCTTTTCGATCGTCTGCTGCATAAGACGCAGTAAACACATGGAGCATCGTCTGGTGGGAATTATCAAGGATTTTATATTCCGACAGAGTCTAGAAATCTTATTATTAAACTACTCCCTAGCGAATGTCACAAATATATATAGATATCGATGTCTAGATATAGTCGATTCTATTAATTAACTTAACAGCAATCAAGGAAATTATTTCTTTAATTTATAATCATTTATATTCTATGATATTCGTTTGCGGACAGTTCTGGAACTCGATAAAACTATAGTATGGTTTAAGTTTAGTTCTTGAATCTCTTGGGTGTTGCTACTTGCATACGAAATATAATGTAAGAGTATACTATCGTAGTTTGTAAAATAAAAAGCGTCATTAACCACTATATATTTCTATGTTACGCCACTTTTATTTCTAACTTGATATGTAACGAAGTTACAGTTACATAAAAATCATAATTAATGTAATACTGCAATATAATATGTAAATCAGTTAATTATCACGAGACTTGCATCCCGTGGGAACGATAACCATTTGTCCGTAGGCATCGAAGGTCGGATCTTATACGATGGCTTCAATATATCAATGCCGAACTCTAATTATGACAAATAACAAAATCATCCTACCCTCGGTTATCGAACCTTTATCTCGTTACTTGTTATCACAGAACGTTCATAATAACAAGGTCCTCGGTTCATAACTGACGTAGCAAATGGCGAAGACGGTGACCTCGCCGAATATAAAAGCGCGCTAGGGTCATGCTCATAAATTCTATTTCCGCGTCAGAGAGTACTAATGTCCCAGAACACAATACCTCTTCACTTTACATATAAATGATATATGTGTTCAAGTGTTATGTGGCGCCACGCTGGTTCTGCCACTACTTCACTTTGAACATTATAATGCAATGGAATTTATAGAACACTGACTTCCCAAAGCACCCATAACTTTAAGAAATTATCAGTGATGTCATAACCAGTAGCGGTTTCTCAATTTTCCTTACGTATCTCTTGATGTAATAAAACAGTGTGGAGTTTGACAATGTTTGATATGCGTGATTCAAAATTCTCAAACACGGAAACTTGCAAAACAAAATGGTGGTATTTTCTCGTTTACTCGGCGTGTTTTATTCTAACGTTATCGTAATGAGCCATAAAAGTTTATCGCTGGACGTAAAAGCACATCCTCCGTTTGGACCGAAGTTCTGATGCGATGAGGCGAGCACATTGATGTAACGAGGTGTGCGGTGCAACGACCAGCGACCATGGAAACTACTATACCAATACTTTATAGATTAAACGGAAATTGCATTTAAAGGATTGTTTTAAAAATATCAACTTTTAGTTTCACGTAAAAACAATGATTATTACAGATATAAATTATATATATAATGTTAGTCTGGGTTTTGTTTTCGTTCGTTTTATTAAACAGAGACTTCAAGGTGAGCTTTGCTGATATCTGTCATTATGATAGCTTAATTGAGATCATCTAGATCATCATTAGTATAGTAGGCTTAGAATAGCCGTAAGTCAAGAGAAAGCTTGACATTGGGCCGGTATTGAAGTGGGTTGCGGCGAAGTAGGTGAGCGTGTCGAGGTCGTGACGTCACACGCTTTCTCTGCGCCCGCGCCGGTTGTGCAATGCCTAGCGTTCGTGATGCGGTCTCTGTACCCTCTTTAAGTGCATGATACGATATCATTTGGCTGTCTGTGACCTGATATTTTTGGTGTTTAATAATTTATGTGTCTCAATGTCGTGTATATTTTAAATAAATTATTTGAGTTCTAGGTTTGTTGAATATTATTTGTTTTGTTCTACAATATGCCCCTTTTTATAATAACACGTTGGCCATTCTTTTACAAACAGTGTACACAAAACAAATTGAAATGTTATTGAGAAAGTTAGTTTCCTTTCAATATAAATCTTAAGTTATTTAATAAAAATGCTAATTTTCTATTTCGTTGCACTCAAATTCGCGTGCATCGCGTTTGTATTTTATGATCAGTCGTAAAATATTTAAAGCAACAGTTTATTGTTGCTCATAAAACAATGCGAGGAAACCTAGTGCATGCATATGCAACTCATTGCGAACGTTAAGAATAAAAGTATTTTGGTACAAAAACATTTCTTAAGTAGCATAGATAAATAATATGACATTCAGATCTAAGAAGTAGAGACAGATGGTGGATGACAGGAGAGAGAGGAAGAAGTAACTCATAACACACAGCAAAACTCATGGGCACCATAGAGTGAGTTTAATGTAGGAGAATGGTGATAAAAAAAAACTTTAAAAATACAGTAAACTAGAAGTCACATAGTTGTGATGCGACTGGAATGTTTTACCTCTAAAGGCGTTGAGGCTTAATGGCATTATATTTTAATACCAAATGAAGTTCAATTGGTTTTTTTATTATAATATTTTGCCCACGTAATTTATACATAATACAGTATATATTGTATTTTCATACTTCCGTGCTGATTAGAATTAACTTATGTATAAATTTTGTCATAGTCTGGTTAAGCATACACGTGTTAAGATATTTAGCGGAAAATATTTGCATAAATATATAGCTTTTAGACAGAAATTAACATATGTTATTGACGTCGAGGAGCTATTTTGTGCGGTAAATTTTTAAATATGGAAAATTAAGCAGGTATCACTAATGTAAGTCATTTAAAATATTAAAAAAAAGAGAACAAACCCAAAATATAAAGCAGCCCTTGAAATCTACTAACTCTTTATATTATATAATGTAATATATTTAGCAAATTACTGTATATAATTTAATGTAACGATCTGGCCCTTACTAATCTTTTCTGAACATTTGATCTTATAGTCTGTTTCGTCCTGAAACTGAAACATACCATCACACATTCAAATTAATAATATTAGTTAAGTAAAACGCTAACCGCAGTTTATAACCTTCAGTTAACAGAGATTCGTTTAACCACGGTTACACGTTTTAACTGACTTCGTGACAAGGAGTACTTAGTTTTTATTTAATATGGTCCAAGGTAACCTAACTAAATCAGTTAATTTATAACATATAGAACTTAAAGATTAATATAAAGATATTTAAAATAAAACTATCATGTACAACATCTACTTGATAAAATAACATTTTAGGTTGTTATTATGTTTATTTTAATGAATATAATTTATTCCTTTTGAAATTTATAACAGACTAAAATTCAAATCAGACTTAGATGCTTGATATTGTGATAGTACAGAAAGATATTTATTTTAAAACATTATATTCTTTGAAGTTAATTTATTTTGTCGGTACTTATTTGTCAAATTAATTCCCTTTATAGTAACTTATTTTAAAAGAGTCGTATTTATTTTACAAGACAAGAAGAAGACTAAAACAATATTGACTTGTAAAGTGGATCGTGGGTACTTAATTGTGTATTTTCGAGTCACTTGACATTGAGTAGAAAGCTTTAGTTGCTAACTTATTTCTTTTAAAGCAGACTGAACACAATTTACTCACGCGACTTCAAGTTAACATCTTTGTAATCTTAGTTTAATATTATTTCTTAAGGCTATCGTAGTTTCAAGGCGAAATTATAATAAAGTACCTACCTCCTCCGCTCTTCAAAGTCAGCCATTTTAAGTGGAAAGATTACTTAGGGTTGGTAAATAACGCCATTATTATGTTATTCTTCTTAAGTATTCCCGATAATTAAATGAGACAGACAAACAGTCAGAAACTTCTTTCTACATAAAATATATTATTTTTAGCATAAAGTTTAACGAAACACATTTATTTATAAAATTGTTTCATCTAAAAATAATTAAAAAAAAATGTTAATATTGACACAGTTCGAATATTTCTTAGAGTGTTTTTTTGTATTATTTACATCTATTCTATTTTTGATCAATCGACCGTAGATTTGGTAGGTTGAGTAACAACTCAGAACACAAGGATAAGGTTGAATTGACGAGACAAAGCATTTGTTATTCAGTGTCTACGTCGCACGAAACATCATGAATAAACCAATAAAACTGTTGAATAAAAAATACAATATTACTTTTATATCCAGCCTTCGTTTTAAAATCCTTCCAATAAAAGTGAAAGTTGCAGTTATCAGTTATGTACCAACACTAAGAACATGGCCTAACATAAACGATATACTAGGACAGCATAATTAGGAAAGAAGTGTCTGGTATATAAATAGATAAGTCAAATAAAATAAAAAGGCGCTATATATAATATAATGATATAATAATGTTGCAGAAGTGTGGAGCGCGGGCGGCGAGGGCGGCGCGACAGCATGCGGTAACAGCATGGATCTAAAACACGAGGTGGCCTACCGGGGGATCCCGAGCCAGGGTCTGGTGAAGGCAGAGCCTGGAGTCAGCCACAACGGCCATCCCAACGGCCACGTGCGTGATTGGATGGCGGGAGGCGGCTCCCCGTCGCCGGCCGCAGCGCAGCCCCAGCCAAATGGTTACTCCTCGCCGCTGTCTTCGGGTAGCTACGGTCCTTACAGCCCCAATGGAAAAATAGGTACGTTCAAATATTATTTGTTTATGATATACTTTCCAGGATTCATAATATTTTAGATGTTTTTAATATCATGATAATTATTTTTATAAGCGTCGTAAAACCCATCTAACTTTATTGGGAATGTATTCAATTTCGATGACTCAGAGAAGTAGATGATAAACAGACACTCATCTCATAAAACGAGCTGTAAAATCTCACTTTGGGATTAAATGGTATTTGAAGATTAGTAATCTTAGGTCAATCGTTCGAACAAACAAACCACATGCTTCTTACATTTCCTTTGAACTCAAATGAAGACTGAAGTGTGGGAAGAAAAAATGTTAATACTATAATAAGGTTACCATTTTTGGTAAGATATATAAAGATACTTCTGAATCATTTTAATTTCTAATTTCAATACTTAATCATTTTGATGTCTCAAATTTAATATTCATAAATATTAAACATTATGATAATTCTGTTAAATTATTTTTCCTTGTTAGGAATACGATGTTTCTGTATTTTGGTAAATTATCATACTAATGTACTAACAGTACGGCATAATAGATTATTTTTAAATATTCTAGAATACGTATACTGATATTACCGGTGTAACTTTGGTACAATGATTTTAGTTGTTAAAATGCAAACTCAATGAATTGCACTTCGCCAAATAATTGTTATTATATATATGATAACTGACAGAGATCATTAACCTTTTACCAAATCCATTAAAACAAATGGTCACGCAAGTGTTCTATTATAACATACACGTAAAGCTATTTAAAAACGAAAGCTAAGTGACGAATTGTTTTAATCTGAGACAATCAATATATAAAGGTTAAAGTGCAATGACTTAACGAGAATCATATTCCGTATGAATTATTACAATAATGACCGCTGTAATTATCTTGGGAATAATAAAAATTATCTGCCATTTAATTGACAGATATGATAATACAATAATTAATAATAATACACGAACAACCCAGTTCCTAATGTTATTGCGTCAACCACTGGGAAATCGATGGTTAAGAAAGAAATAATAACATTTACTATAAAAATGTTTTTCAAATCAAACCACCCATTTATATATACGAAAGACTCGATACAGTATTGATACGGTAGCTCAATTAGCAGAACGATGGGATGGATTTGCTGAGGTCACAGGTTCGAGTCCTAGTCGTGTAGATTTTTCATTCTATTATATTGTATATTCTATTCATACATACTTATTTTATGTTGATGACTAATTCAAACAATACATAACATTTTGCAGATATAAAGTTTTCAAATAGAATTCACGCATTATGATCATTCTTTTGTCGTATGCTTGTAAAATTCGGTAAATACTTTTTAAGAATTTCACAACACTCAAATTTTTTACTAATGTATTTTAAGAACAACAACTTTTTAGCTTACATTATCCTTTGACATTTAAACATTAACATAGATAAAAAAAAAATATTCGTTTATTTTAAAAAATAATCTTTGAATTTATGCACATATTTTTAAAAGCTAATGTATGTTAAATTAGATAATCGTCATTTTATTTTACGAGCTCAAAGCTTCCACAAAATGGCGTCAAATTAACTGCATTCAGACACGCCATGTAGTCTTTAATGCAGTGTTCGTCCAAAACTATTTAATTTTTCTTTTTGATAAGGCGTCACTTATCGTTTGGAATTTATGAGTTTTATTGCATGTTCTTATACTTTTTGTATTACGTCAAAATACTGGTAATAAGTTATTAAATATCACTTAAAGAGCAGGTGCTATTCAACTGGAAACTTTATAAATTTTTGGTCTAGTGGTTGTGCCCTGTCTAGTGTCCAAAAGTGGTGAGTTCGATTTCCAAACAGGATAGTTATTTGTATGATTCACAAATTATTTATCAAGTCTGGGTGTTCTTTGTGTTATTTCTATCTTAATAAAATTCTCCGCAAGTATTATTTTTCTACTGTGAGAAGTGTTTAAATTAAAAACACATTCCATACTAAAAACGACTTAGTTAAATATTTGTTGTTGTTTATCTGTGGCTTTTTGTAATTTAAATATTTGAGTATAATCTGTCAAAAAAAGTGACAATGTCACACTAGTGACGCACGTAGTGACGTAGCCTTATTAGATATATCATATAGATATTAGGACACAGATTATTCGATGTCATAATAATATCTCTTACAGCATAATCCTTAATTTAAAATCTAGCAAATTATGTCACTATATTTATCTATTCATTATTATTACAACGGACGGTCAATAAACTTTAAATGTATACAAATATTATCATTTTAAAACAAATTTATGTTTTTGTGACAAGTAGGTAGGTACACTCAATAATGCAGATTAAGAGAAATACATCTCCACTTTTATTTGAGAAAAAACATTCACTCACTCATCTGACAAAAGTCTAAAAAGGTTTTAATTTAATAAAAACCTTAAGAGTCTATGAAGAAGATATTAAAAAATTCCAACCAGCATTTCTCGGACTCGGTTCGAATGAAATCCATTAAGTGATAGACATTTTTGACATTTCATCAGGGCGCTGTCAGTTATCCTTTTCATCTTATATTATTTATTTATTAAAATAGTTTACTGAAAAAATATTACAAATACATACATAGTATTTTTGTTACTGAGTTGTGTTTGCAATTAAATGTATAATTATAACATATGAATTCTGTAATTCTCATATATATTATCTTATGTTTATGTCAGAGTTTTTATAAATAATATACTATTATGCACCACTACTCCATATATATATAATTAATCTAAAATCTACTAGCAAATCTACCATTGTAGGGCTGGAAGAGATCGCTACATAGCAATAAGACGGCCTTATTGAAAAATACCAATAACAACTAGCTATTTTAACTGTTTTAATGTATAATGGTTGTTATAAAGTATATTATTATTATAGTGACGTAATTACATAGGTACCATAAATATTTAATCACACGACCCCTCGACCTGAATGACACTACAGCCAAGGACATCTTCATATCGCATTCCTAACCGAAACAATGGCTGGAAAACAAAGACCTTGCGTTCAATACTTTTCTTTCCTAACCGAGGTTCAATATATATTGTTTTGGTTGCTTATCGGTGTTAAAAGGATTATTCCGTATCGCTATCGTGGCAAACTCGATAATGAGGGCAATAACCTCCCAACATGATATACTGAGATAACAAAATGTTAATATTTTTTCTATGAAGACGAAATGCGTTAAACTTATTAACATATATATGTGTAATTAAAACACATTACAATCATACACAGAGATACATACATAATGTGTGTAACAACACAGGTTCTTTTTTAAGTGTTATTTAATAATTATTTTACTTAAAACTGCCAACATATTAAAACTGCTTTTTAAGTCTTCATTTATATGATTTTCTCCTTTTTATTCGGAGCTCATTGGGTATGCAAGCTAAGACATTCAATCTTTGCTAAGAATATCCGTCGAAATAGCTAACGATATATTTGTCTTCACCACATCTTGGACTAGTGTTACATAGAATTGGGGAATTTTTGTTCTCTTAGTCAGTCTGACCAGTTAACTTGCGACTCTATAAAAACCATGGTCTAAGTTAATTAATTGCATGTTGTTGCATAAATTGATTTTTCTTGTTAATAATATTCTTATTTATCCACCTGATTTTTGTTATAAATTAGGTGAAGATATTTCTAAGGAAAATGACATTAAGGCTGATACAGAACTACTATTCAGTAGGTTTATGAGCCACAATAATTCATCGTCACTTAGAATTTTCCAGATGTCAGCTGGAACATTATCAAAGAGTATTTTCTGACAGATCTTGCATAGCTTAATATGGTTGTTGTTATTGTCTTAGAATGTTTCTATCATATTATGATGTTGAAAGTAGAAGTACGCCCTAGGTACCTACTGATGTTTCATTACAACTTGTTATACTTAAATTAGCCGAGACATGTGAACTTACTGTTTCGCGACTCCATGCTAACAAGTCTGAGAAAACAAGCACTGTTTGAAAATCAAATTACACGGTATAATGTACATTTAAATAAATATTCTGCACTATAATTTACTTGCATGGCAACAGACTTGAATATGAATTATATCAACTACTACGGCCAGCGGCACTGTCTGTGGTTAACAAAAAGAATAACCTTATTTATTAGTGTATAGTATATACACGTATATAGTAAGGGTCCAAGTGTAAACCTTGGTATATTCCTAAATAAATACTCACATCTTCTGTTCCAACCTTATCAAAATAAAGTTTTCGTGCTAATAGTATAGATTAAATGACAGACAACTCAGATAAGAACATTTCAATCAATCAATAAATCAAAAAAATCTTCATATGAACAGCGCTAAAACTAACAAAATAAGGTACAAAAACATTCCCATTGTATTGAAGTTCTATAACAAATAAAATCCAAAATTACCCTTTAATGAAGTAATTTAGAAGATATTAAACATGAAACATTAGTCTGTTGCGAAACATTTTTTATCAACACTTTAAAAAATCTCGTGAGTTTTTTTTATCGTTATTTGAATGCCCAAAAGAAGAAGTAAGTTCCGAGAACCAATTAAACCAACTTGTCTTGAAAATATTTGCCGCACTGAAGCGGTTAGCCCTCATTAATATCTCGTTAAGATTTATTTCATCAGACCTTGGAATAAACAGCTTTTATTTCAGTCTTCATTAGTTCGTAAGTTCTTTAATGATAGAAAATAAAATAACGATACTCATATAGCTTGTTGTCAAGTGACTTGTAAAAATATCGGCTTATCTGACCTTGTAATATATTTAAAGTCAACAAACAAACTTACAATTCAAATTTGATTTTAGTTGCGGATGCTGTGTGGGATGCATGGAGATGATGATATTTTAAACTGCACTTAACAATATATTATTATGTGTTGGTAATATATGAATGCTTTTTAAGAAACATAAATATTTTTATAGTATTAGTTATATTCATAAATACGAATATAAAGTTCGAATGCGCAGATGAATCTTCAGACCGATGAAAATAGCAATAATTTGCACTTGAAGTATTTTACGACGGAAGCTGGAAGGACCAAGGATCCTATAACATATAAAAATAAATATACTATTGTGTATATTAATTATATATGTGAGAAGTTGTTTAATTAAAGCTGGTAATAGGCAACATATTTTTTATTGTCGTGAGTCGCAGATTCGATGCTCAGATTGTGTACATGTACGTCATGTTTTTACTCTAGATAAAAAGTAACATGTTTCTTTGTTTGACATTTTGAATGACACGAAAGTATGCTATTAATATCATAACACGATTCAATGTTTACGATGTCATTTAAATCAATCACGTATGTTAAACACATAAACAATGTACCATTATATATAAATAAAGTGTGGATAATAAATACAATATTATATCAAGTAATAATATAAATTTAGTGTAAAAAAAACTAAAAAAAACACGCCAAATTAACTTAAGATTATTATTAATCTTGAAGATCCTAATCATAGATAGGATAGAATAGAACCAAGATAGTGACTTAATCTCATCGAATGTTTCATTTTACTACCGGTACTTGAAATGTGTGCAAAGTTTGAACAAAATCGGTCAGTAGGAAATGAGACAAAATCAAACAAATAAACAAACATACACTTGAAACTAATAAAAGCGTGATAAAAAGAAAGAAACTATGCACAAACATCATAATGGAAATAAATTTAATATTTATCTTAAAAGATATAATGCAATAGAACTTGTCGTTAATAAAGATACTTGAAAGTTATTTGAAATATGAGAATATTGACAATATATCTTCCTTTGATATTTCTCTTTATGTCACAAATAATATCAAATATATGTTATCTTACCATTGAAATGAGTACAAAAATAAGTGTACAGAAAATATGTCAATTTCTATTCAGCTTAAATTTATATTACACGTGTATAAAATAATGCTGTTATTTTTCAAATAAATATCCTTAAGTTATTTGTTTCTTAAGATTTTTTTTAAATTAGATCTTTAAAGACTTCCGGTCAAAATCCGCTTTTATATCCTGTCAACATCCGGCTGACTTCTTTCTATATTATATATATAGAAAGAAGACAACTCAACATTTCTAACTGATTAGTAACTCATGTAATATTAGATATATTTCTTTATTAAATATAAACAATAATATAATAGTAAATTTAGTGATTGTGGGAAATCATAATTCAGAATACTCAAATAAATTTGTTCGCCAAGTTGGCAACCACGCGCCATTGACATCGTGTATAAATTACATATAAATATAGCTTTTGTGATATTTTACTACAACATTTTAATTTATTGACTATCGTTCAATATGTGTACACAAAGCTACAACACAACAAACAAACTACCACACAACTGCAACTACTTTATTACTACTAATAAATGTGTATAATAGAATATGTGCAAAAATAAAAAGGATAAGGTATATATTATACATATAGATTAGCTAAAGAAACTCATAATATTATTTATACAATGCTTGTTAAAAGAGAAGAAAGAAATAGTAATAATCTACAAACTGACAAGCAGATAATATAGTATTTAATTTATATAATAATAATACATCAATATATATTATGTATTACGACATTAATTAGTTTATTTGTTTGTTCTTACTTAACCTATAAACTATTAATATAACTTGCCTTTATAAAATCAACAAAGAAGTTTTGAAACTTTGTAGAGACTTGTATACTTTCTCTATAGTTTTCATAATCTATTGTGTATGGGGTAGAGGCCAAGGCCAGTCTTATCGTGTGATTGAACCCGTGTGAACCCCTGTACCAATAGTGTGCACACAGCCTAATCTCTACCTCGTTAGTGCTGATTAAGCCCCCATAAAAACATTACCGATTTTATCTCTAGAATTATCTTTTAGTCGGCGGTGTTTTTGTTTTGAAATTTAGGAAGTCATTTTAGATGAATCAATATTATTGTCGTATGATTCTTACATAAAATGTGTTTTTTATGATGTTGTATCGAGTGGCTTGTAATATATTAACCGATTTGCTATCGACTCGAGTCGCGTATATTATTAGTAGTGATGTATTGTTCGTAAACAATAAGAAAAGATAACATTTACATGATAAATTTAAGTACTGAGAATATTTATGAGATTGACATTCAATAAAGGTTTAGAGATGACTTGCTTTTGATGTTAAGTTTCCATTCTCTACTTTATGAGGGAATCTTTAATAAAAGATAAAAAAAAACTGTGTGTGAATACACTTTTTGTGTATTCAATTAGGCTAGTTACAAACATACGGATTCTTAGATTAGTTAGTTACAAACATACAGATAAGAATTCGTAATTTTGCTATGAATTCATAATAATTTTGAAACATTCCATATTTATTTTGTGGTTAACATTATTAACAGACAACTGTATGTCTGTAAGTCTGAAAATATCCTTCGTGACTATCCTCTTAGGATGTAAATGCCCCTAAGAAAATCAATTTTAGTGAATTATTCAGCTAGTTTTAGGTCCCAGAATAATTAATACGTATATCATATATGTAATAATAATTGTAATTTAAACTAAACTGTAATTTTATCCCATGTATAATATGTACATAAATTATCATCAAGAATATAAAAATCATTTAAAAAAGTAATAGTTAAACATTAAACATATGAAAAAAAAATATATAAACCGAAAGTATCAAAATTGTTTCATTCACACAATATTCTCGAACTATACATGTGTAAGTGTGCGTAGTCAAGAATTGTCTATGTAGTGATGCGATTTTCTACCTATTAGTTTTGTAAACGCGTCCTTAAGTCAGCATCATTTTTGAAATTACAGTCAAGAAAAAACAATCAAACTGTATTTTTTTGGATGGATCTGGTAATAAAATAAAAAACACGTAAAGGCTAAATATTTTCACGCCATGATACCGGAAGTGAGTTGACAGAGCTCATTGACGCTGGTCGAAGCGAGAATAATGCGCTCGGCCATACACACACCATTGTATATTTCGTGCGTGGCATTAACTAGCGCGCCAGTTGACATACAGTTAATGGTGTTCTTATGGTAAATTGTACGTTTCACAACATTATTACTTTATTTATATCATTACCTATCTATTTAATGGAAAATTGAACAGCAGGTATTCATGTTGCCCGAGTTTTTATGATTTTCTCTACACTTTAAATTAGTTGACAATAAATTATTTTTATAATTATCATGTTTTCAGTGTTCACTGTTCATATTGGTATTGGGCTTATGGGTAATTTTTAGTTTGTGAAGGAATGTTTCAAATTAATCAATATCTTACGTTATACACACACATATATAAACAAAGTTATAAAATCCGATTATCTGTGTTAGTATATTAATTGTTAATATTATATATTTGTTCAAAAATATATTTAATTAAACATTGTTAACCGAACAAAGGTAGCAATCTTGAGTGATTTTCAATATTAAGGTTTCGTTATTATCGAGGCCTGAAACGCCCTTTAATTAAATTGAAAT
The DNA here is from genome assembly GCA_959347355.1 of Napeogenes inachia. Classification (NCBI taxonomy): domain Eukaryota; kingdom Metazoa; phylum Arthropoda; class Insecta; order Lepidoptera; family Nymphalidae; genus Napeogenes; species Napeogenes inachia. The sequence continues at coordinate 15,731,332 of OY365791.1, read as the reverse complement.
TATTTCTCGTTTGAAAATTAATTTTGAAGACATAAATATTAAACTGTGTTAATTTAACTTTCATGAATTATCGATAAATATAAATCATTGTCTTCATTAATAGTTTGTCTTAAGTAATACTTAGTTTGACTACTAATATAAAAACATTGCTATTAAAATTTGATTTCGTGTCCTTGCTGTTTTGATTTCTTCTTCAGTGCAGATTTTCAATATCTTGTCAGTTCAATATCAGAATTGTCAAATACAGTATCCACACAGCGTGGATGAAATGGCGCCAGGTCATGGGAACAATGTGATGAAAGGGGAGGAGAAAACCTTAATAAACTTAATACGACCTGTAGTATTGTATGGATCAGAATCTGACTTACCAAAGAGTGGATGAAAGGCCAGTGCTTACTTCTGGAATGTAACTATGTATTAATATGAATGGGTTATGAAAATGGTTAAAGTAAGAGATAAGTATCTAAGATGTAGTTTAATAGTAGCATTATGGAATATCTTAGCGGTTCTTCTCCATAAATCTACCTTTTGGAACTATGCAACTAAAGTCTGACTTTCAAAATAACAATGTTCTATTTGAAAATAAAAAAAGATCTAATATAATTTTAGTAATTACTTGTCGCTTTATAGTCACGCAATAGGAATTAAAGTAATGGAACGAAAAGTCTTAATTATGAATAAAGAAACGGCAGAGGAAATGGATTTAATGCGTCAAAAATAATATGTCAAAGGAGCAAGTTGTCACTGAGATGACACATCATAGAAGAGTTTGACATATTGCAGCGAGATTAAAAAATTTGAAGAAGGGCAGCATGTATTAAAACACTACTGTTTTGTAAGTAGTGCTTCCAACGCTTACCTTACACAGATGAACTAACTAGGGTAGCTAATTAGATTCTAAACGATGGGTTAGTGTATAGTTCGTGAGTTATACAAACACCATGTATTTTTGTGTTTCTTACAGAGTAACGTTACACCTTTGACATTACCAATTGTTATACATAACCATTAAAACCACGATTATGATCAAAGAAACAACACTCATAACAAAGTTACCTTGTAACAATATTCCTATCCCAAATGGCTCATTTATTATATTAATAGCTACACTATTCATACAAGGTTTATTACATTCAACTAGATTTGACCTGCGATAAATGTATGATATAAAAATATCATACATTTATCAATAACAGTATAATAATAAATTGAAGAGTTCTTATTCCCGGTACATACTGTAGGGCTGTCTGTCCGCAGCTGAACAAGTAGGTCGTAGGGTAGGTCACGGCTTAAACTAGAACGTGCGTCCTATTTAAGGACTCCGATTATAGACTTCAATGAAGATTTCTTTTAACTTTTATATATATTTTTTTTTATATAAATATAGAATCAAAAATTCATCAACGCGGGCAGGACCGGAACCTGTGACAGTTGGTATACGGTCCCGTAACATTACCATTTGAGCTACCATGTCACTACCCGTCTTAGGGAACGTACCCAATCTACGTGGCCTATTTATGGGAGGGGGGGGTCCTTAAAATATTACGCTGTGTCACAGAAGCGAGGGGGGGGTTTAGATTATTGTCACGTAGTCGAATTCTAGAGAAGGCAATTTAAGCTACTAACATTTAATAAAGTCTGCTTTTCAGGGTTCTTTGAAGTCGTGTGATACATTTCTGTGCAATAAATGCCGTCCCAATAGTAACAAAAATTAAACATTATTTTTATTTGTTTCATTTTCTGCGTTTGGGATGATAAAAATTTACCTTTGCTATACTACGTAACATTTGGGACGGGGGGAGGGGGTCTTATCACATACTACGGATGGTCACCGGGGAGGGGGAGGGTGTCGAAAAATTGAAAAATATAGGTCACGTAGTTTGGGTACGTTCCCTTATGTATATAGAACTGTGTATATATATTTTTTTGATAAGCTTAACGTGAATAAAAATTATTGTAGACAATTTCAAACATTATATTAAATATGTATGTGTATTCTTTTCAGCTACAACATTAATACTGTTTCGTATAAAAAAATAGACTAACTCGCATAAAATGGCGATTGCGTATTAGGTACCTACTCTAGTTGATTTTCTGAACGATTACTCACGCACAAACGTTTCTAAAAGTTTCCCAAAAGTCGGTAGGTACGCTTAATACCTAGAAGGTACGCTTAATATTATTTAAGATCCAATACTTTCACATAATTCTATATTGATAGAATAAATAAAAAAAATATACAACTGTCACTGAACTGTCAAAAATTAAAACATATATTTTTTTAACATATCTGGCGTTGGTCTAATCTGTTTGTTCTAAATACATTACATGCTGTCCTAGTTTGCGTTATTAGTAGAAATATTTGCGTATCAGATTTCAGAACTGCTGTAGAATGTTGCCAACCTTTCAAAATAACCATTAGTGGGAGCAAATGTATTTATATTTATGGTTTCTATCAAAAACCATCAAATTTATGCATGAATTATTTCAATTTATTATTATGGTGTATAACAAAGTAATAATAATAATAATAATAATATCAGGACAAATTACACACATTGATCTAACCCGTAAGTAAGCAAATTATTTGCTTGTGTTAAGGGTGTTAGACAACGATACAAATACATAGAAATACACATATAAATACTGAGAATATATTTAATAAACGACCAAACCCAGAAACACAGACATCTATGCTCATCACATAAATGCCTGTCTCCCGCCGGGAATCGAACCCGAGCCCCATTGCGCCGTGACACGTTAGGCGTCTGCGCTAACCACTCGACCAACGGGGAGGTTAAAACAAAGTGTATTAATAAAAAAAAAACATTTATCATGTATTACCTAGTTTATTTATTTAAGATATTTTCGAGATAAGTATTAAACAAATGTTATTTAGACGTAAAGCATTTTGGCCATTTTCTAGTTATTTTCGAGAACATGGTTTCAAATAATTGTAATCCAAAAAAAACTTTTTATCGTGAATATTGTTTCAGTGATTGAACAAGAAACTTATCGATAAAAATATGTTTTTGTTATATTTTTTCGCTTTCTTATAATGGAAACTTATATTTTTTGTTCGATCACAATGCTCGACTAAGTATATTGATATTTAATATTTATATTTTCTTATTTGTACCCCACATGTGATACCACCATTTACCATCAGGTAGACTGTCTTCTCGTTGGCCCATACTACCTAAAAAAATAGGTTTATACATAATTTGTCGATTGTAAAATAGATATCTAACACTCGATATCGATATTGAGATGAACATTAATGCATTCACTACACATACGTGCATACACACAGTTATACATACATACATACGCACATGAGTCCCATATGTATTCAAGGGCGCCTGTCTGCTGGTCCAGGATAATGTGACGTAATCAATTATTTACTATAAGTTTGTATCTGAATGTGTGACTTTATCTCACTTTAAAACATAAATGAAATATATATTAAAGTTCATTTTATCAAGATTTTTATAAGATAAAATTTATCTTCCGTTAAATATGTTTTTGATTATCTTTTATTGCATTTTTAATGATAGTTATAAGGAAGTTTCGAACTAGCACTAATAATATAAGGCAAATGACTACAGCTATTAGTGCAGGATTATTATTATGAGAATTGAAAATTAACCCGAGACACTAATCGTGGTTTAGTACATTAAGCATATGCAACGAGTTCTCACAATAGAAATTTAACTGTCCGTTAAACCGGGGTTTTAACGATCTACTTTACATACAGGATGTTTTTAACTTTGTACTGCTTAAGTAATGATTTAAAAATATTAAAATGTTGTTGATTCTCTCTGAGTAGTCTAGTGTCTTGTTTCACCCAGATTCTAATTGGCTACCAGTACCCAGCCTGACCTTCGTAACTAGGGGCGAAGTAAATCAGATAAGATATCATCTTCATTGTAAGTCAGCTCTAGTGCCATTAGATCGCTGGAGATTGCTGATAGACACAAATTGCTGTCAGTCTAAGACTTGTTTGTTTTGAAATATTTAATTATATACAGAAATAATTTAAAAAATATATAATAATAAATATGTTTTCTAAATATGATTTGTTTTGTTACAGGTAAGGAATCATTCAATAGACATCTTCCGCATTTAAATACAGTGAGGTAAGAATTTTAAATGTAAATGAAATACAATATTTCTAATATAATAAAACAATAGATGTTGTAAATAAATGTTATTTATAATGTGATTAGGACCCCACTTATAATATCTAACCGCAGGAGAAATGCAAATATTTATTACGTTAGAAAGTGTCGCGGTTACTACAACTACCCACTACTCTATTAGAAGTAGTTACAACTAAACTACCTTGTTATATTTACTATATACTATACTTGTAGGTAACTTTTTCTTTTAAAGCTATTGCTTTAAATGCGAAAATTGCTATTTTAGCATTGTCTTTGGAAATTACAATCAATTCAGTTTTGTTAATCTTTCTCTCGTTTCCATGTTTTGAAACGATCGAACCTAAATTTTGAAATAATATTTTCTATTGTAGGGAAGATAATATTGCTATTTAATAATTAGTCTCGGTATTTAAATCTATTTTCAAGACGTATTCATTAGTTATTTACAGCTTATATTTTATTATCTATTTCTTGGAAGTATACTTAATAAATATTCTAGTAAAAGACAAAAGTATTTTTGTCATAAAGAACAGACGGTTTTATAAATAAATATATATAATAAACACGATTTTATATACAATGATAATACAGTGATACTATAGTTCAATTGGTAGAGTGACGGTACAGTTTTTCCTTAGATCGCAGGTTCAAATTTTGCTCGTAATAAATCTTTCATCCTGTATTTACTTTAAAATTGACAAAGTTTATCATAGCTTCATAGTTATATAACTTAAACGTTAGATAACTTCTAACATTTAAATTCTAGATCAATTATTTAATTCGTAAGCCATACATTGTAACGATTGGCTAAAGTTAAATGTACGACGAACAAACTAATTGACGCACACATACAATGATACTACACGCGGAGCTATTTGAACTGTACTAGACCATAGTTCGAGATTTAATTTGTTCTTTTGTTTATTTTTATATAATCTGTCAGTGGACAGGCGTGGTGGAATATCACAACAATGAGGGGACGCACTGACGCACCCTCTTTTATGACATTAGGATTACTATGGATTATGAGAAATAATATAATGATTAGAATACATTAAAAATACTAAACATACATATCTCTACATTGCGATATTATGTATATTTTTATCAACAACTAAATAGTATGTTAATATATTGTACATTAAGTAAAGTACTTATTTTGAATGAATGAATTTAGAATTTAATATTTATTTGAGTATTTTTTTTTTTATCTACTAAAGTGCATTTAAGTAGCCATCAGTTAAACAATAACACCCACATTAGGAACACTGTACAATCAATTAGATATAAAAACTATCTTTAATAACAAGAGTATTAAGTTCAAAATACATTGCTTCATGCGCCGCAAAGGCAATACGTTATTACTGATTGTACGCATCGAATTTCATTAGGCCAGTTTACTTGACGGCCAATGAGTAATGACCCGATGAGATCATTTTCAAATGGTGCTAATTTAAACCACGCGGACAACCGACTGACAACTGACAACCTCGCCAGTCGTTAAACTCTTGTCTAACTCTTAAATGTCCACTTATAAACCTAATGGGTTGATGGCAATTTGCGATATTTTAAGATTCAACATCAGATTTGAGAGATATAATTTTAATAAAAATATTTTAATGGGTATGGGAATTGAGTAATTACTTCTAGGATGGCTGTACCATATATTGTAAATTCTAATTTCCCATGTTGTTATAGTGACTAGCGCCATCTGTTGCTGCTTTACGAAACTGTATGACGATAACAAGTCGTGTCGACATTGACCGCTAGATGGTACTAGTAGTACTTGTTATGAATGGCGCGCGGTAAACGAACGTTCTTGACTGAGGCACTTGAGTTCATTCTGACACAACAGTGGAAATCGTGCCGCATTGAACTCTTGTTAAGTACGTCATATTATATATTTTAATACATAATTAATGAGTTACATTTTAATTTCTAAGGTTTTATTACTCAATAGTTATATTATAAAACTACATAATTGCACCCGTAATGCTACTATTTCCTTTTAAAAATTACTGTAAAGGTCACGAATATGTAATTATGTTAAATGTTATTTTAGGTCATGATACATACTATAGTTTAAGATTATTTGTAATAAAGGATACCTATTTTAAATTATTACATATTCTTATGGTTTCATAATAGGTTTATATTTTTTTAATCTAGAATTCATTTAAGTAGATGAAATTATAACCGAGAGAGACTTTTCACGTCTATTTATTTTCCATGTTGATTCAGTTGCTTGTTTAAAACCAGACTCGTTTCTTTTATTACAGAAAAGTCGTGATTCTCATTTCTGACAAGCACGTTACAAAGTATTATTAAATATTTCAATAGATGGCGCTGTTAACACTGAACGGTCTATATAGAGTTGTTACTTACAAACAGTCGTATCTAAACTCGTTTTTATTATTCTTTTAAAATGCTGAATATAATTTTAAATCATCTTGCTCTTTTATGATAGTATGAACAAATAAAAGCTGTACATGTCAATATACATTCTTAATGCTAACTTAAATATACTAAAATATAACTTCGTCATAATTGTTTTATTCTAGAATATAACTGTTTACCCTAAAAACAAAACAGGCACATTAATAGAAAGGTCCTTTAAAAAGAGCATGGAAGTTTTATATATGTACATAGTTTTAATTCTGCAATGTTATTTTAAGATAAATAGGTGCATACATGAAAATGATCTCATCGCATTCTTATTATGACCGCAGTCTCTCATCGTTTATAAATTATCCTCGGACTTTATCCGATCAGTAATTGACGGAATTACTGCAATTTGTACTGTATTGATCAGAATTGAGTAATTATCAAATCACACGATAAAAGGCTATATATAAAGTAAATAAATTTAATGTTTTTTACAATCTTTTTCTTTGTTCTAAAACTGTAGGTACTATAATATAATTCAAATGACGGAGCCCTCGGAGAATGAAATATGAATATCGCAGTAATTTGAATTTATGTATCGCAAAAAATATCATGCAACATTATTTGCTCGTTAAATTATAATTTTAGTAAATCTTTTCTTAGAATAAAACCATATTTTATGTGAACACGTATTTTGAAGACTGTGCTGGAGGTCACGAGGTGAAGACATACACACGTCGCTGAAATTTTTATTATATATGTAATTTATTTTGACTTAGAAAGCATGACATGGCGAAATAAATAATTCTTTCACTTTATCTATTGAAATGAAAGTGTAAATATTTATAAAATAGTTTCATGGGAAGTGACACGTAGGTAAAAAATAATATAAATAATTTCATATAATATATTAGGTTATAGGATTGATCTTAATATATTTAAGGATTTTAATTAATTAACTTGAAACATCTTGTTTCGTCAGTAATGTTATAGAACATTAAAAGTAGGATGTGGTCTATAACGCTGCTAGATCAGTTAAATAGAGCAGTTAAACGGACAGTTAAACTTAATGTTTGTTAAATTTCTTGGGAATTACTATGATAAGGTCAACCGGCCATTTTGACTATAAAGATCCAAATTATGAGTCATCAAAAATATTCACACGCCCTTATGACTATTAAATATATATATATTAGCTAGTGTGTGTATGTAGGTATATCTAATAATAACTCGGTGATGCATTTTAATCACTAATAGCTTAATAAATTGATTAATATCAGTATGAAGGAACTATTGTGTAATTGACGGCCGCAAAACAAACTGGTCGAGACTCCTTGACGTTTACTGAAAAATATTAATCTTATAAAACTTATCAATACATCAAATTATTCATTTTTATAATACCTACCTTTTAAAAAAAATCAAACACGAAGTTAATCGCATACAAAAATATATTAAATCATGTTTACAATTCACTCGAAAACCCGAATTCGCGGATAAACCATCGATTCCTTGTGAATTGGTTTCCAAGGACCGTCTTCAAGGTTGGACCACTCAAGAAAGTAAATATTCATATCTAAAGTAAATATATTGTTTGTTATATCTGCCCCTGCTCGGCGCTTGGGGCTCTCGCTTTTATTAACGTGTTTTTAATATTTACATATTTATTTATATTATACATATAATATAATAGAACATATTTCTAAAATAAAGTTTTTCGTTATTCTTACATTCTTACTAACATTAAAGTTACTTCTTACTTTTGAACTATTAACATAGTTATGAAATAATGAATAATAATAATAATGTTATTACAAAAGCTTTTATATTAATATATTTTTATAAAAATATATTTATTTACTTAGGACTGGTATATATTGAAGAATCAATTCAGAAATGAAGGTCTGTTTACACGGACGAGTAACTCCCACTCGGTGCCTGAGTGGTTCAACACTTCAACAAGTCATCTTGTACAAGTACACGAGATGCTTGTTGCTAACATGTTTATGAGCTTTTATAAAAACTAAGATTTTATACTAAAAAACTTTTTGCTTATATTACTTTATAATTATTTTAAGTTTTCTTACTTTACATTTATAATATTTAATTTTTTAACCTGTCATACTATAATATATATAATACAGTAGGAGTTCATATTTATTTTAAAATATTTTCAAAATAAGAAATTTTAATTTCGTGGTAAAAATATAATTTTGGAATTTTAGTCCTTTAAGAATAAAATAATTGAAAATAACACAAGGGATTTCTTATTCAAATAAAAGAAGCTAAAGAAATAAAGTTTTAACAACTAAATAAAAAAAAATGTTCTTCATCATTATTAACTTTCTTCTAAGAACTTGAACTAAATTTTGAATAAACATTGGATGTATAAAATGATTCAAGCGAACAACAGAACAACATACTCGTAGCTATTACTAAGAAAAAAACAAAGATATCATGTTTAAAAATGGAAAAATTCCATACATCCTTATCTATTTACTGATGTCTGAAGATTAAATAGTGCAGTTGCATGCGCATGCGCCGGTAGAAAAGTTCATCAACCCTGTCTAAATTCGGCCAAGGTCCGTCTTGCCATTAGTTTTCCTTCTAAATTTAAAAACAAGGAAATTCGCTTACTCATGAATGTAAATGAATTCTATATACCTAAATAATAATAAATTAATATTTATGTCCCAATTAAAAAAAAACAGGGTTTTAACAAATATTTTTTTTCTTTGTCATATATTTTTATAAGAAAATCTTATAAACAAAAAATTACCAACAAAGAAATATTACGTTTTTGGGTTTTCACATATGATTTATTATTAAAACCAGGCTGTTTGTATAATGATATTAGTTATATACTTGTACATATTATAAGTAAATTAATAAATTAATATTAAACAACAATAATGATAATAATCTGTACGTACACTATACATATTGTTTAATATATAAAATAACGTCGTAAATCGTTAATCTAACTGTTATCAGTCATGTAATCAGACAAAAAATACTTATTTTAATATTAACTTGTATTAAAAATATCCTTATTATGTTTGCAACAAACAGAGCAACAATTTGAGCAATAATATATTATAATATTGTCGATACATTATTGTGTTTGTTTATAATAGGCATAGTTAGCGAACCGCCTTGCAAGATGTCTAATTTAAATTTACTACAGGCGTCATAAAATACTCGAGCAACGACGTCAGCAACGTTTCAGGCTTTCTCCAAATATCTTTGATAGCTTTCAATAACACACATGTACCATCTGGTCTGTGTGTTTATAAAAACGAGTCGTAAGGAAACAACTCTACACATAAAGTTTATCGTCGAGCGGGAAAGTTATAAAACCGATCCAGTGATTCAAACGATCATCGAACCTGCGTTTAAAATCGGCCAAGGTCTTCCAGGTTGCCGACCTTAGCTAGAAGAAATACCAATATGAACAGACAACAGTATCGCGTATCTTGCTGGTATGGGTCTCGCATAGTATTAGCGACATTCCGATGATAAATAATGCAATAAAAGGTCGGGATACAAGATGAAAAGTAAAACGAATGGCGTAGAGTTTGTCGAACCGCGTCTAAATGCAGCCAAGGCCTCCGCCGGTTGAAGGGCGCCTCGACCGACCGCCTTTGTGTCGGCCGTTTACACCGCCCTCTATACCGCGCCGGGACACACAAAGGTTCTTACCTTACTGACTTATATCTAGAGGTACTTGTACATAATACGACAATATTATATCATATAATATGTTTTACATATTATTGAAATATAATTTTTCGTTCCAAATTTATGACGACTTGAAAATAATTTAGTGTACAAAATGTCGATTAGTATCGGTCGGACCACCTGTTGAGATACAAGGAAAATAAAATCAGAGTCGAACCTAATGAGAAATGCTTAATGTACTTAATAAACTACTCTCCTACCAATTAAGCGAGACCTCCGAAAGAACCGCCGTGTTTAGTAAATATTAGCATGTAGAGGGAAGTAAGAGGGAGTTGCAGATCTGAGTATAATGGGGGTGTTAATATATAGGCAATGTCTAGACGTGGTTTTGCTTGGCTGAGCCCAGCGCTGCGGCGCTTGCGGTGATCTCCTGCAGCGTTCCCACAGAGTTGAACGCGCTTATTATAAGAAACACACCTTTTTTGAAACCCGATAACTCGAGAACAAGAACACGCACGCATTATAGTTCTCGTTATAAAACTAATAATATAATAATGTCGTACTGATGAGTCGATAAAGGGCGTTAACCTCGACCTGCCCCAATGTTTTTCGCGTCGCTGATAAAGTTCGTACATTGTACTTGTTACGCCACGAAGCGCGGTTGAAAGCAAAAATTGCTTTCCGCACTGTAGAGTCGCGTGGTTCCCTAAATGACCTATATTCTCCCCCATCACTTAGGGCTTATAGAATGCCTGTGCCTGGTCCCGACCTGCCCCAACGGAGACGTACTTGTGAATTGCAGACTAAAATAACCGCGACGCCAGTCAGCTGCTCTTCCCCGCACTTATGTACACTTCCGCGTTACTTTAATACTTTACTACGTTAATATAATATAACTAAAATTCTTATCTAATGTAAGTAAATATAATTCTTTATCTTTTATAAGAGCTGACGAGTTAACATTGAAACTTGCACTGAAATGGTTATCATCTGTTGTTTAACGCCAAGGTCAGATATCACGAGTTCAATAACCCACTTTATTGATTTACTTCATAAACCTATAATAATATATTTTTAGGAATCATTTTGTTCTTCAGAATGTTTTGATAGGTATTTCAAAATAACTTAAATCTAATATGACCATACATTGTACTGATTTCATTTATATTTAATATCCTAAAAATATATTTTTTAAGAAAGATATATTTTTTTAAGATGTACAAAAGTACATCACTTTGAATTATTAAAAAAAAACTTGTAATCTATAACTTTTAATTATCTCAATTCAAGTTGATGGCATAGGGGCCAGATGTTACATCAAATGTAACCCCTATACTAAAACATAATTATCAATGTCATTTCTTATTAAAACCAACTATTATTACATGTACTGTAAAATTAGTGAATGAAGGAATTAAACATCAAGCAATACATTTAAAAACATCATTATAATCACATTCATTTAAATACAATTAACAATTAAATTACTTTTATTAACTTGACACAATTTACTTATATTGTTATATTTTTTGTGCTAATTATACTAATAATTACCAAACGACTCCTAAAACCCCAAGCAATACTTGAGGTCGCTTTATTATTGATTGTGAAGACGATGCATCATAATGTTCGCGGGATCGATTCCCGTCTGTCCCCGCTTCTATTTTTACCGCTTCATTGGCTACTCCCCTCGCTGGCTGTTTCCTGCCTGTTATTAAACTATCTGTATGTTAATTATCAACGGCCTCGCTCGGTCTGCTTATGTTTATTTTTCTGGTAACTTCCATGAAACTATTTGCTGTAAAACGCTAAGTAAAACCCTTAAGCAGTTCGATATAACATATTTTTACAGCTGCCATAACTAGTTTTTTCCAGTTTCATCATAACGTTCCAGGCTGTAATAATGTCGCCTACATCCTTTTATTTTTACGAGACCTTAGCTACGTTAATTAGAGTTCTCCGCACGTTGTCAAACCGAACAGCGTAGTGCTTTCTTTTTCTAACGTAAGGAATAGTTTTATCTTTGTCTCTTTTTATAGGGGCATCTGGTATACATAAACCTGCGTCTGTTTACTTTGTGTCTACGTGTCATTTGTCTGTGTGTGCTCTAGGGGTGCGAGCATGTGTTAGTTGCGTTGCGTTCCGTCTACAGCTGTTGTGGGTTTGTAGAACCGAGTCGCTATCGACTCTTCTAATTTTATGCATCCTCATGACCTACGCCCCAACTTACTATACAATAAAGCAGCTTTAGTGCTTTAAATAAGACGGTCATTGAATAAGATATCTATTAAAAATAATTGCATCCTATTCTTTTGCTTGATAAAGCGAGATATTCTTTAATTTTTATATCGTTAATCAAAAATATGATCGCGCTCATTATTGTGAGTATCTGAGAAGAAAATAATGATGTCATTATTCACGGCTCTTTTGTTCCGGATCGTGTGTATCACCGTACCGGAATAGTTCCTTCACTAGCCCATCTTGCACTTGCCACAATAGTTATACAGCTGCCACCAGGTCATTGACACTGGGATGGTGCAAATTGTAAAGATACACTTCCAAGAATTAGGAAACCAAAAAAACATCCGTTGCATCCCTTTATCCTGTTAAGGTTATATTTAAGAGGAAAACTGTCTAAATATTTTTTAATTACATCAATTTCATATTACAATATATTTATTATATGGAATAATAATATTATATTATTTCAATATTATTTAAACAAATCACATTTCATTATATTTTAAAAGCTTTCCAATGAAATTCGAAAGAAAATGTTAAAAACGATGTTTTTAAATAAAATATTATATTCGGAAGTTGCTAAAATTATTATTATTTTCTAAGTTACAATCAGTCCTGCGCGTACGCTGGCTGAGGTGACGTCACTCAAAAACCCAGGGGTCGATGCTCCGGACCCTACCTGCATTTTTTATTGCATCCCTTTGTGACGCAAGCATTTCACAAAAGGGATAGTATTCCTAATGGAATGAGGATTGGATTTTATACCGCTTACTATACTCAAAGCATTCCTAAGCGTATGAAAAAAATATACCATTCGTGCATTGATATGATAATGTAATTGTAAATTAAATGAAGTCTTAGATGCTAACTATACAACACAAATGTATATTTCTTATATTATACTAAAAAAATATATTTTAAGCTAATGTTATTTGAAGAACAACCAAGCTTACGATCACTCATATCATAAGACTTAATGAGTTTAGAGAAGCCATGATCCATGCACAAAAAAATCCTATCCAATGTTAAAAAATCTGACACAAGAAGTATTTATGTATATAAAACCTTTTAAATCTTAAAATATCAAATTTGTACCTTATTTTGAATCTGTATCCGCTCGATCGGATTGGCATTTCGGGAACATCCTTGTCCCAGAGCCCTACTTGAACCGAGTTCCCGTTGCGCAAGCCGTCGCAGGTCGCTGATCCCTACAATTGGGCCGACCAAAAATGTGTCAAGTTGAAAGCGGGTCGTTCACCGTATGTTTACCTCTTTAGCGACGGAATGACGTAAGAAGTTTGATAGTAACCATAGTAACCAGGGCATCGGGTGCGATTTTTTAGGACACCGATTGCAATTGCTACAATTGACTTAGTTTTCATTCAAAGAATGTACATTTTTAAATACCCTTGTGAACATATTCTTGTGAATACTTTTGTACGTAACATAAGGTATTGAACACACTCATCTTTTGTATGGATATTTTAAACCATTTTTTAAGACCTTTGAGTGGAACAATAATCTATTTATAGCCAATGTACGCAAACACAGTGTAAGTTAAAAACAAGTTGGAGTCGAGTTCCATCAAGCTGCTTAAACATACAGGTACTTACTATTCACGAGTCGTTACCTTCAAGAAAAGAAATAATTGTAATGGTGTCTACGTGAGAAATAAATAATTCATGGCGATCTTTTGAAAAATATTATGGTCGGGCTGCGCAGGCGCATTATACTTGTAGATGTCGACATGAACCTTATACCATCGTCTCATTGCTATAAAACTTGTCTACCGGTAAAGGTTAAAATCTTATAAGATTTATTACTTAGAGCACGCGACACGTAGTTCTTGAACATTTATAAGTCAAGTCGGTTTTGTTTTCTTTAAGTTAAATTTATATTTGAGGATTATAAGTTCTCCAATTACTGTTCAATTTATCTATTTCTAAAAATACTAAGCTTCCCTATGAGTTTTCGAATTTACAGTTATTATAAACAATCAATTGTATCTATATATACAAATAAAAATTAAAAAAGGTATTTTTTAATATAATATAATTGTGTTCAATTTTCTTACTGCTATGTGGTGTATATCACGACAAATCAAAACATTTCCAGTATGTTCTTGATAATTTATCGCAGTTTTATTGGTATTAATACTTAAATGTTGTCTCTTACAAAAAAAAGTTTTCGCAGCTGAATATAAATCTGAATCAAACCCCCAATAATGTCAACAGCAGAAGAATAACATTAAAATAGATATTATCTATTCGAGCGTATTACGTGTATTGTAAATTCATGTTTCAAATGAGTACAATGCATCGATGTAAAGATAGCTCACGTCGCCCATGGCAACGGGCTGCAGCAGGGGATGGCGCCCTCCTCGTATCTCCCACGAAATTCCGGCCGACGGAAATCCCCCGGTGAATATTTTTTCAACAAAACAGAATGCATTATTTATCACATGTTGAGTATCGATGCTTCAAGTTGCAATCTCCGTGTCTGTTCACAACAAATAATATCTGAATTTAATGTAAAGCATAAGTTTCTTAAATCTAATCTAAACTGCAATTTCCTTGCAACTAACCCACCTCTAATTATAAGACTTGAATGAAAGTTGAAACTAAAACGATTTCAGAGAAATCCTTCGACAGATTTGTTATATTAAAACCCAGCTATGCGGTGACTCAACTTCTAGTCGGACCATTTAGTCTAAAAGTTTTCACTCCAGACAAACTCGTATCGCAGAGGTGAAAAATATAAAATGGATGAAAGAAGCTTGGAAAGTTTTACAGTAAATGTTGCACTTTTACACTTTAAGAGAAGATTACATTGCCACAGTCTTCTAGATAATATAACAGAGTTTATTTTTTAACTTTTATAACCAATAAATTCTTGCCCACTTAAAGTCGAGGTTACGAAAGATAATAATCAAAATAAAATGTATGTCCTTTTCGTTAACGCTCAATATTCCCTGCAATCCGAGATAAGAGGAACGTCTTAACGTGTACAAAAAAACTAATCTAAAATGCGAGGCGGTCTGCACGAAGGATGACAAAACAACAAAGCTTATGCAACATCCTGCTATGACCGCACAAGGAGGGTTAGATATAATATTGTATGGTCTGAGCTCGCATTTAGTCTGTTGTGGCCTTGATTTTTTCCAAGCCGTCGAAGCTGGCCTCGAGCCGGCAGGTGATTAGGTTACATAAACTAAGTCCTTCCCCACTTCCTGCTGGCGCGCTTTGCAGTTGTCGAAGGCTTCTAAGAAAAAGCCGAATTCATTGTTTTGTTCGTGTTGCTTCTTCCAGTTGTACGTAATTAAGTTCCCCATCCACGGGACTGAACTTGTTAAAAAGCTTGTTGGTATCCTTAACTATTCATTATACCTTAGTGGTTGGTAAAACTACAGAACGATAACTTCTATACACTCTCTACAATGGTGCAAAGTATATTGAATGCATTCGATTAACGATACATTTTAATCTCAAAGTAATTCGAGAGTTACACAGAAAGTTATAAATGTAATGTGTATATTGCTTTATGTGTGGAGTGAAGAACAGCATGAAACTGGTTTGGCCGCACGCGATCCGGCTCCAACAAGGGACATGAAAAGAATAAAAAGAAACCGAAATGCACCTCTAGGAAATGCTGACCTTGGACGCAAGAGGCACGGCACCTGGCGTTTTTATCTTTTTCTTCGCAATATTTGCAAAATATTTGACAACTTTGTGTGGCAAAGGATGTTTGAATATCTGTAGTCACAAATTAGCATTTAGCTAAGTCATAAGTCTAGGTGTGTTTGAGACTGTCATGATACATATAAGATAAGACATCACCAGTGACAGTGCTTTCATTGCAGTGATATGTCGGTCGTAGTGGTTGCGTAACCGGTGTCGAGTCTTGAGGAAAGTGAATGCAGCATTTCGAGGTCGCGTAGAAAGTAGCCGGCCCGCCCCTTGCCTCTTACATAGACATCTTTACTAGCGAGCTCCTTGCATTTCTCGTATTCATATCTCATGAATGACTGAAAGTTGTCCATGCAGTATTGAATGGCTAAAAGTTATCAATATGATAAATTATAAATATAAGATCTAATTTTTATATGGAATGAATGGCTATAGAAATAATAATACGTTGTATAATTTTGTTCCAAAGAATGCCTTGGAGTTTTCGCACAAAAAATTACACGTGCCGTCCAACACAATGGCTAAGGGCTATTACAATTTTGGTTGTGGCAAGCCCGGTTCGACGATAAAAGGACATCAGTTCCTTCTTCCCGTATATATTAAATAACAAAACAATGGCTCTGCTGTACCAGGGCTGCATGGAGAGTCTGTTTATGTTTTGGGACAGGATATCACATAATACTCATTTTAATGGAAGTGTTTAATTTAATGGTCTTTTTAATTTATCGGATGAGACCAACATTTATCTCGAGGTCTGCCCAATGATATTCCCTATAAATAAACCTAATATTGTGGAGAATTTTAAAACTTAGAAAAACGTGTTCATTATCCGTGTCCGAAGTATGTTCATTAACTCCTACGAGTCTAATATTTAGTATGTGTATCATGCTAACAAACTTTAGCCATTTTGTTTGAGACGGAAGATATTGTAAACCTTACTTTATCTTTTTTAGTGCGCTACGTATCCAAGGTTTTTCTAAAGTCGTGAGTCGCTCGTTTACTTGCAATTCAGTCTTCCAGTACATGCATAGAGCATTGTCATGAAATCTATTT
Organism: Napeogenes inachia; assembly: GCA_959347355.1. Classification (NCBI taxonomy): domain Eukaryota; kingdom Metazoa; phylum Arthropoda; class Insecta; order Lepidoptera; family Nymphalidae; genus Napeogenes; species Napeogenes inachia. Next base: position 15,714,123 of record OY365791.1, on the reverse strand, counting down.
TAACTTAGTTGCTATGAGATGTCTGATTTATTCAGAGATGTATACCATAAATGTTCTCAAGTGCTAGAGCCAGGAAGGCGTTGTTATCTGTCAAGTCTCTCATCAAGTGTCCCGCTTATCTCCCCACATGTTTGATCAGGTGCCTGTGTGAAGGATACTATTAAACCGAGTACACACTAAAATGATCTTCAAGGTTATGTAATATGAATACAATTAAATTTAGACACTTTGCACTAAGAGATTAAATATCAAAATTATATAATGTCATATTTTCATTGCTTTTCTTATTCAAATGTTTTAATATATAAAGTCAGTCAACGCTATTGTTAGTATAAAAACCGAAAATTTAATCTGATTATGAAGGTGACGGACGTGAAATTAATAACATTGCATTTTGAGAGGGATTTAAGATTTAGGAGACGCGCGGCTTATAACTAGTTGAATGGACTTACTGTGACTTAAAATTAGGCTACCATTTATTCACTAATTCAGCTGTTATAAGGAAACCTTTGAAAGCATTCGACATCTTTTATTTCTTAACAAAAAAATCGTCATAGTTATTCCTTTGAGAACAAAAATTTTAAATAATGTTCTAATTTTAAAACAAACTTTTTCATTATATTATTATAATAAGATAAAGTCATTCTATTTTCGAGTCATAACTTCATAATACCATAATTCACCTTAGTTTAATGCTAAAGCATAGTAATTACAATCGTTAAAATTCAATTAAAACCGATAAAGTTTATTACTACAAAAATTGAGTCCGAACTTATGATTCAACCGACATTCTCTTTTACTTAAGGAAACTTTATCTTCTAAGAATTAAAAAGAAATTATAACATCCTCATACAAAATACCATGTGACGCAACCGCTGTGGGATTTGATCTTGGTTTGACATTGAAGTCAGGCAAAGGACCTACCATCTGTCATGAATTTGACCCTTCCAAGTTACTCCATGGTTGAATCATGAAGTGTATGTAAATTAGATGCAAAATCATATCGTTTTTATATTTCCTGCTATTAATTATATCAATCATTGAAATTTAATAGTATTGAGTATGATGGAGTTGGTACAAACAGACATGACATACCGTCATGATATACATTTAGATTGTTGAATCCTTGAATATATTATATAAAGGTGTAACATAAATGATTAATAGAGTCATATTTTAAATAATTATGATTATTGCTGAAGTTGATGTATTTGCCTACAATATTACTAGACGTCTATGAAAACGATAGTTCCTGACATTTTAATATGTAAATACTAAATCAACGAAATGCCTCGATCAGTTAAAACATGTTCTAAGCACTTAAGTTATTTTCAGGCACAATAAAAAAAAAACTAAATTCTTAAAGCGTTTAAAAAACATTGAAATTATTTAAAACTATATCTCATAGTAAATTAAATTGTTAAAATTATTTCAAACAAATATTATAAATGGTTCCACTTTAATATTAAAATATATTTGCCTCTCATTATTCAAATACAAAATGTTTTACTGGCGGTTGTAAGAGCAATCCGGTTGCTGAAGTCAAAAATAACGATTGCTCATGCCATTAGCTCGACTTATTGGTTGTCTGATTTAGGTTGCGGAGATGAAATTCACACAACCAAAATTAACCAAACTTTTGTGTATTATAAATATTAACTTTCAATAAAATATATAAATCAAATGATCCTAATAAATAACAATACTGAACAGTATTATGTCAACTTTTTGTTATTCCACACGATTTCAACTCTTTTTTTTGTATTCGATTATCACGTTAGATCTTTTCCTTATTAACGTTACAAGGTCCTTGACTTATTCAATCTTAATTCGTCTTATTCAAATCCAACGACTCTCTTATTGTTTCGATATCAGTGTCTTAAGGCGGCAGTGCAATAACATATTTTTAATTCGCATCATAGCTTAGAACTAATTGTTCTTTGAATATTCACTTCCCATGACCGGAAAAAAATACATTACTTGCAACATTAATAATAATTCTGTCTGCGTTATAACTTAAGCTTTCCGTTAAATATATATTTCTCAAAAATACACGTTATTTTCTTAACAACTTTGTATAACTAATAATATATTAAAAAAACAGTCATTCACACTGACAGCAGTCAGTTCTATTAGAATAAGGTCTGGTGTAGACTAAATCAGTTTATTAACATGTGATTGAATGTCAAACAACATTCCAGGAGGTTTTTTGGCTCGGCTTAATAAATATTTTTCCTCCAAAGTCCTTCGAGCGACAGATGATGTAATGCAACGTGAGACGCACTGGAATGCGCATTTTGGACTCAAATGTAGACTGACCAGATATTACCAAAATAAACTTGACACAAAAAAACACAAAACTTAGCCGACTAAGTGTTAACGAACGAAATAGCATTATAATGAAGACACTAAAAATAGCACTTGAAGTGATTCAAGAGTGAATGATTTGCAGACTGTAATTAAACAAAAACAAACATCAAAGGACTTAGAGAACTTGATTGAAATACAGGGTAAAGATATATCTAACATGAACTATCTGTTACTATCGCTAAAATGTCTAAAGATTTTACACTAAAGATTTTAATTTCCGGCATTGAGCTTATATTTTGATCTATTAACAAAAAACTTGATACTTAACAATCTATTCGTAAATGATATAGAATTGTGTGAACCAACCATTTCCTACTTGTAACCTTGATAGTGGACCTTGAATCAAAAATTTGTTCTTACGAGCAATGTTCTCAGCGCGTTCACTAAACTTTGTGGTTGCGTCACTTCATCAGATGAATAGCCTCGTCTTAACTTCTATGTTCTGTTATTGACTTGTATTTTTGATTTTTATTTTTATCTAAATTGTGCTCGCAATATTATTAAGCTACTTTTTGATTTGCTTTGACTAACCAAACTCTGTAAATATTTAATGGATATTATTTGAAAGCCAGTAAAGCATAAAGATTCTTTGTTATCCTTTAATATTATTAAAAGATGCAGTAATGAAAGGAGATTTTATCTTTTTTATTTTATTGCAGGATCAATCGATGGTCTTTAAGGTCATAAATTAAACGACTAACGAGATTCGGTGTCGTAAATATAAGTAATAAAGAGACTATAGATTAAATATCATAACAACTCGAAAATCAATTTATTAATATGGAATCTATATATTTCATCATCACCATAATTAACGAATATATCTTAAACATTGGTGTCGAAATCGTATTTTAGTGTCGAGGAGATTTGTAGAATCATATTGATAAGACATTACTTGGATATTTTTTTTCAATTGTTTACGTGATAAATTTTTTCTCAAACCTACAATGTAACTTCCCAACTCGATCACGTCGTAAACATGCTTCGTCCTGCTCTCTCTCGCACACATCACTATATTACATCCCACTCAGGCCTCGTGGACTCCCATGCCTTAGGATTTTCGTTCCTAGTGACCTTCTAATATCGCCATGTTTATACTCTATGTTGTTTTTTGACGTTTATTGAATATGAATTCAATATGGCCGCATTCTTTTCATTGAGAAATATAACGCTTCGTTTACCATTTTATGTATTGTGCTTTTAATTACTATCAGGCAGTATTGGAAACTTTGTTTTGTTTTTATTTTTGGGTCTATTAAAAACCCAATGAAATCCTTCAGCTTTATTTAAAGCATTTGGTCCATTTTTTTATATATTTCATTATACATTTTTGGTCATTGCACTTGTTATGCAATTATATTTACATCAATTAAATTAAATTCTTAGAAATAGGTGATATTTTAAATCAAATACCTTGCCAAACCGACTTCTGTGACATGTTACAACAATCTGTCAAATTAATAACATTTTTATTATAGTAAATATTCAAAAACAACTCTTCTTTACGTTAATAGGAAACAAAATAATTTCATGATAAATAATGACATCACATTTATTTACTCAAAGTTATCAGTTATTTGTACTCTGTCAATGTCACCGAGTTGCTGAGTGAGCGTTATACGTATATACGCAAATACACACTCACACATACTCATAACATATCATAAATAGGTTTAGAAAAAACGAATTTAAATAAATAATTCGAACACTACCTACATCTGGGGCTACCTTTAAATATATAATTATACTGATTGACATTGAGTTTCAGTTGTCAAACTTTTTTTAATATTTGACAACTCATTCAAGTTGTCATTGTTAAATTATTTAATCCTATTAAAATAATAACTAGCTACTGCCCGCGACATCAGCGTGGAAAAAAAAACATTAGTTGGAAACAGTCTTAATTAATTTAAAACTTAAAAGTATTATCGGCATTTGCAAATTTTATAGAAAATTCTTTGAATACTTAAAGATTTTTTTTTTATCGTAAATCGCTTTTTTATACTGGTTTCAAAAACCACAACGAATGAAATTGCATTTCCAAAGTTTACAGTTGTGGAGATTTTCACAGTTGTGGGTTATCCACATACGTATGAACAATCATACAAGTATTAAGTGATATCCTAAGCATTCGCAGAGCTGATAATAACGGAATTATAATTCATTGCCCTTGCTCATTATCTTTATTAACGTCTACGTACTTATCTGACGTTAAAAATATTGATAATTCTGAGAATTTAAATGGAATTTTATCAAACAGTATATAAAGTGCTCCTGCTATAAATAATAACTTCAATGCAATTATAGAGGAATGTTTAAGTGAGTTATAAAAAGATCTTTGGATACTTTTTTATTTAAACTATACTTTCTTTATTATTATTGGTATTTACCTCAAAAACACAACGTCAGTAGAATTATTCTATTGTAGATCTATCTCGTACGAAACCACGTGCCTCGCTGGACCGAAACGGAGAGGGCTCTGCATAGTGGGTCATGGCGTGCGCTTGCGCAACTTTGGTCGTTTTCTCTATCAAGATGAACTTAACTGATTTAACTTACCTTCTTAGTCCATGAATATTATTTGATCAAATATATCAAATTATAGATATTATGTATTTTATATGAATACCTTTTTCTGCAAATAATATATATTTAATACCTACAATTTAAAAGTATTCTATATTCCTTGACTTATCCCAAGTATATGATTAAGCGATAACTCAAAATAAATGGCTTTAAATGATCTTAATGACCTAATCTAAAGTGAAAAACAAATTCAAAATCGTGTGCTATAGTCGTGCGGTAATTTGGAAGCAATTTCAGTGTTGTTGATGCCCTCGGTCGGTGGTACCGTTAGTATCATTACCACCATGGCATAGCATGTGAGGCATTCTATTGAAACTCCATAACGTTAAAGTTCCAAGGTCTAATTGGCATAACCCATCTTGGGTAGGTATTATCCATCCAATTTTAACTATTCTATTTATTTTTCATCTAAATTGCTTAAAATTTTAGATATTGCAAAACACATTTCTAAACACATTCAATATTATTCATACAATGTATGTTTTGTATGTTTAGTTATAATGTTAATATGTACATAGATACAATGTCTTCATGTACAAAGTCATCGTTACAATATATATACGTGTGTGTGTATGTGTGTGTGTGTGTGTTTGTGTATGTACATGTACATATGTATGTATATCAGACGTGAGTGTCATTCACATCTAAGTGTAATACATTTAATGTAAAGTCAAATACATAATAAAACTGTAGTAAATAGTTTAAAAGTGCACGAGATAATTATTTTGTTTTTATTCTCACTATCATATCGACCTAATTAATATTTTTTAACCTCTTAATTTGTTTTTCTTTATCGTGTTCTTATGTGATTGTTTTTGCATTTTATATATTGAAAAGTAATAATAATGTTGTTATATTTATATTAATAATTAAATATTTTTTATAATAGTACTTTCCAAGTTTTTAAATATTTTAAAATAAAAACAATTAAACGAACTGACTAAGTAACATTAATATTAATGTAATCTATTTGCTAAATTAAATACATATATTACATGTAAATGTTATATTCTATTTGTTATATTGTATATATACAGACAGACGGGGCTATTTAATAATTCCAAGCAGGTGTTAGGGGCGCAGGTGCCGCATTGTCCATTGCAGTATGACCTTTGCATAAGAAATACACTTTACAACTACTAATTGATTAAATTTATATACAATGTACTAGAAATACATTCTATATAAAACAAAATTTTATTGACATTTCGGTAATTCTACACCGCATAATTTTATGTATATACAAATTATATAAACAATTCTTACAATGTTTATCTATTTCAATACTTTTGAGATAATCTGTATACTTTCTGGATTGTTTGTTAAAAAATATAAAGTCATCATTTCGCGAGATGATGTTGTAAATTTGTCGAAAAAGGTAATAATAACGGTCTACGAATCAATGTTAGTAGTTCTTATAGCATAGGAATAAGTGGATACCAGGAAACTGTACCAGATTGCACCGGAATCAAACCCGCTTCTTAAAATATAAATGAATATCTCTAACCACCATTAATCTCCACCACTCCGTCTGTGGTACCATTGTGTATTTTTTTTTGTAAGCAAAATTTGACAGTGACGTGTTTTATTGTGGATTGACTAAAAAACAACATCAGAGATCGAATCACGTACTGATTGGTTTCTTCGATAATACTTCTTCTATTATTTTTGTGGTACGAAATAGAGACAAAAGATGTTTTAATCAAAAATATACGATTCTCTTAACAATATTTAAACAAAACATAGCTTAGTTATTTAAAAGTTTTGAAAAATACGTTACAAACATTTACAAAAAATATATTATTGTCCAATATATTAGATTTTTTGTCAGTATTAGTTATTGACGGAATATAATATTTATTTTATTCATTAAATATTGATACCTTAATAGTAGGATTAAATATTCTTTAAGAAGTATTTTGTATACCATAAAATTAGTTAGAAGACTGTACAAAGTTGTGTCGTGAACATTGTAACAGCTGTTAAAAGACAATTTATATAATGCACAAATTGTAGGTTTAACTTTAACAGAATTATTTTTTGTTTTATTGATACTATTAATATATGAATATTAAATGTTTTCACGCGAGAGTTGGAGCTAGTTTATCAGATGGCGAAGCGTTATCACTGTAAGTAGAGCAAGGGCAGTCTCTGATAACTAGGTCCGAGTCTACATACAACTCATACAACCCACTTTATTTAAGGTTTACAGTGAACGGTAAACGAACTCCGTCGAACAGTTTCTTTAACTCTTTGAAGATACAAGTATGTTAGATACTTTTAAATTTAACCGTCTATTGTAGGTATTTTTCATTCCGAGTTCTTTTTCGCATCTACAGAAATTAACTTCATCTCGATGTTGATGTTATTAGATCAATGGTATCATAAAACCGGTTTCCACTATAAATTATAGTTTATAATGAGTTTGTTAGTTAAAGTGGCCGTTTTTCTTTATATATTTTTTAATACCACTTAACCTTTAAATAAATTAGAATCAATCTACATTTTTAATTTCAGACAAATGATTATCGTTTTGTTTTCTAACATGTTACTTGTTAGTTACTAAGTAATTAGCGGTATAACGAACTTTTAATGACCTAAAAACTCAATGAATTACAAAAACTATTCTCCCAACTGTTTTATTAACAAAAGACAATTATTTGTATGTTACGCTCATTTGTCAGTTCTTTTGTTATTTAATTTTCTTCGGTCAATCACCTCTCAAAGTTGATGTGTAGTTTCTTAAAATATTACAAAACACATAGAACCGGAAATATTTTACTTTTGTTTAAAGATAAAACTTCAAACCGTGAAATCTTATGCATATTTTTAACTTTAAATTGTATGTCAAATTAATTGCGAAATAATAAAATGATGAAATGTGTAGAAAATAATTTATAAGTTTAATATAAATGTTTAAATAACCTTAAATTTCCACCTATGAAATGTAGCTTCATTATTAATAAAATATTCAAATAATTAGAAAACAACTGATATCTAAACATAAATCACGGAGAACTAATTCGTGCATTTTAAGGAAGGCCGAACGATAAGCTAAAGCGGTGTTTGCATCTGATAAGGTCACCTGATAACAGCTGACCTCGGTAACACGGAAGAAGGCGACCCAATAATTCTACAGACCGACGCTCGAACAAACGAAGTCTGTCTACAACGTGCTAACATTTTTTGTCATCACTCCGTAAATATATCTCCGACAAAGCATTTTCAAGGCTGACCTCGCTGATAAAGCGATAATTCGGGACGTGTATGTCTAAAGGTCGAGTAAGGATACTGAAACCTAAGATCTGGTGTTCAAATCTTAAACCATAATCTGGAGTACAGATTCACTTGCAGCTCTGTTCTTCGAACTAATGATAGACGATGACTTGCAAAGATAAGTGCTATTGATGTTTTGAGTTGTCAAATGAAGTCAGTGAATCTCAAATATTTTAATCAAGATCTAAATAATATAATTAGTGCAATACATAGTTAAAAAGTTATTTCATACCCCATGTTACATTAAAAAGGATGTTTTAAAACGTCTTGAGGACAATACACTTAGATTAGTAGTAGCTTCGTCGGTAATTGCACTACAAATAGCGGGGCGCTAATAGAATAATGCCCCAGCCTTGTCCCCGTTCGGTGACCCAGTTGCATGTCCTGATCAGGATGCTCTTTTTATGACCTACAATTACGTTGAGGCATGGGAAGACTTGTGCCAATACGTAAGTACTCTTTTCATTATGGCCCAAATGTAAATCCGTTATTACAAAAAAAATATGTACTTTTACTTTGAACATGTTATTATAGAATTGCCCCACATTAATAATATGTAAAATGATTTTATTAATGAAGTTAAAATATGAAAACATTTCATAATACATATAATAGTGATAGTGGAAAATATTCCTTTTAAATATTATCTAAAGAGGCTACAGTTTACATAGTTATAACAAGTAATTACTTTGTATATCTTTTACAGTCACTAAAGCTGGTGTTGTCTACGGTAATGGTTTTAGTTATCACTTATGGTTTTTAAATGCTGTCACGTATAATGTAAGCATGATTTAAGTTAATAACTATGCGTGCTGTTCTTATCTATGGCTAGTTTATGGCACTGTTATGAATATTATAGAGAATTCGATTGGGATAACAAATGGAAAATAATGTAACATTCCATCGAAATAGTGTGATGAACTGTTTGAAATAAAGCAATGTTGCAATTGTTAATAAGACGTAATGGAATGAAGGAGCTCAACAGATGGCTGATGCGCGCGACACTGACTCAGGCATCAGGTCAAGGCTAGACCGCCCCGATCCGATGACCCGCTTACCAACGCTCCCAATTCGGTTTTGTAAGTGATTACTGGTAAGTGTGGAATTAGAAGGTTGAAATAATATTATTTCAAATAATGCTTCAAGTGAAGTATTTAAAATTTATACACATTTATTAAAGTGTATACATTTGAAGATAAATTGGCGATTTGAGGTCGCTTTTGTGTTGTAATTAGGGATCAGTGAAAGAGGAGATTAAATAAATGATTCTAATTTACTTGATTACAGCCTCAGAGAATTGGTCACGTACCATCTATTAAAAGAAATCCCTCTGAGCTCTTCCTGTACTTTGTACCGACCTAAATCGACCATTTATAATTACCATTTTCAGAACCATTTCTAGTTTAAAGTGATTATTACAGAACAGTATTGAAAAATACTTTGTTGATTTAGAATATTAAATTATTATAAAGTTAGTCATTTATATTAACTTAACTAATAGCTACATAATGTCCAGGATTAAGAAAAATATAAAAGATGTCATAAAGACAAATTACATACAATTTATTTATCGCGTATATATTTAATGAATATAAAAAATATAAATACAGAATAATCAGGCTCGTAACGCAAATAAATAATCCTGATAAATTGTAGTACAATGTATTAAAATGGAATAAGGATTTAAATTTAGCATATATGAGAAAATATGCACCTCGTTGCAGCTTACGTAATGTTCCATCGAGACACGACCAACGTTTGTTATCGCATCTCAAGGGCAAGTCCACCAATACACCAACACACCAACATAGACAAGTACGTACTGTCGTCACAGCTGTCTTGTTCGTGCATTCCATAGATAATTTTTATGTCATCTGAATTGCTCCAACATTAAAATATTAAAAATAAGGCATTTTATAAAAGCGCTTAGTTGATAAAAATAAGAATACTTTATCATATTCCAACATTTCAATAAAATTATATTAAAGTTGTTGTATAAAATGATTCGCGTGGGCTGATGTGATATTAATTATCCTTGCAGTCTCACTTCCCACTCATGACAGACTATTATTTATATAAAGATTTAACGATACTTTTTGCACCAACCTCTTCATAGACAGAAAACAAATTGTCTATAGAAACAATTTAACGTTCGTTTAATATACGATCAGTAATAACAAAGACGTAAAGCTGATGATTTACAGTCAGGAAGCAGTTTACTGCGAGAAGAGAGGGCGCTAAACAAAATTAGTGTTGCATATGGTTTATTGATAGATGTCTGTCTGTCATTTCCGACAGATGAAGGATTGTCTTATTTAGGGAACGTGGTATTCGGAAATAATTTTCAAATTGTCGAGAGTTAAAGGAAAATTGTGATGATGTCTTAACTATGTCTGTAACTTATTTGGATAACTCTACATATGGATTCGATTGCTAAATGTAAAGCGAATATTCTGGAACAGGGATATTCTGTTACGTATTCCAATTTATTTCTATATTGTCGAGAACAACAAATAAACCAACAAATATGAACACTTACTTGCATAACATATAAAAACGAGTCGATTAAATATGTTATAGTAATAAACAAAAGAACAATGCGTAACAATAAATATTCTGAGGGTAAAAAAGTAGCCGCCATTAAATACATAGTGACCGTTGAAATGTCAAACTTAATGTATAGTATGGAGACAGTAAAAACAGTTCATGAGGACGAGACGTGACATGTCTTTACAACACAGGGAAGACTTTGTAACGTTCTCCATCCATTACTGTGTTAACATTCTCGAGTTTATGTGATCCTGGTACGATTAAATACTTATTAAGAAAAGATGAAAGGTGAAAGGTATACAGTAAAATGATACATTTATTTTAAGTATCGTTATAAACAATCTCAATAAATGAGTTGAATTACGATTTCTTAAAGGGCAAATTGAAGATTTTAACTTACTCGATTTACTGAAGCATTCTGTTCAATTATATTTATGAAAGACAATGCTCTTTATTTATGGTTCAGTTCATTTCTTATTCTCATTGTACTTTGATGGCATTTTGTATTATTGTATATTATTACATACTTCTATTATTATATAAGGACAAATAACATTAAGCATTATGTTAGTCGTATTATATACCTAAATAAATATTATATATATGAAATATGATCCTGGTATAGGAAATTCTCCGTGACTCGAAAGCTATGCCAAGTAGTTTTATGTGCGGCAATACGGTAGTAAAATTATCGCATTATTCTTGGGTTTTGCTTTGGAGTAAGTTTAAACAAGTGCATTGGCCAAGTCAAGCGTCGCAAGCGCAACTATTGAGCTTTATACTCACAAAACAATAGTCCTTCCCGTAATACCGCCAGTGTTATAGCCGTCCTTCGATCATAGCAACAAGTTACGAGGCAATGAATTTAGTATGCCAGCGATTTCTTGTATTTCTTGTACTTCTTGTAGCGCAGACTGTAACATGTACCGACTAGCTCGAGAAATACGAAGCGTGTATTTACACTTCACTATTTTCATACTCGTGTTATTTGCAGGGACATATTATCGTGTTACATTCAAGGGTCGTGTGTTAGTTCTTGGTACGTGACTTCGCCCATATTAGGTCCTTGGTAATATTCGTTATTTTTGTTAAATTACATACATGGAATTAAAATAGTATTCAAATATAGGATATCCAAAAGTTAAACTCCTTGGCAATGTTTTAGTAACTAGGACAAGTGCTCGTAGGTGTTTATCGTAGAACCGTTGTTGGCATCCTCTGTAATAGGTTGTGCGGAATTCACATTTGGTATAACATTAAATTTACACTCTTTAAAACCCAGAAACAAATTGAATTGACGAACAAGGTCTTGCAAACAATACCTCAAATCTTTTCAAGGTAAGTGCTATATTAACACATTATGTTCTCATCGGATTTTTTTTGACTACTTTATCTTATAAAAAGCGTATCTTTAAAAAAGTTTTTTATTATAAGGAAATAATACTGACGTTGATAAAAAGTATCCAAAATTCATTAATATGACTATGATAATATTTGAAGAAGATAAAGTTGGGATTTCTTGCTAACTTTTTGTCCATCTCATGTTCTTGCTTATTGGTGCTTATTGGCCATGACCGTGACTTGCTATTAGAAATAATTACCTTCAATTTATACAGTGCCAGTGTTGTTCCTGCTCTGACATTTACACATTTTAATGATTACCCAAATAACCAATGGAAATAGTTCATCATGATATCATGTATTCTAAGTATTACAATAAAATACATCTGCTCTTGACTAAAAAAACATGATCTCGCTTCAAGACACATGTAGTAAGTTCTTGTTTATGTAAGCTACTATTATTATTTTGTTTAATTATAAAATTGGCAAAGAAGCGAATATGTGACAGGTTGTCAATCCGTTCCTATTATAAATTCTTAAACTTAGTTTTTGGCAGATTTTCGCACTCCAAGGAGTCAACGTTTCCTCTGACAGCTCACACGGTCCATGTCAATGGAAAAAATTAAATAGTTCCACAGCATTAAAGTATATTTTGTCTACATATTGTTCCGTTGTGATCTTGACAAATGTCTCCATCCGCCTACTCTTTACTAATTTGTATTTTAATTTAAAATTACGTTTCTAAGCTCATATAATAAGCGGTTCTTCAGTTGCCATGTGTACCATTATACGTTCACCATTGAATATGCTGTTGACCCCTAACACTACGTCATTGTGCGATAACAGATATGTATCATTTAGTTAAAAATGCAAGTCGACTGAGTAGCAAGTTTGTCCGAATTCCATGTATTGTGTCATCACAACCCTACTTCGCGGACAATACGTTATGCAACACATGCAGTGTAAGGTAGGCCACTGCAGTTGTGCATTTGCCTTTAGGTTTAGCCTTCACGTGTGTAACATCATGTGAGTATGGTTGTAGGACTAATTGTGAGCATTTGCAGTCGTATCACGCTTAACGCACAACGGTAGACGTCGGTTGCTACAACGCAGCCTGACCTATTTCGAGTCTAGCAAATGTTATTTGAATAGCAATCCTTATTAATTATTTTTAGCTTTACTGAAAAAAAAATATATTTCTTCTGAACTTGTTGGTGTAGTGGTTTCGATCCTGACATCTGAGCCAAAGGTCGTGGGTACGCTTCCCACAATAATACTTTGTGTGATCCACAGATTGTTGCTAGACTGGATGCACTTGTAGTCATTAATTACATATTTGTGAAACCTTCGTAACGCAGAGATAATGGCGAAGTACATTATTTTAAGACCTTGTAAATAATATTAAATATAAGTTGGAAAGATATGGATACCAAAGCTTTATTAAGGTCATTTAACGCCTCTGCAAGAAAATTCCTTTGATTACTGGATTTTGTATTTCATTAAAAGACAAAAATAAACACGTATAACAGACATCGACATCTCACATTAAGTTTACAATAAAAATAACCTGTTCTCGCGAGAAAACTCGTAAATAAGACCATAAAGTACTGCCGTCCCAATTATTTCTCTGACTTTCGTCATGATAACTGCCCCTTTGAAAAACAACTAAGTTGCAAACGACATTCACTGGTTAAAAATAATGTTTCTTACTTTGATAAGAAAGTAAATTTTATAAAATGACATTTCTATGTAAGGGTTTTATAGTCAGGTTCTTGGGTATTGTCATAATAAGCCTTCATCCGGTCTATTTTATGACCCTAATACAATTACATCACGTACACTTTACAAGTAGGCATACAATTCAAGGATTTCAAAAAAAAATCCTTCCTAATCCTTAGTATTTTCAATAATTATTATGTAATTATTCTATATGAAACCTAGAATACTCTAGAAAAGAAACTGAAGCTATTTTACCAAGAATTGTTTCATCTAATATTAAATGCAGCATGAGGTATTTGAGTTTCTTCACAGAACTGTTCCTTACCAGGTCACATGACATCATGACTGTCAAGTGCATAGGAGTCAACGAACAGGATTTAGGCATTTCGTATGCAGTACCTTGACTTCCTCTAGCTGTATCTAATGGCTGCTAGCCAGTAATTATACATGTACTATGTACCTTTGGAATTCCCAAGACATACCCGTATATATTAAGCCGATATAAATAAAAGTACGTGAAAGGTAAATGTCAACTAAATATTTACGACTACAATATCAGGTAATTAAAGGACTGGATGCAATGGTATTAAGGCGCAGTCTCATTACTCGGCTCCGAAGCGTGACGAATGGCCAGCCCTATGCAGGCATTTAAGAACTATGCAGCTTGTTATTATCTTTTAATACCATCGTCTTTATTATTCGCTATATTTTTTGCTCCGGCACCGAGGCGAGGCAGCCATCGCGAGTCGACACGGGTTTGATAACCCGAAGACCTTGGTCTTAATTGCGCTTTAGCAGACCATTCCGCCGCGACCACTTTTTTATACGCCTGCATCACTAGTAAAAACACGACAACGAATACACAACCGACTTAAAAAGGTGCGACAAGTCATGGAAATACGAACCAGTCGCTGAGCTTACAATATTGTCGACTTACTCGCCAGTGTGCTCTACCAAGAAAGCTACGCTTAATTATTGCAAATGTAAATTTAGCTTGATAAATTTAAGATAAGTTTTTACTTTTACGTTCATTTATATTTTATATCTTTAAATGATCACATAAAGAAATCATTTCAAATAAGTCTTTCTATACAATATTGTTGTTATATACGAGACTAGTTAATTAATTTAATCTAAAGGATGTAATAAATAATATTTATTCTAATATATTTTTTCTGTAAAAAATTATAAATTATTTTTTCTGTTACAGGTAAACACGATAATCTTGACATCTAAGGTAAAAGCAGTTATAATTCTGAAAAAAAATATGAAGATATTTTTTTTTATTTATGAGAATTTATTGTGGTCTGTGTCTTCAAGCCACAACAAACTTAGTGAATGGCTTGGAGCCAACTTAAACGAAATTAATCATTTTGCTGTATTATTGTGTATGAGTTGAACCACATGTTTTGGATATTAAGGATAACAATGAATAGCTTGATCGATTAAACTATAGTTTAGTAGTTTAGTTGTATTGGTGATGTTTGTGTATATATAATGATCCTTTTTATCAATGGTTCGATCTAAAGGTATTTATAATATCCGCCATTTATAATCAAATGTGTAAGAAATAACTTTTATAACCTCGCTTAATAAACTCATTAGTGATTGATACAAAAACTAACCAAGTTCCTATATATGGTTAAATTTTCTTTTACTTATACATTTATATATGTATAAATATAGTTCATAAACCTGCAAGTATTAGGTGGATATTTATTTAACTTTAGATTTATATCTAAAGTAAAATAAGACTAACACATTAAATGGTCTTCATATATCTGTTCCCTGTTTCACATAAACCTGTCAGTGCTGATGAAGCCCTGATAGTACTAAGATGTGGTATATTTACTTACTTAAGTTGTAGAGCGAAAATTTTGATCATAGATAAGCATTTACTTAAAGCATGCTAATAAAATATCAAAATTATATATTTATATATATTATTATTTAAGTTAAATCTATTGTATTAGAGGAAAATATTGCGGTACTAGTCGGGGACACTAGAGTGCTTTACTACACGCACGACTACCACCGTCACGATTCTGACGATATGGCAACTATGGTCAAATTATATTGAGATTGCCCGTATTATATATTCTCTATAAGAAATTATTTACATTCTCTTATAAATGATATTAGTTATAAAAATATATCTTAGAATGTTCTAGGAACAATCTTCTTATTATCTTTATTTTCAAATGTTAATTTCGTTAAGATTGAAAAATCGTTATAATCATCGAAAATAAATCACTGACTCAATACAAATGATCTAACACCTACAGAAATAAAAGCTAGAAATAATAAATTATCATTTCGCGGACGAACGCCTCTGATAAATAGATTTAATGTCACGGAAGCTGTATACTGCGAATACTCCAAGTTGAGATGCGCAGTTCCAAAACATGGAGGTCAACGATCCGAACGGACGCGTGATGTGATGACGAGAACATACTACGTCATACCTAATCTAATCTGTAACAGGTAAAGCTGCAATTTGCATCTATTTGTTACTATGTCACAATCATTTTTTTACTCTGTGCCACAATCTATTTTTACTCTGTGCCACAATCTATTTGTTACAATGTGCCATAAACTATTTGTTACTATGTGTCACAACTCACAATATATTTGTTACTATGTGTCACAATCTGTTTGTTACTATGTGTCACAATCTGTTTGTTACTCTATGCCATCATCTATTTGTTACTCCGTGCCACATTAATGACCCTGAATAACCATTTTGGAAGTTTAGATTAAGTGATAAAAAAGTATGCCATCTTAAATAAAGATAACCTACTTTACCTATATGCAATTTAGGTCGTCGTGCCAATTTTTGTCAACGACCTTTACTTTATCTCTGCATATTGATAAATTAAAAAAGTACATTTGGTGCATCTAACATTATATAAGTACCTATTTATTTAGTATAAAAAATTGTATATTGATTTCTTTCAGATGTATTAAAAAAAGATAAATATTTATGTATTTATGCAAAATTTAAAAAAAAAATATCATCATTGATGTATAGAAAAATAATAACCAGATTTTATATAAAAAAAGTAACTATTTTTCGGAAGATAAAAAGGGAAATACAAATAAACTAAAAAAAAAATATCTGAACTAAATAAATATTTCAAGTTCAAAAGTTGCGTAACAACACAGTTGTTTTGATAAGTAAGGTAAGGTAAGGTATACACTAATAAACTGATGTTGTTATCGGAGCTACATACTGTCGTTCGGTGATTTGACTTTCTGTGCCACGGCTGCTATGGCGGGGGAGCGCGGGGGGCTGCTCTTAGCGCGGGGGGCGGCGTGACGTCACGCTCGACCGTGGCAGTGAGTAGTGAGAGCGGCCGCGTCGCTTGTTCGCTCGCTCTACGTGTATTTCGTTGACGACGGTCGCGCGCGTGTAACGTGCTCATATTCTTAATAAACGTTCGCGGTAACTTCTTTCGAACTTAATCTACAGATCGGTTTAGATATTTTTTATGTTATTTTTAGTGTTGTGACTTTAAAAAACTAACAGGAACATCCTATTGGAGTGAATCGAAAGCCCGGCGACGGTGAGAACCAATTCGTTTCGGATTCAACGCCGGCTAGTGGATGTTAATATTATATTATAGCGTTAGATAGTAATAGTGCGGAGCAAAAGTGAAGTGTTGGAGTAGCAGAGGATGTCATTCGGAAGTCGGGAATACGAGAGCGTGTGACGCGCTCCTCGACATGAGACGACGCTGGTCTAACAACGGAGGTTTTCCGCTGCGAATGCTCGAAGAGAGCTCTTCAGAAGTAACTTCTTCGTCGGCATTAGGACTGCCTGCTGCTATGGTTATGTCTCCGGAATCCCTCGCCTCGCCAGAGTACGGCGGGCTTGAACTATGGGGATACGACGACGGAATCACATACAATACGGCACAATCGTTGCTGGGCAACACGTGCACAATGCAACAGCAGCAGCCGCCTACGCAGCCTCTGCCGTCCATGCCGTTGCCGATGCCACCCACGACGCCTAAATCAGAAAATGAATCCATATCATCAGGTCAGGATTGTCAAGTTCACCCTCAGTATCATTTAAGACGTCACAATATAACTCCCATTTATTTGCTAGGTCAAAAATTGTCGGCTTTACAAAAGTATGTCCGGTCGAATGAATGTGTGAAACTCTTATATGCAAGTGATTTTGGCGGTAATGCGCCAGGCGGGCACATGCTGAGAGGCAATGCGCTGTCATCGACCTTTGGCCCGGATACCTTGACCGGCCGCCACGGGCCAGTGTCTCCGCTCTCAGCACAACACTGATAATCCTTATGTTTTGTTTACATTCTCCACTCCGCGAATCTTTTTATACAATTTCCAATTGATGACATCTGCATTCGTAATCCAAGACAATTTATAAAGCAATAATTGTTTACACATTTTCGTAAATGTGACAATAATGTTACGCCATAATAAAGACTTCTCTCCAAGTCATATAAGTACAAGTATGACTAATCTTTTATGATGGATTATTCTCAAGGTGTAGGCGAAGTGTTAAAAAACACTAATTATTTATATAAGGTGTTGAAATTTTGGTTCCTATGTGCCCAAGATCATAATATACTTGGGTCGGATTCATCTTTCCATAGTAAATTATTACTTTTAAAGTTTGTTTAGTGACTGCTAAATAATAATTGTCAGGTGTAGAAGGAGCAGTGAGTTATTCTTATCGGCACACGTTCAAGGTTAATGTGGAAAATTTAGCATCTACAAGTACGGAAACACACAGTATTATCGAAAATAGGTAAATACCACTGACACAAATACCTTAATCTATCTTTTTGAATAATTAATAACTATTGAATACTACATATTAGTACCGTATAGTTCATACATTCCAAAATTCAAACAATTACTTTTTATTACGAATGTTGTAACTATCAAGGGGGGTGTTTTTAGCTAGTGAAACAACTACAAGATCAGTATTGCCATGTATTATCTAAAATAATAAAAAAAAGAACAAATTCTCACCTACAATTATGTCCTATCTACATATTATTCTTCAGTTAGCTCGTCTTAGAATATTAAAACAATACAAAACTACATATAGATAAAGGATATATGTAGTTATGTATATACATACATTGTATAATTTATTGTGTTATTTGAACATTAGTAGGTACGATACTTAGTTTATCTAAAAGGGAGAATAGTAAGGCGTGTCGGGTCTGGGACCCTCTTAGTCGCACCCTACCATTAGAATCTAGTCCTTGATATATCCTAATTTTAGTAATATACAGTATAAAAGCAATTTTCATTTTCTCTCAGATTAAAGGCTCAGATTCTTTGAATTCGTTAGCCTTATTGTGAACGCACAATTGAAAGAAATTGGCCCTTTGTGTACTTAATGGTGTTTTGATGTAGATCACTAAACAAAATTGATTGAAGATAAAAATAGCCTTAAACATAAATTTTTATTTATCTTTAATTTATCGATGGTATCATCACAGTGGGGATTGGTCGGAATGGCATCCATTTGATATAATTTTAATATGCCAGTAAAGTAATATGTAAGAGTGAGCTGGATGCAAGAGTTTTGTCGAGGAGCCTGGCGCGCCGGTCTGACCGGTTTAGAGGCCACTGTGATGGTAAATCGCACGGCCAGTATATGATATTATGATATGTAGCCAATTATATGTCCTTACGACGATACCCAAAACAGGATACACATAGGCCTTGCAGGACGCTTCGTTGTTTAAATTATGTTTAAAAAAAATATTAAAATTAAATCATCATCGTGACAAAAATATAATCAAAAGCAATGTAATTCTGTTTGTAAATATCTATTAAAATACGAGAGCCATCTCAAGCTTATTTATATAAATATAGAATGGAAATTAACCCGATACGAGCAGGGATTCGAACTCGCTACCTCTGGGAAAACGACCCGTCGCTCTACCGATTGCGATACGGTAGCTCAATTGGTAGAGTGAGCGACTCGAATAAAACAGTATTAAATATAATTCTGATTAATTTGAGTTACTTAGAAAAAAATATTCGGTTGTCAAAATTATTATTTAGTAATTTTCTTTTAAGTCGTCGGCAATATTGTTTTTTTACAGCTATCCATTTTTATTTTTCATTAATAATTTATATTTTATTGATAATAATTAAATTTCGAACCAAATTACAGTATTCTAAATTACGAAAATCTGTCAGCATCTTTAATAGGTGAGTTCTCATAATTATAAAAACCGTGTTAAATATTAAAATGATGTGATATCTTACTTTATCTGTCTATCTCACTATCTGAAGTCACTTTCCTCCACACGCAGCCAAGCAATGCAGCCATTCACACATTTATTATCTTAATAATTGACTTATTGTTTTTTTTCTGCTTTCTATCTACGTATCTACTTAGATATCGTGTATAAATGCCTTTCATATTGAATAAATTACGTTGGGAATCTTTCAATTAGTTAGCGCAAGATAAACTAAAATTGTAAGCCACTCGGCAACTATTGTTTTGTGTCGCCTAATATTGTTAATGTCATTGACCGTTTAAATTAGTCCAATATTTTTTAACCTGCGTTTTTTTCGTTTTGACATTGATGGAAGATTACAATATAATATATAATAAATGCTCCAATCCTAGGTTATATAATACTTTGATAATCGAATCAAAAGGAAAGTTTGGTCATGCAAATACCACTTGCCACCTACAAAATTTATTAACAAAAGCTACTGTATAAAATCAAAACAATATCAGATTTTGGCATCTAATAACATTTTAATACAAATATATATATTTATTTAATAATATTGTATTTAGTCATGACGCGGAATATTTTAAAAAAACGTGGGCAGAGCCAATGACATGCATCTGTCAGACATCGTGTTAGCGCCAAAAGAAGCTGGCGAAATATTCTATTGTTAAATAAAGATTAATCTATAGTTAAATATTATTAACATTAAGGTTGGTTTAATTCATTTTATTAAGCAACCCGCATTACCTGTCAACTGAATACATCAATAAAGCGACAAGTAAAAGTACCCGAGAATTAAAAGTATCAGAGATAATTCGTATGGCAACACCTACATGCGGGCAGTTGCAATTATGGACAAAGTTATTATTAAGCTTCAATTATTTCCTCCACTTATTTACTGTTTAGTAAATAAATGAGGTAAATCGATCAGAATTAACTGGAGCACCCAGATGACCACTACAAGATACGATTTAAATTGGCATAATAACCGTTTTAAGATAAGTTTTATGTGTTATTTTTGTCGAAGTCATGAGTCAAGTCACCATAATATAATCTATTGTTTACGTACTCGAGAATTCTTCACGGAACCTTGTACTTTGGGCTATGAAATGGTAGATCACATTTATTTTGCTACCAGAATATACACCATGTGCGAATACCTGTAGGGCGCATTTTGATGCCTCGGAGGCCCCACCTGAGGTGAATGTAACTGCGACCGCGTGGGGGCGCCAAGGTCACTCCGGTTTTTTGACACGTAATATAAATAGTGGCAAATCGAACCACACTGTACCTAGCGCGCTGCTTTGTTGTTTGCATTCTCTTCATCAGGAAATTATACGTTTTCATGAATTATTGTCGCGACTGAAGGTCCAGGGTCAATTACAAACACATTAAATAAATTGGATTCTAACAATACATTTATTGAATTCTTTTTGCATTATCGTTGTTAATAATTTGCTATTCAGATTTAATATTTGAATATTTGTATTGAATTTCGCGTATTGATTTTATTTTAAAATAACTGACCTTTAAACTTATATAATATTTTAGTATAATTATTAGTAATTCTTAGACCCGGTATTATATATTATTGTGAAATCGTCATGTTTTATATTATAATGATAAAATATCACTTCAATGCCGTGAAATGCGATATCCTCTCAGTACCGAGAGTCATGATTGATGATTCCTTAATCAAAAAGGTCACTGACCCCACTTTATATACATCATATGATTTCATCTGTTTTAAATAATATGTACCTAATTATACTACAACATTATTCTTTAAGTAAAGATTGTTTTCCATTTACTTCTCTAATACTAATTCAACTAGAACATACACAGTATAATAGTATGGTTCTTTGTAACACATAATCTGATCTCTTTTATACTACCTTGGCTGGTTTAGTGTTATAACAACATTACTTAATCCAAACCCCACGGGCAGCTGTCGGTTGAACGCAAAGGGCACAAAATTCATTTATGAGACCGTGATTTTGCAACCCTTCTGTAATCTAATGGTAAATCTGGCCCCTACTTACTTTTAAAAGACTCATAACTCTATTAATTATAGGCAAAATGTATGATTTACTGCACGGTTTAAAAATAATTAAAAGGTTCGAAAAGGTAGCGTTTAAAAGAGAATGGGTAATATTTTAGAACGTGGGAATGTAGATAAGTTTGAAAAAGCCGAAGCTATAAGGTAATTCGAAAAGTTTTTCTTACACATTTTATAGAATAGGTTGTCTAGGAAGGCTCTGCGGATGTGCGGTCGAGCGCGTGTTTCGGTCGGCTGCGCACGCGCCGCCATCGCGTCGTTTATTTAGTTCTATTATCTCCCTTTACTCAGTCGCTGTAACTACGAGATGTACATCATACAACCTTGTCCACAGTCTATATAAATGTTTTACCTTCGACAACCAATTTTAAACTATTTTTTTTTTAAACAAAACGAATGATAATAAAAGATAAAATGTATTGATAATAATCTTCAATAATTGATATATTACAAGATATAAACGATATTTCATTAACAAACAAGACCGCAGTTTTTTATTAGCTAATTCATTTATCTTGTCGAGGGCATCTGTTATATCGCAAGGTACGTTTAAACAAAGTTGGCTTTGTTGACTTTGTACGGTGGGCAACGAGCTGTTTTAATACTCCATTATAGTATAGTCTTTAATACGTACCGCATTAGGATGATATTGTTTTATAAATAATATACATCCTGGATCATCAGAGCAATGATCTAAATCGGCTAATCATAACGGAATCACGGAGATCTGTTGAAAGCATTGTTGTCAATGTTTTTGTGTTTGTTTAATTTAACGACGGTATTATCTTGGAATTATTTAATCCAAGACGATATATTATAAAGAAAAATACATTTAAAATAAGTAATAAGTATGTGACAAAGTATTATTTAATTATGTCACTAGGAAAAGAAATAAGTTAGAAAAGGAAATACGCCTACGCGTTCACATTGCAGGCGTTACATGTAGGTACTTCCTAGACTTATTTGTATTAATATATTAGTATTAAAATAGTTACTTAGTATTTTATACAATTATAGTGTAAAGTTATTTATAATATGCCACATGGACGATATGTTTTTGTTTAATAACAATATTATTATTGTTAATTCATTGTTTGAATACGTAATGGAATTATGTCTGATAATAACAGCCTCTTCATGTTTTTCGTCACAGGTCCGGTAACGAATTTCTTTTGAATTTTAATATTGTCCTTATGTTAATTTGAGAGAAAGCGGAGTGTTTTTAATTTGTATGATTTTTTATAACAACTGAATAAATATGATGTGAAAAATATTTTTATGTAAAATATAGAAACGTATGTTTCTTTTCTTATTATTATTTATATATTATGTTTAAGTATTTTTTGTCTCATTTATTTTATAAGATTGGTAGTGAAACTTATTAATGAATTTAAAATACCTTAACTGTTAAAATATAGTTAAAAAATATATTCTTCATTCTTAAATTAAGTTACATTCTAAAAACGATTAAATAATGGTTAGAATTTATACGAGTGTTAAATTTTCACGCTACAAAATTACATATCGATTTATTTTATTTTTAGCTCAGTTCAAGAATTTCAGAACAATTTCATGTATTATATATAAACAAATTATAAATAAATAGTTCTGGATTCAGCACATTTAAATATATCATTACCTCATATATTTGTGTTTTAATGGTTTGGAAACTATTTCAAAGAGATAAATGAAAACTAAATTGAAACAAATTTCAATGTCTTCATTTAATTTAAAATCATTTACAATATCTTCCTACTCATATCTTCTCTAATGAGCCAAACACCCAGTGTCCAACAAAAATATCTTTTTTGTTGACATCAAAGAACATAGCTTTTTTTAAAATCTAATGACTTGTTATTACAAAAAAAAAACAACATAATGTAGAAAACTCTTAGAACTATTTCCACTAATCATTTATAAATCTTTGAATGAATAATATCGTTTTTATCATTCTTACATATTTTTATATCAATACAGAAACTTTTTTGATATTATCCTTCCGCCATTTTTATTAACTCATATATTTCTATTTGTGCGAATCATTAAGTTTATGTTGACATCTAAATCATTAATGGCCGAGTTGTTGCAAATGGCCATTATAATAAAACACGATGCGTATGTGTGTATACTTATATAATATGTATTGGTGTGTGTTAATAGTAATGTAAAAATGTCGGCTGCTTGGCCTTGATCGTTGTGCATCGCTGCAAGGCTTGGCATTTATCTTATCGTGTGTTGAACTGTTCTATATCAAACCAAACAGACATCTCAATTCAGTTTCTTTACCATGAATATTAACGTTCTATTTTTAAAATTTGTAGCGATCGAAGTGGAAGATTTAAATGTGTAGTATATTTACTGTGTTCCCAGTTGACGCATACATCTAGAATTGGTCGAATAATATATTCGCAAGTTTTAAATACATTTCTGTGTATGTGTGTAACGAACTTGTATGTGTGTTGATATACGAGGCAGTAGTCAAGGTCGACAATGTCATTGTACTAGCCAGACGCAAACGCATGTTGTTAGTGTGTGAAACACTGACACGACTTGCATGCTTGTGTGCGGTTGAGCTATTGAAGTAATCTTATCATATAGGTCACCTTACACTGTTGATTATAAATACACAGTGATTATATAGAGCCACATGAGCGGTACTATTTTAATATGGATATTTATGCTTAAAAACCACATACGCTGTAAATATTTTATCTAATAAAATAAATAATAGTGTATATTTAAAATGACACCTTAATATAATTTAAATATCCTACATGTTATAACTACAATTATGAAAAACAATGAAAACTATATTTCTGTTAATAATTATTAATGTAAATGTATCTTGTTAATTTCTATCATTAATATATGATGATACATCAATGGTATAGTGAGACGAACAAGGCGATGATACGATTGACGCAAGCGTCTGTTGTTTACAGTACTACCGCCTCAGGTTATTTACATTGGGGTCACAGACACGTCCAAGGAGACCCAATCGATATCATTTATCTGTACCCAGCAGTACCTGTGCGAGTGAACGCTGCAACGGCAATGACCTCCTTTGACATTACGAGGTCGTTTATGCAATAGCTAAGTGGGTGAGATCCAGCAATAGAGCAGAGCATAGAGACGATAGAGCAAGGCCGTGCCAACTCTAGATAATATAATTCTGGTGTTTCTGTTTGTTGGTAGTTCTTATCGTGCACCGAAATTTTATCAGATTTGAAGGTGATAACGTACTATCAGCGTCATTTAGGGGTCAACGATCTTACTTCCACGTGGTAACTTTAATGTCTTTGTGAATGAGATTTATTCTTATAATTAAAAAGATGCCAACTATATGCTATTATTATGGTAGCTTAGAAGTTGTGGAGCCAGTACTGGGTTCGGAATAGCGATGGATGGTTCCTAGTGAAAGTAAAAAGTAGGATTAAAAGATAGGAACAAACGTCTTATTAAACTAGTTAACGATTTTATCACACTCAACAATAGACGTAATAATAATAATTTAGATATTGATCACAATTTCTAAATTCAATGTTTAAGTGGCGTTTATCTTAGTCATTAATTAATCTTATATTATAATTATTTGTTTTACAAAAACATATTTTAAAACGATTTCAAATTGCATCTTAAAACTGAAGCATAAAGAAGATGGATGTTACAGTCTATTTATATCTGGTCGAGCCATAAACAGCCTGCGCCTGGAAACCGGTCAGCCCGGCCGAGGAATGCTCAGCTCAGCTACCAACACGAACACTTCTTTAGAACCATTGCCAATGTGCTAACAATGTATTTGTTTTAGCACCACGTTTATCTGAATGTGTTTGTGTTAAATTTAATACAAATAATGTAACTGTAATATTTGAGATTAAATTTTCTGTTGAAGACAATGTTACGTAGTGTGAATTTCTAGAAAATTCTATTCTATCAATTCAGGTCCAGACGTGTATATTTTAGCAAGTGATTATTGTATAACGTAGCATCTACTGAATTACAAGTAACTTCAATACTTTAATGTATATTACATGTTTTTAATGTAAATTATCTGGACTGTTAGGAAATGGTCTGAATAGTAGCGATGAATGGAAAGTGGGTGGTAGATGGGTGTATGGAGAAAGGTTAGTCTTCGCAACGTCATCGTAACTCTATCCATCAAACTGACAACCCTGATCATTGTTGTTATCTACCCTTCTAGAGATTTCGATGTGGGCGTCTTACAGGGTTGTCGATATTCACATTTCTGAACTTAATGCGTATGGTATATATTATACAAAATTTCACCAATAATTTATTTATTTCGTTTATACAATTACACCTCACATAGGTTTGATTAGATAATGACAATGTTATGAAATAAAACTGATTGAATTACTTAATATACAAATAAATAAACGGATTCAGAATAAGATTTATTTCTTGTTTATCGAGATTCAGACGTTATTGAGTTGCGACCTTCCGCTGAGCGTGGGTGGAGACCATGACACAGTTGTTCAGCTCCACTACGATTATTTTCATCCCGTAGTCCATTTATATTTGTCACCGTATTAGTCCATATTGGTATAATCAATCTTATTACGATTTTAAATTATTCGCAAGAGATAAAAGAAACTAAAGACCTCCCAGTCATTAGTTTTTTGCTATTCCTTATTCGCTTGAAGTATGTCCATGTTAGTCACGAAGTACGGACTTCAGACTCGGTATTGCAAACATTCGAAAAAAATAAGAAAAATTATATCCATTCTGTGGAGTGGAATGATGTCGTTAATGTCTCGTAGCTAAGACGACACAAAAATAATATTTTCAAAATATTCCACTATTTTAATTTCGATTCTGTATACCTTTACGAAAATACTAATTACCTATTTATTATACATAATTGAAAAAAAGTTTCTATAATAATATATTATGTAATTTATATTTAATATTCATATTAAACTAGTTACAAAAATGGGTCTAAAGTCACACAACATTGAATTTTCGTAATAATTCAAATCACATGTTTATAATTACCTAATCAGTGCTCATGTTTGTGTTAAATTCGTCGAAAACAAAGGCATTCTTTGTCGGCCGATAAGAGTTTTGTATTCGTCTTATCTCTCTGATACTCGGTCATCGACCTCTAAACGTTCCCGGATGGCTTGGCACATTAAACTACAAAACAAATTGCTCTTCTAGCTGAGATTTATTAATTGTTTTAATTCTTCTTATATCATGCTTGCGTAAGCAAAATGCCTTATTTTTCTATTATTAGATTATTATGTTTCAAACATTGTTTATAAGTTTTGTAGATTTCTGATATACATTTTATATCCCTGATACTAATCTTCCCTCCACTCTTATTATTAAGCCGAAAGACACGTCACTTATTTGACCTACTTCAAAAGTAGGTTTTCCTCGTTTGGGTTAGTGTTCTTAATAAATAAAACGTTAATGACCTATAAAGCGTAATGTTTTGTTTATAAATTGCTGACTAGCATATTTTCCTCATAACAATAGTATTGGCATAATTTTAATGAATTGATTTGTACGACTTAGTGTTTAAACAACCCACCATCTTAGAAAAACGCTGATGATAAGCGACCCAGTGTCTCAATTTACTATGAAATTCTTTATCTGAGTGAAGAACAAAGAGTCGTTGACCCAGTTGGTTGCAAGTCTTAATTAGCCCTTATGACGAGGTCTTCTGATAACTGAATGACGTCATCTAAATGTGCCTTGACCTAGTTTTCCACGAATTCTTAGAGCTGGTTAGTCAATAAATAGTTTAGTTATGAGTGAACTAATGCGTAAACAGTAATGTCATATTAAGTTCATAGTGCAAGCACCGTGTCAAGGGCATATAGTTGCCACAGTGTCACAGTCCCGAGCAGCGCTAGTGCATTGTGTTAGCGAGGTCGAGATTTTCAGAACAAGGGCATTGAGATATCATTCGTTTCTAGCTTAAATGTGCCAACGAATGCATATGTGTCCGATAATAACGGAAATTTAAAAATCTTACTTTTTAGGAGACTATTCATGCAGCTGCGAGATGTTTTAAGCTTCAGGAAACACCGCGTTAATTCTAATTATACTTCCCTTCTCGACTATTTACTCATTCCAATGTTTACTCAAAAAGGCGTACTGGCGTGGGTGCACGCCTCGTCTATACTAAATTAGGGAGCAGATAGAGACAAAAAACGTGACCAACAGTTTAGAGCTTGTAAAAAAGAGAGGGTAGATGTGATCTGGTACTCTAAAGGCTAGTACACAACATTATATTGGGAGCTACGGCATATCTATTACGTTGAAGTAAGAGTGTGTGTACACTTAGGTGTATGTGATAACTGATGACCACTTTCTATTTTACGACTTGAGTGACGAAATGTTAAAAAAACAATATTGTCGCTGCGTGTTTTATCGTCCCATGTGAAGTAGACGTAATATAAAAATAGTCTGAAAGCTTTTACAGCATCAGTTATAAAAGCTTTTAGGGTTTTAATGTTCTTAAGTACCTATAATCTTAGTATTTGCATTTCTAAGGACATGTAGGGTGATAAGAATGAATGGTTGAAATATGTTAATATTTTCAAAACGTCGTGTTGTTGTATGTTTGTAATTGCACTTATGTATATGACAGGACAGACAACAGAATATGTATGATTTATACATATCTTAAGTATCCAGTACCGTGTGACGTGAAAATGTTGATTTTCACCGCACGCGATTTCTATTTCAATCCAATTTTCCCGGCGCGTGGAGAAACCGATCGCTCTAGTTGAGTCGGCTCCGGCCCACATCTCTTGCTAGAAAGTATTGTAGAAAGTAATATCCCCAAGCTATGCCTCGATCACCTGCATTTATGCATCTGATTTTTTGCTAATTAAAAAATTATCTTAGTTTCCAATTACTCGCACTATTTGGTCGAGAAACGCAGTAAAACGACAGCGTTTTGTTTAAGTTTGTACTATGTTACGCTTACTTTCGCTACACATGTATTATAATGTGTGCCATAGTCTTGTGCAATGCCTAACTTTGGGCAACTTTCACTGTAGTAGCAACACTTACGCGTTGCGCCTGCGAAATTGTTGCGTTGCCTGTTGCTGAGGTCACAGTGAAAGTGCGTATTGTTCAATCGACAGCGCTTTCTAAGTCATACTAATTATATACACCCTATATATAATACAACAATTATATAAAAACTGCAACCATAGAACAACACCTAAACTTTGGAAGAAAAGTTGAAATAACAGAAGTTTAGTAAATTAATTGCAATTTAAAAAACTGTTCAAATAATTAATTTTATTATTAGTTGCATTTTTAATTTTATCTAGACATGTACCGTTTTTATTAGCAGCGGTAATTTTCCCACGCGTTCACATAATGACAAATTAATTCATTTCCGTGGGAGAAGAAATACTAAAAGGAATATTTGTTAATATTTAATAGAAAGCAAATTATTATAGATTTAAATATAGTTTTAGTATTTATTGTTCATTAATCTATTTATATACATTCTGGAAAAATAACTTTTCGATTTACAGAAAAATAATGTTTTATAGAGGGATTTAACACAATCTTTATATGAATTAAAATAATACAGGTATTTTTGAGTCAGTTTATTTCGGACAATGTTGAATGAGCATTCATGTTCAACTAAACTCTATTGATTTTCCTCTAACTTAGTTTTATGTAGCCCATGCACACTTACCGAAGATAAACTATGAGTTCATGAGAAAGCAACTTTATTAAAACATTATAAAGATCAAAAGAATCACGTTTATATAAATATTTATATTATTAAAGTCTATTAAAAGTTCTTTGATATTTATACGACTTGAGTAATTAATGTTGTCGCAACATATATACGTTAAGCTTTGCAATTACAAAATATAAATATATATATTGAAATTATTATGCAAGTATATTTCGATGAAAGTTGTAAATAATTGTTACCTTAATAATCAAAATATTATTACATTTCATTACAAAACGCTAGCCAAGGTTTTGACTCACAATATTCTGTGGTAAGTTGTGTGATATTCATGTACGTTCTATAAAAAAAAGAATATAAAGATAGAATTTAAAAAATAAATAAAACATACAATGGTTTAAAGCTACCCTGGTAGGTTTCTGTATGTACATAAATTATGCCAAGTTTGGTATTATTTCAGAGAACACCTCAAGAAGTCAGTTACACACAATCGCGTGAGAGGAAAAACTAGTTATTATTAGCTGGTAGGGAATCGCGAGCTTGCTTCGAACTCAGATGCTATCATAAATAATGTGGCGGTGAGCGCTGGAGGGGGAGGGGGGAGGTGAGGGCAGCGGGGGGAGGGGACACGTAAGAGTCAAGGCCGCACGCTGCCCCCGGTCGTCGCTCGCGCCCCACTTGTCGCTCATAGCGTCCTCTCGCTTCTAAAAGCGAGTCAAGCCGATAGTGACCGAATCGCGACGAACTAGACCTTCTATGCGCCCGCGCAGAACAGCTGAGACGTAATAACATAACACACTGACTCGGTCATCCGTGCATTCAACTTTTGATTGGCTTTCTTTTTCATGAGCACTCATTTGATTGCCTATTTATGACAATTACAACCTGTCTCTGATTGATTGATTGATTGATGGGGTTTTAAATTGGGTTTCGGTGTTGATATTTCAAAAGTTTTTTCTTTTTGTTCAAATATAGCCAAAATACTAACAAAACTACACTATAGAGACTCTTTAATGAAAAATCGATGTCGATATATACAGATTGATTATAGATTATTTGTTATAGTAATTTAAATAATTGGATTTATTATTTTATCATTGATATAGATATAAGACAATTATTGAAGCTCTATGATAATGGTAAAACATAAGTCGTCGATGAAAGGAACCAGTTCCCACCATCTCGGACACTTTCACCTCGTCCGATGAGTCGTTGCGTCATTATAACTAACTAAATGTTATCTAATGGTTCCTTTTGCATTTACTAGACCCCTTTTTAATCCAAAATAAATTATATTGACAATCAATATTTTTTATCTTTAAAAAATCTTACTGTAAACAATTAACAATCTTATGCTATTCTATATACCTATTTATAAAACTATAAAAGAAAATAAATTGACCATCAAAACATTTTATAGCGAAACAGGGTAATGAGTTTAAATATTTTTTGTCAGAGATACTGACATAAATAGACGTTGGTGATCTAAGCATGGCTCCAATCCCACGTGGAACTAGTTTTTTTGGCATTATTTCAGTCGGTTGCGTAACTCAAGTAAAGGCCACCGACCCGAATCAACTGTGTTTAATAATCATTAATATGTTAATAACATTTATTACTGGACGGACTTCTAATATCTTTGATATTTGTAGAAAAAATACCTTTTATTACAGCTATTTTACTACCGTTGTTGTTTTAAATAATTGACGTATTCGAAGATTTAACTAAAATTAAAACAATAATTATATCATACTTACAACATTATCTCCAACACTAAGTTTAGTTATTATGAAGTTTAGTTAAGTGATCAACAGTTGTGACTGAATTTCCATTACACATCAAACGCCTACATGTACATTGAATAATAAAATAATGTGCCAAACCTCATTAGTATGCGGACAGGGACTCTAGCCACCTTTTGTTTGGACAGGAAACGACCAAACTAGTGCCGAAAATGACTTGTTCGTATTTATTTCGTGAACATCTCACGGAAGGAACGCCGAGTCAAATGTAAAAATGAAAAAGAAGTGATCTTCACTCGTCCGCAGACTCGATAAATAGCGCACGAAATGTATGCACATTTTGTAGCGTCCTATTTCAATCAGAGGCATAAGTTCAACTTCAACAACAGAGAACTAATATAACTTGCATATTTGACTTGTTATTTAATTTGGCTTTGTTCTTTTACAGGGCGCGAGGAGTTATCACCGGCGTCAAGTGTGAACGGCTGCAGCACAGATGGGGAGGCGCGACGGCAGAAGAAAGGGCCGGTGCCGCGCCAGCAGGAGGAACTATGTCTTGTATGCGGAGACCGAGCCTCCGGTTACCATTACAATGCGCTTACCTGTGAGGGATGTAAAGGTAAATTAAAAAAATAATAATAATTTACAACAATTTCAAGTAGGTCCTCGTTTTGACCAAATAGATAAGGACAAAAGAATCACTTTTTCTTAACTTATGTAAACAATGTTTGAAAATATCTATAAACTTGTACAGCCTTGTTACGCTCATTTAAATCTAAATAAATATTCAAAGAAAAATAAAGCGATACGGGCAAGGATCTCTGGGATTTCTATACCTATGGGACGGTTTCCCAGAGGTCTCGGGTTCGAATCCCCGCCAGTATCGGTTTATTTTTCATTCTATATAAATTCTGTAAGCAATGATAAATGGTGATGATGTATGATTCACTGCATATGATGAAGTAAAGTAAAAAGTTCTTACATAATAATTGGCAACAAATAGACCAATTCAGACTGAATTGGCGCATTGTGTGTGCTATAATGTTAGCTAAGCGTACACATTGTATCGATAAATCATTACAATCGGTCTAAGCTTTGATTATAAAAATTTCGACATTTTGTAAAGGCAGTCAATGTTATAATTATTATCTTTTCTCGATATCTTAAAGTAATTCTTATAATAATAAATAAACTTGATTTCAGGATTCTTTAGGCGGAGTGTCACCAAAAATGCTGTGTACATTTGCAAATTTGGTCATGCGTGTGAAATGGATATGTATATGAGAAGAAAATGTCAAGAATGCAGGCTAAAGAAATGTTTAGCGGTGGGCATGAGGCCAGAGTGTGTAGTGCCAGAAAACCAGTGTGCGATTAAGAGGAAAGAGAAGAAAGCGCAGAGGGAGAAAGACAAACTGCCAGTCAGCACAACGACAGTCGACGATCACATGCCACCCATCATGCAATGTGACCCACCACCACCAGAAGCCGCGAGAATTGTAAGTTCATAAACATTTTATAATTTCAATATTGCCTTAGAAAAAATAGTTTCCTCTTTTTTTAATCTGTTCGGTGTCCAAATTTTTTTTTTATTTTTTAACTTTATTTGATTTTCAACCGACAGCAAAATATTAATGTTTGTTGTTTCCTACGTGAAGCTGGAATGTTTGCAGCACGAAGTGGTGCCGCGGTTCCTCTCGGAAAAGCTCCTGGAACAGAACAGGCAAAAGAACATCGCTCCATTAACCTCGAATCAACAGTTCTTGATCGCGAGGCTCGTCTGGTACCAGGACGGCTACGAGCAGCCTTCAGAAGAGGATCTTAAAAGGGTGACACAGGTAATCCCATTCTATCACTACACTGTCGCAAGACAGTTTTTTTTTATAAATATTTAGTATCAGAGAAAAACTATATAAGCATTTTATTCAAACATATTTTCTATGCTTCGAGGTTCGCCTCGAAACTTTTGTGATAACATATCTATTATGTATCGAATTGTTCTAGACGTGGCAGCAAACAGATGAAGATGAAGGAGAATCTGACATGCCCTTCCGTCAAATCACAGAAATGACGATTTTGACGGTCCAGCTCATCGTCGAGTTCGCCAAAGGCCTACCCGGCTTTGCCAAGATATCACAACCCGATCAGATCACACTTTTAAAGGTAAGTGGCAAGATATGGCAGGTTAGGAATACTGATTATAAGTTAAGGCACTCGTATGGCTACATTCAAGCTTTCAACCTGCTGCATAATAATATTCTTTACTAATTCTTCCAGGCGTGCTCGAGCGAGGTGATGATGTTACGGGTGGCGCGACGGTACGACGCTGTAACAGACAGTGTGATGTTCGCCAACAACCAGGCGTACACCCGCGACAACTACCGCAAAGCAGGCATGGCCTACGTCATAGAGGACCTGCTGCACTTCTGTCGCTGCATCCACGCCATGTACATGGACAACGTACACTACGCGCTTCTTACTGCCGTTGTTATATTTTCAGGTGAGTTGGTCTGTTTTTGTGCTGTGGAAATATCTCCAACAAAATGAAATATTGCATAAATCCGAAAAAAATACATAATCATCGTATAGGCTATATTATTAACATCACCACGATCTTTCCAGACCGGCCGGGTCTCGAACAGCCGCAGCTGGTGGAGGAGATCCAGCGGTACTACCTGAACACGCTGCGGGTGTACATCATGAACCAGCTGAGCGCATCGTCCCGCTGCCCCGTGGTGTACGGCAAGATCCTGTCCATCCTGTCGGAGCTGCGCACGCTGGGCATGCAGAACTCCAACATGTGCATCTCCCTCAAGCTCAAGAACAGGAAGCTGCCCCCATTCCTCGAGGAGATCTGGGACGTAGCGGACGTGTCAACCGCGCAGCCGCCGCCCATCGTGGACCACCCCGTCGACCTCTAGCCCCCGCGCCCCGCCCCCCGCGCCGCCCTGCCCCGCCCCGCGCCGCCCGCCCCGCCGGCGCACCGCCCCGCGCCCCGCGAGCGCCCGCGCGGCCTCTAGCGGCGAGGGACCTCCGGAGAGAAACGCTCATAGACTGGCTAGTTTAAGTGAAGTGGACGGACGGACGTGATCAAACTATTTATAAGGACTGTGTTGTACCACTCGGTGGCCGTCGCGGCGGTCGCGGTGGTAGCCCGACCGTGCGAGTATAGTGAATATATGTGCTGTTGAACGTTCGGAGAATATATTTAGTGTTATAGTTTAAATACGACTGGATAGTGCGATGAGACTTTCGATAAGTACACCCTCCTAAATTACGTACGTACGCTACGAGAGTTATAAAGAGAAGAGTAATATATGAAGAGATGTTTCTATTGGGTGAAAAGTTGATAGTTTTTATTTACCAAAATTGACGGTGCGTCGATTGACCTTTTCGATTGATATATGTATATTGTAAAGTTAGCGCAGACGCTCCGGGGCCTATATCTCGGCGGACGTTGTAGATCATTTACGACTGTGTTTGTTTATATATAGTTTATGTCAGACGTGTTATCGTGTCCTGTCGATTTTAGTTCCGATTCATGTTCCATTGTCCTGTGCCCTCGATTAACGAATAATTATAATTTATTATTGCTGTGATTACATTTATACATGTTGAAATATCTTAGGTAGGCTGAGATAAGTGTGTCTTATTACATTTAGAAATTCTACTGTCGCAGTAGCTTTCATAAAAGCATCACCGTTCTTGTCTACCTGTTTGAGTATTTTGATAGTTAACGACATAAGAATATATGGGGTGATTCATTTTCTACAGTGATCACACTGCACTGAGTCGATTTACTTTAGGCTATTGACGTGGCTCGTACACCACGGGTACAGTCTTTTTGAGAATTGCTATATACAGGTTGAGTTACTAGAGGCGAACGTACCACGTTGTGCAATTTACCATAAGTCGTCGTAGGCAATAATATGTAGATTCATAAAGAGATAGACTTTGTGTCACTTGAGTTTAATTAGGGATTAAGGAGGCAGATCTGGCTGTCCCAGTTATTGGTCTGATTGTGTACAAAATAAACATACTGTATAAAATGAATGTTCTACTTATATACACGACATTGCACGGATGCCTGGCAGCTGTTATGTAGGTATGAGGTTAGAGATATAGTCCCAATAATTATTATTTTAATCTATTTCTGTAAATATCTTCCTATTTATTTATAAATTGTTATTTATTTCGTACTATTTCCTATTCCCGTGTACAGATACTATCCAAATTTTTGACGGCAGTTGAATTTCGATCGTATATTTTTCTTAAAAAAAAAATTTGGCCGAGCTTACTATATGGGAACAATATTGGCATAGACTTATGTAAATGATAGAATCGTACGTACAATGTCGTGTCTACCGAACCAAATCTGTCTCCACTAAAATATAAGAGAGTCATTTAAAACAAACTACAAACTCACATTAAGGTAAATACTGCCCTATACAATATAACATACGAAATGCCTTATTTCGCGTTACCTGTACTGTGTACCTACATTGTTGAATGGAATATCATAGTATATAGAACCTAAATTAACGATCTCAATTAACCGTAAGCGTTGTTGCAGCGTTGTTTAAGTATGTTTTATTTGGGCATTTCTCTATTCCAACTGTTCCTGCAATGTTTTCTGTAGTGTCCTCAAAGCCATCGATGTAAGTCGCGAGTCTAAGGTCCTTCACTCATTAGTCGCTCACAGCTGATACATTACATATAGTATTTAATATAAGTATCTGTCAGGTGCGTGTTGAATGTGTCTTCTTTACATGCCACTAAGTGTGTTGTAAATTTAAATATAACGTATGTTTGAAGTAATTGGAAGCATTTCTTAATATACGTATAAATTCAACGCGAGACGATCAGCTTGCACCGCGGACCGATCGCTAGTCCGCTTTTGTTACATGTTTTCGATTTATATATAATTTTTGTAGCGGTAGGCGATTTCTAAAATAGATTACGAAGCACAAACGTCGCTGGAGTGTTTTACGTGTCGCTCACGGGACGTATTGACAACACACACTGCCATTATAAACGTATATTCACGGTGCGCGTGACTGAGGTCATATTGTTTTAATGACACCTTTAGGAGTCCAGGGATATGAATCTACGAGTGTTATATGTAACCGTCACGTATTTTTACGCTATGATACGATGCCTTATAACTGAGAAGCGGCAGTACCGCCAGGCCGTACGGCTCGCATACTTTGCCTCTCACGTTAGTGACAATTATAACTGCCATTGGATAAGTAACTTGTTGTATATCATTTGACGCATAGGATCCATCGGTAAGCATAGCTTCATAGGTAGCGGACTCCGTCGGTGCATAGCCGGTCGTATTTGATACATATTATTCAATTTCAAAATTGTAATAGGTTTATTAAGTACGTAATAATCTCACACGAGAAGTAATAAGTAATGAGTACCCTAATATAATTTGTGTCTTTAGCTGATAATGGAATATTAGTAAGATGATAAGTTTATATCGCTGAATGAGATGAGACGGGACAAGAGGGACGAACGAGACTGCGCATGCGCGAAGGCGCTTAAAGCTTCGACTGTTACAATCGAACCCTTTAACTGTTTATAGTTATTAGAACACTATTTAGTTGGGCTACCAACAGTGGAGTCCGCAGTGACCGAGAGCCTGGCACGTCCAGTCTTTTACACCGTGTCCATTTACCTTGTACATAGGTACCTTTAGATTCTATGGTCATATGTTTGACATATGTTTAATTTTATTCATCTAAGAAAGTACAGATGGCTGTTGTTATTTTTATATTATTTGGGTAGAAGTATATTTTTTGTAAATGACCTCTGTATTTATCTTTTCTAAGCTTTGTAAGCCATAGGGACTTAGATTAATGTACGAGCTGCGAACATTGTGATTTAACCGATTACTTTGAATTTGTATTTACTGAGATATTTTTTGTTCTGCGTATATAATTATTCTTAGTTTCGACAGATTTTTTTCTTAATAATTTTTTGTTACTTCAGAGTGCAATATGTACAAATATTTACATATAAAATATTAAATGTACAGTTATGTTTTTAGTTTTAATGTGTCAACGCAATACCCTTCACTATTAATTCGTTGAATGTACACCGGGAAGCATAATAATCTATCACAAGCGGGCCCCGGCCTGCTCTCACTATATTGTTTTATTATACTTAAGTGATTAATTTTATAAATAGACGGACTAGGTGACATTTGTATTTAAATTTGCTAATTTTTTGTAGCAGATTAGATTTGTTTACTCGTATAAGATAAATAATGTACATTTTGAATTGATTTTAAAGTGATTTTAGTTGTTATTTAGTGACGAATTTTTGTTAGGTGTAACTGGCGGCCTCGTGGCCAGTCCGCTGATACCAGTGTGATTTGTGCAATTTACATTAGAACAATTCTATTTGAGAGCCGCATGGCTGCTGTGTAGCCGAGTACCTACAAAACAATGCTGGTGAAACTGTTTCTACAACACAAAATAGCAATTTTGCAAGAAAATCTTTCTTGTTGCTAAAATTTTATTTATTAATTCTTTAAAGTCAAGTGACTCCTTTAGGTAATTCTATTTTCGTTTGCGTTGTATGTACTCGGTAATACACAGGGCCAACGACCTAAACTAATTACCCAAGTTTAAGTGAAACGGCAAATGACACACGAAGCTGATTTTCAAATTGCAGCCCATTCCAAAATTTTGTAAACAAGTTTTGAAACTTAAATTCTGTTAACCAACTGTCATCCTTCTAATATTTTGCCTTACCCTTTATATATGATTTAACAGTGGTGAAGCGAATTAGATTTAGGGAACAGACATGATGATATGTTAAAATTTTAGAGTCAACTTTTATAAAGATAAAACAAAACAAACATGAAAAGGTGTGTACAAAACGAGGAAATTTGTATGAAACATTGTTATGCGAATAAACTTACACCTCAATATAAAAATAATGTTGTCTTTTATTTTAATTAACCTTTTATCCGTGAAGAAGACTTTGACGTATTCTGTCATTTTTCACGCCAAAGAAGTGAAAGAGGAACTGTATATAGCCTCTTTTATTAAGCTTCCACGCCGGTACCATTGTTTTGGTTTGTCATATTTAAAAATTAATAATCCTATAAGGCTGTGTCGACACTTGCAATTCGAACTTAGGACTCTATTTGCAATTGACACTGCAATGTTAATACCATATTTTGTTACATTCTATAAGTAGGTATATATTGCTTCAAGAGGAAAGCCATTTAATGAATACAAAAATGATTTTAGATCAGAAATTAAACAGTATGTATATAAAAGTATAGTATATAATTAATAATAATCATATGATCTCTAATAATGAGACTTGATAGTCATTTCTTAGGACACCGGTTTTAACCGTAATAATACATCAAGATTAATTGGATTGCGAGTTCCACATAAAGGCATATTCATTATTAATTCAATTATAATGCGCACTAGCTGTGATTGAATAAATTATTATAATTAATTAGTTATAGAACGTTAATATCATCAAATTGTGGGAAAACTATTCATGTCATTTAATCTTCCATCAAATGTTGATAGATTAAATGTTTCCTGTATAACCTCTTTAGGCTGTTTTGAAAATATCTATAAACATGTATAGCCATGTTAAACTTATTTAAATTTTTACAAATATAGAATGAAAAATAAACCGATACGGGCAGGGATTCGAACCCGCGACTACTGGGAACGGGACGGTTTCCCAGTAGATAAAGTACTTTACTTTAAAAATAAAGTATTTGAAATAATCCCATCGTAAATATTAGCAACTTCTTCATTATTATATGAATTAAGTCTTGAATTTCTTCTCTTACTTTTAATATTTTTAACTCCGGACCGAAAGAGAGGGTTTATCTAATTAATTACTTCAAATAGAAGTATCAAGAACCACTATTCTATATATATATATATATAAAATCACTATAAAGTAATATACTGTACACAAAAGATTTCAAAATATATAAACGATATTATATACAAAACTTCAAATATATGCAAAGTCACTTAGAATTTTATTAAAAACAAACGTAAAATACTAATAATAAAATACAACAAATAATGATTGACCGAGAACCGATTAACTTAAAGTGTTGAATAATCAGCAGTCACGACTTAACGCTTTAAATATAAATTGTGTATACACGCGTGAAATGAAACTTAAAAAATAATAGCAAGTTAGAATTATTTTCATAATATAAAAAAATATATATGATATTACTTATTACAGGTTTATTTATATTGTGTAACACAAAATCTTCCTGTCACATTGTTTAGGAAGTACAAGTACCTACATTATGTACGTATAAGATTGCAAGTTTTTTTAATATCTTTTATATAAATATACTTTGTCTTATGATATTATATTATATTGTAAATATCATATAATTCTTGCAATTTATAATTTTGTTAAAGGTGTTTTTACAAAAAACAATTCTTGTATTAGTATGGCTTTGGATTTTGTGACACTTAAAACATTATTGATGAGAAGGAATGTACTCAATCTAATTAAATACTATTTTACAAACAATAGACAAAAAAATCTCGTATACAAAAATTTTAGATTAAAAAAATCAATATACATCCAATTATACACGGTTATTTGTAATTAATTGGCCACCTCTTGCAGGCAGCCTCTCTACATTAATCCCAGAAAGATTTGTTCTACGATTTTTTACAAATCTTGATAAACAACACGAAAAAACAAAAATATTTTTGATTCCTCGTTTACTTATTACTCTGTATTTTGTAAGAAGTACTTAAAAAGTCAACGCCCGGGCGCTATCCCTGCGCTCAGTATTTATGACAGTTCAGAGGCAACAAATAAATTTTGTATGGGAAAGCTGAAATTCTAAAACTGTTAATTTTAAAAAGTCGTAGAACAAATGTCGTTAGTATTGATGTAGAGAGGCTGCCTGCAAGAGGTGGCCAATTAATTACAAATATTCCTATATAGACATACATTAAGGAGTGCCACAAGATACCGTATTAGGTCCTTTATAATTTAGGTATTCCTAAAAAAATAAAACCTTCCCGAGTTTTCTTTATGCTGTTGACTGTACTGTTGAGTTTACCGGTAAAAATAAAACCTAAAAATAACAGATAGGTGCCCTAACAATTAAATTTAAATTAAACCCTTTACGAAATCGATGTCAAATAGACATCTTGTAATAATATTGAATATATTTTTTCAAAGATCATTGTTACTATATATCAAGAATCACCCAAGCCATCGTCATAAAAGTTTCGGATTTATTTTGTAATACTATTAATAAAACATTTATTTCAACTCACAATGGCTTAATATAAGTTAGTTAGTTCATAGTTCATGAGACTATCAAAAATAAGAATGACAATAAAAGTTTTTAGTTAAATAAAATAATTTATACATTTTCTATTTAAAGAGATTATTAATATTATAATAGAGTATATTGAAGATAAATTTAAATATTTATCGTTCATTTCACTGTTTCGTCGCGGTAGTTTCGAAACCTCTGAACAGATATTCATGTTATTCACAAAGGAATTAAAACTTTTATTACAGATGGTTCCTTTAAAAAAAGAATTTAAAAATGTCAACTAGAAAAACAGTTATAGCAAAAAGAAATTTGTCTATGGGAGTTCCCATGTTATATCGTCACGCCCTGGCATATCAGTGTTAAATACATTTTTTTTTTGCTAAATTTAGTAGCATTAAAAAGGGAGGGGGCTCCGCTCGACTTCCGCAGAGAAAAGTGGCAGATCCTAGTTTATTTGATAATCGAAGTAGTACAAGACACTGATAGACACTTTACACTCGTGTGTAAAGAAATTTATTATTGAATACCCTTAAAACTCTACGGGCCTAATTTTCTATCATAATAGAAAATTACGTTATGGCAGGTGTCGTCTCTGTATTTTATATGTTTGTTATACTTTCTATCCCTATCCATACTATAAGGCTATTATACGCCTTAAGATCTATACCTTTGGCCATAGTAAAATGCCTGAACATAACGTTCGAGGTATATAAGTGTGTTACCATTCGAATGTCTAGCTCACGAACACAAACTTTAGACTATTTTTGCCCTTTCTTGACCTTTTAATAAATCCAGAAGGGTGTTAGCGGTCACAAAAATTGTTAAAATAGGTTCTGTTAAAATAGGTTCTGTTGCTTTAATACACAAAATTAACTAAAACACCACAAATACAAAAGAATAACGTATACATTACCATACTTTTATTATATGTAAAGATAGATATATGAGAACTAGCTTCATGTTATGAATAATAATTTATAATAATAATATCATAATGATTCATATGTGACCTAAACAAGTCGAGTTGTTCAACATATAATAAGTAACTGTAAAATTAAGATGTTGAGATAAACTGAAATGTTTTCATGTAACAAAAATATTTGGTTAATTCCTCAGCGCGGGCTAAGCTGTTACAGTTATTAAAAAAAAAATTTGGATTCTCCGAGGTTCTTTCCCTTCCAAGAAGTCGTTAAACAAGTTGTCGGAGATCCGGCTCTCCGATATACTATACTAATATTCAAAATATACAGCACTAAAACTACAACATAAAACAATTAATATATAGTTGAATTTCATTAGGTTCATTACAAAGTGTTTTGACCTTTGGGTAAATTATAGAGTACAATGTAATTTTCCCACAAAAACCAACAAAAGATAAATGAACTATTCTATTAAAAACTTTTCTGCATTAATGTAAAAAAAACATAAAATCAGGGTAAGGTATATAAGGTATGTAAGGTAAGTTAACTAGTATCTTCGACATATAAAGGGCTTCATTATCAAATTGATGTACGATTGAAGAATTTAGATGAATATAATTGGAATTTGGAAAAATTATCATAACAGTTTGACAAAAAGAAATTAAT
This sequence comes from Napeogenes inachia, assembly GCA_959347355.1. Taxonomy (NCBI): domain Eukaryota; kingdom Metazoa; phylum Arthropoda; class Insecta; order Lepidoptera; family Nymphalidae; genus Napeogenes; species Napeogenes inachia. Next base: position 15,671,637 of record OY365791.1, on the reverse strand, counting down.
TCTATTTTTAAATAAATTTTAATAAGCCACGTGTTTAAAAATATTAAATTCAAACTAGGAAGTTAGGTTTTTAACATTTTTTTTAAATATTCCTATTGTTAATCTTTCTTGTAATGTAAAAAATAATATTTTTATTATTATAGTTTTGAAACACTATGTTCACAACTTGTTTTTTTTTTAATTTTTTTTAAAAACGATATAACTTTTCTTATAATTTTATTATGAAACAAAAGGCGGGGCAGTAGGTATCTAAAATTACTATTTTCCTGTTATAAAAGTAGCTATAGTATCTGGGTTGCGAAGTATTTATGAGCAGATCATTATATAAGAATATAGAATCTATACGTAATCAAAGATAAGCTCCTAAGATTTATCGATTAGTAACATTTAGATAGGTACAACTCCATTGTTTGAAAGGGATTATTTAAGAATACGTTTTTTATGTTACATTTCTTAGATATATCAGATTTGTGACGAACAAAGTGTGATTATAACACCAGTGACACAAGCTAAGAAAAAATATCGTAGAATATATTGATGTCGAAATATATGATTTTATCATATAATATTATCGATATGTCTTTGGTGCAACACTAGCTACAAAACAGGACTTTTACATTGAGGTTCGTACATTCGCACGTATAGCAATGTAAAGGGCAGACGTATGCGAAATATAACAAAACAAGATGTCTGCTAAACACGTCATCGTCTTGTTTCTTGTTCAGTTTGTACTATTTACGCGTAAGTAATTAGTGTTGCTAGTTCTTTGTTGTTATTAGTGAAATGTTGAGTGATCTAGAAAAATATCGTTTGATGATATGTTAAATAAAATATATAATTTGAAGATTGCCAACAAGATGTGAATTTTTTTCGGAAGGACTACCAATACCTCGAGAGTACGAAAACATTCTACAAAATATCGCTCTTGGGAGGCTGCGAAGGAAAGATGTGAATTTGAAGGTGCTTCACTTTTTTATCCTAAGGATGAAGACGAGGCCATATCTGTTATAGATTACTGGAACAGAACACAAACATTTCCTTGGATATGGATTGGTATCTCAACACCAAACGCTAAAGAAGTTTTTGAGACTATAGACGGTGAGTGTTGATGTACAAAATATAAAGACTACTACTTTATTGTTTAATAAGGATTTTACGACACTATTTTTAATTATATTGTCATCATTATAAAGCTTTTCCTCTTTACTCTTTTTATAAAAGCAAAAGTCTAGTACTTTTTAAGTCACTGTTTGTGATCTTCTTGATCATTTTCAATATATATCTACATATGTTAGAGGTCAAAGATGCGAGATTCAAACGTCGTTGCGATACAATTTGATTGAGTATCTTATATAAAGAGAATTAACAATTTATTGTTTTAGAGATTCAATTGGAAATAAGTTAAAACTTTGATAGCGAATGCATTTTAGTGAAACTTCGTATTTTGGTTATCTAATATATAACACCATACTTTTGAAATTCATATTTGATTGTTTGTTTGTTTGTGGACTAAAATGGCTTGACAGATTTCGATAAAAATTGAGTAGGGAGCTTTTTGTTAGCTTTTACTGCTGATAGAGTCCTAACTAGTATTCGATTTCTTTTGGTAATAGCTTATTCCGTAGAGTGTATAGTTTATTACTGGACTCTTTACTTTAAATTGTCTTGAAGAAACAAGTCCTTAGATTTCAGACGAATCTAAATCAGTAATAAGGTAGCAGATTATATAACGTAAGTACTCATTACAGATTTTATATGTGTACCGTTTGCAAACCAATTATTGTTTTTCCAAAAGAAATCATTTGCATAATTGCCTACCATTTTATCTGATGTCAGGAAAGTAGGCTTTCTCTATGTTACCATATTCAGATCCTCATTGTAATCTGAACTACTCGGACTATTGATGCCAAATTAAATACAAACTGGTTATACATACATACATACAAAATTTATGGATGTCAGTTTTTCCATGACGCAATGTATTTTATAACAAGATTATGTTATTGCTTGGCAAATTTTAAAAATTTTGTTTTCTTACTTTTTTATTTACATATTTTAAGTATTTTTAAAATACAAATCTACAACCATTTTTGTTATAGTTAATTAACACAAAACACTGCTATAGCATTTCCATGGCTATTATACATACCTTATCATGAAAGGGTCCTTTTCGAAGACATAGGTAATCTAGATTTAAAGCTGTGAACAATTATTTCTATGATATTTTTTTTTTTTTTTAAACTCCTTGTACTAAAAGACCTCTAAAGAGAATTAAACAAAAATATCATGTACTTATTGGAGACCTTGGGTTGGAAGATCGTTGTAGGTACATACGTTGACGGAGAAGTCGATTTTATAAAGTTTTCGGAGCTGTTTAATGAGGACTTATTTGTCTTGGTAATTTATTTGGATATTTATTTTTCGTCAGGTATTAAAAACAGGCTTCGTAGGGTAGTCACTTGAAATAAAACTTAATATTAATAAAATACTGTTCATAGATTAAAAGACGAATTAGTTATTTATTGGTCTCTTTACAGTTGGTTAACATTGTGCATTCGCTTTACTATGTATATTATAATTTAATTAAGCAATCATCAGATTACTATAAGAAGGAATAACCAGATAACCTGATACTAATTATTTGTGATAAAATAAATAAATAACAAACCTATAACTATAAATAATACGTTATGTTCTAGGTTTAGCTGTATGGCAGGTATATAACAAGTGGAAAATTGGAGAACCCAACAACGCTGGTGGTGTTGAACACTGTGTGACCTTCAACAAGGACAGTACCATCAATGATGATCATTGTGATAAGTCTAATCCGTTCATTTGTAGAAAGACATTGGATGAATTAGTATGGAATAGTGCATGTAACTTGCCAGACCAATGTAAGTTAAAGGTATTATTAAATATAAAAACTTGTTAAATAATTACAATGTATATAAAAAAGTAATAAACAAGGCAATACATATACATATACATAATGTAACTAATATATACTTTAATGTAAGTATGTATACATTTCTCCACCTGTAATAGATTGGTTTCAAAGTTACTATTAATAATTTTTTTTATTAGTTATAGTATATGTATTAGTGTAAAACTATTTTATATACGTAAATTGGTATTTTTTAATATTGCACATCCTAATTTAAACAGATCTGTTGTCCTGTTGTGTAATGTTTGTCTGAAAGTTATCGAATTTAGGCGGTAAGGCCGCTTGTACCGCTTATATTTTTTTTCATGTGAATATTTTTTATTAAATAGCGTTTGTTAGTATCAGGTTCAGCTTATAACAAATGCCAAGAAAGCTGGATGTAATTTGATCCTTATCAAGTTTGTAAAATAATAATAATAATAATAATAATAATAATAATAATAATAATAATAATAATAATAATAATAATAATAATAATAATAATAATAATAATAATAATAATAATAATAATAATAACTAACTCCTTGGTAACTGCCACGAGTTGTCACGTTTTTAATTGTCAATTTTTGGTAAAAATATTTAATAACAAAAATCAAGTTTTTACAATATTAAAAATAAATATATCAGTAATGCAATATGAAAAATAAAAGGAAAAAACCAAACCAAACGAAAATGTCACCAAAAGTAACAACCAAAAATAAGTTATAAAGAAGTGAACTGTGACAATTGGCACTCGATGATCTGATGATCACCAGGAGTAAAAACGTCAACGCACGCCAACCACCGCAGCCCGTCGCACCGAGCAGCTCCACGTCATCAGAGGAGGAGTACGCAACTCCTCCTGAGAATGTCGTGTCGAGCAGTGACGACGAGCTGCCGCCTCCAGCGCCGCGCCGAGCACCAGCGCCGCGCCGAGGGAGGCCACCGCTGCCGCGCTTGGGGCCTACTGGGGCATCCGCTCCGCGTTCGGCCCCCGCCGTCGGTGGTGCAGTGCGCCGCATGAAATGGACGCAAAATATAAACGAAAATGTCATGCGAGCGTACTATAGGGCGACAGAGGGTGGAACTAACCTCACTGCGTGGCGAACCCGTTTGTTGTCTTTGTTTCAGGTCCTTGAACCAGAGTTGACTGTTTCGGCCCAACGACTATCGGATCAGGTGCGGTTTATTCAACGTAATCGTGCGTTGGATGACTCCGCACTTGACCGGCTTCGCTCCGAGGTGACAATCTCTGCATCCACCACCGAAAGCATCCATTTGCGAGCCCAGTTATCGTCCGCTCCTTCGGTGGCAGGGTTAGTGGGTGGAAATGCTGATGTGGGGGGCGTTGAGATTACAACCGTAAGTACCCAAGATAATGAGCAATTAAGGAGGACTTTGGGGGATGCGATTTTGGAATTTAAAGACATACCAGCCCGCGACAGGCCACGGTTACCGCGTTTTCCCACGCATAGACGTAATATGTCGCTAGTAATGGCTCTAGACTGCATGCTAGACTCTTATCTTCGTTCTAGCAATAGTCTCACTGATACCCATTCAATTCTTTATTGTGCAGCTGTTGCAGCGTGCCGCTCCGCCCGTGTCAGATTTCCTGAGCCTGATAGGGTGGTGCGGTCCACTGAGGACACACCCGCATGGCAGATGAGGATTGAACGGCGTATCAGCGCAGCTAGGGTCATTATTGGCAAGTTAATCTGCTTCAGATCGGGAAACATCCGGCCGAGAGTCATGCGTTATGTTACACAGGCCTTTGCCGGTACTGGCATTAGACCTCAGGATTACATGGCCTATGTAACAGAACGTATAGACTACCTGAAGCAGAAAGTTTGTGCGTGGGCAAATCGTATCCGTCGTTATAAACAACGTGTAAATAGGTATAAGCAGAATCGCATATTCCAAAGTGACGAAAGAAAGGTTTATAGAAGCTGGGAGGAATCTGCTACGAATGTGATTGATGGGCAGTTACCAAATATGGAAGAAATGTTCACATTTTGGACAAATATTTGGTCGGTGCCCATTAATCACAACGATGGTGGCTGGATGCGTGTTGTTGAGCGCGCGTGTGAACACCTGCAGCCAATGGAGGCTATATTTATAAGCTCAGACAATGTCAGGGATGCGATCCGTTCGACCCATAACTGGAAAAGTCCTGGGCCGGACGGATTACATAACTTTTGGCTCAAATGGCTGCGGTCTTCACACGAACGTTTGGCTGGGCAATTCCAGGAAGCCATCGTGTCCGGATCCCTACCATCTTTTATGACAACAGGAATCACCTTTCTGCTCCACAAGTCTGGTAGTATCACGGATCCAAAGAACTTTCGACCAATCACGTGCTTACCAACAATTTATAAGCTTCTTACATCCATTTTGACTTCAAAATTAAACACACATTTGTATGCAAATAGCATTTTAGATCCCGCTCAAAATGGATGTAAGATTGGGTCTCGTGGTACTAAGGAGCTCCTCCTTATTGACATGGCCATTAATGAAAAGGTTCGCCGAGGTAAGAAGGGTCTCTCCGCCGCCTGGATTGATTATAAAAAGGCCTATGATTCGGTGCCTCATACATGGTTAAGACGAGTACTAGAAGTGTATAAGATTGACACAGATCTATGCGCTTTTCTTAATTCATGTATGAGGCAATGGACAACGGTCCTTTGTCTCCCAGGGGGCGGAGGAAGTCTTCTTACTTCCGAACCTGTAAGGATTGAGCGTGGTATTTTCCAGGGTGATAGCTTGAGTCCTTTGTGGTTTTGCCTGGCTTTGAACCCCTTAAGCACGTTGCTTAGGGATTCAAAACTGGGATTTCGCTTTCGCAGAGGGGGTGAGATCATTTCACATCTTTTGTACATGGACGATCTCAAATTATTTGCACCAAATAAAGCAGATCTGGTATCATTACTAAGCGTTACGCAAACGTTTAGTAATGACATTAGGATGGAGTTTGGTGTAGATAAATGTGCGGTTGCACATGTGCAGAATGGCCGAGTTGTAAATAGCGAATATTTACAACTCTCGGAGACAATGTCCCTCAGATCTCTCTCTGAAACCGAAACCTACAAATACCTTGGTATGTCGGAATGCTTAGGCATACTAAGTGGGGACATTAAACAGCTAGTGAAGGAACGCTTCTTTAACCGCTTGACAAAAGTTCTAAAAAGTCTTTTGTCAGGAGGTAACAAAGTGCGTGCATTCAACAGTTGGGTAATGCCCGTGCTGATGTATACTTTCGGCATATTAAGGTGGACTCAGACTGAATTAGATGCCCTGGACCGAAAGGCCCGAAAACTATTGACAATGTATCGCATGCATCATCCGCGCTCATCAGTGATGAGATTGTATATTCCACGGAAGTGTGGGGGTCGTGGCTTCCTTAATGCCAAAAACTTACACAACCGTGAGGTATGCAATCTTAGGGAATATTTCCTTCATGCTGAGTGTGGAATGCATCGAGACATTGTTGCAGTAGATAATGGTCTTACACCGCTCTCCTTAGCCAAAGATAACTGGCATAAACCGGTAGTACTTAGCACTGACGACCGTATAAGTATATGGAAGAGTAAGGAGCTTCATGGACGGTTCCACCAGGCACTCTATGGGCCTGATGTAGACCTTCTGGCGTCCGTGGCTTGGCTACGATTCGGTGATCTCTTTGGTGAAACCGAAGGTTTTGCTTGTGCAATTGCTGACGAAGTTGTCAAGACGAACAACTATCGGAAATACATAATAAAGGATGGCACTGTTGACATATGTCGTGCGTGCCACCAACCAGGAGAATCCATCAGACATGTTATTTCCGGTTGTTGTCGTCTTGCCAATGGAGAGTATTTGCACAGGCACAACCAAGTAGCCAAGATTATCCACCAAGAACTTGCTCTTCGATACGGTCTTGTACCTTTTGAAGTGCCATTTTATAAGTACTCACCGGAGCCAGTTTTGGAAAATGGTCATGCTAAGCTCTATTGGGACCGATCTATCATAACGGACAGGACTATTGTAGCCAATAAGCCTGATATCGTGCTGGTAGATCGGTTAGAGCGCCGGGCATTTCTTGTTGATATCAGTGTCCCGTGTGACGCTAATCTTGTGAAAGCTGAGAAGGACAAACTGTCAAAATACTTGGACTTAGCTCACGAGATTACCGACATGTGGGATGTTGACTCAACAATAATTGTCCCGATGGTAGTTTCCGTCAATGGTCTTATAGCGAAGAGTCTCGATCATCATCTCAAGAGGCTCTCACTAAAAAACTGGATCAAGGGTCGGATGCAAAGAGCAGCAGTTTTGGGTACGGCACGCATTGTGAGGAGGTTTCTTTCGCTGTCGCCCTAACCACCGACGGACTGGTCGTAAGGCCCACGTCGGCGGGATACTGTTTTTTATATTTATATTTATAATGTTGTTTTTTTTTTAAATGTTATATGTATAAATGTAAATAATAAGATTAAAATGAAATAAATGATAATAATAATAATAATAATAATAATAATAATAATATCAGGACAAATTACACACATTGATCTAACCCCTAAGTAAGCAAATTATTTGCTTGTGTTAAGGGTGTTAGACAACGATACAAATACATAGAAATACACATATAAATACTGAAAATATCTTTAATAAACGACCAGAAACACAGACATCTATGCTCATCACATAAATGCCTGTCTCCGCCGGGAATCGAACCCGAGCCCCATTGCGCCGTGACACGTTAGGCGTCTGCGCTAACCACTCGACCAACGGGGCGGTTTAAGCGGCGGTAAAAGCCACCCAGTTGCATATTTAGCACTACAAAAACATTTTATTTTCAGCATATATATACAGTCCACAAGGAAGATGCTATAAGTTCCACTTGGAACATAGAAGTTGGGAAGATGCTGTTACAATCTGTGACGCAGAGCAATCTTACCTAGCAATAATTAACTCAAATGAAGAAGCAGAGCTTTTAGTCAATATAACAAAAAACGCACCGAAAGACCAAGTAGGAGATGCAGACTTCATAAATGGAACAGTGCACTTAGGATTTAAGTTTGATCGAAGATGGAGGACTTTAAAAGGTATCAAAAACATTTGACAATAATATTAATAAACCATAAAATATTCTTTTGACAAACAACAAAACAGGTTTTTACAGACTGATAATTTTAGGTTTTATTTCCAATCAAAGCCTCGTTAACTGTGAACAGATTAGCGGCAAAACTATATACGTTATGTCTCTTGGCATGTTCAAATATAATAGTAGATTACATCATGTTAGGCCATATAAAAAACAACAATATATTTTACAAAAATAAAATCGTATCTAAATAATATGAAAAAAATACACAAAATAATAAAATAAATAGAAAAACCAAAGCCGTGAGGGAGGAAAACTGCCGGCGGGTATTAAAAGAACTAAATTTAAAACGAAATTTAAAATGGTCTCAATTAAGGGAACTAAATTCAATCTTTCAAATCGTGCTACCATTAGTCGATAAGAAATGTGACATCATCTGACACACCATCCAATTTATTGGCGTCGTAGTTCATACTGTGGGATTAGTGTTTTTGGAAAAATAAATAATTTTAAACCTAGATTTTCCTGCTTAGTTTTATTAAATGATACGATTGTTTAGGTAATCCTAAAAATATTTTCTTAATACTCAAAACAACTTTAACAAATCAACTACAAACTTTTTTTTAATAGCAGTTAGCATGCTACTACACTACTACATTACATTTTTAAAATATTTCTTTCTCTTAATCATATTCCACTTCACTTGACTCAGATAAATAACTTGCTTAATAATTATCAGCAGATATAGAAAAATACAATTCTATAGAAGTCAGATATGTTTTCAGTGAACAATTTTCTTTTGAAAACAGGTAGTTTTACTGGTAAAGTTCCAATATTGTGTTTTGTTTTAATGGTGACAATGCTACATTTTTTTTTCAGCAGGTATATTTACATTGACACCTTTACTTCTTTATTTCGGTTTAATATTGACTTCACAGCCTAGTCACTCGGTAATGTATCTTCAATGTGCACAAAGCATGGCTCTGCCTTATGATCATCTCATTTAATAGGAGAAGTACTGAGTCCTGGTTGATAAATATCACAGACATTAGTACGGGCAGTACAAGGACTTACATCACTTCATTGTGAAGGTTCAACATTTTTCGAAACTTTACTAAGTACTTTTGATAGCTAACTGTGAAAGTGCTTCAATATCTGAAGTCAATATTTGTCTTTTGACAAGGCACATTCTCATTCTTTTTGTTTTTGACACAAGAATATATGAGGCATAACTCCTTTCTTCAAACTTAAATTATATTTTTCTCGTGTTGATTCGTTGTATTATATTCAATAGAATTGGCTCTATCTTCCTTAACCTGAAATAAATCGACAACCATATAAATTTAGTAAAATCAAAAAGGGAATAGGGTTATAGAAAGTTATACTGAACTTTTGTAGACTCGATTAGGTTATTTTTTTTTTCTAATGTTTAATAGCTAAAGTAAAACTTACTTCAAACTAATTTACACTAAGCTGTATGTAAATAAAGTATACTTACGTTAAATGGTTCCACAACAATATAAACACGATTAGGACGTATATTACACCTTTTAATTACTATTTTCGCGTCCTTTGGAATATAAAAAAAGACTTTGTCGGGTGGTTTTCTAATACTATTTTGGCACTCCGGTACTATACAATACTTGTAAGATGGTTTTTGTCCTCATCCATGATTTGTATATAGCATTTAAAATTTGAAGTATGTATGAAGTTACTAAAAAGTTTAGAGTAAACATTCACTGGATGTGTCATTTGATGTCACGCAAAGCGCGCGCAAAATAACGACGTTTAAAGAGCTCAAATTTACTCAAGGTTCTAATTTTCACTATGAAAAATAACTACGATATTTTCAAGCCTATTTATATTTTTTTCTACGTATAAAGAGGTAAATGATTAAGTAAAAAAAAAAAAAACATGAATAGTCCCGATTGGATAATATAGAAAAAAGTGTATTCGAGCTGGCAGTGATAAGAGAATATGAACAAATTAACTTAACAGAAGATCAACAAACATCCACATAATTAATCAACACTAGTTTTACCTCTTTTCTCTTTTTGACGCTCGAAGTTGCTGACGCAAGTAACCCTAATCTGTTTGAGGATTTAAACTTAAGAGACTGCAAATTTGCATATTCGGTTTATATGTTATGATATATCGATATTCATGATCAGAATATATCGATGATTTTATTATTACTTGTGTTGTACTTTTATTCTTCTATAGAACAACAAAAGTAATATTGTTAAAGGAAAACTGACAAAATGTTTTATTGTATTCATATCTCGAAAACGACCTATCACCTATATTTAAATATCTTCAACATATGTTTATGAATATGTTTTTTTGCAGGGGAAAGTTTACTTAACAGTGGTTACGCAAAGTGGGGAACAGGACAGCCAGACGGAAAAGGTCAAGACGAATGTGGCTCCATGTTTTACGATGGACAACTAAATGACATAGGATGCAGTCAGAAATGTTTCTTTATATGTGAACACGAACCTGCATTTTTGAATGCGGATTACGATTTCAGGTTCGGTCAAAGTGACCAATTGGTTACTTTGACTCCCACATAAACAGAACGGGGCAAGAAAATACTTGCCCCGTTCTGTTTATGTGGGAATTGAATTCTTATTACAGTTTGAATTTAACTGATATATTTGTACCTTTACTTTCCACAATATTGTAAAGTAAATAAATGTATCGTTTTTTACCAGTGAGCCAAAGGTATATGACTGGGTAATACCTGACTGTCGGATTCATTTTCTACGTAGTATTTAAGGTTATTAAAATATTGAACAGCATTTGTAATGGTAAGATGCAGTTACATTTTAGTACTGTTTAGGATCTCAAATTAATGGAAATATCAATGAGTAGATGAAAGAGTGGGTACTTTATCGCATTTTAATGTTTTATAATTATTAGTACTATAAATACTGTTACAAGGAAACATTTATATATTTTTTTGTTTAAAGCATTATTGTAATGTCTGTTAGTTTCATTGTACGGTTGTACCTGTCAACAACCCGGTATACAAACATTCGAATAACATCAAGCCATTGGAGAGTTACAAAAAGTGCATTTGGGTTCATTATCACCCCAATTGTAACATCACGAAAATATTTAAAGTCAATTGGTGGACAATGAGAACACACAATAGATACTAGAATTACAAATTCCAATTTCGAATGTTATATTTTTTTTAATGTAACCCTATTTATGGCATAAAAAATTTTAATTCGTTGCCTGTGTTAATAAAACTTTGATAAAATAAGTTTCTGTGATTGTTAATTTAAACCAATCAGCAATATATAAAACAAAAGCATATTTTATAAATCTATTTAATGGATTTAAAATGTGTCTTCGACACATTCTTATACAGGGTTCCATTTGAAGAATTCAGATGAATTGATACAAAGATCAAAATTTTCATCTTAATATGTCTTTTTTTTTGTAACGTTATTTTTGTTTTTAATTTAGGATATTTGTAAGATAAAATGCTAAAACCTTTGTTACAGCGATGATATTATTTATAATACACATTTACTTATACTAAAGGTCAAAGCAGCGAGAAGCAAACATTGCCATACAACTTGATTTCTATCTTAATAAGATATTCTTAATTAATTAATAGGTATTCGTTAATATTTTATTGTCTTATATTGTTCCAAATTATAGATTGGATAGTAAAATAAGCTACAAGATCAGTTAAAGCTTTTGATAGAAATGTCCTATTTTTGTAGTAAAATGCATGACAAAAACCGAAACAATTTATGTCTGTTTGTCTGTTCGTTTGTGCATCTCGCTGATAATTGACGGATAAAATATTGCTTGTTGTAGGCTCTTACTGTTAAAAATCTCCTTACTCCTATTTGTTTTTAAATAATTAATTTTAAGGTTATCGTACAAAATTTTGTTATTACTTATTTTCGGTATCAGGCGGGGTGGTTTCTTACGAAATCCTTCATTGGAGATTGCCTGCAGAAATCAGTTCGTAAAGTTCAGACAAATTGTAATAAATAGTGAGGCAGCCGAATGCCTTATAGAGCATATGTGCGACTATTTGCAATTAGCAGCAAGACTAAAGTTATAATATTAGTAATTGGTAATTGGCATAGCTGCTTATCGTTACATCTGATCAGGAAGTTTTTCTTTCTTTCCTCATATTGAATTGTTCAGGTCGGAAATGAAACTGGAATTCTTAGTACTGTAAGACAATGGTCACGGCGCATCATCCTCTAAATATTAGGAAATATTGTAGTTTTTGCACACAAACATTCCTTTGTTACATTTTTAATATTGTTTAACTTTAATACTTCATTGTTTGCCAGGAGGTTGTTGACAAGTTTAATATATTACCCCTTTTACTAACTTTTAACAGATTTACTAACTTTTTTATGTCACGTAAAAGGCAAGGTTAGTTCCTCCTTTTTTATATCGCTATGCGCAATGAAATTCTTAATATTGTTTGAAAATATCTATAAACATAAAATATCTATAGCCATGTTAAGCTTATTTAAATTTATATAAATATAGAATGAATAATAAACCGATACGGGCAGCTGATATATTAGCGATACTGAGCTACTACTGTAGCGATACGGTAGCTCAGTTGGTAGAGCGACGGGACGGTTTCCCAGTAGTCGTAGGTTCGAATCCCTGCCCGTATCGGTTTATTTTTCATAAGAATTATGATTATGATCTTTAAGGTTTTCAAAATATTTTTGAGCGCCTGACTGACTGCCAACCGTGAGTACAGAGTTTGCTTAAATTTTAACGCTAACAATTTCTAGTACCAACATTGTAAATTGCACTTTTGTGCACTTAATGATACTAATCCAAGACAATGTCTGATCCAGATGTATGCCAAGATTCTTCACAGGAGAATTATTATTTTATATACCATATTTGGTTTCGGAACATTATTATATACAGTTGTATATAGGTAGCCTTTCCTAACTAACACTTGCAATCATTTCGGTAAGATTACTATTAATGGCAGATATGGAAGAGATAATATCTTCAACTTTTGAATGTCTATAGATTTGTTAGTCGTTTGCATAAAGAGAGTATAGAGAAGATGAGTTTGGTATAGAGAAGGTATACATCGAGTAATACAATTATTTAAAGTTGCAAATAATAAAAAAGATAAAACGCTACCTTGAGGTACCCCTGCCGAGACGTTACACCAGAACGAGAAAATCTTATCGTTCCGGTAAGTGCGAAAGCGATCCCGTGGCGTCTCACTAAGGCGAAGAGGTCAACCGTTGGTTTTTTAGTGAGTAGCCTTAAAAAAGGCAGTGTCTTTTATGCTGCCGGAACGTCCCACTCCTCGGCCATCACCTTCCCGGCCGACGGGACAGTGCCTAACGCATTTTTCCAACGATAAAAAAAAAAAACAAAAATAACTTGCAGCCTATAAGAGACGCACTGGTAATTTGTTAACTGATAAATTAAAGATGAATAGGGTGGTAAAATTGAAACAGCTACTGAAGCAAAGGGAGGTTACAGAAAAATTTTGTTTACGGATGAGAATTTTTTACAATTGAGCAATATTTCAACGCTTTAAGGAAGCTTCCCAATTAGTCGATAGAGTGCAACATGGGCATTATCCGACTTCAGTGATGATTTGGCGGGGTGTTAGAAATGAAGCCATATTTTTGACTCAGCCATATTTTTCTGTAAAAGGTATCAAAACATCGGCACAAGTGTATTAAGATACCATTCTTGAGGAGGTAGTTAAACCCTTTAATAACACCATGTTCTATAAGCAAGTATGGTCCTTCCAGCAAGACTCGGCGTCGGGTCATAAAGCTCGATCCACGCAGTCTTTGTTGGAAGCAAACGTCTCGGACTTTATCAGAGCTAAAGACTGGTTGTCATCTAGTCCCGATCTTAATCCGCTGGATTATGATTAATGTTCAGTTTTAGAGAGTACAGCTTGCTCTAAAAGCCATGATAATTTGAAGTCCCTAAAACAATCCATACGATCGGCAGTGAAGAATTTCCCCATAGAAAGAGCGCGTCCTTCTATTTATAACTGGCTTCAACGTTTAAAGGACTGTATTGCAGCCAATGGACACCACTTCGAATAAGCTTTTTATAATTTGAATTGTTTTATATTTGTGCATTAAACTAACACACTGTAAAAGTAAAAAATGTTATTTGCAATTTAAAAAAAAAAAATCTTTCTTTGTTACATTACGGCAAGACTAGGTAAATATACATTTCAAAATATATTCTGAATTATCATGAATACTATCTTTTTATTATATTATATTATTATTATAGTTCTAAATGGATGGATGATCTAGAAATTGACTATAAATTCAGCTTCATAAACATGTGACATCTGATCAAAATTTACTAGGTAACAGAAAAAATAATATACCTAGAAATGTTTAAGTAATAAATACAAAAATATATGTACATAGTTCAGTTAAAAATCCATATAATATATATATATATGAATATATGAATTTAGTAAAAAAGTTGTCGAAGATCCGGCTCAGCGATATAATATTCAAAACACATAACATCAAAAAAGACAAATTTAATTGAAGCTTTTGTAACAGGTTATTGAAGAAGCAAAACTAAATCAAACATTGTTTAATAATAAGTTCATTGAAAAAAGATTTTGAAATAGTCCTATATTTTTCTCTTCCTAAGACTAAATAAAAAAATGATAAATGATGTATAACATGATGAGTTATCACTCGATCTTGATAGATCTATCCATTATTTACTAACCTCTCTTTTGAATCGATTTCATTTTTGTCTGAACATCGTGGCCCGATACATGTACCTTATATACTTATTTTTTTATATTAAGTTGTATATCTTAAGAAAACTCTAACCAGAATATTAAGTATATTATATTACACGAAACGATACGCGGAATCATAAATCTGTTGGTATTTAAGTTGCATTCTTGTTAATAAAGAGTTAAAATCGATAAAATTAACGATGTGTCGTTGTTGGTGCAACACTAGCTACTAAGCAGGACCTGTACATTGAGGTTCGAACATTCGCACGTAAAGCAATGTAAAGAGCAGACGTATGCGAAATAAAACAAAACAAGATGTCTGCTAAACACGTCATCGTCTTGTTTCTTGTTCAGTTCGTATTGTTTACGCGTAAGTAATTAGTGTTGCTAGTTGTTTTTTGATTTAATAGTGAAATTTTTAGTGATTTAAACTTAGAAAAATATCATATTGATGGTATGTTATATCAAATATATAATTTAAAGATTGCCAACAAGCTGCTAAATTTTTTCGCAAGGACTACGAATATACCGAGAAAACGAAAACTTTTTATAAATTCCATACTATACCAAAGATTTGGGAGGCTGCGAAGGAAAGATGTGAATTTGAAGGTGCAACTCTGTATTATCCGAATGATGAGGATGAAGCCCTGGCCGTAATTGATTACTGGAACAGAACACAGCCTCATACATTGATATTCATAGGTGTCTCAACACCAAACGTTAAAGAAGTATTTGAAACTGTAGACGGTGAGCATCAGATTAAAAATTATATACAAGCCTCTTTTAATGTTACTTGACTTCGGTTTTTTTTTAAAGTTTGCGATTTTAGTGTTACTATAAAGATTTAATTTGGTTTGGTATTTATAAATGAAAAAAAATAAACAATTATAAAACTGGTAGTTTAGAGGCGATCTTCTGATCATTCACCATCTGGTCCTAGAAATTCGAAAGCTACTTTATATCGGTGCAGAATTTGCTCACACAGACGTGCATGTTTATGTACGAGTACTCTTAAAAGTATCGCGTTCTCACTTACTATAGTCATACAACTGCAGTTAATTCATCTAATAACATCATAGAAAAACTAAAATTAAAGCTTTACTACAAGGTGGCGTGTTTTCTCCTCTTTTATTTTCAATATTTATAAGCCCTATCAGTGAACATATACCCTTAAGCTTTATGGTCTTCAAATCTACACAGTCAACTTTAGCTGACTTCTCTCAAGCTATTCAATATAGAAATAAAAACCTTGTGCAGATATTACAATGGAGTAATTCTTCTGGGTTAGTCAACCCAGAGGATTTACCTGGATTTACAGTTTAAATCCCCGTAAACCCCAGGCAATTTTGATTGGCAGCCCTAAACATTATTCTCGTATCACCTGTGACACTTGAAGGATTCATATACCTTATTATGAAAAAGTCAAAGATCTTGTATAATTCTTGACGTTATCTTTTTTGGACACCACAAATAAGAGAAATGAGTATGTATTTTCTAAGGTTACTTCTCTTCCAATATCCATTACAATTATGTTAGTGCCTTTTCCCTATTTTTTTACGCAAATGTTTGATACTTAGACTTAAAGGATAAAGCCACTGAATATACTTGAGCGCTTCCAAAAACTTTGTGTACAGTTTACATTTGTGATACGCGAATATGATGCGCGAATATACCAATCCTTTCTATCCAAAAATCGATTTAAGCTCCTTTGCGACTCTCACGACCGCAATTTTTGTTCTGAAACATCTTACTACTCTAAATCCTTCACTGTTTAAAGCAGAACGTGCTCTATTGACGACTGTTTTTTTCAAAAATATCCTTTTTTTTATTTGGTTACTAGGTGTGCCTGCGACTTTGTACGCATAGATTCCGATTTCGATAAAAGGTACCCGTTCAAAGTTTCATCAAATTCCGGCAAGTAGTTTTTGGGTGTGGGAGTATTTCTAGTTCATTTTTATCATTTTTTTTATATTTAATCACAGATATTTTTTTTTACTGGAAAGTACTGGAGGCGTGTCAATATATACTATCAATTTATATTATCAATTTATACTATCAATTTACACTATCATTATATACTATCAATATGTACTATCAAAATGTACTTACTATATATACTATCAATATGTACTATTAATATATACTACCAATATGTACCACCAATATGTACTTCGATACAAAAATAATTCTAAAAAGAACAAAATTAATATTATTATGTACTTATTGAAGTCGTTGCGTCGGGGGACCGTTGTACGTACGTTGACGATGGTGTCTTTTTTATAAAGTTAATCATTGAGGACTTGGACTACACGATTCGATATCGTTATTTATTTATTTGCCGTGTTAACTTACTTGCATTTTAATTTCTTCCTTTACGGTCCCCCGACGGAACGACTTTAATAAGTACATAATAATATTATTTTTGTTATAAATATAAATATGTTTTTAAACTCTACGTAGACGCAGTCACGGGCAACAGCTATACCTAATAAAGTACTTTACCTGAGTAAGTAAGTGTAAAAACCTTTTGGCCTTCATAACAAGGCATTTTTTCCTAAATAGCGCGGGCGAAGCCGCTGGGAACATCTAATTATTGTATAAGAACCTCTCCCTCATACGAATAAAACGTCAATATCTTGGAGACGACTATTTCTATTTCGACCAAACCTGGATAAGAACCATCTCGATAGCTTTGGGTTAAAAAATACACAGATACACAGATCGGCAGGTCAAACTTATAACACTCCTCTTTTTAGTCGAGGGTATATAAAAATATATTATACCGCCCTCATGAAAAATGAAACTACTAAGTATGAAACCTGTTCTTACCTGAAATATAAAAAAAATAAAATCTATTTATAGACAGCGACTAGTTACAGTTTATTTACATGTATAAAGATACATCTTTTGATAGAGTGGAAAGTGTGCAATGAAAATTAAAAACTTAATGTTACTCAGAGTGACGCTCAATTTCCATATATAAAAGTTATTTACATTAGCCATATATTTCTTTCGTGTTGCGTGCCCAACTAAAAGAGAAGCAGATAAACAGATAAAAATATCAAAAAATTTAGAAATGGATTCTGTTAGTTATCCTTTATATCCTGGCTATATATTTTTTATTACTTTTAATGTACAGAAACTACTCCTCTACGAATTATTACATGTATATAAGAAGATTTGCATCGTATTTATTACATGGTTTGCATAAATGGACATATTTTTTTTATTTCTTAACTGATTTAGATGAAGTAAATACTAAATGTTAAGTGAAGACTGTGATAATATATTCCTGAAAACCGCATTCAAATTGGTTAAGCTGTTTCTGAGATTAGCGTGCACAAACATACAGACATGAAGACAAACAGACAAATTGAAAAACCATTGTTTTGTGTTCTCTTGCTCTTGTAAAGGCCCCCTATGATGTTTTTTTTTTAATATTTTCCATGCACAGAAATGGATCAATGACAATTTTATTATATGTATACATGTATATAATTTTCCTTACTTATTTATCATATCATCTTATAGTAAACATACATAAAATTTATTCACAAGCATATGTTCAGTTCCCTATTAGTATATTTATTACTGCATGTATTTATTATTTATTAATCGTTTGTACCCCCTGCATTTATTTTATAATCATAGTATATCCTCAACCCTATAAGGATATGCTATGCATTGTGTATTTTTTTCTTTTTTGTCATTGATTGTGTTTTATATTTATTGGTGTGCAGTATATAATATTTATTATCAATATATAAATAAAATATTATACTATACATTTCATTTTTCAGGTCTAGCTATATCGCAAGTATACGATAAATGGGGTCGTGGTGAGCCAAACAACTATGAAGGTAAAGAAGGCTGCGTGGTTATGAGGATTGGAGACGCTACCCTCCATGATGATTTGTGCGAAAAGCCTTTTCCATTCATTTGCAAGAAGACATTAAACACTTTGGTATGGAATACGGCATGTGACTTGCCTGACGAATGTAAGTTAAGAGTACTATTAAATATACAAATTTCGTTAAATATATATGATCCAAACCTGGAATTCCATATAATTGTGGAAATATATTATCTCTAAGAAAAATAACTTAGATATTAAATTCTTCTTTAGTAACTGAACTTAAAATAAAAATACAATAAAAAGTTATATAATAGGTCGGGGAAAAAGTCTTTTCGAATATAATATTTATGAACTTGTAATAAAAATGTTTGGTTGTACTACTTGTATCTGGCTGATTTTGATGACATTAAAACGGTTTAATTTAAAAAAGCAACAATTAAGTAAAATGTTTCCCAACAATCAATAGAAAGAGTGTGGTCTTTCATCAGGATAACGCGAGACAACACACATCTTTCGTAACTTGGCAAAAATTAAAAGAGTATAGCTGGGAGGTATTATAGGCATCCGACCTACAGCCCGGACCTACAAATTTCTACCTGTTTTGGTCTTTACAGAATTCTTTAAGCTCTTTCAAGAGAGCACTGCCGAAATTACTAATCAGACTGTTTTTGATCAGAAGTCTCAAAACTTTTACGGCAACGGGATTATGTCACTACCTACAAAATGGCAAATAGTTATCGAACAAAATGGTACATATATACAATAGATGTACATAAAATGTCCTGACTTTCCATATAAATTGCGAAGAACTTTTTCCCACATCCTTTACATACCATGTTAAACTTTTTTCATTTAACTAAATTACTTTGGTTAGAATGTAGATTAAAGCATTACCATCCTATGGGTGTTATTCGATGTTTATCACTTATTTAACACTTAACCGCACAAAAACATTGAATTTTCAGCATATGTATACAATTCACAAGGCAGATGTTATAAGTTCCACTTTGAACCAAAAAGTTGGGAAGATGCTGTTACAATCTGTAACGCGGAGCAATCTTACCTTGCAGTAGTCAACTCAGATGCCGAAGCAGAGCTTTTAGTCAATATAACAAAAAATGCACCGAAAGACCAAGTAGAGGATACAGACTTCATGAATGGAACAGTGCACATAGGATTCAAGTTTGATCGGAGATGGAGGACGTTAAAAGGTATGGAAAAAAAAAGACACGTTCTAAAGCATTATAGATATTTAGACAAAATACTTGAAATCTACAATACTCATACGTAGTTATAGACTGATTATCTTTTTGTCACACAAATACCTACTATATAAGTTTTTCTCAGCTGAAAAGACAAAACCCATCCAAACCTCGCTGAAGCTTTTGTTAGCTCATTCGAATTGGAGACACTATTACTTGTAGTCCGGACTGAAAACAGAATTTCGGAATAAAGGAATTACGTTCGATAATTTGCAAAGTAAAAACATATTAAAATATAAATAGACTGATAAACTTTACCTGATATGTGTAATTATATCTGAATTGTGTATATTATATGTTGCATAGTGAAAACATATACCTACCTATATAGACCGATAAATTGTATTACACAATATTTAGAGTAATAACATTCCACAATAAAAAATAATATGACTATAAGATATACCAACCAATTGACGCATGAGTTGTAATTGGTAATAATCCCTGTTTAAGGACGCCTGGTTTCCATAATTTATAGATTTATCATTTCCTATTGATTTTTTAAAATTCAATATGAAACATTTCATAAAACAGATGTTTACCTGATTGTCTAATCTATGGCAAAAGATTTAATCAATGAATTTCCCTTCATCCAAAAAGGTAAAATCATCGATAAAGTTACCGATGATATTCGTATGGAAATGGTTAATAAGAAACTGACAGCTCGGATTTTGATTGATTTCAACGAGAGTTTTAATAACGTTGACGTCTTACTCTTTCTTTGACTTTATCATTTAACGTTGACATTTCTTCATCAGTAATTGATTTTTAAGATTACTCTAGTACATATGGACGCCGGCACTGTATCGATAAATCGTTAACTTCTTGGTATAGTGTACGTGCCGGTGTACTGCAGGGAGGAAAGTTGTCACCATTATAATTTCCGATCTGTATTAATACGACTAACACAAAAATGTCTTTATTATCTTCTTTCTTTCTTTTCTTCTCTGTACGTATTATAATTTGATTTAATTTTATCTTTTATACAAATTGTTTCCCTTATGTTCCAATCTGTTACATAATATGTAGTGTTATAACCACGATTCAGAGATCGCCGTTGTAGTATATATACATGTGCAAGTTATAAATAACTGTCGTGTTAATGTGAGCTATTTTTTAAAGATACAATAGTACTCCTCTTTTTGCTTTAATTAGTATTACTAAAACTAGGTCCACGCAAGCAAGGTGGACCTTTGCGACGCAGTGTTGTTTCTGAACATAGAAACGAAATAATAACTTCAATCATATCCTGAAACTATTTGGGTATTACAATACTACAGCATTAAAACAAAAATAAATGATATTTTTATTGAAACCAGAAAGAATGAAGCATTAGATAATTGTTACCTATACATATAATAAATACCAAAAATCAATTTATATTTAATTGTTTTTATTTTTATTTGTGCTGTTCTTTTTATTTTTGTGTTTTGAAATGAAGAATTTCTTTGTTATTATTAAATGAACAATCTTACCAAATGTTTATGTATTTATAGGTCATATGAAAATTAGAATATTTGCATATATTTTGTTATTTAAATATATTTTATTATTTAAATTTGTTGTAAATATATTTTTATTTTTTGACAGGGGAGAGTTTACCTAAAAGTGGATACGCAAAATGGGAAACAGGTCAGCCAGACGGAAAAGGTCAAGACGAATGTGGATCAATGTTTTTTAATGGAAAACTGAATGATATAGCATGCAGTCAGAAATGTTTCTTTATATGTGAACATGAGCCTGCCATTTTAAGTGCGGAATACGACTTTAGGTTTGGTCAAAATAACGAAGTCACTGATGCCGTCTGTTTATAAGCAGTTGGTGTGGAATACTGATTCCATTTTGAATTCACCTGATATATATTCATAAATCTACTTTTTATAACATTGTAAAATAAACAGAACAATGTATTTTAGTAGTAATCAGAAACGTAATGAGTATAACCTGACTGTCAGATTCAGTATTTCTACTAAGATGCAGTTTATTTTTGGATGTGTATCAGATCGCAAAGGTATGGAAAATAGAATAAATTGTGAGACTGCAAGCATAATTTCTACTGATTAGGTATTTTGGTTTAAATTATTGTTTTATATATATATTATAATACTTTGATATTGATACAATTTTAATAACAATCAGAATGTTTTTTTTTTCTATAAAATAACCAGTCCCCACACTACTTGTACTGTACTGTTGTACTTGTAATACTAGTGGAAGGTATCCATTTTTCTTAGTTTAATCTCACAATGCATCTAAATTATTAAAAACTTTAAATTTAGCGGACAACTGTTACAACAATATAAGAAATATCACAGGTCTTATACTTTAAAAATATATAAAGAAATATAAGTGGCACGCAAAATGAATAAATTCAAGTGGAGGTAAAGTTATTAGAAAGAACTTTATTCCTAAAGCGGGGTGGTGAAACCGGTTAGATGATTACTTGAAGTGCGTCGCACAGTATATCTATTAGGTACAGAAACGTGTTTGCAGCATCTTAGTTTGAAGGAAACCACAACGTTCTTTATTTAAGGATTTTGGTGGATCCTTAAAAAATGTAGACAGTTCCGTAAATGTTGAATTTTTCTGTCTCTTGGGCTCTCGCTATAATATTAAAATATTTTCCGATTTTGACACACTAGTTGTGAAAGGTCACGGAATTCTTACCTACGGTCAATAAAAAACTACTTTACTTGAAGAATTTGGTAATTTTCAACTATCCGATGATAGTATTGCTGATGATATAGTTAATTTGATTGGCGCGTTACTATTTTATACTTTAGAATGACTTCTAATTTACTTATGCTCTGGAAACTACGTTGGGATACGTCATTATGGCCAGCGCTTGATTACAAATTGGGCACGATTATTTGATGTTGCATAAAATCTACTCAGGTTATTATCTATTAGTAAAATTTACGACATGGAACACGTCAACAGAACATGCATAGTGTTAGTGAGTGTGAAGATATTTAACGCCGCATTATTAGAGATTGTTACGGTAAATATATCCCTTTTACTATTAAAGTTTGACGTTTCTTGGTTTGGGGATTTTGAAAACTTAGCCAGAGAACTGAATCTCCTAAAGTATTTAAAATATTAAAGATATGTTAGATAATTATTTGTTACAATGGAGGCAGGAATTTTGTCACTCCTTGAGGGTCAATTGTATATGGTTTTACAATGAACACCCTAATAAAGCCTGAGAATTGTCCTCAAATATAATTAAATTATACATTAAAAATAATTTAATAAGAAAATTCTATTACAGTGTAAGGACCTGGGAATGATTTTAGCAAGTAACAAGTAACCTGTACAGTTCATTCAACGTTGTAATTTACAATGTTTTATTTCCTGTCCGATCAACGCCTGCGTCACAACGTAACCTCAAATTTGGCGAAGGCGATGACGGCTGACCATCGCATTATGCTCGTGAACGGGTGCTGCTTCCGGAGACTGCTTCGTCTTGCCGATCACGGTTTTTTATGCTATTTATTTCTTTAGAAGATATATTTTATTCAGTTTTTTAAAATATAATTTTAAGTTTTTGGAACACTAACTTTTGTTAAGCCTTCCCATCGAATTTATTGCATTGGTTCTAATTGTTTGTTAATTGCTTACAAAATATTGACATTTGTGAAACAGTGATCACAATAAAAATAAAATATCCGGCTGAGTTTATTGTGTGCATCTTCTCAGACCAGGGTGTTCTTGAAAGCCTCGTGGCTTTAATTTTAAACTGGGGAGTCGTTACAGAATGGTTTATTTCTATAAGTATGGTGTCTAAATAGGTTCTGCCAACGCTTTCTCTTAAGGTACACAGGTGATGTCTGGTATTGATTCAAAGTGGAAAAATTATAAATAAATAAATACATTCCATATGTTGTTATTAGTAAGTAGTAGTAGTGTAAATAATAAATTTAATTTGTTGTTAAGTGATACTACAACCAAATCTGATTTTAACGCTGCCAAATAGATTTCTTAAGTGTGGAATTTTATGCTAGAGACAGTCTAAGAAAAAATATCGGCAAATATATCGATGTTTTCGTTTTTATATAAAATTATCGATGTGTCATTGTTGATTGAACACTAGCTACAAAGCGAGACCTAAGCCTTGAGGTTCGTACATTCGCACGCATAGCAATAGAAAGAGCAGACGTATGGGAAATAAAACAAAATAAACAAAACAAAACAAGATGTCTGCTAAAAACGTCATCGTCTTGTTCAGTTCGTATTCTTTGCACGTAAGTAATAAGTGTTGCTAGTTGTTTTTTAATCAAATAGTCAAATGTTGACTGATTGAACCTCAGAAAAATATCAGCCAATGTATGTAAAAATATTGAATTTTAAGATTGCCAAGATAATTCGAAATTTTTTCGTAAGGACTACAAATACATCGAGAATACGAAAGCATTTTATAAATTCCATACAATACCAAGGACTTGGGAGGCTGCTAAGGAAAGATGTCAATTTGAAGGTGCAACTCTGTATCATCCGAATGATGAGGATGAAGCCCTGGCCGTAATTGATTACTGGAACAGAACACAGCCTCATACATTGATATTCATAGGTGTCTCAACACCAAATGTTAAAGAAGTATTTGAAACTGTAGACGGTGAGCATCAGATTAAAAATTATATATAAGCCTCTTGATCTAGGATCTTATTAATGATTATCCGATTATAGTGTTGGTACTTTTAAATCTTTTATTTGGAACGGTTTATTCTATAAAATTATGTTAGAGGTGATCTTACATATGTTAGAGGTCAGAGCAACGAGAAGCAAACATCATTGCAATACCATTAGATAAATTTCTTTTTTCGTAATGAAACCGTTTGATGATCCTCAATTATAAGTATTTCGGTGCAAAATTCGCACACAGAGTCGTGCTTGTGTATGTATGTATATAAGTATCGCGGTCTCTTTTTCTATACTCTTGTTTGCTGTAGTCTCGCTTGCTATAGTCTTGCTTGTCATTTTGATACTTTGACTGTTTATTGCTTATTTTATTATAAAATATACTGATTAAAAATAACACATTACTATCATTGCTTTAAGAATCTACCGAACTAAAAGTTGAATGGTAGGTATATCTTTTTATATACCACGTCAATATTTAATACTAAATGGTTTATTAGAATACTTTAATATATTAAATATATTATTTTAATTGTTTTTATATAGTTTTTATATAGCTTATGTTTTTATATAGCTTATACCGGGGCAAATTAGGTAATATTAAAACAAAAAAATAAATTAAAATATATATATATATTTAGATATAAACAAAAAATATTAAAAATAATATTATAAATTGAACAAAATATCTTATTTTTCCTTCCGACATAACGCCATTATATCCATGAATACTTATGATCTAGAGGCTTACCACCATCTCTTTAAGCAATATTATAAAAATCTTAACTTTCGATTTTGATACCATGATTTAGATAATTAATTCGTTAATTCAACTAAGTCAGGAATAAAATTTATTTAAGCTGGAATAAAACAATAATATTTGATAAAGGTCATGGTGCGAATCAAAGTAATATTATTGTAATATTGCATCAAAAGTTCATGGAAGACCTGTTGGTTAGCTGTGACATATTATACAATAAATTGTATTCTTCAGGACTAGCTATATCGCAAGTATACGATAAATGGGGTCGAGGTGAGCCAAATAACTATGAAGGTAAAGAAGGCTGCGTGGTTATGAGGATTGGAGACGCTACCCTACATGATGATTTGTGCGAAAAGCCTTTTCCATTCATTTGCAAGAAGACATTAAACAGCTTAGTATGGAATTTGGCATGTGACTTGCCTGACCAATGTAAGTTAAGAGTATTATTAAATATACGTATTCTATTTAATATATCTTAATTGGACCTGGAAATATAAATATCGACTAAATTACGTTCGATTAAGGTTTAAAATAAAGTAATTACGAAATAGTTAGATATTATCGAACCCTTATTAAAACAACATACATATACAAGTAAATCAAAAACATTTTATTTTCAGCATATGTATATAGACAAGGAACATGCTATAAATTTCAAACGGAACCTAGAAGCTGGCTAGACGCTGTTACCATCTGCAACGCGGAACAATCCTACCTTGCGATAATTAACTCAGATGAAGAGGCAGAGCTTTTAGTTAATATCACACAAAATGCACCGAAAGACCAAGTAGAAGATAATACAAACTTCGTGAACGGAACGGTGCACTTAGGATTTCACAAGTTTCATCAAGGATGGAAGACCCTAAAAGGTATGGACTTAAAAACATTTAAAAGTGATTTTCTATACACAATAGAAGATTTATATGTAGGATTTGAACATATTTATAATCAGACTATAAGAAGACGCGTATAGCCAGCATACAACCTCTGTGCTGTGATTTTCGTTTTTAACCCCCGACCCAAAAAGAGGGGTTTGTGGTTGATATACTTTCGTTCGTGACCCCCATTCATAGACGACACTTGCTACTTACCACTAGGTGGGTGAAGTCACTTGCCATGTCTTTCGATTGTAGATATTGGAAGTGACTTTATTTTGAAAATATAACAATGTATACATATTGGTATCCATGAAATTATTTTTTAGCTTTTAGTACATTTATCTGCAATATAAAACCGATTATCTTATTTTTTTTTTACTTTTTTTTATCTATTAAGGCGTCTTTTCTTTTCAGGGGTTTTTAAATTTGTAATTATTTTTTTTAGATTATGTAAATTGTTATATTGTTCTATAATATTAATTGTACATGTATGTTTACATTTATTTACGTATTATTAATCCTAATCTCTGTATTGTGCCTCCCTCTTAAATTCACTTACTTACTATAATCTCATCTAAACAAGTTTGGAAGAGATCGCTACCTAGCGATACAGCTTGTGGCAAACTGACATGTGCTTTTATTATGTTTCTCATCAAGTTATAGGTTGTATATTTATTATTTGCAGGGGAAAGTTTACTTAAAAGTGGATACGCTGTATGGGAAATAGGACATCCAGGCGGAGAAAAATGCGGCTCCATGTATTTCAACGGAAAGCTAAATGACATAGGATGCAATGAGAAATGTTTCTTTATATGTGAACACGAAATTTCCATTTTTAATGGGCAATACAACTTCAGGTTTGAATTACCTAGTGGCGAGTAAATTAATGAATGGAAATTTAAAACATCCATCTGACTTTTAGATAAAGTTTCTATGTAGTACTTATAGCTTACAAACTACATTTATGTGTCAAGATGAAGCTTACTTAAAGTTCTGTATCGGATCTCAAATGAATAGAAATTACAATCGATAGTGAGCAAGCATGACCACTTGTGGAGTCAGAACTTCAGCTTAAATTATTTTTTTATATAGATATACTAGCGCGGGCGAAGCATCGGCCGCCTTAAATTCGTAGTAAAACAATTACCTTTTTCCTTTTTTTTGTATTGGCTTCTATATGACTTGTTTTAAGTGATACAATCAAAATTACGGCATCGGCAGACATCGCTCACTGTCAAAAGTATATTGAAAGTTTTTAATAAGGATACAACATTAAATACTGTAATTTTTTTATACCTCTCTTGTTTCTACTTAAACGTCCACTTAAATACTTTTTAAACAGAGTACTTATTAACCATTCTAACCATATAGATCGCAACTCACAGATTTTCACACACAGACACAACAGAATCACACTTATAGATTTTCATTGGACATAATCAAAATATGATCATGTAAACTCTAGGAATTCTGAGCTACACAACCGAAGTTATTCTGACCATCGACTTGCAGGTCTGATTTTCTAAAAAAAAAAAAAAATTTAATGCTAAATATATTAGACATTCAGTTAGCTATAGGCATTAACAAAATTTTCAATATTGAACACTCACAAAAGCCATTTTTGTGACATAGTGCGCCCGCGCCCGACCGTAACGCCGCAAACGCGATGTCCCTGTATTTTAAATTTGTAATATCTTCGAAAATATTCATTTAAATTACATGCTGTAGAGGGCTATATGGTTTTATATTAAATGGAAAATTTATTTAAGGCATTTAATTAGATAAGGATTATTACTGTAATGCTTAAAATGGCTTCGTAAATAAGCCATTATTTCTGGGTTTGGTCGTTTATTAAATATATTCTTAGTATTTATAATATGTATTTCTATGTATTTTTCTCGTTGTCTAACACCCTTACCACAAGCAAATAATTTGCTTACTTAGGGGTTAGATCAATGTGTGTAACTTGTCCTGTATTATTATTATTATTTTAAGAATAACACTATTGAGTGTATTTGCAAATAATAAAATAAAGTAATAACTTGGCACACAAAATGAATAAATGTACTTAAGATTAAAAAATAGATAATCTATGTTACTTATATTATTTGCAAATCGTACACAAACCGGTCTTATGACTACAAAGTCATAAGATCGGTTTGTGTAAGAGGAAAACATATAAATGAGAACGAAAATAATATAATAAAAAATACATTAGATAAAACTTACTACTAAATATACAAAATATCAGCAATTAATATGTATATAATATTAAATAATGTATATAATATTAAATAATAATTCATAAATTATAACCTCATTATCTCGCAATTCAATTTTTCCAACAAGGATCAGAGACTTTTTGACTAACCTTTCTAGTTACTTAAAAGCTCTCGCTGAGGTACATATATGATTAAAATTAGTTAGCTTAAAATCCCCTTCCCCTAATCCTTTTTTCGAGGGCGAAAAATATCCAAGGGCCTTGGCTCTTCACGCCCTTTTTATACGGACGTCGAAAGAAACCTCGGCAAGAGAGACTCTCCCTGACGCTGAATCCCCTCTGGTCACAAAGAGTCAGACAGCATAAAATATAAAATTTGGAAGTCATTAAGACTTCTAAATTTTATTATGTTGTATGAAACAATAAGAGGAAAAAAAATCCTGTATGTAAGTAGCGAAAAATCTTTTATTAGTGAGCGCACAACATTTCAAATTACGAATATATGAATACAAAATACCTAAATAAAGATTTAGGAGAACATACCGATATTTAATCTTTACATTCAGACACATTTAAATTGTTCGGAAAAATTTATTAAAGTATTTTTAAACATAAGATCTGTTTTTTTCATCCGTTCCTAAAAAAAAGCAACAAATCTAACTGACTGACTGACGACGAATAAAGTAAGGTTAACGGTAATGGGGAATGAATCTTCTTCAGTTTAATCCCAAGCAGACATTTTTCTAGGTGGTAGAGCCTAGCTGTAGTTATCTGGCTGCAGCTCGTATTGAGCTGGCTCGACCGGGGAAGGACCACCCTCTCACAGAAGACCGACGTGTAGTAACCAAATTCATTTGGTTATGTTTCGTCGGTGAGTGAGAGAATCCGGAAGCCCAACCCCCCCCCCCCCCCCACGCCAAACATGAAAGCGATGCCTAAAAGAAAAATACCCCAGGAGGGTACCGGCTTTGATGAAGCCGGGGACCCCCTCCCCGAGCAAAATCGGGGAAATGATTCTCGGATTTTGCTCGGGCTGCCCGTCGTATCTGGGGCGGGCAAAGTATCGCCTTTTGTGTTTTTAGAGGGCAAACGACGAGTCAACGCAGCGGCACCCCGACCCACTTTAACTGTGGACTTTTGCAACATCCGGGGACTTCATTCCAACTTGAACGCCGTCCACCATCATCTAGAGACGGCGCAGCCGGCCTTGTTGTTTCTGACGGAGACGCAGATATCTCAACCTAGCGACACAGCGTACCTATCATACCCCGGGTATAAACTAGAACATCATTTTATACCACACGCCGGGTTATCTGTGTTCGTGAGGGACGATATCTACTACCGTCTCCTTCAGGTTTTTGAAGGTCGGGACCGGTCTGTACTCTGGCTGCGCGTGGACATGGACGACCATGTCAGAGTCTACGCGTGCCTCTACAGGTCCCATAGTGGTAATGCAGAAACAGATCAACTCTTAGGCCATGTTCAGGCGAAGATTGACGATCTGCTTTCACAGACTCCCTCCGCCGAAGTCGTAGTCCTCGGGGACTTCAATGCGCACCATACCGATTGGCTAGGGTCACGTGCCACCGACTACGCTGGGAGATCTGTGTTTGACTTTGCTCTGGCAAATGGTCTGTCCCAAGTGGTAAATACGCACACTCGTCTACCGGACGTGGACCGCCATATACCCTCTTTGTTGGATCTTCTGCTGACTACACATCCCGGAAAGTACCAAGTCACTGTCGAGGCTCCCTTAGGGTCCTCTGATCATTGCTTGGTACGGAGTGTAGTGCCCATGGAACGCCCAGCTCGCACAAGACCTATGACTCGACGCGTTTGGCACTACAAGTCAGCGGATTGGGATGGAATGCGATCCTTTTTTGCATCCTACCCATGGGGGCCGATTTGTTTCCCTTCCAATGATCCTAGTGACTGCGCTGCGGCTGTAGCTGATGTGATACTTCAGGGCATGGAACTATTTGTACCAAGCTCTGTGGTACCACTTGGTGGCAGATCGCGGCCTTGGTTTGATGCGTCTGTCAGGGCTGCAGCAGCTGACAAACGGCAGGCTTATCAGGCTTGGGCTAATGCGTTAGTCACTAAGGATCCGAACTCTAAAGTTCTGAAGAGGAAATATAATCGTGCCTCCAGATTCTTCAAACGGAAAATCGCTAGAGCAAAGTTCAAGCATGTCGTCAAAATCGGGGATCAGTTGGCAAAGTACCCACCTGGCACGCGCAAGTTCTGGGCGCTTTCCAAAGCCAGTCTGGGAAACTTCTGTCGCCCGTCCCTGCCGCCATTGCACACTGGGAACGACTCTTTGGCCCACACGGCAAAATGGAAAGCCGATCTCTTGGGCACTCTTTTTGCCTCAAACTCGACTTTGGACGACCAGGGGAGGGCACCGCCTATCATCCCGCGGTGTCCGAGCTTTATGCCGGAAATAGTTTTTCGGCAAAAACTCATCCGAAAAACCCTCCTTTCCTTGAAAGTTTATAAGTCGAGTGGGCCAGATGGTATCTCTCCAGTTGTGCTACGAACATGTGCCCCTGAGTTGACACCAGTCCTAACGCGTCTATTTCGGTACTCTTACTTGAAAGGCGTAGTCCCGGTCTCATGGAAGCGTGCCCTTGTCCATCCGATCCCTAAAAGAGGCGATAGCTCGGACCCAGCTAACTACAGACCCATCGCCATTACCTCTCTTCTCTCCAAAGTAATGGAGAGCATCATCAATAAACAGCTCCTAACCTACCTCGAGGATCACCAGTTGGTCAATGACCGGCAATATGGCTTTCGCCATGGTCGATCAGCTGGTGATCTTCTGTTGTATCTTACACACCGTTGGGGAGCTGTTATTGAAAGCAAGGGAGAAGGTCTGGCAGTTAGTCTGGATATGGCGAAAGCCTTCGATCGTGTATGGCACAGGGGGCTTCTTTCGAAGCTACCTTCCTATGGGCTTCCCGAGAATTTATGCAAGTGGATCACCAGCTTCCTCACTGGGCGGAGCATACAGGTCGTTATAGATGGTTTTTGCTCGGACCCTAAGCCCGTGAACGCTGGTGTACCCCAAGGCTGCGTGCTATCCCCAACTCTGTTCCTCCTGCACATCAATGATATGCTGGATATCTCCAACATACATTGTTATGCGGATGACAGCACTGGGGATGCTGTATATTCCGGCCGTGCAGGTCTCTCTCGGGAAAACGTCGACGAGTGCCGAAAGAAACTTGTGTCTTCTATAGAGACTTCCTTGGGGTTGATCTCTGAGTGGGGTGAACTGAACCACGTACAGTTCAATCCCCTGAAGACACAAGTTTGCGCGTTTACCACTAAAGAAAACCCCATTCGTCGTATCACCGCTCTTCGAGAGCACTCCCCTCATTGCCTCGCCAAGTATCAGAATACTGGGTCTCGACATTTCGAGCGATTGTCAGTTTCGCGGTCATCTGGAGAGCAAGGCCAAGTTGGCCTCGAAGAAATTGGGAGTGATTAATAGAGCGAGGCAGTATTTCAAACCTGGCTAAAGACTTGCGCTCTATAAGGCGCAGGTCCGGCCACACATGGAGTACTGTTCTTATCTCTGGTCAGGATCACCACAATATCAGCTTCTACCATTTGACCGCGTACAACGGAGAGCCGTTCGGATTGTCGGGGACCCAGTGCTCTGCGAACGGCTAGACTCTTTGGCATTGCGTAGAGACGTGGCTTCCTTGTGCGTCTTCTACCGCATTTACAACGGGGAATGTTCCGAAGAACTATTCGATCTGATGCCTGCCGCCGAATTTCATCACCGCACAGCGCGCCATCGCCTCCAATATCATCCTTACCACCTGGATGCGTGGCGATCCTCTACTGTGCGGTTTTCAAGGACATTTTTCCCACGTTCCACTCGCTTGTGGAACGAACTCCCTTCGGTGGTATTTCCAGATCGATACGACATGGGTACCTTCAAAAAAGGCGTTTACTCCTACCTACATGGCCGGCAACACTCTTGTAAATCCTCGGATGTTGCAAGAGTTCATGGGCGGCGGTGATCACAAGCCATCTGTGACCCGCCAGCTCGTTTGCCCTCCTCTAACATAAAAAAAAAAAAAAAAAAAAGACACAAGTTTAAGCGTTAACCTCTAAAAAACCATTATTCGTGTCCCCACTCCTAGTGAACACTTACTCAATGTCTTGTCCAGTATCAGAGTAAATGATTTGGTTTTGATTTTCAATACAAGAGGCCATTTTTGAAAAGAAAAGTCAAGTTGGCCTCAAATAAACTGGGAGTGATTGACGGAGCGACGCAGTACCTAACAACGAACGATTATGATAGAACATTTCATATCTCAAAATATTTGATACTATACAATCAATATATGTAATATATACAATACAAGATACTGTTGCATTATGACGTCTTTAATATATTTACAACATTTTATTAAAATTCAAAATCTAATTTATTATAGAAATAAAACTATATTTTTTTACGGATCTAGCTCGCTTATGATAGGATTTTTTTTTACATTATAAATTTTAAATTAAACACTTTTGTTTTGAATACTTTGCAACAATCGTGTTCACGGTAAAACGAGATGGAGGTTCAATTAATTAGTTTTATAGTAACGTGAATAATTTGGAGGTATTTTGGTTGCTATGCTTATATACATTCATTACATATTCATTATATACATGTTGACATTTAAAATATTAATGGCAGCCATCGACGGTTTTTCTGTTTATGTTAATTATCTCTTGTCATATAGATTATATATTCAGGGGATTTTAATTTATTTTATCATTTAATTATATTCTTGCCGTCGTGGGTTTTTTGTGGGCCAAATTGTTAAGAGCAATTATTTATATTTAACGCGTTCTTAAAACTTTACCACCTAAAAAGATCATACTGTCCAGTGTCCACAGACCTATGTATAAAACCTATTTAATATTCAATAATGGCTTTATTTAATGATGTAATTGTATCCATGACTAGTATGTAAAATATATGTTATGTAAATCATATTATTGTTATTCCTCACATTATATAATACACTGACCGACACATAGACTGCATCAAAGTTCACAATTACTTTCGAATTAATATTTTTGAAAAGTATGCATTTTTTTTAATTAAACTAAATGAAAATGTCGAGATTGTTCATTAATCATAAAAACAAAAAAAAAATAGAACTGCAGAAAAAAATAAAATTATAGCCGCGAACATAAAATTTATGCGTAGTCTCAATTTCGTGCGTTACTAGAGTAAAGTTTGAAATTATTATTATTATATTTTTTTTCCATTTGCGATTTAAATTACTGTTACCAATAATATTGATTATTAGTATTTTTAACTGAATAAAAGTTTTGTTACCATAAATATAGACACTTCGTCGGAACAAGCCGCCAAAAATTTGTTGCATTGGTGTCGGAAGGTCTGTCACAAAGAAGGATGGCCAGAAATTTAAATTTAAACCAATCAACGGTTTCTAGAGTATACCGAAGATTTGAAGAGACCATCGTGACGACCGATTTATTGTATCAACTTCCTTACGTAATCGTTTCCTTAAGTCAGTAAAGATCAAAACGGAGCTGAAAGAAGGGCGTGGTGTAAACGTGAATGCACGAACAATAAGACGGAGTCTTAAGGAAGCAGCAATCACCCCTTTTAGCAAATGGTCCAAAGCTATCTGTAGTTCACCCACAAGCTCGTTTAAGATTTGCCCATGAACATCTTAATTGGACGGTAGAGCAATGGGCCTCGGTTTTGTTCACCGATGAATGTAGGTCATGTTTAAATGCTACAGATGGTCGCAGAAGAGTTCGTGGGGAGACATATGTTCTAAGTTGCATTGAGGAGCGTGTACGTTTTGGAGGCGGTTCGTGGTTGGTGTGGGGTGGCATTACGATGTTCGGGCGAACGGAACTTGTGTTCATCGATATGGTCTGTGAAAATGGTCGAAGAGTAGTTTTGACGGCACAAAGGTATAAAACAGAAGTTTTATAAGCTCTCGTGCTACGTTACTTGGGGTTAATATGTGAAAATTTCACTTTAATTCAAGACAATGCTCAACCTCACGCCGCTGCATCAATGAAACAATATTGCGAAGAGACTGGAATCCGTGCTATGAATTGGCCAGCACGTAGCCCGGATTTGAATCCAATGGAACATGTTTGGGACATCTTAAAAAATCCGTATGTGCGAGAAAACCTATGCCCACAAGTGGCAGCACTAAGAACAACGATTTCAGAAGAATGGAACAATATTCCACAAGACCGACTAATAATCCTAATAAGATCTATGCGATTGAATGCGAAGATGCCGATTAGAATGTGTAATAATAGCACGTGGAGGTAATACACCATACTAAAAGAAAAAACCGGTTCTGAAACTTTTTGTTAAATGTAAAAACCATTTTTAAATAAAACCAATTTTTGTTACATTATCAATTTTGTTAAAAAAAGTTTAATGGTCCTCTCCAGTACATAAACCTACACATAAGACGAAATGAAGTCAAACATTGATTAATATTAAGATCATAGCTAAAGAGTTTTTATTATAATACATATCTTATCTTGCTTATAAAAATATTTAACATGATGAGATTAAATTTATATCGATCAACGTATCCATTCGTTACTAACCTGTTTGGAATCGATTTATTTTTTTATCTTTTTCACTTCACTTAATATAACTTTTAAAATTCTGGCCATTGTTACCCACTCCATATATCGACATATACCTCATATACTTTTTTTTTATTTAAAAAACTGTGTGGTATCGTAGGTAGGTACTATTATATAATATTAAATGAAATGAGAAGCAGAACCTGTTAGTATTTCAGTTGCTAAAAATAGCCTATTAATGAGCACAAGATTATATACGAATCTAAAATATAATCCAACATAACATCAAGAAATAGGTATACGGATATTTTATTATTCTACTGGAGAAGCGGGTTGTTCGAGCGATCTTTAAAATGAGGCCACCTGAATATTTAAAAAATAAATTTAAAGAAATTAGAGTTCTCACAGTTTAATGTATGTACATAGAAATATTAATAAATAAAAAAAAAGTGATTTACATAAAATTAACACCCACCACTAGGTTTCATAAAATAAATAACTCCTTTAAACCCAATTGAATACGGTTTTACAATAAACTCTCAAATAAAGCCTCAGAATTGTCCTCAAAAAGATTTTAATTGTATATTAAATAGAATTTGATAAGAAAATCCTGTTTTAGTATAAAGGATTATATTAACGTACCTAAGTGATGCCTAGGAATTATTTGTATTTAAGCGACTTGCTATTAGCCTGAATAGTTCTGTTCGATCAACTAGCTGCATCACACAGCTTCCATTAGAAGTCAGTAGGGTTGCTTCTCCTCACATATGGCGAAAGCGGTGCTGGCTGACCCTCGCCTTGTTCACTAGTATAATCAGTCACCACTGGTCGTCCTACTGGCGACGAACTTTTTTTAGTGTTACTTAATTAATATTATTTCTTTAATAGATCTATTTTATTCAGCTGTATTTAATGTTTTTTTAGTTTTCTGAACATTAACCATACAGA
Source organism: Napeogenes inachia (assembly GCA_959347355.1). NCBI lineage: Eukaryota > Metazoa > Arthropoda > Insecta > Lepidoptera > Nymphalidae > Napeogenes > Napeogenes inachia. The sequence continues at coordinate 15,635,696 of OY365791.1, read as the reverse complement.
GCCTTCACATTAAATTTATTACATTGGTTCTAGCTGTTTGTTAATTGCTTACAAAACATTGACGTTTGTAAAACAGTGATAACAATCAAAATAAAATACCCAGCTGATTTTTTGGTGTGATTCTCACACTAGGGACGCGCTTGAACTCTCTTAGCTTTAATTTTAAGCTAGAGAGTTTCTCTACAGAAGGCCTTATTTCAATAAGTATGGTGTCATAATAGGCATTCCTAATACATACATTTGACGTACAGACGTGATATCTGATGGTGATATTGCATATTTACAAATGTTCTGAGTTTTTGACAAACAAAATCTGACTATAATGCTGGCAATAGATTGTATTGATTGTATAGTGGTGTGGAATTTTGTATACAAGGACACAATTTTTTTTTATAATTTTATTTATTTATAATAGTTTTTATATAAAACTATCGATGTGCCATTGATGATGTAACACTAGCTACAAAGCGAGACCTCTGCCTTGAGGTTCGTACATTTGCACGTATAGCAATGTAAAGAGCAGACGTATGCGAAATAAAATAAAACAAGATGTCTGCTAAACACGTTATCGTCTTGTTTCTTGTTCAGTTCATATTATTTACGCGTAAGTGTTTCTAGTTCTTTGTTGATCAAAAAATGCAATGTTTAGTGATTTAACCCTAAAAAAATATCGGTCGATGGTATGTAAAAATATATAACTTTAAGATTGCCAGGATAATGCAAAATTTTTTCGTAAGGACTACGAATACATCGAGAATACGAAAGCATTTTATAAATACCATAGAACACCAAAAACTTGGGATGCTGCGAAGGAAACATGTGAATTTGAAGGTGCAACTCTTTATTATCCGAATAATGAGGATGAAGCCCTGGCCGTAATAGATTACTGGAACAGAACACAGCCTCATTCATTGATATTCATAGGTGTCTCAACACCAAATGTTAAAGAAGTCTTTGAAACTGTAGACGGTGAGCATCAGATAATTATATAAAATTATGTAAAATTTGATATCAACTCTATGTCCAAAAATGTTACTTTGTTACTTATGTTAATATCTTATTAATGATTTTACGATTATAGTTTTGGTACTATAAAGCTTTAATTTGAGACGATTTATATAGAAAAAACAATTAAATACTTTTTAATGTTACCGTTTTTATTATCAATGAATCAATGAATATTTGAGATACATTTGTAAAATTATTTTAAAGGTGATCTTACATAATATGTTAGAGGTCAAAGCAACGAGAAACAAACTCTATTACAATACCATTAGATAAATTACCTTTTTAAGATATTCATTGTGAAATCATTTGATGATCCTCAATTTTAAGTATTTCGGTGCAAAATTTGCACACAGGGGAGTGCCTGTATAAATATGCGTATAATTATCGCTGTCTCTCTTTCTACACTCTTGCTTGCTGTAGTCTCGCTTGCTATAGAAAACATGGTCTTGCTTGTCATTTTGATACTTTGACTGTTTCTTGCTTATTTTATCATATAATATACTATACAATACATTACTATCATTGCTTTAAGTATCTTCCGAACTTATCACGTCAATATTTAATACTAAATGGTTTATTAAAATACTTTAATACGGAATATTATTTTAATTATTTTTAGATAGCTTATTAATTAAAGTTAGGTAATATTAAAATAGAAATTAGGTTAAAATATATTTACAAAAATTATTAAAAATAATATTTCAATTTGAAAAAATATCTTGTTTTTCGGTCCTACATAACGCCATTATATCCATGAATACTATGATATGGGGCTTACCATCGTCTCTTAAAGCAATATTATAATAATCTTAACTTTCGATTTTGATACCATGGTTTCGAATCGTTCATTTAACTAAGTCACTAAGCAGGAATAAAACAATATTATTTCAAAAAGGTCATGGTTCGAATCAAAGTAATATTTTTGTAACCGATTTTAAGTGAGATAGTAACATAACAAAAGTATAAAGCCTCAAAACGTTTCTTATAGCCTAGATTTTCATATATTTTAAGAAATAGAAATTAACAATTTGTTCAGATTTTTCTTGTTTAATATCCAAGTAATTTAAAAAAAATCTAGATTTTAAATTTGAATCTAAAAGTGAAATACGCAACACCTGTGTGTAGTTGGTCATTATTCAGAAATTATCAAATAATTGAAATAAATACTAAAGCTGTGACATATTATACAATAAATTGTATTCTTCAGGACTAGCTATATCGCAAGTATACGATAAATGGGGTCGAGGTGAGCCAAACAACTATGAAGGTAAGGAAGGCTGCGTGGTTATGAGGATTGAAGACGCTACCCTTCATGATGATTTGTGCGAAAAGCCTTTTCCATTCATTTGCAAGAAGACATTAAACAGCTTGGTATGGAATTTGGCATGTGACTTGCCCGACCAATGTAAGTTAGGAGTATTATTAAATATACGAGTTCTAATTAATATATCTTAATTGGACCTTGAAACATAAATATCGTTTAAATTAATTTCGAATAAGGTTTAAAATAGAGTGATTACCGAATAGTTAGATATCATTCGACCCTTATTAAAACAATATACAAATACACTTAACAAATCAAAAACATTTTATTTTCAGCATATATATATGTACAACGAAGATGCTATAAATTCCAAATGGAACCTAGAAGCTGGGTAGATGCTTTTACCATCTGCAACGCGGAGCAATCCTACCTTGCGATAATTGACTCAGATGAAGAGGCAGAGCTTTTAGTTAATATCACACAAAATGCAACGAAAGACCAAGTAGAAGATTACACAAACTTCATGAACGGAACGGTGCACTTAGGATTTCACAAGTTCAATCAAGGATGGCATACAATAAAAGGTATGGACTTAAAAAACATTTAACACTCATTTTCTATACACAATAGAAGATTTATATGTAGGATTTTAACATATTTATAAAAAAAACTATAAGAAGAAGCGAATAGTCAGCGTACAACCTCTGTTCTTTGATTATCGTTGTAGATTATGAAAATTTGTAAGTTGTAATATTATTCTATAATATTAGGTCCTTAAATATGAATTTGGTGTTTTCCGTACTGACCACTTTAATCACAAATTTCTCCTCTTTGGTAAGAAATTACAAATTCAAATTTCTACAGCTATTTACATATTAATATTTGTTTCGTTGACCGTCATTCATTTGTTTATTTGTTCTGTGGTTTTCTGTTTGCGTTACTCAGTTTACAAAATGGAAAACTTAAAATATCGTATTTTTTACGAGTACGAGTAGGCATACTACCATGGCACTAATGCTGCGGAAACAACTCGAATGGTTTATGATGTGTATAGCGGTCAGGTTGGAAAGAAAATACAGTTCGTTTTTGGTGCCAACGTTCTCATTCTGGAAATTTTATTCTGCAAAACATTTCATTCAGCAAAACAAGCCCCGTGGACGGCCGGGGAATCAAGTTGATAATAAGGGGATTTTTCATTCTATTGTGAAAGAGCATTCATCGCAAACCACATCTGAGTTAGCTACAGGCTGCCGTGTTAGTGATAAAATTGTTTTAATCTGCTTGAAGCAAATTGGGTAAATTAAGATGCTTGAAAGGTGGGTACCCCATGAATTGACTGAAGAAATCCGGCAAACGCGCGACCAATGCTGCGTTACATTGTTGAACCGGCAAAATAATGAACAGATTTTAAATCGAATCATTACCTGTGATGAAAAATTGATTCTCTACGACAATCGGAAGCGCTCAGCGCAAAGGTTGGGCCTGGTCAGCCAACTAAATCCCCAACCGAAAATTGACCCAAAAAAAAATACTTGTAAGCGTTTGATGTACTAGTGCGGCATTGTACATAGCATAACAGTACTCTCAAATCTTGCCAGACTATTACCACAGATGTCTATTGTCAGCAATTGCAAACCATGATGGAAAAGCTATCTGCTAAATAACCTAGGCCGGTCAATCGCTCCATATCACTGCTCCTTCATGACAACGCTAGACTAGACATTGCACAAAACACGGGTACCAAATTAGAAGAGCTTCAATTAAAACGTCTAAGCACATCCACCGTACTCCCTGCACCTGGCTCCAATAGATTGCCATTTTTATCGAAATTTGGATAACTTCTTGCAAGGGAAAAAAAATCAAATATAATGGCGCAGTCCAAAACGCCTTCAAAGATTTTATTGATTCCCGTCTTACTGTTTTTTAGTAAAGAGTTTAATGAAGGACCTATAAGATGACAAAAGTGCATAGAACACAATGGTTCATACTTTGATTAATTAAATACATTATATTAAAAAATATTCGACTTTTTGTTTTTCCCCATACAAAACGCCAATTTCTTATGTAAGGACTTAATATTTATCATAGGTACATGTTTATTTTATTATTTATCTTTGTATTGTGCCACCCTCTTAAATTTACTTACTTTTAAGATAAGTTTGGAAGAGATCGCTACCTAGCGATACAACCTTGTGGCAAACTGTCATTTGCTTTTATTATGTTTCTCATGTAGTTATAAGTTGTATATATTCTATTTGCAGGGGAAAGTTTACTTAACAGTGGATACGCTGAATGGGAAGTAGGAAAGCCAGGCAGAGACAAATGTGGCTCCATGTTTTTCAACGGAAAACTAAATGATATAAAATGCAAACAGAAAAGTTACTTTATATGTGAACACGAACCTGCCATTTTGAATAGGTAATACGACGTTAGTTTGGTATTACCTAAAGGAGAGTAAATTAAGCGGTGGAAATTGAATCCTTATTACATTTTGAAATTAAATTATATATATTTTAAATTTTACTTGCCATAATATACTAAAACTTAACTAAATAGCTATCTGACTGTTAAATTCAGTTACTAAGTAGAATTTATAGTTAGTTCAATATTAAACTACATTTATATGTTAAAATGGAGTTTACTTGTAATTCTGTATCTGATTGCAATTGAATACAAACGACAATTGATAGTGAGAAAGCATGACCCATTGCGGAGTGATAATATTTTTTAACAATTATCCCTCATTACAAAACGGTAGTAAGTATCCAATTTTATAATAGTTTAGTCTAGTCTAATCAAATAAAAGAATGCATTTATTTTATAAATTTTGAGCGTTATTTTACATAAAGGATAAAAGGACAAAATATGGTACATTTAAGGACAAAATATAAAAGAAAACACTTTTAATAACCCTATTGAGTGTATTTGCACAAACTAAAGTAAAATTATAACTGGCACGCAAAATAAATAAATGTATTTAAGATTAAAAAAATAGATAAACTGAATCTTTTTCAGTTTAACCCCAAACAGACACAAGTTTGCGTGTTTTCTCTATCAGGGTCCTGGGTCCTGGGCTTGGTTATTCGATTTTTAAGACAAGAGGCCATGTTTGGAGAGCAAAGACAAGTTGGGCTCGAAAAAACTCGGTTAGATTGATGGAGCGAGACAATACTTAACAACGAACAATTATGATAGAATATTTCAGATCTTAAAACAAGATATTTAACACTATACAAGGTATGTGATATATACGATACAAGATACTATCACGTTTTAACGTCCTTAATATAATTACAACAATTTAATAAAATAATCCAAACCAAATTTATTATATAAATAAAACTATATTTTTTACGGATCTAACTCGCGTATAATTGGAAATACTCGTTTCGAATACTTTGCAGCAATCGTGTTCACGGTAAGACGAGATGGAGGTTCAATTAACTGGTTTTATAGTAACGTGAACAATTTGGATGTATTTTATCGCTATGATATGGCGTTGTCGTTTTAGTGTTGCTCAAGTATCGATGTGAGGGGACACGCGCACGCTTCGATAATAACACTGGCGTAAATATATCGACGTGTTTATATTTTTAATTGTTTTGATTGTTGTTGATAAACAATGAGTTACTTTGAAAGGAAAAAGTGTAAAAACTCAATTCATTTTGGTGAGCATTCTAAGAAAGAAATGTTATCGGGCATTATCCAGTAAAATAAAAATTTTAATTTCCTGAAGGAAGATGTTCTGATCATATTTACCAACGAAAACAAAAAAAAAACAGTGCGTGGGTTGTTGTGAAAAATTACGACGGACGTTAAACAGCTCTGATGCTTCAAGAAAACAAAAAAACTCATTACGATTTGCGCACAATGCGAAAAGTCGATGTGTTATTTAAGAACTATTCGGAAACTATTTACAGGCAAAACTTAAACTTACGTAAAAGATTCGCAACACTTTGTAAAACTCATTAGTGATATTAAAATCAAAGACAACGAAATCATGGTCAGTTTTGATATAGTGTCGCTATTTATTAACATCCCAATATGTGAGGTTTTTGATATTATACACAACATTGCTCAAAACATTTTAGAACCATCTTTAATAACACTAATAAAGTTTTGTTAGGAAAGTGCTTATTTTGTATGGCGTGGGGATTTTCTCATACAAATTGATGGGGTAGTTATGGGTTCTCCTATTGCTCCCGTGGTAGCAAACATCTTTTTGGAGTGATTGGAGAACCCCTTTTTATTTTACCATCCTCTCAGACCTCCATACTAGTGGCGGTATGTGGACGACGTTTTCGCAATTGTACCTAAAGATCAACTTCAAAACTTAGAATATTACCTTAACAATTGCCATAAAAAGGTTACGTACACGGTAGAAAAAGAATCCGATGGTAGTTAAGCATTCCTAGACGTGATGGCAAAAAGAACTAATGAATGCCGTTTCGTAACTAAGGTGTACTGAGAGCCTACACACACCGACCGACGAGTAACGAAGACCTGCACGAAACCTCTGAAGACGAGACTACATCTTCCCCCCTCACCCTCATCACCATCGTCGCGACGAGCTCAGCGAGCTGCTGCACAAAGTTCACGCCGCGAGTCCGCCGTGCTTTGAGCTCATGAATAGGAACCCGAATGGGTTAAAACTAGTCGGGCAAAATCCGATTAATACTACATGGTTATAGCCGTGTAAATATATATATATATATATATTTAATAATCATCATGGTTCACGAAAGTTTAAATGCAAAATTCTTGACTAGTTTATCCAAATTATTTACATAGTGCTCAGACATGATAATTCTTCCTTAAAATAATATTTTTTTTGGGTGTTTCAATGAGAGCAAATAATTTGTCATTCCGTATCAAATCTTCACTAATCGCTTCCCCTCTTGCCAAAGAAGGGTTAGATCCCGATGGCTTGACTGGCGTTCAAAGTCTTGTAGTCTTAATTCACTTACATTCCTGGTATTCCTATTTAGCAGGACTAGACTGGACGATAAAAGGTATAGACTCCAATAAGCGTGTAACATTTTCTATATATATATATATAGATACTTTAGAAAACTTTAGAACTCTACCTTGCCACACAACCGTTAACTTGTATCTGGACTGTTCTCTATACAAGGTTAATTAAATCGCAGAAAGCATTTGTGTACTTAGCGCCCTCTGTCGAGATAATAATATTTTCGCATTGATTGCACTTGTAAGCCATATCTTCATAATTATCAATCCGAGTGTACAGACATCAGAAGTGGTCAACAGATGGCTCTACATAATAATAATAGTATCAGGACAAATTACACACATTGATCTAACACCTAAGTAAGCAAATTATTTGCTTGTGTTAAGGGTGTTAGATAACGACACAAATACATAGAAATACACATATAACTACTGAGAATATATTTAATAAACGACCAAACCCAGAAACACAGACATCTATGCTCATCACATAAATGTCTGTCTCCGCTGGGAATCGAACCCGAGCCTCATTGTGCCGTGACACGTTAGGCGTCTGCGCTAACCGCTCGACCAACGGCCGCCCCGTTAATATACATATTTGGGTATTTATTAGTAAACGACGTTTGTAGGTCTTACGAAAATTTGTATTTAATTTAATAAAATTGTACCTATACATTAAATTTCAAATTGAATAATAAAAAAAAGTAATCTACGGGACGTTACTTTTTTATAATAACCAGATTTTTTTTTAATATAAAACTCTTAAATTAAGAATAAATTGTTTTTTTAAATAAAATTAAAAAGTCTATATATGAACGCTAGAATCTATTTTATCAATCATTATATTTATCGAGTAACAAAATCGTGACTAGCATTCGCAGTTCCAAAATAGCTTATAAGAACTATTGCAATGAATATGATTGGAAGGCCTAAAGTTTTATTCTAAAATTAGCAAAAACTGTGGTCAGCAAGACGACAAGTTACTGAACCACTTCGAGATATTTAAAGGAGAAGGGCAACCTGGTCCCCAACGCCACCCTTACCCAAATCATAAGTATGTACAAAGGAATCTGTTAATTTTATAAGCCATATTGATATACATAATAAAAAACGACGAACATAGCACAAGCTTGTGTTACCTGTTATTCGGCTAAATATAGTGAGTGACTCTTTTATGGGGCAAGAAAATGTGTATACTTCTACAAGCTTCCAGAAAATGTTATAATATTACTCCAAACGACATTTAAAAATGTAGCTTTTCACTTTTGTGAAGCAGTAAATTTGCTCAAACAAGAGTAACAAGTACGGTCAAACAAATTGTGCAGGTTACTAGTTAATCAATGAAATGCAATTTATTCCTAGTTCATACAATGAGATGTCACTTAACGCTAATAAATTCAACCATGTCTACTTTTCTCTGAACAGAGTTTTCACGATCGTAGTTATAAAATAAACAATCAGTTAATTAATGAGACGGGGACATAAATAAAATAAATATATTTATTATAATCTGCGTATTAATATTCACGTCGATAAAGGTAATATTGCGCAAGAGAATTTAAATGCATTTCCAGCGGAATTGAGATTTTTAATTCATAAGTTTGGTCTTTTACGCTTTCGCTTAATAATAAAGACGGGGTTTTCTTACGATTTAGAGCCTTTAGAACAAGATCTATTTTTGCAAAATTATTTCATATTCGATACTATTTCCTCGTTTGTCAGTTCCCGAATTTTCGTATGTTGTTACATATATGCAACAGTAAGATCTAAGATCTCCCATTGTTATGGGAGATCTTAGATCTTACTGTTGCATCCCATTTTTTAAGTACGCTACACTTTTTACTAAATAAAGGCTATGTGTGCATTGACCATGCTGTTACTCGTTTGTGACTTGCAGTTTCTGCAAACCAGTGTTTTCCCTGCGAGTCTTTTGAGACATTTTTCCCAGGAGTGTGTTTCTTCGCAGTGACTTCAAACATTATCCGCCTCCCGCCAGATCGCCCTTGTATAACCGAAGCCAAGACACCTCACGCACTGTACTAGTGAAGAATGGTCGTCTACTGGTTTTCTCTGGAGAGCCTATGTATATCTTTATTGGCTCTATAAAACTATTATTCACTGGAGAGATACCTAGAGCCCCGATTAATATTCGTAGGGGTTCCATACCCTCTCACGGTAACGCATTTTTATTGTGTTTTCTTTGGTGTCGATACTTTGCTGGCGTTTTTTCTGCGCTAGCGCTTTCAACAACTTCTGCATCTTTGAATGAATTCATTTTATTACCTAATATAAATATTTACAGAATTTGAAAATGTAATAATGTATACCTATTATATAAAATAGTAAAGTAAGTAAAGTTTATAAGAAAAGTAGACGAAGCTATGTTTCTGGATCTTTTATCTATAACGCTGTTCTTTCTTCACTTCTGCCATTATTTTTAATTACAAGTTAGTAGTTAGTACACATACCAATTACTAATTAATACCAAGTAATAATTTTATAAATGCCATTTAAATAAATTAAATCATAACGAGAATTGCAAAAAAGATCTAAGTAAAAAAATATTTATATTTATATGTGCAATAAATTCAATGGCTGTTTTTTCATTTTATTTTATTGGTAGATATGATATATGATATGACATGACATGATATGACGAGACATGACATAAAATGACACGACAAGACACGACATGACACGACACGACACGACACGACACGACAACACGCGACGCGACACGACACGACACGACACGATACGATACGATACGATACGATATGATATGATATGATGTGATATAAATCGAAATTCATTATTTAATTTAATATTTAATTATATCGAAAAACGTCTTTTCCTACAATGGTTAAAAACTTTACGAACGCTCTTCCGTAGCTTTATAGCTTTCGCATTGGCTCCAACAGAAGCACAAAGTCGGTAAACAAGTTGTCGGATCCGGCTCTGCTATATATAATTCAAAACATATAACACAAAAAGACCAATTAACGTAAATCCTACATAATCGAAAATTGATAAAAAACAACACATCTTATATTTTGTTATTGTTATTTTATTTTGAACTAAGATAGATATAACTAACAGCTATTGAAATGAATTAGGAATGTAAAAAAAAGTATGTTTAACTTAAGTAAAATGGTATCTTTGACGCTCTCTCATAAAAAAATCTTAAGAGATCTTTGTTTCGCTGACATAAGAATTATCATGGGAGATTCACGAAAAGTAGAACTGAACATAATTATTGTTTATAATGTTTTACTAACGCGTTGGTAGTTATGATGTTAGATTTTATATATTTTAATGTACATTTTCGTATCAAGTTATTTGAGGAAATATTTCAAAATGACGCGAAACGAAATGACGTTGATAAGTAATTTATTCGTTTATGTAAATTAAAAATATATATATACGTAAATTATAACGCAAAATATTTAAAGGTGACGTAAAGTATGATGAGCTAATTATCCCTTCTAAATTTGTATATTTTATGATATTTACTTCACATAATTTAACTTTTAACCGTAATCAATCCTGCCTTATAATTGTACCTTATTTTTTTTATTTAAAAAAATCAAGCGCTTCATTTCAATAATTTTAACATACTCATACATTTCAATAATTTTAACACACAATTTCTTTATATGACGCTAAGTGGAACAGAACAGAACTGTATAAATTACTATTTTCCTGTTAGTATTTAAGTTGCGAAGAATCTTCTATTGATGAGCACAAGATTAAATACGAGTATAGAATACATAAATAAACTAATATAAGGATGTAAATAATATTATCGATATTTAGTCATTAGTACAAGTGATACAGGCTAATAAAAAGTATCGTTATGTCGTTGTAGGTGCAACACTAGCTACGAAACAAGAACTGTACATTGAGGTTTGAACATTCGGACGTATAGCAATGTAAAGAGCAGACGTATGCGAAATAAAACTAACAAGATGTCTGCTAAACACGTCATCGTCTTGTTTCTTGTTCAGTTCGTATTATTTACGCGTAAGTACTTAGTGTTGCTAGTTTTTTTGTTGATCAAATAGTGAAATGTTTAGTGATTTAACCCTAGAAAAATTAGTTCGATGGTATGTAAAATTCTATAATTTTAAGATTGCCAAGATGTTGCGAAATTTTTTCGTAAGGACTACCAATACAACGAGAATACGAAAACATTCTACAAATTCCACACAACACATCGGACTTGGGAGGCTGCAAAGGAAAGATGCGAGTTTGAAGGTGCATCACTCTTTTATCCCAATGATGAGGACGAAGCCATGTCGGTGCTTGATTTCTGGAACAGAACACAACCATTTTCATGGATATTCATTGGTGTCTCAACACCAAATGTTAAAGAAGTCTTTGAGACTGTAGACGGTGAGTGTGTATTTAATCATTAGTTTACGGTCTTAACATTTGTAATATAAGAAATGAACAGAAAAAAATTTAATTGTATTGTTGATATAATCGAGCTTTTATTGTCTAGGGTTTATATAAAAGCTGATTTCCAGTACTGTTGAAGTTACTGTTTTTATTTATATTTTTGTGATACAATGATAAAACTCGTATTTTAGAGGTGATCTTCTTGAACATTTACAATACACATCTACATATGTTAGAGGTCAAAGATGCGAGGAGCAAACGTCATCGTGATAAAATCTGATTGACTATCTTACTAAAATATTTTTAATGAATCAGTATTGAATATCTACGTCTTATCATTATGTTGTTTTTATTGTTGAAATATGGATTTGGATAGGAAATTATACTATAAAATAAGTTAAAACTTTTGGTAGGAAAATCCTATTTTTCTTGTATATGCATGATCAACTTAACAAATAGTTTTGAAATTGATGTCTGTTTGTTTGTGTATCTCGCTAAAATTATTCGACGAATTAAGTTAAAATTCAGCATGATGAAGTCGGTTGTTCGTTGTTGCTTTTGAAACAATCCTTATTTCTACCACAAATATTTTTTTGTGCGGAATAAATTTATTAAATTTTTTTAGTTAGACAAAAGAACCTTTTATTTAAATATCGACAATCATGTTGGTTCTATAAGATACGGTCGACATGACGATACACAATTGAATAATTTCTTACTGGATAGTTTCTAACTTATTTACTGTAAATAATAGGTATGAGATAAATTACAGAACATTATGGATAAGTAGTAATACACTTGATTATATAAGCGACCCAAATGTGTATGTCTTAATTCAGATTTCTTACTTGTACCAAATTCATCAAAATTATTGGGTTTTACCCATGCACGTTACATGGCATAATAGTTTACCGTTTCATGTGATTAAAAAAAAAACTTTCGTCGCTCATATTACCATACTTAGAAAGAAATTTACTAGCATTCGAGGCAAACAATTTTGTACAATAATAAACAGCAGTTAGTTTATTTTTCTTTTTATTACATTTCATTAACTAAGAGTGATTTAATATTATTAATGTTTTCCGTTATTTTTGTGGTAAGAGGAAGTAAAATAATGTACGAGTACTAATAAAGTTGTGTTCAGACAATATTTTTATTAACTTTAATTGGTTTTTAAGAGCATAGGTAACGTAGGCTTGTCCATGTAATACAAGTAATTATTTGTTTCCTTCAAACAGGTTCTGTAAGATCATTGACATACAATGAAAATTACGTTATATCGTATGTATATTAAATGATGAATCATTGGAATTTTTACACTTTTTTTGTTGTGGTTTTACATTCATTTTACCATATTAATATAACTTTTCTGTTAGTCATGGGGTTTATATTGGTCTTGAATGCATTGTTCCTTTAAATAAAATTTGTTTTGTTAAGGTATAATTATAAATAATGTGTGATATTTCAGGTCTAGCTATATCGCAGGTTTACGATAGATGGGGTCGCGGTGAACCAAACAACGCTGGCGGTCAAGAAGGCTGTGTGGTTATGAGGATTGACGGCACACTCAATGATGATCAATGTGGAAAGACTTTCCCATTTATTTGTAAGAAGACTTTGAACAGCTTGGTATGGAATATGGCATGTGACTTGCCCGACCAATGTAAGTTAAACTATTATTAAGAGATTTTTATTTGAGCCTAGATTTTCCATATGATTATTAGATACCTTTTCTCAAAGTTTGGTTGCTATTGGTTTCTAAACGTTTTAATAATTATTTATAAAATAATATATTTACAAGAAAAAATATAACACCGTATAATATTTTAACCATGTCTGTTTTAAATCAGGTTACCATTAGTTTCAATATTAAAAAAATCCCAAAGAGATGAATATTATGGACCCTTATTAACATCAACACAGAAACACAGTTAACAACACATTTTTTTCCAGCATATGAATACACTCCACTAGGCAGATGCTATAAATTCCATTTAGAACCTAGGAGCTGGGAAGATGCTGTTACAATCTGTAACGCGGAGCAATCTTACCTTGCAGTAATCAACTCAGATGAAGAAGCAGAGCTTTTAGTCAATATAACAAAAAACGCGCCGAAAGACCAAGTAGAGGACACAGACTTCATGAGTGGAGCAGTGCACTTAGGATTTAAGTTCAATCGAAGATGGAGGACTATAAAAGGTATGGGCTTAACAAAAGCGCACATATTCTCTATAAACCATAAAAATAACTTTATTTAGAAGGTCTATTTTTAGAAAGCTTACCTCTTATTAAACAAAAATTATATAGGGTTTTCCTGTATCCAAAGCTGTCTTTGGGTTTTATTTCCCATCGAAGCTTGGTTTTTTTCATTCCTATTGGAGTAGTTATTGTTCCTTACTCAGGACAGAATATACTATGTGGAATAAACTATATGGTGTTTTTATGTTGAAAATAATCTTAATATATATAAATTACGTGTCACGTTGTTTGTCCGCGATGGACTCCTAAACTACTTAACCGATTTCAATCAAATTTGCACACCGTGTGTAGTTTTATCCAACTTGAAACATAGGATAACTTACGTCTTAATTTTAAGTCACAATATTATTTTAAATCAAAATATTGTTATTTCGTTATAGGCCTTGATAAATTTACTTGCATTTTAAATTTTTTCCTTTACTTAGCGGTCGGGGGTTTTTTTAATTTGAATTTTATTTTTTCTAATACCGTGACTTCTTAAATAGTTTACTACAATGTAATAGGTATATCCAAAACCTTAGCAACCACAGCAACGCGTGGCCGAGTCTGCTAGTAGGTTTATAAAACATAGAACGCCATTTATAAAACAATTTTAATTTTACAGCCAAGTAACAATAAATACGATTAAAAGACAAACACCGATTGACTCATAAGTTAATTATCCCTGTTATTTAGTAATTATGTCTATTCAACCTCGCAGAGTTCTTACAACCGAATAATATAGAGTCAGTAGTAGTTTAGTAGTTAGTATATAAAGAAATATATATTGTTAAACAATCTTATGCTACTTGATTTACCAGGGTATTTCCCTTCGTTCAAACAGGTATCGCTGGAAATTCACTCATTCAATCTTAACTATCCTTTTATGATATTTATTAAAATTCCCACGAGGTTTCACGTTACGTAAATGGCTTTATGATTTCTTTTTTTGTAGGTTGTATAAGAAAAACGAGTTTTTATATATGTTTTGTTATCACATTTTGTATTTACTTTTTTTGTTTTACATTTTTTTTTGTTTTTTTTTTTTGTGATTATTTAAATGTATGTTTCTATTATTTTTGACAGGAGAGAGTTTACTTAGAAGTGGATACGCAAAATGGGGAACAGGACAGCCAGACGGGAAAGGTGAAGAGGAATGTGGATCTATGTTTTACAATGGAAAACTGAATGATATATCATGCAATCAGAAATGTTTCTTTATATGTGAACACGAACCTGCCATTTTGAATGCGGAATACGACTTCAGGTTTGGCCAAAGCAACTAATTAAATTGTGAGGTCTGTTTATAAGCAGTGGGAATCGAATCCTTAATTCAGTTTTAATTTAACTGATATATATTTTTTTGTAAATTAAGAAATACCTGACTGACTGATTCAGTTTCGATGTAGCATTTAGTGTTATTTAAATATTGAACTGCATTTTTACTGATAGGATGCAGTTCATTCTTGGTCCTGTGTCGGATCAAATGAATGGAAATAAGATTAGAAGGTGAGCCTGCAAGCATGATGAGTACAGAGTGAGGGCTATAGTTCAAATTATTGTTTTATGTACATATCTCATACGTTGCCATATTTTAATAAAACTTAAATAGCATTAATAATATATTTTATTTTTCTGATAAATTCATTATCCCTTATTACGAAGCGGTGTCAATTTTTTTATTTAAAAAATACGTTATCTATTTTGGCAATAACTTTTACAGTATTTAATACGTTGAAATTAATGATAGAACTTGTAATTTACCAGATAACCACTGCCTTTCACAACAAATTGAGTAAAACCTTAAAATGTATATATTAAAAATATAAAAAAACTTACACTTAACTTACAAAAAAAATATTATAGAAACATAAGATATAATTGGCACACAAAATGAATAAATCTAAAGTAATGAGTAAAGTAGATAACCTGTTCCTTGATCTTTGACCCATGAACCCACCTCCGTACGTTATCTTTTAAGATATGTTAGTACACACACCAGTCCTATGATTTTATAAAGACGCATATATCGTATTCATAAGCTCAAGAATTATAGAAATACAAAATAATAGTTATGTAAAACTATTAAATAAAAAACATTAATAAATTCATGTAAATCAATGTTTTTTTAGTTATTTTGTTAAAATTATTGTCATATCTTTTTCCGATTCTTTTCCAGACGTGTCGTCATAAAAAATAATTCATTTATTATCTTTTTTGATTAGTCATTCATATTTTCAATTAATATATTCAATCATCACGGAATACGGCTTTTCTAACCAGAGGTAGAAACTTCACGAATACTCCTCCATAGCTTAAAAGCTCTCTCAGAGGTTCAAATAAAAGCACCATCCAGTAGACCAGTAGTAGGTAAAAGAATAGACTTACTAGTAAATCTATGACGTATAAACTGAAATAGAAATTATTACTTTATTTAACGATGTTAATGACAAAATATATCATCTTATACTCATACATATAATTTAGTATTTTCACTTAAAACGAAGATGGCTTATAAAATACTTACATGTTGTTATGAAGTTTTGCTTTTGGGAGATTTTCTAGCTTTTCCTTCAAACAATATATTTTGCCGCCTATCATACAGCTTTCTATATATGGACCTATATCTATTATTTTTAAATCCATTGGGAAAGTTGCGAAGTCTGCATTGTTCAGTTTTCTTGCTAAATCTTTGAAATTGTGTGTGTCGAACCACCATTCCCTTGTTGTAAAATATTGTAGTACCTCAAGACCCACTGAGATCCGGTTTTGTATTCGAACCATGCTGCAATTTGTTTTAACATGCACTTAATTATTAATCTCTGATATAATATGATAGGGGCTTAAATAATCTCAGTGTAATATGTGTTATAAGTAGGAGGAAATAAATTACATTTCTTGAGAACACCTAAATGGTATTAAATTCAATTTCTGCGTTTGTGTATCTTTTGGAAAATTTATAATATTTCTGCCCCTTCTATTTTCCTTTTCGGGGAAATAAAAATAAAATAACTTATATAAGCGGATTGCTAAGTGACAAATAATATTTTGTTCTAGGAAATAATGCTGTTGGACAATGTCTTGAAAATATTAAATTGTGCATTTCTTGTAAGATGCATGTAAATACGGGTGGAAAAAGTTGTATGATTGCAACAATATATTGATTAGATACTATATTAGATTAAGATAAGATAAGAAAAAAAACCTATTGATACTCACAATCTCTTCTGACCAAATATGAGCATCAAGAAGTCAATGAGATATGCTGGAATAATGTGATAGAGGAAGACACACAGTTCATGAACTAGTTTATTATGTCGTATGTTACCATCGGGATACCACAAAGGCATTTCAAACGGATATTTGCGGACAGTAGCCTTCCCTACGTCAAGTACCTCCTTCCAAGTATTGTTCCTATCGTCGCCTGTGGTTAGATTAAACACAGGTATTGCTTCTGATCTGTAATGTAGCAGTTAGTTAGATCATTTTAGCAATAAATAATATTACTAAATGTTAAAATTGTTTTACTTTATCGTCATATAAAAGCATGTCTCAGGTCTAATACTTAAATTCAAAAATATCTTTACCTTTCAGTTTTATTAATATAGTACGGAATAACTATAATGGCGTTAATAGCAATGTCGACTGGTATGACCTCAGCGTGATAGTGTCCATAGCAATGCATTGATCTGATGACTCCTTTACCAGCACCTATCATCAACCCTATTGGTCCATTAAGGTTGTCCACCCAACCAGGGCTCGGCTCTTTAAAACTTGGCGTTACTGTAATTAAAGTAAAGTCATTTAATGTTTACCGGAACTTAGTACAAAGTGTTCGAATATATAGCATTTTTTTTGTTCCCGCCCTGCATAAGTTATGTCACTTTGTAACTTAATAAACTAATAAGTTATCCAACTAGTTACGTTAAGTCTTTATAAAAAAATCAGCTCCTATTTGGCAAGATCTAAAAATTTCATTAATAATATAGGTAAGCGTTCATACCAATGCTAGGCCGGACTACTACTGCGGGTAGATCCGGGTAACTCTCCTTAACAAGGGCTTCAGCTAACCGTTTCGAGTAAGTATAGGAATTGGGGTGCTTCTGCATCAAGGAGGGTGCTAAAAGGTTTAGCTGTTCGTCTGTCATCCAAGAAGCCGCGCGAAGTACTTCGTGAGGGTCAGAAGGTGGTGCGTGTACCTGAACATAAGCAGTTTTCTTCTAAAGTCGTTACTATACAAGTTAATACTATAAATATATATATATAAATAAGTTAAAAGAGTATTTAGGAAGTTTCTTGCTGGTTCTACTTCAAGGAACTAACTTTTAGAACCTTGCAACTACTGTCTGGTTTTTTATAAGTGTAATATGTGTTTGAAAATATCTATAAACATGTATAACCATGTTAAGGTTCTCTAAATTTATATAAATATAGAATTAAAAATAAACCGATACAGGCAGGGATTCAAATTCGCGACCTCTGGGAAACTGTCCAGTAATTCTACCAATTGAGCTACCGTATCACTGTCTGCCTCGGTAAAGTACGCATTCTATACATATGCCTATTTGAAATAAAAAACCAAGACTTTCGCTAACTTAAGAAAAAGGCTAACGCGCAGGTCACATGTTGGGTGTTGTGTGAAATTAAATTTAAAGTTTTACCGGAAATACCGGCTATGATATTAGCTGACAATAACAATTTAGAAGGTTAAAATAATCAACATAATATTACACGTATAATTAATTGATAAAGTTGAAGCATATTTACCGTTTCCGCCATTCTCTCATAATCCGGGTAACAAAAAGCAGTAGACAAATGTATAAAGGCTACTAGTTCATCCATTTTCTTGGCGACTTCTATCACTCGGAGGGTACCTTTCGTGTTCATCTCCAGACCTTCTTTCAAGGGTGCTTCTAGTCTCAAAGTGGCAGCGAAGTGAAATACTATTGACACCTTAAACACATAAAAGAACCATATTAATATAATAAAAAAGATTTTACGGTAGTGTTTTTGTTATAAAATAATAATAAATTGAAGGTCAATTTTGATATTTCCATTTTAAATTTTTAGAGGCTAAAAAACAGGAATTAATTGATCATCATCAATATAAATTTGATTATAATTAAAAGCTTTAGATATATTTTTATTACTCCTACCTCTTTATATATTTCTTGTAATTGTTTGTTGTCTATTCCTAGGTTGTCATACTGAATATCACCAGCTACCGCTACGAGCTTTTTCATAACATGAGGCTTCTCTTCTCGTATTCTGGAGAATAACTGAAATGTATAAATTGATGACATTGAATTAAGTTTCATAAATAAATAGTATTTACAATATTTGTTTTAAAACCTTCATCTTATTACAAATATGTACCGAGTAGTTAGAGAATTATCGTAATCCATTAAACAGTTTTAGAGATTATCAAGTTAACCAAAGAAGTTTTAAACAAACGCATAAACAATATTGTTTTATATAAAAGAAAGTTACCCAATACACAAATAAAAAATAACGCTCGAATACTCACAGGTAGTTGCCACATATCCTCAATCCTCGTTTCCGGGGACTTCCCGCGCTTACTGCGCACGAGTGCGTACACGCAACCTATGTCTGGCACGCTATACAACAGTTTCTCTATCAAAACCTTGCCCATGAGACCTAGAGCACCCGTTACAAGGACCTTACGTCCCTTGTACCAGTCATTCACTTCTGACGCCATTTTGACCTATAATTTATTAAATGTAGCTTATTTAATCAATTTTATATAAATATTATATAAATAAACACGAATATACTAAAGAATATTTTCTGTTTATAATATTAAATGAATACGGCTCTTACGATTCATTTAAACCTTGTGAATGTCAAATGCAAAATACAAGTTTAATATTTATTTATGAATACAAGCCTGTATAAGTTTAACGGCCTTAACTGTCTGTGCTATATCAATACATACTTATAATGAGATAAGTAGCTGTATCTGTACTTTGCTTATAATAAATTGTACTTCGGAGAATGTTCATAAATTATAACACATTTTTCTATTATTATTTAAAATAAATTCATAGTTAATATGTAGAGATCACAACCAGTCTTTATTATACTCTATAAAAAGTATTTTACTTTTTAAAATCAGAAATTGCTTTGCTAACACGTTTTTTTCTTAAGCGCGTGAATAAAATATCATATGTGTTTGTTTTATTTATATCTCTCTATTTCTTTAATTTGGAAGTATTTTTTTAGTATCTCGCTGAAACCAAGCGGCATTATTAAATGTTTAAATATATTCACTTGTTTTTTGGCTAACTGATCAATCATACTAACAATCGTTAAACATTCACAAGATAAAAAATATATAACCTCTATCTGGTATATCTACAGTCTATATAGTAGGTAGTTTTTAAAATCATTGATCTTTGTAACACCACTCAGCTTAAAGTAAAAAATACACAAAAAAGACGTCGATATGATAACCAACTGTTGCGTTGGTAGAGTTTCCATATTCTTTATTCGTTCGAATTTTCCTTTTGTTTCAATTTGTGCAATCCAGTCAACTTATAAAATTGCTATTAACAAAGTTCAGGGCTAGATTTTATCCATTGCCTGCCTGTTCTGTAAATGAGTAAAAAAAGCACCCATTTGGGACCGCAATACATATTGGGTGCTTGCTCCATAGTATGTAGATGTAATTACCCAAACTACTACTTTAAAAAAAAACGTAATACATGTTAACGTTTACGTGAACGCAGTCGCTGATGCAAAGGTATGCAAAGTTAAAATAAATTTATTCAGAAAAATTTATAAACACAAAACTTTGTAGTTTAAATCTAAAAGCTAAGAAGTACATTTAGTACAAGTAGAACATTTTATCTGTAAATGTATATTAATATATAAATTAACTATAATCTCGTGTTAGGTTATGTTAAAAAAACCGTAAAAATAAACCTGTAAAAAAAACAGAACAGAACAGAACCCGCTACCTCTGAATTCCCTGCTCGTATCGGTTTATTTTTCATGTTGTTATGTTCACTTGATATACCTACTCATATTTATACAACGTTTAGTAAAAGATGTCATTGTTATTCATCGATCTCTAGCTTTCATACAAACTTGTAATGTAATTTTAATGTTGGTCCATAAAACTAAACGAAAAATGTAATAATTTTAATAATAATATGTACCTACCGCGTATGTAACGGTAACATATCATAAGTACTTTTAAGGCGCGTAACCACATTAGTAACGTTTCGTAAGTTCGTGATTATGTAATGTATGAGCCTTGCGGGATCCTCAGTTAAATTACACTTTACCGCAAAAACAGAGTTGAGATCATGTTCTACGTTCTAACACTGTATATGGTTGTGTCCAACCTAAAGTTCTACAAAGTAATTATATACGAATGTAACTACATTTTTATAATACCAGAAAATGGTTGTAATGGAACTTTGTATCGAACTGTTTTTGTATTTAATTCATAAACATTCAAATAAATTCTATATCCTTATTAGTATAATACTATACTTGTAAATATACTATTGATTACTTTTGAAATAAAAAAATGTGATATAAAAAGTATTGAATTAAAAAACTTGACTCATTAAAAACCTTTCATAGTCTGATGAATTACGTGGGAACTAATTATTGTTTCTAACTTTCAATAACTGTTTTACGTAAGACTAAAAAATGCTTGTCATTGAGTCGATGAGCCAAGTATTAAGAGCTCCTGACAGGTGAAATTATAATTTTATAATGAATAAGAATGATTGTAAATAATTGAGAAAAAATCAAGATTCACCGCGGCTTCAGTAGAGCGCGAACAGCATTTCTTAGCATATGACTAAAATGTGATGATGGTAAATGGATTTTACTGAGTATTGTAGCATTGATTACGATTTATATAGTTTATCAAAAATACGATTTAGAGATATAAACATTCATACCTCTTTACTTATACATTAGTAAAAAATATACTGTGTATGTGTGGAGTTTGAGAATATTAATGTTTTTTAGGTTTTTTTACAAGTTTGGATTAATTGACAAAAAAATCTTTTATGTTTTACGGATTGTTTTTTACATAAATATAAGCAGGTAACATGTTTAATGTAACTTTTGATTAATTTATTATTATCCAAATAAATGGCACACTTATATGTTATATTTTACATTCATGCCATTTTTTTTTCCAACCTATACGAAAATCTATATTCTAATTAAAGGAGACAAGATATTAATATTATTACAATAACAATTATTTATTTCTGTCAAGGCAAGAGCGCGTTCTGTTCTTACTGAGGTATATGTGGATATATTGTTTTGTTTTATCTTAAATAAAATCTTACATTGTGGTCCAAATAGAGGTGACCTTCTCTAACATAGTTGAACTTTATGTACTTCGGTATAACCTTGGGCAAAAGGAAACTAAGTATGTACCTACTTCTATTCTATTGCAGTCGCTACAATTAAAAATATTAAGTAGTATTTTATATAATACATAGGTTTTATATACATAACATACATTATTTGGATTATACTTAATCATCATTATTGTTATTATTTTGGATAATAGGTAGGTACGTTAGTAATCCTAAAAATCTAGATATTAAAGACTCCGCTGACTAAGTAGGTACATGCAATACAAATGTATGATTTATGTAACTGTACGCACATTTCAGTACTTTCAAATGTATCCAGTTTTTATTTTTAATAAATAGCTCATTATAATCTAAAATTAATACATAATAAAATTAAATTTATAGATCTATATCTATCACAGCATCAAGTTCTTATTACGAGTTTTCATCATAGAGAAAGTTTGCTCGGAACCTTCCACTCCCGCAAATCTTACATAATCAGGTTAAATTTATTTGACTTACTACTAGAAATAATGTATTAGTCAATATTATTTTAACATGTTTTTATATTATGCTTAATGTTGGTAAAAAACAAGAATTGAAATCATGGGTTTGACTAAATGATATGTTAATTCCGTATCAGGTTTGAAAATAAAATCGAATTTAATAGCAATATTTTTATTTGCCGAATAAAGTTATTATACTAACACTTTTTTATTGTACTTGTAGTTATGTAAACATCTAAAAATAATGTATAACTATAAAAATGTAATTCAATGACCAATTTGATACAATTATTTAAAGTTTTACGTATATTTTAATTATAAAATATAAAATCGACTTACGTGTTCACAATCTTTTTTTAATACAAAAACCTTCTATTACTGTTATTATTAAGTAACATTCATACACAATAACAACTAAACAAACGGTTTATTAGGTAACCAAAGACTGCTAAGCGCAAGTGTGCGCAAGCGCCGACTGAGGAAAACTTACGATCTAACTTACCTAGTAGGAGGTTACTTAATATGAGTTAGCGAATAGAAAATCACGTTAATTGATTTTTTTTACGCATTGGATAATCAATACAAACGAAAATTATATATTGTTTTTAATGTTTTCTCTTCGTAATTATGTATGATCAGGAAGTAAATTGTGAAAGTATTTTCATTTGTTATATTCTGAAAAAAAATCTTATATACACAAACTTTATGTATATCAAAATAGATTTTTATAGAATTGAATATCAGCTATTTTTTATAAGAGGCGGTTCAGACAGATTATTGAAAAGACTTATTCATAATTTATATAATACTTAACTTATATTAGGTGCAAATAATTTCTGTAACGTCTCTTATTATCAAAAATATGAAATTGTGGGTATATTTGTAATAGACTTCTTTTGAAACCACCACGACGCCACCTGGTACACCTGACGCCACCTGGTACATATTAATGAATTTATATAGCGATCGGCCAAGTCATTAGCTTATACAACGTCTTCAATATCTACTTTACTTACAACAGGGTTTTATATAAATTGTGTAATCTTCACATAGATGGCGCTATACACAAACATGTACTATTTTATAGCTTTTTAATGGCACTTTTTATTATAATATAGGTATATAACAATTTATAGTTTATAAATTCTCCATGGCTTATATAACATATTAAAACAGAAACATCTGCAAAAACTATTGACTTATTTACAAAGGAATATTTATCAAATCTCGTAAGTCTGACCTAATAACAAAATCATAAATCTACGGTTATTTTAAGTTAAATGTTATTGGTTATGGTTCAACAATAATTTTCATGGCTCTTTAATGACTTGTGAACTCCAAGGTACCGGCAAAGAGAAAGTTGTCTACCTCCTGAGCTCAAGTAACCCACACATCTTCGACAGTGTAGCGTAAATTCGGTTCCATTGAAGTTCATAGTCGTAAGGACACAAGCATGTGCAGACCACGTAATAACTCGTAAATAAATGTTCAATTTTATCGCCTAGTAGTGAATGTGGTATAAAAACGTTAGTGAGGTATTAGTTACTGAGTTATGGTATCTATGTGCATCGAAAGTTTGATAGGCTAATCAAATTACAACGCCAAGCAAGTTTTTTGTAGGTCGGTTATGTTCACTAGTGCTTATCATATGATATATCACCTGGTTGCCCCCGGCCTTGATATACGATATGGTAATTCGATCGTCAAGAAGTGGAGTTGAAGTACAGTGTATCTTATAATTAACTTTTCCATGTACAGTTGTTATCTGGACCCACAAAGTTAAACACGTCTTCATGTGCTGTGATGCGTCGAAAGGAGTTATCTCTGGTTCCAGGTGGCAAGGGAAGAAGTTTAATTGCTACAAGAGCAAATCAACAAGAGCAACGTAGAATGCAAGGCCCACGTAGTCATCTGCCTAGGAGCTATTCTTCACCTGCTTCTCAAAAAGAAAAAAGTCCCGAGAATACACCTAAAAACTATATTTTGAGGAGCTTTTCTTCTCCCGAACCTAATCATAAAGCAAGTCCCAAAATTTCTGAATCTCTTTACCTACCAAAATTGGATGGGGCCAGAAGTGAATTAGATTCTGATTCCGAAAATTTCGACCAATTTGAAGAAAACTTATTGGACATCGATGCAGATAATTATGATTATTATAATCAATACCAGAAAAATCCTGAAATAGTGGAGCCTAAGAGGATTCTAACGACAATGCTTCCTGGTAGTGGCTTACAAAGAGTTGCAATTAGACCAATAACTTCAAACCGAATTCAGACTACCATGACAGCCACGAAGCAGCCGAAAAAAGAAAATAAAAGTGAGTACTAATATGTTATGCATATAGTGACACTAGTCTTTTAATTATAATTATTCACAAGAATGTAGGTTAAGGCAATTCAACGTCATATTGTTCATGTCACCCACGCAAAAACAATTGTAATACTAACGGATTAATACTTATAGTAAGGTCATGGTTTATAAATTAATAACGAAGTCGACTACTTTTGTTAGTTTATTATTCTCAAAAAAATTACTTACCTAAACTGTGATTGCAGATTTAAAATGAAATGGACAACAAAATATAAAGATGAATAATGATTGAACGAAAATAGTTTTGTCTATTGAAGTAGCTGTCAACCTGACAGTTTAGCCACATACTATCAAAATATGCAATTATTGTAACCAAGTTTTAAATAATGTGAATGTAAAATGCTAAATGCTCTGTAATATTTATTTCTTTCAAATTTCAATGCAGGGTTGAACCGTTTAAATTTTCGGCCCCTTATCGTCAAGATGCCAAGCCAGATTACTGCAGAACCTGAGTGTGAGTCTATCCTAGGACTGGAAGAGTTACAGACCTCGCCAGAATTTGAGCTGGAAGCAGCAGAGTTAGATCGAGAACTGGATAATGCGGAGGAACACTTGAAGAGGGAAATTGCTATCGCGGCTGCAGAAAGTGACTTTGAAACGGTATGTACTTCCTCTGTAATTTAGTTATTCTATTATGAGAATAGTCATCACTAACATAAGTTTGTACTACTAGACAATTTACAAGATTGTAAATTATCACTTTCGGTCCATATCTATGTATTTTTTTTTTTAACACATTAATAATATCATTTAAATCATTATAATTCATCCCAATAATTCATCGGTATATTAAATTTTTATCACTAATTAATAAGTTATAAACATATATTATTTCACATGACTTCAACCTAAATTAAAATGCTGGGATTGGCAGAAAAATAAACAAATCAAAAGCATAAAATTCGATTTATATATAGCATTGGTCGGCGCCAGAATTTTGTTTACGACTCCCATATAATACGAGATTACCAGCGTATAGTTAGTCACTAATATTTTGGTATAGTGTAGTCAGAAGCAACTTAAACATTGAATATATTCATTTAAGACTGTCTCTATCGTAATAACCGAACAATTTTATTTCTGGCTTTAATTATGATATAACATCTGCAGTTACATAAAACTTCACAAAAAGATATAAAAGTAAAAAACTTTGTTAAAATACCATTGAAAGCTGTTTTTCATGTTCACGTCGCCGCGTCGCGTCGGTGTGAAAGCCGCCAACAAAGCACGCTAAAAGCTCGCGTGGCCCAGTTTTCGTTCCATCAAAGATTGCGACACACAGACGGCCCAAATTTTACAAAGCTATCAAATATCACTATATGTATATATTTAGTGTGACGACTAGAGTACTACAACTAATAATATGCTATCCAGAATTTTAAGGACACACATACAAACAGATATATATAACATAATAAACTGTCTTCTGTACGCGGTTTCGCTTTCGTTTAAGTAAAACCAGAAATATATTTATCGAAATATAATCCAAATATATTTATTCAGTGAAAGTTCACAATCGTAACACAAGATAGAAAACTTTAAAAAAATTCATATCATTACCGTACAAATACCCTCTAACAAACCCTTAAAATTTCTAAAAACACTAAATATATTTTATATGACTAGATTTCTTACAAGAACGCTATACAATCATTTTAATATGTGTGTATTTACTTGTCTTAAAAAGACGGTTTTCCATTTAATGTTTCAGCCAATGTTTACAATAAAACCGTTATAACGATCATCTCAATCAAATAGAATCTTAATTATAAAAGGCAGCCTGGTGAAAAATTTTACGTTCCTAATTGTCCTGCCGGAGATTCTTGTCATTTCACCCTTTGGAACCGTACAACTAAACACTGAAGTTAGTGAAACGTAGGCTTATAAAAAATAAATAATATTAAATAAATAAAAAAAAAAATGTAACTAGACAGTATTTTGGCACAACCCTAACTAACTAACTGTCTAATCTAGCTGATATGTGAGTGAGTGAGTCAGTTAGTTAGGTATCATTTACTTTTGATCTCTGTTTTTTTAATTATTACCGGAGTAACATTACTACGCGTTGCATGACGTTTTATAACACAAGCACGTGTTCTTACTATAAAACTGCACTGGCTCGAGCGATAACGTGACGTAATCCCGCTCTTTAAAACAAAACGTTGTTTATAAGAATACATTAATTGTATTCCTAATTCAGCTCTTGCCAAATACGCAGTTCATCGTTTTCGTAGTGTGGTAACGGTTCTCCACTCGATAATTTAGTGTTTTGTTGTTACTCTGTGGTTATTGCGGTGTAATTAAATGCACGGAAACTGTAATATTGTGTCGCTATTGGTTACAACTCCGTTCCCGTGGCAGCTAAATGTAAACATCGCGTGATCGATAGCAGTGTTACTTAGGGACTTTTGCGGTGACGCTGTTGTATACTCAGAGTGTTTGAACCTCTTCACACACTGACACGTTTGAGCGGCTGCCCAGGAGGAATAGTGAGTGCGCCTTGACCTTGCGGTGCGGGGGCCGAGGCAAGCGGTGACGTCAGCACGGCCGGCACGCGATTCGGCTTTCGGGTGCGATCCTTAGCGGACGGCATCCGCGTAAACGGTGGTCAACGGGTTTCCAAAGTTTGCGTCAAAAATACCGGAGCGGGTGGGCGCCACGACGGTGAGCCGGGGAATCGCGACGCGCTCATTCCGCGAGCCGGCGCCGACGCCGACGCGCCTCGAACGATCGACCGACCGAACCGACTCCCGCCGACCGAGCCATCGCGACATGCTTGGACCTCGTCATGGGTAATGTGCAGTGCTGCGCTAGCGATCTCCAAAAGAGGAAATTGCCTAAAATACCAAAAATCAAGAAGAAAACCAAGAAAAAACAAAAGAAAAATTGTGAAAATATTAACGGGGTTGGTGGTGGTAAAGTAGATAATATAAGTAGTAGCAAAGTAGCAACAGTGGCGGAGGATACTTCTGAAGCGACAGCGCCTAAAGCGGCGCAAGCGCAGGCCATACCACCTGATATCAAATCAATGACCAAGTCGCAGGAGTCGTTGAACATGACACAGCCGAGCGATACCAGCTCTAGCAAAAGTGAGCCTCCGCAAAACGAATCCATGGCAGCGGCAAGGGAACGCTTCTTTAATCAGGTACATAAATATATTTTCTAATACTCGAGTCCCCTTTTAAACTAATAGGAACAAGAAACAAGCGCTCACCGGAACGAACTAATCCTCTTATCGTAGCGGAACGAATCGTACCGTCTCGCGGAGAGCGCACTGTTTTACATCATTTAATATGGTTCGTGATAAGGAGTGTTTAATGATATTTATTTTCTTAGGCTTATCTCAAGTGCATACCGAATAAATAAAACAGATGCCGTCATAACGAAGGTTTACATAACACTTTTAGCTTGAACTCGAATATATTCTTGCTACCTCGATATAAATACTAATGAAAACACGCAAATTACACATTTTCAATTAAGCGGGACTTAATCGTCAATTACTTTTTGTCTAATATAGTCAAAGATACAGCTGCATGTATAATGTTAAGAACCACTTGTGATTACAATACGTTATCTCTTGTTATGTATCCAGACGTAAAATATTTAAAGTTTAAATACAGGTTTTCCGTGATGATCTAATGTGCATTGATTAATTGTCAAGGATACTACTACGACCTCTCAAAGTGCCTTGAAGTTAAGTATACAACTAATAGACGTTTATCAAAATCTCGAAACTAGGAATTAAAATAGTACAATTGTGAATGAATTTAGCTTCAGACACTGGCTTAAAAATTATTATAAAAATTGTAGAGCCCTTATGTTTGTTAAAAATATGTATTGGATTGGATTTGGTGAATTTTAGAGAATATAGTCAAATATATACATACGAAATTATGCAACATTATTTTTATTCATTTATTCTTTATTGCACAATTTTACAAGAAGAAAAGTGTACAACAGGCGAATTAGATGCTATTTGCATTTTCTACCAGCCAATCGTATGAGGTACAAGAATTAACGTCTAGGATATTATCAATTATTTATCAATTATTTATGTATCATACAAAAATGTGTGTGCCTCTATCAAAACTGTTTAATTTCATTTGAATTTAGTAGGTGTGGTCTAGTAAAAGCTAGTTATTTTGTTAGCGGATACATTAATTTTGAGAGTTAAGACAAGGAAATGGTATAAGTCGTATCCTAATTTTACACCTTTCATGTAAAATGTTTGTTCTTCATAAATTAGTACACACTTATGTACTAATTTTAATTTATAAGGAACATTACTAAGAATGCAACAAAATATATTTACCGAATTATATTGTTTTATTAAAATGCAACGAACCCAGGGGGGGACTAAAATATCTACTAGGTTTGTAATAATATCGGTAAGCTAGATAGGTAAACAAAAAAAAAGTAAATCAACCATATTTATTTACAAGATTTCGAGTTCATACTATTAATTTTATTAAAATATTATCTTAGTAAATGAATTAAGTACTACGTACATGAACTCTACTATTGGTTGGTATGTAATCAATTGAAAATACATAATATATTGTATATAAATGACAGATAAAGTTTATTTATAAAGCGTCATATCTTAGAACAAAAGATATATTTTTTTTATTATTTATAAAATTCAGTACAAACATACTTCATAAACAAACGTCTTTATTATTGTATATTTATTTCTTTTTTATTATTGACATTTAATTATTGTATCTTTTGAAAACAACAACAAGAAATATAATAAAATATTTTTTATATGACAAAAACCTATGAACAACATGATATATTATATTTTAAGATAATAGATACTTGGTATAATGAATTCTATAACATGTTTTAACGTTTTTGACATAAACATAGTTCTTAGTTTTCTATTACTAACCAGATAAATTATTATTTATGTAGGTTTTTCTTTATTAATTATTACTTATTCATTTAAGCTATCACTTTCATGCTATAAATTGCAAACAAACAAAAAATAGCGTTAGAATTCTCTTTACAAAAAATATACCGTTTCAAATGAAGATTTGAAACAGTAAGTGGTATTTTCCTGTTTCAACGGTCACAGTTAGCAACGACGAAAGGATAGCTAATTGTGTAATTGTATATTGAAATTTGTTTAACTGTAATTGAGAACAAAATAAAATTATATCTAAAATCACTTAGACAAAAAGGGAAATTTCTACAAAATGTTTCCTCTCTCTGGCTCACTTCTTGGTATCAATTAAATCACCCACTTCACAGCATTTCATACGAAATTATTCAAAATTTAAAATTAGCAGTAAGAATAGTAGGTGGTTTCTCGACATTCGCTTGGCTCATGTACGTTGACTCAGCGAAAAGTGACCGATTCTGATTATACTCGTTTTTGGAGCAGATCCAGCTTGTTCCTGAAATAAACTCGGTTCCGAGTTGGTGTGAGATTGTATGTTTGTTCCGATTTCGTATTCCCATTGGCACCAATAATCTGAATGAGATTTAGTATTACATATCGTATTTGATCAATAAGGAAATATTACCATAATTGATATGACGTTATGTGAAGACAAATAAATTAAAATATAAAATTATTATGCAATACTTAAAAACAATGATTTTTACACTATGTTATTTTAATTTTGCGTAAGTCTTTCTAACTTTATGTAGAGCCTGAAGATATTTTTAATAGATTCTATTTATGCGTCAATCCACACATACAAGTAAATTCTAATTTGTTTCAATGAATTAAAAAGTATTATTTTAATTGCTGTTGCGTGAAGTAAAAAGTAGTTCACATGTCGTGAGTCAGTTAATAATAGTCAATGTTAAGGTTAAATTTATTTTTATTTATTACTGCATTGTTGTTATAGAAACATTCACTGCATTTGAATTATACTTTGTAAAATAAAATAAACGGGCTCTAACACACACGTAGAGCTAGAAAGAGATAGAGATACACGCACACACATACAATGCACACTCACTATTTATTTTTTACACTAAACATATAATTATGTTACTATAGATAGGTTATATAGTTGGCAAACGTTCAAATACTATTATATGGTAAGCGGTTGACGTACACATTAAAATAAATTATAGTAATCTAATGTTTTACATTGAAAATAATCAGTGAATGTAAGTTCATTCTTCTAAGAAAACATTATTATTTTTTGTGTGGAATTATTTTTGTAATCAGAGCATTCGTTTCTAAAAGTATGCGTTCGTTTTAAAATAAATATAATTATTCCGCAAATACACTATACATGAAGTGCTGATACACAAAGTAAATAAATCATTCTTACAATATCGTAAGTGTTGATGTCTCTTATATTTTAAGTGAAAACCTCTTTACTTGTTTCGTAGCATACATGAATTGTTTTCAGGTTTTAGAATGATACTAGAATTCAAGGACATAATATGACCTACGACTTTGTAGAATACTATAACGAATAACGAAATTTAGCGAATAGTAATGAAAATTATATTATTTTTAAATGATTTCAACTCTGCAAAGTTAGTCATAATTTTAAATATATTACATTTGTAATAATATAAAAATATTAATATATTACTTATTTTTAAATATCATATTATCTCACTACTATAATATGCGCATAAATACTATTCTATGTTAAGTATGTGTGCTATTTATATATGTGTGGGCGAAATAAAATAATTCCATTTTTAACATGTTTTAAGTGTTTCTGCTATTGGATGCAAACTGTGACCGGTGTCACGAGAATCAAATAATCCTAATGGCATTATTAAATCAACTTAAAACATGATTTAGGATTTATTGATTAATGTCAAATATGACATTTATAAAAATATCATAAATTAAAAATGATGAAATATAATCATAAACCATAAATGGTGTATGTTGGCGTCGAAAAACATTTTAACAGAGTTTGTTTTATGTTTTCATAAAAAAACCTACAAATAATTAATGAAACCCAGTTAAATTGATTATTTAACGTAGTTTGAGTAATTATCGATATCTTGTAAGTCCTGTAAGACTTAAGATCAGGTACTTGTATGTTGTTATATAACAATAAAATTGATATTTTTTTAATATAAATAAAAATTATATGCATTTGATACAGATTAAAATAAAATAGTTTATAAAGTTGTTTGTTTATCTGTTTATCGGTTACTTCATTTGTGCATCACTCGTAAGACAATTAGACGCATTTATCGTCAAATACAGAGTGCGCTAAAAATCTACTGTGATTTTTTTATTTCTACGAGTAAAAGTAAAAAACGGTTTTAGGGTTATCTTTATAAAATTATAATTATACATATTATAATAAATATATTTTATCTTTATAAGAAGAGGAAATGAGCAAGGGGTCGTCTAGTAGCCTACCCTTGGGTTGTGATGACCTATCATCGCAAACCCAATTTTTCTAGCAATAGTCTATTAAATCAGACACTGCACAAGAGTTTCTGGACCTTGAGAATTATTTTTTATATTATGTTAATCAGGATTATTATATATACACATGTATATCATATTATATAGTTTATTCCAATTTTACTTATTTAATTTATCAATTAAGTAACATAATTTATCATAATTTACAGTAATATCATTATCAAATTATTCTTAGAACATGTTCTCGTATCTTAAGTACCTGCAATTGAAATATAATACTTACTCAAAGAAATATATAATAGTACACATACATAGCGAGACGGTCTTTTGTATTCCAGTTTACTTGTAAGGCCCCAGACACATTAACACATTACACTGATAAGAAATAACCTTGTAACCTTGTATAGGTATAATGGGGTATTTAATTTGTATATTAATTAACATAGTTTGAAACTAAGTTAATTTAAAAGATCTTTACTCTGAGGCCATCAATTGATTATAATAATGTATAAATTATACAGTTTCTAATTAGTTTGAAGCCTTTAATATATAAAATAAAAAAGAAATAAATATAAACGTATAGAAAATAAATGAAATCCAATCATCCAGCAATTTTGAATAACAACCAGTACATAAAAATTTAATATAAACTTATATGTATATGTAATTTTAAACAAAATTATTATGGTTCGTTGTTTTATACTAATGAATCTTTAATTCATCCGATTTCATCTTAAGATCATGTTTCAATATTTTAGTTTTTAAATTGCTCAATGAAAATCATTCAAGTTTTGTAGAGATAAGCTCTATATTTACCAAATCCAAAGCAATCACATTCATCCTTTTTTTTTTTAAGGTTATTTGTTGTCAGACGAAGACGCTTATAATTCTATAGCTCTACAGAAAGAAAACTTTATAAGTAGAGTTTGTTAAAGACCATTTAGTTTAAATATTTCAATTGGTATAATAAGTAATACTATTGAAATATAAGTCGTCATCTGTGGATTGCTGCTCATCTCAAGGTTGGCTGCAGTGCTAAATGATAAGACATATACACACGGTGTGAGTTGTTGAGATTTGTTTACATAACACAATGGTCTTGTCTGGATCCTGTAATTATTAATTCATTATGAAATGGGAAAATATTTCATAATAATTAGTAAATATATAAAGGTGTGGTAGATCTAATATTATATTAATATTTTTTTGTAAGTATAGATGAAACGATATGTTGTAAATCTGGATGTCCTCCATCCTTATATAAAAAACATCTGAATTTTGTGAAGCATCTTGATTTATTAACATCAGTCTTGTTTAGTTCATATTTTGTAATCGATAAACTTAGGGTTTTACGAAATACAAAAAGGTTTATATAGTAAACTTCGAAAATTTCCCTAATTTTTCAGTTCATGTAAATTGAATGTAATTTTGTTTTTGTTTTATTTGTTGATTATTATATATATATTTCCAAGTACCTGTAATGTGAAGTCATGTCAAGTGTCCCGCTTTTAGCAAAATAATCGATTAAAGTTTCGTCATTGGCAATCAGATATCTTATAACATGCAACTCATTCAACGAAGAAACCCTTTGAAAATAATAATTAAAAAGAAACTAAAACTAGCCTCAGACTGAATGTATCCGTCTTTTTACTATATCTCGAAAACAAGAGCACTATATATGCCACATGAGTATTTAGAGCTATCTGATTATAATCTTCTATTTTCAAAAATTGTATAAGAAATATTCCTTAGCTGGTTTCATTACTCGCTTCCGAACAAACAAACCTTCACCTCTTATTTACAGCTGTGGTGGTTCTTGTTCGAAATACACGAAATGAATATTTGTTTACTGACAATCAAATATCAATATACTTGTACATAGTCCCTTTGTAAAAAAAATAAACCACTTTCAACCCTTATTTTATCGCTTGTTTGAAAGAGACAATACCAAGACTGTATATAATATGTCAGATATTATATGTGGGAAGTATATTCATATTTATTTTATGGTTACACAATTATATATATTTCTATATATATATATTAACAAAGTATTGCCACAATAAGGATGCTTATTATTAAAATTATAACACATTATCCTTAAAAGTAAACGTGTAACTATATAATAATTAATATTTGTTTATCATATATACAGTACTTATGTTTTTTTTAAATGGGCGTGTTTCCTGATAAGTTATTTCGATACCTGATGAACAAATAATGAAATTATATTTGATCTAATATGTAATTCATAATTACTTTATTTAGCAGTGACTCATTTCGAGAGAATATATTTATGTACATATTTACGTAGGTATGTTAGTACGTACCATAGAACAGAACATATAACTAGGAAACTTGTGTTATGCGTCTATTTTTAACTGCTGATACGTTTGATTTTCCAAACACTTAATAAAATAAATACGTATTTTATAATATATAGTATTGTAAAATTAAATGATTTCAGTTATCTAAAATAGCAGGTTTTTTGTCATAAATATTTAGTTAAATCGATGTACTTTTTGAAATATATTACTATTCTGATGTATAACTTTAATACGTTAGTTAATAGTAAATACGGAAATAGATAGGTAGTCTGTATAATCACATCTAGCCAGTGTCACGGTGTCAGGAATCAACCTAGAAGACACAGGTCAATGGCGCTTGATGTCACTATAAATCTGACGATACACTCAAACTATGTAACCGCACCCAATCTTGAATATTTTTATATTTTTTTAGACTGTGACGTCAGTATTTTAATATGATTCACTGTTCAAGTAACTGATAGTTGAGATCCATCTATTTATATGTGCTGATGATTATTTAATATGACGATGACTAAACCTCTCTAACCTTATTATAAAATAAAAAGTAATAATAATGATATTATATCCGGGTTTGTTCAATATAGGTACAATTATTTGCTTTGATTTTGTTAGGAAAGTAACTATAACATTAAAATAAAGATATGGAAAAAAACGTTGAAATTGAGATTGGCTTCATAGAAACCACGTTAGATACATATGTATCTATATATAAGAATATATGCATAAAATCGAAAACAGATTGTAACTTTTAATAACAATCTATTAGTCACTTTATAAATATAATGATAAATAATATATTTACAAACTTTTATTTCTTACAAAATATATATTTTCTATTAACTAAAAAGGGGAAAATGGCAACATAAAAAAAATAACACATTAAAAAAGACATAGCTGTTATAATTGTTATATAGATAGTAATTAACATCTAAGAGTTATTAGAGAGATAAAAATGACTTATGTTTACATAAAACTGTGACTTTGAAAATAATTATTATATGTTTTAAAATATATGTGTACCTATGTACGATGTACAACCATATTAAGATTATTTAAATTAATATAGATTGAAAAATATTAAATAGAAACCTTCTCGTCCGATAGACCATCCCATTTCCTGGGATGGTTTCCCAGAGATCACGGGCACAAATCTCTCTCCGCGTCGCGTCAGTTTATTTTTCAATTTATATTTATTTAAAATTATAATTATATTTTAACTTTCAATGACAGCTTAAACGAGGTCATTGAACAGACAGAGTTCCACAATTGTTAAGACATCTAATATAATGTCAAGAAACTGCGTCCTAACTCTAAATCTGAAATCATCAATGATTTTTACTAACTACATATATTTTTATATTCATGGAAAATATAATAATTAAATTGTATTTTTTTATCTCAAATATATAATAACACAGTAAAAAACGAGTGTCTGTACATTACATATTTTTCCAAAAAACTGATAGGGATAAAGACAAGTTACTGAAACCAAAAAATCAGTATTGGAATTTTTGTCTGTCTGTCTGTCTGTCTGGTATAACGTCGAAACTACTCAAGGGATTTGAATGCGGTTTTCACAGGTGAATTACCTATATATAAACTGGAGCGTTGTCAAAACTTTGTTTTGTCAAAATCAATTAAGGGAAAAAGGATATAATGGTCAATTGAAAATTTACTTCAAGCACTGTTTCAAAACTTTTAAACAGAATTGAATGCGGTTTATTTAAACATATTTAATTTAGCTAAAGCTAGAACTTCTACATTGTTTTATCTGAATTTTAATAAAATAACAAATTGATAAAGCATAATATAAAGATAAGCATATGCCCATTTTAAATTTAGTTACATAAAATCTCAATAGATGGCGCTAAATTTTTTTAGAACTCTGATTATGTTTTCGCATATGGAATAACAGTTTGAAATTCTACAAAGAAATTCTTTAAATGAATATTACTCAAAAACATAATATTTGGTAAAAAATATTTCGTAATTATATGCTTTATTACGTATATTTGAATAAAGTCCTGACGGTGGGTGTGTGTGATGTGTATGTGTGTTAATATTTTCAGTTTGATATCGTAGCAATGCAATGCAATGTATGAATAGGATAGTATAGAATTAACTTTAAGTATATTATAGGTCTGGATAATTGTAGTTTCCACAGATTACGCGAAAAGGAACCTACACGCGGGCGGGCCCGCAGGCAACAGTTAGTTTATTAATAAATTGTATTATTTACTGTAATATGTACTAATATTATTTCGTAGCGTAGTGATTGGTTCTGCTAAATACAATCAATATATGTATATAATCGAACGTTCATATTTTTTGTCCCTTTAATTATAGTATGATTCATTGTTATATTTATACGTGCCTCAAAGCCGGTTAATTTAAGATAATGACCCACCACGATGAGATAGTTGGCTAAATATAAGCCACGATATAAAGTACGAAGGAAACTTCTGACCCACTGACTCTATTGAGAGTGGAGATTGAAACATTTAAATTTTAAACCAAATATTTATGCCATTAAATTTATTTTGTATTTGGTGCTTGCATTATTATCTGGAAAAACTAAACCGGGTTCTTATCCACAAACTTCCTGTATAGAAGTACCGTAGAAGGATTTATGGATAATGATTTTTAAAAATCTAACGTTTTGTTTTGTTTTAATTAAGCAATAATTCTTAGAAATTAATACTACATTTTGACATGTGTTAAGATACTGTTTAAATATTCTCGTGTTTTCAAACGACATAAGAATGCGAAGATCGCTTTTGAAAAGCAATTTACGTTAATTCTTATGCTCACTTCATTTCTAAATCTAATTAATAGTTTTAACTCTTAGGAATGAAATCAAAAGACTACAATTAAGTAAAACTGTTTTGATTACCTATGGTAATAGGTAATCGTCTGTTGAGGATAGAGATAATCAATGTAGGTATATCATGATTTGAGAGATTGAGTCTACAGATCTCTATTTTTGTCTGGATGACTTGTTGATTGTAAGATTGTTCTGAAAACGGAATCTCCTAACATTAATCTTATGGGTAATACAAATACTACTAGCACTTTTTTTCAAAATCATCAAAACCCTGATAATTTAAAAATAAAGATCATAAATCCAAGTTATTACGTTACGACTCTATATCTATATATAGAGCTGTCTCTGAACTATTCAATTAGTCAATTGACTTCTAACACATTGTGTGTGGTCAACTATGATGCGTCTTAATGAACACTCTGACACCTATTAATAGTTTCCGAGGTTGTTCTGATGGATATACATTCGTAATTCCAATTTAAGCGATTAAACTATTAATAGTTCGCCAGTGGTCCGTTTTATGAATGAATGAAGTAATTACTGAGTTACATAGAGAATTTCTATTAAGCTGCTTAATAACCTGTCACTTTATATTATTTTTAATTAATTGATCTAACAATTGTTTTTATAGTTGAGTGATTGATATTCCCAGCACTTGACTTTATTAAGCCATTTAAAGAAACAATCATTAGTTTTGTAATAAGTATTACACAGAAAAGATCAAAACGAAACCTGTATTTGAGGTCGAAAACCATCTTGGATCATCACAATTTGGATCTTTTTTGACCGCAATTCGGGTTTTGTAATTTGACTTGTATGCGGTTATTGAACCGGTGCATGGGATGACAGGTCTTAAGACGTTGAGTTGACACTATCATATTTCTCCTTCATTTAATTTCCCTGCGACTGTGCAAGATACATCCTTAATACGCGTGAGAGCTTGTACCACAGAATTTAGGCGATAAATTTTGCTTATAAAATTCCTTTAAATTCTCAGTTATAGGGAGAATTTCAATTTTTTGAGTGCGCTTCTTTAAAGAATTTTAAACATTTTTGGAAAGAATTGGCTTATAACACAAAAAAAATATAATCTCCTAAAATATTTCTAATGCACTTATTTTTTACGCCTTTTAAAACATCCCTTGATTTGTCAACGACGTGTTATTGCTGACATTCATACTTCAGGCGCAATATTGTTTTGCCTTTCACGCATTTCAGTGCACTTTAATAAATATGTTTAACATTCAATAAACCTATTTTTAATTATTTAACTTAATGAGAAAATATGTAACTCTTGCTAATCTACTTTAGATTTAGATGAATTTAAATAGAAACATATATTTCTAATTGCTATGATAAGAAAATAAAACTTATGGCATCCATATAATTCGAAAATATAATACAAACGTCAAACTTAACAATTTGACTTGACATTCGAGAATAAAACAAACCTTGTATGTAAACAACTAACAGAGTCTTCTTTGTTAGGTTGCGCAGGCGCCGGCGAGACGCGTTCCTACTACAACAATAAACAGTTGAATTCTCCACTTTTGCCCAAGATATTTCGTCTCGAGATAACTAAACAGGGATACTATTTAAAACGATATATTCTAATCCGCCATTATTTTATTATCACAATCTTCTTATTGTCCAAATTTGGCTTTGTTGTCATCATTTAAAATTTTTCTTCGAATACAATCTGTAGTTATCTTTGTTTTAAAGTCATTGTTTTTAGGTACTCTTCTATCAGTTTCATATCTTAATTTTCTACGATAGTGAAATGATTCATATAAGAAGTTTCAGGCGCCGCATTTATTCGATTACGTAATCAGAAACATACTTTGAAATTTGAACTCTATAAATTACAATATAAAAATATTTTGATAAAATCGAAGATAACTGTAATAATAGGCAATGAGTGATATCTTTCTTGCATAATAATAACCAATTCTGTATTTCGTAATATCTTTTCACCACTTTAGAAAAGAAAAATTATATTATATATAAATTGTTTGTGCTTTTAAAGGATAAAAGATAAGCAAGTTGCGGTTTCTATTGTGTTTGAAAATATAATTAAAATATTATAATACATTATTATCATGTTGGCGTCGATTCGTTTTGGTGTGTTGTTTGAACAGCTGTTCATTTGTTACTCTTACTTATAATACAATAGAAGTGATGTGTACTCTGGTTGTTAGATATATCCCCGCATGTTATAGGTAGAGCAATGTACTGCATATAACATGTTTACTTTGTTCTTATTATTTTCAAAGTTAATTATCATGTAATGTTTATAATATTACGAGCCGTCCCCTCGCTACAACCGCCGTCGCAACCCAATGTGGAGGTAAATAAAATAAAGTCATTTTTGATAAATTTTAAAATGCCGAAAAGAATAGGTTTACTTGCCAAGTTATAAGCATCAAAAAGTTAATATGATAAAAGGATTTTTTTTTAATTAACAAGTGAAATTTGGTGAAATTCCTTCTTATCTAACCTCTAATTGGCGAAAAGAGTATACTTACCAATTTTCAAGTCTCTACAATTTATAATTCCTGAGATATCGTGATGAGTTAGTACAGTCAGATGGAAAGCTCTAAAATACACATTTTTTAAAACCTCAATGTTTATTTATACTATCGTGATTAAATACAATTAAAGCGTGGCCATGAACTTAGTGACATGCCATGAAAATACTTTTGTAAATCATCATACTCCACCAAAGTCATAGCCGTTCCATGTAGTTTGTAATTATTTACAAACATGCTTCATTTCATGCTGAATATATAAAACAATAGAAAAAAATAATTCCACTATGCTAATTATAAAAGTTTACTTATTTAATTTCTATGAAAAGATGATAATAGTCGTGTCGTATCTGAATTTCTGCACCTCCAGATGACTTCTCATCAAATGAAGTTTGTAATAAATCCAATCTCTTTTTACCAGACCGTATTTCTACAATGATGCCGGAATTAAAAAATCATAGAAAGTAGCCAATGGAACCATATAGGTTTTAATAAGAACATTTTAGAAATTATAACTAATAAGAATTATATCTCATTTAAAAAACAAAAATTAATTATGTATATTACGACCCGCTCAGTAAACGCGCGTGGGTAATTTGTCTGAGAAGAATAAGAAGTACACTGATAAAAACTAGACGACACCATTAAACGTCTTTTTTTGTGTTGTGTATACTAAAATATCATTTAAATAACTTTCCCTAAAAAGTCATTACTACCAACATTACTTTTTAAATTTTAAGTAAATTTAGAATTAAATATTCATCAACACGGGCAAGACTTGAGCTCGCACTATCTTGATAACGTCCTGTCAGTCTGCGGATTGAGCTATCGTATCGCTACCCGCACTGTTGAATCTATCATTCTCACCAATCACCAAAATAGAATCAACATAAAGTAATTAATTACTATATTATCTATTAATATATTAAATTATTAACTGACACATTTTACATCCCATGACAGTGCACAAATGTTATCAGACCCAGTTACTAAGAAAGTAAACAATTTAACTAGTTGACTAACATAACATATGAATCACTAAAAACTGTTATTCAAGATTTATTAAAGACTTCCGTTATTTCAGGTAAGAGCTGTGTTACTGCACCGCTGAGGTATCATTTCTGTTTAAGCATATGAGTCAGGTTGAGAATTTCATTGAAGGAAAAACTGCACTTTACAGCTCATTATACATAACATGCCTTTTCTATGATACCCGCAGTTAACAGAAAACGTGATTTTGAATTTATCAGATTTCTTATATTTTCCTTAGATAAGAGTAACAGTAATAAATCATAATTATTTCAAGGTATAATCCAAATTGCTGTTGTAATTTTAATTTAAACTTTATAGTTTAGAGAGCTAATTTATTATTGGAAATCCTGAAAGTCATTAAAACTCAAATAATTAACAGATATTAATATGAAATTAATTATGTAAGCATCAATATCGATAACTTTTATCAGTATTTAAGAAAATAAAGAACAGTTTCAAATAATCAGATAGGTTTATGTACATTTGGTAAGGATAACAAACTACAGTATTAGAAAAAAAAAATTATTGCTGTTGTATAACCATATAAATTACATACAAAAATAGTATAAATTTGATAAAGTTTTGACCTTCTTTTAGAACAATGGTAGAAATATTGAATCGGTATTATAGTTTTTCATTCATAAATAAAATCGAATTATTTCTTAGTAATAAATCAAAACATGTACATAGAAGAAACAGCACTCTTTCTGATTCATTCCTTATCTATCGTTTTGTTAAGCTTCCTATAAGGCAAGTTGTATTGAGAGATATAACGAATGTTTTGTAAAAAAAATGGTGCGAAAGATAAGCAGTCCTTATACCTTTATAATTATGGGCATGAAAGTTGAATAATTAAAAATGTAATTATTAAAACAATTCAATTGCGAAAAGCAACACAGATGTTTTTGCTTTTCAGTTCCTATTATAGTACATTATATTCAAATAATATTAAGCGGACGTCTAATACCAACCTTATAAAAATAATTTGAATCTTTCTTGTTAGTATAATTTTTTAAATCCTTATTTATATGTAAACTTCATAACCTTTTGTTAGACAAAGAAGTTATACAACTTTAAGATAAGTAAGATGCAAACCTCTTACTTAATTATTATAAAAGATGACGAATTTATACTTTAATCGGAATTGTGTTATCAGTGTCATAAATTTGTAAGGACAGTTTTCAAAATTTGTGACTAAATCTACTTAAGTTAAAATTACTTTCGCGTATTATGTCGGTAAATAGAACATTCATAACGGTATTTCTCAAAATTCAAAAAATGGGAAATCCTTTTTACAAGAAGTGCAGTGAATAAAGTCGTTTGTAAATAAAATTGCCGTTTTATGAAATCATTCTCGATATTTAGGTACATTTTAATTTTAGATCAGTCGCAGGTATAAAATTTGGTATGACTTGGATATAAAATATTTTAAATATGTAATTTGAAATATTAATTTCGTTTGTTTCATCATCTGATTATGATTCATAACTTAATAGATGTCGTTGCAACATAGACAATATTGTTCATCACGATAGCTCATTTGGTAGAGCGACGGGGACGGACTCCTAGAGACGACAAGTACGAATCATGCTTGTATTAATAAATTTGTCATTTATCTGTCAAAAAAAAGTTTTGTAAACCATAGCTAACATGGTATACTAAACATAAAATCAGATGATCTCAATTAAAACTATTACCGAATGATCATAAAGCAAACGAAAATATCATGTTACGGTGTCATATGTCCATTAAACAGAGGTCAAATGGCGAGTGGAAGTGGACAATGAATGATACAATAAAACCATAATATTCTAATTTGCAGCACGTGGGAGGACACTAAACTTAAACAAATAACTTTATGCGCACTCTATTGGGATGTCCTGCCCGCGATTGCCGAGCCTCATTGACACTCCGACTCTATTATTGCTGGGTTGAAATTAATAATATACCTACCATGTACTTTGTTAAACCTATTATGTAATTATATCAGTTATGGAAATTTTAGATATTTTTTTACTCCATGAGATATCCTTTCAGATAGGCTTACGTTAATAAAGGCGGAATCTTGAAAATAATTTGTTCATCTACGTATAGATATGAATAATAATAATGATTATATAATATAATAAAATAAATTATGAAAGTGATACATACATTATCAATATCCATCGCTTATCGAACCTAAGTGTGACGTAGGTATATGGGCGTAATTTGGAAAACAGTAGTATGACGTAAATTGCTTATCATAGATGTTAGTGAAATATAGGGACAAATATAGTGTGTTAAAAGGCAATTATTAAATTTAATGTTGTTTACAAAAGCGATTAATATTTTAAAATGAATAAAAACATTTCGAGGGAGATTGTCTTAAACTAAGACTCGTGCTAGAGGCAGCTTTATATAATATCGGACATGGGCTAGTCATAATTTTAAACTTATTTAATATAAAACATCTCAAGTTGGGTTATCTCAGTACATTTAGGAAGACACGCTGTACGTTTGTGTGTTATCAAGTACAATTCAGAATTGTTGCCAGCCCACGCGTTCAAATTCCTATGTCGAACTGATCACCATTCGACTCGTGTCTCCTACATGCCTATTTATTATTGTTTATTATTCAATGACTAAATACTATTAACAGGT
The DNA here is from genome assembly GCA_959347355.1 of Napeogenes inachia. Lineage (NCBI taxonomy): Eukaryota > Metazoa > Arthropoda > Insecta > Lepidoptera > Nymphalidae > Napeogenes > Napeogenes inachia. Next base: position 15,591,858 of record OY365791.1, on the reverse strand, counting down.
AAAGGTATTATGTTTGTATGTAGGAAGTAATTACCGAATCTGTACGTTTAAATTTTTATTTCACCAATATATAAAATGTGCTTATAGATGATATGGCCACGGTGGAAGTCAAATGAGGAAAAATTAGAGTTTATAGTTTTTTTTAAGATTGCTCTCTTCTGTCAACATTCAGAAGACATTTTTGATGATGATTGTTGAATAAAATTATAATTCAATTCTTATAGCGAGTATTTTTATCATAGAGCACCTACGAGTATTGATTATATTATGTTTTATAATATTATTTTGTGGATTTAATTATAATTGAATTATGTGCAAAGTCATTCGTTTTAAATGTTTTTAAATCTGTGCCCAATTCAAATATTATTGTATAGGTTTTGAAATTAATTAATAACATGCGGATTTCAAGTAGAGTTAATAGGATTTCTATATAATTCTTATTTTATTACAAACAGGCATAATATTCTTCAAATTCAAAAACGCTTTGTAAACCTTTTCAAGCACTATTTCCGGTCTCCAAATGGAAAAATCCAAAGTTTTCGAAATAATAAAAATTGTTTTTTTTATTAGAATAAATCTCAGCATAGATTTGATCATTTGAATGCTAAGGTTTAGTCTGAGAATTCGTAATTGTAAACAGTACTGAAGGCTTACGATTGTAGCATCGCTAACTTGTTTTCATAATCACTCCTTAATTTTATAAACAAGCAAGTTTAGAACGATTGTTGAATAATGTTTTGATTTTCGACTCCTTTCGCATCGCTGTCATAGATTAAAAATATTTTGACAACATACATTATACAATATTATTTTACAAAACATTTACTTATAATATTGTTGTAAAAATCATAATGGCGCCAAGGTTCATTATTATTTATTTAATTTGTCGTCATAGCTTGTTATTACATGTGCTTACACTAATTCTTATATATATTTTCGATTATAAAAATGTATATATCTATTCATAATAACCATGTTTTTTCGAATTCCATTTTTATTCCATTTCCAAATTCAAAATGCAAATTGTTGAAGATTTTTTTTTTCATTTACAAATGTTAACAGATGGTCGCTTTTGGATATGACAACCAGATTACATTGTCCTTTACCTATAGATAAGAACATATCTTTGATTATTATTACCCAAGTTATACTAGCCCTATAGGCATCAACTTGTGGTATTTATAATTTAAATTAAAACTATTATGGTTTCAAACATCGTAAAAATAAAGAATGCCGAAGTGTACAATTTTCAAATACAAGTGTATATATGTACACACATATATACCTGTGTTTATCGACCTCTTAAAAATCATACAGATGTCAGTGGTAACAAAACACCGTAGATTGTTGACATTATGGACACGTGCTTACATGATAACACCGTCACATATGTCCACGTGTGTTATTTCGTTAATGCATAATCAATCTTTAATTAACTCTATTTATTCACTATCTTAATACTTATTTTGTCGCAAATTAAATGTTTTGTATTATAAATAATGGTATGATGTATTTTTATAATGATTTCAATCAATATTATTATATCTGTTTTAATGTATTCAAGTCATATTGTTACAATGTTCTTATCTATTAGTGTGGTGCAATCGGGTTTTCCAAGTACACATGTGTGTGTATACAACAAAATTAAAATTATTCTAATCAATATAACAATTAAAATCTATGTTCACCACTTATTACTTAATACTCTAATTCATTTAACATTTTAAGACAACAAAACTGTTTGATCCGATTATTATAATAAATATAAATATTTTTGAGTTTGAATATTTGTCTGTGAATCACACAAAGATTTAGATTCGACAGTAAAGAGAAAGGGAAAAATAAATAAAAGGAAGAATGAAAGAACATAGATTACTTTTTGTTTTAGAAAATTCAAGGTTTAAGTAAACAAAATAGTCAGCCATCCCTTATCGCCAGAGGGTGCGAGTACGCTGTGTATCTGTTCACATACATACATACATAGCTCACAGAGGGGTAGGCAAAGACTATGGAGCGCTACTTCTCTTTGTCCTGTCCTCTTTCGCCTTTTTCAAATCCACTATCACTTTCATACAATTCCTTTTATTCTTGCAGCTTCGACTCTACCTTTTTTAAAGATATTTCTGATTTGATCAGTGTATGTATGTATGGGACGTCCTCTTAAGGCGTATGACTGTGTCTTGATATATAAGCTTTTTAATTAGTCCTCAACTTTGTATTCAACACAAGCGAAGACACTGTTAAAAGTTAGTTCATAATAGTATGTTCTTAGTACTTAATCCTATTGACTATTAGCGTGTAGGATTAAAATACAAGGTTATTATAACTATTGTCATTAAATAGTCAATAAAATTAATTTTACGATCCTTTGAGCGTACTGAAACTAACAAACACATAAACAATATATGCATGTAGTGTAACAAACATGACAATTGACTTACTATTAAAAATATATGAAAAGCAAGCATAAGCAAAAATAGCTATAAGCCAAGTTCTCACTAAAAAGTTCTATCTCAAAAAAGATTTGATCTTTAACGGTTATTTAATGTCTGGAATTATAAATGTATGTATTATTGTATACGTATATATAACTCATAACGCCTCCATATACTTGCATGTACATATATTCTCTAACTTCTAGTTTTGTTTACATTTACCTCACGCAGTGGTTTTTTTTTTGTCTAGCTTCCCACGCGTCTTAAAGTTCTTTTAGTATCCAATTACTAACATCAGCGATACATAGTTTGCTTTTGATTTTCTATTATTTTCATTCGATATTATATTTCTCGATTGGCGACACGTGTTATTATAATATTAATTTGCCATTTATTTGTATCTCCATATAATTTTTCTATCAAAATACGCATATTATAATAGCATTTTATTATATAAATCGTTTTCCACCTAACAAAAGTTTATACCTTAAAAATTTGTAACGAATATGGAAACAACTGTAAGATTGATAATAAATATAATTCAGCAGAATCATAGTTTAATACAGATTATGTAATAATATTGGATTTTATTTTAAAGAAAGGAATTATGCAATAAATGTCATAACTATATAATTATCAGATGTGAAAGGGCAAAGTTCTCATTTACATGTACAAGCCAAGAGTTACGCCTCAGACCGCCTCTACCTAGAGATCATGATGAAAGACTGCGCTCCCTTTCAGTATATAATTGCAGAACACTTGGGTTCTTAGGCAATTTATTAAAATAAAAGGTAAAATATAATTACAGTACTTATCAACATTACTGACAAATATGACGGAAAATTTATCAGAAAATTGATTGACTATCATATTGCAGATCATGCGATAAAATGATTTCCACATTCTCTTAAAAGCATCTTAGATTGTCAAATTATTGTTTCAATTTATATTTTCGGCTAATTCACCTCTGGTCTAGACTTCCACTATATATAGACTATAGACTTATATTATGCCATCTTTGAATGACGTCTATATATTTATTTATTTATTTATTTATTTATTATTGAAACAAACGGTATTAAAACATTGTTGTATTTTGTACATATATAAATAGCACTTAACCATAAACACTGAAAAATTATAATATAACATAACAGAATTCAGAAAAGAGACACATAATAATAATGTTTTTTTTTAACCGTGATGTTGATATGGACTAAACACAACCTGACATGTAGTATAGTATGTGCAGTCAGAATATACTAATATAATAAAAATATAAATAACAATTCATATAGATAAAACATACACAATCAATCAAAACAATGAGAATTGCAATAAACTGAAAACAATCAGTCTTACACTTATATCAAATAAATCAAAATGACAAATAAATCAAGTAAATTAAATTAATTAAAATTACAAATAAATCAAATAAATTAAATTAATAAAAATTAGAAATAAATCAAATAAATCATAATTCCAATAAATCGAAAAATTATAAATAAGAATTAAGAGTCAAACAACATATTCTTGACATTAGTTTTAAATTTATTAAGAGAGAGATGAAATATGTTAATATTTATAAATAATTTATTGTACTGGGTACAACTTATACTAATAAAGGAGTTTTTAGCATATTTAGTCCTTGTTGTTTGGATTGCAAAAGTTTTTCTACATCTAGAATTGTTATAACGTGGACATTTGAAGTTCAATTTGGAAACCAAATATGGTGAATCAATTTTATGGTTTATTATTGGTTAGCGTACACGCCTATCGTATAGCGACGCAATGGTTCGATTCCCGACAGGGACAGGCATGTATGTGATGAGCGTAGATGTCTGTAATTCTGGGTTTGGTCGTTTATTAAGTATATTACGGGTAAGATCAATGTGTGTAATTTGTCCCGTATTGTTATTATTATTATTATTTTGTATAAAAGATTAAAGAACCTGATCTCATTGAACAAGTCGGTCAAAAGCCGACATAGGTATCGGTAAATTTCTAATATAGTCGTTCTATCTTACCAATATAAATATTATACTGATGATTCGAAACAGATGAAGCATACTCTAAATCTGACGTAGGCATTAAACAAAACAATATGATTTGAAGAATGCTTAAACTCTTTGGATGTCCTCAAACCGCACAAAACCCAGAATACGATAAGCCTTTTTAGCTATTTAATCGACGTGTTCTTCAAAGAGCTGATTTGAGTCAATTATCACTCCAAGATCTTTTACCATACGAACTCTCGAAATCTTTTCACCACTTGAATTATAAGAATATTCTATTGGGGAATGTTTTCTAGTGAAACTAATTACAGCACACCTTTTAAATTAAATACTAAAGAGTTAACGGAGAAGTAACTATTGAGTCGATATAAATCATTCTGAAAATCTACACAATCGGTATTTTCAATAATCTTAAACATTTGATTGTCTTTGGCATACAACAAGAACTTGGATAGTCTATCTCCACTTGTCATCTTTGCCACTATTCCCTTCTTATTAGTACAAGGTAAAAACCTTACGACGTGATCAATTTTCTGTGTGGCATGAGTGATATATTCCAAATAGTTTTTTTTGGATATTCAAGTAATTTAATTTAAGAAATACTATCCAAAATTTAGTGAATATGTAGGTACATATACAACTGTATAATTTAAAAAAAATGCAAGTTTAAAGCTATTTACATGTAAAATCCTTGAAGCTTATTATAGGTAAAAGAACTATAACATCAACATAAATAATAAACAAACGTGTGTCTATGTTAATATACTGAGATATAAGGAATATAACTAATAGTAAATATAATAACAGTAATCAGTAATATTTGTTTTAGTAATATTATATCAGCGTCACGTAGATGTGCTATGTAAATGGTATACGTGCTAATAAAATGCTGGTGGAGCGATTGAGTAACTTTTGAAAGGCGTGGTGTACTATACTGTATTTGGTAGTACAAGTGCAATGACCGCGCTTTACCTACTGATAATTTATATAAATTTAGTAAATATTTAACGAATATTAATGAATAAAGCGCTTAAGCTGCTAACCACATGACTGTGTTGTTTTCGCTGTGTTGGTAAGAATTAAACATACCTACAGTTTATAAAACCTTTATATAAGTTTATTCTTAATGTTAAGATTTGCATTTTAATTAATTTTTATTAAAAATATATATTTAAGTATCATAATAAAAAATGTTTCTAACTACTGTATAAATGTTATCATGTATATAATTATTATTATTAATAATAATAACGCACATACTTCATTTTCTTATTTCTCTGAACTACGTGTTCGTTTCGAAGGGAAATTTCATGTGCCACTTATAATTGCATAAGGCGAATCCGAACGCGTAGTTGCAAAAAATGTCGGTCGTACAAATGATTTCAGCTGATTTAGCTAAACGCGGATTTATTTTCTTGTTACTTGGCACTACTCCGCAAACTATTATTTGATATAGACGTATGATTATTATTAGTTTAGTGTACGTGTTAATTGAAGTGCCAATTTGGATGATATAATATGAAACTGAAGAAAACTGTGACATGTTGTATTCGTGGGAATTCGTTTTGTGTAAAGTATTCTACGAAGATTATGCCACAGGTGATGTGAATTGCATATATTTTCTCTTTATAGTATATTCTAAGTGGTCTATGATATTAGGTTTGAAAATATCTTTAAACATGTATAGCCATGTTAAGCTTATATAAATTTGGTCTATGATATGTTTATTTAGGTTAGACCATTTTTATATAACTTTGTTTTTTTTTTTATAAAAACTAAGCAAAAGAACAATTTAGTTCAAAATGTATCTACCGAGCCTCAACGGAAATTAAACTTATTTTATGACATCCGATATTTTATAAAATAGAAACAATACTCACAGAATATTCAACAAGTCATCAACATATTTTTAATACATGCGTTAAGTTTTGACTCAAAATCAGTTTAAAATAGGGTGAGTTCGGCGCCGGCGCATGTCGCCATCATTACCGCCGTCGCGACGCTAATGTGTCACTATACTCTATTTCTATGGAACAATATTAAAAGCTGTTGTAGTTTGTTAAAATTGTTTTTGTTTTAATATTTAAATTTACGTAGACACTAGAAGACCAACTCGATTGATTCAAAAGTTATAACTCAATAATAAGACAACATATATCAAATAATAATTGTATAGTTGTTTTCTTTCTATGAATTTCAATGGAAAACAATTTATTATCAGTATGCTTAGACTGTTTTAAACTGTCCTTATATATTTTTTTATATTAATGTTATAACGCAATAAAACAATATCAAATCATGTCAAAACAAATTAAAAGTTTAGGAAATTACATAACTTGCCCTCAAATACTGGAATTTAATATATAGCAAGAAATCTTATTAACAATATGAATAAAAACATAGATTACCCTAAAAATATTATAACAAAGAAAAATAAGTAACAATAAAATTAAATGTAGGTACTTGCATCGCTTAGTCATTCAATAAAGTAATTTTTTGAGATTCAATTTATTTAAAATGTAATTTTATTTTATTATGGGGTAAAACATTTTAAGTAGGTATTTAACGATACCTACTAATATTTCCTCTCTCATTTCCATGAATCTTTATCATTATATAAAATCCTAATCCAAACGATTACCAGGCCGGCACCGACTAGCGTAATGTATAATAATAAGTATTATCACACTATTAAAAGATGGATCCAAGATATAGTATTCTGAAAAATGATAATATGACTTCGAATTTGACAACAGACGTGAATTGTAATCATATCTTATAATAGAATCTTATCACACGTAGTTAAACGTACTAAAGTTAAATGTACTAAACTTATCGATTGGTGCACATTTTCCATAAGATTACTATAAGAACTTCTTTTTTAATATGGAAATTCAACTAAATATTTATATATTCTAAAACTGATAATCAAAATTACATATCCATTTAATATACTATATATATGACTTGGTCGTAATCTTAAATAAATAAAAAGAGTTTAGATATTGTATTCACAATACCAAAATACGCTTTGTAAAGTGTTCTCAGTACTGAGTCATTTTGTAAATCTTGAATTACCTTTTTGGTAGCGCCTACCTTTATTCACAAAGAACAAATAAATACATTATTTTCAATAACTTAACAGTTGTTTTGTCCTCGTTTAACAGAAAAATAAATCGCAAATATAATATTATTTTCTAGTTAATGTCGCTTGGAAAGGAATTATTTTTTCCGCTATGGCTTCTGCCATGTAGGTTGAGTTTATATTATATAAGATTTGTAGTTTTAATTTATTAATATTAAATACATTCTGTTTAAAAATTGTATCAGCAACTGTCAGTACATGTAGAGTCGTTTTTTTCCTTATTTTTCTTGCTTTTAATTACAATAATTCGATGTAGAGTAAAGTAAATATCTTTTATTATATATAAAAGTTATTGTCTCTAAATTTTATTCTATTTTATATTACTATAGTTTTATTATCTCTACAAGTTTCTGTTAATATTTTAGCTTGACTATGACTGATCTCAGTGTCTGAAAGTCTTTAAGTAGAGTTCTATTATGTACCCTAAAATAAAAAAAAAAATACATAATAAATAAATTTAATCTTTTAGTAAATATATTTTCATATTAGCATACATATTTTTTTTTATGACTGGAAATTACTTTTATTTGTTTAAATCTTTTTAAATAACTCAAAAAACTTAACTTAGTTATTGTATTCTCTCTCTCCCATCTCTCTACTTAAAGAAATCTCATGTTCAGATTTTTAATATAGACAAATAAATATATAATATTTTAATTATTTTACAATTATATTAATTATTTTATTTTACTCTATATTGTCGTAGGCTCTACCTTACAAATAATTGTATGTATCTACACAAAGACATGTAAGAACATGTAATATATATGTGTCGTTATATGTATATATCACTAACGTACTTAAACAAGTGAAGCGCGATACCTACAACATCTTCTTCAAACATTTGAAATGTACATGTAGAGCGAAAGAGATAGAGCATGGCGGGAGGGACGCGCCATCTGAATTGATAAAAGCAACAGTTGAAGCCGACCAAAATTCAGTTTGAAAAGCGTTATGTTCGCAGCGTGACGTATGCGCGGTTCAGAAATCACCCGCGATAATAAAATGTGACTTCAAAGTTGATGAGTGTCGAATGATATTAATTATTTTACTGGCGGTGAATAAAACAGTTGTATAAACATTAGTCTCGTGTTTGTGAAGCAGCCGCGTCGTCGGTGACGTGGACTCATATAGTTCAAGGATTATAAGCTTATTGCGACTAAGGCGAAAAGAAACTTTCTTTGTGATCCCAAGGCGTACGTAATAAGGGATCGATTGCATTCTATCAACAGATTCAACCTTTACACTCGTCACCGAAAATTCTAGAAATCGTTTCACACATTTTCGTTTTAGCTAGTGTTCGGTGCCACATTGAGTGCTCTTAACCAAATTATGGTTGTTACTAAAATCGACAATATGGCCTCCTACTCTACATACACGGGAAAACCTAAAATATTCTTTCCAAAGAAGGTGAGTTAACGAGGTAAATCTAGTATGTAGACGGAATTTTAATCATAGCACTCGAACAAAATAAACAAACATTGAGACTTTATCCTCAAAACCAGAATATTCTGTGTTTACGTAGGTGGGTATCGAATTGAAGCTTGAAGTATGCAATCAAATAGCTCTGAATAGGAGTTGTAATTATTTTTATTATAAAATATAGTAATATTTGCTAAATCTGTAATTTCCTGATGGCATTTGAGATATAAAATACCATTATTGTCCGCTAATGATACCAATCATACCAACAAGAGATAAAATGATTTATGAAAAAACAAGTTGGAAAAGCATTAGCTACCAAATAGGGATTCTAATAATAAGTCTTTGAGGTATTCTAGTATTCACCAAACAATTAAAACTAATTAATCGGCTCTATCACAAAGCATTATTTAAAGACCTTAACTTACACAATACATCCTGCTAATTTGCAATTCCAATAACTATTTTGCAATTAATAATATTTTAAATATCCGTAATATTGTTTCACTAATTGGCTATACATTTACTAAATACGTTAAATTCTTAATTTAAAAATAATAATAATTTAATAAATAATTGATAATGCAAGGTAAATAACTAACAAACAGAACATTTTGACAGGGATTCTGTAACAATGTTCCACTTTGTTGACCTACTTCACTTATGTTCGCATCTCCAACCTTGGATATTCTGAGAAACTGCAGTTGGGTTTAGCCTAAGTGATAAGCTAAAAATTTTAGGTGTTGAGATTATATTCATAATTATCTTTTCTATCCTATTTATTCAATGAACAATGATTTCTATTATTTTTCTGTCTTATTTTATATTATTTATATCCTTATTTATGATTTAATTAAAGTTTAAGTATCAAACAAAGAACGAATACGTGTATTATTTTATATATTTTTTTAATTAGTAAATCAGTTTAATTGTAAAGTATATAACGAGACCATTTTATAATAAAAGAATATTTTTTAACCCAAATTATTCACAAGGATCAACCTCAAGCCCGGGTTCATCGGTATCAAATACAAAGATGCATTATATCCAAAATTTCCATGCTGTACAGTATTCAAGTTAGGTTAAAGGGTTTAACTGATATTTAGTTTTTAAACCACTGTAATTTGAACCTTTATAAGTTAAATTTAGGATGGTATTGCTTTAACACCGGGCCGCTTTGAAAATGCCGCATTCAGATAACACATTGCACACACATTCCATATTTAGAACCTATAACAAATTATTCATATAACTGTACACAAAGTATAATAATAACAAGAATAAACGATTAAAACGACGAAAAGTGATTTAAAATGCTTTATTTCGTTACAAAGAGTAACACTAATGTAAAATAATTAAAAAACATAGAAACTAACGAGCCATGTTTAACCTTGAGTAACTAAAATGGTTTTTATATTTAAATAACTTAGCCTCCCTAATGTTAAACACTGGGAATTATTATAGTGTATTTGTAATCTTTTTATAAATTTTCTACTTGGCTATCCCGTTCAAAAATAGTTTTTAAATCCTTAAATAACTCTTAACGTAAGATAATTGTAAAAATTTAATATATTACTCTAATTAAACCTTATCTAAATCTGTGGTTAAGTATTATTTACGGATTTAAATAATCAGTATTTATTCTCAGAAAAAATACTTAAATTTTATTTGCTGGTTAAGTCTCATTTAATGATTTAAGAATCAGTAATTAGTTCATAATGAGGTCTCTACCTGCATAAAAACTTCTATTCAACCTTTAGTCTTATGGAAATTTTTTTTTTATTATTACAATGTATTACTACAAAAAATCTTCAAAAACATAGATTAACTATTAAAATAATGTTGTATTATTCCTTTTAAACTATTTTCGCCAAATACATAAAGTGTTTAATTCTAGTAGTAATATTTTTATTGTACTTAAGATTGTAATGTGATAATCAATTTGCTCCGACGTAGAGTCAATGGGTTAATTTAGATAAGTGTCTGAAATCACATATTTCGAAATGGTTCATGGTTCAAACTCGTGAAATCGTCACTTAATAAATTCTCAAAGAAATACTTTCTTATGTCTTCCCGGAATTGCACTTTTTTTGTGATAAAAGTTGACAAGAATGTGCGTCTAAAGACTAATTATATTGAGTCACGGTCTCCTGACGTGGAATATCTGGACCCACGGGAAAGAATGCGGTAAGGAATGCTCGATCTGGCTTCCTGTCTTTACAAATTTATGAACTCCTTACTTTTATGTTACGTTTTGTAATGTATGTATATTGTATATAAAGCTAAAAATACCGTTATTTTCCGTTTATGGCAATTAAAGTCTAGACGGTATGATCAAATCTGATAAACGAGATAATGGTAGCACGCATTGTATTCGAACAGACTTTCCTCAAAGGAAGCGGCGGCCAAAAATAGCGTTTCCGTTGAACGAGCTGTCTAAGTAGGAAGTCCACTAACACTCGCCACTCGGCTTCCGCCCGCCTACTGGCACTGTCGCGACTCTACAGCTAACAGTCGGCAATACGATACCCACGCGCTGTCTTAAGCTAAATTAAATTGCCCGCTTGAATCAAATTATTTGCTAGCGGCGATTTAAAATGCGTTTAGAGAGTGGGCAGAAATTGCATGGGTATATTCAAACATCGTTAGCCTTATCTAATATAATCTGTAATATGCTTTATAGAGGTGGAAAATCTTAACTGTAATTTACGGTAATAACATTAATTTATTTATGAATGTAACATTAGTAAATGTATAACCCAAGTGCGTAATTGTTACAATCAATGACGCATTCAAAGCTGCATATCGGTAACCAAGAAAGTTGCACATGCAACTTAAAAACATAACCTGTGGCATAAGAATTAGGTACTAAGCTATAAACAGAAAGGTAAATGAACTATGAGTCAGTCATTCATAAACATTGAATGACTCAGACAAAGCTTAGGATATTGTCATAGCTTCTTAATTAATAGGGACTAGGAATATTATATAATAATATATCACATAAGAATCTGATAGAAATATGGAATTAGATAATAAACCTAAATAATTCTACTGTTGATATCCGTTTTTTTTGAAGTGCTTACCTGTGAATGCATAGGAGATATGTCTATTTTAGTACATTATCTTTATACTATGATACATATTACTGAATTATCAAATTCTATTGAAAATAAATCAGTTTTATTTATCGTTTTTATAAATGCAACTAACTAACTTTTTGTTTCTTAATCACATAAAGTTTTTTCTTATCGTTATCTTTAAAACTTTTTGCTTTTAGTTATTTTAAGATAAATGTCGCAATCTCGTTCTGCAACTCTTCTTTCATTTTTCCCTGTTCCTTTCTGATTCCTACTACACATTTCTCTTACAACAAAATAACTCTCTCTCTCTCTTTTGTCACAAACAATAAAAAAAACCTCTTGTAATATAAATTATCTAACTTACAAAATTCCACCACAAATTTTACAACGACCGACCACAAATTTTGCAAACCTTTTAAAAAAGATTGATAGTAAAAATAATAAGAAATCTTTAAGCCTCACAAATTGATTCTAAATTTTCCTTAAGTCTAATTGGTTTTGTATTATTTTTAGGTACGTTCAGAGGAGTCCCTGCTTTCTCCAGAAAAACCAAACAAGAGTTCACGATGGGTATGTTTTTTGCGATACAATTCGGTGGTGGGTCGAATCTATAGTTAGAATGAAAAAACGACATTAGATGAGAAAATCTCGAAAAATAACATTAGATGAGATAATCTCGAAAAATGACTTAATCGAACTAAGATGTTTGTTTTTAATTGATTGTCTAAAGGATTCTAAAACATAACTTAATTATCTCTGTTTATAACCAACCAACTTTATTTGTTTGAGCAGCGCACATACGTCTGGCAATCATATTCTATAAAGTATTTCTAAAATAATAACATTTTGTGCAAAAAAAACAATGTGTTTTTTACATAATATCTCAGCATTGACCTTGTCTTTAAAAGACAATATACATCCATAATGAGTAACAACATTCCAAAGTTGTTTTTTTAGTAGTTAACAAATGTATCTATGGTCAGAGCTGGGTTTGCAATCTTTTTAAGGGGTTTAGATAATATATCAAAAAACCATGGACTGTAAACAATCACCTGCCGTTATCGTTGTGTCTACTTTTGTCTAGGTACACATTGTAAACCAAATAATTAAAATTTTTGTGATTCTTTTAAAAGCCTTCAATGGATGTCTCCTAAAAAGGTAATTGTTTTTATGACCTAATAATATATTACCATAAAAACACCCAATTTACATTTAGTTTAATCAAAAATGAGATAATAGTTTCCAATGATTGAAGTTTTAAACATTAAATAAATAAATATGTAGTTCAGTATTCTCGCATTGTACTTCGAAGTCATTGTTTTAAATTGTATACGTAGGAGTGCTCATTATACAAATAAATGTTATTGGGTTCTCCCCAATTTATATACCGACTGAATGCTTTTTGCAGCAATTCATTATTTGTACAGAACAGTTAAAAACAATAATAAAAGGCAAAAATCTGATGTTATTTATTTTTAATTACGTACCTAAGTAAGTAAAAAACTAATGGTTATGTGTAGTATACACTTGCCATACTGTATGTACAAGAGTTAATTCTCATTTCCTGTCAGTTATCTACGCTCCTAATTATCTCTTGCTAAGATTATAAAAATTGTTAACACTTGTCTTTTGCTTTGACATGAAATCATGAAATATTAACATACTTCGCAGGTTGAAGCTCAAGCCTTTATTCTAAATTACAATATGATATTATCTGTCTGATTACGTTAATTCGGTGTTGTTATTTTGATTTATAAATTATATTTAAATTGCAATTTGTAAAATTATTCTTTTATTAGGTATAATTTTGTAACACAAGCGGCATTTAAAATTTAAAAAATAATTAGTTAATTAATTAGATTTAAATAGAAATACATACACAAGTACATGCAAATAACACAACTTGCTTAGCAATGCCTAATAAGGTATCGTGACGTAATAATTGACGTAAAAAGTCTATAACAAAATTTAAATTTCATTATACGAGTAAGAGTTAAACTTGCGACCACTATTTAGAAACATTCAGCCTACTGAGCTTTCGGGTCAGGACTACCCGACGTATACTACTAAAAATTATGTTGAATACATTTAATATAAGGGCAAGATACAGTTTTAATATAAATTCTATGTTGGTCTCATTACCGTTATTTTAAACGGTCAATAAAACCATTCTACTTTAACATATTTATCTCTTCACTTTGAATTCAAAGCATCGAAAACTTAGCATACAAATACTTTTATTGGTACGAGTTGTGTTTATATAATTTATTACATATATTAACTAATTGGATGACTTCATCAATAATATATTTTAACAAAAAAAATAATTTCACTATGAATCAATCGCAAAACCTGTCCCATGAGTCATTTATTAAAAATTAAGTCGGCGGTTAACAATATGCGGTCTAAGAGTTGATCTTATATTTTAATTGATTTCCACATTCCTTATATAGAATAAAAGATAAATTTATATATTTTGTACATTATATTCAAATCGTCATACAACAATATTTTTTTTTATTAAATTTGATTAGATAGCAATTTATGAGCAAACGGTATACTTTTTTTACTGGTACTCGTATATTAGATAATAAATAATCTTAATGAATATAATAAATAAAATGTTCGTTTAGTTAATTGGTTTAAAATTAATTCAAAGGTAAAATGACTATAAATCAATATAATTCAAAAGGTAAAATGACTATAATTTTTTTTAATAAGCAATTATGATTAACTGAAAATTAAAGATACTTTAAAAAATAAATTTCCAAGGAAAAGAAAACAAGGAAAACTTTATCTATTTCAATATCGGTCACAGAACTTATTGAATACCAAGTCCGTGAAAGTGCCAAGGTGGAACAGGATGTGTGACTCATGGCTGTTGTACTCTGCGCACGCGCAGGTAACATCCACTGAACATTGCCGTAATATTGTACTATGGCTTTGATAAGAACCACGTGAATGAATGATGAATCATGCGCATACTTTTGCGCACTGAAGAGAACGCCATACCTAATACATTCCTAATTATTTAAATGATTATCAAATATATAATATTCTTTTCCATATAACAATTTCATAAGGTTTCAGGCTATATAAGATTTACGAAAAAAAAATGCCTTTTTGATTTTATTTTAATTAAATAATAGGTATGTGAAAAAGGTAAATAGTATTTTTATTTCGAACCTTCATGACATAATGTTATCAAATTAATTTGTTTATTATCTGATCCTTGTGTGTATACATAATTTTGTTATCGATGCCAGAATAGTCAAAGCCTGTAAACATTGCTGACCAGAACAGTTGCTATCGGTTATGAATGAGGCTTAGGTTGAAGTGTACTTGGAAGTGACATAATTCTGATAATATGATAAGTGACTAATATTTAGTTATAAATATTGTCTCATTTTGGTATTTTTCAAGCACGTTCGATGACGTCCGAGTTAAGTAACCGAAAGATCATGCTTTTTTGTTTGATAACACTGATCAACAAAAAAACTTTTTTTATGTGTAACAAGAAAAATTTTGGCTGATTCTGTTAGGAATAAGGTCAAGTAGAGTAGAATTAGTGGTCTAACATTTTAGATACGAATAGTTTTATTGTAATATGACTTTTTTTATTTTTATTAAATTATAAATTATTTTAACAAGAATTAAATTATTATCAATGCTATAAATTTAATATAAGTATTTTTTTATGATTTTCTCCTGTATTTTGCGTCAGGAAGGTCCCTCTGTAATCCCCAGCAATAATCTGCCAGCATAGTTGGACTCCATTTTCCTTGGTATCGTTTTTCGATGGTAGAAATGTCTTGGTGGAATCGTTCCCCGTGTTCATCACTAACGGCACCCAAGTTTGGGGGAAAAAAGTCTAAATGTGAATGTAAAAAATGTATTTTCAAGGACATATTACAGCCCAATGCTTTATAATTTTCTAAAAGTTCCTCGACAATAGTTTTATAGTCATTTGATCGGTGATTGCCAAGAAAATTTTCAGTGATTTTTATAAATGATTCCCAAGCTGGTTTTTCCAAATCGTCGAGTTGTTCTTTAAATATATTATCTTTTATCACTTGCCTGATTTGAGGACCTACAAAGACACCCTCTTTAATCTTGGCGTCACTGATTTTAGGGAATTTTTCTTTTAGGTATTGAAATCCAGCTCCATTTTTATCCATTGCTTTTACAAAATTTTTCATCAGGCCAAGTTTTATATGGAGAGGTGGTAAAAATATATCTTTAGGTTGTACTAATGAAATATGTTTTACATTTTTTATGCCTGGAGTAAGTGACCGTCTTTTGCACCAATTTTTCTTAACGTAATGGTTCTTTCTATCCCTACTGTCCCATTCACAAAGAAAACAACAAAATTTCGTATATCCAAGTTGCAAGCCTAATAAAAGGGCAACAACTTTTAAATCTCCGCAAATTTTCCATTTATATTCGTCACATCGAATCTCTTCTAAAAGAAATTTCATTGTTTCGTAGGATTCTTTCATGTTAGCACCATAACCTACCGGTACGGAGGGAAGATTGTTACCATTGTGCAACAAAACTGCCTTTAAGCTTGTTTTTGAAGCATCAATAAATAAACGCCACTCTTCATTTTTGTACTGTAGTCCCAAAATATTCATAACACCACAGACATTACAAAATATCAAATCATTATCTTGTGAAAAAAAGCTTTTTAACTCCTCATCTCGATGCCGAAAAAAAGTTATTTTTGTGTTTGGTTGCAATGAATTCCATCCTTTTATTCGAGATCCTAAAAGTTCTCCTTGTTGTTTAGACAAGTGTAAATCACGAAGTAAATCATTAAGATCTCCTTGAGAAAGTAGGTGCGGCGTTTCTTCCTTGAGAGAAATAGATGAAGAAGCAATTTGAAAATCAGGATCAGTACTTTTATTATCTGTTCCCTCTGATTCAGTTGAAAGATCAGAGCGCTGAGGTGGTTCTGGTATAGGTAGTTCTTCACTGTGAGGAGTCGATTTTTTAACGGATGATACATTAGGATACTTAACTTGTTTTTTAGTTTTAATTGTAATGCCTTTTGTATTAGTCAGACAAAAATAGCAATTAGTTGAATGGTCTGTCGGTTCCATCCAAATCATCGGAACTCCGAACGGCATAGATCGAGATCTTTTTTCCCATCCCGTGAGAAGTCCTACACATGTAACACAACAGATGTGAGGAGCCCACACTTTGTCTTGCTGTCCAACAGGAAAACCAAAATAACTTTCATACAATTTTTTTATTAAAGGTGTTAAATTTCTTCGTTGAGATAAGAAAGTAATTTCACCACAGATGTAACAGAACTTGTCAGGATCATTTTTACACTTTCTTGACATTGTTTAAGAATCACTTCACTCAGCAAACACAAAACACAGCCACTTTTCTGAAAAATAAAACACTGAATCAAAAAATAATAAGGAAATAATAATTAATATTAAGTTTTACTGATAATTGCCGGAACACGGAAACTAGTCCTAATCAAATGAATATACATATGATTTTGTGGAGAGGTTAGGTAGATATTTCAAAATTACTGCTTACTTTTCTTGTTACAAAATTTTGTTAATCAGTGCACTGATCAACAAAAAAACTTTTTTTATGTGTAACAAGAAAAATTTTGGCTGATTCTGTTAGGAATAAGGTCAAGTAGAGTAGAATTAGTGGTCTAACATTTTAGATACGAATAGTTTTATTGTAATATGACTTTTTTTATTTTTATTAAATTATAAATTATTTTAACAAGAATTAAATTATTATCAATGCTATAAATTTAATATAAGTATTTTTTTATGATTTTCTCCTGTATTTTGCGTCAGGAAGGTCCCTCTGTAATCCCCAGCAATAATCTGCCAGCATAGTTGGACTCCATTTTCCTTGGTATCGTTTTTCGATGGTAGAAATGTCTTGGTGGAATCGTTCCCCGTGTTCATCACTAACGGCACCCAAGTTTGGGGGAAAAAAGTCTAAATGTGAATGTAAAAAATGTATTTTCAAGGACATATTACAGCCCAATGCTTTATAATTTTCTAAAAGTTCCTCGACAATAGTTTTATAGTCATTTGATCGGTGATTGCCAAGAAAATTTTCAGTGATTTTTATAAATGATTCCCAAGCTGGTTTTTCCAAATCGTCGAGTTGTTCTTTAAATATATTATCTTTTATCACTTGCCTGATTTGAGGACCTACAAAGACACCCTCTTTAATCTTGGCGTCACTGATTTTAGGGAATTTTTCTTTTAGGTATTGAAATCCAGCTCCATTTTTATCCATTGCTTTTACAAAATTTTTCATCAGGCCAAGTTTTATATGGAGAGGTGGTAAAAATATATCTTTAGGTTGTACTAATGAAATATGTTTTACATTTTTTATGCCTGGAGTAAGTGACCGTCTTTTGCACCAATTTTTCTTAACGTAATGGTTCTTTCTATCCCTACTGTCCCATTCACAAAGAAAACAACAAAATTTCGTATATCCAAGTTGCAAGCCTAATAAAAGGGCAACAACTTTTAAATCTCCGCAAATTTTCCATTTATATTCGTCACATCGAATCTCTTCTAAAAGAAATTTCATTGTTTCGTAGGATTCTTTCATGTTAGCACCATAACCTACCGGTACGGAGGGAAGATTGTTACCATTGTGCAACAAAACTGCCTTTAAGCTTGTTTTTGAAGCATCAATAAATAAACGCCACTCTTCATTTTTGTACTGTAGTCCCAAAATATTCATAACACCACAGACATTACAAAATATCAAATCATTATCTTGTGAAAAAAAGCTTTTTAACTCCTCATCTCGATGCCGAAAAAAAGTTATTTTTGTGTTTGGTTGCAATGAATTCCATCCTTTTATTCGAGATCCTAAAAGTTCTCCTTGTTGTTTAGACAAGTGTAAATCACGAAGTAAATCATTAAGATCTCCTTGAGAAAGTAGGTGCGGCGTTTCTTCCTTGAGAGAAATAGATGAAGAAGCAATTTGAAAATCAGGATCAGTACTTTTATTATCTGTTCCCTCTGATTCAGTTGAAAGATCAGAGCGCTGAGGTGGTTCTGGTATAGGTAGTTCTTCACTGTGAGGAGTCGATTTTTTAACGGATGATACATTAGGATACTTAACTTGTTTTTTAGTTTTAATTGTAATGCCTTTTGTATTAGTCAGACAAAAATAGCAATTAGTTGAATGGTCTGTCGGTTCCATCCAAATCATCGGAACTCCGAACGGCATAGATCGAGATCTTTTTTCCCATCCCGTGAGAAGTCCTACACATGTAACACAACAGATGTGAGGAGCCCACACTTTGTCTTGCTGTCCAACAGGAAAACCAAAATAACTTTCATACAATTTTTTTATTAAAGGTGTTAAATTTCTTCGTTGAGATAAGAAAGTAATTTCACCACAGATGTAACAGAACTTGTCAGGATCATTTTTACACTTTCTTGACATTGTTTAAGAATCACTTCACTCAGCAAACACAAAACACAGCCACTTTTCTGAAAAATAAAACACTGAATCAAAAAATAATAAGGAAATAATAATTAATATTAAGTTTTACTGATAATTGCCGGAACACGGAAACTAGTCCTAATCAAATGAATATACATATGATTTTGTGGAGAGGTTAGGTAGATATTTCAAAATTACTGCTTACTTTTCTTGTTACAAAATTTTGTTAATCAGTGTAATCGGGTTGATAGTTAAAGTTTTTTTTTGTTAGAAGTAATTTTTTGTGTCAATTATCCTTTTCCTTAATCTAAATATGAATAGGATTTATACTATTATTATTTTATTTATAGTACAGGTTTCAAAATCAGTAAGTTTTTATTTTGGATTACGTTCAAAATATATATTTCGCAATAAAAGCATTAAACTGCCCGTCTTAATGTGTGAAGAGTTATCTGACCCTTTTAGAATACCAAGACACGTATTTAGAATACAACATTTGTGTTCAACGAAACCAAACAGCGTCTTTCTGTCTATACATACCATAGAAGTGAACGTTTTCCTCTTTTTTATGGTATACCACTAAAATAATAAAAATATATGTATAGAGATTAAATCAACAAAAAATGTAAATAGCAGCAAGTTTTATGATTTATGGGTCATAAATAATAGAGATACGTTTCGGTTGTTAAGTTGAAAGAACGTTATAGATTAAATAACTATGATAATACACGCTGTGAGTAATGTAAGAGCAATTAAAGTCCCAAAAAACTATAACCTTCACGAACGCGATAGAGTTGATTATGAAAAGATATACATACCATAGATAAAAAAATAAAAACAATGAGTCTTGAAAGAAGAATTTATTTTCTTTTCGTAAATATACAATGCGAATATGAATTACTCAATTATATATTTTGTAAAGAAAAATACAGAACATAGATGCAAGCATTATTTTATATACAAGCTAGATTATGTATGACTAATTCTCAAACCTCAACTTTCTTTTACACGTTCAGTAAATATATTAAACACAAGAAATATGGAAATTATGTCTTCAAAGCATCAATAGGTAAACCCGATGGTGAATAAGACGCTTACTCATATTTTTAGTAAATAATGCATGAACTACAGTAATCGTACACTATAGAAATGTGAGTAAATTAAGTCACTGATTTGAGTGAGTCAGTTGCAAGATGTGGATGTGTACCTACACCTTAATTAACTAAATGGTGACTCTAACAAATTACTAGGTTTCAACCGCGGCGTCTTTGTTTTATATTAGTTGTCTTGTCTTGTCATAGAGTTATAATCAAATGTTGTTTCTTGGCACATGAGAAACATATTTCTAGATATTTTTAAAAATGTTAAAGGGTTGTGAACCGCTGATTAATAGGTTGTTGATTGTTATGACCATGATATTTATGTATTTGTATTGAATTGTACAATATATTTGTGTATTTGTATATAAATATATATATAAATTGATATATGCCACATTTATAATTTTTAAGTTCCATCAGTGATAAATCAATTTGTTATAATAATTTTATTCCTTTAATTATCAAACACGATGAATCTCGTTACGTCTCTCGACATTGAAAGGTCATTGACGTATCATGACAAAATTATCGCACTCCCTTCACTCTCAGTATAACATTACAATCATTCAAAGATATCAATATTGTAGAAAATAGTCGATAAGGAATTTTCAAATTATATATTTTTAAGTATATTTTATTCCATGTAGAGTCTTTAATTAATCTTTTGAAATAATTTTATCACGACAGGCCTTTATTTTTACGGTTTTTCTTAAACCAAGATCGTCATTGGTTAAAATAGAACTTTATGGTAGGTAATACATATAAAACATTTGCAATCACACTTCATCATCTATTCTCAAATATGGGTCACAGAACAACTAAAGTATAACCATTGATATCATCTATTTGTGACTTATGCGTTTGTTAACCAAACCACGTGTGTGTGTGTGTGTGTGTGTGTGAAATTTGTCGTATAAAAATCAAAGCACGTGTGATCCGTTAATATTGATCTAGTCCGTTCAGGACGATGTGATAAGATCGGTGTCTCATCTGAGTCCATGAGGCGGATGCGGAGTTCCGTGGGTGGCGCCCCCCACCCCCCACCCCGCTGTGCTCGCCATTCTAATTAGCCATTGTGGTCGCCGGTTAAGTTTACAATCGTCTGACCGGCTAGCTAGGACGCCAGTCACGCCGCAACCGCCGTCAAGCCGGCACGTGTATCGGCCACAGACTTCGACTACAACACGCGACCCGGCTTGTGATGACAGTGATTGACAGTGCTCTCAAAAACTGATAAGCGCTTAACGTATATAATTTAATAATGTAATATTTGCGAATTGACTCCGTGAACAACTAACTGTTGAATCAAGAAGGTAATGCCGTATACTTTTCATATTGGCACCACTGTGCGTAACCACTGCAAATCAAATCCTAGAGAACATGCAGTTGACATATTTAGATAGTTTTCATTATTTATGTGTATATTATGTGTGGGAAATTCCTTCGTGTGAATTCTGAGCAACATAATGTTTATAAATGGTAATTAGTGCCAGCTATTTGCGATAAAATGTCATGTGCATTACAAAAACAACGTTCATAGAACTGGAAACATGCTTTGATTTTATTTGTATAAATATTTCGTTAGCTCTATAAATTATTTTCAACTATATCTTTAAATTGATCTAAGAACATACTTTGTTTATATTTTAGCCGGTAATTTCTTACGTGTATTAGAATACAATTGTAAATCATAAATTGAAAAATAAAAAATAAAATGTAGAGTTCAGTTAACATTTATTAAATAAAAAGTAGAGTTCTTTAAACATTTAAATTTTGATGGAGTAATGATAAATAAGGATAATACAATATTTATACAAGCTTCTGTTTAAGTAATAATTTCTATAACATATCCATATATATAAATCCATATTCATGCACGTATGTAAATTTATGCGAAATCAAAGGACCTTTAACTTGTTCCGCTGATTACATAAAAGTTGATAGTTGTTGAGGAAACTAGAACGCCGGTGTATCTTTTTAAAAACAATGTTATATGTTTGAAATAAAATGGTATTTTATATCGTGACCATACTTAAGAATTACATAATGGATCATCACGTCAGTCTATTGTGCATGCAGAACTGACCTTCATCATTATGTCCCTCTATGCATGCAAGTAAGTGCATTGCTAGCCTAGAATGTTGCGTCGAGCTAATTTAAGCTATACATCTCAGAAGATAAGATAGAATTTTGAATAAAATTCCAAAAGAGGAACCTGTGAAAGTTTTGCAGAAAATAGGCATGGCCTGCATGGTATGTCTTTTTAACCGATTTTCAAAAAAGAAGGTTCTCTTGTATATATTTTTATCTTTCTAGTTGTGTTTAACTATTTATATTTCACTTACAATTTATTATACTAAATATTTTAATATAATTCCTATTAATTGTATTGGAATGTTGTTATCTAATATTGACTTAAATGCATTGTCTATACATGGAAAAATAATTAAGTCTTATCTTTAACACACGCACTTTTATACTCAAGTGCTTCCTATGTTTACAAACGATTAAATTCTAAATCTATTACACATACTATTACATATTGATTGTTTGTTTTATCAAATAAATTATGAAATCATTAGCATTGGTCACTGTTTAGACTTTCGTAATATATTCTATACAGACATTGTTGTCATTTAAATAATTTATATATAATTTTGTAATGGGAAGTCTTATGTAATAAATATAATTACTATTAATTAAGCGTATTAAGGTCACTTTACTTTATTGTAACTTATTTAGAATTCAAGCATTAGATTCGAAATTAATTAAAATTTATCTGTAGATGGTCAAATAATATGTTATACTATTAAGAGTAATTCTGGTAACTATACCTGATCTCTTGGTAACGGTTCTAGCGGTTTTGATGAAATTAATAGATTGAGTTTTTAAATAGATTTCACTTATAATGAACTTAATTATAAACGACGATCGCCCATTGAAGGCATTCCGTCAGGTGCTATTAAATAAAAATTTTCCTTACATAATTTTTTGTTGAGTGTATATCATTTAAAGCACGTATTCTCTACCACATGACAACGAAAAATGACAATTGTTATACGAGTTGTATCACAACATGTGACGTTATAATAACGTAACCTTTGTAAGGTCTCTGGAATCGTGACGGCATTTCTAGTTATCATGATTCATGTAGATGTACAATTGACCTGTTTTGATGTCGGATCGCCGCTTTTTTGCATCGACAAGCATTACTCATCCTTGACTCAGGGTAGCTATACAATTATGAATGAAACCATTATGTAATACCGACGCTGTGAGATACGTAAGTCACTCTTGCTAGATCATATCTAGAGGTAAAAGTTAAAGAATTGCTAAAAGCAGACACTAATAATAATTATCCAAAACGTTCTCTTCTTTGATTTTGGATATTGATACAGAAAGAATATTTGTTCATATATTAATAGGTTTGTAACATTTGCTAGTTTTTGCATAAATATTCCTTAAATATTAAATTTTGTATATTATTTAAGTTATGAAATAGTTCGGTCTGATAGTGACGCCGATATCGCGTCCACGCATGACATCAGCTGGACACGTCAGACCGCGTCATACGCATCTTCACTGGATTCTCCGTATCAGAATCAGAGCCATATCAAGTCAATTAACATATTATATTATCTATGTTTTTGTATCCATAAATACAATTTAAGCGATGATGTCAATTCTTCAAGTTTCGAAGAATTTCTCAATTTTGATTGATAACAGGCCTTAGTTACTCGTGTGCATTAATGTTTTAGTCACGACGTGCCCTTTGTTGCATTATTGATTAAGGGCTATTGTCAAGTGATAGTTGACTGGCATATTTTGATTGTGTTGACGATCAGAACAGACTTGTCCGATTATGTACCTACGCGGCATAATCAGTATTCGGTTTGCAATCCCTCTTATTCTACTCGTGAGCCTGTTTCTGATTGATATAATCACTGGACTCCCCAATGAATCATACATATTGTAGCAATGATTCCTTTGACCCTCTTCAATAGATTCACTCGTGATTTGCTTGATTTTCCTTGACCTGAATTCTGAAGAATTTACCAGAAAGCAATAACGCTTTATCTTCATTGTCTAATATTTTTTCTCTCACAATGTTTTTCTATAAACTAGGATATTTTTTCCATTAAATAAGTATTTTGAGTTAGTTCTTGTAAACGTATTTTGAACAGTATAATATATTTTTATCAAACAAAGGTATCAATTACGATAAAGACGTATAAATATAAGAGACTTAAGGTTTTTCGAGGAGTTCAACCATCGACTTCATCGAAATTACTTTACGTTACGTCATCCTTATAAAAAAAATCATTTTCCTTTTCTTTTTCAGATACCGGAGTTCAACTTGGATGGCAGCAGCAGTCTAAAACACAACGGCAGTTCAAAGGACTTGGCATCCGTCATGGAGAACCTCAAGAAGAGCAGCCTCGTCTCACGCCAGAACCAAACCCTGAACACCCAAGTGACCAGCTCTTCAAAACAACAGGTAATTTCTATTTATTTACCCACATAAAAATGTGCGATTGATTTTGAGAAAATGCTTTATTCGATACTCTATATATATGTACGAGTACATATTTTATATAATACACTATATTTATCAATAAGTGTCTGTATAAAATATTGTATATAATATAGTATTGAAAATGTCAGCCACAAAAACAATATTAGACATTTTAATACGTTTCTTAAAGATTATTACATGTTGAACTTTTACATGAAAGTATGTTTTTGGATTAGTCATCGAAATAATACCTACTAATAAGAGGACAATGACACCTAATTTGTAAAAATGATATGACATAATTGACTCGTCAAAGCGAGTATTGATACGTTGATTTAGATAAGTTGTGTTTTTTTTACGTTTATATAACTAACTATATATAATTTTAGCGATAAGGGTTGTTAATTAACAAGATGTAAGAAAGGTTATTCATTTTTACCTAGTATTTTCTGTATGTTTGTTGTAACTAAAATAATCACTGATGATTTAGTATTATTACTCCATTCATTTTTCATTTTAGAGTTCAAAACATATTTCTTTTAATTTTAAAGACTCTTCCTCGATTTATATTTTTTAACTATTTTGATTAGTCATCTCAAAAATCACAATTAGATTTAATAAAAATAAATAAACATATTTTTTTAAACATGTTATACAACAAGTTCATCATATCGTAATGACTTGGTTGGTATATGATAAATATTTTATTTATAAACACTCAACCAATCAAGTAAAGATATATGATGAAGTTTTCGATTAGTTTGACGAGCATAAAATCTCGTTTAAAGCTCGTATAGTGCGTAAGATTTGAAAGATCAAGGCAAACCTGAGACTTTGAGCAATATAATCATAGGGCTTGATATATATGATATTTTGACATTAAATCTTTTATAGGCTAATGACTATTAAGGCACGGTCGAACCAAGATGAAAAATTATTATATATATCTACATATATTTTTTTATCTAAACCTATTCCGGCATTCACATCTCTATCATCCTAGCTACTGATTAAGTAAGGAATTAGGCACAATTCTATAATCTAATATGAATGCCGTATTTAAGAACTAGACAACTTAGAACAAATTTGCGTCCTATTTTAGAAACATTAATATTACTCAATATTAGCGGTTAGACCAGTTTGACATTTTGATGTATCAAATGAAAAAAATACACAGTACATAACGTTGTGAAAAGGAAGCTAATAATATAAATATAGTAATTAATATGTTCGTTAATAAAAAAAAATATTTATCTATTTAATTCTGTAAGACAAAATATGAAGTTTGAACGATAACAAGTTTGGTGAAATTGGGACAGATATAAAACTAATTTGCTGAATCATTTCTAAAATACAAATAAAGCATAGAAAGGTAATTTGTACTTAAATATAGAACTCGGGCTATTTCGGCTCCGGCCTCGGTCGGTTCATAAATTTTCTAGTTTATTTTTAATTCGGGGAGCGGGTACCGAATAACCAATACATCCAGAACAATACGAGATGCGAACTACCACTGTGTAAAGTACCAGATTGGTATTTATTAGTTGGGGAACAAAGTTTTTAATACATTGTCATCCTTAGTCTTTAAAAAAAATAAGTATACCTTACATTAGACGAGTTGTTCTTATTTGATCAATACAAATTTGTTGCCAAGTTGAAATATAACAATGTCCGCTTCTTTGTTGGTATTTGACTAAAATTTGAATGTGAACGTGAGGTCTGTTTACGATAAATCTACTAGTAATTATCGTTAGAGCGCGTGCGCACCACACTGTGTCTGAGTTGGCAGCAAGCCACAGAAAACACCAAGACATGGCGTAACGTAGGACGGTAGCAGTCGTTCCGTCCTAAAAAAATATATAAAAAAACCTATTTGAATTTAATCTAATAGTAGACTAATACTTTTTACTATTTACCAAATTATATTGAAAATGCGATATTCAAATAGTTAATTCAAGGTTACAGTAAGACAACCATTTAAGGTTAACAGAACTTAATTATTCAGTAAAAATAAAACAGCCGTGATAAGAGATGATATCAATGCGGGTTCTTCGAAAACGACTCATTTTATTATAACTTCTTACTACCAAGAATACTTCATAATATAACCAATATTATATGCTTATATTATTTTATCTCATTGTTATACGATAAGGAATTATTACCATAATCTTAATTAAATAATCAAAGCCTTTTCTCTGGTATTATATTGGTTCATAACTATTGTTATCAGATAAGAGTTTTGGTAGATATAATAGAGTCTTTCCGGTATTTCCTTGAAGGTTGTAAGGAAAATAATTACTCTCTATAATTTAAATATTATAATATTATTAAAAAAAACTGAGAAGTAGGATTGTTTTTGTTAATTTGTTATAACGCTGGGTGCGAGAGCAGTTATTGTTTTATTTAGTAAATAATCATTAATAATAGCTCTATAAACATTAATATACCTAAGTTTATGTGTCGATAATGTTTTTACAATAATAGATCTCTATGTTTCTTACAAAGATTTTCTTTTTTTCTTACAAGAAAGCGAGTTCGATTTAGTATAGTTATGCCTTCCTATAAACTTCCTTTATAGTACTTTAAAATGAACGTAAATTTTGTAATTATATAAAGTTAATAATAGTTTTTAAATTGCCTGAAATGTTAGTAAGAATATTTTTATTGTACTATATCAAAACTTTTATCAAAACTTATGTAATTTGAACAATCACGAAGTTAATAATAATAATGATTATCAGCACTTATAGTTATGGCAAGAATATAAATAATTGTGTTTATCAGATTTAATGAGTTTATGAGTGAGTTATTACTGTGGCTATTCGAGACAAAGATTTATTAATAACTTCTTTAATATATTTCATTTGTTATGTTGACTTTAAAACTTGATGTGTACTGTTATGTCAATCGATTAATCTCCTTAATAATTAAGGTAACTAAACTGAATGCTTTTAGAGAATAGCAAAATAATATTCAATATTTAATCATGGAACATTACAGCTTATATGAAAAAAAATAAAAACAATCAACATTTTTTCGTTAGCTTCGGTTCAAGGCCATCGTTGCATCGCCACCACCCACGCTCATGAATCACTTAATGCTTCTTAATAACAACCCATGCCAAAATAATACCAGACAATGCTTGTATTTCTATTTTTTTATTATAATTTTTAAATGTACTTTTAAGTTATTCCATATTACCCTTTAACAATGACCGTATAATAGAAGAAACCTCGCAAGATTGTATGTCATGTTAAATGAATTTTGTCCAAAAATATATAAATACTCATTTGTTTTAGTTTATTTCTATTTTTAAAAGAGACTAACTGTAGACACCTACGTCCTAAAGGTACCTTGTCTGTAAGCAAGTGCGCCAAAACGAGTGACGCCCGCACGAACTTCTGTAGCGTTGGCACTGAACTTCAGTCCTTGTCTAGATAACGAGTGTGCACGACGAAGTGTACTATCACAATACTAGTGCTTCGGTTTTAGTGAATTCAATATTTATAACCTATTACTCCACTTCGTAATATAACTAATGAAAAGGTGTAAATTCTTACTAATGTTAATGTGTATTCGACAAGGAAAGTGTACTGAATGTAGAGTTACAATACTTACATTTTCTGTAGATGGTGTCCAGTACAACATCAAGCAGTGCTGCCACCAGTCAAAGAGTCCAAAGCTCGTCACAACGCGCAACCTCCATGAAATCAGACCTCACCGAATTAAAGAGTTCTATTTCTGAGATGAAAACTCTTAGCAATACCGCCGCTTTGAACTTCGGACAAAGGTGATTCACAAATATTATTTTTGTATTTGGTTTTATGTAATACCGAAATGTTACATTGTTTTCTTAATGTGTATAAGATAACACCGTTTCTAGCTCACCTGAGCGGCCTTGGCCTTATGCCAATTCTCCCCCGCTGGTTTCCCTCTTCACATTTGTATGTAGTTGAAAGTCGAGAAACAATAGCAATAGCAGTCTAGTTCAGGCGTGATTATTTAAACATTTTAAAAATAAAAATCTGTTTTATTACTTGGAACTCTTGATTGGCTTTATTTTACATAATAATAGCATAATTTCGTAATAAAATCGTTACAGATTGAGAAGTTCAATGGAGAACATAGTAGATCAAGATGACATAAAAGAACGGCATATTCCAGACATACGAGATCTCAGTGAAATGGGAGATATTGGAGATATGAGTGATATGAGTGACCTGGCCGGTGACGGTCCCCTAGTAACATTTCCAGAATCAGACACGCCACCACCAGACAAACAGTGCCTCTTGGCGCCCAGTGCTTCATCAGTAGCAACGAATGCTGCAAACGAGTTGAAATATAGTGCAGCTCGAATGACATCAGCCAGCTCTACACGTGTCGTGACCGATGGGTACAGTGCATCGAAGTCAGCAGCAAACAGTACGAGGATGCGTCGTCTACAACACGGGGACATGCAATATGCAGAGCACAGTGCTGCGGGGGCTTCTCATAGACTATTACAAGCGGAAGGTCTTACAGCTGAACAAAATGCCGCCTATCATCAAGTAAGTCAAAAAGAGACATCTATTATAAAGCTTATTAAATATTTTTTTAGTTAAACGTGTATTGTATTTTGGTATTATTCTAAACCTAGTGTCCATAGTTTAAAATTTTATTTTGTAAAGTTATATCAACAATAACGTTGTAAATGTAGTGCATTGCGTCTGTTTTACTACACTCCTCAAAGGCGCGCCGAAGGACGCGACCTCGCGTGACCGAGTGCGATCGATATCCTTCACGGACGTCTAGCCTAGCGGTGCCAAAACCATTCAGTCGTATTCGGGGACTTGTCTTGATAGCATTAAAGATAGAAACATGTGAAAATAAAAATACTTCTACGTCATCTCGATCCCTACTTCAATTTGACCGCAAGCATACCATGGCAGCAAGGTTATTATCGTGGACAAGCAGGATGCTGCGGCGTGGAGGTTCACCGGGAGCGGTGAGCTCATTATCTGCGAGCGCTTATCGCCGTTTACCGCACCATGCTTGTGTCAGTCATCGTTTGACCGTCGTGCGTGCCAGCATACGCGGAAGTTAATTATTGCTCATGCGCCTTTGAGTACACGAATAGACGTCTTTAAATTTAGAATCGGAATGTCTAATGGAGGGGGTTCGGCCCCGTGGCCAGTGCACAGAGGCGTCCTGTCGCGTTTTCTCCCGAAGCTACAGTGTCCTTCGGTGAGAGTTCATTTTCCTGGAATAATTTACCTACTCAACGACCTCCACCAATGTGACGTCTGTATACAAACTTAAAATTATCATCGAATACCCACGAGCACCGCGCGATTGGCCTATATCCAATAGAAACGATTCACCACACAATCCGAGCTATGACGCGCCACACTTTTGAGTTTAAAAGTAGTTTTCATCTCGAAACGACCGAGCATCGACGAATTCATATAAACTTATTCAAATAATCATGTCTTCGAAAAGGCGAATGAGACCTAAATTGCGTATCGTTATTCCTGTAACTATCAAATATTTGTTGAAAGTAATTTAGTGATAAGTAACTGAGTGATTAGTCAAAGGTGTTTTGTGATAAGCCTATCTTGACACACGCCAAGTTTTTTCTGATTTTTTTCTTTTACTATCAATTAAATGTTACTAATTATAGTTAAACTTGTGCTTTTAGGAAAAACGTTCGTTGCAAGCCGGTGAAGTATCAGCACAAGAAGCAAATAATATGTCTGCGACTAGTTCACGATTACAAACAGAGGCTTTCAGTGCGGAGAAGAAGGCTATGGCTTCATCACAAGCGCGGCAAACAGTCACATCAAGTGGAATGTTCAGTCACAAGGAACACTCTAGCGTTGCTCACTCAAATATGACTATATCCAGCAAAAATCTTAGTAGCAAATCTACGTTACTTTCTTCTCAGGTAAGATATTAAAATGTGTTATTTTATTTTTAAGTAAACTGTGGAAGTAATAATATTTTGGCACCTATCGTTATATTCAATTGTTATTCACTAATGTGTAGTGCCACCAAATAAGGCTATGTCACAAACATTCGCTAACCAATAATCGTTACGACATAGGTGCGAATTTACCAAAATAATACATATTTCCATGTTCTGTCGTTTCAGATGAGTGAATTGTTGAATGGAACAGTAAAACCAGGAGATGAAGATCTGTCTAACTTAACATTTGAGGATTTAGATAAACTAGATGCAAATTCGAATCAAAAGGATGTTGATCTGGCGATACAAAAATATTCTCATAGAATGAACGCGTTTATTACCGCAATAAAAAATAATCAAATGGATATGAAAAATTCTTGCGTTCATTTCAACAAATTAAACGAAATGGTAAGACGAGCATGGGCTGTGCCTACATATGGACATGAATTGGGATATTCGTTATGCAATACATTGCGAACATCGGGAGGATTGGACATATTAATGGCAAACTGTTTGGAATCTAATAACCCTGACCTACAATTTTGTTCCGCGAAATTATTAGAACAGTGTCTTACAACTGAAAACAGAGAACATGTGGTGAAAAATGGACTTGAAAAAGTGGTTAATGTAGCCTGTGTATGCACAAAACATTCAAACTCTGTAGACCATGCTAGGATAGGCACTGGAATCTTAGAACATTTGTTTAAACACAGTGAAGGCACATGTAGCGATGTCATCAAATTAGGAGGTTTAGATGCGGTTTTGTTTGAATGTCGGAAAAATGATGTAGAAACATTGAGGCATTGTGCAACAGCCCTTGCAAACTTGTCGCTTTACGGTGGAGCAGAAAATCAGGAAGCTATGATAAAGAGAAAAGTACCTATGTGGTTATTTCCCTTAGCTTTTCACAACGACGATAACATTAAATATTACGCCTGTTTAGCTATTGCTGTGTTGGTTGCTAATAAAGAAATTGAGGCAGCTGTATTGAAATCAGGAACTCTAGATTTGGTAGAACCGTTTGTAACTTCACACAATCCATCTGAATTTGCACGATCTAATCTAGCTCATGCACACGGCCAAAGTAAATATTGGCTTCAAAGATTAGTCCCAGTTTTAAGTTCAAAAAGAGAAGAAGCGAGAAACCTGGCGGCGTTCCACTTTTGTATGGAGGCTGGAATCAAAAAACAGCAAGGCAATACCGAAATCTTTAGAGAAATAGGAGCTATAGAAACATTAAAGAAAGTAGCTAGTTGTCCAAATGCTGTTGCATCAAAGTATGCTGCACAAGCGTTAAGGCTAATCGGTGAAGAGGTCCCACACAAACTGTCACAACAGGTTCCTCTGTGGTCCATAGAGGATGTCCGAGAATGGGTTAAGCAAATAGGCTTTTCAGAGTATGCGACTAACTTTTATGAAAGTAGGGTAGATGGCGACTTACTGTTACAAATTACGGAAGCTAATCTTAAAGAAGATATTGGGTTAAACAACGGAATCAAACGTAAAAGGTAAAATATAATATTTCTACTATATTTTATATTTTGTAAAGATTTAAATGTCGTATTTTTGGGTTCAAATTCACTTACAAATAAAAATTAGGTATTAAACATTACGTTTCATCTTTAACTGTTCAGTATAATCATTGTGTTTTTTGACCTACAGATTCACGCGAGAACTACAACAATTAAAGAAAATGGCGGACTATAGTTCACGTGACATAGGAAGTCTTAACGAATTCCTACAAAGTATTGGTCCAGAATACACTATATATACCTATTCAATGTTAAACGCTGGGGTCGACAAAGAATCAATCAGAGGACTAAGTGACGAACAACTAGAAAATGAATGCCGTATAGGCAACAGCATACACCGGCTACGAATTCTAAACGCGATACGAGGTGAGCCGTAAATCTTTTTTAATAACTTCCTGTCATAGTAATAGCTACATTTGACAAATAAGAATCCTTTTATGTTTATGCTACCAGTGATTTCAATGATATAAAGCTCGGAGCGCTTATAAAAACGGTGGACGTCATAAATGGTCTGTTTATAAAATATACATAGAATCACAAAAAAAAATATTACCTACATGAATGGCGCCTTAAATTAATACTATTTTTCAGCTTATGAAAGTACTTTGCCTAGTAAAGGTGAAGAGAACATGGAAAAAAATTTAGATGTGTTCGTTAGTTACCGGAGATCGAATGGTTCGCAATTAGCGAGTTTACTGAAAGTTCACCTCCAACTACGAGGGTTCACTGTATTTATTGATGTGGAGCGGTTAGAAGCGGGCAAATTTGATAATAATCTTCTTCAAAGCATACGACAAGCGAAACATTTTCTGCTTGTGCTTACACCAAACGCACTTGAAAGGTGCAAACACGATAATGAACAAAAAGATTGGGTTCACCGGGTAAGTTTACAAAGTCTATTTAAAATTTCTAAAAATATGTAACACACGATTTCACCACTTATAAACATGTTATGCAATCATATCTATAAAAAGCATTTATTCCGAAAATATATTTGACTAATGTTACGATGTTTATTTATAAAACAACTAATTGTATCAATGTTTTTACAGGAGATAGTGGCAGCTTTGCAATCACAGTGTAATATCGTCCCAATTACCGACAACTTTGCATGGCCGGAAGCCGAAGAGCTGCCTGAAGACATGCGAGCCGTATGCCACTTTAACGGTGTTAGGTGGATACATGATTACCAGGATGCATGCGTGGAAAAACTTGAGAGGTATGTCTCTTATTTGATTTACCTGCCTTATTTCGTTTTTCATTTCGATTTGGCAATTTTGAATAAAAAAAAAAAGGAACAAAATAATTGTTGTTTGATTAGTGAACTAACTAAATCCACCTTTCAGCTTCCTCCGCGGCAAGTCTAACCTGGCCACGCGGATGGAGGGTCCGCTGAGGGGCCGTGACGTGCCGACCCCTGGCACTGCCACCATACGCCCGCCCAACTACCAGCGCATGGTATCCACTGAGAGCAGAGGCAGTGACAAGGATTGACTAGATCCGGTGCACACTCTGCCGCCTATTAGGTAAACCATTGCCCTAATGTAAATATATACTTTATAAAATGGATGAATTGATCAGAATAACAAACCTAACATGACTGTCTTGTTTCCAGACCGCGGCGTAGACAATCGTCGGCAGAAAAGACATCAGCAAAATCACAAAGCTGTGAAAAGCTATCTAGCAGTAGTAGCACGTCCAAACAGACCTCGCCTGTTAAAACTCTGTACAGTCTTCCGGAAAGACTATCTGAAAGTAGTGATAATTTAGATTTTAAGGAATCACAAGATAATTCACGTAGGTGTAGAAGTTGCGAAGGCATATTGGTTGCAGATGAACACATGCACACAGAACTCACGCCGCCGCTGTCTGCACCCTTAGATGCTACTACACAAACAAAGAGGAAAAAGAATTTCATGGACAGATGTGTGAATAAAGTGAGACTTTGCTGATTGATACTGTATGGCAAAGTATGGCTTTTTAATTTGCTACAAGTGCGCTTGCGGAGTGTGTAAAATGAACTATCGAACTTATTTTTATGTGAATCTTATTATAAAGTACAAAAGTGTGCACAATAATGTAAATATTTGTGTATACTACTATTTAAGTGTTTGTAATAGACAAACAAATAATTGGTGTAATAAATAACGTAATCTCAATGAGTGCATGTAAATGATTTTACAGCTTAAATGTGACGAGTGTTAACCACCCTGTGATGTTTAGAGAACATTGCACTGAGGTGGTAACAAGCAGTTTGCTATTCGTTGTAGTATGGCAAATTGCTTTTCTTTATATTTTTTTGCAAATAAATATATATATCTCTCTTTTCCTCTCTTCACTCTCTATAGAAATTTAAAAACGTAGATTTATTTTGTTTTAGTTTCTTGCCACTGAAGTATTTATATTATCTAAATATAATAAAATTATTCTATGCATATGTGATAGCTTAGATCTTTTCATATAATTAATTACATTGTCTGTTATAAAATCAAGCTGTAGTAAATTATTTTCTCAATCTGCTGTATTTAATGAGTCTGTACCATTTAAATTATAATTATTATATAATAATGATTAAAAAGTTGTACAAAATTTTAGTTAAGGATATAATATTTTCACATGAGTTAACCATAGTTATGATAACTTTACCTTGTCATGAGAATATATATTTATGTTGTATTCTAACCATAAAATAAATGGTATTAATAATATTTTATTGAATTTTTATTTTGAAGTCCTAATTTTTTCATAAAAATATATTTATATTAATGGTAAGTATATATTGTATCAAATTTAAGTTCACAATACTTGCACATATAGCTTTTGGCTCAGTATTATGATGAGTTGTTTGCTAATGATGAATATACACTCATGGACATATTTAGGGGAACGCAAAAAAAAGGTCGAATAACGGAAAATATTTTCATATTTTCGTACTGGCCACTATACCAATATTATGTATTAAAAAAAAAGATGATTTTAAAAATAATTTTATTTTAAATTTCATTTTGAAAAGGCGGGAACCATCAAAAGTAAAAGGCGCTAGTTTTCAAATTTTATTTTAATAAATATAATAACTTGCATTTTTTTTCGTCAATCTCGTACAAATATCGACTTGTAATAGTTAACAGTAAAAAATAATTGTTATTTGCGAAGATGGTGGGTAAAAAAAAACGTAAAAAAGATACTCCGGACTCTTGTGGGTCGGAAGATTTTTCTGACGAAGAGGTCGAGCCGTACAAAGTATTTAAAGTGGAGACCTATTGTAGAAAATATTCTGAAAACTCAAAAAAATCTGAATTTATTGTTTTTCTAAATCATAAAGAACAAAATATTCCTTTCTCGGACAAAGACCGCTTAAAAATATCTCAAGGTATTCGGAAGCATTGTGTCTCAGGTGTGCTACATCTCAGGCCAATCAACAAATACAAAGTGGGAATTACTTTCGATCTCTCCAACAATGCAAATGTTTTTATTCAGAACAAAAAGCTTTTAGAAGAATTAAACATGACGGCTTCTATTCCAGCAGCAGACACAGAAATAACAGGGGTTGTGACATCAGTCCCTATTTCTTTGAGTAATAAACAAATATTTTCTTTAATTGGCAGTTCAAGAAATATAATTCAAGTCCGTCGTTTCATGCGGCGTGTACGAGCTGAAGGTGGCGCGGTCTCGTATCGGCCGACTCAGACCGTGGCGGTAACATTTGCTTCTACCGAGCTACCAGAGCACGTGTACCTGGACCACTGGAGACACGAGGTCAGTCTGTATGTTCCTCCTGTAAAACAGTGCCTCCGTTGCATGCGGTTTGGCCACATTGCCAAATATTGTAAAAATGACGAAGTATGCTCTATATGCACAGCCAACCATAACTTCCGTAATTGCACTGTTAATTCTCAAGACGCCAAATGCTCTAATTGTAGTGGTAACCACATAGCCATCTCAGTTTCTTGTCCCTTGAAAAAGCAAAAAATTGAAGAAAATAAAGTAAAGTCACGAGCAGTTCGATATTCAGATTTCTTTAATGAAAAGTCACTTCCATTGCTAACAGCTAAATCTATTGAAACTCAAATTAGCAATTTAACGAAATCTGACTTATTTATGAATTTAATAGCAGAGTCGATTATGAAAATAATATCAAACAAAAATGTACCGATAAATTCCAATTCTATAAAGGATACTCTACGATCTACATTCAATAAAACATCCCATAACAAATAATAATGGAAAGTTTAAATATAGTTCAATGGAACGCACAGAGTATATTAAGTCATAGGAATATTTTTACTTACTTTCTCCATAATTATAATATTCATATAGCTATCATTTCTGAAACCTGGTTAACACCCAATCAGAGATTCAATATAAGAGGTTACAGCATTGAAAGGAATGACACTGGCAACAAACATAATGGTGTTGCAATATTAATTCATAACAGCATTATCTATTCTAAAATAAATACTAGCTTTGATGACTCTTTACAAAATATTTGTGTTCGCATTGTTATTGGTAATAAAGAGATTAGTATTGTTAGTTTTTACAGTCCTGCCAATTGCATTCCTTCTTTCAACAAAACTAAATTTGATTCATTAATTAAATCTATTCCTGGCCCTATGATTTTTGCAGGTGATTTTAATGCACATCATTCTTCGTGGGGATGTAATTCTACGTCTCCTCGGGGGAGAGATGTTTTAGATGTAATTGATGACAACAATCTGGTTCTTCTTAATGATGGTCAGATGACCACAGTAGGCTCATTAACTTGGCGTAGAAATGCTTTAGATTTGTCCATAGTTAGTCCTTCGTTAGCTTTATCTTGTGAATGGTCTGTTCATGATGATCCGCTTGGTAGTTATCATCTCCCTGTAATGTTAAAAGTTGTTTTAAAGAATGATAATACTAATAACAATCCTGATTTAAAAGACTTGATTAGACTTCCAAACCCTCCCAACTATAAGTTAGTTGATTGGAAAGTGTACGAAAAAAATGTCGAGAGATTGTTATTGGATTTTCATATTCAGTCATTTCCTCCTTTAGAAGCATACTCCTTGTTTTGTGAAATTCTTTGTAGTGCTGTTGTCTCATCTATTCCTACACACTACAATCATACTAATAAGAGGAAGGGCAAAAGGCCTCCTCTACCTTGGTGGAATAATAAATGTTCTGAAGCAGTGTTAAACTCTAAACTAGCTTACATAAATTTTAAAAATAACCCATCTGATGAAACATACATAGAATTTAAAAAGTTACAAGCTTTAAAGAAACTTACTTTAAAACAAGAGAAAACTAGTAGTTGGATGTCATTGTGTGAGTCCTTTCATCGTTGCACACCTCTTTCTATCATCTGGAAATACATGCGGAAATTTACTAAAACATTTGTTCCTAGCAACCACAATGATGATACTTGGGTTAATAATTTTCTTAAAAAATATACTCCAGATTATGTATCCTATAATGAAACTTTTTCTGAACCTACTGGTATTGACATTAACTCTAATAACATTTTTTTATTGCAACCTTTTACTTTACAAGAATTAAAATCTGCTGTTTTTTCTAGAAAAGATACTGCTTTTGGTTTAGATGGTATTCCTTATAAAATGTTTAAAACACTTAATGTATTTTGTCTGCAAGTTTTTTTGGACATATTAAATTGTCTTTGGGAAAATAATGAAATACCTTTGTCCTGGAAAACTGACTGCATAGTTCCTATTTTAAAACCCGATAAACCTAGACTAAAGGTAGAGTCATATCGACCCATTACACTTACATCCTGTGTAGGCAAAATTTTCGAACAACTTCTGAAACATAGACTTGAATTTTATGTAGAAAAAAACAATATTTTACCATCCAATCAATTTGGTTTTAGAAGAGGTCGATCTTCTAGAGAGAGCTTTTGCCAATTACATTTAGATATTAAGAATAGTATAGTTGATAACAGTTCCACAGCTGCTGTATTCTTTGATGTTGCTGGAGCCTTTAATAGTGTAAATGTGCATATTCTTTGTAGAGAATTAATCTCTATCGGTTTGCCAAAAAAAGTTGTGCAGTGGATTGTAAAGTTTTTATCTGAAAGAAAAGTTTTTGTAAAATATAACTCTTATCTTTATGGCCCTCGATTTGCTTCTGCTGGTGTTTGCCAGGGTGGTATTTTATCACCGTTAATTTTTATTCTGTATATTCGTCGTTTGAATTTAATCCTTAGTTCTAATGTTAAGAATTTACAGTATGCAGATGATCTTGTGATTTATGCATCTGGTAAAAATCTACCCAATATATTTAAACAAATCAATACTGCTCTGTCGGCCTTGTATGAATACTTTTCATACTTAAATCTTGATATCAATCCTTTAAAATCTAAATTACTTGTCTTTGGCAGGAACAGTTCTATGTTGCCTCCAATTGTTTATAATGATACAGCTATTCCCATTTCACTAGAAACAAAGTTTTTAGGAATTCTTTTAACTAGTAATCTATCTTGGAAAAAATATATTGATAGTATAACTATCAAGGCTAATAAAGCTTTTAATGTTCTGAAATGTCTAGCTTCAACTTATTGGGGAGCGGACCCCAAAATTCTACTACTTTTATATAAATCATTGATTCGAAGTCATTTTGAGTATGGTTTCTTATGTTTTGCTGGGGATAAAAAACTGGTAGATATCTTGGATAAAATACAAAATAAAAGTATGCGTTTAATTACTGGAGCTTTCAGGAGCACACCTATAAATGTAATGCAAATTGAATGTAACCTTCCTCCAATCTCTATTAGATTTTGTTATTTAAAAGAAAGATTCCTTTTAACACTTTATTCCATTCCACACAATCAGCTTTTACATAATCTTTCTATTTTATTAACCTCATTAGCACATAAACCTTTATACATTATGCAAGATCTTTCTCAATTCATTAATTTTCTTCAGGGTTTTAACATTTATAAACCAGCTTCCACTTTTCCTTGTTATGAAGGGTGTTTTTTAAGCAAATTTCCAGCAATGAACATAGTCATTAATGACAAACTAACCTGTAAGGAAGAGGTATATAGTCAGTTGTCACAATGGAAAAATCATCGCTTTATATATACAGATGGGTCAAAAAATGACTTCAGTGCTTCTTTTGCATTTTATGATAATTTTTTAAACAGTTGCATAGGTTATAGGTTGGATAGTAATGCTAGCATATTTACAGCTGAAGCAGTAGCTATTTTAGCTGCTCTAAAAAATATTAAAAATCATAATCAGGGATTCAAAAATTGGCTTATACTTAGCGACAGTATGAGTGTACTTACCAATCTAAACAATAACAAACTGCATACTAAGACTAATTATTTAATTTATGCTATAAAACAGATTTGGTATCATCTCTATAGTGATAAAAATACAACAGTGAGTTTCATGTGGGTTCCATCCCATATAGGAGTTGTAGGGAATGAAAAGGCTGATTATTTAGCAAAACTGATTAACAACTCGATTTCTCAAACTGCTAACTTTGATATGTTGCTACCTTATTCCGATATAATACCTAAGTTAAAACACAGAATGTGTCAACAATGGGCAAATCATTCCAAATACATAGTTGAAATAGAAAATAAGGGATTATGGTACGCACCTTTAAATGTTCAAATAAATAGTTTCCCATGGTTTTGTAAAAGTAGTAGTTTCGCTAACAGGAAATTCTACTCGACTATTTCGCGTCTACGTTTTGGCCACTGCAGACTTAATTTTCATTTGTATCGCTTAAAAATGTTAAATAGTTCTTTGTGTTCTTTTTGTTATTTTCAAGAAGAAACCATCTCTCATGTCTTTTTTGATTGCCCGGCCTTCGGCATTCAGCGCCTTGTGTTGTTGGACGAGCTAATAAACATTTATGGGCGCTCTGAACTGGTCCCGCAGACTATTACCGATCTTCTTGTAAATAGTTGTACCTATAATTCGTTGTATAAATTTATTGTAAATACTGTTAGGGAAATATAATTAATTGCAAATATTTTTGAAACATGTATAAACTCTAAAACTTTATGAAGTGACATATCTGGGATGAGACACAATTATCGGACTTGACAAACAAATTATTGAAAAATACGGAAGACTTTACAAGATTATACTATACTAATGAAATATATTATTTACTGAAGAAGTTTTATGGACCAGACAATACTAAAGAAAAATTTACTGTAATGAAAATTTCTATCGGATTAATGTCAAATATTAAAAGAAGAACGTCTGAAAATTATTTAACAATAAAGTAAACTAAAGACGAGGCAGCATGGTTGTGAACCTTAGCCTGTCCGACAGGACAAATTAAAAGAAAAAAAAAAAAATTAAATTTCATTTGTTTTTTTTTTGTTTATCTGCTAATTTCTGAGACACGTAGTGTATGGAATTTTCTTCGGCTTTTGTTGTTTTTAACAAAAACTTTATTTCTGTTGTTTTTTGACGAAAAATTGTCATTATTGAGTGAAGTGAACTTAATTCGATAAATTTAGGCGATAATGCCGGATCTCAGCGTTGCTCTGGTTTCTAAAGCTGTAACATTAATTGAAAATGGTTACACTTTGAATGAAGTGGCTCAAACATTACATGTTTCGAAGTCTGTGATTTTCCGCAATGTTAAACGATACCGGCAGACTGGAGAGTATACCAGGCGTAAAGGACAAGGTCGCAAAAGAGTAACAGGAGAGAGAGACGATAGATTTATTGTCAGCAGTGTTCTCAGAAACCGTACCTTGACTTCTTCTGAGGTACGAAACCAGCTGCAGGAAGTTCGACAAGTGATAATTAGTACCAAAACCGTCAGAAGAAGACTGAAGGCAGCTGGTATAGGGGCGTACTTGCCTGCCAGAGGTCCACAGCTCACCGCAGGTCATCGAGTGGCTCGGGCCAGCTTTGCTCGTTTCCACCTAAATTGGAATAATGACGCTTGGGGAAGAAAAGTTCTTTTTAGTGATGAGTCCAGATTTTGTCTCCGACCAGATGATGGAAGGACCAAAGTATGGCGACGACCCGGAGAAAGATACGCTCAGTGTAACATTATTGGGAGAGAGCCGTATGGTGGAGGGTCAGTAATGG
This sequence comes from Napeogenes inachia, assembly GCA_959347355.1. Taxonomy (NCBI): domain Eukaryota; kingdom Metazoa; phylum Arthropoda; class Insecta; order Lepidoptera; family Nymphalidae; genus Napeogenes; species Napeogenes inachia. The sequence goes on along the minus strand of OY365791.1, from coordinate 15,550,149 downwards.
TATGGGGCGGTATTTGCTTAGGAGCACGCACGGAGCTACACATCGTAGAAAACGGCTCCCTGACTGCGGCAAGATACGTAACCGACATTTTAGAGCAGATTGTGATGCCTTTTGCTCCTTTCATTGGAGACAATTTTCTTCTAATGCATGACAACGCTCGACCTCACATTGCGGCATTAGTTTCGGAATATCTTAATGAGGTCGGAATCCAGGTTTTGGTGTGGCCGGCACGCTCGCCAGACCTAAATCCAATAGAACACGTTTGGGACAAACTGGAAAGACAAATTAAACAAAGAAATCCATCACCTGTCAACGTAAGAGACCTCAAAACCGCATTGGTTGAAGAATGGAACTCAATGCCGCAAAGTTTTATTGACAATTTAATAGAGAGCATGCCCAGACGCATGCAGGCAGTTTTAACAGCAAGAGGTGGCAACACTAAATACTGATTGATGCAACAAATAAATTTTGTATGGGAAAACTTAAATTTAGAAGACTATTAATTTTAAAAGTCATAGAACACATGTGTGGATTAATGTAGAGTGGCTACCTGCAAGAGGTGGCTAATGAATTACAAATACCCTTGTATATATTTCAATGAAACAGGATTTCATTGTCCAAGCTACCACATGCTCTGAAGGTTGTTAGGCACAGACAAGACTACCCAGCTCTACAATTGGCGACAGAATTTCAGCACTACTATTACTACTACTATTAGAATCTAAATATTCAGAAAACCTACCCTTGACTTGAAAAACACCCCATATTTACTTTTTCAAAGTTCTTCTAACTTTTTTAATTGAGTAACGGTAATGTGAACTGTTTTGTTCTTTGTACTTATATGTATCACTATTCTTAATTAAATCATCAGTATTCTTATAAACATATTTAAGATTATCAGAAATTTAGTACATTGATTTAATTTATCTCTAGTCTTTTGTTTGTAAAATAATTATATTAGCAACACTACCTCAGAGAAGAATCATCAACATTATGCTATGAAAATAAACATTTCAAATTGACTTGGCAGTAGTCTTGTCTTTGAGTTCGAAGTGAAAAGTAAGATTTTTCCAATTGGAATATAATAGGACCTCAGCATAATTTAGCATCTATTTGAAAGCCTTTGAGAGACATAAATAGACAATCAAGATACCAGACTATCTCTTTAGATACACCTAACTGTCTGAGTTATAGAACTAATCTAATCTTATAGAAGATTAGATTTTTTTTTTTATGTCTATTTTCCTGACCAAAGTTTTATGTTAATTTTATATCATATATCATTACATCTAACTATGGAAAATAGTTAGATATTAAAAAGTAAAATTTCTTTTTAGCAAACTGTTTTTTTTTTATTTTTGGCAGTCCATTATCAAATTTATTATTTTCTAACAAAAATATTTTTAAAGGAATAAAAGTTTTTAAAGGACATGTATGAAAATATTAAAATTTATTATATGTACATTACAACTGCTTAATAAGTAAATATACTTTATAAAACCATAACTTTGATATTATCTTTTAACATTATTTCTAATAAATAAATTTTGTGCAATAAATTTAAACAAACATTATTATTTACCTTATGTTGACCTGTATACAAAATGAGCATTCATTACAACTTATAATAATTTCAGATGGCTTGGATACTGGAAGTTCAATAGCTTCTAAATAATATATACCACTGCACCTGCACTGATATGTGTACACCTCTTCAGTGGTATCAAAATTCATATCAGACAATAAGACTGTATTGTAAAGTAAAAGATCATTATTTTCATAACAAGCCAACTTTGAATCATATTGTTTACGTCTTAAAGGATCTCTTAAAACTGTCCATGCTTCTTGAATCAGATGAAACTTCTTATCATAGTCATCTGTAGATTTGTCTGGATGAAAAATCAGAGCTAAACGTTGATAACTTCTCTTTAGTTCTTCTTGTGAAGCACTTTTATCACATTCCAATATTTTATAGTAATCAAAATATTTGTCTTCCATCTTGAGTTAAGATGTAAATCTTATTAGTTGCCATTAATTTAAGGTCAATTTTTATCTTAATCAATAATAACGAAGAGCTTAGATATGCTTTACAATTTTAGATTTGTCTTTTATAATCCACATCACACATGGACCATTATCAATAAATATGTACATATAACATATTACATATAACATAAGTATGTCATAACTCCTAATACATATTACAATTAGGAAACTTCAAACTGGGAAACAAACGCAAAAACTATCGATACTTAGCGATACTCGATACTTTTAGCTCAATAGTGTCGATACTAAGTACTTTTGGTATAAAAACTTTCGAAGCATTGATACAATTTAAAAGTATCGATACTTTTAAAAAACATTCATGATGGTTTGAATTTGTCACAAAAGACCTATGCGGAGAAAAATATATACCGTCAAGCAAAATAATCCCTACTGCAAATTGTCTTCGCTTTCAAATCGGTAAAGTTAGAGCTCATGGTGAAGTAAGAAATTTAATAAAACCATTTAAAGAACGTGCTTTAAAATAAATTCAGGAGAGATTTAGCAAAATCGAACATAATAGTATTTTAGCCGTCAGCACTTCACACAGCCCCAATTGATAGCTCCTTCAATTACGTGCCTTGATTTCCTTTATCTTTTGTACGATCAAAGTAAATGACAGTCCAATAGCAAAGTCATCAGAGTCGGAAAGCGATATGTGTCTACGACTTTAAGAATGTTCATGAAAACCTGGTTCATGATATAATATTTAATGAAGCGTAGAATATTTGATGGAGGAAACAAGGACAAAGTTGCATTTTATATTACAAATCCAGTTTCTTCTCTCAAATTAGATCCTTTGCAAGAGAAGAGAGGATATGAAAGCAGCTTTACCACGGCTATACAACTTAACCTAAAATTCCGTGAGGGTACCAGCTATGTCAGTACTATTTATATAAGACTTTAATCATTACATCAGAACTAATTAATTAAAATTTAGGTTGTGACTTGTGATACATTTTATTGAAAAGCTATTTTTACACCAAAAACCAAATAAAAAAATTGTTTCGTTTTAAAGATATGATAAAAATAACTGAATCTCCCATACTCTTAACCTTTCCGGAGCCAGCAAATTCATTGGAAGTCCTTGGGCGCGGTATAAACCGACTTTAGTAGCATAAAAAAGGAGGGCGCTCGACTCAACTCAACTCCCGCAGCGCATTGTAGTGGATCTATGTATTAATTACAATTTTCTGTAATTGTTTTCTCACGTGCGTTTCATTAATCTTGGCGAATTGTCAAGTATAGTGCAATGGGATTTAGCGATTATCTGCCGTATTCCTCTATTTTTAATCATTAATAATGCCATAGTGTTATAAGTATATGGTAGTGACATTTAAAAGACGTTGACTAACGAGTGACGACACTGGTGACACTGACAAGTGACAAGACTTCTAAGTTCTAACTTCTAGGTTATAACGTATCTTATGGTGAATGTATAGTCATTTCTTCGTTATTCTATTCATTCCATGATATTTAGTATATATTACAGTATAATAACTGTGGTTTTATCACAAAATGCCTACATGGAATCAAATTCAGACACAGCTTAGAAATGCAAACAATCCAGTTGTATTTTTTGACATTACTGTCGGCACAACGGTAAACATAACATATTATATTAATAACCAATTGCTTCTCTTATTCTGCTTATGAGTGTATTGTCTTAAAACCAATATCATCAACTTTTTAGGAAATAGGTCGAATGATATTTGAACTTTTTGCTGATGTTGTACCAAAGACAAGTGAAAATTTTAGAGAATTTTGTACTGGTGAATATAGAAGAGATGGTGTTCCACTCGGTTTCAAAGGAGCCACTTTCCATCGAGTTATAAAAGATTTCATGATACAAGGTGGAGATTTTGTAAATGTATGTACTTTACTATATTCAAGTTTATTATACCTATTAGATTTAGACAGCAATGTATAAGATTTTTTTTTCAGGGTGACGGCACAGGTGTCATGAGCATTTATGGGGGGAGTACATTTGCTGATGAAAACTTTTCATTAAAACATGATTCCCCAGGATTACTATCAATGGCAAATAGTGGAAAAGACACTAATGGCTGTCAGTTTTTCATAACTTGTGCAAAGTGTAATTTCTTAGACAATAAGCATGTTGTGTTTGGAAGAGTGATAGATGGTTTGTTAGTTATGAGAAAAATAGAAAATGTACCCACAGGCCCAAACAACAAACCCAAAATACCAGTTACAATATCACAATGTGGACAAATGTGAAATTTAAACTGATAGTTTATATGGACTTTAATAATGCAGTACTGTAATCTATGAATAAGAGACATTTTATTACAATTTTTGTACTTTTTACATATTGAAAACTTTAAGAGCTCAGTTTTAAAATTCCGAGAGACAAAACAGACAAAGATTTTTATAAGTTTTATGATCTACACATGTCAAAAGAAAGCTCACAGTATATAATTGTACTATAAAATAAAAGTATCTAATTGAAATGTCATCCAATTTAATTTTCATGATGATGAGCATAAATAATACAAGTAAATAAATTGTTTTCTTTTTATTTAAACTAAACTGAAAGCCCTGCTTTTTTAACTTAAATAAATAACTTTAAATCACATAACTTTCTAATATCATTTATCATCAATAAATATTTGGCTAACTTTAACTAAAAGTTTTTGTCAACTTTTTATCGCTTGACTATTCTGGAGTAAATTTCTTGGTAACATTGAAGCTGGTCCATTTCTTTTGCCTACTTCATGTATAAAAGCCGCTTCCATTTGTCTAGCAACTTGGTCAAAAAATAAATTTGATAATTGTGAATGAAATATTGATTTGAATTCAAATGTTATTTGAAAGTCTACAACACATGACTGCTGTTCTCGCTTTAGTCCTGGACTAAACCTCCAAAGTGTCAATAGATGATGGAACAGTTTACCATCAGTACATTCAGCTTTGACTAAATTTGGCTTGACTAATGTCACATTGGAGGTGTAACTTTCATTTATTGGGGGAAATCCAACAATCAGGTCAGCTTTAAGATGGCTTGGTGTTTTGGTCAGAACTACTGAACGCTTGCACCATGGTACAAATTTATAATAATTTTCCACATCCGATACCACTTCAAACATCTGGTCCATTGTGTACCTAAAATATATTCAAGTCTAATTTAGATATGTAAATATCTAATAGTAATATACATATGTCTGCATTTTGACAAATATGAATATTTTCAGCCAGTGAGCTAGATATAATGGATGAGCAATTATGTTAATTGTTTTAATTGATAAACATTTTAGAAATACTTAATATTTTTGCATAATATTCAAACTCACATAAAATATTTAAACATGATAGATTGGAGAGTTTTGGTAGATAAGAATTTATTAATATTTTTATTCATTTATTATGAAATATGAGTGCAAGAAAAACAACAGGGAACAAGTCTTACCCCACTAACTGCCTTCCACAGTATTCTCGTTTTCGACTTGACTGGGGAAAATTAAAAAAATTACGTTGTTGCTCTTGTGAGGCAAGGAATTGACATTGGGCAGCATTAATTCTATTTACGTAATGACCCTGAAAACTATAAATCGCATTTTAATTAAACTATAGGGATTAATGTTAGTTTAATATTACAATAATAGTAAATAAATATTGTAGAACTTACCAAAACAATTTTTGTGCAAAAAAATATACTCTTGGTCCAATGGAAAAACTTTTAGGTAATATCATATTGTCTTTTAAAATGTACAATTCTCTTGACCATTTTAATTAAAATAACATTTTTATAAATATTCCATTTTTTCTTTTGGTTATATGTAAGCTAATTTTATGAAATAATTAATTCTGGGATTCACACTTTCATAAACATTAAATTAAAATAAATTCATTTTGCAAACACATTACAATAATGACAGAGTATTGAAAAGTGACAACTGACAACTGTCAACCGTCATAAGATTACTCATGTCATGGTTAATGAACCATTATACATTACACACTTTGGAGGTGGAATTCAGTGTGACAATTATGAAATTGCTTTACGGTCTGTTTTTTTATGCCGTTTCACTGTGTAGTTTTCCAATTATTTATAAAATATATTCATATACTTAATAGAAAAATTATTGATCTTCTTTATTTAGCAGATGTCCCTTGGTTAAAAAATATTGTCTTTATTTTGAAATAGCTTTTGGTTGCGCCTAAATATTTATGATAATAATTTATAAAATTTATAAATATTTACTACTATATAAAATATATATATATTTTTAAATATGACAATGAAGAAAATTAAGTTGTCCTTTATTTAATTGGGCACAGGTATTTTTCTCTTACATATTATGTACTTGAATAATGAAAAAAGCAAAAAAGGTGGCAACTCTAGTTACTGTTGTAAATTGTAATATTACTATGCATTTGCTTATGTCTCCACAGATTACTGCAAAGTTTTCTCACCAGTACAATATAATAATAATAATAATACAGGACAAATTATGCACATTGAACTAACCCCTAAGTAAGCAAATTATTTGCTTGTGCTAAGGGTGTTAGCAACTATAAATACATAAAAATACAGACAAACCAAACAGACCAAACCCAGAAATACAGACATCTATGCTCAACACATACATGCAAATGCCTGTCGGGACCAAACTCGAGCCCCATTGCGTTGTTAAACGTTAGCACTGGCCATTATACTGGTATGTATTTCGGAACACGGCCTACATTTTGTCAATTTGACATTGACCATTTTGACAAATGTCAATATGAATATCGTGATATTTTTAGGCTAGATGCTACGAATAACCTCCACACGTGTTTTTAAGACTAGTGTGCTTAGTATTGCCTTATTGTTTTGTACATAGTTCTTTAGTCATAAAATTAATAAGCGTGAAATAAGAGTTATAAAATGGGTCGCAAGGCAAAATTTGATGAAACAAAAAAGGTTAAAAAAGGACCGGGTAGAAAAGCACGGAAACAACCCGATCCTGTATTTAAAAAAGGACTCGGTAAGTACATCATTCTAATTAAATTAAAATAGATGGAATGAATAGTTGTTATATCACTGTCTGGTTTTTTAATGAATTGCTTATTAGCTATATTTATTTTAATTTACAACATGACATGACTATAACCTTTCATACATGTAACATTATTGGCTGATTGAATTTTATAAAAGTATAAGTAAAGCATATAACAGATTGTTTCTATTATATTTCCTACCATATACCAGTACAGATACAGTCCAGTTCAGACACATCATATCTGTGTATATACACATATTCAGTCATTTTAGTTAACAGTACAACATGTTTTATTTTCTTTTTCCTTAATTTAATATATATGTATCTAAAACTTTAAATATATTGTTTTAGTTGAAGATGATAAAGAAGAGAAGAAGTTAAGCCATAGACAAAAGCAGAGGGTTGCTAGACGGGTTAAAAAGAAAAAGGAACTTGTAGAAAAGAAGAAAGCTCTAAAAGAAGCAAAGAAAAATGTTGCAAAAGTAAATGAAAAAGTAGTGAAAGAAAATTCAGATGATATTTCTGAAGAAGATGATTCGGAAGTTTCTGGAGAGGAAAATGTTAAAGGTAATTTAGATGAAAAATTTTAGTGGAAAAAGTCTATGGTAATCATATATATAACTATATATTTCTAATTTATTTACAAAGGATAACCCTTAGTTAGTAATTATTCACCACCCTCATACATTATTCCTATATTAGTATCAATTCTCTCTATAGGTTTCACAGATGACAACAAGGAATGGTTAAAGCCAAAACAAAAAAGTAAATCTACAGAATACAATTCTGACAGTGATGTTGAAGAGAACTCTCAGAGCGAACATGATGATGAATCTGAGGATGAGGTGGAAGAACCTTCAAAAAAATCTGGGAAAGAGCAATACAAGGTATCATCAGTTACATAAACTCTTTAAACTTTTTAAAAATATATTTATATAAATATTATATATAAATTGTTATATTTACAGGTTGGAAAACTGGATGATTTATTTGTAGACACAGATGAGGAAGAGGAAAACGAGTCAGAACAGGATGAAGGTGGAAATGAAAACAAAATGACATATGACTCTGACTCCAGTGGTGGAGAAAAAAGTGATGATGATGAAAATGATGATATGCTGCCTATTGAAAAAGCTAATATCAAGCTTAAAAAGAAACAAAAGCTTGAAAAAAAACTTGCTGATGAAGAATTGCAATTAAACATATCTAAACATGATGTATTTGCATTCCCCTCTGAAGAAGAATTGCAAAATCCTACAAGTCTACAGGACATTCATCAGAGAATAAAGGACATTGTGTCCGTTTTAAATGATTTCAGTTGTTTAAAAGAGGAAGGCCGCTCTAGATGTGAATATACTGACTTGCTTCTCAAGGATTTGTGTATGTACTACAGTTACAATGAATTCCTTATGGAAGTGCTTATGCAATTGTTTCCAGTACAGGAATTAGTTGAGTTTCTGGAAGCAAGTGAAGTCGCCAGACCACTGACAATAAGGACTAACAGTCTTAAAACAAGAAGAAGGGATTTGGCTCAGGCCCTTATAAACAGAGGAGTTAACTTGGATCCAGTAGGAAAATGGAGTAAAGTTGGTCTAGTAGTTTATAGTTCTACAGTACCCATTGGTGCGACGCCGGAATATTTAGCTGGGCACTATATTTTACAAGGGGCCTCTAGTTTCTTACCTGTAATGGCTTTGGCTCCACAAGAGAATGAGAGAATATTGGATATGTGTGCGGCCCCTGGTGGTAAAGCATCTCATATTGCGGCAATCATGAAGAATACAGGTGCCCTATTTGCCAATGATGCCAATAAAGATAGAACAAAAGCCGTTGTGGGAAATTTCCATAGATTAGGTGTTGTTAATTCCGTTATTTGTAACTATGATGGCCGTCAGTTTCCAGATGTTATAAAAGGTTTTGATAGAGTATTACTTGATGCTCCTTGTACTGGTACAGGTGTTATTGCTAAAGATCCAAGTGTGAAGACTTCTAAAGAGCCAAAAGATATTCAAAGGTGCTTTAACCTACAAAGGCAACTGCTATTGGCCGCTATAGACTGCTGTAACGCAAAATCCAGTACTGGTGGATATATTGTGTACTCGACTTGTTCTATTCTTCCTGAAGAAAACGAATGGGTAGTCAACTATGCTTTAAAGCGAAGAAATGTTAAGTTAGTGCCTACTGGCCTTGATTTTGGCACAGAGGGTTTTGTTAAGTATAGGCATCACAGATTTCATCAATCTGTAAAACTAACAAGACGATTTTATCCTCACACACATAATATGGATGGATTCTTTGTAGCTAAATTTAAAAAATTCTCTAATGTGATTGTAAGTATGTTTTTAATTATTAAACATAAAATATATTTTATAAATCTTGATAAGCAACATAAAAAAAAGAAAATAAAAATTTTGCTCCCTCTTTTACTTATTACTCTGTATTTTGTAAGAAGTACTTAAAAGGTCAACGCTCGGGAACCATACCCATACTCAGAGGGAATGCCAGTTCAGAGACAACAAATAAATTTTGTATGGGAGAATTTAAATTTTAAAAACTATTAGTTTTAAAAAGTCGTAAAACAAATGTTGTTAGGATTGATTGATGTAGAGAGGTTGCCTGCAAGAGGTGGTCAACTAATTAAAAATAACTATATTTATTTAAATAACATTTTTATATTTCTGTCATAGCCTGACCCAGTAAAGGATGAAGACGATGAAGAAATAAAGGAAGGTGAAGAACAGAATGGTGAGGCAACAACAGAAGAGGAAAATAAAATAAGTAAACCAGCTAAAAGACCAGCTCAACCAGATGTTGTTGAACCACTGAGTAAGAAGAATAAACCCACAGTACAAATAAATAGGTAAGATTTAACTATTTATCTTAGCATGTTAATCTATATTGAAAAGTTAGAAATATTAGTTATAATAGTTATACTACGACTAGTATGAACTCTAGTACAATAATAATTATTTTTTAATTTAATATATATATATTTTTTTTTAATAATTTCAGAAACACAACTACCGTATCAGGACAAGATAATTCAAAAGGCACTGAAGATTTGGAAAAGAAAAAGAAAAATAAAAACAAGAAAAATAAAAAGAAATCACAAATAGAACAACAGAATGCAGAAAGTGCTGAAAAAACAGAACCAAAGGTAAATATTGCAAATGGAAATAATACTGAAACTGCCACAAAAGGTAATAAGATTAAAAAGGGAAAGAAGAATAAAGCTAAACCAGCAAACAACAAAAACAATGAAGCAACACAAAATAAAGAAGTTGATAAAAAAGAAGATAAGGCTAAAGTAGAATTAAAGGTTAAAGTGCAACCACAAATAGAAAAACAAAAAGTGGCTACAGAGTTAAACAATGCAAACAAAGTCGTTAATGGTACAGTTAATACAGGTAATAGTCCAAAAAAGAATAAGAAAAATAAAAATAAAAATAAGAAAAAAGATGACACAAACACAGTAACTGCAAATGTTAACACAAATAAAGATAAAATAACTGAAAAGATTCAAATTGCGGCGTCGAAAAAACTTAAAAATAAGAAAAAGAAAAAACAAATTGGTCAACTGAATAAAGATAAAGTTAAGAAATCAGAAAATAGTGCGAAAGGTCAATTAAATAAGAAACCTAAAAAGCAGAAATGAAAGCGAACTATGGGAATGTTTAGATATAATGATAATCAAAATAAATAAACATTTTTATATTATTGGTGTTTGTTGATTTGGTTAAAACCATTACAGAGTTTAGTTAAAGAGCAGTAAATTGATCTCGCCATTGTAGACAAAAAAAGGTATTTATTTAACGATATAATTTTCACATATAAATGCGATTATCATCAAATTTTTGGTACTAACTAAACTTTGAACTTAAATTCCTTTTCTTGAGTTAGAGTACATAATCAAACTGTAGATTGAGTTTGTAAGAAGCAATCTAAGTTAGATTTCAATCTCGTATCGTATAATCATAATTTATGAATTATTCTGAAAACACAAAACCAAATTCTTACATGCATATTTCTTGTTTGCATGAAAAGTGACACCCTTCAGACATGTTTTCCATGATTTATAGTAGTTTCGTCCCCCAAGGGTCCAAACGGAAATCTATTGTTTGCCAATCCTTTTTAAGCGTCCAGATTTACAATGAATAGATACATGTTTTGAATTTCAAAACTCTTAAACATTTAACATATTTAATTAATTCTGTTTAACGAGAATGGAGACATGCCGTAAACAGTAGACTTATCGTGCAGTAACAAAATATATTCAATGATTAAACCATAATTATTTTACACACGCATGTTTTTTTCACCAAATTAACATTCTGAAAGACATTCTGCATTCTCGTTTATTTTAAAATTTGAAGCAATTAAGGCGAAGTTTATTTAACTTCATCAACGACTGAATTTACATTTGGTAATATATCAAGTTAAAGTTTTAAGATTGGTACTCATTGCGTTAAAAAATCAAAGAAGTAATAAATAAAATACTTATAAATATGTTAAACTAAATTGATAAAGTAACGATATAAATAGTTTGTATTATATTAAATGTATTACATACCGACTATTTATATTACTGAGATCTGCAGGAATAACATGATTTCATTCTACATACTATTATATTGTTAGTACTATAGTAGCATTTATTTGGCTTACAAATTAATTATAATGACTTAATTATTATCAGCCTTCCTGCTATTACAATTTAAAATAGGTTAACCAAACACGGGTTGTGGAAGAACAATGGAAATTGTGTAATATAATATCTAGTTCCATATCGCCTTTTAAAAAAAAACACATTCATATCCATAATTATAAAATATATTTTAGATATTAAAGAGAGATGTTAATTCGTAATTCCCCAAGCAAATGTTATCGCATCGTCCACATAAATACATAACATGTATTATCAACGAAAATTTTAACCCCGGGACAAAAGCTGAGCTTTCCTCTACCGGGGCGGCGACCGTAGCTACGCTACATCGTCCTTAATGGGACGTAGCCGCGCAGGCTCGCCCCTCCGAGACCGGAGGCTGGCAGTATCCCGCGAGCCGCGTTACCGACCTCACACGTACCACGACTACACGGATCTTGTCACATTAAATCATATTAAAGTGCTCGGTTTGACTTATAATATAATTATAGTGGTAGGTGATCTAGTGTGTTGCGGATTTTTTGCCGGTAAAGGAAAGTAGAGCGACGCTTTGTTGGTACTACGCCCGGGGCTGTAGCGCGCAGCATCCCTTGCCATTTATCTATATAGCTATACCTCTGCGCTTGACATTATCGAGTTTATTGTACTATCGCGCTGTATTACTAAACCTTTAGTATGTATTTTATTTATATTTGTTTATTCTTTATTATATTTAATTCATTCTTTACATGTTACATTACAAATAGTATAGATACAATTTCCTGCTTTGGTCTAAGGCTTAAGATAAAACCTATATAGTATACTTTAACTTTAGATTAAAAAGTTTTTAATTTAATACTTAACAACCTATATTAATACCCGAATAAAAAAACTATCCCAATTAGGGCTATTAAAATATTTAAACACTAAGTGTTATCCGATTACAACGTAAGCGGAAAATCTAATTGAAAATCTGCGTATCACACCAGCGCTAATGAGCCCGCAACGTTTCCAGTGCAAGCGAGAGCTCTTCAGCAAATAGGCCACGGGAACTACACAAGCGGTTCAACCTGAGCCTTAATGAATGTATTAATAGTCATTGGTTAGGGAGTGATATTATTTTTTATCCCAGGTTTTTCAAAGCAAACCTTTTTCAATTCATTCAAAATTTTATATTACAAAATTTTACGTAATACACACATAATACATATATATTTTTTAATGAAAAATCAGTTAACAAATTTTGTTTAATGGGGCATACAATAAAATTATTTACTACCGCATTACCTAACGTTATGATTACATGAGCATCTACAACTAGAACTATATCAGAAATAGATTATGAAGTGTCCATAAAATAACTAAATACTATAGTAAATACTTACATTGTTTATGGTATTCCATTTAGGTACCTGTCTTCGCGAGTCTTATTTGAGGGTAGACTAACATTGTTCAAATCTTATTGTTGCAGAAAATTACTCTTCAATTCTTGTAATTCAATTGTTTTTAAATTGTTCGTTTTCTCTTTAGAGTTATTTAAATTATATAGAGACATAGATTCTTATCTCACGTAGTCTAGATGCATATAAATTTCTAATAGACTGTTTGTTTAAAATTAAAACAAATAATGCTTACCACGTATCACTTTCACGGCGCACGCGCAACATTGCATTTTGCAATCACACAGCAAGTTTGTAGGAAAGTAAGGTTTGGCTGCAGTTCTCTTCAGGTTCAGGATTAAACACGTTTACTATATTAAAAGGATTGTTGAATTGTGTTAACTTATCACAGAAAAATATAATGCATTCTATCCTATCATTACTGGTACATTGTTTCTTAAATTGGTTTTTGACTTAATTATTGCGGATAAGGAGAGAAAAGAGATGCTTAGGTAAATAAAAAAAAACCAGTTATCGTGTTAGCCATGATAAGTTTTTTAAAAATAAATATTAAAACCGGTAGGTAGGTAGGTATTATTGCAATCAGGACGTCGCCCTCCGTCCCCGTAGCAGCTCAACTCGGTAACTCAATTGTTGAAGCTACGGGGGGTGCCGATGTTTCTTACCACAACTTACTGTTCTCATTGTCTTTTTCAAACATAAGTTAAACAAAAACGAATACCCTTACCCTTTTTACTCTCATAGTTATAGAAAGCGTTGCTAGGACTGAAATTTATGCGACCTGAAAGGTCTATCTATCTGTCTGTCTGTGTGTCCTCATCTCTTATATATTTCTATACCTGTATCCGCTACAAAAATGTAGGTAGTTGTATAATATGTAATGATTTATTACTATATTTAATTGTAATTAGTCTACTTATTATAATGATGAGTGATAACAAAGCCATTTTCCATGCTGAGCTGAAATATAAAACCAATTATTATCTATAGAAGTTCTAGTTAAAAGAAAAACTATAAAAACAATGTTCAACTCACATTATATTCTTAAATCAGGGCAAAGGATAATGGTCACAATAGGCTGTGTTATAATAAAACCAGGTAATAACATTCAGAGGAAACCTAATTATTTTTTGCTGCGGTGTCAACACCCTCTAACTTTACACAGTGCCCCAGTTCGTAAAACACTCGAATGTTCATTAAATACCAGCTCGCTTTCAGTAAGGTTTCACTACACTTTTATTAAGGTTCCATTGTTAAATATCTCTTTGTATAAATCTAGGGTATTCATTTAAGTATCTGAAAGTAAATGTGGTGGAACTAAGGATACTTGTATTCATGGAATTTATAGGAATATAATTACTATCAATTATAATCTTTTGTGTTCTTAATATCATGGATGTACGATGTTTAGGCAATTTTTATCGAATATGGAAAGTGCGTGTATGAGAAGATTATATTAATATATAGAATAATAGCAATTGCAATTTTATCCCAATTTTCTTGTTGCGGACAGGCAAAGTCGCACGGTAACTCTAGTTACAAAACATCCGTACCAGTGCAGCGCCCTCATAAAAGGACCACACACATACAAACCTTTCATAAATATTTACATTGGACTTAATAAGGAGCAGACTTGCTTTCTTCGAATTTAGTTCTTCTGCTTTTGGGATAGAGTATATTATTTTGATTTCATTTTTTAAGTAGTATAAATGTAAACGAAGGATAATAGTTCTCAGAAATAGATTTTAGTTCTATCTAAAAGAACATCTTTAAATTAATCTGAATTTTACAAGCTATGCAATAACTTTAATGTTTATTTACTTTGAAAATGAAAGGCATGAACGTAGTAAAATATATAAAGATAATTAAACAATAAACAACAATAATTAAACAATAAAAAAGTACATCGTAATAGCTAAGTATTTAATAAAAAGAAACTCTTACAGAAGTTATGTTGGCGCTACCATCCTAAAACATTTTGCGTAAGATGTTAAATTTAATAAGTAAATTCTAAGGCTTCACTATATCAACAGTGTAAATTGTACTTTAATACGTCCGGATAAAATATACTTTCATAGAGCAAATAAAGAAGGTTCTGGAGTTCGGTATAGTGTAATCAAGTAGGATACTAGCGTTTTACCTTTTGATGTTAACCAGTACGGCCCTTAAGAACTTTATAAGCCACTTAAGGTATTTTCTGAACTTTTGTACAAACGTTTTTAAAAAGTATCAAGATTTATAGGATAGTTATGAATCTTGACATTTTTATAAAGTAATCTTCAATATATTTTAAATGTAAAGAAATAAATTTAGGTTAGATTATGTTAGGATTTATTCACAAAAAAGCCAGTTTTAACTTAGACATGTAAAAAAAAGTTATTATAAAAGTTGTTAACGTAAAATTTGTTATATCTTTTATGATATATGATAAGTAACGGCCACATCCTACAATAATGTTTCGTAACAAAGTTAGTTATAATTATAAATTTTTAACTGGGTGCGTAAAGACCCCTGGGTTCCACAAAATACTCTACAATATTCTAAATTAAATACATTAACCTAATTGATACTGAAAAAACTGTCTAATTTGTGAGTTACAAAGCCCTAAGGAAAAAAAAACAATTTTAATTAGCAAAATTATACTTTGACATAAACTGCTGAAATTACTGGTATTTTTAACAGAATGTCAAAGACCTGTCACTTTTTTTCCAACTAATGAGTCAGTCAAAGTATTTCCGTGCACACCTTTTTTAGACAACTTATGAAGGAAAATGCTTGATAAAATAGCTTTTACTCAAAAACAGACAATACGAATAAAAGCTTTCAATTTACGAAAGTTCTACCCAAGTTATGTTTGACTTATAACTTAAGATTCCCATCGTTATTCTAAGAAATATGACTTCAGTCAAGGTGGTGTCTTTTATGGGTTAAGTTGGTCAAAGTAATACAGTGCACACCTCGCCGTATTTAATACTGTACTATTACATACATCAAGTAATATAGAGACCAAGTTTTAATATGTATTTAGCTTTAATTTGATATATATAAATGTTTTTATATAGGTATTTTTAAACTTGCTACGACTATGGATGGTTTTTGCAAGTGCCATCACCTGCAATTGTAGACCAAATCAGTTTTATGTTTTATCTAGCAAATGAGAGAATTCTACATAGTATATAAAAATCGATACGAAAAACGGGGAAATAACTATAAAAAAAATTATGAACATCTGGTTACTAGATTTGATACGCGATCAAGTAAACAGATAAACAGAACGACAGACAAACAGGACAAAATAACTTGATTGGTTTGAGTTTTGTCATGTACCAAACACCTGTATATATATTTTTATACCTTATCAATAAATTTTGAATGTACAGGTTTTATTTTGTTACTATTTAATATATACATATAATTGTGACTTGATGGCTCGTTGGTGTAGTGGTCATTAAACGAATTGCTGGAGTTACGGTCATGAGTTCGATTCTGTATTTTTTTTTTGTGTCATCCAAAGACTCCTTTCCATTCTGAGTCTGTATGTACTTTGTGTCCAATATTTATATGTTAGTAAAACTTTTAGTGACACGTTTTCTTTCCAAGTACGGTAATAATTTAATATTTTTTTCACAAACGGGCTAACTAACTCATTTATTAATTAAATATTTATAATTAAATTTTAATAAGACATATATGTCACTCAAACTAACTCTTGGTAATTTATTTTCGTTTCAGTTTTTAGTCGTATTATTAGGGCGTGTTATAAATGAGTTATGTTACAGTTATAATAATATTTATTTACTAGCTGTGCCTGCGACTTCGTACGCCTAGATTTCGATTTTGATAAAACATAACCTTTGTTCTTACCAATGTATGTAAAAACTATAAACCTACAAACTGTTAAGCAGCAATGGTACGACAATAAGAGATTATTAACTTCATTATTTGTTAACCGATTGTTAATAAAAACAATATATAAAAGTGAATCCCATGACAATATCTTCCCGAAAACTGCATCCAAATCGATTAATCCGTTTCTGAGATTAGCGTGCACAAACATACATACATACAGACATACAGACGAACAGACAAAATGATAAAACTTTGTTTTTGGTTCTCTTACTTATATAAAGGTATATTATATAATTTATGATTTTTTTTAAATATTTTTTTTCGTGTTGTGTGTACAACTAAAAGACGATCAGATAAACTAACAGATTTAAAAATGCTGAAAATGTATTCAGTTAGTTATCACTTCACATCCTGTTATATTTAATTATTTTCAATGTACAAAGGCTACTCCTCTACAGATTTATTAAATATATAAATATAGTATCTATCATTACTTGATTGACATAACTTTTTGTATATCTTAACCGATTTAGATGAAATAAACGCTAAATGTTAAATGAAGACTGTGATACTATTTTCTTGAAAACCGCATTCAAATTGTTTAAGCCGTTTCTGAGTTTAGCGTGCACAAACATACAGACAAACAGACAAACTGAAAAACCATTGTTATTTGTTTTTTTGCTCTTATTAAGGTGTTTTTTTTATATTTTCCATGTACAGAAATGGATCAGTGACAATTTTATTATATCTATAAATAAACAATAATATTTTCACTTTATAAAAAAAATCTTCTTTCAAATAATTTTATATTAAAGTTAATATTAGTGTTTTGAGTGTTGCGTGAACTATATGCTTTAGAAACTCAGTAAGTGGATAATGAAATCGTCGTGACTCACCGACAGACACTTTTATCTAGATTTCTTATAGATACTATATTGCAAAAAATATAAATTTTCGTCTAAATTTAAATATAAAAACATGAAATACACCACAGTAGGTACTGACCTCCCATTTCGTCTCAAAGTTTAAATTATTTATAATTTAATTAGTAAATTAAATCAGTTCAAAGTTAACTTGTCGTCAAATATTTATTTTATTCTACAACGAAATATATAGTATTAAAAATACGAATTAAACGTTGTTTTTATACAATGTTTTATGTTAAAGACCTTTAGCAGCTGTTTTTCACACATGTTGCAATCCAGAGATAGGTCTCCCGGATCTAGTCGGATAGCCTTCCCCATTGCAACGGAATGATTTGAGGCCATATCAAATTGCTCTCTTCCTCGCGCCAATGCAGCGGATAATTGCTCTTATATCCTTTAAAACAAGTCTCACAATCACTTGACACATCCCCGGGAACTCTATAAAGAGGATGAATGGTGTGTGTAAGTTGGAGCTAATCTCATTTCGAATGTACTTAGTTAAAAATATATAAAATATTGTTAAATTTAGATTAAATAATGTTTTTGTTACTGTGTGTAATTTAAATCAAGTTCTTAACCCAAAATTTGTTTCTATTTCCCCAGTGAAACCTTCAGCAAGTCAGCCAAATTCAAACAGCATTAAATATCACAAGCTAGCAGCCTCATATGCTTACAGAATCATATATCAATAAAAGTAAAGTAACTATATTAATATCTAAGAATCAGATTTCTATTCCACATGTTGTTATTAGATCATGACAGTATTAAAACTTCTTGGTCTATATTTTTACCAGCTGTGTTCCAAGAACGGTTATATTAATAGACATAATTAATTAAAAATAATACAATTTAAATAAAGAACTTCTTACTTATAAAA
The DNA here is from genome assembly GCA_959347355.1 of Napeogenes inachia. NCBI lineage: Eukaryota > Metazoa > Arthropoda > Insecta > Lepidoptera > Nymphalidae > Napeogenes > Napeogenes inachia. The sequence continues at coordinate 15,531,409 of OY365791.1, read as the reverse complement.
AGAAAGAACAGAACAAAGAAGAAATAATTAGAATAGAACAGAATTGAACAGCCAAACGTATAGTCACTGGCAGCGGTATTCAAGTTGACCTCAATTGCTAAAGTCCCGGGGCAACTCTACCTATGCCAGTCTTTTTTTTGTTTTACAATAATGAGCTTTATATCATATGTGGTAAGAGCTGGATTACTTATAAAGCTTTCAGTACACCAGACCTTGGAGATCTAGTGTTTTATATCTTGTCTTGGCCCATTTAGAAATGGGAATTGCATTTTACGTGTAACTTTTGCTGGAACATGCGCATTTTATTATATGAAAATGAATGTAAAACCTGAAGTTTAATGTTTTGTCTTAATATGTATACTGAAACAATTACTGACATAATAAAAACTTTGTGTACTAAAATCACATATATTAATACTACCTATTTTTAGCATCTTTTCTTCGGGTAGTACTACTATTAGTATCATAGAGTAATTTTCATGAAGATAGCCGTCGACATGCCCTTTTTAATATTTGAGTCTAAATAATAATATACAAAAGGACTAAAATTTAGTAAAACAATGGTCAGTGAGTTATTATTTATTCTTTTAAATATTTAATAATATAAAGACATAACATTTATATTGATATATCATAAGTAAGCTTATGTTAGTATCTTCACAACTCTAGTAATAGTCCATATTCACACGCTTTGCTCGCAGATTTTATCAAAAGGAAATTAAAAGATGAGCAAAAGGAAGTCCTACCTCACGATATGTCCGTTATAGAGAACACTCAGAGTCAGGGTCGTAATGGAGCATCAGTCTTGAGAGTAACATTTCGTGGTTTACGTTCGGAAACCAACTTAATATTTATAAAACAAATAAAACTTATTCAATATGGAAGGAGAAATACTTTGGATTTTTGAATTATAAATAAATATATATTTGGATAAGACTGCAGTAAAAAATGTTTAGGTATGTTTTGAAGAAAAACGTGGGAAGTTATACATATGTTTATAATTATTCTGTAAAGAAAAGTTAGTTCAATACAACCCCCTCTTCTGAGCGATCACTTCACCCTCTCTTAAGCGATTTATTATCACATACAATTTGAATAAAATCGATTTATTGTACGAGAAATGACTCGTCATGAATATTCTTATAGAATCTAAATTGTCCTTAAAGTTAAATCATTTTTGAACGTATAAATAAAGAAACACTATTATCTAGGTCTCTATCGTGTGCATAAAATCTATTTTATTATATATATATAAATTAAGATGTATTACTTAATTATAGTTGAATCGTAATAGGTACATAAGTGATTCAATAACGAGATAAAAGTTGTAGAACCAATAAATCGTAATACAACAATGTTATGTACATCGACCTCAGTTACATAGTAATATTTGAGTACAAGGACCTTTGCAGCTTGCACCAAGTATCACTTTCATCTGGCATATTGCAGATCGCATTTCATATTCAGACTAGAAGTCGGAGTAAATTACTAGTAAGCCTCTGGCGTTAGACAATTTATATTACTTGGCAAAGCAGTAATTTGTAGCAGTACTAGCGTAATACACTTTTCCTTGCTTGCTGTATTCGTTTTCATTTTACATTTTGCTAATACACTTAGTGTCTACGTAATTTTGTTGAACTAACTTTTGATTCTGCCGGCGTAAGTCTAATTTAAAGATATATTTTTTATTACATAATATCATTTATTAAGAATTATTTAACTACGGAGTTATTTAATTAGTTAGTTAATTTCTATTTAATAATTTTTTGGATGATTTTTCACTCTTAGATACCTAAGAACTAACTAGACAAAATACTTTTTTTTTTACTGTTTTTATATCTAGACTTATGTAAAAATGTAAAATAGAAGGAATATCATAATTTACGTATAAGAATAATCAAAGAATATATTTCATATCTTGGTGGTTTTTGTATAGAATATTTTTCAAAGTGAAACACGAAAACTGCTCTTAGAAGATATGTCATTATAATTTACATACGTAATTAGTGCAGTTCGCTGAACCTTTATCGAGATGTAAGCCAAATTTCATTGGTATCATCTAGAGGGCCATAAATTTGGCCAGTTCGCTCTCTTTGGTTTTATTTGTAACTATTACAAATCCTGAGAGAATCGAAGTCAGCTCGACTGGAGCGGTTTAATTTGTTTTTCGTCCGAAATCCAGTGGAATGGGGAACATTCACGTATTTTTTTTTTGACGTAAATTAATCATTTACCTCTCAATATCGTAGAAAAAAATATAAATAGGCTTGAAAAGATTCTAGTTTTTTTTTAAAGTGAAAATTAAAACATTGAGTAAATTTGACCCGTTTAAACACCGCCATTTTGCGCGCGTTTTGCGTGACGTCAAATGATACATACAGTGAATGTTTACTATGAACTTTTTAGTTATTTCATAGATATTTTAAGTTTTAATTGCTTTACAAGTCATGGAAGAAGATAAAAATCATCTTACGAGTATTGTATAGTACCGGAGTGCAAAAATAGTATTAGAAAAACACCCGACAAAGTGTTTTTTATATTCCAAGAGATGCGAAAATACAAAAACAATGGTGTATGGTAATTAAAAGGGATATTATATGTCCTAAATCGTGTTTATATGGTTGTGAAGATCAATTTATCGTAAGTATACTTTATTTATAATAAGTTTAATCTAATAGTTTAAATTTATAGTAAGTATTAAATATTAGAAAATTAACCTAACCTATCTTACAAATTTCAGTATAACTTTCTATAAAAACCGTAATCTTTTTTTGTTTTACGCGATTTTATGGTCTGTCGATTTATTTCAGGTTAAGGAAGATACAGCAAATTGTATTGAATATAATATGTGTAATGAAACAACAAGGAGAAAGATGTAATCTAAATTTGAAGAAAGGAGTTGTTCCTTATATATTTTTGTGGCAAAAACACCAGCTGATAGAATGAGAATGTGCATAGTCAAAAGGCAAAGATTGACATCGGTTAATGAAGCCTTTTAAGAGTTAGCTAACAAAAGTAGTGTTTAAAAAAATTTGTGACCTTTACGAAGAAGTGATATAGGTAGTAAGTCCTAGTACTGCCCATACAAATGTCTGTGATATTAATCAGCCAAGACTCAGTACTTCTCCTATTGAATGTGATGATCATAAGGCAGAGCCTTGCTTTTAGCATATTAAAGATAAATTACCAAGTGACTAAGCTGTGCAAGTTAATATTAAACCGAAGTATGGAAGTAAAGATGTCAATGTAAATATACCTGCTGAAAAACAAAATGTAGCATTGTCACCATTTCCCCATTTTACACACAACATTGTTACACAACAGTTTTAAAAGTAAAACTATCTGTTTTAAAAAGAAAATTGTTTACTGAAAACACAGCTGATAATACTTCTATAGCATCTTATATCTTCTATATCTGCTGATTATCAACCAAGTTATTTATCTGAGTCAAGTGAAGTGAAAAATGATTCAGAGGCAGAAACATTTTAAAAATGTATTGTTTACCTAGTAGCATGCTAACTGCTATTTAAAAAGAGTTTGTATGTATTTGTTTTGTTAGAGTTGTTTGAGTATTTAGAAAATGTTTTTAAGATTACCTAAATAATTGTATCATTTAATAAAACTTTAAGCACGAAAATATAGGTTTAAATTATTTATTTTTCTCAGGCACATTGATACCACAGTATGAACTTAACCGCCGATATATTGAATGGTGTGTCAAATGACGTCACATTTCCTTTCGACCAATGGTGGCGCGTTTTGGAATTTTGAATTTCGCTCCCTAAATTTGCACTTTTCATAAATTATTTTATGGCCTTAAATGATTAGTAAATTAAAAAAAAATGATTTTATTATAATAAGATGATAAAAAGTAATCGAAAAAAAAATATTTGAGACCATTTAAATTTTTTTGCATGTTCCCTATTTCAAACGCGGTTACAAACTCTGGAGAAATAAAAAAACTTAATACAAAACAAGCATTTAAAATACTTTTTCTACCTTTATATTTTGTTTAATTTAATAATGTAGTTAAATTTAAATTATTTTTTTATTTTTTTTAAATCTTGTTTTTATGTGGCTTCGTGTTATTAATTTAACAGATGGTTGTTGTAACTCAAGATTGCGCGTATCTAGGAACGTGTTAAGTACACATTAACAAAACAGTTTATGTAAATAAGCCAACGTATCAAAGAAGATAATATAAAATGTATAACGATGAATTTTCTAATTGTTCATAAGTAATTGCCTTTAAAATTTCATGATCAAGTCGTACTTGTAATCCAGTTTTATCCGCACGACTCAGCACTTTCTTGATTAATCCAACCTAAATTATCTTCAAACCCATTCACGCTTTCCTTTACTTACCTAGATTTGATGATTGATTATATTAAACTTGACTTGTATTCCACTTAACCTTATTACATACAATATTAGGGGAACCTTTGTGACGCTGTCAAACACTTAAAGCAAATATGTCAAAGTTATCCAGTCAGCCATCAAGCCAGCCAAAATAAAAAAATAAAATATACTTATATCTTATTAATTGGTCCAGCAGACGATTACTTATTCTGAAAATAACTGAACCGAACTGAAGAAAAAGGGTTCAATAGTAAATCTAGACAATATAAAAATCCCTTAAAACGAATATAAAATTTCATCAAAATCGATTTATCTATTAAAGTATTATCTAGTAAGATTTATCTACTAAAGTTGTTTTAGTATTTACTCTACAGTCTTGCAATTTGTTTTAAATATTAATAAAAATAAAGTGGTGCAAGACACTTTATGTGGATTTTATTCATTTATACCACGGTGATTGTGGTAAAAAAAACAAGTTAACACCACAGTAATCCCTTCCGTGATGTCATGTCAAACCATAAATAATAATAGGTAGGGTGTAGGACATTGTCCTTCCGTATGTCCATAATTTTGGTGAGTAACAAACTCGCCAGACGTTTTTAATGTTTGTGGTATTTAAATACAGTTATTAAGTATGCGACATGTAATTTAAAGGTCATAAAAGATATTGTAAGGATCGTTTAGATTCAAATCCATTCATACAAAAGTATCCCTCTTATAGTTTCTATATTCTTATCTTTCTATATCTTTTATTCCTTATGGCTTTTTATTACTTTCTGGTTCCGGCCAAAGAATCTGTAATCCAAATCATCGTATTTTACCGTCCTATAAGTAAAAGTCAAAGCGAGTGCTTTAAGATAAGTAACAACCAATTCCAGATCTGATATTTCTAGCTACTGCTATAATTCGGCTAAACGGGATTTCGCGTGACGTGAAGTGAAAGCTATCCTCCGACAAGTCGGGGGTTAAAGAGGTCTGCAAAAACATCAAAGTGTCTCCCATAAAATTGTCGGCTATGGATAGTAATTCAGTGTCTCCGATGCCGGAACTTGCTCCGATAGCGGAGTTCGATAAGTCTCCGCCTTCGCCTCCCAACGAGGAGGTGCCTATGGACGATCTGCCGCCTCCTCCTGCCACCATCTCCCAGGCTGAAGGAAAGAAGATTAAAATGTGAGTCGGTTTTATACTTTATATAAAGTTAAGCTTGTTTCACTTGTGAACATTTTAGTTAAACGTGAATTATTTTATTTGTTCGTATAATTTTCTTAACTCATTTTATTTACCTAATATGTTATTTAATTTTGTAGCGCTATGAAACTAGTTATATTCTCAGAAGGATCTAAAAAATTCAATAAAGTTTCGGATTGTAGAATAAAACGATATTCATGAAACTCGGTGTAGGTAATTAGCAATTCAGGTTCCGTGGGCACAAAACAAAGTTTCGTTATGTAGATATATGTACATATTTTTATTTGACTGTCAGAAAAACAATCAATTTCGTGAGAAAGCAATTTAAACAAAAAAATCTAAATGGTCTAGTTTTGTTACTCATTTCGTGTTGGTGATACTTAAAAATTTTTGAATTTCTGATTTTGTTCTCGGGAAGAGTAAACTTATTAAAGGTAGTGTTTGTAAGTATATATAAAAGAAATGTTTTATACACATGACATATCTAAAGCAATATCGTTAAAATAAGAAATATAAATTTTAGGGTTAATTTATTAGAAAAGGTATATTTATATAAAACTCATTTTATTTATTACAAATTAACTTTTAAGAGGGTAAAGGTCTCAGGTTATAACACTAAATCGATGTTTGAGCCTTCGATAAAAGTAAAAAAATAACGTAACGCTGAATCTTTTATGTTGAAAGAAGTTTCAGGAATTACCTAGGTACTGAACAAAATCGAAGATGGCAGAGAGTTGCCAATATCTTTATAAAGTACGGGTAAATATAAAAGAAGTCTCGTATTATTACATGGAATCATTTTAGGTGCTCACAAGTGCCTCTCGAAGCAGAATCATCTGATTTGTACACTAACTGGAGGGAAAGAATAGGAACGTATTGGGTTTTAAAAAAATATAAAAATGGTGGCTAGGTATGCATAACACCTAAATTTTGAATCCTTATTATTTCATTGTAAATTTTTTTGTTCCTCAATGACAATAATACAGTAAATTAAATAAATATTATTTGTATTTAATACAGATATTTTTTTATGACAAGTAAACTAACAAGTTTCGCTTAAACTATACTTTTTAATTTTATTTAGTCTTAATTATTTTCTTCTAAATAATGAAGTATCAACTAACGCCATCTAGTTAATAGATCAAAATGTTATTCAAATAGATCTAGTTAAGAACTTTTCAAGCGACATGCTTCTTAAATGAAGGGAATGCATTCGTTTTCCTCTAGATGGCGCTACTCTTATAACATTATAATTTTGTTGCACTTATCCTTACAATGCGGGAATAAATTATAATTGCAATGTAGTTTTCCATAGAATCTTAAACTTCTTTTTTTATTTACTATATTATTTGTTTAATATATTGCACAAACGGAAATCGATTAAAACATTAATATGCTATCTCTTTTTAATACAAAAAGAACTGCATTTGCGATCTCTATCGCACAACAGATACGTTGAAGTTGAAGTAGGGCGCATATCGCGTCCGGATCGAGTCGAGATCTCGGAGAGTGGTTACACGATCGCGAAGGGAAACATGCTCATGTGACGATTACCGCCAAATTTCTAATTTCGAACGTTTTTATTTATTTTTTTAATCGTGTTGTGTTTGGTGTATTGTATCTGACGAACGGTAGCTGCCAGTGTTTTTTTTATTTCGACTCAGTGAATTTAACTTCATACTAAAATGACAAGAAAAAGTCAAACGTAAGTTTAATTTTTTATTTTGTTAAATGAATAGTACTTTCAGTCAATAGTAGGGTATTAAAATAAATAGTACTGCAGTCATTTTTAAGATTCATTATTTTGTTGATTGATAATTATTATTTTACGTAGAGAAACTTTTAAAAAATCGAAGATTTTAAATTATTAAAGAAAAATAGAATTTTGGATTTTTTTTATTTGACTTTGTAATTGATAAGAAATATTTCTTAAACTTATTATAATGGAGAAAAAAATAATTCACGCTCGGTAATAAAACCAAGTTACACAATTTATTTAATTACATTTGCAGTACTGGGTTACTATTTAATCACTTTCAGTTACCTAACGTATTTAAAGCGTAAATAATTTTTGAAACAACATTCTTATTTGTTTTTAAGATAAATGGGTTGTATGACGTTAGTACAGATGTTTACAAATGTTATGGAATTTAGACGTACTGCCACCGGAGACATTATTATCTCAAATTCGTGATATATTAAGATAAAGTACTATTAAACATAAAGTTCTCAAAGTTAAAATTTAATGCTAAGGACGCTAAATAGTCTTATATTTAATATATTTTCTAATGAACTTGTTGATTAGAATAGAACAAGATCAAAATTTCCCATTACTGTAAGATAATGTTTAAAAAGTATGTCAGAAATTAATTTCACTTAAAACCTCTTTTGACTGATTTAAAAGTATAGCAAGCGAAAAGCCACAGAATTGATATGGGTAGATTCGACCTCCAAGTTTAATTTTATTGGATCTAATAATTCAGTGGGTCTCGCTGGCTGGGAGCTCAGGAAATGGGATGAAATTGACGCCGCTTATTGTCGAGCTCATATGGGGACACCATATTGATTTTAATGTTCCCAATTACGTCACGTTATATCAATATATTCATTAATTAATATGTATGAATTAATGTTGTAAATAATTATATTTATCAAATATTAATTATATTATATACTTTTGTGGGAATTAACTAATAATAATTTATTAAAGTAAATTATAATTACAGAGGTTAATATCAAATTATTGTAATTCAATGAGTCCAGTTTTAATGCCTGATTTGTGATACTAATAACTAATAAGTATACAAAAAAATTAAAGTACCTACTAATCTCGTAATCAGACATGGTTACACAGTATAGAGATATACCTAACTTGATGATTAAATTTGTAAACAAAAGAATCTAATTTTATTTCGTAAGAATCACAAAATAGTTCCAGGAATTACTCAAAATAGGTAGGTATAACGGGTTTTTAATTCTTGCGGTTCACAGATTGATTGTCATAAAATAATTGTAAAAATATTAATAAAAATATGTTGCAACCTTCTAAAGTTGGAAAATAAGACAAAAAAGTAAAATTATAACATTTATTTTCCAAACATTTCCTTATAAGAAGTTTGTTAAGATATCCAAATGATTGATAGGTCTTATAACAAAAAAATATGACAAATAACCTCATTTATCTAGAAATGTCAAGTTTTTGTATCACTAAGTAGTAAATGCGGTTACATTAAAATGTTTTTGCGTTAAAGAAATTGCTTGTTTTTAAAACTCGTCGAGTCCTAGTTGTGAATTGAGAGGAAAACGAGTCTGGCAGCTATGCACTTGACAGATCATCCGCCATTTTGAAGTACCTATCAAGTCTGTACCACACGAAATATATTGCTGTGAACCGCTGCAATTAAATAATCAATTATTATTATAACAGACATAAAATAACACGTTTTAATAACGTATTATTTTTTTTTGTTAACATTTTTTTTATTACGTTAAGCTTTAAATATTAAGAAATTGTATACCTTTTATTGATATTTAATTACGACATTATGTAACTGATAAATAACATAATCGCCTCGTAACTCGTTTTAGTTCAATACGTTATTTAGCTTGAACACGCTGAAAAAATAGTTTAAATATTTATTTTGTTTCGTGTATAGGCAGCCTAAAACTTGACCTCTTTCTCAGTCTGTGGCAGGGAGAGGGCTTTAGTTTTGCATAACGCTGCAGAGGGCTTTAAGAGGTCCTATAGGATTAATCGGCAACTTAAGGTGCTTTCACATTTATAACCCTAACACCTTCAGTTATATGGTAATGGGTTATAAGCTTTGCTGACATACTACATATTATTATGCAAAATGATAAATCATTCTATAAAATTAGTGTATTTTGGAGATTGAAATAAAAAAAAAAGAAACAAACAAACAAAATAAGTGTTTCCGGTGCTTAAATGCATCCGCTACTTTACATTTTATACTCAATTTAACAAAAAATAATTATTATGTTGCTTTTCTTAAGAAAACACAGAGTGATGTTTTCTAGGGTTCTTAGCTTATTTTCCTTATATATTATAATATATTTTATAATTACAATATAAACATAGCGCGCATATCTTTGAAATTTTTCGCACGTTCTATAGAACCTGGTCTCATTATTACACTTTAGAAAAGATAATTTGACAACAAACAATAGACAATTACAAGATTCTGCACAAGACAGCAAATGAATATTGTAATACTCAAAATAAAAACGACAAGGTACGTCACTAGTCATCTTATTCTTGCATTTCGAAAACACACATCACTATCTCGAAAAGAATCTTATAAATATCAATAAAAAATTTAGTAAGCAAATCGTTAAATACCACAAAATATAATAAGTAAATAAATGACTTCATTCTGAATAACAGTATATGTTATATGTATATTTAAAAATGTCAGCTAAACTTGTTCTGTTGGATTTTTTATACTTGTTTTTGTAGTTTAAGATAACAGGTAATTAGCAATTTAAAAGTAAATCAATAATCAACTAAGTCGGCTAGTAATGGATAATGCAAACTTTTACCTTATAAGTATGAATATAAGGTAAACATTTGCATGAAATTAAAGAATACATGCAATTATCTTATAAAATTATTCTAGTAAGAGTAACATTTTTATTTATACTAGAGAAGCAGTGTTATTTCATTATATTTGAATATTTTTGTTTTTGTACTGATCAGTGTCCAGGGGTTTTATTGTTATCAGTAGCTTATGGATTATCTTTATCTAGTGATAGTTACGCGTTGTGGTATAATAAGCATACATAATAAGGTTGTACTTATATTGAAACAATATGTACGTTTTTCAGTAGGTACAAAAAATAATAAAAATAGTATATTTTATTCAGCGGTGTTATTATTTACTAAAACTTATAAGTTAGTTAAGTAGCCCATTGTCAATACTTTCAAATTTTATATTAAAAAAATACTACATATTTAATTTAAAAGAATACACATTAATTGTCAGTCAATATCAGTGCTTTTATTTGGAGCTACACTTTTTGGAGCCATAAAACTATATTCTGATTTTATAAAAAAGATGTATGCCTTGTTGTAATGAAAGAAAAAAATCGGCTTGTCATAGATATTCTTTATGTAAGACTGGGCAGTTACACTAAAAGACTTTGCCTGTCCTGCAAGAAAAAAAAAATAATAAAATTGACAGACATCAAATGGTTATTTCTAATCCTCTTAATGTAGATAACTAAATGTAGTAAGAGATTTCTTTATGTCCATTACGACGGACATCGTTCATTGAATCAGACCTTGATTCAATCTGCGCTTCCTTCTTATAAAATAAATGTTTATCTTCAACACCCACTTGATGTTTACTGTCACGTTATGATTATATAATAAGAAATATGTTTCGTAACTTAAGATTGTTTTTGGTCTTTAAATTACTTGCTTATTTTCTGAATGTAGTAAGGTATATGAAGTTGGATATTTACAAAAGAGTTTTATAATATTCTTAAAGTTGGTTTCTCGTGATATATTTCAGAGCCATGAAATTACGGACGGAGACAAAGAGGATGTTGTCTCAAGCGAAAATAAAATAGAGCGTTCCAGTATATTGTGCTCTAGATTCTGATATTTCCTACACTTGCAGTGAAGAATAAATTCGTTATAAATATGTACCTATATAAATTACACCACTATTTCTTCACATAAACATAATCTTTGGTAGTTCGTTTTTCTTTTGACACTTTTTATATTCACGTGATTAGAAAGAATGTTATCATGAATTAGAAAAAGTAGATTTTTTAACAATTCCAATAGAATTCAACAAAATATATCTAAGAACTAGAATAAAATGTTTTCAGCACTTATATCAGAACTATATTCGACATCACTAGCTCTTGCAATTCACTGAATTCACCGCTCTGACTTGACAATATGTGGCATTTATTTCATTTGATATTGCTGAGAATGGAAAAGATTTTATATATATTTTAAGAAATGCTTTATATAAGCTGCGTAGATTTAGAATGTGTATTTTAATTTTTTTTTAAATAAATCCTACACATTAAATTAAAAAAGCAACCAAATAAAAAATATATTCCAAATCAAAAGATTGTTCTTACCCAAAATGGATTTTTCAAAATAGGATAACATAACATTTGTGAAACGTCAAACTACTTGACATATATTATAAAAAAGTACATTATTAAAAAAGTAATTAACCAATGGCCTGCATATCCTGGGGTGGTTTAAGATAACATGTTCACCGTATACATCGGAAGGGTCAGGCAGCTGGAAAATCAATTTGGCGTAAAAAATACCACCTGCATTGTAATTACTGAATTGATAAAAGATTCTTATTATATTTGAAATATATTCATTTACATATAGAATAAATTAATATATGTATGTTAGTATAAAAATAGAGAAAATACATTAAAAAACCAAGCCATCTTATTTTTAATAGCTTGGTGTTTTATTTCTTCGTCGCCCTTAAATGATAGTCTCAATTACATCGACAAATGCGACGGGTTTCTATGCAATTGTCGAGGTCGTTGAACTCAGGATGGAGTAATTTGTAATATGCGTTATTACCAACTTTTCTAACCCGGGGGTTATTTAACGACGCCGATTTCACTTTTATCCGTTCAATGCATATTGGAAACTTCAATGAGGTACTGTATAATTATTACACCAATTAGATATTAACTTTCGTATCTTTTTTTTTTTTTTTTGTTATTTATTAATAAAATTCTGATTAATATATTTTAAGAAAATTATATAACATAAAATATAATTAGTTATTTAATAATTGATAATTTATAACTATAAAATGAATCCATATTTCCCTTGTTCACGGCAGCATACTGGAATGGCTGGAAGGATTTTGATTCATTTTTATGCCTGCCAACAAAGATTTGTTTTTTTTTTTATTAATATAAAATAGTAAGGACTGGACAGCTGGTCTATCATAATTAATGATCAACTAAAATGCCGTTATTTGTATTCTAACCAAAGACAATTGGATCTCTTCCACTCACTCGTAACAACACTAAAGTATATTTAGGAACGAGATGGGATATTTAGTTTCATTGCTCGTAAACACGTTGGAATTAATTGTTGTTAATCAAACTAAATGGCAGTCTCAATAAATATTTTATGAGTAGGTAGTAACTGTGGCCTATTCAACAACAATATTAAATTCATTGGAATGAAATTTTTGGACAAGTTCTAAGAATCTTATTTTTTTAAATTAAAGAATAATTTTTTGTTTCTCATTTTTGAGTAAGATTTTTAAATAGTGCATGATATATTTTGAAGCATTTTTTTTTATAAAGTAAGAAATATAAAATTGTATATCTATCTACTTTTATAACAAGTAATCATCACTTCAGTGGTGAAGCTAGGACCTCCGAAAGCCGTTTCCCGTCGCTCTTTTAACTAAGCTATCGTGTCGGTACTCGCAATGAACAATCTAGCATTAATTATGTTAAAAATGTTTTTGTTTGTAAAAATATATATTATATTAATAGTATACCCGAATCATAGAAATATGTATGGTTTAAACAATAGAACCAATTTAATGATCTTTACTAGGTGTTGTACTTTGAGATGATTTTGAGATGATATGATAAGGTAACACTATATTTATAATAAGTTGAGATAAAACACAAGGTTATTGATAAACTAAAATTAGTATCATCAACTAGGTTCGTATAACCTTATATAGTTAATATGATTACGATTATTTATATATAAGGTGTTAAATTTTATACAAATTTTAAATTGTAGATAACTGTGTATTTACAAAACCTTTTATGTTTTATACTTGTTTCTGTGATAAGATATTTTTTAACCTTGTAATCTTTGAATGATATGTATAAACTTAAATAATTAGCCGTAACTATAAATAATCTAATTAAAAATTATTTGTAATTTAAATTTATCTTTTAATATTTACATTATTTAAATATTTGTTAAATAATAAATGACCTATAGGTGGTATTATTATCAGTACCTAATTTGGTACAAAACGTCCATCTTATCTCACACATATAAACTAATGTCACAACACTATATTATAGAGATTATAGCTGAGATTTATTTCCTCTACAATCGGTCAGCCATTCATGAGGCTTCAGTCAAACTAATTTAATAATCTATTCACATTATTTCCGTATCAGTAGGAAATAAGCTTTTAGAATTAAAGTCTATAAATAGGTTATGCTAATTAAGATTTTCCTCCCTCTCTTTTATTTCTCAGTTCGTGAACTTTATAGACGTAGTTGGACCAAGATTATTTCTCTTCTTCCAGCTGATACCGAAGATAACCCGCATTGCATAGAAGATTCTTTAGATATCAACTAAATTATTTACAGCTAATAGCATTTGTTTTTTATTGTTGTTATTGTTTGTATTGTTTACTAAATAAAAAATCTTGCTAGGTTGAAAATAATTTTCAGTTATTAATACAATCAATAGAGACAGCTGGACATTTGATTATAAATTTTTACCTATAATTATATATATTTATGAATAAATTATATAGATGAATAATCTTTGATCATACTATTAAAAATGCATGATTTATTAAGTAATTTTATGGCCACCTCTTCACACAGAAGAAAGTGCATAAACTAAGATGCTTATAATTTCGATGATGCTGCGGTTTCCAGACTTTCATTGACGCCTTTCTCTCAAGAAATATGCATGTAACATAAGTTATATAATGAATAATGACTGTAATATAAATTATTGTTTTATTATAATATTGTCATTTGAATTCGACATTAATAATAACAGTTAAGTGTAAGGTATCTTCATTGAGAGTTATTAGAAACGCGTCTCGTATTTTGAAAATCAAATAACAATATAATGTTTCAAACAGATACAATAATATTATCCAGCTATCAATTATTAGTTATTCTACGTAATATTTGAGACAATTGCTTTGTTGATTCTATTATAGCTCTAGTTGTCTCTCTCTGATGGTTTTCAATGGTAATTATAAGCAAATTTTAGTTTGTAATAAATATTAAACTAATTGCTATTAAGGTTGTTAAATCATAATTAAAATTTGCGTAGGAAGTAGAATATGGAAAGCATTCGTTAAATTGTTTTACTTTTGAAATCTTGGATAGATAGGTAATTCAAGAGCATATAAAATATTATTTCTTTAGTCAGAAATAAATGAAATGAAACAATTATATTAAACAATATGTTATCAGTTCATGTGTATTTATATCATTTGTTAGTATCGAAATTAATAAATTTACCACAAATTTGATATTTTATACGTACCTTGTCAACATATTAAAAAATAAGTTGTTTTAATTATCAACTTTGTTAAGATATATTTAATAAATATGTGGCCTTAAAAGATATATGATTAAATTCATTCTTAAAACAATAATTACTCCATATGTACATTATCACAAATGCTCCATTTCCTCAAGTTCTAAATATCAATGTCATGTATTACACTGTTTTTTAGTTTAAAGAAGTGTATGATTAGAAAAATATTTAAAGCTATTATATAAGATAGTCAGAATTATTTCAGAATGAAATGAATTGTGCTGAAATGGAAAAATATATTTAGATACATTTAGAAATGTATGAAAGTTAATAAATACAAAAATTGGAAAACGCTTTAAAAAAATATGCAATCTTTATTGCAGCTATTATTTTGATGATGTAACGTTAAATGGATAAACTTTCAAAGATTCAAAAAAATAACATTGCTAACATTTCGTGTATTACTCAAACTGTTGTTGTCAATAACTTAACAGTCTGTAGAGCGTGACCGATGACCAAAAGACCGGTGACTGACAATGCTCTATTTCGTACAAAAATGTTCACTCTACCTCAATATACTGCGTAATATAAACCTGTAAAAATACGGGTTTTTGATTTAAATGTGACTATAAAGTTATTCAATTATAAAATCCGTTTTTATTGTTTTTTCCCGTATATAATCAAAATATGATAGAAACTACGTATTTTAGAATATATATAGCATGAATCATACAGTAATGCAACGCACACAATGATAATATTTTACAACGATTTTATGATATTAAACATCCACAAGTATGATATTTATTTTATAAAAGGCACTTGATTATCTATTCCTGGTCATGATAGCCAATTTATGCATGTCCAGTCCCATCCCGTCGGTAATTTGCATAAATTGATTGCACTGTTCTGGTGTCTGATACGGCTCGTTAATGGCCGAGGTGCGCAGGCGCAGCCGCCCGGCCACAGTCGCGCGCCCCGCCGACCAACCGATACACGTTTTGCGGTAATTCTTAATAACATCGCATGTAATCCGATAACTTCCGCGCAAATTGTGTATTTTGTAAAACATTGACATTTACATCGTCAGCCCGTATGTTTGATTAATGACTACCGCCTGCATGGCTCATGTGATTCAGTGATTACCGAGTGTTAAATCAGCTGTACACAAGATGCGACAGAAATATCAAATGAAACAGCGCCCGTATGTATTTTATGCTTATTGAAGTTTCAAAAGCTTTTTAAATGTGAATAGTCATTATTGTATACTTATTACGTGCTTAAGTAAATGTCAAATTTTATATAATATAAATGGAAAGCATACAATGGAAGGAAAGTTTCATATTCATAATCAAAATGATCCAAAAGAAACAATGGCATTCCTTGATGCGATGTAACTCATGATATGGAGGCTTCAACATTGTTCATGGATCTGTGACCAGATTACATATTTGAATAGTGATGGTGTAACAATAACGCTATGTATGTGTCATTTTAAAATGGTAGGAAGTACAAATTAACTAGTCAAGGGCATTGTAGGCGAGAATATATTAAATTAATGTAATTATGTGTATAATAATGTTTGACAACAGTAATAATTATTAAAAATAAAGAAAAGTTGGAAGGAATGGCTAGTAGTGAAAGCATTGTTTTGTTTTCTACGAGCAAGTTGTAATGACTGTATTTACCAACTTACTCATTTGTTGTTTCTTTTTAGGTGAGTAATGGCAATGGGTACTAAATTCAAAACTGTACTATGCGTCAAGTACCGTTAGAATATTCCGTAATTTTTTGACTTATTCATATCATAGAAAATGTGTTAATCGTCTTAAAATACTTTTACCTTATTTTAAACGAATCCATAGCATGACATGTTTTTTTAATGAGTTATCTCTATAAATATATATAATGGATACAATTTTGATGTATAAGGTAACATGAATTTACGCAAAAATAACTATAAAGACAATTTGCAAGTGACCCTAATAGGCTCGCGCGACGATCCAATCTAGATCTATCACATCAAGTGATGATACTACCTAATAAATTTGTTTGTTTTCGTATTGATAGAAAAAACCTCTTTGTTTGACATAATTATATTTATAGTCTACATAATTATTCTCTTAGTTTTTGACAATAAGTATAATCTGTTTTATTATTCCACTATTTTGTATTTCTTGTTCAAGAACACCATATACGTATTTGTAAATTCTAATTTTATATTCGTGTCGTAATCCCAAACCACGTAATTGTAGTATTTGTTCAACAAGTAGCCAATTATATTTTCGTTTATGATTTTAGCTTTAACATGTTTTGGCATCTCATTTCCTTTAAAAATGATGACGAGATGTTTGACAGATAGTGTACTAACATTGAAATTGGTTTATCCATAAAATCCATATTTTAAAAAATATGGATTTTAAGATCATTAAAGTAAAAAATCGAGAATTTTAGCGAAACAAAAATCGTTTTATCTCAAAACAAAACAATATAGGTATACCTACATTTAGCATTGGAATGCGGAATGACTGTGAGCCGATTAGAAACTAAAACTGAATATAGTGAAGGGTAGATTGTGAGTAATAGTACCGACAAATGTATAATTGCTTATATTACCAGAGCTAAATATTTATCGTCTAGTGCAGGCACATTTATATAAATCATTTATACGTCTCAATTTTCAATCGCGTAGTCGTCGCGGGTAGTATCCCTGCCCGTATCGGTTTATTTTTCTTTCAAGTACTTTTTAAAATATTATATCAAATGTGAAACTTAAGATTTATCATGTCTAAACCTTGCTTTATATATATAATATATGTAGGTACCAGCTACCCCACTTTACTATAATAGTCTCTATTATAATAAACACAAGGTCTATTATATATTACCAGTTATTTATTATTTTTTTAAGTTTGGTGAAACTGTTATCATCAAATTTATATTTTTCTACTAACCATTTAAATATAATCGATTTTTAGGAACCTATTGTAAAATTCAATGCCGTTTTGCAACTTTGGCGTATTTTTTTATTTACTTATGAGTAAAGGGAAATTGGAATGTTATGATCGAGCTATCTAGTTTTAATTTAGATTTTTGGTTTGATCCTAAGTTTCCCAAACTATTTTTCAAATTTATTAAACCGGTTCTCGTGATAATACAATATAGTTGTAATTTATGATATTCTTATCAACACCAATCCTCAAAAATATTTTATTATTATATTAAACATATATTATTAAGTAAGTCTTATTCTAAATATTTAACATGGCAACATTTCACATGCTACTTAACAACTATACGTTTTTCATAGAGAACTTATAGTTGTTAATTTGTACTAAAATATATATAGGACCTTAATTTGAATGTCAATTTGTATAGTAATTCAGCGAAACACAGTTATTCATAATATGATCCATGCAAGACTCGTAAGTCGTAAGTGAGCGTGAAAACATTTAGGTACATTTTTCGATTTTCAAATTACGGTGTTATATTTCTGGTTTGTGTAACTGTATCTTGGTTATTTAATATTAGTGATATTGTGGAATGCTAGATTGAATATTTTGTAATATAGATAAAAAATACCTTTGGTAAAGTTCATTGACATCAAGTTAAATAATCTGTTTATAAATAAACAAAGACAAAATTGCTTAGTGCTTTTTTATCGTCTTTACATTAATCGATTTTTATTTCCCTTTGCCTAGTATTCAATCATTAAAAAGATTTTTTTTAAATTATAGTAGTATTGAATTTGATATTTGATTTAATAAGCAAATGTATAATTATAATCTTTAAATTATATTTTTTTTTAATATTCTAAAGTCATTTAATTTTCGAATGGAACATTTGAAAAAAATCTGCTAGCTTTACATTCAAAAGAAATTACGACATTATTCACAGATATGAATAATATATTCAGTAAATAACATTGAAACTCGACACGTTTAACTCAGCTGTAATTTGTAAGTACAAGTGCATTAACACAAGTGTTTTTAAAACAGAATGTCGTATAATTTTTATTCAAACTAATATTATTTAAATTGTCAATTGCATACTATAAAATCCCATATGGAAACCAGTGAGACGAAGATTTATTTGCCTTTTTTTGGGAAATACTTACAATTTCTCATGGCGGAATTAAAACTAAGGTACGTTAATCAAATTTGTAACTCCATTTTGTATTTTGATGTTAATGAACTTTCACAAATGTTTAGATTGCCTAATAATTTATTAGGGCTACGTTGTTGTTTTAAGCTGAGCGGGAATTTTGTATGATAGAAAGGGCCGGAGTCTTTCTGAATTGTTAATTACTAAACCAAACAAGTGTGCAATTATAGTACATCTTTTAGGGAAAGTGTATGCCGTTTCATTTTGGTTGAGTTGTTTATCTAAATTCTGGCTTCAATTTTGAAAGTCATACACTGAGTGTGCGATAAAATTACTAGCCTGAACATGAGCGAAAATATTCTTTAATTATAAATTAATATTCTTATTTTACTTTACGATTACATTTGATAACCTTATCAAGATGTAATTTAGAAAAACATATTATCAAATGTTGTTATCATTTTGTGCATTACATAACAAAATGTATATAACTAGAGCTTATATATTTAAGATACCACAATCCTAGAATTCTAACGAGAAATATTCAAGCTTTACCTTCTCAAGGTAGTCGAGTGAAGGTAGGAAGAATGCAAACTATATGAAATCGCTACGGCGCGGCCCTTGTTATTGCATAGCCTCTAGTAAGATATTTCTTCAAATATTTTGTTATTGTTTTCTGTTAAACAGAAATTATTTACATTTTTGAGTGAAACGAATTGACTTATTATTAGATGTTTCTCAATGTAAATACTATTTTGTTTCTTAATATAAAACGACAAAGCTTAAACAAATAAAAAAATATTATATATCAAGACATGTTTATTTATATCAACAAAAACATGTAGCTTAGATGCAATAGGACCGTTGGCTAACTCTCGGACAGATGTAAAGGTCACTACACAATCCACTGATGATTTGTTCCTCGTACAAAGGCTTGCGCAATTTACACATTGCAATACGTCGGACAACATTAACGGGAATTGCTTTATTGCATGGTTGTTTTTATGTTTGCAACCAAAAAATACCAAAAATGTTTTGAGAAATAAGATATAACTTATTTGATTAAAAACTAAGGTTTCATCAGCCATTGCGGCGTGTCCATGACTTACAGTAACAAAAAAAAAGTTAACATAAAAAAAAATAGTCGTTGTTACATGAGTCTTTACATTTCGAAAATCGTTATTATCGTTAGCTGAATGCTTATACACAACATTTCTGGAAAATTTTGAAATATAATATATACACTATTGTATATGCGAGGATTATAATTGCCGAAAATTCGGTATAACGGTATTCGGTATGGTTTTTTGTAATAGTTGCGTTGTTTTGTGTAATTATTGTATTGTTTTATATAATAAATTAATATACTTTCTACTCTCTGAACTCAAGACAACAACATTATTTAATGAATGAATCCTACAACTCATCACAGTTCGAGTCTAATCTGGATTTTGGATATATATATATGTATATATATGCAAACAAAATAAAAATTAAACATCGATCTTGATATAATCTTTGCTATTTAACATTGAGATAAGACAATGTTATTAAGCTATCCGTGCTAATAACATAAAAATGGATTGTGCTTAGAACTCTACCCAAGGTTAATTTAATCTTGTATCGCAGATGGTTTATTAATTTCGAATCTTAGCTATTTTCTTCGCCTAATGGTGCAAAGTTGTAGTGTAATATTAATCAATAAACCAAGTCCGTATTTTACAAAACAAGTTGAGTTACCAACACATTCCAAGAGCTTCTTGACTAGTTATAGAATAGTTGAAGCATAAAACTTTCAACATACAGTCTTGAATAGCATATATATTTATATATATAGAATACATTGACTAGATTTTGATTAATTTAGAAAAACCTAAGACGTATCTATACTAATTTTATTTAATTTTCTTTCTACGTAAATGCAAGCTTCACCTAATTACATGATTAACATATAAAAGAACTCTTCAAAAATATCGAATTCTACCTGCATTTTGCGCACACAAGAAATAATTTAAAATTAATTTTGTAATTATCTTCGACCCCTTTGCGCAGACCATCGTGAAATATAATTAAAAATTAAAGAGTTTATCTGCTTCATAAATTTATACGAAGAGGTTAAATTGTTTTAAAAATGGAGACTGATTATGAATTATCTTCTTTTAGTTATCGACCGAAATTTATATACGATCCAAGTTTAATTTTTAAGATTGAAATTGTAATCTGTATTTGTTAACAGTGCAAATTTCCCAATATAATGATTTAATTTGTATGAATAAATAATAATTGTAGTCCGATTATAATATTGCCAGTTCTTTTCAGCAGAACAGCATTCCGAGCTGGTGGTAGCTTACTCACAGACTGACAATACTGAACAATTTAATGTTATCATTGACGATTCAAAAGTTGCGTGTAAATGTCTACTTGAATAAAGATATTTTGAAATTTCAATTAATTTCATTCTTGATCTCGTATTTGTTTACGTTGTGTCTAAAGAATTCATGTAAAAAAATGGTGAGTCACTTAATTAGTAAGTAATTTGCAGGAGATTTCTATTCCATATAAGATTTAATCGTTTCCGTGGAAGATACCAAGTTATAAAATTACTTGCTCATCTTGATAGTTCAGTTTTATGGAAAGCGACATCTTGTCCAGAACATTGTAAGTTTCCGGACATAAACTTTTACGGTTGAAACTTTACTGATAACAGAAGAAACGGATAATATTTTAAATTTATACGAGCAAAATTGGATTCATATCAGGATCAATTATTGATTGTCGTAAAAATTTTCGGTGAGACCATAGCGAAATGGCAAACGTTTGTTATAGATTCTATTTAAATGTATTGATATAAGCGATAGTACAACGTTAGCTTATGTCAAACCCATATATTTATCATTCTATTCGAATAGCGTCAACGACACTTGCAGGAGTATTAAATTAATTATTAATTTACTCCTTTGATCTGTGTTATAATCACAGATTAATATTAAACCATTTTATGCTTTCGATAAAGACGATTATAAATAGAATATTCTATTAATCGAGTTACTGAAACAATAGTTCAGTTGTTAGAGCGACGGAAATTATAGATCAGAGGATGTCAGGTCTTGACCTGTGTTGACAGATATGTTATCCTTTTTTTATTTCTTAGATAAAATAGATACACAAAGATATGATCGATATAATTAATTTAATATTTTTATAATTGTTATATATTCCTTTATCTTTATCTAAACATTTGATGAAATTATTAATTCAAATATAAATATACATTTTCTATGACCCGATATAATCAATACACGTGTTAACGAGTTCCCGGGTTTTGGCATGAATAAGAAATACCTCCACGTACCTGAAACGTGGTTATGAATAAACCATCTACGGCATACGTACCGTAAACCTAAAAGTTTATTCCAGCTTTTGTACCATTGACATACATACTTGTAATGTACTTGTGTGACAAACCTACATACTACCGCGTAGTTGTTGAATGGTTCGAAACGATTGAAATACTTTATAAAAGCTTTATACCAAATACAGCTTTTATGAACGCAACGAATAATGATATTCGCAAAATATTATTTAATAGATGTTTGTTACTTGAACTAAATATAAGTGTAATGCCTAAAAATAAGATATAGAACTAGAAATTAATTCTTGGTTTTGTTTACGTTATGCTCCATACCATATATTATACCGCAGTTATCTGATCTTAAACAATCAGTAATAGCCTGTCTTCTTGCAAGGACGGGAGATAAAATCTCTTATCTTAAATATAGCATATCAGGATGACGTGACGTTTATATAATATATTATCTCAGGTAAAATCACTCGACTTTTTGATTGATCGTAACGGCCTCGATATTATATAAGGTTATACAGCACTAATAAGAAATATTTATATAACACCAACTATTTCTATGTACCGAATGACCTTTATAGTGCTGTGTCCTATAGCTTAATTGAAACGTTAAAAATAAAACCGGTAAATTAGATAAAAATGATTCATTCACTTAATTATTGGTTCAATTGAAGTCGTTTATTACTGAAGTCGTAACACAAGTTAGACGACTTTATTTAAGAATGCGTGCTCGAGTGATTGACTTTATTCTGGGACAAAATGTTTCGTTTCGTCAAGTATTCATGGAATATATTTGAGAAATTAAACCATCTTATAATATTTTTCATATCGTTAAAATTCTAATATAATAATATTTACCTATAATAAAAAGAAAGTGTTTAATTCCGAAAATTTCTTTAAACATGTATTATATGTTAAGCCTATTTAAATTGAAATAAATACAGAATGAGAAATAAATCTTACCGTCGGGATTTAAACCCGTCACTTCTGGAAAATCATCATATCACTCTACAAATTGAAATAATATAGTTTGAAAAGTAACAGTTCATTTTTATGTAAGAGAAATTATATTAGAAATACCATCTATCAAAGCAAGCAAAGATCTTGTTTTGTTCATACATACATAATACATTTTAACACTCCGGCAATCAGTACCGTTAGAAAAACAACACATTGGAATTTTATGAAGCGATTTAAGGTTTGTTGTTTGGAATATATGTTTGTTATGCTTACAGTACGAATAACGAATATGATATGTATATGTTTATAAATATATATGAAATCGTTGGTTGTGGTATGTATTTTTATCATATTTTATTGTCTGTTTCGATTGCACCAGTTGCACTTGAAGAGATCCAAACTGACATATCATCAAACATTGTTGTTGTTAAATCATTTTTGATAAAATTGTGCGTCTGTGTGTGTGTTTCAATAAAAAATCAAAGATCCTAATTTCCTTCATTGTTAGAAAAAACTCTGAAGCTACTTACAAAATCCATTTTGACAAATTCATTGACGAAGTCGGAGAAACACTAGGTGTTCTGGTAATTTATCATAACAAGATAGGAGAAGTCTCCGAAACTATCTACAATGACAAACTTCTTTTAATCTAAGTATTTTGTTTTCGACTATATTACTTGGGATTCGTTTTGCTTTTTCCTGTTTCGCAGAATCTTGCTCGGAATGTTATTATTGATGTTTGTTGGGACATATCTGCGGAAGTTGGTTTTGCGAGTGCTTACAAAATATAAATAAGTAACGGTTGTCCGCGACTTCTTCGAAACTTCTGCCCTGATTTGCAACTTTTTGTGAAAGACATTTTAATGGCTTTTATAAGAATTAATAACCTTCCTCAATATATAGGCATCTATTCCAAAATTATTTATTTAAATTCGACTGACAGTTCCGTTTGTCACGTTCAACCTACAGATAAGACAATCATTTTAGTATACAAAAAAAGAAGCTAATTTGGCACTGACTTCAGTAGGTAGGAATATTTGCTTTTATGTATTCAGTTGAAATTAATTAAAAATGGTTGTATTTATATACCTATTCTGATTATCTTAAAAACATTTTATCATGAATACCTATGCTGTAATATTATTGAATTGTAATATTGTTCATTCATTGAAATATTTTATATTTTTTAACGGGTCTATGCCTTTTCTTTGGATATAATAACGTAAACTAGATAACGTAAGTGCTTAACTAAGTAATTATTATAACATACAAATATTTTAATCTATTTAGTGAACTAGTTTAGTTTTGATAAAATAAACACATATAATAATCGTATTGACTTTATTAATGTATTTTGACTACTTCCTGTTCATCATATATTGGATTAATAGATTTTGATACTTTAGAAGAAGAGTTTTTAAGATGTTAGGTATATTTATATATCCTTTCTTGTAAAATTGATCAGCTATTTCTGCACCCCCGATGCGTTCACTGATCACAGAAAAGACCGTTAAAAATTACATAATTATTAAATATTTTCACCTTTATTCATATATTGAATACCATTCACATATTAATTTGTTATATTAATATTAAGCTTTTAAAAGATGACTTTACATACAATATATTTATTTTCCCATACGCAAACAGAGCCTACATAAGTATGACCGCGGGCCGGAGAAAATCATTGATAAACTTAATGTACCGTTTAGAGTATTTTGAAATATATGACCTTTATTTGTAAAGAGATAAAGATCAAAGTCAAATAAATATGAGTACAGTGGGTCACTTTTTGTATATTAGGCACATCTCGGCACTTGCTACGTCTATCAATAACGGGGTTATGGTTTAGAAATTTATGCTAACTGTTTGAAAGTATTTCCTATCCAATTAGTATACAGCACATAAATTGTTCATAAATACGGTTATATGTACGTATGCTATACTTGTTATAGGGGGTGTGTTTAATTATTGAACCACTTTTTTTTGGCTGAATTAAAAGTGATTTATTTCTTGTTTAAAATGTATACACCTTTTTGCTTTAACAAATTGATTGGCACGTCCAATTAATTATTCATTTTCCTACTAAATTTATTACCAGCTCGCAACTGAACAGGATTGAATTATTTCACTTAATAAATGGTGATTAAAATTCAATACTATCGATTAAATATTTAAATAGAATTCATGTTACTTTATTTCCTTAGATAATATGTATTGTGATTGAATGAAGCATTCAAAATTATTGAATATTCACTTAATTATTTACACAATAGTAATCGTAGAACTAAACTAAACAAATAAAATATACGTAAATTAATTATTTAAATTTTTTAAAGACATTTACAGTATCTACATTAAAAATTGTTCTAATAGCCAATGACCGGTGCTGGCAGAACATTTTAAAAATACCCTCATTAGTAAAGGTTAGATAATTATTCCTTATCACACAGCACAACTGTCCTTCGGGTCTAATCCATCTTAACCACAAATGGTCTTCTTATCTACAGTACCACATATGACAGTTAAAGATCTTTATGTTCGATATTTAAAATTATTAGGTTTCATGTGGAATAAAGCCACAACTATAAAATCCTACGAAACTTAACATCGTTAAACCAAGGGAAAGGTAGTTTTGTATAGTTTTGTACAATACCCTTAAAGTTTTAATTGTCATTAAAATCCGTTCTCCATTTATTCAAAATATCAAGTTTACATTTAGTTAAGTAAAATTTGTAGAATTTTTGTAAATTCAAATTATAAATATACCAGTCAAAGGCATAACATACAATGCACTTTGTTCAAATTGCAATTTCAGCGGTTTTAAAGGGAAAGACCATGGAGAAGAGTCAGCAAAAACTCCATAGACTCTAGTTCTTAATAAAGTACTGCGTACAGTCTGTACTGAACCAGCCTCATACAACGTATCGGAATCCATTACAATCTAAGTATCAATACAGGAAAGAAGTTTTTAATAAGATCATATTTTATTGAATTTCTTTTACTAGACGCATCAGGGTAGGTGTAGGTATGTTGCAACGCATCCCAGCGATTCGTTAGAACGTTATTTTTGTTCAACGTGTTTATTATAGAAGAATGTAACCCTGAATATTTTAATCCTCGCATTGACCTCGTAACCTTTGCACAATTGATAATTAATCGACAGAGCGGCTCTCACGGCAATTGATGCGTCTTAAACGATACCGCCTTTATACCATACAAATATTTATAAAATTATCTATTTCTACTCTAAGACTCCTCTGTTTTGACTCTAGAAATAGGAATTCCTTATTTCTAATTAAGACAGGAGTCTTGCATTGCCTGCGTTACATGATTTTTCAGTTTTCTACGATACATAATCCGGTTAATTTTAGTAGGTATATCTTAAAATACTTAGATAGGTAAATAGTTAAGGCGTTGTAAATTATGAGAATAGTTATATAATTAGTAGCATTTAGTGGTATCCTGGATAATAGTCTACCTAGAATTAATGAATGCTTACGAGAATGAATTCGACATAAAATTGAAACCAAAGGCACAGCTAGTAATAAAAATAAGTCCTCTATATTGTATAACTATATTTTCTTCTCGCTAGCAAATAATGGAGTAAAAAGAATAGCAAAGATGAAACGTGAATCAATATTCCAGACCCTCTTACTCGTGGACAGCATTTTATTATATTCTGAACATAATGTTAAACGGTAAACCTATATATATTTCATGTTCATTCAGTCGTGGAATATAAAAGCGTCTGACATCGGCAGCCATTTTATTTAACGCCCGACGAATTCGCGTCGACCAGATAATTAATATTAAAACTATTACGATTATTATAAATATCATGTATAAATTATTATATGTTACTATTATGTAAGTGATAAATAAAAATAAAATGATCTTATGATTGCTTTAGAAGATTGGTTATTGGTAATGATAAAAAATATTAAAAATAAAGACCAACGACAGACCAGAATTGTTATATAATTATTGATTAGTGTGAAAGTAATCCATTTCGTAATCTTCGGGGAGAGATATAGTTTAAATTCAATCCTTATTATAGAGAATGTGACACTGATTCCCGAAGGAAGTTCGCTCGGCAGTTCCATTAAACTACATATTCTATGTGTAGTTTAATGCCAATTATTGTAGTTATTTTCTTACAGATTATCAATAGTATTTTTGTATTGAAATGATCATGATGACTATTATACTATTATAGTTACCCGGCTGTATTCAAATTAACTATGTTGGAATTTTGCGACATTAGTTTCAAACTCTTGAAATGTAATTGTCAACAATTTCGATATAATTAATATGAATACTAAAAATATATAATTATCAATGTTATTATTGCCAGAATTTAATCATATTACATTCTTAAAATCCTCATTGACATTTTAATTAAAAAAACTAATTATAAAATGTCATTTAAACTGGATAAATAATTATTCATATCATCTAAATATGTTGGCTGAAATAAAGCATTTGTCTCAATATGATACCAAATTTATGTGATATTAATATCTCAAAATTACTAGTTTTAGGGACTAGTGTATTTATTAAGTTTCTGATTCCATTGGCTCCAGCTCTATTCATGTTTTTGCAATCACCGAGGATGTCTTGTTAAATCCAATTGCCGGAGCCAAAGTTCAATGGGTCTTATTATGAAAGGAGGACTGCATTCGGACGTATTTTGTATGAGCAATACACGAATAAGTCGAATGGAAATTATTATTATAGTCTGTGTAATAAGTCCTGTTATGAAAATTCTAACTTTTATTGAAAATTATAAAATTAACACAAATGACCTATAAGGTTAGAAGGGATTTTTTTTTACATTTTTGGCCTTTAAATAAACACATATAAGTACCTACTGTCTATATATTACCATATTATGCACTTCCATTTAGAAGGATTATGTATCTGTATATAAAATACTTAATACTGTTAATAGCTTTTTATAGTTACATTGACTTTCGCGATTTTTATATTGAGCTCGTATTTATTAAATAGTAGTCAATTGCAAAAAGCCTTCAGATGTAATTATAATAAGTAGTCAACACGCATACCATACAAGAGAAAAAAGCAAATATCTAACAAGTATAACATTTTTCATTCATTACAAGATTTAAAAAAAAACATTATGTATGTTATTCAGTGCAAGTAGGTTAATTGCTAGATAAAATAAAAACATTTATATTACTTATATTAAATAAAGTATTTAGAATTGCACGTCCGCCAGACCGTAAACGTATTCATAATGGGAACGTTACCCAACACGTAAACGTACAGATTACCTACGCCTATGCAACAAATTCAAATTATGGTTCGCTAAAATGGCGACGTTACATAACAATAATTGTACTGTAGTTTTTCTAGACCACTTCCTCATTAAGCTGGACGGACGCTCTTTTGTCTTTTGAATGATAGCATGTCCGTATGGCTATTGTAATAAAGTATACTATGAGCTTCTCAGTATCGTTGTGACATGAAAAACAGAATGTTATTAGTTGTGGACTGAAAGTTATAATTATATTTAGTAATATTGAAAAATATTAAAAAAAAAGTAACCAAAAATGTGCGATTATATTATTATTTTGGATTTATCTGATTAATATATCTCAAAAAACCAAATTAGATTTTTTTTTTCTCACATATCCATAAGAAAATTCCAGCCAGCAGTCTTTTACAAAATAACAAAGATAGAGTAAAAATGTTTTAGATATATCTTTATTTGCAATTTATTTTATACGAGATAAATATTTACCACAATTTTCTTTTAAATAGCTGTCATTAGCAGTCTCGAGAGACTTGTTACACTCTCTGGCTTCAAAAGGAATGTGTTAGGATCTTGACAGCTTTAGTATGTCAATTTCAGGACGAGTATATTTTATTAGTAAAATGGCAACATTGCGTTGACAGATTATATCGAGTTTGTCTTGTAAGTCTTCAGATGGCATTTAAATATACTTTAGTCAAATACAGAAGTAGCTATTTTTATAAATAAAAACATGCTCAGTATTAAATATGGTATAATTATTCTTATATCTTGTAGGATTTAGACATAATTTTTGTCTTTAAATTTTGTCGTTTTCGCTGCAAAATTACCAAAAAATGTTCGCAAAAAAGCTGTCAGATAAGAACTTTCTTTGGCTTCCTTTTTATAATATTTTTGTCAGACTTATATCATCAAAGGACTCAAGTTTTATGAATTGCGCTTATAAATAAAGATTTGTATAAAAATGTTTTCACTTACGCAACAGACTATTAATAGAAACTAGAAATTTGAAAACATGCTGTCTCAGTATTGTATTGTAAGTACAATTTAATTCTGAGCATTGTCATTACTTTATAGTCCCATTGCAAGTTGCATCTGTCAGATACAGACATCGAGCAGACAGTTAATAACAATGGTATGGTAGTATTGACTACGAACTACCACTGTACCAACTAAATCCCCAGACGATTGAACTGTACTTCAGATTGCTCTGAATTTAACGAACTTGTCTTCTACCATTGGGCGGTTATTATAAATATAAGATTAATTATTATTAAAACTTATACGATTTATTATTACATTATATTTCTATAATTCTGTCCTTGATGTTTATTATTTTTGGTTTGCAAATTAAGATTAATTTCAGGTTAACCGTTAAGGAAGTGAAGCAATCGTTTAAGAATTTAATTAGATGTCAAGATTGTTCTATACGGAAGGCAGCTTCTGAAGAGCTCTTATAGTGGAGAGACTCGTGTTCGAGCCTCGGTAGCGTCTAAGGCACTGGAAATACAGGATAATAAAATAACATTAAAAATATATCTAAAGAGCTTCTCACTGTCTATGTTTCAAGATATAAACTCTGTTTGCAATTTACAACTTTTAATTAGACATTTTTTTTTCTTGTTGAATGGTCAATTGAAATATTAAACAAATATATTTTGACTTTTATTAACAGATTGATAGTGTAGTGTGTACTAATGTAATAGTGTAGATTTTATATAGATATAGAATAAAAATTAAAACAAAACAATCAGTTAATCAAATCGAAGGCTTCTGAGAAACCATCCCGTCGCTCTACCAATTGAGCTACCGTGTCGTGATACTGTACGGCACTGTACTTTGAATGCCTGTCCGTATTAGTTTATTTTTCATCCTGTATTTATATAAATTCATTTAATCTGAACATGGCCATACATGCTTATATTTACTTTCAAACATTAATAGCGTAAATTACTACCACGATACATCAGTATACGAGCAGTAATCATAGTGTAGCTTCTTCAGATTTCTACTTGTTCAATTTTAAAACCTTTCCGATAACATACGATTAACACCAGGTGCCCGTAAATACATATTGTATTGTCGGACATTCATTATTGACAGCCTAACATATGCCGCTGATATATATTTGTATTATAGTTAATTATAACAAAACAAACATTCATGTAATATTGTCTTAATTGGAATTTAAACACAGAGAAACTATATATATATTACAATATATTAGAAACCGAGATCAAGTTGTAAATTTCTCTAATGACGTGACATTACACAGCACATTAATAATATACGTAATTATAAGCTAATCCTTGATGTAGCAACGTTCATGATTGCTAGTATCATTCCCGTGTCATACAAAGTGCGGATATCCGCTCATCCTCTTATTACAAACGCTACATGTAATTTAACTTCATTCAATAGGGTTGTCGCTAAAATAAAATAACAATTACATGGTTGTCAAAAATTACATTGTTTCATAAATTTATATACAATCTTTGGTAATGCTTTGTGGGTTGTTAACTGTTTGTGTAACGAAATAAATAGACGGCAACTGACTTAAGACGTTTAGTCAGTTTTAAGGTGTTTACGAAATGCAAAGTGTTTCAGAAAATCTATGTTTAAGAGGTTAATGACCCCTTTTAACACATGGCCTGAAGTGACAGATTTATTGAGGTTATAATTGCTGTTAAATCTTTATCTGATATAAGAGTAACGAGTCCCTAGAAAGTATACTAAATATATAATTAAAAATTCGATACCGTCACTCCGTGATCCGATTACATAATTTTGATAAGATACACAATATTATAATAAAGTTTTAACGAGATAAGACTTTATAGTCGACGGCTTAAAGTCTCTATTTGAAAAGCGGTTGTTCAAAGATTAATTTTGATGTGGTCATTACTATGGGAGTCGTTCAAACCGAGGTTCTTAGAACTTTCCGAATGAATGTGGCTAATTTACCGGCTCTTAAGATTGTTATGCAATCTTACAAACGTCTTTTGAAGATTTTCTCCGGCTGTTTGTAGTAACGTTTGACTTTAAACTTTGGAAGGTTTCTTTTAGAGATATTTAAACTCAATTTGAATTGCAAATGATATTTTTTACCGTCATTAGATTTTTAAATACATTCATCGAATAATTCAATTGAGTTAAGATTTAGTTCTTATAAAATATTTGTGAAAATATAAAACCTTTTCAGTAATTTTTGTTTTATCTGAAAACTAGCCAGTCCTTTATAAAACCCCTAATATATTAAACAATAATTATATTCAGATGTAGTCTTAACCATGAATCGTTTGACATACAAGCATATTTTATTACAAGTACGTTATCGGTACATACAGTTGGCTAGAGTACCACAGACACAGTTCATTGACCCTCTCCCCCCCCTATGCCCTTAGGTCCTCCGCTACATTTCTCCTTTCTTCAATGCAACCGTTTAAGTAGAACAGCTAGATGATACAACTTGTTCCGCAGCTTTTTTGTGCTGAGGAAATCACAAGATCATTTGAAAGCTGGCGTTTCCTTTGGATTATTTTAATTTAAGCAAAAATTGTATTTCATTCAATTCCTAATTTTCATTTAATAATATTTTAAATAACATTTAAATACAATGTACTTATTTATCAATATTTAGTTTAGAAAAATGTTTTTATAATAGTGATATCGATGTATAATTCAATAAAGAGTCTCAAAACCATTAATGGCGATTGAAAATGTTTTCGTACTTTTTTACGATCAATTGAAAGTTGAAACTCCATGGAAATAATCGGACAACGCCTCTTTTGTTGTACAAAGTGATAAGATCAAGTATAGTATCCTCGTAAAAACGGAAAGCAGTACCTAAGCCTTCTGTTACGAAACAAAAATAAAACAACCAAATGTTGAAACCGGGATAGTATAAACTCAGATGCTTTGCAATGGAAATTGCAGAAACTGCACCGAGGTGGATGATTTAAAAAACTATATAGATGGATGAATAAGTTTTAATATTTGTAAATGAAACAATATTCGCTTTGATATGACAATTCTTATGAATGACAATAAAAATACAATAGTGTAAGTTTCTTTGTTTGTCAACTTAAGTGACTTTAGCTAGCATTAACAATCATAACTAAAAAAATGTCTCCATTTATACAATTTTGTGCAAAAAATAAGTGTCAAAAAAATCTCCATGATTGTTGTAAAAGTTGTTACTGCCATTTCAATACTTGCTATCAATGTCAATGTACAATGATTGTAATATCTACCCTAAGATATCAAATGCTCAATACTTATATAATTAATATGTTCAATCGGGTTTGTATCGTTCGTAAACGGTCTAAACTAACGGATTAATTTGTGGTATGAGTTAAACACGTTTCAATTATCGTTATTGAAGGTCTAGAGGCACCTTAAATGACTTAAGCGGCCTGAAACGTTAATTAACTAAACGACTATTTGAATTAAATTATCTTAAGTCTAGATTATTAACTGAGCTAGCAGTATTTCAGTTCTTTAAAATTGATATTAAACTGGTTTATTTATTTAATTACTAATAAGATTTATTAATGTTAAACAAAATTATCACTGGTTCTGTAAGTAAGAAAACAATATTTATTTGAATACAAAATCTTAATAATGGACAAGATTTAATAAAAAACATTCCTCTACGCGTACTAGACTAGATTTAAAGTATAGAGTATAGACTAACAATAGTTATGAGACCATGTTTATAGTAACTCCACACCGTAGGTATTTACAAAGCTACCAAAGCATGGTATGCCGGTACGTGGTATGGTATGCCGGTACGTGGTAACACCATGAGTATTCCATTACTTTCACAAATGACCTATCACGAGCTCACCTTACTTACCGTCTCTGATTCATCCTTTATTTACAATGGACTATAACTATGGACGTAAAGCCAGAAAATAAGTAGCAGTCATTGTGTTATGACGTGCAAATATGTGTTATATATCTATGACATACTTAGAGAAAATACTCATAATTTTAAAAACAATGAAACATCAACAAATATAACTAGATAGGT
The DNA here is from genome assembly GCA_959347355.1 of Napeogenes inachia. Taxonomy (NCBI): domain Eukaryota; kingdom Metazoa; phylum Arthropoda; class Insecta; order Lepidoptera; family Nymphalidae; genus Napeogenes; species Napeogenes inachia. The sequence continues at coordinate 15,497,835 of OY365791.1, read as the reverse complement.
TGAGTAAATATTTATTACGTTAAGAATAAAGTATGTCTAATTAGAAAGGCGTAAGATAAGACCTTATCTCTATTACCCTGACTCGTTTTGTTCAAACTTTAAAACTAGATCATATCAATTGAAATATTTGAACAAAATTGGGTCAATATCTTTTAGGCAATAAAAGTAATAAATATAATCAAATTTTATGTTCACGAATTCGATTAAACACAAAAGGTTTACCGTGTTTTTAATCATAACGTAACACTTTGACCAGTATCGGGCATAGTTTAAAAAACATGGCTTAAAACAAAACGATCTACACGAAAGAGCTTTCTCTAGCAAGTGAAATGCTTTTGCATCGTGTAATCCAGTTTACACGGCACTAAAGATGAACTTGAAAACTCAACTTTATTTCGATCTTGACATATTTGACATAAAAAAGAGTATTAAAATATTAATGAAATAATGTTATAAAAGAAATAGGTTAGGTTGTAAAAGAATAGTATTTCTTGTAAATGAATACGATTTCACTCTGCTATCCCGTGACGTCTCCCCGCATCCGGTGATCTCACGATGCTTGACACCTTTGTGAGTCCTCACGCGCGTCATTAAGGACACAGACAACCACGTTGTACTTCAGAACCTTTTTACATCTGATATATTTAAATAAAAAATAACTTTTAAACCAAATAATATTTTTTTTTTTTATAAAGTCTTGGATTTCTTGTTTGAACTTATAACTTAAAAATACCAGAGCCAATTTTTGTTGGTGCAACTAAAATTCTTTATTCAAAATAAGCTTAATATACAAAACATTTTTTTCATTGTCTATGTACCACGGGAAGTTCTGTTCGGAAACTTATTGGCCACGGACAACAGAGACGACGACTTTTTGTTTAAGAGAAATATTCAACATTTTAAATATATCAAAAATTTTATTTTATTAAAATAAAAACCAGAATAAATACCAACAATTTTTTTGTTATTGAAAACTAAAGACGTTACGTATGGTTTTATTTATAAAATATATTTCAATAACAATAATAATGCAAACCGCTAAGAATGGATGTTCATCCGATATCATCTTCTGTACCATGACGTAATATTAGACGGAAAAACTCTTAAAGCGAGCAACGTCGCGGTTACAAGTGCTGTAGAACTTGGTATCAATGGCTGCGGTTTCCTTTCAAGCCTGCCGGAGTTGCTTCAGTTATCCGCTTCCATTGAAACGGGTTCCTGACGAGTGTCCAGGTTAACTAACAAACACTATTCAACTGGAAATATGTGTCTTAATTCGGATTTTTTTACCACTTGCACATGACTTTTTACTAGTATCTTTTTTATATTATAGGTAAATGAAGGAATAGAAAATCTGTGTTACATATCTAGCTAAATAAATCTTTCAGACGAGATAAAAAAAAACAATTCAGTTCACCACAAAGAAAAAATATGATGGTTTTCAATCTCAATCTCACAATCATTCTCTTTCTTGCAGGCAACGCAGCCGTTCATATGAGTCTGATGAACAGGAGCGAGGTGCCTGCGAATGGTGCGAGTATGCACTGATTATTACGCTGGCCACGGTGCTGCTCATTGGCGTATCCGCGCTCACCATCTTCTGGACCTTCTTCTATAGAGAGGGTTATGGCTGGGCTGATGATATCCCAGAAAAGCAGTTCAATCTGCATCCTACGCTTATGGTGGCTGGATTTGTGACCTTCAGTGGTTTTTGTAAGTATTTCAATAGTCTGTTGATTTCTTTTCAAAATATTTCTTTCTATTGAGGTATATTAAGACAAAAGCTGTCAAGTAACTTTTTCAAAATCAACACATTGCTGCACATTCCAGCGGTGCTGCTGTATCGCATCTGCCGGTGCTTCAGACGTATCTACGTGAAGCTGCTGCACGCTATCTTCCACGCACTGGCGTTCCCTTGCATTGTGATCGGCTTTCTCGCTGTCCTGGACTTCCATAACAAGAAGGGCATCAATAACTTCTACTCACTTCATAGCTGGGTCGGCCTGGTTGCTATGGGACTCTTTGGAATCCAGGTAAAATTGTGTTGGTTATATAATGTTTTTCGGGAACAATTATTATTTATGTTTACTTGTTTTTATTTTAAAATAAAATAGAAAAATAGTATTGAAACCATTGTCTTCAATTTTCTTTTGAAGCATAAATATTTGAATATGTCGTAAAAGTGTACTTACATACAACTTTCCGAACAGAATTCATTTTACATACCGAAGTTCCATTTGAAGAAGGAAAATATTGATTTTTTAACGAAGTTTATTTTAAACTATTTTATTTTCAGTATGCGGTCGGTTTCTTCAGCTTCCTCCTGCTATTGATCTGTAACAAGGGAACTGCCAACTTCCGCGCCTCATTGGTGCCCATTCACGCCGCATTTGGCATCCTGACCTTCGTTCTCGGAGTTTGCGCTTGTCTCACTGGACTTACTGAAAAGGCTCTCTTTACCCTTGGGTATGTATATATTAATAAACATTACAGCCTCAAATCTTCTAACCTATATAATCTTTTACCTCTTTCCTAGTCACATACTTAAAAATAGTTTCACTTATAAACCAAATAATATAGATATTTTAATATTAGCTAGATAGAGTTATATAGCTTATGAAATACTCATAGTATATTTTACTTCAGAAATGCTACCATTGGAGAAATCAGGTATACCAACATTAAAAAAGCATATCGAATTTTTACACACAAAACCATGTATTTTGTTATTTGGGAGCTTTCATATTTAGCATCAACGCATGTGTTATCAATGTGTGCGTTTAAATGAATACACTGTTAAATGAAATTGACTAGAATACTATAAAATAATAACGGGATGAATATTATACACAATTTCATCAATATATTTCTGAAAAAAAGTAATATTATTTTTTATTGTAGAATTATCACTTTTATAAAAAAAATGCAAAATATATTTTTTTAAAAAATCTGAGTTTTTGATCTATAATTTGAAATTTAACAGTGTATTAAATCATCAATGTGTATCAATGTGTGTTTGTGTCTGTGCATGTGTTAGTTGTATGTGTGCGTATCCACAGCGCGGATCGCTACAGCGGGCTGCCGGACGAGGGAGTGATCCTCAACGCGATCGGAGTCACCATTGTTGCCATTGTAGCCGTTGTCATGTATATTGTTTCTAGAAACAAATTCAAAGTCGATTCACGGAACCTGAGGGCCTCTGTAGATTTGTAAAGGATTGACATTTCGGGAATTACCCGATTTTTATATTGATTTATAGAAATACATACCAGAGTTTACCAATAATTAATGTTCAAAAAATTTTAACTGAAAATATATAATTATTTTTGACATAACTCTGTCCTTTAAATATTAAATGTCGTTTTTTTTAAAAAAGTTATTAAATAAATAACTATAGTTTCTTGTGAGTGAACATTATTGACCTTTAAGGCTTTTTTTTATAATAAAGTACCTACATATGTACAAATATGGAGGCTTTTATCAATACATAAGAGATGACTCGGTCTGTATCAGATCATAATATCTTATAAACTAAAATTTGCTTCTTATTAAGAATATATTATATAAATTAAAATATACAATATTAGAATAGGTATCTTTAGTATGTTTATAATCATCGTTATATCTAAAATAATATAAGTACATTTTAATTATGTTGCAATAAAACATTATAATGCAATTCGACTTTTGATTTTTAAATATTGGATTGATTTTTAACAATTTTAATATGAATGCATGAATGTTTATAACTAACAAAACTTAACTACCTAACATGACCATATTTTTAAGAAAAAATAGCATTTTTACTTTTAATCTGCTTCTAACTGTTCCTCTGTCAATTTAAATGTTCATCTTATTAAAACACCACTCATATATCATTTATCAATCACTATATTCATCAACACCCTTTGCTCTCAATCAAAGTATCTATATGCTTGAATATTTTTATATATACTCCTCTGATCAATTTTCTCGTCGCCAATACTATTTACTAACCCGGGGCATGCGGTGTGCAGGAGCGAGACGTATGCTTCGATGACAACTGAGGCGATTGTCATTAACGCCATCGGAATGTCGGTGGTGGCTGTCGCCATCGTAGTGCTGTACACCGTCCGCGGCACAGGCGGATACAGACTGCGCAAGGTGGCTCAAAACCCCAGCTAAACTAATCATTTAATAATAATTTGACGTTGGCAGAGTAGTTTTTTTAATGTAATTTTATTAATTAATAGACTAACGAAATAATTTAAATAATTCAATATTTTGTTTTCATCTCAAAACTTAATAAATAATATCCTTTTAATAAGTAGATCCTATTAAAATTGATTAAAAACTACGCTGTCAATAGCAAACGAACAACACCAATTATTGTAAATTCTTCTCTATGCTTAAATGTATTTCGATTTGGAGCTAAATTAAGCATAAAGTTGAATCTTTATGGTACTTTAATACCTTAAAGAATCGTAGGTTACATTTTATGAAATAACCTACAAATTTTAACATTTTAACCATTCAACGAAATAATACCTACTAAAATAAAGTTGTGAAGCTCGGTTTAGTAAAAAGTAACTAGATTAACTAATATCTAGTAATTATAGTCCTTTAGCTCAATTTGTTGACTTTAGGTTTTGAGCAGATTTTATCTCATTATATTTGTTCCTGCGGTTGTGTATTGTTCTATATTAAAATTATATACTTTGGAGTTTATTGATCCGTCTTCAAAATTATCTCGTTTATAGTAAATATTTTTTTAAATTTTTAAGCTCGAATTCTACTATTATACTCCGCATACTAATATAAACATTTTGGAAATAAAAAATAAAATGGGTTGTTAACATTTAAAAAATAAATCAACGAAAACGCATTCTTTTTAATTTAAGCTTTGTGGTACATTTATACTTGACCTGTAAATAAATGTTGTCACTATAGGAAAATAAATTTAAGGAATGGGCTGTCGTTGAAATTTAAATATAGTTCTCGCAGTTTGATTAGTTATCTGTAGTTACATCATTCAGTGGCCATATAACCTAAACTAGGTACTGAGTTCATGTCAGTAGGATAAAAGTTAATATATTTTAGTTGTAATGTGTATATAAATTAAAACCTAATTAATGTAATGTGAGAGTGTTCGATAGATGTAGAATGTGATTAATTTGTAGTGACCTACTTTTAAATATTTATTAAGAGTAACGCAATCAGAAAATGGCAACATTCACTATTTATCCAAGTGAAATAATATGAATAAATGCGTAAAACACATCTCGATGATTGATATAGTAAGTACTGTATTTAGATATTGATGTATCTATTGTATAAGCGAAGTGTTCATTCAAGTTGCCAAATTCTTTGTAACGTGATGTGGTTACTTGTTATAAATTACTGCGTATTACATATGTAGCATGTTAATCTGTAATTCTTAGGATAAAGCTCAATGTTTATACGAGGGAGAATTTCTTATTTCCTTGTGTAGTTAATTGGGTAAGTTCTTCTTTTATTTAGGTAGAAGTTATTTATATTCCAATTTTGTATAAAGTTACATTCCAATGACTAAATAATCGATGCATTTTATCGTTATTTTTTTTTTTTATTAAATTTACAATCCGTGCAAAGACTGTAATCATAAGTATTTTGTCATTTTAATAATGTTGCGATCATTTTGACTGTGCCAGAAGCATATTTACAATTTTAAATATAACCGTTTTTGAAGATCCCTTTAAATCATCGGGGCCAAGTTTTTATAATACAAATCATTTTTTATCACCAAAATAAGGTACAGATTATTATTAATTAAAGAACCAAGAATGTAATAGTACCTGTTTTAATTAGTTTAAGTATTAAAAGCTAAAAATATGCACACTGCCTACACATATGGCGTATAACCCGTTTTCAGAAATTAATATTTTTTAAAACATTTCCTTATAAATGTATACCTATTTTAAAATATATAATTTGGTTATAGTTGTGTTCATTACAGTTATGTATTGGTTATGAATTTTATCACTGTTTTACATTTTTAAATATTTATACGCATTCATAATGGTACATTAAAATACATGTATAAAAATATGTTTTTTATTTAATTATCCACCATATAAAGGTCTTAAAAATCTGATCAATTAAAATTGAATACATGTTCTATGATTATAGATATGGTATCTCGAACTTCGAGAGAATAGTGATCCTTAACCATTGTGTTCCAACTTTTGGTAACTTGACTCAGTCGGTTAGTAGCGAAATAGATTAATCTGTCAAACATATCGATCACTTAAGAATCAAGGAGAGAGATTTTTTATAATGCTTACATTATAAAAAATCTTTCTGAATTGGGAATGTTGAGAATGAGAAAACATGGATTCGGTTAAAATGTAGTAAGTAACTAAGAGGTAATATGAATGTAGTACTGCTGATAAAAAAGATGAAAAGTAATCGTTCGATGTGGTATGGCGACATTTAGTGAAAGAATGAAAAGCATGTAACAAAAAGAGTTTTAAGTATGTATGTGGATTGTTATAATAGAAGAGTGAGCAGAGAAAGACTAGGGACCAAGGGTGGGGAAATTTATGCCTAAGCTTCCACTCTGATGGGAAAATAATTGGGATAAGGGCAGGTCGATTGTATATAAGTCTATATACACATAAATAGTCAATCTTTTGAGGACCCGTTGGTGTAGTGACTGGTAAATCTGACTGCCGAACCAAAGGTTGTGAGTTCGATTTCCACATGGGACAAATCTTTGTGTAATTCACAGATTGTTACAAACTACACTGGGTGTAATTTGTGTCCATTATGTATGTTTGTGAAGGCTCCGCGACACATGGATAATCGAATCCCTAATGCGGGAGTTGTCTTAAAAAAAGGCAAAAACGGTTTAAATATAAAAAAAAATAGAAAAAAATAAGTAATTTTCTTTAAATTCCACACATCAAAGTGTATTTATATAAAAATGAAACTACACATATATTATGTTTGAGAATAATATTTCATTTATTGTGTAATATTTAATAATTAACAAATTTGTTGATTTTAATAATTTTGGACAACTTGTTATTATTATTAGAATTAATAACATTATGATAAGAACATTTGACCTGAAAAAGAGCCATCATGTTTCAGACCTACGTCACAGGAATGGAATTGACAACAATCCTCTTGAAATAAACAATTAAAAATTTTTTGTCTAATATATTAATCACTTGTAATTTTTTAGTAAAAAAACGTTACATTAATTAAACAAACAGAAAATATCCATCCAAGCACATAACTGAAATAGTAAATGTTAAGCAGTTTTTATAAATAATAATTACATATGTTATCAGTAAGCGGACTACTTCTGTGTTAAGTGTTTACTCCAGTGATAATTACTTAGTAATTTTTGTAACATGTTAAATTTGACGTAGATCTAGCAGACAACAGCCCTTTTCCATGTGAACGTCTGAATAATATAACGTTATATATTAAAAATGTAGATATTTTGTTATAATCCATTAGAAGTTCTATCTATATCTATTTTAATTTACACACAGAAATATCTTTGAAATGAAACACAATGACTATTAACTCTAAGAATTCATAACAGACTTTATTGTAACGAAAATTTGGCAAATGTTGAGCAAAGCACACACGACAAGATAGAAAATAAAATTGTAGTATAATTAAGTTACTAATAACTTTTCTTATATATAATATATTTGATCTTAGTTTTAGAATAAGATTTAATGAGTATTGCAAGTGTGAGCGTGCAGTATATATATATATGTCGTAGATCACGATAATTTAACGATAATTAGTAACTCAATTGATATCATAGTAACAGTGGGGTGTGAACATCGTGACGTAACGAGTCACGTAACCGGAATCGTTTGGAGGGGCACCGGAGACATTTTAAATATTGGAGCGCATTGAGTCGGAGGAGGAATTGATTAGTGAGAGCCTTACAGTTCGGACCCCCTAACGGGATCGGTAGTTCACGCAACTCTGATAATTGTATACCTACTAAGTAATTTGTGAGAATTGATTACCTACATTTAATACAAGAATTGTCATATTGTGTGTGTGGTTTAATTGCCTGAGACCTACGCCTCGGATCCTGTACCAGAATATTCCATCAAGAACGAGCAAGTCGCTAATGTGCATCTATCTCCGACATCAGAAGTGGGATTCACTCGGGCATCAAAACCACCAACTACCCGCAAGATAAGTTTATTGAAGCTACAAATCACGTCAAGCAAGAAATGAAGTGATTTTATTATTTGAAACGCACACTACAAGATAATAACAATGAAGTTCCAGAATCAATACAATGAATCAATAGTTGATAATCAATGGTTGTAAATCAATCAATCAATCAAAATAAATTTATGTTATCTCGAAACTTCAACATTGAAATCTACCCACATATCAAAAAAATCTAGTGAAGTTTTTATGAAAGAAGAAATCGATGCTGATGAACAAAGAAAAGAAATAAGAAATTATGGCGGTAATGGCGCGGCGCGGATGGCGGTAATGGCGCGGCGCGGATGACGGTAACGGCGCGGCGCAGCTGGCGGTGACGGCACTGCGCGGCTGGCGGTGACGGCACTGCGCGGCTGGCGATGACGGCGTGGCGTGGCTGGCGGTGACAGCACGGCGCTGGCGGTGACTGCGCGGAGCGGCTGGCGGTGACGGAGCGGCGCTGATGGCGCTGATGGCGCTGATGGCGCTGATGGCGCTGATGGCGCTGATGGCGCTGATGGCGCTGATGGCGCTGATGGCGCTGATGGTGCTGATGTTGCTGATGGTGGTAACGGCGATCGTGGCGATGGCAGCTATGGCAGCGGTACTGGTAAAGTACGGTGCGAGCAACGCGTTGAGGTCTGAGCAATTTATCTACCATCGGATACGTCACAGCATAAAGGTGAATTCGTTTCGATTTACTTCCAATTTTCGCGGTTAATACTCGATAGTTAAAGAAAATTAAGCTATCAAATATAGTGGTAAGAACTTTATTATTGTTATTGCGATGACTGGTCTTGAGATTAGCGATCAACCCTCACGATCTTGTTTTTTAATTTTTACTGATAATTATTTTACTTTAACTTTACGTCGTTTTGTTACGTATGATAAGACGCGAAATTATTTTATCCCGGATTTTCGTAAACGTGAATGTTTGTTTTAAACTCGGAAAACAATGTTTTAAACTTTTGTTTTAAATAACTGTTTTAAATTCGGAAAACAATGGTAACGCGATAGCTCTAAAGATTTAACCGATTAAGACCAGACAAGACTTTAAAAAAAAATGTAATTCAATTTTCGGCATATTTTATTTCTTGTCTACCTACATGGGTAGGAATCACGGGCGAACTTACAATTATTAATTAATCGTATATTGTGAATGCGTATTATTGCCAATCAAGGCCCGTAAATGCTGTAAAATAAAGCGGTTAGTGAATTTAGCAAAAGTAAGAACTTATTATTTACGTCTTGTAAATGTTTTCCGCAACAGAGACTAGAAATATTCGATCGGGGTAAGATGCCATAGATAAAGTTTAACACGCGACAAATTGTACAATGACCAGGGTTGCAAAAGTTTCATTTTTAGAGCTTATGATAGAGAAAATTAAAAAAAGCCTTTGTTTTTGATATATAGCGATGCCAGAGGGTTAAGTACCACTTAAAGTAAAGCTTGTAGTAAAAGCGATTGAGTAAAAGTGATAGTAATGAATCTTAGTTCAATTGGGAGTCCGTGGGACTCGGAATTAAATGCAATGCCATGAAACAAACAGGAGGTTTGTTGGTAGGGCTTAGTGAAAAGCCATATGTGACGAATAAGATTCATGCTTTGTGTTTTATGATGTTTTTAGAATACATTTTTGGTTTAAAATGTAGTGAAAAGTGGTGCTTGATTACTTTAGGCTTTAATTGAGTGGTCATTTATTTTGATTTATGATGTTCAACTTATTATAACTGTTTTTTTCTTTTTCAATAAGTTGTAAAGGCGACAGGTGCAACAGGGGTACGAGAAGTTTCGATACAGTGCCAGCAGCAGGCAGCCACAGAGAAAGAAGGGTTGAGGTGATCACGTAAGCTACCTTAATGGTACTATAGGACTTTGGTGAGTCATTTCCATATTGTTTTGGTTCTTGTGCTGAGAGTTCTCTGATCACAGAATGTGTAGCAAACAATTTTTGTGTAACATTTAAATAACTCAGTAATTCTAACTGGCAACGATCATAGTGTCCAGAGTACGTTATAGATCTTATCAGAGGTTATGATTAATAATTTTCTATTAGAAAGTCTATTTCAAATCATTCCGATCACAAGATCCCTCAGGAACTAAATGTTTTAGTTGAGCAAAGTGATATTGAATTCACTACAGATAATAGCTTGCCTACTCATACTTGTTGACCGCACCTCACGTGTGGTGTAACACGTGTAGGCGATGGGTCTGTTTTGTGTTTTACATGACCGATGGACTGGTTCATGGTAGTTGTTTGTATATGATCGATGGACTGTATCATATTGCAAAAGTATTCATACATGACCGATGGACTGGTTCATGGTAGTTGTTTGTATATGATCGATGGACTGTATCATATTGCAAAAGTATTCATACATGACCGAAGGACTGGTTCATGGTAGTTGTTTGTATATGATCGATGGACTGTATCATATTGCAAAAGTGTTGAGTTGAGTTGAGTACGCAAGTCTGGTAAAATCATGATTGATTTTGTAAAGTAAAGTGATGGATCTAATGATTAGAGTAGTTTTTAACTGTTGTAAATAAGGTGTAGTGCACACCTTGTGTTAAGAATGTATATAGAGTAAAAAACCTGAGACGTGACATTCACTGGTTTTGTCAGAATAGCCGAGCAAGTTATCCTTGGAGTTATTTGTTTTATTTCAGACCCTACATCCCAGGACAACCGCGAATCCTAAAGCTACTCGATGGAGGTGACATGGTTATCGTCACACGATGGAGGTGGCGTGGTTATCTTCACTCGATGGAGGTGGCAAGATACGTGCACACGAGGGCGTGTGACTTGTCAGAATGGCCGTGTCGTAGATCACGATAATTTAACGATAATTAGTAACTCAATTGATATCATAGTAACAGTGGGGTGTGAACATCGTGACGTAACGAGTCACGTAACCGGAATCGTTTGGAGGGGCACCGGAGACATTTTAAATATTGGAGCGCATTGAGTCGGAGGAGGAATTGATTAGTGAGAGCCTTACAGTTCGGACCCCCTAACGGGATCGGTAGTTCACGCAACTCTGATAATTGTATACCTACTAAGTAATTTGTGAGAATTGATTACCTACATTTAATACAAGAATTGTCATATTGTGTGTGTGGTTTAATTGCCTGAGACCTACGCCTCGGATCCTGTACCAGAATATTCCATCAAGAACGAGCAAGTCGCTAATGTGCATCTATCTCCGACATATATATACATATATAATTTGGGTTATTTGTAATTTGGCGGCTCTCTCTACATCAATCCCAACAACATTTGTTCTACGACTTTTTACAAATATTGATAAACAACACACAGAAAACGAAACAAAAAATGTTTGCTGCCTCTTCAACTTATTACTCTGTATTTTGTAAGGAGTACTTAAACGGTCAACGACCGGGCGTCATACCTACGCTCAGAATTAATGCAGGTTCAGAGAAACCAAATAAACTTTGTATGGGAAAACCAAAATTTTAAAAACTATAATTTTTAAAAAGTTATTAAACAAATGTTGTTGGGATTGATGTAGAGAGGCTGCCTGCAGGAGGTGGTCAATTAATTACAAATAACCCTGTATAACGACGTTCTTAAATTTTTAAGTTATAAATATTACATAAAATAGAAATCAAACTCAATATCTACACATTCATAATTAACTGATGTTTAAGCTCACTAAATACATAAAGTTTATATGTTTTTTTGTAAATATGTTTTAATAACCACGCTGATTTTCAAATACATCTAAGGCGACGTATACTACTTCAATATTTTTATAATCAATTCTAGTTTTTTATTGGAAATCTGTTAGTTTTGAGGTGTATAAGAAGAAACTATGTGACATCTACCACCCTGCTATTTTGGTCGGTAACTATTAAGAAATCAGAATATATTTTTATAATATGAATTACTTGATAACATTTGAAATTTTAATATTTAAGATATATTATATAAGACACAAAAACTGTATTCTTAAAATATATAAGCTAACCTCTTAAGTAAATCCTAATTCATAGAATACTGACAAAAAATATTTTTGATTACGATTTAGTTTCATATTGTTGTGAATTTAAGTAACAGCAGTATTGAAAGAAAATTATTTCGAATATACATACAACAATATTATCAAAAGAGTATTTTATTATTTAAGTATGCAACCATACGAATAGAGCAGCATAAAGCAGCAATAAGAAATTTAAATTATAGGCCTTTTAAAATAAAAAAAATCGTATACAATACTATTACAATAAAATATAAGGTATAATCAGCAAATATTATTGCCACTAAAACTAGTCTTTGGTGCAATGTGCGAATATATAATATTAATAAGTACTGACATTTATTTATATATCGATGGAAATATTACTGGTAGCAATAACAAATATCAAGTACATTTACAAACACATACAACTTGCATGACTGGAATGTTGAATATAAATGTGATATGTGTTACCACAATCTATTATTAATATATTCTAGAAATTCCTTTTTAAATATATATTATCGATGTACAATGTACGATACCTATGTATCAACAATACCACCGATACGTCACAATGTTATTGATAGAAAAAAAATATTATCGACACCATCTTTATATAATAAGTTACTATATTATATAGTTTGGGTTGCAACCCTATCTATATTCAATGTCTACCAACATTAATAAATAAATAAATGCTTTCATTTGTGCAACAATACTTCTACACAAATAAACTAATAAACATTTTAGGTAACTTAATAAAAATATTCTTTTCAACTGCACGAATAACTAGAATATTTTATAAGACACTATAAAATTAGGCGATAAAGGAGACCACAGCCGATTACTACATTTAAAATACAAATGCATATAATATATTGACAAAGACTTTAAGTGAAGAAAAATCTTTCCCTCTTATCTCCTTTTAATACAATTACGTACACACATGGCTACAAACACTTCAATATAATTTAGAGACATAACAGATTAAATATTATTTTAACTTGAATATAATCTAAATATCTGACCTGATAAAAACGTTTTAATAACATTGCATGTTGATAAGCCACTCTTTAATAAAGAAAACTAGAACATTCCACACTTAAAATTCATTTAAATGAGATTACCGAGCTTGAGGTGTTATCACCAGAAAATATATAATAAAAAGAAACCAAATTACATGACACAATGGCTCAGTAGACAGACCGCTGGTATTTTAACTGGAAGTCACAGCTTCAAAATTATAAAGACATTAATTGCCATGCTGCAAATATTTTGCAATTTCCAAGCTCCAATTTAGGCCTTAAAATACTGAGGAAATTCGTTAGATATGGCTCTAACTAGGGTTTGATCTTCCCGGCTTGAATCGCCTTCCTCACAAAAATGTTTATAAGTATTTTGTCATTTTAATAATGTTGCGATCATTTTGACTGTGCCAGAAGCATATTTACAATTTTAAATATAACCGTTTTTGAAGATCCCTTTAAATCATCGGGGCCAAGTTTTTATAATACAAATCACCAAAATAAGGTACAGATTATTATTAATTAAAGAACCAAGAATGTAATAGTACCTGTTTTAATTAGTTTAAGTATTAAAAGCTAAAAATATGCACACTGCCTACACATATGGCGTATAACCCGTTTTCAGAAATTAATATTTTTTAAAACATTTCCTTATAAATGTATACCTATTTTAAAATATATAATTTGGTTATAGTTGTGTTCATTACAGTTATGTATTGGTTATGAATTTTATCACTGTTTTACATTTTTAAATATTTATACGCATTCATAATGGTACATTAAAATACATGTATAAAAATATGTTTTTTATTTAATTATCCACCATATAAAGGTCTTAAAAATCTGATCAATTAAAATTGAATACATGTTCTATGATTATAGATATGGTATCTCGAACTTCGAGAGAATAGTGATCCTTAACCATTGTGTTCCAACTTTTGGTAACTTGACTCAGTCGGTTAGTAGCGAAATAGATTAATCTGTCAAACATATCGATCACTTAAGAATCAAGGAGAGAGATTTTTTATAATGCTTACATTATAAAAAATCTTTCTGAATTGGGAATGTTGAGAATGAGAAAACATGGATTCGGTTAAAATGTAGTAAGTAACTAAGAGGTAATATGAATGTAGTACTGCTGATAAAAAAGATGAAAAGTAATCGTTCGATGTGGTATGGCGACATTTAGTGAAAGAATGAAAAGCATGTAACAAAAAGAGTTTTAAGTATGTATGTGGATTGTTATAATAGAAGAGTGAGCAGAGAAAGACTAGGGACCAAGGGTGGGGAAATTTATGCCTAAGCTTCCACTCTGATGGGAAAATAATTGGGATAAGGGCAGGTCGATTGTATATAAGTCTATATACACATAAATAGTCAATCTTTTGAGGACCCGTTGGTGTAGTGACTGGTAAATCTGACTGCCGAACCAAAGGTTGTGAGTTCGATTTCCACATGGGACAAATCTTTGTGTAATTCACAGATTGTTACAAACTACACTGGGTGTAATTTGTGTCCATTATGTATGTTTGTGAAGGCTCCGCGACACATGGATAATCGAATCCCTAATGCGGGAGTTGTCTTAAAAAAAGGCAAAAACGGTTTAAATATAAAAAAAAATAGAAAAAAATAAGTAATTTTCTTTAAATTCCACACATCAAAGTGTATTTATATAAAAATGAAACTACACATATATTATGTTTGAGAATAATATTTCATTTATTGTGTAATATTTAATAATTAACAAATTTGTTGATTTTAATAATTTTGGACAACTTGTTATTATTATTAGAATTAATAACATTATGATAAGAACATTTGACCTGAAAAAGAGCCATCATGTTTCAGACCTACGTCACAGGAATGGAATTGACAACAATCCTCTTGAAATAAACAATTAAAAATTTTTTGTCTAATATATTAATCACTTGTAATTTTTTAGTAAAAAAACGTTACATTAATTAAACAAACAGAAAATATCCATCCAAGCACATAACTGAAATAGTAAATGTTAAGCAGTTTTTATAAATAATAATTACATATGTTATCAGTAAGCGGACTACTTCTGTGTTAAGTGTTTACTCCAGTGATAATTACTTAGTAATTTTTGTAACATGTTAAATTTGACGTAGATCTAGCAGACAACAGCCCTTTTCCATGTGAACGTCTGAATAATATAACGTTATATATTAAAAATGTAGATATTTTGTTATAATCCATTAGAAGTTCTATCTATATCTATTTTAATTTACACACAGAAATATCTTTGAAATGAAACACAATGACTATTAACTCTAAGAATTCATAACAGACTTTATTGTAACGAAAATTTGGCAAATGTTGAGCAAAGCACACACGACAAGATAGAAAATAAAATTGTAGTATAATTAAGTTACTAATAACTTTTCTTATATATAATATATTTGATCTTAGTTTTAGAATAAGATTTAATGAGTATTGCAAGTGTGAGCGTGCAGTATATATATATATATACATATATAATTTGGGTTATTTGTAATTTGGCGGCTCTCTCTACATCAATCCCAACAAAATTTGTTCTACGACTTTTTACAAATATTGATAAACAACACACAGAAAACGAAACAAAAAATGTTTGCTGCCTCTTCAACTTATTACTCTGTATTTTGTAAGGAGTACTTAAACGGTCAACGACCGGGCGTCATACCTACGCTCAGAATTAATGCAGGTTCAGAGAAACCAAATAAACTTTGTATGGGAAAACCAAAATTTTAAAAACTATAATTTTTAAAAAGTTATTAAACAAATGTTGTTGGGATTGATGTAGAGAGGCTGCCTGCAGGAGGTGGTCAATTAATTACAAATAACCCTGTATAACGACGTTCTTAAATTTTTAAGTTATAAATATTACATAAAATAGAAATCAAACTCAATATCTACACATTCATAATTAACTGATGTTTAAGCTCACTAAATACATAAAGTTTATATGTTTTTTTGTAAATATGTTTTAATAACCACGCTGATTTTCAAATACATCTAAGGCGACGTATACTACTTCAATATTTTTATAATCAATTCTAGTTTTTTATTGGAAATCTGTTAGTTTTGAGGTGTATAAGAAGAAACTATGTGACATCTACCACCCTGCTATTTTGGTCGGTAACTATTAAGAAATCAGAATATATTTTTATAATATGAATTACTTGATAACATTTGAAATTTTAATATTTAAGATATATTATATAAGACACAAAAACTGTATTCTTAAAATATATAAGCTAACCTCTTAAGTAAATCCTAATTCATAGAATACTGACAAAAAATATTTTTGATTACGATTTAGTTTCATATTGTTGTGAATTTAAGTAACAGCAGTATTGAAAGAAAATTATTTCGAATATACATACAACAATATTATCAAAAGAGTATTTTATTATTTAAGTATGCAACCATACGAATAGAGCAGCATAAAGCAGCAATAAGAAATTTAAATTATAGGCCTTTTAAATTAAACAAAAACGTATACAATACTATTACAATAAAATATAAGGTATAATCAGCAAATATTAGCCACTAAAACTAGTCTTTGGTGCAATGTGCGAATATATAATATTAATAAGTACTGACATTTATTTATATATCGATGGAAATATTACTGGTAGCAATATTTAATATCAAGTACATTTACAAACACATACAACTTGCATGACTGGAATGTTGAATATAAATGTGATATGTGTTACCACAATCTATTGTTAATATATTCTAGAAATTCCCTTTTAAATAGATATTATCGATGTTTAATGTACGATACCTATGTATCAATAATACTACCGGTACGTCACAATGTTATCGATAGAAAAAAAATATTATCGACACCATCTTTATATAATAAGTTACTATATTATATAGTTTGGGTTGCAACCCTATCTATATTCAATGTCTACCAACATTAAAAATAAATAAATGCTTTCATTTGTGCTACAATAATTCTACACAAAAAACTAATAAACATTTTAGGTAACTCAATAAAAATATTATTTTCAACTGCATGAATAACTAGAATATTTTATAAGACACTATAAAATTAGGCGATAAAGGAGACCACAGCCGATTACTACATTTAAAATACAAATGCATATAATATATTGACAAAGACTAAGTGAAGAAAAATCTTTCCCTCCTATCTCCTTTTAATATAATTACGTACACACATGGCTACAAACACTTCAATATAATTTAGAGACATAACAGATTAAATATTATTTTAACTTGAATATAATCTAAATATCTGACCTGATATAACCGTTTCAATAACATTGCATGTTGATAAGCCACTCTTTAATAAAGAAAACTAGAACATTCCACACTTAATATTCATCTAAATGAGATTACCGAGCTTGAGGTGTTATTACTAGAAAAATATTAATAAAAAGAAACCAAATTACATGACACAATGGCTCAGTAGACAGACCGCTGGTATTTTAACTGGAAGTCATAGCTTCAAAATTCAAAAGACTTTAATTGCCATGCTGCAAATAATTTGCAATTTCCAAGCTCCAATTTAGGCCTTAAAATACTGAGGAAATTCGTTAGATATGGCTCTAACTAGGGTTTGATCTTCCCGACTTGAATCACCTTCCTCACAGAAGATCCTCGCAAAGCACCGCAGTAGATCATCTCGTCGGTGTAGATGCGCCCCGTAGTCCGTATTGCGAATTATACCCTGGAGAGTTTTCAGGTATTGTTGACGACGCTGGAATTAAAAGTAACATTTAATAATATAAAAGATAATAGAATGGTAATAAAATTTAGTTTTATCAGCGACTTTATATCTTATAAAACATACATATTATAATATGTTAATAGAAAATATATTTTTTATATCGCAACATTTCATACCAAATCTCCAGGAGACAGATCGGCCAGCTGTCTCACAACAATATCGATGGCCACCTTAACATCATTTGTGTAGAAATGTTCTGCAGTTTTCTTGCGACTGAACAGATCAATGACCAGCTTCAGTACGGAGTGCGCAGGCGCAGGCTCGTGGTCGAAAATATGAACTGGGTCTTCTATAATCATATGTCAATTTGGGTTATACTCGTATAAACTAATTTTAGATGTTATCTGCATCTATTTCAGGTCATTTCATTGTTGCAGGTCATTCTTTTTGAAGTCATACTTCTTTTGACGCGATTGGGTAAAATGTATTTTTATAGTGAATATAAATTGAATTGAAATTTTACAGTGTGCGCACAGCGACGGAAAAAACAATAGTCTGAAGTAAGTTACTAAATCTTTCTTAAAATTTGTAAAAAGTTTTACCAACATAGTAAAAGTAAGAATATCTATCGCCTGTCTCTAGGTGGCTCGAGAACTGATATTATATTATATTTCTTAAATGCTTTTAATAACTTTTATAGTCATAGAAGAAAAACAAGTGGTAACCATATGAGTTATTGTACGACTTAGCGGTGTCAGGCTGTGTTACAGTTGTAGAAATGTTTTCGTTTAAGGAAAAAATGGATGGCGTTGTTGAAAAGTGCGTACAAAAAACGTTATGAGTACACTCGATCATAAAATTTTATCTATTTTGATTTCATACAAAAATGACTTAAATCTAGATATGAAAAATAATCCTCTACATAAGACATGAAACTACCGTAGATGCTATATTTATCTCAAAACTTTAATATAAAACTTTTCGTTATCATATATTAGGTATCTTAAGCCACTGATACCTGAATTGGACATAATTAAATAATTAAAAAAAATATATTCGGATAATAAGAGAATATATGTTACACTTATTGTAAGAAAATAAATATTAATTTATTATTTTTTTTCAAAATTAAACTGAACTTTATTGTCTGTGTTGACTATGCTTTTCCAATTCTTTTATTATTTTATTGGAAAGAACCGGAAACAATTCTATTGTTTATAAAATTTATTCATGGTATGTATTAATTGTTTTTATCACAGTCATAAATGATATCTGATAACAAATTAGAACTTAAGTAAATTGTTAGTACGGCAAAGATCACTAGAATAACCAATCACGAAACAATTAGTTCCTTGAAGCTCTCCTCACATTTACAAATTAAACATATTAAATTTTAAATAAATATAGAATAATATTTTAAAATCTATTAAAAAATTCTATAAAGCTTATTTGAATTTAGAATCTTATTGATTATCAGATAATATAAATCGAAAAGACTTACCCTCACGGTTTAAGAGCAGAAGGACTTTTTCGCAAAACGTTTTCGCATTATCCATCGTCTCCAAAGCGTTAAGTAGAAGATTTTCTAAGGAATTCTCAAACTGTAAATTGTACGCGAGGAGTAAAGTAAGGAATAGATCTGGTATTTGTTCATCCACATCGGTCTCGGGAGGGTTTTCGATGAGTTCCAGCAGAAACTGAGCAAAGTCGACTCCAAGTTGCTCTAAAATAAAATTATATATATGCAGGGTTATTTGTTATTAATGGGCCACCTCTTGCAGGCAGCCTCTCTACATCAATACCAGTGACATTTGTCTACGACTTTATAAAATTAATAGTTTTAAAAATATAAGTTTTCCCATACACAATTGGCGTTAACTTTGAGCGTAGGTATGGCGCCCGGGCAAATAACCCTGTATAAATTGTTTTTGTTTTCAATTCTTCTTTCATACATACGATTCTATCACAATTCAGAATTAAAAAAAAAAATAATGTACTTGAAAGCACTCGCTTCTGTACGCCATATGGAATAGTGTAAGATCAATGTTGTCACTAGTCACACGCATCACACACACACAGAGTAGACTATGAGGGATTATTTTGGTACTCGACTATGATATGGACGAAACACCAAAAGTTACCTTCGTAGTATAACCCAACCTTTGGTTTTAGAGGGTAGCAGCAAAAATGCTAAATGCTCAGGGATCATCGGATATCACTATCTTCAACAAGGTCCGTCCATCCTGGATGAAAAAAAAACAAGGGTTTCTTTTTCTCCTGGATGGATTGACCTTGCTGTCTTGTCTCCTCTCCCCCCACATTCCATTACCGTAGTGCGTGACGGGCAGGTCGTCCCCCATGGACAGCACCATGGACAGCAGCAGCGCGGAGTGCGACAGGCGGCTGACGGCTCGCGGGTTGTCTCTCATGTCGCGCGCTATCTCGGCCGGCAGCGCGGACACGGCCAGCGTCGCCAGCGCCGTGCGCTCCAACCCACACATCACACCGAACGCCTGCACAGTGCACAACGTGTATCTTAATTTAGAATATTCATTTTCATTTCTAACTCCCCTCCCCCCTCCTTATCTTATTGATGTTTGACATTACATGTTTTGCAAATTTTAAAACTAAAAATATTTAATTATAAAAGTTTAAGAAATGCTTTAAGGAGCTCTGCCTTTAAAACTGTGATTGATAAACATTAGCACCATTCAATATGATGTATTAATATCGTTCATATAGTAACAGAACGAAGAAGCTTGTCG
Organism: Napeogenes inachia; assembly: GCA_959347355.1. Classification (NCBI taxonomy): domain Eukaryota; kingdom Metazoa; phylum Arthropoda; class Insecta; order Lepidoptera; family Nymphalidae; genus Napeogenes; species Napeogenes inachia. The sequence continues at coordinate 15,477,142 of OY365791.1, read as the reverse complement.
CAACTTGTCGACCTCCCCCCCACCCCCCTCTCCCCCTTAACGTGGTACATATATTTTATGAATGGTCTGTAAGGAATAATTGAACTGGATTTATTATTGACTACAAAACTAAGCTTTGAAAATCTGGGGTAAATCTTAATGACAAAAGATTATAATACAAATAAATGCAGATAAAATTATCTTAATAATCATTAAGTAATAATAAATATAACAGTAAGCAGTTACTTGCAACAACAGTTGTCTCAGTGGCCAGCGAGTTTCCATTTGGTAGTATTGTACAAGAGTAGTGACATAGGCATAGCGATGACTGCTGAGGACATGCTGAGATATATTGACATCAGCATTAGACTGCAAGAAAAAAAAAAATAATAATATTTTCAAATTAAGACATAGTCATATTTTGCAATATGACTTTATTTTTTTAATTTATTTGGCTGACATATTAGATTTTATTTAACATTTGTAATATATATAAATAACTTATTTATTAAAATCTAAGGTCTACAATGTTATTTACCATGACAGAAATAAGTTCCAACAGCTGTGTCTGTATATCATGAGCATCATCATGTAAGGCCCAGCCTCTTTGTTGCGCGTCATTAGCAGCCTTGGAGAGAGCATTCAGGGCTGTCATCATTCGTAATGCATCAGGGGCTGCATCAATTGCATTCTTTGGACATGTTATGTTGCTGTTTGCTTCTCGTAGAAGAGCATCAATTATAGACCGTGCAGCACCACCAGGAAGAAATTCCTAGAGGTATTTCCCGTTAATTCAGTCTTCAATAGATATCAATATTGATTTACTGTTCAAAGTAAGGTCCTTAGATGTCTTATACACATATACTAATAATTTATTAAAGTTTTTTATAATTCAAGCCGTAATAAAATATGGGAGGAATTTTCAGTTAATAAATTTAAATTATAGAATCAAACATGCAAGATGCATATTTCTTTTCCTTAGAAATAATTATAAAAAGAACAATGAGTACAAGAACAATAGTTCATTTAAAATTTAATAACTTCTGAACAAAACATAGCTCAAGTTACACATACTTTAAGCAGGGTTCAGAAGAAAGTAGCTTAAATCAGGAGTCTTTAAGAATTATTACAATGAATATTCAGTTTTATTTTTAGATAAAGCCTATTTCTAAACAGTTATTTCTTTTTGTGTTGATTTTTATATAACCAGTATTTCCAAGTTAATAAAAATAAGACCTTATAAATTGATTAGTAGATAGATAAAAAGTGTGAGAATAAAATGCCACATTTGTTATATGATTGGTTTACCATACTGAACCAATTTTCAACTAAGATAACTTCTACACAAAGGTACATAAACAATATTTAAATTTAGATCACAATTCCCTATGTGACATTAATAGAAAAACTCACCCTTAATGAAATCAAGACTGTTTCAACGGCCACTTTCGACATCTCATGGCTAAGTTGAGTTTCTTTTCTCACTGCTTGCACAATCTCATATATTGCATTGGGTTTAATACTTTCACTGCTATCCTGACTGTCATCTTGGTTGTCTGTATCAGATGATAGCTGGTTTGATGCTGATTTAGAATATGCCTTTTTATCTTCTTCATTATCTATGAACAGACACCCAAGTTTTACTTTCATTAAACACAAATATATAATTTTATATAAAATATATTACAATACCTTTAGAAGTATTACTGTTCAGTGATTTAGAAGGTGAAGAACAAGACTTTTCTTCTGAAATATGCTGCTGAGACACCACTGGGCGTAGATCAAAAGATGGGGAGACACCATTTGGAGGTGTGTTATCATCAAGGCGAGGAGGAGGTTTTGGGGCAGCTTGCTTTTTACTTGGCTTTACAATAGCTTGAAGCTGCTTCTTTTTATCACAAAGTTTTGTCAAAATCTCTTGCTTTGGAGATGTCATTGCATTACTTTCATTTAAACTCTTGATGCAATCATTAAGGAATGCCAGAAAGAAATCAGGCTCAACCTACAGAAAAACCAGGTTAGAGTAAGACTATTAGATCAGCAATTAGCACTATAGGATCACATGTTTACCTTGACTGCCGCAACATAATTAGAAGGAACGAAGCCAACTTGACCTTTCCTATTAACAACATGCCACCAATTTCTTTGCTTGGTGTTACTTTGTTGAAGGTAAAAAAAATCTCCTTCCACAAAACTCAGAGTCTTAGCCAAAGTCGCCTCAAAGTCATAAAGGGCTGTCAGCATCTCTAAGTCGTCTGTAAACAAATTTTGTTTAGTTATGTGACTATAACTTGTTTTTTAAAAAAAATATTTCCACATATTATGTCTGATTTACCAATATTATTTTGTCCTTCACTCATGTTGAAAGGGATATCTTTTAGTTATTAAATAATTATTTAGTATTTTTTTTTAAATAATACTTTTACTTTTAAACGGTAAGAGAATCCATAATATATGAATATTACAACTATAATCAGAGATTTTAACAGAGATCAGACTAGAGAGTAATTAAATTTTTATATCATAGTGTTTAAAATAGTTGTGAGTTTAGATTTTTTTAAACAGTCAGTTTATCATAGTTTTAATGGATGAGATTAATTAGGTTCTATTAGTATTTTCGCTTTTCCGTTCAGACTTCTGTTCTGTTTCGATTTAAAATTAAATATTTTTACGTGACAAGTGACAACTGACATCTGTGTTTAGACATTTATTTTGACATTACAATTTATAAAATTGCAAGTGTAAAAAAAACAAAAATAACCATAGTAAGAAAAAAATAATTAAAAATTTTAAAAATCTCCATTTACCTCCATTTACCAGAAGACCTCTAAAAAGGATAAAAAGAATAAAGAAGAAAAAGAAGAAATACGTACGTACGTTGGCGATGGTGTCTATTTTACGAAGTTTTCGGAGCTAATGAATGAGGAGTTAGACTATACGATTCGATATTGTTATTTCTTTATGTGTCTTTGTAACATACTTGCATTTTTATTTCTTCCTTTATTACTGGTTCTTCAATAAGTTAATAATAATATTATTTTTATCCTTTTTAGATGTCCTTTTGTATCGGGGGTTTCAAAATATGTATTAATCTGTTTTTTAAAGTTATGTTCCTGGTTCCTTTATTACACTAAATGAACCTACGATCACTTTAATTTTCCTTTAGTGTTTTCTAAGGTTTTCAGGAGAACTACACATTGAAATAAAACTAATTTTAATTATAAATTTTTAAATAAATTTTAAATTTACATTTTAAATCTAACTCTCTTCTCGGGGTAAAATAGTTTTATTATAATTTTTCCTTGTTTTAGTTTTTACTACCAATATTTCATAAGAACCTTTCACCCGCACCAATAAAACCTTAATATCTTGGAGACGACTGTTTCTATTTCAAACATTGCTGAGAACAATCTCGATGGAGCAGGCTTTCGATTAAAAAAAACCTCAAAGAAATCCGTCCACGCGTTTGACTGCTGCTTGTTTATGCATATAGCTTCATATAGCTTCATTTAAATTACAGGCTGTACACAGCACAGCACACATGCATATAGCTTCATATAGCTTCATTTAAATTACAGGCTGTACACAACTATATATTTTTTTAGTTTTTAGTTTATATAAAATAACGTCGATTATGTAGCTCAGAAAATTCCTCAAGTCATATTTTGTTTTTTATTAATGAAAATCTAATTCAGAGAGGTATAAAAAAATACAGTTCCTAATATTGTATCCTTATTAAAAACTTTGAATAGATTTTTGACAGTGAGCGATGTCTGCCGATGTCGTACTTTTGATTGTATCACTTAAAACAAGTCATATAGAAGACAATACAAAAAAGGGAAGGAAAATTGTTTTAAAACGAATTTAACGCGTGCGAAAAGCGCGGGCAAAAGCTAGTATATAGATAAACTAGTTGTCATATTATATTGGAATTTCAATGATTAACATTTTATTTATTGTATTCTTATTTTTTATTTTTTTTTAATATGCCTAAATTTGCAAAAAAATATTAGCAATATTTGAAAATATAGTTGAAACATTAAAATAAATGTGTATTTTAGTCTTTATGACGTTCAATGGACTGAAAAAAACGTAGACCGTAGATAATATTATAAACAATTTGACCTATTAGTCAAATAAAATTTATAATACCATAATAGAGTTAATGTATTTGGTAATATTGTTATTTCACATTTGTCAGTAAGTACTCTGTGAACACATTTCTTTTCTACATAGAAAACCAATGTGGTGGCTATTGTATCCTCCCCCGGTGACGCTGTAATAGCCAACAGGGCTAACAGTATAGACATACAAAAAAAAAGGCTATTGTAATTTTTCTAGTTACAACAACCATTATTGTAAATTTTATTAAGAATGTCAGTATATATTTTATGTTTGCTTAAATATATATTTTTCCAGATAATTTATCTCCTTCTACCACATATTTCAAATAACATCACTTAAAAAATATTCAAATCCAATTTAAATTCATTAAAATAGATATAGTAGTTTTGACGTGATGACGTCATAGAATTTGAATAATATCTCTATGGATGACATAATAAGCAAAGAGGCAACAAATCAATTCTAATTTTTCTAAAAAAAATATAGATTTTCCTCAGCATAAAGGAGCATACGAAATTTTATCTACACACGTCAAGTAGTTTGTTGCGCTACCAAATAAACAAATAAATAGATAAACAAACACACAAATAAGTCAACACAAAGATATCTTAAACCCTATTGTGTTGTGTACGGAACATGCAGTAGGTTTTTTGTATTAAAATGTAAATACGAATTTTGTTACTTTACTATTTTATTGTATGTAGGTACATATGTTTCTCAAAAGGTTATCACAATGACCAAAAGGTTATGATAGCGAACGACTCAGTATGATAAATAAACAAACCAGATGAGGGAATCACCTACGGTAATTTCCCTTTCACTCCCACCACTATAACATGTATATAACCCATCTCATAAAAGTAAGTTTCTTAAACCGATTATTATAGTTGTCGTATATTCGTCAAAAATGCTTAAGCTTACGATATCTTTGTGTGTTATAATAGCAATAACTAATGTGTGTTACAGTGTGTGTGCTAATGAAAAGGATGTAAAGAGTGATCCTCTCCATATGTCATTGCTGGACGATGAGAAGATTGTTGTAGAAGGTTCTCAATCAGTAAAAAGTGGAATTAATCTTCTCAATCAAAAACATTACATCCGTAAAAGACGGGATATTTCCTTTCCTGAATTGAAAAAACCAACGCATCATGATGTTATTATTCCGAATTGGAATCCTAACGCCAGGATTAAGCCATGGCAAACTATTGGGGTTAAGAATCGTCACAGACGTAATGCTAAGGCAGAAACAAGTCAAGAGATTTTCACCCGTAAAAGACGGGACATTTCCTTTCCTGAATTGAAAAAACCAACGCATCATGATGTAATTATTCCGAATTGGAATCCTAACGCCAGAATTAAGCCATGGCAAACTATCGGGGTTAAGAATCGTCACAGACGAAATGCTAAGAAAGAAACAAGTCAGGAGACATTTAGCAGCCTAGGATTGTAAAACAAGATTAATAAGCTTTCATCGTCGTAATAAGAATATAAAAAAAAATGCTAATAATTATATAGATTAAAGAAATACTATAATTGACATTTAGCAGCAATCCATTAGCAGCAATAAAAAAAATAAACCATTTTTATATATATTTCTTTTTATCATAAATTAAAAATATAAAAAAATATATTAGAATTTCACCTTTAAATTATTGCTGTACCTATATTTGTCTGCCATGATATTAGTATACTATATATATAACTACCATATAATATATAACGATACAAAATGAGGACAAATAATCCGTTCAAATTTTTGAAAGGCGATACATAAAAATGTTATGGTGTCTTGATAAAGCATCCAGCCGTGTATGTATGTTTTTCGTTGTTCCGGTGTTTAAGACATTTAAAAATTCATTAGAATATTTTTTGCAGATCACCACATAATATACCTACAGCAGACGTCAATATTATTAATTCTAAACTACATGAGAATAGATCATTAGGATAAACATGTATACATCCAACACTGATGTTGTTATATATTATTACATTACATACAGTTATTTGAATTTCAAGGGATATATGCCATGTTTTAAAAGCCACTCTGTATGTAAAGAAACTATATATACCTACCAAGGTCGTTGTACTCGTAATAATATGTTAAGTTAATAATATATCGTTAATTGGTATCAACCAATTAACGATATCGTATCAACGTAAGCTGCGAATATAAAACGAAAAGTATCTAATAATTGAGTTCAGTTCAGAATATAATATTATCCAATTTCATCGTGATTGTATGTTACAATCTTATCCAGCTTTAAGATCGCAAATTGGATGCTTACATCTCCAACGTGTTGCGATTACAGTCAGACATAAAATGAATTCCATTGTAAAATATAAACGAATTAAGGATTGCTATAATTATATTTATCATACATACAAATATTTATTAAGTAGAACTTCTTTAATTTGAGGATACATTATTGGGTTTTGGGTTGTAAAAATGTTCAATAACACCTTTTCAAAACTGTTAAATGCATTATATGTATATTATTATTATACTATACCTAAATCTCTCATTAAGACATAAACACTACGTATGAAGAGAAGGCCTTATACGAAATAATATAAGTATTTATTATTATCTTTACAGAAAATAATTGTTTTAATTTGGTTAAATATTTTTTAGAAATATTTATTCACAATTAATGAACTCTTGAATTGATTTATTATTTCACCTTTTCATCAATCAAATAAAACCTTGATGCCTTTGTCTTTTCCACTCGGATCATCCAAGATACAAATAGTGAGTTGAAACATTTATTATGTACTTAAAAAATATATAACTAATAATAATTATACAGACATAGTTAAATATTAGTAAGTAAATTAAATAGTCATCTAGTTCAGGACTCACACAAACCGAACCAACAGTATCTTGAGGTATACCCAGACATACAGGTATCTTAGTGGAAAATCTCACTACCAACCTAATCTACCATTGGGAAATCTTTCACAGAGCAGAACATATCTACGATGCTGAACATCTAGAGTTTGAGCTTCAGCATGTTAAGCTTACTTCGATCAAAAACTGCCTACATGTACCTCGCTAGTGTCGCAAAAGCCACATTACAGTTAAGCGGCAGCCGGCAGATATGAACTACGTAATATTTCTACATGTCGATAGAATCTAATTAAATATAGCATATCTTAGCAAAAGCCGTAAAGTGTTCTAAGGAGAATACATACCTAATATATGTGCAATATGTCATGGACGTATATGTAGACTAAAGAATGTCAACTCTCTTTGAGAAATCCTTTGATGGTAAATTTTGGAAAAGTTGTGTGTAGGAAGCAAAACAATTTTTGTTTTTTGCTTCTAGAAATAAAAGACATAAAACTTGCATAACTAATTCTAGACTATAATGATATTATTTTAAGCTTTCACGATTTATATTAATGTTTTTATACTGTAAACGGGACTTAATCGCGTACTATTTTAATCGAAGTATTTACCTCGACTCTCGACGTTTCGGCCGTAATGCAACGGTAGTGGTCACAAGTAGACTGTGATGATTTTATACATATGCAAACTCATGCTAAAGGTATTATTTGAGATCTGGGCTATCCGTAATGTACCTAAATATCTTCGATTTGTGTAAAACTTGGTATATTGAATCAATAGAAGCCACTAAATGAAATACGTCAAAAAAAAAAGGAAAATATCTAAGTAGTACTATTGATACCATTTTTCTTTATTTTTCTTCTGCTATACAACAAACATTGAACTTCATTCGGTCTGATAGTCAATGTTGGCAGTAGACAATGACCATCTACAAATATTGCAAATGACCATTGTGTTAGCAGATCGTTGTAGTTTAGAGTTCATCTTTAGGTACATGGCACTCAATATACGAAACTCAACCATAACATTTTACCCTAATTTTCGGAGACAGCGTAGAAAAACTTTAGCCGAAACAGCCCGTACGACCTGCCGTTAGCTAACAGTTATACTTTACTAAACTATCATTTCATAACTTAAATTATAAAATATGCCATGTAGGTGAGATTGGATATTCCATAGAGAATGTTGATATGAAATCCAGTTATTCGTAGCTATTCGAATATTTGATCCGATTTCGTAATCTTTTATAACGTGGCTACATGAAAGCTCTAACAAAGACGAGTCCAGAATTTGATTACAACTTAGTTATTTCATAGTTATCATTTTAAGCTCTTCAACCTTTGGTATCCATAGTTTATATTGTGTAAGTTTATGACACTCATTAATATAAGTTTAAAGTAAAAATGTATTCTATACACAAATGATTAAAAGTATATTGCGCTTTTATATCTAGGTTTTTAAGAATTTCAGCTTCTTCCAGCAAACGTTTATCTAATTTGTTAATTATAATTTAGCAGTCAAATATTTAAGATCAAAAAATATATGTAGGAGAATTAGGGTAAGAAAATTGTAATAATGTTTAATTTATTCGATTTCGTCATTATAGGAAGAAAAATAAACACTGCAGCATTTTAATATTATTATTAATGCAAAATGCTAGAGATTTTTTTTTCAAAAGCATCCGCATTAAAGCCCTTTTAAATATATACTAATGTACTAAGAGTACGATCTAATAGTATATAAAACTATTACTTTCGAGACTTTGTTCTGTAGTTCAGAACTAATATTTCAATCGTGTAACATGAGGCTGCACTTTGACGAAGTTATGGGTTATATGAAAGTACCATTTATTTGTTGAGTTATCTCTTTTTAACACAAATGATGTCTTCATAGAAAAGTGTTTAATTTTGAGGTTTTCTCTTACTATGATAATTATAAAAATCCATGTTTTGATGTTATATATGAATTAATGTACTACCAAAAAACGGTAAAAGCCAAACTAATTATATATAAGCCAAGCGAACCATGTCCGTGAAGTCCACATTTAATGCTCATATAATATAAAATAGATATATTTGATGATAATAAACTTTGATCTCATTAGAATGATTCATTAATAACTGTTTCATGATAGACCTGACTGTTTTTTTCAACACACAGATTTCATTTATTAATTGTTCATTGTTTTAACTGTCCAATAGATGACTTGCTATAAAATGATTATTGATTTTTTGTAATATTTAATAAAAAGTTAATATGTATTACTTCATTACTGAAACGCTTTTGAAGCCGACTCCATTATAGTTCCAGCGCTTAACGGCCGCTAGAGAAGGGCAATATAAGTAATGTATCTCGTCCTACGTGATACTACATGTTGATGGGCTGACTCGTGATGTATGGAAAACTTTCAGTGAACCCCATTAAGCTTTCACTAAATATACTCGCTGGGAAAATGATTACTAAAATAATGTTCAAGTACGAATTAATTTAATTAATTATTACAGGAATTTTCATTGTTTTTTTACATTTTACTCGGAAAATGTATTTTGTATTATTAAATATATCTTAATTCAATATGATATGACAAAGGTTTACAAATAATATAAACTCTTGTTACACTCTTGCTTTAATAAATATGGACAATATACATATGGACAACAGTTGTAAGTAAATTTTACCTACAAAACAAACACATAACAGAACAAACAAAAGAAAAATGGCCGAAATCATAGAAGAAAATCGGTTTCAATTAATTCCGCTTTGTCATTATGTAATCATAACTAGAGTCAAGTAGGAATCCTAACGATAAAAGATTTTATTTCCCCTGAATGTGGGTGTGTACAACACAAAGTAGAGCTTAGTGATTTCATAATTTCTCTAATTGTTTATTATTGTTAACCAAAAGCATAAAAAAAACAATTCTACAATTTTAAAACTGAACGTTAGTAGGTTTCCGATGCCTAATATGAACATGGACACAGTCAATGTATTGTAAGTAATAATATACTATCAATACTAACAATACGACTTTCATTTAAATTTTAAAAGCGTAAGATTGACGTTTGTTTCTTTTTATTTTCTCTATGTTATTAAATGTCATTTTTAATCTGTGCTTATTGTATGTAGGGTGAGCGGCGGTATAACACTTTATTGCAAATCAAACGATTTTATTAAGCATAGTTTCGATTTTATTTATTTCTTATTTTATATAAAATAGTCTCATTTATTTATATTAAAAGTATTATGCATAGCGAACAGTCCACTTTTACCTGTCGTTGAGACATTGTGTGCAAAAGACAGCGTAGATATGAGTAAATAAGAGAATTTAAATAACAAAGAGTCCATAAACATGGACGCTTGCTAGAAACTTCATTAAATTTTGCAATTTTTAATGAAATATTGATTGAAAGGCTCAAAGAAAATATTTAATATAAAAATCATAAAATATTTTAACTTTGGATTAAATACTAAGAAGGAATAAAGCAGGACGACGATTTAAAAATTTTGTAACAATGATAATCCTTGAAGTTAAATAGATATTTCATATTTTATGTTGTACAAAAGACAAATGAATTACGTATTTTGTTTACATACAATTTAATAAATATTTAGTACTCAAGGTTTTTGCAGACTTTTGCCAGTCTTGAATTTGCTTTTGTCTGTTCAGTTCTTATATCTTTCATTTCACTTAAACTCGAATGTAGATAACTTTAGTCATACGAGTAAGCATCGTTCAGTATTTAATTTGTTTGGTCTTTAAGGTTTTGTCATGTTAGAGTTGTTAACTTATGTATTTTTTTACTACATCCTTTTAAATATATTGATTTTACCATAGCAAAATGTTTTTGTTGTGTATAATATAAAGAAAAAATATTTCCGTTATACACGTTTTGTGTAAAACAGAAATAATATATATTTTTTAAATATTTTTTTTTGGTTTAGGTATATGTATTTTTTCTCTCTTAAGTCTAGATTGAAAAGTTAAGTTACATACATTTAAAATATGTAGTATTTTAAAGTAAATAATATAGAAATAAGACAAACTCTTACAATACATACAAAATTAAAATAACTAAAAGTGATTAGCGGTAAAAATGTTATAGCGATATCGGACAAGAGTCATCGTCACTAGTTACAAGACTCATCGTTATACAACGGTCGCCGGAAAATTGCACTTGTGATATATTGAAATAAATGGGGATCTGTCATTCGGTTTTATATTATTGAAATGATATAGTTTTGGTTTAAAAAATGCTATGTATATCTATATGTTTAATCAAATTATTATTTAAATTGTGTCAACTGAAATTAAGATATATTTTAACTGTCATTAGTTTAGTCCTACTTGTTTGTAAATATTTTAATATGTTAAATATACTTACTATATCTAGACCTGATAATACTGATTGCAAAAATCGTTTCCACTGTTCATAACAAAGAGGTGTTAAAAGAAGACAAGAATACAATTCAAATGACTACAATAAGGCTCTACCAGGTGTAATTTTAGTTTTTATCGGTTTTAAAATGCATACCAATGGGCTCTTATACTTAGAGTTTTTTAAGGGTGATATTTACAAGAAACACAACACATCATTTTTAAATTGCAAATTGCATAAATGGTTATATGGTATTAAAGGTATAAATGGTTTTTTTACGTTTATCTACTTTAGAATACTGTTGACTTTTCATGATTATGAAAATATTATTTCTGGTAATTTATATATTTTTTGTCAATGTTGTATATTTTAGTGAGTGTTATTTTAAAGCCGAAGACATAGTACAGTAGTGTTAACTACATGTCACTCAGTTTCAAGCTCGCTATTAACTCTGAACGACTGCTCGTTACTTCCCTCTTATTTGATTTACAAATATCAACAGCATTTTGTAAAATGCTCATGAACAGTTTTTTAATGAAAAGGTTTTCAACAGAACTTATTACAAGAAGTAAGTATTGTTCCAAGCTTATATTACTAGATATTAACGACACAAATTCTATTTTAAGATATTTGTATAGCATATATCTCTTGATTCTAGATCTTAATAGATTTTGTATATATCTGTATACCTACTTATGAATTATATGAAAAGCTTACATTTAACAATAAATATTTTAATAACTGATTGAACCACTAAAAGTCATATAGATTTGTTTTTAAACATGTAATGAATATACATATAATGTTTATTTTCTATGCTATCGTACGTACGTGAGTACTGATTAAATTATTTTAATAAAAATAAAAAGAACAATTTGCAACTGCATAAGGCCGACTAAATTGGAGTCTTGACTCTTGAACTTAAGTTGCACAAATTGCTGCTACGACGTCTTCCTCCTACTTCACTGTTGTATAGTCTACAGTACGTCGAATGCTCCAGTGTATCATTTAAATCTTTATATGAATCAAAATATTTTATATAAATCTTTTGCTAAACAAATTATTATGTGTTTTTGAAATATTAAAAAATAAATTGAATTTTTAGAACACCAGTTAGATTATGTATTAGGATTACCCCAAATGAGTAGGTGGTACAGTTACAGTCAGAACAGCGTCAGTACAATTACAGTCAGCACAGTACACTCAGTACAGTTTTGTTACAGGTACTCATGTTGTACAAATATGAAAAAAAAATAATACGTTGCAATTTTGGGGAACAGGGATGAATATAGGAGTCTAGAATAGATTGTTGAAGATGGGATTGTTATTGCATCTGATTCTCAACTCACCCCAAGAAATTTAGATATGATGGCTACTTTACGACAGTCGTCTGTTAGAGTGGGGGTAGTTGGGGCGGCTTTTACAACTCTGGAAAAACAAGACTCAGGGCTAGCTTACTAAATAAATATTAAATATAGGATCAGGTTTTCGGTTTGTCAGTAATCATAGGTCGTAATATCGGTTCATTAAACGTATGGGTTAATAATAAGAAACCTTTCTTACGTGGTTAAGTTTTCCAATACCGTAATATGTAACATCTATTAGTTTCCAGATGACAAATGCCTTAGTTAGTACAACAGCATGCAACATCTACTTAATAAAAAGTTATCTAGCTCTAATATTTATAAAGTGATATCAGATACTAAAGTGGCTACGTATCGTTGTGAATATATATGCAGTTCTGCATAGGTGCAAGGTGCAATCTAGTTTGTGAAACTCCATTATAATAATTTCAATCTTCGAATTTTTCCTTCATCAATTACATACACGTGTTTTTCATTTTAAGGAAATTATTTATTTTGGAATAAATGCAGACATGCGCCGCGCCTAGAAAAAAGTAATAGCTAGTAATTTTATCAATTGATTATAGCTGAAATATAAAAACTCTGGCGACTGTGTGAGTAAATTTCAGGTTATGCTTATTTCTGAACGAAATCAACAAATTTACTTTAAATTTACACTGTACTATACAAAACATCCAGGGAGGACAGAGAAGACCCCATAACCTGATGAATTTAATAAAGAGCAAGAATTTTAAGTAGAAAACTATTTATTTAGACTTAATTAACAACTACAATAACACACACTATAAAATATATAAAAGGAATGTACAAATAATCAAACTTATCAAAGTTAATGCGTACGCATGGATTAGTGTGACATGGCTATGAACTTGTACTAGGCGCGGCGCACGTCTGGGTTTATCCAAAAGTGTATTTATAAATAATAATTTATAATATAAGGTATAAATATTTTGGCTACAATCCAAGTTACGAATTTAATTAAATTTGGAAATAAATCATGAGAAATGAATTATTCTTTAATTAGAAGTAAATTGAACAAGTATTTCTAGAAGGGCAATGTTTCTTCTTGTACGTAATTGGAACATTCATTTTCCAAGTAAGTTTTTAATTAATCAGAAATGTTTTATATTTATACACAAAAACATCGGAATAATTGAATTGTTTTCAAGACTTTCTAAGTTTGCTAAATATGAATTTAGACATTTTATAAATTTCTATGAATCAACGTAATAAATCTTCAGTTATTATTTTTTTCACTTCTTATCTCAAATTTCTATAAAAAGTCATTTTAATTTAAGTATAAATAAAATTTATATTATATTTAAAAAAATTTAAAATATATTCTGAGATGAATTATGTACTTCTTATTTGGTGGATTGTTTTAGTAATCAAAATACAAATAATAATATAAAATTTTATTATTAAAATAATTCTAACGAAATCTTAGCTTGAAAGAAATTTTGCTTTTGTTATAGTTTTTTCTGATTTAATTTTTGTTTCTTTTTTTATTTTTTTTACAAACACCAAACTTGTATAATAATGTTGTTATTTTCACAAATAAGTATAATGAGTTAATATATTCTACTCTGCTCTGTTGTTTTATTTAGAAAGCTTTTATAATGAGATAAAACCAATAATGTTTCTGAACTTACTTTTTCATTAAACAATTAAAAAAAAAATATTGAAAACACTTCAGATTTTTTGTTGAAAATTAATATTCTCTTAGCAAAATGATGAACAATAGTGATAATACTAATAGTCTCTTAAAAACAAATGATTGAATCCTTATTTGAACCAACAATAATATATTTTTTTACTTTCTATTAATAAAAGTAAGTGCTATGTAAAAATAACTTAAAATAATCGAGTATTAAACCAAATAATTAATATATATCGCAATAAAAAATGGCGGTGAGAATAAAATTTATATGATTCTTTTTACAATTTATATAGAATAACTCATTTCAAGTAATAATTCAAGTAAATTTATTTCCAACCGGCTTCAGTTTCGTTCGTTTTGTGATGCGTAATTATTACAGACCATCTAAACACAGTTCTTTTAAAACTAATGTGAGGTACGATATATCGTATATATTGTACGATAACAAACATATATATATATGTCGCAGATGGCGACGATGAATACACAATAAGTCATTGTTTGACAGTCGTAATAGCGATCACTTGGTAGACGCCGTGACGTCACAGATCACGTGGACAGACTCGCGGTGTGGTAGTTGGTGGAGAGCAGCAGACTCCCACACGGGAGGGCAGAAGAACAACATCTGCAGCGCGAGACGGTCTGTTTACCCGTAGATGCAGATTACAGTTAAATTTGTTTATATTGAGTGACTAATGAATTAATGCTAATAAAGTGATTGTGGTTTGATATTATTAAAGTGTATTGTAAATTTGATATAGCGTTTATCTGTAATGAACTCGTTACCACCCAACCAGAATGATGACGGGCCTATTGCCCCGCCATCTGAGAAAGTCGCGACATATATATATGTGTAGATTAATTTTATACTTTTTACTGTAAATTTTAGCACTTTGGATAAATCAGCATTATTTTGAAATATAAGACATCATTGATTTCGTTAATCATCATCAATCATCATTAATTTCATCAATTGTTAATGTTAAACCTCTCCATAATTTAAACGGAAATTCACATCCAAGACTGAAACACAATAAAATTTTATCGTTCTTTTTATAAACTATAAAATATTCATAAGTCAAGTGCTTAAAATATCAAGACTGAATTGTCTTATTTATTCGCGTCAGAGCTTTGCATGAAGTACTTACAATAGTTGCCTTTTTTGAATTAAACTCTCAAGACTTATAAAGGATTTAAACTTGTCACAAGTTTGAATTTAAATATAAAACGAGGAAAGAGTTTAATTTTATAATAATTTTGTAATTTAACTTTACAAGATAATATGCAAATGTCTTCTACTATTAAGTCCATTCCAGCAATATTTTACTTCGCATTACGTTGAATTAAAATAATTGGGAAGTATAGTAGAAATAATATAGAAAAAAAAAACTTGTGTGGTTTTATGAAACCACCTTAAAAGTAAAACTTTTTTTCACATTATAGATATTTAACTAAAAATTTTCGGAATAATATTCCATTAAGGGTATAAAAATTGCTTCATCAATCTTAATTTTATACTTAGAAAATCGGAATGATAATGGGAAATGATAAAAGTAGACTAGGTCTCCAACTAAAATTTTTATTGAACTCTGTGTCTTAGAGTACGACATACATAATACTTAACAATTATTTAGATGATATACACATATTAAAACACTGAAAACAATATTTTATAATCGTTGAGTCATTTTGATCCGTTTTTCAATTATTTTCAATCATTCTATTATCAATTCCATCTTCATCATGAATTTCACAGTTTATAAATGTAACCAATATTTTATGGTAACTAAAATACGTGAACAGTGACTTACATTCGATTTTTTCAATGTATCTAGTAAAAACCGCATCGATACGAGCGCCTTTCACTTTATCCCTACTCCGCGGCCGACCGTCACGCGACATGCAACACACAGACGAAAAAGTTTGAGACGATGTAATAAAAGTTTCACTTTAATAAAATAATTAAATTGTGTTATAAGTATTATTATCTTTAAAAACGTTTTCTCAGTAATTTACTATTTAACGAATAAAAGAACAATATTTATTCATAGTTATATTATTAAAGAATTTCTATAACTTAGGTTAATTAAAATTACGTAGACATTGATATGGGAGGAACATTGTTATAATTAGAAAGAGAACCAAAATAGGTTTTTGGCATGATATAACATTTTAATGACAAAAGATTCGTTTCTTTTTATCTTAATAAAAGATGGTGTATTCTTACAAATAATAATATCACTTCTAACCCCTTTTTTTTTGTCTAAACATTATTATGATTGATAACAATTGGTCGTTTCGGTTAATGGTTGGTTTGGTTAATGGTTGGTTTGGTTAATGTAAGATAATTTGGAATCAGTAATGGGATTACTAACGTAAAGTATGAACATGAACTGATCAATATTAAGCGTATATTAGTAGAAAATAAAACACTTCAATTCGCATCCACAATGCAGTGAAGTATTCACAAATCTAGGGGATTATGATTTCGAAAATACATCTTTAGATACCTTTGTTTGGATTTCTTATTATTATATTTTCCATAGAATATCTTACTAATAAAAGCTGCAATTAATTTGATCGCAGTACAACTGACATAATAATGTCGATTGCATTTTAACTTTACCTAGCTTTATAATATACAGTTTTAAACTTTTAGAGTTTGAATATGTTATAATCATCTTAAGTATGAAGCAAAATTCAGCATAAATGTTTCGTCTTTCGTTAGTACAGCTTTTGTGTGTACATTGAGGTTTTGAATAATTCACCAAGTAATCTTCGTAACAACCCGCTGCTGTGACCTTTGACTTTTGGTAAGTTCAAAAGAGTACAGTATCTAAAATGTATAAAATTATAATAAATTACAACTAGTAACACAATGAAAATTATATAATTCTTTTAAAATATATTAAATCTCATACTAAAATGATTTAAAAGCTTTAAAATTACCGGTTATTATTCCGTCGCTTTGCAAAATCAATCAATTAAGAGTTCCACGCTCCATTAGACTCGTTGTTTGAAAGGTTTTGATTTGTGTCATCGGTGCTACATTTAATCTCAATAAAATTTATTAATTTATTATTATAATAGAATTCTTTTTTATTTTATTTATTTATTAACTAGTTGTGCCCATGACTTCGTACGCGTAGAGGTCGATTTCGATGAAAAGTACTCTGTGTATATGTATATGCTAATGTATAAACTATAGCCCTTCTAAGTTTAATCGAATACTGTAGTACCGTCAAATACAGTAGTTTTTTTTTCGTGAAGAAGTATTTCTAGTCTATTTTGTCTATATTTTTTTATGTTGTTATTGTTTGTTGGTTTGTTGTTGTATGTTTTAATATGTACCTACCCACGCTGCTGCAGCAAGTTGAACCTTATTTAATATGATTGATAATATATATCTGAGCCCTCTTTTACTTGGTACATATTAAATTGACATACCAATTAAAAAAATAATTAGTTAATCGATTTAAATGAAAAAACATTAAATGATAAGTGAAGTCCCACACAATATATTTCTGAAAACTATTAACTAAAATCGCTTAAACCGTAAATTTAGTACAATCTTACTCATTTGATGAAATATTTTATGAATCTATTTAAAACATACAATACATTGTCATAAATACAATAATTGTATAATACACGTTCCACCTCACTGTTGTCTATACTAATATTATAAAGAGGAAAGATTTGTCTGTTTGTTTGAATTGAATAGGCTCCGAAACTTCTGGACCGATTTAGAAAAATATTTTACCGTTAGAATCCTAAATTATCCCTGAGCATAGGCTTCATTTAATACGGGAAAAAATAAGGATCTGCTGGAAAATTTTGATAATGTAATATATTATAAATGTATTAAGTAACATGATTCAATATTTTTTCATATATATACGAATATTAATAAATATAAACATTTACAGTTAAAATAATGTACAATCACTAATAACACTGTGATAAAGGGATTTATATTATCACTAGCTCTTGCTCGTGACTCTTTACGGCTATAATCATAAGCCAAATAAATATATTTTTTAGAGTTCACATGGACGCGGTCACGGGCCACAGCTATCTATCCTAGTACAGTGCTTTTCCTGAGTAAGTGAGTGTAAAAACATTTTGGCCAACATAACAAGGTTTTTTTTCCAACATAGCGGGGGCGAAGCCACTGCGAATATCTAGTACTGTATAAATACGTTTTGTATAAGATATTTAACAAACTGTTATAACAAAAACCACATTTTTTTATACAAAACTTGGTTAATGCTTGACTATATTCCACCTGATGGAGAGTGGAGATGTAGTCATAGGTGGAAAGGCGCTTTAACCTAACAACCTATTCATTCTTCTCTGGAAGACACCTAATACACCTTTAGACATAGACATACAATACACCTTTGTATGATAAATGTAAGTAAAGGTTTTTAGTTTTTATGTGATAATAAAAAGTGTAATTTATGAACGTGTTATATTATTGTAGTATTGCTACATATAAGATTGTTATTATATAGTTATTTGGTTTGTAGGTAATAATAAATATGTAATTATTTATTTACCTACATAATAACATTAAGAATAAATATTGTTGTTACAATTAGATTTACGAATTAAGATCTATATATCATTGTTATTACTGGTATGTTATAAAAGTAGTAAAAGATATTGATTTGACGAGCTATCGGAAGTAGCCTTAAGATATTAAATATATTGTTTTTACATATCTTATTAGGTAAGCCATAAATGTGTGAAAGATATAAGATTGTTATAAATATGCTTAGGCATTTAAAATGGTTATGTACTATTATATTGTTATTATGATATATTTAATGATGTTTAAAGTTGTGAATATGACTTATCTCCAGAAGCTGCCATTGGCGCTTCTGTCGATGTTGTTATGATATAAATATGGCTGTAAGCCTCTATTAAAGACAATCTGTATTGGACAACTGGCAAAATAAGTGATTCTTATACTTACTTTGTTTATAATATGTGTAATAACTATGGTGGGTATTTCATAGTATTGAGTTATTGGTAATTGTGTCTAAATAATTACACAGTAATGACTATATTACTGTATTTATTATATTCATGTACCGAGAGTCTTTTGGTTATATTAAATGATATATTTGTTTAGATCTTTCTTTTTTTTTAAACTTACCCAGATAATGCATTGAAATATATTATCATATTAATAGTGTGAAGTAGCTTGATTAAATACTTTACATTATATTTATTCAATGGTTTTTAATTGCAGAATCTTATAATCTCTAACAAACGCGCCTTATTCAATTATATTTTGAAGTGTACAATTACTTTCGTTTACATTTTATTCCTTCCGTAGCTTACATCTACATCACAGATACAGCGTAGCCGTAAGCTACAGCGCAGGTATCCGTAACCTCTATGGATTGGAGAACAGAATAATTAATTATTCTTTCTAGTAAACTTAAGGTAGAATGAAGTGAAGTGCAATTATCTAAAAGCGTTCATATTATTCTGATATAATTACTTGACAGTAAATAGTCCTATTTTGAAACTTATATTGTAATCATATTTTGTATAAATATAATCTCAATACAATTAAACAATTTACGTTGTTCTCCCTTAAATTGTAGTTTTTTAACCAGACGTTTCAAATGGTCTGCAGCACTAGTTTGTTATGAATTGAAAAAAAAATCTTATTATATTACGATTTCATATAAGAGTACGCAAATTATAAAGCAATTATTTTTTAAAATATTATAATTAAATATATGATTATTGTGTAGCAAAAAATTAAAACAGAAATCACTGAAGGAGTAAATTCAAGTTTGAAGTTAGGTAATTGTCTCGTATTTTTTATGAAAAATGCTTACGAACGGCAGTAGCAGTTCGAGTCACGTAGTTGCTTCTACTTTGAAGTGACTCTCGTTACTTCAGTTTGCTGGTAGTTGAGAGAAGTTCTTATCAACGTCAAGAAGAACAACCACTATATTATCTACAGATATGTACTATTTTAAAACCTTAATGACTCATATTTGAAATAAATAATACATTTCATAATTTATCTTAACATGGTTTGAACACAGTTCTTTTGTTTACTCAGCTTATCTTAACCATTTTTACTTTTTATTACTAAGTTTAAATGGATTAGTAATTGTACCTGGATATTTCATAATTGCTTCTCACATCTTTTAATCAAGTGTATAATAACTAGTATGTTCATTTTTAAAATCTTTTTGAAATTATTTAAACATTTTTTCCTAGTATGTGGGATGTCTGGACAAAGTCGCTAGTAACGGCTAGTTTAACATAGAATATTGTTTTATTTTTCATTTAATACTTATTTTTAATTTAAATCCGTCTTCCAAGGCTATTCATGTTTATAATATTTTCGTATATATAGGGGACGGGGATTTCTGGGTCTAATTTTAAAAGGTTGAGACATGGTTTAAAAAAAAAAAATCATTTTTCTATTTCAAACTTCAAAAAATAATCTCTAACCGCAATCAGAAAAAAGAGAAATCGAGAAAAAAGAGAAATAAGTTTTGCTGCACATAAAAGTGTTGTCGATAAAACTATAACCGATTTTTGAGAATGATTAAAAAGTAATGGGAGTTTGTAGGTACTGTCTTTTTGTAGTTTTTTATTCAAACTATATTTTTAATGTTTTCTAGATCGTATATCAACTTAAAAAAACAAACATGCGTTTTAAAAGTGAAATAAAATAAAATATTTAACATAAATAATCACAACATAAATAAATAAACATAAATATCTAACAGCATTTGTTAATTTTACTTATTTTCAAAACAAACCAAGATGTTCTGAGTTAGCAAACTAAATCAATAAACTATGTTCTAAAGAGTATTAATGAAAATTTAAAGTTGCCGTAATAAATTCATAGCCGCTGCAGTAGAACGCGTTACGACTAAAGTTAGCAGAATGGAGACTGTCTCAAAGTTCTAAATATGTAGAGTTAAAGAATAGTTGTCAGTTTATTTTGTATTTTAGTATTTAACTTTTCACTTTTAAAATAGCAACGTTGTAGGGTACCGTAACATGTACAATTAACATGTGTTTGACTGTTCAATGTATTATTTTTGAGTTAAATTTACATGTCATTTACATGTCACAAGGTACCTACTTTATCCACCAAGTATGGATTCTACATCTCGCCAATGTTATACCTAGTCTTGCCATAAATATTGTAACTCTCTAAAATTGACCATTAATCATAATCCAGCAGATTAAGATCGGGACTAGACGACGGCTTAGTTATGTTGCTCGATTGTAAAATTTTTCTCATCCGTAAACAAAATTTTTCTTTAACCTCGGAAGAAATGACCAGTGTGTCTCTTATAGGCTGCAAGTCCTAAGTCATCTCTTAAAATACGTGTCATAGTGCGAAACATACGAAACATACGAATATATACAAACGAAGATTTTTTAATTAATAATATATAATGAAACGCCATAGTTTAAAAGGTAGTATGGGTTACATTTAATATTTGACTCGAAAAAAAAAACATCCAACCAACCAATTTGTACATATTTATATGTCAACGAAATACAAATAACGTATTATTTTCTTATAATATCTGCAGTCCTAGTCTCTATGTATCGGTGATGTGAGAGTTCAGAATGGAGCGCGATACCTCCTGTTTCATGAACAAGATTTCCTGTGCATTGTATATTGATGTCATCAATAAGCCCTCACGACCCATTTTACCTTATGACGGCACTTGAATGTATCCCTTGTAAATGTGATAGGCTAGTCATACATAAAATTGGAAACTATTATAAAGCAAATGCAATAAACTCGTACATACGAGTACATCAAATAACCATAACTATATGAGAAGCTTGTGTTTAATTTAAAAAGTACAATATTTTGTGCAAAATTATGTTGTTTACAATTTATTTTTATAATATTTTGAATTTAAAATCAAGAAATAAAAAGTGAACTTGGTTTTGTAAGGACGTTTAAAAATGATAATTAAGTTTTATTATTTTTTATTAACCCCCGACTAAAAAGAGTTATAAGTCTGACCTGTTGATCTGTGTATGTGTGTCTGTATGTGGCAATCTAGCGGCCAAACGCGTGGACGGTTTTGAATGCGGTTTTTTTTTAAATCGAAAGCTATGTTTGTCGAGTTGGTTCTTTGCTATGATTGGTTGAAATAGAAACAGTCTCCAAGATTGACATTTTATTGGTGAAATCTTCTTATGCAAGTCATTACATCGGGGGACCGTCTAATAAAGGAAAAAAATAAAATGCAAGTAAGTTAACAAGGCAAATAAGGAAATTACGATATCGAATCGTATAGTCTAAGTCCTCAATGATTTACTTCGTAAAATAGACACCATCGTCAAAGTACGTACAACGGTCTCCCGACGCAACGACTTCAATAAGTACATAATAATACTATTTTTATTCTTTTTCGAGGTCGTTTTGTATCAGGGGTTTTTAAATTTTTAATATATTTTTTAACTAATTAAAATTAAATATGGAAAGTTTTTATGCCTGAATTAAGCCGACTTAGTTTATGAAAATAATTTGAACCAAAAAAAAAATTAAACAATATTAAAAAAAAACTCATTTGGTTTCGCAAGTAATAATTATAATTTTACTTTTTTTAGTAATAACATAGAAATTGGGTTGTTAACTCCGTTATATAATGCACTTATAAGTCTCGACTGTTCGAAATTGTTATATTTTATAAGTTACATAGTATACAAACTACTACTACCACAAACAATTTTTATGCACCTTAATGCTAACAGCATCCACCTGGGAACACTTAGAAGACTAGGTGAAATAGTGTCGAGGCACTTAATCTCTGACGAGCTGGGAGAGAGGTGTCTGCATAAAAGCATTTGAATTTATAAATAATTATGTAACTAAATTTAAAAGGGCATATTATGCTCATATTCAATTTGTTATTTTATTAAAGTGTGTAGTTTGAAGTCTGAAGAATAAAAAGTAGAAATTCTAGCTCTATCTAAAATAAATACTGAATTTATTTTATTAAATCTAAATTGATTTTATTGTTGTTTAGTTTCATGTTGGTTCCAAAGATAAGCTCAATAAAAACACTATATTTGACAAAACAGCAACCAAAATTCCTACCTTTGTTAATAGTATTTACCCATATATAAAAACATCTTTTAGAACATAATGTAGAAATATAACATTTCTATAACCAAAAACAATGTAACAATAACCTTCACTTCATTTTGAATAAAAAAAAATATAAAACAACAAAGGAAAATAAGTGGATAGCCTGAAAATCTTGTTCTCATTTAATTAATGTGTAAATCAAAAAGCGAAACGAACGCTGAAATAAACTAATGAGATTTTGTCTGAATAAAATTAAATACACAATAAAAGCAATCATTTTGGAACATTATACAGCTTTTCATTTTCATTGTTATCATAATATATAGATAGATATATATAGATCATAGAGATATTCCGATTTTCTGTCATGGGGACTCTTCCATTTGTATCATATAACGGTTATTGCTAATAATTCCTCTTTGTTCTGCTGGAAAGACTATTTTATTCTTAGTATTTTATTACCTACATACCTATATATAAGTATTGTTGGCCAATTACACAGTTTCGTGAACCACCTGTCCCGTTTGGGGGGTCCGGACTGTAAGGCTGACACTAATCAAAATCCACTCGTCTCGATGCTCTCGGATATTTAAAATATCTCCGGTGCCCCTCCAAACGATTCCGATCACGTGACTCAATACGTCACGGCGTTCACACCCCACTATTACAATGATATCCATTGAGTTACTAATTATCGTTAAGTTATCGTGATCAACGACATATAAATATATTTAAAACACTTAGTTTTAAAATTAATTGTTTAAATAACACAAGGAAGGGATTAGGCATAAAGTATTAAGTATAAACCATCAAGCGTAAACCAACAAGCAATAAGCATAGAGCATCAAGCATTGAGCATGAAGCGTTAAGCCTTAAGTAATAAGCACTAAGCACAAAGTATTAAGCACATAGCATTAAGCATATAGCATGAAGCATCAATCACTAAGCATAAAGCGTCAATGACTAAGCATAAAGCGTCAAGTATCAAATAAAATCCTATAAGCATTAAGCATACAGCATCAACCATTAAGCATTAAGCAATAAGCAATAAGGTTTAAGCATTAAGCACTAAGCATTTAGCATTAAGCATAAAGCATCAAGTAATAAGCATAAAGCATTAAGAATTAAGCATTAGGCATTAATCACTAAACATTAAGCATAAAGCATAAAGAATAAACTATTAACCATTTAGCAATAAGCATCAAGCATAAAGTTATAAGAATCAATGCTTTATGCTTTATGCTCAATGCTTATTACTTGATGCTTGATGTTTTATGTTTTATGCTTAATTCTTAATGCTTATTACTTGATGCTTTATGCTTATTGCTTAAAGCTCAATGCTTAATGTTTAATTCTCAATTCTTTATGCTGTATGCTTAATACTTATTTCTTGATGCTTAACGCTGAATTCTTAATGCTTAATGTTTAATGCTGAATGCTTAATGTTTAATACTTTATGCTTTATGCTTATTACTTGATGCTTTATGCTTAATGCTTTATGCTTAATGCTTGATGCTTAATACTTTCCGGTTAAAGCTAAAGGTTAAAGTCCTCCAGCTAAGAGGAGGCAGTTCTATGATCGAGAGACTAAGTTTTGTATTAGAAATAGTATAATAAAGTGTAACAGTGATAGTTAAGTGTTTAAATAGTAATTAGTTTAGTGTATTTGTGAACAGTTCCAATAAGGTTTTTTAAAGAATAGAACGACTATCGTTGGTGATTCTTTGCAGCAAGAGAGTTGCCAACAGTTTAGAAGTCTGATTGTTCCGCGTTATCAAGAAAAATAGTACAAAAACTAAACATGGAAACGAAGTCATCTTCGGTCAAGAGTTGTTTTTGCCCAATACCAGTTTTTGCTCTT
The DNA here is from genome assembly GCA_959347355.1 of Napeogenes inachia. NCBI lineage: Eukaryota > Metazoa > Arthropoda > Insecta > Lepidoptera > Nymphalidae > Napeogenes > Napeogenes inachia. The sequence continues at coordinate 15,451,817 of OY365791.1, read as the reverse complement.
AAAGGCAAATGTGGAAACGTAGCTACTGTATTTACTTACTTATTTATTTACTTACTTATTTATTTAGTTCAATATATTTAATATGTAGAATAAACCAAGAAGATGAAAGTAAATAATTTGAAAAGATTTTCTAAAAAATATTTTATGTGAATGAGGGTTTTGTTGTCTGATTGCTAAAATGAGGCCGATAAGTCGATCTATGCTTATGGTGTTTGAGTCAATAAAAACATGAAATGTTCAGATGAAGCCAAATGCTGAGTGTAGCATTTGAAGTATTAGGGTCGTCAAGCGCTCACATGTTCCATGATAAGCCAAGATCTGAGTGTAGTATTTGGTATATTGGGATATTGAACTGACCATGACTATGATAATGATTTATGAGGCAAGCTTTTTGTGTCCAGTAGATTTTTTATTGTTCGTATGAGGCTGTTGAGCCAGATTGAACATGTAATCAGATAACTTATACCAATTATTTTTTATAGTTTTATTCGTTAAATTTCAAAACATTATATAATTTGGAGGACCAATTATTTATATATGATGGCCGAATATCGTATACATAGTAAATTTGTTATAATAGATATAGACTTTAAAATTTGTTGTTTGTTTGATTTTACACTTAACCTAACCTAACCACTCGACCAACAAGGTTAGCGCAGACGCCTAACGTAAAGCGGCTCAAAAGGATTCGGGTTCGTTTCCCGACAGGGACAGGCATATGTGATGAACATAGATGTCTGTATTTCTGGGAATGGTCGTTTTTTTAATGTCCAGTGATATTATTAATGATTTAATTTACAGATTAATTTAGAAGTAACATTGTAAGAAAATGGATTTTATGATCGAGCGGACTCGTTATATTTAGGATGGATAGCTGTTAGCTTTCCTATAATTGGAGGGTAGGGTTTCATAAAAAAAATTAAGATATCAATTGATGTTATGATTAAAACATGTTATATTTGTATAGAAGTTTAATTGACTAAATACATAATTGTAATATTGGATATTGATTTCATTAAACGTAGTGTATATATAAATCGTCTCCCAGCTAAGAGAAGGTAGTTTTGTAATTAAGCGCCTAAGTTGTGTAACAGAAATAGTATAATAAAGTGTAACAGTGATAGTAAAGAGTTTAAATAGTAAACAATTTAGTGTATTTCTGAGCAGTTTCAATAAGGTGTTTTAAAGAATAGAACTACTATCGTTGGTGATTCTTTGTAGTAAGAGAGTTTCTAATACAATATTTATCAAGTTTCTTCCATACTTGCTTGCTGTAATTACTAGAGATCGCTGCATAATCGGTGTTCCGTCCCACGCGTTTGGCTGCTACGTTGCCTTAGACATACACACAGATACACAGATACACAGATCAAATAAAATAAGAACACTATTTATATAATTATATTCTTATGAAAAAAGATTTCCTTTATCTAACTTTAATTATATATATTATATATTATGTAAGCTCATGATAAATAAGGGCAAAGGATAGAAATAGATTTCCAAACTATGTCTTTCGTGAAAAAATATAGTAGGTACCTATATGTATATATATCGATCAACAGAAATGTAAATAGTAGTAGTAACTTATGAAATTTTAATAAAATTAAGCATCAGGTCAGATATATGAAAAATAATTATATTATAATATTTTTTCCTACTCATAATAAGTTGTTATAAATTTGTGAAATACAACAGGTTCATGTAATATATAAAGTAAGCAATCAGTTGTATATTTAATGTTAGATTTAAATCGGTTCTGAAAGAAATGATTTCATAAAGTATATGATACTTAACGCAAACATTTTAAAATTAAAACGGTTCATTCAGGTGCACTGTTTCACAAGTCATATCATGTTTATACGAAGGAAGATAATAATTCTGCTTTTGTTAACTCACCGTTCATTTCTATGTATATAAGTTTTAAATTAAGTTAGAAGATAGTGAACCAAAATCGACATCTCAACTGAACTAGCTTGCAAGTCTGGTAATAGTTTGTAACTAGTAGCCGATCACATCCATTATGTTATTTAAATACATTATCCGTATTTAAACTATAGAGTGTTTGTATTAATTTTAATATTCAAAGTAAAACACTTGAATTTAGCATGATACACTTATTATAGGATAATTTATAGCAAAACTTGTTATGGTATCCAATTTCATTAATTCTAGAAAAATCCAAATACTTTCGGTATTGGAAACGAGTATATATCGATGAGAAGTAAATTGCTATTACCATGTATAGGTCATTTACGTCTCAGTCAGTATGTTCTTTCAGAAATTGTATTTTAAAAAATAACTAAAAACCTACTAAAAATAATGAATTTCTCTTCCTAACTAATGTTACCTTTCCTTAGGAAAAAAAAATTAAAAGGGTTAACAAAAGTCTGTATTAAATAATTTATATATCTTTTGAAAAAATGACCTTTGCAGTGTAGATAACCATTGAAAAGATGCCAGAACTGAATTTATGTTGTATTGTACTGTGTTATACTGAAAGTGTGAAAAGTGCTTAAAAACGTTAAAAAAAGGCATACAAATTCCACTAAATATGTACTGATGAAATGAATAAAAAACAAAATAATATGAGAATAAAATCATTGTGAAAAATATTGCTATATCTCGTCAAGAATATGCTATATCCGAAAATATGTTAATGCGGAGGAAACGAGGCAGTCTCTTAGTAATTGTGGTATCAATTATAACATAATAGTGGTGTCTATGGTATATGATACCACAGGCATCTGGAAATGTGCGTATTTGCAACTATTTGCACTTTTACTTATTCACTTGACTTGACTTGACTTAACATTTATTCACTTGACTCTCCATAAGAAAAACAATAATAATACTTTTCTATGAAAGACCGCGTCAGCCTGTAAGACCTGCTGTCAGCTAAGTAGAGTTTCGTTTGGTTTGAAGTTGTTCGAGCGGCGAAAATCCATCCTCAATATTGTATGCTGTGGATGTGCTGTATAACGTCGACTTCCAACAAAGACTGGTTCTGAACTTGTCCATAACTTAGTTGTTTCGTGTATTGCATTTCAAAATCTTCATCTGTTGGTGTCTTTAGTGTTTGTTGTATAAGTCTAAGATACTTGTTAATGTCAGTTATTTTAAACAATGTATTCATATAAGTATACTAGGGGTCGACCGCGACTTCGTCCGCGCGGTTTTTAGTGTTGCCATCGAGTTTCATACAAAATTGCAAAATCCATCTATCTATAATATAATAGCGTACTTTAAAAGTACTTCTGTATACACGATATTTTTTGTCTTATTGCTGTTTGGTTACCACCAAAAAGCAGTACGTTCTTCTGCCGAAGAACGTACTTGTTTTCTCCACGACCTGATTTTGATAACGCAACATATAGTTGTCTGTGTGTGAAACAATCTTGACGTAAATCTATTCCTTCGTGCTTTAATTGCTTTAATGTTTGTCCTTGTGATTTGACCTTGAAATCTTAACAGGAAACAGTATTTTTTTTTAAAATAAAAGGTAAATCATTGGAATGTGAGTTATGAGCACCATTTGACAAAATGTTGGACCAAATAACAACTATCACATTATTACAAATAATATTGTATGTTCAAGTTGCTTATTCAGATTCACTTTTAATATGTGATTCTAATCATTCTAGTTTTGTGTTTTTTCTATTTAAAACAATTATTTTATGCAATCAGTGAGGCAAGGAAGTAGTATTATTTATAATATATTATAATAACTGAAATTTTCATTCTTCGTGTTTTGTTTTACGTAGCTATTTATACAAATTATTTTTTTATTAATTTTTTTCTTTTAATAATTTTTGTTGTAGGTTTATAACATCACCTTTAATATATTTCAATAATAATGTTGACAGTCTCTAGTCTAGTAAATGGAATAGTACTTACTATAAATATTGTCTTAGAGCATTTGTTAATTTTAATTACTTTCAAAACAACGCAAGATTATCTTAGTTTTAAAACTGAAACCTTAAAGTATGGGCTAGAGAATATTAATTAAAACCTACAGTTGTGGTAATAAATTCATAGAAACTGTAGTAGAACGCGCTGCGGATAAAGTTAGCGGAATGGAAACTGTCGCAAGCTTGTAGATACGTATATCTATATTACTTAATTAATTGCTAGATGTAGGACACATAAAGCAGGAACTTCTTGGTAAATATTCTATATTAAATACCAGTTACCATTAGATGGAGAATGGTAAGTTACCGCTATTTGAGAAAGATAACTATTATGTGTTTTTTCGTTATTTTGTTACATGTCGGATATTAATCTCAAATATATGTATAACTAGCTGTGCCTGCGACTTTGTACGCGTAGATTTCGATTTTAATAAAACGTTCCCTGTGTGCTTACCAATTTATGTAAAAAGTATAAACCTTCAAACTGGTAAGCAGCAATGATACGACAATAAGAGTATATTAACTTCTTTATTTTTTAACCGATTGTCAAAAAAAAAACCAAAATGCAAAGTGAATCCCATGACAATATATTCCCGAAAACTGCATCCCAATCGATTATTCCCTTTCTGAGATTAGCGTGCACAAACATTCAGACATACAGACGAACAGACAAAGTGAAAAAAACATTGTTTGGGGTTCTCTAGCTTATATAAAGGTTGATTGAATTTTTTTTTCGTGTTATGTGCACAACTAAAAGACAAACAGATAAACAGACAAAGATTTTAAAAATGCTGAAAATGAATTGTGTTAGTTATCACTTCACATCTTGGTATATTTTTTTAAATATTTTCAATGTCCAAAGACTCCTCTACAAATTTAATACATGAATTGAAGTCGCATAAAGGTACACTGATTGATGAATGCCACTGTTTCTCCTAGAATTATATGTGTCTCTGCTTACCCACTATATATTTTATTTCAAAGATAATTGTGTAGAAGTGACGTAGTTCAATAAATAAAATTTGATTTGTAGCAATAAGATACGTAAACTTGATAATTTTCAGTATAAGTGTAAACGTGCCCTTAAGCTTAACTTTAAAATATTATTGGTTTATTTTTGTAATGCCACGACAAGGTATTAGAAATTATACGGGAAGCGGTTAGTCTTTCAGTAGCAAGAGCGCGGAAGGGTATAACAACCACCGAACGATCTATAGAATTCGTAAAAGAAGGCTCCTCCAAAAAATCAAAAGCGAAGCCTTATTCAATATTAGGCGCGGCTCCTGATTGGATTCTCATGATGGACACGTATGAAAAGCATTACAAAATCCCTGGGGATGTTGGTGTTTCGTCATCCAGACCGGACTTATTCCTGTATTCGAAACAACTGAGGCGCGTGATACTTGTGGAGCTTACTGTTCCTTGGGAAACAAACATCCCAAGGGATCACACATTCAAGCTCAATAAGTATTACGAACTAACCAACGAACTGATCAGGAATAAATTTATAGTTAGTTTGTACGCGGTAGAAGTGGGAGCGAGAGGTATAACAGCAAAATCTCTCTATAGCCTACTTAAAGATCTTGGCCTTTCTAGAACAAGCATCGGTTCATTTCTAGAACGTACTTCAAAGGCGGCATTAGTAGGTTCTTTCCAAATTTGGTTAGGTAGGGAGAGGAGTGTGGAGGGTGAAGGTGAGCGTTTTTGCGCATAATAAAGGGGCCCCTTAAACCTACTCCTGGGTCGCAAGTCCCAGGCACTGCTTGCACTCCTCTCCTTGCAACGCGATGGGCCCGGCACCCGCACGGTGAATCCATGGATTGCTAAGAAGCTTCGTCTCTGGTCTACCAAACTGTATATAAAACCGGTTTAAAAAAAATATAAGGTACATTTTAAACTGTCCTTTGATTTTTAAATTATAATCTGCAGTATAAATTATATAAAAAATATGATCATATGTTTATTTTTAAAGTATACTCTTGAGAGTTTAAGGAAAATAAGAATAATGTGATACACTAGTTAAGTCTTATATCGATTATTCTGTTCTCATATCACAGAACCAAAGAGCCTCGGGTTACATTCACTATAAAAACGTTTTCCTTTTTAGATGACTTAGCGTATGAATATATAAAAATATGCTATTGAACAAGATATTACAATTTTTGTTATTCTTTAGTTGGGGATAAGAATTTACATAGAAATAGAATAGTATACATTTTGTATAGAAATTCGTAAGAAAATGACCACTTATCGCACTAAAAATCCGCACTGATGTAGGATTAATTATTTTCATGCGATAATTTACTTTTTGTTTTGACGGAAATCGAATTTAATTTCGACCTTTTGTTTTTATTGTATTTAAATATATCTTAGTTTATTGAATTCGTAGTTATGTTTAATTCTCGTTGATCGAAATTCATATCTTTATCCGACCTACTAAGTATACCTAGGCTCTATTCCAGATTATAAATAATCGTAAAAGATCTAAGACTAAGACATAGTCTGAGACATAAATGATAATTTAATATATAAGTGGAGTAAAACTCAAAATAATGTCAAAACTAAAAAGATCCTAATATATATTCTTTAAACCCTTGTATTGTATAATTCTGAAAAATGGTATTTTTTGCGATACTCGTTGCGATAACTGTTTCCAAAACAGGTAATCTATTCCTAAACTAAAGATAAAAGCCAGCTCCGATTTTTTATGACATATAAAAATAAAACATCTCGTTACGTCTAAAATGTGTCAAACATATTGATATAAGTATTTTCATGATAAACTTACTACGTGCATGATGTTGTTTCTGAAAATGCATACTTTATATTTAAATATCAAAGGTTATTCAACTGAGTAAAAATAAAGTATGAGATGTAGTTTATTCACATTTGTATATTGGCTCAGACTACAGGAGATGCCACATTCACGCAAGGCTGTCACGCAAGTGTTAGTACAACACTTATACAAAGTTGAATATATTTCAGAACAAAGAACCTACTTTAAAATAGATGACTAGATGTAATAGAAAATTCATTCAATAACTTTACTGTATGGATAGTTTTATTGTTCTTCGTAAAATCATGCATATTCGTGTCCTTATTTTTTAACCTCCGACTCAAAAAGAGACGTGTTTTAAGTTTGACCTGTATATCTGTGTGTCTGTCTGTCGCAATGTAGCAGTCAAACGCGTAGACAGAATTGATTGCGGTTTTTTTAATCGAAAGCCTTGTTCGTCGAAATGGTTCTTAGCTATGTTTGGTTGAAATAGAAACAGTCGTCTCCAAGATATTGAGGTTATATTGGTAATAAAAACATACTGAAATAAACAATACTTTCCTTATATTTTTTCTATTGAAACAAAAACTCATTTGCTTTGTAAAAAACGCTGTCCACCGATATTGACATACATATATCGAAAATATAATTAGTTATTCAAAACTTCTCTGTAAAGGATTTTTTGTAATAACTCTTCCATTCGCTTGTTAAATATCCTTGACCGTTATATTCGGAACTATATATATATCTGAGGAAAAGTAAAACATTTTAATTTTGATATTCCAGAAGAAGCAACGGTAGTCTCTATGAAACTGCTTTGCTTCATTACGTTTTCATTTTAAATACAAACATTTTTTTTTCTACTATAAAATCTGCATAATACTTAAACTAATTGTAATTAACAATGGAAGATAATCAATGAAGTGTATTATTTTGCTAAAGTTACCGAAAGCTCAAGCTTAGAAAGCTCACTCATGGGGCCATGTATTTATAGTTACGACCAAATCTGTAAATCATATTTATAAAAGCAAAAAATATATAATATGGGCCAAAATTTCATCTCTTGTCACCTCAGGCATACTAATTTACACACTGCGTAGTAAACTGGTATACACGAAAGCCTTACATACAATTTTGAGTGAAAATGATTTCTAAAGACCACTATATGGATCTGTTATATAGAATTAGGTCACTATGAACTGTTTTATTATTTTTAGTAAAGTATCTTTGGCACTTCAGAGCTAAGATTTAGTACGTTGAAGATAGCTTTATGTGTTTTTCACCATTAAACTAAATATTTTTGGGAATATTTTATCTTTAAACTTCTATAAAACTTGTGAAATTATTAAGCTTTTAAAACAAAAAAAAAAATTACTATGAATGAATTTTACAATACATATTAAACAGCAGATTTGTAAATGTTCGAATTTTAGAGTATTTTTTAAAATAGTAAAAATATTTTTCGTATTCGAATTTATATTTGATCGAAGAAATTTCATACCCACTTCGTGTTTATTGATATTTTTACTTTATTGTATTTTAATAAACACTTTAGATCTGTTTCATTGATTCATAAATAAATATTTTATACTCTCATATCCTTAGGAATACATTTGAAATTTTTTAAATTAGGATGTGAAAAAACTTACAATTGATGTCAATTGTAAGAGTGTAATAAATTAATGAATTTAATTTATAACGATGATTGTCCAAATTAATTAAAATCAACCATTAAGAGGGTATATAAAGCAAGCAAAAATCAGATTTAAACCATTTTACGCTGCAGTACTTATTTATTTATTTATTTATTTATAAAATCTTTATTGTACAAAGAAATTTATACAATTGGCGGACTTAATGCTATAGCACTCTCTACCGATTAAACGAACAGAAAAAACACAAATGAGGGGTAGGTACAATAGAAAATAAAAATATAAAAAATATATAATAAAAAGCGACAAGATTAAACACGATCTAAAATTATAACAATAGAAAACAAAATACATTTTTAAATATTATAGGTTCCACACACAAAATACATCAAAATACATAAATACATAACTTATATTATTAGATACTATGTGATTTCGATTATTATTAACCGGATAACTTACAAAATATATTTCTGGGTCATTTTTACACGACCAAATAATTTACAAACATATAATCTATATTAAATAAATAATTGAATACGATACATCTAAGATGTACAAAACAATATATTTAACAGCCTCAGAGCACTGAAACATAGTCTTCATGTCTCAATGGAGCGGTCGTGACAGATGAAACCAAACATTGTCAAAACTTCGTGTCAGATGAGATAGACAGTATAGATAGATAGATAGATAGACATATAAGAATAATAAACGACAAATATAATTTATTTTAATAACTAGTAAAATACATTTTTTCGCTATCGTAATGTAATCGCTGATGTATGCTACTAATTAAAGGGTATTATAATGCTAAATATACGGATGCTATATAAAACCTTGAAAATAAATTGATAATACTAAACGTAATTTTATCTTTTTTAATATTTTTTTAATTAAACGTTTTTTATATTAATTTTTTTGGGTAGTTGAAACATAAATAAACAGTTAAAAAAATAAATCTTAAACAATAACTTTTTCATATTGTACGCTCTTAAAATAGCTATAGATCTTAATATACATATTTGTGTGATACAAATTGGTATCAATTTGTGATACAGCACCAATCAAATTAATAGTAAACAATCAGTTAAATGGGTAATAATTATTCTAAGTATAACTTGGCTTGGTTGTCAGTAGGTATAAGAAATAAATACATTAAGCGTACCAAGCTTGTCAGTTGTTTTAAATAAACTGAATCACAACTACCACCTACTTAAAAATATTATTAGTGTGGTTCCTATTTCATAAGATTTCGATTTTTTATTTTTAGGGGCTACATCAAATGAATGTTGTCATAACATTTTAATTCGTGCATTATTTAACGCAGTTATAGTTTTACTTAAAACCAATGTGTATATAAACTAATAATAAAATATTAATACTTGAAATATGCAATTTATATTTATGTACAAAAAAATAATATATCAATTAGTTTATCGTAGTTAAAGTTTTTATAAAAGATATTAAATATTTGAATTCTGATTTGTTTCTTGTAAGACATAGGCTATTTAAAAACTGTCTTAATAGTTTGGCATAGATTGCTTCAGGATTGTCGTCGAATTTTGTTAGTCGTCAAAGATTTTGTAATGCAGCAACCAAGTTCTCATCTATCAGAATAAATGATGCTGGTATCGAAAATAAAAAAAGACTGAAATAAAAGGCTCGTGTAGTAAAGGGTTAGCTCATTTAAGAATTTCAATAAAATATGGTCTATAACAATTAAAGAAAAAACATTTTAGTTTTTAACATTTACTTCATTTTGCAATATGAATTTATCTCATTTTTTTATTTAAAAGATAATAATGGAACAACAAAGGGAAATAAGTTGAACGCCAAAACTCTTGTGTTGTCATTTAATTAATATATAAATTTAAAGGGAAAACGAACGTTGAAATAAATTAATGAGGTTTTCGGAATATAATTAAATACACAATAATTGCAATTATTTTGGTAACGTTTTTGTGTATTTCTATTCAATGTTCATGGTTATTATTAATAAAACAAATTCAAAATAATAGTTCCACTAAACAAGATTAACATTATCCATACATATTTAATAAATGAATAAATCCAAAAATACTGACATCTATGCTCATACCATACATGCCTATCCCTATCGATAATCGAACCCGTGCCCCTTTGCACCGTTGCACTGCGTTAGGCGTCTGCACTAAACACTCCAACCAAAGGGGCGTTTAATAAACTAACCCCATATTTATAAATTGTTCATATTTAGTAACGTATAACTTATATTTTAGTGGCATAGTAAAGGAGTTTCCTGAATGAGAATACTTATTTCAATACTTATTTCTTATAATATCATTTGGCTCCATCCTTTTCACTTGCACTTGCAATCATGAAATCGAAATAATACTTTGACAATTTTAATGGCTATTTTATTCAGTTGCTCAGTATAAATAATTAAACTATGTAGCATAATGAACAATAACTTTTAATTACAATGTTTCTATAACGGTAGAAACTTGAGTGAGTAGAGCAAACTATATGTAGATAAGTATAATTACGACAACCTATTTAGATTCTAGATTCGCAAAAACAAACAATATGTAAGGAATAAGTGTCATGATGCGCTCTCTTTATGCCACTAATCTTTCTCATTAGACATACTAATATATAGTAGCGGATTTAGGCTTAGGCCCGTGAGGCCCGGGCCTAGGGCGGCAAATTTTGAGGGGCGCCAAAATTTTTAAGATGACTAAAATTTAAAATCGATTGGGTTTTCTGTAAACTGCAAGACCAAATTTTAAAGTTTATTTTATTGCGCTCTTACTATCGAAACATAGTACCATTTTGAGGGTAGAATTTCTTTGTTAAAATAATTAATCAGGCAATGAGGTATATATATATATATATATATATATAGATATATATATACTGTTACAAAAGATAAAGGGCGCCATATCGTCTCGGGCCTAGGGCGTCCTCAAACCTAAATCCGCTACTGCTAATATACCAACTAGTTAATAAACTGTTTAACAGTGTACACAAGATATTACACACACAACGAATTACTTAGGACTCTTAAGCTGATAACGATGTATATTATTTGATAAAAAGACCACTATTTAATTATAATTTGTTATATTACAGTTAAAACTGTATCTGGTTTTTAAATAAAAAAATATTTGATTGCTAACCAGGTATTTCTATCTATCTCTAACTAAAAATAAGATTGAGGTGGCAGAAAAAAATGAGAAGATTGAAATTTATTTACGCAATTTATACAAATAAATACTAAAGTTATCTGTGTACGTTATTTATTTTAGTAGTGCGTTGCGATTTTTGGGGTTGTATTTCAGGGATTGTCCCTCCAAAACTCGTGTCATACATAAACATGAAACGACCACAAATAATGTGAAATCTCATAAAAAAATATAGACACCGCTCCCAGAAAAAACATGTTAGACCAATGAAATTGTCAATGTGTGAGAGACGGTGTATTTATAGTTAATGGGTGTGTGCCAGATTATAAAAACATACGACAACAACTCACGTTTTACATATCTTATATCAGTAATCATAACACAGATATACATTTAAAAATAATATCACACACATATATACATTTAAAAATAATAAACTTTTTTAATTATTAATATATAGGCATAATACTTTATAATATACTTATTATTAATAAAATAATATTAATCGTAAAGTACGGGTGTAAATACATGTATGTTTTGTGTTTATAATAAGTTAAATATCCAAATAAAATCCTTACAATATATTATAGAAAAGTATTTTAAAACTACACTGATGCATAATTAATATTATTTATACACTGATCCATAATTAATATTATTATTAATGTATGTCAGGTTAAAAACAAATATCGAACTTTGTGTAAGAGAATTAAAAATATAGGTACGTAGGCATTGTCAGAAATTATAAAGTTTATAGAAGCTAATAGCTTCTGTTTGTTTGTTTGTAAATGCATTTTTTGAAGAAAGCCCTTTTTAATGACAATTAAGTTTTTTTATAATTTCTATATAATTTTTTTAGTGAATAAAATTGTGACGTGACATTTCATCAAGTTTTCTTAGATTTGTTCATCTTCTTAAAGTTAGCTTAGAGACCTTACAGATCTTACATGATTTTTCTTCGTCTAACTTTCGTTTACTTACCTTTATAACATTTTAGTTTTTTGTTACATACCTACAGATCTTGTCCTTTTATTTGTAAATAAAGTCTTTTAATAAGTCAGTGCTATAAATCTTCAGGATCAATTTAGTAAGTAAATATGAATAAATAGTACACCTTTTTCAAACTGTAGACTTTTCTATTTAAATTCAGAATATATTATTTATATGTTGTATTATGTATAATCTAAAAAGATTTTATTTCCCATAAAAGGCTAAAATAACCATTTCTTTACAATTTCAATAACTGTATTACGCTAAATCTACGTAGGTTGTTAAATGTTAAGTGCCTTTCGTAGCAAAAACTAATTGATTTGGAATTATTTGCTATTTCTAAGTGCAAGTCAAGTTATATTCCAATAATAAAGTGATGATCTTACCGAGCGGAGATGAAACGAGTTTTTCATTAAAGTATTAGATCATTTTATAAGATACTTTACCTTACCAAATCGACATGTTGGACTTAACATTGCACTATAAAAATATTGCGGGCGATGAGATACAATATTGAAGTGCACACACACAAAATCCCACATGTAAAAGACTTTATTCAATTGTACTTTGATGAAAATACGCAGAGATAACTATTAATATAATAAAATTAATAAAATACGCTAATTTGTTAATATAAAAGACAATGCAACAGCTGTCATAATAGTAGAACTCATCAATTTAATTGCTTTTTGATATTTAGATACTGATCTATTTCATGTAGAACAGATCAAGTCCTTTTTGCTCTCCTTCCTACACATCTCTCAAACGTCCGGACCTCACATGAGGCGCCTCTAGGATACTCGTTGCCCCAGGAGGCTCATCAGATCTTTTAAAGGGTATCCACCCTTGTACCCGTCCGCTCTGCCGGTGACGATGTCATAGCTAATAGTGCTAACATGATTAAAAAAATGTACAGCTGGTTTTCTCAGTCTGAGGTACACAGGAGAAGTAAGTTGTTATAGTAGAAGCAATTAGCAAAACTTCAGTTATAATGACGGCACTAATTTGGAACCCTTTGCGACCTAAGTTGCCGAAATATTGCGTGACACTAATTTTATACTGTAACAAAATAAACATTACAATTTATATGACAAAAAATCACTTTTTCCTTCTTCAAAGATTCCTGTTCTCTGCAAAGTTACATCTCAACAGCCAAGATTAGACAAACAATGTTTTGTTACTTGTTTATGTATTGTACTTTATCTCCAGTCGATTTTTAACGATAATACCTTAAATCAAAACAAATATTTTAATTTGGTCATGAATTTACGCATCTACCTACATTATGTTTTTATAATAATTAAACATTCATTAATGTAATTAATATAGTGATAATATAGCTAAAAAATATAATTTATAATAAAAAAATATTTGCAGTTTTACTAGTGGAAGAAAATAAAACAAATTTATTAGGAACAAGTTAAATATACGTAAGATTTATATTTATTTTAAATTATCTTTGCTTTAATCAATAATAAAGTCATAAACAACATTCTTATACTGAGTTTAGGTTATAATAATAACATGTTCTTCATGTCAGTACTTATGAAAGTTTCTAAATTTACATATTTATATATTATGTAGCTAAATATTATGAATTATATTATCGTTAGAATGCAAAAGCTAAATCAAATATATTAATACTCATAACAGAAGGACTAGATATTATACAACTACATAATTGATACCATAATTGGTGAACTTCTAAGCAAGTGACAAGATGGCTTAATTGGACCACATACTTGAAGTTGCAGTTCAATATGGTCTGAAAAACATTCAATTAATTTAGATGTCAAATTCATCAAGACAAGTACTCATGGTATAGCGAAAGCTACAATTTAAAAAAAAGTAACAAATGTTTAGATATTTTTTATGTTTTTATTGTTATCTTTAACATTCCTTTGTTTTAAAATGTCTTTAGTTATCAGATACACGCACACGTTCATATAAAGATCGTCGGCCATCGTTACTGGCCATCCTCCTTGGTTCTCGAAAACCATTCCCAATGTTTGAGTACATCAAAATTGCTAGGTTACTAGTTATTAGTTCAAGTATACATCTTTTCATTATTAGAACAATGGTTTTATAAAACAATTTTTATTTTAGGTAGAATTAATATTAATATTCATTAATGTACCCCAAGGAAAATGGTCCCGTGAATTATGTTAGTAAAATCTTAGTTATAGTAGCATTATCAATTAAATTTGATAACTGACTTCTAAGCTCGGCCGAGATGGCAAGTTTGTGTTCTGTCATAGCCGACCTAATGATAAAAAATTCATATGTATTTAAATAATCTTAAGTAAAGAAAGTTTGTAATGATTTATTTTGTTTAATTATCAATAACGAAATATGTTTGTAAAGAAATATATGAATTGATCTAATTTTTTAAAATAATAATAACCAACAGACAGAAAAATCAATAACGCTGAGGCAAAAAACGATCATTTGATTAAGGGCAAAATAGAGTGAAACCTCGGCAATTTATTTGTATTTAGGCCACTTCCGTTTCACTTCCTTAACATAAGTGAATTGCTCCAGGCGACTTAAAGCTCGTAAAAAAATCTAGAGAATCTAGGACGAGTCTAAACGCTGAATTTATAAATGTAATCTTAAATGTTTCCGTTTCTAAAGACATTTTTCTGTAGGGTCTTTATTATTACCAGGGTCCTATTTGCAAAGTTCCGTAGAAATCCATGTAGTAATACAATAACATTATATTATGTTGTATATTTTGATTTCAGATTTATGTTGGTGTTTAACCAGTTCTGATATTTTCTCATATAAAGATAGAAAATTGGTAGTGATTCCTGGATAATATAAAATATAGTCTACTAATGTTATATTAGTTTTTAACTGATCATTTTTAATCCTGAACCTTAAAAGAATTGAATTAAATATTAAATAAAGCCTATTTATGACATCTGATAACACATCAGATTTTTTCTTTTAACCATCCACTTTTTATAATTCTTTTACCGATGCTTAGAATGGATCTTTATGATGGACATGAGTTATATTAAAAAATACATATATAACATGTAGAGTTTAATGCTTAGAGTAGATCTTTATGATGGACATGAGTTATATTAAAAAATTCATATATAATATGTAGAGTTTATTGCTTAGAGTAGATCCTTATGATGGACATGAGTTATATAAAAAAATACATGTATAACATGTAGAGTTTAATGCTTAGAGTAGATCTCTATGATGGACATGAGCTATATTAAAAAATACATATATAATATGTAGAGTTTATTACTTAGAGTAGATTGAGAGTAGTAGAGAAGTAGATAGAGAAAGATCTACGATCTACTATCTATAAGAAAGAGAGATTTTAAGTAATGTAATTTTTATCAGTTTTTAGTAAAGTGATATAAATTTTACAGTGCAAGTAGTCGTTTTCTTATAGAATATACCAAATAGTAAATTTCTCATCTTGCAATTCTTGTCCTTAAGTAACAAACAATAGAAACAGTAGGTAAAGCTTTGTATTGTACACTATTGTATTTTTTTAATATATTTATATGAAACAGTTTTTAAAATAATTAAAATCCGAGACTCTTTGTGTCGGTATTGTGAGAGCTCGCTACAGAGCTTATACTTCTTGCGTTATGAACTCGCCAGGATATCCTGTGTTTTGTATTTTGATGATCTCCAATAGACCCTTACCATACAGTGTAACTTCTTCGAAAGGACTGAGTGTATCTTTTGTAAAAAATAATAATACTCCTTTGAAGATTAGGAAATACTTTATTTCTAAATAAAGTTATTATATTTTTAAATCAAGTCGATAATACTATTTATAAAAATTACAAGTAAAGTTAGAAGCTTAAAGGGCATAGCCGGATTAATATGAGAAATCTGCCCCGCGACTTTTTTGGCAGGGGATCGATTTAGTATCGAATAAAAATAATTCACACCAATTTTTAGCTCTTTAACTCTAACGGTTGTCGAGATTTCCAAAAAAAACTGTTTTTTAAATTTAATTTTTATTTTTATAGTAAAATTCACAATTTATCAATGACGAATTTTTTTCTAATTCTTAGAAGTTTAATACATGAGAAAAAAATATAGTCATAATTTTTTTACGAAAAACCGATTTTTGGCAGACGAAAGAATTTTTTTTTGAATTTTTTTTTAGCCTTTTTGAAATATGTCACTCACCAAAATTCGTCAGAAAATGTCTATTATACTCCTCTACATGCGGGATTTTTTTTGATTTTTTTGAAGTGGTGGAACAATATGAAAAAAATAAAAAACTATTTTTTTTTTCTAAGGTATTATGTTTTTCTAAGCTAAAATTTGGTGTGATTTATTTTTATTCGACACTAAATCGATTCCCTGAGTATAAGCCAAAAAAGTCGCGGGGGCAGATTTCTCATATTTATCCGGTTATACCCTTTTAGCTCTTTATTTCTAACGGTTGTCGAGATTTCCAAAAAAAACTGTTTTTTCAATTTAATTTTTATTTTTTTAGTAAAATTCAAGTCTTATTAATGACGATTTTTTTTCTAATTCTTAGGAGTTTAATACATGAGAAAAAAATATAGTCATAATTTTTTTAACGAAAAGCCGATTTTTGGCAGATGAAAGAATTTTTTTAAAATTTATTTTTTAGCTTTTTTGAAATATGTCACTCACCAAAATTCGTCAGAAAATGTCTATTATACTCCTTTACATGCAGGATTTTTTTTAATTTTTTTGAAGTGGTGGAACAATATAAAAAAAATAAAAAACTCATTTTCTTTTCTGAAGTCTTGCGTTTTAAATAACTTTTTTTTAGCTAAAAAAATGTGTCTTAAATATTTTTTTGTTTAGAATTTATAATGAAATTATATGCGAAACAGACACGTTTCATAAACGGACCATTGAATACGTTAAATTATTTTGGCACCTCAAGTGCATTTAATTGCCTAGCGGACGCTTTCTAACGCCATCTACTGGGATTGTCAGTAACCAGCATATTATCTTTTTAAATACTTGTTGATTTTATGTTTTTGTCTTTAAAATGTATGTCGATTTTATCTTTTAAATAATTTCACTATAAATTCTAAGCAAAAAAATATTTTGGACACAATTTTTTTAGCTAATAAAAGTTATTTAAAACGCAAGACCTTAGAAAAAAAAATAGTTTTTTATTTTTTTCATATTGTTCCACCACTTCAAAAAAATCAAAAAAAATCCTGCATGTAGAGGAGTATAATAGACATTTTCTGACGAATTTTGGTGAGTGACATATTTCAAAAAGGCTAAAAAAAAAATTAAAAAAAAATTCTTTCGTCTGCCAAAAATCGTTTTTTTGTAAAAAAATTATGACTATATTTTTTTCTCATGTATTAAACTCCTAAGAATTAGAAAAAAATTCGTCATTGATAAATTGTGAATTTTACTATAAAAATAAAAATTAAATTTAAAAAACAGTTTTTTTGGAAATCTCGACAACCGTTAGAGTTAAAGAGCTAAAAATTGGTGTGAATTATTTTTATTCGATACTAAATCGATCCCCTGAGTATGACCCAAAAAAGTCGCGGGGGCAGATTTCTCATATTAATCCGGCTATGTCCTTTAATAAAAATATTACCATATTTTTACACAACAATCATGTTGATTACAAGTTTATTTTTTAAGTCAAGAAATATTTAATTACATTTTAAAATTGGTAATAAATAATCTTAATCTTAATAAATAAATCTTAATAAATAATCTCTTCGTTGTGTGAAAGTTGATCTTGGGACAGTTGTGTGAAAAATTTTATTGAGTTCTTCATTTTGCTAATAGCATCCTCCGGGAACACTCAGAACACTACACGTCTAAGTGAGGCACTTAATCTGCAACCAACTACGTGCATACAGTGAGGCTACATACATACATTTCAATTAATGAATAATAAAGGTATTGGTTGAATATTTTGAACCGCCATCTAAGTACATGTGGTTTTTGTGTACTGATTGTGATTATCAAGATGTAATAATATATATGTAGGACAGAGACAACTATAGATGAATGGAAATAAGACCTCGCAAAGCCGATTGACCTAATGAATGTTTATTTTTTTTTAATATAATACTCATTCGGGTCCAATAGGGAAATGAAGGAGGGTAAATTACCATTCGCTTACTGAACAACACAAGTTCAAAAATAAATTTTCTGGCCTACGATAAATAAACAGGCTCTTGTATGGATGTCTTGCTAATATCCAAGTCTTTTTTACAATTTGTAGTGATTATTAATTAAAAAAATCATCAATAAAACAAAAAATCCGAGTTAAACTCGCGCACGAAGGGTTCTGTATCTATTAAAAAAATCACGTTTGTTGCATGTGTATTCCCTTTAAATATTAATTTGATTTTTTTTTTACTAAAGATATAACTAAATATTCTATAAACAACTAGTCTATCTGTTGTCGTTATTAATATATCTTAAACATTCATTTAATTCATTCATCGTTTTTAGTGTTGCGTGATAGCATGAATATAAGATGAAGCAAATGCTTGAATTGTGTATAGCAGTAGTTACTTCAAAATTCCAATTTGTAAATACGAGGAACAAACCCGATAGAAATTAGGGCAGGCTTTTTCAATATCAATATATTTTAT
The DNA here is from genome assembly GCA_959347355.1 of Napeogenes inachia. NCBI lineage: Eukaryota > Metazoa > Arthropoda > Insecta > Lepidoptera > Nymphalidae > Napeogenes > Napeogenes inachia. Next base: position 15,432,719 of record OY365791.1, on the reverse strand, counting down.
TTTCACCCTCGTGTACTTACCTACCATAGAAACTGTTCTGTAACAATAATAATAATCGGAATTTTTGCGCCCGCTAACACCTTACTTGTAATTGCACACAAATAAAACACTTAAGTAAAATACGTAATATTATTAATTAAACTAACTATTAATAATATTAATTAAGGTAACTTTGAGTTAGAATCATTATAATTACCATAGATGATCTCTGTTACTTTTTGTAAGGAATGGTTTTGTGTATGCTTTCTTAAAATATGGCAAGCTCATATTTTTTAATAATACTATACCTAATTATTTTTCATGGGTATATAATTAATGTGCGAATACAATGCGAAATTCGTTTTATTATGTTAGTTCAAATATGTATCATGTTCAATTTAGTTTAATATATACGAAAGATCCAATTAATATAAAAATAACATCTACAGGATCAAACGATCTACCAAAAACCTTATCTTACCTTTATAAAAATAAAACAAAGAAGAATAAGTCGACCGTCTGAAACTGTTGTGTAGTCATTTAATTAAGATGTAAATCGAAAAGCTGAAAACAAACGATGAAATAAATTAATGGGGAGTCCTTGAATTTAATTGAATTTACAATAAAAAGCAATCATATTACAAATTTTGTGTGTATTTTAATTTATTTAATATTGTTTTTTTCGAGCTTCTGTTCTTAAGGTCAAAAATTCTATTGTGATCTGGGTTGTACTGATTTCATTTTATCTTATAAGAATATTATTTGTTTGCATGATGATAACATAAACATATAAAAAATTTAACATACGATTACGTACAACACATTATATGTTACGAAACTGTACTTTTAAATTTTCTTTTGTCTGTCTATGCTGTTAGCCCTGTTGGCTATTACAGCGTCACCGGGGGATTGAAACTGTACGAAAATTATTTAACTATACGAAGCTTAATTTCAATGGTATTTAATTAAAATAATTTCAATGTAATTAATTTTTCTGTGAGTGTTAATTCCGCTCTCTAAGATCTAGCGTTTTCTGATGGAGACACGGCCATTACAGTATCTGCTAATCTCCGGATGACGGTAGATTTTTTGTTTCTTTATGTGGTCGTTTGGATAATCTTGGTCTTAAAGTCTTAAAATTTTGTTTGAATAAAAAATACTGTCTAAGGAATCGTTGTCTGGACAGAACTAGAAGGACCTATCCAGTGTTTAAACACACATGTAAAAATTATTTACTATTCTATTAGAATTGTTACAAGCGGAATTCATAAAATCAAGCAATTATTTTTTTCCAAACATTTATAATAAAGTTTTTTTTTTATATTGTAATTGACATAATGTTTTTTTACAATTTTTACAATCGTTCTATGTACTTATTTAAATATTGCAATACAGGACAAGTTTTATTATTCAAATTAGCTGCCCGATATAAACTTAATACACCAGTTTTAACAAAAAATCTTATTTTTTTAAAATTCTAAATGAAAAGAGATGTTATATTTAATTGAAATATTTTTTTTTTCGGTAATAAAAATTTTATTAATAAATATTTTGATATATCACCCGCGCCAATATTGTTTTATACAATTTTATGTTAAAAATTTAAATAAGCTTAACAATATAGATGGGCATGTTTATATAAACTTTAAACAAAGCTAATTTTAACAAAATGTCTTAATTCGTTTTTGCGTTATACGTGACCAAAAAGCAGAAAAACAAATTTTTTTGAACATTAATTGAGATTTTGATAACCATGCCAAAAATGTTTGATTTACCAATTAACCAAATGCTATGAAATATTGAAAACATTATTTAAATTACAATCTATCTTTATAAAAAATATTTCAATGGTTTAACACAATATTATTTTCGTTATTATAAAATCGTCATAATACTTTCACCAATTTGAAAGGCCGGTTAAAAATAACCGAAAAATAAACATTGTTTTTCTAGAAAATGCCTCAGTAGAATGCAAAAGCCCTAAGCTGCTGAGGAAAGTTCTGATAAGGCGTTAAAATCACTTAGGCAGGTCGTGTATTTACATAGCGGACCTATATACTAGCGTTATTTAAACAAACAATATGTGATGAATGCCTTAAATCAATTTCTTATTGCCTTAGGTACAATAATTCTATAGTATATTTAAACTTACTAAAGAAAATGCGTAAAAGGATACACTGGAAGCTTATATATACTTCTTGATGACAAATTATATAAACAAATCGTAAAACTAGACCTTTAATAAGAGTGTCACTATGAACCATTTTATCATCCTTAGTAAAAATTGCAGGAGGAAATGGAAAATTCGTGTGTTTCATACAGTCTTTGTGCTACTAAGTGCAGATGTCTTGTGCATTAGCCTTTTGCTGTATAGTTGGCTTATATGTATGTATCATATCTCATATATATTACGCCAAATTGTATTTTGATAGCTATAAACTATGTTTAACAATAGTTTTACGTAAACTATATAATCTTTAAAATAGCGAATTTAGTTTTTATATATTGTAATTATTTCTGGAGCTGTTTATTTCAAATCCATTTTTTTTATTTAAAACAATTAGATTTCACAATAAATATTATACCCAGACAAATCTATCCATCAACTATTCGCAGCCTATATTTTGAATTAATTACTTATCTGAAGTATTGTGTATTTAATAACAATGTAACAGTCAAGGCAAATTGAGAAAATTAAAATATATAATTTGATAAAGTTAGTTTTTTCAGGTACACAAAAACTGAAAGATAAATGAATCGCTTTGTCGGGGACTTAACTTAAGAAAAGAAGTCTTTTCATCATAAAATAATGTATGATCAACCTGGATTTTGGATTTGAATACGTGAATGTAATGTGTTTACTTAAATCTTTATTTACTTGCTGACCCGGCTTACAGGACTAAACATTATATTTAGTCGTGAAAACTAGATCACAGTGAAATAATTTTAAGTTTACAAAATCAATAAAAAAATCAAGATTTAATTTAATTATTTTAGTGCAATTCCTGAAAATTCTGTGTCATCCATAAACATTTTATGACCTCGAATACTAAAAACTATAAATAAAACAGGAATATGGACAGCGCTCGCAGAACAAACATTTCCAGCTAAAATTTTAGTGTGGATTGCGCTTTTTTACTTATAATTGGTGTGTTTTAATTACCAGCGTATGAAATGACATCGCAATCTTGTTTTTATTCGGTAATGGTTTGTATTCGTAAATTAAATCACAGAGTTAACTGAAGCCATTGTAAACCTAAATGACTAAAATTATTTATTGAAAAATTACTGAAAAAGTTTTAGTCCTAAGTTAAAAATCTTCTCGTAACTCGAATCTTAAATTATTGAGGACAACCTACAGAATGCACATCCTCTTTCTCTGTCTGACCTTTGGTTATTTATAATGTCACTTTTACGGATTTTATTTTTCTTGTTTTTAAAGCAACGCTTTTATAAGATCATTGTTGCTTGGTGTCATACAAAGTATTAGAGAAAAACGGTCAACGTTTCTATATCTCTATTTTTCCTTAGCTTTTCAGGTTAACTTAGCTGAGCTTAGTAATAATTTAAACTTTATACTAGATTCCGCCACTTTGCGCTGAGGAAGTAGAGCTGAGCCCCCTCTCTTTTTATGCTACTAAATTTTGTAAAAATGTTGTATTTAATACTGACGTCGACGCGTGACGATTTAACATGGGAACTCCCATAGACATTTTTTTCTAGTTGACATTTTTAAGTTCTGTTTCTTTAGAAATTAATAAAAGTTTTAACTCCCTGGTGAAAATCAGAGTTTTTGAAGCTCTGTTTGTTTGAAGTTTCTGAAGCAAGTTCAGAGTTTTTGAAGCTAGCGCGATCGTAATGAACGGTTTAAAGCTTCGCTTACGTTCAGCCCAAAAATACACAATGTACAAATACACGCCTTAATACTAATAAATAAATTTATGATAAGCATAAATTTATTTATTAGTATTAAGGCGTTACAGGCACTTACAGGCGTTAGGAGAGAATTGCAATTCGAATGTTTCAATATTAAAAATAAATAATATTATTTATAATCTAGTATACATGTACTGAGTATGTTGTCAATTATCAAAATAGAGATTTATTGAACGGGGCTTCTATTTACTTAATTTGTTAATTTTATTATTTATTCGAGCCGCCTACCATATGAATAAAAACAATTCTACTGTGTTTTTCCCCTGAGAAATTGAAAACTCTGAGCAGTTTCTATTTAATGTTTGCGTATAGGTATCAGTTGTTAGCTTTTATATAATTGGAGGGTAGGTTTTGATAAAAAAATAAAGATATATATCAGTTGTTGGTTTGATTAAAACATGTAATGTTTGTATAGAAGTTCAATTGACTAAATAAATAATTGCAATATTGGATACTGATTTGATTAAGAGTAGTGAATATATAAATCGTCTCCCACCTAAGAGAAGGCAGTGTGTGATTAGGAGACTAAGTTGTGTAACAGAACTAGTATAGTAAAGTATAACAGTGATAGTAATGAGTTTAAATAGTAAAACGGTCAGTGTCTTTGTGAGCTGTGTCATCAAGTGTTCTGTGTGTTTTATAGACCAGAACGACTGTCATTGTTGATTCTTTTGTAGTAAGAGAGTTTTAATACAGTTATAATTTATTTGTCGATGTTATTTATGGATAAGTGGAATCAGGATTTCGTTTTAGAATATGTGGCTATTTCATTTTAATAAATAAGATAAGATGTTAGGTGTGAGAGATGACGAATGTTAATTATTATTAACATAACAGCAACTTTTATTTATACTATTGATACGTACTACGATATTAAGTATTGTTACCATTTTTATTTCATATTATGAGTTGACTAAAGGCAGACAGATTGAGTATAAGACAACATGGAGTAATTTGTTATGAATTATTATCACAACAAAATGTATTGCATTTGACGTCTTGGCAATTATAAAAGTATACAAATGGTTGGACCGGTATTACAAAGCGATCTACTGTTCATTTTATTACGATCCGACATATAAAAAAATAAATAATATACATTCAAATTTTGACAACGATTCTTGAAGAGTTCGGTTCTTACAGTAATTTTTAGATTTATTACAACAGAATCCAGGTAGTCGTATACTCATACAATCACATACGCCAAATATCAGTGCCGTATTGAGCTACCAAATGGTTAATTGCGTTGCAGTGTATTTCCCTATCCCCAACACCAAAATCCTATATCCCTTATGCTAAACTTTAAACTGTGAGTTTTTTTTTGTAGACAATTTCTAATTAAGGGTTGAATTTCTAATCTATAAGTTTGGTCGAAATTTTCGAGAAAAACCATTAAAACTAGATAAAATAGTTATTTTTTATAATTTCCTAACTTGCCAACTGTTGATTTTATAAAACATAAAATTGTAATAAAATCGCAACGCGTCTAAATACTGTACATTATAAACGTACCAAAACTGTCCTTTTAATATCATTGTTTACGTCACAATACGATTACGATAATAAATCATATATGTATTTTAATCGGACAATACTTGACTAAATTATGTATACTTGCTTAAAATATTATCTAAAAAAAATTTAAAGTTTATTTATTTAAGTTATCCCCATTTTCTTTATCTTAATAAAATTAGGAAAAATATAACATTTAAGTCAATTAAAATATATCGATATTCTGATAAAATATATAGAAATGTCTGGTTTTACTTCTTTAATTTCGAATGAGGAAGCGAAGGAAGTAGTGGAATCCACAGTTTTTCTAGGATACAATGTTGATGTTAAGCTACAATGGGGCCCTCATAAAGCTGGATTGGCTAGTAACTTAAAGCTCTGCCGCGTACGCGGTTTTGAAAATTAGATCCCTAACTGACGAGATTACTGAAAGTTTTATAGTTATTTGCATAGTATAATGTCTTATGGTATCCTACTGTGGGGTTGTGCTAACGTTATAAGTACCATTTTCGTTTCGTTTCGTTACAAAAAAGATCTGTCCGTGCAATTTACAACCTGGGCCCTAGAAATTCTTTACGAGATAAGTTTAAGCAAATTAATGTACTTATAGTTGCCAATCAGTATATTTTTGAAAATCTTAAATATGTACATAAAAATAATGACAGTTTTATTAAGCACTGCGACATGCACGCAATAAATACCAGAAACAAACACAGGCTCGCGCTACCTGTTAGTTAAAAAAGTGAGTAAATCTTTCATGGGGCAATGTATACAGTTTTACAACAAAATCCCAGCTAACCTTCATTAAACAAATTTAAGAGAATAACTAAGGAACGTTTTTGTGCAAAGAATACTACAATGTATCTGAATACTTAGAGGATAATGCCGGTGCATTGCTTCAAGGTTATTTACTTAGTATTGTAATGTATTTATGTAATTTAGAGTTTACGTACTAATTAAAAAAAAAATAATGAAAATCCTGCTGAGTTTCTTTCGCCAGCTCTTTTTAGGTCTGTGGGAATTATTTTTCCGAGCTGGTAGTAGCTGTGACAATGAAAAAATGTTTTTACGAAACTTATTTTCAATAAAGATTTGAGGGGATTTGATGATTTAAAAAAAAAAACAAATAAAATTAGTATCTATACAAATCCATTTTTAATGGTTTTTATAAAACTATTTTTGATGTTGAATATTTAAAATTAAATAGAAGTGGTACAAAAAGACTTTGATGAAAAAAAACCAAATGGTCTAATTGATTGGGTTTAAAAAACGACACTTGAAACGGGCTCTTCAATACAGAATTTATTTGTATCGATATAAAAATATTATTTTATTTAATTTTGTCAAGAGTAAAGCATTTTGCGTATTGGGTATGTTTTTATTGGACATATAATATTGTTATTAAATGATACGTTTGATGATATTAATAACGTTTTCATTGGAATATATAAAAAAAAGGAAGATCTTCACAAAATATGTTTTTGAACTGTGTCGAAAATATCAACATTATGTATAAAAACATAATGCATATTACCGTTTGTTTTGTGATTGTTTTTATTTCCTTAAGAGTTTGTAAGCTTCTGCTTAATAAAAAACATGTATTTTAGATAGGTATTTAAATAAATATAGTAGTAATCAATAATAAATGACATACATAAAAATCTCTTAACACAAATAAATAAGACACTACTTTAAAAGTAAAAGTTAAAAGTTGTTTCCAGTGAAAAGTTCTTAAGAAAAAGCAAACAGTCGTACATGGCATCGCTTCGGCCCGAGTCACGTATCTTCTGGAAGTGACACTCAGTATCACACAAATATCGGCGAGTTCGTTTTTACGTTTTATTTCTGAACTCTTTGATAAATTGTGTTATACAATTATTTAAATAAAACATATTTGACATAAATTTTATAAGTTCTCACAGAGCTTGACAAACAATTTTTATAACGAACTAGATCGCTCAGTTCATTTGAACAGATAACGTTTAATGTCAGTCATATTTTTATTAATTACTTTTGTATAATTTTAAGATTAAGCATAAGGCATTGAAGCCAATACAATACAATTATTTAAATTGAATAATTGCCTTAAAATTCTACAGACACTAACTGGACAATTTTTTTCTTAAAATTATCCTTTCCCTCTTGAAAAACTGGCACAATATTGAATTTGTAAATTAATTATTGTTTTTCACAAAAAAATATTTTTAACTTGTAACGAATCCATTTTGCTTATTGAAATAATCTTTTATCAATATTGGAAATTATTATTGATTATAAAACAAATTAACTATAATAGAACGTTGCATAAGTAAAGGTTGTAAGATTGTAAGACCCCTGATTAATTTAAATAGATCGTTACTCTAACTCTAAATAATATACTATAAAAATAACAAATTTCATTAAAGTCTTATAACTAATAAGTATATGGAAATTATAACTAATACCAATTAAAATCTAATAACCGCCCCGTTGGTCTAGACTCTAGTGGTGGGCGCAGAAGCTCGGCTCGGGTTCGAATTCCGACAGGGCCAGGCATGTATGTGATGAGCATATATATCTGTATTTCTGGGTTTGGTTGTTTATTAAATATATATTCTCAGTATTTATAAAGTGTATTTATATGTATCTATTTGTATCGTTGTCTAACATCCTGAACATAAGGAAATAATTTGATTACGTAGGGGGTAGATCAATGTGTCTAATTTGTCCTGTGATATTAATTAGTTTTGCGCAGAATTTTACACATTTTAAAAATTAAATCGTATCCAATAAATATCAAATACTTCAAGATTTAGGTATCTTTAATTGACAGCTATTTTCATAAATATTCTTTTAATAGCTAAATTAAAAATGTATGAAAATATTTCTAAAATTTTAAAATTCTATTACTATATAAGTTTTATTACAGTTGCATATTTCCTTGCAAAAGCTATTTCCTTTTGAGATTCCTGAACGAGGAGAGCTATTTTCTATGAGAGTACTTCGCTCGGTCCTGATTTCAATTTGAATAGAAATTTAATTCATCGTTTCTACCATAAAATCGACATATTTTCCAAACTAACTTTAATATTTGAAAATATCTATAAAAATAGCCATAGTAATCTTATTTTGAAATTCTAATAAAAACATGTATTGAAAAATAAACCGATACGGGCAGGGCTTTGAACCTGCGACCTCTGGGAAACCGTCCCGTCGGTATACATCATCAAATCATCAAGACGTCCATATATAGAATGTTTAATTCACCGAAGCGGGTAGCTACGTAGCCCAATTGGTAGAGCAATGGTATCGGGGTATGCATAACAGCATATACCGGATCCTCCTCTGATCTTCTGACATATACAAATTTCTGAACACCTTTTCGTGCTGACGTTTAACTCATTAGTTAGTATGTTAGTATAAGATTATATGTATATCATCATCTTCCTGCCCATTTCCCATTTTAAGTACTTCTTAAGCACAACATGTACTTCTTTTCCATTCTTGCCTATCAGCCTTTTTCTATTTTTATTATTTCTATTTCTATTCTTGTCATCTCAATAGTCACTTCTCTTTTACTTATGTCATCTTTTACAGCATACTTTTCTTTAGTCTACTTCGACTTACATATCCTTTCACATTCATATCTAGCATTCTTCTTGCCACAACATGACATTCATTCCTTACAATACCGACATTAGTGTATCTGATTTTAAATTAATTAAAATCCGGCATTAAGATAGATATTTTAAAAAATATATATTATATTAATGTTTGTTATTTAGTACAAGTCAATTGATATCAATTTGTGTAACAGCTCGGGTCAAGTAATTACAAGCAATCAGTTAAATTAACAATAATTACTCTTAGTAATGAGCTTCATGTGTCTGCCATTAAATTTTACTGTAGTATTATCAGTAAATATAAGAAATTACGAGCATTATGTATTATATTAAGTTAGTCAGGTTTAATCATTGAGTGAATATTAGGTACATAGTAACAATTAATCAATTAGGTTCTATTTGTTCCATATCATTTGTAGTTTCTTTTTTTAAAGCGACTTATAAATGTAGTATTCCAACTAATGTTATTTTATGGTACAATGCAGTTACTTTTATCATAACAATTATATGTTATTTACAGTTTAAGCTAGTACGAAGAAAAAATAAATAAAAGTCAATATTTATTTGTGATTGGACGATTAAAACATATCTTATATATTATCTTACTAAAACATAATTGCGAATGTTTCGATGGAGGGATATTTGTGACTAAATCATGTCAAAACTACTGAACGGATTCTGATGAAACTTTAGAAGGAGTGTTATGTTATTGAAGTATACGTACGTTAATACAAATTTAGCCAATTATGATATTTGTATGTTTCCTGCTACCATCTAAATGGTTTAAAGGATTTTGAAAGTATGAGGCATCGGTAGATACGACAAAAGTAATCGAAAATATTATATATAGTGCCTATGCTCACCATAAAAATATTATTTTACTTTAAATATTAATTTAACCATAAAATATTATTTTAACCATAAAAATATTATATTTATTATCTACGTGGACGAAGTCACGGGCAACAGTTAGTAATTTTATATTTATTAACATATATGTTTGAACTTAAAACTTCTAAACTGTTTTGCTGACATTATTACTTTTCTGCATTGTTATCAAGTTTCGTGAGTCGCAACTTTTATACAGTAAACAATAGTCTCATTAAGGTGGTAAGTTTGTAACAAAATATTTAAGTTCAAGGCAAAAAAATGTTTTAAATGTCATCCATTATATTATCATTATTTTGGTAACATATTCTAGTAACAATAGCTAAACCATATTGTTATTAGAATATTCTATACAAACATTTCTTTATTTCAATAAAATACGAGTAATATAGCTTAGCTATATTTCTCGTCGTCGTTTTATTATAAGTAATAAGCTTCTCGCTCTATAACACGAAAACTATACTATTTAATTCCGATTGATTAAACTATCAAAATAAAAATAATTTACGGTTTTTAATTACATATAATATACCTACAATACTATATGTACATAATGATAATCTTATTTTGACATAAACTTCGTTTCTTAAACTGTATTTGAAGTGGAAAATGTTATTATGTATTTTTTAAGTTCTTATGTCTTAACAAAACACCGATATAAGTATGAAGTGAGAACTCAACTTTCAAATTTTACTGTCACTGGTCCTGATAATTTATCAGTTTATCTTTTATTTGTAATAATACTTCTTTTAAGTCACTACTTTAAATCAGACCAAACTGGAATAAAATGTTTTTTTTTTTTTTTTTATTAATTTCTACTTTATTCCACGGACACGTCGCCCGTGCACTTTTCGCATTTGGTTTGTATTTTGCATATTATTTGTTGAAATTTTGAGATAACATACTCAAAAAGGAGTCTATTACTACAGGTACCTTAAAAACTATATTAGTAAGGTAAGTCCTTTGCACAGCAGTCAATTACACATACTTAATATTATATATATATATTTTTTGTTTTTGAATTTTTATTTATTTATTTTTTTTTATTGTACAATGTTATAATGTGAAGTATAGTATAAGTATTTGTTGTATAAAAAAGAAAAATATTATTAAAGTTAGTATGCATAAATTTCTTACATTTTCTCATTAATGCCTTCCTACGAAAACACTATTGTGGTGACCTACTGTTATTTTTATTTTTTTCACTCATCATAAATGAATAAAATGTTTATTTCTATTATTTATAATATGTTTAGGTTCGTCGTGTCGTAATTAATTCAGGCTTATTTTATACGAACCGACGATTGTTTAACCGACGTAGTTACTAACTTTTATCACCCAATTTTTTATTTAAGGGGAAGGTTTTAACGTGGGTTCATGTTATCAAAGAGGCTCATGACCTCGAGCATGTGAAGAAAGACAAATCTTGGCACCTTAATATAATGGGCAGCCCACTTTGTTACAAAGATGGGGTGATTTCAATGACAAAGCCGTCTATTACTTCGCAAATAGGACGTTTTAATAGGTTTCATCCCACACGCTAAATATTGCAGAGCGGGATTGAATATTGTTTAGAAATTGTTCGTTATCTAAAAAACACAAAAACAAGTAACTAATAAATATTTACAAATTCTTTTCCTTTAAAATAATTAATTTTTTGTAGGTATATTTTTTTCTCCCTCCAACCAGCTAGTTCTTCGTTATTATATCATACTAATCGAGAGACAATAAGAGTTGTAAATGCTTATCAGACAATTACGCAACGAGAACCAATTTAAGGAAAATTCCCATTATAAAAGTTAATAATCCCTTAAGGACTAAGCTATTGACTAGAATTTTTGTGTCAACAAAGTAAGAACTTAGGTATGGCTTTTATCAGTAAGAAAATGTAAGCAAAAAGGTCCTAATATTTAAGGAGGGTTTTTACAAGCCACTCTATACCTTGACGTTATTGAATTATATGATTTCATTATATTGGGTCTTGTATATTTGAAAAATATGTAACTATGGCTGACGACAATTTGTAAGCACTTAAAGCTATCTCACGATTTTTTTATGATTATGAAAATATTCTATATGTTGCAGATCACGATAATTTAAAGATAATTAGTAACTCAATTCATATAAATCAAATATCATTGTACCAGTGGGGTGTGAACGCCGTGACGTAACGAGTCACGTAACCGGAATCGTTTGGAGGGGCACCGGAGACATTTTCAATATTCGAATACATTTTAAATAGTCGAAGGGGAATTGATTTGTGAGAGCCTTACAGTTCGGAACCCCCCCAAACGGGACCGGTGGTTCACGCAACTCTGATAATTGTATGCCTACTAAGTGATTTGTGATAACTGATTACCTACATTTAATACAAGAATTGTCATATTGTGTCTGTGTGGTTTAATTGCCTGAACCTATGCCTCGGATCGTGAACTAGAAGACTCAACTACAACTACAAGATAGCGAATAATTAAACATTTTAAAATGTAAGTTTAATATCTCGACCCAGACATTTATGTACTTGTCGAAGTATACTATCCAAACCATCTGTCAGTCCGTCTACCTTATACCTAATGGTCACTGCTCATCGGTATGTTAGGTATAATACAGGGCCGCTAATGGCAATAGGTATTATTGAGATGGTACAGATTTGTAGTCTTTTTGTGATCTTCCTTAACTTGCTGCCTGCTCTCTAAAGAAGTCGCGTAATAGATATCATAGCACATAAGTCAATTCAAATATGTTTGGAGCCCGATTTGAAAAATGACATCCAACCCGCTCGATTTATGAACGCCCAAGTGTCTGTCCTATGGGTTTTAGACGATACACAATGTCTGGAATTAAGTATTAAAAACGCGGAATGGTAAGCGATATGGTTTCGAAATTAAAAACTAGAACAGACATTTTAAATATTTAATAAAACAGGTCTAAAGAAACTAACTAAAGTATATTGCTTATATTGCAATGTTATAATTGCTTAAAGTAGAAAACTGGTGGTGTAAAGTCAATAAAATGAATTTTTAAAGTTTCAATCACGGCACAAAAACAAGTTGCGAATACTCTTATAGATATTTTTTTTATATTGGCATTGTAGAAAGAAAACATGATAACGATCTTCTTCATATTAAATCGTTAGTTATTAGTATACTATGTCTTGTTAAAAGCGATTATTTTACACAGAATTTACATTCATCTAGATGATAACCAATTCAAATATATTTGTTTAAACGTACGTTTTTCTCCATAATAATTCTTTCCAAGAAATAACCTTTTGTTTTGCTGTGTTTCTTTTTTTCCCCAATTTTATTATAAATTCCTTTTCCACAACAAAATGAAAATAAACGGATTTGAAATAATATAATCTAATTTAATATGTCATCCAATAATGATCAAATCGAAAATATTAAATAAAATAACAGGTAAAACATTTTTTCAGTCGATAATTTTGACCTGTTTCCTCATCCTCATCCCACACCTTTACAGTTTAGATTTACGTTGTCATGCAAAATATAACAACATTTAAAAGTTAACACACACAGTTTACACACACCTGTAAAAGAAATAACAGTATCCCAAAATATAATGAACATAGGTATGTCCTTTCCTAAAAGGTAGGCGCTACTCTTACTACTCCTAAGCAGATCCTACCTAATGAAAGAAAACATTAGTTTGTTGATAATTGTTAAAAGTTGCCACCCTCTTTATTATAAAATTGGGACTGACAAAAATATTTATAATATATTAATAAATATTAATAAATATTTCATGAAGATTAAAATACATAAATCGAAGGTTGTATGAAGATTAAATAAAACACTAAAACTTAAAGAAATATCTAAAAAGTAAAGGATTTCTTTACGAATAAAAAGATAGTCATTTCATAAGATTAGAATTTCGTTAATTTTATCGCCGAAGGACTTATCTTAGGCGTATAAATTCTGGTAAAATAGAATTGAAAAAGAACTGGCTTGTAAAGTAAAACGATCCGAGTTCTCCCACGGCAATACAAGTTGGCGATTTAGTCGATCTCAGAGGCTTTAGTTGTCAGTAAACCTGACGAGGGGTTGCTGTAAAAATGTCTTATATTTTGGCAATTTTCATGTATTTATAAAAGATTTTAGAACGTTTAAAATGGTCATATTTAACTATGACATTCACAACTTAAAACAAATTTAATTTATAATGCATTAGTCCAGAAATCATTTTAAAGATAATATAAATATTTTATTCTCAATAATTTTTTTGTTATGTACCTATTATAAAAATGTAGACATTTTTTTTTAATTAAAATACTATAAATGAAGAAAATATAATTAAGACAGGGTAAAAAAAATGAGACAAATAAAGTTGCAGCTTAATTGTTTGGTTTGGATATTTCTTACGATGTGAAAATAGAAAAATAAATTGTTAAAATGTAGTTTAGTTCACAGTTCGTTATGTAGTTGCTTTGAAATGAAAGTGATCGTAAAGTGAAATTGTGAAATTGTATAGCCTAAATATATTGCACATGGGGAATGACTCCCTGGTTTACGCTTTTAGTCTCCTACTCGACGACGGAAGACCATGGAAACATATCGCGTACCATTCCGCTGTGCCAGACCGTTAATGCCTTGCAAATGTTGTGTTCTCGAAAAAAAAATGTATACCACATATTTAATTATTCCTGTACATTCTGCTGTAGAAATTGCTGTAGAAATTTTGTGACTTCTGACCAAAAAAATCGAGACAAGTAGTTTTGGCAGTCCTCTCTTGATGTTAACCTGACAGAGCCAAAAGAATATTATAGAGACCGAAACAGGCAGCAATCCGACGTTCAGAGGTCCGGGTTATACCGCGGATGCATGAATACCTCCGAGCCAAAATCTCATAATTTTTGCTAAGTGGGTAAACATACACACATGTTGCGGATGAAAGACCTTTTCTATTGAACAATCAACTAGATACAAATAGTACAGCCAAATATTTTTTTATTACAAGTTTTTTTAGTACATAATATGTATATCCGAAAAGACTTTTTTTTCGACCTATTACATAAATATTTGAACTTAGAATTTATCTAACACCTACAGTATAGAAATCAAATAGGATTATAAAAAAATAGATAGTTCTTAAATTACAGAGATTTTAAAGCATAAAAAATTATCACCGGTTCTTCTATGGAAATATTTTTCATTTAAAATTGAAGAAGAACCAATCCATTATATGTGGATAAATAAAAACTCATGTAATGGATTTAGAAATGAATATTTCTTTGCTATTTCAATCTCTCTCAAATCTTATATTCTTTATCATTATATGTTTTATTATATTCATTATATATTTAGGGTCGGTGCAATATGTAGAGAGTATAGATTTGTCAAATGGATTTAAGACCGCCTATGGCATGATGTGAAGTCTTCTTGAAAATGTTGGTGGGACTGTTGTCACCTTTTGTATAAGTATTGTAAACACTTTATTTTAGTCTTTTAGCCGGCGGCATTAAATTGTCTTTTATTTTAAATTCTGGACTTTAAAGTACCTATATGTATGCAAATTCGTGCAAAGGGAATTGTTTGAGGGGATCTAGGATATCCGTTATGTAAATCTTCAAGTGCGAAATTCGTGTAAGATCGTTAGCCGTTATTGACTTGACTAAATTTAACACAAAAAATGTATATTTCAATAAACAGGAAAACAAAATCATATAATATTTATTCTTCGCGGTCAATAACTGTAAATAAATACCTAATGCTGTGTTCAATTGATTAAAAGAAATATTGTTAGTATACATATTCTTATCAGTTTTGGTCATCTAGATTTTTGTTTCTCCTCTTGTGTTGTTTTATTGCAAAAGAGAATAGATATATTGTTATTCTAGTCAGATATGTTAAAAAACTCTAGCAACAGCCAGTGTTGTTTATTATTTGATGGTTGGTTGTGTTGTAACACGTTTTGATACTTTGACCTAACTGTTTAGTTAGCCTTTGACCTAGCTGTTGCACTTTAATAGATATAAAGTGACATTTAAATAATCAAGACTTATGAAAAGATAATTTGAAATTATTTTAAAATAGGAATCCAAAGCAAGCTTTACTTATATATTGTTCTAGTATACTGGATTTAATTCATCATTAGATAATCTAACTACCTAAAACGCATTGGCACTGTACGATCTAATGTAAATGTATTTGTTTAAATAATAATTTACTTTTAAACACAGTTACTAAGTGCTCTGAAAATTCTTAAACGAATGTAGATATTCATTTTGTGCTACTTTTATTAAAGTATGTTATTATATGTTTAAGAGCGTTAAGGGACGATAACAAAGCGATTGTATTCGAATAAATATGTAGTAAGGTTTTATGATAACTGCTATGCCGATGAAATGGATGAATAATAAAATTAAAATGAGAACGTTTTGAAATTGTATGACATTAATTCATAATTCAGTATTGAAATGCTTGCTTATGAAGCTTAAGGTTTTATAACATTTTATACTATGACAAATAATATACCTATTCTTATAGCTCATAAAAAAGGATATTGTCTGATAGTAAATGGGTGTAGTGTACTGTAGTCACGGCTGGTTAAAAGTAGACTATGGACATCTTCAAATACTGGTATTTGAAAATAATAGATAATGGGCTTTAATTATTGATTTATTGGACTCGTCATATAAACATTTCAGATAGAATGGACGCGACGTCTAAACTATGCTAATGTCAAAAATGGAAGCTTTAATTCCAATACGTGTTTTACATTCCATAGAGAATGTTGGGATGAAGTTATTTGAACTGTTCGAATATTCGATCCCAATCTGTAATCTTGTATGCTGTGGCTACATCAAGTTCCTACAAAGACGGTTCTAAAACTTGTATATAACTTAGTTATTTCGTGTATTGCATTTCAAACTCTTCAGCTTCTAGCTTCTATAATATATATGCTCAAGTTTATGGTACTCGTTAATGTTTACGCAACAATATATACATATTGTTTCTATTGTATCAATATAATTCAATATATATCTACAATTGTATATATTTAATTACATTGATTTAATATATACATTCAATTGTATATATCATTTTAATTACCGCGGTTAAGTGCTCGTTCTCAGCACATTCGGGAATGTTGAACAAATTACTTAAAATACAATTTTTTGTTTAGATCTTGTAATATTATCATTAAAAAAAAAAATAGCACCATATTAACTTATTTTATAATATTTAAGACAAATCTGTATCATTGCTTAAGGGTTTGTCGATTCATTTTAGTTTTTTTATTTTTACTGATTTTTTTTTATTAAATACTGTGGTATAAAATTCCTTAGTGGACTTTGCTACCATACCATGATGTGGATTGTTTTCCTAATTAAATAAAATATTCGCAAAATATTTGTAAATTATATATGATATTATTTTATGTATGTATTATATATTATGTAGATTATAATTCAAATAGAAAATCTTATTTATTCAGTGGACGCTATTGGTTGATTCTGTTGATGACATATGAATCAAAAAGAAAATTATTTATCACTTTTGCCTACCGTTATATTGAGTCAAGAACGGTAAAAATTTTAAGTACAAGTCTTTTCTGTGTCTAAAATAAAGCTTAATGTATTATTAATCTTATTATTCTCCCTCTTGAGTCTAGATCACAAGAAATAAGAACATTTATAACATTATTTCAAAGCAATGTAAAAATTGAAAAATAGCTGATTATTATTGACATTACAATGATTTCATAGTAAAAACAGTAGCTTCGTATTTTTTAATCAATGTTTTTCATACTTAGCTTAAAGTTATATGAATAATGAACCGTTTATTTTGAATTTTCGATGGCGCAGATTTTAGATGTATGTTAACTTATGACAATTTAATTAAATCATAGGAATGTTTATGAATGCAGTTGTAGGAATTTTCAATAAATAGTTAAATTTATGCAATGACATAATACAATAAAACGAGTGAGTTTTCATTGACCCTTCATATATAGATTTGTATTGAATTTGCTTCTATTTATATATCCGACTTGTTTGCTCTTAAGTGTACTAAATTATTGTAAAAAAAAAGCTATGATATATATTCATATATTTGGATATTGATACAGCTCATAATGAAGAAAAATGTATTTCATGATATTATTTTTAGTCAGGCATTACATTTCATATTATCAAAAAGATTTATACTGCATGCATCCATTTCAGTCTCAAAGAAAATTCTATCATCATATATATTTAAAAGATAAGTTAAATTGATCAAAGACATTTAGAATGAAATATTTCTTGGAACCATTTCAGACCACTATTTACTCCCTCATAACTCAAAAACCATTTAACATAACCATGTGAAATTATATCCATATATTGACACTCGCAAGATACATATGTGCTCCAAACTTTAGAAAAACACCTCAAAAGTTTATTTAGACCAAAAATCACTGATTGACCTATAGATAAAAGCTTTAACAAAGTTCAGATGAGTCGGTCTTTTTAATATGCTTTTATTATCTTCGGATGTAATTATCTTTGTAACGGGTACGTGATCTTGAACTTTTAATTGTCGGATTAATTTTCATTTATGTTATATACCTATTAAGGATATTTCAATATTTTATAAAAAAAAGTACTTAAGAAACACGTTTTTACAAAAAATCCAACTAAAAAATAAAAAAATAATAATAGTAATGAAAAAAAAATAATAAAACAATTTTTAACTGTATGCGGAGGAAGTTCCAAAGTCTCGTAGAAAGTCGT
Source organism: Napeogenes inachia (assembly GCA_959347355.1). NCBI lineage: Eukaryota > Metazoa > Arthropoda > Insecta > Lepidoptera > Nymphalidae > Napeogenes > Napeogenes inachia. Next base: position 15,414,065 of record OY365791.1, on the reverse strand, counting down.
ACAAAGCAAAAAAGTTTCACTTCCACATTCTAGAGTGTTTGAATGGTTTAATGAGGTGTATAGTATTACTGAAATTCATGGAAAAAATAGTGCTACAGTTTGTAGATCTAAAAATGTATCAATAAACAAAAGATATAATTCCATCTGTTTCTTTTTAACTATACCAATATATATGTTAGTTTACTTTGGGGTTTCAAGCTTCCTTTATGTTTTTAAAAATGCTTTATTTTTCATTATCTCTTGGACTTATAATTACATTGTTTAATATTTTGTTTATAATGATAAAAAACTGATGTTGATGACGCTATATTACGACTATACATAATTAACTTAAATACAATATAAAAAAAATAATATGTACTAGCAATTAAAGGAATTAAAAAAAATATGAATATTATCTTACAGTATTTGTTAATGCTATTTATTTTGGAACCAACGCAAGATGTTCTAAGTTATAAAATGAGATCATTATGCTATGGGACGCAGAGTTTTAATGAAAACTAAAAGTTGCGACAATAAATTTATTGCAACTGTATTAAAACGTTGCACATAAAGTTAGCAGAGTTGAGATTGTCGCAAAGTTCTAGAGGTGTATATATCTACATTACTTACTTATTAGATAGCAAAAACATAAAACAGAAACTTCTTGGAAAATGTTATACAACTTCTTAGAAAACGATACATTTGATTAGTTATTAAATATATATAATCATCATATAAGTCATACAAATTTTTAACTTCTTTAATTAAAATAATGTTAGTCGTATTATGCTTACTTAAATTTTAAATATATATGAAATGAATAATAAGTCATCAACATCAATCAAGTCTTTGAACTTTGTCTACGTTCCAAAACAGATTAAATTTAGAACATAAAATGTATTATCTTAATATCAAAAAATGATAATCCTGAATTTATAAAGTATATTAAAAAAATGATACTATTTGTGGAAATGGAGGTTTCTATTATATATTACAGTAGGTATAATAAAGGTAAATGTGATTTATTTTACTAGAATGTCCAAAAATACAACTCCTGCAAAGAAACCAACCTATTTATAAGTGTTAGTAAAATAGCGATAGCGTCCTCGCCAAAGTCATATAATGTTCTCTTCTCATTTACGTCGGGTTTATATCTACACTAATAGTCTTATAAATATATTTAAACTAGTAAGCCTGTATGTAGGAGGTAATTTTCAGAAGCACTTAGCAAACTTTGAATACCCTTTTACATACATTTAAAGTTAGATACACTATTATAATGGACCTAAACTATATATTACAAAATTACGTTTTTAAGATGTATGGTCCCTGCGGTCTTATATGTCAGTGATATTAGAGGTCGCCACAGAGATCATACTTTTGTCAGGAACAGAATATTCTGTGTTTGTAGTTTCATTGATTCACAATACATTTTATGTTATGTGACGAGACGAGTGTATTGACGTGACAACGTCTTAAATTAGGTTAAGCTGGGAGTCATTTATGAAAAAGTGTAACGCCCGGTAACGTAACGATGAGTCGCCGAACGAGAGAGAGGCCCGCCGAATGCCTTGCGTCTCTCTCCCACTCAAACATGATCGGTCCGCCGAGCAATGTTTTGATTTTCAAATTGATTCTTTAAAATTACAAATATTAAGAAAAAGTGGCAGATATAAGAAAACTTGATTTAAAATGTGTTGAGCAAGAATTTTAACATCTAATTTAAGTAAATGTTTTAATTTTCAACTTCATTATTTACAATTACAAATTTTAATTAATTTCAAATTTATTTAGCAAAAATTTGAACCTTCGATCTGAATAAGTGTTTTGATTTTCAAATAAATTCTTTAAAATTAAAAATTTTAAAATATATAAAATCAGAAGTGACGTCACATAACATTATCTGTACTTATTATTATTTAATATGTAGGCCAGTACATGTGACCATACTTGGTAGACACAATTGGAAATAGTATTTTTTTATAACTGAAAAAAATAAATATATAAAATACTGGTAGCAAACAATAACTTCAATGATCGATATCTCCGCAAGTAATTGATGTATCGAAAAAGTCTGTAAATAAATTTTGTAAAAAATAATAACATCAATAATATAATATAAAATAAATAATATATAAAATGATTTTACGTGACAACGTTTTCATCGTCCTATCCTCAACAAAATCACTCAAATTATTAAAATATTGTGCAATTTAATAATATTCATATCAATAAATATTCTACCGAGAAAAAGACGTGGTCACGTAAATCTTCGCCCGTAAAACCGACTTTACAGGCAACCATATTTTTTTTTTTTATAAAAGAAAATATTTGTGGGCAATGTAAAAAGTTATGTGTAAACATCATTATCAAGAAATCATACAAATAATAATTTTGGAAACCATTATAAAGTAAAAAAAGTAAACATTTATAAAAACAATAAAAATTACAAAGTATAGTATTTTTTATAAAACTTATTTAGATTTTTATTGTTCAACTCGAGAAATAAAAATTTAACTTGGTGAAAATTCTATTATAAAATATAACCTAGGAATAGACTGTTGAATGAGAAAATATGTTTTCGGGTTATAATGCAAACAACATTCACTTGGGAACACTTGAGGCTTTTAATTTGTAACGGGCAGCGTGCTCATAGTGAGTCTAGATATGAATTAGAATTTATTAATAATAAAAGTATTGGTGGAATATCTTAAGCTGACACGTATACGGAACTGAGACAATGCATTGAAAACAACAAACGAAACGAAATAGAAACCATAAAACAATCGAATAAAACGTCCTGTCATTTATAAAATACGATCGGAACGGGTACGACATATTTATGTCGTGCGTTGTATTAGATATAATACATTTTACAAGCTTTTGTATTTAAAAATCATGTTGCGATCACACAAAATATTTTTATACGTTTTATCATATTTTTACAGTATGTTTGGCTTCAAATGAGTTTTTGAGCTTTTCTATGTCTTTAAAAATAACTTTATCTTTAATAAATTATAGATAAAATATTTTTTTCAATATAAGACAACCTAAAAATAAACTACATAAATAATAATGTATTTTGTAGACAGACTTGTTTAAATTAAATTATTTCGTTGCTAATATATGTAATTCCTATTGCATGTTTACTTATTTATCTTTATATTAATTAGTTCTTTCATGTTACATTTTATGGAATATAAAAGTAGTATTAATACTTTTTAAATACTTTCTAGCTTCTGGACTGGTATGTTTTCGGACATAATGTTTTCATCATAATTAATTTTAATTAATTCGGACATCCACATGGAATAGAATAGTTTTCTTAATAGTTTCAATTTTGATGGATAGAATTTAAAGTTATTATAATTCATTCAAACATTTCATTAAAAATAATTTAATAGATTTTTTTTTACAAAAAATGTTTACTGCACAAACATGTTGAAAAGAGTTATTTTCTGATAATTGTATAGAAAGTTAAATGATGCTGGTATTGCAAATGGAAATAGGTGAAGCAAACGCTCGCATAGTGAATGGATCTGCTCATTCGAGAATTCCAATTTGAAAATATCGAGAACAAACCCAATGCAAATACAGACATGCATGCGGGAATACTTTTAAAATTTAAATATTTCTTTTTACTTGTAATTCAAACGTACTTGAAAGATTACAACATACATAACATTCTTTCTATTGTTACGATAAGGTTTTTTATCCCCTGTATAGTCCAAAATTTTGCTTTTATTTTTGTACGAAAATGACAAAAAAAGTCAAGGTATTTTTTTTAAAATTAAATATCTTCGCCCTATTATTCCAATAGGGCTTTAATAATAAACTCTTCGAAAACAAAACAAAAATTAATAAGACCGTCCAAAATGGTTCTGACGTATTGATATAACTATATTAATATATCGAGATTAACTGATATGAATATCGTGAATATCTTTATATTGTATGTCTTTTCTTAAAATACATACCACTCTAGTATACATGAAAGGTTATCGAACTCAGTAAGAATAAAGTATAAGATGTATTTTGTTATATATAATTATATATTGACTCAGACTACAGGTGCAATATTAGTCACGCTAGGATGTCACGCAACTCTTAGTACAACACTTAACGTAGCTTAGAACAAAGAACTTGAATTTATTATTGGATGGTATACAAGTACAAAATTCATTCTAGAAGATTGATAAATTTATAGTTTTACAGGTGATCATTAAAAATATGAAGGAGGTAAAATCTTAATTTTTCTCTTATAATAATTAGTCATTATGCAGAAATGATGAGGTAACAATGGTTCAGCGTTACAAAATTAATATTTTATCTTAAAATCATTTTTATTATGCGAAATGTAGGTTTTTGATGTGCAAATGATACATTTTTGTTGAATAAATTTTAACATTAATAATGAGAAAGCTTTTAAATGCCAACAAAAGAAAACATTAATAACCTTAGTTATTTGCATAATTTAAAATGCAAATATTAACGAAGGTAATTTTGCAAACATTAACGAAAATTATAATATAATTTTACAACATTGCTATTAGAAAATATTAATAATAATATTTATTGGACACATGAAAAATCATTATTGTATAACAAATTTATAACAAAAATTAAAAAAAAACCGATACAAAAAGTCCTCTAAAAAGAATAAAAATATTATTATTATGTACTTATTGAAGTCGTTGCGTCGGGGGACCGTTGTACGTACGTTGATGATAGTATCTTTTTTACGAAGTTAATCATTGAGGACTTAGATTATATGATTCGATATCGTAATTTCTTTATTTGTCTTGGTAACTTACTTGCATTTTAATTTCTTCCTTTATGAAAAGACGGAATCCACGGAACGCTAAGAAGCTTCCTTTCTGTTTGCTTGTTGCATAAGTTTGACCTGTCGATCTGTGTGTTAGTAGCAATGTAGCGGCCAAATGCGTGGATGGATTTGAATGCGGTTTTTTTAATCGAAAGCTACGGTTAACGAGATGGTTCTTACCTATGTTTGTTAGAAATAGAAACTGTCGGATCCAAGATATTGACGTTCTATTGGTGCGGGTGAAAGGTTCTTATGCAATACTAGCTGCTCCCAGCGGCTTCGCCCACGCTAGGTAGGAAAAAAGCTTTGTTATGTAGGCCAAAAGGTTTTTACACTTATTTACTCATGTTGCGTCATACTGCGTCCACGTAGACTGTAAAAAATATATTTATATGGCTTATGATCGTAGTCATAAAGAGTCACGGGCAACAGCTAGTGATAATATAAATCCCTTCATCATAGTGTTATTAGTGATTGTAAATCGTTTTAACACTAAATGTTTTATTTATTAATATTCGTATATATACTATACTTAATACATTTATAATTTATTACATTGTCAAAATTTTTATGCGGATCCTAATTTATTTTCGCAATAAGTATAATCTATGTTCATCAGGGGCATAATGTTGGATACATTTTTTTATATCGATCCAATAGTTTTGGAGCCTATTCAATTCAAACAAACAGACAAATCTTTAATTTTTAAATAAAAGGATAAATTGATAGAAATACTTAAACAACTGAAAATTTGTGTGTCCGTAGGTTCATTTAGTACAATAAAGAAACCAGTAACATAACGTTAAAAAATTAAGAACAGGGGTACATTAGTAAATATGAATCTTCAAAAAGTTTTTTGTTCATGACCTCATTATGTAACAAAACAACATTTAAAATAAGGTAACTTACATCAATTTGTTTTTTACATCAATAAGATTACAGTTACAGTAACAATGAAAATAAGTGGAATAATTGGAGAAGTTTTAGAAAGTTTTTACATTTTATTACGTTGTTTATAGATTCGATTCTAATAGAAACAAGGACGGCAGAAAATTTTGCTGATAATTTACACTTTTATGATATTTCACGAAATGTTCCTTAAAATAGCATGACACAGTATATAGGTATAAAAAAAATTCAAAGGTTTGATAATGCCATCGAAACTATACCTTCTACATAGTTGTTGTAGCGTGTTGCATGTAGTAGGACTGAGGAAGACTTCCTCTAATTAACCCAACAGCACTCACGAGTCACTTTCCCGCGCGTAATTACGACTGCGAGCGTAGCCCTGTTGACATAAAATACCTCCCAGTTTGTAGTTAGATAATTCGAGGTCTGGTAACTCGTTATGATATCAACTTCCTTTAATGTAGATATTATATTAGTCTAGTTCTAGTTTTGATAAATATAATATAGCAATACAATCGCGTTATCAGTAACGCTTTGTGAATTACCTTATTTTAAATGTTGTTTTGTTCCGTAATTACGTCATGATTAAAAAGCTTCTTGTAAATTCATATTTACTAATGCATAGAACAGGGGTTCTTTATTTACTACTAGCTGACCGGGCGAACTTCGTACCGCCTTAGCATTGCAATGATGCACTACTTTATTTTGTATAGCTGACCTATCTTAGGTATGAGTACCTATTCAATTTGAACTGAATCCTCCATATAAAAATGAATCCATAATTCCCTGGTCTCGCTATTCCTGAAAATGACTACTAATTTTACATTAAATAAAAAACAAAATATATATTTTCATAATAGTGTTTATTTCTTAGGATTCAATAATTTCACTAATATTTTTACAAATCGCTATTGAACAACTTTGCATTTTTATTTAAACACTAAGCTCAATACGACGCTCTTTCATCAATATATTCTATGGCTGTGAATGACATTGACATTTGTTACTCGCGTTTTTTAAAATATGCTAAATTAAATGTATATTTTTCAATATTTCTGAGAGATTTTCTTAATATTTTTTTCCGTAAGAACCTTCTCCTAATAATAACAAATACAACAAAAAAAGAATTAGTGAAATCGGTCCAGCCATTCACGGGTGATGCCGTGACCAAGGGAAACGGGCTTCATTTTTATATATATAGATTAGCAATCCATTTACTGATACATTATAATAAACTATATAGGAAATATATATAAAAATAAATGGTAAAAAAAATGCTGAGTACAAATGATAATAATACTTTATTTCTACAGAAGATAATATAACCCTAAACCAGCAAGCAAAAAATGTTGTATAAAAACATGCTAACAGAGACGAAGCTCTTCGTGTTGCTTGGTGTGCAAACGGAGCAACGGAGCACTTACTCAGTTGGGACCTCGTCTATACCGGTACACACGGTGTGTGTCTGTATGTTGTGTGGTGTCACTTATGCCTACGCGTACACGTTATTACCTACTGTGAACGCGTCGTCGGGGTCAACGAGTAACGACTTGGGTCTTCTTTTTTTGACTAAAGTAGTCTTACGTGGTCTATACACTGCGGCGTCAGCCACCAGTGGGTTCGGGTGTCGCTCAGCACGTCCAAAGTACTTTTGGGAAAGCCCCTTGAAGTACTGAGCGATGGTCGGAAGGTAGCGATGGTCGGAAGGTAAACATATATAAATGTATATATAATATTATATAACTATCGTAAGTTTGAAAAGAGATACTGCTGGAAAATGTCTATCAACTTGTATAAGTATCTTAACTTATTAAAAAAAATGTAAGTTAAGATTGTATAATAAACCGACATATTTAGATAATAACAGATGTTTGATGAAATTAATTTCTTTTGTTGAAACTTAAAAGCTTTCTCATTAATAAACGTTAAAATTTACTCTAAAAAAAATTTCCATTTGCACATCATCTACATATTGCATAATATTAAATTGATTATTAAGAAAAAAATATATTTTGTAACGCTGAACTATTATTATTTCATCATTTCTACAAAATGACAAATTGTTATAAGAAAACAATTAAGATTTTGCCTCCTTCATATTTTTAATGACCACCTGTAAAACTATCAATTTAGCAAACTCCTAGAATGAATTTTGTACTTTTATACTATTTAATAATAAATTCAAGTTCTTTGTTCTCCTCTCTTGATTGTTGTTTTTATAAGGATTAAAAAAACTTTAACACTTCCGTTCTCGTCACTTATTGGTAAAATCGGTAGCCCTTCATATTTATACACCCCTTTTTTAGGAAATCACTTGAAATTGAAATATTAGTTTAAAAGTATAATGATTTTTGTATCTGTCCACACATGTTAAGTAATTTGATAAATTAATTACTTATCCTTAGTTCTGGAAATGTAAGACTGCTGAGATCTGTTTACTTTTTTTTTACTATGAAAAAGGAACAAATCTGTTTCAACTAGCTATAAATATTTACTTAATTATGTTGCAATGATTGATGAATATTTTCACTGTCACGTTATATTTACAACTTTAAATAAAAGAGAAGGAGATATTAAACTAGACAAACAATTATTTCTAGACTAAACTAGTGATAGTCAATAAACCTTAGTTCGTAAAAAGGGTGGCTAGAAATAGAAGATTGACGTGAATCTCAGCTCAAAATATAACGAAGGTTTTTATAATTTGAATTAAATTAAAAATATCACAAGGTTTTCAATGACATATGTGTAAATACCTTAAGTGAATAGTATTCTTATTATTATTCTCATTCTCCTCATCATTTGCACTAAAAAATATAACTCCTTTCTATGTCTAGGATTTTAAAAATTACAATTTAATTAACCATGTCTTACAAAAAGAACAACTTCAAAGCATGAAGGTTAGAACTCACATGTTTTATTTTCATATCAAATTATTTTTCTTTTATAATACTTTATTTTGTAGGCTTCTCATGTAGTATTTAATTGCTATGTGAATTTAAAATAATTTGACCAACTCAGCTAGTAACATACCTATATCTTGTTACATTGTTTCATTTGAGGTCCGGTTGTAAAATGGATTCATTTCATCAAGTAAGGTGGTGACACCTCGTGAAGAAAGACAAATTTTGGCAACATAATTTAATTGGCAGCCCACTTTGTTACAAAGATGGGGTGATTTCAATGACAAAGCCCTCTATTACCTCGCAAATAGGGTTGTTAATGGATTTCAACCCACACACTGTACGTAGCAGGGCAGAATAGAATATTATTTAGTAACTATTTTGACATAAATATATTACAATAATATAATATTTGTACAATATATTTAATATATTAAAATAGGTATCATCTTATTATTGGTATCATAAGATTAAAATATTTTTTTTGGATCAGACTTTTTAATAATGTAAATATTGTTTGTTAATCTAAGGGAGGCTCATTGTGTTGGCTGCCTACCAGATGACCGACAGCGAATACCGAGGTGATTTGGATTCGGGTTTAGGGTTAACGCAAAATGTATTGTAAAAGTACGGATATTATATCTTTTTACTATTTGTAACATTTTAATTATAGAGTCACAATATACACTTTGAACTTCGTATTGAATTTCTTTCTGAGTTTCTTTTTAAATATGAAATAACACTCAACATAATTGTTACGAATTTCATTTCGCTGTTATGTTTCGATTCAGTTTTTAAATAATTCATCAAATAATCTACGTAGCATTCCGCTGCTTCGACTTTTAATAAATTTTTAAGAATAATTTGGCTTAGATTTATAAAAGATAACGAACAATAACAAGTAATAATAAGAAGCTATAAAAATATAAGAACTAAAATGTTACACATTTGTTTGTAAAATCAATTAAGAGTTCAATGTTCCATTATATTCGTTATTTAAAATGTTTGATAGGTTAGATTTTTGATACGGTACCACAAACAGATACTCAGATACACACGTCAAAATTATAACATTCTTATTCTTGGGTGGGGGGTTAAAAATAAGATCAAATTTATCGTTATCTCCATCTTTGCTGGCTCTGTGCAAATACCTCCCTGGCTATCTAAAGCTAAATTAAATCTAAAGCTAAATTATGATTAAAATTACTTTTCAGATCTACTTGCCTTATGAAACTCGGAATATTAACAATTGGATTTAATATTTCCGCAACGACTACTTTTATAAAGTTATTACAATCTATACAATTTTGTTTATACATATTAATAAAAAAAGGTATTGGAGAGATGTATATTGTTGTGTAGGTTTGACCGTAGTAATCTTTGAAACTAGCTGTCATTTTTTAAAAAAAACATTTAGGACCTTTTTAATACCTCTAGTACCTAACAACTAGTAGCGCTATTTAAAAGATACAGCAAATATGTAGATAATATCTCTTAACCTCCCGGATCTAATAATTAGTCCCGAAATACCAAACGTGTTTCGGTAGTCATCTTACAGTGTATATACCTATACCTCTGTTTATACACCTACTTATACATTGTGCACATCACATCATACACACACTTTGTACACATCTTTATTTAGTGTTTATATATATCTATGTGTATCTATAATCATCGAAAAACTAAAAAAAAATACTACAGAAATGTGTCTCGTTATTGTAGAAACATTAATTCCACAAGTAATGCTTCCCGTTTGAATGAGTCAAAATGTTAGAAGCGGGATCGTAAGGCGCCATACATCTTGTGACTTGTCTTAGTTATGTTCTGAACACATTTGTCTACGTACGTTCCCAAAGGATTCCAAAACATTTGCGTCAGACATGCAAATTTCTATTTATTTTTAAACGTTTTTATAACATAGCACAGTTGTCTAGTTAATAACTAAATTTTATAACTTATTATAATTGTATAAGTTATTATAAGTTTGGAAGTGGATAAAATTTCAAATTAAATAATATTTTCTTATTCATATTATATAATTCTTATATAAAAATAGAAAACATTGTTTCACTCTCATTAATAAAATTACTTTTAAAATTACATATGGTACTTTAATATTGTTATCTCAAGCTTTTTTTGTTCAATCCATATTATTCTTAATGAAACACACTATATGTTATATATATTAAATAAAAAAAATAATCATTATTTACATTTACTATTTAATTGTACTATTAAACTTTAAATCAAGTAATATACCACAATTTGATAGAATACTCTTTATTACATACAATTGAAAGTAAGCTCTTATGAAGCGCAAATTAAAACAAAACGAATTATACTCGTTATATGCAGAATTTCTACCCAGTAATAATATTTCTATATAGTCCTAATATTAACATTACAACATTTAAAATATAAAATTTGAGATCTTAATTAATTTAATTGCTTTTATTAATAAACACTAGTGTTAAACTGATATTTGTCTTCTTCGCCTTACCTCTGTCTATTCGAATGTCAAAAACTGTAAACTTATTTAAAAAATCTGTGAAGGAGCACTTTTTAACTAATGACAATTAAGACGAATTAAGTATAATAATATAAAAATTCTATTATATTCTTATTTACGTACTACTATTATTATGTTATCAATCTCCTGGTATTTATAATATATGGTTTAGTTTATTATATCTTATTTTAATTAATATTTATGATAATATTTATGATGATTCTACGTATTAATGTGTAGCTATTTGTATGTATGTTTGTTATTTTTAATTTATGCCACCTCCCTATATCACTCTGTCTTTTAGGTCTGTTCTAACCCTAAGGTTGCCTGGAAGAAATCGCCGCCAGGCGATAAGGCCGCCTTTGTACAACATAATATATAATTGTCTATGTAACCTTTTTTTTTTCTTCTTTTATTTCTGTTTTTTTTGTGTGGTGTACAATAAAGAATAAAGAATATTTGTGATAATTAGTTTTTAGTTAGAACATGCAATTGCGAAAACTATGAACATATAATAACTTAAAATGTAAAATATAACTTGTGTGTAAAACTTCAAAAGTTATTGAATTGAAACGATTTCTTGTAACCAAAGTTATATGTCTGTATTAGATATATGTATATAGTAATTATCATTAGAACTACTAAAAAAGTTACTTTTGTAAATTAATTTGTTTCTAAACGAGCATTTCCAAAGATTCTATACGGGAGAAGTCACGGACTACAGCTAGAGAAAATATACGTTTGAATTGATTAATTTATAGGCCTTATTATTTTATCATATTCTTTTAGGCCGCCGCGCTGTTCTAATACATATTGGTTTTCGTTTATAACCTTTCTCATTTAAGTTCATTATATTCTATTAAACAATTCAGAAAAAGTTATAACTGTGTTCATAGATTATTTTTATGAATATAGTAATAACATTTGATATTTTAAATAGATTTATCATATAATGATTTATAATTCTAATATTGGATTGCTGAAAATACATTTCTTATTATCTTTCATTATTATAATATTACTCACTTTTTAATTTAATAAATATAGTATTGCCTTGGGAAACTATGCATAAATAACTGAACTCGTCAGTCATATTAAGGTGTCGAGGGACACGTAGGTTTGTTTCAGCTGTAGATCAAACCTTCATTTACTGACCCCACTTTAATATGTGTGGCATATTTATTTTATGTAATATATTTTATTCTGTCGTTCATTTTTATTACAAAAAAGCGAACATGATCTATAGAACTGAAATTTTGCTAGGAGTAAAAAATAAAATATTTTGGAGATTTGTTTGTTTGGGGACCTTTAAGAGCAAGATAACCCAAAACAATGGTTTTTCATATGGAATATATTGTAATATTCCTCACTTAACTTTTAGTGTTTATTTCATCTAAATCGGTTAAGAAATAAAAAAGTTACGTCAATTTATGTCAATCATGTAATAGGTACCATTCAAATCATATTATATTCTATACATGTAATAAATCTGTTGACTGTAGAGGAGTCGTCTTTGTACATTGAAAATATTAAAGAAAATATACGAGGATATGAAGTGTTAACAGAAATCAGAATCCATTTTCAACATTTTTTAATTTTTTGTCTGCTTATCTGTTTGTCTTTTAGTTTTGCACGTACACGGAAAAAAATACCTAATTTCAACTTTTGTACATAGAAATTGAGCGTCCCTCTGAGCAACATTTAGTTTTTAACTTTCCTTAGACACTCTTTACTCTATCAAAAGATGTATTTATTTAAAGTGCTCCAGAAATCTATCTTTATACATGTAATAAAACTATAACTGATCGTTGTCTATGCATGTAAAAACTTTTAAAAATTCATAATGAGGGACATTTATTTAAGCAAGAGAACCAAAAACAATGTTTTAATTAAAATAAAATTAAAATTGTTTTTTTTTTATCGATAATAAAAATGTGTCTGACCCTCTTCTACTCCATTAGTTATATTTTTTAGATTACAAAAAGAACTAATTTGTTAATTCCTATACATACCTACCTAGTTTATAAAACCAACAATGCTATCAACACAACTAAATTTTAACTTACATTAAGTTAACATTGCATGTTAATAAAAATAAAATAATTTAATTTTCGAGGGTAAAGATAACATCCGATTGAAGATTTGTAACGTCAATATTACTTTAACACACATAAAACTCACTCTTTTTCTGTCCTTATCCCATTTATTTTGGGTAAAGGCAATATGAAAATTTATACATATTGCAATCGATTGGATAAAGTGTTTAGGACCGGCCTCCTGCTGATGTCAACCCTATTTAGGAGGACATCTTGACGTGATATCAGCGAAGTTTCTGATAGTGCAGTGTGGTATTTACTTATAAGTTTTGTCTCTTAAACCGGCACTCTCGGCCTCGGCATATGAAACTATCAAATTATGTAAGGATCAAATTATCAAATCATGTTGCAGTTTTTTCTTGCAATGAGGGTTACTCATATCACAATCACATAATACTGTAATTTTCCAATGAGACTGAGTCACTTATTGCTAATCCTCTTTAAGGTATTATTATCACTTCGGTAAAGTACCTATAAGTGAGGTTCTGAAGTTTTCGATTTTTATGTTTTAGTAAGCTTAATTCTTTAATTTTTTTAAAGTTTAAGTTACATTTAACTTAAGATTCCGCGAGCAATCCTTTAAAAAAATCCAAAACCCTGTTTCCAAATGATTTTTGAACACCCACCATACAAAAATATCAGAAAATAAAACTTAAAACATTTTTCCAAAGTGTTAAGTGGTAGATGATATTAATTCGCGAATCACATAAAAAAAAATAATACCAACGTCAATACATATACCTAATTTTTATATATTTTTTTGCTTTCAAAACTTTTTTGACATGTAATAAATAAAGTGTTGAAACCCCGGTAGTAAATGTAAATTAAGCATACCCTAATGTTATTTCACTTTTAAAATTATAATAAGACTACATTCATTAAGATGATAGATTCATGCATTTAACAACTACATTATCATAACAACTACATTATCATAGGACTTAGATGATAGATAGGTTTCATTTACTACGAAAATATCAGAACACTAAATATTTTATACATTCCCTCTTTTGTTTTTTTAACAAACTTATACCAAATGCGATATTTTTTAATAACTCATATTCTATTTTTTTGCACTCTTTAACAAATTTTAAAAATTATAAATAGTTTAAATCTTTGATTGATCTTAACCAAAAGAAAAATTTAAGTTTTAACTGAACTATGTAAAACCGTAAAGAGCTTGTCGCCTTATCATGACAGAGAAAAATTAAGAAAAAAACCACAAAATAGTTTTCATTTTTGAGTTCATCCTGGCAATGAGATGACGTTAGTACGCATTTTTTTCTTTTTGTGATACGTTTAGTCTGAACTGAAAACCGAGTCTGATCAGTTAACTGAAATAAATTCACTAAAAATACCTTTTTCTAAACCATCCGCTATTTCATCAGATAGTGAAAGATCGCAATATTGATAGAGATAACGTACATAAATAAGTATACAAAATATGATAAAAGAAGAATTTGCAGACGCATAAGACATACGTTTTTAAGTAAGTATATTTTGTGAAAGCATGCACAAATAAAATTGAAATTCTTGTAAATTTATAAGCTGTTTGAAAGTAAATTTACTTTTTATTTTCGTCCCTTGCATCTTGATTAAAAAATATATCTTAAATTATCATAAAATAAAAAGACAGACCAAGTAAGTTAAGTAAAATTAAATACGTAAATAAATTAAATAAACACCATTCATTGTCAATATTTTGTAAATAAACACTTCCATTAAGTAATTATTTGTGTATTTAATGTAACACCAGCTTGTTAACATACTTTACAAACTTTTGTTGTAATTACCACTATATACTGAGTTACTCAGGAGCTTAATATTTCATACAATATTTTTTCGTATTATTATTATTTACTATAATATTATTCTTAAAATATACTATCCTAAAAAAATCATTAATCAAAAAACATTACGAATAAAATTATATGCGTTTAACACTTAGTTAATTTTATAAACTATTGAACGTACATAACGTTTACAATTATTGATGCCTTGACTCGCTTATTTATGGTGATGGGGAAATAAATGAACTGGCAAACAGAGAATTAACAAAGAGTGATTGAATAGTAACGATCTTTGGCTTGCCGAGCATTGGATTCATATAATTAATATACAATATGTATAATATCTCTATGATTGGATTGCGTCGTTGGGAAAGTCGACGACTTGAGTCTATGCATAGCGCCAGAGAAAACTTAAATACCCCAGATGGAAAAAGTGGGTGCTGCTCTACACTACAAAACGGTTTTATCTGTAGCGATCTACTTAGTTAAAAGTAAATAATTTTTTAATGTTTTATTACATAATTCCATAAATATTGTAAACTTATATTTTCAATGCCATATACGCTTCAAAAAAGAGATTATTTATAATTCTAAATCTAATCAAAATATAAGTGGTAAAGCATGTATTTTCATAAATATATAAAATAAATTAACGAATATATAATAAATATTATTATTATTTTTGTTTTCTTATATTTTTTATATCATTGCACGAATACGACATCGAATAATTACCTAACATGGTCTTTATTCTTATTTTAAAATATAAACGTGCAAAAATAAAAAGCAAAAGTTATATTGTTTGACGTTAAACAGTATCGTTTGAATAAACATTCTCATACACTATTCATGGGTTTCGTTTAACATAATATTGTCTCAAATAACGCTAGGAATAGCAGGATTATTGTTATAGCAGACCATTTATGAGTGTGATTTGTTCATGGTATCAAAACGATAAATGTTTTTTAATTAAACAAAGAATAAAGTTATGTATAGACTATCCATATTATATTATATAACTTAAGTTTTTGAAGACAAAATTTAGGCGTAACAAGATTATTTTTTTTCTTGTATCCGGCTCTGTTTATGTAAATTAATCAGTATTTTGCTCGACGAGTTTCAAACCCATTCGGGGCTTCTATTAATGAACTCATAGCATGGCGGAGTATCGTCGTGAACTGTTTGTTATATAAATAACAATAACAGTAATAATAACATCACTGGACAAATTACATATGTTGTAAATACCTTGGGCAATGTTAAATGTGACTGTGCTACTATAAAATTATCTACAAATAATATATTATAGCCATATTATTGTCGCCAAAACTTAAGAAAAGAGAGTATATCAATCCCTCATCACATTTAGTGACAAATAAAGCCTCTGCGATCGGCTAAATCGAAAATTTGCTTTGGCATGGAAGAACTCGCATTGTTTGCTTTACAAGCCAATCCTTTATTTTAATCGAACCAGAGTTTACCCAGTAGGTATTTTAAAAAGCTCTTTGTGACAAATTTTACGACTGGCCAGTCTTAAAAAGTCTTTTTTGTTTAAGAAATTAAGACTATATATTATATTATATATATTTTGTCTCCGATATTTGTAAAATAAGTTATACTACAAAGGAAGATGGGTGATGTTACATATAGGTACGTATTTATAAACTGAAATAATTGTTCGAGTAATAAAAACATTATGACAAAAACTATACCTACAGTTAGCTTATATTGAGATAATAAGTTAGCTACTATTTCAAATTAAAATTAATAATTATAAAACGGAGAAAGAGGTCATGATAATATAATAGCGGTAAGAGTAGTCTCATATTCACCCTTTTCTCATATACTAAACGATTTCTTTAATACAAACATATCCATGGTTTATATGATGAAGATAAATATTGAATGAAACATTCATCAACGCAACCGGAATCCGAAACTAAATAATTCTTACATCTCTCTGCCAATAAAAATATCGTGTCGTATTCGTTTTGATAATAATCGCAATCATTTATCATTCTCATAAACTACTAGCAATCAAGTGGACTGTCAGCTCGTCTGAATTAACACTATTGTTTGTGTGGTTATACTTTGAAAACATTTACATACTATAATTATCCGAATTGAATAAGGTGGGCAAACAACGTAGAACATTTATTGTTATACTAATCGTTAGTTTGTTAGCCATATTAATAACGTCCGGGGACAGTATACCCAAAGGTTATACTGGCTAGTTTTGACAGTGATTTTTTGTTTTATATTATCATTTTATTAAAAAGTTCTTGCTTCAGTAAACATTATTTACAGAGATTGTGAAAACAGTCGTAGATTTAGTATTATTTTATTCATATGCAAAGTTAATATAATTTCAACACTTCAATAAAAACGGCTCAGACTATCGATATCGGATATAAATATTGGAATGAGTAATCATTTTATTATTGTGACATACTGCAGTTCTGTTGTAAATCCATTCAATATAAATATTGTAGTGGTTATTTATGTACATAAATATGTTTCTGTAAATATATGTATTTCTGTAATGTAAAGTACATAAAAATATTTAATATTATATGTTATTTAATATTAACATAAAAAGTAAGCTATTATTTACAACAGTTCGTTGATTTTATTTTAAGCTAGCGACATCCTTTACAGAAAGGCTAATTTCGATAAGTATCTACCTAAATAGGTAGTACAAATTTAAGCCACCTAACACCTCTCTGAAGTACATAGGTGATCTCTGGTACGGATTCAAAGGCAGACAATAATAAGGCAAAATTGTTTGAAGATTAGAAGTGTCTCTTATTCCTGTCATTATTTTCTTTTTAAAAATTTTTATCGTTTTGCTTTTTTTGTTTTTCTTTGCCCATAATAATTCAAAGGTTGACTGGAAAAATCACTTCAAGGGATAAGACCGTCTTTGTACACTTTTAATTATTGTCTGGCTTTTTCTTTTATTTTGTATATTGTAATTTACATTATGTTATTATGTACAATAAAGATTTTATCAACAATATTTATCTACATTAACAAAAAACATTTCTCATATAGGTATAGAAAACTAATAGATAGATAGATAGTTAGTAACAAAGTATCTACTTACTAATTTTATAGTGAGTTATATAATAATCCATAATGCTCAATTTGATAAAGTCATGTATTCCAACAAAACGAAAGTATTGTCGTGACTTGTCAAAACTTTATTTAAGCATGTCTAAGTATTAAGGTCCGTTTGCGATTATGGCGAGTTAATTAATTTACATTACTAGAATACAAGTAATTAACTATTTGGTATGTAATAAATAGTTTATTATAAAAAGTTAGAAAACATTAATTTAACATATTATTATATTTACAAGACATAGCCATGTCTAGTTAATTATTAATAATAATAATAATAATAATAATAATATCAGGACAAATTACACACATTGATCTAACCCCTAAGTAAGCAAATTATTTGCTTGTGTTAAGGGTGTTAGACAACGATACAAATACATAGAAATACACATATAAATACTGAAAATATATTTAATAAACGACCAAACCCAGAAACAGACATCTATGCTCATCACATAAATGCCTATCTCCGCCGGGAATCGAACCCGAGCCCCATTGCGCCGTGACACGTTAATTAATATGAAGATCATTTGATTACTTTATATTAAACAATATGACTTCCGCCTCGAACTTTGGTATTCAAACATTGGTAATAATAGCAGAATTTTCAACTCTATGCAACTATTTTGTATTGTATAAAAGTTGCTGCTCAACTCAACTCAACGACATTTCTAAAAAGTTTCAGCAGCAGCAAAACCGTTTAGGTGTTTTGAGTTGCAATGGAATATCATTTTATTTTCTGAGTTAATTAACAACATCATAAAAAGGACTACAGCATCAAAATTTATATTAACTAATAACTTAAAGTTAAGCTTTATAATTTAAGTGAAATTGTATGTAAACAAAATTTTACTTACGGTAATTTTCAGTACCTATCAAGTCGATAGAATAGAAAAGCATGAATTTTAAATGACAACAAAATATTAAATTCAACATTGATTATGTATTATTAGATTTATAAGTGAAATTAATGCTTATCATACAAAATGATAAGCATTAGATTCGTCATAGATAGAACATTTGTTATAGAGATGAGCAATTTATAACGTATAATGTAACTTTTGTTATAATAATATAATTATAAACAATACCTTATATATCTTGCTGTTAAAATGAAAATGGTATTGAAAATATACTACAGAGTTGCGTGCATGAACAAGGACTAAGGATGACTCCCTCTAATTAACTCGACGGCGCTCGCTACTCGCTTTCTCGCACGTAGGTAATCAAAACGGCTGCGAGCGTAGCCTTGTTGACACAAAATACCTGCCAGCCTCTAGTTACGTCCTTTACGGTCTTTTAATTCTTTATAAAATAATCTTCCTTTAACGTTGTACATCATAATCTTTAACAGTGTCATTGTTCTAGACTTCACGAATATAATATCGATGTACAATAGCGCTTACATCAACGCTATGTGAATTATTTTAATGAAGATGAAAGGTAATGAGTTAAACTTATGCACCGTCATGTTGCATATATCTGCTTGTTAACTTTGTATTCAATACAATACAATATTATTTTTTTTCGAATATTTAAGCAACGAGTTTAAACTTCAAAATATTGAAACAATTTGTACATTATGAAAAAACTAACAAATTTGAATTCAATTCAAATATTTTTTTTTTTAACGATGGTTGTAATATTATTTTTTTGTAATAATAATAGCAACTTACATTTGTAACTAACAATTTTAATTTTATACATAAACGTATCTTCGTACAGTTTTCTTATAAACTTCTTAGACCAAAATTCCAAGCTAAAGTTGTTGCTATGTCACATACTGAGTTTATTAAAAACCTTGATGTTCTGAAATAGTGTCCACTAAGGATAGTTAAAAATTGTGTATGAAATTTAAGAAATATTGATAACAAATATTTTTTTTATAATAAAAATCATAAAAGTACGTAGTAGAAGTGGGAGCGAGAGGTATAACAGTAAAATCGCTCTATAACCTACTTAAAGACCTTGGTCTTTCTAGAACAAGCATCGGTTCATTTCTAGAACGTTTTTCAAAGGTGCATTAGTAGGTTCTTTCCAAATTTGGTTAGGTAGGGAGAGGAGTGTGTAGGTGGTTAAGGCGAGCGTTTTTGAGCATAATAAAGGAGCCTTAATCCTATTTGTGGGTCGCAAATCCCAGGCACTATTTGCACAAGGAGAGGTCCTTGCAACACTCGGTGAATCCATGGAATGGTTAGAAGCTTTGTCATATCTTACAAATATTATTTATTACATTTATTACAAATATTATTCATATCTTCAAATCCACATTAAAATGATTAATTTATATATTTTGTTATAGTTTACCTAGGGTAGATAGCTTTTAGAGTGAAATGGTAAAAAGTGATATAAATATCATGTACAAGATTTTTGTTTTTTATTTACTCGTAATTTGTTTCATAAATATAAAAAAAAATGCAATACAGACACATTACATATTATTAATTATAATATAAAACAATAACAGTAACAAAAAATACTAAAGTAGTTTTGTAAAAAAAAATCTTTAAAAAAATGTTTTTAACATTAACTGTATATAATAAAATATGTTTGAAGGTTCATTGTTGTATTAAAAAATATGAACTTGAAATACCTACTCGTTACCTCAAGCAATTCTCGTCGACGCGTATATTGGGAATGGTTTTCGAGAATTCCCAGGGAGTGTAGGTAGAGATGGTCCATGATAGGGTGGCGGAAATCGGAAAGCTGGAAGAATATCCCTAGCATTTCTTCTATTATATCCAGGATGAGTTGCTCCAGAATCAAGAATACTGCTTGAAGCGCTGTGACTGCCACTTGATCGTTTTGCGCTTGGAGAATCGATACTTCTGGTATATCTTCTGTTTGGGTCCATCTTAATGTCATCTATGATAGTTGGTAAAACAGGGTGGTCGCCAGTTGCTGGTGCCCTGTCGATGTTATCCCCTTTATATATCCATAGAGGCTCGTCTTCACTCAGACTTCGAGCAGTTCGAATGATAATTGGACGCCGTGGAGGTGGTCTCCATGTAGGATGAATAATTCGCTGGCTTAAAGTTTCAACCACTAATACCAATACCAATATAGATAATATTTTAAACATTTTGCAGATCGTCACTGATTAGTTAATTATCACTGATTCGTACTCATCCAAGTCGCACTTTTTATACTTCATCTTAAGGAAAAAGTTATTTATATAAGAAAAAGCAGGGACTTTACTTTATCAGGGAAGTACCCTCTTATCGTTATTAACAGGTTATTTACATATGACTGTCTTAATGTATTCATAATATGCCAGTGAGTTTTATATCAGTCATATGAAAACTGTTTTTTTACAGTGATTGTTTGTTTATAGTTCATTATTTGTGTTTTTTCCGTGAACATGAAGAAGTCAACAACATCCTTTGTTGACTGGGACGATAACGTTTTACGTTTAAAATTAAATTTGGTTATATGTACTACATTTTATCGAAATAAGTTAAAGTAAAAATAGTTTTCACGTCATGCACAAAGGAACAAACGGATATACAGATACTGAGTGGAAGGCGCAGAAATTATTAAACAAAAAAAAAATACAGATTTGATCTAATTAATATTACAATAATATGTATACATATTTCTTTAGAAAAAGTGTATTTTGCAAGTAAAAATATGTGAGTCTATACTCTATACGAATTCCATTTATAAACATGTTCCTGAACTAACGACCTTTGGAATATTGTTGCTTATCGCTATTAGCTCGTGGATACTTGTCTTTATGAATTCGACATTTATATATTCCTTAATTATTTTCGAGCTAGGAAGGACCCTTCAACATCTACTAGGTATGTTTTCAGACAAGTTCACTTGCAACGACCTCTATACTATTATGAACGTGTTTGGTCTTATGGAAGTAATTAACTTTCACAATATGATGAAATATTTATTATATGATATATCAATCATAGTAATTAACAGATAGCCGTTTTGGTAGCGATTACTTATTAGATACCATGAAAATATAATGGAGGTACTATCTTTTTATACAATTGAAATATACAATTTCATTTAACTTGACTTTACTGATTTTAACTTGTCTGGAAAGTTTAGTACAATACATAAACAAATAATGCACTACTGCTTATCTCGACTATTGCTATAATAATTTTCAAAGGAGAGGAATATTTTAAATAAATAAAAGATTTTTTTTAACAATCGATTGATCGGTGTTGTGTATACGAGTATACATTACTGATTTTAAAAGTAACAGCTACTTTTAATGTCATAAACAATATTCAACCCCTATACGCTGGAAACCTTGCCGTTGGCTAGTTTTAAATAATTAGCTTTCATTCACGAATGCAATTATGTTGTCAATGACAAGTTTTGGTACAGTATAATAATATAATAAGTTTAATAATATTTTGACTCTGTTACTCTAAGTGTATATTCTACGGGCGATATCGGAAGAATTAAAATAATATCTACAACAAAAGACTCAGAGGGGTCCAAATTGGCGCTGTGATTGTAGCTTAAGTTGGGCATATTGCCTCTCCTACAACTCATTACTCCTTTTGTCTTCCACAGTCCGAGAATATTTGTTCGATGTAATATAACTGGAACGTATAAGCACAGTGTATATTTTACTAAAACTAAAATATTATTTATCGCGAAAGGTGATGGACGGGTTTTAAAAATATGTAGGTTAATGAATGACCTCATGTGCCTGTTAATTGTCTCTCAAGGCAATTTATTTCTTCATTTATGATTCTATAAAATGTTTGTAGAGTTTAAATTTTTTCCCTCTTAGCTTAAATTATTTAATCAATTAGGTGTATTCAAATTATATTGAATTTCAACAATATTGAAGAGTTACATTCTTAGCAAAAAAACTATATACTTTGTATTAATAGCAACTTATTAATGTGACTGAATAAGATATTGATATTATTGGTGTGTAAATTCACATCACATTTTGAAACTATTAGTTTGGATTTTACGTTTGTAGTGGCTCAATGCAGACGCTCCTAAGAAAATACAGATAATATATGGAGGTAGCAACATTGAAGATACGACTTGCGTTTCCTTATAAGACTCAATACTCAGGTCATTTATTTAAATTGTAAATACTCCCAACAAATAATTGCAAAAAAATACAAGATACGATATGGTGTTACGGTGCCTGAAATTTAATTAAACCGGAGATAACTTGAAGATTCTAATATAAAAGTTGGTATTTTATAGTGGAAAATCTGCTAGGATAAAAAATGGCATCTGAGATTAAAAATCGATCGAAGAAACGCGTTCTAAAATGTTTCCACTTGCCCTCCCTAAGCACACTCGTTCTAGCTTTAAGACAATAACGTCAGAACCGCAGAGTAAAATAGCTGATATGTACAGTTAATAACAAAATAAATTGTAACTTTTGTTTTATATATGTGTTTTTTTATATTCCTGCACTATATTTTTCACTAAAAAATATAGTTTTCATGTTCATAATTTGTAAAAATATCTCAAACACGATTAAAATTACGTTATTTTATATAGCTGAAGAGTTTCCACGATACGTATCTTCACTTTTTTATATTAAATTAAATATTAATATAATATATTATATCACTTTTATTGCTAACCTTACGCGATTACTTTCTCGACACGTTGAAGACGTAAGCATCCAATTTGCAATGAAAAGCTCGACAAGATTGTAACCTATAAAATCTTAATCTTGTTTTAGGTTTCCGATCTAGAAAAAATAATTTAAAACTCATTTAATGTATATAATATGAATATAGTTTATTTTTTTTTTGGACAAAGGAGGCTTGTATTTTCTGTGTTGTTTATTCATTCATTGAAAGTACCTAAATAATAAAAAGAAAATAATAGAAAAAGCTGGTTTGTGGATATGTTATTTATTTAAAATGATTTGTTACAGAATTAACTATTGATCGTTGCATTATAAGTAGGTTAGATTATAAAGTAAGTGAGACAAAAACTAGCAAAAAAAACAAATTTTATTTAATTTTGTAGTAATTACAAACTCAATTATATTACAACCTTTATTTATTTACCCAACTCCAACAAAGAAGAGAGTATAATAGATAAAGATTGCTTTGATCCTATTTTAGTGAATTGAAGTTATTTTTCGCGGAATCCTAAATTCTTAATTTGTTTAAATAATAATTATATAAAATTCAAATTATCAATATAATACTCAGAACTGAAAAGCAAATATTTCATGTCATAAATGATAATGAAATTGAACTAACGTTTGGAAAAGCAATTAATAAAGTCTTTGAAGCTTCTGGAAATTTATATATCGATCGGTGTTTTTCAGTTCCAAGCAAAATCGTTCTTGAGGTAATTAGTTCTACGAGTTTAAAATTAAATAATTTTACTTTAAACTCAAAATTCACCTAGAGTTAAAAATAATGTACAACATTTTTTTTTTAATTTACGATGGTTGAATTATTTAATATGAAAATAAATAGTATTATATTTGTCTTTGAATAGTCATGTCCAAATATCATTTTCCATGACGTGGGCATTTAAGAGGTTTATATGAAAAAGAAGCAGATACTTAAACACTCCTATTTTTAATGTACTTTCCAATAGATTTTGGAAAATATTTTGAAAATTATAAAATCCTCAACACGAAAAGAAGTTTCTCATTAATTTTCTTTATTATATAACAGTGTTCTTTTACCGGCTTTATCAAAAACACTGTAATACTTTATATACGGTAAACAAGTCGCATATTAAATACCACTAAAACTATTAGCTATTAACTATTAGCCTTCTTAAATAAAAGTAAATGTTCCATTCATTCAAATATCAATATAAAACATTGTGTAAACAAATGTACACAAATATGGAAAAATATCTAGTAATTATTAAGTATATTTTTTTCTTGATGAAGAACAAGTACGAGGAATAATAACAAACAAAAGTTATATTTAACGTTAAACAGCAGTATTTGAATAAACATTCTCATATACTATTCATGTGTTTAATTTAACATATTATTGTTTTAAATAACAAAGGTGAGCAGACAATATTATAAGACAAAAGCTTTATGATTTTCAAACAAAACTTTTTCTTCCTTAAAACCAAAAATAAAGTATACTTTTTTTAAATAAGATTCAAATTTATCAATGGCACTCTACGTAAGACTACTCAGAAACTTTGTCGAAAAAAAGTTTATATATAGAACGCTGAAGGTTAACATTTAATTGAAAAATTTGTTAAAAGTAAACATAAATTTTGTTGATTAATCTTCAGGGAAACCTCCCGCAAAAAGAATAATTCAAAAAGTGTCAAGAGTTTCCAAGGAAACAATAAAATACCTATACGAGAACTGCAACAAACTTTCGAATACTGGTTAGAATAACACGAATAAATATTCTTTACTACTGTTAATTCAGAGAACGTGCTTATAATAAACATAATGCATTAAAACCATTCAATCACTTACGAGTCCTTAAGAGTTAATTTATATTGCCAAATTTGTATGATCTTTAATTGGGCCAACATAATCTAAAATCTTTTAAATTAGGTTTTTATTAATTCTTTCAAAACAGTGCGTACTATTCAAATCATAAGATTTGCAAGTTTAAATGTATGTAGTAAATGTTGAATATTCAGTAATGCTTATGACCTGATATGAGATAAACTGGGTTCAAAACATAAATCAGACCATATGTGAAGATGAATGGTCTTCTCCGTACTCCTAATAATTACTTATGCATGAGAACTAATACTGAATTAACTAAACTTAAATTTAACTGTCTGCCACTACCACATTATTTTTAGCTTTCCATATCAGTTTTAGTAGGTCTTTTTATTAGCTGTTCTATTTAGTTGCAAAAAAAATAATTAATGAAATGAACAAACAAATTGTCTTTATTGCATCTTTAATATATAAAAATTGTGTTTAGACATATTTAAACTATTTTCTTATTATTTTAGGATAATAATATTAGTATCTTATTTAAATAACCTTTATTGAAAACGTTGTGTACGTTTTCAATAAATGTTTTATATGTTTTGTATATCTTCTAAATCTAAATCTAAATCTTCTTTCTAGATATTTTCTGGGTTATCTTACTGTTTTACTGTGACATTCATCAGTTGTTTTTGTTAGTCATAACTCTCTTTGAATATTCTGTTTTTCATGAAAAATATAATTTGGTTTTAAATAAAGCCCATTATTTTTTAAAAGCTATACAATTTTAAGTGAAATATTTTTTTCCGCTTCCCTTTTATTTCCATTGCAAACTTAATAGTTCGAAGTAATATTGTGGTGGCATTGAACTCAAATAAAACAAGACAAAAAACTTTATGTATATTTTTTTCTTCTTAAGAACTTTGTTTTTTTTAAGTATTTTAATAAATTATACATAACAAATTAGCATAATTAATAACACAAAAAACCACTTGAGGCATAAAATAATGGTAAACTTTTAATTTATTGTAAAAATTAATTTAATTACCCATTTTTTTTTACTTTTTGATTTCTCCGATGTTAACTTTGCATAGCTCTTCAAGTGAAAAAACTATCCATCGGTCGAAAACTTGTCTTGATGCGATAACTAGTCTCGCCTTAATGCGATAAATTTGTGTCTTCTGGAGATCAAATTAAACATAATTCAGCCTACCATATTCTGAATTCTTCCCCAGGGAAGTCTCATAAGAAGACATAAGTTTCTTTCGGATCTTGACGGCGTTTCCCGAGAGGGTCTTGCACTGTCAGAATATACAAAATCCTCCATGTTTTCATCTCCACAACAATGTATGCCGAGGGTATCCAGAATGTCATTGATATGCCTGAAGTAACAGTACTGGAGCGTACCGAATCCAGCATACCATGTTGACTGGTAGAGAATGTCTGATTGCATTAAGTCCGCCTATTGTATCAAATTTATTTTGGACAGTAAAGATTAAATAAAAAAATCTTCAAAATTTATATCGAACAATTTAAAAAACGGAAGTACGTTACATAATTGAAAAACTGATCATTTTGTTATAATATAACATCGTAACAAGTTAACACATTTTGACCTAGATAGGAACCATGTTATAAACCCGATTTGAAAAAGCATTTTCAAACCTTTATTTTTTCTTGACCTTTAAATTAAATTTCTTAATTTAAATATTTTTCAATTAATACTTATATCACGAAGCTTTGACAGTAAAAGACTGCCTATTACAAGATCTTTCCGAAAATAGACCTTCAAACGTATGAGAATAAGCTCAGTTTGATTTAGAGAAACGACCAACGCGAAATGTAAATTCAAATAGGAAATAACTCAATACAAGCTGCAGAACGAAATTGAACGGTAATAAATAATGCTCCGATTTTAATATCTTACAAATAAAAATAAGTATAGTAATATAATAACTTTATATAAATATAGAATGAAAAATAAACCGATACGGGCAACGATTCAAACCCGAGACTACTAGGAAACCGTCGAATCGAATTCGAATCCCTGCCCGCATCGGTTTATTTTTCATTCTATATTTATATAAATTTAAGTAAGCTTAACATGGCTATACTTGTTTTTAAATATTTTCAAAGAATATAATAACTTTTAAACCTAGTTATACATTTAATTCAAATATTTTTATCAATCATTGCATTTTATTTACGGAAATCTTTTTTATTGTTGTAAAATTTATATTAAACGTGTGTTTAAAAATATACCGAAATATATAATCAGAATATACCATGATAATAGTGTTAATAGTTTGTTGATCGGGAATGTAGGTGGTAATAAAAATATCCTGGAAAGTATGTTTATATGGCTCTCACAAAAGTAGTGGTTTTTTTAAGTACTTTTTAGCGATCTGTTAATTCTGATAATCTTGATTTTGCTATTATTGTACCTAATGTCTATAATTATAAAAATATAAACGGACTTTAATTTTACGTTTTACATTAATAAGTTTAAACGGGGACTCATATATTGAGATAATTGAATGTAAGCTTCTAAACTAAGCAAGTTCCTTCGATATTAGACGAAAAAGCTTTTGTACATTGTATATTATATATGTATATATGTACGTACTGGCGATGAGGACGAATTTCTCAACCAATTTTGATGAAACTTTAGGTACGTTTTAGATAACTGCCTGCGCTGCGAGGATGATATAAAGAGCAACATAGGACCTACGAAAAAACCCGAAAACTCCAAAAAACAGTTCGATATATCGTAGCTAACAGTCAAACCTATTAAAAGAAATATTATTTTGTAGTCCTTAATGTACTGTAATTAAAGTGTTTTTGTGTTATATATTTCCTTTCTGGACTAAACTTAGACTTGTCAGTGTTAAAAATTAAACAAATGCATATTTCAGTGGTGATTTTCAATAAATACTCGTCACATGGTAATTGCAAGCATTACTTCAGAATAGTCCTTAATCATAAAATACTAAGACCTAAAGTAAAGATCTAAAAAGGTTAATAAGTTTTTGCAAAAATAAAACGAAAAAAAATCGAAGATAAACCTTTCGTTAATTTTATTGTCCTGGAACTTATTTTAGCGGATAAATTGTGGTTATAAAGAAGTATTAAAAATAAAAATCGATGACTTATCTCACGCCATTGTAAATTTAGGCGATCAACTCGAGGGACTTAGGAGTCTTAGGAGTCCTAGCACTAAAAAATCTAAAATCTTAGCGACGCGACGCTTATATAATATTTTTTTTAACGATTAAACAGTTCCCTGTCGATGGCATATCTATATTATGTTTGTACACAAAATAGAATATTCTATTTCAATATATTATTGCATGTAGCATTAGTCTAAGAAAGTGTGGAAAATAATGATCAGAAATCTTCAAATGTAAAAAGTATGTATGTATGAAAAAATATTTATTTCATTAGAAGTATGGTTTCACATTGTATTTGTTTAAGGCATTAAGTCACAGATTCATAACTAAAGTTAATATGTAGGGACCAGATGGAGCCAGTTTCTTTAGTTTATCTACATAAACTTTATTAAGTTGTTGCCATTGACGTAGACCAAAGTTTCTTTCTTCAAATTATTTTATTCCTATCTAAAGGTAGTTTTATTTTTTAGTTAAAAGTTTAAAAATGGTACAAACAGGTGTAATTTTTTTGAAAAATTCTATTGTGTGTTTCGAAACTAATGATCAGATTTTTACGAAATAAAAAAGGCAAGCACCAGCTTTTAAGTAAAGAAACAACCTTAAATATGGTTCTAAGCTATCTAATCTTTAAGATAACAAACATAAAAAATAAATAAACACAAAAACGTTACGTACTTCTTCAGAATAACGTTGCAAAACTCATTATTTCCTGCAGAGAGGACTGCTCGATCAATCCCGCCCATTTCAATTTAACATTCACTTTGCCAATA
Organism: Napeogenes inachia; assembly: GCA_959347355.1. Lineage (NCBI taxonomy): Eukaryota > Metazoa > Arthropoda > Insecta > Lepidoptera > Nymphalidae > Napeogenes > Napeogenes inachia. The sequence goes on along the minus strand of OY365791.1, from coordinate 15,384,586 downwards.
AATAAAGTTATTTAAAATTGGATTACTTATTAACCACCCAGTAACATTGACGCAACGTTTCTTCTTTATTAAGTCTTTTTTTATAATAAGGCTAGGAACAATATATATTAACTTTAAAAGGCAAAAATAAATATATATTTATTAATCAGATTTTAGAATAAATATCGCCTGCTTAGAATCTACAGTTGGGTGTTATTAATAAGTAAAATCAATGCAATCATTATAATTTTATTGTTCAAATGTGTCTCCTACATAAATTAAGATTATTAAAAAATTTACCCCAAAATTTTTTTAAAAGTGTTAGTTACTTCACAATTGCTGACATAGTTGTCAACAAGGACTACCTTCTGATGAAGTCTTCAAAGGAAACTTTTTAATATTTCTAATTTCGTTAATATTTCCGTTCCGTTAATATTTTGGACAGCTTAGTGTTGTCCCAGAGTGACCATATTAATTATACACGATATATATATTAAATTATAGCTTCAATATATTTTTTTAGTCGAATTAAAATTTAAAATCAGTTATGAAAAATTAATTATTCTTTGTTGGAAGTGAAATAGTACCAGTAATTGAGGAACGTCTAACAATCGAAACTAACAATATTTATTTCGTACATGTACATATTTTTGTACTGTACACATATAGCTGGCCTCGATATTTGAATATTTTATTATTTGTATAGATTTGTTTACTTCTCTGTAATGTAGCTTTGGCAGAGTTTCTAGGTAACGTGACAGAACAAGCTTTGTTTACATTGAATAGATCACAAAATTGGATTTGTTTTCGTGAATCATATTGGATATTTTATATATTTTTACCATTTTAATAAATTATATGGATGAATTTGAAAGATACCATAGCAACACTAGAATGCAACGAGACGGAACAAAAGTCATATATCCAATGTAACTTTGTCGGTTGTCAAACATTGTTTGACATATGTGTCCTAACAATTTATTTCTCGTTAATTAAATATGAATATTTGATTGATTTAATATATCCGACCACAAGCCCGGACACACCTAAATATCATACATCGATGACAATACATCAATTAAAAGAAACATTATACAATAGAACCATGCTACGAATAAATTTTTTAAGAGTTTTATTCTTAAAATGATGCTATTTTAAGAATTTTCTTGAGACTTGAGCTTAATAACAGGGTATACTGAAATATAACCCCAGGAACGATTTTACATTTACTCTAAATAGGTAATTTCATTTTACTTTACAAAGTAACACCTACGCAAGTGGCGTCTAATATTTAAGTCCATTCCAAAAATATTTTACTTTGCAATAAGTTCTTAGTAATTTTGAATAAATAAAAATTCTGTATCATTAAAAAATCTTTATAAGTTTTATTGATTTTAAGAAATAAAAACATAACATACTTATGTATACTGAGAAATGGTTAGTATGTAACGTTCAAAAAATATACAATAGATTGAAGATAAAATACGATTTGCAGTTATAATATTTTAACTATTTAAAAAAGTTACCTAAATTAATTTTGAGAGAACATAAATTAATCATGTCATTACTCTAAGAGAAGAAAATAAACTACTTTTGAAAAAATTAAAAAGACACTTTTTTATTCACTTTATAGAGAGTTTTTTTTCACAGTTTGAGAAATTCAGCTTCGAAAAACGATTTTACGTATCGTTTTTTAATAAACAGTATGGCAAATTCAGCAGCTGAATTTAATCAATTTTAATATTTTACTCCAGCCTAAACAAGCAGGTAATCACGTCTTGTCTGATTTACGTTCTGAACCTTGATATATTATGTAGGTTCCAATACGTTACTGACCATGGCATTCAACAACATTTAATATTTGACGTAAACAAGACGTAAGTACCCAAGATAATGAGCAATTAAGGAGGACTTTGGAGGATGCGGTTTTGGAATTTAAAGACATACCAGCCCGCGACAGGCCACGGTTACCCCGTTTTCCCACGCATAGACGTAATATGTCGCTAGTAATGGCTCTAGACTGCATGCTAGACTCTTATCTTCGTTCTAGCAATAGTCTCACTGATACCCATTCAATTCTTTATTGTGCAGCTGTTGCAGCGTGCCGCTCCGCCCGTGTCAGATTTCCTGAGCCTGATAGGGTGGTGCGGTCCACTGAGGACACACCCGCATGGCAGATGAGGATTGAACGGCGTATCAGCGCACCTAGGGTCATTATTGGCAAGTTAATCTGCTTCAGATCGGGAAACATCCGGCCGAGAGTCATGCGTTATGTTACACAGGCCTTTGCCGGCACTGGCAGTAGACCTCAGGATTACATGGCCTATGTAACAGAACGTATAGACTACCTGAAGCAGAAAGTTTGTGCGTGGGCAAATCGTATCCGTCGTTATAAGCAACGTGTAAATAGGTATAAGCAGAATCGCATATTCCAAAGTGACCAAAGAAAGGTTTATAGAAGCTGGGAGGAATCTGCTACGAGTGTGATTGATGGGCAGTTACCAAATATGGAAGAAATGTTCACATTTTGGAAAAATATTTGGTCGGTGCCTATTAACCACAACGATGGTGGCTGGATGCGTGTTGTTGAGCGCGCGTGTGAACACCTGCAGCCAATGGGGACTATATTTATAAGCCCAGACAATGTCAGGGATGCGATCCGTTCGACCCATAACTGGAAAAGTCCTGGGCCGGACGGATTACATAACTTTTGGCTCAAATGGCTGCGGTCTTCACACGAACGTTTGGCTGGGCAATTCCAGGAAGCCATCGTGTCCGGATCCCTACCATCTTTTATGCAAACTAGTGTTAGTAGAGTTCTTATCACTAAACTCGGCTCACAAAAGATCTACCTAACTGCATGAAGTCGTATGCAACGCTCCAAGATTGGTGAGTCCCACCTACCACTTAGTGTCTTCAGATGTTGTTGGGGCTGTCACGGACAAATATAATTTTGATAACAAAACCTTTTAAACAAGGAACATCGAAATATATAATTAAAATTAAAAAAAGATGACTAATAAAGTCATTAATATTTATTTTCCACCTACACATTAAATCAATCAATAATATATATTATTATTACTAATGCGATTACTATCAAACCGAACCACTGATAAAATACTGCAATGACTCGTATATACAAATATATGACTACTTGTGATGTACATATCAATAAAATGTTGTCTAGTTGTTCAGACAGTTCAAAAGTTTTAAATAGGTACTTTCCTCAGTCTTAACAATAATCATAACCTCAATTGACCTTAAAATTGTCCATATATATTTGTAAATAAACTTTATTATTTCAATCTTATTATTGATAACTAATTGATCACGTACAATTTCACCAACATTTTATGATATAAAATGAACAGAGCAATAGAATTATACCGAAATAATAATATATCCGCAACTAATTATTATCGCGAACTATAATAATTAATTATCATAGAAAACATAAAACATATTGGTCATAATTCATTGCTCAATTAATGTACTGACGTACGTTCATTACCCAGTTATTATATATATATATATATTAACTTAAAAAAACAATAAACGTAGTACTAATTATAGTTAAAGTATCGTGATCTGCGACATATATATATATATATATATATATATATATATATATATATATATATATATATATATATATATATATATATATATATATATATATATATATATATATATATATTATAATGATTTATGTACCAGATTTAGTAAATAAAAATAAAACAAAAAAAACATTTATGTAAAAAACTTATGTCTAGAAGATATCACGATATATTTGATTTGATTTGATTTGTTCTAGCTCGTTTTAGCGAACAATTCATTGTGAATATGAAAAAAAGGTCATTTGTATTATTTCTTAATTCACAGCTTAGGGGAATATTAAATAATTACATTTAGTAAAACTAGATTTATTGATGTCAGTATTTTTTATAAAACGGTTATATAAACAATAAATAAGTATGAGCTATAATATTCTGTTAAGATGAGTTATCTATCATACGTCCTACGATTTACTTATTTCGTCATATTAGGCTACGATAAAAATGAATAAATGAAAAAATGGATAAAAAACAACCAGCCTAAACACAATTCAAATCAGATCAAATCAATAAATCAGATGCGTCATTGCGTGCTAGGCGGTATCATGTTACTTACTAAACTTTTGGTAGTTATTATAATATTAAATTTCAAATGGGTACAAAATGTGTCAGTTTTAATGCAGAAGTCAGAAACTTATTGTTTATGGGGTGATCGCCAGAAAAATGTATTAATTGTATCATTTGAAATAACAACAGAGAAGTTCGAAGATTTTACTGATGAATATAAACGAAACTGGATGTGTCCTGGATGTGTAAGCGCTATTCCAAAGCGGGATAATACTGAAACACCAATTAGACCAAAAAAACAAAATTTAATAAAATGTGTTACAATATTAATAAACATACATAAAAAAAAATCAATACAAAACGTTTCAAACGAGTTCAATGGAGCGTTGTACGCTTAATTGTTTTTACAAACCAATGATGTAACTGGCAATTTTAAAGCTCGTGTCACACTTATTATGACATTCTTAATATTTCTATATAACTAAACCGGTGGACATATTTGGCGGAACGCAAAAAACAGATTGCAAGATCATATGAAAACACATTTTTGTTGTACAATACATTTGATTATTATTCTGAATTAATTAAATTAACATTTTTGAACATAAAAATCACAAAATTAAAGCGAAAGAAACGAAATTAAAGACAATAAGATCAGTGACTTAATTCTGAAGAGTTTTGACCTAACACGATGAAAACTAAAGAAAAGTTAATATTGATGTTTTTATACTATAACGGGACTTAATCGCGTACAATTTTTAATCGAAGTATTTACCTCGACTCCTCGACGTTTCGGCCGTAATGCAACGGCCGTGGTCACGAGTAGACTGATGCTCCATGGTGTCACCGTCTTGTAGCCGCGCGAGTTTTTCGAACTACCCGCGGTTGATCTTCATTATTTTTATTCAAAACACTAAGGTCCCGACACACAACGCTCACAACATCCGACGATTCATCAGAAGATTGATAATGACGTCTACATTTCCCGATAACCGGATTCCATGAAGCCGACAACCTATATCCGTCGTCCCGGTTAAAATTTTTGTATTTCCTGATTTCAACCGCTTCACGTACCATCCTATTATAGTAATGACGTTCAGTGGAGAGGATTTTCGGGTTGTGAAGTTCGATCCAGTGGTTCGGTCCCGACTCAAGTAGATGCTCCGCGATCGCTGACTTATTTACCTGGCGATTCTTAACTGCTGCTATGTGCTCCTTAACTCTCTCAGCTATCGTGCGCTTAGTTTGACCTATATAGGAACTACCGCAACTGCAGTCAATCTTATAAACGCCAGGTGTTTGAAACGGTATCACATCCTTAGCAGTTCTCACAAATCTCGCGATCTTAGACGGTGGCATGAAAACAGTCTTGATGGAAAACCGGTCTAGCACTGCACCAACCTTATCTGTTATTCCTCTTATATATGGTAAAAACACGGGTTGCCTTGAGACATCTGGACGCTTTTCTCTCACTCTTCGCCGTGGTTGGTATCCTCCAACACGATATCCATTCCGCCGCAGTACCTCCTGAACATGTGATAATTCCTCATCCATGAACTCAGGGTCACACAAGTCCCGTGCTCTGTTGAACAGTGAAGTCACAACGGGATTGCAAATGTCTAGGATGGTGGTGAGACATAGCATTCAAATACCTATCTGTGTGCGTCGGTTTCCTGTATACGGTGTGCGTTATGGATCCATTTTCTCTGATGATCACCTTCACGTCAAGAAAAGGCAAACATCTTCCCGATTCCAGCTCGAAAGTAAACCCTATGTTAGGATGCAGTGAGTTGAGATACTCCAGAAACTGTTTTACTTCCTGCTCCCCACCCTTCAATATACAAAATACATCATCGACATAGCGCTTCCACAACTTCACCTTCCACAGCTGCAGATCTATCATAGCCTCGATGTACTCCATCCAGATGTTGGCTATAACCGGTGCTACAGGACTACCCATGGCAGCGCCATCCACCTGGAGGTAGTATTGGCCACGGTACAGAAAGTAGTTTCCTTCAACACAATTTCGGAGTAAAACCATGTAGGACTCTGACAGGCCCTCGACTCGGAGCCGCTCCCTGATCACCTCGAGGCATTCCTGAATGGGTACATTAGTAAACAACGATACTACATCAAAGCTTACTAAAATCTCATCTGGTCCCAACTTCATGCCTCTAATGATATCGACGAAATGCCGAGAATCATTCACGAAAGACGGCGTTTTTCCAACAAGAGGCTGTAGCACCGACGCAATGTACTTCGCTAGATCATATGTAGGCGAAGCAATCTGACTAACTATGGGGCGTAAGGGTACGCCAAATTTATGTACTTTAGGGAGCCCATATAATTTCGGTGGCTGTACGATCTTGGGTCTGTACAAACGCTCAAATACATCTTCCGGAAAGAGATGTTCGTAATCTCTGACAATGGCTCTTATTCGACGTGTTACCCTGGCAGTTGGGTTGTACGACACTGGTTTATACACCTGGTTATTTCGCAACAGTTCCCTCATCTTACCGTCATAATCGTGAGTATCCATAACCACGGTTGAGTTTCCTTTATCCGCCTTAAGCACAAGGATATCCTCATTCCTGCGAATTGCTTGCAGAGCTTTACTCTCATCCATGGTGATATTACGTTTCGGTAACTTGGCCCTTCTCATAATGACTGCAATATCCTGCCTCAACACCTCAGCGTCACTAGGCGGCACCTTAGGTATACTTCGATTAAAAATTGTACGCGATAAAGTTAATATTGTCCAAATGACTGGTTTTTTCGCGATGGGTGATACAATCAGTATTTAGTGTTGCCACCTCTTGCTGTTAAAACTGCCTGCATGCGTCTGGGCATGCTCTCTATTAAATTGTCAATAAAACTTTGCGGCATTGAGTTCCATTCTTCAACCAATGCGGTTTTGAGGTCTCTTACGTTGACAGGTGATGGATTTCTTTGTTTAATTTGTCTTCCCAGTTTGTCCCAAACGTGTTCTATTGGATTTAGTTCTGGCGAGCGTGCCGGCCACCCCAAAACCTGGATTCCGACCTCATTAAGATATTCCGAAACTAATGCCGCAATGTGAGGTCGAGCGTTGTCATGCTTTAGAAGAAAATGTCTCCAATGAAAGGGGCAAAAGGCATCACAATCTGCTCTAAAATGTCGGTTACGTATCTTGCCGCAGTCAGGGAGCCGTTTTCTACGATGTGTAGCTCCGTGCGTGCTCCTAAGCAAATACCGCCCCATACCATTACTGACCCTCCACCATACGGCTCTCTCCCAATAATGTTACACTGAGCGTCTCTTTCTCCGGGTCGTCGCCATACTTTGGTCCTTCCATCATCTGGTTTGAGACAAAATCTGGACTCATCACTAAAAAGAACTTTTACCCAAGCGTCATTATTCCAATTTAGGTGGAAACGAGCAAAGCTGGCCCGAGCCACTCGATGACCTGCGGTGAGCTGTGGACCTCTGGCAGGCAAGTACGCCCCTATACCAGCTGCCTTCAGTCTTCTTCTGACGGTTTTGGTACTAATTATCACTTGTCGAATTTCCTGCAGCTGGTTTCGTACCTCAGAAGAAGTCAAGGTACGGTTTCTGAGAACACAGCTGACAATAAATCTATCGTCTCTCTCTCCTGTTACTCTTTTGCGACCTTGTCCTTTACGCCTGGTATACTCTCCAGTCTGCCGGTATCGTTTAACATTGCGGAAAATCACAGACTTGGAAACATGTAGGTAATGTTTGAGCCACTTCATTGTAAGTGTAACCATTTTCAATTAAAGTTACAGCTTTAGAAACCAGAGCAACGCTGAGATCCGGCATTATCGCCTAAATTTATCGAATTAATTTCACTTCACTCAATAATGACAATTTTTCGTCAAAAAAACAACAGAAATAAAGTTTTTGTTAAAAACAACAAAAGCCGACGAAAATTCCATACACTACGTGTCTCAGAAATTAGCAGATAAACAAAAAAAAACAAATGAAATTTAAAATAAAATTATTTTTAAAATCATCTTTTTTTTTTAATACATAATATTGGTATAGTGGCCAGTACGAAAATATGAAAATATTTTCCGTTATTCGACCTTTTTTTTGCGTTCCCCTAAATATGTCCATGAGTGTATATACTGTTATAATGTTACTTGATAATTATTTTTATAAATCTAATAAAATACCATTTCCACAAAATAGCGAAATATCGTTCGTAGTATCGACCAACCCGTGTTCTGTGACAGTTGTAAAAACCCTTGCATCTCTGCTATTCTTCTATCGCATCAATAGCGAGGAGTATTTCGAAGAGGTATTTTATGTGATTCCTCCAATTTCCCCTAAAGTACACAATCGCACGCCTCTGTGATAACATCCCCTCACTACCACCTCATCAAAACCAGTGTGGTTCTCACGTAAAGTTCTACCACGAACAACTTATATATGGAATGAACTTCCTTCAGCGGTTTTTCCACATCGATATGACAAGTGACCATTTAAAAATAATTTCTATTCCCTCCTCCAAGGACTCAACTTGTAATTACAATTCATAAATGTTCATTGGTAAACTTTGAAGAAAGGGAATAGAAAAATTAAGTAAAATAACACTATTAATATAAAAAGGATATAAGATTTTATGCACTACATTCAGTATATATAGTAGATTGCTTTTATGTCCTATCATTTTTATGATAACCGTTGAAATATTTAATCTTTAATGTTTTTTCTTTTTATCTTTTGATCTCAAATGGTTTTATCAAGATTCTTTTGCTTTTTCTCGCATCTCGGCGAATGGAATAATAATAAGTTTTAATGATTGAGTATTTTGACAAATACTAATATAACAAACATAATTCAATATACAATCCCACATACCAAATGTGGATGAGTTACTTAACCAAAGAAAACTATCTCTTTATTTTTTCAGTTCTTGAGACGCATAAAACCATCAACGAAACTGTTAGTTAAAAGTTAATTAATCAAATTATAGCCAAATATTTATATCTTGTCAATAATCAATGACTTAAACAGTGTTTGCCTTCATTTACAGACATTCATGTTTTTATAAAATGTTGGTTTATTTTATTAAAAAAATTTTTGGGTATAATTTCAAAATTTTTCTGTAATATAAAACATTTGTATTTCACTATACTGACCTAAAAAAACTCTTTTAAAATAGTGTTTCTCTTTTAATATCACACAAAATCAAATTAATTAAAAGCTGCACAGAATACTTAACCACTATGGTTATAAGTGGAAGTAAAACAAATTTGTTATACAAATTTTTGTAATTAAACTTTCGTGAACCAAGATGATTGTTAAATATATATTTATTTGCACGGTTATGTTAACGAAAATTAATCGGAATTTTATCTGACTGCCTGGAGTTTTGAACCTATTTGGAACACATGCGTTAGTTCATGCCGCGAGTCCGCCATGCTTGAAGCTCATGAATAGAAATCCCGATATATTAATATATTTTTAATAAGTATACAATTAACTGCAATAATTTTTATATGAGACTATTGATTATATTTAATATATGATGTAGTATAACATGAAATAAAATTTGGTGAATAATCACCGGTTCTTGTTAAAAATATATATTTAAACAACGAATATTGAACAATAAGAACTGCGAAGTTCAATGCTGTTCTTTTCTCTTTAATTCAACCAGACAGTGCTTCACATGCCAAATACAGCTAATGCAACTTATGCAACAGACATTTTCCGTCTATATTATCTAACGTTTTATTTAGTAAAGCCAGTACATTATTGAAAATATCTTTAAATATACGGATAAAAAATAAACCTACACGGGAAGGGATTCGACCCTGCGACGTATGGGACGCCAATTCTTGAGACCAATCAAAAGTAAATAATATTATATATTACTAGTATGTGTATTACAAAAGTAAATAATATTATATATAACAATATTACTTCACAATGGGATGGAGTATATAAAGCATGGCTGTGATTGTGGTTTGTCATACACAGATCAAACAAAGAGGAGCGTTGGTAAAAGAGTTGGGGAACACATATCGGATATCAAGCATCATCAGTACATCGAAGTCAGAAGTGAGTGAACATACAGTACACAAGCCACATCATTATATAGATTTGATAAACCTAACATCCTCGCTAGAGAGCGTTATATTTTTCGAAAGGACTGCGAGACTATTTAAATAAAAAACACCCTAAATTTAATAGAGAAGATTGTTGGAGACTATGTAACATCTGGGATCCACTTTGGAAAAATATAAAGTCATGTGTGAATGATGAATGCAGCGTGAGACCTTAAGATACTGTTAGTGCAATCTGTGTGCATCCTGAACTATACTTCCGGACGCTTAGAAGCCGTTTCAGGTAAATGAATAATTAACTGACTTACTGATAGACACCTTCATCCCGTCTTACCGTGAAAATGATTGTTGCAAAGCATTCTAAACGTTAGGTTAAATTTAAAATGTAAATCTAAAATTTAATTATTAACGAATTAAATTCATAAAAATTGTTTCATTCCATTATCACTAGTCTCATCTTAATAAACGAAAGTATACTTAGATAATCATTTTATAATTTAAAATTATTTGAAAATATCTACAAACATGTAAAGCCATGTTAAGCTTATTTAAATTTATATATATAGAATGAAAAATAAACCGATACGGGCAGGGAGGGATTCGAACTCGAGACTACTGGCAAACCGTCCCGTCGCTCTACCAACTGAGTAACCCATATGATATCACCGTAACAGCATTTATTTTTAATTCTATATTTATATAAATTTAAAAATATTACAAGGAAAATATCAAGTTATTTCTGCCACCTGGCTTATATTTTACATGGCTCTTATAATATTGCTATTCATAATACTACGAGTATTGGTATTTGTTTTATAATATAGTATATACCTATGTATATATACATCCCTCTTGTTAAAATGGCGGACGTTGAGAGATTTAAAAAATAAATCACATAAAACCCAATGGAATAATCCAATAAACCGAGCCGGTGACTGTCAAGTTAAAATAATTAATTGTTAGTTGTTATGAAACCGCCAACCAAAGCATGTTTTTATTTATGCGAATACATGATGCTGTTATATTCATTCTATTTAAAATCTGCTTTAGTTTCGTTAAATAAATAGCACAATCAGATATGATTTTTCTTGATAAGTATTAAAACCTATGTTTAAAATTGTTGCTTATTGACATACTATTTATTTCTTTTGTTAAAAGGATAAGCGGAATAATAAATACATTTATTATAGTTAAATGGAATTAGTGGAATAATAAAAAGAGGCAGTAATGAAGTATTTTGAAGTAATTTAAATAAATAATAAAAGCTTCATGTATACACCGGATAACAAAACATATATAGATAAAACGACCTGTTGTCTTTATGGTGTCTTATAATAATAATTTTTACTGTACTTTAAACTTGAAAATCGTTTATATTTTCAATACAAATTCAATGTAACCTAAGGCACAAAAATAACACAAGTCTTAATGAAAATGGTAAATCCGCTGTCGGCCACGCACACAGTAAAAATGTGTATAAAGCGTAGGCGTACTTAAATTGTTTGCGAGATAACTTTACACTTTAAACCCAATTAAAGTAATCCGATAAGCTTTAATCCTTAACCGTTAGCTCCCGCTTTCCTATTACTGTAAAATATCAACATTTCCTTTTTATAAAACATTATGTATTACAAAATTAAGTCTTTCCATTTATTTTCCCGTGAGAATTTCAAAAAGTATTGAATGGATTTTAATGCAGTTTTCACTATTCCTCCAAGTGATAAAGGAGATAAAATTAATTCATAAAGTTCTGTCTTATGATATAACTTATTCACACGTCTTATTGATACCGCCCGGCCCAGGGGAGAGCCGGGATGTGGGTCTAGCTGAACTTCGGAATACTCACTAAAACCCAACGGTTACCATCCTCGCTATAAAAAGACGCCATGTGATCTCTTTTGTCCTCATCGCAACGACCCAGTCGAAACCACCTCTGTGAAGATGCCCCGAGAAACTAGAACACCCTCAGAACGGAGGCCTATAGTAAGTGAAAGAGGTCATTCTTCCGTCCCACCAAGCACCCTGGTTGGAGAATGAAGTTGTGGGTGTATTTCTGTTAGATATCGGCACTAGGCAGATATGCGAAATGCTCTTTTACTCGTAAGTTGACTAATTTAGTCTAATATTTTTTATATTAGGATAAATAGGCCAGCGGGCCAGCCGACGTGAAGCGATCACCACCATCCACCTTCTCTCTCTCTCTCACTTCGTCTTTTGTAATGTCAGAGGACGCACAAGAATGTTGGAAGCCTTTGAGGAGGCGGTAGACGCACATTTGAAGGCACCGATATCTAACCCACGTATTAACATTAACATTTGTTAATTAAGTTTTTAATATTAAATATTGGAAAAACATTCACCATGTTATTAATAATTAAAATCATCTAAAATTATTTAAAAGGTGGAAAAAAAAATTTAAAACAATTCATTTCTTTCTTTTTTTATGTTTGCGTATTACTTACAGACTACTGAACCTATTGAAAGTTTGTTTTACAGTTGAAATGTTCAAGTTCAGATATTTAAAATCAAATTGAATCGAATTGTTATTTTTATATTTAGTTGTTCATTGTAATGTCATTTCTTATAGGAAATCTATTTTACTATGATATGTTGAACAGAACATGAGTTTGCTATTATTGTCATGTGGTTTAGATTATTGTACATTATTCTATAATTAATTGTGATAACTAGCTATTTGAAAAATAAACACTTCCTGGACATTATGATCTATTTCTATATAAGTTTCAAAACTTTAACATACAGACAAAATATTTTGAGTAACTATAAGCAAGATAAGGTGGGTAATAAATATCTTATATTTAAAACCACTATCACATTCGTAAGAAGGTCAAGCAAGGATAATGATTTATTTAAATATTATAAAAACATTCAAATAAATATAAATTGCCCCAGTATTTTTTTTTATAACATAAATACGTAACACGTGTTAAGTTCTAAAATTGTTGAAAAACCTTGCATTGTGTTTACGCTATCATTTTCAAGTTAATGTACTTTTTTCATTTGCTTTACATTCATCGCCATACAATGCTCCATTGGAGTCATTGATATCCATTAATTTTCCTTTATTTTGTATATGTTGTTCAACATCCGATTTGTGAAGTGCTACATCGTTGAACGATTTTAGTTTCAGGAAATTAAATAGACCTCAGAGATTACTCCAATATTACAATCAAAGCAAAAAGTTTATATAACATAAATAACCTTTTCTTTATTTTATGACACAGGAACTTAGATTAAAACGAATAATCCAGACTTAAGACTGTCGGTAGATAAGTAGTTCTTATCTACCGACAGTCTAGAAGTTGCAAAGAATTTGAATGTAGCAAGTTATTTGCAACTTCTGCCTACTTTGCGAGGTAAAGTAAGCTGGGAAAGAGGTGGAAAAGTTTGGGCTCCCTACTCCCGCTTACCGTCCGAAATATTTAACGGTATCTTTAAGACTACTGCACCACATACAAAAGTCTCTGTGATAATTGCATCGGAACTAGTAAATATTTTTCTATTGGAAGACACTTGTATTCGACTTAATTAACGAGAAAATCAGAAATACACTTCAAACTTTTTATTCCAATTAAAATGAATAAGTAAAGATGTCGCGACGATGTTTAACTTCATAGTAATAATAATTGATACTTGCAAAATAGTTAAATAATTATACTGCAGTGTAAAGTAAAATAAAAATGTATATATGTATATTTAAATTGTATATTAATAACTAAATGAATATTTAACTTTTTTTTTTAGAAGAATTAAGAAAATTGATTTGATTTAATTAAGAAATCGATTAAATAATCAGATCAAATAATTAAGTATCTACATCAGGGCTTCTTAAACTTTAGGTATTTATGATTGCGAATATCTTGACGATCCCACACAAATATAAAAGAAAAATAAATTAATATTTTTCGATAATTTATTTATTAGGTAACAATATACATATACTTACATATGAAAATATATAGTTGTAGAATTCGTTTTGAAACATACAAAAAACTAAAATTAAAAATTACACAAAAAATTATTAAATTGTATTTATTATAGTTAAAAAATAAAAGTGTCTTCTGAGCGTCTTAATTCTTTTAAACAGACCTTTGTGCTTATTCGGAAAAGCAGTTTTTATTAAATGCTTGAAGTTTAAGTTGCCTTCTCTAATGAGTGTTATTGAAGGCATTCCTCCCGTTTAGGGGTGGCGATCAGAGTACGAAGTCAGCGGCGCGCGGTTTATTCAACATGTATGATATCTACAAACGCACTAACAATGTATAGCCACAGTATAATAATAGCGATCATCGATCGTTTACTGCTGTCAAAACCTTCAACAAATGCGCGTGTCTAGACGCTGTAAGTCTAGTATTCCGCCAACTCTAGTGATGTTATAAAATAGTATATATATTTGACACTAAAACCTCTGGCGACGGCAGAATTTTGCTACGCCAACCCCATTTGGGGTAAGTAAGTAATACTGTTTCATAACTACAATGTAGTACTCGTCTGAGACAAAAATAAACAATGAGAAAACTGCATGGAGTCGTTGTATCATTAATTTATATTATATACTAATCGATGTATTAAAAATTTTAGGGTTCATTGCAACACTAACCTTTTAACAAGACCGTTTCTAACTTTTGAAGGTAAACTATCACTTTATAGCATAAAATTGGTGATCCAATAACTCTGGAATAGATCTTAGGAAAATAACTAGTAGCTAGTCGGTAACATACTACAGCTTTCTGAAACTTTCGGACGAAATCTCTTAAAAGTAATAAATACCTTAGGTATTCTTTATTTAATTAATTTGAGATAAATAAAGTAAAAATATAAAAACTTATATTACATACACACGTAAGTGTTTATATAATATATTAGCTCAGATCCAAAGTCACACGACCGAAGACGCATTTCCTTGAAAAAATATATCTCCAAAAGTAATTGACTTGGCTAAGTAATTGAAAAAGCTTCTGGCTTATGATGCAAATAATTTTATCATCACAATGCTTCACAACAAACGGTGTATTTAATGTTTAATAAACGGTGTATTCTCCTCAGTGACCGACAGTACGGATTTCGCCGAAATAGGTCCACTGGGGACCTTCTAGCGTACGCAACACACATTATAGGCGAAGCCATCGAGAGGAACGTAGAAGCGGTCGCCGTTTCTCTGGACGTCTCGAAGGCTTTTGACAGGGTCTGGCATGTGAGCCTTTTAAGCAAGCTTTCAGCGTACGGTATATCTCCTGGTCTGATTGGCTGGATAACGGACTTTTTGAGCCAGAGATCTCTCCGTGTTGTTGTCGACGGGTGTTCTTCGGAACCCTTGACAATAAATGCCGGAGTACCTCAGGGGTCCGTTCTTTCTGCAACTCTTTTTCTGCTGCACGTTAACGATCTGCTGAAGCTCGGTATCTATGGGTATGCAGACGACAGCACAGTTGTAGAAAGATATCTGCCAAGTTCTCGGGCTAGTAGAGATGAAGTACAATCTGAAAGAGAAGCCATGGTGCAACGTTTGAATGACAAACTTCAGACAGTCTCCGCATGGGGCAGTGCCAATCTTGTCAAATTCAACGCCACCAAAACGCAGACGTGTTTGTTCACCGCCAAAAGGAGCCCCTTCACCTTGGCTCCTACTTTCCAGAATGTATCCTTGGAATACAGTGACTGGCTTCAGTTGTTAGGCTTAGAGATCTCCTCGAACCTCAACTTTGGTCGGTACATTGAGTCCAGAGCAAGAGCAGCTGCGGGAAAGCTTGCTGTACTTGCGAAGGTGCGACAGTACTTTACACCGGGACAGCTTCTTGTATTATACAAAGCACAGACCCGGTCGTGTGTAGAGTACTGTGGCCACATATTTGCTGGTGCCGCAAAGACTCATCTTGCGGTTCTGGACTCAATTGAGAGGCGAGCAAAGAGGCTTATTGGCGACCCTAAATTGGTTGACGCCAAACTCCACAGCCTTGAACACAGGCGTAGAATTGCTAGCCTCTCAGTATTCTATAGGATACATTTTGGAGAGTGTGCGCAGGAATTGCACGACCTAATTCCCCCATCCCCATTCCTTTGCCGGACGTCCCGACGCACGGCGGGTATCCATCCCTACGTTGTGGACACTCCACCTGTCCGAACGAAGCGCTATGCTTCATCTTTTTTAGTGCGTACAGCGAAGGACTGGAACAATCTGCCTGCGTCGGTATTTCCGGCAAAATATAATGTAGGTGTCTTCAAGAGGAGAGTGAATAGGCTGCTAGGTTAATGCGCTTTACCACCTAAGACTACATTTCACTTTCCATCAGGTGGAATGTAGTCAAGCATTAACCTAGTTTTGTACAAAAAAAAAAAAAAAAAAAAAAAATTTAATGACCTGTTGTATGTATTATAACGATTACTAAATTATAAATAAACCATACATCAGTGACAGAGTCTATTTACAAACATTAAATTAAAATATATATATTATATAATATTATAATTTAATGTTGATCCAGTCCTTCCTTGAAATATTGTCAATACCATTTGTTACCAATCTATGATATATATGATAAGATAATAATAAAATAATACTGAAAACACTTTTATTTCTGCCTAAAACTTTAGTACTTAATTATAAGCTTTTTACCTTTTTGAAACTATTGTACATTGTATAAAAGTTTGTAAACTGACGAAACTCAACGACAATTTTGAACAAGTTTCAGCAGCAGCAAAGCCTTTTAAATTTTTTCTGCTGAAATATATTTTAAAATTTATTTTCTGAACCAATTAGCTACATCAATTCTTTTCAAGAAACAATGTAGCATCAACATAATTATTATCTTTTATTTTTAGTTTAAAAGTTTTTAGTTGAACTACTTTAAGCATTAAAAATGTATCAAAAACTGTATAACTAAATATATTTATAATTATAAAATATAATTATAATTTATATTGAAGTATCATTTTATAGCATAAGCTATGTGAAAAATAATGTTTCTTTATTAAATATAGCATGATTTTAAAATGATAAAAAAATATTAATATCTTTAAATTATTTTGTTTCTAAAGTAGTATGGCATTAAAAATATAAAGTTTCATATTGAATAAACAAGGATGAATCCCTCTAATTAACTCGGCGGCAGTCACAACTCGTTTTCTCGCGCGTAATTAAGACGGCTGCGAGCAGAGCCTTGTTGACACAAAATACCTGCCAGTCTGTAGTTAGGTCCTTTACGGTGTTTTAACATTTCACATATTTAATAAAAGGACATTTGCGTGTTCGTGTGTGAATTATGTTAAATAGGAAGGTAATAAGTAAAATTTGTGTACCGTCATCTTGAAAAAAAAACATTAGTCACTATTTGAGGATTCATATTTATTCAAGGCACCCTGGCTCTTTCTTGCTTAGTCCTTTTTTATTTATATGGCTGTCATTCTTTGTAAGTCATCTATGATGTTTATGAGTCCTAAAGTAATTAGGTAAAGGAAAGTAGCTGGGTATAGGCTTTAATACAAAATAAATTAATATTGAGAAAAAAAATGTTTTTATTTCTTAAAATGTTCCAATTGAACGAATATACTATAAAAGAAAATAGTGTCACACAAATAGTACAATTTTACAGAGTTGGAAATGATATACGTATATCTTTGACATATGGGTTCAATACAATCTTCTACAAAAGTAATAAAAAAATTATATAACATTAAAGATTAAGTGATAGGTATTATGTTTCAGATATAGAGTGATGCTATAAAGCCAATAGCAAGACTTTCCAAGGAAATGTTTCCAAGTGGATTAAACTGAATCCGGTTCATTTCCAAAAAGACCCGAGCGCCTCTACGATAAATAAAATCCTTAGCCGCCGTATATTAGCTTTAGGAGAACACTTCCCACAATGCATTGCCAAGTAACGTTGGGCTTGGACATTTTAAGCGATTGTCATTTTTCATCTGGACAGCAAAGTTAAATGAACTTCGAAAACAGTTTAAGTGATAAGGGGAGTGAGGCAGTAATTCACACCGGACATAAGACTAGCGGTGTATAAAGCGCTGGTCCAATTACACTTGGAGTACTGTTCTCATCTCTGGCCCAGATGCGTTAGTATCAGCTTCTACTATTTCTACCGTTAGCAACATCGAATCGTTCGAATTGTCTGAGATTCAAATCTCTATAATAGGCTTGGTCTTTTGGACGCAGGATTATCGTTTCTTTGTGATCCTTTTACTATATTTATCACGGAGACTGCGAGCCAATTTCTATTATCGCACTGAACGCCACTTACTACAATACCAACCCCAGTATAGTATAGATAACTTGTCCTTCTACTTGATATACTGCCTGACAAGTGTGCAGTTCTCAAGAAACTTACAATGTCAGCATACTTATATATACTTTTTTATGTAGAGCCCTTACGTTTTCAAAAGTATATAGCATCTGCTATAAATTGTGTAATGTAATGATAGTGGATTTTTTTAGAAAGATTTCTATTATGGTTGAAAAATACCGTGTAATAGGAACAGGCTAGAGACATACAGACCAGTTGTAGTTAAATAAAATATTACTTTCCAAAAAATAAAATGACAGACGGACAGTCCGACAGATAGAGGAGCTGTAGTGAAAAAAATGCTCTGAGGAAATTTCTATGCAATAAAATATAAGTGTTATATGTTCTACTTAACTACCTAGCTTTGTTTAATCATTTGTAAAAAAAATTGTTGTAAATAGTAACAGTTAATATAAACAATTAGTATTAGAGGCTGAAACCGAATTTGCGGATTATCCAACCTACATAGAGACCACGCCTGTGGCGTCCAATCATAGTTTGAATTATTAGAGGTTTAAGTGACATCGAGGTTTCGTTGCTATATAAATGGGTTTAAATCGACTGAACACCAGCCACCAGCTATCACCTTGTCTCACTTAGAACTAAAGACGACATTGTATTGGGTCGCATTCAAAGCAACAACCAAGTAATCGTATTTCTGGACTCACTTATCGTGGATGCAAGAGAATGAATTTGAAGAGATCTTCTCCCATCTTTCCGTTTTCCGTAAACCTGGCTTCGGTAATCCTTACCAACACTTCCTGAAGCTATCATAAAACTATTCCCAACAGACAATTTATAGTACAAGTAAAGATTTTTTTTTAGATACTGTTTTAAAGTTTGAAGTAATGAGTCAAAATTGTAATAATGTTAAAAAAAATATTCATATTATTTCTTATAATATATTGTTTTGAAGTAATTATATTTCGAATTTCATCATACCAAACATGCTTCTTTTCTATCTTTTTTGTGGTTGAGTAGGCAGTTCTTACCTGGAAGTAAACATTTATTTATTTCACCAACTTAAAATAAGAAAAGTTTCTTTATTAATTATAATAGATTATTAACAATAATAGAAACATAATTAAAACATTATTTAAAATTACGACTTCGTCTAGATTCTTATAAATAATTCTTCATACGGCTTTAAAAAAAATGATACAAATAGGAGGCGTTTTATTTTATATTTTACGATTTTTTTTATTAAGATTCTTATATTCTGTTCTATATTCAAATACTCTAGTATTTAAATACAGATCTATATCTATATGTTAGCATGATTTTAGTTCAAAGATCACCCGTTAATGAAAGTTAAGGGATCATAGACTTGATTCCTTTCGTTTTTTAATGTTTACTTTTAAAATTCTTATAAACCTTCATTGACTGGCCTGAATATTAGTTAGTTGCAAATCCCTAAGAGGCAACCGATTATTCCTCGCTCTTCTAAGTAAATATATTTTAACCGACAACATGTATATAAATATGTATGTAAATTTCTATATAGTACACACATTACGTCAATAGACAGTAACGCTTATCTTTAATGATGTATTGGTTTTGGCACCAGAATAATTAATTAATTTGGCACTGCTGTCCTTTCTGGGACATAAATGTTAGTATTAGAAATATTGTTATTTTATATGCGGATATAATACAGGCAAATAATGTAAAAAAACTATGCCATTTATGCGAAATATATTATTTTTTATTGTATGCATATTATAGTGATGTAAATGTATGATTCGGATATAATATTTAAAGAAATGATAATATAATAATACTGTTTAAAACGGTTCATATAAGTCATCTACAGAGCCCTATGACCTGAAAAAAGGTTTTATTCACGTTACAGCTTGTCATTGCCAGGATAAACTTTTGAAATGTAAACTGCAATGTATTTTTATTCTTCATTTTTTTCTGTTATGAAAATATAATGTTACTACTTACTGTTACTGCTACTTGACTAGTTCTTAAAATGACATAATATGTGCATAAAAAATAAGTACATATTTTAAAAATATTTTAATTAACAAAATATGAAGATTTATTTGAGAAACAGGACTTTCCAAGAATTTGAAGGATTTTTTAGATTACGAACTAAAAGTATCGAAATAAAAATTGATCTGAGCAATAAAATATGAAAACTTCAGTAGCTCACTTCACGAGTTGAAGTACCTACCGTATCAACGTAGCAAAGCTTACGAACAAGTGATTTGACAGGCCGGACAAACAATTCGCATTCATTAAAACATACTTTATGTTAAAGTGATATGGACTTTAATATCAGGTTACAGTACTCTCACAAATTTTATGGACTTTTATACTCGAACCGAAATAGTTATAATTGGAATAGAAATTGAAATGGGGAAATTTGAATGTTGAATAAAAGTCAAAATGGTACAGTTTCTATAACACCCTTGTCAAGACCGATCCAATCCGGTCAATTTTATAATTTTTTTCAGGAAATTTCAATTTTTAATCAAAATTATTTTAACATTCCTCTAATGTCTATAACTTGCAAAAGTAGAGTCATATTTACAAATTTGTTATGTAAAATGACATATATTTAAAAAATATATGTATGGAGCACATGTTAAAGTTGGAAAATAAAGGCTTAATCTTGTTACGGCTGAAACAAACCTATACATCCCTCGAGACCGTAATATGACGGATGAGCGCGGCTACTTTCCACATAAATTGCACACGACTTATATATTTGTTAAATAAAAAAAAACGAGTACAATGTATTAAAACAAAGCAATCAATTATTATAATTACAAAAGATGGATACTGGGTACAGTAGACAAACATAATATGTTGTAAAACGACCAAAAAGAAATGAATAATATATAATCAATGCAAATATTACTCTACTAGCGATTATCCTCGTTTTCGTCATAGTTTATTTGGAAAAGCCCACCCCTGTAAGACTGAAAAAAAAAAATTCAAATACTGTCATAGAGAAATACAACGTTGTATAAAAAATAAATTCAATCCATTGACTACCTTTCGAGTTTTGCAAACAAAAACATATGAAAGGTAATTGTATTGTACACATATATTATATTTTGCGCACTTACTTGTTCTTACTATATTATATACTATAATATAGTAATAGTTTATAATTATAGAAGGGCTAATACACACAGATATGTAGGTATTTTTTTATTTTGGTTATTGTATTATTATTATGTAGAAGCTGTACTTATTATAATACAACAAACAAACATTGTAAGAACGCTTCACTGTTATCAATTAAAAAGCTTACCTTTAATATATATTTTTAATAAGAGTTTGTTAATATACACTAAGCATTGTGTAGATTCAGTTAACATAAAAGCTTAATAATATAACTAAAATGTAATTTTCTTTATTAAATCGTATTTAATTTATTGTTCATCGAGAAACAAATGCAAAACACACAGTGTTGACTTTGAATGGTATTATTTGAACAAAAATAACATATCTGTTTCATTTTCCATATTACGGTTTAAAATAACAACCGCTCGTGATATCATAATTTAATTAATTTAATTAGAATGATGTATAAAATTTTGTTATTAGATTTATTATTAACAGTGAAATATGTTTTTCTGATGTTTGAAAATAAAAATAGTTTTTTAATTTAATAAGATTTACATAGAAATATCACAAGTCAAGGGCACTTTATAAAAAGATTTAGAAAATATTTACCATTTTTGGAATGTTTAATGACTTTGAGCACAGATAACAGAACATTATGAATTAAAAGAATAGTTTTTTTTTTACGTTATAAAAAAAAAAAAAAAAAAAATTTTTGCATAACTGTCACAACTGTCACTATTAGTAATTCTTTGGAACTTTCTTAAGACAAACTTTATTGTAAACATAACCTAATTAAGATGATTTACAAGTTGATTGCAGCATTAACTCCATATTTCTATCGATCTTATTCGTGCATATATTGTATATGACATTTTATATATTTGTATATTTTTATATAGCATTTGTATATTTTATAAATTGTAATTATGGTAAATTTAATGTATCTGCAAAAAAGATACACTTTGTAATGGTCTTCCCAAACTCTAACTCCAAGTGTTATTTATTTAACAGAAAACAAATTAGAAACAAAACAAAGAGAACTAAATTTACTTTCATATAGTATGGTAGGTATCAAGCACATTGGTTACAATAACAATGGGAGGATATTGAATGGTTTGATAGTTTTAATTAAAGAAGAGTTCATTTAGCCGAATTTTAAAGTGGTTATGCTGAAATTTATTTTTAAACTGCAAATGTAAATATTTATTCTTAATGGTTAAGATAATACCTTTATGTAACTGTAAAGAAAAAAAAATGTTTTTGTATGAAATGATGTTTAAGAAGTTACTTAAACTATTTACCAGTAATACATAAAATGGAAGCCCTATAATCGGTTGAACGTGTTTGAAGAATTCCACTTATTGACTTAATTTCGAAGATTACTCTGAATAAATAGGCAGAAAATCTAAATGTATGAGTAAATAAGGTCACAAACTATTTAAATGTAACCCCAAGAACATTTTATTATCTGAAGTCACGTAATATCCAGGTGCTTCAGTTTATTACTGCTCTTAAGAAAAATGTATAAAAGTATGCTATATAACTTGCAAAATTACTTGTGATTATTATTATTCTTCCAAATTATTAGATATTTCTAAAAATAATCAATCTTATCTAAGAAATAAGAAAGTGAGAACAAATAACACAATAAGTTTACAGTTTATGAATTTAGTACTTATTTTGTCTTTTCATTTAACATTTGTTCATATTTTATTTCACTACATCATATTAAGCCATTAACGACAATCAATGAAATTGATAGTGTGTTTAATATACTGCACCTTATATATAGCTCATCTACTTCACTTCCCTGGATTGTATTCTATTTTGTTATCTCAACTTTGTCTCTTTCTTCTTATTTAAGTTAATACTTACAATGAGAAAATGTTATATTTTCTCATTGTAAGTCTTTGTTTTTTAATTTTTTAATCTACTTTATTATAATAAAAATAAGACAAATTGCTTATATAATATAGCTTTTTCTATAAATGAACGTTTTCTCATAGGTGTCTTTTATTTACTTAAATAAAATGTAGCCCTTATCTTTTTTTCACTCCATTCAGTATTTTTTGCTTCATCATTTTTTTTAAATCAAACTTTCATGTTTATAATGTTAGTAAAATTCTTAATACAAGGTATCCCAGAAATATAAATCTGAATTTATAATTTGAAATTGTAAAGTTTTGAGTATAACTTTACTTATATCTTTCACGAGGACAGCTTATTTATTATAAGTAATTTGTTGTGTAACATTTTTGATATCGCACGTCGTTTCAGAAAATGAGAAATATCTCACGTCGCGGTCATTTACACCGTATTTTATGAAAACTAAACCTAGGTTCCGAAATCGGAGCATATTTGCTGAACTAACCCATTTAAGGTAATCAAGGAGAAATTGGATGCACCACCGAAGTCGCAGTACGTATGCTCGGTTAAGTTCGACTGTCTCTAATTTGTCCTGCTATTTTCCCTGCCTGCACTTGGTCCCATTTACATTTTCCTTAACAAGTATAATGTAATTCACGAACAGCAAGCACCAAGGAGCTTTTTTGAATATAATTTGAAATCTTGTATTAAAAAGAATTTGATAAGAAAATTATATTATAGTGTAACTATTATATAAACGAGGCTATGTCCTAGAACTGATTATATTTTCATGTATTTACTAACTAGTAACCTCCGCTGTTTATTTGATGTTGCTGTTTACTCTCGTTCGATCAACTTGCTGTATCACACCATTTTCTTAGAAGTCGCTACTTAGGGTAGCGTTGGGGGCCGCGTTGCTCCCCTCCCTCAAATATGGCAAAGGGGGTGATAGCTGACCCTCGGGTCATACTTGTGATCGAGTGCTGCCTGCAATGACTGATGCAGTGCAGTGAGTGTATTGCCTGACCAAGATTTTTTTTAGGATATTTAAAATTATTATTATTTCAAATAAATACATTTTATTCAGTTTTTTTAATGTTATTTTTAGTAGTTTGAACACTAGCCATAATAAGCCGTTGCATCGAATTGATTGCGATGTTTCTTGTAGCTTGTTAGTTGCTTACAAAATATTGTCGTTTTTGGAACAGTGATCACAATAAAAAAATACTCAGCTGAGTTTGTTGTGTGGTTTTTCTTTACTGTCTTTACAAAAGGACTAATTTTGATAAATATGGTATCAAAATAGCCCATCCTGACACTTCCCTTGACGTTCACAAGTGATCTCCAGTATAGAATTTTGTAGCGCAAAGATTTAACTATTATTTAAAAAAAGTGCTAAATTCTGTTTCTTTACTTTTAAGATATGATTATTTAAAAATGGTAATAATCACTTAACACTAACAGTCCTCTATCTTATTTAGCTCTATGCTAAATCTGAGCTAAAGCTGCAGCTGAGGTTAATTTTTTTTTAATGTACGATATTTTTTCTCCATCGCATTTTGTTTCTGTATACTAATAAAACCAAAAAGATTAAATACAACATATTTTAAACCTATAAACCAGTACAAATTTAATTCCCGGGGAACATTAGGCGTTGATAACTTTTTTAAGACACATTTTGAAAAAAAAAAGAAAAAAAAATAAAATTAAAAAAAAAAATTTAAAAAAAAAATTAAAAAAAAATAAAAAAAAAAATAAAAAAAAATATTGCTTGTTATATTATTATTGAAATTATATGTTATGATTAAACTAAAAATTACTTTAACATTTTATTACATACTTATTATGATAAATCGAATTAAATTATTTTAAAATCATCTAAAACCTTTAATAGGTTAATTAACATAGCTTTGAGATCGGTACCCAATGCGCAAAATTGTAAAAAATTACATGTTGTATACTTAATTTTGGTTAAGGCTAGCAACATCTATAATATATGAGAGCTTACCTAAGTGAAACTGGGTTAAGAGTAGATGTGAAGATGAATGGGGACTCGTCCATGCTTCTAATGACGCACGTTACTCATGCATGACTTGAGTAACTGATAGTGATTGAATTTACCTTCCTGCAATTATCACATTATTTTGGTTTTTGTATTAGTTTTTTGTAGGAAGCTGTTTATTTATTTCTTTACACACCAACAGTTTTATACATACCATAACAGAAGTTTTTTTTTAATATTTAATACATGTTTACTATTCATTGTAATACAATGACATTATAGTCTTTAACTATAATAATAAATGTGTCCATATCTGTGTATTATCAATAAAATGTAATTTTCAATAATAATAATATCACTCGACAAAGTACTCAAACCCAAACCACTAAGGTTGCCCAGCGGCCGAAAATCGACCATAATCTAGTGTTAATGCTTTTTGAAAGTTTGTTCTTAAACCTTTATGCATATCATTTTTATTTTATTAGGTACTTCAAGCGACCATAAACTCTGTGCGACTATTTACACAGAGTTATTACTCAGAATCATTACTAAAACATAGAAGGAGCTTCATATTTTTAAAGCGTACACAACAGATTTTTTTCTAGTGATGTGACATTGTGTAAACTTATCCGCGATAGCGGTAGTAATCCTTATCTTTATGATAATAAATACCGTTTTTAAAAGGTTGGTTAGATACTTGCTTGAACGAGATACATCGAAAAGTGCTATCACCTCGGGGATTTCACCTCGTGCGATAACGTTTAGCTGTTGGTCGTTCTAGAAAATGACTTAGATAGTATTTGAAAATAGTCGATAGGATAAATAAAATAAAAATACAAACTCAAAGATATTTATTGAAAGTGAATTAAAAAACATATGGTCAGGTTAACACATAGTTTTTTGATTTTTAATCTGCTACTTCAAGAAACTCTTATAAAGAAAATGAAAAATTTATTACTATGAAACTATAGCCATATTTTTCTAAAATACGTATATAACAATCGATTATACTAGAACATTGAGGACTAAAATGTTTTATAAAATTCGTTGATGCTTCTTCCATCTTAGCTACATGCCTAAAAGTCACTCTTCCAAAAAACATAGATCTTCGACTTAAGTCAGGTTATCTTCGGTGAGAGACGGGAATGGCCGTCCCTCGAGATGTTCATCTACAGTTGATGTTCTGTCAGGCTACAACTCCTTGGCTCAGCGTGCAAATGTAGTATATGGAGCAACAGTCAAGTCAATTTATATATATTTTTTTAGGTTTGCTTAATGTCACCGTCCGGATCATTAGCTGTGAAGTTAGCAATAATAATAGTTAACGTAAAACTATAATTTATGCTAAGAATGATATTACTTAATTGCAAAACTTATTCATTTGCTGAAAATGTTGTCTATCGTATAAATCGTTAAAATCGTTGTCGTTATCGTATAAAGTTTCCACTAACTAAACTCAACGACAATCTCATCTCTCGAAAGTTTTCAACTAACGACACAATTTAGACGTTGGAATCGAAATGGGAAATTTATTATTATTTCCTTATTTTAAATATACTTTTAAGTAATTATCTATAAAGTATAATAATTTTGAACGTCATTTTGACCCCCTTTCAAAAGTTGGATTAATTTAAATTTTTGCATATTATATCTATCAAAGACCAATGATATATTTGCAATACAAAAAATTTTAAAAGCACTTCCCTTTATCAAGCAAGGATTTTCTGAATAAATGATTCTTAAGTAATAAATAATAGTAAAAAAATATCAAAACCCTTTTATGAAAAATATAACTAAAAAAATTATAAATAAATTATATTTAAAAAAGCCTAAATTATACCAAGTTAAAAAAAAAAAAAAAATAACAGAATAAATTTTATTTACTTTTTACTGTAAAGTATTTGATAATTAAAGGTTTATTTTACAAATAATTAAAAAAATATATATTATTTTCTTTAGTACACAGATAAAAATATACATTTATTCACAAGATATTAATCGTAACAGTATTTCCAATGATCTTGTTATCGCAATAACATATTAATCTTGCACATAAAATTATAAACATAAAATTGTACGATACAATGTTTTATATTTAGTATATTTACGATATAAAGCAAGTTTCTATAAACGTGCACTTTCACCGAACTGAGTTACTTCAAGTATTGACTTACAAAACTTTCAAAGTTTAGCCAGAACTTGCAACTAAACTATTAGCTGTACGTGTTTGTTATTTATACTATTTATATTAATAATTGATGATGATTAACAAAAAATATCAATGAAAATGTTTGTTAAGATACTAAACTAATCAATTTATTATTTGAAAGTAAAAAAACATTGTTTGTCCATGGGGTTACAAACTTGTCATAAGCAGCAACAGCTGACAGCGTACGTCAAATTAATGACTGATAAAGCGAAATTTTAATGGAACTTTAAAAAATAATCACAATTCACTTGACATATTTCTTTGGTAATGCTTTAATATTTCTGTACATTAGCCCTAAAATATCTCACTTGTTATCACAACTATCACTGATTATTAATAACATTTAATAAAAATCTGAATGCCTAATAAATTTTCATGATCATAATTGAATTTAATAATAATGAGTGCCAAGTATATCAGCTTTCTTTATTGTCGTGCAAACCAGAGTGTCATTCTTCATTTGTAACGAGGGTTGGGAATGCTGCCAAGAAAAATATATTACAATAGTATATTTTTAATTGTAATCAATAACATCATTAAAGATTTAATTTATTAAAGAAAATAAAACTTTTTGTCATATACTACTTTCAAGAATTAATTACTTACATTTTTTTTAAATATTGTTTTATAGCCGTTGAACGTAATCTGGGCTGTTCGGGGAACATACACCAGTAATTTTAGTTAAAAATTATTTAATTATTTAACTATTGGTTAAATATTATATCAGCATATCTAGTCACTTTGTTGAATAATTACATAGTTAGGTTTCTGGTGTAAGGACTAATTATAAGAACATCAGTAACCATTAGGAATCCTTTTGGACATTGTTAGAGTACATGAAAGGTCAAGGTCATCCGAATTAACTATAAAACAACTACCGGACTTTATTAGAATATAATTGCGAAATAAATTATTAATGGGTATTACAATATTATAATAGTGGGTTTTTGAAAACGACAGGGCGCACGTTATTTAAAAAGCTGTAAGTACCAGTACATCCCCAAACGGCAATTAAAGTCACTTGCAACTTGTAAAATAACAACATGAGTTTAATCACAATTTAAGATATTTGAAGAGCAACCCCTCGTCACGATACAACTAAAGCCTCAGGCTTCAATCCTGAGATTGACTAAAGGGAAAACCTATATTAGCGTGGGAGAACTCATATTGTTTTAGCTTATGGTACAATAATTGATTTCTACTTAACCAATACTATTCGATAGCAAAAGACCTTTAGAAATGTTTAAAAAGCCTAATGTTATGATTTCATTTAGCGATCATATTTTTAAAATACTTTTTTTAAGGAACTTTACTGATTTAATTATGATTATTATTATTTTTATTTTTATCCTTTTTGGAGGTCTTTTTGTATCGGTTTTTTTTTCTTTTTTTTTTACTGGTGTAGTTTAGGTTTTTACTATCAATATTGCATGAGAACCAGCACCAAAAATTAAATGTTTGAAACATATCACGAATTGAAAATTCATCATACCCGTATCCAAGTCTAAATACATTACACGTCACTCTATAAACGGAGATATAGTGTCGGTAAAAATCTTGATATAAATTTTAATTATATCGTATGATGTTTTAGTAAATATTTTAAAATTAAATATACATAATTTCCTGAAATTGTTACGGTTCTGAACTGATTTTATGTCGTCCATTTGCAAAGTCAAATTGATTTCAACACTTCATGAAACGTGATTCTGTTTTTCGATATTGGATTCGGATACGGGAACGAGCTATAATTTTATTACTGTGACATATTGCAGCTGTGTTGCAGATGTTCCGATTAATAAAAATATAGATACTACTATATTTATATAAATAAAATATACTAGTTACATACAACATAATTTTTTAAAATTTATATATTGTCATGTAAACGTAAATAGATTTAATTTATTGTAATATATTTTTATAGATTACTATAAATCAAAACTATTTTGTTGCTAGAAGTGATAGTGATTTTTTTTATATTATTATTAGTTAACATAACTACAGAAACGCAGACAATGGATTTCAAACCGCGTTAGAAACATATTGGAACACACTAATATAAATATTGAACCACCCTTTATACATTTTAAATGTTTTTAATGAGAGTTGAAAATTTTTCCGTTCTGAAGCAAATGAAATTAACGAAGCAGTCGTCAAAGTTAATAGTGCGAGATCGCATCATTGTGTGATACGTAATCTATGACTAATACTACTAAACTTAGCCTAAAAATAATATTATAAGACATAAAATGGAAATAACTAAGAACAGTACTTTTAAGATGAAATAGTTTCAAACTAGAAGTGTCTGTTATCGATAGCTTATGAAAATCAAAATGAATATTCTCATAATTATAAACACCAACAGATACGAATAGGGTATTTTATTTTTTTAATTATATGTATGCTAAATATAATATACATACTATAATTAAACCATGTAACTCAACTTGTATTCTAAATAATTTAATGTACTAGGGCTCCTTGGCATGCATTTTTCACCCATTAAAGGCATGCCCAGCTCTAACCTTGTTGACACAAAACTTACTAATTCACTCCTTAAGGGACAATTAACTTTTTATAATTTAAACTTTCTTTAAATGGCATTATTATTGTTCTAGTTTACATATTTTATAGTAAGTATTCACAACTTGTATTGATTGTCATTTGTTCTCTCTCTATTTGTCTTATTTTTCGCCTTTAGTAAAAGTAAACTGAAGCTTGTTTCAATCAGAATCAGAAGAAACAGAATAAACATGGCATAAACAAATAACTCTTGATATATATTTTGTTTAATTATTTCAAGTTTTTACTTTGGATCCATACCGGAGATCCCTTGTGTACGTCAAAGGGAAGTGTTAGGAGGACTTATTTTGAAACCATACTTATCAAAATAAGCCCTTCTGTAAAGACGCTTCCCAACTTTAAATAAATCCTATGAGGACTCGCTTGGAATCCTGTTCTGAGAAGAACCACACAACAATCTCAGTCGCATATTTTTTATTGTAAATACTGTTTTATTAAAGTCAATATTTTGTTAGAAATTAAGAAACTAAAACCATGGCAATCAATTGGACAGGAGGGCTCTTTGTGGTTTGTGTTTTTAAAAACTAAAAATGTCATAAAAAATAAATATAAAAAAAAGAAAAAATGATAAAAAACCAGTGGCCAAGAAGACGAACGCAAGCAGCATCCGTTCTCGAGCATAAAGCAAAGGTCAGCCATCACCCACTTCGTCATATTTGACGTATAATATAAATTTATTTAAGGACAATTCTAAGACTTTATTTGGGAGTTTGTTGTAAAACTATATATAATTTACTCTGAAAGAATTACTTATTTCATGTAGCTTAGTTCTGGGCACAGTGTATTTTTAAAAGCAAGTACAGAACAAACTTTAGGAATATCATACTTAAAGTTTTTATGTAATTTAAAAAATTAAGTAAAGTTTTTTTATTTATGATATCAGTAATAATTATACTTCATTTCCTTTGTTATTTCAATTATATAATTAATATTTCTGTTTAATTTCATTCATACATTTTGTAAGATATATAAAAATAACAATGGTTGAAAAAACAAGTTGAAAAACGAATAATTTAAAAACTAATTACAAAAAGTTCTAGTCGTTGCATTGTTCTAATAACATTATATACAGATATTTAAGAAATATCAACTTTTTGAAAAAATATAAAATAAAAATGGCGTCAAAATTATTTATATTATATTACAATGTTGTGTGCTACATATACAAGGACCGAGAAGAAGTCACTCTAATTAACTTAATGGCTCTCACGACTCGTAATTAGGACGACTACGAGGGTCTGTTTGTTAACTGTTTATAATATAAAATTCCTTTTATTTATTATGTCTCAGACTTGAAAAACGTTATTGTTTCAACTTTCGCAATTATCATATCCAGTTTACACTTTCCTTTAATGATATGTGACAATGTCTGTTCAAAAAGTATCACGAATTTCATATATTTTTTAAAAAAATATTCATCTTTTCATGAAAATCTACGTGGTCCCCTTTAACTCCTTTCAGATATAATGTACTTATGCCAAAGTTTTGTCCAATCCTCGAAGCACTTAAAAAAATCCTTGTTGGGATGTTTTTAACTCCTCTTGCGATGCCATCTTTATCTTCTCAATGGTAGCCTAGCGTCGCCTTTCATGGGCCTCTGCAATCCAAGAAAAAAAAGCAGTAAGGTTAAGCTTAACTTGCAATTTTAGAATGGTTGTTCACAAAATCTTTAAAATATACATCAAAGTACAAATACATTTACATACAGTACAGATTTCATTTGCAGAAGTTCCAATTAAAATATATAGAACTATGACTAATGTTTCAGAAAAGTTATTTGGTAATACTGAAAACGTTTACAGATTTGACTAGTAAAAGTAATGAAAGTTAGAATCAAATGAAATCATTTTTGTAAATGTAGCCTTATAATTTTATATAGAAGGCTCTGAAACATAAATTGGACACAAAATTAAATATACCATCTCCAAAATTTATGTTATATCAATATCACTTAAAGACTTAATAGAAGCAATGACACTTAAAGACTTAATTCAATAGCTATTGTTACATTATGAAAGTGTATCTACTAATGGAGCTTAAGAACTATATATTGAATCCCAAAGAATTTTCTTTAATTGGTTTTTAGATAAAATTATATCATAAAAGTAAAATAATATGTAAAAAGTTTTTCATTACTATTAAAATCTGCTGTTCTTAATTTTGTATGTGTATGATAAATTTATATAAATATGTATTGTTTGTATTTTTTTTCTTGGGGTAGAGAATTGTTAGAGAGGAATAGTAAAAACCGGCCAAGTGCGAGTCGGACTCGTGCACGAAAGGTTCCCTAAGGGTATCATCTATAATAGAAAATCACGTTTGTTTAAGTTTGGTAAAATCTATTGCTCAATTCGAAATTGTATCCATAAAGTGCTATGGTAACTAAATAGTGCACAGTACTAGCGCCAGTGCCAGCATTTAAGTCAATATTGACAATAGTCATATAGTTAATATTGGTTAAAAATTACGTTTGTTGAACGGGAGCCCCCCTTTTATATTTACTTTATTGTTATTCTATTATTTATTTTAAAAGGTAATATACAAGAAAATAATCTGCGAAAATTTAAAGAGTCTATCTACCTGTTACCGTTTTTAATATTGAACAAAAAACACGTTTATTGTATGGGGACCCACCTTAATATACATATATCCTAAATTTTTAGTATTTGTTGTTATAGCGGCAACGGAAATACATCATTTGTGAAAATTTCAGCTTTCTAGCTATCACGGTTTATGAGATACAGCCTGGAGACAGACAGACAGACAGCGGAGTCTTAGTAATAGGGTACCGTTTTACCTTTTGGTTTTACCTTTTGGCACGGAACCCTAAAAAGTGCTAACTACAAGGTGTTTACATAACTTTAATTGTACACGAGAGAAAAAGTTCTCGTATTTGTATCGTGAACTCTAGCCATTAAATAACTTAGGTTGAAAAAAGACTCTATTAAAGACGTTAATTACTTCATGGTATACAATAGTATCATAATATGAATAAAAGAAAGTTGTACGTTAAGTTTAGTAATAAAATTAAGATTTCAAATGCTACAGTAAAAATAAAATAAAACTTCAAATGCTGCACAAAAAAATAAATTATACACAAGAACAGTAAAGTTCTCAAATCAGTATTTGCTTCGACGAACATCTAAAATTTATCTTGTTTCGTTGAATCTCTACTGCTTCCAATCAACCGATAAAATACAATACAAGAGCTACAATTCCTAATATTGCTGTAACCAATAAATTAATCTTATATAGTTTTAACTGATTATATATTACCTTATTTATTAAAATTAAATTAAAAAATATTAAGAAAAAACTACGCGTTTGCTCGGGCTGGATATAGTATTAAAAGAAAGGGGAGACCAACCCCTTTTAAATAAGACCATTTTCATACCCAAACTCCAACGACACGAATGAAGAGACCAGCCGTCCAATTTACAAATTAAAATTAATTTACAAAATAGTCTAAGCATTTAATGAAATACCCATTTCATCTTCACTGAGTAAGGCCATCAAGTACAATGAAGTTGATACAAATGAATAGAGTATCTTTACGTGCAGCACTCAGCCATACGTAAACTATGTAAATGTATAACGATAATATGAAAATGTATAACGATAATAACAGGTTCTTGGGTTCACTGTGTCGTGAACAAGTTTAACTCAAATAGAGAAAGTTACAGCAGCAATAAATATTCTACTATTTAAACCATTTAACATTTATGGATTGATTTATTAGTCGGTGGAAATTGAAGAACCCATCTCATGTATTGTATCATATTATATGTATTGTATCATACGTATCATATGCACTAATAAGTTTCACAAAATGCTTATAAATCTCGAAGAAAGCCACGAAGAAAGAAAGAAATATTCTGAAACAATAATACATAAAAGTATTTTCATTGCATGGTTTCACTATTTAAAACAAATCTTTTTATTATAGAAATAAATCTATTTTTAACGGCCTAACCCGCGTATAATTAGGTATTTATATTTTACATTATTCACTTTAAATTAAACAAATGCTTTAGAGCAATCGCTACGTTCATTATATTTTTGCCTGTCACTTTTGTAATTCGATATATTCTAAAATAACTATATGGTAGATCTAAACAACTTTTAAATTTATCTGAATATGAAATATTAAGATTAAAAAAATATATAAAAATGGTTTGCTATTTTAACAATAATTTCTAATCATTTGTTTATATGAACTTAGCTTAAAAACAAATTAAAGGATTTTGATTAAAAAATCAATTTTTAACACGCTTTTATTATCCCGTTATCCTTGCCAGGATCCTGAGGATAAGCGAATTTCAAGTAAAAAGAGACAAACATATATCCGTAGTGTGCGCCTTGCACATCCGAAAGTATGACATAGAACATATGAAGCAGCATATCATTCTCGTTTTTGTGCGATGTGCGATGATACAATATAGGTATACGATTTATAATTCGTATTTCTTTTAAATTATTTAATAAAATGATATATATTATATTTTATTTCATTTTATTATATAATCAAAAAATATATGAGAAGTATGTCGAATTTGATACAGAAGTATGAAAACCACAAAATAAATATAGTTAAAACAAACTAAAAACCACGCTTTAAAAATGAATCGAACTAAAAAGCCAAAAATAATTCGTAATATGAGAATAATGGGCAAAATATAATAAAATATTTTCGGGAAAAAGCGTGGGGCGCTTCCGCCTATTCTATTTATACTGGAGGTTAACTTAAACTTTTTCAGGAAATTGTTAAATTTGTTTTTTCTTATGTCGTATTATTATTATTAAATTGTTTTATTAATGATAACTATGAAAATAAAATCAAAGTGCAAACAAATATTCCAAAATTATTGCTTTATTGTGTGTTCAATTTAATTCAGAAGTTCCTCATTAATTCATTTCAACGTTCGTTTCGCTTTTTGATTTACACATTAATTAAATGACAACACAGGAGTTTCCGGTGATTCACTTATTTTCCTTTGTTGTTTCATTATATTTTTTTTTATAAAAGGAATGATAAGGTTTTCAGTACATCGCTTATGAACTAATGTTATATTAAAATTTATATAAATATGGAATGAAAAATAAAAATATACGGGCAGGAATTCGAACCCGCGACTACTGGGAAACCGTCCCGTCGCTCTACCAACTGAGCTACCGTATCGCTGTTACGGTATATATATTTTTTTTCAATTAAGTATTTTAGATTTAGCTTTTGTGACAATTTTGACATTTTCTTCCTTAATTAAGATCCTTAATTAGTTAATTTACGGTCATTTAAATAGAAAACAACGCAGTTACGTAAAGTTAGCTTTTAATGACTTTTTGATTAATAAAAAAAACCTCGATGGCTTTCTTTTCTTGTTTCTTTAAATAATTGTAAAATTGCATTTTTGTAAGGAAACTAGAGATCAAAAGTTGCCAAGAGGCGCTCTAAAGAGCAAAGAACTCGCCGATCTGCGTGACGCTGAGGCGTCACTCGCATTGGATACGTGACTCGGACCGGTGCCAAAAAAGACTTCTTTCTTTACGTCTTGAAAGTTTTTCAATCGATATAATTAACTTTTACTTTGAACCCTATTCTCTTTACTTATCTCTGGATTTTTTTTTGTTTTAAGACTCTTTAAGAATAGCAATATTAATAATTAATAATATTAATATTGTGTTGTCGGCTTACCTTAGAATATGAAATCTTCAATAAATATTGATTTTTATTTAGTTTATGTACACAAAATAACGTTTTTAAAACGACATTTTAAACGAGTGGTGTTTAATGTACGGATTTAGACAGGTTGTTCTGTTATAAATTTAAAAACCCCTGTATGTTTACGTTTAATATTTAAAAAAAAAACACAGTCATTAAGTTCTGTGAAGATATAATACATTTTGAAAATAATACAGTAGCATTAAAAATAAAAAAATACACTATTTTCTTGGTCCCTTTTTTACTAATAATGAACCAAGTTGTAATGGTTAATTCTTAAATTGGTGTTCTATACCACAAAAACATTTGACATAGAATTATTTTATAAGGTACCTACTCCTCTTTTTCAACTGAGTATTAATATACCTCATGTTTATTATGTTATTTCTACAGTCTGAAACAACTTATATATAAGAAAGTAAAAAGGAAATTGAAATAGAAAATGATGTACGCAAAAAGAAGTAAAATGTTACATTTATAATATTTTATATGTTTCGGAAACGCTACCTAATTGCTTTTCTTTTTTGTTTAAACGTTTAGGTAATATGTATAAAGAACACGATGTTTTTATTTAAATTAAAGCTTCAGTTAAGATTCACTTAAAATACTGGAAAATATTTTCCTTAAATTAGCCAATTCAATGTTGAG
This sequence comes from Napeogenes inachia, assembly GCA_959347355.1. Lineage (NCBI taxonomy): Eukaryota > Metazoa > Arthropoda > Insecta > Lepidoptera > Nymphalidae > Napeogenes > Napeogenes inachia. The sequence continues at coordinate 15,347,983 of OY365791.1, read as the reverse complement.
TACTACACTCTCAAAGTTATCTCGTATACCCATAACTTTGAGAGTGTTCTGTCAAGGCTGCAATTTCAAATTCAGAATCAATACACATTTTTTAACAACGCTTAAAAAATATAATATCTGAAGCCATCAGTTTATAAATATATATATAGCTTATAGTTTTTATTCGATTATATTAGTATGTATTCTTCTTATTAATATATATTTAAAGTTAATGTAGTTTATCGTATGTATGCTTTCTAACTATTCACTCGAAGTGTACACACATATTATATGAAATTTCTATATATATCGCTTTTTACAATTGAAAATATGTGTTTAAGTACGTCAAACATTCTACACGAAACTTTTCCTATTAAAAGATAAGTCAACCCTTGGAAAGAAAAGGTTGATCTCTGATAATTTTAAAAAGGCTGCCTTTACACCCAAAATTATAAATCGATATTTTATTTTCCTTCGTTTTTTTCTTTTCACGGTATTTTTTTAATGTAATAAAGAAATTAACTACTACTAATACTACATTTAAGATTTATGGTTAAAAAAAGGGAAAAGCCTGTTGATTGCATTTTTTTAAATTTTATCGGTATGCCAAAACTTTTTAACAAATTACTTACAATAACAACGGCTTAAATCAATCACATCTATGATATTATTTTGTAAATATATTAATTATTTAAAATGGATATAAAAATATAGGTATGGCAATAAAGTGAAATTTTTAGATGCATCAAATTTATATCAAGTCAGTATGGTATGGACACTCCTAAAAATCTTTCTACTGTTCGACTCAATGTTTAAGTATTTTTTTTTAAGTAACTCTTTTCAAAATCCCCCATATTTGGTGATATATTAAATTTTTATTAAAAGCTGTCCATACACCACGATTTAGCACACAAGCAACTAATTTTAAGTGATATGTTTATTCTTACATTATTCTTTTCTATGGAAAATAGGAGCGCTTTAAGTTCTTTTTAAGAATAATAAAATTCCAATTACTTCCTACCTATTATTCCAATTAATTAATAGGTTATGTACAATAAACCTCCTACTATTCCAATTTATTAATAGTTTATGTACAATATTCAAGTCAAGTTTAATTACTCAGAAAATAGTTATTTAGTGTTAATAATATTTTTAGAACAATGCAAAACATTGTGAGTTATGCCAAAAAGTAGGTGTATTAAGTAAATAAATTCTCAGCAACTGCAGTAGAGCATGCTGCGGCTAAAGTACGTGTATGGCGACTGTTGCATATTTTGAAATATATATAACTTATTTACTTATCAAATCGAGACATAATACATGGTGAGTTACAGTAATTAGTAAAACTAGAAATTATTATCTGTATTCTTTCGTGTTGATCGGTCTAAGAGGTATAGCTTAAATTAGAACACTAAATGAATAATAAATGTAGACGTCGACATTTAATCATTTTGCTAGAAAGAGATATGCTGAATAATTTTACACACAGTATGTTTCGATAAGAAAAGTTTAAGTTCTGTTCAATTTATACATTTTATACGACATATAGCTTAGTGCGATGAGATTGCTAATAAAATTTACAACAGAAATGAACTTTACAAAATGATTACCATCTACAAAAAACGGTTTATACTTCACTGACGATAACATTGGAAGACGTATAATATATTCAATTCATTTGATTGTTGTTAGTTTATTGATTTAATTAAATTAACTAACTACCATCCTTAGCTTCAAGGGGCTTATTAACACGTTCGCTGCGTTACGAGGTCTATTAGATCTCTTGCGGGACTTTCGTATTGTGCGTTTACTGAAATGCTGTTTTTTTCACTCCTTGCGGGGGGCTCTAACTTGTAAAGTTCTTTATGTATGAGCAAGACAAATATACACATTTGTATCCTACTTGAAGGTGAGTTCATAGACATAATAAAAATAAACAATAGTTTAAAAAACTAAAAAAAACACGCTTTTATTGCTAACCGAACTAAAAACTAGAAAATAATTTTTAATGACAAAGAGTATAAAATTACAGTAGTAGAAGATCGAACAATTAATCATAGTGAATCGCCTTAATATAAAATTATAATAAAATTTAAGTTATTAACAGAATAATTCAATTCTGAGTAAAAATCGTGGGGTGCATTTTACTGTGATTCATAACTATCCTCTCATAGATAGTTGCTAATAGAATGATTGTAATACCTTAAATATCGAGCACCCCACGCTTTTTACTCAGAATTGAATTATTCTGTTAATAACTTAAATTTTATTATAATTTTATATTAAGGCGATTCACTATGATTAATTGTTCGATCTTCTACTACTGTAATTTTATACTCTTTGTCATTAAAAATTATTTTCTAGTTTTTAGTTCGGTTAGCAATAAAAGCGTGTTTTTTTTAGTTTTTTAAACTATTGTTTATTTTTTATTTTTTAGTCTGTGACAAACTCATAAATTGAGAAATCATTTCATTACTTAGATTTTTTTAGAAAGAATCACTCAGTGGTCTCCGTATGATTGATCAACGGGCATTGATCCGAAATCAATCGCCTTCACGGTTCAATGGGACTTACTTTCATCATTGTGGTTAGTTTTACCTCCCAATTAATGGAAAAATCCAGATTGACGTCGTTAAGTTGTCAATAGACCCTTAGTACTTCTACTGTTGAAGTCTCTTAAGAATAAGTCTAATTCATTAATTAGTTTTTTGAAGATTTAGGGTATTAAATTTTTTTACGAATCATTTCGTAATTTAATCATTTCATTTAAAGCTTCACTATTGCACGGGGTTTTTCCTGTTAACTTAGAGCAATCAAGTTCTTCAATCCGAATACCGTCCAAAGATCTTACACGACTAAGTGCTACATAAGCTTGTCCAGCAGCAAACAATCGCGAGCCTAGATAAATAACTGCATGATCAACTGTACAACCTTGCATCTTATGGACGGTTGAAGCCCAACTCAGAATTAACGGTAACATTCGTCTCTCGGCAGTCCCATAGCTGTATTTCGCCGGGAACTGTATCGATATCGGTTTAATTATGTGCACGCCATCTGAACCGAAATCAATACGTACTGACGGGATGTCTTCCGCGTATAGTTGGTCTCTGCGAAAATTTGGCCAGATAATTTCAGTGATGAAACCCATATTGCCATTTACTAAACCTTTCGCCACGTCAATATTTGACCTTAACATCACTTTAGCCCCTACGAATATTTTCAGTACTTTCGGAAGACCTCCGGTTTTATTAATATCATTAGGGATCACAGAATCTAAGTCCGTGTTACCTAGATTTCGAGTAGCATCAATGAGTTGGTCTTGTGCTTTTATTGTATTAATAACAGTCCCTTTATTCTCAAAACTTTGGAGAACTTTTTCGTTATGTCTAGCAACTTGATCATTCGTTGGGTAAATTCTTAATGCCTTTTCAATCGAGAATTCATTAGTTGCATCTGTTGAAACTTTTTCGAGAAGGATTTTAAGTTGCCTAGACGTCATTTCTCCAACTCTAAGGGCGTTAAGCACATCTATAAATGTCGTATCTCCTTGTTGACGCATGTTCTGTCTGAGTTCAACCAGACGTGTCGCCACAAATGTGTAGCTGGCTTCATATGTTCTGGTTGCTGAAAAACTTGATGCCCTCGGACAGGTGGTAATTGCATTAAATCACCAAAGAGTATCACATTTATACCACCAAAACAATCGTCTGGATTTTTCAGCTGTCGCAAACGAGAGTCGATCATACAAAGCATCTCATAAGGTACCATAGAAATTTCATCTATGAACAGAAACTCCACATTTTGCCATAATTGTCGCATTCCTCTCAAATAATTACCAGTAAGAAGTGGCATACTCACAATTACTCCATCTTTTTGTACTGGTAGTTTCAGCAGACGGTGTAGTGTAGTGCCACCGATCAACCGTGCTGCAACTCCAGTGAGAGCACCAACTTTTACGACCGATTTTCCAAAACATCGGTTCACATGGTTTTTTAATAGATTAAAAGTGAATGTTTTCCCGGTGCCTGCTCCACCAGTTACGAAAATTTTCTCTCGTTTCATATCACCATTAAGTTGATTCTTAATACTCTCTGTGATAAGAATTAGCAATTGTCTTTGATCAACATTCATCGCATTTTGCGCTCTTTGGAATTGATCATTGGTCATTTCTGTCTCTGGTAACTCTTCCTCTTCCACTTCAGGATTTATAATCTCTGGCTGCTCTAAAATTTCGAAAGCATGAATCTGGTTGAATGCGTTTTCAAGTTGTTGATCCCGCTCTCGATGTTGGCACATATGTCTACTTGTTTCCCTTAAACGACTCTCTCGAGCTAAGAAAGCTTCTTTTGCGTTATCAAAGCCTTCGGGTAATTCAGTTTCCGAACGATAAGGCATATATTGAAGGAGTAAGCTGTAGGAAAAGTTATCTGGATCCGAAGCTGCTATAAAGTATGGCACTCTGACAACTGCAGGAACATTTCTCACAACCATCTTGCTCTCATCCAACAGAGTAATGAGTGGACGACGTATGTTTGCTTGTTTTTCATAGGCATCATGATCTACACTTTCCTCGGTATCACTTACCTTTTTCGGAAAATGAGGTTTGATCCGCACGGTTGAATGTCCATATTACCTGTCCACAGTTTTAATAACTCTGGATGGTAATTATTTACCCAAGCATCTTCTTTACGACGTTTAAGTAAGCAAATTCTACCTCCATTACGGAGAAAATCATCAGAAGAATGTGATATTATTCGTGTCTCGGCACATTCTTGACGTGGAAAATTGAATCGACATCTTACAAAGGTATTATTTTTTGTACAAGTTTATGTATGCCGATGAATTTGGCATTTTTTTACGAGTTTGAAGAGCTCTGGATCTTCTTCTTCTGTAGGAATTTTACACCAGCAGTTACGATCAAGCAAAAGTTTTCCTTCTTTTGTATCAAATGCTGGATGATTTTCGATCCAAACTACCATATGAAGATGAGGACTACCACGATTTTGAAACTCAATACGCCACCAGAAGTCTTTTACTTTTCCGCTAAATACCTCATCATTATTTTGAATGAATTTCATTAGAGCATTTACTCTGATCATGAAATGTCGACTCAAAATCACTGGGTACTTTTCAATGAGTCGTTGAGTCTCATAAATGTCAAGTGTATTTGGATCAACGTCAGGTTTACCATCGGCTATTAACAAAGCCTTTCGCTGATCTAACCAGTGGAGATCATTTGAACTAAAAGTTACAAAATACGTTGGGGCTCCTATACATCTGATTTGAGCTAATAGCTCGTTTAAGGCTGATCTCCAATAGGCTGCAGAACCTCTCAAATTCTTTAGATAAAGATGGACATCTTCAACTGCGCCTTCTTGGTTAACAATTTTTTTACCGCATGCTGATATAGTACTTTTGATGCGATAATATTCAAAGAACGATAAAGCATAGAAGAGATAATCGTTACGTTGAAATCTTGTGTCACTTCCCAAAATTCTAGACTGATAGTAGTCTAATGGTGTAATCTTAACAGGCCTCTTTTCTGCGAAACCATTCTTCCCGTAAGGAAACAAAAAGAACCAGGCAAATTCCTCTGCTTTCAGTTCATGGCCGACATTTACGATATTATCTTTCGTCTTGCGGGTAATTTCATTAAGTTTTCGTGAGACCTGTATCTCATCTTCCACATTAGGAGGCATTACATCAATCGGTGCCATCATTGATGTCTGCAGTGGGATAGTTTGATCAGTTAAATTCTGTTGGGAAGTAATTATTTGGGATGCTACTGCTACCTTTTCAGGGCTCTGCTGAATTTCTACCTCCTCAGAATCATCATGTATATCCAAGATTTCGACGTTGATGTAATCAAGAGTAAATTGTACATTTTTGCTGCCTGTTGTACGTTTACATATCCTCACAAACTCGTCAAAATTATCGCATTCAATAACGCAAGCTTTTCCATTGTTGTCGTTTGCTTTAGATCCCTTTTGGCCACAAGAATGTGAGTTACTGAAGTAATACTTGTTAACATAATGCATTACTCCAAATGATTGACCATCGGTTATTAGTATGCCTGCGTTATACACCATGAACAGATCCTCCAAACCTTGACGAAGAGTACTTCCAAAGTTTCCTTTATTTGATTTGTCATTCAAGCTTCCGAATATACTTGGTTCTTCATCAAAAGTGATCTGAAATCTTTTGCCGAATGCGACCAAGTCATCTTGAATAACTGTAAAATTTCGTACTGATAGGTATCCATCGTTTTCTATAGGATAAGCCGCTAAATTTCTCTCAGTTTGAAATCTTATATTGCTGTAGATTTGGTCACCTGTTATCAGATTTAGATTAAGGATGTTCGTAGACCAATATTGTGGTGAAAATATGCAGGCTCGGAGAATGTTTGCTAATGCCATTGCACAACATTGTACCCCTGCGAATCCTGATGTGAATATGAGATCGTTGCCTTGATGCCATGAAGCACGTACAATTCTCGAGGAGTCGCTGATCTCCTTGTAAGCATTAGCATTCTCAGTAGGTTCGTTATTGGTTTCTACAGCAATCTCAATTGGTGCTTCTTCTACTCTTATAATATCATTTTCTTCAATTACAGCGTTCTGATCGATAGTGACATCTTTGTAGAGTGGATTGTTCAAAATCAGCCAATTTAGTGCATCATATGCTTTTTGTTTAGATATTGAAAACTGTCGTGTTACGTTAATATTCTCTAAACGCTCAGTTATGACAACTATTCCAGCATTATTTGCGGTTCTTGGTAACATGTTCGTAAGGTTTTCGGTAACTTCAAAAACATCTTGTGCGAACAATACCGCTTGGCCACGAAAACTATACTGCCCAAATACGCCACTTAATTTGATAATTTTTATAAATGGAATAATGCGTGAAATTAGCCGTTGTTCGGCTTGTGATAATTCCGCAATTACATTTGGAATGGATCCTGGGTCCAAATTATTCCAATAAGATCTAGAAGGTGCAAGATTTTTCTTTGAATTCAAATGACTCTTGCACCGTTTACAGACGATCAGGCAATTTCTTTGTTTTAATTCGCTAGGCAAATATGGTGCCGATTTAGTATCTACAATCCATTTAGAGATCTGATTTTGATAGCACCGTTTAGTGCAAACTTCACAGATCTTGTCACAGAACGTGTTAATTGATTGCATGAAGCCAATTATACTGGCCCTACTCATTCTTCTCGACTCTGCGGTTCGTTGCCGCATGTGCTGTAATCGAGCCGCTCTGTCTTCTTCTGATTGTGAGGCTCGATATTCAGCGTTATGTTGCCGCATGTGCTGTAATCGAGCCGATCGGTCTTCTTCTGACTTTGAGGCTCGATATTCAGCATTATATTGCCGCATATGTTGTAATCGAGCCGCTCTGTCTTCTTCTGACTGAGAGGCTGGATATTCAGCGTTATGTTGCCGCATGTGCTGTAATCGAGCCGATCTGTCAATTTCTGATTGTCTCTATAGGCTCTATATTGTTTCATATATAGCCGCCTTTCGTTTTTCCTCTCGCCCACTTGAACATTCGTCAGTTCTGAAAGATTTTCTTCCAGTTTTCTTCTCTTTTTCGCCAATCTTCTCTTTCTTTGTGTTGTAGTTTCAAGTGTTTTCTTTTCCGCCACTCTCCTCTTTTTTTGTGTTGTATTTTCAAGTGTCATTTTTGTTCCCACGAGTAACGGACAATTAAACAGTCAACCCTCCCAGAGGCCCGATAGAAGGGTAAGGCTTAAATTAGACAAGGTTCAGCCTGGTGCCCTGAATTCGACGCTAGCGACATGACATTTTTAAACACCCTCTGCCATTCATCCCTCGGCACGTTTCTCACCTTATATTGGATTGGGTGGTTCAAAATTGAGTGAAAATTTAGCGCTCGACATATGCTAAAATTGTGCTGTACATTTTATAGCGATGCTGGAACGTTACATGAACTCTTTGTTTTGTGATAAATAAAATTTTCAGATTGTACGAAAAGTATCAAAGTTGGCATTCTACAGTAGACGCCGCTTATTGTGATCACTTTCAGCCGAATGATAACATTATGCGGATGGTACTTTTTCATGCTTGTTGGGGGATTTTAGTGCACATAATAAATGATCTAAGTACTCTATAGTGTATTTCGATCTCAGATCTGTTTTTTAGAAATTTACACAGGAGTGATTGAGAAATTCCCAGTTGAATCGCAGCATCACGTTGACTTATTTTCGGTAATTGATCGTACTTTTCGAGAATTTGTTGTTTTTCTTCATTCGTATAATCTCAGCGTTTACGCATGACTTTAATTTTAGTTAAGCACTTCGAACGATGAAACTCAAAAAATGTTTCAAAAACTGTCTCAGATACGATTACTTCAACTCTATCGGTAGTTTGAGGAGAACTGAGGGAAATTTGAATTTTCAAGCCTTTTATAGACAAATGCAGGACCATCGCTAAATTGTTTTCTAAAAGGTAATTAACGAAAGGGACCAGGTGTTCTTTTCCTTTTGAAAAATGAGAAACTTTTAATCGGAAGGTCGGAATTTGTACAATAGGTAAAGATTGTAAACTCAAACAAAAGGATTTTTGAATGAGGATTACCTTAGTAATAAATATTGCTATAAATAACATTTGTACCTTTCTAACTCGATAACAATAAGCGACTTTTGATCACAATAAGCGGCTTTTTTCAAATGTATTTTTAAAGAGAAATTTTAGACCGACCGTTTTCGATAACAATAGCCGGCTGATAACATTAACCGCGATCACAATAAGCGGCGTCCACTGTATTATCTTATTACTTGCATCAAGTCCTGAACCAACAAAAATTTTTGAGATATACATTCCAGGTTCATTACCAAGTAATTGATTTTGTTTGATAGCTTATTCACAACGATACTTCAGTATTTTACTATGGTGGATATTTTACCTTAATAATGCAAGATTTTATATTTTTTTGAAATTGCAATTTTACAATCATCAAATTCCGGGTTCACTTTCAAGTAATTGTTTCAAGTTGATTATCATATCTATCTTGTGTATTAATGCAACACAGCTATAACCTGTACGGTGCAACTTTAACCCATGCCGATTGTGTTGCTCTAAATGTTTCACCTTTCCATATATATCTCGGCAACGCAAGAAAAAAGAATATAGAATGTGTTAGATTACATAGGCTCAAGCGGCGGCGGATAGTTAGTAACCGTCCAATGTATAAGTTGCAAGAATTAACTTGTACGGGCAGGTTTAAACACCCCGACATGAGCTTCTGCGCAGGCCATTGCGCAAGTAGAATTTTTTTACTTTAAAATTTTACAAAACTTCAGTTAATGTAGAATTGTCAAATTTAACTTATATTAAGTTACTGATTTCTTAATGTGAAATAATTTTTAATGACAAAGAGTAAAAAATTACAGTAGTAGAAGATCGAACAATTAATCATAGTGAATGTCCTTAATATAAAATTCTACTACTGTAATTTTATACTCTTTGTCATTAAAAATTATTTTCTAGTTTTTAGTTCGGTTAGCAATAAAAGCGTGTTTTTTTAGTTTTTTAAACTATTCTTTATTTTTTTTTTTTTTTTTATTTTTTTTTTTTTGGGAAACTTTTATCAAATTATTGCATTGTCATCGGTCCTTGATACGTGTGCAAAGTTTCAATTTAATCGGATCGCTGGAACCTGGTGAAAATTAAGCTCGAAGATTCCGTTACATACATACATTGATACATACAACCCAAGCTAATAAAAGCGTATTAAAAATAGGGATGGATTAGGTCCCTAACGCACCCAGTGCGCGGTCGCTAGTGCCGCCATCTGGCGCGTCCCCCGGGTTGCGGATAGGGGAGGTCCCCTCAGATATGAGGGGCACCGGCTTCGGCCGGCGCGGACAGCTACTAGCACATGTGGCTGCTTGCCCTTAGGGGCGAGCATTGCACGGTCACAAGATCTCGGAAGCCCGCACTGAGCGGGAACGAGGGCTGGATTGACGGAGCTTGCTCTGATCGTCTGGCTGCGAGGAAGACAACCTCTATAAAAAATCACCCTTTTTTCTTGTTGTGTCGTCGTTGTGTCGTTGTATCCCTTTCGTCCTGTTCTTCGTCTTTTCTTTTTTCTTTTCTTTGTTTCGTGTCGGTCCGGAGGTGCGGCGTCTGCCGAAGGACCGTGTAAGGACGAGGGCGCCCAACAAATATGATTATGAGCGATTCGAAAATGAGTCCCCAGGCGGGTGCTGAATCCCGCACGGCCGCTGCTGCCGTCTGCCCCTCGTACTCTGGGGGGGGCAAGAACCGCTCACGTGCAGGAGTCCCTGCCCTGGTCGACACCACACCGACCAGGAAAAACAAAAACAGTGTGAGGCGTGGTGGAGAGAGTCCGGTTGTGGTTCTGACAGATTCAGACGATCTGTCAGAACCACAGCCGTCCGCTGGACGGAAGCGGACCTATGGGGTGATCCGCAATTCCCCCGAGGTCGCATCTGAGTCCGATCCCGAGTCCGGTGTTGCAGTGGCTAAGTGCAACACCGCTCGGCGTGGACGGGGTGCGCCTAAAGCTCGCGGAAGTGGGCTCGCCAAGGCAAGGGCCGAGTTGCGGGCCATGGAAGAGGAGGCGGAAGAGGTCGCTTTTGAGCACGGACTGAGTGCTCTGATCCGCCGCAAAAAGATGGTCGAAGCAAGAAGTGCGCCGGGCTCCGAAGAGGATCCCTCTTCGGAGGCGCCACTTGCTCCCGTTCCATCGGATATGGATGCTGAGCAGCTGCGAGCAGTCGCCGGGAAGCACGCAGCATCCATTTTAAACGTCTGCAAAAAGAGCCTCAATCTAAAAGGGACTATGATTAAGGCCCTCAAAGAGGCATCTAGTGGCCTCGTGGAGGTAGTGAGTGTCCTGGCTTTTAGGGGTGAACCCGAGGAGTCGCGGCGCATGCGGGCCGATAACGCTCATCTGCGTCGCGAGGTCTCCTTCCTTAGGGAGGAGATCGTTAAGGTCCGGGACGAGTTCGCGGAGCTCAAGAGCTCTGTGGTAACTTCCCGGCCTTTCGTCTCTTCGAGGCTTCCCCCGGAGATGCCGCCGTTGGGTTCAGACGCAGTAGAGGAGTTGAGGAGCTCCTTGTTGTCCTCAGTGGGAGTTTTGATTAACTCCCGCTTTAGAGGTATCGAGGACCGTCTCCTCCCGGAGCGGACTCATCAGCCGCCTCTCTTGGCGGACAGAAGCACTAAGGTGCCAGTTGTGGCTACACAAGACAGGGGTGTCAATCGCCGATCCTGCAGATGTCGTCCTTGTCGTCCTCGAAGGCCCCCGGCACAACCGAGGCCTGGACCACGGTTGTCCGTAGGGGTGGTAATGGCAAGGGGAAAAAGAAGGGCCCTCCCCAAAAGCCAGTTGTTCCCAGGGCCAGTTCGAAGGGGCAGAAGTCGTCTTCGGCAAAACCGAAGGCGGACGTGCCGAAACTGCCCAAACCCCGGTCTCCTGCGGTTTTGTTGAAGCTGCAGAGTGGGGTGGCAGAGGCGGGCGTGACTTATGCCCATGTTCTGAGGCGTGCCGCCGAGATGGTTAATCTCGGCGACATCGGCCTCAGAGATGGGCTGAGGATTCGCCGCTCGGCGGCAGGAGCTCGGCTCTTGGAGCTGCCTAAGGGCACTCCCGAGCAGGCGGAGGCACTGGCGGCGAAGCTTCGCCCAGTGTTGAGTGGGGTGGCAGATGTCGTCCGGCCGGTTCGGCGTGTGGCCGTAAGGCTAAAAGGCCTGGACGATTCTGTCACACAAGACGATGTGGTCGACGCGATTTGCCGCATCACGAACTGCCCTGACGAGGCCCTCTTCGTGGGGGAGATCCGTCGGGGTGGTTATGGGGACATGGGCGTTGCCTTTGCCCGAATCCCCATTGATGCGGCTAAATCGCTGGTCGACGCGGAGAGAGTTTTGGTGGGCTGGAGCTCAGCCAGGGTGGAGCTGCTGGAGGCGCAGCCGCTGCGCTGCTTCAGGTGCCTTGCACCTGGGCATGTGCGTGCGGCTTGCCCATCCGCGGTCGACCGAAGCGCCGCCTGTTTCCGGTGCGGTGGTGAGGGGCATACCCGAGCCACTTGCACCGGAATGTTGCGGTGCGCGGTCTGTGCGGACCGAGGCCTTTCAGCGACCCACCAATTGGGGAGCCGAGTGTGCAAGGCTCCGCGAGTTCGAGGAATAGCACCTGGTGCGAAACCCTCGAGCGCGGAGCCCAGCACGGAGCCGGCTGTGGCTATGGCAACATAGTCACATCGAGCTTCAGCGGGAGAGGCTGCGAAGGAGAAGGGTTCAGCCCGTTCCTTCCCAGCCGTAGGCCTAGGTGAGAGGGGGGGGCGACCTCTCTCGCCATTGCACTAGGTCTATGAGGTAGGGGTACACTGGTTGCCCGGGGTACCCCTATACGGAGGAGTTTCGCCGGGGCGCCACGGTGAGTGCGAAAGCGATCCCGTGGCGTCCCAGTCGAGCGTCGTGGGCAGCCGTTGGTTTTTTAGTGGGGTGCCTTAAAAATGGCAGTCGCCGGGTGCCGCACATACCGCCCGTCTATCGCCTTCCTGGCCTGGGTGACGATGCGGAAACGCATTTTTCCAACGATAAAAAAAAAAAAAAAAAAAAAAAAAAAAAGGTCCCTAACGCACAGTACTATAATTTTTTTCATTACTTGCGTTAGGGGATATTTTATTACTCGTGGAATCATACGTAGGTAGGCGGCGCGGGCGCTGCGTGTCTCGTTTTAGTGTTGTTCAAGTATCGATGTGAGGGGACGCGCTGACGTTTTAAAAATAGCACTCGCGTAAATATATCGACGTGTTCATATTTTAAATTGTTTTAATTGTTGTTAAAAATAATGAGTTACTTAATTAATTAGTTGATAGTTAATTAAAGTTAATTTTGGTGAGCATTCTAAGAAAGAAAAATTATCGCCGGTTAATACAGCGGCATTATCCAGTAAAATAAAAAAAAATCCTGAAGGAAGATGTGTTGATCATATTTTCCAAAGAGGAAACAAAAAAAAGACGTTGCGTGGGTTGTTATGAAAACTTACGACGCACGGTAAACAGCTCTGAAGCTTCTAAAAAAACATTTTGTGGCGAGCAGCTAGATCTTTATTATTGTGCAGAATATCTTATACTATATTGGCCGCAAACTGTTAAGTGTGTCATATATAAAAAATAAAATTAAAAAAAATCATTACGATTTGCTCACAATGCGAAAAGTCGATGTGCTTGCTTTAATGACAAACATTTTCCGTAGTTTATAATAAATAACTACTTCGTAAATTAAACTTTTTCTATCGACAAATAAAATTTTATTTCATTCCCATCACTAGTCACTTCACATATTGCTCCATCTCTGGTTGCGGAAAGAGATACAATCGATGTCTAATTTTTGATTTGTATTTGTGGCTTATTCTTATGTCGTAACTGCGTGCGAACCTAGCAAAATATAGAACAGTAGACTATCTTTGACCCACGAAATTTTTAAGTATATGTCATTGTTTTTGTTGAAGATATAAATTATTTTTAGAATTGTACTTTTAGGGGACTGATTAGGTCCCCAACGCACCCAGGGATAAATTAGTTTCGAGATCTTTTAGATCCCTAACGAACCAGCTGAAAGTTTTTAAATTATGATGTCGCAGTGAACGTGTTAATAGAGCAAAGGTTATGTTATAACACTGTAAATACTTTCAATTATTAGAAGATAAATCTTAGATATCTACTTTTTTTTCATTCTTATGTTACGGTAAAATGAATATTTACTTTGACTGCAAAGTTAAACTCTGGGTTAACTCGTGAGAGTTTTTTATATATATATTACGTCTAAATATTGTAAAAGATATTGTTATCACTTAGAAACCACTTTTTTAGTATTTAAATTTATGTTAATTCTGAAAAGGATTTTAATGATGGTGAGGTATTTTTAAAAAAACAATTTATTAGCTATTTAACTAACTTGAATAATATACTGGTAGAAAGTGATGTACATATATCTTTTTTTTGTTTTTAATTCTTGAGCCCAGTTGAAGCTTCACAGGAATAATAATTACTTTGAATATGTACAACTATTTGAAAATTTGTAAATATGCTTTGTCAACTATAAATAAAAATGGTTTTATAATAAATGTAACCCAAGGCTCTTTGTGTAGATGATGTGAGAGATCGGCGCAGAGCTCATACTTCCGGTGTCGTGAACAGGATTTCCTGCGTTTTGTATTCTTATAACTTCCGATCCTCACAACCCACATTACATAATCTGGAGACACTTGAAAATATTTTTTTAAGTTTCATACGTTGACGGTAGTTACTCAGACAACATTGTCAATTTTTATTTTATGACTAAATTTAGAAGCATATGTTTTATTAAAAGTAAAAAAAAGAAAACTAAAACTAAGCCAATTATAGATTCAATTATTTTTCTCATAAAAAAGAAGAAAAAAATGACTTGGTTTTAAAACTACTTTTTATTTAAAATATAAAAAAATATATGTATCATTAGATTTATAAAACTTGTGTAGATATATTTAAACTAAAAAGATAAATTATTTAAGTGATTTGTGAATTATAGGCCTGATATAATATGAAAGTTGAAAACGTATTAGGTTTCACAAGAAATATTACCAAGTCTCGCAGGTTCGCAAGTAACAAGGTTCGGTTTGTACTTCTACCACATAATGCGCTATTAAATCCTTGCTCATCTACAGGCTGGTGCAGGGAAAATTAATTTGAAGGTGTCATAATTCTAACAGCATCCATCTCAGCATACACTTAAAACACTAGGCGCCTTAGTGTCGAGGTTTAACCTAATCTGCGACGAGCTGCGAGCGCTCAGTGAGTCCATATATGTGTTGACAACTAAGGTGTGCTATGAATAAAACCCCCTTCTGACCCTAAAATAAGGCAGAATTTTGTTCATTGGTAGAAGTGTCTAACGTTGGTAATAATGTATTAGTATAAAAAAATCGGTTTTTCAGGAAGAAGAAAGCGATTTTATGACGGAACGAGCGATTTTTTGTTTGTTCTGTATCTCATTTGATTTAGTATTTTATTGTAAAGTATTAATATATTTTTTCTCTATTTTCTCATTTCACAACTGGACTATATCAGAGTGTCCTGTATTTACGATTATATGTAAATAAACCCATTTTAAGAAGAAATATTGAGGTGCTATTAACTTTCTTCTTAAACGATCGCAAGATTTAAGATAGTACTATATTATTAAATTTAAGTAAGAATTTTAAAAAGGAGTGAAAAATAAAATAAAAGAAAACAATAAGACCAGAAAACAAAACCATTTGTTATCAACAAATGATCGGAACAGTACAACAGGTACAAATTTATAGTTTATTACTCTGAAGCTTTTCTGTGTTAAAAAAATCAATAAAGCTCTAATATAATATTATGAATAATACAATATAAATTTATAACTTACCCACGTCATAAAATATATTTTTTATACAGACCTGTCTTAATTTTATTGTTGTTTTGTTGTAAGTGTTGTTTTAAATCACATAAGTCACAAAATTGTGGTAGTGAAGGTGTCGACTGTTGTTCTTTAACATGTAAATAATGGTTTTTTTTGTACTTGAATTAGAACTCACTTACTTAAAAGAATCACCAATGACAATCGTCCTATTCTTTAATGCATTTTATTGGCACTGCTCACAAACACACTAAATTGTTTACTATTTAAACTCTTTACTATCACTGCTACACTTTTCTATACTAGTTCTGTTACATAACTTAGTCTCTCAACCACGCACTGCCTCCTTCCCTTACAACCACCCCTAAACAACGCAGACGTCCTCTCCCTCAGCAAGAAAGAGACCGTCGCGCACCCCCCCATACAGCCACGGGACCACCGAACAGTCAACTCTGCTATCAGAGAAGTACCAGGAGTGATCCCGCAACTGACACCGGCGAGGAAGACCTGCGTCGTCCCACTCTCGGCGCCCGGGCCATCTCACCGTCGAGCAGCCTTCAGTAACTGCTCGGCGGAAAGAGGTCCAAGCTCCCCCCCCCCCCCCCCCGCAGGCAGGCCACCCCGAAGGGTAACCCGGCCTGGCCAGCCATGGACCGGGCACGAACTCCCATGATCGACCCCCGCCGCGCCGAGTATTAGCCAACGGGAGAATCCGAAGGTTCTCATTAACCGTTGTTGCCCAGGGAGCACCACGAGGAGGTTCCCGGCGATCGCACCCCAATGTTATGTCTAACCTAACTTAACGTTTGACTTGGGAAGTTATCATATACAAATAATGTTATATAATTTGCGAGTTCCAAGGTTGTAAGTTTTCTTCTATTCTTCGGAAAAAATGGCTGGTAGGAACCAGAAATCCATTTTTTGCCTGTAATGGCTAGTTCCTACTAGCCATCGAACATAGGGCTCTTCCATGATTATTTAGTAAGTTCTTAATAATAATTCGTTATCCCACTTAACATTTATGCTTTCATTAGATTTATGTATCAGGATAAATACTTGACTTATTATGTGACGTTCACACTGTTAACGTAAAATTGTATATCTTTTCATGAAAAAAGCTCTATAAATATTACATTCATAGGTTATCGAACTTAGTAAAAATAAGGTGTAGGATGTAGTTTGTTATATGTATATTGAATCAGTCTACACGAATTGTAACATTGCTCACGCAAGGCTGTCACGCAACTATTAGTGCAACACTTATGCAAAGTTTAAGTTAGTTTAGAACAAAGAACTTGGTGGAAAATTTATGACTGTAATATGAAATAAATAAATATTATGACTGCAATCTTAAGCACTTGATTAAGAACAGACTATATGAATCACTCTCACAACAATATAATATATATTTGGTTAGTTATATAAGTATATGCGTGAAATGAAGCCAATAAAATGTACTTTAATTCATTAAGTACTAGGCAATTATAAAATGTCAAAATTTTATTCCGTTAGATAACTAAAGTCAATTTCCAATCAATGATTATAATGCTCTTTTATTTCATAATATGGATGAAAACAGAAGAAACAGTATTGGTCACATCGTGTCTCACATATCAAGTCTTTTATTTTTATTTTTACTGCCGGCTGGTTTGTGTTTTTACGTAAAGCCATATTGCTTGATATTTTTCTAAGATATTACTTATTTTTTAAAACTTATTGGATTATTTTGTTTCTTATAAATATAGAACGTTAAAGGTATAATAATGTGAACAATAGGGATAAAAGATCTTTCTTTAAGCAGTGACATTTAAATTAGTTGCATCAATCAATTTAGTGCCAAAAAGATTTATTTAAAAAAGACAAAACGTATAAGATATTAAAACATTATAAGAAAATTCATTTTAAATGCAACGCACATGTACATTTTATAAATACGATATTTTAATATTCGTTACCATCTAAATAATTAGTTATTTTATACATTTTTATTATTTTAAACTTATAACTTTATTCAACAACGCTAAGTCATTCAGTATATAAGTTAATAAAGGAACTTGCATTATTATTAAATTTTTGTATTCATAACCAGGCTTTGTACGCTTATAATAGAATTTGATGTACAAAATTTTATATGAAAAATATGTTGTTTTCTTTTGTTGGGAATATCAGCAAAATGTGCTTTAAATATATTTTTGATTTCACATTTTTATAGCATTCAGCATAATATGCCTAGGTGCCTAGTTATTTGTTTGATGTGATGATATTTAGTTTGATCAGGGGGACTGTACAGACTTTATAACTATAAACTGGATATTTCAGCGTTTAAAATAAAATAATTATTGCTATCTTAAAAAACTTACCAAGTAAAAATAAATAATTCTAATAAAGATAAGATTTAACAAAAGCAATCAATGAAGGTGTGAAACAATAAAAAGTAATCATGGAGAGTAATATTGTGTTAGTCTTTTGGAAGAGTCTCTGATAAGATGTTCAATATTTTGTTGGCAACGTTGATAATTGTAGAAATTCCTTAATTTAATCGTGAGAAGATGTAATAACAACATCATCTTAAAAAATATTTGTCATAGACAGGGCCAATTAAAACCACGAAATTACTTTTCTCAAGAAAGGAACTGAAGCTTTAAACGGAAACCCATTGAAACAAATTGTTTTTTTTTTCTTTATTTTACTATTTATTATCTTAAGAAACAAAAAGTAGCATGAATGCTGAGTGTACTTCCAAACGCTTATACTAGGTTTTTTATTCTGTGAACAATAAGTGACAAAGGACGATTTGCTCCATACATTCCGATATCGAAACAAGGTACTTCCTAAACACCCACATAAAGATTTTTAGCCGATGAGACTTCATTTTGTTCATTGAAATTGAAAAACTATACCTAAACTTAGAACTAAAATAAAAAACCTAAACCTGGTTACCTAAATTAAAATCCCATTTAAAAATTTAAAGGCAGTTATGCACCTAATATATTTAGTTCGTACAAAAAGAAAAAACAGTTTGCATTTCAAACTGTTTTAATACAATACAAAAGAAAAAATAGCTTGTAAAGCAAAAGCAAAACTTTTAAGCACTCCGGGGTAATACTTTTATTTTGCGTCAGTGAATCTCACGTGGCTTAAAACCTTAATTTAAAGCATCCTTTGATTTTTGTGATTTAGCTTACATAGCTTACAGAATATATTGTAGGTACTAAATATTTTATTTATTTTTATTATATAATAAGGACTGTTAAGTTGTGTAATATTATTGACAGACTGATAAGGCCCAAGTCTGACTCTAAATAGGTATCCTTTCAGTAAAAGTAGCTACATTCAAAGAGTTTAGAGAAATTTTTGAACATGTTTATAGGTATGTAAAGCCTTGTTAAGCTTATTTAATTTTTTTAATAAACATAGAATGAAAATTAATCCATCCGGCAGGATTAAGTAATTGATTTAACGTACTGCTATATAGGAGCTCCATTGGCAAAGTGACAGGACAGTTTTCCTGAGGTCGCTGGTCTGAATCGTGCCAGGAACTATTATATTTGCATAACATATTTATTTTTAATTTTAATTTTATAATTAACTGTATGGGCGTGTGAAAAGTGGATTAAACAAAATGTAGATGTTAGCGAAGATGCTGGAGGGATCCTCAAGGTGCCTTTTCGTTCTAAAGGCGGGAGACGTTACCAGAACACAAGGGCTGTGAAGATTCTAAACCGACTATTTATAATACTTTCTTAATTATATCTTTGATTATGTGTCTCCATAACTATTATTGTAAAACCTAAATCCAGACTCACGAATAAAAATCATCAACACGGACATAAGACTGAAGTCTCTGCAGCCTCTAGGATGTCTACTATAACATGACATACAGACACATAGACAATATATTAATAAATAATATATATAGATACATACATATACACACATACATATACCTATATAAAAATAAACATTTATACACACATGCTCACATACATATTCTATGTATTATATTTAAAAAGTTTTAGCTTAAACAATTATAATTTACTGTTTCTTTCTGCGTCTAAACTTTTGGATATAATAGCTATCATTTTATTATTCTGTCAAACTGCAGATGTCCCAATTAATATAAATATTCTACAAATTATCATAACAATACGTTTGTAAATGTATGTATTTGTAAGTTCGAAATATATTACAATATATTATTCAATTATAATACATTGAGAATGTAAATTTTTGTTTATATTAATTATAAATACAGATATGTGTCAAACAAATGTTTTTTTATGCAAAAAAATAAACATTGAACCTAACTTCTTACATTTAAAATTGGCTTTATAATTTTTCTTTGTCCGTAAATCAAATAAGAGGAAGCAGGCTGATGAATGCTTCCTTTTATTTCTCGTAATATATGAAAAAAAAACTAAGTAGAGCTAAAAGAAAAAGACTAGAAATACCTATATTTTATTTAAGAACTATTAATTTATTTAGCTTTATCTTTATTTAAAATCTATTATTTTATTTTTATTTTAAACAAACAATGACATAATGCTTATAAATACAACGAGTACTTTATGATACTGTAAAGATATATGTGATTTTTTAGAAATGATTTTTCAATATCTGGTTATTCCTTACATTATCTAGCAATTAATATAATCCAATGGTCAAATATCAATAAACTCAAGAATTGAAATATTATAATGAATTGAGATATATCTTTATTTATACTAACATGATTTTTATATTTTAATGTAAAAAAAACAATTTCTAAACAATCTTGATTAAGAACAGAATTTTAAACAACTATAAGAATCACTCTCACAACTACATAATATACATTTAGTTAGTTGTAAAATGAAATCAATAAAATGTACTGTAATTAATTAATTACTACACAATTACAGTGACAAACTTTTATTCGCTTAGATAACTAAAGTCAATTTCCAATCAATTATTATAAGGCACTTTTATTTCATAATATGGATAAAAATGATAGAAACAGTATTTGTCAAATGTGTCTCACATATCAAGTCTTTTATTTTTATTTTTACTTCTGGCTGATTTGTTTTTTTACGTAAAGCGCCATATTGTTTGATATTTTTCTGAGATATTACTTATTCTTTTTAAAATTATAGTTTTGGTTTTAATAAATATAGAACGTTAAAGGTATAATAAAGTGAATAATAGGGATATAAGATATTTCTTTAAGCAGTGACAGTTAAATTAGTTGCATCAATCAATTTAGTGCCAAAAAGATTTATTTAAAAAAGACAAAACGTATAAGATATTAAATCATAATAAGAAAATTCATTTTAAATGCAACGCACATGTACATAATTAGTTATTTTATACATTTTATTTATTTTAAACTTATAACTTTATTCAATAACGCTAAGTCATTCAGTATATAAGTTAATAAAGGAACTTGCATTATTATTAAATTTTTGTATTCATAACCAGGCTTTGTACGCTTATAATAGAATTTGATGTACAAAATTTTATATGAAAAATATGTTGTTTTCTTTTGTTGGGAATATCAGCAAAATGTGCTTTAAATATATTTTTTATTGCATTCAGCATAATATGCCTAGGTGCCTAGATGATAGCCACAGTGATAACATTTAGTTTGATCAGGGGGACTGTAGACTTTATATCTATAAACTGGATATTTCAGCGTTTAAAATAAAATAATTATTGCTTTCTTAATAACTTACCAAGTAAAAATAAATAATTCTAATAAAGATAAGATTTAACAAAAGCAATCAATGAAGGTGTGAAACAATAAAAAGTAATCATGGAGAGTAATATTGTGTTAGTCTTTTGGAAGAGTCTCTGATTAGACGTTCAATATTTTGTTGGCAACGTTGATAATTGTAGAAATTCCTTAATTTAATCGTGAAGAGATATAATAACAACATCATCTTAAAAATTATTGGTCATGGACAGGGCTAATTAAAACCACGAAATTACTTTTCTCAAGAAAGGAACTGAAGCTTTAAGCGGAAAACCATTGAAACAAATTGTTTTTTTTTCTTTATTTTAGTATTAATTCTCTTAAAAAAACAAAAAGTAGCATGAATGCTGAGTATACTTCCAAACGCTTATACGAGGTTTTTTATTCTGTGAACAATAAGTGACAAAGGACGATTTGCTCCATACATTCCGATATCGAAACAAGTACTTCCTAAAACACTCACATAAAGCTTTTTAGCCGGTGAGACTTCATTTTGTTCATTAAAATTGAAAAACTATACCTAAACTTGGAACTAAAATAAAAAACCTAAACCTGGTTACCTAAATTAAAATCCCATTTAAAAATTTAAAGGCAGTTATGCACCTAATATATTTAGTTCGTACAAAAGGAAAAAACAGTTTGAAATGGAATACAAAAGAAAAAATAGCTTGTAAAGCAAAAGCAAAACTTTTAAGCACTCCGGGGTAATACTTTTATTTTGCGTCAGTGAATCTCACGTGGCTTAAAACCTTAATTTAAAGCGTCCTTTGATTTTTGTGATTTAGCTTACATAGCCTACAGAATATATTGTAGGTACTAAATATTTTATTTATTTTTATTATATAATAAGGACTGGTAAGTTGTGTAATATTATTGACAGACTGATAAGTCCCAAGTCTGACTCTAAATAGGTCTCCTTTGAGTAAAAGTAGCTACATTCAAAGAGTTACGAGAAATGTTAAAAAATGTTTATAGGCATGTAAAGCCTATTTAAATTGTTAAGCTTATTTAATTTTTAATAAACATAGAATGAAAATTAATCGATCTATTTGCTATATGGTAGCTCTATTGACAGAGTGACGGGACAGTTTCACAGAGGTCGCTGGTTCGAATCGTGTTTCCGGATCAGGATCAGGATTCAGGATCTATCATATTTCCATAACAAATTTATTTTTAATTTTTATATTATAATTAAATGTACGGACGTGTGAAAAAATGGATCAAACAAAATGTAGACGTTAGCGAAGATGCTGGAGGGA
Organism: Napeogenes inachia; assembly: GCA_959347355.1. Classification (NCBI taxonomy): domain Eukaryota; kingdom Metazoa; phylum Arthropoda; class Insecta; order Lepidoptera; family Nymphalidae; genus Napeogenes; species Napeogenes inachia. Next base: position 15,325,592 of record OY365791.1, on the reverse strand, counting down.
TCTCCAAGGTGCGTTTTCTTCTAAAGGCGGGAGACGTTACCAGAACCCATGGCTGTGAAGATTCTAGACCGACTATTTATAATACTTTCTTAATTATTTCTTGAATTATGTGTCTCCATAACTATTATTGTAACACCTAAATCCAGGCTCACGAATAAAAATCATCAACACAGACGTAAGACTGAAGTCTCTGCAGCCTCTAGGATGTCGACCGCAACATGACATATGTCTATATGTCACACAGACAATATAATAATAAATAATATATATATATATACATACATACACACATGCACAAATACATATTTTATGTATTATATTAAAAAATGTTACCTTAAATAATTATAATTTACTGTTTCTTTCTGCGTTTAAAGTATAGGATATAATAGCAATAATTTTATTATTCTGTCAAACTGCAGATGTCCCAATTAATATAAATATTCTACAAATTATCATAACAATACGTTTGTAAATGTATGTATTTGTCAGTTCTGAAATATATTACAATATATTATTCAATTATATATTGCGAATGTAAATTTTTGCTAATATTAATTATAAATACAGATAACAAACAAATGTTTTTATGCAAGAATTAAATAGTCTATGCCTTTCAATTCAAATACACAAAAAAATAAACATTGAACCTAACTTCTTACATTTAAAATTGACTTTTTAATTTTTCTCTGTCCGTAAATCAAATAAGAGGAAGCAGCCTGATGAATGCTTCCTTTTATTTCCTATTTTTTTCCTCGTAAAAAACTAGAAATATATTTCTAGTCTCGAAAAAGACTAGAAATATATTTTATTTAAGAAGTATTTATTTATTTAGCTTTTTCTTTATTTAAAATTTATTATTTTATTTTTATTTTAAACAAACAATTACATAATACTTATAAATACAACGAGTACGTTATGATACTGACAAGATATTTGTTTGATTTTTCAGAAATTATTTTAATACCTGGTTATTGCTTACATTACCTAGCAACTAATATAATGCAATAATCAAATATCAATAAACTCAAGAATTGAAATATTATAATGTATTGAGATATACCTTTATTTATACTAACATTATTTTTATATTTTAATGTAAAAAAAACAATTTCCAAACAATATTCAATCCCAGCCTTCAAAATGCGGTATTTAATCCATTAACAGGCTCCACTTGCGAAATAATATAGGGTTGATATTGCTATGTCATTCAAATCACCCCATCTTTGTAACAAAGTGGGCTGCGCATTAAATTAAGGGGCTAGATCTGTCTTCCTTCAGGTACTCGCGGTGACAACGGCCTCATTCATACAAAATTAGCTCGCTTTATTACTTAACCTAAAATATAACAACGTTAAAATTGACCTCACCAAGTACCTCCTATTACCTATAGGTAGATTAACATGTATTTTATCTGCTACAAATATTAAAGGTAGCGCATAAAGCCCTTGATAAGAAAGTAACAATACTGTAAAATTATACAAGGGGAAAAAATTTGAAACATGATAAGTATAATATAAAATAGCAACCAGAACGAACTCTGAATATAATTAAAATAATACGCAATACGAAACAGTAAGAATACAATAGTTGAGATCTCACCTGAATACATTATACTTCTAAGTTAGCGATTTATGTTAACACTTGATAATTTAAAATAAATATAATAGAAATCTTCACATTTTTTTATAGTTCAGCACTTATTGTATAAACTTTTAAGAATCGATCGATTCTATCCAATCTATCTATTCTTTCTATCGATTCTATCAATAAGATTCTATAATTAAAAACCACTGAATTAATATAGTATAAAGTATTTAACCAAGCTACTTCACACTATTAATATGATAATATATTTCAATGCATTATCTGGATAAGTTTAAAGAAAAGATCTAAACAAATATATCATTTAATATAACAAAATGACTGCCGGTACATGAATATAATAAATACAGTAATATAGTTATTACTGCGTAATTATTAAGACACAATTACCGATAACTCAATACGATGAAATACCCATAATAGTTATTACACATATTATAAACAATGTAAGTATAAGAATCACTTATCTTGCCCGTTCTCCAATACAGATTACCTTTAATAGAGGCTTACAGCCATATTTATAACATAATAACATCGACAGAAGCGCCAACAGCAGCTTCTGGAGATTGGTCATATTCACAACTTTAAACATCATTAATTATCTCATAATAACAATATAATAGTACATAACCATTTTAAATGTCTAGAATATTTATAACAATCTTATATCTTTCACACATTTATGACTTACCTAATAAGATATGTAAATACAATATATTTAATATCTTCAGGCTACTTCCGATAGTTCGTCAAATCAATATCTTTTACTACTTTAATAATGTACTAGTAATAACAATGATATATAGTTCTAAATGATTCTAAACTCTAATCTATTGCTACAACAATATTTCGCATATTTAATGTCAACGGTATTATGTAGTTTCATAAATAATAATATCTTTATTTTACCTACATACAGAATTAGAATATAATAAATAACAATATTATATGTATCAATATTACATATATACCTATCAAATGCATATTGCGAAGTAATGTGTAAATTAAAAAAAATTAATAGCGTAAATTTATTATTCTCTTCATATTATATATTTTTATATACTTCAATTATTTCTTTATTACTTTTGCATAATTTGTATGTACGTATTATAATAACATGAAATATAATTTAAGATTATGAATATATGATATCAATATTGTTAATACTAAAACCTTAAAATGGAAACTGCAGTGGCTGCTACTTGATCCCATAGTTACAAAAAATCTAGTTGTAACCTTAGAGTACACTGCAAAAGTAGCTGTTTATCATGGTTTGTATTATAAATAATTAATTTGATTTTTTTTGGTATAAGTCACCAGAAAACTAATATTCAAATATGTAAGATAATACATAATTCACTCAACTTCGAGGTTAATTACGGATAATACAAACATAATAAAAATATTAGAACTTCACAGTTCTGTACTATTTAAAATTTTTCCAGTAAGTCGGTCATTTGAGATGTGGATTTTGGTTTAATGCTTCCATCTCGACTTATTTCAAAATTGTATTGTACGTAAACTGACGCGAATTAGCACCACCTCTTACATACGTAAATATTACTTTTGAAATTACTTATCTAAATATAAATGAATATTTTTTTTTAATGATTAGTAAATGGTAAATTGTTCAATACAATGTATTTTCAAAATAGACTATAATATAAAAGTTTTGACACACGAAACTTACGAACGAATTTCAATTTGATATAATAATAAATAAATAAACAAATAAAATAAATAAAAAGAATAACTAATCAATAATAACCAACCAATAATCAATGCTTCCCAAGAAACAAATCAGCAACCAGAGTTGTACCTACTCATAAATTTAAAAATAGTATTTACTTAATATATTTTTTTAATAAATATAAAACAAATGATTAAATAAATAAACAGTCGACACAAATTATTGGAGTTAATTAATTAATCAATTTATTTATAGTTCTTCTTTTTAAAAGAAAATGTAACTGATTTCTTGACATAACATGAATAGTAAAACAATATTAATTTGAATATTAAAATATAATAATAATCTCTAAATAAAAACAACTTAATCCATATGGAACAACTTAATTTGTTTTTTTAGGTAGTAGATAGGGTATAACTCAAGATTAGCATATTGAGTATAGTATAGCATAGACGATGAGTATATTGATGAAACTTTACTATATAATGTTGAATATAGTAGAAAATTCTCTTAATTGATTATATATTATACTGTTCAGTGGTTGAATGACATGCTAAGCGAATTACCTAAAGTAATTAATGTTTATTTAACTGATTGCTTGCATCTTTGAAAATATCTTTAAACATGTATAGCCATGTTAAGCTTATTTAAATTTATATAAATAAAGAATGAAAAATAAACCGATACGGGCAGGGATTCGAACCCGCGACTACTGGGAAACCGTAGTACGTTTATTTTTTCATACTTTATTTATATAAATTTGATTGCTTGCAATTAATTTAACCGATGCTTTTTTACAAATTGAAACCAATTTGTAATGTACAATAAACAATAACAAATAAAAAATCTGTAGTAAATAAAGACACACTTAAAATATATAATATTATTAATAGTTATAAAAACCTGTCAAAAGTTTTAATAATTAAACGAAAAAAACATGAACTTTTTTCTAACTTTAAGGAAAGAAATAATGTTATGTTAATGAAATAATGATATGTTATTGGTCCCTGAAATTTCGAGTGGTTATCGGTTCACAGTCACTTGGAGAGCAAGAGCAATTTGCTTCAAATAATATTAGGAGTGATTAACAGAGAGCGAGGAAGTACTTCACTCCGAACCAAAGGCTAGTCATTTATAAAGCGCAGGTGCGGCCACACATCGAGTACTAATCTTATCTCTACCAGGGTCATTACAGTATCATCTTCTACCATTTTACCTCGTGAAACTTCAAGCTGTTAAAATTTTCGGAGACCCAGCGCTCTGTGAAAGGCTTGATTCTTTGACGTTGTGAAGGGATATCGCATCTTTATTCGTCTTCTACAGCCGAAAATTCTATCCTTACCACCTGAATGCATAGCGTTCCTCAACGGTGCGGTTCTCAATGTACTTTCTACAACGAATCATCAAGATGTGGAATGAACTTCCTTCGGTGGTGTTTCCAGATCGATACCTGGGCCCCCCGACATGGACCTGCAAAAAGAGTGCCTACTCCCTTCTCAAAGGCCGACAACGCTTTTGAGTATCCTCTGATATTGGAAAAAAGCTTCAGCAGCTGCTATTAGTTACTCTAGGTAACGCCGGCTGGTTTTACCTACTTAAAAAAAAATACGACTGATATAAGGTTACGTTACCGAATTTTGAATACTTTGAAATTTGATTTATAAAAATGGCCTAGGCACAAATGAAGTTTGTTTTTGAAACATTTTATTTCATGTTGCATGAACAAGAACTGGGGAGGCCTTCCTCTAATCAACTCGCTAACAAAGATGTGCGTAGTAGCTGCGAGTGTAGTTTTGTTAACACAAAATACCTGACAATCAATAGTTAGGCCAAAGACTGTCTGGTAACTCCTTACACAATTCAGTTACTATAATTTTGTATGTTATCTTAAACAATGTCATTGTTTTGACGACTAAAATATTAAAGTATAATGTAAAATGGCTTTTACGTCAAAGCTATGTAAATTATTTTAATTTGAAAGCTAATGAGTGAGACCTGTGTACACAAGTAAACTTAAAAGCATTTTTGATGTAACATCTTAGCTTCTTTCATAGGTCATTTTGCAATTCTGTATATTTTTATTATTATGAGTAAAATCATTATAGTGTATAATTCACATTAGTATTTAATAAGGACAATACACATTAGTATTTAATAAGGACAATACATACGATTTGAAATAATTCTAAGTTTCTGAATTTTCAATACATTATTTATTGAAGTTTTATTTCTAAAACAAATATGGGTTATGTATGTAAAGGCTAAAAATATATTCGGCCTGGCTTTCAAAGTAAGTGTTCGATTTTTTTTTAATGAATTCAACCTGGTTTATAATTGAGGCTAATAATTGAATATAGAAGCTGATCTACTTTCCATGAAGTGTTTCCATTTATGTGAAAATTATGTTAAAATTAACTATCGCAATGTCACAATGTTAAATAGCCGTAGTTTCATAAAAATGATATGATCTTAGAAGGAATGGTGATATAGTCTTAGTAAAGTAATTTTAGAATCTGTTGTCTTTTATTCATATTTTTTTAAACAAAGATCTATAATTTATGGCTCATATAACTGAATATTCAGCAAATATTGCTAATAGCATCCATTTCATAAAATAGAAACACAACATTACAAAACCAAAATATTTATAAAAGTGCATATAAATTTAAGTATAATATTTCCTATAAAGATAAGGCTTATAATCTTTATACGAAACGTAAATGATTAATTTATATTCTATGCACAATATTAATGCTTAACACCTTGCTAAATTGATAAATTGACTAGTAGCTTACGGTTCAGTGACTATTTAGCACACGTTACATTTTATAATAGGCTTATTTGATCATCTTTGCGGATTTTGGGCAATATTCTATAATAATACCAATTCATAAAATATATTTCGGAGATAGATGCATATTAGTGACTTGCTCGTTCTTGATGGAGTATTCTGGTACAGGATCCGAGGCGTAGGTCTCAGGCAATTAAACCAAACACACACAATATGACAATTCTTGTATTAAATGTACAATTATCAGAGTTGCGTGAACTACCGATCCCGTTTGGGGGTCCGAACTGTAAGGCTCTCACTAATCAATTCCTCCTCGACTCAATGCTCTCCAATATTTAAAATGTCTCCGGTGCCCCTCCAAACGATTCCGGTCACGTTACTCGTTACGTCACGATGTTCACATCCCACTGTTACAATGATATCAATTGAGTTACTAATTATCGTTAAATTATCGTGATCTACGACACGGCCATACTGACAAGTCACACGTCCTCGTGTGCATGTATCTCTATGGAGTGACAATAACTATGTCCCCTCTGAGTGACGATAACCACGCCACCTCCATCGAGTGACGATAACCACGCCACCTCCATCGAGTGACGATAACCATGCCACCTCCATCGAGTAGCTTTAGGATTCGCGGTTGTCCTGGGATGTAGGGTCTGAAATAAAACAAATAACTCCAAGGATAACTTGCTCGGCTATTCTGACAAAACCAGTGAATGTCACGTCTCAGGTTTTTACTCTATATACATTCTTAACACAAGGTGCGCACTACACCTTATTTACAACAATTAAAAACTACTCTGATCATTAGATCCATCACTTTACTTTACAAAATCAATCATGATTTTATCAGACTTGCGTACTCAACTCAGCCAACTCAATACTTTTGCAATATGATACAGTCCATCGATCATATACAAACAACTACCATGAACCAGTCCTTCGGTCATGTAAAACACACATCAGACCCATCGCCTACACGTGTTACACCACACGTGAGGTGCGGTCAACAAGTATGAGTAGGCAAGCTGTTATCTGTAGTGAATTCAATATCACTTTGTTTAACTAAAACATTTAGTTCCTGAGGGACCTTGTGATCGGAATGATTTGAAATAGACTTTCTAATAGAAAATTATTAATCATAACCTCTGATAAGATCTGTAACGTACTCTGGACACTATGATCGTTGTCAGTTAGAATTACTGAGTTATTTAAACGTTAGCCACAAAAATTGTTTGCTACACATTCTGTGATCAGAAAACTCTCAGCACAGGAATCAAAACAATATGAAAATGACTCACCAAAGTCCTATAGTACCGTTAAGGTAGCTTACGTGACCACTTCAACCCTTCTTTCTCTGTGGCTGCCTGCTGCTGGCACTGTATCGAAACTACTCGTACCCCTGTTGCACCTGTCGCCTTTACAACTTATTGAAAAAGGAAAAATCAGTTATAATAAAGTTGAACATCATAATTGAAAATAAATGCCCACTCAACTAAAGCCTAAAGCAACTAAGCACCACTTTTCATTACATTTTAAACCAAAAATGTATTCTAAAAACATCATAAAACACAAAGCATGAATCTTATTCGTCACATATGGCTTTTCACTAAGCCCTACCAACAAACCTCCTGTTTGTTTCATGGCATTGCTTTCAATTCAGAGTTCCACGGACTCTCAATTGAACTAAGATTCACTACTATCACTTTTACTCAATCGCTTTTACTACAAGCTTTACTTCAAGTGGTACCTAGCTCTCTGGCATCGCTATTTATCAAAAACAAAGGTTTTTTTAACTTTCTCTATCGTGCTCATTATGATCCAATAAATCTCAAATCAAACAAAATTCAAGTGAGTAGTGTGTCTCTTTTGTCCGGCTATCCCAGTAGCCCTAAAATCAAGTCATCCCTGTGACTATCTGTGATCATCCCAGTGATCAAATTACCCATGGTCATCCCAGTGACCAACCGTGATCATCCCTGTGAACACTCGTGATCATCCCTGTGACCAACCGAATTTATAACTCAAGAGGACACTACTCACAACTCACACACAACTTGATTGTCATAAAGCAACTAAATGTCACACTCACAAGGTTCAGAATCACTAACATCAATGGGTACTTATCCATCGGGCATTCTTCTTAGCCTATCGTGAAGGTTGATTGCTAATCTCAATACCAGTCATTGCAATAACAATAATAAAGTGCTTAACACCATATTTTATCGCTTAATTTTCTTTAACTAGCGAGTGTTTAACGCAAAAATTGGAAGTAAATCGAAACGAATTCACCTTTATGCTGCGACGTGTTTGATGGTGGATAAATTGAGCAGACCTCAACACGTTGCTCGCACCGCACTTTACCAGTACCGCTGCCATAGCTGCCATCGCCACGACCGCTGTTACCACCATCAGCGCCATCAGCACCATCAGCACCATCAGCGCCGCTTCGTCACCGCCAGCCGCGCCACGCAGTCACCGCCGGCCGCGCCGCGCCGTCACCGCCAGCCGCGCCGCGCCATCACCGCCAGCCGCGCCGCGCCGTCACCGCCAGCCGCGCCGTGCCGTCACCGCCAGCCGCGCCGCGCCATCATCGCCATCCGCGCCGCGCCATCATCGCCATCCGCGCCGCGCCATCATCGCCATCCGCACCGCGCCATTACCGCCATTCGCGCCGCGTCGTCACCGCCATTATTTCTCATTTCTTTTCTTTGTTCATCAGCAGCGACTTCTTCTTTCATAAAAACTTCACTAGATTTTTTTGATATGTGGGTAGATTTCAATTTTGGAGTTTTGAGATAACATAAATTTATTTTGATTGATTGATTGATTTACAACCATTGATTATCAACTATTGATTGATTGTATTGATTCTGGAACATCATTGTTATTATCTTGTAGTGCGTTTCAAATAATAAAATCACTTCATTTTTGCTTGACGTGATTTGTAGCTTCAATAAACTTATCTCGCGGGTAGTTGGTGGTTTTGATGCCCGAGTGAATCCCACTTCTGATTTCGGAGATAGATGCATATTAGTGACTTGCTCGTTCTTGATGGAGTATTCTGGTACAGGATCCGAGGCGTAGGTCTCAGGCAATTAAACCAAACACACACAATATGACAATTCTTGTATTAAATGTAGGTAATCAATTCTCACAAATTACTTAGTAGGTATACAATTATCAGAGTTGCGTGAACTACCGATCCCGTTTGGGGGTCCGAACTGTAAGGCTCTCACTAATCAATTCCTCCTCGACTCAATGCTCTCCAATATTTAAAATGTCTCCGGTGCCCCTCCAAACGATTCCGGTCACGTGACTCGTTACGTCACGATGTTCACACCCCACTGTTACAATGATATCAATTGAGTTACTAATTATCGTTAAATTATCGTGATCTACGACATATATAATAATTTTCATGTCATACGCGAACAATACAACACACAAACAGATATATTGTGCTCGTTACCATAACCATATTACTTTAAAGACATTCAAACTTAAAATGTAGTCTGTGCCTCAATTGTCTTTCCGACTAATTTATTTTTCAGTAAAAAGATTACTCCCTTTTTACAGAAAGACAATATATTGGCATCTATCAGTGACTTAGTGTTTCCTCTAAAAAATCTCAAATGACGGGCGTAAATATCGGGATACAAAAAAGCACAGTTTTATAGTGCAGCAGTGAAAGAGTAACAAAATTATTATATAAAATATTTTTTACTTACTTAATGCTACCGGTTAAGTAAATGTCCCTAATCTCAAAACAATCATTTATCTTATTTTTGTCTATCTATTTTCAGACGAAGCATTTCGCATCGGTTAAATAATTAACGTAATATTATTCCTAATTCACATATTTTCATTAATACATTATCTGTTCATGATAATTAAACATCCGCTGGCAAAACCGCTAAGTCTGCAAAGTAATTTATGTGATTACTTTATCACAAAGCAATGTGCTTTCATGATAAAATTTTGTTTGGTTGTTTAATTATCATGAAAACATGACGTAGGTACGCGAGCTTACGACCTAGTTAAAATATTTGACCTAATTAAAATTTATTTATTATTTTACCCCAAATTACACATTAACATATATGCTATTTAAAATTTACAATCATAGTAAATATGAAAACAATGTTTTTTGTAATTTAAATATTTATATGTAAAGCAATTATGTTGTCAATTATGCATTTGGTTAACCGATTGTAATGAGTTTTCGCATAATTATAGTTGATAATAGAGTATAAAAAAAAGGCTACTCTTTTTTTTTCAAAAATGTATACCTGAATAGGGGATGGAAATTAACTCTGAACGTTAAGTAACCTAACCTAATATTTTAAAGGACAAAGTAAATTTGTTTGTTTGTAAGGCTTTTACATCTTATCTACTCAAGTGACCAACATGCAACTTCGCACCCAGGTTTCCAGAGGTACGGAAAATAATATAAAGAATACTTAATCTCTAAGAAGTACTGTATCCGAGGTATAGTAGGAAAACCTTCCACCCTGTTGGATGGAGGGGCTGTTTTTTTTTAAATATATTTTTCACTTGTTTAGGTTTTTACTCTCAAAATTGTATAAGAACCTTTCACTAGCACCAATAAAAACTAGATATCTTAGATATGACTGCTTCTATTCCTACCAAATATAGCTAGAATCTTGACGAACCAAGCATTCGATTAAAAAAACCGCATTTAAATCAGTCCACGCGTTTGGCTGCTACGTTGCCACAGACAGACACACAGATACAGAAATACACAGGTCAAACTCATAACACTCCTCTTTTTGAGTCAAGCGTCATTTAAGTGACGATTATATCGACAACTGCAGGAAATTTTCAACGCGCTACAGTTGCCAAATCGCCGTTTTTGTAAAACTCACGTACGCACAATGTACGGTCTACTCCCGAAAACACTCCCCTTCTAACTTAACTCCCAAGAGGCAGATTACTGATTGACGTACCCCCCCGCGCCCTTCAGATAGTTGCGTTCACGCAATAAGCAAAATAAATGTGAGCTTTCTTTTCGGACACCCTGTATTTTTTAGCGATACAAAGCGTATCGTTAAAGATCAAGCGAATCAACCGATCAAAGTCGATTTGACCAAATTATTAATGGTCAGGAAAAGTAGTCTAAATGGTCCATAAGTTCAGCCCACAAGTTTTCGCTTAATTGTTCTATAAAGTAAGCCTAAAGTTATTAGCGCTCGTTTTAATGTCCCTTTTTTATGAATGTTTAATGTTATTAGCCCTATTGGCTATGACAATGTCATCGGGGCTGGGATTTAATGCTCGATGTATTATCTTAAATCTAATAATGTCTTAACACCCCAATGAAGATTAGGCACATTTAAAACAACGCCATCTAGGAGTTTCAATGTGAACTAATATAAATAAAGTAACAGGTACATTTTACATGTTGTTCCAATTAATTTTAAATTATAATTACCTTTTAAGGGTCCCATAATGTCCAGTCAAGAGTCTAGAATTTTAGTAATAATTTAGTAGATTTTTTGTAATAATAAACAAAAACGCAAATACTCATTTAGAGTGAATTATTATTTCAAAATGATGAATTAATTTTAAAAGATCTCTCACACGCATTAGAGATAGGTAATAGTAAAGGTTTTTTATAGTAACATGGGTTTTTATATTGAATATACATAATATAACATGATTGTTATTAAAAACATATAGAAGACTTGAGAGAATAATTAAAACCTTAAAATACGAAAAAATAAATACAATAATCTTATAATAAAACATATAAACTAGAAATCTTAAAATATAAAAGCTTGTAAAAGATCATTTAGATAATGCGCGGCAATGTGCTGCTGTATCCGTTCCGATCGTTTGTAAAAGAAGATGGAACGTTTTGTTTCTTTGTTTTATTATATTCTTTTTCATGTCGTTTGTCGCTCCTTTTTTGAAATTGTTTTTGAAATATAACAATGTATCATTGAAGTTTTTTAATGTTATTAACGTTTCAAAAGTAATTAAATAAATAGAATTAATAAAAGAGAGATAGTTCTTATTTAGCCTGAGTTTTTTTTATTACTTAAAATTGGAAAATTCATGAAACTTTAAAATACGCAAGTTGAGAACAGTTAATTAATGTTAAGTAAATATAAAACTAGCTTAGAGGAATAAACAATAAATGTGTTATATTATGTAGCATAGCAAATTTCGTGATACTATCTGCAAAGAATCACCACGTATAAAAAGTGTAACACCACGTGATGACGCGTGGTGATGGTTTTTATCTTACGTACTTTAAATATTTATAATATATAACGCCAACAGATACAAAACTTTTTTTCTTGGGTTATATTTAAATGGAAATATGTGAGAAGCATTATTGTGGTGTATTTTTATTTACTATTTTTAATTAAACGTATATTCCTCACTTTAGTTATGAAACAAATAAAAAACTAAATTAAAAGCAAGTTAAATGTTAGTTAAATATCGTCGTTAACATATCCTGTCACATGGGTTTTGAAATCATTTTATTTACTTAGTTTAGTGACAAAATAATGTTATCTATACATAATACCTTGTATGATCTACAAAGAATATTAAAGTTTTAGCAAAAGTTATAGACATCTCCTTATCTTATCTCCAATAGTGTTCCCTGTTCCTGACACAGGAAGGAGGATCTCTGTGCAGAGTTCTCACATAACTGATACAAAGACCGAAGATAAATGCCTCTAATTTGAGAGGAGGAGAATTTAGGTTATGTTTAATTAATTAATCAAATAAAAATAATAAAATTACAGTTTTCGGAAGAAAAATATTCACTCAACCGTTTTTTCATCAACTTCACAAAATCGGTCTTCACGAAATCTCCACTGAGTTAAACGATAATATATCTAGCTTATGCCCATCCTAAAGATAAACACAAAAAATTGGTAAATGAATATTCAAACTCAGATAGTTGGTTATGAAGATTTACTTCGGATTAACCGTTCTATATTGAGACGAGCTGATTATAGAGTTTCGGCGGGAATTCTATCGCTATTCTGTTACATTCAGAAATCGGTTTGATAGCTGAATTTTCTGTTTATTCTCTCGTATTAATCGCCCCGTTGCATTGTTGGTCGAGTGGTTAACGCAGACACCTAACGTATAGCGGCGCAATGGGACTCAGGTTCGATTCCCGACAGGGACAGCCAGGTATGGGATGAGCATAGATGTTTGTATTTTTGGGTTTTGTCGCTTAATAAATATATGGTCAGTATTTATAATGTGTATTTCTATTGTATTTGTATCGTAACACACCTAACACATGCAAATTAATTTGCTTACTTAGGGGTTATATCAATTTGTCTAATTTGTCCTGATATTATTATATTATAGTGTCGAATAACGTGTTGTATTTATGCAATTTCGTTATTTCGAAGACTAGATGAATTGTGAACATACTAATAAATAGGCATGCAACATCGGTATCGGTGCATTTTTTATTACCGGTCTATCTATCTGCAATAAAGAACTCCACAGGATACCTGAGTAGAAACTAAATCCCTAGTAACTATTTTGGATCTTCAGATACAAAAATCAATTGCTATACATGTTTATAAATATTTTCAAACATTAATTTCGGTAGTGGGATCTTTTCAATGTTTATCTATACTACAAAGTTAGAAAGGTTGGTTAGGATTTTTGAAAGAATTTTCATAGATGTCACCTCCGTCCCGATAAAGACGATCACATACAGAATGCTCAATTCATCGAGACGGACAGCGATACGGTAGCTCAATTGGTAGAGCGAAGGGACACGGTTTCCCAGAGGTCGCGGGTTCAAATCCCTGCCCGTGTCGGTTTATTTTTCATTCTAAATTTACATAAAATTAATCGGAAAATTAAATTATTAATCGGAATTTGTCCGACTAGTTTCGAACCCATTCGGGGTTCCTATTCATGAGCTCGAAGCATGGCGGACTCTCGGCGTGAAATGATCGTCTACATGATTATAGCCGGGAAAATATATATATTTAATAATCATCATGGTTCACGAAAGTTTAAATACATGGCTAAACATGTTAATAGATATTTTCAAACAAAAGTCAATGAGTTAAAATTTCCTCGATTACCTTGTCCTCCACCACGTGCACTTACTCCACCGCACACTTTTTTGGTAACTTTGGTATAACATGTCTGTTAAAGAACTGCTTATAATTATATCTTGAACGGTTATAGTGATGCAATTTAAAATAAATTGTTGCATCAGTGATTATATCTATGATTCACAGATATTTTTTTATCAAACCCCCAATTCAATAAATATATAACCACAGGTTAACCCCAATAATTCTCTTAACTTACAACTTTAATGACTGTTGAGGATATTTTTTGCCTAGTTAAACGTAGGTCATTAATAGTTTAAAAACTGAATAATAAGTGAAAATATTAAAGTAATAAAGCAAGTTAATATTTTTTGTAATGCTACTCGTGTTTAATATTTTTTGTAATATTCATTTTAATACTCTCATAAAATTATGTTAATTATATGTCGCTCATATTTAATGTTTAAAATTCTAAAAAAAACATATTTAATGTTTCGAAAAAAACAACACTAAGAGTTATCGTGTTTCATATTGTAGAATCATAAGTATCTACGAAATCGTATCTATTATTACTTGTCTTATTTTTATTTTAATTAAATTGCTTTTGTTTACGCAATAACTCGCATTCGCAATAAGACGCGTTGAAGATCTAAGTATCCAATTTGCAATGAAAAGATCGATAAGATTGTAAGCTTTAACAGGTTTGAAATTTAGCTTAGATTAGATGCTGTGCTACTCTGATATTTGCGATCTAAAACTACTTGAATGTTTTAATTTTGTAACTGGAAAAGGGTGGTTTTTGGACTTGTTCGTTATTTTAATTTTAGAAAGTTTAATTATTATTACTTTATAGGAAATATTTTTAAATAATAAACGTCCAAATTATAACATAATATGTTCTTGGAAATGCTCTTTGTGTTTTCTGTTTTGCGAATGTAGCGTAGAAAATGTTGCCGCAATAGCAGTTAGTACTTACCTAACTATTATTGGCCCATAGTTTTAAATCCCCACTAAATGACCAAAATCAAATCACCAAATCATAAAGTAGTTAAGTATAAGAAACTTAAATTTATTTTGCCCACGGCACATTATACAAGAATTTTTGTTGAGATGTTCAAGTTAAAAAAAAATCGTAGCAATTATAAAATACTTATATCAAGACTAACCAACTAAACGCCGAATATTTATGGTTGTCTTCATTTTAATGTTTAAGATTAGTGTGTGTACATACATTTGATTTTTCAATCACACTGAAGTTTATAAGGCTCACTATACGTGTCGCAATAACATAAAATATTTGATTTTCTGTGATCACTGTTTACTGGCCGAGTCACACATTATGTACGAATTTCAACCAATAGCCAGCCTCGTTAAACTCTAAACTATGTTTAATATATTTTTGTTTACTTAATAATTTCATGATTTGATTAATATTTCAGTTTATGAATTTAGGTACTTATTGCGACAAAAATGTTATTTCAATAAAATAAAAAGCTTTTATACTAAATAAATCATTATAGTTAATAATTATGGATTATTATAATACTACCTTATAATATTGTTTTTTGTAACATTGTAATTATCTCTTATGAAGCTCGAACGTTGAAGAGGCGAAATATTTCGTTAGAATATTTTCAACTTAATTTTCACTAATAACTATTGACCGGAACTGCCTTTTTTTCTTTCAGTGGAGTCCTGGAAAGTAAAATATCAATTAAAATAATAAAAATTGCAAGAACTGTTTATAAACTCTGTATTTTTGATGAATGTAAAAAAAGTAAATTAAAAAAATTTATACACACATCATACATCATTGTTGTTTGTTTGTATATACTCATTAAAAAGTTGATATATGACATAGGATGCTGATAATAAGTTCATCCATTATCCTCATTTAAGTAAAGAGAAGTGCTGTTAACTAACCTTACCTTAAAGACCCAAGAGATATGTGATATAATATGACAAATGAAACGCTTTTAGCTATTGTCATCTAAAATGCTGAATGAGTTTAGGACAAACTATAATTGTAATGGTACAAAATGGCTTCTATTTATATAAAGTTTTGAACTTTTATATTCCTATTTAACGAGGCATATTAGAACATTCATCCGCTTAAAAGTTGTCTAAAAGTTGAAGTTCTATATAAAGCCAGGTTCTTTTTTAATATTAGATCATAATAATAAGTAGTTTTTTAATTTTGAAAAAAAAAATAATTCCTTAAATGTTTTTGGAACATTAAACCTCAAAAAGCGCCCAGTTCTGTTAGAGAGAATGTTGTCCTTTGTACATTCATACAAACTCGCTGGCAAGTAGCTAGAAAGTATATCAATAAGGAAATCACACATTATTATCTTTTCATACAAATTTGTTTTAGATAAATTGAACCGCTCCGTTGTTTGAGTGGTTAGTTCATACGCCTAACGTATAGTTGCGCAAAAGGGCACGAGTTCGATTCCCGACAGGAACAAACATGTATGTGATGAACATAGATGTCTGTATTTCTGGATTTTGTCGCTTATTAAATATATTCTTAGTATTTATAATTCTTATTTCTATGTATATGTATGTATGTAAAACAATTTGATTGTGGATCTTAAGATGTATAACTATCTTCTTAGATTTTTGAAAATTAACATCTTAAATATTACAAAGTGCAGTAACAAGAGCTTAGGTACAAGCTCAAGTTTCTTTATATAAATACACAAATATTATTTTACGCCTCCGTCATAGAAATAAAAGAATATAATATTATAATTAAACAATAACTGTGCATACCTTACCACTTACATGACTTTCTTCACCTTTATTTCACTTTAGTTACTGTTTTAGGTTATACTGCTTTTAGTGCTGCAGCGATAGAAGTTGTCTCTACTGCTCGTTGTTTCATTATCCAATTTACAGCACACTGCTTGACTCCAAAGAGTAACATCCGATAGGAACATAAGCTCACTAACAGCAGTTTCACAAATGCTTATTAGTATCCTATGAAAGTAAAACGAGTGTTAAAGAATTTTTTGTTAACTTATAATGTAACAATCGTTACATTATTATTTCGTAATACTCAAACAATAGTCAATTGAGTATTACGAAATAATAAAGTAAAGTCCAATTTCTTTTTTTGTTCCATAAAATAAATAAAAAAAAAATAACTGTGCAATGACTGACACAACATACCGAACGAGATGACCCCATTTATTTCAATAGGTTCGAACTGCATTTCCTGTGACGAGTGCTATGTAACGACATGTCCCATGATAACATTCGTCCAGTAACGGTATTGATTTTCTGTTACCGCTAATGACTTGAGAGTTGTATATAGTTATATTTATTTTTTATTCTTTATCGACATATGTCTTTAAAATATTATTTTAATCATGTGATAGGGGATTATATAACAATACATTTATTTGTTTATTTAACATTTATGTACACACAGAAAACTTAAAAGATAAACATATTTAACATAGAATTGTACAAAGGCACTACTTATTTCAAAATGAAATCTCTTCCAGCAGACCTGTGAAAGGAGAGTACAAAAATGAGTCGCAGTAAATGTGCACACCATATGAAAATCGTGAGAAATTAATGTAAAAGTAAACTAAACCTATTACAAATAATTACAACTTTTTTAAATAAAATAATATAAATATACAAATTTTAAATTTCATTCTACATGGATAGATAGTGATCGATTATTTGTTTTTTAAAAATAGATGTTGATTTCGATTTGTGTATTTTATACGGTATTGCGTTCCACAGCCTCACTGCTTGAACCGTAAAAGAATAAGATTAAATCTTACTTTTATGTATAGGGATTTTCAGGTTCATATGTAGGTGCGGCCTACAAGAAGATTCGGGACCGTGTAAGAAAGAGAAACGATCGCGCAAATAACCTGGGAAGGAAAGATTGTTAAGAATATTGTAAAGTAGACATAAAATGCAAGTAATTCTTCGAAAGCGAATGGCTCCCCCACTTGAACTTTCTACGAAAGTTAGAAACATGGTCGTATTTCTTTAATCCAAAAATAAATCGGAGGTAATCGGTGTTAGCTTTTCTATAACCACCGTCCCGATAAAGACGATCACATATAGAATGCTTAATTCACCGAGGCGGACAGCGATACGGTAGCTCAGTTGGTAGAGCGACAGTACGGTTTCCCAGTAATCGCGGGTTCGAATCCCTGCCCGTATTGGTTTATTTTTCATTCTATATTTATGTAAATTTGATCGCCAGTGTTATTGGACATCAGTAGATTACATTGGACATCACCTGTGTGTTTAAACGATTCTCCGTTAAGCGCCTTCAACCTTCTTGGAATATCTTGCAGGAGCTGCCTTGAATTCTGAGGTTGGTACACGCATGGTTTCCTATTTTATCCCATTACCGTTACTACCCTCCTAAGAGCGTGTCGGAGGTATATACATTTGTTTAAATTGGCACCACCAGTATGACTAAAGCATGTAATGTTTGTAAAGAAGTTTAATTGACTAAATAAATTATTGTAATATTGGATACTGATTTGATTAAAAGTTGTGTATATATAATTCGTCTCCCAGCTAAGAGAAGGTAGTGTGTGTGATCGAGAGACTAAGTTATGTAACAGAACTAGTATAATAAAATGTACAGTGATAGTAAAGAGTTAAAATAGTAAACAGTTTAGTATGTTTGTGTGCAGTGCCAGTAGTGTTTTAAAGAATAGAACGACTGTCATTGGTGATCCTTTGCAGTAAGAGAGTCCTAATACATATTTGTACTCACAACAAAAAAGGCTACCGTTATTTCTACTAAATACGTTTATTTTTTTTTTGTTTTAAAACTTAAAAGACAATACTTCAGTAGATATTAATAATAATATTTTATCATGGTGACGTAAACATGTAACCACACATACTCGTACATTTAGATTATTGGTCTTCCAGTTCTACGTAAATGAATCGACAGGAGATGAAGGTGTCGAGCAGCCAAAAGTATAGTAAATTAGTAGTCTATATTATAGATATAGTCAAAATTAAATTGATAGAAGTCATTTTACAAAAAAAATTAATGGCCTTGTTTATTTATTATACAATATAGTTTATTTTAAAAACTAAGGAAGTATAAGATTTTCTAATTCGCATCAATATACCAAGGTATTTTGATATATTTATTTAATATAATTAAAATGGAACTGTAGGTTATCTATAATTACTTATTAAAATTATATGACTACTGCAGAACGATATACATAATTCAAATGTAAAATTTTAATATTAATTATTTAAATTAAAAATTATTTTTAAGAAATGAAGTTTTACTTTAAATTAAGTTTAACTAAAATAAATTATTTTTTGTATATATTAATATTAATATAAGGTTAGAGAACTTTCAGTGAAAAAATCCTAAAATATGACATCTGTATATTATATTGACTAGTGCTAATTGAAAAAAAAGTTCAATAGATCATATCCATTATTTTGTTATATGAAAAAATTGAATAAAATATCTTAAAACATATGTGGCACATCTTAAAGTGGGGTCAGTAATTGAAGGCTTAATCCTGTTACGACTGAAACAAACATACGTGTCCCTCGAGACGATAATATGAAGGAGGGATTCTAATTTATTTGTTAAATAACAAATTTAATAATTGGATAGAACAGTTTATTACATAATAACAATAATTTATAAAATCCTTATTAAATTATCAAGTATATTTAAATATATATTGATTAATACAAACATCGAATACGGTAATTACTTTGTGTTTGTCTATTAAATGATATCGTAATATTAATAAATAATTGGAAATGTCCTAGCATATCCGACGTTATGTAGATAAGCAGTCAATATAGTCAATCATGGTGAAAGCAACAATTCTGATTATTGATTTACTACGAATCTCATACCAAAAATGATATGCCTGTCAAACCAGGTTCTTGAACTGAGCTTCGTTTATAAATATATTATTATACTAGCTGTGCCGCGACTTCGTACGCAAGATTTCGATTTCGATAAAAGGTACCAGTTCAAAGTTTCATCAAACTTCGGCAAGTAGTTTTTGCGTGTTGAAGTATTTCTAGTTATTATTTCTATTTTTTTATGTTTTTGGGACATAGTTCCTTATTTTAACTACAGATATTTTTTTAACGAGTAGGTAGACCAATTATGTATTTTTAAAGTGAAACTTTTATTACATCGTCTCAAACTTTTTCGTCTGTGTGTTGCATGTCGCGTGACGGTCGGCCGATTTCTTATAAGTAGAATGAAATACTTCTTTATTATAATTTTTTTTTTTTTTTACACATTATATATTACCAATATATTTTTTATATGTATATAACAATTATAAAAACAGTATAATTTTATAAATATAAATTTCTTACTTATGAAAACTTCGACTATTGTCGAAAGGAATAGGTTCTTTTTTACACAGAATACACGTTTTTGGCATTTTATTGACTCAAAAAATATACTTTAAATTAAACAGTATATAATTTTGTATAATTTGTAATCCAATTTTATCTTAGGTTGAAATATTAGATTAGCATTTCAGTAAAAATGACAATTGGTCAGTCAATTTACGATTACGAATTACGCGCGAGAAGACGACGACGAAGCACGATACGAGGACGATGAAGCACGATACGACGCCGACGAAGTACGATACGACGCCGACGAAGCACGATACGACGCCGACGAAGTACGATACGACGCCGACGAAGCACGATACGACGCCGACCAAGCACGATACGAGGACGATGAAGCACGATACGACGACGATGAAGCACGATACGACGCCGACCAAGTACGATACGACGCCGACCAAGCACGATACGACGCCGACGAAGCACGATACGAGGACGATGAAGCACGATACGACGCCGACGAAGTACGATACGACGCCGACGAAGCACGATACGACGCCGACCAAGCACGATACGACGCCGACCAAGTTGTCATTAGTTTTTACTGACTGTTTCTTTGTGCTTTCACTGCTTTTTCACGCTGTTCTCTTTTTCTTTTCAGAAATTAGAATTTCATTCAACATGGCTCCCAATAAAAAAAGTGTTGTTTGGAACTATTACGAAAAAAATGACGACAAAACTGCCAGATGCAAGCTATGTCAAAAAAATGTTAAAACGGCTGGCAATACCTCCAATGCAATGGCACATATTAAAAATATTCATAAAGCTGTCTACTTGGAAGTTTTCCAAAATACTAAAAATACTGCTGCTGCTACAAAAGATTCATATTCAGATTTGTCAAACCCTATCCCTAGTACTTCAAAACAAGATCATGCCACGATATCGAAACTTACCGTAAACGAATATCAACTGTCGCCTTCAATTTCAATGTTGTCGTCCTCGCCAATGGATACTAACGAGATAAGTACTAACGATTCTCAAACTGATCACAAGATTGATTATGATAGGCAATTACCTTTTAAACGCCAGAGGTCAATTGAAAGTAGCTTTGGAGAAATTTACGCGTATACCTCTACTGGTGACAAAACTAAAAGAATTAATAATGCAATAATGTTCATGATCAGTAAAGACAATCAACCTTTTTCATTAGTCGAAAATGAAGGTTTCAAGCATCTTTTGAAAGTTACAGCACCTCATTACAAGATTCCTAGCAGAACCACTGTGACACGCTGGTTAGACGAGAAGTATGATATATTAGCAACAGTCATGAAAAATAAATTATGCAATGTAGAAAATCTTACCTTAACAAGTGACATTTGGTCAGACCTACAAATGAGAAGTTACCTAGGAATAACTGCTCATTTTGGCATCCAAATAGAATTTCACTCTGTAACTTTAGGAGTGTACCACTTAGATGAAAGACATACTTCCGAATATATTGCACAAATGCTCACTAAAACATGTAAAGAGTGGGGATTCAATACTGATAAAGTCACGGCAGTGATAACCGATAATGCAGCAAACATGGTGAAGGCTGTTGAAATTGCATTTGGGAAAAGAAAGCATATCCCATGCTTTGCGCATACACTAAATTTAGTCGCTCAACATATTTTGGGAATTCCAGAATTACAGCTAATATTAACGAAAGTAAAAAATGTTGTTACTTTTTTTAAACAAAGTTGTGTGGCAAGTGACGAGTTGCGTAAATCAGTTAAAGCTGAAACAAAACTGATTCAGGACGTCCCTACACGTTGGAATAGCACGTAATTTATGATCATACGTTTTCTTGATTTAAAAAATGCTGTAAGCGAAATTTTGATTCGTCATAAAACAGCACCGCCGATGTTAACGGGTATGGAGTTGACAATGTTAATATCGCTTCTTAACATATTACGCCCACTGGAAGCAGCGACTAAGGAAATATCTGGCGATAAATATTGCTCTAGCAGCAAGGCCTTTAGTGCACCGCATGGTATCAAAACTGAAAAATGTTATTATTGAAGAAACTTTAATCAAGGAGGTACATAAACGCGCTCTTGCCGAGATTAATAAACGAATGGGCGCCATCGAACAGGTATCAGCATTAGCTATTGCCACAATATTGGACCCAAGATTCAAAAAACTTCATTTTGAAGATCCGTTGGCCTGCGGAAATGTCGTTAGTAAAATTAAAGATATGATGAAAAAAAATCAGCAGGATGAATTATGTACTGCAACGGAATCGGACTCGGACAATTCCGATAAAATTAGCCTGTCGGATTATAGCCTCTGGAGTGATCACCATAAACTAGTCCAGCGGAATTGGAAAACGAATAAAACAGACGAAACTCTATCAGATGAGTTGTCGCTTTATTTGAGGGCTCCAGTTAGTAGATTGAATGAAAATCCATTAGAAGTGTGGGCAGATTACAAAATACAGTTCCCAAAATTATATAATATAGCATTTAAATATTTAACTATGGTGGCTAGCTCTGTTCCCTCTGAAAGACTTTTTTCAAAAGCCGCACAGGTCCTATCTCAACAGAGAAGCAGACTTCAAGCCAAAAGAGTGAACAAAGTTTTGTTTTTGCAAGGTCTAGAGAAAAAATATTGGGATTTATAAATAAAGTTAAGTAAAAAAGTATGTAGTTGAGTATAGAGTTTTATTTTTAATAAATAAAGTTGATTCGTTTCTTAATCCTAGCAGTTTTTACTTATATTAACCTGAAACCTATCTAATATTGTAAGAATAGTTAAATAAAAACAAATTACTTACGACATATCGAAAATATCGATATAGTTGGACAATATATCGCAAAGTATCGATAGAACACTACGATATATTATATCGAAAAAAATATCGATATTTTTTTTGTATGAACATCTCTAGTAGGGATAAAGTGAAAGGCGCTCGTATCGATGCGGTTTTTACTAGATACATTGAAAAAATCGAATGTAAGTCACTGTTCACGTATTTTAGTTACCATAAAATATTGGTTACATTTATAAACTGTGAAATTCATGATGAAGATGGAATTGATAATAGAATGATTGAAAATAATTGAAAAACGGATCAAAATGACTCAACGATTATAAAATATTGTTTTCAGTGTTTTAATATGTGTATATCATCTAAATAATTGTTAAGTATTATGTATGTCGTACTCTAAGACACAGAGTTCAATAAAAATATTAGTTGGAGACCTAGTCTACTTTTATCATTTCCCATTATCATTCCCATTTTCTAAGTATAAAATTAAGATTGATGAAGCAATTTTTATACCCTTAATGGAATATTATTCCGAAAATTTTTAGTTAAATGTCTATAATGTGAAAAAAAGTTTCACTTTTACGGTGGTTTCATAAAACCACACAAGTTTTTTTTTTTAATTGAACAGTTTATTATTTATTATATAAAAATACATACATACATATAATAATTTACATACACACATACGCACATACACAATATTATGTAATAAGACTACACATGAAACGAAACAATTCAAATAATTCAACTTGCTTCCTTAATAATGAGATAGAGCAATGCACATTTCATTGCATAACTGACACACGGTTAGTAATCCATTGGGAACGTAGCTAAGATAAACTGTGTTCAGAACATAAATCAGACAAGTTACAAGATGAATGGCGCCTTGCGTCCGTGCTTTAAACGATTTTACTCATGCATACTTTGGTTTTACATTTCTTGTAGATTTAATGCAGCAGCAGAAACGAAAATCTATAATAGATTATATTTTTTCAGTTACTTCGTCTATGTTTGGAATATTTCTTCAAACCGTTATCGAACCCTTGAAAAAAGACTTTCATTGTTTATTTTACATTTATTACATTTACTTTTTTTAAAGGAACTACTAGTTTTACAATCTTACTATAAAAATTTTCTTGATAAATTGCTTACTAAATGCAAGAGGATTTTCTATCATTTCATAGGTTTTATTGAACTATAATGAATTGAAAATTTATATTAATTTTTATGACTTTATAAACATAATGGATATGTTATAATTAATTTAAAATATGATTGCTTCAAGTTAACAAAAAAAAAAAACAATTAAAAACAAATTGTTAAACTAACTTCATTTTAGTTAGCCTGGAAGGTATTTACATTAAAATTGGGATAATAATCATGATAGGGTTTTATTTAAAAAAAAAAGTTAAATTTTCCGAAATATTTGGTTAATTCCTGTATGGTATTCCAATTTGTAAATAATCTATGAAAGTTCCATCTGAATTTCTCAATCCTAAAATAATATTTTTACTTAAATAAACTCTTATATGCAATGAAAAATATATTAGATTAAATTAAAGTGTTTCTTAAGCAATTAGTTAAGTCTGAAAAACTGCCTGTAGTCCATACATTTAGCTTGCATTAAATAGCATAGGTATTCTTATAATTTTTATAGAAAACTTAAATAAAAAACTGATTATAAGAGGGGTTTGTATAGTAATTGTGTTGAAATAATTGAAAAATAACCAAAATATACCCTAAAATCTAGTAAATGAAACAAGAAAGAATGCGCGCGAGTCCCTGGAAATTATATCATTTAAATGTATGGATGGTCATTACTTGCTATATGAAATATAATAACCGAATAATTACTTTACTTACTACTACTACCATATAATTCTATGAGTGTACAGAACCAGATTTTGTAAAGCAGTATAATATTAAAATATTATATCCCTGCAATTGTAAAAATAGGTTAATACTTTAGTGACATAGTTTGTAAATCTTGCAGAATGATAAAAGTTGTAATAAAAATCAATAGTTCATAAACTCTTTGAAAGCACTTCTTCAAGCCTTCACCAATTTCATTTCGCAAAATTGGCAGTTTCAAGGACACCTGGAGAGCAAGGCACTTCACTGCCGCTTGACATATCGAAGAGTAGACGCAGAGCACTGTGAAAGGATTGACCGTTTAGAGTTGCGTGTGGAAATCGCATTTTTATGCATTTGCTGGTGCCATTAACTACGTCTAGCACCTAAAAACTAACTATTTCAAAATATGGAATATATTAATAGCCACAAATTTAAGTTATGCCTATACTAAGGAGGTTTTTAAACACCCTGTAGAGGTACCGAAAACTTAAACATATTGTGGTTTAAAAATACTAAATTGTCTTTCAAATGTAATAAAGATATTATGTACACTAATAACTTAGTAAGAACTTGTATTGTATAAACACGGGCACTGTGTACAATATTACACTGTATTATACTATGATATACTGCGTAAATATTCATGGTACCGTAAATATACATTTATGCATTACCTTTTATTTAAATACCTATATAAACTAAATATTCAATTTGCTAAAACGTGACAGAATAAGTTTAGAAAATAGTTTAATGCAATAGTTTAATATAACACGTCTTTTAGTAAACTTTCGCGAAGACCATTTCTATTTCCATTACATTTTAATTTTAAATCACTTGAATATGTCACAGAGTTTTATTTTACTTGTATAAAATGAAAATTTAAATAGTTTTTCGCTATGTACTTGATTTCTCTTTACCATTTGAATTTTGAACAATATTACTGAAACTTAAGCTTTTTAACGGTATAAATGTGATTTTCATTGGCTCAGAGTACTTTTCAATTCATGTACAAGCATGCTATAATATTTAAAAAGTATAGTTTTTTTTATTTATTATAAATGAATACTAATTCTGAAAAGTTATATTTTTTGTTTTTTTTTAAAGTTGGACTCTTTTTGCAATATTTAAAAAAAAATGTAATGAAATTATCCTACAGAATTTTGCCATGTAGTCGGAGCTTATTTTAGAACTACCTTATATCTTCCATTGGCGGGAATCCACCAAACACAACCCAGGAGGGTTGCAGTCAGTCCGGCGGCCTAAAAAGTTTGCCAAATCTCTTCCAATATAGTAGAAGTATTGCGCAAACTTTAAATAACGTGTAATTTGTAATTGTAGGTTTTTAAAAAAGGTTTATTGGTAGCATTGTTAAAAACATAACAACATAATGTTCAGACGTAATATTACCAAAAGTAAGAATAGAGTCCATATATCTTAATAATAAGATTGTAAAATAAATAAGGTAATAATTTGCTTTTTTATAAGATTGACATATTTTTACAAATTTCATATTGTCTTACTTTAAATTACTATGTTTGAAAATTGAGGCCAGTTGAAATTACATTTCCAGTTTAAAATTACATTTCGAATTTCAAATTATTGACCATAAAGACACTTAACAATTTCTTTTTTTAATTAAATTACATAATTTTCAATTTATTAAAAAAAATCAACCTCGTAAGTATGAAGTTATGTTTTAAATAAAAAATATATAAGTACATAATATTATAATTGTTAACTAGATGGCGTTACTGTTCATATTAGACTGCTTTATATTTTCGTGTTTTTTAAGTATTTGGTAAATTATATCTAGTTTACTGTTTAGTTTATACACCTATAATAAAATCTATATAATAATCTAATAATAAAATCTTGAACTGGGTTTGTGTGTTAGAAAATGATATTTGTTGTAATAATAACTCTATGACTAAACAAAATTAATTTTGTTGCTGAAATCATAACATATTCTAAGATAAATACTATTACATAATGAAGTATGTTTTAATCCGACATACGACTGTTTTTTATATAATAAAAGAAGGTAGAAGATAAAAGAAATTTAACAATGTTGCAACTAAAAACGGATCACAGTGAAAACCAGACACTAATAACAATATTTTTAATACATATTTCACAAGTTTCTGAAAATTCACAATCCTGTTTATAATATTTGAATTATATCAATTTTATATTATATTATATATAAATTTGGAATTTACCAATTGAGTAATTATGATGGAAAGATTGCAAGACTTTGAACATGTTTCTGAATATTTTTTACATTATTCATTATTTATGAATCCATTGCCACGAACTTCGTATTAAGAAGACATTTATCTGATTTAATTTACGAACTCAGAATAGAAAATCAAATAACCAAAATACATAGTAAAGTACAATTGTATACTCAACGAAACCTCTACTTAAAAATACGTTATGATGAAATTACTAAATCGCTACAGATTGATAAAAATTACTAGATACCATCGTTTACTGTACATAAGGCGGGGATATTTTTATTATTAAAATATCATTCTTTTCACCTTCAAATATTTTTTTTATTACGTAAGTTTTTTTTAGCTACTCAGATATTTTCTTTATTGTACAAGATTAAGTAAAATACATTACAAATATATATATATATATAACCAAAAATAAAGTAATTATTCTTTACAAACAATCTGTATTGGTATTTAACATGTTACTTCTGACATTCTTTGACAATACGAATTAGATAGAGTTTTGCTATTCGCTACACACTTGTTCAAGCGAGTTTTGAAGAAGCTATCTTTGTAAATACTAAAACCTCATCAAAAATAGCCATCCATGCGTCCCATAAAAGTTTCAACCAGAAAAGTTATTATAAATATTTTAAAGCTTATCTAATTTAATGTTATTCAAAACTTGTAAAAAAAATATCGGTGACGAAATGGAAATTTCCCACATATTTGTTTTTAAGACTTTACTACAAATCCTATCAAGCTTGAATGACCTTAACATAATTTAAATAAATTATGCTAAGCTTAGATCAATGGCGAACTTTTTTATTTGATATTCCCAGTATATTTAATAAGAAAGATGTTATAATACATCATATATACATGTATATGATGTTAAAATATCTTTCTAACTTATGGATGATTCTACTGTTAACAAAATCATATATTTATATTAAAAACCATCTTATGTACAATAAACGGAGGTATCTGGTGACTTTTTATCAATCTGCAGGGATCTAGGACTACGTAACTAAAGTATTAAACGGTTGTTGCAGTTGCATCGATTCACAATCATAATTTGATTCTATTTTGAATAAATAGAGGTCCCGTAAGGTCATAGATTTTATGCTAGGTTATTATGTATATGTATTTAAGAAACATTATTTAACTTTTAGGAATTTATAACATGTGTAAATTATAAAATAGGATAAATAGTCAAATAAAATTGATAAAATGATTTTAAAAACAATTGAAGTTTTGTTTCCTGTATGTTTGTTCAGGTTAACCTCTGAAATTAGCTAATGATTATAATTATAAACATTTCAAGTGCAGGTTAAATATATTTGTAATAAATAATTGCGGAAAATCCTGAATCGAAATTTCTTGAAATAATTCCTAATATTTGTGATAAGTTTAATTAATTACACGACCCGATAGACAAACATTACTCTAAGTTTCAAAGATTGCTAATTGCTTTTCAAAACTTAATTATAAAATTTTATTAAAGTTGTATAAGATATAAAATATTAACCCTACCATTATGTGAAAATTTATAACTAATTTTGTTCATAACCTGTTTGAATATCGGGTAAACAAGTATTCTTATTTAAAATACCATTAAAGCGACTATTATTCCTATATTTGCTGAAATTATGCAAAAATCTTCCTTGCTTCTCAGGCGTGAGTAAATTTTGTCCTATTACAAAGTATTTATATTTTAAGTCTATTATTACGTTTCAAACATTTTTAGAAAGTAATAACTATCATTGAAAGTATGAAAAATCTTTTTAAATTCGGAATTACTGAAAAAAAAACTATTTTCAATTTCTCGTTTCTAAGAGTATTGCAAAATCAACTAATGAATGAGTAATAAATATAAAATATAAAATAAGTAATAAATATTCTAGGGCAGGGGTAAGTTTTCTTTTATCATGTAACTGATATAATATTTTCTTAACACAGTTTAGCTCATGTGGGTTTCCAAAGATACTAACCTTATTAAGTTGTAACTATATTTAACTACATAAATTATCAAACTTTTTAATAACCCTGCAAATTGTATTGCGTTTAGTTTTATAAAAACAGCAATATCTTTAATACATCACGTGTTTTCTGAACTCAGATTTAATATAAATCTTGGACATGGATTAAAATCCAAATTAATTAATAATTTCTTATTTATTATACATTGATTAAAGCTAATTAAAAAAACAATTAAACAAAGTCCAAACAAAATATGTTATGTTTATTTAAATAACACAGCTCGACGTTAAACATGATTTCTTTTGCTTTTGTTACTCATGAATAATTAATTTATTATAATATTGTAAATCATATTCAAACAGAAATTCAGGTTCTAAATGACATTCTAAAATTTGATTAGACTAAAAATAAAAACTCTTGATTCAAAAATTATTTATAAATAAAACTCTTGATAAATATAGGCACTTTCAAGTCTCTTACTACATAATTAAAGTTCAATTCTAGTGAACGTATGAAAATATGTGTTTATTTTTATAAATTTACCTTACCTATGTTTATCCTTTACCTATACTTATCTGTGTGTATAAGATACGCCTACGCTATTTCTCTATAACAGTCTTACATTGGATATTAAATGTTTTATTAAAATATATCAATATTTATCAATAACGTTGCCTACAGGTAACCCTGTTCTTATATTATATGATATATTAATATTTTATATTCTGTTTGTAGAATGAAGAATGTTTATTATCGTCTATTATATCGATATTAATTTCATTTTTTCATTACTAAATTTTACCTTTTCATTACTAACATGTTTTCTTATAATTAAACATTTTTATGTAACGTTGTACCTCTAATCTTAATTCTATTATTTAAGGAAATTATTGGAATGTAAATAAACAACCGAGAAAATGTCTGTTTTAATAAGAAACTTCCAATCAAGGAATATTTTTCTCGGATCTAAAAACTATGTTCATTGAAATAAATAACATAATTCCGTCATTGAAAATTGTAAATATAATTCAATAATAGACTACTTATTCGTACTTATTCGTATAATATTGAAGAGGGAACTTTTTTAACATTTAATTCCATTCACCGAGTGTTCATACAAAATTAAATCGTTAATGAATGTAACGCTGTTCTAGATCATTTCTCATCTCTTTCGTTAGTACTGACTCTAGCAGTTTTTTAACAGTTTTCATACTCATCCAATATCTCTTTAAGTTAGTTTTTCAAAGCACTTAACTCTCGTTTTCGTTGCTACGATACTTGTCGTTAATTCAAGATATTATTTTATATGACAGGAATAAAGTTGTTACTCGTGCCGTATTGATTCTATCCATAAATACATTTAATAGTATACTTAGGTTTATCATATCTGGATTTTAAATTTTACAACGTATATTTTAATAAACTGTGCTCTCTATTCTATGTTAATATTTCATTGAACAAATACGCATGTTGATACAAAAATATATATGTATGAAAATTATGTAGACACAAAACTCGTATTCAGTCTCGAGGGACACATAGGTTTGTTTCAGCCGTAACAAGATCAAGCCTTCATTTACTGACCCTACTTTACCATGTGCGCTATGTACCTATATTTTGTATTATATATTTTATTGAGTCTTCTTTTACATAAAAACAGCATGACTATAATCTATAGAATTCAAGTTTTGCTTATTTTATATTTTTTGTCTTAACCATAACCATAGCATTATATTTTTTCATAAACGGATTTAAATATTTGATTGATAATTTTACTAACATGAGTTCAATAGAACAAAACATTATGAAAATAATTAAATCAATTTAGATGAATTAAGTATTTGTAATTTATTAGTGACACACATTAGTTCACTAATTATAGTGTCAGTGTTGGTTTATTTACTAATAAAAAAAATTTACGATTAGTTTTTATATTGTGTAGTTAAATAGGTCTATTTAATTAATTAACTATCTTACCAGAATCTGAGCAATAATTTATAAGTCAAGTGATGAGATAGTTTTATGAGTGAGGGGTTCGTATCATATCGAATGTCATATAATATCTGATGATATTTCATTGTAATTTAAGAAAATATTCGTTTTGAATGCTTGTTAAACATAATTGTACTAAAACATCTTAAATATTTGTCACATATTTTATCATTGTAATGTAAAAGACTTTATTATTTTTTGGTGGATCTGAGGGTGACATTGTAATTTTATCGATTATCACTTATTCATTAGCAGTATATACGGCCATACAAGGTTGGTTGTTTACAGGTTAGTTACTTGTAGAGACTTCGTTTCCACCACCACACCAAACCTCCTTTCGCACCAAAATTAAACCACATTTTTAAAATATCTCATGATATAGTCTGTGATACGCATCAGTTGCATTCGAATTCATCAGTCGCTGAAATAGGAATAAAAATTTACAGGCTAATTACAGGCTTTAAATATATACAGACTTTAAATACAAGAAACAGATGTTTATTCTCCCAGAACGTTGGTGAGATATATTTTGTTTTCTTAATCTCAAGTTACTAACCAAACATATGGGTTCAGCAGAAATTATACTAATGTCTAATATAATAATTAACGTAAAGTGAAAAATTCAATACATATTTAACATATCTGCTGATAACATGTCTAACATTAAAAACACAGTTCTGACCTCTTTAAAATCAATAATTATTTTAAATTTTAATAGTCAAATGATTTAGGTCTATCTTATTTTAGTATAGTAGGTAGAAAGAAAATTTGTCTTTCATTATAGTATTAATTTTTCATATATTAGTGATTTACTTCAAATTCATATTTTCTAATAGGATCAGATTCTAGTACATACATTTAAATCTAAGTGTATTTTTGTAAGGTGAATATAGAAGTTAAAGAAAAATATATAATGCCAACGAAAGGTTACAGGAGTCAGCTCACGTAACATCCATGCGCGGGATAATATTATGTCATTTTTGTGATGTTTTACTTCGTCTTGTGCGTCTAGAACGTACAGATTATAACCTATTGTTTTTAAAAAGCTATAAAAAAACTCTTTATTAACTAAATAGATAAGGTTACATTAGATTATTAAATTGTGATCTTTTTTGTAATAATTTTACGTGAAATTTGGTTGATTGATTTTTTAAAGCATATTATCCTGGAAGAGGTAGTTTCTCTTGAAATTTCAATATATAATTCCTACTTAAAATTAATAGTAACGAAACATCCATAACGTAAGGTTCTTTAAATATATATCGATGACATAGTTTCGGCATACAAATTAATGTTTCCCGAAATGATGGCGGATGCTCCTTATAATATTTTTTTCTATATAATATCTTTCACATTATTTTTATTTATGTTAACTTTTCAATGTTATGTTTTAGTATTAACATTTTAAGTTTACATAAGCTTAAAGTGGTTAAACTTGTTTTTAGACCATTTCAAAAAAAAAATAAGAATTGAAAAATATTTTATTAAGTAATTAATAAAAAACACGACTACCGTTTAAATGACAAAACGTGAGTCGCTTATCAAAAGACTCGTAAGAGAAAGACTACACTAGTTGTATTAGGCTATTTTTACTCTATTAAAAATAAATCCCAGTCTGAAATATAGATATTTGGTAACCATTGCAGAGGAAATAGTGCTGCTTCGCTAACACTGACCTTGGCCCAAATAATTTTATATAACAAAAATATTTGTAAAGTAAATGTAAAGAAGTATAATGTTTTTCTTGTGTGAAAACATAACTTAAGTATTTTTTTTGCCTTTCATTCTAACCATACAGATATAACAAAACTTATTTATTTTGTTGTGTAGTTATAAAACGCTAAGGCTATTAATTCTAATTTGCATTCCGGAGACTCGGTCAGTAATCCTATGGACACGTTCATAAGATTAATTGAGTCCAGGTCGTAAACCTGGCAAAATTAATAGCACGCTGACCTTTGCTACGCATATACGCTGATTTGTCTATGTAGATAAGAATGTAATTCTGACATTGAACATGAGTCTTAGAATAAATATAATTAATCATAATAAGCTTTTAACTTATGTACTTTCAAAATATCGGAAAAGTATAAACCAATTAGTGCTTTTAGTAACACATATTTGTTACTTAATGACAGTCGATTACTTAAATATGATAGAGAAAATATCCGATTGATTTTCCGAATTCTAATCAATATTTTATCCGTGTATTTCAAAATTAATATTGATCGGTAGAAATCGTTTAGCAACTTTGCGGACAGCCTGTTGGTAGGGAGCAACGAGCTTTACCAATTAATTTATCTTCTACCCCTTTCCCGTCGATACAGACAATTGATTACTGTCAACCATTTTTTACAATAATATTTTTTTATTTATAATGTATGGTAATGTTTATATTATTTTACAAACTAATCCTTTGTGAAATTTTTTATAAATATTTTAACCAGTTCAAATTAAATAATAAGAAATAAATAAAAAATACATATATTGGCAGGACTTCATCATGCAATTTCGGGATATCATCGCCCTCACTTTGCTAACGGACAGAAGTTATAAACACAAGAAAATATTATTTTTTTAAAAGTAGAACCCAACCAACAACCCAAAAAAAATAAACTACAACAATAAATCAAAGGCAAATCACATTTAAAACGAAATTTCTAGTCTTGAATTTACTAGCTTGGCACATGGTGTTATTTCGAGCAATAATGCAGCATCCACATTCAGGTCACGCCCGTCCGGATTATGGGACACAGTGCGGCGTGTCCTTTTACTCATTTTTTTGTTACCACGCCGGTTTCAGCCCTTTTTTTGTCACTTCAATGTTGTAAATTTACAGAGAATACATTTTTACAATACTCTTTTTCCTCGAAGTTTAAAAGCAATTTGTTAGACATTGTTTATGATTATCATAATACAATGTGTTTAAAAAATATGACATTATTAATAAAAATTGGTATTTAAAATATACTTTGATTTAAAAGATAATATGGAAAGATATTTTTGGAAAGTATAAAATTGTTAGATTCAGGTAATATTACTTGACAAATGCCCGGTATTCCACAATAACTATTTTTATAACATCAAGAAAAATAAGATCATTAAAGATATTTGTTTACTCTTCATCATCCATCACCTTGCTTGTATCCCGAATAATGTAGGAGAGCGTAATATGTCAGTTTTTGCTACTCTCTTCCGTAATACGTCATCGTTTAGGAATCTTGTTTCTTTGCCGTCATTCTTAAAGCACTTTTTCATTGTGTATTTCAGTTGCTCTCTATCTTAAGACCGTCGATATTAATAATACTGGTTACCCATTTTCATTTATTCATTTCGTGATCAAACCTCAAGAAAAGATTACTTCTGATCTTTCCTTCATAGTTTTTACTTTCAAACTACCTCATGCATTTACATGCCTTACTTTTTCGAATCGCGTCACGCCACAAATCCATCTTAATATCCATCTTCGTTAGTTCCGTGTTTCAGTGTTGCCAGTATTTTGAACTACTAATTAGGTACAAATACTGAAAACTACAACAAGTAAGGTACTGTAAGTAACTTTCCAGTGGCATTACGTCTGGCTATCTCTGGTTTAGCTCAACTTATTTATTCTACGTTAAGCTCTTTTTTTCTCTTTTCTTTTTTATTTCTTGAATCGGTATTGTACTCCTTATCCTTACAACTAAGGTGTTCAAGTTCATCTTTTATTATAGTTTGTATCTTTTACTCTACTATAAAATATCTTTCTTTATCACACCTTTTCTTTTGTAATGTCAAATAAGATTTGACATTTCATGTCAACTATTATACAGATAGGATAACGTTTATGAGGCCCTTTTTGTGATATTATTAATTTTTGAACATAACCGCATGCTCACAATCTGAGATCTTTAACACAAGAACATTGTTTCCAATATGTTAATTAAACAGTACACAGTAAAATATGTTATAAAATTTCTTGTATTTTATCTATAATACTGTAGAAAAAAAATGATTTTTAAAGACTAAGAAGGAGTGACAAGTAATTTTTTTTTAAAATAAAATATATATATTTTTTTAATTTAACACAATATTAGTCAATAAAGACCCATAATTTATATTAAAAAGCCATACATACTTCCATATGATTCAGACTTAATAGATTAAAAAAATGTTATAAAACGTTTAACAAACACAATTTATAACAATAATGTAAAACATCCATATGATAAATGTAAATTGAAATCGCCTGGTTAAATTACAATAATATTATACACCAGAAAAAGAATCCAAAATCCAATTTTCCTCATTCTCTATGAGTGCAATTGAATGTAGCCCGCATACTCGATCAATATGGGACGTCTCGTAGATTTGTTACCTAAACTATAAAGCTCGATAGAATAAGGTTTTATATTTTATAAAAGTTGATCAAATTGTTATATTATTTGTATCAGCATTTGCTTTAAAAATGGGTTATTATTAATATTCCCTTTAAAATATACATATCAATTTATTAACATATTTTGTTAAAAGTGAAAAGAAAAACAATTTGGAAAACTCCTATTATTAATTTACGAGCAATTTAATCAACGAGCTTTCTAGAAACTTTAAAATAATTCGAATAACCAAACCTAAAATCCGTTGTCAAACAAAACTTTGTAGTCCTTTGTAGTAAACCTGAATACATTGTCTCATTAGAGGTATGGAAATGAATATTGTATGCGGACACTACGAACCGAGCGCAGCATAATGACAGACTATACTCTCTTTGTATAAACGGTTTTGAAATTACGAAATTCAAACAAACCAAAATTGTGATCAAATGAAATATTAAATAGATTTAATGTATTCTAAATTTTAATGTTTGAATAGATATCCTTTTATTTTATAATAAAATCTTGTAAAGGTATTTTTAAATATTCGTAAACGTAATATGTACACATAACTTAAATTTACTCTTTTCCGTTGAGAAATGAAGATCGTCTATGTCTGATGGATGCTGTGGTGATAGAAATGTTCGCATTTTGGGTCAGAGATTTATCTTTCTATTCGATCTTATCCTGTTTGCTCGTTATTTAGAAAAGATTGATCGTCTTTCCCTGGGTATATGTTATACATCTTATTTATATGAGTATAACTCATGTAAATAAGATTCTAGGTAGATATAAGGTTCACCAAATATATATAAGTGATTTATTAAATCGAAGATTCCAGAAAGTTACAAAAAAACGCTTATATAAGTTAGGATGCAAAGAAAACAATGATAAATATTTTGTATTTTATTGAAGACAAGTACAATTAACTTATATAAAGAAATTTTAGAAGATATTTACAAGGAAATATAACATTAAGATTCAAGTAATATTAAAATTGTTTTAGTGCATAGATAACAAAACGATATAGAACTATTTCTGACTAAACAACAGAGGTTATAAATATCTGGATTAGGAGAAACGTAACTGTAGAGAAAATATAATTAATTATATCTAAATGATTTAACTACAAAAATTATTGCCCTAATCAGATAAAACTACGTCTGAACGTGCACAACATTTAACAGTGGTTAAAATTATCTATTAACTATTTAGATCTAAACCAATAAAGACTTATTTTAAAAGATACAACTAAATAAACTACCTAATATAATTATAACTAAATAGTAATTGAAAATTGATATGCTTGATATTCTTGTTTTTAAGCAATGTTGCTGAAGTTGATTCCTTATATTTTTCATTTTCATAAATTATTTGTTATTTTAATAAACAAATTTTAATGTTAACAGTGAGTTTAAAATTAAATTATCCATGATTTGGTTTTTAGAAATCATATCAAATTATAAATATTTTGACAGTTCTATCAATAGTTATGATTGGCTATCTATCAACCAATCAGAGACGCGATAGTTAGAAGCATGTTATTATTTTTCTAATAAGTTAGCCAGATATGACTTCTGCATTGGGAAAGAGTAATCTGGGGTTAAAAAACTTTAAAAATTATATCCTGAATATTTGTACTCAAAAGTTCTTTTCGTTCTGTATTCTACAATGATTGACTTTATTTAAAAATAGAAAATGTTAGTCAAAACTAGGTATAACTTTTAAAGTTTTTGGCATATTATTAATATTGTTTTTGAGGATTTTTATTTTTAAACAGTTTACTACAAATATTAAATAGTTTGTACTATTTAGCAATAGTATCAAGTTTAAATAAATATCATTGACAATAAAAGGTTCATATTATAAATATTATTTAATATAAAAGTTTATATTATGAATATATAATTGATAATAAGAGTTTATATCAACGTATCTCAAACTAGTTTAGTTTACAACTTAGTTTCTAATTGTTTTTTATTGAAAACTGAAATTCTTTTGATAAAATTTTTAGTAGAAATTTAATATACCGTAGGTGAGGTTTATTTACGTGTTTATGTATTAATTCAACTTCAGCAACTTGTCTTAAAAATATTAGCGTTTTTGCTTCAGGTAACTACTATTTCAATATCTAATTAACCTATGACGTAATCACATTTTTATCGTATATTTTCGCGTGCTCTTAAGGTACGTTCACAAAAATTCGGATTTACAAAACATACAAATATTCGTTGATCGTGAAAATTGAATTAGGAAGCATAATTCCTACCGAAAATGTACCCGCTAAAGCGTTTCAAGTGCCCTCTGTACCCTCAATAATTGCTGGTAATGTGGTAAAGGTTATGACTGCCATCTCGCGTCTTACCTATGGACATTTTATGCTAAATAGGTATCACTTAGACTTATTCAACTAACTCTTCAGTCTTGAACGTTACACTTAAATAGAGATACTTCTAAAACCCGCGTCGAATGTTCAATTTTAAAATCTTTAATAAAACTTGCGTGTTATTTATGCTACAGCGTGACCACACACGTCAAAGAATTTCAGAATAAGATAAAAGGGAAATAGTATATAGACACACAGATTTCAATTTATAGTATTCTAACCGCTCCTAAAGAGACAATTTAACAACTTTACACCTACATTAAAGTTATCATCTCGAATTTG
The DNA here is from genome assembly GCA_959347355.1 of Napeogenes inachia. Taxonomy (NCBI): domain Eukaryota; kingdom Metazoa; phylum Arthropoda; class Insecta; order Lepidoptera; family Nymphalidae; genus Napeogenes; species Napeogenes inachia. The sequence goes on along the minus strand of OY365791.1, from coordinate 15,287,209 downwards.
GACAATATGAAATATTTTTACTAAGATTTGAAAAAATCACATTCACTAATAAATAAAAATACATTAAGACACATTGCACGACCAAAAATTACAACATCTAAAAAGAGAAAGCGAATAATGTACAACACTCACTCATATAATATACATCAGTTGAGACAATTAAAAGCTCACTTCGACATTTAGTAGGTTATTAAGTTAAAAAAAAGAATAAAATGAAAGAAGCAAATCCCGCATTACAGATTATATATTCTGTGTCGCGGCGCGGATTCAGAAACATAAGTACAGTCTGACTCTGATCAAAGTCTGGACCACACAAAGAAATATATTTATGAATCAAGCAAATAATTTTTGGTTTAATAGTCAGTATCACTAATCACAAAACCAACTAGTTATCAGAATAAATAATAGAATCTAGTTCCATTATAAAACAAGTCTTATTAATGTACACAATGTTTTTTTTTGTTTTTAATGAATTAATGCTTTAATTAATTAGGTTTTCTAATGATCATTTGCATTCTTATCCATTGACTATAAAATTTATCGATTCTTTTAATCATTTGAACATAATGTAACAAATAAATCAAATCCACCAAAGTATATAACATTAACAATTTTACAAGACTTGATCTTAATGTAACTGTTTAATTAATTAATTATTTATATTTTACTTGAATTATAATATAGATTAAAATCTTGTAGAAAATGAAACTTTTAATTGTGTCAACTGAGAGAGATGACTTATTATTTATTCTTAACACTATTAAAAATAATCGATTTCAAAAAACGAAACGATTACAAATATTGAAATTCATATTTGTATATCTAACCAACGTTGTATAAGGGTAGCACAGAATTATATAAAAATATATTGCTCAGGGTTTCAGTGGGTTGGTTTATCAAATCAGTACAAGATAGCCTGTAGATTATTTCTATTATAAGTTTGTATAAATTGCTAGAAAAAAAAAACAATACTATTAGCTCCAAATAAAGTTACCGATGAATTTCATTAATTTAACATTTTGTTCCCTTTCTTACACACTGCCCGTATAATTCGAAATAATGAACGTAATTACAAATATTTACATTAAAAATAATATATACATATCTAACATAATTACCAAAATATCAACTATAATAATAATAATCATTCGTTTTATATAAATAAATAATAAATCTCTTAAATATCCTATCCTATTATATGCTAAAATGTATACATAAACATTTTTAAAAAACCTTATTCACTAGCAATATTTTTGATATGTATGTGTTACATTGATATGTATTTCATCACAACGATAATATATTCCATTACAGTAGTTTAATCCTCCGGCCAGCCGAGGTCTTCGCCAATTAAATCATAAAATCGTTGATTGTGTTGGACAAAAAACTTTCTTAACTTTGTAACCACCGCAGGGTCGACACGTGGATGCTTGCGACCCTTTGTCTCCCGCAAGCACTTATCCGTGGTGTCATTACGCAAACAGTAGAATCCTTTAGTTTCGTTGAAGTAGAAGTTTCTTCTTCCTGTTATGAAATAAAACCGACAAAATAGGACAGTGAGTTGTTGAGCTGAGATTTGTGAAAGCTTTGTGTACATAAAGCTAAGTTCTAACTTACAAAATAATTATATATTGACGTATATCCATGAAAATTGCGTTACGTCATTTATCAAAATATAATATTGTAAAAACGTTATTATTATATTTTTAAAAACACGTTTATTCTTGCACAAAAATATATAAAATCTATCTGTTCTAAATACAAACTTTTAATACCAACCAATTTTATGTTCAAGACCAAGAAATTTCTCGATACGTCGTAACTGCGGCACAGGGTCTTCAATCAACTGGTCTCCGTTCACTACAAGTATCTGCTCTCGTGGAAATACTTCCAGCCAACGATGGAAGTACGCGTGGTACAAAGATATCGCTATTGGCCTAAAAATATGATTGCAATAACTACTTAGTCTTTAAACAAATACAATAAAACCGTTATGAACATTAACGATGATGAAATAAAGAACACAAAATAAAGTAAATGATAAATAGACTCCCCCGGTGACGCTGTAATAGCCAACAGGGCTAACAGTATAGACAAAAAAAAAAAAAAAAGATAAATAGTATAACACTTTTCGGAATCTGCTCTCGTGGAAATACTTCCAGCCAACGATGGAAGTACGCGTGGTACAAAGATATCGCTATTGGCCTAAAAATATGATTGCAATAACTACTTAGTCTTTAAACAAATACAATAAAACCGTTATGAACATTAACGATGATGAAATAAAGAACACAAAATAAAGTAAATGATAAATAGACTCCCCCGGTGACGCTGTAATAGCCAACAGGGCTAACAGTATAGACAAAAAAAAAAAAAAAAGATAAATAGTATAACACTTTTCGGAATCTGCTCTCGTGGAAATACTTCCAGCCAACGATGGAAGTACGCGTGGTACAAAGATATCGCTATTGGCCTAAAAATATGATTGCAATAACTACTTAGTCTTTAAACAAATACAATAAAACCGTTATGAACATTAACGATGATGAAATAAAGAACACAAAATAAAGTAAATGATAAATAGACTCCCCCGGTGACGCTGTAATAGCCAACAGGGCTAACAGTATAGACAAAAAAAAAAAAAAAAGATAAATAGTATAACACTTTTCGGAATCTGCTCTCGTGGAAATACTTCCAGCCAACGATGGAAGTACGCGTGGTACAAAGATATCGCTATTGGCCTAAAAATATGATTGCAATAACTACTTAGTCTTTAAACAAATACAATAAAACCGTTATGAACATTAACGATGATGAAATAAAGAACACAAAATAAAGTAAATGATAAATAGACTCCCCCGGTGACGCTGTAATAGCCAACAGGGCTAACAGTATAGACAAAAAAAAAAAAAAAAGATAAATAGTATAACACTTTTCGGTATCTGCTCTCGTGGAAATACTTCCAGCCAACGATGGAAGTACGCGTGGTACAAAGATATCGCTATTGGCCTAAAAATATGATTGCAATAACTACTTAGTCTTTAAACAAATACAATAAAACCGTTATGAACATTAACGATGATGAAATAAAGAACACAAAATAAAGTAAATGATAAATAGACTCCCCCGGTGACGCTGTAATAGCCAACAGGGCTAACAGTATAGACAAAAAAAAAAAAAAAAGATAAATAGTATAACACTTTTCGGAATCTGCTCTCGTGGAAATACTTCCAGCCAACGATGGAAGTACGCGTGGTACAAAGATATCGCTATTGGCCTAAAAATATGATTGCAATAACTACTTAGTCTTTAAACAAATACAATAAAACCGTTATGAACATTAACGATGATGAAATAAAGAACACAAAATAAAGTAAATGATAAATAGACTCCCCCGGTGACGCTGTAATAGCCAACAGGGCTAACAGTATAGACAAAAAAAAAAAAAAAGATAAATAGTATAACACTTTTCGGTATCTGCTCTCGTGGAAATACTTCCAGCCAACGATGGAAGTACGCGTGGTACAAAGATATCGCTATTGGCCTAAAAATATGATTGCAATAACTACTTAGTCTTTAAACAAATACAATAAAACCGTTATGAACATTAACGATGATGAAATAAAGAACACAAAATAAAGTAAATGATAAATAGACTCCCCCGGTGACGCTGTAATAGCCAACAGGGCTAACAGTATAGACAAAAAAAAAAAAAAAAGATAAATAGTATAACACTTTTCGGAATCTGCTCTCGTGGAAATACTTCCAGCCAACGATGGAAGTACGCGTGGTACAAAGATATCGCTATTGGCCTAAAAATATGATTGCAATAACTACTTAGTCTTTAAACAAATACAATAAAACCGTTATGAACATTAACGATGATGAAATAAAGAACACAAAATAAAGTAAATGATAAATAGACTCCCCCGGTGACGCTGTAATAGCCAACAGGGCTAACAGTATAGACAAAAAAAAAAAAAAAAGATAAATAGTATAACACTTTTCGGAATCTGCTCTCGTGGAAATACTTCCAGCCAACGATGGAAGTACGCGTGGTACAAAGATATCGCTATTGGCCTAAAAATATGATTGCAATAACTACTTAGTCTTTAAACAAATACAATAAAACCGTTATGAACATTAACGATGATGAAATAAAGAACACAAAATAAAGTAAATGATAAATAGACTCCCCCGGTGACGCTGTAATAGCCAACAGGGCTAACAGTATAGACAAAAAAAAAAAAAAAGATAAATAGTATAACACTTTTCGGAATCTGCTCTCGTGGAAATACTTCCAGCCAACGATGGAAGTACGCGTGGTACAAAGATATCGCTATTGGCCTAAAAATATGATTGCAATAACTACTTAGTCTTTAAACAAATACAATAAAACCGTTATGAACATTAACGATGATGAAATAAAGAACACAAAATAAAGTAAATGATAAATAGACTCCCCCGGTGACGCTGTAATAGCCAACAGGGCTAACAGTATAGACAAAAAAAAAAAAAAAGATAAATAGTATAACACTTTTCGGAATCTGCTCTCGTGGAAATACTTCCAGCCAACGATGGAAGTACGCGTGGTACAAAGATATCGCTATTGGCCTAAAAATATGATTGCAATAACTACTTAGTCTTTAAACAAATACAATAAAACCGTTATGAACATTAACGATGATGAAATAAAGAACACAAAATAAAGTAAATGATAAATAGACTCCCCCGGTGACGCTGTAATAGCCAACAGGGCTAACAGTATAGACAAAAAAAAAAAAAAAAAGATAAATAGTATAACACTTTTCGGAATCAATCATTCATCACCAATCAATCATTCGGAATCAATAATCAAAAATATATTAGTAAATATTTCCACAAGATATAAGTTGCCTTACCTATACGCTATGTTAATAGAGCCATCTGGAGCTAAAGCCAGATGTTCGAAAGGCTTAGCGGCATCGGGAAGCGACTGTCCTACCATTGACACTGCTGGAGCAGATGGAGTCGCTCTACTGCGTAGCTGGGTGTAGTCAGATATTGCGCGAGTGACAGGTTCTCGGACTATTAGGAGAAGTCGCACTGATGAATTCATGGCACGAACCCTTTCTGGTACCTAATAACATTATCAAATTCATATTCTCTATTTTACATTACAATTAGGAGGAAAAGCAATTTAGGTTTTATGAACAATCATAAAACACTATTTTATTATCTTATTTTAAACTCTACTATAGTTAGTATAATAATTTAATTAAAGCTGAACATTGCTTTTATAAAAATATTCTAAGAAATTTAATTTGCTAATCCAGTTTCGAGTTATAAATTATTCATGATTACGAACCTAGAATACAGTTTTGTAAAGAGAAATACATATTTCATATTCATAATTAGCTGCGAAACATTAAATTTTGAAGTCTGGTTTTTGTTGTATATTTACTAAAGAAATGAAATACAGTATTTAGAAAATAAACAACTCGTACTATTGTTTGTATCTTACCTCAGGTGTAACAAAGTAGCTGGGACTTTTTTCTATAGTTATTTGTCCTTTAAATGAAAGAGGCATTTTACTCCTGTACCATTCTAAACCGAGAGCGTAATTTTCATCACGGTCGAAAAAGTGTACTTCCCCGGACGCCTTTTGAACCATCGGATGTAAATAGAGCATTTCTAGCAGAGCCCGTGTTCCACATTTTCTAACTCCTATTATTAAAGCCTGTAGAAATAACAAAATTATACAAACATACCCCAAATTCAAGAAAGGTTTAACAACGCACATTACATATTCAAACTTTGTTCTTTGTAGCCCCCTTCCTAATTGTGGTATTGGCTTACAAGTATCACTCATACATGCTTATATTGGTCGCAATTTTCAGATGTCAGTGCAAAAATATATGTGTCAAGAAGTTTATACCTGGGGGAGACGACGGGATGGCCGCGGCGCGCGCGGCGTTTTTAACCTTTTCCTCAAAGCCATAGGGTGGTTTATTGTTCGACTGATCTCTTGACTTTGTAATATCTTACGACCCTCACTGGCAGCTGACGCCATGCTCGCGGCCTGTGGAAATATACCACTTGATCTTTCTGCCTTTAAAATGCAAATTATGTTGTTTACTTTAGAATGACGATTTTGATAATTATAAAATTATTGCAGTTTGTTAAGATATCGTAACTAAGGATTTTATTGTAGTTAAGAAACGATATTAAACAATTAAAAAATGCGGCAGAATAAAAAGATAATTTTCTTTCATAAAAATAAATATTTTATATATATTTCTTTTTAAATAATAAATATAAAATGATATTATTAATTAATTAAATATCTCAAAAGTTTCATTATGCCATTCTATTTATAGGATTAATGTAATCAAATATTTTTATGCTGAAATAATACCCAAGTATGTACTTTAATTTGCCTGAGAACATATAAGCAAAGCTATTCTTACCCAAATTATAAAAAAAGGAATAAAGAACTTGTTTTACAACTTTATTAAATTCAAAAGTATGTCAGTGCCCTCCTCATCCGATCTTTAATGGATTCAACCCGCAACTTCATTTGTATATCTTTCTATATTTTGAACCTTATCACAAACGCTATTAAAGTCACCGTTGTTTCAACATGTTTTTGCACTACAATAGTCAATATTCAGTGAATCTGTTTCCAGACTGGAATTCCCTTTGTAGTCATTCAATAGTGATTTATCATTTACGGTTTCACTGAGCTTATATATACAAGAGATGTTAAGTAATTCTTTAAAGATATTTCATGCAATTATGTGAAAAGTACCGCGATTATTACTTTTTAAAAACTAACATTTATAACAACCTAACTAACTTACTTAAAAAGAATTTGTTTAACATAATGGATCGCTATACTAATCGGAAGTAACAGGCGGAAACTGAAAGCGTAAGGTAAAAAGTGCTAAAGTTATATAAAAAGTTAATAAAACTTTATGTGCTAACACGATAATTAATTCAGTTTGATATTTTTTATTACTACAATATTAAATAGTTTATTTTATATTCATATAATAAACATCACTATGAAGATATAAGTAAAAAAAATAATACAAGAGAGAAAATTTAAATCTTGAGAGCGTTAATTATCTAATAATATTAATCGTTGTTCTCGTTATCTAAGAAGATTATTTATGACTTAACTTCCTCAATTTTATCACCAGCTACCTATACATATCGTAAAACGCCTTTAGCTTCAAAGTATATTACTTAGTCATAAAACAAGACCATGACTGAATGTAATGTTTGCTAATATAACCCTAAAGATCCTAATATTAAAGAATAAAATTCAATACACTGAAAGTAAGAAATGGAATTGTTCATGGCGATGTGATCTAAGAAGTTTATAGGAACATTAATTACTCTTTAGGCTACGCGATAATCTAACAATGGGATTGGCCGACACAACTCTAGATTCCTTTTACCCATAAGTTACATTTGGTATCTGATCAAAAATATTGACGCAACTTACCAACTAAATAGTAATTACGTCAAAAGCATTTTACTTTTGTATTTATTTATGATATGATGGTAAATAAAATATTATAAACATAATATAATCATAAAGCGTCCCTTACATAAGGATTGAGTATACAGTGTTAAAACTACGAAACTTGTTAAATCGTAATAATTAAGATATATTTTAAATTAATACATTATGTAGAAATCCATCAATAATGTCATCAGTTATCTCCTTTCATATGAAATGATTAAAAGAGGAACAAATTAATAAATTTCATAATGTGAGGAAAATATGAAAATGTGATTAATAAACATTGAAAGCATATCTCTTACAACCACCTCGATCGAGCCAGCTATACAATGCCTATTGCTAAGCTATACTAGCCGTGTAAATGTGATACTATACTATAACTACACTTAATTATGTAAGATGACATATTAGATTTATACTAAAATAAACATTATTTTATACAGAAATTGCTTATTATATTTAGCCGAACGGTAGGCAGTTGTATTATACTTAATGTTACAACGTTTAATACCCTAGGTTTTTAAACCAATGGTCATGTCCTCTTCTGGTCTAAAACGGAGGACGATTTGATACTACTTTACAATATAATAGAATTACTAAGAACACATCACAACTAAAACATAATCAACGTTTATTTCAGTTCTAACGTAACCTTCACTAACCTCCAGTTAGTGGAATAATGTTCTGCTTTTACTTTTCGGAGATTACTTATTAGTGACAGTTTTCTCCATTTTATTTAATAAATTAAAATATCTCCCTATTTTTAATTTCCCTAAGGATTAATCAATTTAAATTTGTGTTTTGACAATATTAAAATACTTTCTTTATATTAATAAATAATTTTAATATATTTTACAATTATACTTTAATATAAAATATATATTAGATATATTTTTAAATATACCCATTTATAAATATACAGTAGTTTCCTACAGTATATTAATGAATCATGAAATATAATAATACATCTTATTATCTTGTTACTTAAATATTATGAGAAAACTCCCAATACTGTTTACTAAAGCTCTTCAGTTATCATACATTACTAATAAACTTATATATACAAAGGGAATTGCGGCTATAAGAAATATCTTGAATATCCTTGTTTCATTACTGAAAATGTTTGCCTCAATGTACACGCCCTGGCTCGGTTTATATTGTTATTGTATGGATTTAACTACTAGGTTCATATCCATAGACAATGAGGAATCTTCATTTATGTGTTTTAGTGGTATACGGATATTACTTAGTATTTATATGCATATTTATGCAGCTGAAATGAATGCATATGAATGTTGAATATTTCAATTAGCATGTTTTAATACTAATTCTGTTGTCTGTTAATAAAGTCCTTCTAAATGGCTGCACCTATTAAATATATAGTCTTTTGTGTTTTTTTTTTATTTTCGACTGCTCTGGCTACTAATAGTAAATATATTTTAGAGTGTCGTATGAAAACAGTTTTCTCAACTTACCTGTATGCTATACAGAGCGCTGTCATAGAGCACGTGGAAGGTAAGGAACAAAGAGAGTAGCGTGACAGATAGGAGGGCCGCGGCGAGCTTCGGCCGCGACACTCCTACAACCAGCACGCAGTCTGCCAGCTCGCCCTCTGCCGGCCGAAACGACGACCGCGGTAACCATCTAGTAAAACAATTTTAAAACTATGCATATGATTTGCAATTTTAAAAATATGCATCTCTCAAAAGACTATAAATATGAAACCTCTAAAATTACTGTTCAAACTACTAACAATATCCATACATATGCTATACAAGGACAAATAGAGTATTGGGGGAGTTCCAAGACCATGTAATATTTTTTTATTGTAAAGGATAAAAATTATGGCTTATATATCTTCATAAATTATGTCTTATTTAAATGATCTATAGTTATATAAAAATGTATAGTAAAATATTCATTAACACAATTAGCACATTATTATTCTCCGAATGTTTCGAAAATGGAATATATTCAAAATATTTAATACTTACAGAATATCAAGAGGCAATGATTGCGAGCAGCTTGACCTGTAATTAACTTCAGGACGGTGTTTGTTCGGCAGAGATTGACTCATCTGCACCCGTGACTCCATGTGATGTCCATTTAACACACTTTTTTCTCATTTAAACTACATTTCCCGTTATAACATAGAAGTTTCTTTTAATGATATTATATTACTCTTCCAGCTACTTTTTGTAGTTAATCATTTTGAATGTGATCGTTTTATGATTCTGAAATAAATCACTCTTCCTAATTAAGACATTTTATGAGAATTTTAATTTAAATTATCGGTTCTAACAATTGGAACTAAATTGAACAAATTAGATATAAGAAAAATATTTTTTTATATAACACATATCTTACTTGTGCAGCTACCTACAAAATATTATTTGAAATTCAGCCATTAATACAAACGATTTCTAAGCTATTTTTAGATATATTCAGAATATTACACTATTAGAGTTACAAAACCAAAGTAACTATCTACGAAGTTAACATGTGTTACTGGCAAAAATCCAGACTGCTATTCATGTTCCAGATTAGGTATCAGGTTAATTACTTGAAAAATCTGGTCATATGGAACGATATATCTAAGAATACTGTCTCCTTTGAAAACATTGAAATGGTAATAAAATTCTCAATAAGTAAAAAAAACAAAATGTAAAAGAAAAAAAATATTTTTTTTTTGTTTAAACTTTTAGTTGGTAATATTATACCACGAAACTCATTGAAAGTATTTTAAGCTAAAAAACACTGTTATAAGTACTTTGTTATTATATTTGTTATAAAGATACAAGCCACATTTATTAAAGTACCCAAGGTTTTTAATTATTTTATGTATGTTTCTACTTTCTATATGTATAGGTCAGGGTTTTTTCAATACAAACCATAATTACAATTCCACTGTGCCACACCTGAAACAATATATGAATTGCCTTAATATCATTTTCTTGATAGTAATACATTTTTAGTTTTTGGGACAGGGACATAAGGTAAAGTTATGAATGTAAAAAATAAATTATCCAAGGCTTAACGAACGTAGCAATTTTTAAAAACAACAAAAGTAAAATTAGAAAACTACTGATGTAAAAAAATACGTTAACGGTGTCAAAAAAATAGCAGCTTTCAACGGGCAAATAAATTTCTGTACAACAGATAACCCAATAGATGCAATTTATGGCCCATTAATTTATATGTATATAAGTATATTGTTATTTAACGTTACATAATACATATTTCAAAAACTTATGTTTACTCTTGTATCCATCATGTATGGATTTACCCTTGGGAAATATTGAAACAAAATTACATACATTTTTTCTAATATTATCTTTATATCCATACTTTACGAGTTATTTGAAAGACGTAAAACCAAATGGGCTTGCATTTATGATTTTTTAAAGAAATATACCTAATAATAAGAGGCTTTTTTATATTCATAGTCAGAGTAACATTTTTTTTTCTTTTGTAACAATATAGTAAAGGATAGCTGGGTAGTATTATATAAAATTGAGAGTAAGATACGCTATTTTTTAAACCTAGTATATCTATTATTTATAGAATTATATTTAATATTTTTCATTAAGTTTCTTATGTTTACAAAATTATTTGCATATTACTTCTACAAACTAACTAACAAACAAAATATTTCTAAACGTTTTCCTAGTTTATACGATATTAAAGAAAACTATTCCTTGATTTAAGTATTATGCAAATTCTTAGACAATATTTACATTTCGACGTCGAATTGAAACGCACGAAACGTTTTAGCATTCAAGGATTCCATTTCCAAGTACACGAAATTGTCATAAATTTATAACTTTATAGTTAAATTAGTAAAACAATGGTTTGATTTTTATTATTGGTTACGTAAAAAAAGTTAGACAATTGTTAATAAAAACGTCTTGAAGTTTTTTTGGTGTTTTTGCAACTTCTTATATTAATTGCTAATAAAATTAATATATTAAATAGGTTGCCTTAAGTATAAAGTTACTTTATCAGTCAGTGGAAATCACCGAAATTATAGTATTTTTTTTTTAATATTACGAAATTCAATTTATGAATGAAATGGTGTTCAATTTATTTGTAATCAAATTATTATTTGTAAATTGTTGGAAAATTAAAATCCATTTAATCTTCGAAATTTATCTCAGTTTAAAGTGATTAATCAGGGCACATTAAGATGTTATTAATCTCTGCCGCAAAGCACGCATTGTTGGCTCCAACAATGGATCCAGATCAGACAATAGACCTAAAAACCTCACTCATCTGTGTCCAATATATTTGTAATCAAACATTGTTTTCCCAACAAATTCATTCAAACACAGATTTGTTATTTTTTGGTATTGTAAGTCTACATTATTTTTAATATTCTATCCTGCATTTATTCAAACTATTAATATTTTACCATGTATATTATTATATAATTCAATAAAGCATTCTATTATATAGAAGCCAAAATATTAGTAATAAATACAATAAAAAAGAAGTAAATACAATCTTGATGGTTACTTGATGTGTTCGTACTTGATATAACTCTTCCATTGAACATTAATATTGCAGCGTAAAATCAATATATAGAAATTTTATGAAACAAAAAAAAATATACATCAACAAAGTCATTCATTGGATACAAGGTAAAATAGAATTACATTGAAGCTTTGCGTGTCTTCATTAATTAGTAAATACAAGTGACCTAATAATGTTAAAAAGCAAAACACGTGTATTTAGTTGAAGTTTTTAATATCGAGGTCGTCTGTCCGTACGAAGGTTAGGTCAAGGGTACTGCAAGTATTTATAACCACTAGTAATATAACTGTCCGTTAAGCAGTCAAAGAAATATGTGACTATTTCGTTATATGAAAACTTTTTATTATACCACGAAAATTACGATGCGGGATTTGCGAATTATATAAATATTATTTAAATTTAAGCCTTTAGTTTCAAGTTAAATAACAAATAAAAATTTCAAAACCCGTTCATCCTTAAAAAAAATAAAAGAACTAAATAAATAAATAATTAAAACAAAACGCAAAAACATTAACAAAATAAAAATAATATAAGTTTTAAGTTAGATGATATTAAAAATAATATTCTAATTTCATATCAAGGCTTTACAATCGCGCTTCTGTTTTAAGAATGTCTATAAAACTCGGATGTAAGCTAATTAAACAGTAAAATTGGGCCTCTGAGGCTCTTTTTTACGACTAATCATAAAACGGCCCTTCGAGTACGGCATAAACTTCCCGGCATTGTATGTAGCACCGGCGTAGCCCCGGCGTAGACCTTCGTTGCAAAATGAAAAGTTGTTTATTCAAGGATTATATTTAGCATTTTTTAGTTATTCTATGAGATACTGTTATTTTCTGCATTCCATTTAAAACTTAATATCATAAAATATTAGGTAAATGTAATCCATTTAAAGAGCTTCACTATTTCACACTAAGATATTGGCAGTATTATTACTAATACGAATCCCCAATGGCTAACGTTGGGCCATCCATTAGCCTAAACTTGGATCTTACTAAGTATTTCATTAAATAGTAAGACCTAATCCTAATCCGTTTAAAGTATGTAAGCAACATATTTGAATAAATATAAATAAATTAATCCTAACACTTATTTCGAGTACATATAATAAAAACATAACCACCAAAAAAACGTCACGAATTAGCTTTATTGAAATTTAGTTGATTGTGACGTTTTTAAACAAAATGTTCTGTTATTGCTCTCTTGACGGCAATTAAAAGAGTCGCTACTCAATAAAGTTTTTAATATTTTACGACCCTTGATAGGACTGCAGGCTGTGATGAATTTTTAAAATGGTTTGTATGCTCTCAATTATACATATCTTTATTAGAAAGGTGAAAAGATCATTGTTAATCTGTATTAAGGATGTGTAAAAATATTCAAACAGCTTTCTTGCTGACTATACAAATATTATAATTCCTTAATAGGACTAACAGACTGACAAATTGTTTATTTGTAATCTATTTATACCTAATTATTAAATTCTTGGAAATCACTAATCTCATATTTATTTAATTTTAAACGTAAAGCTCCTAGAAGTAACTAAAATACCCGAGTGTCATACAAACTTTCATCGCCTATTTAACCCCTTTTAGAGGTGTACTCCCAAATATCCGGTTTTAACGAGTACCTACGCTATAAAAGGAACCCACATTAAACATTTCAAGTATCCAACCCCAGCGGTTTAGACTATACTTTGATAGACCAGGCGGTCAGGACAAACCTTTTCCTACAATATAGAAAAATCATGCCTTAAATTAATTATTTTTAATTTGTAATAATAATATATTTAAATAGGTAAGAATTGTATACATATTCTTGAAGCAATTAAAATTATTTAGATTTAGTGTTTTTATTTTATTAAGGTAATAAATAAATAAATATATTCATATATGATGTACAAAACATACACAACCTATTTTTTATTGTTCTAGTAGTCGTTTATTTATATACTCGTAGTACAGAAATATTAACGGTAATTAAGTACTCGATCTATCCCTTAATTTAAATAGTAGACACCAAATTTATACTTTAAACCCGGAAAAACCGTTATATTATTAAAGTTGACGATATTCACATAGTTGTAAAAAGAAGCTATTGTGCAAAAAGGGCAAGTTTTCGGTGAATAAAGAACTCCAAAGGTTGCCTTTCTGGTGTATCCATTGAACACTCCAGCCGACCTTTGTAGTTTGTACAGTGATATAGTGCCGCCTCTGCCTTTATTTGCTTCAGATCTGTTAAATGGGTTGAAAGATAAGTACCATCTAACAAAACTATTATGAATATCAAAGTAAAAATTAAAATGTTCTAAAATCTTTGTATTATATATATTCAGTAGATTTTTATAAATATAGAATGAAAAATAAACCGATACGAACAGGGATTCAAACCCGCGACCTCTGGGAAATAGTCCCGTCGCTCTACCAAATGAGCTACCGTATCACTGTTCGTCTCGATGAATTAAGCATTCTATATGTGATCGTCTTAATGTTTAATTACCCATTCTTTATGACGACGGTTTTTCTATATTTATATAAATTTAAAAAAACTTAACATGGCTATACATGTTCATAGATATTTTCAAATATATTTAGTACTTACTCCCTTTTATTATTCGATGTCACTTTTTACCAATTGTATGTTATATATATTGTATTTACAAATTAATATAATTTAATTTTAATTAATAAAAAACTAAAATATTAACGTTTTATTATGACAATAACTTGACCAAACTGACTTGACTTGAACAAACATGACCTTACTTATTACTAACAAAAACATCTATGCGCATATAATAAAATGGTTACTGATCGATTTCTGTACATGGAACATATTTAAAAAAAAACATGATGGGAGGCCTTTATAAGAGCAAAAGAACCCAAAATAATGGTTTTCATTTAGTCTGTTTGTCTGCATGTCTCTATGTCTGTATGGCTGTGTGTCTGTATGTTTGTGCCCGCTAATCTCAGAAACGGCTTAACCAATTTGGATGCAGTTTTCAGGAATATATTTTTTGACAGTCTGCATCTTACATTTAGTGCTTACTTTATTTATATCGGTTAAGAAATAAAAAAGTTATGTTAATTTATGTCAATCACATAATAGGTATCAAGAAAATTTTCTTCTATACATATAATATATCTGTAGAGGGGTAGTCTCTGTACATTGATAATATTATAAAATAAATAGCCGGGATGTGAAGGGATAACTAACAGTATCCATTTCTAGCATTTTAATTGTTTTTCTGTTCATCTGTTTGGTAAAAACTACTTCATTAAGTTCGAAGAAACTCTGAAGGTTAATTGTTTGTACATATATTGATATGCACAAATGGTACGTTTTATCGAAATCAAAATCTACGCGTACGAAGTCGCAGGCACAGTTATAAATATTTACTTAGCCATAAAATAATAAACGTCAAGATAATATTTTATAAATGTAGCAGTGTAATAGAAAATTTTGCCCAAAACACCAATCGATACGCGAGCGAATTAAATGAAACGTTATAACCAAAATAAGTACCGTAATGGCGGCACTCTACCGCAAGTTTGTTCATATTTACATAAAGTACGGAAACAATAAAACAAAGCCTCCCAAAATTCCGCCCACGAAACATCGTATAACGATATCGATTCAGAAAACTGTTCGTATTTTCAACTTCCTCTTGCATTATATGGGTATATTATCTTTTTGGACAATAAAAAACTTTTCCAAGTTATTATAGGCATGCACTTGCCAAACAATATATTAAACTCCATTTAAAGTGTTAAATAATTTAAAATATTTTATGAAAAAAAAACAAATACCTATTTTACACATTATATACTAGTTGCTGCTGCCGGCGACTTCATTAGCACCCTAGGCAATATTCTTCACTTCACAATGCACATTTTTGTCAGTTGACAAGTGATCACGTACTTAACAATTAGCAATTACTTTAAAAATAATACGTAATGTACAGATTTGGCATCATAACTATTTTATTATACAATTTGGGTCATATACGTTTAATTCTATAAGTAATTAGTCATTTTTTTGTAATCCAATCACTACATACAACATTTTTCATTCATTTTAAGGAACCAAGCTACTTAACTTATTTATTTATTTTACTTATGTTTTGTATTTCGTGTTTTGTGTTTGTTTTCTACATTAAAATAAAATAATATATATTTTTTTATCCCTATTATATTTTAGGAATATGAGAAATTATGAACTACTTTAACAAATTTTTATATTCCAAGTTAAGGTCAAAATATTATCTCCTAATGAGAATTTCAACTTAGCTCCTCTATCTAGCAACTCATCTTGGCTCTCTTAGCTGTAATAAAGCAAAGTAAACCTTACGAGATTTCAAAATATATACAAGGTTAATTACTTTTAATGAAATATTTAATATTTTAAAAACAACAGGTATCAATAAATTTATTTCGCATAACCTTTTGAACTTAATATAATGTTTATAATAAAATTGTTTAACGTTAACCAAAATGAAATAAAAGGCTTTTTTATTTTTATTTTGGTTTTACTTAAAACAGATCATGCATTGGAATAATAATTAAAACAAATGAAACAAATGGGGTAATAAATTGTTCGAAACGATACACAAACATATTTTTTACTAACAAAAATTTTATTTTCCTATGAAAACGTAATAGTAGAAATATCTACAAACCACAAACGTATCAAATTCGTATTTAAGGGTTTGTAAGAAAATACTGTAGCACAGATCTATGGAAAGTTTACCCGTAAAACGCGAAGGTTTCAATTAATTTTACGTCCGAACCGGATACTTTACGGACCGGTTTCAGCATTTAAAAGCTCTTGATTATAATCCAAAGTTCGCTAAAGCGTTAAGTTACATGAAGGTAGCCCGGTGCTAGATACGAGCCTATTTGAATTTTAAATAAAAACCAGATTTGAAATTCTACGTTACCTGTATGAGCTATGACGTCACAGGCGGTGTTTATACAATTCTGGTATGAATAATTCAGATGTCTAATACGTAACACATAGTCGTTACGACCCTGTGAAACATGTAAATGTTTAAAACCCCAATAGGAAGCCGCTTGTGTGTTATACGCTGTTTCTTTTTAAATAACATTCCCGTCATTTGTCAATTATTTAAATAATAAAATAAAAGACATATTTAAATATTAATATACGAATTTTATTTAACCAACATAACTCTTAAGTAGAAAATATATCTCTGTTGATCACAATACTAACTTAGTTTCCTTACGCTTTGAAAAGTTACAACAGTGACTTTTTCCTTCAGATTCTTCTGTGGAGACGATTAAAAAACTCGGCTGAACTACTTAGATAATGTTTTTCCTTTTAAAAGTTTCCTATCAAAAATGTTAGTAGCGTAATTGCATTTCTGAGCAAGAGTACTCTCTATGAAGTTTGAAATAGATCGAGTGAGCAGCTATATAAATGAAATGTGAAATACTTCGTAAATGAATATTTAACAATATAGGAACACTTTAATATAGCGAAAACATTGAAGTTAATTTTTTTTATTGATTTATGTTTATTTTTACAATATTGCATTAACACCACACTTGTCTACGTCAAATTAAATGTAGTATAGCCGTATGAAGTGAAGTAAAGTATTGAAGTTCAAAGCTCCGACTACATATGAAAATTTATTTTATAAAAATATAGTATGAAATCAATCAATATGCAATTTAATGTTTACTTGGGCCTGAAATTTCTGGGATACAGTATGTTTTTACCAAGTACCTAAATATATAATTTAGGTTGTTAAAATATAATATCATATAATAAATTTCAATAATTACATTTTCAAAGGAACAAGAGTACCTAAATTGAAAATAAGAATGGAATACTGAAATATTACTTATCAAACGTATCTGAATTCATTGAAAATTTATAAATATTATATAATATTAAAGAAAAAAAACAGTAAAAAGTATGTTACTATTTTAGTACTACTGGATTTCAGCAGAGCTTTCAATTCTGTTGACTTTGATATTCTCCTTGCTATATTAAAATCCATGAATTTTTCTTCTTCCACAATTACTTGGTTTGATTCTTACCTACGAGGTCGCTCACAGTGTGTTTGTCTGGACTCATCCTTTTCTAACTGGGCTCATCTCACAACTGGTGTGCCTCAAGGTGGGGTCCTTTCCCCGCTACTCTTTTCAATTTTTATCAACTCTGTCACTAAAGTAATTTCTTCTAGTTTCCACCTTTATGCTGATGACTTGCAGCTGTACCGGCATTTTGCTATAGCTGATGCTGACCAGGCTATAGCTGCAATTAATTTAGATCTTGAACAGATTAATTGTTGGTCTAGATCTTATGGACTAGTACTTAATCCGGTTAAAACTCAGGCGTTAGTTTTATGCACGCGACATCAACTGAACTCGTTACCTTTTCTTGCTCCTTTATTTCTTAATGATACTCTGATTAAATATTCTAATTCTGTCAAAAACTTAGGAATCATTATGAACTCTTCATTGTCTTGGGATTCCCAAGTTAATGAGGTAAGCCGCAAGGTGCATTATGCATTTCATTCGCTTAAGTGTCTACAAAACTTTTTGCCTTTAAAAACTAAGATATCTCTTACTCAAACTCTCATTCAACCCATTATCGACTACGCAGATACCTGTTACTTGGATGCCACGGAGGAACTTCTCAATAAACTTGAACGTCTACAAAATCTCTGTATCCGTTTTATTTTTGGTCTAAAAAAGTTTGACCATGTTTCTAATTTTCGAAAACAGCTCAAATGGCTACCAATTCGCTTTCGCAGAAATACTCGCATTTTATGTCTTCTTTATAATATTCTCTACAATCCAACCTTCCCAGATTATTTGCGCCAACGCTTCTCTTTTGTTCATGATTCTGAATCTCCTTGTAGGCCGCACCTTCGTTCAAATCTTAAATTCCCCATAAATAAAAGTAAAATTTACTCTAATTCTTTCACGGTTCAAGCAGTGAGGCTGTGGAACACAATTCCATACGCTATAAGATCATCTAAAACTGTATCTATCTTTAAAAAACGAGTGATTGAACATTATCTGTCCATGTAGATTTATATTTAGAGTTTGTATGCTTATATTTTTATGTTATTATTTATTAATTATTATTATTTTTTTTAGATAGAATTTTTGTAATCATTTGTAATTGCTTTTGCTCACTTTAAAACTTATTTTTGTGTTTTGTTATTATTATTATTATTTTTTTTTTTTATTAGTTTTATTATTATTATTTTTTTTTTATTGTCATATGGTGCGCACACTTAGTGTTATTCATTGTTGTACTCTCCTTTCACAGGTCTGCTGGAAGAAATTTCATTTTGAAATAAGCAGTGCCTTTGTACGATTGTGTGTTTGAATAAGATTATCTGATATGTATTCTGTGTGTACATAAATATTAAATAAATAAATAAATAAATAAATAAAAAAGACGACAAAATCTCTTAAAGCTACTAATAAAATAATCGACAATTTAACACCAATTCATTAGATCTAATGAATACAAATAACACTCGAACACAATTACAACCACTTATCATTATGAAAAATAAATAGAACATAAAAAGGCGATACAAGCAATCAATAAAATAGACATAAACACATATTTTAAATAAATTGTATTGTAATGTCCGAACATTACCGATAATTATCGTAAAATTATTTGACATACATATTTACAGATGAAATATTTTTTTTTAATTTACCGTTATGAAACATTAACTATGTATTTATTTCTATAAAATTATTTACTACTCATAGATATTATTTATGCCATCGTACAATGTCGGTAATTTTAATAATTCTATACTCATACATTACAGTATTGTTTCCAAAACATGCGTGTTTATTTTATGCTGGAATGTGACCAAATAGTTTTCTGGCTGCAGGGATGCAAAGTTGCTCTTAAACATGATGACACGACGCTTCATAAATGGGTAACAAATATAACTTATCGTAGCTTATTTTAGCTTGATATATTTTATTAATATTATTAGAGGCTTAAGTAAAAAGAGAAAAATATTGTACTTAATACAAATCATATTTGACTTTCCCTTCATTACGAACGGTTCTTTTATTATGAAAAAAATGTGTAGAAAACTAAGTACTGGTAAATGTCGTATAAAGTTAACAATAGAAACCTTAGTAGTTTTGACAATTTTATTTTCACACCCAAAAAGATTTGAAAAGTTTTATAAGACATCTTATTTGATTTTCTCTGAAAATCCCTAACTAAACTTTTTATTTGCAAAGGTACTTTTACAACAACACTTATCCGAACTAATCCAACTTTTGTTTAATAAAGGCCTCGAGTACAACCACATGCTTGTTAAATCATGTAGAAGTTTAAATTAATAGAAAAATCCCCAAAATATGTTGACAACAAAAAGTTTCACCGTGAAGTTATTAACAAAACAACGCTTGCTACAAACGCAAATAATAGCATTTCTATTGAAATAATAATATTTAGCTACATTTTAATTAAAGACTACATTTATTAGTAAAAAATACATATTTATGAAATTTAAAACTAAGGATTCTTTTTAATATTTGATTATTTGAGAAGAAAAAACGAAAAGCCATAAATCTGTAGTTAGGGATCATTCTAATATCTTACGTTACATAAATGCTTTAAAATAATAATGAAATTTTATTTCCAATACATTAGAGCTTGGGTAGGTTTGAGTTAAACAGTATTTATATGCAGATTTGTAGCGCCGTAATCGCATGCGTTGCACTCTAACTCATTTCCGCTTAACTATCAGCCACCTGTTCTAATATGTAAATTGAATTCTAATTGAAACTAAAACTACTTCAAAATAGTTCAGCTAGTGCGAGCCTGTGTTAGGTGGTCACGGATTACGGGATACTAGAAATATATACATACATATATTAACATAAATAAATAAATGAACTATTAAATATTTACAAAAATGACAGTTGTTACTTCTTGTGTTTTTTTTTAAGCCGAGTTAAAAAATATATACATATTGTTTTGTCTATTATATTTAACTGTTATAATAAACAATTAAAAGTCTTTTAATTACAAAACATATAGTATTTCTTAGGAATGATTCTTAAAATTACAACTATTTATAGTAACAAAAATATCTACATGAATTTTTAACCCCCGACCCAAAGAGAGGGGTGTTATAAATTTGACCTGTGTATCTGTGTGTCTGTCTGTGGTAACGTGGCACCCAAACACGTGGGCGGAAAATTTTGTAAAATAGACGTACGTACGTACAACAGTCCTCCGACGCAACGACTTCAATAAGTACATTATTATATTATTTTTATCCTTTCTAGACGTATTTTTGTATAGGAGGGTTTTTATTTTTTTTATTAATTAGGCGTTATATTGATTTTGCAAATTATACCCTATTCTAAAATTTGTCGTGATTCATTTCAACATCGTATATAATATTGCGTAAATACTATAATACATAATATTACTAAAATAATAAAATAGCTATATTTATTTCGTATAAAAATTAAAGACATGTCTTTCTTAAAACAAAGATACTCACACGATGCTTAAAAATAATGCGAAATGTGTATTTTACATTATTTATATACTTATGAACCCCAGTTATTTTAATCTCATAGATTAATGTATCGATTGATTAATTAATGTAATGACTTCAAAGCACACCGACTGTGTATTTTGAACAAATAAACTTAGTCCGATAAAATTCGGCGTAGACATTTAACCTCGAACAGAAAAAAACTATATAATTTAAAACATCTGAAAAAATATCTGCTATCATGTAAAAAAAAAGTGTTATAAACCTTAAATTATTATAATATAAAAGGTTAGGTACAGTTAAGCATGTAGTTAAAATGCTTTACAAAAATAAAGAAATGTATTAAGAAAACAATATTTCTCATATCCTAATCTAGACATTATATCTTTGTATGATTTCTTATATAAAAGTATATGCCTTAAGATCGGTTCACATCAATCTGAGTGTTGACAGGCTTATTTTAGGGCTGAAACTATGAGCTAGCATACAATTAAGGTCACGAATATAATGTCTTGGTGTTTGAATTTAGAAAATTGAAATATATAAATAATATTTTTTCTTCCATTTAATTATTTTTATGACATCTAATTTAATAAATAGGTTACGTGATAATCATAATTAAATTTTATTTATAACCTTATACATAAACATTATTTTAAATTAAAATATAAAATAAAAAAAAACTAAAAAAAATAAAAATTAAAATTGACGTAAACTACTGTTTTATTTAAGTTTCAATAGTAAACAGTAAAACAAAACTAGGCGAAGTTATAAAGAGTAATTAACACTTCTATATTAGATGAGTCAATTGAATATACGATGAATTGTTGAATGGTGAATAAAAATGCCCCGTAAACTTTCAAACAATGTAATTAATTCAAAAGGGTGGTGTTTGCGTGTTGCAATTAATACCGGCACTAAAATTATTTTGTTATAATAGTTACGTATGAGGTTTCGTTAACGTGTATAATTATAAAATATTTAATTTGGTATCAAATATCAAAAATATTTCAATATTTTTTGTATTATTTATACACTTTATCGGAACTCGTCAGCAACCAACTCTATTATTTGGAACATTTGCAAAGAACTTCTCTGTTCAATGTAAATAAGGCAAAAGTCCGATTTAAAAACTCCATGCTTCAGAAAGTTAAATAGGTTAAAAGTTTGCACGAAAATAGAAGGTTTTTAATTAAATTGTATGAGAGTTATATCAGGCTATTCTTGTCTACTCAGTATATAAATGTAAATATTCATGATCGTTTCGTGTTAACAATAATGAAACAAAGTTTACATTATCAAAAACTACTTCTTAAGTGCAATAGAAAAAATAAAGCTTTCTGTGTTCAAACGCATTCGATGCCGTGGTAAAGTACGAGTAGTACTTCTATTAAAAAATATATTTATTTGATTACAATAGTATCACCTAGTCTGGTAAATTTTATGTATTTTAATGCTGTATTTTTTCATATTGACATTTCTTAAATTTAAAAATAGCTAAGTCTGCATAATATTTTAACTGAAATTTCATCTCTTTCATTTTCCTTTATTTTTTTTTTTGTTAATTTATTCATTTAGAGTTTATAATCTTACTTATTGTCTAACGTTAAAGACCAAATATAATAAAAAATGACAGCGCAATAAACACCTTGTGTATTAAAAAAAGATATAAATTCTTTTAAATGAAAATCGTTTACTAAACTTTACAAGTATTTTAATTTCAGATGAACTTATAAACTTTTGGGGATTATAATGTATAAAACATTCAGATTAGAATATACTTTTCTTTAGTAACTCAATTTCTTTGCCCGTAAATCAATTTATTTCTTTTTCGAAGACAAAGATTACAGTTTCACAATTCGAATTTAGAATATCTTCTTCAAAAATATTAAAAATAATAATAATAACAAGATTTTTAAATTTTTGACATATAATTGAATTGAAATCTGTAAGACAATTAAAAATTATATCTAATTTCAATTTTAAAAAAAGTGTTAAAAGAATTATAAACATTTTTTTTTATAAATATACTATCAATTGCTACGAGCGTCTACGATGGTTGCTCAACATAATTTTCGTACAGTCATACTACATGTTACATGCTAGGACTTTAAAGAAAAAAACCATGCTTGCTAAAGTAGAATGAAATATTATAATATAATTATGTCATGTTCATTGAGCTGATAAATGCCATACGCGGCAGCTTTAACCTTGTAACAGTTTATATATTTTTTCAGTTGCCCTTACATTACCACATTTCATAAACACTAACTACAAAATACGATACAATCTCTTATCAAGAATTCTTACATAGTGTTTACTACATGCTATGACCTGACATCCAGACTGTTACTTTCAAGGTCTGCAAGTGGCCTTTGTAATAGTTTATAATATATATATTTGCTTATACTACTACAACAACATCTCTTACCCTTATGACAGCCGAATAAGCATCAACAACACATTCACATAACACAGTTGACACACATGTTTGTTTCAATTACAAATAAAACTTGTAAAATCCTGTCATAGGTTATCTTGTTGGTTTTTTATCGTATTGTTGTAAAACGGCTGCCAAGGGTGAGTCGCGCGTTCGGAGCGGCGTCTGTGAGTGGACTGAGCGGCGCGCGCCGGCCGGTCGATATACGCGGCAGAGGCAGAATAAACATACGTACCAGGATAGTCGGGGTTGCCATCCTTGTGATAATGTTACCTTTTTAATGGCAGTTTTTAATTATTTTTATGCGAATTCTCCCAACTTTCAGTTGGAGTCATTTTAATTGTAATTGAGTTTGTGGGACAAAAACATTGTTTTCGAGCCCGAAAATTTGGAAGCGTAACATGAAAAAAGAAAATATAAACTTTTCTTATTAACAATTAATTGTTCTTTTTTATTTTTTTAATAATCATAACCAATAAAATTATAACAGTTTAGTTTTTATACTATATAAACGTCAACCTTTTAAATATCAATGAGTTAAACCGAAGCTGTCAAAGCTTTTTATGCAGCCTAAGAACATGTATAATTTACGAGTAACCCACATTTATCTTCAAGTCTGATATCGAGTGATTTCCATAATAAACCCATCTGTAGTCGAATACGATTGCTTGCAGTTTTGACTAAAGCTATAATATCACTATTTATGAGACACTCTTGAGAAATAGTCCACAATATATAGCTGGGATTTAAACTTCAACTTGTGAGATTAGTCTGATATTCAGTCGCTTTAATAGTAAAGCAAATTAAAAAGATCTTAAAACCAAAGTAAAGTAGTAGTTGCAAGACATATATTATTCTATTTGCATGACTTTGAAACTTAAAAGTAATCTCGTTATCTCAATTTTTTTATATTACTTAAATAATAATTTAGTCTTATCTCAAGACAAAATGGCAACATGCAGCTTCTTACTCTGAAGTCGAGAAACCTGAGAAATTTGTTATAATCGTAGAATCGTGGACTTTAAATACATCCTACCGCATTAGTAGTAAAAGTTGTGTACTGATAGGATTTAGTAACTAACTTTCTGAAAACTAAAAGCCTTTTTTTTCTTTTAATCTTTTTTTTTTATTAAAAGCTGTTGTGTAGTAAAAAATAGCATTGTCTTGTAAGTATTCGTGCAAATGCATTTAATATACATTGTTAAAACTTGTTTCAGTAATACACAGTACTTGCACTTCAATGTTTAATATCCAACCATTTGTAATAGAATGGGCGAGAGCAGCCCTTACAACTCGTTTTATAATATTTTAACACTATAATATTTAGGCGAGGGTAATTTACAATTTCATAACCAACTTACAGATGATATTATTTATACCTTATAATAAGTTCTAATAATTAATAAAAGATTAAACATTATGTTAAAATATTCTATGCTTCTAATTCTTAAAACATTTAACAGTAAATATTAAATAATATTCCATAATTAATTATGTAGGTGGCGCTACTGTTGAAACTTATGAACTAAAACATGTAAATTCCAATGTATTTACCATTTAAATTATTATAAATAAATATGACTAACACTCGGCCTTTCCTGATTTGTAATCTTACGACCTCGTAATTGTATCATTAATTTCTTTAATTACCAACCATCATATATTAAATGACTAATTTCTAATTTAATAAACATTCTGGAAACCAGTAGACCAAATGGTCATCTGAATTCAGGATCTTACAATGTTATAGAGAAAAACAAATTATTAAAAATACAATGCATCAAGAAAAAAAACATCCAATTATACTTTTAATGTGCGAAATTACATAACATTTATACAACATATAACTTTACTATCGGCCGTTTTGACATCTTATTACGTCCTCGTAATATAATTATAATTTTTATCATAAATACTCGTTAATATAATAATAATATATAATAATAATCGTTTTTATCATAAATACTTGTTCTCTTTGCACCGGACAAACCAGGCTGCTTACAAAAAGCCAGATCAACGGACATGCCGTTATGATCTGGTGCCCATGGACACACATCATCAACATGGGATATATCTCAATTTTACTATTACCACCGGAACACACACAGATGGTATTTCTTATACTTTTACTACTACCAACGGAACACACACAGATGGTAGTTTATTCTTATTATTTTTTTTTATATACCAACGGATCACACACAGATGGTATTTCTTATACTTTTACTACTACCAACGGAACACACACAGATGGTAGTTTATTCTTATTTTTTTTTTTATATACCAACGGAACACACACAGATGGTATTTCTTATACTTTTACTACTACCAACGGAACACACACAGATGGTAGTTTATTCTTATTTTTTTTTTATATACCAACGGAACACACACAGATGGTATTTCTTATACTTTTACTACTACCAACGGAACACACACAGATGGTAGTTTATTCTTATTTTTTTTTTTTTTATATACCAACGGATCACACACAGATGGTATTTCTTATACTTTTACTACTACCAACGGAACACACACAGATGGTAGTTTATTCTTATTATTTTTTTTTTATATATATACCAACGGAACACACACAGATGGTATTTCTTATACTTTTACTACTACCAACGGAACACACACAGATGGTAGTTTATTCTTATTTTTTTTTTATATACCAACGGATCACACACAGATGGTATTTCTTATACTTTTACTACTACCAACGGAACACACACAGATGGTAGTTTAATCTTATTTTTTTTTTATACCACGGGACGCACCCATTGATGGTATTTCATACTTACCTTTACTATTGGACACGCCAACATGGCATCAATTTCTTATTTTTACTACGGGACACACAAACATGTTATTACGTTATCATTTTTACACCAACATGGTACTTTACATTTATTTTTACCACGTAACACACCAACTTGGTACTCAACACATTATTCAATAATTTACTTATTAATATCATTGTTATGAACATAATATATTTAATTTTAACTTTTTAAAACTCATTCTAAGCAAATAAATCTTTAACTAATAAAAGCAAACCAAGCTCATTTTGTTAGGCTATATTAATGATCAGACTACAGAGATATATGACTTTGAAATTCATACTATGCATGGGTTTTGTTGGAAGTAGCAGGTTGTTTTTACTTTGTATTACATTTGTATTGTTATTTTTGGTTAGTTTCTTTATATTTTTTTAAAGAAAAATGAATTTTAAATGATTTCGTATTTTATCAAAACAGTTTTAAATTTTACATCTTAAGAAAATGATCATTCACCCGAATTTAGAAAATTTAAATACTTTAAAGGTAGTTAATAAGGAAGCTACATTTAGTTATTAACCATAACACGATTCAAGATTCACAACAATTGTAATATTTATATATATTACTCTATATTACTCTGGAATGACCTACCGTTAGAAATTCAAACTTCTAAATCACTGTCAATTTTGAAAAATCGTTTGAAGCAATATTATTTATCTACGCAATATATATTTTTATCATAAGTATGTATACCATATATTATATAGGTTATCTATTTTATTCTATTTATTTATATATACGGATATATGTATGTATATGTATGTGCGTATGTGTATATTTATATATAATCATTATTTAATTACTTATATAATTAAAAACGATAGTTTTTATTTTTATTGTGTCCTTATGTATAAATTCTTATTCTCGTAGTATGCGTGCACTATCCTATGACCTTGCAAATATTCATTACTCATCAAGGGTTGTCTGTAAGAGATCGCTTTTAAGCGATAAGACCGCCTTCGCACAAAAATTTCTTACTGTATCAACATCCTACTACTGTAATTTCTTGTAATAATTGTATGTGCAATAAGTTTTTAAAATAAAATAAATATTTCTTTTTATTTAAGAAATTGTAATATATTGTTAGGGGTCGAGGGTACTTCTAGATAATTAGTAGGTGTCAAGTAGGTACTATAGCATTAAGTCCGCCAATTGTATAAATTTCTTTGTATAATAAAGATTTTATAAATAAATATATATTTTTTTTTTTTATATTTTTACATTTTTTATTTACTCTGTCCGTACCTATCAATATTGAAAATATTCCTAACTAAAAAAAAAAAAAATAATCATTAGTGGGAATAGAACATTTTATAGTCCTCTTTTTTATTTTGAAGATGAAACGATACTTTTCATACAATTGGAGAACATTATAAAACCAAGCATATTTCCTTAGAAGTTTACTATTTATATTATTATTTCCAATTGTTCTAATTTGCACTAAATCAATAACTAATGATTAACTAATTTATTTATAAAGCATTTAAACGTAAGTCCATTAAATTTTCAATCACTTGTTATAAAAGTGTTATTAATTTTATTCCGAGTTTGAAATCGTAATTTTGTACATTGTATACCTACATCTAGTTTACTATATAATCGAAACAATGAATGATACAATTATTCAAAACGTATTTTATTTTTTTGTTTTATTATTATCTACAGTATAAATTATTTAATAGAATTCAACTGCATTAAATTTTACAAACGTTATACTGAAAATAATACGATTCTTGGAAATTTAGGGGGTTGGGGCTTGGGGTTTAGGAGGTCGTGCCATATATAATATTACTTCTTATACCCTAAGATACGACAATATATATTCCTTGCTAATTTTCTTATGTTTGTCTTGTCTAGAGTTCAAGTTACCAGAGTCTTTAAGTCTAACGTGTTTATGTTTCATATTGCTAATAAGAATATTTAGGAGGCATGTTTTATAATAATTCTATTTTTAAGTAATAAACAGTCATAACCTAGAAAATTATATATTTTTTTTAAAGTTCATCAATTTGAAATACCTAATTTGAACTGTCTGAACTGTCAATTATGGTATATTGTTTAGGTATGCAATTATTTCTTGTTTAGTAAAACTTTTACTGTGGATTTATATAATTCCTCGATTTGACAGTTCAAAAACGCGTGTAAGATAACTCATCGTAGTTATTTCTTTTCTTCTTTAACATACTATCGGAAATTAAATAATCGAGTGCCACGCATATCGTTTAAAGTTTTTTTTTTTAATAGGGATTTAGAAGACCTAATTGCTTGCTTTATTTTTTTTTTACAATTTAATACGAAATGTACGCGTTTATTGGTGTAGTTTAAAATCGATCTAAATGTTAAACCTATATTATCATCATTCTGAAATAATTTATCGATTCTAACGAATTTATTTCGGAATACCTATTGCGTTTTACCTTTTCAATAATCGATTCAAAATTTAAGATCATAAATTCGTACAGATACCTACTACTGAGAACTTAACACTCAGTAAATAATTTGAACGGTCAAATAAAAGATAATAGAAATATGTTTTAGTAATAAATACCAGTATCATTGCTACGCGTTATTATTGAATTAGTCTGTTTAGTTCGGGATTATATTTAGACAGTACCGGTTCAGATTTTAAACGTTTTTAAACTTTATTTTTACCCACCTAAAAAAATGGTTTTTTAAAGCAAATTTGATTTATGAAAGTAACCAATGAAACTTCTCAAAACATATTATTGGGTTCCATAAATTTTAATTTCTCCACTTGATATGGCATAACCCTATCCTCGTGGATAACCAAGTATCCAACTTGGTTTTAAAAACGAACGTCTATCGAAACCCGATGCTAAACTTACAAATTCAAAATTAAATATAAATATTTTAAGATCTATGGAGTAGTTTTAGCAAAACAAAATAAAATATAGTTGCAGAAGTAATAAAATAATATCGTGAATTCAAATCTTTACCTATTTAATAAATGTAAACATATCTAAATCTACCCCTTATAGCGTCAAAGCATTGGCAAAATATTTCCATACGGTCCTCAAGGCCATTTAGATCTGACCCTACCAAATTTATGGAGTGTAATATTTACCGAGTCATATTTATTTAAGTCTATCTATAAGATATTCTAGAATTTTAATTTCTCTGAAAGGAGACAAGTCTACATTTTAATCTGTATAAATTAAAATTATACTTCATCTATTCATATTGTGTAAATATATATCCATATACTATAAGGAACTAATTACTATTTACTATCTTAAACAAAAGGATCATTACGATTTGAAAATAGTTTTATGATGTTAAGTGCTACTTTAAAAAATATATATATATATAAATATCTAACGTTATTCCTTTTCTTTTTGTTTAATATTGGGTTTTATATTTTAATCATTTACAACTGAATATACTCTTTTTTTTAAGAGATCGTTCTTTAAATAACCTACATACATTTTGTAAACCGAATATTACCCCTTCATTGAGAGTGTTCACTTCTATGTAATATATAAAGACATTAAAGCCTAAATCGTAATCTAAAATACTAACATTACTTTTATATTGCAAGTCTCAAAGTCTCAACTACCGCGTCAGTTATATCTATACTTATATTGTCAAAAACATAACATTTCGAATCCATATGCTTTAATACGTATATCTGAAGAATGTCCTGGTCGTGTGTGTGATGTAGATGTATGTTATTATTTTCAGTTTATATCGTAGCAATGTAATGCCTATATTTATAAAATTTCCACTTGAATAGGATACTATAGAATTAACTATAAGTCTATTATAGGTCTGGATAATTGTAGTTTCCACAGATTACGCGAAAAGCGACCTACACGCGGGCGGAGCCGCGGCCTACAGCTAGTAACTTAATAAAAGCAAAGAAAAAAAAAAATAAAATAAATCCCGTCTCTAACCTACAACTGGGTCTTACAAGCTTTGAAAGTTGGTATACGTAGTAACAATAATATTATAAATCACATGGTCACTTAATTATGCAAAACTTTTCTAGGGCTAGTTTCTTATAATAAAGTTTTGTCTGTCACCTTGTCGTTGTATTCAGGTCCATCGTTGTATAGTGCTGCTTGCTTGCACTGCCATCCCGCGATCAGGAAGAAAGTACTTGGTTGACCGCTTCTTCCAGTAGCTGTAGGTGATGTTGATATGTTGTTGATTTTCATAATACAGCAACGAATTCCCTTCCAGATTAGCAGTCAAGTAGTAGTTTAGAGTTTTCCATCTCCGACGTATGTCTTCACCAAAGGCTCCAAGCGATGTAAACATGTATGGAGAGATATTGTATTAGTAACACTGTAAATTATTCATAAATATTCAGGCTCCTATTGTATTTCGCTTATGATTGAACTTTAACAGAATATGATTAATAGTGGATATGATATATATGATAAATAGAATTTAATAGTAGTGCTATTAACTTCAAGCTACAAAGTTATTAATATTCTATATTGAGCATGCTGCCGAATAACCAGCTAGATAATCAGTCTGTTAAGCAGATGGCAAAACGTGGGTATTAAGAAAAAAAAAATTATAAAAAATTTACGCACTTGCAATATTATTTTAAATCTAAAACTCCTTATCGCTCGAAGATACTACAGCAGCACTCGGAGAAGGCCCAAATAGTAACTTTAACGTCGTCTCTTATTTTCGTGGCTTTTCAACGGCAGTGGCAGCACTGCATCTTCATCAGCATTCTTAGATGTAATTTTAACGTCGTCTCTTATTTTCGTGGCTTTTCAGCGGCAGTGGCAGCACTCCATCTTCATCAGCATTCTTGGACAGGATATCTTGCGAACGGTGTATATAGACACGTGGCGCGTAATACTACAGCGGTCGAACACTTCTGACTTGTTAAAACTTGTTTCAGTAATACACAGTACTTGCACTTCAATGTTTAATATCCAACCATTTGTAATAGAATGGGCGAGAGCAGCCCTTACAACTCGTTTTATAATATTTTAACACTATAATATTTAGGCGAGGGTAATTTACAATTTCATAACCAACTTACAGATGATATTATTTATACCTTATAATAAGTTCTAATAATTAATAAAAGATTAAACATTATGTTAAAATATTCTATGCTTCTAATTCTTAAAACATTTAACAGTAAATATTAAATAATATTCCATAATTAATTATGTAGGTGGCGCTACTGTTGAAACTTATGAACTAAAACATGTAAATTCCAATGTATTTACCATTTAAATTATTATAAATAAATATGACTAACAACATATAAGGTATCTTTTATTGCAAGACGACCTCACCATTGTTGAAAGTCAAGGTCAAATTAGAATACATAAGATTAACATAAGCGATGTCTTAACGACTTGCCCAGTTGATATACCAACATAATCTGAAAAAGACTTAAATTAAAAATAAATACGTTTAACAATAATATTTATTGTTATATACTCATACGAGTATAACTATTAGTAATTTTTCGCAAGTCAACTTGACATGCAATTTTTTTTTAAATTATATCTTAAAGATAAGATAATATACATAGATGCAATAGAATTGGAAACAAAAGTTAATCTTTAAATAAGTAATTAATGATATGATGCGGAACTGCATGCATTAGGTATGTTCCTCCATTTGTCGACAAACTTCCAAACTATGATGTGATAACGATACTTATGCGAGTACCAAGAAAGCAATTGTTTTCAAAAAAAAAATTAAAATCATACGAGATTCTATAACAATATCTCTAAATTATAAGTGGTACATTTCAGGCCAGTGACGACTACATTTAAATTATAATAAAAACATTTCATTATATAGAACATAGTGTTGCAGTTACTAGACAAAAGAAGAGTCAATTCCATTTAGTCAAGTTAGTAAGTGCCAGTTTTACAGCCCTGGCCATCTGGCGACTGACCTCGGTAGCTAATGTATACTCGTAATTCGTACGTTTATTACGTGTACGGGGTGTAAATGATCCGAAATATTGTCTTTTGAGATAAAGTAAATGTTATATAAATGCTTATAAATGAAATTAATTAAATACTCTTTACTACATTTTTACTACAATACTCACGAAAATGATAGAAATATTAAGACTATGTTGTGAATAATGTCAGAAAAATAAAAACATTAAGTATGTTTACAGGTACAATAAAGGAAATAAATAGCAAGGAAATAGAAAAGTAAATAATTAATTACTTTGTTTTCCTTGTTAGTAACCAGAGAGCACAAAAAATAAGAAATTGGTGTTTAGCTAACGTAACAACCAATAAGAAATAAACAAAAGAAAAACAGAAAATCAGCAGTGTTCTACTTTTTATTTCAGGATGTTTATTTAGATCGTATAATGTAATAGACTAACTGTGGTTGTATGTGTGTATATGTGTGTGTGTAACTAAATAATATTAGCATGTTATTTTTAATATATTCAAACGAAAAGAATAATAAAAAATAAAAGGATTTCTTTATGACTACAAGGTTAGGCTGCCAGGGGTTGTGCCGTGCACATAAATCGTGGATTCAGGAAAATATCGTGACTATAATTAGTTCAAAATATTATGTTTTGTTGAACTTAAAATAAGAACATAATAAATGCCTATTTTATTTATTCTACTAACGTTAAAATATTTTTTTTGGGCGAAGCATTGCTGTGTAATAATATATGATTTAAAATATATAATTAATTTTATAGAAGCTTGTGTTTGCTTTCTTTCATCTCTGGTATATATAAGGCAATTGTTCAGACGGTCAATATAGCAGAAAAAGGTAACTTTTAATCGTGCACATTTGCAACATAAGTTTACGAATTTAGACTATAACTCTACTCTAAAAAATCAGTTAAACACAATCTCCTGTTAGATTGAAGTAGACAAGCTATCGAGATTGAGTGCTTCTACATAAGTTTTAAAAAAATATATAAGATCAGGCTTTATCATCGCATTCGTTAGAAAAAGGTATTAAAAACAGAGATATATATTTATTAATAAACTAGTATGTATGTACCCATAACACTTAAAATAATTAAGTTTGTGTCCCTAATTAATATTTTATTATGTAAAAATAATATATCCCAAAAGAGTTGCCATATAAAATTTCCAGATTAGTTTAAATTAGGTTTGGCTAACAGATAGAACGTATAAAAATATAATCGCATAAACATTGTTTATAATACGCGTCGGCTTTTAACAGAGTAAACATGGCCGGTTGGTAAAATGTAAAGCTCCGTTATATGTATATAACTAAGGCCCAGCTCAGGACTAATATTTCAAAACTAAAACGATTGGTTTTTTTTTTAATATCACATTAAAGCATACGAGATTGATATCAACAAATCTACTATCTAGGTCTAATTGTTCTAGGCATTTTTTTTTTTATTAATTAAAAGAGGTTTAAAGTTTTATTTTTGGTAAAAAAAAATCATAAAAAGTAGTGTGTAGATTTTTATACAGTTCTTTATTGAAAATACATGTTACAATATCTCACATAATATTAAAAACAATACAAGACTTATTTTTTGTAATAAATGTCGCATAACCGTGAATGCATCATATGCTTTGTTTTATGGAGTAAGGCAAAAAAAATGTCTATGATTTATTTAATCGCTAAAGCATATTAGTTCAAGTGAAGATATTAATTTAAAACAAAACAAGGAAAATTGTTTCATATTAAAGGTCTGACAATGTATAGAATATGTCATATGCAAGTATCGAGTAACGGTACACTAAATTAGCAGTCAAATTGATTCAATGAAAAAGTACTCTGTCTATTGGGACAATAGTGAGGTCCTAAACTGTTGTTTTACCGATACAGCATTTTTATCGAAAGGTCTTGGAATTTTCTTACAATAAAACTAGCCAAATTTAAGTGGAGTTATTTTTTTTTAATATACTAGATCCACAAATCAACAAAGAATAACTTACCAATTTACTGATTCCATGTATATAACTAGACTTAAGATAGACCTTAGATACGTTTATGTTTGTGGAAATGATATTCTTAAATATATTAAACATACCTAAATACCTACATAGTTAAAAAGATGTACGCAAATCTGTCACATTCTTGTTCATTCCTGTTCAAGTTAAAAAAATTATAAGGTAGTTAAGTCACAAGGCAACGTCTAGAAATTTAAAATAAGAAAATCGATAGCACCCGACAGATTGAACAGTATTTCAGAAATAGGAAAATTGTCCATATTTATTGTTTTTTACTGAACATTATTTAAGTAAGATTGTTAATGTCTTCATTTTGTGGTTGATTAAGTATTAACAGTAATGTAAGGAAAAATTATTTATAGCTAAGAAATTCACATTGTCAAATCCAGCTGACATAATTTTT
Organism: Napeogenes inachia; assembly: GCA_959347355.1. Lineage (NCBI taxonomy): Eukaryota > Metazoa > Arthropoda > Insecta > Lepidoptera > Nymphalidae > Napeogenes > Napeogenes inachia. Next base: position 15,252,020 of record OY365791.1, on the reverse strand, counting down.
ATGCTATACCTATAACTATAGGAATTAAAACTTGTTCCAATAATTTATTTGTAAGAAAAATGTAAGGTTAAGAAAGAAATGCAATGCACGTTTACATAACATTTTATATAAATGCGAGGTCATCGCTTATTCAGACCTTGAAGTCGTAACAGGTACGTAATCCGTTTAAATAATAATGTATAGTTATTTCTAAAAAGTACATCAATTTTGTGGGGGATTCTAGATTTCAGGAATAAAATGTAGTTTTAGTTGAAATAGGATATACTTTCAATTCAAAAGAATCTTAACTTCACGAAAAGCCTACAATAATTTCAATTACACAAACAATAAAACTTTAAATTTACGAATTTGTATATATAAACAAGTCCTGTCTACTACCGTCATTAAGTAAAACAGTTGATTTAATTATACTAGACCAAATGATTAAAATGTAAAACAATTTGTTTATTTCTTATAAAGCTAACCTTTGATTTCTAATATAAGCGTTGAGTGCGCGCATCTTGTAGGTCTAAGTAGACTTAAAAGATGACATTGGATATTTTATTGCGTTCTGTCTAAGACCTTTGATTGCGTTGACCATAACACCTTAATCCGTCAATTTGGTTACGGAGTTCGTGGCCGAGCTGCTGATCTTGCATTCCCGTACTTATTAAATAGATCAAAAAGTTATTATAAATAGTGACTTTTACTGGGATAGATTAGAAAAAATGGGCGTTTGTTTGTTTGGGACGAACGCAAAACGAAACGAAACAATAAAATCATTTCTGGGCAATGGAATTCGTTGTTACAATAAATTGCCAAAATTTGTCACCGGCTTACTGGATAATAAATATAATGCTTACATTATATGCTTACCTACATCTAAAGCCTGTTATAATTCTAAGGAAATTTGCTAACGACGAGAATGTTGGACAAAAACAACATGTTGCTTCACTGTAAGCACTTTCGAGGTATGTCATTTCATAGGGGTTTTTAATTTAAACGTAAGGTATTATGCAATTACTTGCATAATGTCTCTCATTTTGAATAATTGAAGTTGAAATTCTTTAAGCTCTTGTAAGTTTAAAAGCATCATTAAATTAGTGTCGTTGTTATTTATTAACTCTTCTTTACTAAGTCTTCGTTTCATTAACACGCTTAACTTGAATTCTAACTTATTCTGTCATAGCAAGTATGACTGTGACTGAAGTAGTCAATACAATGGATAATGCTTTAATAAATACGTTAATATAGATTTAGTTATAGTTGTTAATAGAGTAACTACTCCGGTGGTCGAGTGGTTAGTGCAGGTGCCTAACGTGTAGCAGCGCAATGGGGCTCGGGTTCGATTCCCGACAGAAACAAGGTATAAATGTGATGAGCATAGATGTCTGTATTTCTGAGTTTGGTCATTTATTAAATATATTATCAGTATTTATAATGTGTATTTCTATGTATTTATATAGTTGTCTAATACTCATAACACAAGCAAATAATTTGCTTACTTAGAGTTAGATCAATTTGTGTAATTTGTACTGATATTATTATTAATATCCATGGATGCGTGTTCTTTTCCAAGTATCTACACTTTGAAATTAGGCAATTATAATATCAACATTTCAAAGTATAGTCTCATGATATCTGCTATGAAGTTTATAGATAGTTCTTATAGATTCGTTTTTTGAGGTATTAATAATACTTTACTCCATTTCACATATGATTGTAGGGCCGGTTTTTCTTAAGCTGACTGGGGCTTGGTTTGGTGTCTACGACGCTGGCGGAATTCGGATAGTTATAATGTGCCGTGCTTGACATATCAGACCTCGCTCTGTAAGTTCAAGCGTCACAGATGTGTTGTGCTCTCTAAAACAAAGATTTGCAAAAGACAAGGGTCGCAGTGAGATTTACCATTGAGATACCTATCTGTATGTGTTTCGATAAACAATGTGCCCTAATTTATTGTCAGGATTCTTGGTAATAAGAATATCTAAGCTAAAGAACTATTTGGTTCTATTACAACTTTATATTTGCTTTTTAGTAATCATTTCTAATTTTAATCTTCTTTTCGTTACCACGCTTTAGTTGGATTCTAATGTATTCTTACATATGCTGTTGATGACGATTTTGTGACTGATTCATACAATCAATACTATAATACTATAGTTATAGTTTTACAGTAAATAAATTTAAAGAATATTTATTGAATTTCTTGCCGATTCTTTTCATAGACCTATCTAATAAACTTATGTGAATCAAGAAATAAATAACTAAGAATGTGATACCTAATTAAAAAAAATAAAATAAAAAAAAATAAAACTACAGTAATAAAAGGTCTTCTAAGGTTTAATATAGATATTCAAAGTGCGTGCCCGCATGTCATGACGAGGTAGATAACGTGACACGTGGCTATAGTAGCGACAAGGTCACAAGAACGTCAAAATACCATCCCTACCGATTTATGTGACACGCATCTAATTAGGGTATTCTATTTTGTTTACTAAGTCACTTTTTACAACTAAAATTGTGATAACAGATTCAAAGTAATAATGTGTCAAGGTATTATATATAGAAATAGTGCAATTGCGATATATATATATATATATATATATGTGAGACTTTACTTAAAATATTCGAATGAACACACGAAAAAGCGGTTAAAACTAAAATTGTAGGTCAGAGCATTTTACGACTACAGCAGTATGTAAATATTTAAAATTGAAGTAAAAGTTGTAGAGTTATATAAAATAAATATCTCGGGGTTCAATTATTAGAAAATACTTTAAAAGAATGTATTATATTTAAAATATTTCATTTACAGTATACATTATTTATATATATTGCATAAAATACTATATATTTGTATTGTTATACTATATATTGTATAGTAAGTCTTGTTTCCGTTGCTGGAATGCTATTTCCTAACGACAATAGGTTATAGCGTAGCATTGCTCTCGAGAGAACAATTAAGATGAAACATTGTGTTGAAACAAATTTTATATTTCATTTTAAATGATCAAAAGTAATATATACCCTACAAAAAAAACACAAACTGCAAATACAATATAAATAAATTATGTCATTTCATACAAAAAATAAAACTTACAGAAATATATACATAATACACATATGATATATCTAATAAAATATAACCATATTTTAAACTACAAAGCAATTTATTTTGCATAGTTAGTATATTATAAATGATTTTAAACGAAATCCGTACGTTATATATTTCTAGTCAACATGTGAATATCGTTCTAGAAGTCATAAATATTATTATACTTATGCAAGTTCTGGGAATCCACTGACACGGCCTCATGTGACGTATCGATTGATTCTATTTTTGCATTCATCCTTGAGACAATATGTCGGACCTTTATAGTTATTTACAGGATGTTTCTTTTTACCAAATAAATATTATTTTTATTTTATATACTCATAATCTGGATTTTTTATTAAATGTAATACTTTAAAGATATTGTATATATTTTGATTAACCTAAGCGTTTGTTTAAATGATTAAGTATAAGGTAACTGTTTAAGATTTTGTTTTTTTTGCATATAACCATACCATTTAGATAACTTTGTAGGCCTGCAAATAAAAATGAATAAAATTTCTTATCGCTAATAGTAGCGAGCTTATTATAAAGACACCATGTATAGCAAGACTACTACATAATAATTGATAAGGTTAACGAATTCTTAATAGTTCAACGTAAACCCAACCCATGAAATAAAGGTATTTTCCTACTAATATATTAAAATTGAAGCTAAGAGTTTTATGAATGACTGTTGACCTTCATTGGAGTAAATTTTTCGATTAGATTTAAAATATACTGAACACTGATAACCTATATATTTAGTTATCGAGTAAATGTGTATTGTTTTTTTCTAGATATTTTATCAATTTAATAATAAATAAAACGTATAATAGTTTTTATAAAATCACTAGTGATTAAAATATAACAACGCAATACAGCAACACAAACACAGGGTTGTTGTTCTTATTTGAGTGGTTTTTTTGCTGTTATCTAAGAAAATATTTATTTAATAAATGTCTTGAGTTATAATGTAACAATATACCTATTTAAAATGGAATAAACACGTTTTACAAATAAGAAGGTACACTTAACAAAACATCACTGTTATGTTAGCCAGACATATTATTGGTTTTGACTTCAATACCGAATGAGACATCATTAGATCTAAAAAAATCTAATGGTCAGTGGTATAATTTTATTTAACTTTTCTATACAGTCACAAATAAAATAAATCATTATGTAATATTTTTTTTCGGTTACTTATGTTACTTATGTTATAATATCTGCAAAACTTTTAAAGTATCACTGTAACAATGATATATAGATAAATAAATATCATAAATAAAGTTATAAAATATATATTTGTTATGTTACTTCTACTCATCAAAATGTATTATTTTTATTTGTTTTAAATCTTAGCCTTTTTTTTAATATTTGTCCTTATATGTATTCTATTTTTACTGGCAACTTCACAGATTTCTGTGTTACATAATTGTTGTATTCCTAAGTGTTATCTAATTATTTGTTTCCCTTTAAAATATACAAATAAAATCTTAAACATTCAATTTATAAAAACCATTCTTATCGAAATGAATCTTCTTTCTATTGAATTATATTTATTACATAATTCCTGAATTTTCGACTGTTGCTTCTCTTAACAACAACAAAAAGTTTTACAAATATCTAGTTTGCTTACATATTTATGTTATTTAATGGTACGATCTATCGTATATCTATCTAATGCGTGTAAATAATGAAATAGTTATTCAGCCAACGTCTTTACAGTCGCTAGTAAGCAGTTAAGTTCCTGCAAAACTTTTTCACGCAGTAATTAGGATACGTTATATTGAATTTAATATTTATGTATATATTTTTGTTACATTTATTAGGTAAACGTGTGTGTTTGTGTGAATTCTTTGCAAAAAAATTTAGGAATTGAAATTTAATAAAAGTACGCTAGGCCTAGGCGGTAAACGATGGTGAACATAATTACTTCCAAGAATTTAAACCACGTTTATTTATGTACGGGTAACTGAACGAGCATCTTGAGATTTAATATATAAAACAATAATCAAATATAAGTATAAGAAAGGATTTTATTATTTATCTTTGATTCCGAAATTAGTAAATATTATTATATGCCAAATAGTTTAAATATAATAGATAATAAACATTTTATTCTTTGGACACCAAACACTACACTCCTATTGCAGAATTAATATTTAAATTGAAAAACGATTTTTTTTTTAATTTATATGATTCAAGTAATTATTCCCACCCTCGATGATACAAAGAAAAATAGATTTATTAACAATTTTATATATTGTATAATTGTCTTCTATATAATACAAAACGTAAATAGTTTTAATGTTGTTACCTAATTTATATTTTCGTCTAATAGATACGATGGAGATGGTTTGCCCTTGTAGATAAAAGATCTTTTTAAGAAATAATAAAGCTAAGATAAAAATAGTTTTTCACTTGGAAAATGTCAAGCAATTTCAATTTATAAAACGCACTAAACTAATAACGTTATCTGAAGGCTGTGACCTGCAAAGTCCCTGAGCTTTTATTTTTATTCGATAAATTCATTTTAGATGCAATTTGTTTTTAATTTATTTCCTTTACTGTCGGTATTATTGAGTACGAGCAACTTGCTTTTATTAACATGACATCATTTGAAATAAAAAGGATTTTCACGAATTTAACTCGCGTAAAACAAAATATAAAATATATTAAATATAATAAAATAAATTTAATGCATTATACGAGAGTTAAATCTGTAAAAATAGTTTTATTTCAATACGTAGTACTTGTGAAAGCCTTAGAAAATACTATGTCATCATTTGTGTGTTAAAAGAATCAATGACTTTTAAGTGTATACATATATTAACAATATTAAGTAATAAGAGTGGCTATTCATTTACCCATAATTCAAAATATTTTTAATTGTATGAATATTCTCTAATTATCGTCTCCCTAATTTAAGGCGCCTGTAGTTGGTATCCACTAAAATGGTACTAAATTTTATTTAATATTAAGTATAAAAAAGAATGGTATCAAAATATTGATATCATAATATTGATATCATAATAATGGTAAAAGAATATTGATTCACATAATAAAAGATTTGAAAATTCCCCAAAATTATAATAAAACCAGCCCTGTTGATAGCATTTTCTATTCTTAGGTTATGTTAGCTCACCACAAGTACGTGTTATCACGCATATTGAAAACAGAGACCAGAGAACCTAATCCACAACTTGAAGGCATCTTTTTATGTTTTTTTTTGCTTTTTTTTTTCGTTTTGTCAATGAGGTTTAGTAGCCTGGCATTGGAAAGACAGAATAATCTCCATGTAAGTTATTGTGCAGAATAATGTAAATAAATAATGTCAAATATAAGTATACATACACTATTACCTCCTCACCTCAAACCTACGCCTCTTTTTTTTTTTTTTTTTTTTTTTTTTTATACAAAACTAAGTTAATGCTTGACTACATTCCACCTGATGGAAAGTGAAATGTAGTCTTAGGTGGTAAAGCGCATTAACCTAGCAGCCTATTCACTCTCCTCTTGAAGACACCCACATTATATTTTGCCGGAAATACCGACGCAGGCAGATTGTTCCAGTCCTTCGCTGTACGCACTAAAAAAGATGAAGCATAGCGCTTCGTTCGGACAGGTGGAGTGTTCACAACGTAGGGATGGATACCCGCCGTGCGTCGGGACGTCCGGCAAAGGAACGGGGATGGGGGAATTAGGTCGTGCAATTCCTGCGCGGACTCACCAAAATGTATCCTATAGAATACTGAGAGGCTAGCAATTCTACGCCTGTGTTCAAGGCTGTGGAGTTTGGCGTCAACCAATTTAGGGTCGCCAATAAGCCTCTTTTCTCGCCTCTCAATTGAGTCCAGAACCGCAAGATGAGTCTTTGCGGCACCAGAAATATGTGGCCACAGTACTCTACACACGACCGGATCTGTGCTTTGTATAATACAAGAAGCTGTCCCGGTGTAAAGTACTGTCGCACCTTCGCAAGTACGGCAAGCTTTCTTGCAGCTGCTCTTGCTCTGGACTCAATGTACCGACCAAAGTTGAGGTTCGAGGAGATCTCTAAGCCTAACAACTGAAGCCAGTCACTGTATTCCAAGGATACATTCTGGAAAGTAGGAGCCAAGGTGAAGGGGCTCCTTTTGGCGGTGAACAAACACGTCTGCGTTTTGGTGGCGTTGAATTTGACAAGATTGGCATTGCCCCATGCGAAGACTGCCTGAAGTTTGTCATTCAAACGTTGCACCATGGCTTCTCTTTCAGATTGTACTTCATCTCTACTAGCCCGAGAACTTGGCAGATATCTTTCTACAACTGTGCTGTCGTCTGCATACTCATAGATACCGGGCTTCAGCAGATCGTTAATGTGCAGCAAAAAAAAATTTGCAGAAAGAACGGACCCCTGAGGTACTCCGGCATTTATTGACATTGATTGACAGTTCCGAAGACAACACCCGTCGACAACAACACGGAGAGATCTCTGGCTCAAAAAGTCCGTTATCCAGCCAATCAGACCAGGAGATATACCGTACGCTGAAAGCTTGCTTAAAAGACTCACATGCCAGACCCTGTCAAAAGCCTTCGAGACGTCCAGAGAGACGGCGACCGCTTCTCCGTTCCTCTCGATGGCTTCGCCTAAAATGTGTGTTGCGTACGCTAGAAGGTCCCCAGTGGACCTATTTCGGCGAAATCCGTACAGTCGGTCACTGAGGAGATCGTTACCTTCTACGTACGCTAGAAGCCGCGAGTTCAATACACGCTCCATAATCTTGCAGAGTATGGAGGTGATTGAAATGGGCCTATAATTGGCAGGATCGGCACGGCTGCCTTTTTTGAGCACGGGTTGCACGTTGGCAAGCTTCCAGGATTCCGGCACTTTTCCAGTCTTGAAAGAGAGGCTATACAGACGTGTCAATACAGGAGACAACTCACCTGCGCATGTCTTGAGCAGAATGGCTGGTATACCATCAGGACCACTGGCTTTATTCACATCTAAACGACACAATGTTCTCCATACCTCTTTGTTCGTGATGCGGATTTCAGGCATCGAAATACCACAGTGAGGAAGATGTTCTGGAGAAGCATTGCCAGTGTCTAGATGCGAATTCTCAGCAAACAGAGAAGCAAATACATTCGCTTTCTCAGTTGCTGTGTGGGCCAGGGATCCATCAGGCTTCAGCAGAGCAGGCAGTGAGGGTTGGCAGAAGTTCGACTCGATCGCTTTGGCAAGAGACTAGAAAGCTCGACTGCCAGTTGGTCTGACAGAGAGCTTTTCGCCATTCTTAACGATCCGATCAAGACGAGCCTTCCGCAATGCCTTTTTATAGGACTTGGCAGCTTGGTTGAAGGCTCTCTTCTTCGAACTTACATCCGGAGTTTTGCGGCTTCGAGCATCAGCCCAAATGAGGTATGCCGAATGTTTTCGGTCATGTGCATGACGACATTCGGCATTAAACCATGGGCGAGCTTTGCCACCGATGGGTACGTCAGCAAAAGGAATAAAATACTCCATTGCCTGATGCACCACATCGGTTATAGCATCCGCGCAACTCGACGGATCCAAAGAAGAGAAGCAGACCTGCCGCCAAGGATAAGACGCAAAAAAGTGCCGCATCTCATCCCAATCTGCTGACTTGTATTTCCGTACTCGCCTAACACCATGTGGTTCGAAAGCTGGTGGGGAATATGTAAATACAGATTTCACCAGACAGTGATCGGAGGTTCCCAAGGGGGACGTGACCTCTACACGATACCTGTCCGGATCAGTTGTCAGCAGAAGGTCCAGGCAATTAGCTGTATGGCCTACCACATCTGGTACCCTTGTCGCTTGCCTCACCAGCTGAAAGAGGTCCAAGGACAACGCAAAGTTCCGCGCTTCTCTTCCAGCATGGTCGGTCTTCTGGTACGGGAACAGCCAGTTCTGATGACAGGCATTAAAGTCCCCCAGAAAGACGAGCTGCGCCGAAGGGTACTGATACAGAGCCATATCTGCAGCCTCACTGAGATACTCAAATAAACGAGTTGTCTCCTGGTCACCGCTGTGCGAACGGTAGACACAGGAATACAGGATTTTTTCGTTTCCTGTGTCCACTAAAACCCATAGGGAAGAAAAAGTGGGGTCTTCAAGGTGACGGAGACGCTGAACACAGAGGTCGTTCCGCGCGTACACACTGACTCCGGCCCGTGAGCGAAAATTGTGCTCTAACGAGTAACCGGGATAATCCAAGTATGCAGCGCTCAAAGGACATTGTATCTGCGTCTCCGTCAAAAAGAGCAAGTGCGGCTGCTCTGTCTCCAGGTGGTGGTGGACAGCTAAAAGATTTGAGTGCAAACCCCTGATATTAGTGAGGTGCACTTTATATGAGGAGGAGTGCAACCGCTGTGTAACCTTGTTCCTTTTTCTTAACTTTTTCATAAAAAAAAAAAATATATAAAAGTGAATAGGGATGGGAAATGGCAGTTGAACGAGACGGTACGTATCGAACCCGACGTCGAAATTGGTGATGTCTTGCCACTGGGAGGCTAGTTTGGAGACTGCGGAGACGCCCGAACCCCCCCAGGGATCGCCATCGGGCCTCCTCGTCTGGTCGCCAACCAGCACGATGGAGCCACCCTGGGATTTTTCACAGCTGGCGGGGCAGGCTTTCGTGGTTGGCTATCCCACTAATTGGGCCCCCAACTATCTGCGGGCGGCCAGCGGAAAGCCGTCGCTTCGGATCCCGCTACCCTCCTCGACTAGACACCCGACAAAACAAACACCAACCCGACGTCAGACCGGTTCGCCAACGCACCGCAACTGTTCAGACCCATTTCCCATAAACGGCTTCATCGAGCAACGTGCTGGAACACGACTAGGTCGCTTTGCGGCACGACTCTGCCCGATGGGTGGTAACTTTGCCGGCGACCGGATGTTATGGTCTACCACCAAGAAAACCTCTTCACCTATTCCTAGTAAAAATAAAAGAAAATGAACACAAATTTTAAGTTTTGTTTATTTTACGGGTGGCCAAACCGAGGTCAATTACATAAGATGTTTCATTATACTTTTAAATGTAATAAATTATACTTTCAAAGTTAAGGCGGTCTTTATTAAAGTCTGCTTATATAAAAACATAAAACTTATTAACAAAGTAATTACTTTAAATCAACTTCAAGTTAATGACCGTGTGAGTAGGTTATCATTAACGTTAAGACATTAATTAACCATAAAGCTCGATCGAAATAAGAAACGAAAGAGTAAATAAACCGAAATAACTGACGTAAAATGACGTCCGCAAAACGTTTTCATTTCTTTGTTCGCATTGAGTATTGGCTCAGAAATAATTTTAGTTCAATATAGTATTTATAATTTACAATATTTAATTAAAATAAGATTTAACTAAGGAGTATTTGAAAAAAAAAATTGCAATGACCTATTGATGAAATTAGAAATAATAACCTTTAGTTAAAAAAAAGAAAAAAAAGGTTGTTAAAAAAAACTTAACATTTATACCGATATACAATTAACGGCATACAACGGATAAATCCCACTTTGTGGTTTGTGGTTCACATCCATATGAACTTAATAAATGGTCGGTGGAAGTGGTGAAGTTCTGGCGCGATTCCAACTATTAGACATTTATACAAGACAAGGGACTGCTAAACACTTTCTAATTTAAGTATGGTTAGTCTTACAGACTTAATTATCTTTTTGTAAATTAAACTTATTTCATTAATTAGTAATTAAGATATTGTAACGCGTTGAATAAGAAATAGTAATAGCTAGATTCGCTCCACGTATTATTATATTTGGTTTACAGTTATGAATTGTATGTAATGTGTTGTATTATGATTAAATACATCCTAGATTTTTATATAGTATTTGCTACTTATATCTGGATTCAGATTATCTACGAAAACGAACTACTAACATTAAAAGTAATTATATTTAATTAATAATATGGCATTTGAGCTACTCATATTTTGTGAATAGGCTTATAAAAGAGGAATATATAAAAAAATGATAATTTCCTTTCTTTATATTTTAAAAATAGGTTTGTGCTTTTGGTTAATTAATTAAACATTACATAAATAAACACTCAGATTTTTTTTTATTATTGTATAATACTTATTTATTCTAGGTAAATAAAAATAAAAATGTAAATTGTATTATATTAAAAGGAGAAATCTGCAATGAACTGAACTGTTGAACTGTGCGATCATTGACCCGTATAGTTCGCCGCGGCGTGAAGTTTATTGTCATAGCTTGTAGCACATTGTATTCATCGCCATAACTGTGTATTGATAAAGTATAGAAATTAAACTGTTAAGCATAATTTTAAACATAACAATATACTTACAAATGAAACTTTAAACAAACAGAAATATTCTGTTATACTTGATCCAGCACATTTACAATAACATCTATTGTTTGTTTGTTTGTTTCTATTATGGTCGATTGTACATCAAATACCAAAATTTTGAAACGTTCTACAGTTAATACAAACCTAATAGTTTGATAACTTTAATTTAATACTATATGTATATACATGTACTTATTTTATAAATGACTAATTATATTTTAATTTATCTTCAATATGGTTTGATTTATTACTAGAAAAATATATTTGAAACTGTAAATTTCCTAGTAAAGTGTGATATGGCTACGCCTTACAGGCAGTTTGAATGGTGATTTAATTAATCTCATAATTCTTAGTTCCTTTTAACACACACTTTGTTACTAGTTTGAAAATATCTATAAACATGTATAGCCATGTTAAGCTTACTTAAATTTATATATTTTTTTATAAATTTATATACCACAGTCCCGATAGAGACGATCACATATAAAATGCTTGATTCACCGAGGCGGACAGTGATACGGTAGCTCAGTTGGTAGAGCGACGGGACGGTTTCCGAGTAGTCGCGGGTTTGAATCCCTGCCAGTATCGGTTTATTTTTCATTCTATTTTTATATAAATTTGTTACTAATTCTATAATGTTTTCATACAAATTTATTTTTGCATTTCTGAACACATATAAATCAAGTTCACATTTTAATCATGAGTTTGTTATTAAAACAAATTGAGTGATTATTGAAGCTTTATACGTCGCTTAGGTTTTTTGATAACAAATCGTTAGTCAGCAAGGATTACTTATACTGTGATAATCCGGTTAGAACTGATAATGAGGTTTATACTGAAACTCTCGAGTGATTAATATCTAGCTAATTACCTAACTTTACTGTAGTTAAAGATTGGATGTTATGATATAATTACAATTTAAATGATTAAACATTGATTATTTTTACTGAGACATACAAGAAATAAATAAATCTTATGTGTGTACATTCTCAATATACTAATTGTACTACTTTAAATTATTTTAAGAACGAAGCCGTTTTTAATCGTATTTCAGCGTAAAACTCATTTTAGCGGCTCAATTATGATATCGTGAAAACAATTCTCTACAGTTCTCTAATTGTTGTTATATTGGATACGCAACATATTACACGTGTTCTGTAAACTTAATCAATGATTTCCCCATTAAGAAAATTAGATAGAAGGCTTTAAATAATACAATTTTGATTACCAAATTGAGTTAATCCAGATTTAAATGTGTAATGGGTTTAATGAGTGATATACACTTTCGGTCAGGGTCATTAAATGACATTATTTTTTTTACATTATTATGTATTATTAAAATTATTATTGGCATATTTATATTAAAACAAAAAAATAAATATTCTATAAAAAAAATGTATTATTATAACGATATATAAAAGACTCTGCCTAAGCAATAAGTACAAATCCCCATAAAATCGACTCCTTCATTGTACTCAGACGTTAAAGAGAAGATCTATCGATATGTGAATTCATTGTAGTAAAACCAGCGCAGCCGCACATCTTCCCTGAACTTAATACATAAAATATTGATTACGAAACCAATTATTGACTATTTGATTTCAGCCGTTACTATGTATTGACTGACTGACGCCATTGGCATTAATTCGATTAATATGTACAGCTCAATTTACTAATTGCTTTAGCATTAACAGATATAACATGTTAGTTAAGTAAATTATAATTAGTAAAGTAAAATTTCACAACTTGAACAGCGTACATGTTTTATGTTTTTGTGTCATGAGTTTTATTTCAATAAGTATGTGAAGAATTCGATCGTCGCAATGTTGTAGAATAAAAAAAAACATAATATGGGCATAATAAACAATAATTAGTATGAACGTTTTAACTTAGATATCATATAGAGGTGCAATTGTAAGGTAAAATTAAATCTATAAAATTTATGTATAAAAAAACAGAGTCTTCAATTATAATTAGTTTCTGATTAGAAACATCAACCAGTCCTTAGTTATTTTTGCTGAAATCTTTCCTTTAATTCCTCAATTTCATTTTCTTTCAGTTTTTATATTGGTAAAATTACCAATACGATAATTGAACAATAAACAGATAGTGTCAATAACAGAAGTCTATTGAACAGTAAACAGATAGTGATTTTTGGAATGCAATAGCAGTTAATTGTAAATATTGAACTTGACCGTTAAAGAAAATCTTTAATTTAATTCAATATTTAAAATTAATATAAAGGTAAAGGTACTTATATTATATGTATTTTTTTAAACAGGTTAAATAAATGTTGTTCGTAAATGTGTTAAATTATTTTTCTTAAATTCTTTTAGCAAATAATTTTTAAATTATATATTTGAAAAAAATACCTGTGTGTATCACGTAAACAGAATGTCTACTTTGAAGTTCCTCAATTTTATTTTTGTTGAGTCATATATATAAAAAAAAAATAAGTTTCACTTTTATTTAATAACAGTGCGTTATAATAGTCAGAAAATATTTATTCTAGAATAATTGAGTTGAAAATCGTAGCAGTATTTTATCTTTATTTATTTGTATTTCACATGTATCTTAATAAAATAAACATTGTTTGTCCAAATTTTTGTTATTTTGACAACAAGTAAACAGATCAATAGATATATCGCGAAGAAGCAGAGTGTACTTATAGTATCCTTTTAAAAAAAAAGAGTTTTTTTATTACTAGTATTTTTACATCTCGCAGAACTTAATGGATTACTCATAGTTGTTGTTACTCACACTTGCAAAGTAAAGTTGTAAGTAAAATGCTTATAGAAGCATTGGTAAATGTCGAGATCTGGCAATTAATAAAAATAAAATGAAATAAAAACTGTGAACTTAATAATTACTCCTGTATTGTTCCGAAATTATTTTTTTTTTTAATTTTATATAAGATTACTATATTCTATTCCTTATGTACTATGCCTTGATTGCAAAAGTAGGTTTATCTTATTAAAAAAAAAAAAAAAATATTTTGAAAGGAAAATATATATTAAATTATAGTTTAATAGTTTTATTAAATACATGCTTTATGTGACACACATTTTATGTCTGTAATTGAATTGATAATTTACTCAATAAAAAGTATTAAAAAAAATACTTACTAGCAGAAAACATTAATCGTTTTTTATATACTTTAGTAATTATTGAACTTGACTCATTTACTATGCAATTTGAATTTGTATTTGGTAGCTCAAATATTTATACTAACTTTATCGATGCTTTAAAGCATTGAAAGGTTTTTTTCATTATATCATATTACATAACAATTTCTTCTAGTAGAGTCATTTCGATCGAAATTTATTATTGGGCAGAAATAAATGAAGTAAATATTGCTCTATTCAATGTTTAAAGTTTTGGTAAGTTACGTAAACTATAAATACAGCTGCTACAGTACAAGCGTTTTACATAAAACATATTGTAGGCGCTGCAAACATGCCACTTTTTCTGTAAAACAATGTTATTCTTTAGTGTTGACTCGTGACAACTGTGAATTAAAACTTGTTTCGTCTCTTAATTAAATTATATAACACTTTTCATACAGTTCCATTTAAATGCATCTTATTATTTAAATGGACATTGCAATGTAGATAAATGATACTATGACATTTTATGTTTTATCTTTCAAAACAAAAGATTTTTTCTTTTCTCTGTTCGAGGTTTACAAAACCCTTTTTGTTAAGTATATGAAATATGTCATGGAGACTGTTCTGAAATTCCATCGTTAATGAGTTTTACATATTTTTTATAAATAGATGAAGTTGTTATTCCTGCAATAATATGTCCCAGTAACGAAGACATGGGAATATGGACATTGTCATTGGATAAGTTGGTTTAGTAAAAGTATTTAGTATGTTTATTTTGTAACTTGTGTATAGATGTAACAATTTGTGGTGTTCGACCTGACCTCTTTAATATTTTCTTTATTGATATTTGCGTATAAACATTATATCATATTTTTTTTTAAAACATATACTGTATAAGGTTCGATAAGCTTAGATATATAGATCAATTTGTTTTTAGTGAACTTTTATTTAAGTCTATGTCCATATTATTCTTGTAATTAAATGCAAATTTTTATTTATTTAAAAAAATATATTGCCGGCCATAATTTCTTTAGTTTCAAATATAGCTTTATTGATTTTTTTTTTTATACTATTTACATAATTTGTATATAAAAGCTTTAAATGTCTGAAACTATAATCAAGAAGGTTTTTAACTGTTTTTGGTGTTCCGTTAAATTATTGCTTCCGAACGTTGTTTAGAGTATTACGAGTATGATTTACATGTTAGCTGTTGTTTATAAACTTTAGGTATATTAGGTATATTGCGGGTATTTTCAGTACCAGTTCACCAAATTGTAAGAATAGCTCACATAAAAGTCTATTAAGAAAGTTTATAGCTTACTTCGATAGGGCTATAGATAAAAGTAGGTATTCGAAGTAACAAAATAATAGAAAAGTGCACGCGATACTTTGTTTTGCAATTATACTTCAAAATATAAATTACCTATGTATATCTTAGTCTTACCTAAATAAATGTCATTA
This sequence comes from Napeogenes inachia, assembly GCA_959347355.1. NCBI lineage: Eukaryota > Metazoa > Arthropoda > Insecta > Lepidoptera > Nymphalidae > Napeogenes > Napeogenes inachia. Next base: position 15,236,037 of record OY365791.1, on the reverse strand, counting down.
AAGCTGCATTAAACTTTAAAGATGTAACCTCTAAGACATAATCTAGTCTAATCTACATCTGAAATCCATTATAAATACACGCCTCCATTTAAGGGAAAGAGGGGACGGTAATATGGGACTCTCACTCACTGAACCACCACGGGATGGCTTTTGCATTCAACCACGGGTCCGCGACGGGAATACGACGGAGAGGGCATCCTCGCGGAATGAAAGGCACGCTCCCATTTTTTGCAGGCTTGATATATTGTGTATGTCCCCTTCCCTTTACTCAAGCCTGCTACGACCGAAGGAAGGCAAAGCCCCCTCCCAGCCACACCCAGTCAACTAGGCCGGCGGTAGTCTCCTCGAGAGGAGACCTTTGTCCAGCCCTCCAGGGAGAGTAGACCGTCAAGCCCGACCCTAGCGGATGTAGCGGATTCCTTAATCCACGCACTCACACACTGTAGCTGCAAGACAGTCCGCTCAAAATAAGACGAACCCGACAAGCCTCTATCGCCAGCCACGGTGATCAGCCGAGACCATCAAGAAAGAACCATAAGCCAAGAACCCACCACGCCCAAACTAATAATCGCCAAGCACAACCGTGATGTCGCAGTCGTAGTATCGTAGTCTCCTGACTAGGCCACTCTAGGACTACCAGTATCAGTACCAGTACCTCTAAGATCCCTAGTATAGTATAACATAGGTTCTTAATCTATAGAAAAATAAGCGCAATCAAGTATTTAAATAACACTTATTGTTCTTATGGTCATGGTCAAACAAAAAAAATGCAAACTAATATACAAGACAAAGGAATAATAAAATATTATGCGTGACATGTTAAAGGGATAGAAAGATTTTTTTGTCTTGTCTGTCACATGATAAATAAATAATAATAAGCACGACTTTGTCTGTTTTATTTTTAAAAGGTCAATTTAATAAACATGATTAATTATTAAACTCTTTTGAAAAATGGTAAACTATTTTTTTAAATAGGAAAGGCAACACAACAATTTTGATTTCTTAAAAACCACCCGGCTCGTTCGATAACTTGAGCTCACGAGTAGTTTCAAGCAACGAAAAGTAACGTAGTAAAAGAAGCAGACAAAGATAAGTAGCGTAGTGAAAAATCCAGGCAAATTATAGGAAACCTAAACATACACATAGGTACCTCAATGGTAAATCACACCACCACCCCAGCCAGTTAGCTACCGTTGGCAAATCTTTGTTACAGAGAGCACAACACATCTGTGTCGCTGAACACCTAGAGGGCGAGCTGAAGCATGTTAAAAATGCTTTGTTCAACGACCAGCTGCCCGTACCTCGCCAGCGTTGCAGAAACTACATCAAGCCCCACCTACACTTGAGCGTCAAACGGCCTACCGGTACTACCATATATGAAAGAAGTTACTGACAGAATCGACAACATCTTAAAAAAGGTTTCTATAAGAACTATCTACAAACCTCAAAGGAAAGTGAGCCAATTCTTAAGACCTATCAAAAGTAATATTTCTTTAAAATATGCTGGAGTATATAAACTAGACTGCGATTGTGGCTTATCATACACAGGCCAAACAAAGGGAAGCATCGGTAAAAGAGTTAGGGAACACATTTCGGATATCAAACATAGGCGTACGTTGAAGTCGGCAGTGTGTGAACATACCATAGACAAACCCAATCATTATATATTAGATTTGATAAACCTAAAATCCTCGCTAAAGAACAACGTTACATTCCAAGAAGGGTTCTTGAGGCTATTGAAATTAAAAAAACATCCTTATTTTAATAGAGAAGATGGTTGGGGATTATCTAACACCTGGGACCTACTTTTGAAAAATATAAAATCCCAAGTCTGTGACCGCACTGTAAGACCTTAAGATACTGTTAGTGCGTTTTGTGTGAATCCTGAACTGTACGCCCGGAAGCTTAGAAACTGTTGGAGGTAGATGACTAGTTAAATGACTTACTGACAGACACCTCCATATCGTCTTACCGTGAACACAATTGCTGCAAAGTATTCGAAACGCCGGGTTAGATTAAAAATGTAACTTTAAAATTTAATTCAATATACGTGAGTTGATTCCGTAAAAATAGTTTTATTTCAATGTGTAGTACTCGTGAAAACCTTAGAAATCACTATGATATTGTACAGTTGAAATGAATACTGGTTTGTGTTGGTATTTGTTTCTTAAATTTGAATTGAAATATGTGTTGATATTTGTTTCTTATATTTGAATTGAAATATGTGTTGGTATTTGTTTCTTATATTTGAATTGAAATATGTGTTGGTATTTGTTTCTTATATTTGTGTTGAAATATGTGTTGGTATTTGTTTCTTATATTTGAATTGAAATATGTGTTGGTATTTGTTTCTTATATTTGAATTGAAATAGGTGTGGGTATTTGTTTCTTATATTTGAATTGAAATATGTGTTGGTATTTGTTTCTTATATTTGAATTGAAATATGTGTTGGTATTTGTTTCTTATATTTGAATTGAAATATGTGTTGGTATTTGTTTCTTATATTTGAATTGAAATAGGTGTTGGTATTTGTTTCTTATATTTGAATTGAAATATGTGTTGGTATTTGTTTCTTATATTTGAATTGAAATATGTGTTGGTATTTGTTTCTTATATTTGAAGTGAAATAGGTGTTGGTATATTTGTTTCTTATATTTAAATTGAAATATGTGTTGGTATTTGTTTCTTATATTTGAATTGAAATAGGTGTTGGTATTTGTTTCTTATATTTGAATTGAAATATGTGTTGGTATTTGTTTCTTATATTTGAATTGAAATATGTGTTGGTATTTGTTTCTTATATTTAAATTGAAATATGTGTTGGTATTTGTTTCTTATATTTGAATTGAAATAGGTGTTGGTATCTGTTTCTTATATTTGAATTGAAATATGTCTTGGTATTTGTTTCTATATTTGAATTTAAATAGGTATTGGTATTTTTTCTTATATTTGAATTGAAATGTTTCGATGTTTGTTTCTTGGATTGATATTAGTCCAAAAGATAAATGTGATCTGCAAGCCAGAATTATAGAGGATTTTTTGGAGTTGCTAATCAAGGCTGAAAGCTAATTCAATATATAACCTTCTGAACCTTATAACCTTCTGAACATCTTTCACACGATGAAATATCTCCTCAAAAAATTTGCAGTCCCTAATAAAAGTATGTACATTTATTAAAACTCTCTTATGTTTACTATTTAAACTTTTTTCTATCACTGTTACACTTTTTTTACTAGTTCTGTTATATAACTAGTCTCTCGATCACACACTGCCTTCAATTAGCTGGGAGACGATTTACATATTCACTACTCTTAATCAAATCAGTATCCAATATTACAATTATTTATGCAGTCAATTAAACTTCTATACAAACAGATAGATGTTTTAGTCAAACCATCAACGGATATCATTATTTTTTTATCGAAACCTACCTTCCATTTATATAAAGGCCAACACATTGAATTGTTCTAAACATGCAATATTTATATATTTTTTGTATTATACGTTGAAAGTCTTGTGGAGAAACATAGAATAAAAATTACCTTTGTTCATGTAAAAAAAAAACAAAGTTTACCTGACTTCTTTTAATTGTTCCATTACTACTATTGGAAAAGTTACAGCAGCGTTATCTTTCGCCTTATCCTTGCAGTGAATTTTTTTCTCATATATATTTAGTTTTGTATTACTATAAAAAAAATATTAAAAACGTTTAAATTAATGTAATATTTTTCATTTGCCTTTTTTAAAATTTAAGTTTATAAAACCCAAAGAACGGAATCAATGACTTGTGACAATTAGAAAGGACAAGACAGCGTTTACTGGAAGAGTTAATAATAGATATGTCACATTACACTGTGTAATTCTGTGTATCTCCTGATAAGTGTACAGTTAATTACATAAGTATTCATTGTATTCTACTTATCTGCTGGGAATGTATTTCCTTGGAACTATTTTCTTGAATGCATTTCTATAATTAAACTAAGAATGCCAAGCAAGAGTCTCGTTTTTATAATTTTTGAGTCTTATAATTTTTGAAACATATTTTTTTATCACATCACTTACGTTATAAATAAAAATAAAAGCAATGAAGTTTGATTTTTATATATTCCTTTTAATTTCTGTTTTACCTTAAACTAAATAACTGAAATAAACTTTAAAACTAGAATGCATAATAAAAATTAGCGATTTTATTATGACGACATAAACTTGGTTTACTTAGAATTTTAAAATTTATAACAATCAAGTAAAATATAGATTATGGTATATCATTATAATAATAAAAAGAGGAATTTTATGCTTAATTGTGGCATTAAGTTTGAAACAACTTTTTTCTGATAAACCAAAAACTAATAAAAAGTGAGTAACAGTTTTTTCATATACCTAGTCTTGCCATAAATATTGCAACAAAAAAATATATTTCTTTAATTGCAAATAACATTTATTACTTTTACGGTGTGTTAGTTTAATACACAAATATAAAACAATTAAAAACATAAGAGTTTATTCGAAGTGTTGTCCATTGGCTGCAATACAATTCTTTAAAGTTTGAGGCCAGTTATCAATAGAAGCACGCGCTCTTTTCATGGGGGAATTCTTAACTGCCAATCTTATGGATTGTTTTAGGGACTTTAAATTATCATGGCTGACTGACCATAAATCACAATCCAGCGGATTAAGATCGGAACAAGACAACGGCCAAACTTCAGCCCTGATGAAGTCCGAAAAGTTCGCTTCCAACCAAGACTGCACGGACCGAGCTTTATGATCCGGAACGATCCGATGATAATGATATATATATATATATATATATATATATATATATTACCTACGTACCTATAAATTAAATGTTTTTAATATTAATGTTAAAAGAAAAAAAAAGTTATTTTTTATATAATTTATGAATAAATTTATTTAATTCGGGTTAGCGTAAACACCATTTTTATATAATACAAAATATATGTTGTATATAGTTGGGATTATCAAACATTCAATTTGTACAGTGAAACGCACAAATATAACTACGCTATCTGATGGCCTGTGACCTACAATTTCCCTGAACTCTGATTTTTATTCGACAAATGTGTTTATCTTAGCTTCGATTTTGCTTTTATTTTTGCTTTACTATTAGTATTATTTGCCAGGATTATTATTGTGGATTATTACTGTTAGTCATATTACTGTTAGTCATATTTATTTATAATAATTTAAATGGTAAATATATTGGAATTTACATGTTTTAGTTCATAAGTTTCAACAGTAGGGCCTACCTACCTAATTAATTATGGAATATTATTTAGTATTTACTGTTAAATATTTTAAGAATTAGAAGCATAGAATATTTTAACATAATGTTTAATCTTTTATTAATTATTAGAACTTATTATAAGGTATAAATAATATCATCTGTAAGTTGGTTGTGAAATTGTAAATTACCCTCGCCTAAATATTATAGTGCTAAAATATTATAAAACGAGTTGTAAGGGCTGCTCTCGCCCATTCTATTACAAATGGTTGTATATTAAACATTGAAGTGCAAGTACTGTGTATTACTGAAACAAGTCTTAACATTACACATTTTAAAAGTAATATATTTTGCATTGTTAAATGCTTTTGCTTTTGTTAAATATCGATTTGCTAGCTTTGATACATTATATTATATAATTTTATTGCATTAAAACTATCATAACGCCACCTATCAGGTCTGTGTTTTATATAATATGTAAAATTCGCAAATTAAGAAATAACTTAATGAAATTGTTATCAATTTTAGTTTCAATTATTTACAAGCATCAATTATATTATTATATCAATTTTGTTTATATGAACTCTTTCATAACAGATTTTCATTTAACTGAATAACTCGCGGCGATCCTATCGACTGAGGGTGTAGTTGATGTAATGTAAAACTTACATAACTTTTGTTTATATTTAATTCAAATCGATATAAACAAGTTAACTAACGCTATAATATTTAATCATTCTATGCTAAAGAGTTGGTCTAAGTTAGCCTACATCGTTAATGAAACAAGCTTTCGTAGTTAAATATTGACTGAGCGATGTCTCTACCAGAGAACCGATTGCTAATCTAATATTGAGTGATAGCGTTTCTGCAAACCATTTACTAAAACAAATACTAGAAATTGCGGGCTTAAGTACGCTTACATTATTTCCCTTACTTTCTTTATTTGGACAGTAAAATAAAAAAAATAAAAAATAAAAACATATGATAATAAATAACAAGGTATTTTATAAGGACTATCAAATTGTTATATACACTTATAAGTTTGAAGTAGTTATACGCCAAAACATTTTTTTTATTTCTGGCCTTAAAAAAACAAGATTTAAGAAAAACAATTTTGCCGATTAGGGTTATGTCAGGTACAGCCAGCTAATACAATAAAATACCTATTAAAATAATTAAAACAATACGTTGATCTACAATTTGTGTCAATATTATTTGACTTTTACAGAAATTAGTCGGCCTTTGACAGTGCAAAGAAATACTATGACACCATATTGCGAAACTAACAATCAACTTGCAGGGGTATGACTTTAATTTTAAAACAAAGGTAACAACCAGATGAATGCTTTCTCTTTTTTTTTAATTTCATTAAATCATTCCTTTGTTATGAATTTTCTTCCTGAAAATACCATATTACAATAAACAGAAGGAGTAGTTAATACATTATGCAGTATTATTTATTGTAAAAAAGGTGATTTTTCCTAACAAATCCGTAATCAATTAGGCTGGATTTTTTTTTTGATTAAATTCAAATTAATATATTTAATTTTAATTTCAACATTATTATTTACCCATATATGGGTCATTCTATATGAGTATAATGTTATTATTACACGTTTCATCACAATTTGTCAAAGGTTTCTTTCATTTTCATTATTTTTTTCTTATCAGAAAAAAAATATTTCAATCTAAATGTAACTATTAAGCATTAAACTTTTCTAATTATCATGTGCCCCATAAGTAATATTTTAATCAATAATGCATCCTAGTCTTAAAGTCAATCTTAATAAAAATCAATAATGAAAATCAATCAACATTAACTTTTCTAAGAACTATTGATATTCTTCATTTTAATTTATAGGTAAAAATTTTCAATTATCTTTATCAATTTAACGCTAACTGAACGAGTTATACTTGAAGTTAAATTATCGCACGGAACTTCCAACACACACAACACTATCGCAAGGAACACTTGAATTACAATGAATGAAATAATGGTATACGATAGATTCTAAGTGAGTTTGTAACTTGGCCCAAATTATATCCTTTACAAATTCACGTACTCAATTACACATTGTGTGTCAACTCTTAAAGGTAATATAAATTCAAACAACTCTTAATTGAAAATTAATTTGTTTTTACAGTATTTTATTTGCTTAGTTTAAAACTCCTAAGTCATGTTATGCTTATTTGAACTTTGAATAAATCTTCAATACTAAAATCACAACAGGTAGGACCCTAATTTATATTTTTTAAGGCACTACTGTTTGTAATTGTTTAATGTAAATTTTAAAGAGTGTAACTTACCTCATTAATGAGTGTTGCAAACCCAACTAGATGTTCTTGATATAACTGTGTTTAAACAAACAAAGTCTTCAGCTTTACCACATTTGTATCCAAATAGTTCTCTTTATTGTTGTAGTTTCAAGATCGTGTCACAAATTACAACAACGACACTCTTGCTTGGAATCCTAAGCATCACTATAAAAGTGCGATCAAGAAAATCGTTCCAAGGAAATATATATCAAACAGATAAGTAGAATACCATCAACACTTATTTAATCAAGTGTACACTTATTAAACGATAATATGTGACGTGTCTATTACTATGTCTTCGATTAAACAAATGCTGTCTGGTATTTTCTTATTTTGTAACACGAGTTATTGATTTCTTTATTTAAGTTTCTTTAGATATTAATTTAAAAGTCAAACAAAAAAAAGTTACTATAAAATGTTTAGAACAACTCCATGTACATACTTTTATGAGGAAGTCAAAATTTATGTGTGTACGCATTTTTCATCGTGTGAAAGGTATACAGAAAGTCATTATATATTAAATAAACTTTTAATCTTCATTTATTTTGGATTGCAGATCATATTAATCCTTTCGATTAATAATTCTGCATCAAGCTAGATGAATGAAGATGTTTCCCGAATGGGTTCGAAACTAGTCGGACAAATTCCAATTAAATTAAATGATTATAGCCGGGTAAATATATATTATTCGACAAAATCTTTCGGGTAGCTAATTTATTTCATTAATTTGTTTAGTAAATTTACGAATAATTGTCACCTTAAGAATATAAATTGCAAATCATTTGCTATAATCAAATTATTAATAATACTTTTATAATTTTAGTGTAATGGATGAAAGCTACTACTTTAAGTAAAAATTATATTACAATTAAATAATTTGTATTAGCTTGGCTTAAATTTTTGCTTAAAAAATTGCCTTGTCTTTCATTTCTAAACTAAATAAAACCTTTACCATACATACATTTAATTCAAATGTAAGAAACAAATAACAACACATGATTCAATTTAAATATAAGAAACAGATACCAACATATATTCCAATTCAAATATAAGAAACATATACCAACATATACTTCAATTCAAATATAAGAAACAAATACCAACAAATATTTCAATTCAAATATAAGAAACAACTACTAACAAATATTTCAATTCAAATATAAGAAGCAGATACCAATACATATTTCAATTCAAATATAAGAAAGAAATACCAACACATATTTCAATTCAAATATAAGAAACAAATAGGATCAGTTATTTAAATTAAAATATAGAAACAATTACCAACACACATTTCAATTCAAATATAAAAAACAAATATCAACACCTGTTTTAATTCAAATATAAGAAACAAATACCAACACCTGTTTTAATTCAAATATAAGAAACAAATATCAACACCTGTTTTAATTCAAATATAAGAAACAAATATCAACACCTGTTTTAATTCAAATATAATAAAACAAATATCAACACCTGTTTTAATTCAAATATAAGAAACAAATATCAACACCTGTTTTAATTCAAATATAAGAAACAAATATCAACACCTGTTTCAATTCACATATAAGAAACAAATATCAACACCTGTTTTAATTCAAATATAAGAAACAAATACCAACACCTGTTTTAATTCAAATATAAGAAACAAATACCAATACCTATTTGAATTTTAATATAAGAAACAAATATTAACACATATTTCAATTTAAATATAAGAAACCAATACCAAAACTTATTTCAATTCAAATATAAGAAACAAATACCTTCCCAAACCAGTATTCAGTTCAACTGTACAATAACGATTTAGCTCTTTTATAACTTAAAATACCCATTTCAATTATAGTTTTTTTGATGGTCGTAGACTAGTTGTATATATTTTACTTTAATTCTACCAACTAAAAACCAACTAAAAGTCAACTTAAAGCAAAATTTATATACGTATTGTTAAACGTATAATATTAAAAATAACAATTACTACAAACTTCTCGTACTTAATGGTTAAGTGGGTCTAAATCAATATGTAGACATAATACATGCACCGTGCACAATCGTTTCGGGGTTATGTAATAGTCCGGGAGCCAGTGACAGATTTTCATGACCAATTTCCTCCGAAGTGAAAATTTGTAAAATGCAATAGGAAGTTGTGTTATGAAGCTTCGCGATCGTCAGCTGCGACTCCTATTTATTTACTCGTAAAACAACTTTCTATTGCAGTTTACAAATTTTAACTCGGGAGGAAATTCGTGATGAAAATTGGTCACTGGCTCCCGGACTATAACATTCGCATAATTCGCGTAACAGTCAGTAGACTTGTTAGTTGTTTAATGTTGTTTTTTATTTGACATATGCAGTATAACTTATAGGAATTTCAGTATACAACAATTGTGTTGAGGAAAGTGAATATTATATTGTCCATTATGTTAAAGTAAATCTAATTAATAAAATCATTTTTTATTTAAGTATAACTATTTTTTAACTTTCTTTGCATTATGTTAAGATGTGTTATTTATTTATTTAGTTTATTATTACTATACACTACATGTTTTTATTATTTATTAGTTTATATTTATTCGTTTTATGATAATATTTTAAATAATCTCCAAAGATTTTAGTCCAGGTATGCTCATAGCCTAAGAGCCCGGGATCGCCAGGCAATTGTTATTTCATATAACCTGAAAGTTTATCTGAGCATGTCCCTAACAAAGGTAAGAGTTTGGACCGTGGTCACTTGAGAAGATAATAGATAGCAAACGTATGTAAAATATGATCTCAAATTCGTTACATTGTAAAGCTTAATTTTTTTATATTTTCTTCGGAATAATATAAGAATGGTATTATCACAAAAAATATACAAAACAATGAAATAAAATCTAATGAATGAATATATAATACTTGTTAACTTTTCTTACAATTCCAGGTATTTTTTTTATTCATTGTTTATCATAGGAGAAAATTATATCTTTAATCGTAAGAAATCTTAAAAAAATTGTAAAATTTATTATTCTGTCTTCATATATTTTTTTTATTTTGAAATATCTTCGGATCCGTTCCAATCAGAAAAACTAAAAGAAATTAGAAATTGCTTTAAAATTGATAATGAATTATTCTTTGTTCATTCTACGGAATAGCAGATTGTTTAAGAAAGTGTCATAAAAAGTCCATATATAATATAAGTTAAGTTTAAAAGTATTAATTATAAAACATTCATTCGTCATTAATCCTTTTCTAGTAGCAGTTTACTTTTAGTAATTTAAAACTCGTTCGTCTTTACAACGTTAAGTTTTCATCAGATTAAAGCGCTTAATGTAGATAGATAGTCAACTTAACTGTATTAGATTCGTTCTTTTGATATCTTTATCTAAATTACAGGAAGTGTTTGTTATATTATGACAATATTTTAATATTTAAATAGTTTATTATTTTGTTTAATACTATTTAATTTAATTTATAATCTTTTTATATTTAACTTGTTCGGTATATTTTCTAGTGCATTATTATTTATATTTTTATTCTAAATAAACCGTATCTTAATCATATTTTTGCTACATAATTTTATATATCGCTAGTCGTATCTAGCATCTCTTAGTTTTACTTGGGTTTTAAAAATAAATTGTTGACATAAATGTAATTTATCTTATGCAAGAGTTATAAATTCCCGTAGAAAAATATATCCCAGATGCGATAAAAAGTTTTACTCTCTTCTTCTAACATATAAAAATGTTTGTAGGATAACTCATACCAATATACAATGAAAAGTCTAGATTTAATGACCTAAAACTCATGACGTTAAGAAAACAGCATACGCTACACTTACTTTTTTTTGCACAAACCTTTCACTGCGCTACTTTTCTTTGCACAAACCTTTCACTACGCTACTTTTCTTTGCCTGAATCTTCTTGTGAGCTCTACTTATCGAACGAGGTTTTTTAATAAATCAAAATTGTTATATATTTTTTAATATTTTAAATATTTGTATCATTCTAACGTCTTCAAATAAATGTAAAACATTTTTATCGAATAAAGAATTTTTACTACGAATTTGACTTCATGTGTTGCGAAGACCTATTTACAAATATAAATTATCATATTTTAGAAGAGTTTAATAGTTGATCATGTATATTAAATTGACTTGTTATAAATAAAAAAAGACGAGGTGGTGCTTATTATTTCTTTATCATGTGACAGACAGGACATGAAAATCTTGCAATCCAGTAAAATATGTCACGCATAAACACGATAATGTAGTTTAAATATTACCCTAATATTTTATTATTATTTTGTCTGGTATATTAGTTTGTTTTTTTTATTGTAACGTGACCTTTAAAGATACATACAAGTTTTTTTTTATATGTCGGAGATAGATGCACATTAGTGACTTGCTCGTTCTTGATGGAATATTCTGGTACAGGATCCGAGGCGTAGGTCTCAGGCAATTAAACCACACACACAATATGACAATTCTTGTATTAAATGTAGGTAATCTATTCTCACAAATCACTTAGTAGGTAAACAATTATCAGAGTTGCGTGAACTACCGATCCCGTTTGGGGGTCCGAACTGTAAGGCTCTCACTAATCAATTCCTCTTCGACTCAAAGCTCCTCAATATTTAAAATGTCTCCGGTGCCCCTCCAAACGATTCCGGTCATCGTTACGTCACGATGTTCACACCCTACTGTCACAATGATATCAATTGAGTTACTAATTATCGCTAAATTATCGTGATCTACGACACTGCCATACTGACAAGTCACACGTCCTCGTGTGCATGTATCTCTATGGAGTGAGAATAACTATGTCCCCTCTGAGTGACGATAACCACGCCACCTACATCGAGTGACGATAACCACGCCACCTCCATCGAGTGATGATAACCACGCCACCTCCATCCAGTGACGATAACCATGCCACCTCCATCGAGTAGCTTTAGGATTCGCGGTTGTCCTGGGATGTAGGGTCTGAAATAAAACAAATAAGTCCAAGGATAACTTGCTCGGCTATTCTGACAAAACCAGTGAATGTCACGTCTCAGGTTTTTACTCTATATACACTCTTAACAAAAGGTGCGCACTACACCTTATTTACAACAGTTAAAAACTACTCCGATCATTAGATCCATCACTTTACTTTACAAAATCAACCATGATTTTACCAGACTTGCGTACTCAACTCAACTCAACACTTTTGCAATATGATACAGTCCATCGATCATATACAAACAACTACCATGAACCAGTCCATCGGTCATGTATGAATACTTTTGCAATATGATACAGTCCATCGATCATATACAAACAACTACCATGAACCAGTCCTTCGGTCATGTATCTACTTTTGCAATATGATACAGTCCATCGATCATATACAAACAACTACCATGAACCAGTCCATCGGTCATGTAGATCACAAAACAGACCCATCGCCTACACGTGATACACCACACGTGAGGTGCGGTCAACAAGTATGAGTAGGCAAGCTATTATCTGTAGTGAATTCAATATCACTTTGCTCAACTAAAACATTTAGTTCCTGAGGGATCTTGTGATCGGAATGATTTGAAATAGACTTTCTAATAGAAAATTATTAATCATAACCTCTGATAAGATCTATAACGTACTCTGGACACTATGATCGTTGCCAGTTAGAATTACCGAGTTATTTAAATGTTACACAACAATTGTTTGCTACACATTCTGTGATCAGAGAACTCTCAGCACAAGAACCAAAACAATATGAAAATGACTCACCAAAGTCCTATAGTACCATTAAGGTAGCTTACGTGATCACTTCAACCCTTCTTTCTCTGTGGCTGCCTGCCGCTGGCACTGTATCGAAACTTCTCGTACCCCTGTTGCACCTGTCGCCTTTACAACTTATTGAAAAAGGAAAAATCAATTATAATAAAGTTGAACATCATAATTGAAAATAAATGCCCACTCAACTAAAGCCTAAAGCAACTAAGCACTACTTATCATTACATTTTAAACCAAAAATGTATTCTAAAAACAACATAAAACACAAAGCATGAATCTTATTCGTCACATATGGCTTTTCACTAAGCCCTACCAACAAACCTCCTGTTTGTTTCATGGCATTGCTTTTAATTCCGAGTCCCACAGACTCCCAATTGAACTAAGATTCACTACTACCACTTTTACTCAATCGACAATTCAATCGCTTTTACTACAACCTCTACTTCAAGTGGTACTTAACCTTTTGGCATCAAAAACAAAGGTTTTTTTAACTTTCTCATAAGCTCTAAAAATGAAACTTTTGCAACCCTGGTCATTGTACAATTTGTCGCAAGTTGAACTTTATCTATGGCATCTTGCCCCAATCGACTATTGCTAGGTTTGTTGCGAAAACATTTACAAGACGTAAATAATAAGTTCTTACTTTTGCTAGACTATCTAACCGCTTTATTTTACAGCATTTACGGGCCTTGATCGGCAATAATACGCATTCACAATATACGATTAATTAATAATTGTAAGTTCGCCCGTGATTCCTACACATGTAGGTAGACAAGAAATAAAATATGCCGAAAATCGAATTACATTTTTTTTAAAGTCTTGTCTGGTCTTAATCGGTTGAATCTTTAGAGCTATCGCGTTACCATGGTTTTCCGAATTTAAAACAAAGTTATTTGAAACAAAAGTTTAAAACATTGTTTTCCGAGTTTAAAACAAACATTCACGTTTACGAAAATCCGGGATAAAATAATTTCGCGTCTTATCATACATAACAAAACGACGTAAAGTTAAAGTAAAATAATTATCAGTAAAAATTAAAAAACAAGATCGTGAGGGTTGATCGCTAATCTCAAAACCAGTCATCGCAATAACAATAATAAAGTTCTTACCACTATATTTGATAGCGTAATTTTCTTTAACTATCGAGTATTTACCGCAAAAATTGGATGTAAATCGAAACGAATTCACCTTTATGCTGTGACGTATCCGATGGTAGATAAATTGCTCAGACCTCAACGCGTTGCTCGCACCGTACTTTACCAGTACCGCTGCCATAGCTGCCATCGCCACGACCGCCGTCACGACCATCAGCACCATCAGCGCCATCCACGCTGAGCCGTCACCGCCGACCGCGCAGTGCCGTCACCGCCAGCCGCTCCGCGCAGTCACCGCCAGCCGCTCCGCGCCGTCACCGCCAGCGCCGTGCTGTCACCGCCAGCCACGCCACGCCGTCACCGTCAGCCGCGCCGCGCCGTCATCGCCATCCGCGCCGCGCCATCATCGCCATCCGCACCGCGCCATTACCGCCATTGGCGCCGCGTCGTCACCGCCATAATTTCTCATTTCTTTTCTTTGTTCATCAGCAGCGACTTCTTCTTTCATAAAAACTTCACATTGATTATCAACTATTGATTGATTGTATTGATTCTGGAACTTCCTTGTTACTTCATTTCTTCATTTCATTATCACTTCATTTCTTGCTTGACGTGATTTGTAGCTTCAATAAACTTATCTTGCGGGTAGTTGGTGGTTGTAATGCCCGAGTGAATCCCACTTCTGATGTCGGAGATAGATGCACATTAGTGACTTGCTCGTTCTTGATGGAATATTCTGGTACAGGATCCGAGGTGTAGGTCTCAGGCAATTAAACCACACACACAATATGACAATTCTTGTATTAAATGTAGGTAATCTATTCTCACAAATCACTTAGTAGGTACACAATTATCAGAGTTGCGTGAACTACCGATCCCGTTTGGGGGTCCGAACTGTAAGGCTCTCACTAATCAATTCCTCTTCGACTCAAAGCTCCTCAATATTTAAAATGTCTCCGGTGCCCCTCCAAACGATTCCGGTCATCGTTACGTCACGATGTTCACACCCTACTGTCACAATGATATCAATTGAGTTACTAATTATCGCTAAATTATCGTGATCTACGACATATATATATTTATATTTTTTTATTCTATTCATTAGTCCACAGATTAAGGAAGACATGAGATATATAATACTCCACTCGGGATCTTAGAAGCAATAACAGATTTTTTTTAAATAAAATAAAAAAGTATTAAAAGAGCCTTTAAATCTAAATTAAGTCTAAATTACACCTACGATAAAAAAAGATGGAAAGTACTATACTATTTAGTACTTTAAGTTATTACT
This sequence comes from Napeogenes inachia, assembly GCA_959347355.1. Taxonomy (NCBI): domain Eukaryota; kingdom Metazoa; phylum Arthropoda; class Insecta; order Lepidoptera; family Nymphalidae; genus Napeogenes; species Napeogenes inachia. Next base: position 15,220,338 of record OY365791.1, on the reverse strand, counting down.
AAATAAATGGACTTGTATAAATGAACTGTCTGACTTATCTAATAATTTATAGTTTTAACTTATGAGATTAGGTGATTAGATTTTAAATATTACGTCTTTCAATTTGATTGCAGCTTTAATTACATATTTATGGTAGGACGTAAAGATATAAGTTATTTATATTATGAAAAAGTATCGCGTGCACTTTTGTATTATTTTGCTACTTCGAGTACCTACTTTTATCTATAGCCGTATCGAAGTAAGCTATAAACTTTCTTAAAGGAACTTTATGTAAGGTAGTCTTACTAATCGGTGAACTGGTACTGTAAATACCCGCAATATACCTAATATACCTAAACTTTATAAACAACAGCTAACATGTAAATTAAGCTCGTAATGCTCTAAACAACATTCGGAAGCAATAATTTAACGGAAACAGCCGAAACAGTTAAAATAACTTCTTGATTATAGTTTGAGACTGACATTTAACTGACATGAGATTTAAAGCTTTTGCAATTCGTTTTTAAATAAAGATTATGTAAATGATTATCTTACGTAAATAAAATAATAAAATTGCACCTATATGCGTTATTTCTGTGTTTCATCTAAAACAAAAAAATATACTAAAGTTAGTTATGAAATTAAAGAAACTATGTTTTTATTAAATAAATAAACATAATGTATGAGAGAGTTTAATAAAAGTTACTCCAAAAACAATAAAGCTTTAAAATATATAATTATTTCTTATGCACAGTGTAACACAGTTTAATAGTCAGTAGTAGAGTTATATTTACCTCAGTAGGAAATTCTCATTAGAAACTTCATTTTTTATCTTTCAATGACATAAACGGTAAATAAAGAAACCAGTAAGTACCGGTTAACTGCACCTAAGTCGAGGAAGCATTGTTTGTAGTTTGTACACTCTTGTCATGTAATTAGTACCACATATATCAGACAAGTATGTCTCTCGATATCTAAATGTTAAAATGGAAGAGTACAGATGGTTGATAAATATGACAGCTGGTGCTTTTTTAAAGCCAGATGTATTACGCGATACGATTTCTTCTTTTACCTTCAACTGTTGTAATACTTTACTAGTCTTAAAAACCTATTTAAAAAAGGGTAAGTTTGAATTAAATCACACTAACTCAGTTCTTATCAAAATAGTAAATAAGTAGTAAAACTCCGTAAATTGTTTCTAAAAGTTATTAAAAAAATAGGTTTTGTAATAAAAGTATAAATACTTAATATTGAAAGAAATAGAAATAAAAGTACTGCATTTATCTAAGCACACGTAACAAGAGGCAAATGACACAGAGTAAATAAGCTCAATTGAGGTTCATAATTTAACATCTGCAAATTCCACGAACGCACGCGAGTACGCGCTGTGATTACCTAGACTGGCATTTAATAGCAATTTTATTGGATACTGAATTAAACTCGTTATACATAGTTCTTTATGACAAACATTTTATTACTGTTTTTATGAAACAGATTATTGCCATTATTAACTTAAATGAATAATTCTTAAACCTACTATTACAATAAGCGTGTTATATATAGAATAAGATTGCGTATTATTAGGTTTCTTTTGCATTGTCATATTATTAATTTTATTTCTTTTATCATACCTATTTAAACCTATATATGAACGAGAGATTTGTGTACATCTAGTTCAGATCATCTAATTCAGAATCCAGTATCCATTCAATATCCTTTCTAAAATGATCAAGCTGAAAATGAGCACAAATGTGTTGACTACCATTGGAACTGTTATTGACGCAGTTTTAACGGGTTAAAGATATTTTTCAATTACAAATATATGTCATAAATCCGCTGGCCCAATATTAAGAAAAATATATGTATAATCAAAAAATATTTTTTATATATTGTGCTTCTTCTCGAAAAAAAATTCTGGTTAAAAAAAGATTCCTTAAATATACAATCCTTGTTCAGTTTTTATAGCATTCAAATTGCCAATAGGATACACCTTCTGTACGAAATGTTTGAAAAACCGGCGCCTTTATAACAGATAATTGTAAATATTGAACTTGATTGCAAACCCAACGTTTCAGTATAACTGAATATATTGTATTGTTAAGGTAACTGTATTATTTATTCGTAAGAAAATATTATTTTTATTAAAACAGTTTTTTATAAAGGATGTGTTTTATTTTTAAGTAAGTTTTAAAGCAAAAATAAATAACAATAATATATTGAAGCAGACAGACGTTAAATGTCTTAGTTTTGTTTTGTCAGGTAGATAAGATTTATGCTCTGCAACTCCTAGGAATTACTTTTATTATATTGTTATATGTATCTATAGCTACCAATTTTTTTTAGGTCCAAGCGATTATGTCAAAAAGAATTATCACAGTAATATCTAAAGATTTTCCCTTAAATGGAAGTGCCTTGGCTTTATATTATAAATATTGCTTTATATCATACTTCCATTTTGAAACTTCTTTTTAGTATGAACTATCTAGGCTACTAAATACTAAGTGTGCTTAAGATTAAAAAATACGAGATTAATAGTAGTAATTTAATAATAGTAATTTAACAACAGTAATTTAATAATAGTAATTTAATAATTATTATTATATTGAACTGTTATTTGGTAATGTTAAAAAAATAAAAATGTAATATTAACTAAAAAATAATCATATCCCGTATATGATATAATAGTAAATTTTTATGAAACTAATCATAACATTTATATCATTCTTATTAATATTTACAAAGTAAGTGTAAAAATCCAAAATTTTATTGCATTTGATTTTAGAACATAATAAATATTAATAAAAGAAATTTTATAACAAAACATTGTTGAGAATAATTAAACATATTATGTATAAAATTATATTTATTAATAAATATAAAATATTAAAATATTATCATGGAACTAAACTTCAAAACGTAATTATCTTTTATATTGATAAGACTTTATATTTTCTTTCTTTTCTATTTATTCAACCTTTAAGTATATAAGTATAAGTAAGCTATAAAAAAATTGCTTGCAAATTGTGCTTTTTAATCCTACTTTTATATGACTATAAAAAATTTAAAGCTTTATGTTATTAAGAATCGAATAAGAAATAAAAATATAAAAGTATTTACTTATATCCTAATAATTAAAGCTTTTATAAACGAGTTTGCTTATAAAAGCTAACATGAAAAAAGGGACGTAAAAATGTAAATAGCTTTCGGAAGTAATCATTCAATGGAAAAGAAACAGTTATGAAAGTATTTTAATAATGTATGAAGTTAGGTTTTTTTCAATTTACTTATAATTAAAACTTTTCCCTTTTAAGGTCAATTTTTTTGTTCGATGTCATACAATACCTCTATTTCCTAATATTTTTATAAATAAATATATACGTTTCTTGTAACAGAATGAAATTAATATTACTTAAAACTTTGAAAATGTACAAAGCAGTCACTATGTTGGTTAATCCAACCGACTCGATATAAACCAGGCATCTGCTGTGTACCACCTTGTCTAATTATTGGTAGCGTGCCAGCACTTCACGGTTTCACAGATCATTTATTAAACTCTTGTTGATATTAACCACATACAACAAAAAAAAATCTGCAACCAGAACGTATGGGTTTTTAAAAATAATATTATTTTGTTTGTTCAATAGTTTAAATTTATAAGGTATCATGTATCCTTCTTTATTAAAAAATATTTACATATGTATGTAAATATTTAAACCTGAAAATAAATTTCTATAATTTTCCATGTAAAGTACATGAACTTGGATGACATATAAATTATTGACTTCACTTTTTAAATGTGTCAAGGTATAGCTAAATCATGTTCCTGTTTCCTATCTCCTATTTTTTTATTATACTTTCCTTTACCGATTGATTTATGCAAGATTCGACTTTTTATATTTCGTTTTCTAAAGTTTGTAGTAAAATTGGTCTGAAAAATAAGTAAGATATAAACAATCCAATATTTATCTTGTTTCTATGTACAAATATTTTGTATTTCTCTTATAGTTTATAATATCCTATTTGGAAAGAATAATATTTGTTTTAGGTATAGACTTCATCTAATTTTTCTTCTTCATAAAATGCACTGATTGATTATTTTCATTTGATCGAAAAGATAAAGTTGAATTTCTGTTTAAAAATTATTCAACAAACATCAACTTAACATGAAACAAAAAACATAAAATGGATGGATGGAATGGACTCAAAAACTCACAATGTGCTTCGTAGTCACATTTCACTAAGAGATTATATATTCCAAGACTGTACTTTTGTGTATTTAGCTCATATAAATTAAATATAAACCATATCTTTTCTATTCGTTTAGCAATAAATACAATTACTATTTTTAGTAAATTTTGTTTGGATGATGCAAATAAGCCGTAGTACGATCTGTAGATACATATTAAAACAGACTTATTTATAATAAATAAATCCTTTAAAAAAATCCTTTAAAAAAATATATTTGCAGCTTGACAATCACTGATTAATTATTCGATTTCAATGTTCATTAAATACTGATTGACGTCAGTTATTGCAAAGCGATTAGTGTACCAACTCAGTATAGTGATACATTCACTTTGAAATGTATACTGGTTTTATATATTACTAAAACACATAATCATATTTCAAGAGACTAAATAATTTAAACATTTATATGGTATTATTGACATGGTATATTAGAAGGTTAAGATTTTATATAATATTTTTTTTATATAATAATTTATATAATAATGCAAATACAATACATGTATAAAAATGCATTTAATATAATAATGCAAATACAATATATGTAAAAAAGCAATACGATCCTTTTTTGCTTATTATTGTCAGAAGTATATATATTACTCTAATTTTTGGACGGATAATGTTACAGACTAACAGCTGGTAAGTATATAAATTTTAACACATATATAAAAGCTGTTAAGTACACTCATAAATACATTTTTTGACTACAAAAAATCATGAACAGAAGTATTTAATTTAATTTAATTTAATTTAATTTAATTTAATTTAATTTAATTTAATTTAATTTAATTTAATTTAATTTAATTTAATTTAATTTAATTTAATTTAATTTAATTTAATTTAATTTAATTTAATTTAATTTAATTTAATTTAATTTAATTTAATTTAATTTAATTTAATTTAATTTAATTTAATTTAATTTAATTTAATTTAATTTAATTTAATTTAATTTAATTTAATTTAATTTAATTTAATTTAATTTAATTTAATTTAATTTAATTTAATTTAATTTAATTTAATTTAATTTAATTTAATTTAATTTAATTTAATTTAATTTAATTTAATTTAATTTAATTTAATTTAATTTAATTTAATTTAATTTAATTTAATTTAATTTAATTTAATTTAATTTAATTTAATTTAATTTAATTTAATTTAATTTAATTTAATTTAATTTAATTTAATTTAATTTAATTTAATTTAATTTAATTTAATTTAATTTAATTTAATTTAATTTAATTTAATTTAATTTAATTTAATTTAATTTAATTTAATTTAATTTAATTTAATTTAATTTAATTTAATTTAATTTAATTTAATTTAATTTAATTTAATTTAATTTAATTTAATTTAATTTAATTTAATTTAATTTAATTTAATTTAATTTAATTTAATTTAATTTAATTTAATTTAATTTAATTTAATTTAATGTAATGTAATGTAATTTAATTTAATTTAATTTAATTTAATTTAATTTAATTTAATTTAATTTAATTTAATTTAATTTAATTTAATTTAATTTAATTTAATTTAATTTAATTTAATTTAATTTAATTTAATTTAATTTAATTTAATTTAATTTAATTTAATTTAATTTAATTTAATTTAATTTAATTTAATTTAATTTAATTTAATTTAATTTAATTTAATTTAATTTAATTTAATTTAATTTAATTTAATTTAATTTAATTTAATTTAATTTAATTTAATTTAATTTAATTTAATTTAATTTAATTTAATTTAATTTAATTTAATTTAATTTAATTTAATTTAATTTAATTTAATTTAATTTAATTTAATTTAATTTAATTTAATTTAATTTAATTTAATTTAATTTAATTTAATTTAATTTAATTTAATTTAATTTAATTTAATTTAATTTAATTTAATTTAATTTAATTTAATTTAATTTAATTTAATTTAATTTAATTTAATTTAATTTAATTTAATTTAATTTAATTTAATTTAAATCTAGTCTAGTCTAATGATTTGATTTGATTTGATTTGATCTGATCTGATCTGATCTGATCTGATCTGATTTGATTTGAACAATAAACATTATATTTTAATCAAAACGACTAAAATCTAAAAACACTAGTAAAGTTAAAATTTTAAATAGTATTAAAATATATCCCGGAATAATAACGAATGTTTTTAACTATTTGTATTTTAAAATTACAAAATGCATAATATGATATTCAATGTCAAACATTCTTATCGTTTTGCATGTTGGAAGGTCTTAAAAGGGTTGTTTTGTAAATGCTGTGATAGTACTACTATGCATGTTTTATACGAACGTGCGTGGAGGATGTCGTGACAAATATCGTTAACGTACTAATAGAGCGCCGACTGCTACATCTTAGTTTGCTGAGTTTTCCCTTTTACTAAGTCGAATATGATTTTATTTAAATATATTTCTTAATTTGATATATTTTCTTCCTTCGAATTGGACAGAACATCCTATAACCATATATATGCAGCTTTTATAGGATAGTAGTATATCTATATATGGTTTTAAATGAGTTAAGCAACTCGATAATTGTTTGTAGCAGTAGTTTTTTATTTAAATGGATATACATTCTATATAGAATTCGGCTAAAGACGCATGGTATTTAAATAAAAATAAAGCTGCGATTAATGCATATGTTACCTTGATATACTTATACATTATTAATAAATATATATGTACTTTTTTTATATTTTATAAGTACTTATTATTCATAAGTACTAAGGGAGGATTAATAATAATAATAATAATATCAGGACAAATTACACACATTGATCTAACCAAACAAACAACCAAACTAAACATTGATCATTGATTAGTAGAGAGTATACCAAGGTAGCATAATCATTAGTTCTTCTATAAAGAAGGAATAATATTGGGCCCATTAACGTACCCTAAAACCAATATAAAAGTAAAAAATCGTAACTCGAGAATTATCAAACCTATTCAATTTTTTTTATCAGGTGCTAAGAATTATTTTTCGTCTTAGATTTTTATTAGAAGGATGTCGAAGGTCGCCAAGCAATGTTATTACTTCTCCCCCCTTACCTCTACCCCCTCCTATCTTAGCATCCGAGGCATAGAGCGACTACTATAATTTTATTTGTTTTTGATTCAACATTAAATGGATTATTTTAACGTTGACGAGAAGTTAAATCAAATTGATAGTATTATCTTTTATACACTTTTGACTTGGAGATCTCGTAATTTTACAAGAAAACCGGTTAGATCGTCGTCTGAGAGAAAAATTACTTGCTGCGACCGTTGCAATAAAATTCACGTACAGAATAATTATTTTATTCATTACATCAAGTCTTTAGTTTTATGACATGAGTTGCATCCATGGTATGAGTTGGTAAATATTCTGATAACAGGTACTTTTTTCTAGATAATTAAGAATACTTATTTAGCTTTCTTTATCTTTCTTTTAAATAATATAAATTTTTATCAGAATTAGATACGTATAAAGATATGTTAAATTTTTCTGTGTTTATTTGTAATTGTGCTTTTGTGTTTTTTAAAGCTACTTACATAAATTAGGGAAAAAGTAAAACTGTACCAACTGAGGACAAAAGTATAATTATTTGACTACAACCAACTGCTCTGATAGTTTAGCTTAGCTGTGTAGCTACAAGTAGTACAAGTGTTTGTTGCCATGGATTTTGACTCATGTTTGAGTTCTATCAAACTTGTATTAATTTTATCAACATAAAGCATGACTAAATCTACCATTTCCAATTCACACATCTAGATATTATTACCTGTATTTGACTAGTGTTCCTATCCTGAAATTACTACATATTCACTACCTAAACCTACTGATTAAGGTAAAGTAATTTTCAAAGTATTTCAATTGTTAAACATTTTTCAAGTTCTGACTATAAAACGATGGATTTCGTAATTCTCGGTATATGTATACGTAATTGGACTTTATTTACAAATATTTTAGCCATATAACGATTATTGTTGATTGTTGAGTTTAAAAGTAATTTAAAAACGAACAATTATGAAGGCATTTTTTTAATCCCTTTAAATAATTAATACATTTGTTGATTGAGACTTTTATTCGACATTTCTACGTTTTATTTTTTAGTGTATTGTTATTTTCATTTCCATTTTCAAATAAATCGTTTTATACTTGCTATCAAAAAATAATAGTAAACATCTTTTATAACATGGCTATTCTTATTTAGCATCTTTTATTTTTAACCCCCGACTCAAAAAGAGAGGTTAATAAGTTAATAAGTTTGACCTGTCGATTTGTGTATCTATGTACAAGTGTGTCTGTCTGTGGCAATGTAGCAGCCAAACGCGTGCACGGATTTGATTGCGTTTTTTTAAATCGAAAGCCTGATTCGTCGAGATGGTTCTTAGCTATGTTTGGTCAAAATATAAACAATCTTCTCCAAGATAATGAGGTTTTATTGGAGCGGGTGAAAGGTTCTTATGCAATATTGATAGAAATACGTAAGCAAGTAAACATTTGTGTGTCCATAAGTTCATTTAGTGTAATAACGAAACCAATAACATGACTTTAAAAAGCAGAAAAAAATAAAAACCTCCGATACATTATGATCTCTAAAAATAATAAAAATAATATTATTTTGTACTTATTGAAGTCGTTGCGTCGGGGGACCGCTTAGTAAAGAAAGAAATTAAAATGCTAGTAAGTTACCAAGGCAAATAAAGAAATTACGATATCGATTCGTATAGTCTAAATCCTCAATGATCAACTTCGTAAAATAGACATCATCGTCAACGGACGTACAACGGTCCTTCGACGCATTGACTTCAATAAGTACATTCTAATATTATTTTTATTCTTTTTAGAAGTCTTTTTGTATCGGGGGGGTGTTTTCATTTTTTATTTTTTTTTAACTTCTTTTTAAAACTGATGCTATTATTCGTAGCACACAATAGTAATCACAATTATTGGAAACATATATATTTTCTTACAAGAGTAATAATTTCAATAAAATAATATCTCCCTAATCCGTATTGGGCATACGTTTTGGGGATTATGTATTGAGCACGTGCTGAACCAACTGACCGTGTACTCGCTTTTCTCCTACTTATTCGAATTACTATACGATCTCTCATTATGTAAATAGCATACCCAACATTAGTGATTTAATAGTAAATTTAAAACGATTGATTTAAATCATTAAAGCTTTCGTCGCAACGTTACATTTTTATCAGGATAAGTACAAAATGTGTTTTATAAGCTTATTAAATTAATTAACCCGCAATGAAAGAAAATTCAATTATTGTTATATTTTATTCAATAAAAAAATGAGAAAATCATGTTTACACTTACCACTTTCTCGTGGTAGAAATTTTATAATCCAAATTTTTTAGTGAAATAACTATAATATATCGTTAAGTTAAATAATCAAGCGGCAAAAACACATAAAAAATATTTTACCACTCCATATGATCACATCACATATATCATATCATGATCATGTAACGATGGTCTTAATATTTTATGTCTTTTTTTATTTATAGGCACTACCTAATACAATACAGTTATTTTGTGGCTTCTTGCATTTTATTGAGTAAATTAATGGTCTTTAGAATAAAAGGTACGGCGCTTATAAGCTATGTTATAAAATGTCTTTTAAAAAAATAATCAAATTCATTAAGGGTTCACAAAAAAATAATACTTTTTTTATATTTAAGGGTTCGATTAGTAGTGCCTAAATAATGCACAGAGCACGTAATAAACATATTACTAACCTATGTTAATGTACATGGTAGTCCTCAATATGAGCGTGTTTCTAACATACTCACATACGACTTACTCGCGGCAACCACTAGCATAATAATAAAATCGGAAAAATTAGAACTAATTCTGAATAATCTCACATCTTCAAATCGGTATTATTACATTTAAATTTACGGTTAAAATATGTAAGCTTAGCTTCGATGTTTATTTTTTTTATTTCTCTTTTTTGTACTTTACTAAGTGGAAAATTATAATTATTTATATATATATATATATTTTTAATTTATAGTTTCGAAAAATATTTCATATGAACTTCGTTTTTTACTTTGAAACTATAAAAGACTACGATTGGACGGCCATTGTCCTGTATAGTTTGTCGTAACATAAAGCACTTTATCGTAGCTTCTAGTTTGTAACGTCGTCGTAGCTTGTAGCATATTTGTAGACAGAGAAAGCTATTTTTTGTTAGCGAGCTCATTGCTTGTACGATGACGTCACGGCGTTATTTTTTTTTATATGGAATCGTAGACTTCAAAACCTTATATTAAAGACCCTAAAATACTAATAATTTAAAATATGCTTTAAAATTTATAATTACCATACATTACTCGAAGAGATTATGTGACATCTTTAAATCATGTTTTTGCAAAATAACATACAGTTTTATTTCTATTTAAATAAAAACATACACAAAACAAACACAAAACAAAACTTATGATCTTAAATAAATGCGTATTGAGTGTCGTTCATATTAGGTAACTATCGTACTAATATCTTAGTAGTTGTACATCTATATATTTATATGCAGGGTTAATTTACTCTTGCAGTCAGCCTCTCTCCATTAATTTCAACAAGATTTGTTCTACGACTGTTTACAAATATTGATAAATAACTCAAAAACAAAAAATCTACTTCGGTTATTTAGTGCTCTATATTTCGTAAGATTTACGAGTCCCTAAATTAGGAAAATTTCGGATTGCAGAAACACGATAACTTAATATTGAATTACCATAAGATTTAGATTAGAAACATTAGCCCGCATTTACTTCATCTTGAAGAAAGCTGATATTCTCGGATTCTTAGATTAATTGGTTATTTCCTTATCTTACAAGAAAAGGGCATTATTGCTTATGCAGTTTTGTTAACAAGATTTTAAAACGATATTTAACAAAGCTTATAAGACTTTGGAAACAGTAAAATGTTTTGCGTCTGCATTAATTTATTAAGGATTTAATATTTATTAATCGATTGAATGGTAAACATTTAAAAAAAAAGCAAATATATTGTTATAATTAACAATTAAGGTAGTGCCGCGGTATGAATAAGAAATAGCGAAATGAGTCACGCAATAGACTGTTTCGATCTGTTTGTTTATAAGCTTCTCCTGAACACTGTTGGCTTTCTAAAGATTGTAGATAACAATAAAATACAGTTTTGTGACTAGTTAATTATTGTTGAGAGAGTTAATGCCTGGGAGATTTAAATTCGAATTCAGATAGTTGTCCATTAAGATAGGACATTAAAAATGTGTTTAAAAACATTTTAACACATCTTTTTCGTAGCTCTATAAAGCGTAGTAGGTAATCCTGTTATAATAATAATGAAACTATCATAATGAAAAATAAATATATAAATCCTCTTACTCTATTAAATAATAACTAAACATTTATTAAGTAAACATAAGATATAGGAGGTAACTTTTAAGATTTAATAATATGATTATGTCATCATTAAACCCCTTTTTACCAGTAAAGCACCCTTTTAAGTAGTACCGTCGTAATCGTTACTTTTGCAATATCAGTGCAGCAACATACAAAAAAAAACGATCAAATGTTAGAAGCCCACGAAATTTATTTTATGATAATAGTCCTTTGTTTTATAAATGACAATTATAATTGAACAAATAATTTTACTTAAAGTTTTCAATACTTTTGGACTCATATTTAACAATAATTGCTTTAAGCATCTATGTTTACAAATTGTTTACAATATAAAAGCCTCGTCCTCTAGGCAAACAAATTTTTTGATTATATCTCTGTAAATATTATATTTTTACCCAGGCTCACCAGAAATATTGATTAGTATTTTTTTTAACATCGTATTTAATACTATTATTTACGCTTTTATTTTGGTCCGTAATACAGTAATATTGGGGATCAGGTCGTTGTTACAGCGGGTTGTGATTAAACTTCATTCCCATATTTTCTAGATAAAGATTACGAGTTTATATAGATACTATACTTTCTACCTAAACAATATAATTAAAAATAAAGGTATGAAAAAGGAATACTAATTTCCATATTTTCTACTTACACTAGCTAACACTAGTTATTTTTTTTCAAGATGCTGCTGTGAATGCTAAAAGTATAAACAGTGTTTATATATTAAATTGTAAAACAGCATGTATTCCCCCGAATATATATAGATATAATATATACAGATTATTAAGTTTTCAGACTGAAATTTTATATTAAGAATAAAATAATTATATTGTTTTTACTGATTTGCATTCAGATAAGCCTAAACACACTGCCTTACCATCACCGAATATAAATATGATTTTCAACCCTGATTATCTTGAACACTTACGAATACAATTTCTATTACAGAGTAATGATGTATGCTGATCATCAATATGATCTTTTAAATTTAAGTGGTTAATCGATTGAAATTATTAATAATATACAGTAATCTCTGGTCCTATATCTAATATGAATTATAGTTTAATACTTTTTACAATTAAGTAGTATTTTGTTATTTTATATTATTTCATTTATTGAGCTTTTTATATAAACCTAAAAAATAATGTTATTTTATTTATTTTTATTTACTAAATCATGAAATTCTACTAGTAAATAATTTTATATCGAAAAACATTATTTTATATGCAGGCTTAAAAAGATTTGTAAAAAAAAAGTTTTTCTTATTTTTGTCATACAATATGTTGCAATTAAAATTTAATCCATCACCAATGAATGTTCGCAATGAATTTTTTTTCTGCGTCAGTCTCCTCTGCAATATTGCATGCCGTGTGTGACAGAACTAGGTAGTAATTGAAACGCCGACTACCAACTGTCTCACGTGGACTGAATAATGATTCCATTATTTTCACCTACTAGTTCTGTGCTGGCATCAGCTAATGTTATTAGCCAATTTACTTTTCTTTGTTAACGAACCTATTGATTGAATTCTTGCAGAGATTTAATCAATCCTTGGATAGTATATGTGAAAGATACGAAAATAAAAATCAATTACGTGGTTTGTAAATTAGTATCGGGTCCCTTTTAATGAGGATGATATTTGTATTTTGAAAAATAATGCTTTTGTTGTGGCCCTGGTAATGAGCTTTCGATGTTATGATTTATATTTTTTCTATTATGAAAATGTTTAATATAACTATGATAAGTAAAAAAAATATTTGAAATTAATATTTAAACCGTTCCTATCATCATCGAGTCTTAAAAAGCTGTTATTGTAAAGAACAGGTTATTTGATTATACCCTTATCGAACAAAGGCTTTCAAGCCGGCTGATGTATTATACCAATAAAGAAGAACCATACGTTATTTTATACTTTTATTTAGCAAAAACTTTAAAATCTTTATTGTATTTCGTAGTTCTTTTTTCTTTTACTTTATATTAAACCTATATGATATTTATCTTATAAAAATGAAACTCATTCCAATAATATTTTTAAAGAAATTATACTACAAAAGTATTTGGTTAAGAAATAAGTACCTACATTAGGAATTTTTAGCAATTAAAAACATATTAACGTACGTATTAACGTAAAACCGTACTTATTATTCAGTTTTTAGTTTTCAGTCTTGTAGAGTAACTTCAGGTTAATTTGTCCTTATGTCATATGTCTATAACTTAATACAAATAATGTATAAAACTATAAATGTTTTATACATGATAAGTTTTATTTAAGATCATAAGTTTTGTTTTGTGTTTGTTTTGTAATATATTGAAATAATACTCGTTACATGATAATTCTATATTTCTTAAATAAGATAGATAAAACAATATCCTTTTGATCTTTTACTCTATAGAAAAAAAATAATCTAGTAAAATTAAAAATAATTATAGCTGGCAGTCAAACCTTATACTCTATCAACTGAGCTACCGTATTTGATCTAGCACTGAATATATTTTCTTTTTAAAGACGAAGGAAACAAATTTTCAAAGAGATTTTTGAAATCCCTCGAGAGATATTAAAATATAGTTTTGTTAAAATTACAACTAAAGCCACTGATAGTAAACCTATTGCATCTAATAAAACAAAATCAGAGGCTTCTTGCTTGTATATTAATATATTGCTACTATTAACTATTACAAATTTATTTAGCAAAAATTTTAACCTTCGATCTGAATAAGTGTTTTGATTTTCAAATTAATTCTTTAAAATTAAAAATATTAAAATATATAAAATCAGAAGTGACGTCACATAACATTATCTGTACTTATTATTATTTAATATGTAGGCCAGTACATGTGACCATACTTGGTAGACACAATTGGAAATAGTATTTTTTTATAACTGAAAAAAATAAATATATAAAATACTGGTAGCAAACAATAACTTCAATGATCGATATCTCCGCAACTAATTGATGTATCGAAAAAGTCTGTAAATAAATTTTGTAAAAAATAATAACATCAATAATGTAATATAAAATAAATAATATATAAAATGATTTTACGTGACAACGTCTTCATCGTCCTATCCTCAACAAAATCACTCAAATTATTAAAATATTGTGCAATTTAATAATATTCATATCAATAAATATTCTACCGAGAAAAAGACGTGGTCACGTAAATCTTCGCCCGTAAAACCGACCTTACAGGCAACCATATTTTTTATACAGAGTATTATTGAATTACCCAATGTGTTAAAAGTAGTAGTTGATCAGTTATTATTTATTATAGAGTTATCACAACGACCACGCAAAAGTTTTTGTATAACTTTGTTGTTTTATTTATAAGTATCAATAAGGATGTAGTAAACGAAAGTATAATGTCTCAGCAACAGTAAATATATACATATACATTTAGCGGCAGCCGCAAATTAGTAAATAAATAAATACATAAAATAACATATTGAGAAAAAAGTATGATATTTCATGATATTTTCTGATGCATTAATGTTAGTCTTTAATAGTGGAGAGGAGTGGAGATGAGAGAGGTTATTAAGGAGTATGCTTAATTTAATGTAGGTACGTAAAATGTTGTTTTTGTAATACCTATTAGTGCGTAGTTAGTTAAAAAAATGCTTTTTTAGGTTGTATATCGATAACAGGAATTAAATAAGAATGCTTTCAAAGATAAATTTCCTGTGCCTTATAGAGATAATCATTTGGTTATCGGGTAAGCATTATTTTCCTAGTTTAGACTATCACCGACTACCATAATTTATTAATTAAAGCGGATTTAATCCATAAAACCGCGTTTATAACCCTTGATAACCTCTATGAATATTGAAGGGTATCATTTGCTTTAGTCAATGCTCCGTCAATATTCATGAAGTAATGCAAAACTTAGTAAAACTTGTAGGTAGTAAATAGTGATGAATAGTGATCTTTATGGATGACATATAAATCTCAATTTTTAGGCGTATCGGATGGCTTAAAATGTTAAGACAATATGCTTTCCCAATTGTGAAAATCGGATGTAAAATTAAACCTTAAAAGTGTTCATTTCTTAAAACAAAAGCAATAATTATTTATATCAATTGCGACAGTATTCATGTTATGCAGTTTAGTAAAAAAATTGCAATCAAAGCGAAACCTTTTATCGATTTCACAGAAAAGTTATGAATGGATAAGGGTTAGTCAACACGGTGATTTTAATAATACGTTTTAAAGAGCTTTATATGATTTATTTTTAACGTGTAAGATATATATCAACGCAAGTAGCTGTAAGCAGATTATTAGAAAATATTTATCACAATTATGAATTTGGGACTCCTCCTCCTGGGAAGTTAGTTCCTGTTTGGTATGGTGGTGGCTTGCTATAAATATTTTCAATATTCGAAAAACTAACTTTCAATAATAATAGAAACGACAAAAACAAAACCTAATCGGTCGTTCCTAACTCATAATTTCTCGAGAATGCAAGCAAGAAAACGGTATATTCAAATTGACACTCTACTTTTTAGAGTTTTAAAAGCAATAGGTACGGTCTGAAAATAAGAACCTATTTTCCAATACTTAACACATACATGCGGAATATATATACGGAAAGGCGAGATGTAGGTATACATCCGTGAACAGGATTGCTGCAAAGTTTTAAGGTAATTTAGATGGTTACTTGGATATGACGACGGCCGGGACTGCATTTTGGAACTACGAATATGATATTTTTCTAGTTTCACCTGAAAGGGTTTTTGCCCGGAATTTCTGGATGCCTGGAACATAATACGTTAATATCGGAAAGCCTTAAAGATGCTAGAACTAGCGAGAGACAAATTACGGTTTGTTGGATAGACTTAGAAAACGCCTTTGGGTCGGTACGACATGAACTAATGATGTTCGCGCTTAAATGGTATAACTTTCCTACGGTAGTTCGCGACATTATTGCATCATATTATTCAAAATTAAAATTCTCTATAATTTTTAATGAAAACCATTTAAAACCATTTAATTATAACGTTGGTTTATTTCAGGGCTGTTGTATTTCTCCTATTATATTTAATATAGTTATTAATATTTTAATAGACAAATTAATTAGAAATGAAAAAAAGTGGGGCTATCGGTTTAAGTTCAACAACAAATACACAGAATCCATACTAGCTTTTGCAGATGATCTCGCGATACTGATACGTAATCCGAAACAATGTCAGGTACTTTTAAATGTAGTTGAGGATTTCTGTACGTGGACCGGCGGATTGAGGACAAAACCAAGTAAATGTTTTAGTCTGTGTCTGGGTAGACGGAATACCAAATATACCTCTTACGATCCGGGTCTTATAATAGGCGGTCAGTGCGTTAGTACGGTTACGGAAGCGGCTCCGTTTAAATTTTTAGGTAAAAAAATCGATTACCAAGGCCGTACTCCATCGTTGGATGTAATAGTCGATAGCTTTTTAAACGATCTCAAAAAGGTAGACAACCAACCAATAAGTAACGTCAAAAAAGCTTGGATTTACGATAATTATTTAACATCACGTCTAAATTGGCCTTTCCTCGTGTATGATATAAATAAAACCCTTTTGTCAAAGTTAGATGCAAGCGTCATAAAGACATTGAAGTTATGGCTCGGGTTAGCGCACTCAGCGGACTCTTCAACCTTATTTAGAAACCGAAACAACTTTAGATTAAAATTAAAGAAACCATCGGAGCTCTACAAACATCTAAGAGTTACCAAAAGACATATCGTCGGAAAATCTAAAGATGATACTGTAACTTCTCTCCCAAAAGACAAAGTTGCCTCAGAGCTCGAGTCACGACTTCAATTCCATAAAAAATTTATGATAGGTGCTCAAACAAATAAAGTAGGGCTGGGATCAAGTAGGAAGGTTCAAGACATAGACATAACAAAATCTTTTATTCGACAAGACGAAAACGATAATTACCGACTCCACGCGATGAGCCTAGAAATTCAAAATGAATGGGTGACCATAGGAGATTTTTGTATTCCACTAGCTTTGAAGTGGCGCACCTTAATTTATGATTAGTCCCCAGCATTATTAAAATTCTATCTTAATGCATTCCAAATGACTCTCCCAGATCAAAGTAATTTAGTAAGATGGGGCAAAGCCACCGAAAAGTCTTGCAACATCTGTGGGGAGGCAATAGGAACCGCGAAACACCTATTAGTAGGGTGTAGGGTACTTCTAGATAAAGGTCAATACTCGCGTCGCCACGACAAGGTATTAGAAATCATACGGGAAGCGGTTAGTCTTTCAGTAGCAAGAGCGCGGAAGGGTATAACAACCACCAAACGATCTATAGAATTCGTAAAAGAAGGCTCCTCCAAAAAATCAAAAGCGAAGCCTTATTCAATATTAGGCGCGGCTCCTGATTGGATTCTCATGATGGACACGTATGAAAAGCATTACAAAATCCCTGGGGATGTTGGTGTTTCGTCATCCAGACCGGACTTATTCCTGTATTCGAAACATCTGAGGCGCGTGATACTTGTGGAGCTTACTGTTCCTTGGGAAACAAACATCCAGAGGGATCACACATTCAAGCTCAATAAGTATTACGAACTAACCAACGAACTGATCAGGAATAAATTTATAGTTAGTTTGTACGCGGTAGAAGTGGGAGCGAGAGGTATAACAGCAAAATCTCTCTATAGCCTACTTAAAGATCTTGGCCTTTCTAGAACAAGCATCGGTTCATTTCTAGAACGTACTTCAAAGGCGGCATTAGTAGGCTCTTTCCAAATTTGGTTAGGTAGGGAGAGGAGTGTGGAGGGTGAAGGTGAGCGTTTTTGCGCATAATAAAGGGGCCCCTTAAACCTACTCCTGGGTCGCAAGTCCCAGGCACTGCTTGCACTCCTCTCCTTGCAACGCGATGGGCCCGGCACCCGCACGGTGAATCCATGGATTGCTAAGAAGCTTCGTCTCGTCTATGAATCAATCTATTTAGATGGTTAATTAAAATATAATAATACCACTAAACCTTCATCTCTTACGAAATACCGGAACATGTAAGAAAAGCCTCAACTCGTGAGTCGTTCAAGCGCCGAGTGGAAGAACTTTATCTCAAATAATTAATATAATTTATATTTATGTATCAATATATGTCATAAGTACTATATATCATATGTATTATAATCGTATATATTATATATCTCATAATAGCTAGAAAAATTGTATAGTATTAATTATCCTTACGCGTTAATATATTTATTTGTATCCGTATTTTTATAATAATTATATATTTTATTATTATTTATTTTTTTCTTAAAATTTTGTTGTGCTTTTCTGTTGTTTTTATTATTATTATTATTTTTGCACGCCTACCACAACCTCTCCTGTACTTCCTAAGGTTGTCTGGTAGAGAATGTCTGAGTGGCATTAAGCCCGCCTTTTGTACATTTTTTTTTAATCTTGTGCAATAAAGAATTAAATAAATAAATAAATAAATCATACAGAGTATAATTGTATATACATTTACAAGTAACACATACATCTTATAATACATTTATGTATATCTTATAATATTAAATACAGGGTTATTTGTAATTAGTTGAGCACCTTTTGCTGGCAGCCCCTCTACATCAATCCTATCAACATTTGTTCTACGACTTTTTAAAATTAATAGATTTAAAAATTTAGTTTTTCCCATACCAAATTTAATTATTGCCTCTGAACGTGCATTAAACTTGAGCAAAGAAAGGCCACGCAACTTGTCAAAATATGTGTCAAGGCCACGCGCATCGGGGCGCGGGGTGGCGGGGTGACGCAGCGGCGGCTATGCACGTTAGAACTTGATCATTTTCTAAGGTGTAATAAAAAGTAGCATCATTTTCCACTTTTATTTATTAAAATATTTTCTACAATAGTCGAAACACTTATTTTTGTATAATAACATTTTTACAAAATAAGCATTTATTATCTAATTACAATATTTACACCTATTAAAAAGAAATAAATTAATTGAAATATTGTCTAACTGTTTAAGAATCTAATGAAAAAAAAATCTCCAATAGACGTTGTCCACAAGTTGAATGTCTCAATATTTTTGTTTGGTTTATGAAATAAGGGCACTGTAACTTTTTCTGATCCTGCAAATATTTACGTTATTATTAAAAAGTTTCCCACCTTGTAATAAGAACTACTTTTCTATGTTTAGAAAATTTGTAATACTTGATTCCATCTATATTATTTATATTCACTAAAATTACTATCACTTTAAAATGTATGCAACTAGTTTGATCCCAAAATTATTTTGAATAGTAATTAATATAGCGTATTTTCTTTGAGAATTCGATAAATATTATTTTTACAAAACAATAACAATAACTTCTCTTTAACTTACTTTATACATATCTTTTTATCTCGTTTGTTAATATTTATATCATTACAATAAAACAATAGGTTACTTACGAATTTCTTTACGAAGTTCCTAGAAATTGCAGTCAGTCACAAATAGAAGCGTCGGTATACAGAAACAATCCAGGTAGTTAATATAAAATATCAGTAATACTACACACTTTCGTCACCATAAATCTCACGAGACAAATGAAATATCAATTATCAAATAACAAAGATAATAGTATCAAATTACAAATTACAATAACTTTGAAGTTTGGACACTTGGTACTGACACCAACTGTTGGTGTTACCCTTAATTAAAAACATCACCGTAAAATAGTAACATTATTTAAAATGGCTCCATCTTGTGATCCAAAGCATAAACTTCATTCAGATATCCGACAAAATAAAATATTAAGAAACACCAGGAGGAATAATAGGAAGTTTATTTAAATTATAAGTTTAATATTTGAGCTTATTTTTTATTATTAAGTTATAACACCATGCTCGGTCCATGGTGTTAAAACATTGAATGAAGTTTTTTTTGAGATCAAAGATGGAGCTATTTTAAATATTGTTATTTAATATTTTACAGTGATGTTTTTTAATTAATGGTAACACTAATTCTCCAAAATTATTGTAATTTGACATTATGATTTTTGACAATGTGCGCAAAGCCTGCTATTGAATATTTCGGTGGTGGTTGGTGAACAGTTAATTTTTAGGTGTGGTCTTTGTGTTGGATGCGAAGGGGACTACTTTGAACGGTATGTGCGTGATGTCCACCGGCATCCGCGAGATTTTAATTTAAGAGGTAATTTGTAATTATTTTTTTCATATTACCTAAGTAACTGTAAATGAGACATTGAATTATTGTAAATGATTTGATTATTGTAAATTATTAGCTGATTCCACTTTTTAAATACGCCTGCATTAAACAATAAAAGTTTGGTTTAGTAACTTTTTAAAGGAATAATGTAGCCAGTCCTAAGCCTGATTAAGTATGAAGGGAAAGTGGATTCAGAGTGTGATCGAGTGCTTAGTAGGTAGGTATCGCGACGTTCTTTGGTCTTAGCAAACTTACTTCTTTAAATTCAGAAATTGAGGTGAAATGTAATAATCTGAGTAAATTGTAAGATGTTATTAATTTCCTAGTAAATTTAATTTCAATTTGACCGGCTAAGAAAAAACGCGGGGAAAATGTAGTAGGTATTGTACATTCGGGTATAAAATTGTTTAATTGAAAATAATAAAACTATCTTAGACACAATATTATTACAATATTATTCGACATAAAACAAAAAAAACGTTATTAGTATGAAACACATAAGTACCATAAAAACAGACAAATGTACACAATCCACTTTAAAAATAATAACTTTAGGCTTCTTAACATGTTGGATCGTCACAAATAAAATTATTCTTCATAAATTCTTATTCATGTTGTAATCTTGAATTTATTTATTAGTTTTAATAGCAAGTCCATAAAATCGTATTGTCCAGTATGTAATTACAATTCATTATTTAATTATAAAACTCTAATCCGATAATTTTATTTTTTGGTTAATGTAAATTGTGTTTTGTAATCCACATACTTGTCATTTTGATTATTTAGTATTTCCATAGCAACATGGCGTAAAAGAGATGAAACTATACGAAAAAAGCTGGCGCGCGCATTTAACAGTTTCTGACTTTCGCTAGACTGCCGCGACCTATACTTTAGATTGCTTACAAAATACAGAGTAATAAATAATCGAGGGAGCAAAAATTTTTTTGTTTTGTTTATTCTGAGTTATTTATCAAGATTTTTTAAAAGTTGTAGAACAAATGTTGTTGGGATTGATGTAGAGAGGCTGCCTGCAAAAGGTGCTCAACTAATTAAAAATAACCCTGTATAGTTTACTCATTTATAATATCGCAGCACAAAATTGTTAAAAGTTTTGTTTTTTCAAAATGATTATTGTTCTAGACTGTTTATAACAGTAATTAATCTAAATTAACTTAATAATTAAGCTGTCTGGCTTTGATTTTGTGTTATTATAAATGTAGATTTTTTACTATTCAAAATACTTATTGTTTTATTTAACTTTATTAATGTAATTACATATAACCATTTACAATTATAAAACACAGGAAAACTTTTTCTATAAAAGTGTGTATTTTGTGGAGCGAGGGTTACCTTACCGTAACACAGTTGCGAATAGCACGGTAGGTAAAGAATTCTTTTATATTTTTTATCTGTTTACCGCCAACTACCAGTTTAATTAAGACAGTGTTGCGAATGTATTGTTTACGTAAATTAGTTGTTCATTATTTGTATAACAATATTATTATAAATTTGTTTAAGGTGTTAACTTTTAAATTTAGTTTATTTCACTTATCGATTACTGATCCATGTTTGTAAAGAAATAGGTTTATTAAATATTCTCTTAAACGTATTTGTATTTTAAAAATAAAATATGCTTAAAAATTCCAAATAAGTTTATTGTATCTTGTACATTTAAATAAATATGTAATGTAATTAATTATATGTTGGATGTTATAGCATCCAGGTTGTAGATGCTTATTGGTAAAATAAATTATTATTATTATTATGCAATAAAGAACTCCAAATAAACAGTGCTCAGAAGAAGGTTAACGAATAACTAAATTGAAACTTAATGTTGCGTGACTCTGGCCATCGCTATTTCTTATTCATCATAGCATTCTACCTTAATTACCAATTATACCATTTATGTACCTCACCAAA
The DNA here is from genome assembly GCA_959347355.1 of Napeogenes inachia. Classification (NCBI taxonomy): domain Eukaryota; kingdom Metazoa; phylum Arthropoda; class Insecta; order Lepidoptera; family Nymphalidae; genus Napeogenes; species Napeogenes inachia. Next base: position 15,197,637 of record OY365791.1, on the reverse strand, counting down.
AAATAAACAAGCCGATTATCAGACCGCCACGTAAACTAGAAAACGTTTTGCAATCTCTTGTCTTGTCTCAAATGGTAATTGGAAAAAAGCCAGCACTTCACCGCTGCTACTGACCGTTTATAAGCTCACTTGAATAAAAACCGCAATCTACAAGTTTTCACCGGTATTATGCCGTTCATTTTATAACAGTGAATTTGTTATTGACAATTTCATTTATAGATTTTGTTAAAATAACTCATTCCATTACAAGAATATTTTAATTTTACGATTCTTTAAATCCCAACTCCTTAAAGCTTGCTACCACACTATAATATGAATACCTGTTTGTAAACAGAACTTTTAACTGCATATGGAACAGCTGTCATTTTTCTTGTGTAATGAAATGCTTTAATAAAATTTAGGGTTAGACATGACCGAACTGTAATTTTCATTTTAGAGTAGATACGTATTAAAATATTTTTAATTAAAGCATTCAAGACAATCGCATGACATTTCATAATGACATAAAATCTAATTACTAAGAAATTTAAGTCATTTTTACGTAAAATTAAACAGGTTATAAAATGAAACGTTTCGGTTGACACTGACTAAATAAACCTAATAACGGAGGTAATTTGACGTCCACAGAGTCAGAGCACGCACGCGACTAGCGCTATGATTACTTCACGAATGAAAATAAATAGTGCACTACAATTTTCTCCCGTATTTAAATAATACTGATAGGGACACTTTAAGACAAAGAAACTGCTTAGCCCAGATTGATGTGGTTAAATACAGTAAATTAGATAATAATTAAATATGTCTTTATTTTGCGACTAGCACGAGCTACAGAATAATCTGTAGCTCGTGCTAGCTCGCGTGTAGCTCGCGCTAGTGGATAAAGTATAAACTTTATCCACTAGCGCGATCATTGTTATGGCTTAATGTGTACAATGACTTGTGATTAGTTCACAATTTTAATAAAACATTGATCACTTTCATCAATCATATCCTTGAATAATTAAAAACACATTTTATTGTTACTGGAAGACAGAAATGTGAGGAATATAAATAACGTAAATTTTCCGTGTTATTTAAAAAAAACGGAATTTACAGTACTTATTTTAAATATTTCAGATAATTTAATAACAGTAGATAATCCAGAGAACACAACATGAAAACTAATTTAATAAAACTATAATACAAAGTGTATATAAAACTAGTTAAGATACCTACTCAACGATAGTTTCTCTAAAAACTAACACCTTCAGTTACTGTACAAACCTACAGCGCTCCCGCTCTTAAATGATTATGACACAATGATCTATGAACTGACACTTATGTTCCTATTTACAACAATAGATCCCCCATCTACTTAGGAATACCTTAAATTCCTGACAATATTATCTTCTTCTGTGGACATTTATTGTCCTAATTATGTATCCTGTAACAGTTTAAGAAAATATTTAGAAACATTTTTATACTCTTTTACTTGGAAAGCTCTGAATTATCATGGAAATTTTGTAGCACTTTATTTTTCTCCTTCTTCCGTTTTTATGTCTAGTTCCATTTAGTCAATCTTTTCTATTATATTATCGTGACGTTTGCTAACTGTACTAGAACAAAATCACTTGATTTAATTAATTAATTCCATAGATATTGAATAGAAAAACAGTCATTAAAGGAAGGAAAGGAAGTGGATTTTGGCTTTTGACTTTATAGAGATATTTTTTCTCACTATTTAATTAAAATTAATAAAAAGTTTTTTTTCACGTTAGTTTTTCTTTAAAGCAACCTATAGAGAAGTTGTTTTATGATGACAACGCTAAAATAATTTTTGGGTATTTTTCTGCTTAGTAGTGAGACGACAAGAGAAAATTGTTATATTTATTAAAATCATAAAACGTACAAATGGTCACGACAACCATTTGAGATATTATATATAAAATAAAAGTGCAAAGTCAAAGCGTTTAACCCAACCATAACAAGAGCTTCTAAAAACATAAGTTACAACGTACTTCATGTTTATGCTTACGTAGTAAATATTAAAAGCACATGTCTTTTTGTATCGTTTTAATAATTACCCATAAAATGTTACCCATGAACCTTTAGGCAGGGACAAACCATGTAATATCCACATAACTTGTACTCTCTTCTATTAAAATTATAGAGAAATATGAATCATCTGTTCATGTATTTAGCGTATCGAGATAACTCACGTTAGTTAAATAACTAGTCTTCTCTTTACTACAGTACTCTCAGCTGATATTCTTATCCGATTTTTATACCACTTAATTCAATTAATTTAATTTAGTTCGTTTATAATTTCAATCTACTTAAATTTCAATCCACTGTTCCTACTATGGCTTTTCTTGTAACCTGTATATATCCAAAAATCTAAAATAAAACTGAAAACTTGTAAATTTCAAATATCTATTAATAGAACGTAATATATTTATGACTTTTGCTGATTTTTATAAGGATTCCTTTTAAAATTGTAAAATGTAAAAAAAAATCTAATTAAAAAACTGAAACCTCGGAAACTATTCAAATCCTTGATTAGGCAACGGTGTACAGACAGAACACAATATGAAATAAATGTTTAAACCAGGAACAACCAATAGTATGATGGAATTGACAGCGAAATTATATCAGACCGCGGTGTAATTACCATCTATCTTTATATTTTTTTTAATTATTTATAATTTTTTCGTCTAATTATAGATAAAAAGATAAAAAATCTTAGCAGCTCCTAAGCCTAAGTGGATTGTAGTCGGATTGTCACATTACACACTGATTGGTGGTTATTTAATGACAAATTTCCTAAAACGACAACTATGAAATGTAGTTATAGCCCTGTATATGAATAATGTATGTAATAATAATGATATATATCTAGACTTTTAACTTTTTTGCCCTAAAAAATTATTTACCTATACCCTGTTATAATATTTTAACATGATATAAGGTTTTATGTAAAAGCATTTAGTAAATTGGGCTGAACACAGTAATAAATCAATGCCAATTACGTCAGTCAATTAGTATTTAGTAATCACTGCAATCCAATAATCAATGATTGGTTTCGTGGTTGCTACAATTAGTATTGTAGCATGCGATTGTGGGTATTGTACAAATATGTTCAAGACAATATTCTTCTCTTTAGCATCGTTACGAACGTTACCTTTTAGTCGATATTATCAAATTCTATCATCAGCTTATTGCCATTAAATAACGGTTAAAGTCTGAATCTAGAACAGTATCTCTGTTTTAATTTGACATTTCGCTAATTATTGTTATTATTATATAGCCCAAAAGTTTTAATAAACGTATATGAATAATAATATATAAATAAATCGTTTCCTCCATTATATTAAACATGGCATATAAACATTGAATTACAATGAGACCAATAGAGACATGTTAAAGAATCTCCTACAATATTTGCCATGTATTAAACAACCTATTTTCTGTATTCGAAAAAATTCTTAAGTATTCGTCCCCAATGACGTCACAACTACATTATAATATAAAGTGTACATCAAATATGAAGCTCACATATAAATTTCGTGACGTTCCGTGACATGTTTATTAAAGAATGAGATTTGTACTACGATATATCTTGTATGTTAACTAAATATCTAGCTGTGTCAGCTGAAAAAATTATTGCATAAAGTAAATGAAGTGAAAAGATCAATAAGAAAATACTATTTTTGAAGCAAAATATGAGCCATAAACTTATATAATATTTTGTAATAAGGATTAGGTAGCAATATAAATGAATGAATTTTAAACACGAAAAAGTAGGAATCTTCTATTGACAGTCTGAGCAATTACAATCTACAGCCCAAAGAGAAAAACTACGAAGAGTCCATTAATTTGGTCAGTTAAGGTTTAACGGCTGTGGTTAAGTGAGTCTACTATGTAGAACTGATATGAATACAATATATTTTAGAAGTGCTGTTAAATATAGTAATGTTATATTGTGATTTAAATATTTAATTTCAACCATACGCTGAGAAAATATACATTTAGAAACAAAATATTGGAGTATCGGTTTATTTTTTATTTTATATTTATGTAAATTAATGGGTACATTACTTCGTAGGAATTGGTTATACTAAAAGCAAATTATCTAACTATTTATTACAATTGAGTAATATTTTGTTACCTGATGATTCATTGGTTGAGCTTTTTATTTTAACCAAAAAGTTAAAAGTATTTTATTTATTTTTACAAATTGTTTATAAAAAATCGTATTTCTATCAGCTTCCACGTTTCAACCGATAAATATTTTTTTAATAAAAATATATATTTTTGAAAGCACAAAAAATATTGCCTATTGTTTGTGATAAAAATCAGAAAGTACATTTAATTCAATACACTGCCACGAACACAACGGATAAAATTTATCTGTGTCATTCTCCTCCCCAATACTCCTGCCTGTGTGACAGAACTAGGTAACAATTTAAACGACAACTACCCACTGTTTCACGTGAGCAGAATAATGATTTCATTATCTACACCTACTTCTATCATGGAATCAGCTAATATAATTAAACAATTTCCTTTTTTCGAAACATAGTTATTGGTTGTTTTCTAGTAGAGATTGTTATGATAAAGAAATGAATATTATATACATTTTATATATATATCTTTTGTTTTAAAAAGTCTTTAATAAAAATAAATAACAAGGTTTCTAAATTAATCTAAGTTGCTTTTTATTTTGATATTATTAGTATTTAAAAAAATATAATGTTCTGTTGTGGCCCTGCTACGCCTCGTATGTTATGATAAATTTTGACATATAATTGTCTGCTTCACAAATAAATTATGTACTATAAGATGCTCATTAGTTGGAAGGTTGTGTAATCGCTCAAGGCAGTTATTAACAGTATAGTTGGCAATTAGGGATGGATGTTGAATAAAGGAACTAGTTAACCGACCTGTGATCTGTCAACACTGAAGACACTAATTTGAAAAATGGCCCCAATGTGACAATCATCTAAACATGACGACGAGAATCTTAATTAATTATCTTAATCAATAAGAAAAAGCCTTTTAACAATATTTTCGCTTTTTTGATTCATCCATCAATTTAGGTCAAAATTATATTTATTAATCTCGGAAAGAACTTTTTTTTATATGCCTACCTACAATTTCAAAGGAAACGTTTCTTTTTGCATAATGTATGTAATTAAATTTTAAAGAAATAATTAAGTTAAAGATCAAGAATATAAATTTTTGTATTTAAACTTTCGTGAAACACGATGATTATTAAATATGTATATTTACCCGGCTATAATCACGTAATTTTTATTATTCTTTGCCCGACTAGTTTCGAACCCATTCGGGGTTCCTATACATGAGCTCGAAGCATGGCGGACTCGCGGCGTGAACTGCGTGCAGCAGTTCACTGAGCGCGTCGCGACGGTGGTGGTGAGGGTGGGGGGGAAAATGTGGTCTCGTCTTCAGAGGTTTCTTGCAATTCTTTGTTACTCGTCGTTATTAAATGTATGTTTGTAAATAAATTTTTGTAGCGCTAATTACCCGTACCCAGGCCTTAGTTAACATCCAACCGCTAACCCTATTGAAATTCGGTAGACGGCAGATTTCAATGGCTTCACGTAATTTACGCGATACTAAAAAAAAATCCCTTGCTAAAACTGACGCTTTGTCGGAACGTATGTGTTCAGTGATTCTTATATTTACGTTTCGACGAGTTTTCCCTACGTAACACTTACCGCAATCACAAGGAATCTTATATACACCCGGGACGTCTAATTTAGTTTTATAAAATTAAAATATATAGATAGGTGGACCGTAACATTGAGCGTAACTTACAATGTGCACGAAAGATCGTCTTAATATTATATTTACGGCGTACTTCGTACACTCCATAAAGATGTTTGGTACCACGGGAGCAATAGGAGGACCCATAGCTACCCCATCAATTTGTAAGAACAAATCCCCACCCCATACAAAATAAGCACTTTCCCAACAAAACTTTATTAGTGTTTTTAAAGATAGTTCTAAAATGTTTTGAGCAATGTTGTGTATAATATCAATAGCCTCACATACATTAGTACAGTACACATATGTTAGTAAATAGCGACACTATATTAAAACTGACCATGATTTCGTTGTCTTTTATTATAATATCACTAATGAGTTGTACAAAGAGTCGCGAATCTTTTGCGTAAGTTTCAGTTTTGCCTGTAAATGGTTTCAGAGTAGTTGCTAAATAACGAGCTACCTTGTGTGTAGGATTCTATCTGGTCTTTATTATTAAGCGCCTGTAACAGTTTTGTTAGTTTGTAATTAGTCGGGCAAATACCGATTAAAATTACATGGTTATAACCGTTTAAATATATATATTTAAGAATCTCAATTACTTACATTTTTTAAGAAAATCGTAAGATTGGATTGTTTTCTGTATTAAAATAATCTTAACTTCGATCTCTAATTAAATTTACTTGAGATTAAAGTAAAATTAAAGTAGAAGCTATTAGATTTCAATCTTGTGATCTTATCACTATACCAATCTCACTCTTTCATAAAATATATCGCTTGTACGGAGCATCGCGTAATTTACATGTGTGAGTCATATTGCATATACACTCTACATTATTACTTCGCGCAGATCTTATGGGACAAATAGTTTAGAATTGTTATCAAATTCCGAGCACAAATCGTATCATTTATAAGCATCTAAAATAGCAGATTTTTTCTTAGATAATATTTAAGTTCATTTTGAGGGTATGTTTAGTAATTTAAGAAAATAAAAAACGATAATAGTTTCCCCGTTTGCATTCGTAACCAACTGGTTACTTCTAAAGTATATTCAAAGAAGATCTCAGCGATAAGTAGCGCCTAAATTGTTTTCTTTCTTAAATTTGTTTTCACAGTCCTAGGTAATACATTGTAAAGGGCCACTTATTTTGTAGTGTTTGAAAGAATTGCTCTTTTGATATTATGTTACCAATAACTTTATTATTTATTTTTCTCAAAGTTGTATATGTTTTACAAGTTTTAAAATAAATATTTTATTTAAAATCTGCTGTAAGTTTGTTAGTTAAAAAACAGTTTATTTTAAGTACAAGATTTTGTTAGATCATTTTTTGATGTAAGTAAGGTACATAGTACATTGTAGGTCTTGTTTAGTATAATTTATTTTTATTAATAAACCTAAAATCAAATAAAACTATAAATTTATATAAATATATCATGAAAAATAATATTTTTATTTTAAGAAAGCGCTTCGTTTTAGTTTAAGTATGTATAAAACAATAAAAGAACTGAAAAATTATGCAAATAATTTTGTTCTAACTTTCTTAATATTCAGAGTTTACAAAAAAATAACTTTTGATATTAAAGAAAGAATTGTTCTAACTTATTTTTAATGTTTTAGATACAAAATAGATAACATATAAATTAAGTGACGCAAGCATTTATATCAATCTATATCTATATCAATGTTTATATATACTTTTTTCCTCACAAATTAGTATACTGATTATATAAATTTTATTGAGTTCGAAACAAAGATTATAAATTTAAAATAAGTTTTAAGCAGTTTTATGACAATAATATAAACTGAATTTAGAATTTGCCAGTAACTACTAATATGAATATAATATACTAGCTGTTCCCATCGGTTTCGCTCGCGCTATATACGAAAAAAGCCTTGTTATAAAGGCCAAAAGGTTTTTACACTTACTTACTCAGGTAAAGTACTTTATTAGGGATAGCTGTTGCCCGTAACTGCGTCCACGTAGACCAGTAGTCCAGTAGTTTCGGGAGTCTATTCAATTCAAACAAACAAATATTTCCTCTTTATAATATTAGTGATGATAATGATGATGACGATTAAAAATAGTGTATGTTCATCAGGTATAATGTAGGATTCTAATGGTAATCCTATTCTTTTCAAACAAACAAACAAATCTTTTCTCTTTATAGTATTAGCAAAGACAAATAGTAGAGAGAAAACAATTTTTTAAATCATCACGATACCAACCGTCACTAACGACTACCAACCTCAAAACCAATAATTGATAATCTGATTGCGGGGATCACTCGGGGATCACTAAACACTGATTGACTGACGTCATTGTCATTAATTCGATTACGAAGTTAAGACCTAATTTATTATTTGGTTTTACATTTATACTTTTCGGTATAGTATAGTAAAATTAGTTGGCCAATAAGTTCAGTTACAGATGTAAATAATTGTATAGAGGTATTAATTTATTTGGTATAAAGTAATGCAATATAAAGTACACAAGATTGATGAGATACAAGAAGTTGTTTGTCGTTGAAATTTTCTCTAGTGACAGTGAACAGTTTACAATAAGAACACACGGTAATTAAATTGAAATGAAAGGTGTAGATCAGCTGACTTTGACGTAGTAGTAAGTGCCCTAGTTAGCTTTCTAACGCGAGCTTTCATGATACGCTGCTTACTGAATAGACGCGCGTTTTAAATGCTTCTATATTCATCATATTTCTACAGAATGTAATATCAGTGGGATAGAAGTGGGTTATTTTATTTTATTTATCGTAGATATACAAAATCGTATAGCACATTGAGGTTTAATTACTGTAATTAATAAATAAAATACAAAATAATATAGCGGCCATAGAAGGTCTATTCATTATTAAATTTTATTTTTATTCTTAGTGGGATATCAATCTATCAAATAATTATATCAATAGAAACGGAATGGTCAACATAATATTTATTATCAATATTTCTTTAAACTAAAGTTTTACCAACATATACTTGAAATAAGAATTGATTTTTTGTATGGGGTAAAATATAGTAAAAAAAAAGGATTTACGAAACACAATTACTTTAATATTGCATTAACACTCAATTCTGATATTAACCAGTCCGTATTTACTTTGAATCAAAGTGTGCTCAAGTTCTTGGATTTCAATTCTGTAATTCTTGGCTACTAGGAATTATAACTTATTTGGCAATTAAAAAAAGGTGGTATCAGATTAAACAAAAAGTTTTAATGGTATTTGTTATATGGGAATTTAAAAACGATAGAAATTCATAACATTTAAAGTAAACTAAGCAAATTGCATTTAATATATCAGCGGTGTTTTCTTTTCTACTACTTTTCTTTTTACATATGATTAATTAAACAAATATATGTATGTAAGTTCACTCAAAATCGCAATAAACTAAAAACTTACTTAAAAGTAATTTTAATACCTATAATTGAATTTTATAGAATTAGGAAGGTATTTTTGTAAAAGTAGGTACATTTACGATTCAAAATTGCATGTAAATGCCTACTTGAATAGAGATTAAAAATATTTCAATTTGATTTGATTACTAAATTGAATAGACGAAAATTATTAAAGATTAATAACCCCCTTAGAAATCTTACGAGATATTTCGAAACTCAAAACTTAAAGAAATTCGAAATTTCATTCAAGTGCTGATTGGTTCTCGTCTAGCGCAATAGAACCAGTTTAAAAACATATTTTACCAGTATAATTGCATTAGTAAAAGCCACTGGTTCTCAGTAGTAGTGAGTGTAAATAATGTTATCATTATTCTACACACGTCAACCAGTTGGTACGTGACAATTAAATTGGTACATAGCACTGTCTCCAGGAACTATTGTCGAGAGTGTTGCCATTATTAAAAGTATTCTCCAAAAAACAAAACTTACTCTCAATGCCTTACTCCGACTTCAAAGGATCGCGTTCGTAACATAAAAAAGTTTTAACTTTTATATGATATATCTATGTCAAGCAACTTAGATTTATAAAGTAATAATTTGAACTTTCTATCTAGTTAAATCACAACATCTGTGATCTTTTAATATGTAATATTTACAAATGTGAACAACACATGCTAAAAATACATTCGTTGCGTACAAGTCAGTGTACAATTTATTTTTTACGGTTTTGTTTTGACAACTGACAGGCCAGCTATTTATTTTTTTTAATATTTTTGTATTAATTTATACGAACCCTGATTGAAATATTGATCACAACTCGACATTCGTTGGCAGCTACTGCCACAAATACAAATTATTATCTATAACATCATATCAATCACAATGTCCATAACATAATATCTAACAGAGCTTAGTTCATTATTCAATATTTAATTAACAATTCGACTAAAATGCTAACTAATTATTATTACTATCTAATGAAGAAGATAAATCAAACCATTCAGAGGTTACATGATCACTTATAGACCACACTAAATATTATTGTATAAAAAACTGTAATCAAAAATTAGAACTAGCAATTACTTAGTTTAAAGTATTTGTCTAGAAATATAATACATAATACGATTATAGCTTTATATAAATTAATATCACATAAATAAAAAAACTTGGTACAATGTTAATTTTATAGAATTTTTATCATATTTTTTTATAACATTATTATAAAAGATTTAGTATTCAGTAATCATTTTATTCTATTTATGTATTACAGAAAATTTAAAACCTTTTCTTAAGCGATGTTTTGTTGTAACTTTGTTTTAAGAAGTTTACAAACAAAACAACTAAAATGTAAATTAAGCTCCATACAATTCGAGACAGCTTACGAAAACAATATACCGTCGGAACGGTAAAAGCTATTTAAACTTTTTCATTGTACTTTGAACATTGCCATTCAGTATTTAATAATATCGGTATTATCACTTGTCAACCTGGGGCTTAAATAGTATAATGTCTATATTATACTATTTATAACTACAATAACTATATCAAAGTATAAGGTATAAAAATATATAATTAAGTTAGACGAGGAAATCATATTATGGGATTTTATTAATAGGATGCAGAAGAATTGTAGATATTGGATCTAATGTTATTGTTATGGTTTGAATATTAATTAAAAATAAAATAAAACTCAATAAATAAAAAAATAAGGTTGTGTAAACAATTTTAGTTATTAAGGTTAAGGATATAAACTTAATTTATATTTAGATGAGAAAAGCAAAATTAATATGGTTTATTACTTATTAACAATACTAGTCGCCCGTTGGCCGAAATCCGATCGTATTCTTAAGTTTTCCTGTTTATGATTATTCTTCTTTTTTTTGTGATGGCATTTGGTTAGTTCTTAAAAAAAGGATATAAAGTTGCAAAATTGTATGGTTAGTATATAGATACTCATAAGTTAGAAAATGTAATAACTATATTTGCCTTCCATCTTATCTATGGTAATTATACTTAAAATTAGTAGGTGTCTGGTATAATATTTTAAATTAATTACAAATTAAAAGAGTTTTTAGTGTATAAAAGAGCTAACAAAAAGTTCTATTTATAGATTATTTTCGTTTGTTAAAAGCCTAAAACAAAACTCTCCCAATAGCTAATGTTCAATGTGCAATGTTCAACGCTAGCTACATTATCTCAGTATGATCATTGCACACAAATACAATAATTATTTTCACATCGTTTTGCATACACCATTTACTATCAAATACCCATTTCGATTAAGAAATACATTAGACATAAGATGAATCATAATTCAAAGTTAATATATATATGTATATATAAAAGCAATCTTATCTTATAAGACGTTTGTTATTGCAGTATAAGACTAAATGTATATTCATTAAAGCATGTCAGTTATCTGTTTGTATGAAAATATTGGCTAACGAGTGATAATTTTTTTGGCTATAAAGAGCTTCGTATAATGAGATTAAGTAAATAACCAACAAAATTGCAAGGCCATCCATAGCCTAGGTAATCACAAAACGTAATTGCATGCGTTCGTAGATTCGCAGATGTTAAATAACGCCCGTTAAATAAGTTTATTTACTCTGTGTCAATTATCTCTTTGTACGTGTGGTATTATAAATGTAGTATTATATTTGCGACAATTATGCTTTATGTGACTTTATATTTTCACCTAAATACGATAGCGATTTAACAATAAATTATTATTAGTAGCACATATCACTTAAATAAACTTAAACAAGCAAAATATATTATTGTAAATGTTCTGGCACAAGTTCACTAGTAGTTCTAAGTAGAATAGTCAAAATTTATATGAATATTTAAATTTACTTTTAACTTTTAGTATATCAATCCTTAAAAATATAATTTATAGCTCACATTCTTTACTTACTTACTATACTCACACTTCTATACTTACTTCGATTCTATACAACGGGTTGTCGTCCAGTAAAATGTACTACAAGCTAAGACGACGATTTTCAAGCTACATTGAACTATACAGTACAATGCTCGTGCAATTCAATAGTTCAGTGAACTTCTTCAGAAAACTTCTTTGTCTTAAAGTTAATTTTTATTTTACTTAAAGTACCTATATCTAAAAATAGAATAGTAAAAATATTCACTTATTTGAATCAAACATTTTTTCTGTATTCTTAAATCAACATAGAATGAATAAGTATATCGACACGGGTTTTATTCGTACAAAGCCCTTTAGGAAATCGAGCCGTTGCTCTGTCAATTAAAGAGACATGGCGGCTTTAATTTAAATAAAGAACATTTTAAAATATTTTATTCACTTCAGCCTACTACCAAAAATACAAAGATAAATTAATTAATAATGACAATACATAAGCAAATAAATAAAAAGCAAGTTCTAAATAACTTTTCTAAGGAAACAAGGTATTATATATTATATATGTTATAAGTAATACTTTCTTAACTTTAGTTTTATAACAATCTCCATGTAAAAACAAGATATATAATGAAAAGTAAATAACTCTAAGCCAACAGTGGTCAGAAGAATTGCGTGACCTCGGCTATCGCTGTTTCTTATTTTCCGTGGCATATTAGGTACCTTAATCACAAATATAATGATTTATATACTCCACACCAGAAATGAAACAGATTTATTAGTCGAAAACAACGTAAGGTAGAAAGAGATTTGCAGTCTCTTTTCTTGTACAAATTTCAATCGCCACTTAATCGGCCGTGTTTTGACCCTATGACCACTGGGAAATCGTCCGGTCCCTCTATCCAATAAGCTACCGCATCGCTACCCGCCATGGTGTATTAAGCATTCTACATACAGATTATAGGAACGCTGATGATATCCATAAGACTTCTTTAGAAATTTTAACCGGTGTTTCTAACTTCACAGTAACATTAAAAAGATGTGACAACCCTTGACGTCGATTAATTTACTAGTGATGTGAAAATAATCTTCAAATGAAGATTGTTTTTATATTGTTTAAGATACATTCCTTGTTGAAAATATTTATGAAAAATAAAATAGATTTGACAGTCGCTAATAACCGGACTCGCGCACAAAGGCTTCCGTGCTATTATATACAAAAAAAACGGCAAAGTATCACATTTGCTATATAGGAAGCCCACTTAAATATTTATTTTATTTTAATTTAAATATTTATTTTTAAAGTGAATATATTACTAAACATTCTGTGAATATTTCAAGCGCCTACCTGTTGCCTTTATTAACATCGAGCAAATAAATCATGTTTGTTGTATGGGAGCCATCCTTAAATATTTATTTTGTTCTAATTTTAGTTTTTTTATTATAGCGGTAACAGAAATACATCATCTAAGAAATCATTCCTCACAGTTTATGAAATAGTCAGTAATTTGGACACAAACAGCGATGGACAGTGGAGTCTTAATAATGGGGTTCCGTTTTTACCCTTTGGGTACGGAATTCTTAAAGAGTATTTATTGATTTGACTTGATTGTTCAATTTGAATTTAATGTTGATCTTGCGCTCTCTGTGAAAAGAATTTAAATTTATATAAGGAGAATTCCAGTCTGGTTCAATATGATATTTGTTCACCCGTTATCTATAATAATCCTCGTACTTTCCAAGATGAATTATCTTGGAATATATTGATATGTGTGGAGAACAAAAGTATCGCCTCAAAGAGGCTATTGGGACAGTTTTGTTTTAGACTTATAACAAACGGAAATAATCTATAAATAGAACTTTTTGTTAGCATTTTTATACATTAAAAACTCTTTTAATTTGTAATTAATTATACAATTTATAGAATTCTTATTTTTCATCATTGTGCTTTGAGCCGTGCAGAGCGAATTACTGGTTGTAATGACTGCTACGGTAATAAACTTAATCAGATGGTTTTGATTAAAAAACTAACACAAGCTATTAATTATCAATCCGTAACCAACAATATATTAACAACATATATTGTAACGATGTTTTTAGAACAATATGTAAAAAAAAAGAAAGCTATATGTAGAAGGCCAGAAAAAAAACAGACAAAAATACTATATTACATTCAAAAATAATGCTGCTCTAATTAATTACAATTGTCCGCGCGTACTAAATATATGCACTAAAAAAATATTTTATTCTACATAGTGTACCTAAACTTGCAGTATTCATATTTTAGTAATAAGCCCAAGCAAGCAAGCCCACTGATTGCAAAATATTAAAATATAAACACTTGTACTAAATATTAACATTACAAATAAAGTAAATTAAATACTGGATTTAAAATAACATAGGAAATGTAATACGTTTCAGTTGACACAGAGTAAATAAGCCCCAATAACAGAGGTAATTTGACGTCCGCAGAACACACGCACGCACGTTACAAACGCCTTGATTACCTCACGACTGGAAATAGATTGTGTATAACCTTTTTTTCTTTATTTACTTAATATCATTGGATAAGCTTTATTTAAAACAAACTACTAAGCCGTGACTGATATGGTTAATAAAAAATACTAGGTATAAGTCAAATAATTATTTCTCTTGTAAACACACTTTCGATATTATTCACAAAAATAAATTCACAAATTATAAAAAAAATATGAGTACCCGTATCACAAGTTAAATGTTTCTACTATTCTACTATCCAAATGCGAAAAAGTTTAGTGTTTCTTAAACATATTAGAATAAAATAAACGAGGCTTTAATAATGTTTATTGTAAATATTGTATTATTGTTCATAGACGTTTCATAATAAGGGAAATAAAAGACTAAAGTAATGTATTCAATATTAATATTTACTTGTTGTTGACACTTATTAAATCAACGACTTTTCTTGTACAACCTTAACCTATGTTATGGTTTAAACAAGAAAGTTAATATATAAAAATATGGTTTAAATATCCATTCCTATGAGTGAAATTCTATAAAGAAAAACACATTATCTATTGTGCATACAATCGAACGTGCGTGGCTCGTATCGTGGCTAACTTACATTAGCCACCCAACAAGGTCGCTCGACTGCTATATCACAGTCAACTGAACCACGCATGACATTTCACTTTGATTCATTTGAATGTCTCTTTATAGTTTCATATAATTAAAGTTAATGTTCAAAAATACTCCCATTTAGATTATATTATTCTGTTTCATACAAATACAAAACTGCTTTCTTTTTTATTATATACAACACAAATGTACAGAATATTATCATCTCATAAAAATAAAATAATAAATAGTCAAAAATTCTAAACAAAGTAAAATACTTGGTACTGCTCCTCTAATTTAGCTGTTTTTTTTTTGTCTATACTGTTAGCCCTGCTGGCTATTACAGCGTCACCGGGGGAGTGGATGTATTACAATAATTTAGCTGTAAGCATGAGATTTCGTTCAAACTGTACGCGGCTATAATTATTATTAAATAAAATTGTCACATAATGATCTTAAAGATAATTGTTTTAAAAATAAGGTACTATTTATTACAATAAAATAAAATGTCAAAAGATGAGCTTAATCCTAATGCATTTTCTAACAGCCAACTGAGACCTGCAAGAAAAGTCTTGTCTAGACGTGCGTATCCGTACGTACGCAGATATTCGGAAACACTTACATTAATGTACTTATAAAAATATATAAAATGATAAATTAACAATAATGAAACATAAATATTTTTAGATATAGATAGATTTTTTACCGAGGATGGATAGTAACAACAACAACAGCCAAATTGTCGACGAAACCTGTGGGATAAGTAGGTACAGGCAACAATACATTTTGACTAGAACGGTACTTAAAAACCAATTGGTTACTAAGGACATCAGTTTAAGCAAGAATTTACATTTATAGTATTTATATCCTTATGGACATTTTTTTTGGTTTTATATAAGGATATAAAACCAAAAACGATTGGACCATACTCTGGAGGTCTGAGTATATAATTAATTAATTTGAATACCTATAAAGCTGCAAATCATCGGCGGAAAGATATCAGTGTAGAAAAAAGTTATAGGTAAAAGTGTTGGTAAACATTGAAAACAATAATGGAAATAGTATGTCGCCTTGAAGAACACCAACAAAATTCTCACACCAATACGAACAACTTGCTGGTGCCCTTAAAGATTTGATGAAAATCATTAATAATAATAATAATTTATTTGCTCTGAATGTAGGTTTACAAGGTGGGTATTATTCATATTTAATTATCCATATTCATTCAATCATTAGGAATGCAAATACAATTTTGATATCCATAATTTTGATTTTTTTTTTAAACATAATAACTCAATCAACATAAAATTCACAAATTTCTTGTAACAAAAATAAAAAAGATAAAAACTTAAAATTATAACTTATCTATTAGGAAATCGGTAACAGAATGACAGCATTTATAAATTATGAATGATATAAGTTGTTCTTTAAATTTAGTTAGCGGCAATTCTTTTAATGATTTAGGTATTTTGTTAAATATAGTTGGTGCCATGTCTAATACACTTTTGTTCAGTAATAAAGTTTTGTAGTAATAATGTTGTTAAAATAAACTTGTAAATCGGACGGCTTAACAGTCTTGATAGTTATCAGAAATAATTAAACGATTAGAATAGAAACTATTAACCGAAGTTTTTGATTGTAGCTTGGGAAACGCTTTCCATTTATTGAGGAATTTAATTTTAATACTTCATAATAAATCTCTGGTTGAAATGATTCAATTTGGCACTTTTCTAGAAAAGTTGGTAGTAATAATCGGTAGAACACAATAATACATTTATATAAATATAGTATGAAAAATAAACTGATACGGGCAGGGTTTCCCAGAGGTCGCGAGTTCGAATCCCTGCCCGTGTCGGTTTATTTTTCGTTCTATATTTATATAAATTTAAATAAGCTTAATACATGTTTATAGATATTTTCAAACACAATAATACATAACTAATACATAACTAATTATTTCACATTATTTTAATATTTATCATCGCATAACACATTAACCTAATTTCTTATTTTAGCAGTGTATTTACTTAATCACACAATACTTATTTTCTGGTATCATAAATTTAACTAAATACAACCAGTAACAGGTATATATATATATATATATATATATATATATATATATATATATATATATATATATATATATATATATATATATATATAAATTAGTGGTTCTTAATGTTTAAAAAAGTTTTAAAAGTCATCTAAATGTTTTACTACAATATATCCAACCACATTTTTTTACAATAAAATGCATTGCGCAAGCGTAAGTATGTGTGTAAACATTGCCCCTTAAAGTTCCTAAACACTTAAAGTCCCTGATTTTTATTTGAAGAATTCTCTCTAGTTTCAATATTCATTTTCTTATTATTTTCTTAATATTCATTTTCTTTGCTATACAAATAATTTTATTTAATGTATGCATTGAGTGGATGCTATGATTACAAATATTAATAAAAAAATATTGTTTCATATATTTTTGTATCTTTTAGTAAGGTGTAAAAGGTTAGGTCATAAAACTTTTATAGTTTCTGTCCCGTTTTTATTAGATTATTGTATTTTATAGGTTTGTAAATAAGAAATAAAATATTAATATCGTTATCAAAACACGTCCTAAAAATCATAAACAAAGGTATATGAGATTTTTTTAAAGAAACGCTGTGTAATAAGCCTTAAGGATGAGGAAGTCAACTTCAGAGAAAGTGTTTGGCCTGCTTGAGTTGTAGCATAGCATCTTAAAGCATAAAAAAGGTTCTGAAAATGTGTAAAAAAGCTGAAAACAAAGAGAAACTTGGGTTTTAAGTTTCGAATACTCTTATTCTGACACTGTTCCACGTCCATTTTTTAAGCTCACTAATAATAAAATAATTTTACAAGATGCTTTGAATACGATAAAAAAAACACAAATTATAGTTGTAAATATCACATATAAATAACTCATTCGTATGACAATGATATCGATCAATTTGCACTCAGTAACAAATTTACAGCCGGATGAATGATTTCTAACACTTTCTTTCCGATCTCTTATTTCTTCCAAGTTGTTGCATTTTGAAAATGGAGAAGATTATTATTAAGACACAACTCTAATGCTCTTTCGATTGTCACTCTGTCAGTTTAAATTTTGGGGTTTAAATAAATGATTTCTTTAAAATAAGCATTGAATCAAATTATCAGTTATTTTTTACTTTTGGTTAACTTATAACGATTTTTTTTCAAAGAATTATAACGACATAATATTTTCTTTTTAATAAGACTTTCTCTTGAACCACTAACTGCGAAACTTTATAACTGAAACAGAGAACTAACACACGAATATAAAGCTCTATATCCATTTGACAATATATACTCTTAGTATATGAGGATTACGATACATCACTAAACCTTTATCATAACATTAACTCAGCAAATTACATGTTATTATTAATGCAAACAATTATATTAAGTAACAACTCTTGCATAATTCATGACATGTATATGAGGGTAGCTTTATTAATTGTATAGAAAATTTATGAGATGTGTCTGACATGACATGATACTAGGTGACACTAAATGACATGAAATAAGTTAAACTGGTCTGAGACTTAGCTTTTATACAATTTTTTTTGGCAAGATATGGCCAAAATATAACTGATAATTGCTGAACTTAAGAGGTACGAACTCGTAAGCTTATTTTTATCGTTAAGCTTTCACATTCAAATGAAAAACTTTTGTAATCATTGATACTTCAATAATATATAAATTATTATAAAATTTGCACGTAATGATTGTTATTAGGTTAATACTAGCTTCATGAGTCACAGTGAGTGTAGCATGGAACTTCTAACAATGTAACTTGTATTACCGCAAATGGAGTAATGTGTACTGTAAATTTCTCAGAAAGGTTGTAACGTACAAGGATTATATTCTTTTTATTCACACAAACACAATTACACTCTTTACAAGTTAATGTAACAAAATTAAAAATAACATATCTACATTTAACGATAAGAAGTTAAACTCTTTTGAAGTTAATTGTATAGATTTATTTTTAATTGTATAGGTTATATTTAACTTTGGGTTTATATTTATCATTACCAAGTGACAATCAAAAGTACAGATGATCATGTGAACTAAATTTGCTTTTGCAATATTCATATTATATAAGATATATTTTAAATACCTTTTCATACCAATAATATTAAGGGTACAAAATACATTTCACAGTCACAGCTTACACAATTATATCATCAGCATGACAATCACTAATTATCCGACTGCAGCGACCATTAAGCCTGATTGACTCCCATTATTGCAATACGGTTAGTGTATCCACCTAATAGGATTGTAATTTATACACTATTTATTTATGTAACTAAACTTTAATTTATATAAAAAATCTAGTACAAATATTTCGTTAAGCTAACAAATTAGAACAACGGCAATTTATATTTATTAACGTTTATTATGTTCTAATATAAGTTAGTCTTTCAGTAGCAAGAGCGCGGAAGGGTATAACAACCACCGAACGATCTATAGAATTCGTAAAAGAAGGCTCCTCCAAAAAATCAAAAGCGAAGCCTTATTCAATATTAGGCGCGGCTCCTGATTGGATTCTCATGATGGACACGTATGAAAAGCATTACAAAATCCCTGGGGATGTTGGTGTTTCGTCATCCAGACCGGACTTATTCCTGTATTCGAAACATCTGAGGCGCGTGATACTTGTGGAGCTTACTGTTCCTTGGGAAACAAACATCCCAAGGGATCACACATTCAAGCTCAATAAGTATTACGAACTAACCAACGAACTGATCAGGAATAAATTTATAGTTAGTTTGTACGCGGTAGAAGTGGGAGCGAGAGGTATAACAGCAAAATCTCTCTATAGCCTACTTAAAGATCTTGGCCTTTCTAGAACAAGCATCGGTTCATTTCTAGAACGTACTTCAAAGGCGGCACTAGTAGGTTCTTTCCAAATTTGGTTAGGTAGGAAGAGGAGTGTGGAGGGTGAAGGTGAGCGTTTTAGCGCATAATAAAGGGGCCCCTTAAACCTACTCCTGGGTCGCAAGTCCCAGGCACTGCTTGCACTCCTCTCCTTGCAACGCGATGGGCCCGGCACCCGCACGGTGAATCCATGGATTGCTAAGAAGCTTCGTCTTATCTAAATTGACAGCCCGGAGAGACGGGATGACGCTGGAAAGACAGTTGACGCTTGAAAGACAGCTGGCAGCTGGGAAGACAGCAGACTGCTGGAAAGACAGCCGAGGGCGATGGCCTAGCAAGCCAAGCCCGGGAACGTCAATAAACGCTAAAAGTCCAAATAAGAAAAATACCCCTAGGACAGTCCGAGAGGGGGGGCGGAAGAACTGTCCACCGGTTGACAATTACGGCGAAAACGGCGCGATAACGGAACTGAAATGCCCTACGTGCGGGAAAAATTACAAAAGACGAGCCTGGTTTATTAAACATCTTAAAACACACAATGGTGCTGAAGTGCGGCAACCGTCGGTAAGATCTTCAGTTTTCACTGCGGATAGAGTTTACCCTCATATATCTCATGGTGAGCCATTGAATGAAAACTACCAGGATTCCATGACCATCCGGACTCGTCTTAGCATTCCAAATACTAAACAATCGACCTGGAAAGTACATGACCAAAATATAGCGGCCCTGTTAGAGCACCCGGGCTCAAATCAGGTACTCGATGCGCAAGTAGAGACTTTCCAAAATACTATTTACGACTACTTTAATGAGCACTATCCACCTACGAATCGCTATGCTCACAAAAATAAAGAAAACGGTTTTAAATTGAAAATGAGGAGGAAAAAAAGAGATCTTATAAAGAAACTTCGTATAGCCAAAGCCTTAGGCGATAATCAACTTAGTCACCAACTGTCTAGGGCATTGCGATCAATTCTTAAACTTATCCAAGGTATAACAAATCAAATAACGAAAAATCGTGATAGCTTTGATCGGGCAAAACATGAAGTAGACTTTGATAAAAATCCTTTTAAATACTCAAAAAACATTTTCAAAGATCAAAAAGGTAAGCTTCTCCTGACCAACGAGCAAATTTTCGACCATTATAAAAGCACATACCTACGAAGTGCCAGAAAACCAAAGACTATATGGGGATCCAAACGAACACAAACCTGAGACTCCTACTGAAGATTTTCAAGCCAACCCACCAACTTTGGAGGAAATCAATAAAATAATTAAAATTAAACCATCTAAGTCAGCACCAGGTCCGGATGGTATCCCTTATATAGTTTTCAAAAAATGTCCGTCGCTCCATAAACATCTTTTAAATATATTCGGTAAAATCTGGTCAAGAAAGCAAATACCGGTATCGTTCGGAAAAGCCCTTTTTGTCCTCATTCCGAAAAACGACAATGTCAATAATCCCAAGGATACTAGACCGATAGCCCTAACAAATACAATTTCCAAAATATTTTTCTCTTTTTTACAAACTAAAATGACGCAATTCATGATTAACAATAGATATTTCAGGCCTAATCACCAGAAAGGGTTTTTGCCCGGAATTTCTGGATGCCTGGAACATAATACGTTAATATCGGAAAGCCTTAAAGATGCTAGAACTAGCGAGAGACAAATTACGGTTTGTTGGATAGACTTAGAAAACGCCTTTGGGTCGGTACGACATGAACTAATGATGTTCGCGCTTAAATGGTATAACTTTCCTATGGTAGTTCGCGACATTATTGCATCATATTATTCAAAATTAAAATTCTCAATAATTTGTAATGAAAACCATTCAAAACCACTTAATTATAACGTTGGTTTATTTCAGGGCTGTTGTATTTCTCCTATTATATTTAATATAGTTATTAATATTTTAATAGACAAATTAATTAGAAATGAAAAAAAGTGGGGCTATCGGTTTAAGTTCAACAACAAATACACAGAATCCATACTAGCTTTTGCAGATGATCTCGCGATACTGACACGTAATCCGAAACAATGTCAGGTACTTTTAAATGTAGTTGAGGATTTCTGTACGTGGACGGGCGGATTGAGGACAAAACCAAGTAAATGTTTTAGTCTGTGTCTGGGTAGACGGAATACCAAATATACCTCTTACGATCCGGGTCTTATAATAGGCGGTCAGTGCGTTAGTACGGTTACGGAAGCAGCTCCGTTTAAATTTTTAGGTAAAAAAATCGATTACCAAGGCCGTACTCCATCGTTGGATGTAATAGTCGATAGTAATCGCTTAGATAGAGACTGTTGCTGTTTGTACACACAGTTAGTCCACCCTAGTATACAACTTCGGCTCGTGCGCTATACCTTGTCTAGGGAAACCTGTGCAATGAGGCTTATACGCGGACACCTCCCGTAATATGTACAAAGCCTAGTCCGGTGAAGACGGCAACCCAAAGCTGATAAGTAAACGGGATTGGCAGAATCGGCGGGCTAGCAAGGCCTGGTGGACGGCTTAGGGCGGCGCTAGAGGGCGACAGTTAGCGTCGGCCAGACACTGCATCCGAACCTTCCTCTGATTGTAACGTTATACTGTTCCATCGGGTAAAGGGGGCAAGGACAAGAGGGTGCTCCTGTGTCTGCGCACACACTTGAGCACCAAAATATCTCCTGCGCAAATGACTGTTTCTGAATTCTGGACTCCGAGTGATACAAAGACCTATGGCGATGGACAGAGGTAGAGAGGTCTAGTTGTGATGCCAACTGGGCTTTGTTGGATGTCTGCACATAGGCGGTTCAGGGAGAGTGGTCGCTTCTGCGTTGCAATGGGCTAACAACGTGGATTCGGCAGCACCCTGAACGACGAAGCAGCCCTATTTAGGGAGGCACAGCTTCCCCCGCTCAGCCAGGGAGGGGACTAGAAAAGGTGTCCCAAAAAAACGCTTAGCCCACACCCATTCAGAAGTAGCAACCGCGGCTGCTTTTGCATCACCCAATACGCGGTCGAAAGAAGCATAACAAACGAAAAACCATAAAATCCAAAACAATGACTTTCGGCGCATGGAACGTACGCACCCTCCTTGATCGCGACAGCAATCAATGCCCAGAACGCAAAACTGCTATAGTAGCCCGAGAACTACACCGCTATGGTGTAGATATCGCTGCTCTGAGTGAGACTCACTTACCCGACGAAGGGGAACTGGTGGAAAATGGCGGCGGGTACACTTTTTATTGGAAAGGCACCCCTGCGGCCGAACCCAGGCGTTCTGGTGTCGGCTTTGCGATCAAAACCAGTATAGCTAATAAGCTGGAGGAGTGTCCTGTTCACATCTCGGACCGCGTAACTTCCTTGAGACTGCATTTAGACAATGACAACATTATGAATGTAATCAGCGTATACGCGCCAACAATGGATAGAGATGATGAGGTCAAGGACAAATTTTATGAAGAAGTCGCGCAGTTCCTCTCTAAGATACGTCCTAGAGAAAAGATAATTATACTTGGCGACTTTAACGCTCGCGTCGGGCGTGACTTCGAAGCTTGGCCTAGGGTTCTTGGCAGACATGGTGTTGGTAACATGAATAGTAATGGGCAACTGTTACTGTCCCTTTGTGCTCAATTTGAACTAGCAATTACCAATACTACGTTTAGACTTCCCGCTAAGTATAAAACCACTTGGATGCACCCTCGATCAAAGCACTGGCATTTGCTCGATTATGCCATTGTCAGACAGAGGGACATCTCACAAGTGAAGATTACTCGGACTATGAGAGGTGCTTACTGCTGGAGCGATCACAGGCTCGTATTGACCAAACTCATGATCAATCTCCATCCTCCCCGCAGATCTAGAGGAGACCAACCTAAGCGGTTGGATCTGGACAGGCTCCAACATAAAGAGAGCCAGGAGATATATACACAAATGATCAATAACACGGTTCGGACAATTGATACTAAGAGTGGTGACCCTCTTACTCTCTGGCAAACACTCTCGCTAGGATTACTCGACGCCGCCTCAAGGATGCTGGGTATAAAACGTAGTAGACTTGAAGACTGGTTTGACGAAAGCGATGAGATGCTGACGGAAGCAATCAGAAAGCACCGTGAACTCTTGCATCAGGACCGTGGCGTACAAACTGAAAGAGTCAAGTGCAGTTGCACCGAGTTGCGAAAAGTGGTACGGAAAGCCAAAGACACCTGGTGGAAAACGAAGGCTGTTCATATTCAGTGGCTCTCTGATACAAATCAGTTGGGCGAATTTTACTACGCGGTTCGCAAACTTGTTGGTACGACATACCACAACAATGTGCCATTAAAGTCACAAAACGGCACGGAGCTACTTTCAAACAAGTTAGATATTCTAAATCGATGGGGAGAGCATTTTAAGGACTTACTTAATGTCAACCGATCTGTAGACATGCAGTACATTAGTGGTATGACATCTCTCCCAATCGCTTATCAACTAGACGATCAACTGACTTTGAGTGAGGTTTCTGCCGCCATACGGCAACAGAAAAACAAAAAAGCGACCGGCATAGACAATATTCCGGGTGAGCTTCTCAAGTATGGTGGAAGTGAGTTACATGCTACTATATGGAATTTGTTCGTGCGTATGTGGGAGGAAGAACGAGTGCCGACTGAATTTAAAATCTCTCGAATCTGCTCCCTGTACAAGAACAAAGGCGACCGTTCCGATTGTAACTCGTACAGAGGTATCTCACTTCTGTCCTCACCAGGGAAAGTTTTTGCTAGGATTTTACTCAATCGCCTAATGTCCTTGTCAGAAAACATATTGCCGGAAACACAGTTTGGTTTCCGACCAGATAGAGGCACCTGCGAGGCCATTTTTTCCGTCCGTCAGCTACAGGAAAAAAGTAGAGAACAAAGTCAGCCACTGTACCTCTGCTTTGTTGACCTTGAAAAAGCCTTCGATAGCGTGCCTCGCGAAGCCATGTGGATGGTGCTGACGAAACTTGGGTGCACAAATAAGTTTATAAGGCTAGTGCGACTCTTGCATGATGATATGCAATGTTGTGTCAGTGTGAAGGGCGAAGTCTCAGAGTACTTCGGTGTCAGCTGTGGCGTCAAACAAGGATGCGTACTGGCGCCAACTCTGTTTGCTCTTTACTTTGCAGTCGTAGTCCGAGAGTCTCTTCAATATCTGTCCGAAGGCATCCGTATTCGTTTTCGCTCCAGCGGCGGTGTTTTCAAATTGGCTAGACTTAAAGCTTACCGTTGACATAAAGCTTGGTCACGATTCGCTTAGACAGACAGACAAGTTTAAATATTTGGGGAGCACCATTACATCCAAGTGCCACCTTGACGATGAATTAAGCAGCAGAATTGGAGCCGCCGCTGCAGTCTTTGGCAAACTTCGCGTTAAGGTGTTCCGGTCGCACGACATAAAACTTGCTACAAAAGTAGCTGTGTACATGGCAATTGTTCTGCCGAATCTCCTTTATTCCTCTGAAACATGGTGTCTGTATCGTAAACATATCCGCACATTAGACAGATTTCATATTAACTGCCTCCGCACCATATTAAACATCTATTGGTCAGACCGTGTTCGGAACACGGAGGTTCTTCGACGGGCAAAAGTGTATGGAATAGAGGCATATATAATGAGGCGGCAGCTGCGGTGGTGCGGACATATCTCCCGAATGTCCGACGAACGTTTGGCCAAGCGCATCTTTTACTCGGAGTTGGAGGAGGGTAAGCGGAAACTAGGTGGCCAACTGCTCCGATACAAGGACGTGCTAAAGCGCCACATGAAACGTTGTGACATTGATCCTTCACAATGGGAAAAACTGGCAGAAGACCGGCGGAGGATAGTGAACACTCAAGTGCATAACTTTGAAGACCATCGAAGAAGAGAGCTCGATGCTAAACGAGACGAGCTAAAGGCCCGACCACCCGCGGCCATATCTTATCATTTTGTCGGAGGTGTACTGACTTGTAATATGTGCAGCCGCACTTTTACCTCCAAGATCGGCTATGTCAGTCATCTGAGGGCCCATCAGAGACGTGGGTTCTCCCAATAAATTAACAGTCGCCGTGACCGAACACGGTCGGAGAGATATATATATATAGTCGATAGCTTTTTAAACGATCTCAAAAAGGTAGACAACCAACCAATAAGTAACGTCAAAAAAGCTTGGATTTACGATAATTATTTAACATCACGTCTAAATTGGCCTTTCCTCGTGTATGATATAAATAAAACCCTTTTGTCAAAGTTAGATGCAAGCGTCATAAAGACATTGAAGTTATGGCTCGGGTTAGCGCACTCAGCGGACTCTTCAACCTTATTTAGAGACCGTAACAACTTTGGATTAAAATTAAAGAAACCATCGGAGCTCTACAAACATCTAAGAGTTACCAAAAGACATATCATCGGAAAATCTAAAGATGATACTGTAACTTCTCTCCCAAAAGACAAAGTTGCCTCAGAGCTCGAGTCACGACTTCAATTCCATAAAAAGTTTATGATAGGTGCTCAAACAAATAAAGTAGGGCTAGGATCAAGTAGGAAAGTTCAAGACATAGACATAACAAAATCTTTTATTCGACAAGACGAAAACGATAATTACCGACTCCACGCGATGAGCCTAGAAATTCAAAACGAATGGGTGACCATAGGAGATTTTTGTATTCCACTAGCTTTGAAGTGGCGCACCTTAATTTATGATTGGTCCCCGGCATTATTAAAATTCTATCTTAATGCATTCCAAATGACTCTCCCAGATCAAAGTAATTTAGTAAGATGGGGCAAAGACACCGAAAAGTCTTGCAACATCTGTGGGGAGGCAATAGGAACCGCGAAACACCTATTAGTAGGGTGTAGGGTACTTCTAGATAAAGGTCAATACTCGCGTCGCCACGACAAGGTATTAGAAATTATACGGGAAGCGGTTAGTCTTTCAGTAGCAAGAGCGCGGAAGGGTATAACAACCACCGAACGATCTATAGAATTCGTAAAAGAAGGCTCCTCCAAAAAATCAAAAGCGAAGCCTTATTCAATATTAGGCGCGGCTCCTGATTGGATTCTCATGATGGACACGTATGAAAAGCATTACAAAATCCCTGGGGATGTTGGTGTTTCGTCATCCAGACCGGACTTATTCCTGTATTCGAAACATCTGAGGCGCGTGATACTTGTGGATATACTGTTCCTTGGGAAACAAACATCCCAAGGGATCACACATTAAAGCTCAATAAGTATTACGAACTAACCAACGAACTGATCAGGAATAAATTTATAGTTAGTTTGTACGCGGTAGAAGTGGGAGCGAGAGGTATAACAGCAAAATCTCTCTATAGCCTACTTAAAGATCTTGGCCTTTCTAGAACAAGCATCGGTTCATTTCTAGAACGTACTTCAAAGGCGGCATTAGTAGGTTCTTTCCAAATTTGGTTAGGTAGGGAGAGGAGTGTGGAGGGTGAAGGTGAGCGTTTTTGCGCATAATAAAGGGGCCCCTTAAACCTACTCCTGGGTCGCAAGTCCCAGGCACTGCTTGCACTCCTCTCCTTGCAACGCGAAGGGCCCGGCACCCGCACGGTGAATCCATGGATTGCTAAGAAGCTTCGTCTCTATATTGTTAGTCACTGCTTCACTTTTGTTTAAGTTATTAAAATATAACGTTAGTATAAATTGATTTTTTTTTTTTAAATTCGAATTGCCAAAATCACAAAAAGTTTTAATATTATTGTATAACTTTTAAATTTAACATCGCTTTTTAACTCTATTCTAGCAGTCTTCTAAAAACAATATAGAATGATAGCATCATCTACCAGCTATTTGCGATCAGGGTTGCACTCCTGCGCAAGTGAAACTATGACTACTTTATTATTGAAAACGTGAGTAACGCAAGTCCTCTAGCTTCTGAACTTTTACCGACAACTGCAGCTTTTAGTAACACCAACACTTCAATCACTTTATTAACTCCTTTTATTTAAGGTCAAATAATGGAATAAAATTCGGTAGTTTAATTTATACATAAAACAGTGGACACGTTTATTTGTAATTATATTCCTACAAATGCGTAGTTCTTCTGACTGCGATATAGCAGTCAGCTGACTTGTTAATTGTTAATAGTAGTTGTCACGAAACGCGCTACGCATGTACAACCTTCAAACATGCAATAAAAGTGTGGAGGAAATTTAATATCATGTTGCGTTTTGTATTCATATTTTTCAGGCTATATTTAAATAATGTTTCGTAGAATTAACGTTTGAACCTCACGGGTGCTTTTGCTTTTGGCCCAATTTCATAAGATATTTATATTGTTCTGTGTTATTTTTGTCTGCATTACATTCCATCAGATAGAGTTCCTACTCTTCTCTTCAAGACCGGCAAAGGTGTGATGATCTTCTACCATGAGATGATCCCCATGTTCCTTTACCCTTCTCTTAATATATATAAAAATAAAAATATTATTCTTAGATGTCAGAATAGTTCCGTTTTTCCTATGTATATCCTATCCGAGTGCCCTGATCTCCTGCATCCCTCCTCATTACTTGACCTTTAAGAGTGGCTATATATTTACACTTCTTTGCTCTTCTACAAAATTTAAATAAAAAGTAAGTTCCATATGACTGCCCCCTGGAACACTTATTATTATATAACACTTTCATTCAGCCGTTTAATGATTTAAGGTTAAATGTATTTATAATTTAAATAAATATATAAATTAAAGAAATATTTAAAAATGCATAAATAATGTTAAATATTTTTTAAAGGACATAATAACAAATAGCACATAGCAATTACCTATCGCGTGTACTTTTATTACTTACCGCTAAGTACCTGTCTACTATTATCTATTGCCCTATCAAAGAACTGTTAACTTAAGAAAGCTTTATGTACGCTCCTTTTATACATCGATGAACTTTAACTGTAATTTCCAACTTTATCTGTCTGTTAATCTGTTAATAGTATTAAAGATAATGTTATATATAAACACTAATTTATAAGATTTGATAATTAACCTTGAAATTTGCAAACTTGGGACAAAAAAGGTTGTGCTGTTTTTTTATCGACTATATTTAAGTGTATGTTGTCGAGGTCACTAATTATTAACTCACTTTTTTATTACTTTAACAAAGAATACTTCACCATACACAAACAGACAAAAATAAACAAATAATAAGAGAATATCGTATGACAAAGTATATATGTATAATACAATTTATGGAAATACAATAATTTTTTTCAACATCTCATGATTTAACATACCATATCCAAACAAACCTCAAACGTTGAAACGTTATCATAATATATCGAGGTTTATGAACAAAACAGCTAACACGTTATTTAAAAGCCGTAAAACTAAATCGCTTACGGAAGTAATAATTTAACGGAAGTAGCAGAAACAACTAATAGTATTTTTAATTATAGTTTTAAAAATGAAAGCTTTCACTATCTTCTTTATATTATCTTAATGGTAATCTTAGTGAATAGAAATGATATAGAAAAATGAAAGAAAAAATAAAGATAAGAAATTAATATAAGAGGAATAGTTGCTGTAGTTAACAAAACATTTTTAAATACATAAACGTATAACCAAGGTATAAGTTATGCGAAGATATATAAAAATATATGTTCATGAATAATTTATGACATACACTTTTAAATTTGACAGACATGAAAAATATTTAGTTTTGAAGTCATATCCTACATACATTTTCATTACAAAAAACCACAATTTAACCGCCAATTAAAGACTTTTCATTAATTACATAATCAAGAAATACATTTTATAGTCATAAGGTTTGTACAATCTTTTTTTGTAATCGTTGCAAGCAACTCTGCCTTTCACCACTTTTTCCAAACATTTATTGATTTTCATATTATAAACTACAAATTACACGGTTCTTATCAGATTCAAAACTTTTAAGTTATTTCTAAATTTCTTTTAATATTTTTCCATCTCCAATATTATTATTATATTTTAATGGTGAATCTAATTACATCATTAACAATATAAATATTAATGTTCCATTAATACAATAATAAGTAAAGTTGCGCTCCTCATCATAAGCATCCCTAAGTGACAACACTCTATTTCTTTTCCCTTGCCTTGATTATTCTTACTTACCCTTGTAACGGATTCCTTCATTCTCAACTGAACAATAATTGAAAAATTCTTTTAATAATTAAATACAAAGTAGTAGAAATCGGCAGGTATAATATAAACACCGACTTGGAATATCATAAGGTAGAGAATGTTTCTACCACATGCTATGAATATTTTTGTGTTTTAACTTTCGTAATCTTTACTTCACAACCTGCCCGCGGTAAAGAATTTTTCATGCTATAATTATTTCAAATTTAAAACTTCAGTCAAATCGAAAACTCAAGTCTTCTTTAGTTAATAAAACACAATAAGAAAAGAATCCTTATTGATATTCATAAAAAAAATATAAAAGAAGTATTTACTCCAAAGAAATGCATTAAAAACAGAAATTTGAAAAATAAATTGAAAGAAAATAAACTCCTCCAAGATTGAGGACACATATTTGTTTCAAAATTATGTCATTCTGTTTCATTCAAAGCATTTGGAACGGAACACCTAAAGAGGAATTCATTCATTCCCTTCTACAGTACCATATTCTAGTCGAAAGCTAATTAGTTCTCTTCTTGCACACTATCAATAGGTTCTTTGGGAGTAAAGTTACCAGTCTAATTGCATTACCTTATCACCACGGAAGTAGTAGATGTAAGTAATAAAATCATTATTCTGCGCACGTGACACAGTTAGTATTTAGTGTTGAGTTTGATATCTAGTTCAGAGCGAAGTATTTTGAGACGTTTTTTTATTGACCTAAGTAAGCTCTAGCTATTTACTCTGAAAACATTTCGTATTTCTTTATACTATATAAGTTGATATTAATAGTTATATTCTTTTTACTAAAATATTAACGAAAGTTATAAAAACTGGATAGTTTTGAAACTATAATACTTTTAATACATTTTCGGTTGAAAAAATTAATGATTCTAACAAAAAGTAAAGAATAAATTTCAAATACTATCCAGGCGTGCGTTTTAAGGACTTTTTATTGATGAATGAGCCTGACTGAGTTATCTTGCGGTTTTCTTTGACGCAGATCGCAAGGTAATGAAAACAGCGGCCATGGGATTGTTGCAAGTCAATTATAGCCTTGTCAACCTCTTCTTCGAGATAATAGAGTATGAGGAGTGGAGGTGAGGAAGTACATAAATACTGCACATTTTGATGCAAAAATATTTAAAATATATCATAGACACGATTATGACGTAAAAACTATACCTAGAAATAACTCGATCGACAAGATAAGTCTACAGAATATACATCTACAAGATGATATCAAAGTGTATAGCAAAAAACAAAGAAACTAATTAATGCTGAAGAGAATTTATCGAATGAAAATCAAGAGCTTTAAGCGCTTAGGACTTTGATGGGTAAAGTTTACCAATATACGATTGCTCAGTGCATTTTATAGTACCAATTTCACGGTTGGATATATACAAATAATAGTATTAAAAGAAAACTTTTATAAAAAATTTTAACTCTTTTCTATTTTTTTCCTTGGTTTTTCATTTATACACGTATATATGTATGTCGGAGAGCTTTAAACATATGATCACAATTTTTGTAAATATATTTTAATTTGATAATAATACACTATAACACACTAATACACTATATTAGTAGCTAACCGCTATTTAAATAATATTCCAAGAACTGTATTATCATAGACATACTTTTTACCTTTGCAATATAGGTTTTTATATATTTACCAATATAATGTTTTCATCTGAATAAAATAAAGAATGCAATAGTATAAAATTAACATATAATCTCTAAACAATATTTCGACAGGACATACAATAAATAAACATAGAAATTTCACCAATTTACTCGTATTCTATACTAAAACGCACTTAACAAATTATGCTTTCTGAAGACCTAAAAGTTCTTACTCGAGTTTTTATTTGATGAATTATCCTAGCACCAATTTTTATTTATATTCTTCACATTACTGGAATGTTTGTTTAGTCTGCAAAATTATCTGATGAAGTCATTTATGTTTAAAAACCAACATGTACTTGGGTATGTAGATTTTTTGCATTTATTACCAATAACAAATGAAAAGTAACATCCATTATGTACATTATTTTTATTCATATTCTTGTTATTTTCTAATTATCCTATTAATGATATCACCAGATACTGTTTGTACGAGAGCAACACCTCCTATTAATGAAAGCTGTATTTTATTAAAACAATAAATTATTCGGCGAAGCGGGCTGGATATGCTAGTATATATATAATATATATATATCAATAAATAAGATATTCATAAATATAGTTAAGTAGCAGTATCAAAAGAAATCTATATTTAGTTTTGTAAACAATAGCCCACCTTTTTTGTGATTTCACTGTTATCATTGTTACAATGAAAACAGTGGACATAATAACAATAAACTCATTAACCTGACAAAACATAGCCAAATAATGTTATATTTTGTAGCTATAATGTTACTATATGATTGGCTATGTTGTTATTATGTGTGGAAAGGCAAGTCTTTTATATTTTTAAAAGTCGTTCGGAACTAATATACTGATTTTCTTATTTCGGTGTTACCCTTATATTTATTTTCCTAAAAACATATCCACTTTTTCAACACCTAGTTATTTATCGACATAAGCAGCTGAAAGTGACTTGGTCTTATTTTTATCATATTATCTTTTATGTAAATAAACTTTCTATTAATATCAACTATACGACACAACTGTGTAATTGTAAGATTCACCAAGATTAAAACCTATTTAAATGCAATGTAATTTATTGTATTTAACCATATCAATCTGATCTAAGTAGTTTGTTTGTCATAAAGTACCTTTAATAGGATTAATTAAATTGAGGAGGAAATTGTAGTGCACTATTTATTTCCATTCGTGAGGTAATCAAGGCGCTCGACGCTTGCGTGAGTTGACTCTCCGGACGTCAAATTACCTCCGTTATTAAGGTTTATTTACTCCGTGTCAACTGAAACATATCATATTTCTGTAGCTTTTTAAATACAATGTTTGTTTACTTTATTTGCCGCTGGATATGTGAAATTTATATGCCTTATAAAGTTCCGCAATTAACTAATTTCTTTTTGTTATGATGAAACATTGAAAGAGATGCGACTTTTTGATTGTAGAGTAAAATAAAATTGATTCCGCATATTTAATAAAATTAGGTTTATATCATTTTGTTATGTGAACGTTATATAAAATAATACCATTTTAATAATAGTGAAATTTGGCACAATTATGGAGGCAAATTCATTTTAATTAATTTTATTATAACTTGTCCGTATTGAACGGCTTGCAGCGTTGTGCTGCATTCAAATTAAATTTTAATTCAGCATTCAAGCTGGGTTCACATAGAGTTCACTTTAGATTAAATATGTTGAATAAAATAAACATTTTTAGTGCAGATATTTCTTACGTGAGGACAATCAACAATTTTTTATTATTATTTTTTTTTTTTATATGATCTAGGGCAATGCTTGACTACATTCCACCTGATGGTAAGTGGAATGTAGTCTTAGATGGTAAGGCGCATTGCCCTAGCAACCTATTCACTCTTCTCTTGAAGACACCCACATTATATTTGGCCGGAAATACCGACGCAGGCAAATTGTTCCAGCCCTTCGCTGTACGCACTAAAAATGAAGAAGCAAAGCGCTTCGTTCGGACAGGTGGAATGTCCACAACAAAAGGATGGATACCTGCCGTGCGTCGGGACGTCCGGTGATGGAAGAGGGACGGGGGAATTAACTCGTGTAATTCCTGCGCACACTCACCAAAATGTATCCTATAAAATACTGAGAGGCTAGCAATTTTACGCCTTCAAGGCTTTGGAGGTCGGCTTCGACCAATTCGGGATCGCCTATAAGCCTCTTTGCTCGCCTCTCAATTGAGTCCAGAACCGCAAGATGAGTCTTTGCGGCACCAGCAAATATGTGTCCACAGTACTCTACACACGACCGGATCTGTGCTTTGTATAAAACAAGAAGCTGTCCCGGTGTAAAGTACTGCCGAACCTTCGCAAGAACGGCAAGCTTTGCTGCTGCTGCTCTTGCTCTGGACTCAATGAACCGACCAAAGTTGAGGTTCGAGAAAATCTCTAAGCCTAACAACTGAAGCCGGTCACTGTATTCCAAGGATACATTCTGGAAAGTAGGAGCCAAGGTGAAAGGGCTCCTTTCGGCGGTGAATAGACACGTCTGTGTTTTGGTGGCGTTGAACTTGACAAGATTGGCATTGCTCCATGCGGAGACTGCCTGAATTTTGTCATTCAAACGTCGCACCATGGCTTCTCTTTCAGACTGTACTTGATCTCGACTAGCCCGAGTATTCGGCAGATATCTTTCTACAACTGTGCTGTCGTCTGCATACCCATAGATACCGGGCTTCAATAGATCATTAATGTGCAGCAGAAATAGAGTTGCAGAAAGAACGGACCCCTGAGGCACTCCGGCATTTATTGTCAAGGGTTCCGAGGAACACCCGTCGACAACTACTCGGAGAGCTCTGTGGCTCAGAAAGTCCGTTACCCAGCCGATCAGACCAGGAGATATACCGTACGCTGAAAGCTTGCATATAAGGCTCGCATGCCAGACCCTGTCAAATGCCCTCGAGACGTCCAGAGAGACGGCGACCGCTTCTGCGTTCTTCTCGATAGCCTCGCCTAAAATGTGAGTAGCATACACTAGGAGGTCCCCAGTAGACCTATTACGGCGAAACCCGTACTGTCGGTCACTGAGGAGATCGTTACCTTCTAGGTATGCTTGTAGGCGCGAGTTCAATACACGCTCCATAATCTTGCAGAGTATGGAGGTGATTGAAATCGGTCTGTAATTGACAGGGTCGGCACGGCTGCCTTTTTTGGGCACGGGTTGCACATTAGCAAGCTTCCAGGATTTCGGCACTATTCCAGTCATGAAAGAGAGGCGATACAGACGTGTCAGTACAGGAGACAACTCAGCTGCGCATGTCTTGAGCAGAATGGCTGGTATACCATCAGGACCACTGGCTTTATTCACATCTAAACGACACAATGTTCTCCATACCTCTTTTGTAGTGATGCGGATTTCAGGCATCGAAATACCGCAGTGAGGAAGATGTGCTGGGATTGGAATTAATCACTGGTCATTTTTTGTGAATGTAAAATAAGATTTTTATCTTTGTTCTCTTTACAGCTGTATGTAAATATAGTTATGTTGTATTTTACATTGTACTAGACACATCGTAATATTATATTCTTCGGGCTAAGGATCACTTATTCAAAGTATTTGTAATTTTTCTAAGCAATATCATCTGACTAAGCGTATTAATACAGCTGTAAGTATGAATGATCCTAGATGCAATCATCTTTACACATATAATATAATTACATAAGTATATCTTGGGAAAGATCTGGACAAAAAATAACGAATACCGAAAACATATTTAACAAAATAGCCAGGCATGGATTGAGTGCAGATTTTTTTCCTATTGGTTAATAATTAATTAAAGCTCTAAAATTAAAATTTAATCATATTTCTCTATCTATACAAGTACTCACATAATTTTTTTTATAACCATTTTTTTATTTATTTATGTTTCTTGACCCATGTTACACAGATACACAACTATTAAAGTCACATACATACTATTATTTGACTTGTTTGTAACAAAAAAAATATTTATTATTTCCGAGGGGCTATAAACTTTTTTACTGTTTGAAAGATCATTAACTTAAAGATGTATCATAGTCGGTAGATAAGAATGATATATAAATGGTAAGAAAGAGTCATAACTTGAAACATAAAAATATATGGAAATTGCTAAAACAACTAGCAATTCATATTATTACCAACTCTCACTCCGTTCATAAAACATAGCACGTTTTCAGATACGTTTCACGGAAGATTATTCACGGAATTTTAACTTTATTTACATATTTCTTGCATATTTTATTTTATAAAATCCTAAAGCGTAATTAAATAAATTCCCAGCCATAGTTTAATTTTTTATCAACAATTGTGTCCATTAGAATAATAAGTTAAACTATCAACAACTGTTCAGTTTAAGTCATTCAACTTTCGTGATCCATGATGACTAAACAATATTTATATTTACCAGACTATGTATTCAATATATATTCTCAACAATTATATCAAAATTTTGCCAGACTAGCTTCGAGCCCATTCCAGACTTACTCGTGAGCTCGAAGCAGGGCGAACTCAGTTACAACTGCTAATAAAAAACAGTTTAATAACAAAATATCATTCTACTAACGCCATCTATCATATGTAAGGGTAAATATTTTAACCTTCCTTTTAACATTAATAAATAAACGAAACATGAAGCGAATAATTGTAATAGGACAATCCTGGTAAATCGCTTTTGGCATGCCCTTTCGAGGCATTGTCGTCGATATATTGCGGTTCTAATTTATCCTAATAAAATTTAACTTAAATCAAAATATCTTTATTCAAGTAGGCATTTACAAGCCCTTTTCAATCGTGAACTATTACTGTTAAATTACTATTAAATAGGTCGGTTTAGTGAGCCTTGGAGTAAGCTACCATCAGCTGGGAATAATGCTCTTTTGTAAAGAGCTGGCCAGAAACTCAATAACTAGTCTTTTTAAATGAAATTTAACAATGATCGACGTACACATTATAACTTCTGACGGAGAGGCTGTTACGGTTAAAATACATAAATAGTGCTTATTTAAAAGCATTTTTATGCCCAAAAGAACTGTACAATTCTTAATAGATTTTAAATGTGGTACAAATAAAAAATAACATTATCTAAGATGTAATTATTAACATTATCATCAAGAAACATTGTAATTATAACATTAATAAACCATTAATAAATAACGAAGAAAAGGGAAAAAACCTTGGTTCAGCTATTTCTGAATATGTATGAAATAAAGATTATATCATTATGATTATTATATCTTATATGGTCTGTTAATTTGTTCATTTTTTGTAATTTTTATTTGAAATAAACCACGTTGAAAGTTGAATTCGAATAAAGATCTAGATCGAGATTTAATCTGCATCATAGTTCCTTAAGTAGTTGCTACTACTAAGAGATTTAAATTAAGTTTAATTTGTGATATTATATTATAGTAGTTAGCAACATAATATCCACATTATCCTATTTTAATATAGAGATGTCGAATACAATGTTCAACAGTACAAAATTCAATGAAAAAGTATAAGAGCTTATAATGTTTCCGAAAGCTCTCTACAATTGTCTGTCGCTAGATTTACATCTTAGCCGTTTTCTTGTTGTTTGAAAACTTCTCGAAATCAAATTTACATAACAAAACATCGCTTACGAAAGCTTTGTAAAGTTTCTGTAAGCTATAAGTGGATTGGGATTTTCGGTAAATATCAATTCTTTTAAAATAATAATATAAAATTATATGTAGGTTAAATTAGAATTTCAATCAACATTGTACCTAATTATTAATGTGACTATAATTGTTTTATTAACTGTTGTGATTGGATACAACATAACTGAATTTGGTAGAAGAGGAGGCTTTGATGAAAATATTTTTGGTTAATAGTCTTTTTTCAATATATATGACTTTTGATTTATTTCTTTATACGATATAGTTTGAGGTGGCCGGTTAATGATTGTGTTTGATTTTTTCAGTTTTCACTTATAGTTTGGGATACAACAACAGTGCCACACTATAGTCAATTAATTAACATGTTTTTAACCATGAAGTATTTTTTTTTCATTATCATTTTCATGTTATTAATTTTATGTAATTGAAAATTTTTTGTACTTGTAGGACTAACTGCGAGCAAATCGGTATATTTGTAAATAATCATATAATAATATCAGGACAAATTGCTTTCACGATTTGTATTCATGTTTTTATACTGTAAGCGGGTCCTAATCGCGTACTATTTTAATCGAAGTATTAACAGTATAAAAACATGAATATCAGGACAAATTACACAAATTGATCCAACTCCTAAGTAAGCAAATTGTTTGCTTGTGTTAATAGTATTAGAAAACGATACAAATATATGGAAATACACATTATAAATACTGAAAAATTATTTAATAAACGACCAAACCCAGAAATACAGATATTTAATCTCATCACATAGATGTATGTTCCTTTCGGGAATTTAATTCACTCCAATATTTTTTTTAATCCTGTCAGATATAAATTCAAAAATGTTGATATAACAATATAACAATCACAGTTTGTATAAATATTACAAAAAAAACTAACCAAAAGTGACTTATTAATGCAATTACATAATATATATTTTTTTAATTTTGTGCTATTAAAGACGCTAGACAAGAACAACTTAGCACTTGAGTAAAATTACAAAAGTATATGTTTTTTTAGGTTTATATAAATATAGAATGAAAAAAACCGGTATGGGCAGAGATTCTATGTAAACTTTAAATAGAAATGGATGAAAAATAAACCGAAACGGGTAGAGACATTATATATTTTTAATAAAAATAGAATAGATGATAAACTAATACGGGCAGGGATTTTATTTAAATTTTAAATAAATATAGCATGAGATATAAACCGATACAGACAGGGGTTTTATGTAAATTATAAATAAATAAAGAATGATAAAAACCGGCAAGGACAGAGATTTTATGTAAACTTTAAATAAATATAGCATGAAATTTAAACCTATATGGACAGAGATTTTACATAAATTTAAAAATTCTATAAATATATAACGAAAAATCGATCAATACGAACTAGGTTTTTAACCCCCGACTAAAAAGAAGGGTGTTATAAGTTTGACCTGTCGATCTGTGTATCTGTGTATCTGTGTATCTGTGTATCTATCTGTCTGTGGCAAATTTCCGGCCAAACGTGAACGGATTTGAATGCGGTTTTTTTTATCTAAAGCTGTGCTCGTCGAGATGGTTCTTATTTATATTTGATTGAAATAAAAATAGCCGTCTCCAAGATATTGACGTTTTAATCGTGCGGGGGAGAGGTTCTTATGCAATAATTAGCTGTTTGCGGCCAAACGCGTGGACGAATTTGAATGCGGTTTTGTTTAATCGAAAGCTATGCTCGTCGAGATGTTTCTTATCCATGTTAGATTGAAATAAAAATAGTCGTCTTCAAGATATTGACGTTTTATTCGTGCGGGGGAGAGGTTCTGATACAATAATTAGCTGTTCCCAGCGATTTCACTACGGCCAACTAAATTAAATTAACTTTTTTTTTTTAATCATAACACAGGTTTTGATTAAACAATAACAGTCGTTGATTTTATGAGTGTAAATAACAAGTAAATATTAATATTGAAGAAACTATTTTAGTTAACTGTTTCCCTTACTTTTAAATTTCTATTAATGATGACACACTTTTAAGAAAATACATTATTAAAGCTTCGTGTATTTTATTTAAATATGTTTAAACTTAGAAACGCTTAATATTTTACACTTTTCTATAGTAACAGATCATTTAATAAAAATAAACGCTGTACTTTTGTAAAGAATTAGAAACAAATTAATCTTCTTGTAAAGATTAACTTCTTAAGAAATTTTAGGTAATAATATTCTATGGTATGTTCATTTTTCTTATAGTTGTTTTTTACAGTATATAGTTTTATGATATATTTTTCTTATAATAACTTTTAAATAGTAGTAATAGTAATAAATAACTTATAATTCAGAAAATTATTCCATAATATTGTTAGTAAATAAATACAGACTTACACAAACTAGTGTTAGCAGTATTTCTATCACTAAGCTCGTGTTTCAAAAGATCTATTTAACTGCATGGAGTCGTATTGGTGAGTCCCACCGGCCACTTACGAGTCCTCAAGATGTTGTTGGGGCTGTCACGGACTCGGTATAAAAGAGAAGCGCATCTCTTGCGCCTAATTGTGGCGAAGCTGTTTACATTTGCGTCTGCTAACATGCCAGACGCACTACAATAACGTGGCAGTCCCATCAACATCCGGAACGTGTTGTTGTACTGGATTCGCACTATATGCCTTCTGCGTATAGTTCACCCACAGGCTGAACGTGTACAAGGTTTGACAAAAGGCTTTAAAAAGCATGATCTCTACTGCGTTAGTACAGCGTGCTAATAGGTGCGCCAACATACTACATCGAACTGACAGTGACCTGCGCTCCCGCTCCACCTCTGTGTTGTCTCTCAAGTCGTCTGAGACCCTTTTTTTAACTTGCATACTTGTAAATAAACTCTAAATGTGTTACAATTAACACCAGGAGTAAGATGCAACTGCACGACAGCGTTCCCCACGCGGTTGTAGCAGTGTCGCGTCATACCGAGAGCTGTGTGTATTTTACCGACAGCGAGGACGACGCGACGGGCAGATTCATCAGGCGAGCGATGAAAGCGACACAATACAACATCATAGAATGTAATACTAAGATGGCTATAAAAGACAGAAACTTTGCTATCGTGGAGACCTTGATCGTGATGAGTGAAAAAAATAAAAAGAACAGTAGGCCATTACAATAGTGCTTTAGTAGGAAAGCGTTAAGCAGAAAATATAACAAATGTATGTATGCTAACTTTTAATAATACAATATTTATTATATATCAAATACTTAAATACTTCATATTATAACATTGTATGTATGGATATACATGTAAAATAAATAAATAATAAATAAAAATAAAATAATAATAACTGTGCCAAGGACTCACTAATATAGTTTTTTAAGATACCTGTACTAACAGACTCCTTTTTGAGTATGTTATCTCAAATTTTAATGATTAATCTGACAAATACAGACCAGATGTGAAAAGTGAGGGCCGACATGTAAGTAGATGAAAGTAAAAAAATAAATATTTAAATGAAATGTAGTATTTTGTAAATATCAATATATGGTTAAATAACCATATTAGTCTGGGCTTAACATTTTTTTATATAAAGTTTGTCTAATGGGAATAAGTAAATAGAAAAAAAAAATAAGTACAATCTATTTCCAATCGTGAGGTAATCAAGGCGCTTGTAGCGTGCGTGCGTGTGTTCTGCGGACGTCAAATTACCTCTGTTATTGGGGCCTATTTACTCTGTGTCAACTGAAACTTATTATATTTCCTATGCTATTTTAAATCCAGTACTTAGTTTACTTTACTTATTATTGTATTTTATGTCAACATTAATATGTAGTATAAGATATTACAACTCGCACAATATAACAATAATGGCGTTATATATATATATATACTAGCAGACCTGGCCACGCGTTGCTGTGGTTGCTAAGGTTTTGGATATACCTATTACATTGTAGTAAACTATCTAAGAAGTCACGGTATTAGAAAAAATTAAATTAAAATTAAAAAGACCCGCGACCGCTAAGTAAAGGAAAAAATTTCAAATGCAAGTAAATTTATCAAGGCCAATAACGAAATAACAATATTTTGATATAAAATAATATTGTGACTTAAAATTAAGATGTAAGTTATCCTATGTTTCAAGTTGGATCAAACTACACACGGTGTGCAAATTTGATTAAAATCGGTTAAGTAGTTTAGGGAGTCCATCGCGGACAAACAACGTGACACGTAATTTATATATATTAAGATATATATATATATATATATATATATATATATATATAGGTAAAGTAAAATAAACACTAAGTTTAATACAAAGAAATCTCTTGAAGAAGTTCACTGAACTATTGAACTGCACGACTGTTGTTCCGTATAGTTCAATGTAGCTTGAAAATCATCGTCGCTTGTAGCACATTTCACTCGATGACACCGCGTTGTATTGATATGGTATAGAATCTAAGCCTTAAATCACATTTTTAAAGATAATAAGAAGTTTATAAAAATATTCATATTAACTTTAAACTTTTTATTTGAGTGGTTAGCTCAGATGCCTAACGTATAACGATGCAAAGGGCCTCGGGTTCGATTCCCCACAGGGACAGGCAGGCATGGATGTCTGTATTTCTGGGTTTGGACGTTTATTAAATATGTTCTCAGCATTTATAATATGTATTTCTATGTATTTGTATCGTTGTCTAACTCTACAACATAAGCAAATTGCTTACTTAGGGGTTAGATCAATTTGTGTAATTTGTCCTGTAATATTATTATTTTTATATTACAACAAATTAAAATTTTGTATTTTATTTCTATTATTAATCAATAATTGATTGTTAATTCATAATCAAAATGAAAAATCCATTAACAGTCGAATCAATATTTTAAAAATATCAGATTGTTCGTTCCATAATACCACCTGCCCGCTATCATAGTTAAGTAAATTTAAATTAACATAAAGCCTAATTGTTGTAAATATAATACTACATTAATAATTGCACACGTACAAAGAGACAATTGACACAGAGTAAATAAATTTAATTAACGGCGGTTATTTAATATCCGTGAATCTACGAACGCATGCAATTACGTTCTGTGATTACCGAGGCTATGTATCGCATTGCAATTTTATTTATTTACTTCATCTCATTATACGTAGTACTTTAAGACCAATATGTACCTTATTAATGGTTTGTTAATATTTTTATAATAACAATTTATTAAGTTTTTTTTTTTTGAAAAACAACCTTAAATTATTATTTATTGAGTTTTATTTTATGTTTTATTAATATTCAAACAATAGCAACCCCACTAAACAATTAAACAACATCATACTTGTCAAGAACATGCTTTGATCTAATATATACAATTCTTCTACATCCTGTTAATATAATCCCATAATAATAATTCCTCGTGCAACTTAATTATATATTTATATACTTAATACTTTGATATAGTGATTGTATTTATAAATAGTATAATATAGACAGTATACTATTTAAGCCCCAGGTGACAAGGTTGACAACTGATAATACCGATATTATTAAATACTGAATAGCAATGTTCAAAGTACAATGAAAAAGTTTAAATAGCTTTTACCGTTCCTTTAGTATAATGTTTCCGAAAGCTGTCTTGAATTGTATGGAGCTTAATTTACATTTTAGTTGTTTTGCTTATAAACTTCTTAAAACAAAGTTACAACAAAACATTGCTTAGAAAAGTTTTAAAATTGTCTGTAAAAATAAATAGAATAGAATGATGACTGAATAAATCTATTATAATAATGTTATAAAAAATTATAGTAAAAAAAAATTAAAATCAAGGTTGTACGTTATTATGTGATTTTAATTTAAATACGTATAATAAGTATAATTATTATACGTATAATAATAAGTATAATTGTATAAATTCCTGGTTATTAATATATTGTACATTACTTTCTTAATATTCTTTAATTTTTTATTAGAGATTCTTAAACTCGGTTAGATATTATGTTATTTACAATGTGATTGATATGATGTTTTTGATCATTTTTAGTATTTTAATTTCCAGTTTAGATCAATTATTAGAAATATTAACAAATAATGTAACAACGCTGATATACTATTGTTATCATAATTTATTTTAAACGTTATTAATTTCTCTCTTTTATAAACTTTCCATATTATCAAATACCATTAAAATATTTTCCTATTTTTTTTTTATTTACCTGATACTACCTTTGTTTTAAATTACCAGAGAACTTATTATTCCTAGTAGTCCAGAATACAAGAACTTGAGCGCGCTTCGGTTCAAAGTAAATACGAACTGGTTAATATTTCTAATCGGAATTGAATGGGAATACAAAATTAAGTAATCGCGTTTCAGCAATGTGCTATTATACTACAGATATTAGTATTGTTAATAATTTATAAACCGTAAACGTAATACAAATAAATCATCATTTATTTTAGTTCTACAAATATTGACCATACATATTATGTTAACCACTCCGTCTTGATTAACTGACTACAAAAAGGCAGGAGGTTTC
Source organism: Napeogenes inachia (assembly GCA_959347355.1). Taxonomy (NCBI): domain Eukaryota; kingdom Metazoa; phylum Arthropoda; class Insecta; order Lepidoptera; family Nymphalidae; genus Napeogenes; species Napeogenes inachia. The sequence continues at coordinate 15,153,674 of OY365791.1, read as the reverse complement.
TCACTTCGAACATATAAATGTTGTTTTTTTGTTTATGAACCGATTTAAATGATTTTTTTTTTAGAAAAGACAATTCCAAGGATTGTCCCATAATAAGAAAATTAGTTTCTGATGATGGTATCTTACGTAATTCGAGAGGTACTTTCGAAATTCGTAGTGGCGTTTATTATTTTTTTCATTAAGAAGCGCACGTAACGTAACGTATTTTAAATAATTTATAAGAAGGTCCGAAGTCGATCTGGTGAAAGAGAGTCGATGAAAATCCTCAAAATTTTACAGCAGTTTTCTTTCTTAACCGACTTCATTAAAAAAGTAGGCTTTTTAATTCAATACTATATATCTATATATTTTTTTATTGTTTTCGCGGATGAATTGTTTGCTTAAGTACCGATTTTGATGATTCTTTTTTATTTAAAAATGTAAGCTCCCGGACTGTTCTCATTTAAGTTTGGTGAATATCTGATCATTAGTTTCGGAAACAGACAACGGAACTCTTAAAAAAATTACTGCAGACATCTCGTGACTGCGGAGATCACTTGGGTATTTATTGTTTGTACTATTTTTTTACATAATATTTCGCCTGCATAATTGAAAGAACCATTAAAAAGGTTATTTCTTATAACAATTTTTTAACAAAAAGATAAAACCGTTGAAAACAATACAATAATTTGATGAGGAAAATTGTATAAGAAGTCGATGCCAGTTTCTTTAATTGTATTATTGATATCATTTTTTTGATATATTCTCGGCCATAAATTTGATTTTTGATTTTGATTTTAGGTGCCTATGAAGATGTATGACGACTAGGAAATTAAATAATTAATATACCTTATGTGGACGGTGGACGCAATATTATTTTGTATTTTATTTTTATTGAAATAAAACAACCTATGCCGGAAGATTTTAAATCTCTACGATATAAAAAAATCCGCTTTTGATATTATATTCTGTAGAAATACGATGAATATAGAGGTATTTAAAACGCACGTCTATTCAGTAAGCCGCGTATCATGAGACCTCGCGTTAGCAAGCTAACTAGGGCACTTACTGCTACGTCAAAATCAGCTGATCTACACCTTTCATTTCAATTTAATTATCGTGTGTTCTTGTTGTAAACTGTTCACAGTCACTAGAGAAAATTTCAACGACAAACAACTTCTTGTATCTTATCAATCTTGTAAACTTCATACTGCATTACTTTATACCAAATAAATTAATACCTCTATACAATTATCTACATCTGTAACCGAACTTATCGGCCAACTAATTTTACTATACTGTACCGAAAAGTATAAATGTAAAACCTATTAATAAATTAGGTCTTAACTTCGTAATCGAATTAATGACAATGACGTCAGTCAATCAGTATTTAGTGATCCCCGCAAACAGATTATCAATTATTGGTTTTGAGGTTGGTAGTCGTTAGTGACGGTTGGTATCGTGATGATTTAAAAAATTGTTTTCTCTTTACCATCTATTTATACTTATATTATATCTATACTTAAATTCTCAACCGATCATTATGAATCTTTGTACACTTACTTTTGGAGGTATTAGAAGTAACATAGGATGCTTTTTATTAAAAAAATATATATTATTTTTAGCGAAAAGTAAAAAAAAATAGAAAGACAAAAACAGTGTTTGTCAATAAATACGAGGACGCAGTCGCAGTTAACAGCTAGTCTATACCTAATATATGCGTCGTTATGAATTAAATTAATGTTAGTCGTTATTCGTAAGTTCTAAATTTAGTTCTATTATCATTATAAAATCGCTTATAACTTATTTTAATTTAATAAGCTGTCTTTCGTTTCTTTCTAACAAATACAAATGTATGTAAACAATATCCAAAAATTTTGAAACACCTTAAAATTGTCAGGAATAGTGAAATTAGCAATTTTAAGTTATTGGGTTAAAAACAATTCTTACATAATAAATAGAAAAAATATTAAATGATTTCAATTTACTATCTGTTATTTACATTGACGAGTCTCCACAAACCTTTAATAAATTTAACGAAGATATGAACAATATTAATTTCATAAATAATTTAAACACTTAAAATCGTATATTATTTCATTGAATGATTACTTCTAAAAATATTTTTACAGGCTTGCTTCACATAATTAAAATTTTATATTTTTTATCTAAATCTTAAAATAAACTACAATAAAAATTATATATTAAAATGGAAATATGTTTTAATATATACCTCTTATTTAATTATTTCTTTGTTATCTAATAATAGTTTTTCTTTTTCGCTTTTGGGATAATCCTTTGAATATTGAGTAAGTTTGAACAAAAATTTTTGAATACTTTTTCAGTATTACAGTTATTTTAATTATAAATACTTTTACTAAAAAGAGTATATAACAATAACGGGTCATTACCCGTAACACATTTGTTATTAAAAGTTTTATTCTACACTGTCTGGAAAATATGGTAATTACTAGTACTGCCATAATGTTTTATTTAATTTAATTTTCAGATAGATTTTTTTTATAAAATCTATCTATGCCTGTAACAACAACGTTTAACTTTTAAGGAAGATTTTGTATGGTTACAATAGGTGTACTTAGCACAAATTTTCTTAACGATGTTAAGCGTTTGGGGATTTCCTAAATTTTTAAGCTCCGTATTTTGGATTCCTAAGAGAATTTATAATTATGTGACAGGTTTAATATTTAAAAATATAAATTTTAATCTGCTTAATAAAAACTCTAAGGAAAATAAAATATATTTTATGTAAATTAAACGATTGTAGGAATTGATGCTGTCAAATCAGTAGAAAATCAAATCATAAGGCATTAGCGCGACAGACAAATCAGATTACGAAATATTTACCTTTTGAACTGATTTTTGAATACTCTTATGATAGGTGTCTAGACTAGATTGACTAGATTTTTCTTGATTCTTAAAATATTTTATAACCGATTATGTACCTTACTTAAAACAATAAAATAGAAAATTCTTGTCAATCACTACAGAATAAGTGGTCATTAACTATAAGTCACGTAGAACTGTGAAGACAAATTTAAGATAAGAACCAATTTAGGCGATACCCACTGCTGAGAGGTTCTTTGTATAAACTATAGATACTGATGAAAACGCGCATTAAAATGTTAAGGTTTCTTTATTTTACAACTTATTCTCTGATTTGATAACAATTTTAAAGTATTCGTCCCCAAAGATGTCTCCACTAAGTTATAATGTAAAATGGACATGTAATATGATGCTCATACGAGTATATAAATTACGCTACACTCCGTGTAGGTGACATATTTGATCAAAGAGTGGAATTTGTACTACTATATGTCTTATATCATAATCTAGCATCTTACTCTGTTTACTAAAATTGCTATTTTATAAAATAAATAAGGTGAAAGTAGATTAGCGGTTGTTTTACCTAAGATAATTTTTTGTAACTGTGACAAAATAATATAAATATATAATTATGCTTTTAAATTTTATTTTGGTAGAGATTAAAGTTAAGATTATTGTTCTATAAAAAAAAAATAAAGGGCGTCCTGCAATGTTGTTTAAAAAATTTAAGAAATTAAATTCTCGTTTTTATATATCATCATTATCTGATGATTAACTGTGAATAACTTACATTATGCAAAATAAATATTTCCTTTGACTGAAGGTACTATTTAACCGACGACTGAACTGTCAATACTGAAGACAAAACAATTAAATTGTATTAAGACCGCAAACTGACAACCATCAAATATAACGATGAAGACCTCCATTCATTATCTCATTATTCATTAGTCAATAAGAAAAAATCTTTTAACATTTATTTTCTCTTTTTGTTTTATTCCATGAATTTAAGTTAAAGTTATATTTATTAATCTTGGAAGATTGTTTTTACATAGATAGATAGATTAGATACTTGTGTATCTAATGAGATAATGAATGGAGGTCTTCATCGTTATATTTGATGGTTGTCAGTTTGCGGTCTTAATACAATTTAATTGTTTTGTCTTCAGTATTGACAGTTCAGTCGTCGGTTAAATAGTACCTTCAGTCAACATCCCCAGTTGTTATTAACAATCATCCTAAGCGATTACAAAACCTTATAAAAGCATCCAATTGAAGAACATAATTTGTCAAAATGTAAATAAGACGGCTTAGGCCCTGGCCGCAACCAGAGCATTACATTTGTTTTAATCCAAATATTATTTATTATTATTATTATTAGATATATATATTTTTTATTCATTTCTTCACCGTAACAAGTAAAACTTGATTAAATCTCTAATAGAATACAACCAACAATTATATTTCCAAAAAAGCAAATTGTTTAATTATATGAACTGATTCCACGATAGAACAACTAGGTGTAGATAATGGAATCATTATTCTGCTCACGTGAAACAGTGGGTAGTTGTCGTTTAAATTGTTACCTAGTTCTGTCACACAGGCGCGAGTACTGGGGAGGAGAATGACACAGATAAATTTTATCCGATGTGTTCGGGGCAGTGTATTGAATTAAATGTATCTTTAGATTTTGGATTACAAATGGAAGTCAATTTTTATTGTGCCTTCAAAAATATCGATCCAAACTTATATAGTGAAATGAAAATAAATAAAATACCTTTATCTTTTTGGTTAAAATAAAAAGCTCAATCATGCATCATTAATACGCTTTTATTAGCTTGGGTTGTATGTATCTATGTATGTAACGGAATCTTCGAGCTTAATTTTCACCAGGTTCCAGCAATCCGATTAAATTGAAACTTTGCACACGTATCAAGGACCGATGACAATGCAATAATTTGATAAAAGTTTCCCAAAAAAAAAAAATAAAAAAAAAAAAATAAAAAAAAATAAAGAATAGTTTAAAAAACTAAAAAAACACGCTTTTATTGCTAACCGAACTAAAAACTAGAAAATATTTTTTAATGACTAATAAATAATATTAATTTAATAAATAAATATTAATTTTATTGGAAGAGATACAATAAAGTGGCCATAGATGCCTTTAGGCCTAAACATTCGATTTAGGCTTGTAAATTTTATAATATATATATATATATATATATATATATATATATATATATATATATATATATATATATATATATATATATAAATATGGCTTCAATAACTGCACATATATTTCTTAAGATAAATAACAACATTGTTACAAATTCTCAATTTACGCATTACTCTTGTTGGTGAGCATTTGCGCGACCGTAAAGGCATCCTGCAGTTGCTAAGACTAATGTGCCAAACAATACGCGATTTTTTTAGGAAACCCTGTCAGGGACCCGTCTGCAAAGATACTGAAGGTCAGAAAAAGGTTGCAAGACTGTCCTGCCAAAAAAGACTGAAAAAGTAATTGAACTTGACAGAACTGAAACAAATATATCTGCACTAAGTTTGCAATATTGTACTGTAGAGACTGCGCATATGTAAGCAATGATATGACTGATTCATAAAACTAATTTGTAATTTTATTTGTAGTCTTATTAAATGTGATTTACATGTATCCTAATTATTAATATTTTAGAAAAAAAGTTTATATTTGGTTCAAGTTTTGTGACTTTAAAGCAAAGGTTGTTATTTTTGTTAATATTTTGTTCCACTATCATAAAAAAAATATTAAAAAGAAAGTTTACTTCAAGTTCTTTTTACTCATACATGACCACTTAAACTATAGTCGTTTTATCCAATTACAGCCATATATTAGTAAATTTCTTGTAATTATTGAAATTATGACGATTTTCTTCATGGGTCTCCTGGACCCAACCCTACTATCGTTGTAACATATTTTAACTGTGCTGACGCCGGGTTAATGAATTAGACTTATTCCTAAGCGACTTCAACAGTAGAAGTACTAAGGGTCTATTGACAACTTAACGACGTCAATCTGGATTTTTCCATTAATTGGGAGGTAAAACTAACCACAATGATGAAAGTAAGTCCCATTGAACCGTGAAGGCGATTGATTTCGGATCAATGCCCGTTGATCGATCATACGGAGACCACTGAGTGATTCTTTCTAAAAAAATCTAAGTAATGAAATGATTTCTCAATTTATGAGTTTGTCACAGACTAAAAAATAAAAAATAAACAATAGTTTAAAAAACTAAAAAAAACACGCTTTTATTGCTAACCGAACTAAAAACTAGAAAATAATTTTTAATGACAAAGAGTATAAAATTACAGTAGTAGAAGATCGAACAATTAATCATAGTGAATCGCCTTAATATAAAATTATAATAAAATTTAAGTTATTAACAGAATAATTCAATTCTGAGTAAAAAGCGTGGGGTGCTCGATATTTAAGGTATTACAATCATTCTATTAGCAACTATCTATGAGAGGATAGTTATGAATCACAGTAAAATGCACCCCACGATTTTTACTCAGAATTGAATTATTCTGTTAATAACTTAAATTTTATTATAATTTTATATTAAGGCGATTCACTATGATTAATTGTTCGATCTTCTACTACTGTAATTTTATACTCTTTGTCATTAAAAATTATTTTCTAGTTTTTAGTTCGGTTAGCAATAAAAGCGTGTTTTTTTTAGTTTTTTAAACTATTGTTTATTTTAGTAATAAAATATTGCTTAATGGTAATAATAAGTCAAATAATTTATATGATGTCTCTGAAACATTATATCCAAACTTAATCATTTAAATTGAATAATTAGTTAAACACTTCATTTTATAATAAATGTTATAAGTAGTAGTTAGTACATACAGTAAAAAAAAAAATTAGACAAAAAATAATAATGAGATACTGATCTTATTAAATAAATGTTAAGACTTACTACGTGTGAAAGAAAAAGGGGTTGAGGAAATATTAGAAAAATATGATATTTAACGGTTCTTCGGAAATAATTATATATTTCTTGCGTCCTTATTGATCGCCACACGTACCTATTGCCTTTCTTAACTACCTGAACATTACATTACAATGAATCCTTGAATAGTGTATTTTTCTCGCAGAGTACGTGTTAGTGTTACAAAGGGAGACTGGAGAGAAATTAATTCAAATTAAGATATTTATCGATTGGAATACAAGAAGGAATCAGTTTATTAAGTCATAAACATATACTTTCTAAATAGTTTTTTCACGCGTTATACATAACAGATAATCATATTATAATAATATTAAAACGATAGTGTGAAGTATCGCACTAGTAAGTGATAGTGGGATACTAGGCGAAAAAGTTATTGATTTGCGAGCACATACATATGTATATGGGTAAACACCGACATTTATATATATACATACTCGCGCAGAGATCGCATTTCTTAAACATTTTCGATGAAATTATGAATTCCTGATCTATAAATGTAAAGGAACGCAGGATCTATAGAATAACCCAAAAATCCAATAAACCCAAGATCTCATTCAAAACAAACACTATGTAAATAGCTTACCCGTTTCAAACAGTTTCACAAGAAAATAGCTATTAAGGCTTTTTCATTTTAATAGTTGTGCAGAACTCACCCCTAGTTTGACAACCAAACAGTGCTACAAGCTACGAAGGTGTTCTGGATGCTACGACAAACTTTACGAGTCAATGATCGTCCAGTACAAGTATGCAATATATTATATAAAGAGAAAATCGAAGTTCATATAAACTCCTGTGTAATGCTATATATTTAAATACTTTACTGCTATGCATCACACACGTAAAAGATAAAACTTCATTAACTTCAAACTTTAGGAACTCTATATATCTAAATGTAAATTTTCTCAGCGTTTGGTGGAAATTAATATTTAAATACAATAATAATATAACGTTACTACATTTAACAGGACTTCTAAAATATTTTTTTGTATTCATATCACAGTTGTACATAGTAGACTCTATATACTACAGCCGTTAAACTTAACTGGCCAAATTAATAGACGCTGCGCAGCTTTTCTCTTTAGAGTGCCAATTGTAATTGCTCAGACTATCAATAGAAGGTTCCTAGTATTTCGTGTTTAAAATTCATTCATTGATCTTATAAAATTTAAAACACGCAACACTACAAAAATATGTGGCTAATTTAAATAAAATTTATGCATAGAAATTGAGTGTCACTCTGAGTAACATTTAGTTTTTAACTTTCATTCACCCTCTTCACTCTTCCAAAACATGCATGTATTTAAAGTTTTCCAGAAATTTTTCTTTATCTAAACATATAATAAAACTCTTACTGATCGATTTCTTTAAATGGAAAACATAAAAAAAAACATAAACTCTTTTCCTTTATAAGAGCAAGAGAACCCAAAACATTGATGTTATATTTTGTCTGTTTGTCTAAATGTTTGTATATCTACTTCTGTATATTTTTGCATGTTAAATTTTAGAAACGGATTAACCAATTTGGTTGCAGTATTCGAGAATATAATGCCATGAACTTGACTTAACATTTAGTGTTTTTTTTATTTGAATCGATAAACAAATATAGTTAGTAATCTCTTATTGTCGTACTATTGCGGTAGGATTTTTTTTTCTAAATTAAAGTCTTGGTCCTACCCACAGGGTATAATGAACCCCTTTCTAATAAATATAATAAAATCGGACTACTATAAAATTTAACAAGAAATACACCTATTGCCTACACGCAAAAACTGCTAGACAGAGTTTGAACCCATTACAAAGAGTAGGTTTTATCGAAATCTACGCGTACGAAGTCGCAGGCACAGCTAGTTCTTTAATAAACATGTCACGGAACGTCGCGTAATTTATATGTGAGCTTCATATTTGATGTACACTTTATATTATAATGTAGTTGTGACGTCATTGGGGACGAATACTTCAGAATTTTTATCGAATACAGAAAATAGGTTGTTTAATACATGCAAAATATTACAGGACATTATAGGATTCTTGAATCATATTTAAGTTAATGTTTTTAATTTTGAAATTTATTATTAACATACTATTAGGCAGTTCATTTCTTCTATGTTTTTAATTATATATCAGAATAAATGTTATTGTTTATAGTGTATATGATTTATTCAATATTTTGTATCGAAAATAAATATTTCTATTAATCAGGACTCTATTATATCTCTATTGGTCTCATCGAGTGCAATGTTTATAGCTCAATGTCTTATATGAAGGTGGAAACGAAAAAGCTTTGCGGGTTTATTTACTTACTTGGTGATAAAATTATAGTTTCTTATTTAATACTTAGATAATGTAGATAATAAATTAATATCTATAGTTAGATTAAAATTTCTGAGATATATTATATTACCAATCATTAAAAAAATTACAAATTAAAACAAATATAGTGGTCTAGATTAAAATACCAACAGCTTTTAATGATAATACATAGTTGAAGGAACATAAACCTTTATATCCTAGAAATGAAGACGTTAAAGAGAGGAACATAGTCTTAAACATATTTGTGAAATCACCACAATAATATGCTACAATACCAATAGTAGCAACCACGAAATCAATCAATAATTATCTGATTGCAGTGATCACTAAATACTGATTGACTGACGTCATTGGCATTGATTTGATTACTGTGATCAGCCAAATTTACTAATTGCTTTTGAATTCAACGTTATATCATATTGAAATATTGCAGGATATCGGTAAATGTATTTTTAGAGCAAAAAAATTAAAACACATATATTGCAAAAATATTTTTAATTACATTATTCGAATATAGGGGTTATAACTATATTCCATAGTTGTCGTTTTAAGAAAGTTGTCTTTGAATGGCTTATCATAAACAGTGTTTGCCAAGGGTCTTAAATTATACTGTAATTTTAACCTTTATATTTAGGACTTTAAGGAATACCTCTTTACATATATGATTTTTTTTTTGATATCACACTAAAATAAATGTACGTGGAATTATCAGTGTCATCAAAAATAATGACAACGTGTGGAATTTTCTTTTTAATTTATTCTCAGAACAATAACTACAGTTATTGTTTTGAGAATTTATTTGATATCATTTAATTTCTGATGCATTGTTATATAAAAGTATTAGCTTTCTTCACTTCTTCCCCATACAAACCATAACCGTGCCAAATTTTATACTTCAACGTCCACACATATTTCAAAAAATGAAAAACATAATTGTTTGTTATCAAATTATAATAATATTATGTAACAATATTTAATACAATACTTTCTTAAAAGGAATTGCTCAATGAAGATTGAGGTGAATATTGAGCGATAAAAAAAATACCTAAAAATCAGGTAAATTTAAAACTTTAATACCAAGACAATCAAATATTAAAAAGGTTAATAAAAAAGTTTTTTTTAGGAATTGAATAATATCTTTTTTGTCCCAACGTTTTTTTAAACTAAAATGTATTTTATGTAATGAAAACATTTCTTTTATGTTTTAAAATTATTCTATGAACCCCTATTTAATTTCACATCTCAATGATAACTAAATTATTTAAAATGACCAATTAATTTATCCACTTTCGCAGTTCTATCCAACTTTTAATTAGTTCTCGTCTAGCAAAGAATCAAAGGGTAAAAACATGGGTATTACCCGTCTAATTTCATTGGTCAATGCCCCGATGACGCTCAGTAGTAGTAGTATACAAAATTATTATTATTAATGAAAATTTTTTATTCTACTCTCGTGAATTAGTAGGTAACAGGCGTTCAAAGTAATACCTGTTTCTGTTTCCAAGCACAAATGAATGATGGTAGTGGATGATGTTCAATCGACTCTCTAAATCTTTTTCTCTCTCTGGTTAAGACCCTAGATTTCACTAGTTCATGAAGGAACTAGTTAAAGTTATTTGAAGACTTAAATGAACGAAATATTAAAAAGCATTAAACATTTGTTAGCAATTAGATCTAAGGCTATTAAGATTATACCTACTATAGATAGAATACTTAGATAAAGACGATCAAGAATGCTTAATTCATAGAGCCTATTCATTAATTAATAAGTAGTTTATTCATATTATTATAGTAGTTTATATATTTATATATGTTGTTTGAAAATATTTATAAACATGTATAGCCATGTTAAGCTTTTTTAAATTTATTATGAACCGGGAACTACTGGGAAACCGTCGCGTCGCTCTACCAACTGACTGACTAGCGATACGGTAGCTCAGTTGGTAGAGCGACGGGACGGTTTCCCGTATCGGTTTATTTTTCATTCTATATTTATATAAATTTAATAATAATAATAATATCAGGACAAATTACACACATTGATCTAACCCCTAAGTAAGCAAATTATTTGCTTGTGTTAAGGGTGTTAGAAGACGATTCAAATACATAGAAATACACATATAAATACTGAAAATATATTTAATAAAGGACCAAACCCAGAAACACAGACATTTATGCTCATCACATAAATGACTGTCTTCGCCGGGAATCGAACCCGAGCCCTATTGCGCGTGACACGTTAGGCGTCTGTGCTAACCACTCGACCAACGGGGCGGTTAAATTTATATATGTTGTTTATAGAGAAAATGAATTAAATGGTGTTTACTTATTATACATTTAATATTTCGTAACACTTTATTATTACTATGACAAGATGACTAAAAAACAAAAACATATTTACTTAAAATATTTTGATATCATGTTTATATAATGTACATATTCAATAAATGGAATTGTAAGACCGCTGTGTTGAGGTTATGTTTAAGCTTAATCAATAGTTAATTTAAATAAGTATTAATATAGAACTGTATACAGTACACATTTTATAGAACTATCCTCACTACTTACACTGTGTAGCAGAAGTTACTATTTGCATACAAATTGTATTTGTGTTGAATTGTGAGAGTAATTAATATTGTGGTGTATATTTCCAAGTTGTTTTCTTGACTTAACATAAGATTGGTACATTTTCCCGGATACAGATATTGGTTTGACCCATTAAGAAAACAATGATTCGATCTTTGAAAGGGAAATATTTACTGAAATATTATGTGGTGGAGTCAAGAAATTTATACTGCACGAACTTTTTCTAACGCCTCATTAATGTTCCTTCAGCTACCCTAAGGTAATATATTTTATAATTAATAATGAACACGATACGACACGTACTTTTAATATTTACTACGTAAACATAAACGTAAATAATGTTGTAGCGTATAATAGTTTTATTAACTCTCGTAATGGCCGGTCTAAACGCATTGGATTTACAATTTAATTTTATATATGGCAGATAAAATAACTGTCATAACATTTAGACGTTTTATAATTTGGTTAAAAGTAATAAATTGTTTTTGTCATTTCTTTAAGGGTTAAGTTATAATTAAAGTTATCTAACGAGCAAAAATAAATCAAAAGTCAAAGTCAAAGTTTTCTATTTTGGATAGATGTACATTCGTAGACAGAGAATGCTATAGAGGAACAGTTACCATGACCGTATGCGAGACAAAAGGTTGTAGTATGTTTTAGCTATAAAATAAAAAAATACTCATCACTAAAGGTTGTTTAAAAAAAAATGGTTACAAATATCATTAATTTATTACTAACTGATCGTAAATCAAAGACAGCGTAATAAAATTATATCGATTGAAAATCTGTACATCTGACAGACGATGTAATTAGTAGCTAGTTCTAATACGAATTCATAATATATTTCATTCTGAAAAACAAGTATTACATTTTTAATTATAATTATGAAGTAGGTGAATTTAGAAGAGTGCTAGCTGAGTTCTAACATTTTAAATAAATTACATTGTAATCTCTGCGACCAAGTACCTAATTACTGTGAAACACTGGTATTCTTTTGTTTTTACTCTTGACAACTGTAAATAGAAACCTTGCCATGTTTTAAAATATGAATATAATATAATTTATATATTTTAGACAAAGCTGTAACCCATGTTGCCATTACCTTTTCTGATGTAAAACAAGCTAAGATAAAATAACTTTTAAATAAAAGATTTATCAATCTGAAATATTGGCGTTTTAGTAAGACTTTGTAAGTTAGGTTTATTTTTTATATAGGTGGATACTTACAATGTTTAGGATATTTTATATCTTTTTTAGGAAAAATAATGCTTATTAATTATAGATTTAATCTCTTGATATTGATATTGTCATTGCTTTTGCAACCAATTAAATATTATATAATCGATTTTTCATTCGATTATCGAAAGCAACTTTCTTAGTTTTCTTTCGCTTTATAAAATTTAATATCGTTTGTTTTTATTAGAAACGTTTAACAGCTTACATTTATTGCAAGCTGTTTAGTGTGAACCTAAATGTATGAAGCGGACTATCGCATCGCAATATTATTATTACTTTATTTTTATTGTACACCAACTAAAGTATACAAATAGAACGAAACGAAAAACGAAACAATACACAGATGGAAGCACAAATAGAATGTGTTTTCGCTTGAAAGCAATTCTTTCAGCCAACCTGCTGTTTTGTGTGCTGTTTGTGGGAAAAATGGAGACTGCTTGAATAAATATATATATATGAAGGTTATCACATATTTATTAGTACATGCATTATTATTAGCTTACTAACGATAATATAATTTTATAATCACTTCTATTGTTACTTTTCCAAGAATGCAAGCAAAAAAAAATAATTAACTATTTCTACGAATGTTACTTTTTTGTTTATATCTGAAAATAAATTGTATTCTTAATAGGGAACATGCAAAAAAATTTAAATGGTCTCAAATATTTTTTTTTCGATTACTTTTTATCAACTTATTATAATAGAATCATTTTTTTTTAATTTACTAATCATTTAAGGCCATAAAATAATTTATGAAAAGTGTAACTTTAGGGAGCGAAATTCAAAATTCCAAAACGCGCCACCATTGGTCGAAAGGAAATGTGACGTCATTTGACACACCATTCAATATATCGGCGTTTAAGTTCATACTGTGGTATCAGTGTGACTGAGAAAAATAAATAATTTAAACCTATATTTTCGTGCTTAAAGATTTTATTAAATGATACAATTGTTTAGGTAATCTTAAAAATATTTCCTAAATACTCAAACAACTCTAACAAAACAAATACCTACAAACTCTTTTTGAATAGCAGTTAGCATGCTACTACACAATACATTTTTAAAATGTTTCTACCTCTGAATCATTTTTCACTTCACTTGACTCAGATAAATAACTTGGTTGATAATCAGCAGATACAGAAGATATAAGATGCTATAGAAGTATTATCAGCTGTGTTTTCAGTAAACAATTTTCTTTTTAAAACAGATAGTTTTACTTTTAAAACTGTTGTGTAACAATGTTGTGTGTTAAATGAGGAAATGGTGACAATGCTACATTTTGTTTTTCAGCAGGTATATTTACATTGACACCTTTACTTCCATACTTCGGTTTAATATTAACTTGCACAGCTTAGTCACTTGGTAATTTATCTTTAATATGCGAAAAGCAAGTCTCTGCCTTATGATCATCACATTCAATAGGATAAGTACTGAGTCTTGGCTGATTAATATCACAGACATTTGTATGGGCAGTACTAGGACTTACTACTTATATCACTTCTTCGTAAAGGTCACCAATTTTTTTAAACACTACTTTTGATAGCTAACTCTTAAAAGGCTTCATTAACCGATGTCAATATTTGCCTTTTGACTATGCACATTCTCATTCTATCATCTGGTGTTTTTGCCACAAAAATATATAAGGAACAACTCCTTTCTTCAAACTTAGATTACATCTTTCTCCTTGTTGTTTCATTACACATATTATATTCAATACAATTTGCTGTATCTTCCTTAACCTGAAATAAATCGACAAACCATAAAAATTGCGTAAAACAAAAAAAGATTACTGTTTTTATAGAAAGTTATTTGTAAGATAGGTTAGGTTAATTTTAAACTCAAATTTTCTAATGTTTAATACTTACTATAAATTTAAACTATTAGATTAAACTTATTATAAATAAAGTATACTTACGTTAAATTGATCTTCACAACCATATAAACACGATTTAGGACATATATTATCCCTTTTAATTACCATACACCATTGTTTTTGTATTTTCGCATCTCTTGGAATACAAAAAACACTTTGTCGAGTATTTTTCTAATACTATTTTTGCACTCCGGTACTATACAATACTCGTAAGATGATTTTTATCTTCTTCCATGACTTGTAAAGCAATTAAAACTTAAAATATGTATGAAGTAACTAAAAAGTGCATAGTAAACATTCACTGGATGTGTCATTTGACGTCACGCAAAGCGCGCGCAAAATGACGGCGTTTGAACGGCTCAAATTTATTACAAGTTTTAATTTTTAATTTGAAGGAAAACTAGATTCTTTTCAAACCTATTTATATTTTTTTCTACGATATATAGAGGTAAATGATTAATTTACGTCAAAAAAAAATTACATGAATGTTCCCTATTATTCATTAAAATCATATTAATAAATAAATGGAATTAACGAAATATCAGGTTTCGTGGGAATATTTGCGACCCTGTGTTACATTTATATTTTTACAAGTTCCTCTTACACACCCTCAAGACAAGCCATATTCAATATGAATTCGATCAAAACCATAAAATGTAAGTCCTAGGTCTGCAGATTTAACCATCTGGTTATATATATCTGGTTGTATCTGGTGGTATATATCTATATAAAACAAACTTTTTGTGGTTAGTAGGAATCGTATTAGTAGAAGTTCTCGTCGTTAGGAGTGATATTCTGTCGATTACAGAAAATGAAAAAAAAATCTGACTCTCAAACTTTATGTACAGTCAATCTAAATATATTCGTTGGACTTTAAGGTATTTATAATATGGGTTTTGTTACAAAAACAAATATCATTAACTGATGCAGTTAAGGATTCTCTTATTCCTAATTCTGACCTGGTTCAGAGATATATAATGAAACCAAAGACTAACTGACGTTTCCATATAGATACGGGGAGTATATGGAAAAGTGAAAAGTTGAGATAGATTTCCTAAAATAAAGAATATTGTTGTAGATAGCTTACTTAATCTAGAATAAAGGTAGCTTAATTAAGTAACCATTTCGTTGATATTATTACTTAATTTATATCAAACTCCACTCATCATTTTTTTAGATCTTGAATCTCATCATTCTTATTTTTGCTCAAGGCATTAAAAGAATTACTTGTAAGTTAAATTTACGATGTGTTGCCTAAAACTAGTTCTATTACTTAGATTTATATATTAGACCAGATTGTTTCAACAATAGACAGACACACAATAACATAACCAAATAAGAAATAATTTCATAGTAAATAGATATGCTAACTAGGTGCGTTCGTTACGTGCTCTACTCCGAACTATAGTATCAATATCAATACCAAGTAATCACGAGCAAGAAAAATGATTTAATTACTTTTTTTTTTACACTACCAAAGTTAATGCTTGACTACATTCCCCCTGATGTAAAGTGAAAATGTAGTCATATATGGTAAATGGCATTAAATAAGTAACCTATTCACTCTTCTCTTGAAGACACCCACATTGTATTTTGCCGGAAATACGTTGGCAAGCTTTTTCAGTTCTCCGCTGTACGCACTAAAAATGACGAAGCAGAGCGTTTTGTTCGGACACGTGGAGAATCCACAACGTAAGGATGTACACACACAGTAACCTGACTTGCGTCGGAACGTCCGGTAAAGGAAGGGGAACGGTGGAATTAAGTCGTGTAATTCCTGCATACACTCTTCAAAATGTTCAAAGCTGTGGAGGTTGGCTTCAACCAATTCAGGGTTGCCTACAAGGTCTTTGCCCGCCTCTTAATTGAGTCCAGAACCGTAGGGTGAGACTTTGCAGCACCAGCAAAAATGTGACCACAGAACTCCACACACGAACGGATCTGTGTTTTTTATAAAACAAGTAGCTGTCCCGGTGTAAAATACTGTGGGATCTTCGCAAGAACTGCAAGCTTACATGCAGCTGCTTTTGCTCTGGACTCAACATGTACATTTTGAAAAGATTATGGATGAGGTATTGTTTAAACTATCACATTCTAGTAAAAAGATAATCATTTGTGGAGACTTGAAGTGAAAGTTAGATGACGGTGGCCTATAAACATTTACAATTATGAACTTTTCTAATTCAACTGAAGCAAGTTCAGTTGTCCGCTCAACAGAGTGGCTCACTATGTCCTTGAATATCATAGTCTGCAGATATGGTTTTGAATCAGTACCCTTTAGCGCAGCTCGTCTTTCTGGAGGACTTTAATTCCTTTCATCAGGACAAGCTGTTCCAGTACCAGAACACTGACCATGACCATGCTGGAAGAGAATCGCGGAACTTTGCGTTGTCCTTGGACCTCTTTCAGCTGGTGGGGCAAGCGACGAGGGTACCAGATGTAGTAGGCAATACAGCCAATTGTCTAGACCTTCTGCTAACAACTAAACCGGACAAGTATCGTATAGAGGTCACCTCCCCCTTGGGTCACCTCCCCACCAGCTCTCGAACGACATGGTGTTAGGCGAGTATGGAAATACAAGTCAGCAGATTGGGATGAGATACTTCAATTTTTGTATCTTATCCTTGGCGGCAGGTCTGCTTCTCTTCTTTGGATCGTCGAGTGGCGCAGATGCAGATTCGTTTTGCTAACGTGGGTACGTTACGACCACATTCGGCATTAAACCATCGGTGGCAAAGCTCACCCAAGGTTTAATGCCGAATGTGGTCATGCTCAAGACCGAAACATTCGGCATACCTCATTTAGGCTGATGCTCGAAGCCGCAAAGCACCGAATGTAACTTCAAAGAAGAGAGCCTTTAACCAATCTGCCAAGTCTTAGAAAAAGGCATTGCGGAAGGCTCATCTCGATCGAATCGCTAAGAATAGCGACAAGCTTTCTGTCAGACCAATAAAGAGATACATGTTAACTATTTCCGACGGTATCTAAATTCTATCTTTTTTTTAAATTATATTATATTACAATTTATTATATTATATTATATATTATAATTTTAAAGTTTGATATGTCCAAGCCTTGAAAAAGATTTATATAAAAAGATACACCACCAATAGATTTTAAAAATATACCTCGTTTAGCCATTCTAATAAGGAACGGCAGAAAATAATAAGATTGTGGAAGCCAAAAAATCTTAGAACTTTTTAGAAAGCTAAGTGATAGATCCTCATTTCACCCCAATAAAACCTAATAGCAATTAAAAAATAATTCAGCTCCGTGCTAGTTCTTTTACCTGGTAAAGGAAATACAAATAATGCTTAAGGAAATATAAATAATGCATCGGATTAATTCAAAATTATAAAATTACAGTTCCACTTCGCGCTTGTATTTAACTTTAATATTCCGAGCGTTCCAATTATCTGCTTTACAAGCCGTTGCTTTATTAAACATATTGTACAAAAGGTAGTCTATAGGCAATTCGAATGCTATGAAAGTCGAATGAGGAATTCAAAATTTAATGAATAAGAGCGCAGTGCGCTGCGAACCGACCAACTGCGGGCGTAAAAGATTTAATTATATTAAAAGGTATATACAATTGTTCATTTACTTACGAATAATACTTACAAGAAATGTTGCGATAGGAAATTAATTACCCATTTAAAATATATTTATATCCTACGACCGGACCCGGGAGACGATATCGTGTCCTAAAGGTATTAAAACACAAAAAAAAAGAATATTCAAATTGGTTTAGTCGTTTTGAAGTTATGTCAAAAATACTTTCAAGACAATGATATATTTAAATATAAAATTTAACTGCTAATTTTGCCTAACGTTCTAATTATGTTGTAATATAAGTCTTACATTATTAAAATTTAAATAAATATAGAATGTAAAATAAACCGATACGGGCAGGGATTCGAAACCGCTACCTCTGGGAAACCGTCCTGTCATTCAACCAATTGAGCTACCATATCACTAACCGTCGCGGTAAATAAGGCTTTCTTAATATGATCGTCTTTATGGGGACGGTGGGGACATCTACTAGGTTATCGAAAATCAAATCACCAACGTTTTTAACTTTGCAGTACAGATAAACATTGAAAAGATGCCACACACGACAGAAATTATTAAGTTTATTCAAATAATTAGTTAAGATGATGAAGAAATAATATTAATTTTGTGATGAAGTAAATATATCGTTATAAGTGCTAATAAAGGCAGTGTACCGTGATGAATAGCGATAGTCAGAGTCCGGCAATATATTATATCTCAATCTACCAAACCAGGGTACAAAATGATAATCATTATTAAAATTGTAGATATAGGTTTCATTAACAATTTTCTATTACCAAAAAGCCATCACAAAACTTTTAATTACAAGAAAATAAATTATAATTCTTTTCTCCAAGTATAATTCATATACATCGCTCAGTTTACGTTTCTGCTTTTTATTTTCTAAACCTTCAAATATAAACTACGGCAGAAGGAATATATTTTATTACACAGAATTTAAGTTAATTATCATACATAATAGATACATACCACATAATAGAACTTAATTATCCCTTAGGTAAATTAAATAAAAAATAATCTTAAACATAATACAAAAACCAATATCCTATATTATTGAGCACAAATTAGGTAAATGTTTGTACTTGATAACAACAATTCTGAACTTTTCATCGCCGATGTTGTCATTATAATATAAAATGTTCGTAAAATATTAGGTACGCGATGTTTCATGTCATCACCCACACATGTCACGAATTTTCTATTGCAGCAGAGTAATATATATATAAAATACTCATAGAATCATTAAATAAGCTTAACATATATGCTATTATACACTATATAAATACATATTTCTGAACAATTATAGAATATTAACTAAACCTTAATAAAAGAAAACTAAAAAAAAAATCGTGAACACTAAATACTAAGAAACTGCCTATTAACAGTCTCAACTATAACAATTGACAACTTACAGAAAAGCATCCTAGGATTTTATAAGTTTGGGTAGCGTAGTATAACGACTACGGTTAAAGTACTTTGTGGAACTGTGAAACTAAAAAAAAAATTAAATACAATTAAATTAATTGTGTTATAGATACTATGATTTTTGTCATATATGTCTGTAAAAATACATTATAATATCGAGATAATACAGACAATGATTACTTCGTAATTAAGTTTTTGCCTTAGCAATAATTTTATTATTTCCATCAATATTAACTTCAAATAACAATATTATGATTATCCATCAATCATTTATATATTCTAATTTCTACCTGTGTGATGCATAACAGTAAAGAGATTATATAAAAAGGAATAAATAGGTTTAATATTTTCGGTGTGAGACGTGTTTGAATTAAATTGAACATTACTAGCAGCACATTGCTCCCAACATATCACTTCTAGCACGTTTATTGTAGCACATCGCTTGTAGCATGTCGGTCAAAGCAAATCACTCGTAGCTCATCACTTGTAGCATATCATTTGTAGCACATCGTTTGTAGCATTTAATAAATCATATTAAGTGACGCCACATTGCATTTATAAATTATAGACTTCTTGATTTGAAACCATTATGTTAATGAATAAATATAACTGAATCGTTATTGGAAACTTTTTGTTTGTTTATTTTATAAAGTATATATCGAATCAAGACAATTGGCCAAAATAACATACATTTTTTTCTTTTGTATTAACGGCAAAATAAACAAACAACACGTAGAAGACAAATTTATTACATGTTTTTTTATTATAATAACTTTAATAATATCATGTGTAAAAACTAAGAATATTATGACTGAATATATTTCATTTCGTAGAAGACGAAGCTTCTTAGCAATCCATGGATTCACCGTGCGGGTGCCGGGCCCATCGCGTTGCAAGGAGAGGA
This sequence comes from Napeogenes inachia, assembly GCA_959347355.1. Taxonomy (NCBI): domain Eukaryota; kingdom Metazoa; phylum Arthropoda; class Insecta; order Lepidoptera; family Nymphalidae; genus Napeogenes; species Napeogenes inachia. The sequence continues at coordinate 15,132,940 of OY365791.1, read as the reverse complement.
GTGCAAGCAGTGCCTGGGACTTGCGACCCAGGAGTAGGTTTAAGGGGCCCCTTTATTATGCGCAAAAACGCTCACCTTCACCCTCCACACTCCTCTCCCTACCTAACCAAATTTGGAAAGAACCTACTAATGCCGCCTTTGAAGTACGTTCTAGAAATGAACCGATGCTTGTTCTAGAAAGGCCAAGATCTTTAAGTAGGCTATAGAGAGATTTTGCTGACCTCTCGCTCCCACTTCTACCGCGTACAAACTAACTATAAATTTATTCCTGATCAGTTCGTTGGTTAGTTCGTAATACTTATTGAGCTTGAATGTGTGATCCCTTGGGATGTTTGTTTCCCAAGGAACAGTAAGCTCCACAAGCATCACGCGCCTCAGTTGTTTCGAATACAGGAATAAGTCCGGTCTGGATGACGAAACACCAACATCCCCAGGGATTTTGTAATGCTTTTCATACGTGTCCATCATGAGAATCCAATCAGGAGCCGCGCCTAATATTGAATAAGGCTTCGCTTTTGATTTTTTGGAGGAGCCTTCTTTTACGAATTCTATAGATCGTTCGGTGGTTGTTATACCCTTCCGCGCTCTTGCTACTGAAAGACTAACCGCTTCCCGTATAATTTCTAATACCTTGTCGTGGCGACGCGAGTATTGACCTTTATCTAGAAGTACCCTACACCCTACTAATAGGTGTTTCGCGGTTCCTATTGCCTCCCCACAGATGTTGCAAGACTTTTCGGTGGCTTTGCCCCATCTTACTAAATTACTTTGATCTGGGAGAGTCATTTGGAATGCATTAAGATAGAATTTTAATAATGCTGGGGACCAATCATAAATTAAGGTGCGCCACTTCAAAGCTAGTGGAATACAAAAATCTCCTATGGTCACCCATTCGTTTTGAATTTCTAGGCTCATCGCGTGGAGTCGGTAATTATCGTTTTCGTCTTGTCGAATAAAAGATTTTGTTATGTCTATGTCTTGAACTTTCCTACTTGATCCTAGCCCTACTTTATTTGAATCCTAGCCCTACTTTATTTGTTTGAGCACCTATCATAAACTTTTTATGGAATTGAAGTCGTGACTCGAGCTCTGAGGCAACTTTGTCTTTTGGGAGAGAAGTTACAGTATCATCTTTAGATTTTCCGATGATATGTCTTTTGGTAACTCTTAGATGTTTGTAGAGCTCCGATGGTTTCTTTAATTTTAATCCAAAGTTGTTACGGTCTCTAAATAAGGTTGAAGAGTCCGCTGAGTGCGCTAACCCGAGCCATAACTTCAATGTCTTTATGACGCTTGCATCTAAGTTTGACAAAAGGGTTTTATTTATATCATACACGAGGAAAGGCTAATTTAGACGTGATGTTAAATAATTATCGTAAATCCAAGCTTTTTTGACGTTACTTATTGGTTGGTTGTCTACCTTTTTGAGATCGTTTAAAAAGCTATCGACTATTACATCCAACGATGGAGTACGGCCTTGGTAATCGATTTTTTTACCTAAAAATTTAAACGGAGCTGCTTCCGTAACCGTACTAACGCACTGACCGCCTATTATAAGACCCGGATCGTAAGAGGTATATTTGGTATTCCGTCTACCCAGACACAGACTAAAACATTTACTTGGTTTTGTCCTCAATCCGCCCGTCCACGTACAGAAATCCTCAACTACATTTAAAAGTACCTGACATTGTTTCGGATTACGTGTCAGTATCGCGAGATCATTTATTAAAATATGAAATCCGTAAGTTGAAGTTGAAATCCGTCCGTAAGAAAACAGGAATGCAAGTAAAACCAAATAAACAAAATAGTGAGATGAAAATGGAGAGTTTAATTTCAAAACAACATGAAATGACTAACAACAATCAAGTACTAAATTATTTTAATATTCTAAAAATATTTTTGTAATTATATTATTTTTTATTATTAAACCATAGTTTTACGAGTTTATTGTCCTTTTTATTTATTTAATTATACAATGCTTCTGACCTTCACATTCGTTTAGTAGCATAGCATAGCAATTTCATATGTTTTATAAGAAGAATCGAAGAATTATATACAATGTAGTAATTGCTGGTAACTTGAATCGATTTTTCGAATAAGCCAACTATTTTTAAGTAAGCTTTGTACACTATTTAAAATATTTTTTAAATTAATCTTTCGTAAACCAAACTTCGTGATTCAAACTAGTGATTCAAAAATTTTGTTAATAGATTTTTTATTCTTAACCTAAATAGACATTTTTTTTTAATTAAGTAACGTAATATAAGTTATATAATAATAACATTTATTTTGAACCTATGTCGTTCTCTTCTCTTTTACGCAGTAAGTACCTACATAGCAATTTTAACGCCAACTACTGTTTCTCGTGAGCAGAATAATGATTTCATTATCTACACCTACCAGTTCCGTCGTGGCATCAGCTAACGTAATTAACCAAGTTACTTACCGCTTGGTAAAGTTTTTTACATTGAAGAGTTTTTTTCTGCGTTTCTAAAGGCATAGACATAAAATAGCTTAGTTTCTATCTTTACATGTTTGACGTCTTTTACCGATTATATTTTTTAGAAACTAAAGATATGGCTCTAACAAATATGTTTTCATTATTCGTCACGATGTCAGATATAAAAAAGGAACACATACAAATATTAATCTTAATTTTAGTTATCACGTTAACTAGACTTCTAATCATCGTCTATTTTGACTGGATGGTATGATGATTGTCGGACAATACGAATCGGATGGAACTATCAATCTTCATCTCTTTAAATCATGTTATAGTATTATTATATAAAAATGATTGTTTAATTTTATTCATCATTATGATATATAACATATTTTTGTATTTTTAAATGTGTTGTAACAAAAAAGATATGGGGAGGTTAAAGCTTCATAAATTTCTGTCTGATGTCAACTTTCTTAAATATAGTTTTTTTACATTACTTCATAACCAGAGAATTTATAATATGTATATTTTAAAATTTTATTGTACACATAAAAGAAAGTCAATAAATCACCGATAATATATAATTTATAGTTGTAATGTAATTGAAAAAAAAATATTTCATATGAATTAAATAATATAATTTTTATTTAAATTATCGTTGATGACGTGGCCTAATTGAAAATTATAGCTTTCAGACAACGTTTTTAAACACCTGGAAAACTGAAATTTACAAGTATTCTAAGAATAGTGTTTTATATATTTTTATGAAAATCTTTATAAAGTAATTTAATATATTACTGATTACTGATAATACCTTGTAACGAAAAACTAGAGCAGCTAAAGCAACTGTCAAATTTAATGGCTAAAATATCACAAATTTATTAAAAATACGAATCATATTTTACTACAATGATTAAAAAGTAAAATTCTTTCTCTGCATAATGCATAACTAATTGACGGATAATGATCAAGATTTTAAAAAGCTAGAAGTATTTTCTTAAATGGATAAAAATACTGTAAAACAGCCTACTAATACATATTTGATTTGAATGATTACAATATTGATTTGAACCTTTTAGACTCATACTATTTTAATAATCCACAATTATATAGTTGTTGTTATAACTAAATAATTTGTTCAGATGTTTATAGGTATTTGTAATAGGTTGTAATAGTTTGCAGTTACATCCAAGTCTTAAAATCATGTCAAGAAACACAAATTAATACAAGTAAAGTAACAATGGAATATTATAATATACCTACTTTCTTTTGCGCATTTAGTCAAAACCTATTTGAACCATAGTGGTAATGTTGTTGCTAAATATTTGTAGCTCAAATAAATTCGGACAACATATAATGCTTGTTGAGGTGATCAACTAATTCTGTTCATTCATGAAAACCATAATAAAGCCACAGTATTGCTCTGTTTTTTGAATAATTTAAAAAGCGATCACCTACCTATACACTGCAGAGAGTCATTTATTCTTTATGAATTTAATTATATTGAAGATTTACAGAACGACGTCTAATTCAGTTTACTTAAGCGTAAACTGAATCTTATCTTTGTAAAAGTATCTCTGTCTTATATTGTAAAAGTATCTATTAATAATTTATTTATTAAAGATAGGTTCAAAAGTATAAGCTTTGTCCTTATATAAAAGTATCCGACAAATAAATTTTGCATCGTCCGTTTCCGTAGTACTTGAAGTTTTAACTCCAATTCATAGCACTCGCATTGTCTAAGGCCTCGTAAAGTTTTGCAAGGAATAGCGCAACTGTTTATGCAGGTCAGCGAGAGGTTCAAGTTTCTAAGTTTCATCTACTTTACGTTTTTTCATATTTAAAATAGGTTACTGTGAATTCGTTGACATTTCATTTTAAGGTTAGTTGTGGACTTTTATCTTAGTTTAATTTTACTATTTATATTCATAATAAATACCTGAACACAAGGTGCTTAATAATGGCCGAAGTCCAGCAATCATTTTTTTGAATCCAACGAACCTTTGGGTCACTTGAAATGAAGTCATCACAGCCGCCCGATCTCGTACAACATAAGAGGATGAGCAAGAGCTTGGACAGCCTTTCGTAAATGTTGGACAGGATGAATCTGGCGCATTGTTGATTATAATTTCAATACAGATATTTAAAGCTGTTTTCAAAAAGATGTCTCGGTATTTTTGTATTTGTATTATGAATATTATGCAACTCGTTTATTTTATTATTTATTACTTTGGAGCGACATACTAATAGCAACGGAAGTAAAAAACTCAAACCTGTGAAAGATATATCGTTATTGTAAAAAATTAAATGAATTGAAAAGGCAGATAATATTTGTGTTACATAATATTTTATTTTCAATAAGCAACAAAAAGATAGGAGATAAACTTCTTCTTTAAGAGTTGTATTGTAGTACTTCAACAAATATTTTACATGTTACTAGACCTGTGAAATAAGTGAGGATGCCTTTTTTTAATTATTCAATAATAATATTTAATAAAGACTGAGTAATAATTTTCGGGAATAAGTTTAAAAAAAGAGCCCATCTCTTTTAATTTTATCATCCAATTTGTGTTTGCTTTTCAGATGGTCTCGCGTTACTTGTATCCAGCTAGCTATAGCTTGTAACCTAGTACCTACTCCTATACTTGGGAGCACTTACGAGAGTTTTCTCGAAAATGCTTATGACTAAACGGTATAAAGTATAAACTGCAGATGGATATTTGACCTGTCTTGCTTTATTCATACTGGCTTTATTGGAATTTTTGTCTTGGTGAAATCCGCAAACGTTTAGAAATATGAATATTTAGTTCGTAATTTGACGATCAAATTGCAATTTTCATAATTATAACTTAAAAACATTTCTTGCAAACTTCCATCCCCTGGAAAAGGAAGTGGATGGAAGCAAAAGGAGTGAATTTTCAAGAATATTTCCTCAGCGGATGCTTTACAATATAACATAAATCTAGGTTTCATTAAACTTAAGAAGGCGGCTTTAAATTTAGATAATATTTATTTTCCTTATCTTGATTATTACTTATATTATAACTTCAAGAATAAAAATGGTTTTTCAAAGGTGGCAGACACTTGTTGTTGTCAATAGACTAGAGATGCAGATCTCATATAAGACCTGACATTAACGGGATAGCAACTATGCTATCCTACGTGCTAACACGCATGGGGAGTCTGCATTAAATAGCGTATTGTCAGTGGAAATGCTAGTAATGAATTCTAAATTAACAGTGTGATGCAACCTGTTGATCCAACAAGAGCTAATAACAACGTCAAAGAAACTGTATAGATTAATTATTCCTAGTTAACCTAGGTAATCGTTTAGATACAATTCCTTCACATGTCATAAAATCGTTTTTGTAATCCTTTACAATATAATAGGTTTTTTTATTTACTTAAAGCTTTATTTTTGAGTTTAATGTAAAAACGTATACAATGGATCCTGTACCCCTCGTACGAGTTCTGACGTTACGAAAACTAAAACAGTTTACCAAATAGTAAAATCGAAACATATATTAATTATACACTCTAGGAAACAAGATTTATTGAAATATTTAAGATAATTTGTTTAAAAAACATATTTTTTTTGTTATTTAGGATCATTCAAATTATCTTAAATAATACAATTTTTAACAGAATTTATAATTATTTTATTATATTTTTGTGTTTTGTGTTTAATAATTAATAATTATTATTATTGTAATAATAAAACAGTTTATTGTCATGTAGATAGGTACAGTTTTACACATATATCAGAATAGAGTTGAACACAATATATATAACCCCCTTTTTTTTTTTTTTTTTTTTTTTTGACTCCTACTCACTAAACCTGACGGTTGCCGCCGCCGTCATAATGGGACACCACGGGATCGCTTTCGCACTCACCGCAATCCCCCGACGTGATCCACGGAGAGGGCACCCCGCAACGAGGAGCACCCATCCCTTTTTCGCAGGCTTGATAGATCGTGGAGGGATCCCCTTCCCCCCACCCAAGCCTGCTGCCTCTGAAGGGGGCCGAGACCCCCTTCTAGCTGGACTCAGTCTCAGAATCGAGCCAGTTGGACAGACCGACTCGACCATTGACAGTGTCCAGCTCCGCCGCCGGTTATCTCCCCGAGAGGAGACCACCGATCAGACCCCTGGAAGAGCACACTCCCATAAGACCCAGTGATGCGCAGACAGCCTCACTGCAACACACTAGAGTCGAACGTGAGTCCGCTCACGTAGGGGGCCCAACGTCGAACCCGACAGGCCTTTACCGCCGGCCACGGTGATCAGCCGAGACCAGCAAGAAAAAGGCATAAGTCGGGAACCCACCACGCCCAGACCAACCATCACCAAGCGCAACCGTGGCGTCGCGCTCGGCAACGATTAATCCAGGCAACGTCTCGGACCGTCTCCCCACCAAGCACCCTCTCTAAAGTGCTTGGTGGAAAGAGGTCCAGACCCTAATCGCGGACCCGCCCACACAGCCGCGGAACCACTCCACAGTCCACTCTGCTATCAGAGAAGTACCAGGAGTAATTCCGCAGCCGACCCCGGCAAAGAGGGCCTGCGCCCTCCCACCCTCAACGCCCAGGCCAACTTTCCAACGTGATCAAACGATGGAAAGAGGCCCGAGCCCCCCCGCAGACAGACCACCCCGAAAGGCAGCCTGCCCGCCAGCCAGCCATGAACCGGGCACAAACCCCCATGGCCGACCTCCACCGCGCCGAGTATTAGCCAACGGCTAATGCAAACCCGAAGGATCACATTAACCGTTGTTGCCCAGGGAGCACCGGCCCGTACCGCTTCCGATGCCACCGGACGAATCCGAGCAACAAGGGAAACAGAAGGGCACACGAGGAGGTTCCCGGCGACGGCCCCCCAATATATATAACCCCTAAGACAAGGAGAGCTGGCTCAGCTACTTGTTTACCAGGACCAAGATCTTGGAAAACGCTGGTTTTCAACCAGTCCCCTCTCCTCAAGACTTAATGTAGGAGGAACAGTGGTCTATCCCCCAACTTCCGAATGATTACAATTAGCCAACGATGGAACTAATTACAAAATAATTAAGTACATATAAATTCAAATTCAAATTCAAATTCAAAATATCTTTATTCAAGTAGGCATTTACACGCACTTTTGAATCGTCAATTACATTAAATTGGTCAGTATAGTCAGTCTGTGAGTAAGCTACCACCAGCTCGGAATGCTGTTCTGCTGAGAAGAGCTGGCCAGAAACTCAACAGTTGCTCTTTTTAAATAAAATTTAACAATGTTTGACTTATAAATTATAACATCAACCCTGCAAATGAGTCAATTTTATTTATTTTATAAACTTAAATGCAATTTTGGAACAACTAGAACCGTCGCAATCAATCGGAAAAGAAGCCCAATGATTTCAGGCAACGAAAATTAAATAATAATAACAGTAAATATATATATATATATATATATATATATATATATATATATATATATATATATATATATATATATATATATATATATATATATATATATATACATATATATATACAAATCCTCGGCCTGCCACACAACCAGTCACCGCAAGCAGCACCCGTTCACGAGCATAACACAAGAGCCAGCCATCACCCCCTTCGCACATATTTGAGGGAGGGAGGCAACCCGACTCCCGATGCTACCGCAAGTAGTGACTTCTAAGGAATCGGTGTGATGCAGAAGGTCGATAAAGCAAAATTAATTTACAACAAAAAACAAATTGCGGAGATTACTAGCTATTCGCAATACAATACAGATTTATGACCCAAGATTTATGATACAATGACCCAAGTTCCACACATTTCGATCAACCAAAAACTCTTGAATGTTATAGTAAGATTTATTTAATAATATACCTTTAATTTTAGATTTGAAACCAAGAAAAGGAAGATCTAAGATATCTTGTGGAACCTTATTATATATGCGTATACTCAAGCCCATGAAGGATTTCTGAACTTTTTGAAGTCTAAATTTAGGCGTTACAAGCCTATTTTTATTTCTTGTATTGATAGTATGATTGTCGCTATTTTTTTTATAGTCATTTAAATTTTGGCGTATATATAGTAAGTTATTAAAAATGTATTGAGAAGCGACCGTAAGAATACCGATTTCTTTAAAAACTTCTCTTAGGGAGTCTCTAGCTTTTAAGTTACAAATAGCCCGTATAGCTCGTTTTTGTAAAATAAATATAGAATTAATTTCGGCAGCGCTGCCCCATAGTAAGATACCGTAAGACAATATACTGTGAAAATAACTAAAATAAACGAGTCGAGCCGTATTAGCGTCTGTTAATTGTCTTACTTTTTTAATTGCAAAGACGGCTGAGCTAAGTTTGCTTGCGAGTGTCGAGAGATGGGGGTTCCACTGGAGCTTTTTATCTAAAGTTATACCTAAGAAAGTTGTCGAGTCAGTCAGTTCTAACACTTCATTGTTAAGGCGTAAACTACAATTTTGACTTTTGACATTAGGAAGTGCAAATTCCATGCATTTAGTTTTTTTAGTATTTAAGACCAAATTATTAATTTCGAACCAATGAAGAATACGTGACAGAGCACTGTTTACTTCGTCATAATTAGCTTTATTACGATCAACATTGAAAATAAGCGAGGTATCATCAGCAAAAAGTACAATGTCACATAGTCCTTTTACATAAAAGGGCAAATCATTAATATATAGTAAAAATAAAAAGGGGCCAAGAATAGATCCTTGTGGAACACCCATCTTTAGGTGAGAACCAGCCGATTTACAATTATTTACATCAACCGTCTGAACTCTTTGATTTAGGTAAGAGGCAATAAGATCAAGCGCAGCACTACGCACACCATAGTGGTTAAGTTTGCATAGTAATGTTTGATGGTCTACGCAATCAAAGGCTTTAGATAAATCACAAAAAACCCCGATTGCATTCTGTGACTTCTCCCATGCGTCGTAAATGTGCTTAAGAAGCGTGGCACCCGCATCAGTTGTTGACTTGCCTTTGGTGAAACCAAATTGTTTACCATGCATGATTTTATTGCTGTAAACGAATTCTGTCATTTGGTTGAGAATAATTTTTTCGAAGATTTTACTTAAGGTAGGCAAAATAGATATTGGCCTATAATTTCCCGGTTCAAGTCTATCGCCGCTTTTAAACAAAGGAACTATTTTACTATTTTTCATTAAATCTGGGAATGTACCGGTTTCAACACATTTGTTAAAAATTAAGGATAATTGGGGAGCAATGTCATTTATAACAGTGGTAAGTAATTTAACTGACATACCCCAGAGATCCCCTGTTTTTTTCATATTTAGGTTTCTAAACGTTTTAACAATTTCATTTGATGAAACAGGTTTAAAAACAAAACATTTGTCACTGACTCTTACGTTATTCGTCAGTTCCGCAATTGCATCAAATGGTGAAGAATTTAGATTCCGCGTGACTGTTACAGGAATTTCTTTAAAAAAAGTCTCAAAAGTTGCCGCAACATTTGAATCTGTATTTATTTCAATATTATCAATTTTTAGCTTAATAGGTCCATGAACAGCCCTAGTTTTCCCAGAAACACTAGATATAACATCCCACGTTGCTTTTATCTTATCATCAGAGTTTAAAATTTTATTTCTAATATAAATCGACTTGGCATGTACGCAAACGTTTTTAAATATTTTAGAGAAATTTCTAACTTTATTAAAGAACACGGGATCATGATTCCATTGCCTCTCACCATACAAATCATATAATTTTTCTCTACTTTTGTATATTCCCGGGGTAGCCCAATCACTAAATTTAAGTTTTAGGTATTTAGTTATAGTTTTTGGTTTAAAAATATTATTGAATTCTTGTAACAAAAAATCGAAAACTTTATTATATAAATTATTGGGATTGCCATCGCTCATGTCTACTTTATGCAGTTTTTGCGCAACAATATTCTTAAAAGTATTAGTTCGGTTTTTTGTTATCGGTCTGCAAGTAAATTTTTGGGGCTTTTCATTTTCACGATTGATTAATATAGAAAATTTTTGACCACAGTGGTCTGAACTTAAATTTGTCATTATCGTCTCTTCATAAATGTTACAGCGACAGAACACATTATCAATACAAGTCGAGGAAATACTAGTAATGCGAGTAGGTTCAAAAAAAACGTTCAATAAGTTAAAAGATTTAAACAAATTTAATAAACGTACACTAGACGAAGTTACTTGTAATATATCTACATTAAAGTCACCGCACACAATCACGGACTTGTTTTTATGACAAAGTTTAGTTATAAAAAAAAAAAGAAACAAACAAATCATGTCTAAACTAAACACATACTATTGATTGCATATGTCACAACTATATCTGCACAGGTTACGATTATGTGTTTCGATTTTACTATTTGGTAAACTGTCATAGTTTTCGTAACGTCAAAACTCGTACTAGGGGTACTGAAGTATAATACACACTATATTTTTTTATCTAAAGTTATTGGGCCTTGAAATTGCCTGGTGCGTTATACTTTTAAGTCTAAAATAAAAAACATGTCGCATTGATAATTTGAACCTCTGCGAACCTCTTTTTACCATTATATTTACTTACTTAATAGCTACAAGCTTCGCTAACTGTTCTTTCTGTATAATTAGTAATTACTTTTTATCTGTAGTCTTTGGCATCTGTGCAGTGCGGCCAATATTATAGCTTTTAAAAATTCTGGATTAAATTTTTGCTGTCATTGTTGTCAATTGTCATAACTTCATAAGTCAAAATAGACAAATCGAGTTTTTTGCGGCTTTTTGAATAAAACCAATATTTTATTTTTAAAAGAATGGTACGGAGACAGCGTGAACACAGTACTACGGAGGACGAAATAGTCATCGGTAAAACATTGTTTTGTCTTCTTATGTATGTAAATAGCCAACATAAATGAATTGGGTGATACTAAATCACCGCACTTTTCAGATACTACACCTCAAAAGAAACATAAACGGCACAAACATAAGAAGCATAAGAAGCGTAAGATCGAAAATGAATACGACAGTGATAGCTCGATTGACGTGGCTTACGAAGATGCTGTAGACAAATCATATAAAATGAAACCAAAAAAAGATATGCCGGGAACTTCAGCTGCCGATATATTAAAAGCTCAAACAGTTAAGTCATCTTCAGATTCCCGAAAATCAATGCCTGGATCTTCATCAAGCACACCACCAAAAATTCCCCCAAAAAAGAAAAAAGCTAAAGGTCGTGACAGTGGAACTTCCAGCGAAGAAGAGCGATGGCTTGATGCAATAAAGTCTGGAAAACTAGAAGAGGTATTTACTTTAAATATTCACCCATTACTACTTAATTTGTAAAAAATTGAATAAATTATTGTGGATTTTATTTGTTTTCCTATTGCAGGTTGATGAGGAATTAAAGAAAATTAAACCAAAAGATCCCAAAATGATGACTGCTAGACAAAGAGCAATGTATGAACGAGGTACTGATAAAGACACTAGTCCTGGTGGAGAGGTTTTGCTTGCTTTACCATCTGGTTATAAAGAAAAAGTAATGACAGCTGAAGCCATTCAAAAAGCTGCACTCAAATCTCAGAAGAGAAAACAAATGGCTGACGAAAAAAGGGAAAAGGATAAAAAGAAAACTATGGATAGGCTCCTCAAAAAGCAGGATTCCAAAAATCTCAAAAATGCTCTAAAAGGAAAACCAATCAGAAAAATTGAACCAATGATTATTTACAAGAACAGTAATACAGAAGTTTCTCTTTCTCTTCCGGTTGGTGTACCATTTCCCATAGAAACCCAACCTCCTAGAGAAGTTCCAAAGCCAATCAAATGTAGTATTAAAGAATGTGATAATATAAAAAAATACAATTGTTCAAAAACAGGTGCTCCATTATGCAGTTTAGAATGTTATAAAAAGAATATGGCAATAATAGCTGTTTAATAAAATACTAAATGTATTATTATGTTAGTGTAATGTAGTGTTTTGCAACATTAACAAAAACAACTATAGAAGTTCTTTAAATAAAAAACTGTTGTGTTATGTTTGGTGGCTATCTAAATTATTTTTCTATTTGTAAAAAATATTACTTCTATGACAATATTCAAAATGATGATGGTTGGGTTAAGCTGTAAAAGCATACCTTACCTACTTTTACAAGTAAGAAACAAACACTTGCATATTATTAATAAATAGTTAAACTAAAAAAATGTGTTTATTGCAATTAACTAAGTAATATCTAGATTAAAAAAGGGATGTTCACTTTTTTCTTTAGCACCCTTACTACTATTTTGTAGGACTTGTAAATAAAAATAATTAAAAAACATGTAAGACAGTTAAACAGTGAGCATATATTTATAAGAGCTAAAACATTGTAATGTGATAAGAATAAGACTGAAATACTTTATTATTTATAAATACATTATTACAAAATTCATAATAAACACATCAGTTTGGAAATACAATGTAACAATGAGGCTAGGTTATGCATGGCCGACTATATGCTGAACCTTGAAATAAATTAGTGGTTTCAGAACACATAATAAACATGTCCTACTTAAAACAAAGTGTACCAAGCCTAGCCTTACTCTTTTTATTATATTTGTGGTAAAACAAACTCATCACAAAGGAAGATAACTAATAGCCTCAAATATAATTAACTTCATAAATGGCTTATATTCCTATTAGAATTGGAACAATAAATATCAGACTAGAATCATAACGATAATCTAATTCTGAATTATATACCTACAGACATCACATTTTCAGTACTACATGCATAATCAAAAGTTACAAATACATTTTTTCATCATAGTCCTGTAATTGCACACAATACTTCATGTTACAATAATTATGTGCAATCATTTTATACAATTTCTTACATTTCAATTAATAATATTACAATAATTCTTACCAACATTTATTTCCATTTTATAACAAGTTATATACATGCTACTTTCATTTAGTATTTATAGCTTTGAAAACTTTTTTGTAATACTTACTTGATGACTAATAACTAACAATTTTTATAGACACCTATACATGAATTCTCTACATATTGGCATAGTAATAAGAACAAGAATGAGCTGTGTTTATCTGAAACTAGATTCTACAATGACAACATTGATTTGGCAAATTGCTTGAGCTATGTAAGTAAATCATAATGCAGGAAAGTGTAAATCAGTTACTATTTATAATACATGTACTTTGACCATGGTATTATTATAAACACCTATTTAACATTTAAAAATGTTTTTACAAATATTAGAACTAATTATGAAAGACTGGGAAAAATTATGATGGAAATGACTATTGGCATATGCAATTAAGGATATCCAAACACACTAAAATCATATATTTAATACTGGTTTTCAATGTCAGTATGAACATTTATGTATAAAATAGGCAAGAGTAGTTCAATCATAGTGTAAATTATGTTATCAAACAAATTTATCATTGTCATGCTATGGATGAGTGTAATTAATTCTATTTAAAAAATGTAAGACAAAGATACAATTAAACAATTGATACAATTTAACAATTCTTAAATAAATGCTTCACTTCATATTTGTCACTAGTCAAGGAGCTCACAGAAAGTCATAGTTCAGTCAAGTTTTAAATACCAAAGCATGGCAGCCAGCAAAATGGTAGAAAACTGGCATAATATCAGACATTTGTCCTTTTAGAACTTCTCAGGCGAGCTAAGCCTGATTGTAACCGCTAAGATTGATTGTTCTGCTTATTAGAGCGAAGTCGGGCTAAGCCAGAACGCTCCTCTTCCTCATCACTGGTGCAAGAGAGCCCTCCTACAGCACCTCGAGATGATGTAGCTTGTATTAAATCCTGATCAGGACCATTTCTACTTTCATATAGCAAAACACCCAGTGTTTCTTCATAAATTCTGGCTTCTGGAAATTCAACCTTTGTGTGTTTTTTATCAGTTGCATAAACAATTGATGTGCAACAAACTTCTGCACATTTTTTGCCATGACCAAAGAAAGTCCAGCAGCAAATTTCATTTGAACCAATCACATCTTTAATGAATAACACTCGCCCACTGAATCTTAATGACAACTTATCAAATAGCTCAATATTTTTTAGCAAGTTGTCATCCGATGTGCTTGTATAGGAATATTTATTGTTATGTCGATTGATGAGTAATTTTACAACGGGCTGAAAAAAAAACATTTTTAATACAAATTGAAATATAAATATACATACGTGAAACCATTGTTATTATTTATTTACCTTAGAAGTAGACATTATAAGAAGTTGTTCCTCTTTATGAGAAGTAATCAAGGGAACCCTACATATTGGTTCGGCTTCTCTTTCTTTTTTGCTCAATGCTTGCTGGCATGAATCCATTAGCTCGTCGATCAAAAAGTATTTGGCTTCAGCTAACAGCTCCATAATTTCACGATAGCTGTCGGGCAACGCTACTGTACCATCACGTAGATAATTAAGAATCGTACCAAAATGCTTTCCACATCGATCAATCAATATCCATCCTATAAGAAGTTAATTGTTGTTTATTTGTATATTCAAAATTGATTAAATATATTTGATTTGTATTAAAATAATATAAATACCCTCAGAATCTGTAAGCACCTCCATTCTACCACTAAACATCGTTCTTAACATATTATCACTTTTAATTAGAGTTCCAATGGTAGTATAGAATAAAGTACCACCCACATTTAATTTAACATACTGCGATGGACTTCCTTTTATCAATGTTTTGTGATCACCCGACATTTTAAGTATCTTATCTGGTGATTTATAACTAATGGTTACGATTTACCCAAAATATTTGAAATGTTTTATAATCTTAATTACACTTTGAATGTTAATGCTATCATTTTGATTACAAGTATATTATTTTGAAAGGCGAAATATATGATTTAAAAATATTAATAATAATCAATACCGCCACAGACCATTTAGTCCATTTACACCCACAAGCAAAACGGACAACCTACAATCCACAGAAGAAATAGACATAAGACAGATAATTGCATAAGCAATAATTGAATTTATGAATGACTTTGTGGTTAATAGTTAACAGACAAGTGAAGTAAATAGAATGAAAATGAAATGAAAACTTTGTAAAACTTTTAAAAATGTTGTATCGGGGGTTTTTAAAATTTTATATATTTTTCAGCTTTTTAAAGCTTTTTAAAGTTATGTTATTTACTGGATTAATTTTTGTACTAAATGAACCTGCAGACACTCAAATTTACAAATGCTTAAATATTTTTATCAATATTGCATAAGAACCTTTCAACCGCACCAATAAAACCTCAAAATCTTGGAGAGGACTTTTTCTGTTTCAACTAAACATAGCTTCAAACTATCTGGACGAACCAGGGTTCCGATTTAAAAAAAACCGCAATCAAAACCAAATTAACGCGTTTGGCTGCTACATTCCCACAGACAGACACACAGATACACAGATCGACAGGTAAAACTTATAACACCCCTCTTTTTGAGTCAGGGGTTAAAAAGAGATCCGGATAAGAAAAGACTGTAGAATATTATTATCTATCCGGGTAAAATCCAATTTGTCCAAACAAAATGTATAAGAAAACAAGTATGCAAGGAAAACATTGATTTAATTTATTTTTTGTTTGTTTTTACAACGTCAATAATAATAATAATAATAATAATAATAATAATAATAATTTACCTGCTCTGATCCGTTAATAATAATAATAATAATAATTTATATGCTCTGAATGTAGGTGTTATAGATATTTTCAATATCCATATACATTCAACTGTTAGGCGTACAAATACAATTTTAATGTGCATAATTTTTATTTTCTTTTTTAAAACATACCATCAACATAAATGTTACAAAATTCTTACAACAAAAATAAAAAATAAAGCTTTATATTGTATTTATCTATCAGGAAAATGGTAACAAAATAATAGCATTTATCAATTAGAAATGATGTAAGTTATTTTTTAAATTTATTTAGTGGCAATTTTTTTAAGGATTTCGGTATTTTGTTATGTATAACTACTATAAATACACCTTTGTTTAGAAATGAAGTTTTGTATTTACCTGTCGTCTGTCCACAACAAGATTTGTTATTATGGTCTAAGACTTACTTTACGAATTCTAGAGTTATCTAAAGACAAAAACAGTTGTTTATTTGTTTTCATGAATACAGCAATTTCATAAATGTATATACAAGAAAATGTCAAATTTTATGTATTTTAAAAATCTGTTCGCAACTATCTATAACATTTAAAATAAAGATTGATCGTATACAAATCGTATAAATGTTTGGTTTAAGTAGGTAGGTAGGTAGGTAGTTTTAGTAAGGTAGGTTTTCACCAAGAATTAATTAAAAAATTATTAGTTACAAATATTATAAATTTAGTATATTTTTAACTTTAAAATCTAATAAATATTCCTAATATTTATTATAATGTTTCAAGTATTTATTATATTTTAGACCATAAACTTTTCATCCTTTAAAATACATTACGGAAATATATATTTTAATTGGATATTATTGTATCTTAAAATTGTTTTAAGTCTTTTCAAGAAAATCAAAAACAATTTCATATTGTACTAGTAATATTTAAATTTACGTTATAAATACATTTTATTTAGATTTCGGAGATTCGGCTGTAAGTGATGGTTTATTAAATAGATAAAATATATAAATGTTTAAATTTTGTTAATCTGTATGTCATCGGTTACCCGAGTTTTCGGCTAGGCTTGCCGCCTGCACGCTCTTGGAGATCTTCGCGCGTCAGTTATTTTGCTGTAATATTTCATGAGCTAACTTATCAAAATGGGTGCTTATTTATCTCAACCTGTTACTGAAAAAATGTCTAGTGATGAAGTAAACAATAAGCTTGAATGTGGCTCGAGCTCCATGCAGGGTTGGCGTGTCAATCAGGAGGTATGATTGTGTTTCATTACTTATTATTATACAAAGTACTAATACTATTCCTTTAATCGCATATGAAGCTCATAATAATGTGGTCTCAGACAAAACACTTGATGATTGTACTAGAAAATCTGTATAAAGCAAATTCCTTCTTACTGTTTCGTTGCCGCAACTAATCATTTGAAGCGGCTTATACACAGGTCATGCCTAAATTGAAGATTTATTTCTTGTTTCCAGGATGCTCATAACACAATTCTCGATTTCGATGAAGATATATCTTTGTTTGCTGTTTATGATGGTCACGGCGGCGCCGAGGTAGCCACATACTGCTCTCAAAATTTACCAAATTTCATAAAGAATACTGAAGCCTACAAAAGTGGGGACATGGTTAAAGCGTTAACAGATGCATTTCTGGGTTTTGATGCTACTATTTCAAGTAAAGAGGTTATGGATATTCTAAAAGAGTTAGCAGGTACATTCATGCATACTTGTTTTCTGTTGCACAGTGTTTCTTTGTAACATACCAATATTATGTATTTGCATTCGGGCTTAAACTGATTCCATTCCATATTTCATTTTGTTCTCAGGTGAAATAAATCCTCCAGGTCCAAGTGATAATGAAGAATCGGATGATGAAAATATCAGCAATCTGTATAAAGATGCTGGATTGCCACTACAGGTCAGAACAAATTACTTATCACTAAGGCCACAGGTTTATACAAAAATGAAATAAGTAAACATTTTATTAAAATCATATTAAAGATAATAGTGATGTTAATAATAATTGTTTATAATAGGAGGTGTTAGCTAAATATGAAAACAAATTGAGTGCTCTCCACCGAACAAGGCTTGGAGATACAGCTACTCCACTCTCACCCTGTCTTCGAGCAAAGAAAAATTTGGATGATGCTGAGGGTTCAGGTAAATTGAACCTATAGACCAAAAAACAAGCATCTTATTCAGTAGTCAGTCTTTAAAGATTCTATGTTGGTTCAAAATATTTTATCTCATTATAGCAAGCACACTTCCAATAATTAGAGATGTTATTTATTAAACATTTATTTCTATTTAAATACAAAGTGTAGTATTAATTATTTATCAATTCTGTCTTAAGGTGCTGGTGCATCAAGTTCCAGTGCCGAAATCAAGTTTGTAGCAGGATCCAGCTCAGAAAACATTGAAGATGAAGCCACATCCAGCAGAAATGGTTTATCCGATGTTGAAAAGCCTGAGGAAGACACTGGTGGAGTTTCCTCAACCAATTCCAATGATGACAAGGAAGTAAATGGAGAGGTATTTTATACTTGTTATATATTTGTAAAGATGGTCTATAACTATTTTATGTAACTATTTTTGTAAAATAATTGATTTTCGCAATTTACATGGCCCATGAATATCACATTTTAAGGTATCTACAAGTGAACAAAATGAGAAAGCAGGCACTTCAATGGAGGTGGATAAAGTTAATACACCAGATAGTTCAGGAGAGAATTGTAATCAACCAGAACAAAGTGCAGACTCCAAAAGTGCATCAGAGGTTTGCAATGGAGAGGTCACAAACTCAAAGATTGATGGTGAAAACAATATCAGTTCCTCAAATGGATCGGCTGCACTCGTTAAATCTGATATAACCAAAGGTAATTTGTTATAGCTCATATTTTTATTATTTGTGTAGTTAAAGAATTATGCAAAACATTTTAATATTTTTAAAAAGAATCAAATATCAATTGTATGTTACTCTCAAAGCTGAACTTGATAATTTTGTTTCCATGATTTTACCAGTTTCAAGTTCAGAGAAAGCTCCTGATAGACCAAAGAAATCAAAACTTCGGCGAGCCGCTGCAGCTGTGTATGAGTCACTATTGAGACAAGGTCTGACTGTGGATGAAGATGATGATGATGAAAGTGACTCTAATGATGAAACTTTTGAAGGAGGGGAAGTGGATTCCTCTGATGAAGAAAATGTTAATGGTGTGGGGGAGTCCTCCAATGATGGTATGTTCTTTAGCACCTATTACTAACTATACCTTATATTTAGATATTAAATATTACAATTTTTATATATATTTTTTTAAATGCCTCCTCCATTTTAGGTTAACAACTAAATATTTTTCAACCCAAACTGCCCATTAGTAAGCATATCTCCAAGATAAATTACACTCTAATTAATTAATTTCAGATTATGTTGATATGATAAACAAGTCATAAACTGGTTTTATTAAGTGGTTAGGAGACGGAAGAAATAGATTTAATTTAAATATGATATAAGTTAGTCCATAACAAAGATATGAGTTAGGTCAGATAGTCAAGTGTTCAAATAATTTGAATTATACTTTTTTTTAATATAGCCATCAAGTCTTTAGTTGTCTTTAATGATTTAAATATGAATGTTATTTATTTAGAAGCCGAGGAAGAAGATGATGATGATGAAGAGGATAATGCTGAGTCCAGTGATGAGGAAGGGGAGGAAGATATCAACATGACTGAAGAACCCGGGAATGACAGTGGCTGTACTGCAGTAGTTGCATTGCTTAAAGGTATGATTTTCTGTTTAAGGCACTATCAGTACAATACAGTAAAACTTTAAGGACATAAAAACTTCTGTAATTAAAAAAAAATATCTGTCCCTTCCCCTCAAACACCAAAACCTCTATAACCTAAAAATACAACCTCTTAAATTAAATAAATTTTAGTGATGAGTTTCCATAACTCAAAAAATTGTTTCAATGTACTCTATAAATTAAATTAACTACCAGTTCAATGCCAATTTCAATCTATATTCCTGGGTTTTATGAGATTTCTAAGAAATAATAATTTAACACATACAAAGAATAAATTTCCTTTTTTTTTTAGTGCACTTAAAAAATAATAATAAAATTTAATTATTCATACACAGGTAATGAACTGTATGTTGCTAATGCTGGGGATTCTCGGTGCATAATATGTAGAGAGGGAAAAGCCATAGACATGTCAATAGATCACAAACCAGAAGACAAGTCAGAACTTGAAAGGATTACCAAAGCTGGGGGCAAAGTGTCTAGTGATGGACGCATAAATGGAGGACTTAACTTGTCTCGAGCCATTGGAGATCATTCATATAAACAAAACAAAGATTTGGATGCTAAAGAACAAATGATTACAGCATTGCCAGATGTGAAGAAACTTGAGATAGAACCAGAGAAAGACCAGTTCATGGTGTTAGCTTGTGATGGAATTTGGAATTTCATGTCTAGTCAAGATGTTTGTGATTTTATCCTTCCTCGATTGGCTGAAGGAAGGGAAAGGTTATCACAAATTTGTGAAGAGGCAAGTTCTATTACTACTACTTACATTTTTTTCGCTAAATTGTTTGATTTTTACAATGTGCAGAAAAAAATCTATTTAACAAACTTGATGTTTATACTTTTTTTTGGAGGGGATATCTGTTAAAGGATTAAGGGCTAGTTGGGCATTAAACTAAATGAAATTAACCTTAAATCCCATTCTGTACCCCAGACAACGTGTGTAGAAACTTTACTGTGATTGGTTAAGTAGATTCGGTTTGAAAGCGTAATAGACTAATATACTCCAAACTCATATATGCTACTAGCTGTTGCGTTTGACTTTGTCCATGTACACTAAAAATAATAATTTGATGACTAAAAATCCTTCATAAAAAAATTCGTTTAATCCATTTAGACTGTGGCAGGAAACATAAAAATAGCATAATTGGCTATATTTCTATTAACATACGTATATTTTCATAGCATAACACTACTTCTAAAGTCGTCGGGTAATAAAAAGGATTTTCACAAATAATTATGTAAAATTCATTGAACCGATTGTAACGATTAAAAACAGAATCTCCCGTTGCAATTAGTTATCGCTCTACAATATATGTTATGTCACAGACCACGTGCAAAAGTTAGTATTTCTTTAGCCTATATTATTTTGGTACATAAGCTACAATGTTGTTGAGTTTTATCAAAATCTGTTCAGCATCCATCCAAACATTCGCACTTATATATTAGTCAGATTACTTAGAATATTGTTTTATTATTTTAGATGTTTGATCATTGTCTGGCACCAAGCACGATGGGGGACGGTACTGGCTGTGACAATATGACTGGTATTATCGTGCGGTTCAAAAACGGAGTTATTGGCGATGTTGGACAATACACTACTGAATCCAAAAAACGCACCGCAGACGACGAACCAAGCGACGAGCAGCAAGACTCAAAAAGGCAAAGAATTGATGATCCCTTATCAAGTTCTGTAGTGACTTCGAGTGTTTAGACACTATAATTTAAGCATAAGTGTTTGAGTTACACAGAGTATTGTAAATTAGAAACATTGATATGTTTCACAGAACTAATATTTTGTTTTCCAAATTTAATTTTTTGTGTGATTTCTCTGTTACTTATATCTATAGAACATGTTTTTGTTCACATTCACTTTTAATACAGCCAAAGTTTATATCTTGAGCTGATTATTATATTTTGATTTAAATAATATCCTTTGTACTATTTATTCACTTAATTTCTATGTGGCTTCCTTGTGCCATTTGTTCTATTTATTGTAAATTGGTGAAATTATACCAAATGTTACTTTCTGATTCATGAATTTGTATTTAACATTTGATTCATTCCATACAATCGAAATATGCATCAATTGACGTTAATAAGTGGTTGACAAAATAATAATATTGCATTTTTTTCAATAAAAACGTGCTTAGTATGTAATATAAGACGAATAATTGAATTATATTATTATACTTAAATTGGAAATTAAATTTTGATACCAGTGAGACTAAAAGCTAAATTAAAACAACTGCATAGAAGTAAGTTTCAAATAATTGTTTACTATACATCAGGAAGACTTTATACCCTTTTGTAACATTCCTAACATTACAAGATATCAGAATATCGCTTTTTCTTGATTTAATAGATTTCACAACAGCTTAAATACCTATATTTCTGTGCAGTTAGCTAAGAGTGAAAAACTCCCTTAATAAATAAATATTATAGAACTGACTTGATGTTAGCATATAAGAAATAAATGTTAGCTTATGGTATTAGTATTAAGGTTTCATTTTATGTTCAAGAGACTAAGAATATTAATATTCTTTTGAGGCATTGACTAAATTGTGTTTTTTTTGTTTCTTATTGGCCAATTGGTTGACTAAATTGTTATTATGGCTTCAACTGAGAGTTGAGGTTTTTGAGGTGTATTTGAACCGGATATATTTCCGGTTTTGGATAAAATAAACATTGGCATGTTCCTAAAACTAAATTTTTGAATCAAGGTATTGAATAAATATTTGAATTTATTATTATTTATGTATAATCTGTAGTCACATAAGTAGTAATATTTTTTTAATAACAGGTATAAAATATGTAGTCATGAGTAAGACCTATTTGGGTATCATAGAAAATAAATTAAATCAAAGAAATAGAAAATTTTCTTACAACTTGAGAATTTAAACAGTTTAATTACATAGAGTTGACATTTCAGGTGTGAATTAATTAAAAATACATTTTCTACAGACTATACGTTTATTTTATTTACCCTATTACACAACAAACATATTTATACGGAATCATATATTCTATTGATTTAAATATTGGCGGTAAAATCATAAGTCACCTTGAGCTATTTATAGTATTTGTTTTTTATAATACAACTGCAACGCTTGATGAGTTTAAAAAATAATCTTCATAAGATTTTAATAATACAAACCAAATTCCACCTCAAAATTTAAATAGTGTCGCCGTTATGACTTCTGAAAGAACTAGCTTTTCATCTCATCAGCAAAGGAGAGAAGTTAAGAAGTTCGGTTAGGTAATTTACCAAATAATTTTTCACTTGTTGCTTATATAAATACATAATCCTTTTTTTATCGGAAGCGGCATATCGCATAAACTAGTCTCATTTCCTGCATGCTAGCTTAATGGCAGCGAAAATTGTAGAATTACTATACAGCATTCGGTTTTAATTTGAATTTTTTTAACAATCTGGTAACAAATAAAGAAGTGAATAATCTCTTCTTTTCGTCCCATTGCTATTTGTTACTTACCAGCGATTAAACATAAAAAATATACATAAATAAACTAGACATACACCTATAGGTATGCAAAAACTACTTAATTGAGTTTTTAAATGGTATGTAACAAAGGGTACGTTTTATCCAAATCGAAATCTACGCGTACGAAGTCGCAGGCACAGCTAGTACCTTAATATATCCACGTGGAGAAACGTACGTAAAGACAACGCGAGTGCGGTCCAACACCGTAAAATTATTGAATCAGCAGTGCGATCTTTATGTAGATAAGTATTTATCGTACCTCGTAAACGTTAATCCATCGGCAGTGTGGCCCATAAATTGTGTACCATAAACTTACCATAATAAAAACGTACTTTTATTTATTGTGAAGTATATTAAAACGGTTTTACATATATAAAAACATATATTGATTATGGTAATCAATGCACACCAGTAAAGGTATTTTCTAATTAGCCATGTAGGGACCAATAATACAGATACGTCTTGTAAGGTTTCATAATTGTTACGCGATTATTTGCCATTATTCTTTCAATAATACCAGCGAAATTCGTCTTTTAGTGCTTGCAAATGAGTTTTTAGATAAACTTTTAAATTTGCGTCCACTATGTTATTTTTAAATTGCTTCCAACAGCCGAAAAAAAGGTACACATTACATTTTCAGAGGAGACTTTGATTTCAAAGTTGAAGCTTTGATATGAACCCCTGAAAATAATCATAATTTTTGAAAATATGTACAAACATGTGTAGCCATGTTGAGCTTTTTTTAAATTTATATAAACATAGAATGAAAAATAAATCGATACGGGCAGGGATTCGAACCCGCGACCTCTGGGAAACTGTATCGTCGCACTAACAATTGAGCTACCGTATCTCAATATACGGATACGGTAGCTCAATTGGTAGAACGACGGTTGCTGAAATATTATTGATTTAGAGTTTGACTGTGTTATTCGTAAGAGATAAAGACTGCATTTTTTGCTCTGCATCATCTTCTTTTAGAACACATGGCTTATTTCTATACCGATAGTATGAGGTTTTTTTTCCTTGGCTATTATTAAAACTATTTCAAATGAAGCTTTGAAATGCTGCGATACACCTGAGTGATAACTTCCCCACTTATCCAATCTTGAGTGATTTTGCATTTGACGATAAAAATTCGGAGTTTCAAAATTATTTATTCAATCGTTGGATTGATTGTGATCTGCTAAAAAGCCCTAGTGGCATCTAAAAAAGCGTCTTCGTTTAACCAACAATTTTAATAATTATTAAGTTAAAAAAAAT
The DNA here is from genome assembly GCA_959347355.1 of Napeogenes inachia. NCBI lineage: Eukaryota > Metazoa > Arthropoda > Insecta > Lepidoptera > Nymphalidae > Napeogenes > Napeogenes inachia. The sequence goes on along the minus strand of OY365791.1, from coordinate 15,108,290 downwards.
TATGACTGAAGTTTGTGAATACTTAAACGTACTTTTTAACAGTGTAGGTACTGTGTAACACTAGTTTATTGAGCAACTAGTGCCAGAAGTTGTCAATTGCCCACGAGTGCGCTCATTCGCTCGAGTGAGCAAGACAACCTCGCACTAGTTGCACATACTATATTTTATTACAAATGCGGGGATAGTACTATCATTTGCTCATGCTTGGAGTATGCCAAATTTTCTTTGGCACACGCAAATTTGCGAATTAGCGTGTGACAATGAAAATTTCGGTGCGAAAAGTTTACTTGTCGCACTCAAATTGACATTACATTATTGAAGTGGGCAATTAGCATCTTTTCGACCCAAAAGCGTGCGCAAAGATAGTACTTTCCCCGCATGAGTAATAAAAAATAATTTTACACACTTAAATTAATTTCTCAACAAAAATATACGCCAAAACATCCAATTTTTCACAAGTTTTTGGGAATTATTGTCACAGATGCTATGCACAATTGTTTTTAAGTGATTAATTCGTTAATGTTAAACGGAGCGGGTGGGAAGGCGCGGTGGAAGAGCGTGCGAGTTTCATTTTGTGACTTGTCTAAAATTTGTATAAACTTCGACGAGATTGGCTTTTTAAACAGTAGTTAACAGAATAAATGTAGGTATATGAATATTGAATGTCATTAATTGTATGCGTCTAGATTAAACCCGTACAGTGTAATGTTATTTGTTTATGTTGTTTGTTTTTTTTTCTAATATGCAAACCTTGCCGCCCCCCTTGATATCTCTCTATACCCCCCTTGTTGGGAACTTCTGATCTAGAGTGAAAGATTTTTATAAATAGAACTAATTCAAAGAGAATAATTGATACGAAATGATCAACGAAAAGATAACTTTTTCGAAATAGGTATAATATTTTACTTTGAAATTTTAGATAAGAGAGAGGTCTTTTTAAAGCTACGGAAAACTGTTGACAGTGGTTCCTCTTTTGTGAAAAAGTTTTTAATAGGACCTTATCTACAACATATTTCGTTTGAAATAAAAACAAACTATTTTTATTTACAACATAAACTATTTATTATTAACATACTAATTATACCAAACGAAATTATCTAAGTTGTGTTAAATACTCAATAGTTTCTGTTTGAGTTGCTTCCAATATTTGTAAGGCATCATATTCACTATCCAGCTGTTCCAATACTAAAGATTTATCGCTTATTTCAGCCTGAAACAAATATTTTAAAAATATAATGCATTTTACATTTAAATCATAATTACGTTTTAATACTCAACGGCTTTATAGCACCAACACTTTATTTTCAACCTAACAGCATCTATTTTTATCAGATGAATGTAGATACTTACTAATTTGAAATTATCTCCAAACATATTGAGCTTATTGATTTTCTTTCTGTATTTACCTACTTTTTTGGAATAACACCAAGACGTATGACAATGTAATGATTAATTACAAATGAGTAATGCAGGTAAGTTGCAAAGTCCTATGTGTAAATGTAAATATATTTTAAAATATAATTATTACGGTAAACTTAAATAGTATTTGAATCAACAAAATCAGTTCTTATTGGGTTGATAGTCTAAATTGATTCGACGAATTTTATGTTTCTTTAAGTTAAATCTTGAGCTGGATGCCCAAAACCTCCTCCTTCCCTTTTTGTGTTAAAATGTAAAAAAACACAAATCTTTTCTCAATTCCAAATTTAATCACTTTCATTGAAATTTTAAAATTATAGAATTTTATATATTCTTATATAGATGTACTTAGTGTCAAACCTTTTTACGGAGTCACAATAAAACCCTTATTTATTACCCTACCCTACCCCTAGATATTTATACCTACTTCCGTGTAGGTACGTAATGTTAACAAGTATATCATCAAAGTACTAAGGTCCTACAGGCAATGGCGCCTTAAATTTATATTTGTAGATACTAGATACTAGGTATACCTAATTAATAAGTATATATAACTATACATAAATATTGATAAAAGCTTTAATAGATTTGTCTTTTTACACTTACTTGCAATCTAGCCTGTTCACTTTCCCTATCTTTTTCTATAGATTTCAAAAAGTTTGTGGCACCTATAGCTGCCATTTTTTGTGTTTCAACATTGTCTCCCAACTCTTTCAGCATATCCAATAAAACGCCAATAATTTTACCAAAATCTCGAACCTCTAAAAGTTAAGTACATATTTAATAAATTCTTGTTTTTTACTTTTAAAATTTTTCTAATGATATTTAACTGAGTCGCAAAAAGAATAGGACTGAAATAGTAATAGACTGAATAGGCTGAATATAGACTGAATAGGCGACAAATTTAGTTTATTTTTTTAATACGCAAAAGATAGAAAAGCCACAACTCGTAATTGCAATTATTGATATTAGGACCAAACTTTTTTACTGGCGATCGATTCTTACTGGTGTTCCTATAACTTAAGTGCTACAAATTATATTTTTAAGTTAAAGCTGTGTACCTACATGTGCTATCACCTATGTACTTTGATTATTTTGATAAAGATCATCTAAAATAATCTGTAGGGTGGCAAATGAACGAGCAATCAGAAACATCAAGGAATTGGCTTCATGAGACGTGTTTCAAATGTATGTCGAATCGATTATGTCAATAAAATATATAATATTGTAACTTATATTTTTGCTTATGTTTCTATAAGTAAGATTATAGTTAATATAACTTACTCGTTTCATAATCTTTGCAATTTTCTTTCAAGTCCTCCGTTTCTTTATGAACCGTATTCTCTATAACCCTGACTTTATTTATTTCATCATAGTATAAATGAGCTTTTTGCAATTCTTCAACCATAATTATAAATTGAAATGGTAGATAAATAACTATCTCTTAAATGCAAGACAAAGCAAACACAACGTTATAATGTCGTATGTATGTTATCGATATTTTTTGTTAACTGCTTACCCATAGTTGCTAAGTAACCAACATAATGTACGTACGCTCTCTATACACAGATTAGAACATTATGATTTTTTATTCATTCTACGTGGCAGTTTTTATTGTTTAGAATAGAAGTTACTACTTTGCTGAACAATACATTGAAATATTATGTATATAATAATAGGGAATGCAGCCTAAAATGTGTATCTGTCTCTCTTTTTTTCTTGTGTGATTAGACAAAGACCATTCACGGTTTCTCATCTTATTAGTTAGATACTCGCACTTAGAGGCCTGCCTATGGTTCCCTTACTATAAAGTAGGGGAGTAGGGAGAACATACATAGTTATTTTCTTTTATATTATGTGGCCTCGAATTTACGACCTCTGGACAACCGTTCTTGACCCAGAGATCGCAGGTTCGAGTACTGTCTGTTTTCATAAATTTAAAATTTTGTGTGTATATTGAAATTTAAATAAGTATATTGTTTTAAATCTAAATAAGCTTGGCTTAAAAAAATATAAACAATCTTAGGAGTGTTTTTTTGTAAAAAATATTAACAATCTCAGTAGGGATTTTTTTTAAAACACGCTATAATTTGTTGGAAATTGTGACTAATTTATTCCTTTAACATTTTTCATTAAAAAAAATATTCGCTTTTGTGTATTAGGATGCGAAGGTCATAGGGTGGGTAGTTTTCGATTTGTCTTTCCATTCATAAGTACAAGTAATCTATGGTGCTAGAAATAATTCATAAATCATGATATTCATAATTATCAATTTATTATGTGAAGGAATAACTAACTTACTCTATTTATTTTGGGTAATAGGTTTTACAGTTTGAAAGAATCTGGATTCTGGCATAAACAATATGTCCCTGAATAGTCAAAAGTTTTTTTTATTACTTTCACATACTTTGTTTATTCATTGTTTTTTTTCTTATCATAATTATGTTTTATTGGTTGAAATACTTCGTCATATTTATTTTATATCCAGGTGCTAACAAGGTTTTCTGATTATTTACTTGTCAGTTACGCAGTTGTCACTTGACAGATGACTAGAGCAATATCTCAATTCTCAATTCAGTGTTTATTATTTACTTATCAAATATCAACTGTGTAAATCATAAATATATTTAATAAAAAGTGTGAACCTTAATGTATTTGTTACGAAGTAAGTTCATGTATTGCAAAGATAGTATTATCGATAATGTTACTAAATACATAGTATTTGAGAAGACTACAATAAAAACATGGATGGATTTTCTTTGTAGTCTGAATATAAATTACGCACCCTAGCAGTTAGCATAGATAAGAATACTTCATTTAGAATTTTTAACATAAGTGCAAGTGTAATCTATTTTATTATTAAAGGACAATAATATGTATTAACATTAAAAAATAAACATGGAAGGATTAAGTCAAAATGAGAAGATTATTTGGCATTGTTGGCAAGAGAAAACTCACAAAGATGTAGTGAGGGAAGCAGCTGCTAAAGGCACTCATATTGACCTTTGTATCAAATATCTCGTGAAAACAAACAGTTGGACTGAGGATGAAGCAAGGAATTGGTTTCTTAATGAGGTAATTTGATTATCAAATTGATGAATAATTTTGGCCTCTACATAGAATAAAGAATAAATGATTACATATATATTTTTTTGTTATTTACAATTAAATAAATGTATTTTTTGTAGGTCAAAACATGGACAGAACAACTATTGATGAGACGGCAAATATTTAAAGTTTTACATATTCTTAATAAATGTAACATAAGCCCTGAAGAGCATTTGATGATGTTGGCAAAATCATCACCACAAATAGAGTATAGAGACTTTATTGTGGATCAATTACAAAAACTTTTAAAGGACATTAAAACAGAAAATCTTGAGAAGTGGGGAATATTCAAAAGGCATTGGAACTTACTTCGTTATCTTGAAAAATCTTTCGAAGTTGAAGGAACCTTTAAGCAAAATAAAGTATTTGGTATTGGAGTGGACAGAGTCTTTGTTAATGAAAGTGAAATTAAAGCCTTAACAATAGAAAAGATAGAAGAATATCCTTTGGAATGGAAATGCAAAATTGCTACTGCATTATTTTTTGACACATTTGGTAAGTTTATTATATTTGTGTCAAATTTTTCTATAAAATCTTTTACAATGAATAAATTATTTCTTGTATAATCTGGTGTAAATATTAAATTGTCAATTTTAATATGTTATTAAAATAATTTATTCTTAACTATTGAAGTTATGACTTAAACGGAATAGATTGTTTTTAATTACGATTAAGAACACAAGATTGTTTTTGTTTTTTAATTAAGTTGAAATGTTTATATTGACTCCAAGCTTTCAATAATTTCAAATCTTATTAATAATAATCATGAACTACCATATTTTTGTTTAATCCTTCTATTTTAATTATTATATCAACATACATTTTACAATCAGTATTAAATAAAAACCACCCTAAAATTTTGCAGAATTCTCTCTTTTGGATTTTTCATCTCCTTTTCAAATGTGGAATTATTTGGTATCCCATAACAAATCAATGATACTTGTTCGGTGGATAAATGTTCAGATGTCAGAAGTAGTGCGAGATATGAACGCACGGTACATATTCTTTAATAACGATAATTTTGTTCAAAAGCTGTTAAATGTTGATACTAGAGGTTTTACACACGAAGTTCTAGATACTTTAGATGAGATATTTCGGAAGTGGCCTATTTTGCCGGAAATGATTGACAAAGTAGCAAAGAGCGATTGTTTTGAATACACCAGAATGTGTATTTATGACACATTATCTTCCTACGGAATTATAGTAGATCAGGAGAAAACAAATTTGTATGAAATAGTCAGTAGGTTAACGCGAACACAGAATTTGAAACTTATAGACGATATATTCTCCGAAACTTGTGCCACAATGAGTAACCAGGAATTTTACTTACAGTTGGCTAAATATTATGTTAAACATAAATTATATAAGGTTCTAACAATTTGTATCGAAGGACACATTTTAGACACAGATTTATCAGATGTAGAACAGGAAGCAAGAGATTGTATTGAGCTCTGGTTACTTTTTAAGAGTATCGAACAAACTTCTGATAGGCAGAGCCACGTTGTACCTGTTTACAAGACTTGCCAACAAATCGCTAAGGAAGACATCGACAATTACATTTCCACTAACCCCCTTTTAGTTCTCGGTATGATATTATTAGAGGACAAAGCAAGTCTATTTGACATATTTTCGAAAGGTGATTTTCTGGAATTCAAGGAATTTAAATTGACAAATAAAGATTACAAGCAGAAATTACCACATTTGTACAATGTTTACAAAAAGTATACAAGTGATGATGATATGTACGAATGTAAAGACGTAAACGTTTACCAGTTACTCTCAGGTTATCGTGGCTTAGACGTATCTAAAATATTTGAATTTCAAATAATTAACATGAGTTCAACCGGTCTAGTGCCAGATAAAACTGATCGGCGTAGTTTAGGAAGTCTTCTATCAAATGAACTAGATGTTCATCGTTTAAAAGTTTTATCTCCAAGACCAATGGATATGCCAGACTTTGCGAGTGAGAAATTAATGAAGAGGTACGGGTATGACGCAAAATTAAACCATATATATTATTTAAAACAATATCGTCCATGTAATGCAAGCCAGGCCTTCGTTTCCCAACAATATCAAACCTACAATCGTCTTCAAGAAAAGGGCATAAAAAGCGCCTGCTGCGAAGCCCATGCCTTGGCTCTTCAGAATTGGTACGATCCAGCAATGACCGCTTGCGCAATATCATTTGTGGCTATGATTGGTTGTAATCCAACTAGATGTAGGGTTCACATATCCGCCACAAAAATGATAAAACATCATCTAATGCATCGGAAAGACGTGCCTGAGAATGAGGCTAATAAAATCATTAATGATTATATGGTGAAGTTAATCCAAAGTAATGAAGATACAGCGAAGGCTATTTTGCAATATTTAGAGGAAGTTACATTGTATAGACTCAAAGAAATTAGAGAAACCACCAAGAAAGTCGATATGTCTATAGTTTTATATGAGTCCCAAACAATGGTGAAATTTGCAATGTTACACAATCTACCATTACCGGAGGCGCAATTAAAAGAATTTGTGAACGATAATTCTTGGTTTAATTTTTTGATCTTCGGTGACGTTTTTAGATATCCACTTCCTCAAATGCTAAAGTTATCACAGGAGTTTAAGAAAAAGTCTTATGCAGAGCATTTAAAACACATAATTCTGAATAAGTCTACAGAAGACGAAAAAGACCAAAAATCTAGTTCCAATAATGGCCAGAGAAGACTCTCCAGACTTAATTCAGCAGATATTGTGAGTAAATTGTCTTACTTCTACGTAAAAAAAAATAAGTTTACAAAATTATAATGGAAAATCTAAAAAAAAAATATTAGCATCTCTCATACGCATACATCTCATAGGGTCAAACCCAAAGCACATCAGTCCCCTCTCCCCCCTTCTTGGGTCGGGAGCTGTGGGAGGTGTCTGCGTCGTGCCACGGGCCGGAGGACCCGCCCGCCGCACTCTTGCGAGCTGCCGACGTTTACCGGGAGCCGCTACTGGTGCTGCTCGCCAGCTGTTACGAGGTGAGGGTAGGAAATTGGGGTCAATAGACTTTAGTTACAATTATGTAATGTATATTTAAGATTATCATCTAATTAATAATTATTAGTTAGTTGATCCAGCAGTGACAATTTAATTTATTAACTGAAAGTATGTTAGTCTTAAGGTATGTAAATATAAATTGAATATGTATATCGCAATTTTAGCCGAATGCCGTGGACCTTCTATGGGCTCATTGGATTCTTGCGTCCTTAGAACCTACTACTAGAACTCTAGAAGACCTACAAGCTGAAATTTCACAAAATGTTCCATCACAGCTATTATTAAAAATTGCTGAAATATGCCTAAAGGAAGGCTATATCAATACTCTGCACGAATCTTTTCTTATATTTATGCCGGTAAAATCTATATCATCTTAAGATAACCATATTAAAAGTAATTATAAAAATAATACTTATTTTTATCTTTTCCAGGAAAGTCCTCTTGCTTTGCTCACAACATTCTTGCATCGTTGTATTCGTCATCTTAATTTTGACTCGGAGACCAAGAAATATCTTTCTAGTTTTCTTCATTACTGTCATCGCAGATACAGCGTAGATGCGAGTGGTTTTCCATTTGAATTATCTAAAGAATCACTTCAAAGGACAGCCGTTTCCCTCGTGACAATAACCTTAACACACAATTTTGACTCTGCTTATCATCAGAGAGAGTTCTTGAAATGCTTATCTGATACCCGCTTTGGAACAGACCTCATAGGTAGATATTATTTATTAAAAAAAATAACCAATTACTAGTTTTATTAATGTTAAATATGTTTTCAGTGCCTTCTCCAGATTTTGTAATATTATATGAAATTTTTATAACCTCAATGGAAACATCTTCAGTTATGACGTTATCAAAAATGATGGAAGAAAATTCTCATGTTTATATCACTGAATGTGTAGAAATGTACACTCGGGATAAAAAATATGATGTTGCCTTAAAAATTGCCAAGTTTGCTGGAATACCGGTTGACGAGATCTTAATTGCTGAATGGAGGATTGAACGAGATCGACTGACGATAGAATCAGACGACGATTTAAGTGCACACGATGCAGATCTTACCAAGTTCGTTGCTAAATGTAGCAATGTTTTTAAAAATGCTGGTGTATCATATAATGGGGCCATAGATTTCCTCTCTGGTATACCTAACCACATAACAGATGATAGTCAAAAATTCTATGCGTATAGAATTATTATGAGTTGGTTTGAAGAAAATCATGTTTACGGAGAAAATAGAGAAGAAATTGAACATAAAATGTGGGAAACCTACTTTCGTTATGATTCTGGTTCCATATATTTAAAAGATTGTGAGGCTACATTAAAATATATTTTGAACGGTACGAGAGAACCGACACCAAATATGGAATCTATATTAGTAGATAAACCATTTTCCGCGACTTTGCACGAAATTGAGGTTGAATCAGACGTTGTAAACATCGAAAATGTGGAACTAATCGAACACGAAGGAATGATAGAAAATTGGCAGAAGGCAGTGTTTGAATTGTTAGAGGCGAAACTTTTAGTGGAAGCATTTCGTTTATCCTCCTTATTTAGAATACCTGATGAATTTCGCTTCAGGATACCCGCTTGTCCCGTTATCATCATGAGAACATGTTTAAAGTTAGCAGAGGGATCATGCTCCCCTTATGAGCTTCCACAAGAATTAAGACTTATGATCTCTTCTCCTACTCTTCAAAACAAGTTGATGGGTAAGGTTTTACTGATTTTTTCTGTGATGGTTTTATAATTTCCTAATGCGATTAAAAACAAAACAAAATATTATTAAGTTTCAGAGGCATCAGAGACCAGTTTCGAAGAACTGGTGGTAATACCAGAGAAACAAGATGGCGAAGTGCCACATTTAGCAGCGAGGGAAGAAGTGGATCGTTTGTCTTCATTGGAGGCATTGGCTGTGAGAAGTGGACTCTCTGTGGCTAAACAGGTATACTGTAGTACTGTTGCAAATTCGGTGATTCAAATTGTTCAATACTATACATAAATGTATGCTCTTTTTAATAACTCCATTACAGATTTCTAATTATTTTCGCATCGCTCTTCAAATTGGGTGGGACTACTTATCTGTGTTGAAATATCAAAGCCGTCCTTTGGATTTTATTAATTTAGTCAGTGGTAGAGCAAGAATGTCGTTGGCAAATCTTGTCTTTCGAACTTTTAACATCCCATCAAGACAGGTAACTTTATTAATGGTTGTTATAAAATAACTTCAAACTTTTATTAAAACCTGTTAATATTTTTAGATCGCGGATTATTTGTGTAGAGAGATGGTCGCATCTATCATATCTCCACATCTAGTTAAAACTTCAACATTCCGACAGAAGGAACATTTTCAGTACACGCTTTGGGGATATGTACTGGATTCGGATCTCGAAATGTTCTTAAACATGCGTCCGGATGCCTGTAGTCATATCGGGAGACTAATTCTTGACCATCTCATGGCTTTCCAAAAGATTTACAAGGCAACAACTACACCGAAAATTCCCGAAAATACCTTAGATGATAGTTGCCTTGATGTGGAAACATTGATCGATGAAGAGTATCAAAACGTCGAAGGGGATGAAGTCGAATCGATTTTAACGGAGGAGGGTACGATAATTTCGACCGAAACTGAATCAGTTTACTCAGTGTCCACAGTTTATACGGCCGGCAATAAAATGTCAAGAGACTCAAGGAGAAATCTGTTCGATGTTATATCCAAAAGTAATATTCACATCCCTTATGAAATCAAATCTAATATACGGAAAATAACAAAAGGGGCCAAGCTGTCTACTAAGCAGGTAAAGTATTTAAATAAATATAGAATGAAAAATCGATACGGGCGGGCATTCAAATCCGCGATCTCCGGGAAACCGTTCCATCGTATTCTATATTTGATCGTCTTTATCAGTACGGCGGTGACATCTATTAATCTGCTTTCAGAAATCCTAACCAATATCCGAACCTCCGCTCTCTATACTGTTTGTGTACAATCCTAAGCCAAAATTTTCTGGGATATATTGATATATTTAAGCACTGAAGAAAGACACATTCCAATGACTTCAGGGTATTCCCCACAGGTGAACACAATCGCCATCGAGCTGCTGGTGCTGTCCCACGAGTGTTTCTCCAGCGCGTGTGACACGGAGGGCGTGGCCGTGTGTCTGCGCTCGGGCCAGGCGCTGAGCGCACGTCTGCTCGCGTCACGCTCGTGGCGGCTCATGGTGCGCCTCCTCACCCGCCTGGCGCGATACACGGAGTGCGCGTACATACTGCAGGTGAGGGAGATTCTTGGTAATATTCTTGTGATTCCAACCTTTAGGTACATTACACAGAAGAATATTGTAGTTGTCTTGAAGAAAAAAAATTGTTTATTCTAGTTATAAGGCCTATTATATGGGTGCTCTATTCATCTCACTCTCCCACATTGTATCATCGTCGTTGTCGTTCTTTAGCTAGTCTTTAATGGGAATAAAGTCATCTATATTCTTTATCTTTGCAAGTGCTTATAGACGTTAATTGCAACCTACAAATATAAAGGAACACTACATCTCATCAATAATTAAAGTAAATTTTAAAATTATATAAACGACATTATTTACAGGCTTTGCGCGATAATCATCAATTCGAATTCCTTCTCGGACAATTCGACTACATGTTAGGCCAACAGCAAGCTAAAATTGCGGAATTTAAACATGGCTTATTGGACTTTCTGAAAACCCACTGCCCAGGAGATACGGATACATATATAATGGTCGCCCTACACTTCAATATGTACGCCGAAGCCGCAAATGTTAAGAAGAAGCAAGCATTACATCTTATAGATGATTTGGAAAGAATGGCAGCTGATGCGTCCAAACCATCCAAGAAAACTGCGGAAGCTGTTTGGTTGATGATACACGACAACGTTCCAACCAGATCTTTGCTTGAAACGGCGTTAAACCATTCTACGGATGCTTGTGAATTGTATCTCCAAGGAGGGTGTACAGGGTTTGCGGGAGAAATGGCAGCGCTGGCTCAACAGATAGCATTGCAAATATCTTTGCTGAATGCTTCCCCGACAAGACTTATTTTAAATAGAACTTCGGAGCAAACTTATTTGCTTGTCAGCGAATATTTGAGGTAAGTTATGTATTTGTGAGAACATAGTATTTTAGAAGGATAACGTTAATCTAAGATTTTAATATTTTCTCGTGATAAACACTATTTAGAACACCATACAATATAACGCACGAATAATTCCTTTGGTTTTCCTTATACTTACTATCTAACAGTTGATCTCAGAATCTTATGGAAAGTCTTGTGTTGCTACACCAACATGGCATGGTAAATTGAATTTAGTATCATGGAAAGCATAGTCCAATGGCCACAAAATTTTAAAGCAGCATAGTGTTACCCTCACGGTAGGACAAACTCGGGAGTGTGCCCATTAGTGATATTATGTCCAGCTTCATGGAAGGCCTGGTGCTCCTGGCCGGCGGTGCCAGTGCATGGCGCGAGCTGGCCTACCGCCGCGCGCTCGGGAACGACCAGGCCTACCTCAGGGACATGGCGCTCTACCGACCTGACGTCGCGCACGATATTGTTAACAGGTACTTGTATAAACCTACCAATCTCTTTGGAATTATATCTTCTTTTTAGTTTTTTAAATATATTTTTGAAATTTACAAATGTAGAGGTTGGCAACATTGTGTGTGCAATCCTATTAGCAAGCTTAAGAACACAAGAATTCACAAAAAAAAAGTTTTTTTTAATACAACAGAGTTTTAATATAAATTGGTCTTTAGGTATAAATCTGAGAAGAAAAGAACTCACGTGTCTCAGGCGGCTATGGCGGAACTGCGTGCTTTGATTAGATGATATAGGCTTAAATATAGTTAAGATCTCCATAAATATAGTTTATATTCAAATCTAATGAAGTTTATGAAAATCTCTTTGTTTAATGTTATTTATAAATTATCAAAAATATATTGATCTTTGAATGTAATTGTATTGCTGTGATATTATAAATCGACTGAAAGATTGTATTTTTATAGCTTTGTAGTGTCCAAATATAAATTTTGTTATTTTCTTTGTCGTTTACTTATTTCTTTGATTAACCTGGGGGAAGAAAGAAATCAGACAACATTTCTTAAAATATATTTTATTATAAATAAACAAAAACCCAACACAAGATATTGGCCATATCTAATACAGTGAAAGAATATAAAGCCCTAATTTAGGGTACAAGTGAAAAGAACCGCGGTCCTTCTAATACTCGAACATATCTCATAGTTCCATTAAGTAACGGCGTTTACCTAGAGGGAACTTTAGATATAAAATATTTGAAATATACATATTTTTATTATCCTTAAACAGTAGCAAAATGAGATTCATTTTATTAATATAAAAAAATAGGTTAGGATTTCTCGTGTAAAGTTTAATAAAAAAAAATAGGTTGGTCCTCCTTTGAGTAATATAACAAAAGCTTAAGTGTTATTATAGGCCTAGATAAGTTGGCAAGAACAATACAATTTCACACAATATATAAGGAACTTAACGAATGGTAAAACAATAAAACCTTTAAGGCACCACGCAATCTATCATATAGTACGCGGCAATAAATATTGCACATCGACCTCTGGAAAGAGACAATCGGCTAATTTCGGCTTCATAGAGCGTTGTCACTGTCGCAAGAAAAACAATCATTCCTGTATCTATTAGGAGCTGTTAAAACAAGTATAATTTTCTTCTTTTCTAATTATATTTATTTTATGTATAAAAACATTTTTTTTCTATAAGTGGTTATTTTAATTGGGGACTAATATAATTTAATAAACATGGTTTTTATTATTTAAAAATTTTATTATTTAGGTAAATTATAACTGCACAAAATAAAAACCATTATACCCATTCTTAAAGTGAGACGTTGTAGTACAGTAGCCGGCAATAAATATTACACATCGTCCTTTTGAAAGAGACAATCGGCTGATTTCGACTTCGTAGAGCATTATCTACCACACTACCTATTTCTCAAAATAATAATTAAAGCATAGAAGGAGCTTCATATGTTTAAGGCGTACACTGCCGTAGACAACAATTTTTTTTCTAGTGATGTAACATTGTGTAAACTTATCCGCGATATCGATAGTGATCCTTATCTCTATGGTAGTACCTACTGTTTTTTAAAGGCTGTTTAAGTGCTTTCCATCACTTGCTAGAACGAGATACATCAAAAAGTACTATCACCTAGAGGATTTTGCCGTGTGCGATAACGTTCAGCTATATTCCGTTCTAGAAAATAACTAAGGTAGTATTTAAAAATAATCAATACGACAAATAAACTAGAAAAACAAAATAAAAAAAAATTATTAAAAGTAAATTAAAAAAAAAATGGTCAGGTTAACACATATTTTTAATTTTTTATTCGCCACTTTGAGAACGTCTTATAAAAGAAACGACATATAAATTACAATAAAACTACAGCCTTATTTTTCTAAACTATTAAATATTAGTTATTAAAATATTGTGGACTAAAATGGTTCTTTTCCCAATTTTTCTGTGCAATCGTGTCGATCCATATCTGTCGTCAGTTAACGTCCACGGGAAATCTAGAATAATAATCCCTAGATATAGCACATAGATGTTGCAGAATTCATTAGAATAATACTGGATTAAAATATTGATAACTGTGCTTTTTACAACACTGTAGCAAAAAAATATAGAATACTTTAAAATACTCAAATATCATAATAAATATTGCATATAGCAGTCCTATAATTTGGTCATAGGATGATTGTCTCTTTATAATTTGTAAACCATTTAAAAAACAAAAATAGTTTATTGTAATGAAGAACAACGTAAAAAAAATACCATGTTGGATCACTTACCGATGGAAGGTTACGTTTTGAACTTAATTTTCTTTCTGGAAAGAATGGGATTTACAGCCCCTTATAATGTAGGACATTGCTCTTGCTATTAGGTCATATTTTCTTTCAACAAAACGGAGAAAATATGTAAAAAACTATATGAATTCGTAAATGAAACTAAACAAGAATAAACCACTGACAGCCGACATCAAACATCGGCGCTGAAGAGTGGAAAAAGGTTTGCCATCATACAATCAAATGTGAAAATGAATATAGAAGCATTCAACACAGTTTAGACAATTACTCTGATGGACTAGTAATAAAAATAGCTGATAGTGACAGTGATATTGACCTCTTTGAGAGCACAGATGGTGTAATGGAAGTAGCTGAGAATTAGAATTATTATTATTACAATGTCTCATTTCAAGAATAGCTATAATGGTCTTTATTATTTACAGTTATAATTTTCCTAAATAATAAATTACGTGAACATAATGTAAGCATGTTAAGCAATTGCATGGCTTCTATCGCGGGCCTTGAGCGTGGAGACCGAATCCAGAAATTCCGTAACGAAAATAACCTAACACACCAGTATTGTGTACCTATCATTTATCAATAGCGTAAGCGCATTACATACATTCACATGTTTAGTTTAAAATAAATCTTTTACTTGTACAAATGTATTTTTTTCAACAAGGATTTTCATTTCAATGACTTTCTGTTATGGTGTTACAAAAGAATTACAAGTACCCTGAGTACAAGAATTTAACAATCGTAATTGAACTTTATTTCTGAGATTTAAGGTTAAAAACGTTTTAGTTGTTATATTATTAAGCTTTTTATCATATTACATAGCACTGATAATTTCTCATTTAAATAGGACTAAAATAGGAATTAAAATTGGGAAATTATACCATTCTTATTTAAAATTTTATCCTATATAGCGTAAGAAAACCCTATAAATGAGTAATTTATTCACTAAAAGAAAAAAAAATGAAATTTTGTAGATCACCACGCACACGCAAGTTACACAACTTGAATTAACATCAAAGAAAAAAAACAACTACATAAATAAATAAATAACTATAATTGCATAAGTTGATAAAAAATGCTATGCAATAGCTTTACCGCGGCAGTCTCCGAGTGCCACACGTCTTTTTTTTATTATTTTATTTTACCCCAGCTTAAAGCCACCACTTATAGAAGAAATTGTGGCTTTTATAGAAAGAATAAAAATAATTATCAATAGAAGCAAATTATACTTGTTTTAACAGCTCCTTATAGTTACAATACTGTTTAAATTTCGTGCGACAGAGATAATGCTCTACGAAGCCGAAATTAGCCGATTGTCTCTTTTCAAGGGTCGATGTGCAATATTTATTGCCGGGCACTATACATACCTATAAAAAAACTAGCGTAGAAAAAAGAAATAAAAAGCTATAGAAATTGGAATGTATATCGCCTATTCTATGAGGTAAATGCAATAACATATAAATGTTTATGTACAGATAATACTCCTTTTTTATCAAGTTCGTTTCTTTTGTTCCCGAGAATGCATTATATCAAATATAAATTTATATTTTCCTGTAATTTTAAACATTCCTGTGACCGGTACTATTTTAATGTCGGGTAATATTGTATCAATAACTAACTTTTATCGTGAATTGCAATACTCCAAGTGTATTTCTTTTCCTAACATACAGTACAAATATTTAAATAAGTTATGAATTCGCGCGACACCTATTCTAAAAAAGTTGTACTTTTTTGTAAAATCTGGCGGGAATGCGGGCAACTCAACGTTTTGTTGCATTCAGATAACAGCACATAAACATTGATTTTTACATATAAATTGGGTTATTACTGTATGGCTTCCTGCTGATGTATTCAGAGCTGCCAAGATAACAAGTTTATAATATGGGGATACGAATAAAAGTCATTTACAAGAACAATGGTTCACCGCCATTTTGTATGTACAAATAACACGCCACTGGGTGGATGGTGACAGATAATATAGCATTAGTCTGTGGAGTCCTTTAAAATTTTTAATGATATTATAAATTGTTTTTATGTGTATAGTATGGTGTGTGTGATAGTATGATTCCATAGTGGTGTAGGTTATGTATAGATATACTTAATATAATATGTTGACTTGTCTCCTCAAACATTGGTGTAATATTAGGTTAAAATACACTGCCAATAACTAGTGATGAGTGGATGGAGTATACGCATTTTTTTAAATGTATGTATTTAAAATCGTTAATATTAATTTAAAAATCGTTACATAATAGATTATTATTGATTAAAATATCTGAAGAATACCTATTTGAGGTGTATAACTCATTTATATTCAGATGGAAAATATGTATATCTATTGCAAGGTATTTTTTACTGGTAAAGTATTTAAGTAAAATTATTAGAATAGTAATGTATTTACATAATTGACACCGGTAACTCAGTATCCTACTCTAATAACTAATTATTGTACTTAATGGTAGGGTACATATTAAGTCATATGTTTTAAAGAAAGATCATACAACAATCTTAGTTTGAATACATTTAGCGCGGGAATCGTTTCCTATTATTTTGCGCAAACTTTTCATCAAAAGTTAAACCTATTACTAAAAAGGGAATATAATAAAAATTTTAGACAAAAATTGCTTTCGATTGAGCAAACAAAATGAGTTTTTAACTCTTTAAAGCAACTAATATGTATTAAACAATTTTCTTCGACTAAACTCTACAGGAAATCAGAACGTTTTTAACGTCTGTTATTTCTCCTAAACTAAAAGCATAGAAATAATTATGTACAATTAAAATTATTTATAGATGCGAATTATAAAATTGTACACATGATATCTATTTGATCGGCCTTGCAACTTGCGTCATCACAGTCTTCTTACCTTATAACTAATAATGTTTCAAAATGTTGAATTTTAATTTAAAACTATTTACAGATTATTAAAACTTAATATATACAAATGTCAAATTTAAAATGTTGGTCATGATTTTGCTTCAGAATTGATGTTAAAAAATGATTATTTATAAATATTCTTTTGTAATGTATTAAAAAATATTAATAATGAATTTGTTTTAAACGAGCTTTACGCTAAAGACATGTTAAAGACTATTAAACTTGTAATTAGGTCATTTTGCGAGTAATTTCGTCCCAACAAACTACATGTATTTTGTAAAATTACAAAAAATATATCTCTAAAGAGGCGAGGTGCATAAAATATAAAATAACAACCATATAAGTGGATTTACATTTCATACCTGAAGTTATAACAAAATAGTCATATTTAATTGTACTTAATTTGGTCTACACTTGATAAATATAATGTATTTATGTACATGTATTATGTACTAAAAATATCTAAGACTTGACCTACATTCATCAGCTCCTCAACTATTTGTACCTTCAAATATAGATTTCATCATTGTACATTTACACTACTTGAGTAACTCGGTAAGAGTGTTTTTCTTCGATCACTGTTTGTATCGTGCGGTGTACATTTTCTGGTAGATGGTCTAGAAGCATTCTAGGCATTACTTGCAGCTCCATGAAGTCCTCAGGACACGCCCACCGCATTTCGTAGGTTGGCTCCTGCGTGCGCACTTTCCTGCAAATCAATAAATAGTGTTACTAGGGTTACCTTTTTGTTAATAATAATATTTTTTCCGAACAGAGGTAAAAATATAATATTTTAGGCCAATTCAGGAAAATAAGTACGATGGCAACTCTGTTACTTTGTTGTTTTATTTTGTTTATATGTTATTTACCGTTCCTCGTCGCCCTCATTGCTGTCAGACATGATGTGAAAAATAATACACTTTAAAACATAATATAACATAGTAAAGATAATCAAGAAAACTGCAATAATAAAAAATATTTTGATACATTAAAAAATATAATACGCACTTTTCGATTCCCATGCGCTTGCGCCGCACGATGTGTAGTATTCGTCCAGCGGTGAACAACCGCGCAGACGAGAAACGACGCGCGAACACGTTTCTTGACACTAGAGCAGCTTCCTGGTATGAAAATAATTTTAAGAATAGTACCTAAATTATTTAGACATATTAGTAACTTGTTATGTAAGTATAAATAGGTAATAAAAATAATAATAAGCATCATGCAGTTCTTCAAGAGTAGAGAAGAACATACGTTTAGAACTTTACATCAGAACTAAGTAGTTCTTTGTAGTAGGTCAGTACCTACTTATTATAATTAGCTATACAGGGTTATTTATAATTAATTGGCCACCTCTTGCAGGCAGCCTCTCTACATCAATCTCAACAACATTTGTGCTAATAAAATGCATTATCAAACATGGGAAATTGAATGTATCTACATACTGATTATAAGGGACAGTCATTTTGTTTATTAAAAAAATCATGATTGAAACTCTTTTTTACCTAACCTTTGTCCGATATAAATTAGTTAATTCTAAGTACCCAAAGTATATAACATGGTAGTATTATTATGAAAATAGACATACAAAGAAGTACAAAACATCACACAATGATTAAAGAAATCGAACACAACACAAAAAGCATTTTAGCACAACACACGACACACCCAACAAAACAGGACATCCAGCTAAAGAAACAAAAACTGAAATGAATCACCAAAGACATCACAGATGAGATGGCCCCAAGCGCGTAACACGTAGAGAATATAAGTGGTAACTGACAGCACTCACGGTGGAGACGCCCTGCACTAGCAGGGCGTCCGAGTCGTCTGAGTTGTTTGCCTCCAGGTCCTCGGGCCGGCGCCAGGTGGACTCAAGGTCGCGAGCTGGTACTCCGAACAGCGCGTAGCCGAACCCGTTCAGCATTATCCGGTACTGGAATAAAAAATTGCAATTATTAGTAAATATATATGTTAGGGGTTCTAATTTTTGATCAATATATTGGATCAATATATATCAATTTAGTTCGAATTCTAGAATTGTGATTAGTTTATACATATATTATTTGTTTTTTTTCAAAACAGTTGGATAATAGCAAATTTAAGTTTACTTAAATTTTAAAAATATATATACAATTCATCAAAACTAGCAGGACATATTGAGAGCAATAGTGTCGTTTGTCGCCTTGATGAAAAATCGATATTTATTGTTTACCTTAGGTAGTTTGGTAGCGTGTATGGTCTGTATGACCTTGGTGCGCAGGTTCTCGATGCTGTGCACGCTCAGCCGCATGACGAGGTCGTCGCCGACGCCGATGCTCAGCACGAAGCTCTCCGTGAACCGTGCCGCCTCTCGGCTTATTAGTCCCGCTGGAAGTAGATGTAAATGTTAACCGTTCACAAATTATCAGTTTCCCGTGCACAAGCAACAAAAGATTGTGTTTTAATTTAAAAAAATATTTCAATAAAGAATATCAGTTTAAAAATACCTGGCGTTGAAAAAGCGAACACTTTCAGATGAGGGTACTTCGGCCTTAGCTTTAAAGCTACTAATACTGCAACTCCAGCTCCTAGACTGTGACCTAAAAATGTGTATAGATAAAGCTTACATTGTAATGCATATTATAATACCTAAAACTATATGAATCAATACCTGTAAGAACTAAATCATAATGTGGAAATTGCTGGAAAGTTCTATCGAGTACCGGCAACAGACGACGCAACATTTTAGTGGCTCCCATCGACATGCCTTTATGAGCAGCTGTATCTTCTGGCAAACCTAACAATAAACATAAATGAACATTCATTATACAATGGAACCAAATAAATGAATATTTTATTACAATTTAATGTTTTTGCTATCCTTCGTGGTCATGTTTATGTTAATAATGTTATTAAGCGTAATAAAATGTTATACGTAATTATATTACTGGTCAAGTTATTTTTATATATTTTAAAAGCATTTTAGTACCATCAGCCTCAAATCTTTCGGAGCCAGCAGAAAAATCTGTGAATATATCTCTTAATGATATGGATCCTCGGATCGCAACAACTACAGTTTCTCGATCATGATCTGCTATCACACAAAACGGCAACTGAAAAAGACGATTCAATATTATTAAACATATAAAAATTGTCCTCATTATGTATACAATAAAAAATATACATTTCAAACTCATTAAAGTAACCGGTAAGGCAGTGTATAATAAATAAATAAATTGTTATTATAAAACGTGTGTTTACGCAATAAGTATGTTTTTCTCAAAATAACTAGGCATCATTAACTTTTTTGTAACAGTTGGGTAATTGAATAAACAATGACTGTAAACTAAGTGGTTGTAAAAACATATTTTTTACTATAATTTATATAATGCTACAAATTTAATTTTATCCTAGATAAATATGTTTTTCAGCGACTAAAACATTTAAAGTAATAAAGTCAAACATAATTAGAATAAATTTATAATCAAGAACTCGAAAAGGGCAATAGTATAATTTATTAGTCATTAGAAATGCGACTTTTATTACGATTCAATTTTTAGCGGTCATTATCAATTAACTGAAGTCACTAATCATTAATCAATCAGTTGAAGTTAAACGTACTTCAAAGACGCGATTGTTGAACGAAGCGAAGATGATGTCATCAGCCGACAGTTTTGACATGTATTTAACTCCAGCGAAGTGGCACAGGCAGCAATTGTCGTCAGTTACTATAGAATTCTTGGGCCTGAAATGTTTATTCGTGCTCTTGAATTACGAATTTAGACAGCTATTCTACAAATTTTGAATATTTTATACATTAACAAAACCATCGAATCGTTTTATTATGTAAATAATAGGAATAAAACAGACAATAGGTACAGTAGATGTAACTAAACATGTTTAGACGTAAGCATAGTTCAATTTTAAATAAAAAAATCATTGTCATGGGCGTGACTCAAACCTGCGACTTCTGGGTGGGTTACCCACACTTATCAATTGGCAGAGCGTGGGAGCAGAAAAATACTTGCTCATTGTAAATTTACTTAAAATAAAAAAAATAAACAATTAAGAAATATATATAAATGTAAAATAAAACTCACCGACAGCAGCAACAGGTTAAATGACGGGCCAGTTTACAAAAACCAGTAAAACAATGTCGGTACAAAACGTAGGGCCAGCCGTACGCCGCTATTGATAACCGAAGATAGTGCATCGCATCATCTAAGTTCATCCAAGGCGGGGTTTCTGAGAATACTTTGTTCACGTCAGTTGTATAAATTGGTTCTTCGTCATTAAGCATTTGTATTCTACGCATCTCCCTCGTCTCGCGTTTCTGACGGACTCTAAGTAGCACGCATCCTGCGACCACGTCTGACGGTACTAGGTCAGTTGATCTGAATAAAGCGCTGAGTAATGCTGAAAAATAAAACGATTGTCATTGTTTCATATCGGTTCTAAAGCTTAAACTAAGCTATTAAGCTGCTTAAAAGAAGAAAAGTGTCGTTAAAGAAATGTAAATCGGTGGAAGGTCCTCAAATTATCCCAAACGCCAACGCCAAAAATACACGAACTGACCATACATAGATTTAAATGCAAAAATACTATGTAAATAATAAAATCAACAAAGTAAATATAATAGGCAACCTACTGTAGGAGACTTTTGAGTTTTATTACGAAGAAAGTTTTTATGAACCTATTAAACCCAAGGAGATTGTAAATCAATATTATATTGTAGCAAATAATTTGAATAACAAAAACAATTTTATGATGTCTTGCGTTTGTTATTCAAAATAAGGTTCTTCTATAACTTTTTTAAGTATCGCTGAAACGTACAGAATATTTTTGTAACTTTTTCATAATGAATGTTTTTTTATACATTTCGTTCATTAAAGTCACAATGAAAGAATTCACTTGATCTTAAGCTGATTAAGTCATTTGGCCTACAGTGACTTTTAGAGAACAATATTTTTTCTTTTAAAAGTCAAATATCTTAAAACTCACCTGCCACTTGTTGAAAAGCCTCTTTTCCGTGCTCATCTCTTTTAAGCCAGCAGAAGGCCCACCGAAACCTTCGTGACCATAATCCGGTCACCTTCCTATGGTGTCGGACTTGGTTAGGCGTGTCCTGCATATCACCATAGTTCACTGACCCCAGGGGGTCGAACACCATAAACAACCCAAATACTGTTAGTCCCAGTTGTACCCAATTAAAAAGAACTATACCTAAAACAAAGAAGTAGGTTAATTTTGGTATAATAATTGAAATTAAATTGAAAACGTTTATAATAAGAGGTATTAAAGTTTTGACGTATATCTAAAACGTTTTGATCATAAACTACAAAGTTATACAAACAACACCTGCTGTACAGACGACTTGGCCTTCTAAGAGTAATACATAAAATACTTACTTTGTATTACAATACTAGAGAATTTGTCGGTAACGGTGCACTCAATTATTTCACAAAACATCCACATAGTACCCATCACGTTCAACACCACTTCTGGCAACACCAAAAATACTCTGCAATAAACATAGTTTACAATGTACCCAGATTTTATTATACACTCAATCGGTAAACATGTGATAAATAAATATAAGTAAATTACACACGTACTTCAGAAGCAGCAATGGTGACACAAGCTTTCTAGAGTCTGTGTCGGTGATAGTGCCTCTTGCTGACTGCTGCGCCAGTGCTGCTAGGAGCAGCATCAAACACGCTTGCAGTGCCAACGTGCCGCAAAGGTAAAGCCGCACAAAAGCCCCGCCGTGCCAACCTTCCGTCTGACACTGCCATGTTATTGGATATAGCACTTCTACCACCAGGGCGATTAGGACTAACCTGCAGAAAGTAAATATAACAAGTCTTTTAATTAATAATCACTTAGGTACAGGAGAAAAAAACGTTACATATTTGAAACAAATTCTTGATTTAAAAATTAATATAACCGATCAGCATTCAGTTACATTTTTATTATATGTATATAGACATCGCTGTCTGTGCATGGAAAATATATTTAAAAACCTTTATAGTCAAGAGAACTCAAAACAATGTTTTTTCATTCTGTGTATTTGTCTAAATTTCTGAATAAACATTCACATCCGTATTCTCAGAAACAGATTAAACTATTTGGATGCAGTTTTCAGGAATATATTGTGATGATCTTCACTTAACATTTCTTGTTTTTTATCATATAAAGAAGTTTACTCAATTTATGCCAATCACATAATATATACCAAGTAAAATACCGCTAGTATAAAATAAAAAATAAAACATTTTGAAAATTAATTAAAAATTGTAGGAACAGTACAGTGAATACGCATTATTAACTTAAATTGAATAATAAGCAATGTCCAAAACTAATAAAATGTCGGGTACGAGTTCAGGACTCCAGCATCAAGTAATGGCAATCAAAACGATTTTGTGACAATTTAAAAGCCATTATGAAGCAATCAGACTGAGAGCCAAAGGTCAGCGTCAGTTAATAGCTAAGTATGGAGAAAGTTCATTTGATGAATAGTTTCATTGTGTTCACGTAATGTCTTTTATATTTATAGCAATTTTTCTATATTTCAATATATAGTTTTCTTCTCCATATTTCACAAGCTATATGTAAATATTTCTATTTATATTTATCCTAAATATATTGAATATAAATTTAATATAAAGATGTTGAAATCGTAGTTATTAAGAGAAAGTTTAACTCGATTACAAAACTTATCAACAAAAGTGATTCATTGACGTAAGTATAAATATTATATAATTAATGTAAGAACCGTCTTTCCGTTTATTGTTTCTATTTCAATACTCGCAAAGTAATTACTCATTGCCTAATGATTTTGTGACGTAAAGTTTAATCGGTTAAGTGTATAGATCCAGTTTCATATTTTTAAAGCTATAACAGACTATTGTTCACTAAAAATAATCTAAAATATATGTACATAATATGTATATTAGCAATCTGTACTTTATGACTTAGTATTATTTAGTTTTACACGATATGTCTATAATGTTGTCCAACATTTCGCATTGAAGTCGAACCCAGAAGCACTCTCCGCGACAGAGCCTTGAACACGCAAACTAGGCTAACTAGCCCATTATTAAACATAACTTTAGATTTCTCTCCCGGCATACAACGTGCATTAAATGGTCTATAAAACGGACTTGCAAAGCAAATTAGCTTCATAATTGTTTCAACGTCCTTGTTTATTTAGATCATATCTTTATACTAAAAGATCATAAAACATAATACCTTGTAATACTAATAAACTTAGTGTATTAGTTTCTCGCTTTTATTGACACACATAAACTACACTTACCAAACAAATCGAAAAAGTAGTTCGAAGATACTCGGAAACACAAGATCATCCGAGGCGGCCAGCCACTTACGCCCCAGAAGCCGGAGCGCCGGCATCCTAGAACAAGCGAAAACATTCTTTATAATAAAGATATTAAAGTACATATTACAACATTACACCAAATCGTTGATGCAGATATGCTCAAATGGCACGATATCTTGGTCTGTAAATTCCAGTTTTGTTGTGTAACTCAGTAAATTAGTAATTTTGCGTAAGCTGCTAATTTGTAAATGCAAAAACTATTTACCTACTTAAAGATGATCAGATGATGTTAACAAAAGTTAAATAGTTAGGTAAAATTTATCCTTCAAATTAAAGTAAACAAGTATTAATAATAATGTTTTGTCCAGAAAGTTATACTTTCTTATTTTTATTACATAAACAATGTTTACATACAACGAAAGTTCTACAAATTTTGATAATCTGAGAAATCGTCAAATCGTGTTACGAACCTTTTGACTTTCATTTTTATATATATTTATAGTTACTTATAATCCGATATGATGGTACGTCACTATAATATTTATTGTCTCTACTTTTAACAGGTACATTATTCAAGTAATTTATTTAATTATTCTTAATGTTAACTCTAAACACTCTAAGAACTTTATGAATTTACTCAATAGTTGCAGTATATTTTTGTTTTTTGTTTCTGTGTCTATGAAAACCAGTTAAAATTAATATTTATTATCTGATAAGTAGATTTATAATTACCTAATTACCAGTAGGTGTTGTTAATTCTAACGTAGGTTTTGTAGCCATAAGTACGTATTAAAATACTCGTATGCCGGTACATATATATAATACTCTTATATACACGTCCACACAAAATTACCGATTTCTTAACTTAGAGCTGACATACTAAAAATATGAGTGTTTAATAATTTCGGCTCAGCTTTAATATTGAATATTTTTTATAACGAATTTACGTTTCTATAATCATCATCGGTAAAACTCAAATTGGCCCACTTTGCACAACGATGTTCCGGAATGGTTTAATTGGGTTTAGAGTAAACCCATATCTGACATAATTTCTGCACCGAATAATTTTAAAATCCCTAAACCAGTAATTTCTTCATCATAACTAATACCTTTTAGCCGTTGGACCAATTAGGTTACCGTAAATAATATGTATTATACCAAAAAGCGAGAAGGCAATAGAATTTAAGTACTTTTAACATAAAATACACAGTATTTTTATTATTTATATTATTCGGTTTTCAATATAAATTTTATTCCAAAATACCCGTGCTGTTGATCTAAGCCAATGAGTCAAAATGGAGTCGGAAACATAATTGGTTTACCTAATTAATACGATAGTATAATTATACATAATAATAATAAAAGCGCTTTCACTTTATAAGATTTGCAGAGATTCATCTGTTATATATGTAATATTCTAATTTAAAATATTCATTAAGTTCACGCCGCGAGTCCGCCATGTTCCGAGCTCATGAATAAAGACCCTGAATGGGTTCGAAAGTATTTGGGAAAATTCCAATATATTTGACGTTTATATATTCCATATATAATACACATTCACTTTTTTTTACATTTTTATTTGGCAGGATCAGATTTGAGAAAATTAAAAAAAAAACAATTGGTAGTAAGGAACTAGCAGTGAGACACTATTGCTCCAATTCTGTAGACGTTTAAAAAAAAACTAAGATTTCAAAAACAATGTAGGTACGAGGTAAAACGTTATGATTTATATTTTTGATAATAATATCTTTTTCTAATCATAAATTATTCTGTTAAGAGGGCAAAGAAAATAATATAGTGCTTGCTATATTGTTTTTTATATGATTCTGTTTTGATCGCAGCGATTAATAATTTGTACCTTTTAAAAGTAGGCTATAAGAACAATCACACTATTGTTATAAATGTTCTTTTATTCATTATATTTGAATTAACTTTATTTAATTCAAAACAATATTTGATAATATTTTTAATATTTTGATGCCTTTCTTAACAAATCCAATATCAAAACACGTTTCATTGGTCATTTCTTTTCTTTTATCTTTATTACTCCTTCGTTTCCTTATTTTTTCATTCACCAATAACAATTCTTTTTTCTTAAAGTAAAAAAAAAACTTTTGAAAAATGGTAAAATGATTATTACAATCAAATATTAAACAGTATTCTTACAATTTTTAAAAATGATAATTATTATTACAATACTTAATCACGAGCTATTATACACAACTAAAAATACCATAATTTGGAGAATTTGTAAAAAATAAGATTTCTATATATATGTTGTTTATAATATCTTAATCGAAATTTATTTACATAACATAAAAGCATAAACAGTTGCATTGCCAGAGTGGTATTAATGTTAACAATACGAAGGTTCTCGTGTATTTACCCTGATCCATTTATATATTGTTAAAAATACTTTGGTCTTTTGTTTCGTTGTATGGTTTTCCTAAATCTTATTAAAGATGTTAAAACAAAATGAAACCCTTTTAAGCTGAGATAGTAATAGAATTACGTAGCCCTGGTGTTACTCAACAAAGCTCTAGGTCAGTTGAGATTAGAACCCGTGGGTTAAGATTAGAACCCATGGATATAAATAACAATAATACATCTAAAGAGTAAAGATACATCAAGAAATGGGTTGCAAGATACTATTTACATAAAACTAAATGGACGTCAGAGTTTTTAAAAATGAAAAGAACTTCAACCATATTAATAACTGGTTAAATATTGTATGGTAAAGTAATCAAAATAATATTTTAAATTTCAGTTTCAGCATTTCGGTTTATAATTAGATAAAATGATATGTTGAAAGATTTATAACAACTGTGATAGTGCTTCCTAAGTAAAAGTATAGTATAAAGTTAATCAGATACTACAAATAATAGAGGTCAATAAACTTATGACAGGCAATAACGAAACCACTTAAACAAAACCATTCGGTATTGGTTTCGTGACCACGAGTCGTTAATTAATACGAGGGTAAACAAACTATCTCAGTATAAGTATTATTTATTTATTTTTTATTATTAAATTACAATGACAATGAAGATATTTTGTTTCAGTTAGGTATTAAAAAATGTCTTAAACAATTTCTAATTATTTATGATTGATAATCATAGTATTAAGTAAAACTGTATAATAAAAATTATAATTTATACATTACTCAAGGTTTTGTTTAACGGTCTATTGTCTATCTTAAAATATAAAACGTGTAGAAATATAGTGAAATGAAAAAAAATTATCACTACACAGTATAAATCAAAGTCGCTTCCCGCGTTTGTCCCTATGTCTGTACGTGTGTATGCTTAGATCTTTAAAACTACAGAACGGATTTTGATGCATTATTTTTAACAGATAGAGTGATTCAAGAGGAGGGTTTATATGTATAATAACATGCTTAATATATTAGAGAACCACTGATTATTTCAAGATTTCTAAAGCGAAGTCGTAAAAAAACTCATTTTTTTGCGCTTACATTGCAAACATTGAACTCTACGAGATAGATCAAAAAGATGTACTAAGTATTACTGTACTGTAATGAACTAAGTATACCTTAAAAAGGTTTACTAAAAAGTTCGCGATGGTATATTATGTTTATCTCTTAGGGTTATCCCACAATAACCAATTTTTATCCTTTACTTTTACGAGAAATAATGGCTTATTTATGAAGCGATTTTAAGGAATACAGCATTAATCCTTATCTAATTAGGTACCTTAAACACATTTTCAATTTAATATGGAACTATATAGCTCGTTACAGTATGTATTTTAAAGGAATATTTTCGAAGACATTACAGATTTAAAATTAATTCCTAAATCAAATATATTTCCATTAGACGCCATCTTCTTTTATTTATCCATACTTAATATTACAATTAAATAAATACAATATACAATTCAAATTTTATTACATTTATTTTATATTACATACAATTAAAGTTTTTTTCAATCATATTTCAATAAATTTAAGGTAGGATAATTTTTATCGCACACAAAATAATCAAGAAAATTTATGTCGATTATTTGGTATCAGATAATCTCCTCCTACTACTACTCTTACTACTACTACTACTACTACTACTACTACTACTCCTCTTACTACTACTACTAGCGTTCAAAGCATTAGTAAACAATGATCTATACTACAATATGGTAGTTCGGTATGGTAGTTCTTCCTCTTAGTTGTAAACTAAACATTAATATTTTGTTTTTTATCATGTTACTGTTAAATATTCATGTAAGACATGTCACGATTTTAACAACTCATCAATTTAAATCACTTGTATGAAAATTAAAAACAAAGATGCAAATTATTTCTTAATGGACATTATATTAAGGTGGAAATTTCCGTTATCGATTCAGTCTTTATTTCCACGACTTCTAAAAATCATTATATAAGCATAATACATGTAAATTAAAATCGTATACTTTTAACTAATAAACTTATAAAACATTTCACAAGCAATACTTTTTTATCGATAAAAATAAAATAATACAAAAATATAACAGCCCTATTGCCTTCAATAATGCTTTTAATTGTAAGTAGCGCCCGTAGACTGTCCGCCACTCCATCACATCAGAACACAATTAATTGTCTATTGAGAATAGTTTCATATACTTAAACATAGACTAGTTATATTACTTGAAATTTATAGATATTTGAATCAAACACTTAACATGATTATAGTATTATTATTTAGATACAGTTGAAATGAAAATAAACAACTGCAAATTGCTTCTTTGGAAAGTGTTTATTTATTCTTGTTGCTTTCAAATCTTTTACTTTTTAAATATACCCTTATGTACTATAAACGTATAGGCACCTATACCTTCAAATGAAGGCATTTGAAGGTCATAAAGCTAACTTTAGTTCATTCACTGCGTATTGTATCTATTTGACGATGGACCATGCTAGATTCAGTAGTGCGTATTAAGGTATCATTCTCTTGCATAAAAATGTCATAAATTGCTATTAGAGCTGCGTTTTATATTGTGAATAACTAATAAACATCAAAAACTTCTTGGTGGTAGATCATAACATCCGGTCGCCGGCAAAGTTACCACCCATCGGGCAGAATCGTGCCGCAAAGCGACCTAGTCGTGTTCCGGCACGTTGCTCGATGAAGCCGTTTATGGGAAATGGGTCTGAACAGTTGCGGTGCGTTGGCGAACCGGTCTGACGTCGGGTTGGTGTTTGTTTTGTCTGGTGTCTAGTCGAGGAGGGTAGCGGGATCCGAAGCGACGGCTTTCCGCTGGCCGCCCGCAGATAGTTGGGGGCCCAATTAGTGGGATAGCCAACCACGAAAGGCTGCCCCGCCAGCTGTGAAAAATCCCAGGGTGGCTCCATCGTGCTGGTTGGCGACCAGACGAGGAGGCCCGATGGCGATCCCTGGGGGGGTTCGGGCGTCCCCGCAGTCTCCAGACTAGCCTCCCAGTGGCAAGACATCACCAATTTCGACGTCGGGTTCGATACGTGCCGTCTCGTTCAACTGCCATTTCCCATCCCTATTCACTTTTATATATATATTTTTTTTTATGAAAAAGTTAAGAAAAAGGAACAAGGTTACACAGCGGTTGCACTCCTCCTCATATAAAGTGCACCTCACTAATATCAGGGGTTTGCACTCAAATCTTTTAGCTGTCCACCACCACCTGGAGACAGAGCAGCCGCACTTGCTCTTTTTGACGGAGACGCAGATACAATGTCCTTTGAGCGCTGCATACTTGGATTATCCCGGTTACTCGTTAGAGCACAACTTTCGCTCACGGGCCGGAGTCAGTGTGTATGCGCGGAACGACCTCTGTATTCAGCGTCTCCGTCACCTTGAAGACCCTACTTTTTCTTCCCTATGGGTTTTAGTGGACACAGGAAACGAAAAAATCCTGTATTCCTGTGTCTACCGTTCGCACAGCGGTGACCAGGAGACAACTCGTTTATTTGAGTATCTCAGTGAGGCTGCAGATATGGCTCTGTATCAGTACCCTTCGGCGCAGCTCGTCTTTCTGGGGGACTTTAATGCCTGTCATCAGGACTGGCTGTTCCCGTACCAGAAGACCGACCATGCTGGAAGAGAAGCGCGGAACTTTGCGTTGTCCTTGGACCTCTTTCAGCTGGTGAGGCAAGCGACAAGGGTACCAGATGTGGTAGGCCATACAGCAAATTGCCTGGACCTTCTGCTGACAACTGATCCGGACAGGTATCGTGTAGAGGTCACGTCCCCCTTGGGAACCTCCGATCACTGTCTGGTGAAATCTGTATTTACATATTCCCCACCAGCTTTCGAACCACATGGTGTTAGGCGAGTATGGAAATACAAGTCAGCAGATTGGGATGAGATGCGGCACTTTTTTGCGTCTTATCCTTGGCGGCATGTCTGCTTCTCTTCTTTGGATCCGTCGAGTTGCGCGGATGCTATAACCGATGTGGTGCATCAGGCAATGGAGTATTTTATTCCTTTTGCTGACGTACCCATCGGTGGCAAAGCTCGCCCATGGTTTAATGCCGAATGTCGTCATGCACATGACCGAAAACATTCGGCATACCTCATTTGGGCTGATGCTCGAAGCCGCAAAACTCCGGATGTAAGTACAAAGAAGAGAGCCTTTAACCAAGCTGCCAAGTCCTATAAAAAGGCATTGCGGAAGGCTCGTCTTGATCGGATCGTTAAGAATGGCGAAAAGCTCTCTGTCAGACCAACTGGCAGTCGAGCTTTCTGGTCTCTTGCCAAAGCGATCGAGTCGAACTTCTGCCAACCCTCACTGCCTGCTCTGCTGAAGCCTGATGGATCCCTGGCCCACGCAGCAACAGAGAAAGCGAATGTATTTGCTTCTCTGTTTGCTGAGAATTCGCATCTAGACACTGGTAATGCTTCTCCAGAACATCTTCCTCACTGCGGTATTTCGATGCCTGAAATCCGCATCACTAACAAAGAGGTATGGAGAACATTGTGTCGTTTAGATGTGAATAAAGCCAGTGGTCCTGATGGTATACCAGCCATTCTGCTCAAGACATGTGCAGCTGAGTTGTCTCCTGTATTGACACGTCTGTATCGCCTCTCTTTCAAGACTGGAAAAGTGCCGGAATCCTGGAAGCTTGCCAACGTGCAACCCGTGCCCAAAAAAGGCAGCCGTGCCGATCCTGCCAATTATAGGCCCATTTCAATCACCTCCATACTCTGCAAGACTATGGAGCGTGTATTGAACTCGCGGCTTCTAGCGTACGTAGAAGGTAACGATCTCCTCAGTGACCGACAGTACGGATTTCGCCGAAATAGGTCCACTGGGGACCTTCTAGCGTACGCAACACACATTTTAGGCGAAGCCATCGAGAGGAACGGAGAAGCGGTCGCCGTCTCTCTGGACGTCTCGAAGGCTTTTGACAGGGTCTGGCATGTGAGCCTTTTAAGCAAGCTTTCAGCGTACGGTATATCTCCTGGTCTGATTGGCTGGATAACGGACTTTTTGAGCCAGAGATCTCTCCGTGTTGTTGTCGATGGGTGTTCTTCGGAACCCTTGACAATAAATGCCGGAGTACCTCAGGGGTCCGTTCTTTCTGCAACTCTTTTTCTGCTGCACATTAACGATCTGCTGAAGCCCGGTATCTATGGGTATGCAGACGACAGCACAGTTGTAGAAAGATATCTGCCAAGTTCTCGGGCTAGTAGAGATGAAGTACAATCTGAAAGAGAAGCCATGGTGCAACGTTTGAATGACAAACTTCAGGCAGTCTCCGCATGGGGCAATGCCAATCTTGTCAAATTCAACGCCACCAAAACGCAGACGTGTTTGTTCACCGCCAAAAGGAGCCCCTTCACCTTGGCTCCTACTTTCCAGAATGTATCCTTGGAATACAGTGACTGGCTTCAGTTGTTAGGCTTAGAGATCTCCTCGAACCTCAACTTTGGTCGGTACATTGAGTCCAGAGCAAGAGCAGCTGCAGGAAAGCTTGCCGTACTTGCGAAGGTGCGACAGTACTTTACACCGGGACAGCTTCTTGTATTATACAAAGCACAGATCCGGTCGTGTGTAGAGTATTGTGGCCACATATTTGCTGGTGCCGCAAAGACTCATCTTGCGGTTCTGGACTCAATTGAGAGGCGAGCAAAGAGGCTTATTGGCGACCCTAAATTGGTTGACGCCAAACTCCACAGCCTTGAACACAGGCGTAGAATTGCCAGCCTCTCAGTATTCTATAGGATACATTTTGGTGAGTGTGCGCAGGAATTGCACGACCTAATTCCCCCATCCCCCTTCCATCACCGGACGACCCGACGCACGGCAGGTTTTCATCCTTTTGTTGTGGACATTCCACCTGTCCGAACGAAGCGCTATGCTTCATCTTTTTTAGTGCGTACAGCGAAGGACTGGAACAATCTGCCGGCGTCGGTATTTCCGGCAAAATATAATGTGGGTGTCTTCAAGAGGAGAGTGAATAGGCTTCTAGGTTAATGCGCTTTACCACCTAAGACTACATTTCACTTTCCATCAGGTGAAATGTAGTCAAGCATTAACCTAGTTTTGTATAAAAAAAAAAAAAAAAAAAAAAAAAAAAAAAAACCAAGTAAACATTAAAACTAAGTAACTAAAACATTTTTCTGTCTGTGTCCAAAATCCAGTTCATAACCTATTCCTTATAAACGAAAACAAATTGACAACTCCAACATCGGGCATGTATATAACTAACTATCAGATAACATCACCCTACTTCCATACGCTATTATTCAAATATATACAAAAATAGAACTATTCTGAGATAAACAAACATCGTACAAGAGACTATAAACCCATTCTCACCCCCGCTGTTCACCCCATTAGATTTATGCTATCCATTTTGTTGATAAGGACAGATATATAACCACATTCAAGTACCGACGTCAAGGCTTGCTCCCTAGAGAAGGCTTCCAATAAACTCAATATAATTTTTAACCTTCCATTCCAAGGTTTTGAATACGACCTTATATAATACGTCAATGTATATTCGTATTATATAGTAATATTGAAACAAGTTGCAATTATTTTACCAGTCACTGTTTTAATTATGTATTAAAAAGTAATTTAAATTTAATTAAAAACCGTAAGACTAAGAATCTGCATTTTATTTGACGTCACCTGGCGGTCAATGGCCGCTGACGTAGCATTCAGGTACTTAAGATATACAGCGTTTATTAAAAACCGTTTACACATTATTGACACAATTTAATATTTAGCCAATAACTATAAAACAATTTACGATGAATAAGTCTAATAAACTTATTTGGTTTCATCTGATTTGTTTGTCAAATAAAATATGACACTATATATAATGATATTATTATGTTAAATACTAATTAATAATTTAATAAAATGTATTCATTCAAGTAATATTGTAATCTGCAATAGTTATAAAAAAACTTTGATATTGGCAAAGTCCCAAGTGAACTTCTGTATGCGGTTTTCAATAAAAACAAAACTGATACCTACTTTGAACTAAAAAAACTGTCCTGAAACTTTGTGAATTCATTTTCGTTCCACAAATAGTTTGTAACTTTTAACTTTGTTTTCACTGTTTTGAATTTCTACTATTGTTTGAGTATTTTACGTTATACGTAATTTCTAACCACTTCCTAATATTATTTGAGTATTTTACGTTATTTCTAACGTCTCATATTAATTATGAAAGACAAAGTGGTAAAAAAAATGAGTAAAGTATTGTAAATATGAATATTATTAATGAAGAGTCAAATTTAAACAATAACTCAACCGCACAACTACCTCGCTGAAGGCTTCATGTCGCGGGATGACAAATGAATATCAAGTTCCCCAAATAATTAAATGAGTTGACATTTTATATAACATATATTGTATTTCGATTCAATTGATCGGAAACTGAATCATAAGTTCAATTTATTGAAGTTAAAATAACTGAAACAGGATGTTTCTTTAAAGACTAATTAAATATAAAGCATGTATATAACATATTAAACATAAAACAAAACCCTAATTATTTCTAGAAAACGAAATAGTTTTTTTCTCTACTAAATCTTATACTTAATATTAAAAAATAACGACAAAACAAGATTTTGATTATCGTTACTTTCATTGATAGAATAGAATATGAGAGTTTGTCTAGAATAGAGTCTGAGGGATAAAATGTTTACCTCAGTAAATATACCTAGTTACACAATTAACCTAGAAATAACATCAAATATTATTCGCTCCGGGTTTTTAAGTTATAAATAAATAAATAATCTTTGTAATTAAACCGTGGCTGAACACTTTATTAAAATATTAATTAAATTAATATTTATAAAACATCCTCGTTACCAATGTTTACATACATAAATGCTGAAAAGAAATAATATTATAAATTGAAAATAAATTAAAAAATATTTTTTTTTAAATATTCACTTGCAACTTAAAAATCGATCTATTTCCCCATTTTTTTGGGTATCTAATTATTTCCTGAATCTGTTTTTGTTTTAAAATAATTGTTGATGACGCAAGTGTAGCGTGAGATATATAATTAAAGATGACTGTACCTACATTCTATTTTTTTTTGTTACATATGCTTAGTACTTCAATACCATTATTTATTACTTGACTTAATATTCTGCGTCAGCGTAACTTAAAGTTGTGTAAATTAAAAGCATATATTGAATACATAAAACAGAAAATATTATTTTTTTTTACTTCTATTGCAATGTT
The DNA here is from genome assembly GCA_959347355.1 of Napeogenes inachia. Lineage (NCBI taxonomy): Eukaryota > Metazoa > Arthropoda > Insecta > Lepidoptera > Nymphalidae > Napeogenes > Napeogenes inachia. The sequence goes on along the minus strand of OY365791.1, from coordinate 15,072,976 downwards.
TTATCGTCTACTAGTAAAGAATTAACATTAGGCATTAGTTCGCCTTATCTAAAAAAATATAAATAAATAAATAAATCTTAGTAGTCAGTTGTAATGATGATTACACCGCTAACCACAATTCCAACCACTTCCAACTGAAACCACTAAGAGGGTAACAAATGTGGGTTTTTCCCAGTTCAAATGCTGTCCTAGTACTGTATACATTTTAATTACTATATACAGATATAAAAAAAGAATTTCATAAAAATGTGAACATAATTACAATTAATACGACCTTTTGCTAAAATGAATATTTATTTGTTTTTATTAATTTAAAATCTTTATTGCACTAAAATAATCGTACAAATGGACTTAATGCTAAAGAAATACCAGTCAACCGACAGAGTAAACAGAAATAACAATTGGGGAAGTGGGGGGGGGGGGGGGGCTTACAATATTAATTATAAGACTACTTAAACTCGCTTACCTATACGATCACAATGATTAAACAAAAACTCTGATAAGGAATGTACAGTAAAAACTACGTTAGGTTTAAGCCATCTTTATTAAATTAACTTATAAAAAATAATGTTTTTAATCAATTACGAGAGCAATAAAGATTAAGATTAACATTACATATTGTAATTTAAACTTTAAAAGCTTTATGAAACTAACTTATCTTTGAGCTGTAAAAATAAAAAAAGACAAAATAATAAAATGTTATTTATTCTTACTAAACAGACTTTTTACTCGACTTGGCTCCGCTTAAGATACAGAGACAGTTATATTTGGAGGTGACTTGTCTTAACCCCAACCAACATTTGTAACTTCAACAAGTATGACTTATAAATCCTTTTGGCTGTATACCCTTTTCAAATTGCCAGATGGCAGCTTCAGAACAATCTGTCCGTTAGTTGTCCAAACATTCCAAGATGTTTGAAGGCTGATAGAAAATTATTTCTGTCTGTCTGTCTTCACTTAGTCAGACATTCGCTCACTACATAAGATTAACTTGTTGAATAAGTTTTTTTACTCCACTTGGTTTTCTTAATGTGTAAGAATTTAGCTAGATCTGTTATCTGTCTTTGTCCAAGCTTCTTCCACAAAGTCTGCTTGGGGCACCGTCATTTGGGGGGTACCTCCGGGGCGTCACGGTGAATGCGCAAGCGATCCCGTTGCGTCCCATTAAGGTTATGAGGGAAACCGTTGGTTTTTTAGTGGATAAATTAATGGTCACGGGTTCGATTGTCTGCTAGTATCGGTTTATTTTTCATTCAATTCAAATTTCATCTTAATATGGTAATACATGTTTATATAGATATTTTCAAACAATAGATTATACAATTTCTTACAATTGATTTTTGTGCTTCAACAATTTATTGGATATTTATTGGACCAAAAACAATGAAAATAATTAAAGTTTTAAGATTATTCAAGTATATTTTGATATCTCGTGTGAGATTGTGTTACATGCAGGTTATACGTAGTGCAGTTTTATTAAGTAAAAGTACCCATACACTTCTCATTTTATTTACATCTTTTATAAACCTTTAAATACATAAATAAATAAAAGGAATCAAAACAAAATTTCATACATTGAAAAACAAATTTAAAGCACTAGTTCAGCCTACCCTCAAATATTTATCGAATATATAGAAACAAAATTTATAGCTGTTACGTAACTTAAAAATATATGTTTTTTTTTTTTTTTTTTTTTTTTTTAATTAATAATGTTCTTAAAATACATAAGTACATTATTGCAATTACAATCTAGCCTAAAGACTAATGAGTAATTTAAATCTAACTTAACTTGCTAAATAGGTTTATGTATAATAAGAATAGTGTCCAATAACACGTTTCTTATTGTCTCTATTAAGGGGAAGACACTTTGTTCGCGTGTTCTTTATAGGTAGCACTTACACTACATTACACTATCACTTCACTATACTAGTTCGAAGGGTTTAGTTCTTTTTAATCTTCTCACTAAGTCCGTGTTGTCAAGGATCTGGATAGCCTCGACATTCACATGATGATGAAGTCTCTTGTCATGAGCTTCTGCGTACTTTTGAATGACTTTGGTGACGAGATCCACTTTAAGGTCCCTGTGGAGGTCGTCATTTCTTATGTACCAGGGCGCGTTCACTATACCTCTGAGTACTTTATTTTGGAACCTTTGGATTATTTTGATATTACTTGGCTTAGTACAGCCCCAAAGCTGGATGCCATAAGTCCAAACGGGCATTAGGACTTGCTTATAGAGTAACAATTTATTATGTACGGACAGCGAAGAATATTTCCCAAGCAGCCAGTACATTTTCTTGTATCTAATCTCTAATTCTTTGCGTTTTATTTTGACGTGAGCCTTCCAGCGAAGCTTCGCATCTAAGGTCATGCCTAAATATTTGGCAGAGTTCTCGTACGGTATCACACTGTTGTTTAGATACACAGGATGGTAATTGAGGGTTTTGTTTGTGAAATCTATATGAACAGATTTCGTCTCATTTAATTTTAACTTCCACTTTTTCGTCCACTCGTATACTACGTTAACAGCTGTTTGTACTTTTTCCACTGCTTCAGCATGAGATTTTCCTGTAGCCATTATGGCAGTGTCATCAGCAAACGTAGCAATGGTGTTATTTTCTAAAAAAGGTATATCGTAGGTATATATTAGGTACAGGACCGGACCTAATACACTACCTTGGGGTACACCAGCATTGATTGGATTCAGATCTGAGTAAGCATTGTCTTGTCTGATTCTGAACATTCTTTTAGAGATATACGATTCTATTAAATCTGCAAACTGTTTCGGAAGTGTTTTTCTAACTTTGTAAATTAAACCTGAATGCCAGACTTTATCGAAAGCCTGTGCCACGTCTAGAAATATCGTAGAACAGACTTTCTTTTCTTCTAATGCTTTTTCTATGATATTTGTGATTCTATGTACTTGATCGATAGTAGAGTGTTTTTCTCTAAAACCGAACTGATGATTTGGAATTAGGCTTTGCTCTTCTATGATAGGCTTCAAGCGTTTAAGAAACAATTTTTCAAACAATTTTGATATCATTGGTAATAAGGAAATAGGTCTATACGATGTCAATTCATGCGGTGGTTTACCAGGTTTATGTATCATAATCACCTCAGCTATTTTCCAAATATCAGGCACATATTTGAGTCTGAATGATGCATTTATCAATGTAGTAAGTTTGACTATGGCTTTATGCGGAAGATTTTGGAGAATTTCCGCAGTTATTAAGTCATAACCAGGGGCTTTCTTTAGGTTTAGTTGCTTGATTTCAGTGTACACTTCTTTAGGTGTAGTAAGTCTAATAGTCTGAACATCACTGGATGTTTCATTTATCCTCTGAGTCTCAAAAGTATCTTCAATTGGCTGAAATATTTCCTCAAGATGTTGTGCAAATATATTTGCTTTTTGTTCGTTGCTTATAACCCAACTTCCGTCACTTAACTGTATACACGGTATAGGAGTAATTGGGTTTTTCAAATGTTTCGTGGTCTTCCATAGGGAATACTCTGTTGAGTGGTCACCTGTTAGTTGACTTAGATACCTGGTAGTCTTTTCATTGTGAAAGTTGCAGATTTCTCTTTGAAGTCTTTTTGTCATGTTATTTAACTTTGTTTTATCTGGTGGATATCTAGATCTTTGCCATTTTCTTCTTTGAGCTCTTTTTAATACAATAAGATTTTTAATATGTGTTGGATAACAGTTGTTACCGAGTCTTCGTTTGAATTCGGGCGTATTATGCCATGCACTTTGTTGAATATCTTTGACGAATTTGAGTACGTCTAGATCAAGTTGTGCTGGATTTTTTAATGGTACTTTTAGATTAATGGCTGTGTTCAAATCATTTTTGAGGCCTTCCCAGTTAGTACTCTTGTTGACTAAAACAGGATTGAGGTCCTTAAGTATTATTCTATCGTTTAAAGTTAGGTATATGGGTGAATGGTCAGAATTCATATCATAGCCCTCTTGTATATGGAGAAAGCTTAATGTAATATTTTTATAAATGAAAAAATCAATGAGATCTGGTTTCTTTTGTACATCAGTGGGCCAGTAAGTAGGCTTCCCTGTGGAAATGACATTACATTTCATTTCTCTTACAGCACTTAGCAATTCCTTTCCTTTAGTTGTTGTTAATCTAGATCCCCAGAACGTGTTTTTGGCGTTAAAATCGCCGCCCAATATAAATCTATTCCCAAGATCCTTAAGTAATTCTTTATATTGCTCCACTTTGAGAGAAAACTTTGGTGGACAATATATGGCCGATATTGTAATTGGATAACATTTGGTGTCAACACAGACAGCCACAGCTTGTATGTGTTGTTCTTCATGTTTCTTTTCTACATAATGATGAATGCTATCTTTAATGATGACAGCACTACCACCTCTAGTTGTGTTATCCGGATGTAAAGCATGATAAGCTCTGTATCCTTTGAATTTGATGTATGATTCCCTAGTGAAGTGTGATTCGGATATTAGACACATGTCAATGTTTTCTGTGATTAGGACAGCTTGCAACTCTTCTTGATGCTTTAGCAGTCCATTTGCATTCCAAGTCATTATTTTAATTTTATTAGCCATTATTTTTGTTTATGGATGCTATGTTCTAATTTCCTCAGTCTTTCGTCAAACGAAGTTAAAAGACTGAGTATTTTATTTATTTTGTCATCATTGCTAGAGCTTACCTTTTGTGCTTGCAACTGTGGCTGGCCTGTCTTTGTTATTTGAGCATAAGACACATTTTTAGTTACTTGTTTGTTATGATTAGTACTTTGAACGGTTTTCTCGCTTAATACTTTAGGCATTTTATCGTTTGGTGTCACCTTTTTCAGTAACTTATACTTGATTTTTTGTAGCTCTTTTAAAATATATGTAACCATAAAATTAAATCATACAAATTTCGTAATATATTTACATGTATACGTTTATTTTGTATACACACGTCACGATAATTAAATACTAAGTACTTAAAAGCACTGCTGTTCATATTGTTAATTAAAAGTTTCAAACTACAAGATCCCTAATACAGTAGACGCCGCTTATTGTGATCACTTTCAGCCCAGCCCGTTTTGATAACAATAACCGAATGATAACATTATGCGGATGGTACTTTTTCATACTTGTTGATAATGATAAAATATGAATTGTAATAATTTAGAATTGATTTAAGTACTCTATAGTATATTTCGATCTCAGATCTGTTTTTTAAAAATTTACACAGGAGTGATTGAGAAATTCCCAGTTGAATCGCAGCATCACGTTGACTTATTTTCGGTAATTGATCGTACTTTTCGAGAATTTGTTGTTTTTCTTTATTCGTATAATCTCGGCGTTTACGCATGACTTTATTTTAGTTAAGCACTTCGAACGATGGAACTCAAAAAATGTTTCAAAAACTGTCTCAGATACGATTACTTCAACTCTATCGGTAGTTTGAGGAGAACTGAGGGAAATTTGAATTTTCAAGCCTTTTATAGACAAATGCAGGACCATCGCTTAATTGTTTTCAAAAAGGTAATTAACGAAAGGGACCAGGTGTTCTTTTCTTTTTGAAAAGTGAGAAACTTTTAATCGGAAGGTCGGAATTTGTACAATAGGTAAAGATTGTAAACTCAAACAAAAGGATTTTTGAATGAGGATTACCTTAGTAATAAATATTTCTATAAATAGCATTTGTACCCTTCTAAATCGATAACAATAAGCGACTTTTGATCACAATAAGCGGTTGCAAATGTAATTAAATTACATAGAAACTGCATCAAAGAGGTAAATTCTGTATTTTCATTCTGTTTGGTGTTCACTCTGTTTATATTAAATTTGTAATTTTACGACATTATGTTTTTAATCTACTTGAAGATTAATTTTACGATCAATTAATTGTTTTTTTAAAGATTCGAAATTGTAGTAAACTTTGATAATAATGAGGTAAGTAGCGACGTATCACGAAGATATAAGAAATTAAGTTAAATCGTAATGTGTTATCCCACTGAGCTTTCTCCTGTTATTTTATTAATAGCCTCCAGCGATGTCATTCAAGTTGTATTAAATTACCAGCTAACGTAGTGTAAAAGGTCGCTTCGAGGAAAATACACGTATAATAGAAATTAATAATTGTCTTTGATATTTTATAAATTTAACTCAAACCAATTTAAAATTTTATTGAAATGTTGAATACCCAATTAATAAAACACACGACCCCTGCAATGTTTTGGTAAATTGAAGCTGTTAAATGTGAAGTCTCTGGGGAGGTTAGCTACACTGTTCTCTGGCATGGTATATGTTAGCTCAATAAAGCTTTTGTTGACTTAATTATGAAATTAATGTTTGTTTTATAAATAGTATTCAAAATGAAAATTAGGTTATAATAAAATGTATGCTGTTAATAAACAGCGATATATATATATATATTGATATATATATATATATATATATATATATATATATATATATATATATATATTTGTTATACTTATACCTAAATATGATAATACACTTGAAATATGAACTCAGTGATATAAAAGGAACACGTGCCTTACATCGTCAAATTGCTTCGCCGTCATTCATACCTCTTTATACATACAAAAACAAGAATCTCCTTTTACCTTCTAAATATCTATGTATATACACATATATGATGGTTCTCTCGTCTTGATTACATAAGGTAAAATATTAATATTGCTGTCTAAATTTAGAATTCTGTCTAAACTTCTGTTATTCAAGAGTCCCACAAGACGTGTGCTATTAAACTCAAAGCCCAACTCAAATTGCTTTGCATTTTTCATTTATATTTGAGAGAATTCGCTGCAACTACGAGAACATTTTTCATATTCACGATCAGACATCTTTTTTCATGCTTAAATAATAAGGGCTAAATTAGTTTGTATATTATGCAATAAGTGGGACTTTTACATACAATAGTTCAATATTACGTTTGATTGATATGTATTTATAAAAATGTATTATATTTAAATTACAATATTTGTATAGGACTACTCTGCAGTGCAAAAATACTTATAACTTACAATTGGAGGTAGATGACTAATTAACTGACTTACTGACAGACACCTCCATCTCGTCTTACCGTGAACACGATTGATGCAAAGCATTCGAAACGTAGGGTTAGATTTAAAATGTAAATTTAAAATTTAATTCAACATACGCGAGTTAAATCCGTAAAAATAGTTTTATTTCAATCGTATATTAAGATAAGATCTGCTAATACTTGTAGAGAAAAAAAACTCTATTTATATTAAACATATGTCAAAATTAAATTCAACTTTATCATTGAATCTTGTTAAGTTAAAGTGGAGTCCAATTATAAAGTTTTGTTGCTAAAATTTTGTCAGTCTTCGATACGAGGTTTCAAATCAAAACTGTATCCGAAACTCATTAAAAGATGATTGAAACTTGAGGCGAGGAAAATGTAATTTGGTATCTTTTTATTGTGCTTTAAATTTTATATCTTTTTATTGTGTTTTAAATATCATTTCGATTTTATTTTTTAATAAAGTTTTTGTTACACGATTTCATTTAATTGATAATTTTGTCTGATTAAATATTGATTTTTTTTATATTGTTACTACCTTATTGGTTTGTTTTTAATAACGTTATTTCATCTAATAAGATTTCTTTGCACACTTTAGGAAAGTTGGAAGTGGACCACGGAGCTTCAACAGCTTATATTTTAAGAAGTTCTTTAATATACCAATTATATTATAAACTAGCTTTTGCCCGCGGCTTCGCACGCCTTAAATTCGTAGTAAAATAATTCCCACTTCCCTTTTTTGTATTGGCTTCTATATGACTTGTTTTAAGTGATGCAATCAAAATTACGACATCCAAATCCACTAATCCGTTTCTTATATTAGCGTGCACTAACATACAGACATTCAGACTAACAGACAAAATGAAAAAAACATTGTTTTGGGTTCTCTTGCTTATACAAAGATTATATGCTGAATGAATTCATGAATGCTGAATTTATTAATGAATGTTGAATGAATTAATGAATGAAAATATTTTTTTAACTACAACTAAAAGACAAACAAATAAACAGACAAAAATTTTAAAAATGCTGAAAATGGATTCTGTTAGTTATAACTTCACATCCTGGTATATTTTTTTAAATATTTTCAATGCACAAAGACTACTCCTCTACAGATTTATTACATGTATAGAATAAGATTTTCATGGTACCTATTACGTCATTAACGATAAATTGATTGATAAATTATCATAACTTTTTTATTTCATTACCATTTATATGAAATACTCACTAAATGTTAAGTGAAGACTGTGATAATATATTCCTGAAAACCGCATTCAAATTGGTTAAGCCGTTTCTGAGATTAGTGTACACAAACATACAGACATAAAGACAACAGACAAACTGAAAGACCATTGTTTTGGGTTCTCTTGCTCTTATAAAGCCCCTCTATGGTGTTTTTTTTAATTCCATGTACATGAATGGATCAGTGACAATTTTATTATATGTATAGATATACAGAGACCGAAGATTCCAGTCTTTTCAAAAAACATTTTATATCACTACATCCTTACTATGTTTCGAAAATAGTTCTAAAAAAACACATACATATTGAAAAAAAAAAACTCTTTCACCTGTACTTGAACCCGGGACCGGTCAATTCAAAGGCAAGCATCGGTACTAAGCTAAAATTGAAAGTAGGAGACTTCCATTTCAGCAATAAAATTTATGTTTAAAAATATCTATATACTTAGGTGTAGGTATTGGCCATGTTAAGCTTATTTAAATTTAAAATAAATATACAATTAATAATAAATCGACAAAGGAATAATTAAACTGTGATACGATTCTTTAATTTGTTGACGGTTTTCCAGAGGTCCAGGATTCGAATCCCCGCCCGTATCGATTATTTTCTCATTTGTATTTATAGTTCATACAATTTCCAACATTATTACTTATTCATATTGACATCAACATGATATCATGAGTCATATATCATTAAAATCAAACTAATACATCACGTGTATAGTTAACATAAAAATTGGTTATAAATAAAAATCACCGTACGGTTTATTAAAGTTGTACGAAAATAAAAGCAATGACCTCAATATTTCTGCATTCTGTTTTTAAATAACTTGGTGTTTATTAATTTGAAATCAATATGCTGACTTTCCCTCTTGTAACAGAACATTCGAGACTTCTCAGTTTTGCTGACGAAGCTTGGAAGAGCACGAATCGGCTGAAAGATATCTCTAAGTGCTTGATTTAGGTTTATTTGTTGAGGATAATATATGCATGTATATTTTATGTCCTTATCTATGTTGCTTCACTTTTACTGGGTTACTTATAATTATCCATAATATAGTAAATGTATATTAAAAATGTCAAATGGCGAAATCGTTAATTCTCTATATTTTTGTAATTCTCGTCGAGAAACTCCTTGAATTCAAAGTTGAATACAAAAACACGTTTTTACATTTTGTCCATCTGTCAGTCTGTTTAAAAAGGACAGATGTCATTCTAGAATCTAGGGGAATTTAATGTGATTTAGTAAATGTTAACATTTCTTTAATGGGAGGGTAGGTTTTGATAAAAAAATTAAGATATCAGTTGTTGATTTGACTAAAACATGTAATGTTTGTATAGAAGTTCAATTGACTAAATAAATAATTGTAGTATTGGATACTGATTTGATTAAGAGTATTGAATATACTATAAATCGTCTCCCAGCCAAGAGAAGGCAGTGTGTGATTGAGAGACTAAGTTGTGTAACAGAACTAGTATAATAAAGTGTAATAGTGTAAATAGTGTGTTTGTGAGCAGTGCTAGTAATTTGTTTTAAAGTATAGAACAACTGTCATTGGTGATTTTTTGCTAATAAGAGACTTCTAATATAAATAAGTAAATAAGATATATGTTGTCACATGATATTTAAGATACAATTTATACAAAAAATACAATAGGATTATGCAGGATACAAGTGTGTTAAGAAAGTTTGTTTTCGATTCCAAAACGTATGTTATTAAACAAGAAAAACGACACTTCAAATTGTATTTACATATAATTTTCAATAATTAAATCTAAAAAAGTAACCGCCATTATTTATTATGTACCTATGGATATTTAAACGACGGATTGAAGAATACAAATGTATTTTTCAGTAATTACTGTACGTAGGTAGGTACCTAAAAATAATCGCTAACTCACTAATATAGTTTTTTAAGATACCTACTAACAGACTCTTTTATGGGCATGTTATCTCAAATTTTAATGATTAATCTGACAAATACAGAGTAAATGTGAAAAGTGCACTGGTTACGTGTCCGTGTATAAAAGAAAAAAAAAAAAAGGAAATAATAATAATAATAATATCCATGTAGGTAGAACTTAAACTTGACTGCCGGCAGCAAAACTGTATAGAAGCTAGAAGTCAGGTTGTACTTTGACTATTAAAGAAATAAATCATTGACAGTTATTACCTCGCGGTAATAATTAATTATTGTTACATTATGTAAAGATACTTTTTACTCTTTATAATATCTATTGTCATATTCTATTTTGCCTTTATCTTTGGAGTTCAAAAAGGATTTTAGTATCATAATACAACTTTAAGTTATTAGAATATATATTATATTATTTGACAGTATTGTATTGCATTATATTATATTCATTTTTAAGCCATCATCAACCTCTCCGTATTTTACGTATAGTATATATTTATAAAATTATAAATTATATAAATTTGGTTAGTCATTTTAAGTCTCATAATAAAAGATATTGACGCTCCCTACTTTATAAGCAAGATTGTTTTTCTCGTTGCTTTGAAATCCCTCTTAAACTTGGGTGGTTTTGAAAATTATTTTTGTTTATAATATAATAAATTATAGACAAAGTTTTTAAGATAAATAGCATCACGCTATCACACCCAAATTCCCTTCACCACCTACTTGAAAGTGTGTCCACTTTAAAAAGCACTCAAAATATAGCATTAACTCAAAATATACACTCAAGTAGCATTGAGCATAAATCAACATAAATTAATAAATATTAATTCAGCGTTAAGTGTTCTAGTAGTATCTATTATATATAAAATAAATTTTAAATATACGATTGATCATTAACTGTACTGTGTCATCATAATCCTGTTTTACTAATACTAAATGTAATTATTCAAATCCATTCCCATATTCTCCATCATGGATTAATACGGTAATCATAAAAACCCAGAGGATTAACGCTTTATATTAATTTATATTTATCTAAACTCACCCTTAGCACGCTTCGTCTCGAAAAGATATAAAAATAGGATTTATTTTCGTCCTTCCTCTCTTTCATTAAATATTTTTATTATCAAGTCTATAACACGTCTAAATATAATCCTCTTATGTTAGCATTTTTGAATTAAATGGCTCATGTTTATATCTTTTATGATATAATCTGAAGATGTCAAGGTAATAATGAAGTATAGTTTTTATTATCATTTCTTTCATAATATATCCATACAAATATTATAATTTATAATCAATTGAATCTTAAAACAACTAGACATGCGTATTCTTCAACTATTCGCATAAAGTAGGTACTATGGTAGAGCGGGGGTTGGTACCAGGGTGGGTTAGGTTAGGGTAATAGCACTTGAAACCCCACCCCCCTCCTAACCCCTGGTTACCAATGGGAATTAGAGCACTTTATTTTGTTTTTTTTACTAAAATAAATTTAGTCTCAGTTAGGGTATAAAGTATGAGTATTTACCAAAATTACGGTTTGTTATAGTATTGTTGTATTCTTTTAACTTTTAATAGGAGTATAGCGTATTAATAAATATTTAATATCATTCAAATAATGCCCGATCATAAGTAATTGGTACCAAGAACAAATTATGAATACAAGTTTATAGTGAAAAAAATAAATTGAAATATGATATTATATTAAAAAGGATAAGTTTAGGAGATTTACATTTTAATAACAAGTGTTACTGAAAAACTTCGAAAAATACGCAGAAAGCAAATAGAAACAAAATCTAATCCTTCTAGAAACTACGATACGTAAATGGTTTAATATTTATTGTTTTGATAAATATTACACACATCGCAATTAGTATTCCAAAATCCTAAATTTAATATAAAATCAATGAAATAAATTTTAATTTTGTAATAAAAACTAATGATCTCAAGACTACATTTTAATAAATATAGAATAAAACTAAACCGATACAGGGAGGAATTTGAACCCGCGACATCTGGAAAACCGTTCCGTCGCTCTACCAATTGAGCTTATTTTCATTTTATATTTATTAAAATAAGCTTAACATGACTATACATGTTTAAAGATATTTTCAAATATCTCGAGACTAATTTTGACTTTTATTCATGATGTTGAGTGAACTGAAGTTCTGTAAATTATTAATGACGAGAAATGAACTTCACTAGCTCTGACATTGCTAAGAAAATTGTAATATCATGCCACGTAAAGGGATACCCAACAATAACGTAATATTTCTCGTATATTCTTTGTTTTGTTAAAATAAAGTCTTTGTGTGATTATTTTAACCAAAGAATTTTATTCAATAATTTGTTTTAAAGAAATAAGTGATTAATTAATAAAAAAACAATCTTTAATTAAGATAATAATAATGGCTTGATGTTCAAAGTTTTTTCATAACGCGCTCAAAATATTATGTTTAAAAAAACTGGATTCAAGGTCACATACGATTTCATGATATATTTTTTATCTTCAAAATGTTTACTCAAAATATAATTTATCTGCCTTACGGCAGTTTTATTCTTCCATTAAATTAATGTTGCTTTTGCAAATAATATTTTATATTTCAATGTCAATCTCTTAAATTCATACCTCGTCTATTTCCGTTTTATTTGAGAGTTAAATATAAAATAGATATTAATAATATAATAACTAATGGCCCATAACCGAAACTGCTATTGTGAGATAAAAAATTAAAAAAAACTGTTAAAAAAGGTTGCCGTAAGAGATTACAAAAAAAAACATTTTTCTTCAGTTCGTATCAGGTGGTTATTAAAAATGCAAAAATTATACCGATTCTTTAGAATTTATATTATGTATCTGGTTTATAAGATAACTTTTAGGTCAGTGGTTAGTGACCCTGGACCAAAGGTAGTGGTTTCGATTCCCACACGGAACAATTCTTTCTAAGATCCACAAATTATTGTTTGTAGTAGAAAAAATACAAGGAAAAGTATGTTAAAATATATATTTTAATCTAAATTATTTCCTACATCTTATTTAAAAAAAAGCAAAAAATCATGAATCACGTAAGACAATTAGAGTCAATACAACACAACGAAAACAATGTCTTGAGCATACAATACCATTCAACAGTACGTCCTGAATGCGCAAGCGCAGTGCTAAGTGACCGGTTCTTTTAAATTGCATATTATGTGGCTGATGTACACGGAATCCGTGACCTGGATGTGTATTTACTAGCACAAGATGGTACTGTAGAACAAACCTATTATACCTAAAGGAAGCTCTTAGGTTTAGAGGATAAGGGCCGTATTCGTATATCATATATTCAAACTTGTCATGTACATTGAAGTCAAAACAAAGATGATTAGTATCGACTGCTGGTATCGATTAGTACGAATTAAAACGTATCGATCGATTATGTAAAGGTTAGAATTGATAATAGAATTGTACTTCAATGTCAAAGTGTAAAGTGGACTATTATAGTATCACAGGACAGCAAAAATAATAATAATAATTAAAAAAATCTAAAATATAATTAAATTATGTTAGTCGTATAATGATAATTAATTCCTTGTAAGAAATTGACAAATGTTATGACCACAGAGTAAGCAATCACTACGTTTTACGACTATTTTTTTACATCTGATGTTACATTAAATTACCATAGACAATGTATCATATTTTTACGACAAAGTAAAGTCAGCATGTATCACATTCCAGGCCGATAGAGAATGTAATTTAACCAGCCAACCAACGTTTGGATAGATATAGGAAATTCCACATTAGAAAGATCTATGTAAGCGTTCAGGCTCATAACAAAATTACATAATCTGTAAATTTTAAATATAGAAAAAAATATAACGAACTTAAGAACTGAGATATAAATTATCGCTGTAACATTTGAAGGCGATATATTTATAGTTCAGAAAAATGTTTACTGTTCAATTTATGACTGTATTGACTTCGCGGATGAAGTAGTTGTTATTGCAAAGATCATTAGATTGGAAGATTGATTGATGAATAAAAAAGATAAATATAGCTGTGAGTTAACGTAATACTAGATATTGTCAACTGTATTATTATTTCTCGTCATAATTGAAGTTACTAAACTTCTTAACATCTTAACAAGTCGTACTTCCTATGAGTTGTAAAGTCAATTTAAAAACTTAAAACATATTAAGAATCCAGTATACTAGCATAAAGCTGTCTTTAAATAAAATATAATAAGAGGAAAATATCCGAAAATAAAATAATAATCAAAATTATAATATGATTATTTATATTACTCATAAATCATTGAAAAGATAAAATGTCAGATACAAGTAAATAATTAAATAAATATGTTATTAATAAAAGATTAAGTATCTTTTATAAAAGGTTGTAAGATCATCGAGATCCTCCTGGAAATACTTTTGTTTTAAAATTGAGGCAAATAATTCAATTACCAATTTGTTTTTAGCAAGTGACGTTCAATATTTGTTTCAAATGAGGTTTTTGTTAAAATAAATCAATTAGATTAAAAACCACGCCATAGACAAATTACTAATATAGATATAGTTTTATACTATATTTTAGACAGCGAGTATGTTCCCGTGTAATATGTGCTTTATATTTTTCACAGACATCAATTAACTAAATTGTTGTAGATGCCATCTTTCATTTTAAAGCGCGTATGACATAAATATAATGTATATTTAATTGTATAAAAGGCACACGTACTCATATGAACGTGGGCTGCACACTAATGTACACAACAATATATGTAATACAATAACAAACTGCACTACTCATTTTTCTTTACAGGAATAAAAGAATTTTTATTAACTAATATTCTTTTTTATTCGTGACGAACGTACCATTATCTATTAAAAAAACAGCAAAAAAATCACGCTTGTTATATGGGAGCCTCCTTTTAATATTTTTTTATTTTAAAGTGTTTCAATATTCTATGAATATTTTAAGCGTCTTCCTGCCTGTTGCCGTTATAATATTGAGCAAAAATATAAGATACTTAAATAATTATTTTAATCTGTTTTTAAAAATACATCATCTGTGAAACTGTCAACTGTATAGTTACCACTGTTCACGAAAGACGGAAAGCGGAGTTTTGGTAATATGGTTCCGTTTTTACTATTTGGGTTCGGAACTATAAAAAAATATTTTTTTCTGTCATTAGTTTGATTAAATAGTATTGCAATAAAACAAAACAGCACTTAAAGAGACTGTATATATAGTTATTTGGTTATTTGGTTATTTATTTACAGTCCCTATGAACCTGTAAAAGTCAAAGCAAGACTAAGAACATAGACAAAACATAAAAAATCTAAAACGATTTAGAATATCTGATGAAGTGGCTGGCTCTCATCACAGTTGTTCATCAAAGTTGTAAAGCTTAAGCGTTGAACATTAATTGAATATCGTCTGTGTGGGGGCGTGAAATCAAATTTATTTTACCAAATTTTCGGGAACGACCTTAATATAAGATAAGGACGAATTTCCAATAGTGCTTAATATTATTTTTCTTTAACTTAGACACTATTAAGAAATACGTTTCTTTTTTTATATTTATATAATAAATTATAAGTGTGTAGAATAAAATATACATTATAGGTATCTATTAAAATATGTTAATGTGAAATAATAGTACTTATAATAATAATAGCAATGAGTACTTAGTACGCCATCGTTATTTATAGATTACACAATAATTGTTTTTAAAATATTGATTTTGCTGAAACAAAAAGTATATAACAATGAAGTTTTATATAATAAATAAACTTATATTGCTCTTTGTACACACAATGCCCGAACATTATGTAGACTCAGTACTCTGCTACTGTAGTGACGAGTTCTATTATAATATAATGATTCATTTTATTAATAATAATAATATCACTGAACAAATTACACAAGTTGATCTAACCCCTAAATAAGTAAATTATTTGCTTGTATTAAGGGTGCTAGACAACGATACAAATACATAGAAATACACATTATAAATACTGCAAATATATGTAATAAACGACCAAACTCAAAAATACAGACAGTTATGCTCATCAGTCATCACATACCTGCCTGTTCCTGTCGGTAATCGAACCCGAGCCGATTTGCGTCGCTATACATTAGGCGTTAGCGCTAACCACTCGACCAACGGGTTTATTAATAACTTTATGATAACAATAATTTTAATTATATATATAAAATACTCAAAATCTATTCTACCCTTGAAGCCTTAAAAAGTACTGATCTTGACCAACTAATTCCCTTGAGTAGTATTGATAAATATTTAATGTAAGGACACAGAAAGTCACTTTACGAGTTCTGCTTAAAAATGTTTATTTGTCCATAATAATTAAAACATGTTTAATTAAATAATATCGTTGCAAATAATCAACCTTGTAGGTATTTTTAAATTGCGTAAAGATAAAAAGGCAATTCATTCTTCTCCGATTAGGTGCGATGATACTAAAGAATCTTTTCCATTGTTACGTCAATCTTTATTTGACTGAGGGTAGAATAATATAATTAACTATAACAGAACAGCTGCACTAATTAGCAAGAAGTTATTGTAATAATCAAATATTTTTCTTATCAAATTTGGTCTTATCTGTTTTAATACATGTTTCTTAATTAGTTTATACGGAATTTGTTACATTTGTATGATTATATACTGTGTAATATTTTATAGATACATATTTAATAATTTCCAAGGTGTTATTATGGAATAAAAATTTCATATTACAGTTTTATCTTTTTTGTATAATAAATAAACCGCTTAGTTGATCATACATATTTCATACATGAGGATTCAAAGTATAATTTATAAAAATATTAATAAGCTACAGGTTTTGCAAATAGTTTATAATTAAAAATAGGTACATCATACAGTAGCAGCGCTTTCCTGCCTTAAGGCTACGAAAGTGGTTACTCATATTTACTACAGAAAATAGCGGCATAAATATTTTTATAATATAGTTTATCCATAAGCAAAATTTCATACAAAATATCCAGTAATTTCATGGATAGACAAACATACTATCAAACATAATACACATATCAATAGGTTAGAACTTATCCAAAAGGTTAAGGAACTCTATTCTGGTTATTTATTTGAATTTGACATTGGCATTACTTGATAAGCGTTCTTAAGATAAGTGATATCACCTGTGTGGTAAAGTACCTACTTGCTATTATATAAATACTCCACAGAATCAATTTTGCACGCAAGCTATGTCCCCGACATAAATTTTAGTGTTATGGAAGTTGCCATCACTAATAAATGCTTTTAAATTATTCTAGTTAAAAATATTCAATGTATCTATTAGTGTAATAGTCGTATTCTTTATACAGTATTAAAAAGAAGTTCAACTAATATATAATTTATATGTAAATAAATCTTATGTTAAATAATTGACCAATGCCTAATAGGGTTCTCATAAAGTATATTTTTTTAAATATTTGATCAATAAGAATACCTTTATTATTTTTCTTTTTATGCCACTGTTAATAATAAATCTTTAAGTGCTTAGTTATTTAGTTTTAGTTAGAACAGAACGTGGTTTATTTGGTTTGTGATATATTTTTTTTTAATTGCAAGAATTCAATAAATATTTATTTTATAAAAGAAAAAACTTTACAAACAAACGAAACGAAGCTTTACCAAAACTATATTGGGTACAAGAATGTAAGACAATATTGATAAATATAAATAACTGTAAGTATGTATGTCACTATTAAAAATAAATTAAAAAGTTGTTTATTTGTATATTGTCTATAGTAATTTCCGTTTTATGTTTATGTTAATAAGTTATATTAAACAAAGCAGAATGTTTAAGTTAGACAGGTAGGTCAACTTGGCCCACTTTTCGTACACGAAGACAGTTGACCGGTTCTTATATACATTTTTTTTTATTTACAAGCTCTGATAAACAGAGGAAAGTATATAATTAAGATATGAAAGATCTTAAAATGAATATTTAACCCAATTATTTTTATTACCACTACATTTTAACCTTAATATTTATATTACTATTAAACCATAAAATTAATTATAATATCTCGTTAAACGTTCTTCTATAAAGTTGCTTTATCCTTATATATGGACAATATTATTTTGGTTAGTAATCAATTAAATGTGTAACAGTGTGTCCTTACAGTATTATAACCAGGGATCAGATATCGACACAGCTGATTGGTTATTGAGGATGTTATTGGATCCCAATTTAAAATTATTCTTTTGTTATAAAATCTCACCGTTATGAGAGTTACGTACAATATAATGTTGTAATACTACCGCTACTTGATATTGTTTTATGATTTTTTTTTTTGAATAGTTTGGAAATAGTGTACAATTATTGTTTTAAGAATATTTTTCTATTAAAATAAATCATCGTTCATATTTTATCCTTATACATTAGTCTGTTTGCTAATAACTTAATTCCTTTGAAATAGAAATCGCATTTTGCGGAAACTTAGCTATGTTATTAAATTTAAAACGGTTATCATGATTCTGGAAAATGTTTATAAAGTTTATAAATGAAGTAGAACTAGAAAAGTTGTAAAACATGTTTTTGAATATTAAATTAATCATTAAAAATATAATATTTAATAAAAATATGTGTAAGTAACTTCTATGTGATTTTTTTTATAGAGATAAAAATAATTCAAATTTTTTGCTTTACCTATTTTAGATGATCATGTACAAGCTATCCGTGAAAAACAACTTCTCTTCTCTTCTCTGCTGGCATCTACTGTATTTTAGCCATGTCCAAGTATTCGCAGACTTGGAACTCAAAGTTTCACTTAGTGCATAATAAACGAGCAGCAACAGTTACGAACTTAACACACAATAACCGCAATACCAAGTTCCTTTCACTTGAACACCTCAATCCAAAATACACCTAACCAGGCATTATTATTGCAACTTCACTAAATTCTCAGCGGCCGGCCGTCTAGATTTAGATAGCACCGCCAAGATTAGCTTTCCACAGCGATGAGAGAGCTCGCGTGGCAGACGACTGTCTCTACACAAAAAATAAATTAATAAACAGATAGGTTTCTGTCATTTGGTTTGTTTACAGAAGCAAGAAACACAGCGTCGCGGTAACAGTACAGGTGCGAGGCGGCCGGCGACCGGCAGCCTAGTGCCCAGTGGCAGACACCGACACCTCCGCGATATAGCACAAGTGCTCTCAAAATGAACTGTGGTCCTCGCCACGCGCCGCGACTCACTGCACTTACGACGGTATTCAACTACAGCTGTGGATTTCCCCCCGAAGCGTTCCGAAACAAGCCGATACGGGTCCGGTTACCGCCAAATCGTGTTTTCCTTTACGCCACGCCGCTCTCCGCCCGGGACAAGAGAGACGGAGCGAAGAGAAACTAGAAAAGTGGAACTGTCTTCATAATCACATGCAATATCGAATGTTGTGTCCCGCCTTTATTAGTATATCTTATATCATTTAAAAATAAATAAAGTTAATCCAATATTCACTATTACTTTTAAAGTTTCTAGAGACGTCGCGAATCCTTAAAACATTTTGTTTCCAAAGGAAATTTAAATTAAAATAAAAAATAATTGAAGTTATTTAAGATTCTATTTATTTAAATATTATTTTTCTATTGATAGAGCCAATCATTTTTTAAGCAATAAATATATTTAAAGTAATACTAAAAGAGCAATATCATAAATCGAAGTTACGGCTATAATTATCTAGATAGACATTTAAAAGGAAAGCGACTATGTGACGTACTAATGGTGTGAAATGAATTCCCACGTCATATTGTCTCTTTCTCTACATAGAGCTAGTTCTCTATAAGTCTTATGTCCATCTCAGAGAATTAAACTTATACTAAACGTTTCATCTATAGTCTCTCTATGAATGAAAAGAATTAGAATTCGTTGAATATGGATATTATTATGATTAATTTTATATTTAATTTAATGGAAATATGGATATTTCCGTTATTAAAAATCAAATTAACGATCAAGTTGTTTATATTCATAAAAACTTTAATACAATTGGCTTTATAACCTCAAACTTCAGAACAGGTTAGAAATTGTCTAAAGACGTCAGAAGACGACAAAAACATACAACATATTGTTAGTATGTGTCAGGTAAATATAATTATTGTTGTATGTATATACATACGGACTATATATATAGTCCCTATATTGTATTCTTAGATTCTTTTGTTACTTTCCAAAACAAAAACAACCTTATTGTATGTATGTATGTCATTTATTTACGTATCTTCGGAACAGTAAATTAGATTTTTACGGTACTTTTGCAGGTAGAAGGTTTAAGTGAGTGAGTATTGTTTATTCAATTTTAAGTTCAAAATTTAAATTATACCTATTATCAATATACATAATTTTTTATTATTTTATGAATATCGTGAAATAAACATGCCCGCAAAGATCCGGGTAGGAATTTCATCAAAACTAACCTGTTATTGACACATTTTATTGAATAATCATAATAAGAATTCCTTTTCAAAAAATAAATTCGCTTTTTTAATTTTATTATTATGTTTATTATAAATATTTAATGTATATTTAATAAAATGGATATATTATCTGATAGAAACATACTTTATATGTTTTAATAATTATTATCTCTCTACAAAAGTATATAAAAAGTATCAACATATATTTTTTATTTATATCAAGTAACTGTGTTTCAATTATAAAAAAAAATGTAATTAACCTTAACCCTACTCCAAATTTTTGTGTTTTTATATCACAAGAATTTATATTTTAGTATGCATTAATGTGTTAGGGAATAATTGCACTGTTTTTAATTTGCTTTTGAGATGCAAAGATCAAAGCTCATAGAGCCTTGAAAGTCATAAATATTTCCTTTGAACTATCTATAGTCTATACCAATCTTTTTCCTATTTACGCGGGCGAGTCCCGCTACCATAAAGGTCATTTAAATTAGCTTCTTATTTTTATAGAAAATAGATAAGGTACGAACAATTATTTTATCGATAAATACTTTATTTAGTTTGACAACCATTTTATGATAGCAAATAAGGAACGATATTATAGTTTCAAGCATTCTGACAGTATTGTAGGTATTATTTAAGTCAGTCTACAATTGTGATAAATCTCAAATAAATATTTAAATATTATATTAAGCGACTACAAAATAATAATAAATATATCTAATGTATGTTTATTTATTTAGTCTATATCTAGAGTGGCGTAAATATTTCAGGAGAAGCGCCTTTATAAAAAAAACAGTTGATTTAGGCTGAATCTCCACAGACGCGCCGGGGATATTAAATAATAAATTAGCTTTTGTTTCACGACTAACATAAGAAGTACAATACAAACTGTTATTATAAATAATGTTACTAAAATAAAATATACTTCTTATAATATAGCAGAAGAGTTTGTTTTTTTTTTAACGAGCTGCTGTTACTAACTGTCGGATTTGTAAAATTATTTTAGACGTGACTTTTACAAATCATGGCAAATGTGAATACTATTTCTTTTTCGGGTGCTGAATTAATGTTTCTTACGTGTTACCACGGAGTTCTTACTGAATCTACGAGGGTGGAAATATCTAGTCAATAAAAATAGAATTTATACGTGTATCCATTGTGGATCAATAGATTTAGAACCATAAAACTTTACGAATAAACAAACAAACATTTGGGAATTACAGTTTAGATAAATGGGCGTCATTAATGTAAAGTAAAAATGAATAAATTTTATGTTTGTATTTCTAACTCTATAGTTTTTAGTTTAAACTTTTTATTCCGGTTAGATAACCTATGACCTGGTGTGTCATATCACAAGCTACGAGACCAAAGAAGCGGACGTGGAGCCCTGTAATCATTCAGATCCTGTTTCTGTCTTATCTGTGCTTATTAATTGTAGCTGGGTATAGAGTAACTATTTTTTTTATTATATTTTTTAGTATGCTGGTTTGTTTTTTATTCATCAAGGAAAAACTATGACAGATTTCCGCTTGCAGTGTTCAGCTATAATTAGAATATAAAATATAAATACGGATTTAAATAAACTGTAAAATAAAAAACATTTAAAACGTTATTTACAATAAAAATAATATTAATTTAGAATGTCTTATATAGTTCTACTAATATGATAAAGGGAAGATAAAATTCATCGCAACTCCGCATCGTATTTAAAAAAGTATTTTACGAAAATTTAAATTAGACCTTTAGGGTGTATTTCGGGTGTTTATCATTGAGTTAAAAGACGTATATTTTACCAAGTAAATTGAATAAAACAAACTAACGCGATTCTTACGAAAGGTACCACAAAGACACGCAGACAAAGTGACAAAGTAGCGTGCTATAAGTAGTATTGAATAAAAGAGTAAAGCATTTATTACTGATCATTTTATTACATCTATTTTGTAACTTTCCGTATTTTCTTAAGTTTTACAAGTTTGTTTTATTAATATTCTAAATGAGGTTCATTTATTTGGTTAAAATATACCGGATATACCTATTTAATGTGATGCAGATACAGACAATTATTATAATAATAAAAATAACTTTAATTACAATTTTTGACAGATTAAAAATAAGTTTTGTGAGGTTTCAACCTTTATTATATTTATGTATACATTTATATTCCCATTTTTATTTATCTATATTAATAATTATCTATATAGTATAAGCATAAGTATATCTATATTTTTTCCTAATATCTAAGTTTATTATAAATATGTTTCATGGAGATATTTGCTAAGAGAGTATTTTAAGTACATATGAGTATGTATGTATATGTGTATATTTACACTACCCTCCTAAATTCTACTTACACTCCTCACTCTCAAGGGTCGTTTGGAAAATATCTCCTAAAAGGGGTAAGACCACGTATTTGTACTCTTCAACTTTTGTATGAATTATGATTATGTTTCCATAATCGTAATGTATTATATTGTTTATAAAATAATCTTCATTTAGAACTTATATAACCTACTTATTATCACAATATACCTAACTCGTTAAGATTTTTATATAGTATTTTTTAAATACAGTGAGTTCAAGATTTAATGATTTTTTTTAAGGTTACATTTCTTTAATAAATTAGGAAAACACACCAATAAATTTTCTCAGCTCTTTCCTCCAACATGATTGGTAAATGTCGAGATGAGAACTGATTTTTTGTAATATAATATATAGCCGATATTGGGTAACCGTCAGCCGTGTTATTGAAATAGCTTTTAGTATCGGTTATATAGGTTTAGATATTTATTATAATATATATAATGGTATCATTTATAACACTAAACTAACATTCTCGTAAAAAGGTTTTACCTAATCTTATAAGTTGCATTACTTATAGCTCAGCATTTAAATGTGTATGATAAAGTACAAATAACCATATTTGGTGGAAATCCACTTAAATTCGGTCATTAATTATTATGAACCAATATTGTCCGATATCTTAGCTTTTATGTAATGTTAGTGTAATAACATAATATTTATGATATTTTTCAAAGCTTGTGATGTTTCTAGTACTAATAATAATAATAATAATATAACTTATCTCAAGTCTTCATACGTAATCATAATATTATGCATGATACGCAAAAACTGGCAAAATGCCAAGAATGAAGAAATTAATAGAGTCAGCGTTTTTAGTTAATTTTATTTTAAAATCTAGTAATTTTAATCAAATGCCCGACACATACCAAAAATATTTAAATACGGAAACGAAATATTCAACATATTTTTAATATTTTCCTTATATGTCTGATATTATAATTAATCTGAACAAATATAAAAAGACATGGTTATATAAAACAAAATAAATAATGTGTTAAATGTAATAAAGCCAAAAGAAATAAAACCTTGGATATATATGAAAATAAATCCATCGCGATCTTACCTCGCTATTTAGCGTTTCCAATCTTATAAGCTTATTGTGATTTATGATTTTAATAATATGTTTGCGAATACATTATTTTTTGTTAAAAATAGTTCCTTCTAGAATAACATGTATATTTACTACTTAGGCACCTACTAATTAAGAAACTAATATTGAAGTAGTTAATTATCGTCAAACGCCAAACTTGTCGCAATAAATGGACACCTAAGACTTGTTAGCAAAGTTTTTTTTTTAAATCCTTACTCAAAACACATGCCTGTTAATTAGTACTTGGCAACATAAATTATTATAAATCTAAGGTTTGGCGTATTTGCACAATCTATTCACTAAAAAAAATGATATTTCCTACCAATGATAGCTTGCAATTTAATTATTACATAATACGTAAAAATTGTTTACTCATAGCATGTACTTTTAATATATACTCGATACTTACTTTTTGTTTGTACTGATTCAGGATTACATAAGCTCGTATGATTCTTACAGTATCTTGCTACCAGAACTTCTCTTAAACTAGATTTCAACACTAACACTTATTCCATTGCAACACATCATAAGAAAAACATATACACTCATGTAAGTTAGCACAACTCTGATGACCGCTTTCGCTCAGCTTGTGCAAACAAGCTCAGAAATACCAAAGATGTAACACGATTTCACTGAACACTTTTTTTAAATTACTTGAATTGTTTTAATAAACGGTAATGGGTGTTGCGTGTCCAATGCGCATACGCAGAGGGACCCCGTTGGAGCGCGGTGACGGTGCGACGCGTGGCAGAATGTTGTATCGACTGGTCTCGCTGGTGGCGAGAACGACCACCACCACCGGATGGTTGCTGTTCATACCGCGACCTAGTCAGATGCATGCCCTAGAAATGAACATTTGTCAAACACCTGTAATACTTTCGCCATCGGACGCTCTAGTTCATAACTGGATTCATTTCATAGATGTAACTGTAACAATCAGTCTCATTGATTATCGTGACATAACATGTTATTGATCACAGGTGGATTTTTTTTTAATTACCTGTTTGTTTTTTATAAGGTAATACCAATATATAATAATAAGTAATATAAAAAAGCTTCGATAAATTAATAAAAAATTCTTGAATACCGGTTCTGTCATATAATTCATTTCAAGACGGAAAAGAAACTGCAAGGATGTTAGATTGACTGATAGTGTTTGATATTGTCTATTAACACGCTTAGCCACCTTAACCTTATTAAAATCTTAAATTATTATACTAAAACAAATAAATCAAAGTATTCCTAGAGGTTGTTGGTTCGTATCCTGCCGTTATTCATTAATATTTGATTTTATTTGTATTTAAATTGTCTTGTAGTATTTAATAGGTATCTAACACTCCGTATGTTGTTAAGTGAGTAGGTACTCCTGTTTACTATTTTTCCATTTTAATTTTTGTGCCTAATCATTAGAAAGGCAAATTCAAATATATATTATATAAAATAATACAAACACATTATGTACTTTCTATATAGAATTTTGTTGGTTATACAATTTTCATGATAAGATAAAAAATATACAAATAAATAAGGAGCTAAATTTGTTTTAATGAAAGTGACTGTTTTTGACATTATCCTATCAAATCTAGATAAAGACAATTATTATCATAGTACAAGATAGATAGTAGGGACAAAACACAGGACACGTGCAAGTCTCACAAAAGACCTCTGTCCTATTCTATCCATTATCTCAACTCCTACCACAGCGATATCAATATCCGTAACAATAGTAGCAACTTCTAAGAACCTTCAACGTGTGAAGGTTCTTGGGAAGAAGTTCCGTAAGTTTGATACCTCTGAGTAATGTCATTGAATCATTTGATATAGAAAATATAAAAAGTTTTATATAATTTATACAACAAAACTTATCTATGATAACTTTTAATATATTGTTTAATTTGAAAGCCTATTTAACCGACTATTGTTTTGAACATTTTTGAAAATGGTGGTAATTCTATTTTTTCCAGGTTGTATTCTTATTACTTACTTCTAACTCACACATTCCTTTCGTTCGTTGGAGAGGTCTGTTAGTAATCGTGTAACTTCCGGGCGACTTGAGCGAATATCAATTGAGGTCATACCCACAGAATATTTGTCGTCGAGACGTTGGTTCATAACCTATCTATATCTAAATATAGCCTTTCTATATCTATATCCAAGCTACATATTAAATAGTAAAAATAGTTTGTACTATACTGAGTGGAGCTGGGAGCAATATAAGGTACAATGAGATTCATGTTGGATACAATTTATTATTTACATTATTATTGAAATCTATCCGTTGACATATCATAATATAATTTAATATAGTAAGGTTATTAGTTTTTACGTGAATGAAATGAAAACAGAGACCTGCTTTATTTGCTATTAATATATGAATAATTTTATAATTCATGTATAGGCTTGGTCTCAGTACGATTCCATGATATACTCATATAGATGTATAATAATTAATCAATTGTGTATACCTACGTTACATGGAGAAAGAAAGAACCTAAATTGAATGTCGAAGGGCGAATGTCTTACCTAATATTACCTATTCGGGGTCGTGACCTCTGGTTGTCCTATTAGTATCTTGAGTTTGACAAACTCATTATTTCTCAAGGAACCAGTACAAACTTCTACTTGCCATCTCATTTACGGTAACTAATTATAACATATAATTTATAACAGTAATTGTAATGAGCAGACAATATTGATTAAATTTTAAAGTTTAATCCAGTAATTACAAGAATTTTTTTTTCGTCTAATCATTCCTTTATATAAAACCCCGTATACATAAAAGTTCCAGCAACAATTTAAAAGTATGCGAAACCCAACAAAACTAGACCATACACTTAAGTGCCTTAACAAAAGTAGTTTAGCATGATTAAAAACTTTCTAAAAATTCACATACCGTTGTAATAGGTAGTTGAATAATTTTGCGGAATCCTAGAGGACCATCGAAGCCGTTGGAATTGAGTAGCCATTTTTAAATTTTAAATTCTCACAATCATAAAATTTTATTTACGCCTTTATAAAAATATGACAACCTATAAAATTAAAATATACCAAAAGTTCAAAATTGATATAAAAGCTCATTAAATGATGTTTATTTCTTAAGTGTTTTTTTTTTAATTTAATGATTGACGTCATACAACAAAACCCCCCAGTTTCAAAGAACTAAAGAGATAATATCGTCATACTTGTCACTGCCATTAACAATCATATTAATAATAGACAATTAAGTTACTTGATGTTAATCTTAACTTTGTATTCTGTGGTTTTCCTGCTATTAAAGATCCTTGTTTTTAATTGAGAGTGTAAATTTAATAACGTGTTATATTTCTTATGTACTTTGGAGCTTTTATAAGATACTAGGGGTCGCTCGCGACTTCGTCCGCGTGGTTTTTAGTGTTGCCGCCGAGTTCCATACAAAATTGATATTTAAAACCCTTAAGGGTGGAATTTAAAAATCTTTTCTTAGTACACCACTACGTAGAAAAACAAATGTACCCTACAATTTTACTATCTCTACGACCTGCGGTTTAGACTGTATGCTATAACTAAGTCAGTCAGAACCTATTAGATTATATTAAATTTGTAGCATTTTGCATTGCTGCTTAACTGCTATTAGTCACAGCGAGATGATATATACCCTATAGCCTTCCTCAATAAACGGACTATTCAACACAAAAAGAATTTTTCAATTCGGGTCAGTAGTCCCAGAGATTAGTGCGTTCAAACAAACAAACTCTTCAGCTTTATAATATTAGTATAGATACAATGATTTATGATGGTTTAAAACAACAGCTAAACTCAAAACTAAATCTATTAATATGACTTGTCTATTGAAGATTTTACATGAAGATTATAAGAAAAAAGTAAAATATACAATTAATAAAATATAACTATTGAGTCCTAAGCCGAGTTTGTTTGATTAGCAAGTTTGAATTTTAAAGATATATAAAAAACTTTTATCAGACGTCACTAATACAAATGATTGTATCAGACCAAAAAAAAAAATGACGAGGCTTGACGTTTTAAAATAAATTACGACTTATGATACCTCTGCCAATTGATATATTACAAACAAACTAACAAAATAAATTGATATAATATATTATAAATTGCAAATTAACATTTATTTCTTCGGATCTTTTAAACATATAGTATTACTAGCTTTTACCCGCGTTTTCGCCTGCGTTAAATTGTTTCTTCAGACAGCAGTGTTATTTTTTACGTCAAGTACTTGCATAAAAAATATTTTTATTTGTGTGTGAAATGTGACAGTATTTTAGAACAGTTCTTATCTCTCCTGTTAAAGACAATCTGCTGGCTTCTTAAAGTAAAGGGATAAGAGTCATTTTTATTGGTCGAATCAATTTAAAATTTAGTATTTGAATTGATACAATTTAAGAATATTTTGTTTTATTGTTTACTATTTTAACCACTTTTATTACGACATAAAATACTCTGTGTCTGTTTTGTAGGAATAGCATAACCAAGTCTACTAACATTATTAGTGGGAATTACAGTTTTTGCCCAATGTAAGGCGCGTAATGCGCGAAGCCCGTATTTTTATTGACATATAAAAAAATCATATTCAATTTCCCGTATTTTCGAAACTATGCATCCAAACAACGAAAAGTACGTATCTACTTTAATCAAAAATGCTATTTTTTTCTAAATTATTTAAACCGCCGCGCCGCGCTGTTGTGTAAGCTGCTTTTAGTAATAGTTTAAAAGGTATCAAAATAAAAAGGAACTGGAGATTTTCAAAATATCTTATTTACGTTATATCATTAATTATTATATTTTTATAAAATAAAAAAATACGCAAATATTATTGGAATACCTAAGAAGAATATTGTATCAATGTATCACCTACTATGACGCCAGCGTATGCGCCAGCGATTTACGTCGTTTCCCGTGGGAATGAGATATTTTCCCGTTTTAAAAAGTAGCCTATGCCCTTTCTCAATGTGTATGTTTGTTCCAAATATTGTCGAAATCGGTGCAGTCGTTTAAGCGTGAAATCGAAATAGCCAGACAGACAGACAGACAGAGTTACTTTCGAATTTATAATATTAGTATGGATATGAAAAAAATAAGAGGTATATAGAAGTATTTGTTACTTCATAGGAAAATATGTAAATCTTTACATTATTATTATTATTACCTACTTTTGGCTAATATATAAATATTATATTCATAATTTAAATATTAGCTATAAAATGAGATTGTTATAGTGAATGTTAATAAGGTACAGGTTTAGTTCTTGAGATTGACGTCATGGGATTTTACGCGTAGGAGTAAGAGAGGACGACTATCAAGTGAAGCATGAGTAAGTAATTGGAGGAACTTTAGAGATAAATTGTTAATTACAGATTAAATTATACAACAATTAAGAAGAACAATTAATACAAGAATTATACAACAATAGAATTAATTAAACATTTATTACGATATACAAGAGGTTTTGACATGGATGAAAGATCCGGTATACAACTCACCTTCATATTCTTGGTTGAAGTCAGGGGCGTAGCTACCGCCGTGTCTACGGTATCAATGAGGGTCCTCCGGGCATCAGAGCCTCCAAATGTGATAGTGTTTTTTATTTTCATTGCGTCTCAATATACCTATCTAAGGCCAGGCTACAGGGCCCTTCTAAGGCACGCAACGACACTGGTTCTAGTCTTTATATTCCCTTAACCATTTTACCTTAAGGATAGCAAGTGGCAATAATAAATTTACAACTTATCATGACTGCAGACCATGAATGACCATACCATAATAAATAATAATTACATTAATATAAAAAATATAATAAAAACATTGAATTAAAACAATATGCCATTTATTATAATATTGCAATGTTGAGGCTTTTATAGCCACTGGCCTTTGGGTTGCAATACTATTAATAATAAGATTTGTTCATCACATTATATGACATTGACATTACAGTACAAAGACGCGCCATCTTTAAACTTGATATTCACATCTAGTTATTTTATTTATAAAGTTCAAAACAATATCCAATTACTGGCAACACTTTAAAAACAATCATTATATTGGAATACCATATATCGATACTTTATAAAATGCACATCACCCTTAACGGCCGATTGAGATCCAACGTCTACTAAAAGGCCGTGTAAAAAACAGAAACAGTTTACGATAAATTGTACAAGACATGCGAGCTACGGCCTTGCCCTTTCTAACAACCGTATTGTTAAGATAAGTGCTCGCAGGCTAAAGTAATGAGGTTAGATTATATTAAATGACCCCACGATAGCTTCATCACTCAAATTATTTGAAAATTGTTTGACAACTCTTGATAATAGGCCCGTTTTTGTGGTTAATATACATTTTCATTTTAGTGGTGGTGTTACATATTAACAGTTAAACTTATATTATTTACAACATTAGTCCTCGACTCAAAAATGAGGTATGTTATAAGTTTGACAGGTCTGTCTGTGTAAATGTGTATTTGTGCCTGCTGAGGTATCTTAACTTCTAAACGAATGAACTCATTTGAGGGCGATTTTTTTTTTTGAATAACCTTTCAAAGGTAATTCATAAAAAATAATGTGTTTGTGCAAATAATTGAATTGCTTAGAAGATAATCATATTTCTTTGGAATTAGTAACAGGCTATGAGAACATATTGCCGAGATTTATGATTTCAAATAATCATAAAAATTAAAATATAATAGAGCACTAGTAGTTTTATGATAGTTTCTTGTCTCGTGTAATGATGTCGTTAATATGAGCACGTCGCTGAAAGAGAGAATGCACTCAGGTAGGCTTTCTAATGAATGTGAAAAAAATATACTGCCAAGAGTTGTGTTTGTTCTATTTTCAGAAAGCAATTGAGAATATACATATACACACATATATATATGTATAACACGTATATGTATTTATAAGTGTATACATGTGTGTGTATATATACACATGTGTGTTTTATTTAATTACATGTACACACGGAAATTTTATTTTTTAATTTATTTAATTACATTGAATGTGTAACACGTTCAAAGTACTTGAATAAATACTGATTATGCACAGTATTAGTACTTTATTAGGTAGGTGTTTGGTCTATAAAGTGTATTTAGTAAATAAAACATCAAAACAGAGATAATACTTATTTATTTAAGGTACAGATGGCCGATCGCATTGATATCCAATAAATATACGATACCATGTTCACTAACATGTCTATAAAGTAGCGTACGGACACACATTTGTTCAAGTCATTAAATATATTTAAATTCAATTTCATTATTATATTTACATAGCGTCTATTATCACCGTGAAAAGTCAAAATATCACAATGATAACGAATAGTACATATAAAAGATCATTTTTCAATTATCAAATATCCGGTACATATATAAATTCAGTCGTTCAAGTAAACAATAACTGACTTATGTTAAACTATTCTAAACTTTAAAGCTTCTTTGATTTATGAACTTATAATAATAAGGAATGTAAGTACAGATAACTTAATTAATTATATTTACATTATCGTTATGATGGTCATTTCATATAAACTGGAAATTTAAGATATATAGGTAATGTGAGGACGGACTTAATTTCAAACATATTGTTTTTATATATAAAGGAAGTATATTTAATGTATTTTGCAACTCTGTTGATAATACCTGTTAATAACAGATGGTCTAGACAAGTGGCATTTACTCGTAACGAATAGAATGACCTATGTATTTATTACATATAACGATACGATATATAGAATCGACTGCTAGCAATCGCAATTTGATTACAACTTCTCAACTAATTATTGTTTATTTTGAATACAATATAACTTGTATTAAATTCTTGTGCATATTCAATTTCAGGCAAGTTTTGTATATATGTATATGACAAATGATTGAATAATGTAGAAAACATATTATCGACATACTTATGTGCAATTGTGATTTATTGAATTAAAAAATAATACTTCATTATTGAATCACGAAAATACATTTATAAAACGAAATTTGGGTGTGTTGTATAAAAAGGATATTTAATACAAATATAAATATTATAAAAATATATATTTAATGCATGAAGTATAAAAATAAAATATTTAAATATAAAATTGGTAAATACGTTATAAAATAAAATATTCTGATACAACAATTATAATTATAAGTTTACCATTTTTAATGAACCATTACGTAATTTTGCTTCGTAATTAAGTATCGAATATAAAGTGGGTTCAAACAAGCTTAAAACAGCTTGGAATATACAAAATATTGTCTTCAACAAAGGGACAATACCAGAGTATTTAAAGCCTAAAGGTTTGCTTTGTCCCAAATTTAATCAACTTGACCTTACATTATTTGTATGTGAGATATATTATATCAATAATTGTTTTCACGGCGGAGTGCTATATTGACTGTATTGCATATTGATAAGTTAGGAATGTTGTAATTATTTTTCTTAATGAATTCTGACATACAACAAATTATCGCTTCGTAATTATAGTTACGCAACTCGCTGTGACCGCGGCTTTAGATATTTTGCAAATTTTCGTGATTCAATTTTAAGATATTTTTTATATATATAATTTATTACCTTGATCTCAATTTGATACATTATTTTTTTTTGTTTGTTTTTAAATGATTTATATATATTCTCAAATGGTTTAATAAATTACATACATATACATTTTGTGTTTACACTTTCTAAATATATTGGATGGAGGAAAATCACTAATTACTTGGAAGACCAAAACACATTAGTTGCGGTTATTTTGTATACAAATTATGATAATTAGTGGAATATTTTGTAATTCCGATGACTATAAGAATTGGCTGATTGGTTATTGATTAAATTTTAGTAATGTTTGAGTAAAATAACGATTGTTATTTAATATCCGCCCTCACACACAAATAATACATTTTGTTTATCATATCTGTACAAACGGTATCTACAAGGTTTTTTAATTATCTCCTATTATAAAAGTGTCTAAAAACGTAGAAATCAAATTTAAAAATTCAATATATTTCATAAAAAGTGATAAATTCACTATTTTTTTGCGGACATTGCATTATAATTTGTCATACTTTATAGTTAGTAAGAATTAAGTTCTTAAACTTCCTTAACGATGACAAATTCTAAGAAGTTTTTAATCCATTAAAAACAAAATACATATTCAAGTCTTTTAGAATACAATAGTTTTATTGTAACAATAATATCGCATCACCAAAAATAACTTGCAATATCACCACAAAAGTGTTAAAATAACTGTTTCAAAACAACTCGAATGTTATTGTTTAACGGTATAAAAGATGGCGATGAAGTACAAAGTATTGGTTGCAGTCACTAGCACTCACAGTGTGGTCCCACGTGGTGGTGATGGTGCCGTCAGTGGTAGTGGGAGAGCTTCCCGGGTCTCCTGGGCGGTGTGCTCTCGTACTCGTAGTAGTTGGACTGCGGGCGCGCGGACTCCTTGCACGAGCGCTGGGACGTGTACGCGCCCGCTCTACGACTGCACCAACGAAACATTCCATCAAGTTTTTTTAATTTGTTCTTAGTTCTAAAGTTACAGGCAAAAGTACAGAGCAATACAGTCTAGCAAAAAGGAGGTGCAGGATTGTTATAAAATTAAGTTATAATAAATAGTGTTTAATTCGAATAAAATAACTACTTCAATGCAGGAATATAATCAAATAAGAAGTATAAAAATCAGTTTTTAATTCAAATGTTAAATATGTAAATATAATATGAAAACTACCCCGATACGAGCAAAGAATTAAGCCCGCGACCTACAAAAGATCTTTCCGTCGCTCTATCACATGAGCTAAAGTATCGCTACATAATCGTATTTAGCATTTAGTATGTTTTAATTTCGATTCCAAAAATATATCTAAATAAAGTGAATGGAAAAACACAATGTTTGTAATGAAATTGAATTCCTTTTATTGTTAAATACGTCAGTTGAATTTACGATAGTTTTATTTAAGACTACATAAATGTTTTACAAAAACAATAAAAAAAGAATACATAGTATTTCTCTTATTTTAATATGTACCACAAGAATAAATTTATTTTATATTTTTTTTTGCGTAAGTATAAAATTTATTTAACGCTTGGATATTTTTAATGATCTAATTGCAACTACAACAAAAATACATAAAATTATTTTATGTGAGTATATATTTAATTAGACTTATAAATATTTAAAATCTTAGGTTACTGCTTATTTTTAATTTGTGGTGGCGGTGTTTGTTTGTTTAGTAAGACGCTAACAATAACTAGCATCAGCCCGCGACTTCTCATGTAAGTAATAAATTTATTATTTAATCTGCAAGTATCTGGGCAGTTTCTTGCAATTTTTTTCTATGGACATACCCTTAGAACCATGCAATAGTTGTTTTATAGTTGCATGGACATTTAACATTAAAAATATACTAAATTTAAATGTAAAGTAATACTTAAAAAAATATAAAAAATAAAAAAATAAAAATAATAATAACAAAATAAGATTGTAGGTATATTTGAATACATTTTTATTCTTTAACACTTTTATTAAAAAAAAATGTTTCATTTGGCAATTATAAATTCAGACAGACATCAAACTTTTTAATATGTGTACCTACATCTTTATCTGATATAACCAACGTCTAAGTTATATTAATCCCATTAAGTTATAAAAGTCATTGACGTCATTCGTACCTCTTTTATTTTATTGATCTTATGCAAAAAATCCTACTGACGTCTTATTTTTTGTCTGTATGTAATAAAAATTCGCTCTATATTTTTTTGTTTCTTTATTGTTTTGTACTTAATTACAAAACCGGTCAAGTGTGAGTTGCTCGTTCCTGAAGGATTCTGTTCGGTATAATATTGTTTAATAATATCTATTAACATGTTTATAATTTTTTACATGCTCCTTATTCCAGACCACTATATAGGTACATATACAAAAAGAACACTCGTATATAAAATACTTTGCAAAGTACAAAACGCAGTACTATCGCTTGACGACCATCTCCTTCAGGCAACTTTAAGGTAAAAAAAAATTCATGTATGGGGTGAGTAATTTTAAACATACTTACTTATAATTATACATAGATACATACTAATAATACATACATATATAATTATATCCAATATATAACAGATATACACTAATAAATACAAGAACACTATAAATAACTATTCAATGGTGATAATGATTTTAAAAAAATAACAAACTGATTTTTTGAATACCTACTTCCAAAGTTTTTGCCCGAGGTATATATAAAGGAAGTGAATTCCATAGCTTGTTAGCTTGAAATGTGAAGGGACATTTATAATAAGTAGAATTATGAATAGGCATTTTTATTATATTTTTTTTGTGATGCGCATTCGTTACTTAAATACCTAGAATTTCTAATTCAGGTATAAATATGTTTTCAATGGAATAATACACAATACAAAAGAGAAAGTATATATAAGTATATGTAAATCCCGACGTCGGCATCGTTATGGGAAGCTACTCAAGTATTTGACGAAAATGGAAAATGTGGTCATATTTGCGCAGGTTAAATATGGACCGTATAGAAGGTTTGAAGTCTCTTAAGCTTGTTTAATTTGTCTTCGGTTAAATCAATATAACTTGCGTTGGTACAAACGAGGATGGAAAGAAGAGAATGTGACAACGTAATTTGAGTAGGAATTGGTAAAAAACCGCAGTCGACGTAATGATCTCATTGCAGCAAAAAAATCCAACTTTTTTTTTTTATTTGAACAGACTACCACATTTTCTGATAAAAGTAAACACCCAAATCTTCAGGGATAAAGAATGTGGTATAATAACGCTGTTAAATGTTACTGGTTGTAAGTTTCGCCAAACAACTCGAAATTTACAAAAGCAAAATTTATTTTAAAACTAAATTGTTTACTTACGAATAGAATTTAGGTCATTGTTAATGGTGGTTACAGAAGAACAAAGATTTTCGAACCGTCATTGGGTGATAAATTTCGGTTTTATCTGCATGCATGTGAAACAGAGAAGATATATATTGAGTGATAGAGTTAATGAAAATAGCAAATAGTAAAGGGCCACGCCACGCACCTTGAGGTATCCCAGCCGAGACATTACACCAGAATGATGATAATGTATCTGTCGTATGCATTTTCGACAACCTAGTAACCAAGGACGAAACCAGACCATTACCGATGGAGATATGTTAATAGAACTTAACAAGCCTGACAGGACATCATAGTCTATGGTATTAAATATCTAAATAAATATAAAATGAAAATGTATTTCTTAAAAATTAAAAGTATTCAAATATATATATTATGTTATACAGATTTTAAATCATATAAATTTAATTATATATATAAAATAATATTAATTATATTTGTATAATTGTAGATTACATTTGTTCCGAACTACATAACTAGTTTAGTTAGTGGATTAGCTAACTTAGTTTAAATAAAAATAACTAAATAAAATTAAGCGATCGTCTTCAAAACATTTTTCGTTTATAAGTTTTTAATGGCTTTTATTTATTTTAAAAATATTCAGAAACCAGTAAGTTTTTTCTCTTTCTTATACACAAGTACTACTTCAGCTTTTTATTATTAAATATTATTTATTCTATACTAGTTCAAATACAGTTCATCTAGCATTTATTTTAAAACTATTTAGGCCAACTACCAAAGTACGTGTTAAATACGTGCTTCTTACCCGGTCCATAGAGAAGCAGGAAAAAAAGCTTTTTGATTTTATTACTATGACCTTGAAGTAAAACTATTACTTAAACATAAAAAAAAATATATATCTTTAATATTATATTAACAGGAAATAAAGTATAAATGGACCATAATAATTCAGTATTAAATTATTCCAATATAAGAAAATACCTCAATTCCACAAAACATTTATTTTATTTTATTTTATGACATTTAAAATACACATGTGTGTGTTAATACTTGGAACAAATAATTGCTGTTTTGTTTAAAAGTTTAATTATAATGTCGTGTTTGCTATTTCCAAGTAAAGAAGTTATTAAATAAGGTGATGTGTGCATATTGAGAACTAATTATCATATAGTATATGTATATACTATATGATAGATTATATATCTATATAAGAAATTATAAGTATATAATCTATATATTTTAAGGAAACTAGGAAAACAGCATGACATATATATTTTGGATAGCAACAATACTTAACAAATATATATTTCATAACTTTTTTTTTAAATAGTATGCTGTGGATTTTTTATTGTGGAGTCGGTGATTTAAAAATGATTACTATTTGGTAGAAGTAGATGTGTATAAATTGTTATAAATGGTGTTATATTTTATTTTAATATTATATTTTTATTAGAACTCGTGATATAAGGCTCGGACTGATATCGGAATTAAATTTTACAAGGAATTCGTTTTTAACCCGAAAGTTATTGATCAGATAATTAGCTAAATTTTGCAAGCAATTACACTACGTACTTTTATAATGTACGTATTTGGTCTTAATACTATTTTATTATGTATGTATATATAATATATTACTAGCTACTGCACTTATTATTACTTCAGTGCACTAGTTCTTGGATTCGGATAATTGTGTGCGCATATCTAGTATTTATTATAAAGATACCTAGCATTTATTAATAGTGATAATAATAGAGGAGACTTTATAGACATACAAACAGCAACACAAAGTGTAAGCATAAGTATAATTTAACTAATATGATCACGGGGGAATCGAACCTACGACCTTTGGCACATTAGTCATGGTTACAAACCATTAGATCTACCATTAAGTGGCACGGTATGTGATTAAAGTAATGTAGGTATATGTACCTGTCTCTCTCTCTGTCCCTGTCCCTGTCCCTCTGTGATCGTCGCGCCTGTCCCAGCTGTACCTCGCTCAGCTTCTCACGACGCGCGCTGCAACCATGGTACCAGTACAGTACAGTATAGTGGTGTGTGTGTTCACACCATCAAGTTGAACAGTTAAGATAACAGAATCGAAGGTAATTCAGTAATAAATCATTTTATTAACTATTTATAAAATAAAACATTGTTGTTAATGAATGATCCGACATCTGAACTAGTTTAAGCTGTATTTCAGTGGAAATATATAATCATTTATATTTAATCATCATATTGAATTATTATATTGTTTTTGTATAATAATAATATCTTAGCAACACTAGTCTACATTGCAACCGTTTTGATCCTTCGAGCCGGATATCTCAATATGTTGTTTCAAAGTAAAAAGCTTCATAAGTTTAAATAAAATAATATAATTATGTTTTATTTTTATACTTACTTCAATGTTTGTTGTATTTCTTCATAATTGACGTAGTGGCCAGTCGGACCCCAAGCATCACTTATAGTCTAAAACAAATGATAACATTGATTATGCGAATGTAGTTAGTGACCGGATTGTGTGTGTATATATACACAATGTTAGGACTGT
Organism: Napeogenes inachia; assembly: GCA_959347355.1. Lineage (NCBI taxonomy): Eukaryota > Metazoa > Arthropoda > Insecta > Lepidoptera > Nymphalidae > Napeogenes > Napeogenes inachia. The sequence goes on along the minus strand of OY365791.1, from coordinate 15,034,444 downwards.
TTGTATGGTAATAATTTGTCACCTCATATGAGAATACGTAATTGTGGACGTACAGATACATGTTTGTATATATTGGTGCTAATTTATATTAAGTGTGTGTGTGTACCAGGGGTAGGTGTGTGTGCGCGCATGTAGCCGTGGTGCGTGTGTGTGTGTACCTGTGCGTCGTGCGTGTGTGCGGGCGCGGTGCGTGCTGGTCGTCGCTCGCCGCTGCTCTGTCGACTGTGACGAGGTCGGTCCTCTCTGAGGAGTTATACTAGTATTAATATAACTATAAAAAATATAATTAGGTTCCGAAAATTATATACTTTTTTTGTTGGTATTACTTATTTAACGATGTAATCGTAACAGCGGCGACTCTTTATTTTTTTTTAGCTATATATAAAATGATAAATTTATTTTTCTTTTTTGTTATATTTTTTATAAATAGACAAAAATAAAAGTCGATACTGATTTCTATCGTATAAAAATGACTACTGATCACTTATAAATAAGTATCTAACCTGCTTGGTTCTTCGTCTCTCTCGTGTTGTCTCTCACTCGCCACCGACAGAGACTTCTCCGACGCTCTTCCCGGCTGGGACCGACCGTACACTTCTACTTCTTTCTTGTGAGGTTTGCCAATTCTGATGAGGATTCATTTTATTTAAAAAAAGTAAGTGGTTGAATAATCTTACTCTCTGTTCATAAATGTAGAGATTAAGATTTAATAAGTAATGCATATACTTTATATTTTAATAATAATACTTGTTTATAGAGAAAAACATCTGCTGTAGGAACTCACCTGAACATTGTAGAGAGCGACTTAAGCAGCGATGGTTTCTTGTGTGAGAGCGAGGACTGCTGCGGAGAGCCACGCACCATGGGGTCAGGGGCTGTGTTGTCGTCCGTTAACCAGTGTTTTAATGCTAAACATTATTATTATTAACAATACATTTATAAATAAATACAAAATCAACGTTATTTTTTTACTTTTTCAACGTTGTTTTACTTACGTGGGTGCGCTCGAGCGTAGATGGGTTCATTCCGAATTGGATTTCTTTGATTTTCCTGTATTGCTGTCTGAAGTGATTCTAAGCTGGAAGACTTCCTCATTCCTAGTGCTGGTCCTACCTGGAGTGCTGCAAAAGATTTTTTTATCAAATATAACTATATTTATCTATATGTTTTCCACTTTGAATCAGTGATCACTTATTTACGTCAAATGAAAGTATCAGCAGTGCATATTCTGTTACCGTACTATGATATCTACAATAAATTAAAGATATAAATGCCACGTTACTGCATCTTCTTAAATGTCTTTTTACAATCTTTTGTATGCATATGTTAGAACTTATTTCTTAATGTTGTGGACTGCAAGAGACGAAAACCGGTATCGCTATCTGAATAGTGCTTCAGACGGTTATACCTAATGATAATGAATCCATATATTCACTAACCGGTAATAGCCTTATTCTCTTTGATCTTCCGGTATGTGCCGGTGGCCTTGGCGTCCATGGCGGCGTGTCTCTTTTCTGACATGGAGCGTCGTCCAACAGCGTCACGACTGAAGGCACCACTCTCACTGCCAGACTCACCTGCACTGCCTCTGAAGAGATTGAAGAGAGACGTAAAGATGTAGAAGAGTCACAATTTAAATAATAAAGCTTAAAAAACCAAAACCCCATCTCACCTCGTGGTTCCATAATCTTCCTCTATGATGACGTTGTGGTGTGCTGGTGGTGAGCGCGCCATGTGTACGTGTCCCATGTTGTGTCTGTAGTGGTGTCCGTTGGTGGTGGGTGGTTCCTGTGTCGCCATGTAGTAGCTCTCGTTCCTCAACCCGGTCAACCGATCAATCACCGGATTCCATCCGTCGAGTCGACTCCATTCGAAGCTATCTCTTTTACTATCGTGCGGGATCGTATCCTTGTCTCTCTCTAGATAACCCTTGCTGTCGTCCGATTGGTTGGAGGCCCAGCTGTTGTTGTTGTTTATTGTGACTATTGTTGCGTGTTTTTTATTGTTGTTATTTCTACCGTTGTGGTTATCGAAGCTCTCCTTCGAGTCTAATTTTTGGCTATAATTATCGAGTGGCTTGTTTTCTTTGTCGTGAGCCGTGTTGTATATCACGGTGTTGAAGTTTTGTGAGTTGCTGTTGTCGTTTGAGTTGGTGGTGTCGTTGCCGTTGGGTGGCGTGTCGTCCTTCCACCTCGCTAGGCTGTCCATACTGTCTGTAAATATGAGGAAGGTTATTTTATTGAGACTATTTCGAATTATTTATTCTGGAAAGATCTCAGAGAGAATTCATGAAGAACAACCGAGCATATACTACATGAATACTTATTACTTAAACTAAAAATGATAGTTTTCATTTAAGAATATACGAACCCGTCCTCCTGGCTATAGTGAGTGAGATGTTCCCATGTACGTGTGGTGTGGAGTGCAGCAGGGCGCGCCGCAAGGTTTCCATGGCGTCCGCGTTGGACTGACCCACCAGCGACACGCCGTTCACACTTAACAACTGGTCGTTGGTGTGCAGCCTGGGGACATGTACCAGATACAGGTCTTTTGATAAATTACATAATTTTCTACATACTCATATAAAAATATACATACATGCGATTATCATTAATATTTTGAATTTAGAAATAGCAACTCGTGAAATCGAGGTCAAACGTCGGATCAGAAGAGGTAAATAAAAAGAATAAAATTTTTTTTTACTTGGTATTTAAGAATATTTATAAACAAATTTATATGTAGGTAATCTTGCAATATAAACAAGAATTTAAAAAAGATCTATAAAAGTATGCACTATGACTATATGTTATAAAAATACATTTACGTTGTACAAAGCATATTCATAAAATAAAAAATATTTACCGTCCATCCCTAGAAGCCGCACCACCATGGAGCACCGATTTAATAAAAATGCCAAGATCATGTGGGTCGGGTCCCACGGTCACCTTGCCCTTCACGCTGATGCCTAGACCTGCCTTCTCTGAGTCGTGAACTGGCACATCTAGCCTAAGGATCAGACGGTTCCGAAGACCTAGGAGCTGAAGAAATAAATATAAGATAGATTATTATGAGGGGTACTTTTTTGTGGTGATCTTGGCACTATCTTTTACTACTTTGTCCCATTTTTGGGATGCAAATATATTTGTGCAAATATTAAGCTTCTTTGGTTTAAATCGTTGCCCACATTAAATCTGATATTAACATACACAGTGGAATATTACTAACATTTTAGCACTAGTTTAGTTAGTTTAGTTAGTTTAGCACTACTTTATATGGGATATTTTTAACTATATTCCAAAAGTAAAGACGAAATTACTTACAGAATTGGAAGAGGTATTTAAGGCGTTCTGTAAAGCTGTGTCCACACCGTGCTCCTTCAGTAGATCATCTCTTGACGAACTCTTCGGTATCCGGCCCCTCGTAGACCCGGAGTTGTTATTGATGGCGTGCACCATACTGGACACACGACCGTTATCGGCTTTACCAGCTTCTATGGCTTTGGACTGTACGGGAGGAGCCGGCCCTATAGGTTTCTCCGTATACTTTGTCGGACTCTGCTGGGGTTCTACCCTCTGGAATGACAGGAATAAAATTAGAAGAAGATTAATTGGAATAGTCTATGCTGAGATACACTAAATGCTCTAAATGGATCGAGTAAAGCGAGGTGGTACCTGCCCGCGTATCCTTGTTAGAAGAAAATGCCAACATATATAGCAGTGTTACTTTTATTGTATTTTATTATAAATAGTTTTTTTTCATAAATATATTGATTACATTGAAGAACATCTGAGAAAGTCTTGTTTTCATCTTCAATTACTGATTGATGTCTATAATTTTAAAAATTAGATATATATCTTCAGCAAACAATACTATACTAATACTATACTACACAACAGCATCTATCGTGGAGTCACACCGAACTGTTTTATATGTTAGGTTTTGTAACCGAGGCCGAGGTATAATCTGGTCTATAATATTCTTTCGCGACGGTACCTGCATTCGTTGCGGTCGCTCCACCACGATGTCCACTGCTGCGTCTGGCGGCGTGTTCCTCAGCAGAGCCACCAGCTGCTGCTGCGTGCGACCAGCCGCCGCCACGCCGCACACCGAAACCAGCCTGTCACCGGCGCGCAGGCGACCGTCCAGCACCGCCGCGCCCTGCAGACACACACACCACTCACTACATGCACTAGCATGATCCGGAGTACACCCGAGCTACTTTGAGGTACACTGAATCCCTGAAGGGAGATCCGTGCTGTCTCCACGCGGACAATCTTATACATATTTTGCTTCGCGAATTGTTTTCGTATCGGGTACAATGTTCGTTGTGCTTATCGAAGTCGTATTGTCCACGTCAATAAAATACTTTTAAAAAAAAATTGTCAACAAATATTAAAGTCCTTATTATCTTACTCTTATTATTACCTTGGGTAAAATATTTTTAATATAAATGGGACAATGTCCCCCGGTGGGGTTATCTCTCGTGGTGATGGTGAAGCCCAGCCCCTTCTCCCCCTTCACCAGCGTGACGGCCACCCTGTGCGTGCCGGCCGCGTGCTGTGTGCTGGGACTCACCGGCACTTCCATACCGGATACGGCTCGCTCACTGTTACCTGAAACCACAATAGTTTATTTTTAATACCAAAGTAAGGGAAATTCTCTAGAAATCAGGTAAAAATTTATATTTACTAGGATCTTCTAATAAATAACGGATTGGTATACCTTCAGGTAGAAGATCCAGCGTCCGTTCCTGTACGGGATGCACACTGGCAACATTGTTAACACCGGACACCCACCGCAGCATGTCTTCTACCCTGTGAATGATATATATACAATGAATTCCCGTTATAACGCGGATTTGAATATACCACGGATATAAACGTAGTATCATATTATTAATCTTAAAATGTCATATTATTAATCATAATCATATTTTCCTAATATAAAATATACTCTAAATACATCGTCCTTTTATTTCGTGACATAGTATTTAAGAAAGTGTCGATATTGAGCCTCTATATTTCAGATAGATATTAATAACGCATATATTATTTACAACGCGTCTGACAAGGTGCTTTATAACGAATATCCCCCATATAAACTACATTTAATACTCTAACTTTCCCAAATGAATTGTAGACAGGTCAGAATTTTAGAAATCGTATAATTTCTCATACCTATGGTTTTGATCGTTACTGACTGGCGTGTCCTGACCCAGGGGTTCCTTGCGAGCATCTCGTGGAAGACTTTTACTGCCATATATCTGAACACGTTCTGCTGCATCCAGCCATACACCACTGCTGCAATAATTAGAGTAAGATTGTAATGACGACAGTTGATATAATGACAGTTTATAATAACCTTATCCTTACCTTATGATATATACTATAAGATATAATTTTTATTGAGGAATTTTAAATGCTCATTCGAATAAAGGAATACTTCATTAGTACAAGATACCTCTGTATTGTCTGACTCGAAATTCGGTTCTGAAAAACCGGTTCTAAGATAACTCGAGTTCATTGACAGAAACTTGTGACTAATTGTACCAATATGGGTTTAGTATAAAACATTACATCACCTTACACTTATAGTCAGTAAAACTAAAAATAAAATGCATTTCATTCATATTTCGAAAGCATTCAGAACGTAGGGCAATAATAAATGGATGGAGCTGTAATAGGCTCAGAATTTAAATAGGAGGGTAATACTAATTAGTAATTACTATAGTATACTGATAAACAATTTAATTATGCCGGGTTTCATTGCTAATTTGGTGATATAATTGACAAACAGGTAGTTGGTACAAGGAACCCAGACAGTAACCAATCGAAAATTATTGCTACTATTGTTGTCTAAGTCAAAGTAATCTCAATTTTTTTTATATTATATCAAAGGTAAGTCTACGAAAACGGAGCCAAAATGTTCTCCTGGTTATCACTCACCCAGGTCCAGAGAACTGCATAGATAAGCGGTTGGTCTGTCGTTGGAAATGTCCGTGCTTGTCAGGATTGGTTTCGACTGGTATCTTATGTGGCACGCGACTACTGTCGTCTCTACATACCACGGCCGCTGACCATCGCTTAGTTTGATCTGAGACCTGCAAATAGAATAAATGTATAGCTTAAACTAATATAGTTCAAGTCAGCTTTTTTTAGTTGGTTATAGGAGATGTGGTCTTTATACAATATTAACCGGTATCACTTTCTGAACCATGTATATCAATATAACATAAAATCTGTTTTATTTCGACATAAAAGATAGACAGTCAATTAAATCTGTTATTTGACCATAAATATACATATTTGTGGAAGTTTTAAAATACTTCATGACCCGAAAAGAAAAGTAAGACTAACAACATAGGCAAAACCGAAAAAAAAAATACGATGCATGAAATAATAATTCTGACGTGATCTCCGATAATCTGTTAGGTCCGAAGCCCATTATATGTATGGGTTCGACATAACCATTACCTGTGTCTGTGGAGGCAACGTGTCCTGATGCAGAGTGGGCTCGCTCCCTCGCCTCACTTGCAGTCCGTTGGCTCCGTCCAGGTCAGCCGCTCCCACCTCCACACACGAGTCCGTGTTGGGGACACGCATGCTGCCACCACCCTGTATACAACACCGCTATTTCTATTTGTCTCAACATTTATATCCCGTTAAACCACATTTTGCGGATTATATCGCAGATTATAGATACCGTAACAATGGGATTTCATTGAAATGGATGTAATAATACTTGTGGTCGGAATATACCACAAATATAAACTGAGCTTGGTTCTTAGCGGTTTCATTAAAAAAAATGGCATGAGTCTCTTATAGTTTTTTGATATTTACCTAAAATGTTTGATGAGGACCAATTACCTATACCTACACAATCCCGGCATAAAAAATATATTAGATAGAATGATAAAAAAATCTCTTGGTATAATACTTTCGTATCTAAAAATTTATATATTTATATATTAAGGTATGTATATAATACTTTTCCTCGGTTGAAAGAATGATTATGTTCCAATATAATCAGTAATTATTAACTACCCAACTGGGTACATAGTATACTGCAGATACTTTACGTATATAATTACTTGCTATGTACCATTATGACAAATCACAAAAACATAAATAATATAATCCATTTAGTTTAGTTTCAGCTCGTTATCTGTAATACTCCCACAATGAGTTTTTGTAACGCGACCGTAATACCTATCATGTGCTCAGGCGTTCAAATAGATAACATTGTTAAGGTGAAAAATAGTTTTTGTAAACGTTAGTTTATATATTCTTAAATCACATCCATATATTATATAATAGCTACTTTTATTATTTAAAATTATAATCAAGATAATAGTCTCTTACCCATTCAGACGACTTAAAACACAAACAACCCGAAAAACTCTGACCCATTTCGAAATTGAACCTTTTTCTGCCAGCAGACATATCACAATTATTATATTATTCTACTTACTGTGAAATAGTTGAAACTTGTAAGAAAATCACTAAACAAGTCCCGACAAGTCTCAAAAATATATTGTCTGAAAAATACTTACATTCCCGCGCATTTTTTTTTTAATACATTACCAACTCAATAGTTGAAAGCATTCTTACTTACAAAATATATCGATAACTATTTTATTCTATTCTGAGTGAAAAAATATTATTTTATTTTTTATCTAACTACTGATTCAAATAAGTTATTCATTATTTTGAAACCAACTTACTCGAAACATATCTGGCGAGGCGGTGCCTGCAGACGATCCGCTTGCGCCATCTGCCTGAGCGGCGCGGGGCTGCGTCTGGTTGGTGCACTCCGCGGTAAGGGTCTCGCGGTCATCAGCTACGTCACATACCCTGTCATCTGGGTCTAAAATGCCCCCAGAGCTGGCGCGAAGAGCCCGGACTCCAACCCATGTCTCAGGACCCTGAAAAATTAATTTTATTTTTATATATTTGGCATAGACATGGTTTGAAGGTCAGGAATCTTATTATAAAATGCCATTATTGTTTTTAAAAAAAAATAATTTTTTTTATATACAAAATTATGCGCCACGTGTCTCATTAATTTTCACATATTACGACATTTTATAACTGTAAATTATAGATTTTATAAATTATACAAAACACTTTGATTATAATTTATAAGATAAATAAATTACCGAGTTATAATAGTTCAGCAAAATTAAAGTTTTCCCTTTAAAGGAATTACTGACACGTACGACAACGAAACGAAAGGCGATTGTTATTACTATAACTGTATCAACGTGTGAAGCATTGTATGTTGGTTTAACGAATTTTTATTAAGTCATTTAAAGGAATTAATCAAGGCACTTTACGACAGTCTCATGACTGTTCCCACGCAGTATGTGTGCCATTCAATCTATTCAGCGGAGTGAATGCCGCGTGAACACTTGTATATAATGTATAGCTAAGTGTTTTGTCTGTCTTTGTGTATGTCGGATTCTCCACAATCGTATACCTACTGACAATGTATAAAGGTATATTATCTCCAACGCAAAAACGAGAATTCGACCATTGATCTTTTTGCATAACAAGAATATTTTTTATTTTAGGATAGGTACTGGCTTTTGACCGGTATTTATTATATATACCTACACTGTTTTGTATTGTACTGTAGCTACCAGCTATCTATATCATGATCTATTATATAGGTTGATTTTTGTCTGTGTGTATTGAAAGTAGTTTAAAGATGAGAGCCAGCATTACACAATATAGACACGATATTGGAAAGTGTAAATAAAATAGCTCTTACAAGTGAAGCGAGTATTATATAAAGAGGTGAGAAGTTCAAGTAATCTTTTATTTATATTAAAAAACTTAGTAACTTCAACTCTGATTAATACCGTACCCAGGTAACTGTTCTCTTTTCACGTTCCCTGACGGCCAATCGAGCTCGTTTCTTCAAACGAGGCGGAGGTACCGGTGGCTCCATCCACTCATCCATCTTCCGTTGACAACTTACACATTCTCACACACCAATATCGATTTCACATAACTTTGTTACTAAAGTCGCGGAACGATTATCAATTATAGAACTTTGCATTTATATTTTAGCTTTTTATTGATTATTTTATTTTAACTCTTATTATTTGTATATTCACTGATAGAGTAATTGAAGTTTTAGCAGGTCATCGGTGCGGATGAAACCTTGACCTTCGCGCACCGTCGACCAAACACGGCCTCCAGCGTGCACCAGATGCTACATCCCATTAAGGGTCGCGTGATTCACTGGCAATCTGATTATCTAAAGTGAAACATTGTTTATCTTTTTACACCGTTACCGCCAAAACTAATGTCATTCCAAAAGACTTTCTAAGGCTAAGGTCGAAAAACTTTCTTTTTGAACTGTCAATTATATCATTGAATTAAAGAAAAATAACAATGTTGCAAAAGATTTGAAATCCACATGGTCGTGGTCATGGTCATTAAAGCAATTTATATGTTTAATTAATTTAAATTATTGAAATAAGTTTATCGTGACCAGTGCGTTTACAATGCCAAAATATCTAAAAACGTATTTTTAATTTTTTAATAATAATAATTATCATAGGAACAGAGCGATTTTATACCGGACTCTTGATATTATATATATTCATATACAAATGTATATAAACGGGGATGAACGAAAAGAAATAAAAACTCTAGCGGTAATACACGAACGAGATTCCACGCATCACAATACATGGATTCCGAGATTTATACACTAACTGAACTCTGCAGTGTTTTTTTAATTAACTGAAACAAACTACTGCAAGTGACATACTTTTTTTAAATAGATCTTAAAGAGGTTTTATGCAATATTCTATATTGTCTGTTGTTTCTAAAGTAATACTTGTCACGTAGTTCATTTGTTTGATGAAACAGTGATTATCTTAACCACCAATTTGTCGAAGGCCTTACGTAGAATCAAAGGAAATGCATTCGTTTAAGGCTGTGAGTGCACGCGCGGAATGCTAAGTAAATACCCGTGTCGTGCGTGCGTCAAGATCACTTTATGTCGTAGATTTAGACAGTTGAAAAATATTATAATATTTTAATTATCAACGTAATAAAGAAATTCTTTTATTATTGTAAATAAAATACTGTTGAGATTCTTTAATTTTGTATTTAAAATAACAAAGTTTGAAAAGCATTGCACACATTCACCTGTCAATTCTGTTACGAGCATTTGATTTTGAAGGACTAACATTCTAGACGTAAAGTTTAGAAATTAAACACTATACTTCAAGGCGCTTCACGAAATTCTTATGCTAATACAAGTAACACACAGCTATCGCAATTTATTGCTTGGGACTTTTTGCAACATTGAAAATTACTTGTAATTTTAACACGAAAATATTTTAACCATATCATTGATAAGCACAAAAATTATTTAACAATAATTTTAAAACTTTTTACGATTTCTATTTAACTTTTTTTTAATCACACAAGTTTCGGATAAGCTATAAATATAATAATAAGTTTCTAATAATTATTAATATTAATTTTATTCTAACACTCAAATAACCAGAGCGTGTCACACAGTCGTGCCGTGCCGCGGCGTAAACACTACTGAAGGCTGTCAAAGATCACAATTCACACAATTCAAATAACCAAGAAAGAAACTATTTCACACTTTATTTAATAATTTAAACTACTTATAAAAGAAATTAATAGGCTAGTTAATACTATAGCACAAAGAAGGTTATAATTTATAGGTTATATATATGGTATATTCTTATCGATTATATTTTATACTTCCACGCGGAATATTATTTTCTACCATAAAAAGTTGTAAATGTCACGTTTTGTAACGTTTTATGTAGAGCGGTCATTACGCATTTAATCATGCGAAAACATTAAAAAAATGTACACGTAAAAAAGTTAAAGTTATATTATATACAATAATTAAAAAAAAATTATACATTTTTAATATTCTCTTGCCTTATTACAATTTATGTAAATATACAGGGTCATTTGTAATTAATTAGCCACCTCTTGTAAGCAGCCTCTCTACATCAATCCCAAGAACATTTGTTCTACGATTTTTTAAAATGAATAGTTTTTAAAATTTAAGTTTTCCCATACAAAATTTATTTGTTGCCTCTGAACTTAAATTAACTCTGATCGTAAGTATGGCGCCCGGGCGTTGACCTTTTAAGTACTTCGTACAAAATACAGAGTAATACGTAGAATAGGGAGATTTATTTTCTTCGTTTTTTTCTGTATTTTTTATGAAAATTTGTAAAAAGTCGTAAAACAAATGTTGTTGGGATTGATGTAGAGAAGCTGCCTACAAGAGGTGGCCAATTAATTACAAATAACCCTGTATATAAAAATAGTAAATAACCATTAAAAGCATGATTGTATGTCTAACTATACTAACTAACTTTATAATATTATGAGTCATGAATGTTATTGTTGAACAACCTACTTGAAATTAATGAACACTTAACCATTCACTATTTGAAAAACTAATTCTAAACAGATTATAAAATATAAGTATCATAAAAATAAACTATTATGGTAAGATATAATTAATTTCAAGTTAATAATACCCACTTTAAATGTAAAGTATTTAAACACCTAAAACCTTATTTTGGACACAATTATGAAGTTTTCAAGATCACACAAAGAATTGTTATTTTAATTGATTATAAAATTACAATAATAAACATGATTGCTGAATAATATGATAACGCAATAATCTGTCAAACTAAAAATAATATTTTAATATATTTGTACAAGTTTTTGTTAAAGTTCTAAAGTAAAAATAATTAAACCATTTGTAATAAAATATTGAAAATGAAAAATAATATTTTTAAGAACGTGAATATTTTTTTAAATATCTTTCAGCCTTCAACTATTTTAATTCAATCAATTTAGGTGTTCAAAATTTGCAATATATATATATATATAGCTAGTATTGATAGATCTATATTTAGCTCTGCAGCTTGAACAATTTCTAGTATTTAACTGAGTATTTAAATTAGTATTACGCTAATGAGATGAATGAATACATAAAAACATCAACACACCGGTTTTCCGTTATTTTACTATTTACTAGATCACATTTAGAATATTTGTGTTCATTCACTATCATAAAATGTTTACGTTTTTACAAAAAGATAAGTTTACAAAATAATATATATTATCTTAATATTATAATTTATAACTATGGGGCTATCCGTAGTTAAAGTTGTGTTAACAAAACCTAACATGACATGTAACTCTAAGTAATAGCATTTATAGATACATACTAACTATAAAGTTGATTAAAATATTGTATTCAAGCTGATTTACATTTATCCAGTTACTGAATCAAGTATTGCACGCCAAGGTTACCTCTAGGTGAGTAACTATGAGGTTAGAATCATTTATTATATTTATCTAGTACTTATCAAGGATATATTATTTCATTCATAATTAATTCTCACCCAATCAATAAACGAAGTTATAAAATCTATGTTTTGTAAGTGTATTCAATTATAGAAAATACAGACTCAAAAGTAATAAATGTATTTAATGTATAATAGGTACAAAATGGCGTCCAACATATGAATGTCAAAGTAGCATCATAATAATATGAGCAATTATTGCACCTTCTTTTATTTCTATTGTCGTTATCTCATACAAATATTAGTGAAGGCGTGTATTATAAAATTCCACAAGTCAGCTGTGCAAGGTTATACTTCTAATAGATCGTCCTTTAATTACTGGACGATTACAAGAAAAAGGCAAAGATGACTAGAGTTTAATTATTCAAGATTTTCTAAATAAAAGCTGTTTCAAGGTATAAGGAAAAATACAATTGTTTACAATTTATATATTAATATCTTGGCTATTATTCTAATTTGTTAAGCCTCTTAAGATTGCCTTAGTCTGGTAACTCGTATTAGTTCATTGACCGTATTGCGTGTTTGAGTTGTATTGTATGGTATCGACATAATAGCGCCTACCGACTTAATTAGGCACTTTCTTACAATAGGAACCGTGAAAGTAATAAATATCAATATCCTATATTGGATTATGAATATTGTATTTTATACCACGAAATAGTAAAGTAATATCACCTGTGACTAATTGCGTACCTAATCACCTGATTAAATATCAATTTTGTTACAACTTAAGTGTTTTAGAATTTTAATATTTAAGAAAACAATAGTTGTTTCTCTAATAAGAAGTTTCTAAACACAATGAGATGCAACTTTATAAATCCAACACACATTGCTAAATAAGGTACTACAAAAACTATCACAACATAAATCTAAGTCGCAATTTTTTTTATATAGCAGATGTGTGTAAGATAATTAAGTAATATTTGATTATTTCTACAGTAAACATGTTCGAATTTTTTTATGAACATGGTTAGCCATGTTCATCTTAGGTATCCCAGGGGTTACAAGTTCGAGACCTAGACCTATTGATTAATTGCTATTCTATATTTATTTTAAATTTAAATTATATAAAAACTTTTTTAAGGAACACAACTTATAGTTTATTATGAATTTAGAATCACTAATAGCGTAAAATTATATTCATAAATGAATCTTACCTTTTCATTAACCTTGGGTAATAAGTTCCTCTGTAGTTTTTGCACAGGGTAAGTTTGTCTCCATCCGAAAAGCCTGACCAGCTTGTCAGCCACGTCCTCACAGCGTGGAGGGTCTTTCATTATAAATACTTAATAAACCACACTAAATATTGAAGGCATTGTTAACTTTCTTTTTAATTTCTAAATTGTCTTTATGGATAGTAGATAAGTCAGTACAAAGCGCAAAATATAGTAAATGACTAAACCAGTGCTCGGTCTCGGGTATGTTATCGTAGAATCGTTATCTCGACCCCTCCTACTCGTTTAATACGAATATAATGCGTGCCTGAGGAGGTTCTATCTTCAATCAAATATGAAAGCGTGCTCAGTTAACTTATTACATAGGTACTGAATAGTTCACTTATCAAGATAAATAACTATTTTAAGCTAATTAACAGTGCGTTGACCTGTTCCTACCTAAGAGCGTAGTTTCAAGATTTACAGACGGAATTGAATTATTATTGATGTAGCTACATATATACGAATTTATATTTCATATTGAATTAAGCCAAAGAAGGTCTTTTTTTAAGTACCTACAGGTGAAAAACTGTATAAATTAAAAAATAATATAAGTATAAAGGTTATTTGGAAGGATTACATCAAAGACAACAACAAATAATAATAGACATCAAAGAATGATGAGCTAACAAATACAAACAATATTAATCTTCACTAGTTCTTATTTTATTAATCAGTTATCTCAGTAGCGACCTCCAATGAGACACGACATTTATTGTTTTTATGAATACATCTTTAGTTTATGGTTAGCCCTTAAATCTCTTATATAAACCGGGAAAAGGTAAGATGACAATTTTAATTTATAGTAAATGTTTTGTAAAGATTTGTTACATCATCGTAAGCATTTCTTGATGATTAAAAATATGCACGCATATTTATGCAAGATATAAATCGCTGAAACAGCTAATTATTGAGACGCATATATTTAAATTCTGAATTATGGGTCTGGACCGCCATTGTTGTCAGATGGTAATTTGCAGATGTAAGATGAGAGATTTATAAATTACCTTCTCATAAATTTACATGAAGGTATGCGTTGAGCGTTAACAGGAAAGTCGTATATGTATATACATAGTTTATTTTATATATATAATCTACAGGAAGTTACATTGATCTACAATATTCTAGAATATTCAGGGTTGAATCTTTAGTTATTGAATCTATGTTATAGATAAATATTATTTTAATTTGTTTCTGTTTAAGAGTGCCGCTTGTTCAATCAACTGAAAGACCTTCCATTCGTTATTTTAAATATAAACAATCAACTACAAAATTGTACAATCGTTACCAAATTCATTACGACCACGTCCATTGTTAGGACCGAGGTTAGACTAACGTGGGAGATTTGTTAAATTATTTAAACCAATCCTTTAATTTTAAATACCAGATACAAGTTTAAAAAGTAAAAAGATTGAATTAAAAATATATATATGGATTATTGTAACATAAGGAAATATCAAATATCGGTAAAAGTCAATGCCCACGGTTTTTGTTACATGTGTATTAAAAACATATAAGAGATCGAAGATAATACATAAAGCATACTGAGATCGGCTTTCTAAGTTGTGATCTAGGTATGTAGATCACTGCCAACTTATAATGTTACTCTTGACAACAATGAACCATTGTCGTAACAATAATACTCATTACGATCTATTGACAACTCCGTCACACCTATATCTATCTGTTGGTACGTCACAACTTCAATACTTATTTTGCCACATACATTGTATTCTTTACTATCAGTTACTTATTTCTTGTCAGTTCGTTAAAAAAATGAGTTTAGTAAGTTAACATCTATCATTACTTGTATAACTAAAATATAGTTAAATTTACGACGCACATTTAAAATTAATTGGCAATGCGATGAGACAAATAGTTCTTTTCTCTATTTAGAAAGCAGCTAATTCTATAATAACCTTACCCAAAAGGAGAGAGAAAGTACGGAATAAAAAAACTGAAATATCAATACCATTTGATTTTGACTTCCAAGTGTAATTACATATTATTGCATTATCCATTATAATCCAACGGCTTGGTACTTGCGTGTAGTCACGCTATGATGGTTCCTCAGAAAAAACTTTAGCAAAATCAAGTTCGCTTTTTGTGTTTATTTTGTTACTACTGGATGTACTGATTACAAATTATTGTGACTAAGAATAAAATGTATAAGATTGAATTATTACACTTCCAATATTTTTTGATAACGGTATTTATTACCTATAGTTATGTCCAAATATATTAATATTTCTAGTCCTGTCTAAAATCTATAAAGTCTAAACCTTCACTATTGCGATATACTGCAGTGGCCAGTGCAACTTTAGTGCCTGTACAAATACCTAAGTAATGTAGTCGTGCAAAGCGACAATGCCTTCAATCACTGCCACGTCTAAACAACACTTAACCGTAATGTCGAACACTTGGTACACTTTTCACTGGTCCTTAACTGATCTCAACGTATGCAGTTTCATAACTTTTTGTTAAGGTTAATGTCACATTTAACAGCAATTGTAAACAAACAAGAGGCTGCGCGGTGACGGCTGGCAACTGGCTCTGTATTCTGCGCGTGCGCCGGTCGCGTCGGTATCGGCGGGGGGGAAGGGGGAGAACCACCGGTGGATCACCTCCGCTCCCCTCGAAGGTAACCATTGAGCCCCGCGTAAACAATCACACAACACCTGAGACCCTTTCTTTTAAGCAACTTTCATGAAAGGTCATCCAAATATGTTATTACTTATTAATTTTTCAAATAGGCGACATGTTGGTCTAATAACTTCGAACGCAGCCAACCTTCAGCAAGTCAAATATAAAACAGTTTAATGGACAATATAACTAACTTACAATACCTTGTAACAAAAGCAAGCCTTTATCAAATAAAATATAAATGTTAATTTGATAGTAGGTATAACTTAAATTTATGAGTGTTTTTAATAAATGTGTTAAAGGGTGGCTACAGGAAGCAGAGTCGTTAGAACGATGAAGCGAACCACAACGAATGCGTCCAGTGGAACGTCGGCGCCCGGGGTGACCAACGACCTGATCCAGTTACTATCAAGGACAACTAACTTTCGAAGAGGGAAAGGGCTCTTACGATGACCCACTTCTAATATATATTACATAGTCTGTATGTTTAACTTCACGGGTGTTACAAATATACAATTTTCAAAAACTTTTATTATGAATTCTGTTTTTCTTTATTATTAGGTACAAAGGTTGTTGTTTTAAATTTTATATATTTTTTTGTACAATGTAAATTATGGCTATTTCAAAATCAAGGCTGATTTTATTTTTAAATTCCTTCGTCAAATTAACTACCTACATAAGTGAGAAATATTATATCCAAAAGTTCGTCTGTAGACTGTACGCTTAAAAAATAAACAATATTTTATTTGTATGGTTTTATAACTTACTTATCATTTATCATATTTATTAATATGTATAAAAACATATAAGTATAATAATCTCATAATTAAAAAAAATTAAAGAATGATATATATTTATTTATAAACAGATACTATTTACATAAAAACATATTTATAAGCAGACATTATATACATACGTACGTATGTAATATCATGTATAATAGTTCATATTATTATTAAAAAAACTTAAATAATTTTTCGTTAATAAAATGAATGTGGTGAGCGCCATCTATGTTTTTATCAATGAATTCCGTTTAATAGTTGACTTCTAGCTAGTAATCGGCATTTGTAGACGAGTAATTTGATATTAGAAATTTTACGACTATCTGATGGTCTATAAAAATAATGCAATATTGCATTAAGTAAGGGTAATGAAAATAAACTTCCATATAACTATTTATTCGTATATGCTTATAAATATAATTTAATATTAATGTTGCTGTATTATGATAATGTTAGAGTACTGTGTTGTAAACACGCTAGATGTCACTGTTTGTAATAATGTGAATGCAGGTTTTATAAATTAACCTTATGTTAATATTGTTGTTTCATGTACCTACTGATAATTTAAAAATAATAATACAAAATATGCTGATAACCAT
Organism: Napeogenes inachia; assembly: GCA_959347355.1. NCBI lineage: Eukaryota > Metazoa > Arthropoda > Insecta > Lepidoptera > Nymphalidae > Napeogenes > Napeogenes inachia. Next base: position 15,016,809 of record OY365791.1, on the reverse strand, counting down.
TTCATTATGGTTCAAGAAGTTATCAAGTTTTATGCAATATAATAAAATTAAATGTCGTAATTTTTAATTATTACACTAATCAAATTAAAAAAACAAAATCTATTTGTCAACCTCTCTGACACCGGCAAAGATAATGTAAGTAAATTAAAGTTCCTGTTTACGAGTACTGACATAACTACTACGTGTACCATATAACATCTACTACCATATCAGAACTATTAGAAATTAATTAACTTTATATAATGACGTCAGCAGTATGGGTGCGATTATAATTCTGACGGTTACTTACGTTTCTATTATTACAAATACAATTACTAAGTATTTTCTATGTTTAATCATTTGAGGTACATTTTTGGATTATTATCCAAATTCTTCGATCTAATAACAGCGTCGTCAAAGCAACAGTGAAATAAGTATCCTGCCCTTAGTATGAGTTTTGATGTTACGATAGTTTACGACGATTCGACGTTTTCGAAAACTGTCACAGTTTTCGTAACGTTAAAACATTCTGAGGGTACAGAATTCTTATTCTAAAAGCTACCAAAGTAGGTACTCTACGATTTGAGTGATAATGAGTTATCAACATAATTTATGCAACGAAATTAATAAATAATTATCTCTATATTTTATATAACTCGCTCTACTTTAACATTGTGCAATATTAAAAGCTGTTATTCCTTCATAAGAACACTTTAATGGTGACTTGTTGGCATTTTCGATTTCTAAGGTATTTTACGCTCACTTGCTATTTACATAAATTGCTATTCAAGCCTTCTAAACTTGATCCGAATGTGTAACAAAGTGTATTGACCTACAATTATTTTTGCTGACGAGTGTTTATCAACGATATCACAAATGTGAAGGTAGTCTGTAGTAGTTAAAAACAGGTTTTTAAATAACGGAATCATTTCCAAAATATCCGCGTAACTTTAAATATATGAATTTATTTATTTTGTGTTTTGTTTTATCAGGACGTAATTAATAGGACATATTCTTATATATGAAAACAAAGAATAAAAAGTCCTAAATATATTAATTAAAACTATTTTGTTTACATAAAAAGTGTATTAATTTCATCGCATGCGCATGTTTCTGCTTTATTGATCTCGGTAATTGCAGGAAAATCGTTTTAATATTGTATAGGCATTAGAAACTAAATTTCCCAATGGAACAATAGAGATATTTTATGAAAACCAGCTCAGTATTGATATTGTTACCGTGACCTTGCTTTTAATTTACTTGACTTTCATGTCATGACCGCAAATAATAAAAATGTTATAGTCTAAGCTCCCATAGCCTGAAACTATACGTCATAAAACATCATATTTTAATTACGTAGCATGCGAGGGTGCCAAAGTTTTGTTTTTCGGATATTTTTCCTTTCTTTTTTGTATTTTATGCCTATTGCATACATGTATTTAAAAAACGTTTCTTTTTTTGTATATTTATAATTGTTACCTAAAGATGTAGGTTATCAGAATATTAATAGTGTATATAAGGAAAACTTACACAATACAAATTACATTAAAAAAATGTGTCTGAATTGCCTACTCGTAGCATTATTTTTATAAGTGCTTTGACCTGCATTGCAGTTGTTATCCGAATTTTATTCACCCGTATTATTCGTGTAAAATATAAATTACAATGTTATTTGTTTATTAACTTAAATTTCAAGACATAATTTTTGTTAATTTTTTAGTTATAGTTTATAACCAAATCGTTTTATGACATATCATTTTGTACTGTGGGATCTTAGACTATGAGTCATGGTAGTTTTTATCTTAAGCCTAGACCGTCGAATACCGAGATGAATGTAAAAATCTAACACTACACTTTCTTTTAATTTTAGATAGGTTACAAACAAAATTTATTGTTAATAAAACAATTATTAAATTGTCCTAACCTTTCACACTTTTAAAGCTATGTAAGTAGAAATAGATCACAATTATTAGGTAACATATATATCTATAATTGTTATAACTTATAAGAATTATTAAATTAAACACAATCTAAAAGTCAAACAAGGTAAACGACCCATTAGAGTCATTCATGGCAAACAACCACATTTTATTACAGAAAGCGAAATAAGAAAACAAAATTGGATCGAAATAGTGCCAGAGTGAATATATAACTCAACTTTCCATTTTATATGTAAGGTGTCATTACTCATATATTTTTGCAAACTACTTATTATAGTCTTAATATTAAAAGCATGGCGATTGTAAATTGGTTTAATAAAAAGTAGCGGATATAGATGGGTAATTACTCTATTTTATACTAGAAAATAAAATAGTAAAAAAGTAATCAGGCCAAATCCAAATTCTTTAGATATACGAGGAATATGTCAAATCCTGCCCCACTCTTCTTGAGGATCTATCATTAAGAAATTTTGTTAAAGTTTTTAGGACCTGCCGGTCTGAAGTGTTAGTGAAATTCCCATCAACATTAAGAGAAGTGGTGAAGGATGATATTCAGGTGTATTTTTTTTTTAGTTTGTTCGTACGGAGCCCTCGGTAAGAAATTGGTCTGTCCTAGTCTAAGCTACAACCGCATGGCATTACTCTACTCAGTATTAAGATAGTAGAGAGACCATATCTATTTATTAATTATCTAAAAATATTTTTTTTACAATACTTGAACAATAGTTATTGAAATCTTTGTCTGTTTATTTATTTGTTAGCGCGTCATAAAAATTACAAATCACATTTATGCTACATTAAGTTTCTTGAACGATTTATCTCTCGTTTTCTGACAATAATCTTAATATTATTATTAAAAGATCATTCTTCCAAAATTAAGAATCTATGCTTTAGTATTAAACGTATAATTTGATTAAATTAAAAGTAGGTAGGTACTCTACTTCTTCAGTAAAGAAACAGAGTACGAAAAAAAAAATATCCTGAAACCGATATGCGAACTGGTTACAAACAAGTGTACGAGTTAATAACAAGAACACTTTCATTACCCCTGGTTGAGGTCAGAGGCATGTCAGTGATGTTCCTATGGTTGGGTTGTTTTATTACAGCCCCGGGGTGAGCAACGGAGGGTGACGTCGTCCGTGGGAATTAAAGTGTTTCGTGTCCCTACGGAATAGTGGAATTTCGATTATCTAGATATAAAATATTTCTTACAATCATTCTGTTATATAAATTACAAAGCCAGATCATATCTCACTCTAAAAAATACTATAAAAATACTGGAATGACAATGGTCTATTGAATATAGGTTTTGATGTTTTAATTTGGGCGATTTTTGTAGCAATATAATTTGCAAAACTTAGTTTTCTTAAAAACCTTATAATAATAATTATTGTTTTTTATTGATTTACACCAAAACCCCAAATTCTTAGAAAATTAGGGCGTAAATATAGTTATCAACAAAACAACCAAAAAGTGAAATAGTATATAGGTACGCAAATTTATAAACGATAATTATTTCCGGACTAAAAATATGTAGAGATTCCGGTTATTTGTGGTCTTTGATTTTAATTGAAACACCGTAGACCAGGATATGTATTACGTAAATGATATGAGAAAGTATTGATAATGATACTCATGTAACCTGTTTTTCTTATCGGACAAAAAAGTGGGTTACAAACTGCGTATTAAAGATATCAGTTATCATTGACGCAATTTATTAATATGATTACAGTAAATCTAACTAGACACATACTTATTACCAACTTAACGGCGTTAATCTCTAGTGGCTCTTGAAACAATCTAGGATAGATTAGATTATTTGTGTCCTGGTAACTTGATAGGTTTTAAAAGTTAGAATAACCTGGCTTCCTGACAATGGGTTGTAGCGTTCAGGTGAACAATGGGTGCGTGAACACGGCTCAGGTACCAAACGTTTCACAATGTTTAAAATTCATACCTGCACGCTTTGTTCCTGTACCTACTATAGTTTTGAAACAATATACTTATCGAAGTGTAAATTGTAACACCAGACCAAACAAGGAAATTGTATATTAAATACAATAATACGAAAACATTTTGAACCGTTGATAGGACTGTTTGCTCCTTGTTTTCGAATAACACTCGTCATTCCATATATACCAACATAATAATACGAATAAAATACAAATAAACCCATATATTCATACCCATGAATGAGTGAGTAACAATGATTCAAACATTACTCACCACTTACCAATAAAACAATATTTTCTCAATGTCTACATACATTACCTACACATTTGAAATACAGTTGAGAATTAACGCTAAATGTGCTGAGGTCTTGGAAAAAAAAATGATTTATTCATCAAATGTTTCTCGTAACAGTGGTACAGTGGTAAAAATAACCATAAATACTCCGCAGGATTTCTGATTTTAATATTTGACTTATATTACTCACGGAGCTTAATTCATTATTTATATTAACATATAATTTATATTAAGTAGTTTTTATTAGCTGATAATTTCTTATTAATAGTTTCACTGAATAATACTTAAAGATATATATAAATACAGAAACTTTATATCCCGATGCAATCTAATAAATATATTGTGAAATTGTACGGTATACACGCTCAAAAAAAATATACATTACGAGACGGCTACCGCAGCGAGATGTAAAAAATACGTGAATTGATTGGGACTAGACAAGTATTATTCTATCTCTGGTAGAGCAGCATTCCTCGACCGGCATCTCGCTTCATCTCCATCCGTTCGCAACTCGTACCTACTCGCAACGGATATAAAGTACGAGCCGGTCGCTTTCTAGTTTCATCCCATATGTCGTTGGTGTTCATCTCGGGATAAATACTCGACATACGTCATTACATTGCCACAGATTGTACAAGCTTAAAGAAGATAAATCAGTGATTTATTTTCTTTAAGCTTGTACTATCTGTGGTATTAAACGGTACATCTATTCCGACCTATCGACCTTTAGTTGATTTTTTATATACCTATTGTAGTTTGATTTTGTTCCAATAAAAATACTTAGTAAGAATATAATTAATAGAAATAATAGTTTATACCTATGAATTATTATATTGAATTATTATGATGATACACATATTTTAGTTATGAGACGCCAAATTAATTGTTTGATACTCAACTGCGTTTCTATCAGTGTATCAAATCTAAATTGTTTTAAAACTAGTTTCGTTGTGGCGCCAATGTCTGCACTCAATATCAAGGATCAACCATCAACCCATGTGAAGTGGTACGTTTTCTGTTCGATCGCTTGATATCCCCATTATAGAAATGTTGATATCAAGAATGAGCCTCTTGTCGACCAGAGAATAGTGGGTAACGATGTTTTGAAAGTTATTATAAAAGGAGATCTTAACACGACTTCGCCAAAATTAGCAGAAGTTTTCAGTCAGATCTAATGACACATTTCAGATTGTAATAATAAAAAAATGTAAATTTTTGTTAAGTATGTACGTATTAAAACAAAAAATGATGATGCTTGTCTTAATTTGTTATGTTCTTGCACACATCAATAAATTATGATAATATATGTAATAAAAAGGGGGTCATATATGACAGTTAAAAGCGTCCGTCACTTTGTTGGAATCCAGGATAAGCAGACAAGTCATGGTCCATAAACAATTTGTGGGTCTGCTTGTGTCAATTTTTATGGTATCTGTCACTGTCATTAGTGCTGACGTTTATTATGCACAGTTATAAAATAATTACATAGAGTTATTACATTATAACGGTCAAGCTAGCTGTCAAACAATCTCTCTTGCCGATAATCAGTCTAAATTACAGGAGCTTCTACTGGACACTCTTCTACTGGTTTTAAATGGTTAAGATTTTTTGAATGGTTAAGCTTTTTTGATCTATACTAAGATTATTTATTCCCTTTTTCGAGATTCCTATATCTTTTAAAACAATTCCTATAGTTTATCATCAGAAAGAGAAAAATACTTACTCGATGTACTTTACTTAAGACTTAGATAAAAGCTTTCATTGTATCTAAAATGATATTTTCGTTTAAGGACCAATAATATAAAAATAAATGTTTTAACTAGTATTTTTACTATGAAAAATAAAAGAAACCATATAAAAAAATTGATTTAGGATCTCCAAAGTTAATGGGTAACGGGAGCGTCTATAACTACCTGGGAACTCGGGGACAACAGGTGCGCTCTGCTCCTTAAGACAGGTAGATTTTAGTTTTAATCAACTTTCAAATGCATATTTAATAAACTTCCGCTAGCGAGTTTTTATACGTCGTTGAGAAATATTATTCGATAATTAATAAAAACGTCATTTACGAGATCTCCCTATATTGTCCATTATAGCCAATAAAGTGAAAGCTTAATTTAGAGCATACATTTAAAGTTAATAAGGTATGAATGTAAATAATTTTGTATGATACTCTTATCTTTCAATTTATATCCGCATATATATTTATTCCGCTTATATTTATATATATCCTTTTTTATGACATGAATAAGAAATCCATATTTCATGAAGTTTCGACATTTCACAAAGGTAGACATATCCGAAACTTTACCACCCGAAAGAAATCTATGCGATTCCGCTAATTATAATAGGTGTTAAAAAACAGCGTAACACAATAGCAGTTTGGTTTCCACAACATTCAAACTTGTTTAAAATAAATATGTTTTTTATGTTCCAAATTTTAATGTATAAATACAAGGTCGGAATAAACAACACCAGATTTTGGGTAATAATATTAGGATATTTTATATAAAATACAATTTTAAAAATAGTCGGTTGGAATTATACATTGTCTATCCAATAGTTCCAGACTAATTACAGTGTAGTTCATACATAGAGGCGTTTCTAATAGTAATGGTTACGGCAACGACTGTGATAGGTGAATCAGAAGCAATCAAAACACTCCTACATTTAACATTATGATTGATGGCATGGCGAATTCAAGTTGTGTTAAAAACAAGATAACTGTATATGTGTATATTTTTAGAATAAGGAGAATTATAGACATATTTTATTGCAGGTAAAATAATTAATAACTAATATTACAAATACAACATACAAAGGAATGTTTTCTGAATATTATTATTAGATCATATTGTTTAAAAAGGAAAACTTCTATATATATTTTTTAATTTTAATATAGAAGAGCGTACAGGACTCGAAACTGCGACTTCTGGGATACAATCCCGTCGTTCTGACAATTGAGCTACTGTGCCGCCTTGATGGAAATATATTTAATATTTATCTTTTTAATCCTCTTTCTCTGTACTGATTAATAATAATACAATCATATTAGGTTGAATTGAATACAGCTGCATAACCAACAATCGCTAAGACTGTACCTAAGTAGATTACCGACTACGGTATATTGACATGGAATTAACAATATTTCCCGGAAAACGTAAAAAAATTTAAGTATCACAATATAAACTGTAACACAAAATAATGTTTTGCTGTTTCGAGGTAAAAACAATTAATAGAATAAAATTAAGGCTTAATAACTAGATTATTGTTATGAGCATGTTACAAGAACTTAAAAAGTTACTAGATTATCGTTATGAGTATATTATAATTATTATATATAGATTGTATAAGTCTAGTGCAGAGTATTAAAATGAATTGTCACATAATTGTACATTGTACTTGGCTGTGCACGTGTCCATGAGTAATGCTCAGCCCACGCCTACAAAGCTCGATTATAGAGCATTTATAAGGAAAATTGAGGTTTTAGAAACATTTAGAACGTGAGATGGTAACAAACAAGAACTGAGTAAGTATGAGTCCATCAAAAACCTAAATGTGAGCAGAGAGCCAAGTTCAATTTTATGTTTTGGTTGATGATTTCCAAGAATTACATGGGTGCCAGGTTTTATGGTCAGTTCTGAAATGTATTTGTACCAACATAAAATATTTTATGACAACTTAAATATCATTTCTTCCTGTGACTTAGGATAATATATTGAAGCCTAAGATCTGATTTAGCTAATTCTTATATAATATATAAGAATTAGTAAGTAATACCAGGTAGGTACCTTCCTACTTAACAGTCACGGAGGAGTATGTAAGCTAAAATTTCGGAACAATAAAATAAGAACTTATAGTTTTAAAACTGACGACGATAACATAACATAATCTATATATGAAAAATAGCCAAGTCAAATGATTTGACATATATATGTGAAATAGTTTTTGAATTATAAAAGTAGCTTTAAAATAGTTCGTATGTAATATTATTACGCAAGTTAGTTCTGTTAACTTGAACTTGGCTGGCTACCACGTCTAGATATAAGACGCCATCTGTAATATACTTTAAATACATCTAATTAAGTATTCTATATAGTTAGTAAAACGACTAGAACACGACATTCTATATATTATTATGTTAAGGTACTTATGGTTGAACTGTACTAGTAAGACTGGTTACTTACTATGTAAAGTTTACTTTACTATGTCCAGGCTAAGCGAATAACGTTTTATTTAAATCGTTAGTTAAACAATTTGTAAGTTTGTTACAAATTTGTAAGATTGTTTGTTACAATGTATAAAATTATCCGAACTCTTACGAGCTACGGCTGACATGTACATAACGACGGTTCGAGGGCTATTTGGTCTAAGGGACATTTAACGAAATTGATTTGTATACTATATGGAGTTATTAATAAATTTAGAATCAGAAAAAACACTGATTCCAAATATATTATATACAACTCCATATCGCTAAACAATCTTGCTTAAACCAAACAGCCTATAAACGTCGAATTATTCATATAATAATTATTATTGAAGATAAATAATTATTGGTGTACAGGGCAATTACTATGGTACTTATACCTACTTATAATGCTTCAATAAATAATGCAGGCAATTTAAAAATCAAGAGAAGTGATGGTCATCGTTCTCGTTATATAATTGGATCGATTCTATTCTGACTTGTAAGGATTCCATTACGGGTGTTTCTATTTGTTCGTGTTTGGTGCTGAAAATATTTCATTTGATATTTAGTAGGTACATAAAATGTAATATATACTATAGCTGTCACTGTACTGTCGTCTTTATTTTGAATTTAAAAGCATAGATAAAAAATATACCTCGAAATATGTGTTTTCAAGTCATGCCCTATTTATCTAATTAGGGCACTTGATAAGATTAAGATGTCGGTTGGAACCAAATGAAATCAGTAATTATAATCAATATAATTATTGGAAGGATGTATTTAAATAAATATTTTTAGCATCTGTCATTAATATACCTACATAAGAAATTGAAAACATCTCATTTCTAACACACATCTGTTAGCCATTTTGTTAATAAGAAAAACTTAAGTGATTCAAACAAAGAACCGCCATTTATCCACTTGACAGAAACTGCACATATGGTGTGATGCTATGAGAAACACTGGTAGTAATTGTTAGCAGGATATTTCAATTTGTAATTTTAGGTTATATTCTAGAGAAAGTACAAGAACCAACATAATACATATTATTTTTATTTTATATCAGCCTTGAGAGTTTTAGAATTTAAAAAAAACAGTTAAATTTTAAAAATACAATTTACGTGTAGGAAGGTACTTCCGTAATAAAATAATTTCAATTTTTTTTATATTTAAAATAGGAAATTATAATTGTAAATCTTAAAGTTTAATAATATTTGTAAATCTTTATGAATATCAAGAGTAAATAAATAACCACATAGTACTAAACTGTCAAGCGTTGCTACGATGTGGTAGGTATAAGAATTGTAACATAATTACCTACCTACATTATTATATTAGTTCACAAGTTAAATAGATATAAATGTTGGTTGCTTATAGGCATCTACTAGCAGCATTTTATGCTCGGAACACCATAGGAATGTCACGTCATTATTCTAAGAACCGGTTAGATATCAATACGACCAACTACAATAGACGTTTGTAGTTTTTAACCCGAATACCTGGCTAGGACCATTAAAGGATCCATTGTTTTATACAGATTTGTACCTTTTATACTTTTTAAGTCTAAAAGACATTAGAATAATAGGTATGTTAATACGAATATATTTTTATTAAGATTTTTTTTTTCATTTATTAGTTTTACCAACAGCTTACAACATTTTTCTTAAGCAATAAACATTATAATAATAAGTACTAAGATAAAATGAGAAGCTAATTATAGGTAAACACCACATGCCCATGAAAAATTACAATTATCCTAAAAAGGATATTCACATCTAAAAAAGAACGTGAAGTGTTTTCATATTCTCCCATAATTCGACTGTAAAATAATAATGTATATGTAAAAAAGGAGGAAAATATGTAAAAAGGAGGAAGAAAGATATTAAACTATACAAGTTTTCAATACATTGGTATGATGTAAGGTTTCCAGTTAAAAATCCATATCACCAGGGAAGCGCTGACAGGAATTGTATCGATAGTCTAGTCTTAGTAACATTATATTACATAGGCAATAGAGCGAGCAACTATTTACCGCTTGTTAACTAGTGCTTGCGACCTCACTGTTGTGTAATATAGAGGCAATCATGCAGAAAGTTTGCCAAAACTACATAGTACCTACATACTGTATTTGAGCAACATTTGATAAATACTGATGCAAGCAGTCAGCAGTCTTGGCTGTAAGCAGTATCGAATAAACACTGATCGCGTGCTTAAGTAGCAATATGTATCAGACATATTTGGCCCTAAATTTACTACACGTACCATTTATTTATGAGGTTATCAACCGGAATTTTAGATATAAATATTGATTATTGTATTTGGCGTTATTGAGATACAGGGTTCCCACGTTTCACACAGCATCCGGTATTTCTGACTGACGTTTTCGACTGAGTGACTAATATTGTAAATGTAATTGCAAAAAACAGAGCTAAGTTTATATGATTGATATCTAAACCGAAGGTAATTATACAGCAATGCTCATGTACTTGGTGCAAATAAATAACAAGGCCGGCCGCTTCCTACGAGTCTTAGATGATTACATCCCGCAGGTGTTCGTGCATAATATATGTATGTAGGTATTTTTTATGCATGAAATTTATTTAGATCTAGACGATAATTTTATCGTCTATATAACTATATCCATAAAGTTACTAAAATGGTTGTTAAAATAAATAATTTATAATTTCGTAGATATTGCTCATAATGCATTAACTTAAGTGTAAAATTATAGAATTTACCGGTAATTTTTAGTTAAAACCGGTGACCTCATCATGTTATTAAGGTTTGATAAGAGAAATAGAGTTCGTCATAAGTGTTTCGTTCCCATTACAAAATTTAAGCAAGTCGTGCATGAATCTAGTTTGACCGCATATTCTCTGAACACCGCTAGCGCAAAAGCATTTCCATCTGATATATTATCGCGAAAGTGGTTCTCCCGCCACCACGATCAAGCATTCCATAGAGAAATGATCATTAGATACGCAAAAACAATATATGGCCAAGATTATTAATGGTTGCCATCTAATCAGTAATTTCTATTACAAATTCTCTTATAACATAAAATTAGTATAATCAAATTGTAAAGTTGTAACGACTAACAGTCTAAGAGTATTCGGTATGTCTCACCAAACCAAATACAAGACCAACCAATGAAATGCCCGCGAAAACCCGCGTAATTAGACTCAGGTAAACGTCCCCTAGATTGTACTAGTTGGTAGTAAAAAACTGACCTGTCCAGTAGCCTTTTTGTATCGGAGCGTTGCTTCTCGTACGAGGTCCCTGACCAAGAGGTCGCCTGCGCCACAAGGTACCAAAACTCGCACAGAACCAAAACACACCGTCACCTTCATATTGACACTACACACTTTATGATTCACTAAAACGGGTAAGCTCAGCGCTCACCACACACCGCAATATCCTCCAGATACTAACATATTAGTTTGACTAAAAACTAATAGAAGCACAAAACTAAGCACTATCTGACGCACATGGCCAGGGCAGCCCTATGTCGAATTCGTTCACAAAGCACCGTTGAAACAAAAAGGGCAAAACCACAGGTGTCGTCGTGAGTTTTCATAGCGCCGTATAGAGCGGCCGTACGCACTTGATAAAGTTCTTGATTTATTTGTTTGTGTCAATAGTACACAGGTTTTGTAACGGCATTCAACATCGAGCACATTTTGATAAGATTACGCGAAATACGGGCATGGAGCGCGCGATCAGCGACAGCAACGGTCATGACAAACGGTATGAATAAAAATTCGTTTTGAAGTTTTTAGCGGGGTGAGGTAGGGCGCGGCGGGGCTCGACCGGTTACTGCACGGAGCCAATCGGCGGCGGCGTCACGCGGGCAGCTGTGCGCCTGCGCAGAGCCCGCGTGTGGAGGTGGCCGTTCTATCGCGTCATACCTGCTCGCTACCGAACTATATTTTGAATTTCATTCCTATCCTAACTGCTACAAAAATTTAATTAAGGCGTCTTATGTAACGGGCTAACGGATAACATATTTTAAATTCAAGTTTTATTGAGTAATTTAGTATTTAAGTGTATAATAACAAACAAACAAAATACTTTGCAATGAAATAAACAAACTTAACAAATAATGTCTGACACTACCCGCGAATACAATGTTGTATGTTATACAAAATCAATGTAGTCATGCCAACCGTCACTGTTTCATAACAAAAACAAGATGCCTTCTTAGTATATTTAAAAATCCATTAGTGTTTATTCTTAGGTTTCCTTTAAATGGTTTGCAATCTAATTGTATTTTATTTATACTTTCACATTTTTTAAAGGTTTATGACCTTATGTACTGAAGCTCTTTTTACTCACTTGTAGTTCTTACTCGATAATAATATTTTTATACAGCCATACTCTTTTGCCAAAAGGCTGTTTGGAAAGTTCAAAGAAAATAATGACTAATATGATAGGACTTGAATTCTATGAATCCTCTTACTTTAAAGGATGCATCATCGTTGAACGTAATGCAGTAAACGTTTTTTTTACTGTGAATCTAAAATAATTTGATATATATAAATAACTAAACCACAATAATTCAGGCAGAAGAAATATGAATTCTGAAATGTTTCATTACTGTAATATAATTAGGGTTGCCAACTTTTCTTTAATTAAAATAAATACTATTTTAAGCATACCACTGTATTATTAAAAATAACTATAATGAAATATGTATATAGTATTTTAGGGAAATATATTTTTTACTTTATCCATCAAAGTTGTGAATAATTAAAATCTTTACAATTAAACTTAATATTAAAAATATATTTTACCAAATGTTTTATTATTTTTATTAATATCAAAAAGAGGGCCAGTGAACTTAACAGCGAAAAAATTATATTTTTGGTACTACATTGTTTTCTATAATACATATTTAATAAAATATAATGCACAATTGACTAAAATATTATACAGATCGCAACCCTTAATAAAACACACCTTACATAGCGTGTATATGTTATAAGTAATAAAATGACGCAATCCCAACCGTCGCTGAAGCACGCCATAAAGTTCCATGGTGTAGTGTTCAAGGATAAGGACATTAGTATGCGGCATACAGCACTGTGACCACACATCACATTAGAGACATGCTTAAAGCACATTAAATGTTGAACAACCAGCCAGTTAAATAAGGTTCTAGAATAAAATACAACAGTCATTCTTTTGTATTATTAAATAGATATTTTATAAATGTCATTATTATTATTATTTTTTTTGTTTTTCTAATTGCAAAAATAAAATTGTGAAAGTTATTTCTAGACATGAATTATTATAAATTTGGCGTAAGTGATACTTTTCAACAGTAATATATTAATTATTAACCAATGAAAGTGAGATATTAAAAATAACGTTATTAAGAAAAGTATAAATATGATTAATAAAAAACAATTTTCAGGTTATGTAAATCACTTTAATAATGTGTAATTAATATTGCTTAATTGAATTTAAATAAATAAAATACGTAAGTCTTAAATATGCAGCAGTAAAGTATATCTACAGAAAATAATTGTTACATGAGATATTTGGCTAACATTCAAAAACCTGATTTATGTATATTGTAAACTTTACGAGTTGCAATTTACCAATATAGTATTACCTGAAAGACAAAGAGGAAACTGATTTATCCATTTTTTTTTTAAATTTTAATATATCTAATTATTTTAATTTCAATATACATAAATCAGAGAAACAAGAACTTTAATTATTTCAAAATGACCAAATTGCTAAACAATTTGTATATTTAAGGAATTTCTACATTTTTACTTTTCATATCATCAACTACTGATTAAAATTCGAAACTCGTACAATATTTCAAATTCGAGAAATCAAACATTAATAAAAACCAAAAACATGGCGTTTAAGTAAATAAATCAAATAAGCATGTACTCAAAATATTTGGCACTATACTTAAATACATTAAAGAGAAAATTTTACATACTGAGAAGATCAATTGCAAATAAGAGATCCTTTCCAAAAATAAGATATATCTTCACAGCATCACTACCTAATATAGCACTAGACAGGTGGTTAACAATATTTACAAAGATTAACAATTCACTAGATCTCAGAGCACACCTTTCATTATTAAAATAATATGACATGTAAATAAAGATTGTCTTGATAGAATGTTATGAAAGACTTTTTCAATTAATTAAAATATTTTGCAACAGAAATGATATATGAACATGAAAAACGTTATTAATTAAAAATAAATGTCACAAATATAATGAAAATTTTCCTTAAATAAAAAAAAATATCGCAGTAATAAGTACTTTCATCAAGCTCAAATATAATCCAGCAGTAAATGATAATTATTAATCGAAATCTTATATTTGTCATTTTTACACTTACACATAATACCACGAAATTGACACAAAACTTACTATTTATTAAATTATAGAGATTTCACAATAAATTGGAGAATATTCTACAACAAATATTCGATACTGGTTCGACAGTGGTTGTACCTCTTTCAGTAAATTAACTGTTAACACGCATTGCCTCAGAAATTATACGAAAATACATAAAAAAGGTTTTTTTTTTTAATAAGTGATCTAAGTGATCTCACATATATATTTTTTAATAGTAGTTATATATTTATTATACTTATTTAAGGCAAATCACTACATTATTAGTCTATAAAGACTACTTGAAATATTTTGTTATATTCTTAAATAAACAAAAAAATGTTAATAAGATTAAATAAAAAGGGAGAAGTGACTAGATTCGAGAGAAATGATAGTATAAAAATTTTCACTGTAAGAGGTTAGAGTTAAACAAAGGATTCACAATATCTTAGAAAACTACATTAAACTGTGGTAACAATTCAATAGTTATAAATTCAAATGCAAAATTAATACAGTACTTATCAACCGTTCGCTTTCCAATCACACGAACATAGATTCTTCGAGAGACTCCAATAGAATGCAGTCCAGGGGCCAGCCCTTCTCTAAACACCGATGTTAACAGATATTGGTCGGTCATAATGAAATACCTACATTTATCACGAGACAAACAACAAATAATTCTAAATTAGAGCACCTTATAATTGTAGAGATCACCGCACACTCTCGGACGACTCGAGCCGCCATCACATGGCTCCCGACCGTACGACGAACAATATACAGTGATATTATTAGTAAATAGGTACATATTGACAATTTACATACAAGGACACGAGCTTTAAAAAGCCAGGCACGTCAGCGGTCGAATAGCGTACTAATGAACATTTACAAATCGATTGTCGAGTCAGTTGAACCGCTACCGTGTATCTACGTACGAGTGAGAGGTGAGTATTAGTGACGCGCGCTAGACGTCGCTCTCCCCGTCGGTGACGTGCGCCGGCTGGCCGAAGTTCCTGGTGATGGACTCGCTGACGGTGCGGATGTTGGCGAGGTAGCGGTGCGCCGGCTCGTCCGAGTCGTATATGGCGCTGAGGGACTCCAGCGACACCAGCGCCTCGGAGTCCAGCAGCCGAGAGGAGGCCCGAGAGGACACGTCGTCGTCGCGGTCGAAGTAGCAAGAGTTGACATCGCTGAGCGCTGCCTCCGCGTCCGTCAGCCCCGCCTCGTTTAGCATGGACACGTTCTCCAGCGCGGGGTCGTCCGTGGTGTATCCGGTGCTCTCCGGCTGTCCCCCCTCCCCGTCTGCCTCCCCCTCCGAGCACGACGAACTCCACTCCGACTGACTCTCACCGTACAGACCCATTTCTCTATGGTTAGAAGCGGTCACCTATAAGGTAGATGATAGTTTAAGACCGTGTGTAAGCTGTGTGAGTTCTATGAGTAGTGCTGTAGTCGAATTATTAACGCCTTGACATAAAAAGTGAATATCGCCTTACCCGGTTATGTAATCTGTCCTGTATTTCTTTCTCTTTCGTGGATATCGTGTCTGAACTTCTTGCACCTTGAATACTGTAAAATAAATAACACTTTCATTTCGCGACTTTTACATTACATTTCAATATGAATATAATAAAATAAAGCTCTCAATTGAAAGTTCATATAGTTATAGGCCGTGTTCCGGAATACATACCAGTATACTTGCCATGTAAGAGAAAAAATACATATTGTAGTGGTCAAGTAAATAAAGAACAATTTAATTTTCCTCGATGTTATATTTAAAATATATATATATAATATATAAATTTTTAATGAAAATATAATTTCCAAGTCTTTTATTTACTTGACAACTACCATATGTATTTTTTCTCTTACCTGATACTTGACTAATAAAAATAAAGCAAAAAAGATGGCAACTCTAGTTAAAGTTGCGATATTACTCTACATTTGCTGATGTCTCCATAGAGTACTATAAAGTTTTCTCACCAGTACAATATAGCGACACCGGTGCAATATAGCGTCGGTGTCATTAGCACTGGCCAGTATACTGGTATATATTTCGGAACACGTTCAAACTGAAGTCTATGGAGGCAATAATGAAGAAAAAATAGACACAGTATCTTACCCGGAATTCTGTTCCGCGTTGTGAGTGGGCGAGGGCAGTTCCACTATAACGTCAGTGGGCAGTACGCCCGGAAAGTCTGCGGTGGGTTTAAGCGGCGATGCCCGCGTGGGGGGCGGGCGCGGGGCGCGGGTGGGGGCGGGGCGCGGGGCGGCGGGACGCGCCAGCTGCGTGATGGCGGCCAAACCCACCGCGTGCAGGGGACTGCTGTTGTTGTTGTTGTTGCGAAGCTCTATCGAGGAGTTGGGCGTCCTGGAGAATGAGACCTGTGACTTTCTATGCTATGATTAATTTAATTATAGTTCAACTTCGACATTGTGTCATTACCTTAATTCCAGTTTCATTTCTTTTTTTTCCGCTTTGGGTGAATTTAATTTAATGAGATTTTTGTCTTCGAGCAGCCTTCGAATCTCTTTCTCGAACGGTTGCACGCACGCCACGTCCGACGGACTTCTCTTAGTGAAGACTTCCCTGCTATCGTGGTTCAGATGTTTGAGGTTATTCGGACGGCTGCCCGAACTGGAAAACGAACTCGTCCTTTGCGTGAGCCGGTGATTTACGTCCTTCTTATCCGTTTGACTACAACTATCCCTCTTGACGGAAGTTTGAAGCATGTTTATTATACTCCTCTGTAGTTTCTCTTCTTCCTTTTGAAAACTAAAGTTGCCGTCGAGAATTTTTTCATCTAACGATGGCTTCTTATTTAATTTATGTTTTGCGTAAATTTCATTAATAATGTTCGGAGTTGGTTTACTTAATCGGACTGGGGGATAATCGTATGATGGGTTAGTATCATTTCGTTGTGATCTAGTGGGGGGTAACCAAGGAGTCGGTCGAGGTGGGGAAGGCGACGCGTCAGTAGTTCGTGAATAACTTTCATCTGAGGAGCTGAGGCTAGGAGAACGGGTGAGAGAGCTCAACTCATCCGCGGACGAGTGCACTCGGGGACTTCTCGCTAATGGCAGACTCTCACTAGACCTCGGCCTCGGCAGTCTAGTCGGAGGTCTTCTTTTATGAACAGCGGGAGGTCGTGTCTCCTGCGGTCGAGGCCAGGGAGGAACTAACGCTCTCGGAGGCGGCCATCGAGGGTTCCCATTAATACCATGTGGTGGCGGGGGTGGGGGAGTATCTTCGGTCTCCTTATTCCTCCGTCCTTTGCTGCCTTTATGATTGTTGCCGTTGTGGTAGCCGTTCGAAGGTAGTAGCGGTTCGTTTTCACCAGCCACAGAAGCTTCTCTCACAGGAGGGAGTCTCGAAGGTTGCGCTGCCGCTCTTCGGGCCGAGTTTTGTAACATTGCAAGAGGTGTTGCTACACCGCCATAGGCCGTAGGAGGATTTTGTGGTTGACCATTAGAAGGATTATGAGAGTTTCCATTAGAGGGTGCTCTATCCGTTAAAAAGTAAGTGGTCATTTCGCCTTTTCCTTTAACTTTTACTTTGCCTCTGCATACAAATTGGTATGGCATGTCCTTTAATACTTGATAAACCTCCTCAGTAACCTGTGTGTGATTTGGCAGCCCTGTTGAATCCATCCGAGAAGCTACATTAACTGTATTGCCCCATATATCATACTGCGGTTTCCTCGCTCCTATTACACCAGCTACTACGGGTCCCACGTTAATACCTAAAGAATACAAATTAGTAAGGAATCATACAACAATTAATAATGTTTGTACTGTCATATAATACTCACCAACACGAAGCATAAAGTTATTGTATGAGTTGTCATTGATATCTTTTAATTTGTCTCTCATGGCGAATACGAACTCGACCAAGGTAGCCATGTGTTTTCGAGTGCTAGCATCATCAGTCATCTTCTTATCTGGAATCAGACCCACGGCCGCCATATACGTCGACCCAACTGTTTTAATTTTATCTATAGCACTGAAGCGGTCTTCTCCTAATAACTGAAATACAAATAAAAGAAAATTAATAATTTGTAGACATTGGTTTTGGAAACAATGAATTTACTTCAAGTGTTACCTCGTCGAAGTCAGCTATGATCTCATTGAGTAGCCTTAAACATTCCATCCCCTGGTTGTTACCGTCCAGCTCCATGTAGAACTCGTGATAGTTGGTTATGGAAGCGAACACTACCCCCACGCGCTGATACGATTGATGGTACAGGTCCTGAAACATAATTATATATTTTTTTATGTATTGGAACAGTACTTGAGAAGCATTTCATTTGAATAATGTTATGTATGATAAAAAAAATAAGTCAATTGTTAAAAAAAGTGAATTGATATATCCTGTAAGAATGCAATACACAATAAAGTGTCGAATACGTAATTGATTAAAGAACCAATAGAAAAACGGGTTTCCTTATTGCACTAAAAAAAAAGTTCCTTCTGGAATAATTTTGAAATAATTACTCTAATTTAAGAACTCACCATATTAGTTCTAAATTGATTATCCAAGAAATGTGTAGCGACGTGAGCTGGTAGTAAATTAAATAATATTCTTCTATTTGATGCCTGTAACAGAAATAATGAAATTGTTCACATTTCATCTCGTAGAAATATTTTACGGGCTGGTCGGTATCAGCGCTAATAGAAATAACAAAAATACACAGTGGAGTAACCACTGTCGTTCAATTCCTATTGACGACATCAATGCTAATAGAATTAACATTTGTCAAAAATAGAACAAAAAAAAAGCAATGATAACACAAGAGTAGTTCTAACCTGCAGCGCGTCCATCTCCCTCTTCTCGTCTCTGGCCTGCACCTGCCACAGGAAGTCCAGCCTGGCGGTCCACTCCGTCTGTCGCGCGT
Organism: Napeogenes inachia; assembly: GCA_959347355.1. Classification (NCBI taxonomy): domain Eukaryota; kingdom Metazoa; phylum Arthropoda; class Insecta; order Lepidoptera; family Nymphalidae; genus Napeogenes; species Napeogenes inachia. The sequence continues at coordinate 14,997,191 of OY365791.1, read as the reverse complement.
GCAGCAACACGGCCAGCGCCAGCGCCAGCGACCACGCACACGACACGTACGCAGACGATATGGCGCCGGGACTGACAACATACACGATGTCTTATTAACATTATTTAATACAGTATATCATACCTAGGGAGGAAAAATAAGAAATGTCTCAGAACACATGTAATTGTCGACAGAGCTGGAACCGAGGTCGACTAACATGTGATCAGAGGTTTTCTATTTCCCGAGTTGTGTATTTTATTTTTCTGTCCGACAAGTGCGGAAAGCGGCAACTTAGTTTTGCGCAGCGGGACGAAAATTGTCACTTGTCGCCCGGCGGGCAGAAAAGATTTTTTTAGCAAAATGACAGGCCACATGGGAATAATATAAAAGTGTGTCACCCGTTAACAATTGTATATATTTTTATATTTCTTATTTGTTATATAGTTGAATGAATTATTTCTTAACGGTGATTTAAATATTGTTATCCAATTGACAGTTTAGTTTGTTAATGTTTTAAAGGTTTTAATTTCACCATAGTTTATTAAATTTGAATGAATTCGAGAACATATTTTAAATCCACAAAATAACTATAGTTGGAATCGAATTAACATATTTACCCCGTCATAAGATCGTAGCAGTCGAAGAGGTCTTTATGAAATCCTAAAATTACAGCTACATATCCGGCGGTCATGACGGCTAGGAGAATCCCTTTCACCAATATCGGTAGTCTTAGGAACACGGCCACTGCCAGCATGCTGAGGCAACAGCCGAGTGTAATGTATAGGGGTATGGGACACGCCAAGTGGTCGGAGCTACTCCACAACGCGGCCGCGACGTCCCCGGTCGCAGATCTTATCTCGTCCATCGATGTTGTATTCTCAGATATCTTTTTACAGACTTCGATCTCCCGACATGTTATCTGAAAATATTATTATATTGTAATCGGCTATTTGCATGACATTTAAATGCTGATTATTTAATGACTGCTTATTACAGCAATAATAGTAGATTAATATGTTCTAATATAACCATAACTTACGACATTTACTTGTCCAACAGCATAACCAAGAACGATAGTAAAAGTGGTAATAGCATTCCTAAGAGCAAAAGGTCTGGATACATCGCATGGTATGAGTCTCAGTCGTGCTGCAAGAGTCAAGGCGAGTACAGCAGCAGACCACGCAAATGCTGTTACAAACAATAGTAGGAGAATTGTAGTGCGAGGTAGTATAGCGGCTTGGAGAGCTCCAGCGGCAGCTAGGGCACCGAGTGCGGCACTGAGGGACCCTGCCCAGCCACCGTCTGTTGATGCCCGATACTGCAATAAGATGTAGAAATTTTGTTTCGTACTCCCATTAATAATTCCTAGTTTATTTTAAGAAGTTCCGAGATTACCTGAGCTTCCTTATCGCTTCCTTCTTTGAAGCAGAGTGTAAGAAGATGGACATGTGTGGCCTTTTCTCGGTGAACAGAACGCGCGTCGATAGCTTGCGCGAGATATTTGTTAACACGGTTCGTGGGCTGGTGATAAACAGACGAGTGACGTTTTTTCAGAGGCCGCTTGAACTTCTCCGTTACCTTATTCTGCATAAAAATAATAACAGTTCAACACTTCTGCTCTGGATTCGTTAAATATGTTGTTAAGGTAGGTATAGACTGTCGAAGGTAAGTTTTTCGTTAAAGAAGGGTCAGACGTAAGGACCGGATAACACTTAGGGCCCACGACATGCTGACTCCATGCTCCACTTAAAATTGAAACTGACCTTAGAAAATAAAGTTCCAGAATCCGAAGCAGCATTACATTATTAGATAGCAAAGGTAAACCATAGAAACACATCAAGACATTCGAAAATCAGAATCAAGAATTTAAATATGTAGTAATACTTCCAAATATAAAAAGGGCCGATAATTTTAAAAATCCACATTAAGTACACCAATAGAAAAATGTTGAAAGATCATCGTTGGTTATATATTTTTTCTATACTAGAACTATATAATTATATTATAGAATAGTTGTTAGAATGACTCCATGCAGGTAAGGTGTGGGTCATGCCATGCCATGCGTAGGTAGATTACTGGGATAGCGAGTGAAACACATTTCAGTGCGTCCGGTTTTATTCTCAAACAAAATTTAATTAAAACAATATCAAATATAGTTTCACAATTTTGAAAGAAAATAAGTCCCAATAAGAAAAGTGAGTGTAGGTTCTGAGTGCTCGTGTTGTTCTCTACTGTACCCTGATCGATTTAGCGTTAGAAAACTAAAGTGTGTACGACATTCGCAGAGTGCGATCCAAGAACATGAACAAATTGCCTATCACTTTTAGGATATTTCGTGTCACCTGGTGAATGGTGGTAAACAACACATGTACAACACTTTTATCGGCGCTTACTGTTTCAGCGGGTAATTGTTGTGAACTTAATGTCCAAGAGCGGAACATCTGAAAAATAATGAGCAGTTCCATGTTAGTAGTTGGAACTATTGTTTGTAACCTGTAATATATTTATTCGATACCATTTAAATTTAACATTATTATCTTAGAACATCTCATCACCAACAACTATGAGTAAAACCTGAGCTCTAAAAGTATTAGAATATCCGGTAGATGGAGACTGAAAAATCCAACCACCTATTGATGAATTGTTACATAGTGTAATTTATTTATATAATAATAATGATTTTATATAATAGATAAGAGTATGTATAAATTAGTGCAACGCAAAAAATCTTAAAACCCTCCCAAATTATTTTAAAGTTGTAAGAAAGCTCCTAAAATTCATAAAAAGCGGCAGATTTAGTTCCAAAATCACACTCAAAAACCATACTAACTACTAGAAAATATTAAGCGAGGTTATCTCCGCAAATATAAAATGCATTGAATGAATGCATTTTATAAACAATGTTTTTTCAGCTCATACAAGAAAAGTGTCACTGTAATATGGCTTCGTTTTAGAATTGAACTAAATGTAAGAAACCATATTCCTTTCCGCTCCATAATAGCATTGATATTTATCGTTTGTTTATGAACCGACAATGTCGTGCTTAAGGAAGGGATACACTGAGCTGAATTTATCGTATCTAGTATAATTATAATAGTTTACAATTCACTTAAAAGAATATCCCAACAGGCAAGGCGTTCACCGAGATTCAAAGTTCGCGAGATCGAGTCTGAGCATGAAAAATAAATATTAGGTATCAAAAAAGCTTGCGTATCGAGAAATATGAACGCTGGTTATACGGAGGCCGATCCTGTGCGCCGGGGTCAGATCAGTATAGCCAGCGGTGCGCGGTTAAGAGATACTAGCATGTAGTGATAGTCGGCGTGGACCGTTGCGTGTGTGCGGAGGGCGTGGTGCTGCATGACGGCGTCGAAGGTGTGGTGGTGCGGGGCGGCGGCGGGGGCGGGGCCGGCGGGGGCGGGGCCGGCGGGGGGCGGGGGCGGTGCGCTCACGTTCTCGCCGCGCAGCGCCGCCAGCCGCAGCGCCTCCGCCGAGCCCGGCTCCGCGTGCAGAGCGCGCCGCAGGTCCAGCACCTGCCACACGTCCCACATACGTAGCTCGCTCGCTAGTTGCGTGTACACTGTATGCCTATCTGACCTGTCGGTGCGTGCGTGTCACTTGTATCCGCGTACTCGCTAGTCGGTTACTCTGTTGCTACTGCACAGGCGACCGATATTGCACGTTATGGGGTTACTAAAGCTTTACTGGTAGGCGTTAAGGGACATTTAGCTTCACTGTGCCGTGAGAGTGTGCTGTCGGAGGACTCGACGGGCTACGATGAAGCTATTGATCCGTATTGTTCGACCGGATATATCTTAGACACCACCTTATGATGGGAGTGGTATGAGGGATATTTCAAATGATGATTATTTTACTAATATTACTTAGTACCACAACAAAGGTTAAATAACGACATCGAGGCAACAAGTTTAAGTTTATAATACAATATAAAACAAAGGAAGGATATACGATAATATAATATGTATACTAAAAACATCATTGAATTCGATTACAATAGAAACAGACTTACCTTAGAAGAATCGCCAAAAAGTAACTATTACACTTGATTTTAACAACTGGACTGCAAAAAATTCGAGGACATCGTACTCGTACTGTAAGCCATGTCCAGATAGGATTCGAAACGAATTATCAAACGTTAACGTGCAAAAAGACACTTAAAATAAGATAGATAGATACTCGTAATATAAAATATAAAAATATTGTTGAATTTGAATTGTGTTTGAAGAATACCTTCCTAGCAGCGTTTGCCTTAAGCTCCTGCGGCGATGCGGCCATGTTTGAAAATGGAACATCGACGTTGAATTTAATCGAGTGTAACAGTTGGACCACCACGTTGGATACATTTTTAAAAGACAGTTTGCGGCGCGACCCTGATCCCAAACCGACTCCCGCTGACAAGCACATCTGAAAAAGGCAACGAATCAGGAATGAAATTCGTTTCAAGTGATTATATTATAAGTAACAATGAAAACACACTTTTCTTCGTCTGGGTGGAGGGATAATGAAATATGTCTGTATGGAATGATCTCGTAAATAGGCGTTCCGACTGGCTCCGTGACCCGGCTCTACTTCGTAAGCACCTCCGAGGCATTCCAGCGTAGCTTGTGTTATGTGCACGCGACTGGAATATTGAAGCGTATTGTATCATATAATATAATTAGTAGTTTTAATTTTATATTTCATTAAGAAAAATCTTTTAAGTTACTTACCCTGGTTCTCCTCCAGCCTCCATGTTGTTAGCGAGTGTGACGTCATTAGACCAGACATCGTACTGCCACTTGCGAAGACCCAGAACCCCACATAACACTCGTCCAGTGTGAATACCAACGCGCATGTTCAATTGTACATCCGTCGCTTCCACCACAGACCTGAGAACAAAACACACCTGTTAAAGATATTTTATAACTTTAGTATAAGTATTGGATTATATTTGACTTAAAATATCTTTAGATGTTGTTTCAAAACTGGAACAAAGAGAAGATCAATAACTTGAAAGACAGAGACAATAATGGAACTGAAGAAAATGATTCATCTGATCTTGGTCAAACCAAAGGTCGTATGAACTTAAAGTAATCTAATTACTGCAAGTTCGTAAAAGTACCAGCAGAAATATCGGCGGTCCTCATACCAATTAGGGAGAGAATTCTAAAAATGTTCATGAACTCCAACGAACCATGTCACTAACGATGATCGACTATGATAGATTAAGAGACCTCTAAATGGCATTACCTACATCTATATATAATAACTCATATTTGAGAGATGGATAGGCGTGGTTACTATGCTCTTATAGAATTTACTTTTTTTTGTTATATGTTATATAATGTATTTTCTTTCTCCTACAATCACATAAATACATATTTTATATGAGAAACCAAATTATGGATAAGCCATAAGATATTATTAACAAAAAAAATAGTAGCCAAAGTTTATAGTGAATGTACAAACTTAAGCTTACAGACAACTCTATTGAAGCGCTCTATTTTATACGTTTCCCGATCCATAAAATATCTTAAATAATGATGTACCATTTGGTGCACTTGGGTGTATAAAAGCAATATAAACTATGTGAAACTTTATTTTAGATACGGTATTTTCTTATTTACCAGCTTTTATGATTGCGTAGGAGTGTTCGAAGCTTTTTAAATATCTTAACAATCTTGGGTCATTAAATTAGTTTTATCATTTCTCAGCCTCATAAATGACATGTTGAATATATTTACGACTGTTTGAGAATGTGCTCTATTAAATACATTTAGTAATTCCCGACACCATAAAATGTTTACTTTTACTAAACTTGCTCTACTGGCTCCTGACGTGTTAATAAGTGACTCCAAGACTTTTTCTTTAATGGTGTTAAAATTTATGAAAATGTACTTCAAATCATTCAAAAGTATAAAAAGAAAGTATTTATTATGAATTATAAATTAGTGTGTAATTAAGTGTTGCCAAACACTAATCATTTTGGATTGCTAAGATATAAAAAAAATAAGACCATGTTTCGACGGAAAACTTAAAAAGTTATCTGCGTATTTAGATCTACGAACCTATGGTGAGCAAATCAGTACCTACCAACACAAACCAACATTCGGTCAAACAGTTTGGCAAAAGAAAAATGATCAACAAAGTGACACCCGATTAATTTTGTGTTACAAAAATATGCAGGTACTTAAAAAGGATGTCAATTCAAAACCGTAAGTAATTAATATAATGTAAGAGTTTTCACGATCAAAGAATAGAAATATAAATGAATATTTCGTAATACTTTACTAGCAAAGAAAAAAATTTAACACTCGTTATAACAATGTCGCAGCTTTAACTGCAAACCGTCGCAGTTTAAATGAAATGTGGCGTAAATTATAAAAGAAATTGTGATTTATAAAAACTCATATTTCTTCATTATTCAGCTTTGTTGTTTGGAACATAAATTACGAAAACAATTTTGATTTTAAGGAGCCAAAATAACATAAATATACGAAAATATTATTATAAATTGTTGACTGTTTGTTCACAAGAATTTAAAATATAAAGTATATATATAATAAATAAATATGTTTCCCTTTTTAAAAATAATAATGGTAATCAAAAATTTAAAGTATTACTGAGGGGCGTTGGCGAGGTAAGGTGTTAATAGGACTAGCTGGACAAATTAAATTATTACGTAATTCGCACCCTTTAATTAATTGTAAAAATAAAGAAGATTTTAAAACGTATACCTCAATAATTTATTAAAAAATCACTATATTAATTTATTTGTTATAAAAAAAGAGCAATTGCAACACTTGGTATATTATTAGGTAGCTCAGTTGATTGTAAGTCCTTTGATCGGAAGATCAGACAACTTCAAAGATTTATATCTTATATAAACATCAGACATATCAACTCATAGTAAAACCATTCAATAACTACTCTGTTTCCTCTATTATCTTTATTCAATATGTAAATTAACGAAATCAAAACTTCTTCCTTTACGAAGGAAATCTATTTACTGAATTAAAGTTTTCCTTTTTTTTTTCACATGACAAGCGATGTATATGTTTTTGCAACAAATCATTGGGCAAGGTTAATTACTTCTAATTCCTATTTCAGGAAAACTTTTGTAACAGAAGCAATATAGAAATCAAAATTATTACATATATTGAATTAAAGGAACCTGACTTTTTGGTAAATTGTTCAAGATTTTGAACAGTGCAGCGTTACGAAAAGCATTCAAGTTACTGTTAGGATATTAATTTGATAATCTAATGGTTCACTCGTAACGGTATTCAGAGGTCAAGTAACAGTTACATAGAAACAATTTTATTATTGCAATTTTAACTATTTTATTATTGCAAATCCCAAGATTAAATGTAGGATCACATAAAGAACTCCTGAAACCTCTTCAATCGTAGAGAAACTACACGCATATTAGAAACTCTAGTTTATCATACTTGTAGTTTAAAGAGTGCTTTTCCCAGTTTTTGAAAAACCATTTTATATCGAATTAAAATTTGTATAGTGTAATTATAGCAATAAATGTAATAGTTGCAATTATCGTGACGATAATGACGAATATTTATATTTAACAGATGGTATTCACATTAACAGTTAATTATTTAATTTTATTTTTTATTTATCAATTAACTATTATTCAGAAATAATTATTAACTAATATAAAAGTAATAATTAACTTTTATAATTTATTTAAAAGCTTTTATGTATATAGATTTCAATTCTTTGCAATATTAAAGCTCTAAGTGGCACATACAAGATATTTAATATATATAAAAAATGAAAAGAAAATGTCTTTAAAATCTCTTTACTACGCCATAAGAAGATATTAAACCAAACTTCACAAAGACTAAAATACCAACCATTAAGTCGTAAGTTTCACCAAGTATATAAAGTTCAGATTTCCTCGGAAAATAATCCTAGCGGCTTCCTTATGAGACAGGATTTTATTACGTAAAAGAAAATACTTGCAAAGATATAGCTATTATAGTTTCAATTTTAATAAATCTCTCAGAGTGCTTTCTGCTTAGTTTTAAGTTTCATTAGAGTGGTAAGATTTTTCTTGAAAGAACTAAGAAATACTTACAAAGTCATTTTAGATGTGTAAACAATTTTCGTTTAAAGATAATAGGACTCTTATTAAAAAAAAACATTAGTAATTCTGTTTGAAAATAGCTATAAACATATATAGCTTATATATATGTTAAGCTTTATGAAAAGGAGAACAATACTGGCAAGGATTAGAACCCGCGAACACTGGGAAACCGTCCAGTCGCCTTACCAACTGAACTACCATGTCGCCCTCTTTGATGACACGATGATAGAACGATTAACGAGCAGATCACTCTGAGGTCATGAGTGGGTTTAAAAAATTTAATTATCGTTGGAAATATATAAAAATATAGTTAGAAGAAAAAAAGGGTCCGCAATGATTTTGTCAACGAATACGTGACACGAGCCAATAAGAGAGCTCACAGCTCTACAACACAACATTACAATAGTTGGCGTGAAAATAATATATCTGGACATTACACTTATAATATTAATAATTTAATAAATGGTGTGAGTTGATGTTTGATTAAACAAAGTTATGAAATAAAAATGTTGTTACATAAATATTATTTGTTAAAAACCCATAGTCCGTGTAGAGTTTTCACTTTGCGTGCGTTTTAACTTTTTGGTTTTCACTACCGACTACTATTAATAATTATCGATCTACAATCCGAGATTGAAATCGACCTTAGATATGGCTTCCTACAAATGCAATCCACATGGCCCCGCTTATCAACTCAAGAAAAGGAATGTCATATCGTTAAAAGCAAAAATGTTATTATTATCTAAGAATCTATTCCGTTATACTTTAAGATATATATATTCACACACAGTAGACACACACGCAGAACGAAGAAAATATTATACATAATAAGATAAAAGAGGTATTCTTTAGTAATTTTTGTTTATTTTAATAGCATTTAGATGACCTGACAAAAATTGACGCGAACAAGCGTAATAAACCGCCACGAAAATAAAAATTACAAGACACATGACATGTTGAAGGCCGGTGATATACACATATAATAGAACACTTTTAAAAATACGTAAATACATTGGCACTACAATATAGAACACAAATATGTATAACTTAGCACCGTTATAATATACACAATCATTATATTATTTATTTATGCAAATATTAAATAATCATATTTGAAGTAAAACTTCAAAATATATGCAATAAATAATTAAATTACGTAGGATAACCAAACTACTCCGCTTTACTATGACTGCAAAAGCCTTCAAATTCAATTGTCATTCGACATTTTGAACAACACTTAATTAATCGACCAATAAATACTTGTTATAAAAATAGAAGCTAGAAACATTTACTTACTATATATGACATTTTTTTTTGTTATATTATAGATAATATTTTGTTCTGTTCTGTTTGTTATGATCTGCTGGTGTAGTGGTTGGCTAGCTTGACTGATAAACAAACTTCTTTTTTGTTGTGATCCTAATATTGTTGTCTCGAGTCTGATTGTACCTTGTGTCCGTTATTAATGTTTATAAACCTAAAGACACAGGGATAATATAATCCCTAATGCGAGAGTTGTTTGTTTAGAAAAAAAAAATACTCATAGGAATTCTGATAATATAAATCGTATATTAAATAAACGAACACAGATAAGTTAAATAAATAACTACGAGTCTTAATCGTTTCCAGCAAATAATCCATGATAGAAGGCACACAAAGACGTCTATTTTAAAAGTAGGGCAAGTCCTGACGGCTTAATAGATACGCTCTGAGAGCAGCTAAGTGTTAATAATGAAATTAATTCAACCCGTACCAATATACATATTAGAAAACTAAAAATATCATAGTTTGCGTACTTATCTATATACATTATTCTTTATCCTTTAGGTATTAATCTCTGTGAAGTTAGATACAGTTGGATTAACAATAATTCTAATTTATTCATTTGTACCAATACTAACAAATTAATTATTCTATTTTGACAAGTTTGTTTGACCCATTCTGTGTTCTGCCTAAACAAACATGAGCCAGTCGAATTTAGTTTACAATTTATATACAGTTAATATTAATATTAACCTGGATTAAGTGTAAACTGTGGATAAATAAGATAAAGAACTTGATACCATATTTCTTTAAACTATGATAATAGATACTTATTATTATGTATAGCACTGATAACGTATGTAGGTTCCCTTCAAACGGGGCGATTGTTTGTTTTGATTTGGATTAAGTGTCTTGGCTGGGAAGTCTAGACGACTGTCGCAATACTAATATACAAGTCACCAGCAATGCTAAGTATTTGTAACTGGTTAACATTTAAATGTGTATTTAAAAGTATTATTTTGTCCTTTGCGTTGCGTCTTCTAGGAAAGGCCTTGCATATACCAACGCAAGATAAATATCATTTTTGCAATTGTAAAATATACATCATATGTTTGAATAAACTGATCACGCGGGATATACAAGTTATAATGTCATTAATAATTAATAGAGGGCGGCACTAGTATCTATACAAATATACATAATAGGAAGCATGAATTAAAAAAAATATAAGATTTATGAAATAAAACATAAGATATAAGAAAATATGAATAAAACTAACAGACAAAAAAAAATACATAACAATCGAAGAAAATAAAAATCAAGGGTAATATAAATAAATTCTTATTAAACTTAAACAAATTTCATAAAAAAAAGTTAAGTAATAAATGTTCCAGAGTGTGATAAATAGCATTTATATTCACATCCAAAAGATTAAACTGGAGAAAGAAAATAAACACAAGAGCAATGAATAAAAAACATGTCCAAAAACATACAATTAAGTGTGTACGTGTGTGTGTGAAGAAATACACAATTACAATTACTCGTAAATGTAGTCGGCGTCAGTACTTTTATTGGTTGTGTTATCCTCACAAAATGCCATTTAGTATTTATAGGTTGCTGTAATCTACAAATTCTTGTTATAATATTGATTTATGGCTGTAAATTGTATTTGCAGAACTATAATTATATACATGTTACGTACATACATACTAGCTGTTGCCACGACTTTGCTTGCACTTTTTTTTTATTGTTTGCACTTGCGCTACCATCACATAATTTTCATAATTCTATACATTTCTAATTGTGTCGTAAATATAGGATGTGATTATTATGTAATAATAACCTTGATACTTGATTCGTCAAGAACCCTATTATTATTCGTCATGAACACTATTATTGTCCTATTTCTCTAAACAGTGATTCGAGAAAGTTAATACATATAATGTTTATAGTTACATCAGTCAACACCACAGACAGACATGTAGAAGGGTACGAATAGAACCCTAACAAGCTGTAGATAAATGTTGTTAGAACACAGTGCAGCTGTTCCGACTGCAATACGCCTCGCTTGTGTGGATCGTATTTTGGACTACGATATCAATGTATTTTTAAGATAGAAAAATTAAGGATCATCAAGTATATTAAATGATTTTTTTCTTATTTAGAATTTAAATATCTTTATTCAAGTACGCACTTAAACACACTTATGTCAATTAATACATTAAAAACGTCAGTCCGTGAGCAAGCTACCATCAGCTCGGAATGCTGTCCTACTAAGAAGTGGCCAAAATATCAACAGCTCTTTTTTTTATTATAATAATACGTAAAGATAAATTCAAAAAGTAATAAAGACACATTGTATATTCATTAATTAATATATAAATTGCTTTATAGTAATACTCTTAAGTAATTATTTTTTTGTAAACATTTACATTACCTGATTTTATTTACAAAAATATCCGTTGGATATTATACATTTAAGAAGTATATATCTTTTTTGTAATTTCGAACAGGTTTGCTTTTAAAGTAATTAAGTAACATAAACGTGTATTTTTAAGAACTTTAAATCTAATATTTTAACAAGACTGCCGCGTGGGTACTGTATGTTATCGAGTTACTACGTCGTACTTATTGCATGAAATTTCTACGGCCATTGGCATTTAAAGAATAATACATTTTAAATAATATTACTACTATAATATTATTTATACAATTTTAAATAAAAATATATAGCAAACAAATATGTTAGAGATAGCATTAAAACCTTATTGAAAAAAATAAGTCATGATGACTTATATTGTACTTCCGCTATATTCAAAATTTGGTTATAGTATTTTTTTTTGGCGGTAAATACATTTGATACACCTATTATATTAGTTTAGAGATGTACACTAATGAGGACTAAAGTTTAAAGATTAACTTGATCAAAGAAAACACATACTTTTATATTCTTCCAATTATATTTAATTCTTATCCTCTTCTATTCTTTTGTATTCAGCCTTTTTATATTATTATAAGCATAATATCCAATATGTATAAGAAATTTTAAAAGTTATTTACACAGTTAAGAAACTAAGTTAAGTTAAGAAACCAATTATTTTTTTAATATAAAGAAAGAAAAGTTCATCCTGTTCCGAAGTAAAAAAAATATCCTTTTCAAGGGTTCAAGTTCCAGCCCGTGTTGATGAATTTTTCATACAATATTATTACAAAGAAACATAAGCTTTACTTGTACAAACAAGTAGCATGTTAAATAAAACAAAACATGATATCTTTTTATAATGTTTTTATAATGTGTAATAAAATCTAAGATATGATATAATTTAATAAACAGAAACTTTAAATGTTAATAAAACTTCCATTACTGACGAGTAAAGTTATAAGGTTAATAAGCTATACCTCGACTAAGTTCAACTTTCTTGGAAGGAAACTAGAAAATTAATTATTTTGATATGACGATGAGGAGGCGCCAACTTCTGTGTACATAAAACCTATATATAGCTAATCTATATATAGTACAGATCAGTTTTAGTATCAAATATATACATCAGTTTTTATATTACTTTAGGTTATAAAAAAACCTTTTTTAATTAAAAACGAGCATAAATATATCACCTTTACGAACTGCGAGGAACATTTTAGTGAAAGGTCAAATAAATTATATCTAATGTCCAGTGATGCAACATTGACTTGAAAATAAAAAGACTATAATTTTTAATATTTTAAATTAATATATAATATAGAATGACAATTATATTTGCAAAAATAGTATCGCTGTACTACGGTGCAGTAGCTCAATTAGTAGAACGACGGGACGGTTTCTCAGAGATGGAGAGTTCGATTTTTTGTCCATAGCGGATTATTTTTTATTCTATATTGATATAAAGCTTAACATGGCTATTCATGTTTTAATCGAATTATGTTCTGTTCGGTCAGTACGTACCTACATACTCAATATACTGTTATTGTCAAATAGTATCTTAACGAATGGTATGTTTATTACAAGTGTTGTTTGTTTAACAGTTACTTAGAGCGATAGTAAAGACCCCTGACCTTGATATGGACCACCCCGTGTACTGACAAAGAAGCTTAACAGCGCTGCCTTCACAAGTGCTGATAAGTTGATATCGGGACACGCACCGCCGCTCACCAACTGACTTTTAATAGTATGTTCTGACTCTAGATACGAAGATAAATTGTAAGTATATGTAATAACTAATTTAGTAACAAGAACCATTAGTTCAACTTCCTCATAACGAGGTCATGTAACCCCTAAAGTCCAGATTCGGAGTATCGTTTATGTGCGCATAAAAATTTAAGGGTAGGATATTTGGTCGTGGAGCGTCCAAGTTTAATGAAAAATGTGTCTACCTTTGAAGTTAGTCATTTCTAATACAAACAGAAAGAATATTTAATAGAGTACAGTTTTTGCCGAATGTATAAATAGATATTTTATAATTTGATGATTTTCTTTACAACTCATGTTCGGAAATTGACAAAATTAAATATGTCCCATATTTATGTTTTTAATTGTCAAGATAACATCTTCCCAATAAAAAAAACTCCAAATGATACCCCGTATTCTTACACAAAATGGCGGCTAATAAGCTTAAATTTAACCAGTCGTCTGCCATAACCCGGACGTAAGCCTGCAATCCATTCGTCCAGTGACCTACAAAGCTGAACCTCTTTATTATTAACAGGACGAGGGACGGTACATTTTCCTCCCTAGAGATGCAAACGGTATGTAAATACTTTATTATTTCCTATTATTTTTAAACCTACTAATTTCTTATTATTATTTTTTTATAAGTCCCTTGGAAGATACTATTGTATTTTGAGAGACGTGAAACAATACGTACTGTGAGAGTGAATATTACAATGTTTTTTCATGATATAATAAATGACCACGGCTCAGTGATCAAGAGTTCAATGGAGTGTAAAATAGGTCAAGCAGAAAATATATTGTTCGTATATAAAACATAATATTAAAAAATATTTATTTACAAAGCTTCATTGTATACACACGTAGTATATATTTAAATGATTATATTTAATATCCTAATATAAATGTATAAAGTTGATATTAACACTTCAATAACTCAGTGCTAAGATGTTATCTCCATTCATTGACGGGGAGATGTGACAAATGGACGCGGGGCAGCTATCATGAGATATGTGTACGTCAAATATATTATCTGGCAACGTTACTATGAATATTTTCATCAAAATTTTAAAGAAACAATCATTAATATCATGTTATTTACCAAATACATTTAATGTATGCTCATTAATTGTTTTAATATATTAACATATACTGTAGCTACGATACATGTAACCGATTAAAATAAACTGTTCAACGAATATTAACATAAATCAATGTTACGATTTTATCTCAAGTGGAAAACGTTTGTGACGGATAAAAGTGACCAGTTAGGGTGTGGACACACCGACGTAAATTTTTATAATGTTGATATTTTATATTATTATAAATAAAAAGCTATTGTATAATTTGGAACTACAGAGCTGATGTTTTTTATATCGTATAAAATGTACTAAGATGTAAAATTATTATTAAATTATAAATTTTTTCATAGATAATAATAACAAAGAAAGCCTTGTATTCGGTCTGACAGAACTTAAATAATTAATATCACTCAACGTAATATTGTTCTGGAGGTATGTGAAGTATTTTACGGTGAGTAAACATACATGTGTGGGTGAGTGTGTGGTGTACCCTAAAGTCATTACGTCAACTGTCACCCTCGACAAGAGTAGCGAACTCGAGAGAATAACATTTTCTTACATAATTCACTCGACCGACTACATTGACATTGATATACTTACTGGAATAGAATTTAAAATACTCGTACCGAACTATGTAACATTTTATTTAGTATACTACATTTTAAATATATGGAGAAGATTGTGATAAATATTTTTTGTATATTTAAGGTTTGCTTACATTTTTATTTGAGATAAGCTGTGCCTGCGACTTCGTACGCGTAGATTTCGATTTTGATAAAACGTACTCTTTCTACTTACCAATGTATGTAAAACTATAAACCTTCAAACTGGTAAGCAGCAATGGTACGACAATAAGAGATTATTAACTTCTTTATTTGTTTACCGCTTGTTAAAAAAAAAAAACAAAATATAAAGTTAATTCCATGACAATATATTCCCGAAAACTGCATCGAAATCGATTAATCCGTTTCTGAGATTAGCGTGCACAAACATACAGACGAACAGACAAAATGAAAAAACATTGTTTTGGGTTCTCTTGCGCTTATAAAGAGAGGGGGGGGGGGCTATGATGTTTTTGTTTTAATATTTTTCATGTACATAAATGGATCAGACCCAATTTTATTATGTGTATAGAAAGAAGATTATGCATTTTATTTAGAAAAAAAAAATTAAATTGGATTGGAACCTGCATAACACAATAAAGAATAAGCCATATAATATAGATGGTATAAACGGAAAACAAAATATCTTATAATTTATGCAATACCATGATATATTTTATTAAAATAGAAATAATATAAAAACTAACTGCTACTTATCTTACCGGGGAAACAAAGCAGTATATTAATACATTAATACTTCTTATAATACAAGAAAACAAAAAGATATATACGATTTTACGCAATATTTTTGCAGTTTTGTACAATTAATAACCCCTCGAAAAAACAAATTACCTTCAAAAGTTTACCAAAACAACAGTAGGTAGGGCACGTAATGACACAAACATTATTAAAGGGGAATGCTTTTATCTATTGAGTATTAAATATACAAAGGAATATTAAAACTGTTCTATAATACGAATAGAATTTTCCAGAAAATGACCTCCGAAAAAGGATGATATGGGATAATCTCCGGTTAATACTTAAAATAACAAGCTTTGAAGAAAATCATTGAAGCCAAGTAAATGTTCAGGATGCCTTTAAGGATAAATAAAAGATAAACTTTCATATTTCATAGGAAGAAGGAACTTTGAACAAAAACTTATAAATAAATTATTGAAAATATAAGGGCGCGTTATATGTGCTTTGAATTCAAATTGAATAATATTTAATACATATATAACATATTATGATTGTTGTTTGTTTGTGCCAAACACAAGTGACTTTTATGTTACTGTAAATCATTCTCTTTATTGGCCTGTAATTTCAGCTCACCGACTTTACATAAACGATACTTAGGAGTTATAATCTATAAAACAAACATACTAAACTTTTATATACACAGATACAATAAAATATTATGCCCTGTATTATTGTACTATTATTTATAAAATATAAAAATTATGATAATACTTATTATTTTTTTACTTAAAAACTCCTTGACGTCGCAGGTATAAGTCCTGCTCTTGTTTATAAATTGGTTTATTCTCGTTATATTGATATAAAAAAGATAGCAGAATGTGGCCAATTAAAAACATTCCAATTTCAAAAGATCCAATAACATTCAAAGGCCTTTCAAATTATTATTATGTTGGTACTTACGCGATGGCATCGATCATGTCCAGTCCCATCTCCACAGTACACCGTGCGTGGTCAGAGCGGGGCTCCGGCAGTCCTGACACGCAGTAGTAGCAATCACCCAGGATCTTGATGCGGAGGCAGTGGTTATCCTGCTCGGTGATTGGTCGATAGAAGATTAGAAAAAAAAACCATTTGATGAATTTATTAGTTTATACAAGTACCTACTGTATAAAAAAATATATACATATTTATGTATTTGTGAGATAAATAGCCGACATCTTAATTTAGTATCGTAGTAATTTAAACAGTATTAATAGTGGCGGCGTCACAGAAATAATTTCGTTCAACTAAATTAGTATAACCTTCGTCCATTGCGTGCAGCAACAGGTGCTTTTATTTTAAGTTTGTTTACGTGTGATGTAATGTATTAATAAAATAATTGGATAAGGTTTTATGTTTTTGTCATTAACAACTAATATAAACGTTTTTACAAATAAACTCAGCCTTTGAAGAAAATTAACTCCTGAAAGTTCCAGCTATTTCCGGCCTAACCTTAATTGAGTATGACGTGGTCAAAAGTTGGTAATTCTTACATTAGCCAGCTGATCGAATCTGCCGAACAATTCATTGAGGAGGCGCACCAACTCCTGAGCACTGCACTGGGACGCCAGCACCGTGAAACCCACGATATCAGCAAACAGGATACTACAAGAATTATTAGATATATTAGATTTTTTTTACAAAATGTATAATTGGTTTAATCTTATAAGTAACAATTTTATTACATTATTACAAATTACATTACAAGTTAGTGTTCCTAGTTTAATTAAGTTTACAACAAAAAATACAGTTAAATGTAAATCCAATGAATTATTAAAAAAACACGTTGCTATTTAAATGACATCAATAAATATTACAAAAGCCGATTAAGTTGTATGACAACACAACTTCGTTGATCGACAACCTTATAAGCCCACTATTGTCAACCTTACAAAAAACATTCATCATTTTGGACATGAAAAGAAAATTCCTTTTAACGTAACATTTCATAATGCAATTAGTTTAATAATGTATAGCCGAGATCATACTTGGCTCTGAGATTGGATTTTAAACTTCTCTGAATATTTGAATTTTGAACTCGTAATGCAGAACTATTTTTGACGGATGCAACTCTGGTGTACCCTTTAAATGTTTAAATACACATATTTATGAGAGTGATAGAAGGAGAGTGAGAGGAAGAGACAGAGATGTGAGAGGGAGAGATAGGAATGTTCGAGAGGGGGAAAGGGTAAGTAAGGAAGAGATACCGGGGAGAGGGAGAGTAATGGAGATAGAGAGGATAGAAAAGGAGAAGGAACAAATGTATTAAAATATCATATTTTTTAAGAAATAAACAAATATTTACTTAGTTTGTAATATGTTTTTCATTTGCACATTATTTACGGAGTAGTTTAGAACAATGTGTATAAATTGGTTGGAGTCGATTGTATTGAAACCATACAATGGTCCCTAGTAGTAATGTAATCATCTATACTCGTTACAGCGCTATGATTTCATTAATTAAAACAGATTTGATAATATAGGTACTTATATCATATTGGAAATAACTTTTTTGTTTTCATACTAATTTTTAGAAATTAATAGTTTAATATGGTTTGTATTTTATGAAATTATAATTTTTATTGCTTTTTTATTCATATATTATTGTATTATTTAAATACATTGAAAAAATATATTTATATCTCTATAGCACAAAGTATCGCAAAATATCATTTATTTTACAAAATAATTTCACTCCTGAATAATACATTTTTTTTACATAACTCCTGAACATTTTTTTTTACATTATTAAATTAAATTACATATTTAGATAATTATGAAATTATGAAATGGTTTCACAATTAAATTCAGTAAATAATTATTACTAGACTACTATGGACTTACTACTTACTATAGACAAACTTTTATAAAAAAAAATTCTATTTACAATATTCGTAAATCAAACGACTATAAATAAGTCCATGTATTTATAATTTTGAAAAGGTTTCGTAAGTGTAAATTATTAAAACTTATGACAGTAAAATGATTTCTTTACGTTTAATTTTATCTTTTTTCTGAAAGGTCCGTATTATAATGACATTGCCTCCAGCTTTATAATGAAAGTGCACTCAGGTGTTCGGTTGATGTTAATTTTTTTTTCCATATACATACATAATTCGTATACAACTTTTGTATCATTAAGGTGATTAAAATCATGTGTATTTAATAAAAGAAATATTCTATATATATTTCTATAAAATATATAAATGTACACAATTGGAAAGATAAACTTAACTATTTTCCTTATCAAAATTGTTCATTTATTTGGGAGTTTATTTGAGACCTGGAACACTAATGAATAATGTAAAATGCTATCCGTGCTCCGTTGAGATCTTAAGATACCTAAAGGTAATGAGTTTTGTATGCATCCCAAGTTTCATGCCCGAAAACTAGGAAAATCTTGGAGGTCAATGCCTTAGAGGATAAAGAATAGGATCGAACAGACGATTACGATTATATCAAATCTGAGTTAGATACATGTGGCTATGATATCCCTCACTATGATATAGTCTTCTAGTAAAAAAACACTTACTACCGTCTTTCCAACCACTTTTTTTTTTAATTGGACAGCTATAGTAGTGATGTCCAAATTGCATTTCATAATCGATTTTATTTACATAGAAGTTTTAATAGATTTATCATATTAATATTCCTTTTTTACTCAACGTTTTGCATCTTTTCATAAAAATGAAAATGACAACATTTGTATTTAATGTACCTACTTAAATAAACATGTCTGTAAAAAACAATCGATTGTTAATGTATGTAATATAAACAAAATTTGTATTATTTATAAATTATATCCTTTTGAGGTATAGACAATATCCATCACCAACAAAGCGACGGCCATATTGTATCCATTTACAATTTCTCAATTGTAGTTATAATCGACAGGCTCGATGAATATCGGTGGTAATTACTATTAAAAAAATAAAGAGTCCATAAAGCGGAATTACGGAATTTCATATGCGAGTAAATGTCAAAAATAAGATAAAGGATTGAAAAGAAATGATATTAGACAGAGACATTCCTTGTGCAAGGCAGAGGACACTGAAGTACCTAGGTATGTTAACAGTAAGGCGATCAGTAACACTACAGTCTACCTACGTCATTATCGATCCTATATATAATTATCCCGTTACCGTTAGATACCGAGAAGGTAATTTCATATAAACCGTGCTAACTACTAGATTTAATATAATGATGTAGTTTAAGATGATTACAGTGCCAACTGGATCAGGTATTTTTAACGCACATTCATCTTATTATAAAGTTATCTTGGTCTCGCTTTGCTATATGAAACTTGTGATATATTTTCTTTAAAATAGATTTTCTATTATCATTTTATTTTAAGTATTTACGAGCCAATACACAAGCAAATCTACTAACTAGAAACTCTTCTGGTTACTAAGAATAATAATAATAAATATATAACTTTAAAATTTTATTTACAAATTAAATTAAATAGTACATCATAATAAAATTACCAGGTTTACTTTCAAGGCACGTCTTCGTAGAACGGAGCAAGGAAGGTATACAAAGCAAGCGTGACCGTCACACGACCGGAAGTCTATTACCGTAGTTGATCCTTTTAGGCTAAACGGATATTCGAGTGATGGGATTGTCTGTCTGCTCTACAGCTCCCAGGGGGTCGTTTATTATTATACTATATGTTATTACGGTACCTAATATATTTTTCTTTTTATTTACTTTTTTTGGTACCTACCTACCTACGCAAAAAGGAAGAGTGTTATACGCTTAACATGTCTATTTGTGTATATATATATATACATATGTTTATTTGTATATATATATATATTGTGTCTGTATATATTTATGTGTTTTTGTGTGTCAATCTATGTCATCATAGCTCAAAAATATAAACAGATTTGTTTTCTGTTTTTATTTATATTAAAAACCTTGTATTAAAATGGTTCTTAGCTAATAAACTTAAAAAGCAAACTGGTAACAGGATCTCAGTCAATATAGTCGAGGAAATTTCATTTAAACGTAATTATTATATATAATATAGATTATAAATAAAAGATTGTATATAAAAAATAATATTGAAATAATCTTTTCTAATTGAAAGTTAGACAATATATTATTTTGTCCTCCGAGGGTAAGTTGTCCACACAATAACGTTACATAATGAGGCAACTTTACCGACTTGCGTGTTGTTGGGCAGTTTATAAGATATTGCGAACAGAACAATGTAACACGAAGGATACTAGGAGGAAGTTTGACAAATTTTCTTGTCTCGTGGTTTTTCAAAGAAACATTTATTCAAAATATAAAATATTTAACGTATTTATGTTCATTATTCAAATTACCAATCCAGCCCTGGAAAGGAACAGGACAAAATTCCGTAATACAATAAGTATAGAAGAGAATAGGACACAAAATATTTTTCTTCATATAGAAATATTGTTTAATTCCAAGAATACTTACGATTATTTACGCCTAATTACAAGTATTACAGAACAATACATTAAACGTAAGTTTCCTATTATATTAAACAATACTAACTCGGTAACGACTTAACGAAATTTTAAACGGAGTATTTAAAAACATACAAAATACTGTGTAAGCGTTGCAGTGCCAGAAGCGTACCTACGAAATTCAGTTATATTTGTGGCAGAAATATGTTGCTTGTTGAGATAATTACGATATTAATGTAATGTTACTAGTACTAAGCTATTAAAAATATTATTTTGTGTTTTAAAGTATTTAGATAGATTAGTAAAAGATCAAGTCAGTTGTATTCTATTTACTTTAATTGGACCAAATTATCTATGAACCATTTATTCTTGTTCTATAATTTTGACTAATTTGTTTATTAAAAATAAGGGTCTAAAAATACATAGCAGTAAAACTGTTAGTGAGCTGTAAAGCATAAATATTCAACATTTTACGCGATTGTATTAATTATTTACTAGAGATAATGAGATGATACACGAAGCTCAAGCATTACGAAATCAGTTTATTAGGACTAATAAAATTGGTTTGTTCGTTAAATTAAATTATAAAAAAAAACATGCTTACAATACTTTGTTAAACTTTCTTGCTTGTGTTGTTAGAAAAAATTCATTTGAAAAGAAAATGGAAATTATAGTCGTTAATATCATGTCTTTACGTTATCAATATATATAAATTAAATTAAATTACGTCTAAATAATATTATTAAGTATAAGTTTAAATAGCTGTAAATAGGTTGTCCCTTAGCTAGGGAAATACTTAATATGTCACGATGCCCCTTAAAGGTTACCTCACACTTATAATATGCTGATTTTGCTAAACTATCTTGCAAAGATCAGACCCTGCATGATAAAGTATTCAGGATTTTATTTTACTTAAATATTTCATGAAAGAGAATTTATTTTTAGTATCGTTTACTTTTGATGACGTTAATATTTTTTTTATTATAAATTGAAACTCTACACTTGTATTCCCATTTTTAAACGAGAATTTGGTATTTTTTTAATAATGACGTCACGTTAATAACATAGTATCTATGAAGATGGTTTAGTTTAAATCGTCAGCCATTTAATTCAGTTGATATCATTGCATCATTAAAAACTATTTTACCGATTTTTATACAACGAGGAAAAAACTAGTGAAGTATAGTTATATTAAAGACTTTCTCCAAATAAAAAATGACCGCCCTCATATGGTTACAATACATATAACCACTTCGTGAAGCGGAAAATTGCATACGTAGCACCTTTATTATTATCAGATATATAATTTTACGATTAAAAGATAAGGTTACAATTATCATAACGACTAGGTTATTATGAGTGGATAAGAAATTATGTCTTAATTTACATATGACTTTGTTTATTGAAAACCTATCACATAGAAAATACACCAAGAGTCTGAGACAAATTTATAAAAAAGAAAAAAAAAAACTCTTAGCTGAATAACTAACTATACTTTGAAATAAATTACAAAATATAAAGATACAGGAATCAAATTATTTTTCATTGTATATTAATTTAAAATCTTAGCTTACATAACATAGTTACACACGTTTTAAATATACAAATTTATACAGGATGTATATCATAAAATAGTATTTTCTAGTGGAAAAAATAATAAGTGCTATTGATCTGTCCCTAATTGACGTTGGTAGGCTTCTGTAACAATGTGTACCTGAGATACTCGTGATAGCTTTAAAAATATACGTTTTTTGTATCATTTTATTATTTTGAAATACCCCTGTTTTTTTTAATACTGATATAATTTTAATAAATCATGTTTTTAAAAATATTATGACAAGAATGAAGGTGGTTTCTTTACCAAATAACAATTATTATATCAAATAATAGTCCAAATGAGGTTTATGATCACATTATTAAACTTTGTTCAGTAATTAGTAAAAAATAATTATTTAAAATTCAAGAAAAGAAAATGTAAGGAACATTTTTAAATAATATA
The DNA here is from genome assembly GCA_959347355.1 of Napeogenes inachia. Classification (NCBI taxonomy): domain Eukaryota; kingdom Metazoa; phylum Arthropoda; class Insecta; order Lepidoptera; family Nymphalidae; genus Napeogenes; species Napeogenes inachia. Next base: position 14,973,815 of record OY365791.1, on the reverse strand, counting down.
CGCAGGCACATAACAATAATTATTATATGGATATTCAAACAATACAAAGTGTGCAAATATTATATTTGTGAAGATTATACAATGAAAGAAAAAACAAATAATAATTATACAAAAGAACGTACAAAATATTTAAATAAACAACGGAACGTTAGAACTCTCAAGAAATAATGATTTGTTGGGTTTAATGAAGAACAAACACACAGCTCAATATTGTAGATTGTTTGGTTAATTTACTAACTAGAGCAATTTAAATTAACTTCTGTCACATAGCACCTACACACACACACACACACACACACACACACACACACACACAACAATGACAAACGTGTTATATAATATATGTTTTGTTTTAAGTGGACCTGAGTGTTAGAAACCACAATGTGGTTACCGCAAATATCGTAACACAACTAAATGTATTAATGTGCTGGGAACAGAAGCTTGATTAATGAAATAAACTTATAACATAAATCAAATAAGTTATTTACTAGATGTAATATATTTTTAAATAAAACTGAAAATAACCATAATAATGTAAATAATGCATTCGTTTCATTTGCAAATTAGACGTGAAATCAAAGACTTTTAAGAATTTCAACATTTTTAACGATTACTCGTTACACACACACACACACATACCAAGAACGTACATTTGTTAGTTCTGGAAAATTCTCAGTATATTTAAAACATGTTTCACAAGAAATTAAAATAGATGTGACATTAGAAAAAATGTTTTCCAAAACTCATTATTAACTTTGTACGAGTTTTGGTAAAATTCCAAAAAATTCACGAATATAAAACTGTCGACAGATTTTTATTTGTAATGTTTATGTATTTAAGTTCCGAATTTAGTACAAATAATAATCTATGAACGTAATTATACATTGTAAATAATTTTATATATAAATATTAAATATAGTTACAAATAGTTGTAGAAATTGGATTATGCTTTAAAAATAATGTCATCAAAACACGAATATTATTTGATGTTATATAAAAACATAGCAGTAAATTACAATAACAGTTATTATAAAATTTGAAATATTTGAAATGTTAGAAATAATAAATAATATGCATAATATTTTTCTTATAAAAATAATATGAAGAGACGCATGTAAAACATTCAGTGTATCAAATTCGAGTAAACAAACTCTCCTACCACCGTCAAGTAATTGCAACGCTGACGAATATAAAAATAAAAACTACGGTGTTCAGTGAACAGAACTTACTTTATGATAGTCATTACTACTGTCATGAGCACTACTATCAAATATAAACATAACCTCTACTACTTCAGCCGCATTCATTAAAATTAACTAGTATTTATGTCATCTAGGAAAAACATAAAATGTAGGTATAGTATAGTATATAACCTATAGTATACCGAATTTTACAAAACATAACATTGTGTTTTTTACTGTATTTTGTTATAATCTAGATTTAAAATCATCAACACCTAAATAATGTATGTATGATAATATATAATCATACATATAAAACTTTATAATAATATTCTATCTGTAATCGTGTTTTTCTTTGAGGTGTGATCTTTGAGGCGTTTTATAATCCTAACCTAAATCTGTGATATAAAAAAACTTTATATCAAAGTCAAATAATATTATCTGATAGTTTTTCAGTTACTATTCTTAGACATGTTTATTAAAATACTCTTCTATTTGATGGTCAAAGTAAATTCTACTGATGCACAATCAAATTGAACTCGACACGTTCTCAGAGAACCGACGAGAGAAACTTTAAACATTGATGAAGTCGAACAAAAGACGTTAGTACTCCAGCTGTCTGCTCCCAACACACCAATGAACAAACACTGAATACACAGAGAAGATAGTTCAAAAGAAAAACACATTTCCGCAACTAAATAGACAACAAAAAATAGATCGAGAAAACTAAGATTTCTTGATAATTGCAAGTTAATTTTTACAGGGCTGTGAATAATAAAAAGATAACAACAGTTATTCGTAAATTACAAATAAGTGAAAAATAGAATAATTTGTATAATAATAATAATACCACTGGACAAATTACACAAATGGATCTAACTTATGGTGTTAGACAAAGATACAAAAATGTAAACAAATATATATTTAAATAAGGTACAGATTTTGATGATACAGAATTAAAATGATTCAGGCGAACACTTCACGAGTGTTAAGAGTTAATATTAGCTCAAGACAAAGTAAAGAGTAAATATCAAGATTTGAAATGCACTCGAGGATTCATTTGATCAACTATGAGTGCGGTGATTCAAAATGCTAATTCAATTCAGACATCTTCATGCAAGTGACGCCATTCATACAACTGAATCATACACGAAAATAGATTTATCAAGATTTACTGATATGACTATTAAAATATTAATTGATACAAATTTCCTATAGGACTCTATAATTCCAATATGACCTTAATATTTTGTCTGGTCAAAGAATTATATGACATATGGTGTCAATATTAGTATATCCGAAATAAACCAAATTAAATACTTGAACATTACCAACCTGTTCCTATCATTTATATAATTATTTTTATATGAATACTGTTAATAAAACTGTCAGAAATAACAATTTGTACCAAAACACTATTCAGTTTTTATTAGCTAATTTAAAATTTTAAACCAAAACTCATTTACTAACTAAATTATAAATTACCATTAGAATTACAAGTAAAGGTTAACTTCAAATATCTGGTCTACCTTGAAAATATAACAGACAAATACTATTAGTAAGTAGTAATAAAAGGTTTTTAAATACTTAAGAAGACACGTTCATAACAACGTATGTAATAAAAAAATCATATTTTCAATATTATCATTTTGAGAAAATAAATTTACGATGGCATAAAATTATATTAATCACCCATTTTCAATTCTACTCGTTAACAGGCAATTACTGACGTACTTCAAACTTAATTTGACGCTTCCACCAAAAATTCAGTAATATTAACATTTATGTGTTAAAAGATTACAATTGGGGACGACTTACGTATTGTAAGTCGTAAGTTAGTAAAATACGGTCAACGAAGACTAAAGACTAAAATATTTAAATTTGAAAATGAATATAGAAATGTATAGCCATGATATTTTATTTTTACATAAAGAATGAAAAATAAACCGATACGGCAGATTTGAATCCGCAACCTATGCGAAGCCTGATAGATCTGACCATAGCCACCACCGTCTTTATGAAGACGGTGGTGGCTGTGGTCAGATCAGTAGCGATACGGTAGCTCAATTGGTAGAGCGACGGAGAGATTTTCTAGAAATCGGGGGTTCGCATCCCTACCCGTATTGGTTGATTGTACATTCCATATTTATTTAAAATGTAGAATATTTATACTTTAAATTAATTACAGAAACAAACAAAAGCTATTACACCGGTACTTCACCGGAAGTCAAACAATACATATCTCGGTTACAAGAATCGTTACAATCAGTAACAAAGTAATTAGTAACTAACGAGATAACGTATAGGAAACGCCTATTAGTTCAAAAGCTTAATGATCAGTTATAGTTCTGCGAGTTACCAGAAACGACTGCGTTTTTAAAACTGTTATTCTAGTTCCCAACCCGCCGTGTCAATGACATGGCTGTGGAATACCACAATAGTGACGCGAAAATTACAACGTTATTTTGAACAAGCGACACGAGAGCCAATATATAATTACGACATTTTAAATACTAGAATGACAGGTGACGTGTATCACGACAGAATATTAATTGTCTATGATTCGATAAACAGACATACAACTGACTATATGTACCTAAAATTGTATGCATCATATCACTTTTATTGTACTCACTTTTATTGTGTTGTATTGTTCACTTTACAAGTACACAGAATACAATTTATACGTACAATATGGCGGACCTATCGTTTAGCGATTTCTTCCAGACTATCTAATTCCAGGTTCGATACAAGATATTATGAATTCAAGGTGGAGCAAAGTTCATATAACATTTTAATATTATATATAGTATAATAATATTTATATTGTGTGGTCTAAAATAAATATTGTTATTATTATACATATCACAGAAGTCATAAACAGAAAAGGATATTTAAATAAAATATGAAGCTACTTTTTTTTTTATTAAAAAATAAAGTTTTCAAGTTAATTTCATGATAAAAATGAAAAAAATATGTATAAAATTTTAATTTAAGATATAAGTCAATAGAAATATATAATAGACTTTTAATATAAAAGTATAGAAGATAAAAAAAGTAATGAGAAGTGAGGTCATGAACGCAAAAAAAGCAATATGTCACGATGAAATCCATCGTAACAAATTAATCCATCAGTCCGGCCACATATTGTCCTGTCCTGCCATACTACATACATAGTAGCCTGTTTTATATACCAACTATACATTAGGAAACTAATAAACGCAGCTAATCAAACTTTACCATTAGTAATGAAATGGTAGTCTTGATAGCAATGGTATTTTGGTTCTCAAGGACAGATTAATAATTTAATGTATATCTAATTATTAAATATATATTTATCTCGTAATTTTAATCGGATTTGCCCGAGTAGTTTCGAACTCGGGGTTCCTATTAATGAGCTTCTGGCAAATTAAGTGAGTATAGCCGGGTGAATAAATAGTGTATTTAATTATTAGGATAATGTAATATTGACCGGACGTGATTGACGTGTCGATAAGGTTCAAGTAATAAAGCTCATTGACTCGAGAGAAATCATTTCTAGCTCAATTTGGAGGAAGGCCAACACATTGTCCCGATAAGATACATTGCCAATATGTAATGTAGTATTTATATCATTGTTTTGATATTATTTTCATTGTTATTGTGGTTAATAATACCCCAACTATATTAAGTTACTTGTTACCAAACTTGTGTGTAATAAACTCACCTGACTTGTTCGTGGTTCTGTATGTATATCTTGTGGAATTGTCCTTCGACAGGCGATATTATATCGTTTTTCATCTCCACGGCAACGTGCTGCGGCAACACGGATAACAGCAACCGTTCCTAGAGGGTTAAGTTTATTTACATATGCCTAATTATTTATATATTTTTAAATAAGCTTAAGATGGTTTACATGTTTGAAATTGGCTACATGTTTTAGCTTATTTCAATTGTTTAAATAAGTACAGAACAAAATCAAGAATACAAGTCGGTATCCCAGAGTTCGCATGAGCGAATCCTGTTGATGAATATATCATTCCATAGTTATAAAAAAAAATGCCCAACAGGTTTAATGCTATATCAAATAAACTCTTGTATATATTTTATTCTACCTTAACCTTTCTTACTACCCACATTGAAATAAATGTCACTTTACTCCCTCAGAACAGAACATTATTTAAGTTTCAAGTGGAAAGGAAATTTTCGACAGTCAGTACTAAAAATGATAACCGTACCCTTTTACATTGTTCCTGTATATAGACGATGCGAATATTTGAACAGAATATAAATTCTCGGTCTGGGTTGAATTCTCTTTGTGTATTCAGTACATCTCCGACCTCTGGAGAGAGTTAATGTATACACGAACTTTATTACGTTTATTGTGACTTCAAAATGTTTCGTAAGTAAAATGAGTTTCTTCAAAATTAAATAATTCTATGATAATACTGGTGTAAGTTGAATATTCACCAGTTTTTCATTTTCGTCTTCCATGTCCAGCCTGGCGGCGATGCAGTTCCTCGTGTCTAGGAAGGCGCGGCGCTGAGCTGTCTCCATGAGGGAGTGCATCAATGCACCCACCACATTCACGCACAGGAATACCACCACGTTGCCCACCATCTACGAACATAAATATATATATAATTTACAAAAAATCGTCGTCTGCAACCTCTGGGAAACTGCCCCGTCGCTCTGGAAATTCAACTGTCTTGCCCATGGAGTTTTGAAACCACAAACTGTTTTATCACTTAAAGTATAATTCCTTTTGACAATTTCCAGTTCGATTATACATACTTATAAAATAAAAATAACCTTAAATGAATGTCGTCTCATTTTCAGAACCTAAACAAAATTTAGACAAAATAAAAATTCCTTCAATAAGTAAAAATCCACCTCTTAAGCGAAATCCAATAACAAAGCGAATTTCTAATATTCAGAGAAAGAAATCTCAAACTGAAATCTCATAAGCCTCTTACTGCCGGTCAGACACGAGGAGCGGACTCTCCTGATTTATTAAATTTAACATTAAGACTAATGACGTCATTTAAACGAAGACATGAATTATTAGCTAGTTACATCCTAACCCCAACAAATTATTTCATAATGGATGTCAATATAAAAAAATTATTCAGTTGGAATGATGATATATATTTATTTATTTAACCCCTAAGTAAGCAAATTATTTGCATGTGTTAAGTGTGTTAGACAACGATACAAATACAGAGAAATACACATTAAAATACTGCGAAAATATTTAATAAACGACCAAACCCAAAAATACAGACATCTATGTTCATTACTGTCCCTATCAGGAATCGAATCGGAGCCCCATTGCGTCGCTATACGTTAGGTGTCTGCGCTAACCACTCGACCATCGGGGCGTTTAATACATGGTTTAACATAAATGAGAGTTTCATACATTTAATTAGAAAGCTATAGGCCATCTCACTCTTCAAACTTCTTTATCCCACAAAATAGCGAAAATAGGGTCCATCAATCAGACGAGAACACTAGCAGCAGTCCTTTCACAATGCGATATTAGTGCGCTAGTTGACCTAGCGCTCGGTAGATTGGATAATGGAATGGCTGCTTAAACACGTTGGAGTCTACATTCTGATCATGGTATAAAAGTAATAGGGTTGGGTAAAAGTTGTTTTTAGATTATTCCATATCCAAAAAAAAAACTACCCTTCATTGCTTCTTATTGCGTAAATCCTTTAAAAATTTAGAAAACAATATCGTACTACACCTTTGTGGAAATATTTATTTTTTATGATACCTGGTATTGTGGTGTATGGAATTATTAAGTTATATTTTATGGACTTAATTTAATAGTCTTATTTTATATTGATATGTATGTAGTATATTAACTATCAAGCTAGAATTAGAGATGTAAATATTTAAAAATACTTTGTTATTTATTTAAAAATTAAAACAGAATTAACAACATTTTATTTACTTCGAACAGAAACCGAGTTAAGTACAGACAGACAGTATAATAAAATACCTGTCGAGTTTACATTACGTTAAAAACAAAGAAGTAGACCATGTACAAACCACTCCTGAAAAATCATTACTAAAATTAGGAAGATTCTGTTTAACTAACGCAATTAATGAGGCATTTATTTGTTAATTGACCAGACTCTCGGCGAGCCTCAAATAAGTTTTCACCTTACAAAATAGGATACCTTAATACTCAATTTTCAGGTTATTATTTATTTGCTCTGGTTTTATACATTTGGTTTATTACAGTTTATTTAATAAAGATAATTTAAATGTCAATTTTAACTATTCCCAAGAACATTCTACATACACTTAAAAAAAATCAAATAATTATAATATGATTTCGAAAAGGATAAAAAAAACATATCTGTCCCCATGATAATCCAAAATCTGAAGTGGAACAAGGTTAATTTAGCACAAAACAAACATACAGATCTAATACATTAATAATGTATCCGATAGGCGGCGATGCGTGCTGCCCCCGCTACCCCAGATATGTAAATAGAGCCTAGCCCGCAAGGCTGCGGTGACGGCCCACTGAGCACTCGCCCCCGACATAATTACTCCTGATAAGCACTAAGCATAAAAATTGTTCTTTGCTTTATACATCAATACCTTGATATATTTTTCTGAAATCATAATTACTATTAAATCGAATTCAATTCTTAATGAGAAATAAAACTTTAATGTTTGATTATTTCATAAAAGAACAATGAAAAAAAAATATGAAAATAAAATATTAAAAATATACAAGGCAAAATATGGTTTAATAAAAAAAAAAAAAAAAAAGAAAACATTCAAACAGTTTTATTCGTGTCCACCACCAGTCTTAACAGGTCGATATCAACAAGTAGATCAGAAAGTGACGTCTATACGGATGCTAATAAACACGTCTCACAACAACCTTTTAATATACACTCTGACAACTGCTTTCCTGTCTCTAACAGTGTTTCAAATCAACTTTATAGATAAGGCGTTGTGCAGTCACTTGTAATTATATAAGATTGGAAGCTTTTAAGGGTATATCAATCAAACTGAATGAGAACTTTGACGTTTTTGAGGGTTCGGTGATTAATATCTATTTTGATATTGTAATATAAAGGTTGTATTGAACAAAACATTTTAATATTAGAAAATATTTTTTTTACCTAATAGTTATTATTTTAGTCATTATAAATATGTGTTTGATATGTTTAAAAATGTATAACCATGTTAAGTGCCATAAATATAACATGAAAAATAAATCGTAAACAACAATGTGATACAGTAGCTCAATTAGTAGAGCAACGGAACGACTCCCAGATGTCGCGGGTTCTTATTCCTGACGTATCGTTATATATTTCATTCTATATTTATTTTAAATTTTTTATCTGGCTTACAGCCAAAAAATATTGCTTTATATATAAATATAATAAAAAAGAGTCATCCCAAAAATTTACACTCCATTCAGAATATTACATTGAAGAGATGAAATTATCTTATGGAGCTTACGTCACATTCACAATTCAATTTCCGTAGCAAATACTTTTCAATATATTCAGCGTTGAATATATGATGCATTGATTTGTACTTGAAGAATAGAAGCCAATACATTCAAAGAATCCATAAGACTCGGATATCATTCTACTCGTAAGTTTAATAAATAAGCCTATTCAGTTTTAAGAATGTATTCCGATTGCGTTCAATATAGCCTCCTTTTTGAGTTTCGTTTCAACTTTTATTGTGATTTTATCTTGTACTATATATGTTAGGTATTTATTATACTATTGTTATCTGACAAGACGACAAAGTAATTGTGGGATTTTTTATAAATGTTGACTACCAAACTACCAAACTATCAAACATTAATCACTTGTGGTAGGGCCTATCTGGAGTAATTTGACACAAGAAAGACCAAAGTAATGCCACTGAAGATTGATATTATGTCTACGTTTCGATGAGTGAGAACCGGAAGCCGAAACAAACATCCACTTATCTGTCCACCTTTTCCCTCCCTTTCCTAGCTTCATTTATCTCTCTAAATTTCTCGAGCTAAGAGCATTTACATTTACATTATTAATGTCCACAGAGGGCGGCACTACTTACCCCCAGATGGACTATTTCTTAGCCAACATGTCCCATAAAAAACATATTACAATGAACCTTTTTAAAAAAATCAGAAATACAGAGCCTCTAGTCAATATAGAGATTTAGTCTAGCAATAAAATATGTAAGACTTTTTTACATTATAAATATACACTGAGTATGTGACTATCATAATTCATCACAATAAACTCGCTTTTAACACATTTCCTACTTTCCCAGTCAGCTTTTAACCTTCATATAACGCCGGGTGTAAGTAATGTGCGACGCGGAGCCATGTATAACCTTGTACAGTTTTATGATTCTAATTCGATCAGTGGACCAAAATTTTACCAATATTTTAGATTACAAAAGTATCAAACACACCTCTGTGTGTTTGATACTTTTTTCTCCGATTACTTTAGAAATTCGTATTTAATAAAAAAAATTGTTGAAAATGACATTTTCTGCAAGTAATACCACAATATATATATATATATATATATATATATATATATATATATATATATATATATATATATATATATATATATATGTATATATTATATATTAAAATATTGACCATTTTCAATACATAAATTTGTATGTTTTTTTTATAGATTAGAGTGTGAATGGCATTCCAGTGATCAATTAAGCAAGTTCTAACTAATTGTAGAAAGACGATTAGCCTAATTTGTTGTACGCGTGTTCATTCCTACCAAGGGAATATAATATCTTTCATTGTGATCTCAATTAAATAGATTGCTGTAACAAGCACTTGAATATCATATTTTAGTAAAAACAAGTCTCATCCAAGTTAAAATTGTTAAAACCTGTTTAACATTAAAAAATCACACATTACAAGGCAAACACTAAATAAAAGTTTTTATAGCGTCTAAAAATGACGTCTCTATAGCAAACATGATTTATTAAATATTAGCCAAAAATATTCCTACCCACTTCAATTTATTATGCCATTTCAAAGGGCCAAATTTAATATATATATTCTATTATTAAGTCTGCTTTACACACTAACATTCTATAATCTTGTAAGTAGGCGAAACCCAATATCTTTGTATGGCACTGTTTGCTTTAATGTCGAAGTGTCGAAGCTATAAATTATTGACGTCAGGCGTATATTGATCCCAAACAAACCTACCCTTCCATGACAATAAGTAAACTAACGCAAAGAATATAACATATTTTTGTTCCAATTCAGAGGCGCCTGAGTGACTCGGATAAAATATAAAATTTTATGACAAATTAGGGTTGAGACCCGTGTCAATGAAATATTTACATGAAGTTTTTTACCGATTTATTATATTTTCTAGAGATGAATATTAATATTAATTATGATGATTGATGAACTGATGGCGCGATACAAACTATTAGAATTCCAGCGGCGTCTTGTTTCGTCACTATTGTATGGAACTATCTATCTATCTATAAATAATATAACTATCTAAGATGCTTATTATATTGTAATGAATATTGAAACCGTGTCGCTAATAATTAGTCGCCAAGTTCGGAACTCATCAACAACATTCGGAGTTTCAAGAATTCAATTATTCTTGCGGTAAGGGAGAATAACTGGGACTCAAGGCATTAATTCAAGTTTCTTTTTTCTAATATCTTTATCTAATAATCCATTATATGATATGGAAGAAACAATCTTCATGCAGGGTCACAATCTCTTTGAAATACCGAAAATCGGTGCCCAACCTGGTTACAACCCAGCAGTCAATTAAACATAAGAATGTACACCGTACAGTTATTGTTAAATTTGTAGTCAAGTTTATGTCCGGCATTATAGTTCATGATCCCATCAAATCTTCGGGCTAATAAGTTTTCCGCCCAAGTGAATGGGAATCAGAGGTCGGCCTGAGATAAACATTTGTTGGGGTGATGGGATTCCATAAATCACTGACGGATCGGAAACCACTTATCTGGGTATTACAACCGTTATTAATTGGATTGATGCGTATAACCATGGATGATTTGAACAAGAAATCCTATACATTTCTCACAGGGCTGTCACCTTTCTCTTCGGTATAAGGTATGTCTTGCAATCGATTCGCCTGCTAGAGATCGTTCATAGATAAAGAAGATGGTACAACAGGTTTTATTTTTCTTTGTGTAATTATTTTCAGGGTGTACAATAAATCATAATTATTATATTTATCATCACTTTGTACGTTTATTTTTTCACACATTAATAATAATAACAATAATAATACAAGACAAATTAGACATATTGCTTTAACCCCTAAGAAAGCGAATAATTTGCTTGTGTTAAAAGTATTAGACAACGATACAAATACATAGAAATATACATTATACATACTGCGAATATATTTAATAAACGACCAAACCCAGAAATACAGACATCTAATTTCATCACATACATGCCTGTTCCTGTCGGGGATCGAACCCAAACCCCATTGCGCAGCTATACGTTAGGCGTCTGCGCTAACCACTCGAACAAAGGGGCGGTAATTATTATATATTACATACTTATATATTTTAAGTGACCGCTTTCGCTTTGACCTGTCATTCTTTTGAAGTATTGTTTTTTTGGGCACATTTTTTACCGACTGAAAAACCCTGCTATGTTTGTTGAAAAGAAGACTGTTCGAATGAATGGATGGCGCTTTTATTGTAGTTCAAAGGAGACAATAAAATTTAAAAAAAAAACAACGTTTATATATTAATTTCATTTGTAAATTGTATTATATATGTGAGAATCGGATACTTTTTTTTCAAAATTAAATTGATTATGATTATTATGAAAATTAGTAAAATATTTATAGACTGTTTTTATACTAAAATAATAAATAATAATTGACGAACCGGTACAATTGACTGATGTGTTCCGTTTCATGTTACTTATGATATTTAGATAACGGTCACATGGACAAACATGTAACACCGAAATATTAACTATTCTTTAATATAATATTTATAATAAACATATAATATGTTCTTATATTCCGTGTAATAAAATATATATTTAATATTAAGATTGTAATTGGTAATATATTATTCACCTGTCTAATACAAACCAGATGTTACCAAACCAAGCCGATTATAATATTCGATACAAAATGTAACTATTTTACGTATGTAGTGGATACATACATATTTGTGATAATGAATAAAACATTTCCAATTAATACTAATTTGTCTTTGATTTTTAATGTGGATATTTATTGAATATGGGCATTGAAGAAAATACATGACTTAAAACTGTATAAATTTAATATTTTAAAATGTCTATAAATACTTATGGCCACGTTAACCTTATTTAAATTTTAAATAAAAATAGAATGAAAAATAAATCGTTACGGTCAGGATTCGAATCTGCGACCGCGATCTGTAAACTGATCCGTAGCAAACAGGTGAGCAACCGTATCGCCACCAGCTTCGAAAAATTTAACATTTTTCAGATATTATAATATCTGAAAAATGTTAAATTTTTGTATCGTATCAATTAAAATAAATATAATATAAAATAAATATAATATAAAATAAATATTTGTATCGTATCAATTTATTCATAATTCTATATTTATTTAAAATACATTAGACAATAAATTATTACACTATATAAATTAAAAATTAAAACGATCTACATTGTATGTTAATAGCCTTGATTTTAATCGTTCTTAAAATTTCAGACTTCTACAAAAAATGGAATCACGTCTTAAAATCGTAAAGCATAAAAAACTTTCGTAAAGCCTTTGCGCTATAATAAACGATGTTCACAAACGACAGTAGTATGACAATCTGTTACAGGACTCTCAAGAACTACTCGGTACTCGAACATGGGTAGTGAGTACCAGCCTTTATAGTTATTACAATAGAAATAATTTCCTAAGAAACAGCCTAAAATACATTGACAGATAACGTCTTCATGAATAAGAAAGAATGACATATATTTAGAATCACTTGAACCTGTTTTAAGAAACCAGATCAAAGCTAAGCTTTAAAGTATACATTTAAGTAAAGTAATACATAAATATATCTCCTTTTTTATTACATTAAACTTATTGTTCGTTACAACTCAATGATAAATATAATACAGTGAACACTTAAGATTATTTTGAGATGTGATATTGAACAAACTAAAATATAAGTAGAATAGACATCTGAAAGAAAAAATGTTTTGCTTTGATTTCAGCGACACAAACAAAGAACTGTCTGGAGGTCGCGTTTTATTGTTCCACTAATAATCACAATTTATATGTCGGTCTTTATGTTTGTGGAACTGTGTTCCCTCGACCTCTCATCAGCATAAAATTCTATTATTGGTGGCTAAAAGACTAAGCTATAAATGATAATACTGATCAATCTTTCAAACATATTTGGGATAAGTAAAACCTCTATACTTTGGTGTACCAAGCCCTATCATTTGTTTGTTCCATAAATCGGGTAATGGGCGATACATTATGCGAACGTTTACCACCAATCCATTTCATCCTTTACCTTCTACCTATCCCAATATAATATTCTATCCTTAATAAATTTAGTGGTGGGTAATCCTTAATAAATTTAGTGGTGGGAAATATAAATAAATAAAAATAAATATCCTAATAGGACTACCGTGTAAATTCAATTTAAACTAATCTCAATTGCGTGACTCTCTTCAATGTTAAACCTAGAGTAGCTAAAAAAGTTTCACGAAGCCACTCCAATGCTCGGAATATAATATTTTTTTTTATTTACATTACTGCCATTATTCTGTCCTTATCCTAATAAATTGGGATGGGCGCAATATCCTTGTTTCTTTCGTACGTCATACATATCAGTTTGAACGCATTCCTCTGTCATCTATCTTCTTCAGTCGCTGTTCTCTTATAACCATCTACATTAACACCTAAGATTCTTCTCTCTCTTTTCAACCTTCCATTACGTGACTATACTAATAACATTTGTCATTAGCATTTTATATAGCTGTGAGATATAAAAATCCCTTTTTACTTAAGTATATTTGAACACGATGGTAAAGCTTCGCACATACGTAACACAATAAATTTACATACTGATACCACTCCCAGTATGACACATGATCCGCTTGTATCATTCGATTAATTATTATTATATTGTATGAAACAGTAAACGCAATTAGCGTGGAAAAAGGGGGAAACTTACTACATTAGTCAGTTACCCACTTTATGAGTAAATTAAAGTCTGTCTCGGTTTTACGACGCCAATTAGTTCGTTGTATATTGCAACGAAAACATTATGTTAAAACTAAAACATAGATAAGAACTCATTACTTTGAAATATTCATTGAAATTATATTTTACAGTCTACGGTGACGTTATTTCTATTCCGAGTTAAAAATTTGGCAGAGATAAATTGAATCCGGAACGCCCAGTGCCGCATAAAATGCAATCTGACGTTACTCTCGTTCTCTTGGCGATCGTTTCAAGGCGCGAGGAGGCCAAGGCTATATCTTCAATACCAATTAAAATAATTTATTTATCGTTAAACGAATTAGGCCGTATTACTTATTACTGAAAATAAATTCACTTTGAAGTTCATATTTTTACAGAATCTGAATAATCGTATGTAATATGACTAATACGATTAATATATTTATGTACTATGAATACTTGTGGTAATCGTTAACACAATTATATATATCAAATAATGAGATGCCGTCTATCTAATAAGAACTGCATAAAGCAGGTATGACTGACCTGCTGCCACACATGATAGGGAAAGCGAGGTGCCACCAGCGCTGCCGCCACAGTGTGGGCTATTGGCAACAGTAGACCGAAGGCCGCTGCCACTGGCGCTCCGACCGGCAACAGGGCATAGGCCGCAAACACGGCCCATACGACGTGGATAGCGCCCTCAGCCGCAGATCCGGGGCTCCAAGCTGGGAGTGTGGCAGCTAGGGCTGTGCCACCGCCTGCCAAAGCCAACCAGCACGCCCGCGGCAGACGCCGCTCTGGTGTGACGCCTCCAGAGCGGCCGCACCACCACGCTAAACCACCGCATAGAACTGCGTGTGCGCTTAGAACTCCCACCTGAACAAATATATATACTGAAGTTATTTTATAATGTTGTGGACATATTATAAGGTTTTATATTTTTTAGGTTCGTAATTTCATGTTCATTATTACTTGTATATCTATTTACTCATTAGTACTAAGTAAATTAATGTGTTAATTAATTTGGGATTAATCTGCCCGCCGAGTCCGCAATACTCCGAGCTCATGATTAAGGACCCCAAATTCAGATTTAATTAACGTGAGTAGGTATGTAATTATATAATAAAATTATTTATCTTTAATTTTAGCACTTGAAGTTTTTTGTAGCTGATGCTAAATTACCGCAAATCAAAAAAACATCATATGCTGACCTGCGGTGCTCGTCTCCAGCCCCGGGTAGCGTCAACAGCGGCGAGAGCAGCGGCCAGCACTGCCCACAACGCGAGTGCATAGCCAACGGAGCTGCGTTGCAGCTTGCAGGCGTACCGTGCGTACAGCTCTTCCAGCTCGGCGGACTCGAATCGGCGGCGCGAGAACAACCGCGCCACCGGCCCGCGATCTGACATCGCCTTGACCGCGTGATCCATCTTTCCTTGCTTTACCTCACCTCGCCTGCGCCTGCGCACCCTTCGTCCGCCGCCTCATCTGAAACAAATTTTATTTTTAGTTTCGTACAGAACCAATTAACTTAACACAATTATAAACTAAAACAAGTACTTCGTAAGGAAAATCAATGATAACGAGGTTGTCTCAGAGATCCTAATTGAATACTCAAACCCAACTAACTAGCCCAAATAACAATTTCACATTCATGCAAATGAATCTTAGCATAATCAGCTGTTTGTATTTCAAGTTAGAAAACAGACTGTAACAGCTCAAAATATCTAATTAACAATTATATGAGACATCAAATAGATTGTACCTTCGAATAGCAAACATATGTTTAGCTCTTATTACATTTACATATATATACAAGACCAATAACTTTATAGTAACATTGTAAGAATCTTGAACTCAAAGACATCGTGGATAATAATTAGCAACGCTCTCAACGTTCAAAGAACGTCTGAATTGTAAACGTACAGACTTTATTGTTATATCATCGAGATAGAGAAAATTAAGAGCCGCCTGAAAAGGTTTAAGTGAAAATATTGGTCTTTTTTGTATTTAAACTTTTATGTTACACGATATTCACGTATATTGTGACCAAACGCCGCCAAGCTTCGAGCTCATGAGTATAACCCCAAATATGTTCGAAAGTAGTCGGTCAAAAATAAATAATTGACATAAGAACAGTACAATAAATATATGTATAAAATAAGTCTTCTATAATTTAACTATTCTATATAATGCTTTGTTTTGAGCGCCTTCCTCTATGTCTGTACTGTATTTTCG
The DNA here is from genome assembly GCA_959347355.1 of Napeogenes inachia. Taxonomy (NCBI): domain Eukaryota; kingdom Metazoa; phylum Arthropoda; class Insecta; order Lepidoptera; family Nymphalidae; genus Napeogenes; species Napeogenes inachia. Next base: position 14,957,194 of record OY365791.1, on the reverse strand, counting down.
GGTTGACTGGTGGAAAATGCTTTAAAGCATTAAATCTGCCTATTGTACTAGTATTAGGCAATAAAGACTAAATAAATAAATAAAATAAACAAATAAAACATAGAAAACGCTTCATATAAAACTGCCATAAATGTTTATCTCAACTATTTAAAATACTGCACGTGTCATACTTAAATACTATTGTACCAAATGACTTGTCTCAGACCAATTAACATGACAAATATTATAATGGTAATAAATAGTAATAAACAAACAATAAAACGACACTTGTACATTTAGTGTACGAGTTCTCAATGCTGGATGTAATGAGTACAGTCAAGGCAACAACAAGAACATAAAACATCACCTTTGCTACGAATAGGAAAATTGAGACAACTTGAACAAGAATAACAAGACTATTAACATAAGAATATTGTAGTTGTTACAAGTTAACTAAACAAAAAAAAATCATTAAGTAGTAATTTTGAACTGAGGATACCGGATTATTGTCGACAATAGACATACATTTAAAAAACATTGCCATAGAAACAGTTTCATACAAAATCATTGGTATATAAGAATATAGAAACAGCTTAATGCTTTATTGGAAATACAATTAACTTATTACGTTGTATCTAAACTTGTATTATATTAGTAATTAATGCCCTGAATATACTGAATACGGTTTTTTTTAATTTTATTTTCGAATAATATCATTAGAATGATAAAAAAATAACTCAATTGTAATTATAACATCTCATTGAACAAACCAATAATATTTTATGTAAAGTTACGCTCTTGTTGTTAAAACGCTACAAAAGCTTATGTAGGTATAAAATCCGTTCCTAATCTCTTAAATCCTTTCAAGTTGTCCAAAAATGTACTGAAAATTTTGCATAATAACAAAGTGTTTATTTTATTTATTATTTATTTATCTATTATTATAAAGCGCTTTACAGACGTACAAAATTTTGACACAATTTTTTTTTTATTTTACCATAATATTAACTGATAATTCTTTCAACAAAATAGTCATAAACTACATTTAAATTAATGTTTTTGAAAATAAACGACAGAAAAAGAGTAATAAAACGAAAACAGTATATCCTCGAAACAACGATAAAACCATTCCCTTTGCGCTTTGTAATTCTAAATTGCGGTGGTGTTTGTGCGGCTTTGAACCCATGTACCTACCGGTGGACCGTCACACACGCGTGTTTACATTACTTTCGAATCCATATACTTGAAAAAAAAAATATTTTTTTAACCTTTGAATGAAAGGTTACATATATTGGATGGATTATTTTATTCTGAGCTTTGAATTTCAGGCCTCGAATACTCGGTATTGTTATTTGTAAATCCTTTACAATTAAATCGTTGAAAACTTTTCCAATTTATATTCATGCTAAAAGTATTTGGAATTAAAGCACAAATTTATTTTATTAATAAATATATCATGTGAAATTAATCATTTAATATATTATTTATAAGGCAAGTTCTGTTCGTAAATTGCTTACTAAATATTGACATTAGTGAAACAGTGATCTCAATAAAGAAATACCCACCCTAGTTTGTTGTGGGCTGTTCTTAGACCAATCTTCTTCTAAAAACTCTTACAGCTTCAATTTTAAGTTGGAGCGAATTTTTACAGAATAACTTATTTCGAAAAATATAATTATAAAATCTGTAAAAAACATGTAAACTGTAAACAACATTACAAGAAGTGTGAGAAACATATAGGTAAATAAACACGGTCAGGAATTCAACTTGCGACCTCTTCGATACCATCCCGTCCCTCAGTCAAATGAGCAAACGTGTACTCGCATTGAAGAATCTAGCATACAACAATCTTCTTTAAAGGAACAGAGGCGATTTTTATTAGGAATGTATCTAAAATCCCGACTCCATATAAATAAAGGATTTAGTATAATTAATTAAAGAGGGCAATATTTACACAGTAATAATGTCAAAACTAGACAATGTAACAAATAAAGCATCTTGTAATAAACTTAACAGATAACAAGGCAGCCAGTGGCAGCCAGTGCCCCATTAAACGAAGATATCTTAATTGAGATGAGCCACATATCTCCGTCCAGAACATTTTGTGATGATAAATAACATTGTTTCATGTTAGTATTGATGAACTCGTGACCTTTTAAAATTGTTTTTAATATTCATTTAGTTTCTATTCTATCACTCATTATTTATAAATACAATCATGATATTATATGTTAAATGAACTGTATGATAAATATTGAATATTTAGTGCGCTACAAAATAAATTATTATTATGTATTTAATCTGTTTAGAAGTGATTTATTCCACCAATTAATTAATTATTCTTGTGTGTTTGTTGTAAAATTTATATCTGTTTTCTAATTCTATTTAATGTACGTTTAACAATATACTTGTATTTAATTAATATAAACAATAAATGGTTTTTATAACTTCTATTCATCTAGTAATAGTTAATTACATCTGAGTGAAAAAATGATTTCAAACTCTTATCAAACAATTGGTAATAGTTCTCTGAGCTTTGGAATTCAGTCGGAGTTTCTCAACAAAAAAATCAACGAACAGCAATTTGTGGGGCCTTTGTGAGCACAAGCTTTGCTATAATGAGCTTGGTTAGTGCTTACTTTACGATAATGAACCATGTTTATTCCGTGATTTTTTAAATTCCATTATTTCCAGTACAAATTAAAGTTAAATAACCAACGGAAACAACTTACGATTAATGTTACAAAAGGCATAGTTTCAATTTCAAAAAAGGAAGCCAAGGGGAGGGAGGGGGTTCACGGTCGACGGTTCACTGACCCTGGTAACGTATACCTCGGATAGCTGAACGCAGCGACGCCGTCTATGAAAAATACAGCCTTATATTACGAACAAATCAACGATTCCGTATTATGAATACGAGTTCGAATCATTTGGCAAATTTATGTTTGTTGGAATCCGCATAAATATTTTCTGGTTTAAAGTCAATGACCTCATCAAAATTGATATAAAATTAAGATGTTTATGAAGGCTAAAAAAGATTATTAACCTTTGATTAATACATATAACAACATTAATTTGACTTAATGCATTAAACCTGTCCAAATACGTCATAGAAACGTTGGCAAGAATAATCCTATTAATAAACTTTATAGAATTAATAAAGTAGGTACTAGAATATATTCGGATCTCTTTATATGCAATAAATTAATGAGAAATATAATTTATAGTTTCTATTATAAACACACCCACAAGATATTATTTACAGAAACTTATAGATAATTATTATTAAGAGTTATAACATCAAACTAATAGTTAAGTTAATTGAATTAATTGTAAAGCTTTTAAGTCGTTATTATATTAAATAACATGATATTATGTCAATAACAAATACTTGTACTCGTTGGCTATGGCTCGCCTGCGGCGTTTTACAGGTAGTTAACGTAGCCAACAGAAGTTTGTATGGAGATGAAAGGTAATTAATTAACTTATGTATACACTAGCTTTGACAATTGATTTCTTTTTATGTATTGATAGGTTTTTTTATCTAAAATGAATTGGTTAGATTAGTTTTCTTTCTCTCATATTATTTGTGCTTAAAACCCCAAATGAATTTAATTATTTAAAAAAAGTTAATAATATTTTGACTTAAATGTATATCTCATAAACAAAAATAATTTAACTTTTTAATAATTAAAATGTCACTGAAACTTCAGTTTGAAAACATGATGTTTTTTGATACTCCAACTTATTTTGTTTAATTCTCAGCCAGTTTTTTATATAAACTGTTTAGAGCGCTATGTTAAAGTGGGTAGTAAGATATAATGACTTCAGCACTGGTTTGACAGTCCTCAAAACATAATCAATCTTTGAGCGTAATATATTTTAGCACACAGTGATATAACAGTCTATAACCCTACTAATAGGTCTATATATTAGTAAACTAATATAATAAAACAATTCATAATAAGAATATGTAACTAATACTTACTAGAAACAATGTAACATTTAAACAAGCGCCAAGTCAAACGTTATAATTCAAAGTCATGTCAGAATTTATATATTACCTTAAAACTATTAAATACTTTGTATTTTAAAATACTGTCCGAGGTGTGTGTTAACTAAATTTAGTATAAAACTTTACCTACACATAGGTATGCATCAGTATAACGAATTTTGACGCTACGAAAACTTTTCGAAAAGTTTTCGAAATCATGAAATCAAAATCCATTAACATTTTAAAATAATGTGTTAAAAATATATTCATCTTTAGTTATATAGGATGATTATAGTAATATACTAAATTAAAAATAATAATAATAATAATGCCAAAGATCAGATATAAACAGAGACACTAATTTTCAGTTACCAAAAATTCTTGTTATTTTCTGTTTAATAAAAAATCGTCTTATACTGGAAGTTATTGGGAGAATCTCATATAGTATAGGAGACCAATTAAATGTCTAAATTTAATTCGATGTATAAATCTTTCGTTATAAGTAAATATACTTACTCAAAGAACTGTCATCACCGGCGGGCCGGCGACGTCCGAAATAGACTGTCGCCTCGAAATATGAATAAATAGTTCTATTTAAAGCTGCTTGTACAACATACATTCTATTTTCTGGAATAATTTATCGCCAGAAAACGCAACGCCTACCAGCTTTGGCAGAGTCCGTTGGTCTATACATTGAGTATAGGTATATACGTTAAAGTAAGGCAGCCTACAAATTATAATACAATACTACCTACGCTGCTTTAAAAAGCCAATTGTGTAGCACACAGGTTTTATAGGGAATCAAGATGATATCTGTGAAGTTAAAAAAAATTAAGAAACACTCATAATGATTTATTGGATTAATGGGATTAATTAAATGTCATTGGAACGAAGTTATTAAAGCTTTTTTTTTATATTTTTGGATTTTTTGGAAAAGCTGAGACTTGTATTTTTATGTTTTACGATACTTAAATTTAATAATTTAACAATAAAAAAATCTGATACTAAAAGGTAAAATAACGAGTGTAAAACGGCTTCGAAGTTCAAGATTACCTTATTAAAATACTAAACTTAGACTTTCACTCCACAAAGTACTTTAACATAAAAACTGCATTTACTTGAATATCAACAAAACACATCACTGCCTCCTGACCTACAATATTAAACAAAAACGCGCACTAATTAAAAGAATCTTTTCAACTTTACTTTCAAACTTATACTTTACTAATATTTTCAAAAGATCAAAACTGTGCAATCTAACAATTACCTAGAACCCTTTTATAGTATATTTTGTAACATATAGGTATATCAATACTAGTAATGTAATTTTTTTAATAAGATTATCCTGATTCAAAATTATATATATAATATAATTGTAGGTGGGGAGGGGTTCGCAATGTTACGATGTTCTTCTAAAAGCGATGTCTGAAGTTTAAACGTTAAAACGTAAAACGGAAGACGTGGCCAAGGCCGTATATTCCTAGAAACAATAAAATCAATGCCGTAATTCGTAGTCCTTGGTGTTCAAGAAATTAACATTATAGGCGAGATCGGAAATTGTTATCTAATAGTAATTAGACTAATTTGATAAGACCATCAAAATGCTATTACATATAAACATTTTTAAGCACTTCCGGATTCATTTAACTGACTATTTATTGGTGTATAATATTTTATTTAATATTTCAATTAACAGTGGCCTACCTAATGGTTTATGATTTCTATTCAGAATATTCTTTTCTTTTAATATTTTTTTTTATAATTGTTTGGTACTTTTTATCTTAAATTATTCAAGATTTAATACCAATTTCTAACAAAATCTGTCGATTGCCTTCAGTCGGAATCAGTTTGTTTACGTAACTCACCTACAATTCTACCCCCTAGATTACGGATCAATAGACCTCTAGCTATAACTACATTCAATTACTTTCTTGTTCATGTTATTAGCAGTCTAAGGATGATAAGTGATCTTTGTATATAAGGAGAGAATACCACTCTGTATACTTAGATAAATGTAATATGAAAATGGTGATCAGTCAAAGAAAACGATGGAAGTTGACAGTTCATAGAAAAATATATCCGGGTCCCGTATATTATATAACAGATACAAATGACGGATATAAGAATAGCGCGTTAGTATTGATGTTCATTTCTTGCATAACGATTAAATTTAGATATTATATTAACGATGTTGTTATATTATTTTAAATAATTTATATGCATATATTGTATAGATGCATAAAAACGACATTCTTTGTACTTGAAGTATTCATTTCTTATAAAGGTCAATATACATTTATTTATATAAAGGAAGACACTATTTCCCATTTTTTAATAACCTTTACATATTCTCCACATGTTGTAAATACATACGTCAAAATGAGGCAACATTAAAATGTTTAGTTGACGACCATGTTTTTTTCTAAAAAAAAAAATATCAATTATTGTATTTATAGTAAATTTTTATAAAGTTTGAAAGATAGACCTGATTGTATAGTATATAACAAATATTTTGATGTTAGCTGCCAAAAATTAAAAGAAATATAACTTCAGTGACGTAAATTATACACAAGTCGGTTTAATCTACTGTAGTAATAACGACATACAATAAGTCATCGTGGCTGTGAATCCCAAAGGAATATTGAATCGCTTATGAATTATAATCAGAGGCAAGGCTCGTCCTCGTGGGTCCAGGATCTCCAGCCTCATCAAGGGTCTAATTAAAACTGACGGATGGACTTTCTAGTGTACTATGTAAGGAATATTTCAAAATAAAACGCTAACTTCCACTCATTTGTCTTTCTTTGCAATATATTTATGACTCGCTTTTATAGGAAGTTAATGTTAAAAATAGAAGAGTAAGCAAGTAAGGGAGCATTCTTTTTTTTAATAGTTTATTTTCAATACCAGCTACTTTTTCATGAAACTCGAAAAAAGTTTACTCTACTTAACGTTCTAATTGTATATAAAGTTATATTTGTTTGTTCGTACAATTTTAACGTTTGTTGTTCTTCTCACATCCGCTAAGATTTCTTAATCAGTACAACTATTCAAGGCGGCGATCGAATTCATAGACAGAAAACAAGTATTATACATATATGAGATAGTTGTATTTTTCTAATCCCCTATAGATGCTATAACGGAATTCTTACCAAAACATCATTCAAGTAAGTAAACCGTAATCCCTTCAAAATAAAATTCGTGATATTTCCTGCGATTTTAATACTCTGTGGCACAAAATGTGACCAAATTCATTCATAGTTTTTGTTTATAATAACTCAGACTTGTTGGTAGGTTGCTTAGTGAAAATGAGAATTGTTTGTAATTTAAATGTTTCCGTAATGAACATCAAAGTTGACTCGAACTTATCTACAACAGTAACAAAAAAAAATAGCGAAAACTGTTCAGTAGTTTTGGCGTCATACGCAAAAGTAAATGCAAGCCATCAAACAAAAAAAAAATAAAAAAAACAAGGAAATCCGTGTCATATACATAACACACGTCTCATTTTTTAAATAAACATCCAAAGAACGAATGTTATATCTCATATTATAAATTGAACATATACATATAATATCATTTATATAATTACAAAGTTACATTGTACACTCTTATTATGTGAAGTCAAAAGTCCTAATTTCCGGCTTGACTGTCAAAGGCACACACAGCTTTGACTCTTCAATGTTCTTTCTAGTTTAACTTCTTAGCGTTTTGTTTCTTAATACGCGAGCATTTTATGCCATTACGTTTGTTTTTTTCATTTCACTTTAAATTCTTTTTCTTTATGAGTAGCTGTTAGAGTCAACCCAAATGACGATATTAAATATTTTAAAATAATATATCAAAATGGTATTTTTTATATATATTCAGTAATTTATACATTTTATGAAACTTGGTGATCATACTACCGACCTATTATGAATCGAAATGTCTTCATTTTCTGTGAAAGATCAAGATGAAAGTTTTCTAGGTAAGTTCAAGTTACATAAGCGGGTGATATTCGGTGGGTATTCGATATTACAGTTCATTTCACACGAATATTCCTTTGGTATTTCCAAGTAATATAGATGGTCTATAATGATCTACAGGGTAAAGTCTCTCTAGAAACATATTAAAAAGGTTTTCGTATAAAATCTACCAGTAATTTAGTTTGAATACATTAAAGGTAGCTAATAAATTAATTTTTAAAAAGCAGTCAACTTACATTTTGACGTATGCTAAATAAAATAAGTAAATAATTGGCGTGGCTGCAGGAAATACTTTACCTATAACTAGCTCTAAGAATACACAAACGTCAATTGATTCGCACTGACCGACGTGTAAACATTTAACATTTGGTTTACACTCATAAGTCACTCCAGAAAATAGTACATGCAACACCAACTAGGATTTATAAGATTAGGTTCCATTAAAATCAGTTCAGGTAAATTTCAAACAGCTGCGTGGGATTTAGAAAACTTTTCAAATATTTCAAACTGACATAGAAATAATATAAAATAGATTTGTTTGAAATGTGATTAGCGGAATACACCTGTTTCGAAAGATTCCAATCTCTATCAATATTTTACTCGAATTTCAGACTTCAATTTACTTGACCTAAAAATCAATATCCAGTTGTTATATAAGGCAGATTTTTATCAGCTGGGACATTCACTGGCTTTTAATATTTTATTTATTACATAATATAAATTTACTTTAAGGTGGTGAAATGGATTTTACTATGGACGTAATTACAATCAAGTGGTCTGTATAAAAAGTAATAGAAAAATCAGGCTCTTTGTCTGCCAATGAGACTATGACACTCGGGACGAACTAATGAATACGTTGGACTAACGAGTACTTCGTTAAGAAACTTTTAATTAACTTTTTATAGCCCAATAGTACAAGCGGACGCCAGGGTGCCTGAGACGCAGTTGTATCCTACTCATATTGTTCAAAATGAGATATATATTACATATAGTAATGTTATATATAGATTTATTTATTATAATTTAAAAATATTGTAAGCTTATTTATTAATAGATAATAAGCATGTTATATAAAATATGTATAAATATTGTAATACCCACTATAATAAAATGTAGGATTTATCAGTAATAAAAAAATATTTTAATTATAATTAACATTTGCATAAATATAAAAACTTGTCAATGATGCAATGTTGTTTAATTTTTATAAAGGATTTTTTTTTTAATTTTTGGTTACTATAATCATATTCTAACAGACTCGTTATTGCTGATTTATATATAAAATAGGGATAGTGTTAAAAAAAATCAATCTCGGATTACAATAAAACTTTTCTTACGTGAATAATTTTCGAGATATTAGATTTATGAAACTAATTCTTTACATAATGTGCCTTATCTCGTTCAACAGCCCCATTAAACCATTACCAAACATTAAACCATGTTGTTAACATTATACATTGTTTATTTTTTAAATGCTGAAAGACATGTAATTAAAATGTTTGATCACCGATTTCCACTGTGGTAGTTACTTTAACTATTACTACTTTTGTGGTTTTGTTTGTATGTATTGTATATGTATGTATTCTCAAAACAAAACTAGTTTATGTATGTTTATCAATTAACTAGTATCCTAGAAAGCTTTGGTTGGTTTAGGACAAATCTACGTTGTGTTTAAATCTTCGAACACATATTTTTATTATTTTATGATTTTAAATACATACCTCTTAAATTAAAGCTGTAATTGATATATATGGACATTGCATTTGCACATTTTGAATACCTTTTTTTATTTGTCTGTCTGTCATGCATCCCGTAAAAACTAGTCAACTGATTAAAATCTGGTATTCACTGTTAGAACTTTCAAAATGCAACTCAAGTTATGGTACCTACACGTAACATTTAAATTCAATTAGTTAAAATTTAACAATTGACGAAAAACAATTTTAATTAAAGCACTTAATCGAAAACCCAAAGGATATATATCATACATTAGTACAATTGAAAGTAAAACTAAAACAATACGAGATCTATATGCATGTAGAGGTACTCCTTGTAGATTATAGCATGACGTCATGTAAGTAAAATAATGGCGGTAATATTATCTTGCCTTTTTATTATTTTCTAGTAATTTCTACCTTGCTACTATAATGTTTGACCCTTGATGGAAGATGTATTTATTATAGTGATCCTACTCTTTAGGAGTTTCTTAACCTATATCTTTGAAAGAATATCCAGACAGACAAATGTTCAATATACGGCAGCTAGAGACTAGTTTTTTAATAAGTACAGATGATTGAAAGCCGGCGACAAGGGCTAGTACAAAATAAAATGATACTGACGTTAATTAAAAAATATATCTAAATTAAATTAAAATGTTACAAGGGCGTAATAATACCGAGTTAACACTTAAATGTGTAAGAGGCTGAATCTTAATTAACACTGTTTTTATGTTAATTCAAACATGATATTTTATTTTGCAATAAGGTCTTCTGTGTAAGTTGATATTATGAATATTTTCTACATTACTTATATTTTTTATCTGATTATATAGGGTTTTAAGATAATTAATATTTTTAACAACTCCTGCCGTGTAAAAAAAATAATCTCAGTATTTCGTGTTTACAAACTTATTAATAATGGACTCGAAATACATTTAGACTCGGAAGAACAATTTATGCATCACATAAACAATTATCCTGTATGAGAATCCATCCCACAACCTTCGACTGGTCAGCCAAAAGTCACTAACCACTAGACTAACATGCCGATATCCCTATAAATTAATATACATAGCCCATATGTAATATACTTTTGGGTACTAATTTGTACAATTGATTCATATACATTGTACATGTTTCGTGACTTTGGAGGACAAGGTTTAAGGAATATAATTTAAAGGTCACGTGACAGACCGTGTGGAATAAATAAATTATATATATTTAGGTATTAAATAAAGAGAAATAATATATAGAGACACATGATGACTTACTGATGAAGTACCAGAGGTACTTAAGATATAAAATTGTATTTCAAGAAGTGCAAAAGGTACCTACTGAAGAAGATTAAAAGCATTCGGTTCATGTCATCAGACGAAGTCATCAGTCCTAAAAGGGTCTTGAAAGTTACAGTCTGAAATATGTTCAAATATATATATTTCTCTTTTTAATATAAAATTAAATATATAAAAAAAATATATATTTAAGAGATAAATATTTAAACATTGGATACCCGTATAAGGAACAACATCCCAGGTTCGAGTCTCGGTAAAAACATTTACAGCAGAAAAATGAGCAACATGTGGCCTTGACTTTAGAAAATATGGATAGACTGTGTTAAAAAGAAGTTTTAAACAAAAAGAAAAGTCACTGAGCGTGAGTACTGACGTGACTGACAGAAGTGTAGGAAGAAGACCGCGGGCGACACAAGTGATTTGGCATTAAGAGGAAATTGACTTTAAAATTACAATGTCAAAAGGCAAATTGACTTTAAAATTATAATTTTAATATAAAAATAGGTTATTATAATTAATCATAAACCAATACTTGTGTTATAATCATTTTAAATTGAATAAATGGTTTTGCTTCTGTTTTTTGTTCAATATTTTGGATTGTAGGAGATATAAAGAATCGTCACAATTTTCAAGTCGTACGTAAAAAGTATACATTTAAAACATATGTTTTAAAATATCCATATATATGGATGATAATAAATTGTAATACTGTTTGAACGCGCATAATGTCTTTTATAAATTCAAGAGATTAAATTTTAAATATATTAAAAAAAGTGTCTGTCTTTCGCCCACTCACAGCTACTAAGTTGAAGTGATTGGTAATAAATCATTACATAACTGTTAGACGTCGTTTTGCTCACGGAATTGTTATAAGGTAATTAGTTATGCTTCGTAAAACAAAACAAAGAGAACAAACTTATTATGAGCTTAAAGTTTATATTACAACTAAGAACTGATGATCCAAAACAACTAAGACACTGTATTATTTAGTCGTACCGTTATATATAAGTAACATACCAAAAAACGCAGCGAGAAATTTCGTTGAGAACAATTAGTGAGGCATCCTAAACTCATTACAAGCTGGTAATAAAAGTGTTTAATGTATCAGGCTTCCGTTTAAAATTACGATCATCACTTCAAAAATTACGTTAGTAACGAACAATAATTCGTGAATGCGGTTATTGGAGCAGTTCGGTAAACGAAGTTACGTTTTATCTCTCGATTGTATCAAGCTTTGGAGTATCGTTAACAAGTCACGATTATTGTTAAGATATTTCTACATATACGCTATACTATTATTTTATACTACGAATTAGAATTCAAAGTTATAAAACTCATTTTTATTTAACATAAAATGAAAAATAAACCGATACAGGTTTCGTACCCGAAACATTTGGGATACCGTGCCGTCGCTCTATCAATTGAGCTATCGTACCATACGCCTTGATGAATTTTGGCATTTTATATATCCTCTTTGTGGGGAAGGTGAAACTGGTACTTAACTATTTTTCTTTCTCAGGTAGATACAATTTTATTGGTTTAATTATAGTATTTATGCTAAACTAATTACTAGACTGTAAAATATTTTTTAATACTAGCTTATATCAACGGGAGAAGGAAGATTACAGTACTGCTTATTAAGTGCTTAAAACCTTAAGCTGCAGTTGAAATACAAGGCAAGGAAGCCTTAAACATTTTGTCGAGCAGCCATTTTTTTCGTTTCTTTCTTTTTGTAAATATAAGGTTAAATTAATTGAAGTTATTTTCTTTTATCTCTAATAACCGTTTATACATGAATGGCACTACTCAGTCTTGATAATGGATTATCTTTATACAATGCAATTATTTAAATTAAATGTTATATATGCCAGTATTTTAGCGATACCATTGCTTGTCAATGGCGGGTCTCAAGTTCGATCTCGGACTAAATAATGTATAACTTATAAGTAATTTTATAAAATTTATTAGCACAGATCTTGTCGGAGTACGAAAATAGTTTGAGGAAACCTGCATTATTTAAATTTATAATATTGAATATAGATTTCAACCCATGGTGTAACAGCTGGTGGGTTACACGAAGATATTTTACAGTTGGCAAGTTTGCGCCCGGCTGTGGGACATGCAGACTGACAGTCTGCTGTTAGTTCAATAAACTGTATAGCAAATGTTTTATGTAACAAAGAATTAATTTTAAAACTGCCTATAATATTTATACGACTATGTAGGTAGTGCAATAACTACACATAAGTCCATGTGAGTAACCTAAACATCGTTAACTAATCAGTGTTGACTTTAGTTTATTCTCGCATTGTTTATAAATTACTAATATTAACTGTTGTCGCCAAGTCCTTCCGTTTAGTTTGATATTTGTAAATCCGAACTGTAGCCAAACCAGCAAACGGGACTATTTGATTAAATCCTCAAGATTCCTTAACCAATCATGAATTTGAATTAGTTGAGTAAATCGATAACTTCACATTCTATTAAGTTTGAGTACTTCTTTGTTCTTGTCCACTTAATTCAAATAGATTAATTTATTATGGTGACAAAAGCAGTCTTATATGTCTCGTACAGCTATGTTTGGGATTAAACCTACCTAATATACTATAAGTAAACAAATACGTTGCCAAAAGTGAGCCAAAGTCACGATCGTTTGATGCATCTGTTAGACATTAGTGTTTTATATGTGAGGTATTTGCAAAAGCGTCTCAAAACTACGGACTCGATCGTCATATTGCAAACGGTTAGTCAAAAATTAAAAAACTTATAAAACTATCGATTTATAATCGAAGGTCGTGTCTTTGTGGTATTGAGCAACCGAATAAAAAGTTTTTATTCACGCCCAAATAATATTTTAGGAAGTTCCAAAAGTTTTTCACTTTTATCAGTAAACCTTTCTAGATTAAAATTTATAGAAAAGAACAAAACATTAAAATTTTAGAATTTTTTATAAAATATTTATTTTTTTCATGGATAATAATGTTTAATACATTCTATTGTTTGTTATGCACACCTCTGACATCATCTCTATGGCCAATGACTTCACAGTTCGTGCGTTACGGCTTTTACAATAACTGCGATAACACAAAATAAATAAATAAATATATGAGTCAAGACAATATTTTATTTAAAAATGTTGTTTATGAAGTCGATATTTAAATATGTATTTAATATTTAGATACTACCCGGCTTGTAAGTCATTTTTTTTCTATTTTATTGTATAGAATACAAGGAATTCGATATCTAAATTGTTTATAAGCGCGACAAAAACAATGAAAACGTTCAATCGTGTGCAATGAAAAAAACAAAGCTTGGGCCCTAGACATACATCTGCATCGACTCTTAGGGTTGAAGCAAATTTAGATTGCAGCAATTTTAGCATTTTAGAATTTTAGAATTTTGTTACGGTCCTCGAGTAGAAAGAATATTGAAAAATACTAAAATATCAACATAGATAACTATAGATATTAGATACCTATGTCACTTAATAGCCCCAGTCTAGATAGGTATGGTATGACGAGAAACAAAAAAAACATAATAAGGAACTACGTTCCAAAAATAAAAAAATAACAATTTGATCCAAAAAAAAAAAAAGACCTGGAGCACCAGATGTTAGTTCAATAGTGTTAAGCCCTTGGACAACAAAGTCTTATTATCTATTTATGAACTTTATTACAGTTAGCGGACTATTATTTTTATATGCAAATGCGAAATATGAATAGGTATTATTTCTTATCCCATCAAACATATAAATATCGATATAGGTATATGCAAATATATATATGCAAATAAATATAGTTATATGCCAATATATAAAGTATGTACAATATTCTTATTGCATTTTAATGTAAATTCAAATATTAGTCATTTTCAAAGAGTACTTCAACTTTCAAGTCTCAACTTCAATTTTCAAAATATTGTAATATTAACAGCGTATTAAAAACTGCTAAAAGCATTTAAATAGTTTCTTTAAAATTGACACAGTTTAAATCTTCTAGAGTGTAGTTGGTGTTTCGTAACCGGAATTTATTTGAAGGCATCTTCGTTTAGGGAAGAAACCGGCTTTGCGGTGGTCATAAATCACCATCACAAAGATGCCGCTGACGATAACCCGTGTGCTTATATGTGAATCCTTAAAATAATCATGTTAGCACCTTACCTCCTAGAACTCCTAGGGGGCGACGTCCCTCCAACACGCCAAACGAAACGGGCGCCGCGCTCCCAACATAAACACACCACAAGCGTAAATCGAGATCGGAATAAGAAACTTATAAATATGTGACTACAAACAACAACACTTCACTGTCACAGAATTTCGTCACTGAAATCCAATTAGAATGCTTGTTTTTATTCAAAATATATGTTAATCTATTCGCGCATGTCAGATGAATTTAAAAATACAATTCAAAGCTCCACAGCTGCGACTCATAAAACCGCCGCTCGATGACTGGCGAGCGCGCTGTTTTCGTTGGTCGGATTACTTCAGGCAGTCGGTACTTGCAAGCAGAATATACGCGGTCCGGGGAGAGTTGCGGCGTGCAGAGAGCGGGAGTATGACGTACCTTTTCTCAATGGTAGGATTATACCGGACATTGAAAATGAATGAATGAGTGAGAGTAGGTAAATCCACTACCCTCTAATTAATTATGCTTTATTTGTATGCTGACTTCGACTGTTGGCTAAAAATAACTTTATATTGAATTGATACTTATTAATATTTTTTTGAATTAATCTTATTGCAAAAAATAGTAAATTTATTTCATTCAAAATGTTGCATATTTTTATTAGTAGGTTTATTTTATTCTTGTTTAATTGTAGACTTTTATTACTGGAATATCTGTCTAAGGAAATAACGTGCTTCTCTAGAAAAATCGAAACAATAAGATCATTATTTAGACACTAATCGACTTAGAGATAATCGTTTATTTTTTATAAAATGTGTTTTATTCCATAAGAATCGACTTAATTTATGTAAATATCGTATTTTCCTTATTCTCCTATCCTTATTTATAAAAATGACGGCTACACCAACAACAAGGAAGAGAAGAACAGAAGGGGATTATTTTTCTAGAACATGACTCTTCTTAAGGGCCGTTTTGGACGTACTTACCTGTTATATTAGAGACCGTGTGCACCGGAAAATGAGAACAATGACTTTAATTTTATTTTGTTCGACTTGTAAAAAATGAAGGCAAATCGATTAGCAATTACCTAAATTTTTCGTCTCGTACATATTTTTTTCCTTGTCTAGTCTAGTATACATGCATACGAAAAATACTGCATCTTGTAAAATATGGTTAAAAATGGGTTTAATACTTGTAACAAATTTGTCATGGGTTTGATACTTGGAACAAGTTAACTTTTTAGGGTTCCGTATTCAAAGGGTAAAAAACGGAACTCTATTAATAAGATATCGCTGTTCATCTGTCTCCAGGCTGTATCACATAAACCGTGATAGAGTGATTTTTTAGTTTTTTCCTAAAAAACAAAAAAAAAATTTTTAGGGGGATTCCAATACAACTAACGTGATTTTTAGGTGTTATTACGACGATATGTAATAGTCCAGAACCCCTCGTGCGCGAATCCGACTCGCACTTGTCAAGCTTTTATTTGGAAGTGAGGCTCCATCCCGACTATATAATATATTAATTTAATTTATAAAGATATTCTATACGTGAACGAAAGCACATGTTTTTTTAGAGTAATTTTAATTTTTCTTTATAGTAAAAAAATATATTTATCTAATAATTCATAAATAATTAAATTTAATTTTATGCATATTCCCGATTACAAATGCGTTATGGGAACTCTAGGTATAATATTATTTAACGGCGTCATTGAGTAGAATAATTAATTAATTCTAATTTATACAAATTGATAAAACTTCACTACCTACTACATATTTCTTTACAAACAAAAAATATATTGTTTGCAATTAAATATGTTTAGCCATGTTACACGTCTTAAAAACTTAAATTAATTAGGTATGTAAATTTTGTACCAAAGGTTTAAATTTAGTCATTTTAAACATTTTTTATTAAAACTTATTAAAAAATTACATAAGCGTAACTATCAGAGATCGCAGGTTCAAACTCTGCCTGTATCGAGATCTGCCTGTATCGATATATTTTCAATTTAATATTTATTTACATTATAACATACATGGTAAATGCGATACAAAAACAAATAAATTAAACAAAGATACCCCACATAGTAAATCTTAAAATAAATAAAGAATCTTAAAGGTTAATCAAAAGATAGTTATTCTAAAATAGATTATTGAAATAAATAAAACATGTATCTTTACAACCTGCAAGCAGTTCTCAAAACACCTCAGTGCATCAGGATTACCAATAAACAGGTCATCGGCCGCTCTGACGCTGGTGCTGCTATTTGTGTACCGACTGGTAACTGTCAAACAACAGATTAGCAAAATGCATGTATGTATGATTTACATCGCTGGAAACACTTCAGCTCATCCCATTACTCCTGACCTCATGATATTAAATTTTATTTATTTAGCTTTTGATTTGGATGGCTAATTTTAAGCCATAATTAACACGAGGGTTTAATTATCAGCCTAATGCACTTAAATAATTTAGGTATATGGGTGGAATCTTAGATCTGGATTTTTTGCAATTTAAATCTTAAATAGAAAGTCTATCTAACTTTTTTAGCTTTCAGGTCCCAGGGTAAAACTTAATATTGATGAGTTAATAAGCCAGGACCTGTCCCAATATCTTTATTTATTATCATTATATCACTACTTATAAGACAGTTACAATCTATGTGCATTCCATTCTAAATATGGACTAAATAATGTTTAAAGCAGATAAAATGTTTAAAATTAAAAAAAAAAACAGGTTAAAAGATTAAGGTACATTTCGTACATTTAAAGTGACATTAGAAAAAAATAACAGTAGCTAACGCAAACAAAAAAAACTTAAGTTTCTAGATCAAGTCTAGGTAGATTTGATCTAGACTATACGTAGAGTTTAGGTTTTAATAATATTTCAATTATTTATTTATTTATTTTACCTTAAAGATAAGAAATAAACAATTTGAACAAAATAATAATTATATATCTATTCGTCTACAGACGAATCTACTAAGTAGTTTGAAAATTAGTAATAGTAAATAAATAAGATGAAAAGAGTTACTGGTTTGCTTTAGGGTTTTTCATTGGTATATAAATCTCATAATGTCCTGACTATTATCAAGCTCACGAGAACAATATAAGGGTTGATTAAATTCCTAAGAGTCAGTAAATAAAATTGTATAAGGCATTGTGATTTTTAATCGAATTAGATTTACCTATAATGAATTGATGTTACCGTTACTCCTAGACTTAATTGAAGATAGCTGCGATTTACTTTACTTAGGCAAAGGGACTTTAAGGGCCCTCAAAGGAGCCTTAAGGAGGGGCCTTTAATTTATTTTCATTGTAATTCTTTAATCTGTCATCCAACTTGACCTTATGTCTGAATGCTATAATTTGCAATAAATTGATTATATTGTGCTAATCGAAGTTCAATTCAAAAATATATAGAATTTTTTAGTGTTAGCGAATAAAGAAGATATTTAATTTAAGACATATTAAAAAAAACATTTTATGGAATCTAAAGTTATTTGATGTTTTACCCAGTAAAAAACGTTGCTTACATACCACGAGAAAATATTAACAAATGCTTTTATGAATGACAATAAAAGCTTCTAAATTTGTTTAAAATAACGGCCATTGTCAGTAATGACAGCAGAGTCAAGGGGTCAGTGGCAATGGATTTTTAATCTTAAATTATCTTATGTATTTTAAATTTGCTTTGAATAATATTTAAGCTATACAAGAAATAATGCGTGTTAAATCTTTGGATGCTAAATGATTTTGATTGATTGATTTGCTATCAATCATTTTTCTGTGTTTTCGTATAAATCAGATACAGTCGTTTATTTTGTATTTGTAAAATAATACTACAGAATTAATAAAGTAAGTACTTACTTAAAAGTATTTAGTCAATTTTTACACTCTGTTAAAGTTTAAATATTCACTATATTTATCTTTATTAGTAATATATAATAATTTAATATTATTTAAATAAAATTGAGAACATTTTATTTAAATTTATAAATTGATATAAAAAATAAATTATAGAAATCTAAAATGCATATGTCTTGAATATATCAAATTTTATTTTTTGTAAAATTGTAAGCTCATAATAATGAGTGAGTCGCTAGCCTCCTACCACAGCGGTGGTACCACCGATGCGCCGCTGTATCCGCCGCACCGACCCTGCATTTTGATTACCATCATTACCGTTCAAACAATTGTACTCAAACCAAGCTAACGACCTATATATTGCATAACAAAGACCGCCATTACAATACAATAACATAAAAATAAAAATAAACGGAATCGCAATAGATAAAAGCGTCAATAAAAATGTACCGTTTCTTGTAAAATAATATTATTATTCAACCATCTATGAATCTACAAATTTACTTACGATTTAGGTATTTCAATAGGATAATAATATATACCTACAACAGTTATCTTATAAGAGTAAAATATTTGAAATCATAATACGTTTTGTTTTATTATAGTAATTTTCAAGTAATTTTATTGGCTGTCATACCATCAATCAACCAATCAAAAAGTTGATCACGAAATGGAAGGATCATTATATGTATTCTTAATTATTTTGTTAATAAAATATTGTATTTATTAATTTATAACAAATCATTAAAATAATAAGTTTTACATTGTTTACAACAATGGAAAACATGTTTTAATCAGAAGTTACCAAGGAAGTTCATCTGTGAGGTAGAAACTATCCTCCAGAGCGGGTCCGAAACAATACAAGTACTAATTACCTGTTCTCCTTACAATATTAAAAAGAAAAGTCTTTTTACAGAGTAGATAGTATGCAGAATAAATAATGTTGACTTTCATGACATGAGCTCTCAATTATGATTATTTTATCTGTTGCCAACGTCTGCTCCCCCGGACTTTTTCACAAATCAAATTTTAAATTTTATGGTCCTTATTATAGCTCAAACCTATTTCCCCATAAAAAAAGAGATAGACAGAAAGAGAGAAGAAAGACATGTAAGATTATACCCAAATCCATTTAGTAGTTCTGGTGATGGGTGAAACAAATAAATAAACAGACAAGTATTTAAAAAAGCTGTACTATTATTTTTTGTTAATTAATTGAGTTTTCAATTACATGTTACTCAATTTATGCTTACTTTTTGATGATATTCCGACAAATAGCATTCATTTGAATATTAATTTAATTATTCGTAAAATAACACGACATTTTATACTCAAAATTTTAAATGGCTGTTGTATTTTTATGAAAAATAAAGAAAAATTAATTAATAACCTGTTAGAAATAATCTACATATGCATGTAAAATAAAATATATCAATGATATAAAATAAATCTTTCAATTAATTACAAAATAACCTTTATACCAAAAACTAAAAACATCCAAAAAAAAAATAAAAATATGTATAGAATGTTTCGCATTACTTACTTTCTATTTTTATCTTAACTCTGTATTTGATTTATAAATGTGGTCAATTCATCAATCCAGTTCAATTATTCTATCAATAAACTCTAATCACATGGTACGGGTAATAGAATAGTGCTGGATACCTTTCTTGTTAATTCGAGTGAGGTTGGAAAGAGAGGGGGATATTGATGTATTATTTACACGTAGGAATTGATTTTATTAAACCAGATAAATGGTTGTTGGTTTTACAAACGAAGATTTACTTTAAAGTTTATATTTTGAAGACATTTAAATTCAATTTGATTGTGTTTGTACATGTAGAATTATAGTTTTCGCTTTAAAAGTTCTCTATAAATTTAGAATGAAACATAAACCGATACGGGTAGGGATTTGAACCCGTGACTACTGGGAAACCGTCCCGTAGTCGCGGGTTCGAATCCCTGCCCGTATCGGTTTATGTTTCATTCTATATTTATATAGATTTAAATAAGCTTAACATGGCTATACATGTTTATAGATATTTTCAAGCTTTAAAACTTAATAACTGAATTAAATTAAATTTTAATTTTCGATTTGATATACATATTTGAATTAATAATAATTTTAATTTTCTTTAGTTATCAACAAGCAACTTAGGAGTATAATTTTTATCTGTGACTCACAACTACTATAAAAATTAATAAATAAATATATATTAAAAAAACTCCACTCACTCCTATTTGTGGTAGAGATGCACTATTTGTAACTATCGTAAATAATTTTAAAACTATTTTTACTTATAAAAATAAAATATAACCTGCTAATGGGAAAACAAAAGAATACACTAGTAGCATAATGCAATACAATAATCATTTCATTTTAAAAAGTCAAGAATACAATACGGTAAAATGAAGGCCTTTTGTATTGTATGTTGCCTTGAATAATATATTCTGAACACATAGAGCGATGACAGGGTCCCCTGGACCGACATGACTGAAGCATCTCATAATATGCTGACATTGACAATGTGCAAATGTCAGCATAACGAATGCAAATCAATTATATTTTTTGACGTTTGACGTTTAACAAAGTACTTCGAAAAAGTAAAACCTATTTGTAATCTGTAATCGGTTTGACAAATATAAAATATATTGACAGTTCTAGATCATTTAAAGCTATATTTAACGATATGTAGGTCAATTACATTTAGCCAATTATAGTTTGGAGGCAGAGGCGAATATAGTAGGATCAAATCCAGGTCACAGGATGCACCGGAAACCGGTGTATCGGAATAGCAAATAATAGGTCGGCGGCTTTCCTTATCGTACTCCAAGTGAGGAAGTAACGTAACATCCTCACTGCGTTCAATAATAATTAAAATAAGTTGTAAAATAATACACTTTTTTGAACACGAGCCACTATAAAACGAATACCTTTGAATACGTTTGCCCAGATATTTGTATAAAAAATTTGTTAAAATTCCTATGACCTTTTCACGTCCATCTATATTTATTTATTCATTGAAACTCGTAGGTAATGTTTTAAATCCCCATCTCACATATCGTTATTTGATTCATTATTCAACAACACATTAAAGTTTAATTTCCAATAAACCAATAATTTCATGAAAATGATAAATATAGTTTATTTCAGATATCCTTTGATAACATCGAACCTAATATAATAAAGGTTACAACTGAATAAACTTAATTTATAAAAACATCCCGAAGCGTATAGGGGGTGACAACTGACAACCCTTGTGATACTTCCCTTCTAAGTGTGCAAGAAACAAGAATATATAAGTATACTACAATAAATTTCTCACCTCAACAAGAGGGTGAAGTTAACAAACAATAGAGCTCTGTCACAAAGAACCGCGGTGTATCGCGAATCCATTAAGTGTAATACAAACCTTGGTAAAGACAATGAAACATGTATTAGATAGTGAAGCATCACAATGTGACATAAAACAAAGTATTTTCCGCTTCTATTATTTTTTGTTATATAAGTACTTATATTAACGAAACGTAAATAAAGTGAATGAATTATTTTGTTATATAAGTACATATAATAATTACAAACTTCAGTTAATCAATGTTTTTAATATTAATGCTTAAATTATCTGAGGGTCTAAAATATAGCAACCAAGTATAGACCCACGGGCTTTCATTCATTCACCTTTGAGCATCTGAAGTTGAAATTAATTACAAAGTATTATAGTATGTTGTCAACTAACTATAATTATTAACATATATATCCAAATAACGTATATAAAATTTAAAATTCTACATTGGTTTGACATTCAAGGTAAAATGTCGTAATGTATTGCGGCCCTAAAAGCCCTGCCCTTGATAAAAGTGTCACCTTCAGTGCTACAGACTGATAGACTACATTTTACAATAAATACATAAATTAATAAAGAAAACTATTAACTGATTCCACTTAAATTTATTGCTTATTCGTTCGACAGCTGCTGTTTATTTACTCGAAAACATATGTTTATCTATTCTGGTAACATTTCACAGAAACATTTTTTTAATACTAGATGCGAATGGAGTAATAAATTTAGTTCTAAAACAGGATATCATTACTGCGAAACGATTGTAGGTAATACATACATACACAAACAAATGAAACCTAGTTATTAATTAAATGATGATTGATAGAGTTGAGCGGAAGACTCACTTGTATGTCTATTGCAAGTTTTTCCTGTCCACCACCACCTGTCGCTAATAAGGTGAAGCTGCTCTTTTTTCATACAAATTGAAGTTTACTATAACGCGATCGAATGGGAAAAAAAATCGCACTAGACACACTGATGTACCTGGTGGGAAATGGGTAGAAAAAAAAGAAAATAGAAAAACTTTTAAAAACCAGATTTATAATTTATAAATCATGTCAACAAGCTTTAATCATCATTAACTTTTAATAATTCAACATGAATTGCAATGGAATGTAAAATTTAAAATGGAATTTTAGCAAGTATTTAAAATCCGAACCTGAAGACATTGGCATTGTATAAGGTCGAGCTAAGGGTGGTTATGGCGGAAAGCACGCGATCTGTCAATTTTCGAGGCCGAATAGCACAACCCAAGGTATCCATCGGCTGCGAGGTTAGATTGAGCATTATGATAAAGAAAATAAACTATGATTTACTATTTTTATTATTTATTATTGTATGTTGGTTCTTCCTTCATCACCGGTTTTTGAAAATTAATTTTGCAGTTTATCTTGTCTTCTAATTTTCAGTTTGAACTAAGAATAGGTTAGAGATATATATTATATAATATAAACACGTCTTGCATTCGGGAACCGATCATTACATTTGTTTTATCAAAGCGTCCGTATTAGGTAGGGAAAAGTTTTTAGTACCGCGTAAAGTACGTGAAGGTATCGAAATTAACCGTCTATCGAATTTTAATAGGGATAGCGGTTGGAAAGCTGGAACCGTTCATTGACTTAATGAAGGATACTAACAATAAAAGACATACATTCAATACATATACATTTAGTGTATACAGGAGGTATAACTACGACGAGTGGCGAAGACCTGCATCATGCATGAGACTTCAGAAGACGACAGCACATCTTCCAATCACCACCATCACCGTCGCTGCTGCACGCAGTTTATATCACAACTCCACCGTGCTTCGTCCTCATGACTCGAAGAATTCGAACCCCGAATGGGTTCCTAACCAGTCGGGCAAATTGCAATTTAATTAACGTGAATACATAATATATAATGTATAAATATACAATTTATACATATATCTTTTATATATATATATATATATATATATATATATATATATATAAAAGATATATAAAAGATGCAATTTATTATAGATGCAATTATAAATGTTAAATCACCGGCCTAATTTATAATTAATTTGTTGAAGACCCCGAGTCAAATAAAGGTTTTTTTTTTCAAGATATCAGCCTCTAAGGGGATGAAACCTTAGTATGAAAATCTGAACCACTTTACTGATTTCCACGAATTATATGAAGAATCTAAACCTCTTAATTGGTTGCAATGCGTATTGGTATAACTTTATATCGATAATTGATAACCCAGGATTAACCATAGTGTACTTTATTAAATTATATACATTAAATGCATGGCTGTAATCATTTTATATTGATTTTCAATATTTATTTACATTTGAATAATCTTTACTAATATTATAAAGGAGAATGTGAGTTTCTTTGTTTCTCATCTTAACTACCTAACCGATGTATATGAACATTCGCACATAGGCTGCCAGGGATACATAAAAAAATATAGGGAATAATTAATACTTTAAAAGCACTGCTCCCGAGTGTATAAAAACCTTTCGTCTAACATAACAGGGTTGTTCTACTTATACAGCGCGGGCGAAGCCGCTGAGCAAAACTAGTATATAATAATATAACAATTAAATATTTTTAAATTGTAGTTTAAATATAAGATCTTAAAAAAAAAGATCATTTATTTTGAAATAATGAAATGTTAATAAAACTTTTTTCAACATATTTATTGCGTTTCAGTAAAATAAAAAATAAAGGTCACTTTTTGCCCTTATTGCACGCCTTTAATCTATCTCCAATGTATATGAGTTAACTGAATCCATTTTTAATTTAGGAATTTCTTGCTCTGACAGTTCTATTTTTTTAATTTTGCTAAAAATTCCGAAGTATGTCTCTAAAAGGTGTAAACTGAGATTTCAAAACAGAATACAATACGGTTTCGTGTCTCATTGCAGAAAAATAAAGATTAGAGACTCCTTGATGTAACTCCTCCCACCGAAAAAAGTTAACAACTTTTAAAACTACAACAATATTGGTGGAACATATACACATATTTGGAATCATATGTATCCAGCTTCATTTCACAATAAAAACGTTTAAACCAGATAGCCCTGGAAACGTCGATATGTAAGTTATTATTGTGATTTCAAGTAAAACTTTCTAACTCCTAAAATATGTGAGCTTCCGAGTATAGCTCGGAGACATAAAAGGGGGAAATATGGTTGGAAAAGTCGATGACAGTCTAGGGATCAATACAGGAAAGCGACACGAAATGTTTGTAGTGCGGGGAATAATTTGTCCTGTGAGTTGACTCAGCATTATAATTTCAGTTGGTTCAGTTCTTTCAAATTCTAATTATCGTAATCGAACAGTAAAATTTTAAGCAACCCTATAATTTTTGTATGTAATAATAATCGTTAAAAATGTATAAGTCTGCTGTATAAAATCCTTTTTTTTTTATTTAATCCCGGGCAACAACAGTTGCACAAATATGCTTAGATTATCTATTCTTTCTGCAATACCATTATTAGATAAAAACTTGAACTTGTCGTAGTTTTTGTCAACAATTTATATCGTGTTAAATTTATATAAATATAAAATGAAAAATAGACCGATACGGGCAGGGATTGATATAGGTTTATTTTTCATTCCATATTTACATAAATTTAAATAAGCTTAACATGGCTATACATGTTAATAGACATTTTCAAAAACATTATATCGTGTTTTAATTTTTTATTCTCTATGTGGTAAACAGGATTCGTGAAACAGAATTCGTGAATTTATGAAAAGGAAAAACCGAAGATTAATAATCCGATGTTAATAGTATAGCGTCAATTTAAACTGTAGTTATGGACAAAATGTTATCTTTAATCTTGTAATTGTATTTGTAACTTAAGTACACAAAAAAAACTTAAGTACAAAAGCGTTTTCTACAAACCGAATCTCCCAACTTTGTAATTGTTCACTAATATGGGGCATATAAAGGTCAAGTTCGTGGGGCAGTGGTGGTGGTACGGGGCTCACGCTCCGCCGCTTGGCGCAAGGCCATTGAACATCAAAGCCTTCGATTCCAGCAAATTATCCCCTCCGCCGAACAACACGAACGACGTGGATTCGATTCTCATATGAAGAAGAAATGAAAACCGTGTTTTAAATTAACTTATCATTAACTTTAATATAAAAATGTTTTAAAATATTGTAATCTATACACAAAAAGCATTAATATTAAGATTTAATTTGGGTGCACTTATTCTTTAAATATAAAAATATTTTTTTGCCATTACTATTAAGTGCTTGCTCAATATTCCAACAGTTCACAAACTACACGTATTCGTTAAAAGTTTAATGTTCAAAAGTTTAAAAACCGACATCAATTTTATTATTTTTTTAATACATATGGATGTTGTAAATTTGAGTTTATTATTTACTTATTATATTTAATATAATTGCCGTCTGCCTTTTAGTTAAAAGTTGAAACAAAGGCTGTTGTAAGTAGACTATCTGCGTGCAGGCATGATATAATTTAATGACATTGAGGGAGGAGGAAGAAAGGAGGCTTAAATGTCACTTAACTGCAGAAAACCTAATGCTATTAAATGATTAGTCACTGTCATTCAAGGATTCACGATTCACTCTAGAGACATTATGTGCTGGTATTCTTAATATCTTACAGAAAAATCGTTATAGATTAAAAAATGTATAATATCAACAAAAAAAATACAAAACTGTCAAATACTAAAACTAATACCTGTGTTGTGAAGAAAGTACATTACGAAAAATAATCAAAAGAAAGTCTTCCTGGAATGGGGGGTGCAATCCTCCTTCCCCCCTCTCCTCTTCAACGTTAATTATCCGGGACTGAATCATGGTTACGACTTATCTATAAAACTACGTACATTTTTGATAATACTGACCGCATCCACTACCGACAAGCGACAGCGTTTTTATGCTATCAAAAATAATGAAAGATATAGTACATTAAAAACTATTTATTATTTGACATCTCAAAACTATAAATTGTCACTTTTTACTATCATCCTTTGTGACGTCACTGTGACATCCGCCATTTTACTTTAAATTGCTCCCCGAAGGTCTGAGTGCACATTGCCCTTGTTGAAAATATTAGTAAATTAAGGAAATCGTTAAGATTAAACGCTTAGAACCTGTTTAGTTATTTATGCACTGTAATATTTATTTAGTTTTTTTATAGATTACTATATTGCTTGTAACGCTTAATATATTAACAAAAGGTGAACTTAATGCTTATTGGCATTTTCTACCAGTTAACCTTTGTAGATGAAGAGAAATAGCGCCAAGCGACCAAAATAAAAAAAAAAAAGAAAACTAACGCTAATTAAAAAATATATAAATATATAATTGGTGTTCAGAGTGTGATTCTTTTTATATATTTTTAATATTAATTAGTTTCCTAGTTTTATTCTGTAACCTTCTAATGGTTCATTAATTTTTTCCAAGTAGAATGTTTTCTAAACTGTTGTTTACAAATATCCTCGACAATTTCCTAAAAAAATGATGTTGGAAGTGTTTGCCTTTAACAAATTCAATTTTATTGGTAATCAATTTTACTCTCAAATTGAACGTGATTCGTATTAAGTGTTAACAAAATTCTAAAATCTGTTTATTGGAAAAAATCCATTTTCACACTTCAATAAATATTTTAAGATATTTTTAACTCTTAAATATTCTGAGATCAAAAAATAATAATTACTTTAAAATTATACATGGACTGAAAGAACAAATAAATTATATCCCAAATATATGTTTTAAATATTTATAAAATAAATATGTAGAATGTGCAGGCTTTGGGCACACGTATATATTAATTTAAAAATAAATATCGAGATATATAAGGCGTTATCATATTAATTTACGCGTTCTAATTTCATTAACAATGTTATTGTCATTGCTAAAGGGTTATAAAAGTAGTTATTCCTGCGTATTTCAGTCAATGTGACCAGACTTTATTTAAGCAAAATATAAATGGTGAAAATAATTACACTATCTTTGACCTTTTGTCTATTACTGTAATGTTTTATTCGAATCCATTAAGTGTAATACAAACCTTGGTAAAGACAATGAAACATGTATTAGATAGTGAAGCATCACAATGTGACATAAAACAAAGTATTTTCCGCTTCTATTATTTTTTGTTATATAAGTACTTATATTAACGAAACGTAAATAAAGTGAATGAATTATTTTGTTATATAAGTACATATAATAATTACAAACTTCAGTTAATCAATGTTTTTAATATTAATGCTTAAATTATCTGAGGGTCTAAAATATAGCAACCAAGTATAGACCCACGGGCTTTCATTCATTCACCTTTGAGCATCTGAAGTTGAAATTAATTACAAAGTATTATAGTATGTTGTCAACTAACTATAATTATTAACATATATATCCAAATAACGTATATAAAATTTAAAATTCTACATTGGTTTGACATTCAAGGTAGAATGTCGTAATGTATTGCGGCCCTAAAAGCCCTGCCCTTGATAAAAGTGTCACCTTCAGTGCTACAGACTGATAGACTACATTTTACAATAAATACATAAATGAATAAAGAAAACTATTAACTGATTCCACTTAAATTTATTGCTACTTCGTTCGACAGCTGCTGTTTATTTACTCGAAAACATATGTTTATCTATTCTGGTAACATTTCACAGAAACATTTTTTTAATACTAGATGCGAATGGAATAATAAATTTAGTTCTAAAACAGGATATCATTACTGCGAAACGATTGTAGGTAAATCATACATACACAAACAAATGAAACCTAGTTATTAATTAAATGACGATTGATAGAGTTGAGCAGAAGACTCACTTGTATGTCTATTGCAAGTTTTTCCTGTCCACCACCACCCGTCGCTAATAAGGTGAAGTTGCTCTTTTTTCATACAAATTGAAGTTTACTATAACGCGATCGAATGGGAAAAAAATCGCACTAGACACACTGATGTACCTGGTGGGAAATGGGTAGGTAAAAAAAAGAAACAGAAAAACTATTAAAAACCACATTTATAATTTATAAATCATGTCAACAAGCTTTAATCAACATTAACTTTTAATAATTCATTCATTCATTCATTCATTTTAACATGTATTGCAATGGAATGTAAAATTTTGCAAAGTACGAGTATTTAAAATCCGAACCTGAAGACATTGGCATTGTATAAGGTCGAGCTAAGGGTGGTTATGGCGGAAAGCACGCGATCTGTCAATTTTCGAGGCCGAATAGCACAACCCAAGGTATCCATCGGCTGCGAGGTTAGATTGAGCATTATGATAAAGAAAATAAACTATGATTTACTATTTTTATTATTTATTATTGTATGTTGATTCTTCCTTCATCACCGGTTTTTGAAAATGAAGGTTGCAGTTTATCTTGTCTTCTAATTTTCAATTTGAACTAAGAATATGTTAGAGATATATATTATATAATATAAACACGTCTTGCATTCGGGAACCGATCATTACATTTGTTTTGTCAAAGCGTCCGTATTAGGTAGGGAAAAGTTTTTAGTACCGCGTAAAGTACGTGAAGGTACGTCAGCCGTCTATCGAATTTCAATAGGGATAGCGGTTGGAAAGCTGGAACCGTTCATTGACTTAATGAAGGACACTAACAATAAAAGACATACATTCAATACATATACGTTTAGTGTATACAGGAGGTATAACTACGCCGAGTGGCGAAGACCTGCATCATGCATGAGACTTCAGAAGACGACAGCACGTCTTCCCATCACCACCACCACCGTCGCTGCTGCACGCAGTTTATATCACAACTCCACCGTGCTTCGTGCTCATGACTCGATGGATGCGAACCCCGAATGGGTTCCTAACCAGTCGGGCAAATTCAATTTAATTAACGTGAATACATATATAGTGTATACATACAACATTTTATATATAAATACATACATGCAATTATAATTGCTAAATCAGCGGCCTAATTTATATTTAATTTGTTGAAGACCCCGAGTCAAATAAGGGTTATTTTTTTTCAAAATATCAACCTCTAAGTGGATGAAAATTTTGTATGAAAATCTAAACCACTTTACTGATTCCCGTGAATTTCCTTAGGAATATAACTTGATGATGTAAGGTCAAACATAGGTTCAAAAACCGACCTATTTATATGAAAAATCTAATCCTCTTATTTTGTTGTAATGCGTATAGTAGGTATTGGCATAACTTTATATCGATAGTTGATAACTCAGGATTAACCATAGGGTACTTTATTAAATTATATACATTAAAATACTTAAATGCATGGCTGTAATCATTTTATATTGATTTTATATTGATTTGAGAATGTGAGTGTCTTTGTTTCTCATCTTAACTACCGAACCGATGTATATGAACATTCGCACATAGGCTGCCAGGGATATAGAAAAGAATATAGGGAATAATTAATACTTTAAAAGCACTGCTCCCTAGGGTATAAAAACCTTTCGTCTAACATAACAGGGCTGTTTTACTTATAAAGCGCGGGCGAAGCCGCTGAGCAAAGCTAGTATGTAATAATATAACAATTTAATATTTTTAAATTGTAGTTTAAATATAAGAACTTAAAAAATATATAGATTATTTATTTTTATATAATAAAATATTAACAAAACTTTTTTGAACATATTTGTTGCGTTTCAGCAAAAAAAAATGAAAGGTCACTTTCTGCCCTCATTGCACGCCTTTAATCTACCTCCAATGTATATGAGTTACCTGAATCCATTTTTAATTTAGGAATTGCTTGCTCTGACAGTTCTATTTTTTTTATTTTGCTAAAAATTCCGAAGTATGTGTTTAAAGGTGTAAACTGAGGTTTCTAAACACAATACAATACGGTTTCGTGTCTCTTTACAGAAAAATAAAGATTTGAGATTCCTTGATGTACCTAACCCTTCCCACCGAAAAACGTTAACAACTTTTAAAACTACAACAATATTGGTGGAACATGTGCACATATTTGGAATCAGCATTTTTTTTATTCAAAATACATATGTATCCAGTTCCATTTCGCAAAAAAAACCGTTTAAGCTAGATAGCCCTGGAACCGTCGATATGCAAGTTATTATTGTGATTTCAAGTAAAACTTTCTAAGTCCAAAAATATGTGAACTTCCGAGTATAGCTCGGAGACATAAAAGGGGGAAATATGGTTGGAAAAGTCGATGACAGTCTAGGGATCAATACAGGGAAGCGACACGAAATGTTTGTAGTGCGGGGAATAATTTGTCCTGTGAGTTGACTCAGCATTATAATTTCAGTTGGTTCAGTTCTTTCAAATTCTAATTATCGTAATCGAACAGTAAAATTTTAAACAACCCTATAATTTTTGTATGTCATAATAATCGTTAAAAATATATAAATCATTAATATCAAATCCTTTTTTTTTAATTTAATCCCGATCAACAATAGTTGATCAAAAATACTTAGATTATCTATTCTTTTTGCAATACCATTATTGCTTATCAATGGAAAAATATTGAAATTGTCGTAGTTTTTATTTATAATTTATATCGTGTTAAATTTATATAAATATAGAATGAAAAATAAACCGACACGGACAGGGATCGATATAGGTTTATGTTTCATTCCATATTTATATAAATTTAAATAAGCTTAACATGGCTATACATGTTTATAGACATTTTCAAAAACATATATCGTGTTTTAATTTTTTTTTTCTCTATGTGGTAAACAGAATTCGTGAAACAGAATTCGTGAATTTATGAAAAGGAAAAACCGAAGATTAATAATCCGGTGTTAATAGTATAGCGTTAATTTAAACTGTAGTTATGGACAAAATATTATCTTTAATCTTGTAATTGTATTTGTAACTTAAGTACCTACACAAAAAAAACTTAAGTACAAAAGCGTTTTCTACAAACCGAATCTCCCAACTTTGTAATTGTTCACTAATATGGGGCATATAAAGGTCAAGTTCGTGGGGCAGTGGTGGTGGTATGGGGCTCACGCTCCGCCGCTTGGCGCAAGGCCATTGAACATCAAAGCCTTCGATTCCAGCAAATTATCCCCTCCGTCGAACAACACGAACGACGTGGATTCGATTCTCATATGAAGGAGAAATGAAAACCGTGTTTTAAATTAACTTATCATTAACTTTAATATAAAAATGTTTTAAAATATTGTAATCTATACACAAAAAGCATTAATATTAAGATTTAATTTGAGTGCAAATATTCTTTAAATATAAAAACATTTTTTTTTTTGCCATTACTATTAAGTGCTTGCTCAATATTCCAACAGTTCACAAACTACACGTATTCGTTAAAAGTTTAATGTTCAAAAGTTTAAAAACCAACATCAGTTTTATATATTTTTTAATATACATACATATATGGATATCATAAATGTTAGTTTATTATTTACTTATTATATTTAATATAATTGCCGTCTGCCTTTTAGTTAAAAGTTGAAACAAAGGCTGTTGTAAGTAGACTATCTGCGTGCAGGCATGATATAATTTAATGACATTGAGGGAGGAGGAAGAAAGGAGGCTTAAATGTCACTTAACTGCAGAAAACCTAATGCTATTATATGATTAGTCACTGTCATTCAAGGATTCACGATTCACTCTAGAGACATTATGTGCTGGTATTCTTAATATCTTACAAAAAATCGTCGTTGTAGATTAAAAAATGTATAATATCAACAAAAAAAATACAAAACTGTCAAATACTAAACCTAATACCTGTGATGTGAAGAAAGTACATAACAAAAAATAATACCGCTCCGTTGGTCGAGTGGTTAGCGCAGACGCCTAACGTGTCACGGCGCAATGGGGCTCGGGTTCGATCCCCGGCGGAGACAGGCATTTATGTGATGAGCATAGATGTCTGTTTCTGGGTTTGGACGTTTATTAAATATATTTTCAGTATTTATATGTGTATTTCTATGTATTTGTATCGTTGTCTAACACCCTTATCACAAGCAAATAATTTGCTTACTTAAGGGTTAGATCAATATGTGTAATTTGTCCTGATATTATATTAATCTAAAGCAAGTCTTGATGGAATGGGGGGTGCAATCCTCCTTCCCCCTGCCCTCCTCAACATTAATTATCCGGGACTGAATTAGGGTTACGACTTATCTATGAAACTACGTACATTTTAGATGATACTGACCGCATCAAACTACCGACAAGTGACAGCGTTTTTATTCCATCAAAAAATAATGAAAGATATAGTACATTAAAAACTATTTCTTTTTTTGACATCTTGAAACTATAAAATGTCACTTTCTCCTTTCATCCTTTGTGACGTCACTGACATCCGCCATTTTATTTTAAATTGCTCCCTGAAGGTCTGAGTGCACATTGCCCTTGTTAAAAATATTAGTAAATTAAGGAAATCGTTAAGATTAAACGTTTAGAACCTTGTTAGTTATTTAAGCACTGTAATATTTATTTAGTTTTTTTATAGATTACTACATATATTGCTTGTAACGCTTAATATATTAACAAAAGGTGAACTTAATGCTTATTGGCATTTTCTACCAGTTAACCTTTGTAGATGGAGAGAAATAGCGCCAAGCGACCAAAATAAAAAAAAAAAAAAGAAAACTAACGCTAATTAAAAAATATATAAATATATAATTGGTGTTCAGAGTGTGATTCTTTTTAAAGATATAATATTAATTAGTTTCCTAGTTTTATTCTGTAACCTTCTAATGGTTCATTAATTTTTTCCAAGTAGAATGTTTTCTAAACTGTTGTTTACAAATATCCTCGACAATTTCCTAAAAAAATGATGTTGGAAGTGTTTGCCTTTAACAAATTCAATTTTATTGGTAATCAATTTTACTCCCAAATTGAACGTGATTCGTATTAAGTGTTAACAAAATTCTAAAATCTGTTTATTGGAAAAAAATCCATTTTCACACTTAAATAAATATTTTAAGATATTTTTAACTCTTAAATATTCTGAGATCAAAAAATAATAATTACTTGAAAATTATACATGAACTGAAAGAACAAATAAATTATATCCCAAATATATGTTTTAAATATTTATATAATAAATATGTAGAATGTGCAGGCTCTGGGCACACGTATATATTAATTTAAAAATAAATATCGAGATATATAACGCGTTATCATATCAATTTAGGCGTTCCAATTTATGTCATTGTTAAAGGATTATAAAAGTAGTTTATAGTAGATTAGTAGTTATTCCTGCTTATTTCCGTCGATGTGACCCGACTTTATTTAACCAAAATATAAATGGTGAAAATAATTACATTATCTTTAACGTTTTGTCTTTTACTGTAATGTTTTATTCGTGTTTCTCAAAGACAATATAAGAAATGAGGTAAAAGATATACTTGCTACTGTTAGCGAAATAATAGAGTTCACTCTATGAACATTTATCTAGTATTACCAAATTTCAATATAAAATACCAATATCCATATTAAATAAAATTCATATTATTCATTTGTTGCTGAAAAAAAATGACATTTGTGTTTATCTAAAAATATATATTCTTTATTTTTATTTTTTTTATTAATTTCTTGAAAGAAATAGTTACGTATGTGAAGCTAGAACTCCCAAACTCTATAGCACTTTCTTAATGTTTAAAGCATTAGGTTACGTAAGTAAAATTCTAAAACAATATTTCTCTTAAACTAATATATATATAAATAATTGCCAGTAAGTTCAGATTAAAAACTGTATCGTTGAGTTTTTTATAACATTTATGTAATCTATAAGTACCTACAGTAAAATAGTCACGAGGTCAAATCTGACCATTAAAAAGAAAAAAGTAATTGCTACGTGACATGACACGATGAAGATAATTATTTTTGAAATGTTAATATAACTTGATATTTGAAACTGTTAAAGGGTTAACGTAAAATGCAAGGTTCACTCATCACCTTGTATTTAACAACTTCATGGTCAGTCATTAAATCTAATTCCATCTTCATTATTTTCTTTCCTCACACAACGTCTTTGGGGATTTTAATTAAAAGATTAAACTGCAAATTCATAACAATGGAGGTCAAATAACCGTAAATTTCCAATTGAAATAAAAACTTTATTTGCTAAAAGTTCTGTTCTGTTATCAGACATCAGTTACTTTCTATTTTATATAGAAACTGGAACAATACAATGCGCGCACTTCTCGAGCCAGCCACAAATGAAACGAACATTTTATACCGCTGCAGTTTATCCTGCCCACAATGACTGGAAGCGCGCTCTCTAGGCCAGCTTCCCTAGGACTATTCAGGCTACGGAAAAACAAAGCTCCTCTTTTTCCGCGGTGTGAAACTGTAAAGCTTTCTGCTTCTTTACATCAGTAATGAATAGAATCTTTTTAAATTATAAATGGGCTTGGTATTCGAGTAGTTTCGTGCTTGGTAACTACGTACCAATTGTAGGTTTTAATTTGAAAAGGCGGTATCAGACAACCTTTGACTTTGCACTTTCCTTAATTAATTCTCATGGATTCAATTGTCAATTTAAATAATAGTAATATTATATTTTAAAGTGAAAGTTTGCACTGAAATAAAATGCTTATATTACATATATTACATATTTGACTTTTAAATTTATTATAAGTATCCTTTACAAACATAATATACAATATATAACACATCGGTGTCTGTGTAGTCCTGAGCCTAAGAAAGGACAATATATTTTTTGTCAATTTTTATTGGTCTCCTTCATTATTGATAAAAGCAGTCCAGCGTTATTTCAACATTTCTATACCTTTTGTATGAAACGATTTATACAAACTTTTAAAAAGCGCTTTAGTTCCGGTGATCACTTTTTCATTTGGAAGTTTTTCCATTTTTTTGTGGTTCACGAATAAGTAACAGTTGATGGCGATCAAATTTGAAAAAAATAAGGGGAACTGCAACTCAAACCCATACTTTGATATTTTGCCATATAGCCATGCCATGCTAAATAACCATTGAAAAGATTTCTAGCGCAATGTATTCTCTTGATGAATGTTTTGGTTAACGCGGAACAAACGTAATAGGAACCTATCCAATTTGTTAGTTATTCTCATTATCTTCTTCTAGGTATTCTCTTTATTATCTTCCAAAATCAAGCTTAGATTAGCAAATCAACGATCAGAACATAATGAAGCAAAGTTACATTAATCAAGGCAAACTTTATTTACAAAGATATTTTTTTAGTAAAAAACAATGAATAACCAATACTCGATTTTGTTTGTCCTTTGTCATGGAAATATTCACAGTATCGTCACTCAAACCACTGAAACTTTTAAACAGATGGGTCAAAAGTTATGGAAATATAACACGTATGTCATTATAGAGGTCAGTTCTTTTGGGAAATCAGAATTTGTCCTTAACAGCGACATCAATACAATAGGTTAGGGACTTATTAAGCGATGTATTATATTATATAATGGTTAGACTCCAAAACAAAATCAGATCTGAATTTAATCGCTATTTATCGATTAGGTACTTAGCTTTGAGTACTATTTATGTGAATTTTAGTTAATTTTATAATTTAAAAAGGCTTATTCGGGCACGAACACTGAACCAAAATTACTATTATATATATATATAGGTATACCTACATAAATATTATCACAAATACACTTTACCGTTTATTCGCTTGTTTTTTACTTGTAAGCCGTAGTTCATAACCAAGTGTAGGGAACGGTGATATGTAGTCACTATTCTTTATACACGTGCCTACATAGGTATTTACTCTTATTACTTTAAAAATATTAATTTTAAGTCCATGTAAATTATACACATACGGGTGAGACGTATGTGTATTATTTAATATGGATAATAATGTCGTAGGTAAACAAAGACACCTTCAACTTGTCTTACCATAAACACGACTGCTGCAAGCCATTCTAAAGATAAATCGTAAAAAAAAATGTTTTTTTTCAACAAAGTTAAGATTTTACTTATCCTGGCAAGGTGTCTATGTCGTCTGTCCATAATTACTAATGTGATTATAGCTCTAAATAGTATTTGTGTTATCCTACAAACACAAAAACCAAAGGTTAACCTCAGTCCCAGTGCGACGCTACGGGATCGCTTTCACACTCACCGTGAAATCGTGGTAAAGTGTGTCTTCACCAGTTTCATGTGTTCCATCTTTCCCTTTCAATAGACACAATTACAGTACACCACGAAAACAATGACAACAGCTACATTTTTTTAGCCATTATAAATCCAAATCTTAAAATCTCTTTACATTTACATTTCATTAAAATAATGTTATTTATTAATTTTACCAGACATTAATTTGCTCAAATTTGCATAAGTACGGTATGAATTTAAAGTTGTATGAACATTATAGAAAAAAATGAATAAAAATTGTAATTTTCATTAAATATTTTATTGCAACCTTTTTGGGGTGTGCAAATTAATTCGAGCAAAAAGAAGTAAACTATTCCGGTATGTAGGACGTTCATTTAATTTTAAGACTTAAGTCATTTCAATTAAGAGTAATTAAATTAATTTTGACCATACTAGAGTAAAATTCCTTCAATCTTGTTCGTTCATTAATCTTGGTATAATTTCCTTAAAAGTAATAAGATACCTACATCTCTCCGTTGCTGCAGTAATGTCTACGTAAATTCGTTTAATATCGTTAATGGATTAATTAAGCTTTACATGCAGTCTCGATTTAAATAATGTCGACAGATCAGATACTGATAAATATATCATTAAGTAAGTAAAAAACATATGCATCTAGCTTGAGCTCGCGATTTCCTCTCCGTAAACTAAGAAGTATAGGTAATTATTTAATATTAAAATGGGGTAAACCGATAACAATAGGTACATTGAGTTTTGAATCTAACCAGAAGCTCAAATGTGAACGAACGACCCGAAGAGATAAAAAAGAAAGAGGTTAGGTCCAATAACATTAGAACTGAATTAAATATTATTATTACTTGTTACAGTTTAAAAAAACTATACCTACTCAAACTCGTTTTTTGTTGTCTCCGTCGTTAAGTTTTTGTTATAAAGTCTCAAGTAATAAAGTTGTAAAATAATTAAGTTGTTAAATGTAATACTTACGTCCAAAATATGTATTACAATTTTAAATGTGTTATAATTCGATGTAAAAAGTATTTTTAACCTTACCTACTAACGTACAGAGACCTACTTCTTTTATATAAATAAAAAATATATAAAAAATGCACAATAGATAATCAAGTATGTACGTATAAATTTTATTATTTAAATATGTATTAAAAGATTATAAAAAACATGCGTAAATTAATAGATAAATATTTCATTTCATATAAAGTTGGCAATTTGTTAGCATTTATTTCAAACCTTTTGTCTTCCTTAAAAAACTATTTCACAAGAAAGACCAATTATTTTTTAGGAATACGTATGAATAAAGTGAAAAACAAGAATAAATTAATTAGATGTATAAACCCCTGAAATATACATTCCATAAGGCATAATTTACTGTAAAAAATCTCCGTCCAAGAAATCGTAATTAAAAGACATGAATTAAATTTCAAACCCACTCGTGAAGTAATACTCCGTGACCCATGTAGCTCACCAAAACTGACATTTGACGGCCAATAAATAACTAACACTACTTTCATATTGCTAGATTTTAATAGTGCCTTTCAATACTTGATAACGATATTCTGCTAACTCTTTTACCTTTTCTTATATACAGGGTTATTATTAATTAGTTGGCCACCTCTTGCAGACAGCCTCTGCATCGATCTCAAAAACATTTGTTCTACGACTTTTTTAAAATCTTGATAAACAACACAAAAAACACGAAACAAAAAAATGTTTGCTCTCTGTTTTACTTATTAGGTACTCTTTATTTTATAAAAAGGCGTTAAAAGGTCAACGCTCGGGCGCCATACTTACGCTCAGAGTTAATGTCAGTTCAGAGGAACAAATAAATGTTATATGGGAAAACTCAAATTTGAAAACTATTAATTTTAAGAAGTCAAAGAACAATTTTTGTTACGATTGATGTAGAGAGGCTGCCTGAAAGAGATGGCCAACTAATTAAAAATAACCCTGTATATAAAGATAAATTGATTTAGAATTAACTGACTGCCCACCAGCAATGTACACGAATTGACAAGGCTTTCTCATCCTGTTATAACAACGACTATAAAATAGCCAATAGTCAGCTACAAAATAGCCGACTAATCTTTCAAACCAAATATTGCATTTAGTTATTATTTTCTAATAATGGGTTTTTTTAATTAATTCTATAAGTACAAATACTGATTACCTACTGAATTTATTAAAACCATGAAATGAAATTCGTCCTACCAACTCTAGAATTCCTAAAATTTAAATATATTGATGTTGTTTTGTTTATAATTCAAGCACACTGAAAATACTGTGCAGATTCGTATTAGATTGGGTACGTATCTACTTATAAAATAACTTAGGTACATACACAGTATTCTTTTTATGATCAATTGTTCCTAAGAAAAAAAGAAGGGAATCGTTACTTATATTTAAATAACACCCCTATACAAGAGCGTAAAATAAGAATTGTCCAAATCATAAATCCAAATCATAAAGTGAAATTGGGGGTAATTAAAATATAATAGATTAATTTCAAAAACATAGTCAAACAAACAGCTAACGTAATAAATCCATTATTTTCTTTTTCTAGCTTTTCTAAACCTCCTGCAATTTTCATACAATGCATCTTAAACATTGAAATACTTTGGTACTTATGAGATCGCGTGTTCTTAAAAAATAACCGATACATCGATGTAGATAATTATGTCGACGGAATTTAAAAATTTCAGATTTTTCATATCCTCTACACAAATTCCCTCTTAGACAATTATCTTTTTTTAACAACGTATGTTCTACGACTTTTTAAAATTTCAGTTTTCCCATACAAAATTAATTTGTTGTTTCTAAACTGGCTTTAACTCTAAGCGTAGGTATGGCGCCCGGACGTTGCATGTTAGGTACTTCTTACAAAATGCATAGCGATAAATAACCGAGGGAGCAAAAATTGTTTTGATTCGTTTTGTGTGTTTTTTACCAGGATTTGTAAAAAGTCGTAGATAAAAAGATGTTGGGATCGATGTAGAGGCTGCCTGCAAGAAGAAGCCCATTAATTAAAATTAACCCTGTATTCCGAAACTCCTCAATATATCGTAGAGTATTTGTGCTGAAGTAACGGTTTTTTTTTTAATTTAAGATACGATCTTGGAAAACATTTAAGGAATTGGAAATAAATCATAATTCTATTTATTGCAATTACTGGCTTCATTATATTAGGTTTGTTTTCTTCAATTACTGTTTATTTTCATCTTTCTTTTTGACGTGAAATTTTTGGACTAAAAATTAGGGTGCTTTTTCTTAATTATTCAACTAAGGGGATTATATATTTTTTTTATCTAAAAATTTTTGGCGTGTTCGGAACATAAAAGGTAAGTTTCATCAAATTTTAAAAAGATTTTTTTTTGTAAAAGATAAAAATAAAAAAACTAGGTTTTTTACATTTTTTACCTAAATTTTAAGGTTATTTAAAAAAAATGCAAATAAAAGAGTTGTAGGTCTTTCCTTACCTTACCTACATCTTTGGCGTTTAACCTTTTTTCATAGGACTTTTATGGTTAGTATTTTTTTATATTTTATGGTTAGTATTTTTTGTACTTTTGACCATTTTTGAAGCTTTTGGCATTGGACTAATATGGTTATACAAATAATATTTTTTTAAGTGGCATACTATTTAACAAGAAACGCTATACGATACTGCCTACATCACAAAAATTGTTAGAGGTTTTCACAGATATGTTTCTTTATCAAAATGTTAAGACTCCAAACTCCAATATTTGTCAAGGTTCGTCATTTGGTGTAAAAGCGCAAACTTTTATCTTCGGGGTATTGTTTAACAAAGAAAGAGACAATAAAATCTGTACCAAAAATTCACTTGGTATTTTGTCATATTTAAAGTGACGCAATTTATGATGGTCCTAAAAAGCAAATCAATCATTCTTATTTTTAGGGTAATAGCACTTTGTTCTCAAAAAAAATAATGTTAGTAATGCTTCGCTTATGCTCAGCTCAATGAATCATTGAGCTGAGCTCTTAATCGTTTGAGAATCAATTTTTTGAGACAACATCACAGGAACCACTTGACCAATTTTAACCGAAATTGACACGCATGTCC
This sequence comes from Napeogenes inachia, assembly GCA_959347355.1. Classification (NCBI taxonomy): domain Eukaryota; kingdom Metazoa; phylum Arthropoda; class Insecta; order Lepidoptera; family Nymphalidae; genus Napeogenes; species Napeogenes inachia. Next base: position 14,915,779 of record OY365791.1, on the reverse strand, counting down.
AGGACGTGACTACTCCAAAAAACAGAATAAAAAAAATATTGTTTCGTTTTAACGATATGGTCAAAAAATTGAATCTCCCATTAAGCTTAAGATTAACGGAACCTGCGCGCGCTCGCCAATCGTTACTCTTAATCTCTCAGGTGCCAGCAACTTAATTGGAAATCCTTGGGCGCGGTATGGACCGACTTTAGTAGCATAAAAAAGGGGGAGGACGCTCAGCGCAACTCCCGCAGCGCATTGTGGCGGATCCTAGTTTTTAAATAGGAACAAAAAAATATTTTATAGAGGTCAAATTTCTTAATATATGGTAAACCTACGCATTCTTTTCAAACGCTGTGATATTTTTTATTGCGTTATTGTAAAACACGTTTCCGCAATTTAATATCATATAAGATTAAATTAAACTTTTACGTCATTTTATAAAATATGAATAACTCTTTATCGTAATTATGTATAAAAAAAAAATGTTTTAAACAGTCCTCGGTACATCTATTTAAGTACACAGCCGTACCTCTGTCACCCCAACGTCTATCTGAAAGGGTAGTTACCCTCTCGACATACCCAATTAAAGAAAAGAATATAAAATAAATACTACTGTACTATTTTTAACTTTTTTAATAGGGATAACTTATATAATATGCAAGGGATAGTCCCAAGGATTCCTCTCTAGTGACAAAAGGATGAAACCATTCATAAATGGCGAATCACATTTTATCACCTGCTCAATAAATACAGTCAACAGTAAGCATAATCTTAAACAATTTAATCCGTAAATGATATAGTCATTTCGGTGCGCGGGGGGCGCGAGGGGCGCGGGGTGCGCGGGCGGAGCGCGGGGGCGCGCCTCGGCGTCAGGGGCGCGGCGGGCGCGGGCGGCGCGGGCGCGCGCGACGCGGCTAGGACGACGAGCCCGCCGCAAACAGACCCGCGCTGAAGGCGGCCGGCGCCGCGCCCGCCCCACCCGCCGCGCCCGCACCCGCAGCCGCTGCCGCGCCGCCGCCCGCCGCGCCGCGCGGCTTGGGCATGGGCGGCTGCAGGTACTCGTGCCGCGCCAGACCGAACACGTCTATGCGCACCTCCTTATGGTACGCCAGGCACGCGCGGATGAAGCTCTGCGGAAACGACAACCGGGTCACGTGGGGTGCGGCCTTGGTCGCACTTTGCTCGTTTTGGTTTATGAGAGAATGATGTGACGAGCTAAGAATTACAATAAAAGTAATGTAACCACCCTCACCTTAGCCTCGTTACTGACTGTGGGCTTGTTGGCGAACTGAACCTCGGTCGCCTTGAGAATGGTGTTCTCTTCTAGGATAGTGGCCTGACTCTGATTGTGTCCGAACGGCTTCTTACCGTACAGGCACTGGTAGAAGATGACCCCGACGCTCCACACGTCCACCTTGCTACTGATCTTTGGTGGGTTCTTGCCTACTACGAAGCACTCCGGTGGCAAGTACCTGTAAATAAGATTACAATTCATAGAAATATAAGTGATGATTTAAAACCTTGTTTTAAGTATATGATCAATTTCCATATTTTTGTACATATTTTTTTTTAAAAACCTTGTTGTTATTTTACAACATTATCTCAAACTAAAAGTATAAAAAGCCAAAAGACACATAACTTACCAGTAAGTGCCAGCACCCTGGCTAGTGAGATCCATGCCATGATCGGGGTTGTAATTTTCTTCATCCATAACTTTAGACAGCCCAAAATCTGTAATCTTGATCTCCCCACACACATTGCCTTCAGTGAGAAGGATGTTTCCTGGCTTCAGGTCGTAGTGGATGACCGGTGGCTTGATCTCGTTCAGGTACTTTAGCGCTGACACCACTTGCATCACTATAGAACGAGCCTCGCGTTCCGGAATTGTTTTATGCTGAAATATGATTTAATTTTGAGTTCATGATTAGTCTAATTCCTCCCTTAGGCATTAAGGATATAAAATAACATTTAACATATAATTAATTTACTATTTTTTAAACCAAATGACACAATTTTAAAATATAATAATTATTAAATAATATTTAGGTAAAACAAACAAAAATAGTTACCTGTTTGAGATAGAAGTCGAGATCATGTCCATTGCAGTATTCAAGAACTGTACAAAACGAGTTGCCATCTATTTCAAACACATCATATAGCTTTACAATTCTAGGATGATCCAACGCTTTATGTATATTGTATTCCCGTAGAGCATGTCTGGAACAAGACAAATAAAATTTAAACTGTTTTAAATTATTAATACAAAAAATAATACAAATCGTAACGTAGCATGGCTTATAACAAATTATAATCAATACTATAAATCAAATTAAAAATAATGTATATTGAAACATTTAACATATAATATAACAATTACACAAACAGTAAAAAATCATATACAAAGCGCAACAAAAATGCCCATAAAACAAGACATTAGTATTGCTGTGGTTGTACAGACTCACTTGATGTAGTTGGCTTTCTTGTCCTCCTTCCAGTCCTTGTTCAGTTGGTGCACCTTGCACGCGGTGTATCGCTGCTCACGCAGGTCGAAGGCTTTGTGCACTTCGCTGAAGCCACCCTTCCCAAGCAACATTAGTAGAAGATATCTAGAAATTATATTATTGAAATTAAATAAATGACTATTCTTAAAACTTTAATTGGTAGATGTGGGCAGGTTATACATTGTCACAATTAATATTTTGTGTTAGAATATGAGACACTGGTATTTAAGAATAAGATGTTATGATACAGGTAAACTTAATACTCTCAGCTTTATTTGTACAAAATAATGTATATACAATGTATGACAAAAAGCAGATAAATATTCTTTTATATTATATTAAATGTTAACTAAATTCAGAAAAAATATCACCACTGATTCATGTTGATGTAAAGTAAATAATATTTAAATATCTCCATTTGCTATTAGGAGTTTGTATATATGAGAACTTTAATAATAAACTTATGTTTTATGATTATGATAACAGGATGTTCCATAAAATTCTCCTTAACCATGATGAATCAATGGAAAAATATTAAGAATTATATGTACAAGAAAATAAACAACAAATATTAATGTAACGAAACTAGTAAACAAAACGTAACGTAACGTAATTAAAAATCGAAGTCTTAGTTTCGTCACCTCTATTTTTAGAAATAATATTATAGTCAGTAATCAAATGTCACCTGTCAGAGAGCACAGGATGCTGTGAGAAACGACTCTGATCCTCGTTGTGTATCCGTTTTAGTTCCCTAATATGCAGATTTCTTTCTCTTTCTAACTTCTCCATCTCTAGCTGCAAATCTGCATCTTCTTTTTTTAAAGCACTTTGCCTTAACTAAAACAAAAACATATGATTAGAAACTAGAACACCAAATAAGAATCAATTTAGGATTCAGTACTGTAAATTATTTTAATTTTTTTAAATATATAGAATTTACAGTTAATACATGTTTATTATCTATTACTATATAATTACATGACTTACAATGTAGAAAAGACAACAAGTTTTATTACATATAATAAATGTTCATTATAAACTATCATAATTGTGAGTTTATTTTACTATTTCTCATTTTTTATATATCCTATATGTAATATATATGTAATAAGCTTTCTTATTTTGTGAAAGATTTCAATTTAGCTTTTAAATTTCTCTGGTCCATGCATATACTATAAGAAAAAAGGAAAATCTGTACATCGAAATATTGGGGAAGACATAACTCAGTAAGTGTTTGCATGTATTCAAAAAAATTCTAAATTGTAGTTTCTAAAAATGTAGTCTGTTTATTTATTTACAAGTATAAACTTAAAACTACTTTACCAATTTTGATGAAATTTGTGTCTGACTACATTTATCGAACAGGTAAGATTTGTTTTTTTTTTTTCTGATTTCAACAGGAAAACCACAAAACCAATTTTCGCTTTAACTATAATTAAACCACAACTGTATGGATATTATCAAAATTATGATGTGATAAAGGCAGCTAGTACATTAGTATAAAAACACTAAATTATGAATAAAAACAATAAACAATTCCATCAAGAATAATAAATAGTATCCCTAGCCGCATAGGATGTATAAGCAACAACCTCTTATAACACGAACATCTTAGCAGCCTATAAAGAAAATATGTATATAATAACCTTTAATATTTCATCAGCCTCGTAATACTCCTGCCACGTCATGCTGGGTAGCGGGTCGGGCTTGAGGAAGGTGGGTGCGTCGGTGCCGTTGTGCAGCGGCTGCGGCTGCGGCGTGGACGGCGCGGACGCACTCGACGTGCGCTTACCTCGCCCGCCGCCGCCCTCGTTGTTCGACGGCCGCTTCTTTAGTAGGAGCTTCTTTTGGCGATCTATTTCTTCTTTTTCTGTTGTAATGTCTTCCTGCCGCCTGTGGGTTTTTGTCATTATGAACTGATGTTCAAATAGTGCTTGCTCTCCTAGTTAATTTGATTGATTACAGATTTGTATGGTCATGTTAATTGAGAAGTTAATATTTGGGCTACACTTAATTTATATCCAATTTTATGTTGAGTAATCTGAAAATTATTAAAGTTGTCACTGTTTTCCTTATTGAACAAAGATATTGTAAATTTTTAATCTAGCTGATAAAATATATATAAATAGACATATAAAATCATTAATAAGTAGGTTAAGATATTGAGGTTTGCTAAAATTTGGTGTAAAATGTATGTAATTAGGCATAATAAATGTTGATTTCTTGAACATACCTAGTAAGTTCTTGAAATGCATGACCATCAGTCCAGTTCTCTTGGAAGGTGGCGCCGACACGCTGTGTTACAAACTGACCAAGCCTTAGTCTGTTTTGCATACACCTCTGTCTAGCCTCCTTCTTTTCAATAGTACTTTTTTCATTTAACAATTTTTTAACCACTTCTATACATTTGTTTATGTGTGACTTATGTTGATCTATTACCTAAAACAGATGAGTTTCAATAAGTTTAAACTATACTATGTTACGTTATTAATACTATTTTTATGTAAAATTAACTTTTTACCTTGCTCTGTGCTTGAACTTGGTGTTTTAATTCTTCATTATTTCTTGTTAATTCTTCTATTCTATTATTTCTTATTTCTAAGTCAGACGAGGCCTGAGTTTCTAACTCTTGTATCCTCTCACATGTCAGTTCTGTCTGTATCTGCACATAAATTTTCAATACTTTAACACAAAACAAAACTAAGATTTAAAATGTTGAAGATCAATACCCTACCTGTCTTAAAGAAGTGTGAGGTCTCTGTTGCGAGGCGGAACGTAAAAAGTCAGGTCCCGAAGGAAGCAGTGATGAAGGTGACGGTGGGTACTATAAACAAAATTTATAAATACATAAAATAATTATATAAAGTTAATACAAAACACAAATTTACATCTGGGAATATTATAAAAAATCTAACATACCATAGGATAATTGGCGCCTTGCGGTGACGGTGATTTGGCTCCAGCTAGGCGGACGGGACTTGATGAAGGGTGCTTAGCAAAATATTCTCTGATATTCTTATCTGATGAGTTATGCCGCTGTTTGCCACCTCCTCCCCCGCCTCCACCAACACCTTCTTCACCTGCAAAACATTTTCAAAGAATTGTTAATGTGGATTAGTTTATAAAGCCTTTCCTTATCATATATTTTCAATGGACAAGTATCACTTCACATGCAGATCAATAAAGATAATACCAAATTGAATCAGAAATTGTATTTGCACTACAGAATTTGGTATATTTATTGATATTTTAAATACCTTTTCGTTTCCGTTTTCTCTCTGGCATTGCTATAGTTGGAGTGGCACCACTGGGTGGTAGAGCACTGCCAGGAACTGCATTTGAACCTCTCATTGCCGCAGATTTTTCAGGTGTCAATGCATCCACTTCTTTATCACTATGCGAAGACCCTGGAGGTTTATATAACTTTTATAAAGCTGCCTTAAACATAAAGACATTAATTCACTTAGACTACACTATATAATGGTTTCACTTTAAGAAATCGAAGATTTTGATTAATTAAACTAAATACTTTTTCTATGCTGCTTATTTCAGAATACAGTCTACCCGAAACAACTTCAGATTCGGGAAAATTACATCAACTCACTTTTCGATAAAGAGCTGAGTAGACCGTGGTTCACGTTAGTTCCACTTTTATAGTCATGCATTGTGTCACGCAATAGTTTCTGACCGCAGGAGAAAATATTACACTTTCACAGTTCCTATCCGGCATTATACCAAAAAAGTTGACGTCACAATCCTTCTTAGGGTGGTAGTTATCCATAGAAGTTTAGTCCTCAAAGTGCACCAATAATGTTAAACTCACAAGAATTTGTGAGCGTGAAATGGCAAACACTTAACTTCACTGATCACATCACAAGATTATTCTGCACTTCTACCGTTTATTCACATTTTACCTGTGCTCATATTGGAGTCCTGATTATGAAGTGGCTGCCCCGTGTTGACAGTAGTTTGTGGTGCCATCTGAATTTGTGACCCAGCTGACATCTGTAAAGAAAGATGGCGTCTTTACATATGACTCGCCCCGTTTGTTTCTTCTTTTACTACGTTTCAAAACAATTTAAACTTATCACTGATGCTACTTACTAGTTATATACACACTGTAAAATCCATTTTTCATGATTTTGTTAAATAGTAGTTTTATAGTCTCAATAACCTAACTTGTTTGACAAGTCGTAAACGCCAGTCGCGACTCGCGACAATCGGATACGCATCCGCGGGGAGCGTTGAAGCGGGGGGATGGAGAACGGAGACCGTCACGAAGTTCGCTTCGAATGTAATAATAATAACGACGGGCGAGGCGCCATTTTACAAGGATACAAGGCCAGAAGCATTGTTATTCCAATAAAACATGATACTGATAAGTGCATAAATCAAAATTTTAATATTACACTTATTTACCAAAGGTAAGTATTGCATTAGTTATATTACTCTAATGAACAACATAAACTAAAATCTATTAACAAATTCGCAAGCACTGCTAAATTTACATTAGATAGTTTATAAATACCTAAATAGCAAGTACACAGCGTCAAAAGCTATTTAGAGTAGATTATTAAACTAGAATACGATCACTAAGCATGTATAATGAGAATAGGTATAAAAGTAGTCGGAATGAAATCGACTTGACCGATTATTCCCGCAACGAGGTGCGGTGGCAACGGCGGGTGGCGGGCGGAGTGCCACCGACCTGCGGCGAACGAGTACGTGATATCGGCGCTCGTGCCCCACAACAAACTGCTTACTGGACGTGTTACGTAGGCGTCTGTGCCGCGATGTACCAACATAAACACAGAGAGGAAGGTATGTACGTATGGATGTAAGCATATAACTAAATGTATATAGGTATGTATGAGAGACCGCGACTGAAGTAACGACTACACGAACGATAAATATATTTATGGTACATAAGGTTGAATTGTCTCTTAAGATTGGAATTCTTACTTTTGGTAACTTTGAACTTTTCAAAGAAAATAATAGTATTTATGGGAAAATATTCAGGAAGAAAAATGAGTCAAAGGCTACCTATTTCCTTTAAGTAGAAAGCATAATAAGTTAAGAAGCGAATTCTAATTATTTAAATGATTAGCACTAACTAACTATCAACTTCTAAAGTTACTTTCCATTGACACGATCATAATTTAGGAAAAAAATATATATTATAATTAATTGTTGACAGTAATTAGATTTCTATTTGTTTTTCTGTTATGAATTATGATTGGCTTGATTCCGTAGCTTCCGTATTGTACGACGCAATAAAGAAAAATTATCAACACATGTATTAATTTTTAATTTATACCTATATGATACAGGAAATAAGGCTTTGGTATCATATTTGCCAATAATTTGGGACTACGACTTCGCTAATGGATGTCGTTTTTGGGTCTGTTATTAAATGTATTAAAATAAAAGTTATTTGCTTACCTATTTATGTCACAAAGCTTATCTTTTGTTGCACCGGATGTCTTTTCATTAAACATCCTAGTTTCCTAACTACAACTTCACTCTTAAAGATCAAAGTGGGGATGAACTTCGATGCAGGTGTGTGTGTAACAATAAAAAATCATCAAAACACATTCAGAAGAAGGGAAGAAAAGGAAGGAAGCACTATTTATTAAAATTGTTTTGTGCGTTCAGATTTATTAATTGTGGTAAAGTTAGTTCTTATGTGAAATATTAATTATAAATATTAATATTAATTATTTGATACTAACAAGCTTTAGAGTTAGGTACGATTCAAGTTGGATTATTTCTGGTGATTTAAATAAAAATGATTTAAATGAATCATCCTGAATAACACAAAAGTGTAATAAATTACGTCATTCTTCAACTATTTTCCTTACAAAACTTAATATTATGTTTTATTTCGTTGAAGATTCCTTTTATATCCACTACCTTCATCTCGTAGACTCCGAAATTCGGCCCTCAAGAGATATAATATATTTGGTATTATTTATGTGTATTAAATAATGGAACATTTAGGTAAATACTTATTCTTAAAGTATAGATTTTGTCTTTTCTTTTAACATAACTTACAAGTAACTAGCGACGTCTAATAACGCTATATAACAGAATAATCGTTCTGGACAAGTCAACATACGGTGAAAACATATCAACGAGCATATTAGCATTATCATTGTAACGTTGCCGCTCTGAACTCCCTCCGGTGCCTCCTGCCCCCGCCTCTCCCATCGTAGCAACCCACCTCCTTACTAAACTAACAACTGTTTGAGCGAATGCAACGCACTTCGCCGACTCAAATCAACGATAAGTAAAATAATTTCCATCACGTGATTTCTACTTACGTTAGAAAAATCGAACATTTATATTCTACCAAGGTTAACTGACGTAAGTTTCAAATAACAGACCGACAAGTCGCATTTTTAAGCAATTTTATTGATTGGGTACTTTACGTAATCCTTCAGTTAATGTCTAAAGCATTAGATGACTTACCGCACGGTACTTATTGTTGTCTATATTTAGCACAGCACTAGCATCAGGCGAATGGAAAGTTAACGAGCTGGCAACAATATTTATGTACGTCGCTGCATAATATAATATTATATATCTACGTTCAACTAAATATGTAAGATTATATGTTTATATACACTCTACTATGGTCATATATAACATTTATATTCATATTTAAAATTTTTTTTAGCAAACAGACCTAGGATAATAATCGGCAATCACAGATTGGAATGTTTTTTTAATTTATATATTAATGTAATAGTACAGAATATGTATTAATGAACATCTATTTAAAGTTATAAACAAATAACTAAGTTTAGGTAACCAGTAACTTATCTTTATTATCTTTTATTGTGTATTATCTTTTTACTTATCATATTTCCGCAGTAAAACCAAATACGTCACATTATTACCGACATTCCGTATTCAATCGCTTATAAGTAATCATTATAAGTACAAAACCTTTGAATTTCAACTACAAGACGTCTATTTTAATAATAGTTAGTTTAGTTTAGATCTGATTGCTATCTAGATATATCTATTAACATGTACAAAAAACCAAGATTGAGATTCTAGATAGGGGCGTGTGCAGAAATGCGGCGCAGTAACTGCGTCTCGATGTGGAAGACAATCAATACTCAGTCACATCTCTGTCCCGCATTCATTGTGGAAGCGCAGTTCCGCGGACCCCGAATTCCCCTCTTCCGGTGCGGTATTCAGCCGCGTGCTGTTTAACCCAATTTTCTAGTGCGAGGGGTGTACAGGGCTCGAGGTGAGAGCAGGGGGCGCGGGAGGGGCGGGGGGAGGCAGGGCTGGGCGCAATTTCAGCCACAAGTGTGCAGCGCCAACGAGGCGCCACTAGATTCGAATACAACCCTGCAATATTGATTACTTTTGCTCCTTACCTCTGTTCATATTGCATAGACGAACAATTCTAGTCGCTTTAACTCAAAACTCAAAGCAAAGTGTCAACAATATAAAATAATGAAGATTTGATCGTAAGACTTTTTTTTCTAGTTAATAGAATATATTCGTTAAAATAACTGTTACAATTTCTATATGTGGAAAGTTCGTACAAACTACGATAGAAGAATGTATTCGAAAATTTAAGCCTTATTTTATTCAATGTTTTTAACTTAATAAATTACATTCATTATTCAAAAACTTATCGTATTTATGCGTTGCTTTCAAAGTGTATAAATGATTTCGCTCCCCTATAATGAAAGTCAACCAAACAAGTTGTATAAACTACTTGTTAGACTTTTACATAAAACCGGTACACAACCTTTTCAAATCGGCAAAGTATACGACAATATGTGTTAAGAATCATGTTTACCTCCACCTAGCAACAGAGAATGTCAATTAAGGACTCGATGACAATTTACTAAAATTATTAATAGTTGTAATGTCATTTTTAAAAAACCGAAAATCATATTTTGACGTAACCTTAATAAATTTGAATATTTGAGAAGACAAAGTTTTATAACAATAGTATTGAAAACATTAACTATATCTGAATAGGTATAGGGTAAAGTACCCAGTAGTCAGCCCCGCACCAGTACTCGGCCTTTTTAAGCTTTATTTCGATATAAATAGTGTGTTTTTTTTCTTAAACCATTGAAACAACGTTTGATCCAATCTATGCTTTCTTATTGAATAATATGCATATCTACGAACCAATAGCATGAAAGGTTGATCAGCTATACTCGTTCATTTCTTTGACGAAAGCGAAATAACTGATCGTGTCACTTTGACCATTTTTTTCTTAAGAAAACGTACTTGAGGTTTTGGTAAGTTTATTTATCAATTTGTTGTAATTTATGGTAGATTTTCATGTTACGTTATTAAATAATATTTTTTCTGTGATTACATTAGGGATTAGAGGCATTTTATAAGTTAATTACGTTTAAATTTAGTGGGACGACTACTGGATTTCCATTTTTTAAGGTTGATCCAGAAGTCAGCCGCATGGGGCCGACTACTGGTTTTTTACGAATTTCTTGGATTTTGTTGTAATTAACACATAGAATAGTCCTTGTTCTTTCCCTTCGATTGAATATAACTCATAGATGAAAAAACATTCATTTTACTAGTAGTCAGCCGTGTATAAATGTAAATATATTTTGAGAGGCCGACTAATGGACTGTTAACTCCAATAGTCGGCCGTTAGTTTTATTGTGTGATATTGAACTTTAATGCTGTTAAATAAGGATGAAATTAAAATCTTTTAGTCTAGAATTTCATTATGTGGAAACATCCAATCCACCAGTACAAAGAATAGCAGTTGACACAGGCTGTGGCCGCGATCCAAAAGGAGATGAAGATTAGAGAAGCCAGTGGAATTTTTAGCGTACCACGAGGCACTCTACAAGATTTAATTGTACTGCATTTAAGGGTTTCAGTAGCACCTCGTAAAATGGGACCAGACTCAGTACTTACAAAAGAGAAGAGACTGCCTTGAAAGACTGGGTCATAGCTTTAGCTAATTGTGGTTTTCCTTTAAAATGTAATGATCTTCTTCTACTGTCCACAATATCATTTCCCAAGAAAACAGACCTAACCCATTTGTGAATAATAGGCCAGGGAGGAAATGGTACCAGTCATTTCTAAGGCGAAATCCGGAGTTAAGTGAGCGGATACCTGAAAATATATCTAAAGGTCGAGCAGCAGTAACCGAAGAAGGTATTCGGAAGTAGTTTGCAAAACTACTGAAGCACTTAGACGATGTAAACGCGACTGACATTTTGACTAATCCAGACCGAATATTTTATGGCGACGAAACCAGTTTCTAAATATGCCCCTAAACTGGAAAAGTTATTGCACCCAGAGGATATAAAAAATATCTACAAAATCGTTAAAGACAAGGAAAAAGAGGCTGTTACTGTTCTTCTATTTATATCGGCTTCTGGAAAGATTTTGCCTCCTTGTGTAATCTTACTATATGTAAGACCAAAGATGTTATAAATGGTATGCCTGCGGGATGGATATTAGGAAAGTCAGAGACCGGGTAGATGAAGTCAGTTATATTTTACGATTATATTGTCAAAGGTTTTAACAAATGGGTGGAAGAACAAAACATTTCAAAACCAGTTCTCGTTTTTGTTGATGGATATTAAAGCCACTTAACACTGCGACTCCGTGAACATAGTAATGAAAATGGTATCATCCCTTACGCACTCTCTCCAAATGCGACACATTTAATTCAGCCTGAAGACGTAAGTGTATTCAAACCCTTAAAGTCTGAATGGAAAAGTATAGTCCATGAAAGGGCAACTCGACTTGAAAAAATATTGGTTGTGACAATTGTCCTGCCTGATATCATTTAAAAGTACTGTATTTGCTGATGATATCTATGAAAATGTATATAATAAAGAATTTGTATGTCCAACATGCAAGAATAAGTAAAAGGCTGACTATAGGGTAAGAGATGGCTGACTTGTGGAGAAATGAGGCTGACTACCGGGCAAAATTGCCATATTTCGTTTAATGTTGATTTTTTCTATAACTCTTACATAATTATGCAATTTTGTTGATCTCTTTTAAAAATATAATAAACAATCTTTGTGTTAAAAAAAATCTATTCATTTAAAGTATTTAGTTTTTTAAATACAGCTGAATGAAGTTAAAATTCTCACTAAAAGGCTGACTACTGGGTGTTTTACCCTACCATATAATTATCATGCAGATAAAGATAATAAAAACGCATACCTATTATGTGCAATAGTTGTCAAAGAAGACAGAAAGACTGTGAAGCAAGCTTTGAGAATTCAATACAGTGGTACAAAAAGAACTAATTGCCTTTTACTGTCACAGCTACGAAGAATTTATTTGTTAGACAAAGAAAGAACCAGTGTGGTGGCCAAATTCTGTAAATACTAATAACATAATAAATATTTTGGTAACAATATTACGCGCGTGATATTTGGCCTCACGAGTTGAATACAACTCTACAGCAAGTCAAGCAAGCGTAGCGAGCATGCGCGGCGCTCCATTCACAACAACATGACGTGTCGCCTCGGGGCGAACCGGCTGTCTAGTGAGCTCTACTAGTAAATATCGTCACATTGGGAATATTTTTTAAAGTATTATAAACCGATAATAATAAGAACCTACAGTTTTATAAATATTGCTAAAGTCCGTCAATAACATAAAAGTATTTTATTATTGCACCGGTAAGCGGCAGGCGGCACTATAAGCCGGCCGGTGCGGCGCAGTGGGTCAGGCGAGGCGGTACGAGCGGACCTTGCAATGTCGCGGCGTGACGCTCAGCTGACGCATGACAGGCCGCCCCGCCGCCCCTCGCACCGCCGACCCCCGCCTGCGACTTGCGTTCATTGCCTCCGCGGCATTCTGCGCGAACAGACGTTGGATGTTCTACGTTCGCTACGATCGCAAACATTTATACGCTAAATACGATTTCACTTTCAAAAATGCATCGTTGGATATGGAATGACAGCATCATCTCTAGAAGCTGCAATTACAAATGTGTTCTCTGCGCTAGTGTCCGTTGTATAGTGAATCTTAAAACCAGTTAGTGAGTGCGACTTAGATAAATTTACGCTGGAGTGCGGTGACGATCGGTGCGAAAGGTCGGATTGTGTAAAAATAACTGCGGAATCGGTCGGCTAAGCGGTGGAATGAGGTTTGGCGGCACATTGTAACTGAGGCGGGGCGAGGCCGAGTGCACCATATTATAATTTCCCTTCGCGTTGAATGTGCAAACCGTATAACTGAAACTGCAATACATACAATCTTTTATTCGCATACTCTTGTTAGTGTTTTCATCATTGTTATGAGCCGTATAGTGACGGGGCTAATAAATCAATTTGTTTGAATGTAATGATTTGCAATAACTCTCTACATAAATAAATGTTTTATTTGTGTAAGGAAAAGATTATGAAGATACAAATAAACATTTTATAATTTTGATAAATTTTATTAAAAAAAAATGAGTAATTTAGTCTTAAATGGTGTATGTACTATGTAGTATGCTATAGTTACTTGGTGATAGATAGGCGCGGTGCGCGCAGTGTCGCTGACCCCGCGGCCCCGAGCCTAAGCCGTTCGGCACTCGGCAGTCAGCTCACTCGCTGCTCGAGGCCATTTTAACCGCCATGTTTGAACTCTTAACAATTTAGTCTACGTAAACACGAACAGCGGTCCTGTTGGACTAGTTATATTGTTTCTTTATTATTGTCTTTCCTCATTCACACCGTGATAATCCGATTTTTGAGGTTAATATAATTGTAATCCGTTTGAAAACTTTCATATATTAGATTGCGTTAAAACATTTACGTAATTAAATATTATGTACACAGTTATTATATGCTTAGCAAAGAGAAAACTACTACAAATCGTACTAAAAAAGGAAAACATCAATCTAGGCAGATAGCTATTTATCAGTGAAGTAAATCATGAAGGTGACTGATTCCACGCACAAGTATTATAACACTGATACAATATTCTAAATTTAGCGTATGCCATCATGCAACAGTTAGTTGTATAATGCGGGCGCCGGCTTTAGCGAAAATTTATAAAAATGGATGTAAGACATACGAATGTAAACTCGAAAAATATAAACTCACCGTTTTGAATTTGGTGACTCGCTGAGATTCTACAAGTATCGCCCCTGCGCTCACCTGCGAACACGCGATCATCTCCATGTAAACCAAACGATACAGTCACCCCTCTATTATTATACATGGAATGGCCTATTTCGAGAACTTTCTACAGTATTGCCTATCGCATCCTACAAATTGAAGTTGTTTTTAAAAGGGATGACTTAAAAATTTAAAACACATTTGCATTTATGTGAGCTTCATTGTTGTCATTATTAAATTTGGCAGAATTTGTAGCATCCATTGTTACAATATATAATAATAGTTTAGACAAATAGCTAAAAGAATTCTAAAATATTTGCAAAGCGTTACGTAGGCAGTTGACGCTCTGATTCCGTTCAGTCAGGCAGCGAGAGTCACACCAATCTGTTTGTAGGTTGATAAGTCACAAACGTACATTTACCGACAATCTATTTATGTTCGGCCGCCATCTTGTTGTCGAATGACGAAATGCTAGTTTATACCTTTATCTACGTAGGTCATTAAAATGGGTAAAAAGAAATTATACAGACTGGAGACAAAAATATAAGTCAGTATATAGCATAACCAATCATCCATTACTTATAACGTATTAAGGATTGTTTAAAGGTGAAATTACTTACTGAACGCGTATTATCAACAAGACCGTTTGAATAAACCATAAGCAAAAAACGTATAAAACCAATGCCCTGGCTCGGCAAAATGACGCGTCAATAGGTCCACGAGGGGAACAGAAGAGCAGCGCGGGACGGGGGGGCGGACGGAGGCGAGACACATAATGGAATTACATATCTACATGACTTACTTGGCCGAGACCACAATACATGTATAAGCTATCTATATTATATACTAATATAAGCCGTCCGAGTTGTGCGACACATAATGGCCGGCTCAGGTAGAGTAACTGAAGTCTACATTCAAATCGTCTAAATTACTTGGAAGCTGTTAAGAATTACGAATGTTATAACTTCTTTTTAAGAGACATTTATATATTTCATTATCCTGTGGATAACCACTCTGATACTGGTGAATAGTTAAGTTGATATTGAAAAAATATTACCAACATAATAGGACCAAGAACTCTACAACGATAACCGTGTATGATAGAATAAAGAAAAACCTTTTTAATATTAAAAAAGATTGAAATTAATAAACATGCTGGTGACATCACCTAATTATATACAAGTTTTGTTACCGAGCCGAGTCTTTCCATTATTGTAGCGGCCATTTTCTTTTGAACACGTAAGCGTAAGCTTGAGCGCTACGTAGCCCAATGATACGTCTCTCCGTTACCGATAAACTGAGCTAACAATCTAACAGAGCATACAAGCATCGAGAGAACAAAAGAATTGATACTAAAATATCGTTGCTTGTTTTTGTATGGATCGGTTAGTGAGCCCATGAATAATAATTTATATTGTATGAATGTTCATGTTTTGTATGTAAAATCGGAGTGTAATTTATTATTATAAGTATAAATCATATGGCCATAATAGACGTAATAAGGTAACGGTCTGAGAAAAATATATTACGTTAACGCTATATATCTAATAAAATATTACTATAAATATACCTACAATACTATACTAAACAAAAGATATGTTTTTCTAGTCTAGACGGCACATAAAATTGGGGCTTTTATAGTGACAAAAATAACTAGGGGAAAAAATATGGTGCTGACCTTGGCGCCTAGAAAGCGAGCCTCCAGTAGTTCCTGCTTGCGAGGGTCCAGCGCCGCCTGGAAATGCTCCATCTTGACGCCAGCGCCTAGCAACAAGAGTATAGTAATTGAATACAGTTACCCTACTCAATAGATATTCTCTATACATATCTCTAAATTTACATAACGAGGACGTAAGAAAATTCAAATTTTGATGATTTAATACGTTATAAAGTTTAAAATGTTAAAACCTAAATAAACATTGAACATCAAAACGGCGCTTTAAGAATAGGAAGATGATGCATATTTTATAAATAGTAACGATACACAAAAAACAGAATCCGTAACTTTCACAGAGACGTCTTTACGAGCGTTTTTTTTTTATTTTTAGAAAATAAGGCTAAGGCTTATCGATATTAGACACCAAAGATCACTATGTTAAACACCAAAGATCTTATATTTTTAATTTTAAGAGTCATTAAGATGATAGAAAGTTGTCTTATTATTTTAATGTATTCAACTTATTTTATTTACTTGAAAATATTTTGAGACCTGTCGTTTTAAAAACGATATTATTTGCTACTTTTGAATAGATCTTGAATTAATAGTAATTTAGACATGATTAGATGACCTTGCATTAAATTTTAAACAAGTACCTAGTTAGATTTATTGATTTTAGTGTTTTATATTATGAAATTAAGGAATATGGAATATGCAATGAGAAAATTTTGAAAAAGGAATTGGTTACATAGCATCAAGGGCGGGGGGGAAGGCGTTTTGCCGCAGTATCTGGAGCAGACAGTGAGTTGGGAGAAGTTAGGTACAGTTATTTATATAGGTATGTATGTACGTTCAATGTACATATTGATCGCCTCCCCGGGCCACTCGCCACTATGATCTCACCTCCATCCTCTGTTACCTCCCCCTCCCCCCTCACCCACACCTACCGCATAGCCTTTAGCCTATTACGAATCCGCTGTCGAATTTACTCAACAGAACTTCAAAATATGTATGTATGTTTCTTTACATAATAGAATTTTGGTAACATACGACAACTTTTTATCTAATATAATATTTATAAAATTCTTCATTATAGAATTAATTGAATATTGTTTTTGTTATATTTTATTGAAATTAAATTTAAATTGTATTCTTCGCTGTTTTTTAGATATGTAATGAAACAATATATAAAAGTAACTTAAAATGTTATGAAACAATATATAAAAGTAACTTAAAATGTTATGAAACAATATATGAAAGAAAACTAAACTCAAGGTTTCCCAAATATTATCCTCGCAAATATTATTATTAAATATGAATTATAACAATAAGGCATCATAAGTTATAAGTTGTATTGACTGAATGTAAAAAAAATAATATCTTATCTTAAAAAGTAAGCTGATAAGATAAAAATATATTTTCTATCTTTCTGTTATGTAATAGTTATTTTTAATACTTAAAGTATAGTTTCTGTTAAACGATCGCAATTTTCTTTAATAAATATTTATGATGATTATTATATTTTTTTATTATACCAAGAGTATACTGAAGAAAATATTATTAGTTTACAGGAAAACTGTATTTATTCAATAACTTAAAATTACTTGAAAATCTTTGTATACAATATAGGTTCTTTGTATTAAAAAAATAAAGATAGATAAGAAAAAAAGAAATGTGATAAGAAAGGAAGTCAAGAGATCAACTATTACCAAGGTTAAAATAAAAAGATTATTAATAGCGATATAGAATATAAATATATTTTTCACACCGATATATATGCCTACTTGAAATTTTAATTAGAAACGAAGTTTACCATCTTTAGATATACATAGACATACATATATAAAGGGCTCCTGGCTCACTAACTCGTCAACGCCCAATACAAACCCTTTGACCTATCTCTATGCAAAATAACAAAAATGTTGTTTTATCAAAAAGGGAACAAGGAAATAGGATGAATTGTTAGATTAAACATTTTTATTACATCTTCTATTTTGACATATATATTATAAAATATTTATATATAGAAGCCAAATACGTTTATAAAAAACAACGTTTCTTGTAACTCGTATATGAGGGATATTTTTTTTTGTTCTAATGAAAACAAGAAAACTAATTTAAAATAAATTACTTAGGTACTTACTAGCGGAAGGAAGTATTAATAATAAATAATATTGTCAAATCGTATTATTATTAATTTTAAATACCATGACTCCTACACTGTTTCATTTCAAATAACATATAATGACATATTTATTTTATTGCTATTTACAAATGATTTCATATATAGGTATAAAATATGACGAGAAATTAATATGAACGAAAATAACTTTTATAAATAATTATTATTTTCAATACTATTGATTATGTATAATAACGTAATAAACTATAGTGTTGTTTCGTATTAGCATTCCAATTACAATAAAATATTATTTGAAACATTATATTTTTCTAATATATCTATTGATATTAGAGCACTTCAATTGACTATTTTTTTATATCTAATATTAAAACTGGTAAACATCACCAGACGATAGGTCATTATGACGTCTTGTAAATTAAAAAAACTAAATACCTACCTACTTTTAAAAAAATAATAATAATACTGAGTAATCTGGTTAAGTCTGTTTTGTAAGGTAAAAGATGTTTATGTATATTTTATTATGATAATTAATTATGCTTATAATTTTTAGATTAGTGGTTTTTATATGCCTATTTACAATAGGAAATGACATATTAATTAACTATTTTTTAGATTCATGTTGTTTCATATGCATATTGTTGCATTGTATTGTAAATAGTAATATAAGACAAATTGTATTAAATAAAACGATTTCGCTGTTCATTGAATACTATAAAATACATATTTAGATAATTCTTACATATTTACCGGAAAATATATATCTATATATATTCATTATTTAATTTATGCACATACAAACAATTGACCAGACTGCCCTAAAATTTTAAATAATACAGATCCTGGATCTTAAACACTTTTATACCTGGAATAATTTGGAAGAGTAAAAAAATATAATAATATAGAGATGAGCGGAAACATGTTTGGACCATTGAAAGTAAACTTTAAAAACTGGTTTTAACAGACGTTTTAAGATAAGTGCATTTTAAGTGAATGACGAACTACATTGGCCAGTTAAGGAATTGTTTAAGTCGAATAACAATAACAATTCATCTGGTATATTATCGAAATTAATAATCGATTTATTATCCCAGATACCGTTTTATACGAAAACCAATCGCTTCGTGATCCTGATAACTTAAAAAATATTTTTTTATTAAAATCTTTTTTAGTACTTACTGAAAACTTGATCTAGATCGTTCATTAATTTCGGCAAATTTTTGTTGCGTTGAAAAAAAAATTGATCCTTTTTTTACTAAGAAACTGCACTAATCTAAACTAGATTACATTAGAATTATACTGTGCTACATAAATAAATATATACTCATATTATTATTTCAATATAAAACAATAAAATATAATCAGATAATTTATAATATTTTATTACCAAGTACATCAATTGCAATATTACTAATCCATTGTTTATTTTTGTATTATAAAAACAATCCTTTTGTTTCTATATTAGCTGTGGTTGATTTACGTAATTTATTCTTTTACTGCACATAACCTAAGTTGTCTGTCCCATATTATTAAATTAATAAATGATAATGATAACTTTCGGTATATATATTATATATCTTATTGAGAATATATATATCGAAAGTTATTTTATTTTGAATATTTTATATTACGATAATGTAATTGGTATGTATTGTTATCGATGTTACACTCTCAGACAGCTACACATTGTTAAACTTGCTTACGTAACCTAGGAGCTAATATTTTTCATCTATTTCCAAACGACATCTATGGGTTTCAACAACCTGTCTTTTGAAAAAATATTAAAACTTTTCTTATCGTTTCAATATAATTGAAAGAGTTCTAATTTTTAAACTGTCAAAATTGACTTTCAATTTCAAACTAAAAAAATAATAGTCAATTATGTATTATGAAAAACGTATTTATAAGAATTTTTATTAACGCTTATCTTGAAATAAACACTAAACGTTGCTAATTATTAAACAAATTATTACAGAAAAATATAACAAATGAAGTGATAAATAATAATTAAATAGTGTATAACTGTGTCGATAAAGATAAAGGTATGCATCGTATTAACGCGGTGATATAAATTTTACGATACGCAAACATTATGAGCGAGGGACAGCTGTTAAAGTGTAAACTGTATGACAGTTGTGTTGAGACGAGCGGACAGCAGACACCCACCCTTGCAGCGAGAGTTGCGGCGGCCGCGCTCGGTCGGACGATCGCTCATCGTAAACGACTCCTTGAAATGCATCTTCCAACTCCACTCCACAAAACATTCACATTCACGTCTCTCATCAGCACCCCAGTACACAATAACACTGACACCAACTACACAGTCTCGATACGCTACCTGGAAGAACTTTACCCGATATCTACGACTTGGATTTAATAAGGCGCGGAGCTACAAAGACACGCAACGGATTCATTAGTCGCGAACCGATGCGACAGTCTGCCTCGGGCGTGGACTAGAGCGTGATGCGAACGGCCGCCGCCGTCGCCTCCACCGCGAGACCGGACCTCGCGTCTCGGGGCGAGGATGCGGGAATCGGCTTCGGCGCAATACCCGTCACGAAAATAATAGGAACAGCGAGTGCACCTCAGAGGCGCGACGCAACGCGGTCGGTGCGAGCGAGACGCGGATAAACACCAGACTGTTTACTTACGGTGTTCGAGAGCGGGGCGCCGGGGCGCGGTGCGGGGGCGATTGCCTGCAATCCGCTCGGTGCAATTACTTACTTGTACTCTATAATTTTATCCTAACATGGGATCATACAAACAAATTGCCAAAAAGAGCCGTCTACAGGTACTCAAATAATAGCCTTCCTTACCTAATCTGAAACATATGGCTATAAATATTATAATTAAAGCAGTAATTAACTATTATACAACATTTGTTACTTATAGGTGTAAGTATTAAAATCAAGGCCTTTATTACAGTCGTAAAGAATCTAAAGTAAGACATTTAACTATGTATTTGATTAGCTACTACATATCGATAGAGAATAAAATTAATTAGTGTTGAATAGCTTAATAACGGTATACATAAAATAATTAAAATTGAAAAGTATACCATGATATTGCAATAACATTGAGGTAGGTAATTAGCTGTTACGAGTTTACGTAAGTATACAAGAGCAACGCGGCTCTTAGGTACAGGGATGAGTACACAATAATAATAATGATTCTGACCAAGTGAATTCTAAAGTGGTAAGAACTAAGCAGTTAACAGTGAACGATCAATCGTCAAGCCATGCATCGAGCGGTGGTGACTGCATTCCGACGCCCCTGCCTCGTCCCGCGAGGCCTCACCCCCCATCCTTCCGGCGGTGGCCACGTGACGCGCCGATTAGCCGTCGAGTGTGCCACCGCGACCAAAATAGAGCGCACGCATACAAATCTCGCATCTCGTTCTACTTCACTAAACTCTCACGCCTCTTTTCAGCCTCTTGTCTAACTCACCCGACGACACGACCGTTCGCAGTACAGAATCATTGCAGTTTTTAATCTGAAATATTCCACGGTGACGTAAACTGTGTATTGACTAAAACAAATGACGATAATCACTGCTGCTATTATTACTGATAGGTAACTAATTTATATTCATCAATATTTTACAAAAGCAAATATATATTTCGTATTCATATCGATCGATTGCCTGACGATGTAGGTTTGTTTGACAGAACTAAAATAAAGCGAGGATATAATGGCACGCACCCAAAACGGCAAACGTTCAGTACAGTGTAGAATGTCACGAAACGATACGGCAATTCGCATGGGACAGCGCCACATCAACACCTGTTTATACCACGAGTACTGACATCGATAGTTTTAATACTTGCGTTAGAAAAGAAAGTAGGTAAAATCTTTTACGTTAAAATTTACCATTACTAATCGAAAACTTATTAAATTCTCAATTCTTTGTTTATAGCATTAAAAACATATTATGTAACATTTTATGACGTTAATCCATTGGCCATATGAAAAACACTCGCTGAAATAAATTGTAATGATAAGGCTTTACATCAGCTATACAAATATAATTTCTCAAATAAAACAATCTTGTTTCTTAGAAAGAATAAATGGAATACTCGAACATTTAAAATTTTAAAGTGAGGAAATGTTAATAAGGGTTGAAAATTGTCTGAAATCACGCAGGGTTTACAGCATTTAGCAAGAAAAAGACGTCGGGATCAATACAGGCTGCAAAATGTACACGTGATCGTGTCACTATATAACAACTCCTACCACCGACCGCACCCCTAAACACCCACCGATCCCCCCTCCCCGAACTCGACACTAAAAGATTTTTCTTTTCCCTTTAAGTTATCTAAGGCGTTACACTACAGAGCCCATCGACTCAATTTACCACGATAGAATGTAGCATTAATATCGGAATTCAAATGCAAATACTATTACATAGGTACTAGTACATTGCAATGGTAAACCTGTTCCTGCGGGGGAAAGGCGACGGAGCATCGCAGCGGCTAAGGGAACGTCAACTGAACAAGTTTTTCACAAATCAAACAGTCCTTGGGATTCAGACATTGAGACGATTCACAGTTCACAAACCAACCAAGTCAGACGAGATAAAAAATAATCAACGAATGAGTGTAGGTTAGACGCCGAGGGCTATTAGAGTGACTCGTAAATAAGTGAAACGGGGGTGGCAAAAGCCTCCACTCTATACAAAAGGGTTCACTTGTAAATTACGATCCAACGGTTCCGGTCGATAAGCGTCGCGTTGGAGAAACCGCATGAACCAACACCAAAACCTAATTTTGGGACTTTACTTAATACACACTTGGACAGTTTTCTTATTCTTATTACAAATCTCATCCACAGACAAAAATAATTTAAAGCTTAATTCTGTGACACTTGATATAATATCGAGCAATGAGAGCAAGTAATACGATAAAATTTCTATTGAACAAATTATAAACAGCGCTACATATATGGTACATAACATTCACAATGGCCACGTTACTCAACTTTCTACTCCCAACATTATTGCTAGTAACATGAAATAAAGTCATAAATATTATCTTAACTAATTGCTAATATTGAATATAAATATTGTAATTATTAAAAAGGTGAAAAAAAAATAAGCAAAATGAAGCTAGAAATTTATTGTAAATAATATTTTAATAATATCAGATTTTTTGCAAAAATTAAAGATAGGTGTTTATATAGACGGAAGAAGTACAATAATATCGTATAGTATAGAAAGAATAAATAATGTTTACTTTCATTTTAGCGGTCATCAAACGTTGTCTTGCTCTGCCAATCGATACAGAAAACTAAAATAAGGTCACAGCTATTATTAACTTGGAGCTGTGACGAACATCGTTTTGCGATCATAATATTATATTATCTAAATTGTTTTAACGGTTATATTTTATCAAAAAAGTGATAGCTGATACAAAAACTATATAATTAAAATAGTTGATAATTGTAAAAGGCGTTCGTTGCAATCGGAGTATTAGTAGCGCTAGTGCAGCGACTTTCTATTGCTAAGTCAACCTCGCTAGTGTATCTGTGCAGCGTCTAGTTTTTCACTTGGGTAAGCAGCGAAAAACTGGTACATACAGTCGACAGAATTTGTGGCAGGCAACTACCTACGATGCGCACAAGAGTATTTGCAACGGATGCAGCAAAATGAACGGTTCAATGGCCTCGAGCGGGCCGGGTTTCACTTATGCTTGTAAAACGCCCAGCTCAGTTCACTGGCCCTATTATAAGCTAAAGGTACTATTTTTCTATTTTCATATGAATAGGTATAGTCTGCTCTGTTCTAGACGTGACTTCAATTCTCTTTGGAAGATTATTGAAGAGATTAATCTAAGACATAGTTGGAAATATTTCATAATTTTCCATATTCATATTAACTTTGTTTTGAATACACTTACTTTGTCTTTCATTTATAGTTAAAAGATTATAGAAATTCAATGTCATATTAAAGATAGCAATAATAGTGAAAATGTAATAATTTATTTGAATAATATTTATCATGGTTTACAACTTATTTAAGTACGATCGTATTACAGCCTTTATGAAATATAAATGAAAGATTTACAATTGTATTATAGTGTCCAACATTATAATGATTTGTATGAAACCTACCCCTACCCCTAAGTTGTCATTTAACGTCAAGGTCACAGGGGTGCGCATGTGCCGTACTTGTTGCCAAAGAATAAAGATTTCTTTGGTGGTATGATGTATTCAAACTTCGATATTTGTTCTTATTATTTATAGATGTAACCTTCAAATTACATCTGGGGTCAAACTATTTGTTCACATTCCTTAGTTAATAATATTTAACTGATAACATTCATTAATATCACAATATTGTTATATATCATTAATTTCGATAAGTTATACATAACAATTAATTGTGAGTACATAGTACCTATATGTAAATAAATATATAGTTTCACAATATTCTGGAATACTTTAATCAAAAGACAGATAAAATTGGGAATGAGAGGCTGAGGGTGTCGGTCCCGGCATCGATCCGCGGCTTATGTACCCCTTTATACATAGTTCCTCGGCCCTCGCGACTCGCGCTTATGTAAAGATTTAACCACGATGCATCAAACGATGCACATCCAGTATGCAGTGCATCGCTTCATAGGCTTTAAACAACCGGTATATGTGAATGTAATAATCTAGATTCTAATATTAAATTCCTCAAAGTTCTCGCGAGATTACGCCACGACTGAGAGTCCGACATAGCTTTGAGTCTTCATAGCGCTGTACTATTTAAGGTTTACGTCATAATAAAAATAAATGTATGCACACATAATAAAACTACTATACATATAAAATATTATTGAATTTTAACCTTGAAATGAAGAATATTTTGTAATAGTTTCCGAAAATATGTCTCGCTGTATTATCATAGTGTTTTTGCATTGTCAAGTGTTTGAGTGTAGGTATTGAATATTAAACAGTTTAAAATAATTAGCGCTTCCGTAGTAACCGAAACTCTATACGAATTTTAATTAGTAAATACTAAATAGACACTGTAATAACCATTATAATATAAACGATCTGTATATATAGTTTAAACAGTCACACTATTATAAGAGCTCAGATGTGAATCATAATCCTATATGACAAATAATATTTCTAGAAAATTCCGCAAAATCTTTTGTTACAATATATGTATACTATAGCAGGACCGTCCTGAAGCGGTCATGTAGCCGCTAGCAACTCGATATGTATTCGCACTCTAAGTTATTCTGCGAACGAGTCTATGTAGTTATGTACATAAATCAATAGTCAGCCAGGAACAATCTAGAATCCGTATTGATTTGGTTGAGACGACTTCATGACGCTATTGTGAAGCGTATTGTTGTAATATGGGGTTTCATTTAATAATAATACTAATACACCAACAACATTATTTCACAAAGGGGAGGTAAAAATCAATATGTTCCTAAAACTCAAATAGCTATTTACCCCTTACTGCACTGGTACAATATAATTCCGACTTAACTGCAAGGGCGAGGCGGTGCATTAATTATATTATCATTCGACCCGAAATAGTTTCATCAAAAAGGTTAGACATTAAAAAATATAAAATTAAAATGTTAAACATTATTGATACCAGCAGAGTAGACATTATCCTGAAAGTAACACTCACGTTTTCCTTTTTTTTAATTAAAATTGTGGTGAAATTAAAAAAAAAATGGTCGAAATTAAAATTTAAAACAATCCTCAACATTGTTCAGACTTTATTAGCTGAATGCAATTATAGTGTACTTGTTTACAACGTAAATAATCGATTATTTTTTTCTATACTTTCAACTTTTAACAGTTGTTGAACACTCACCTAAATCTAAATCAAACTGTTTAGAAGCTAGGAAGACAGTAGAGATAAAAAAAGATATTATTATATCCGCCATGTTGTCCTGAAGTTTCAGTTTGACGTTGGAGTATAAATTGATCAGTTGTTCTTTGTAAATTCTATTGTTATCTTCATATTCCACCGAGTGTTTCATGTTAGTTCGAGAATACGTGTTCTCGTAGCTATTTATGTAGACGTTGACTGAAGTTTCTGTTATTTTTATAATAAACTACTTGGACTATCGAATTCGCTTGTTTTAATAAAACTAATTGAAACAGTACTAAAAAGTGCTGAGTGGCCAAAATATAGGATTAACTTTTACAATACACGAAATAAAAAATATTTACGGAAAAAGGAAAAACATTATCGGCTGGTTTATTTTACAAAATTTAAAAAGGATCGATTTTTATTTTAATTGAACAGAGCCACCTATTGAGCCTAAATCAGGCCAAACCATCTAGATTACTCCATAAGTAAAAAAATATCATAAGTACCTAAAATCGGTCAACCGGGTCAAGAATCACGAACATAGTGAAACTGGTATTTTATATATAAATAACATATATAAAAAAACGAGTATATTATATGTTTTATGACCTTGAAAGAAATATATACATATATTTCAAAGATCACAATACTGGCCAAAGCTGATCTTAATCTACATGCTTAGTTTAAAATTAAGGGTTTTATTAAGATTTATATATTTTTTTGATAATTAAGTCAAGTGTATATTCCACAACAAAAGAAATAGTAATCATAAATTTAGTACACATCCTATTGTCAAACAATTTATCACTTAGCCAAGCAAAATCATGTTTGCTTGTAAGTTCGATACTTCAATAATAGACCCGGAAAAGCTATTCGACAAAATAGAAAGTTAGGTTCATAATTTGTAAATTTTCATAAACATAGAATATAATATTTTTAGTAATTATTATAGAGCAAAACAGTTGTAATATTCTAAAATTATTCTCTTATAAAAGAAGATATTAAAACTTTATTTTAATATTAACTTTATGAAATAATCTATGGCACAAAAAATATATAAAAAAAAACTATATCTAGTCTAGGTATTTTATTACTAACATTCAAAGTAGAAATATCGATTCTAGTTGCTCGGTTTCAAAGGTCAATATTCAATGATACTCTTAAACTTACAAAAGCTTAAAGGATTCTAACTTCGAACACCCAAAAGTAAACATCAAAAACCAAAATGAGCTCAAATTTTGGTAAAATTATGTAATATACTACTATAAAACATTTTTTAATCTAATTCCTAAAAAAAAAGAAAAGAAAATCATTTACAAATAAAAAAGCACATTTTGGATATTATTCATGATATACCGACAATATATATTATGTTGATAATGAAATTGGAACCACAACGTAATATTCGAATCACACTTTCCTCTGCTTGACAAAGTAACAGCATCTTAAAAACACGTGAATCACTGAACTGCTATAAAGAGCGAAGACCAATCTTTGATTCATGTCAGGACGGATTCCCAGAGGTTGCGGGCTTGAATCCCTGCCTTTATCGGGTTTAAATAAAGTTTTAATAAGCTTAACATGGTTATATATGACTATAAAAATTTATCTATTTCTTTTCAGGGTTTATTTTTTGTTATTAATCGTTAAAGGCGGTTTTTGGTTTCAGTTCAGTTTTGATTTACTTTCAGATTTTTTTTATATGAAAAGAACTCAACACTGAATGTGAAGCAATCCGAAAGTGTACGAAGTTGCCGCTTTAGATTATTCATAATTATAGTTTTAACGCAACGTTAGTCAAAATTAGGAATATTGTACATATAAAGTATATTTTAAAATTAGGTTAGAAATTATATGCCAACAAGTCCGCATAGAGCAGGAACTAAATATTAATGAATACAATTCACTCATGTTGTATGTAGATACATTGTTACAAGAACAACAGAAACTGACAACCTTTTGTTTTCTAACGGAACACAATTCCCACATCAGCAGCATCTTAATAAACATAAAAGAGTAAAAAATCTCAAAACTAACATATAATGTATACTAATATGTATGTATAAAGTGTGTGCTCTATATGTCGTATTTCAATACGACTCTTTCCGATTAACCAATAAACCGCGATCTATAGTACTTTATACTGTTGACCATTAAAACATTTATAGAGATCTTAACAATCAATAAAATAAAGTAATGCTAACTCCTTCCAGACGTCATTGAGAAGGAAAATATTATAGCCAAAAAGAATCACATCAAGTGTTCCTCAAGGCTATTATTTGGGCTCTTCATTTTTAATTATTTTTGTTAAAGACTTGTGAACTCATGTCTTGTAAAGTTCATATAAGAAATGCGTAATGCAAATAGTCAATACATCATAAACATATAAGTATCTATACTATACCCGAATCGCAATTATAAATTCCAAAATTGATTTTAAAATCAGTGAGCTGAATATCACTTCCAGGTGGTATGAACAAAAAGGACTGTTTACAGTTTCTATTTTTACACACGTTCATACAATATAGTGGTATATTAATAAATAATGGTCTAAGAAATTGCGACGCAAATTTGAATGTTTGCCGTAGAATATGGTCGAACTCAAAGGGTGTTTAGAAGTGATCTTAGTGGTCCGCGGCTGCGGTCAACAGTCTGTTTGATATTTTTTACCTCATCAAGACGTCATGCAATGCAGCGTTTGGAAATGTTCTCCTTTTTTTCTGAGATCTATGGTTTAGACATACCTTCTCGTAAAAAAATAATAATTTAAATTATGTTAATATAATATTTATCAATCAATGTATTAATTAAACTATACTTTGACTTTTAAGTCATTAAGCTTTCAAAAACTCTAATGTAGAGCCAACTTCTTTTGGGACAAACATTATTGATTACAAATTGTTACGTCTATTTTCAGAATGTAATATCTCAAATAAAATGATCAATAAATTCTAATTTTAGGCATACATTACTAATATATTTGTGAAACTATATAAGAATAAGTAAAGACACCTAGGAAAATTGGGAAATTAACTATTGGTTTCCAAAAGACAAATAAAAAGAGTGAAGACTTTTTGTTAATTATGTAAATAAATAATAAGATTAAAGGAAATATTTTTTTTTGACACTTACCTGGGTATAACACCTTTTCAGTCATCCCGATGGGTCTAGATTGTTATCCATTGAAACCTGAAAAACAAGTTATTATAACTTTTCATTATGTATATATTATGTATGGCATAAAGCCAACTTAAGAGTAAGTATACTTAATGATTTTATACATAGAGGTCTTGAATAAATTAAAGTTTCACTTAAAATAGAATTGCTTTCTGATCATTCACACAAGTGTGAAGCAGTTATCCTTGAGAAGATAGGACTAGAACTTACAGCTGAATCATACATTGGTCTCAGAAAGGACATTCTAAAAAAATATTATTTTATTAAACCTTTTAACTTCTTTCCTTTTGTTTATCTTTTATTGTATATGAACTACATTTTATTTTTTTGTTTACAGTGTCACACTAGCTGCTCAGTAAAAAAAAAAAAACAAAATGGTGGATTTTAGGCCCCATATTGTATGGTTCACATTTTTTCCTTTTAACTCATTGGATGGGATAAAAAACTAAAAGTATAAATAAATATGTTTAATAGACACTCAATGCCAAGATGATAAATAATATACTCTAATAAAATGGGATATAAAATATAAAAAATTATAAAACATTTATAATTATACTTCATTCGTTTTTTTTAACATAAAAATTGTCTGTGTTCTTTTTACTACATATATACTATAGTTATTACAACAATATTCAAGATTGATGGCAAAATCAGTTACATACAGACACAAATACTTACAAGAAACATAAGATTACTATAATATATAATAAATATACTGAGAATAACAATAATTATTATTTTAAAAATATTATCTTGCGATAAATAAAAAGAACAGTAAATTCATTTATGAATATTAAAGAAACAGGTTCTAAAATTTTAGTTAACATTTATCATTTAATTAGCAGGTAGAATAAAATTTTAATACAAAAAGATAATATTAATGACTTAGACCATAACAGAAATATACTTATTATTATTCATTTATTCTCTAATAGAAGTTGTTTGAGCAATTGGTAATTGAAAATAATCACTTTTACTTCAAATTCTTTAAAGAAGTTATATTACATTGAAATTTTAAATTTAATTTTATAAATTTATTATAAAAATAAAATGATAAAAGTACAATAATTGCATAAAAAATAAGTAAAAGCGAAAATCAATACATTAAGATTTAAATCTCCTTAAACTATAAATATTAGATTAATTAATTTAAAATGTTTATTGCCACTTCTTGAGTATAGCCAGTTATATATAGTGCTATCAAGTTAGTGATTTGCATATTAGATTATAAAAACATGATATTGATTGAAAGTGAAACATTTAAATCTATACTTTTTACATTCGTTTCTTCAGCCGAATATATAGTTTCAAACATCAATTGAATGAAATGAAGTACTTTATAATTACGACGTAAACAAGTACTGTTACATTCTTCAACATCCAGTGTGTCATCTATGATCAAACTAAATAGTAAGAATTACATTTCCCAGTACTAAATAATGCGGCTATAAGTATACAAATAAATAAACTTTTCAATGAAGTTTTAAACTTTATACCAACAAAACAAATTTAAAAACATTACCTTGTCTACGAAGCAGTATCCAAATAATTTCACTTAACACTAAGAGTTGTATTTCGTACAATATTATTGCATTCACAAATCACTATGTAGTTTTATATTTGACCCACGAGCCAATAAAATGTCACTGCAAGTGCAATAAGTACGAAAATGGCGACGCATGGATAAATTGTAAACAAAAATAGTTTTTTAGTAACCACTAAATATCTAACCTTATTAATGACCGAGAAAGTTTTACTTAAAACGGTCTTAGAAAAAATCTACGTCAACAGTAATAAACGAAAAATAGTATCTTTTATATCAAACAGACATTTGATTGAAGTCACAAATCAAATGCAAATTAAAAATTCGCAACAAAGACACAGATTCAACATTTATAATTCTAGCACTTAAAACAGACTATAAACATTGAACACACATTTACTGTTGACAGACACATAAACTCGACAAAAGTATAATTCGATGTTAAGCTAATAGCACCTTAATTATTTTATGATACCATAAGTCAAACTTAAAAAAAAGCATATTTTCTTTATTTTAGCTATTTTAGGAACAATTCAAACTAAAAAATATAAAATTTTATTATAATTATTTCCATATAGAATGTATAGATATACCGGAGGAATAAACTGTTTTAATAAAATTTATTACAGTTTATTACATTTTCTATGATCATAATGATTTATTAAATAATACCAACAACTCCCTTTAGAAATTTGTTGGATTGTATTTACAGTCATGTAAATTGTAAAAGAAAAAAATAAGCATAGCCAAGGCGAGTGCCTATTTATTAACTTCTTAATTATTGTATTTATTTTAAAACTTACTGCTATCAAATTTATATTATTTAAAAAGGTATGGATTAAAAGCATTCCGTATAATACAATATTTTTTTTTTATTTAAACTTGGCTATCTATAATAAACATGGTTGAGCATCTTAAAAATCTTTTTCACTCTATTGAAAGTAATCTGTAGTCTATGACTATGATTCACGACCGTCAAAGTCAAAGTCAGCGATGACTGTTGAGTACCAATAAGCAACTCAACAATGTAGTTAAACTTTTATAGTGCTATACTTGCTTGAAAAAGAAAAACAATACCTGAAATTAAATATGAGTGCATATTTTATAGATTAATATTACCGATAAAATGTCGTTTATTAATGATCCAGTGTTAAATATTATAGTGGTTGGCTTCCATCATAAAAAAGGTTGCCAGGTAGGCGTCTTTGCTTTCAATCAATACTTATTGTAAGTTATAGCAGGATTAGATACGACTCAAAATGTATAAAACTGTATAAAGAGTAATTCGAAGTATATGCACTTTATACAATCTATACAACACATTGTCTATTTGTAAAATACTTAATAAGATTCTGAACTTGGCAAATGACTTTATTTTCTATTTAAAATATATCCTCTGCTATAGCCTTTACCGATGATTTGTAGCTATAGAAATTAAAAAAAGCCTTTTTTCAGGTGGAACATTGTTATCCAGAATTAGTTCCTGGTTATCCATCTGAATTACCTGCAGCATGGCGCTATCTCCCAGCTTTAGCCCTCCCGGATGGCTCTCATAATTATCTATCAGACACAATATATTTTAGTTTGCCAGGGTTGACTGAACCTGCACACACTGTGTATGGTATATCATGTTTTCGTCAAATCCCAGTAGAGGTTTGTCCTAAAATTATGATTATATATTTTGAGAAATTTGCTCCATAAAAAAGTATTTTTAATACAATCTTGTTTTTTTTATACATTTAAATAAATATATAATGGGAACCATTCTAGTTTTAAAATGGATCTTTCTTAAAATTGCATGTTTTAGTTTTATCAGTATCATTAAATCAATGTCTGGAAAATATATTATATCTTGAATGAAATGTTTGTTATTGAAAGTGAACAAAACAAAAATCTTTTTTTTACAGCAAGTTGCTCAGAAGACTGAAGATATGACCAGAAGTTCAGTGCAAAAGAGTGTTTGTGTAATATGTCGAGCTCCACTGTTTGGTCGCCTTGCAGTAAAGATGGAATTAGTAGTGAGGGCTTGGTTTCTTCAAGGTGACTTCTCACAGACTAAGCTATTAGAAGATGCCTTTAAACATCTGAATAGTTGTCCCGTTCAAATTGATCAAACTCTTGAAGGTATATTTATAACTAAATATATTATTTAGTACAAATATTTAATAAGACCTTAAAAGTTGATTTATTTCGTTTAATATTTTTGATACCAGGTTTATCAGTCCAGAGGTTAGTAGAGAACTGGAGACATAAGGCCTTATTGCTGTTTAAACTGTTACTGTTACGTCAAAAGGTTCTTATTTATGGATCACCAGCTGGTTCATTGTCAGCTGCACTGTTGACACTTGTCTCTCTCTTACCACAGTGTTTGGAATATGGCTTGACTCAATCTGCCAATGTAGTGTAAGTCATATGAATGTAATAAATTGTTTGTAAGTAGAAATAGTATAGGTCACTGGTGAACTATAATGTTCCATGATTTTGAATGTCATATTTGAAGTTGTTAGTTGTACTATTATTAATGAAGTTACAAATATAAAATAAAAAATATTTTAAATAACTTTTTTAGCTTATCAAGACCATTGTCACCAACTCCTGTTATAAATTTGGAAAACAAACATTTAGAAGATACAGTGGATGGCGCTTTAGATGTAGTAGAGGAGATTGTAAATGGTACAAATCCGTTAGATGAAGAGCTGTCCCCAAAAGAAACTGGAAATCTTTTAGAAGAAAAGGACCGAGTTAGCCGTCAAAGTTTTGATGAATCAATATTATCCGATGTTGTGGATAGACAAGAGATTTCTGCGGGAAGAGAAAAGTGTCACAGCATAGGAGAAAAATACAAAGTACATAAACCAATATCGGAAGCCCAACAAAGTCCTACAATGGCAAGAGACATGAGTGTTGATGGTTTATACAATATGACAGGACAAATTGATCAAACTGAATGTGGATTTCCCTTAAACCTGTTTGAAGATGGCTATATATGTTTACCCTATTTATCTTTACAATATTTAGACCTTTTATCAGATACATCTGTGAAAGGTTTTGTTGTTGGAGCTTCGAATGTTCTTTTTAAACAAAAGAGGCAGCTTTTTGATGTTTTGGTTGAACTAAATGAAATGAGGATAGAAACAGCAGATATGAGTTTGAGAAGACAATTAGTTCTTAACACGGAAGACCTTAGATTTGCTGACCACGTGGTGCGTCACGCCTCCTCCCAAGGTGACGCGTGGATACGGGATCAATTTGCTAGTTACTTAATTTACTTATTGCGGACTTCGTTATTGCCAGGTAATGATCTTTGTCTTATAATAACACTACACCATTTACTTTCAGTAAGTAAATTTGTAGACATAAATATTTATGCTTGACATAAATACAAAACTAACAAAGTTTTGTATTTATGTCTAGCTTATATAATATATACTCTAAAAATATAAATTACTCTGAAACCACAAAGGTATCTTATTATTTTCAGACAAATTTATTCTAATCTTAGACAAATAAATTATTGCTTTAAAAAAAGTTAAAAGCAAAACCACAGAATTCTTTCAAAAAGTACAAGCAAATTTATACACATTTTATTTCAGTAAAGAATTAGTGAAACATATTTTGTAATAATTTTAAATAGCATAGCAATTCTGTTGTCTTTTAAAAGTAGATTAGTATGTATCTATTATTTTATCCTGGGTGACATATAATGCCCCTGCTATTTATTTCCAAGATAGCAGTGACGCAAGTACTAAGGCATGATTATTATTAATTATAAACTACCATAATAATAGTCATAACAATATATTGTGATACTTTAAGTATGATATCTAAACTTGTGGGCTTAAAATTAATACACAAATGAATCAGCCATTTCATGAAAAATGTATTAAAATTTTGTATTTTAATTTTATATAAAATATTTGTATTTAATTTATATCTAAATGTAAAATTTTTGTTTGCAGAAGGAAGCAGGGAGATGGAATCTTATAACGCTCAATTTATGACTGCCTTTAAAGCTACTCCAGCCTATGAGAAGTGGTTACAAACAACTAACAATGCCAATATTGAAGCTTTTATGAATCTTACACCAATTCATCCATTCTCTGGCCAATTATCAGTTGCTGATATGAAATTAAAATTGGCACAGTAAGTATTTTTTATTGTTTACTATCAAACACTTAGCCCTTTAGAAATGCTTAGAAAAAACTATATTTTAGACGCGATAAGATTAGAGAAATAAACTATTTCTAGATTTTAAATTACCTATTTCATTAAAAGTAAATATGGGTACAAAGAACATGACAGGTTCATTTAGTTGAAGCAATTTATAACCTGTGTATCATCGGTATTGCCGATAGGTTTATTATCATAGACAATCATTGTGGTTCAGTACAACATTCATCTCTTAAATTAATGCCTACCGTAATCGAACGCACCCGCATTGCAGCATAATCGGCAACAAATAAAACATTCAAATTAAAAAAAAACATTGTCAGCTTAATTAAGGAAAACTTTTATCTCGTCAACATATCCTTTTATATTAATATCTAGCATTCTCTACCATCATAGACAATATAACAAAAAAATATATATTCTAGCACTATGTCGACGACGGAGGGCGGTCGCAAAGTGTCCGCAGC
Organism: Napeogenes inachia; assembly: GCA_959347355.1. Classification (NCBI taxonomy): domain Eukaryota; kingdom Metazoa; phylum Arthropoda; class Insecta; order Lepidoptera; family Nymphalidae; genus Napeogenes; species Napeogenes inachia. The sequence goes on along the minus strand of OY365791.1, from coordinate 14,880,225 downwards.
GGTGGCGAGCACGGGTCGCGCGGTTGCGAGCACGTCGCGCGCGGTGGGCGGGGCTCTGTCGCACGCACGTGGCGCGCTGTCGGGGTGGTGGAGCGCCCTCACCGCGCCTCCCCCGCCTTCTGCACACGCCGCGCTCGACGGAGGGGTCTCTGACGCGGAGGACGCCGTCGGACAGATCGACGACAACAGACACCCCGAGGCGCCGCCCGACCCCCCCGACAAGCTCCTCGACGACCCCGCCGCTAACGTTAGCAAAATACGAGTCATTTGAAGTGTGATACTTAATTAGTGAAATGTTATCGTTCCCCACGTGTGGTAGAATTGTTTGTTGCGATAAATTCTCATATATATTTTTAGATTGTTTTTATATTTTTTACTGACAAGTTTATAGCGTTGTACAGACGACCGGTTTCTCTCCCATAAAGTATTTTGCGTGCATACCATATATTTTTGTTTGGGTTATATATGTACTCATTATATTAAATAAGTTTTAATTTTACAACATTATAATTAGATGAGTAGATTCAATAACGTACAGGTCTTTAATGACTAATACTGTACAGTGTACTTAACTGTACCGTAAGTGATGCTTAACTTACGTTTTAGTATGTCTTTGGGTAGTTTTGCGTTGTCATTACTTCCAAATAATGCCATATATTGTCAAATGTTTGTCAATACTGTTAATGTTTTAAACAAATATATAAATTATTTTGCCACTTAGATGTTCATGCGATCGACGACTACAGGGATTTATTAAATATGACTTTAAAAAATATATTTACTTGTCTCTGTACGTGGTCTGTTCTTGCGATTAGCAACTCAACGATGTTTATATCTATTACTATTGAAAATGTTATTCTTCAAAGTAGGCAAAGTAGCTGCAATCAAAATACATGCATACATTTTTGTAATATAGTTTGTGATCTCTAATATATACTTATAAATTTGTTGGTATTATAATTTATAGTAAACAAAGAAATTGCGTTTAATTTTGTTCCTTTACTTTTTTTAATCTTTATGAATTATTTTTATACTTATGCAAATAAATTTTGGCATAGTTCTTTCGAAACCGTTTGTTGAATATATAACATATGGGTGGTGTAATAAATGGACAGAATTTATTTTCTTTTTTTAATGTGGTATATTATTAAAATTCAAACTAAACTACAACAAGTTGTGTAATCATATAATCGGGACAAATGCAATTATGAGTATAAAATAGCCGAGCTCGTGAATTTAAGTACGCGCGTCGTATATTATACAACGTTTGAAACTCCGACCGCTCTGTAGGACTTTTACGTTGTAGTAATCGTGTACATGTTATTGTACATTTCGTGTCTTCTCCGACGATCATCTCACGTCCGCGTCCACATCGGTACGAGGACGGGCTTCTCGCGGTGGGTCGGGCTCGCCGGCCCCGAAGCTCTCCGCGTTCACACGGCTGAGTCCGGCTCGTGCGGCCACGGCGGCGCGCCCTCCGCCGCGTCCAGCGCGTCCTGCCGCCACAGGCCGCGCGACCCGTCCGTGGCGCCGCGAGATAGCAGCCGCGCGGTGTAGGGCTCCGCCCCGCGCGATAGTGACGCGTCGCTCCCGCTGCGTGCAAGGCACCGCCGCGTGACCTCGCGCCCTCCGCACTTGCCCGCCGGCAACAGCTCCAGGTCGCCCGCGCTGCCCCTCGGGGACTCCGCCTCGGTGTAATCAGATCGCGGGGAGAAGTCCGTACTGGCCGTCATCTCCTGCGAGCTACGGTCGACGCAATCGACGTCCAGGGGTCGCGCGCCGCCCGGGACCGATCGCGAGGGGGACGGGGAGGCGGCGGGCGGCGACGCCGTCGAGTCGGAGCCGGGTGCGCTCTCCGATAGCGGTGCGGGAGGGGAGGGCGGGGAGGACACGAGCGGGGCGGACTCGTCGTCGCTGGCGGGGGCGTCCGCGGACGGCGGACTGCGTTCCCGAGCCATGATCTTGTCCTTGAGGCGCGTGATACGCTCCGCCGAGCCCGCGTGTCGCAGGGCGTCGGCCGTGCGTCGCAGTCCGCGCGGCTTGAGGTCGAGGCCGGGCGAGGAGGCGCGGGTGGAGTCCTCGACGGACAGCGAGCGCGCGGCGAGGCGCGGCGTGGGCTCGTCGGCGAGGCGCAGCGAGGAGGGGCGGGCGCGGGGCGCGCGGCGGGATCGGGGACGCGCCGTGAACGTGATGTGTCCCTCGTCGGCTTCGTTCTCGACGCGGAAGCTGACGGTGGGCGCGCGATCGGCCGCGGAGTGGTCTGTAACAAGCGCGGCGGTCAACCCTGGCCGCGGCGACGTGGCGTCCTCGACGTGACCCCTCGGGCCGCGACGCGGTCGGGAGGAAATGAAACTACTTATTATAGTTACACATAATATTTATTTAAATTAAAACAATAGGAGTATAAAATCTTCGGAATGGTATACCATAACTGGAATTATGTAGAATATGTATCTAAGTTAACCTACACCGTCTATATCGATTTCTACTGATATGTGATTCAGATTCCAATGAAGGAAATTATGTTAAGTTTTACAAATATGTATATTGGCTACAAGCACTCTGAAATCGTTTATGATACGTCGTGACTGTTACAAAATAAGATTTAGGTTAGTACAACTTATATTGTATACCTTTAAAACATCAGAATATTTCTAACAATTTATATAACTTTGTATGATTTGAATGCTAATCAATAAAGGAGCGATAGCACAGCATACTTCATGTTAATAACATTACACTGATCTCACAACGTAAAGGATTGTAAAGATCATCAAAAATCGAATGGCACTAACGTTTATTTTCTTAATTTTAATTAAGGTTTCAATATTTCACAACCTGAAGGACAGGACACAGCCAAAAATATTTATAATCTACACTAACGCAAATAAATAGGAATGCTCGAATTCTAATGTAAACAAAACAAAATATGTTTAATGTCTTTCATTAGCTATGTGCAATAATTATATACATACAATGACAATTATATTAAAATGAGTCTTGTGCGATGAAGTTTTACAATAATGTCTTGATTGCCAATTATTAAAGTGTATAATAATATGACCAATGCTTAACATAAAGGTGTTTTATATGAAATAAGCTTATACAATGAAACTAATAATAAAAGAAAGGAGATTTGAGATCTTGAAACTAAAGTCCCTTATAATACATGTATACACTGTATTCACAATAACCGCTGACAGTTATAACATTGAAAGTAATGAATATAATTAACAATTTAAACTAATAAATATAAACAAGATATGTGCTCGCTAGTATATTGATATCATGAAGTACATCATAAAAATATAAAACATCTAAAATAGGAACAATTTTCTACTGGGACGTATATTAAATACAATCATTGGACAAAATTTCGCTTAAACTTAGTTATGTGTTATTCGAGATGTATTTACGGGATTATAGGAAAACATCGTCGGATACGTTTAAAATAACGTGTGGCGGGCGCGGGTCCTCCTCGGAGGGGGAGGGAGAGGGAGTCCCGCGGGAGGGGGAGGAGGAGCTAGCCTCACCTGCGGGCTCGGACTGCAGCAGGTCCTCCATGGCCTCCTCGTTTAGAGTTTGTAGCGCTCCGCAAATCATTTGTTCCTCTAGTGTTACCTGAATTGGATGAAATTTTAAAATTAGAAACCCCAATTCACTTTTATTTCTACCTATAATGAACTTCAAAAAACACTACTTTCTTATATATTGTAAAACAACTACTAGTCATTATACTCGTAGGTCTATTTATCATATTGCATGTTAATATATAAATTAAATAATATGAAATATAATGTATTCGGCTCTTGTTTATTTTTTTTTATTATTTTGCCTTAGTTTATGACCCTACATCAACAAAGCGAGTGCGCATTCTATCATAATGCATCCATACTGTGTACCAAACGTTAAAAATAAAATGTTATAATGAAATGCGTTGGCCTTCTTTAACAAAAAGATGTTTTTTTGTCTTAATTTCAATTTCGATTAGTGGCTTAAGACAAAGAAATCTGTCCAGTGGTAAACCAAATTGACAATCTATTGTAGTACACCTTTTTGTTTCAGATAGAAGTATTGTAAAATATGTTTTAACTTAAGTTTTATTATTTGTACCTGATACTCCGCATAAGGCTGCAAGAGTAAAACAAATGCGTTTGTTACCAATTCCATTTCCAAATTTATGTAATAGACCAAGTTGTGTCAAATATAATTTGAGTTACCTGTTTCTCGACGATTGTTGGGCGGCTTCGTTGATGTTCCAGCGACGCTCTGGGTTTCATGCCATCTATTTCTAAATCAATTGGTTTTTCTGGAATAGCTAACACGAAAAAGAAATACATAAATACATTTATTTTTTGGACAATTTTTTTCATGGTATACTATTATAGAAAAATATTCACCGGTTACAGCCGGGGTGTGAGATGGCAAGTTAGCTTCCACTTCTCGTAGATTTAATATTAACATTTTAAACAGCTCCCAATCTCCGAACGGCAGTTCCAATATCTGAAACAGATATTTTTTTAACATACCTTTTAATTTAACAAACTTTGATATTCTAGCAAGTATTGAAGGGGTTCGATAAAAGATGAACATCAAGAACTTTACTTTCTGAGTAAAGTGATCGATAGCGACATATCCTACACGGTAGTAAAGCTGACGATATTGATTAATTGTACAAGGTTAATCCTTTGCACAAAGCACACCCGGTGCGGATGAGTACTGCGGCGGCAATGCTGCCTCCCGCGCCACCCCCGCCCCGCACAGCATGCACTCACCGGTTTAAGATCGTCGAGGCGGCACACTGTCAGCACGAGCCCGCACACGCGGTGCCGCATGAGTGCTGCGGCGGCGGTGCTGCCTCCCGCGCCGCCCCCGCCCCCACTCAGCGCCACGCGGCACAGCGCACACACGCGCTCAGTACTCATCGCGGACAGCCTGAGTGTAGTCACGTCGCCCTGAAAGGTAATCGATTATGATTACAATGACAATCATAAATTAAACTATCTGTAAATCTGAATAGATTATTACTTTAACTCAGTTGTTTTTATAAATAAAAAAAAAAATGAGTGACAAGTGAAAATATGAGTTCAGGGATATGACAACTGTCGCATTATACTAACCAAACCGGGGAAGGCAGTCTTAAGCATAACAATAGGATTGACAGCCATTGGGTGCGATTGTGTAGGGTCCTGGGAGTAGGTCTGTTGCTGCGGTTGCGATGACGAGTTGTTCCACCCCGCCCACGAGGGTTGCGAGCCAGTTAGTGCTTGTTGAGTTATGATTTTTGGCTGTGAATTGTTCTTCAAAATTACATGATTTGTTACTCTCGGAAATTTTGTATTCATATTTTTCTATAAAAAAATTACTGGTCCATTACCTATTTATTACAAGCACAATATAAAAATTACCTGTTTTTTGTGTGTGAATGGTTTTGTATTTGGTCTCGCATTCATATACAGAGGGGCGGCGCCGCCCGCTGCTACGTCTTCTTCGCCCGCGGACTGCGCGTGTTCCTCTGAGGAATTACAAATGGGGATGTCATAGGGGGTTTAAAACAACCTCTATTCGGTCTAACTTTAGGAATACATAGTTGAATATAGTCAGAGTATGAATTCTTGATAAAATGTATTTAAAAATACCTTTAATAACTTTCTTGATATAGGGATCCAGGTTTATAGTGAACGGAAGGAATATCTTGAGGTCTGCTGCAGTGAGTGTAGACCGATGGAAACTTAGAAATACTTCAAGTTTTCTCTCATCCCGGTCCAATTCTATGAGGGTACTTGCTTCACGAAGACCACCCATTAAGGGTTTTACCCTGTAATTAAAATACCACGACTTAACCCGAAGGACGAAAAAATGTTTTTGCTTTTGGACAAGAAAATATTTTCGACGAAAAATTGCTATATTAAAAATTAGGTGAAAATAAAAAAAATCAAAATTTCGAATTTTCTAATAAGATTAAAGATATTTTCCATACTTGTCGTAGATGTGTTTAAGCGAAGTAGAGTCGTCGATGTGTTCTTCATATGTTTCATGATGATAGATGATCCAAGAAGTTCTGAACGGCCACTGCTCGGTCAGATTGACCCATGACGCCAGCTGATACCAGTTAAACTCAATTTGGAAAGCCTTCAGCAGTCGGCCTAAAAAAACAATAATCTTAACACATTCTAGGTTAAAAAAAGTAACAAAAATAAAAAACGCTTACCGGTCACATATAGCACGTTCATAAGCCGCCTCATGCTCCTGGGGTTGACGTCGCTGAAGTAGTCGTCAGTGAGCAGCACTCGTCCGAGGTCAGCGGCCCCGGCGGGCGCCGGCGCTGGTCGGTGCAGCCCCGACGCCACTGACGACGCGACTGACTCGGAGGGACGCAGGCGGCCCCGGCCTCCCTCCCCACGCACCTCGCCCCGCCCCTCGCGCCCCTTGATGCGCTCCTGACTCGACATCAGCTCGGATGTGGATGATAGGCGCCGTGCCGACACCTTAGCATTTTATTTCAGATGAAGGACTTCGCAAATAAATAAATAATCATTTTGTATCGCTATGTCTGAGTGTAAGGGGATATTTTTTAAATAAAAATAAAGGGCTTACCGATCTTTGCAGTGAGGTACTGAAGTCGTCGGCTGCCAAGACCTGCATCCTGCGCGTGGCGGTCTGCTGGGCGACTTTCACTCTTCGCAGCGCAGAGTTTTGTAGATAGAAGGGCAGTTGCACCATGTTCCGTAAGTAGTCCCACCCGCCGATATTACTCTCAGAGAATGCACGACGACTGTTAATTTCTACCGCCTATTGAAGATTTAGGTAAGAACGTTCCTTAAAATTATTCAATTCAATTTTCTTACATTAAATAAAAGGAATTTAGCCTCATATTACGGATACATATAAGTATTTTATATACAATAATTACTTATTAATTATTGAGATTTGAAATCCTTCGTCATGCAACATCAAAGGCATAATATACTGGAAAAGAACCAAAATAAAGGGGCCACAACCAAGGAGGAATCATGCAAGCACACATGAATAGTACATTATGACGTAATATAAGATTGCACAACATTTACTGTTGAACAACTAACGGGGCACACAACCCAACACGGGACTGACCTCCATCCAAGCAACCTGCGCATTATAAACCTCATAAATCTATGTCTATTCATATAATAAATTAGGTGAGTTTTAAATATATTTTAAACAGCTAGTGCGATTAGGTTTAATCGATTGTTACATAAAGATTTTAACTTTTTTTTAAATATCACAAAATATTCGGTTAATATGCACCTTGCTGATAATATGCGGGTCGATAGCCAGCAGCAGGATGAAGGGGCTCTTGGGGTCGGAGCACAGCGCGTGTACGGCGTTCAGTAGCGCGAGAACCTTCTCCTGCTCGCAGCTGTCCAGCGCGTCCACCACCACCACCAGCCGAGTCTGCTGGCCAGTGAACGCGTCTAGACAAGAAACCTGGGAGAACAAACTAAATTAACGATATGTCTTTCTTTCTTTCTTCTTTCTTTATTATAATAATAATAATAATAATTTTTATTTGAAACAAAATAACAAACATGTATTACATAAACAACATACAAGTTGACAACTGCAAAAGTTATAAACTGTAGCGCAGCGTCAACGCCCATTTAATAATGTGCAGTATTTATTGCTCCAAATAAAAAAATATAATGCAAAACCTATTCGCTAATGCGCTGACATTAGTTATGGATTAGTTTTCCATATTATATATATATATATATATATATATATATATATATATATATATATATATAAACTCTAAACAAATCTAAAATTGGTATTATATTGCATGTATAAATATGTGTGTAAGTGTATGTATTTGTGGGTGTGTACGTGTAGGTGTTTGAGTGTAGGTGTGTTGGTGTGTTATGTTGTGTCATTTTTGTCACCAGGTCATTTAATTATTTATTAACATTTAAAATTAAAGACTCAGTCTCTTCATAAGATAGAGTTGATAACCATGAGAAACACTTTAATTTGCATTCATATTTTGTAAGTGAATGAATCGATAAAGTTTGATTCCTCTAACAGTGGTGGGCCACATGCACCCTCTTTTTATGAATATTTCTTTCGTATATTCTAATAAGATGACCTGTCATAATATTAAATAATTTGAAAATCACACAACAGCCTTCGAACTGGGATTTGAACCCCACACCTTTGGGTCAATACTTGTTAGTATTAATTCTTAAAGCAAAAAAAATTAATTAACGCAAAAATGTTAATTATTAAAGCAAAAAAAGGGTAACGAAGACTACCGTTAAAACAATTTTTCATGTCAATGGAATATTTCTTTTAGTAGAGTTTTCAAATATCATGAAATACCTATGTATTAATTTTTAATTTAAATTTGAAATAATTTATGAATGTTCATAGATAATAAAAATATATTAAAAAAAAAAATAGCTTCATATAAGCTTTCATCCGTTAACTTAATCAGTTTCTAAGGATTCTCTTTCAGAGAAAGCTTTCCTTACAAAATAACTTAATGTGAGTAATCGTGAATACTGACGGTGTGTGTGAGCGCCTGCACCTCCGGCCTGAGCGCGGCGGTGTGTGCGTGGTCCCGGCGCAGTGCTCGCGCCAGTCGCGTGCGCGGACCCAGCGCCAGCGCCGCCAGCGCGCGTCCGCCCGCGTACAGGTTGGCCAGCAGCACCGCGCCCGCCGCCGCGCACGCACCCACCATCAGACCTTGACGCACGTCGCGACGACTGGACGACACATGTACCACACATCATAAAACTCGTTCGTGGATATTTAACATGTTTGTTACTATTATATGTTCTACTACTACTACTACTACCACTACCACTGTACTACATGTTCATGATCAATTCAATGACCACGACGCTTGCGACAGTGTCATTATGTAGCTGATAAAAAAGAGATTGTAAATATCCCGAAAAATAATATTTATTACTCTACAAGTACCTTAGGAAACTATAAATATTTATTAAAAACAAAACATCTCTCTCCATTGGGCCAACTGAGGCTAAAGAACTAAAACAGAGAAATAACAAAAAAAAATACCCATACATCTCAAGAACGGGTGAGTGTAAAAAATATAGATTATATTTTTTTGTTAACCACGTGTTCACCGTTTATGTCAAGAGCTAGTCTAAAATAAGTAGATATAGAAGCAATTAAATATAATGAAGATTTTTACCTTGGATCCGTTTCAGGGTCAGTGAAGTATAAAACAAGGACACATATTCCGAGGAGCACACACGTGAAACTTAATTCGAATGTTATTATGTGCGGAATGCAACAAGCTCGTCTCCATCTGTACAAAAAATATATGTAAAATATAATTAAAAAAAATAGTCTTATTGTATTTTTGGTAATTATTAGTATTCTCACTTCCATCCCGATGTAGAAGACAGCGGGCGCGGTCGGAAGGCCCTCGCCAGTCGAGTACACACTCGCCCGTACTGACACTCCAGTGCTTCAGCGAGGCTGCCCAGCATCTGTACCACCATGGCTTCACCTTCCTGTCCCGGCCCGCTTTTCATTCCTTCCGTGAAGTGGAATCTGTGAGTTTTTATATTGTAATATGTCGAGTTTTTATGTCTATTTTGATCATGATAAACATTAAAGATACCTGATAGGTGTTGCTGGTAGAGCTCGAGGATCGTTTGGACCCGGCGGGTGACAGAACACAACCTGCAGCAGCAGTAATAACGAGCTGAACCGTCGCCCGAAGGCAGCCATCATGCCGCCCGCCCACCACCACTCGTATCTGCATCGCGACGAATTACTCCAATTTATATTTTACTAATATACGGTGGAGGAATTACCTAACTAGAACTATCGTTTAAATAAAACTATAACTTACTGATATTACCTGCGTACATCTTAAGTACGACTATTATTTTAAAATATAGATGATCAACGGAAGATGAAGTTCGAGGATCAAAAATAAGTACACATAAGTAGTCCAAACAAAATTCTTAAAAAACATAATTTAAACTAAAGTAACTGGTTAGGTGATGTATCATACAATAAATATCTAATCAAACACCGTATCAGTCGAGCGGTCACCTGTTGCCGAGGTACCACAGCAGATAGAAGGCGAGGTAGAGCGCCGCGAACAACGAGAACAGCACGGCCAGCGCCACGTGCGGCTGCGCGCCCGCCAGCGCCGTCACCGCGCCCGCCGCCAGCGCCGCGTGCCACGCGCCCCACACCACCGCCCACGACCACGACCACCCCGTCTCGCTCCACTGACGGGCGAAGTTCTTCATCTCCTCTGCACAGTACAGCCACATACATTTAATTCATTCTTAACTAATCATAGTTATGCCTACAAGCTATAAGCCTTTAGTACTACTAGCAATGCACGAAGGGCACTTTGTAAATTCAAAATGGCGGACAAAGAAATGGTGGATGATTTTTTTACATGGGCATCAAATTAAGTCTTAATGGGTCTGAATATTATAATTGAAATTACTCCAATTACTACAATAGTCATTTATAAAGATGTTTTATAGAGGTGATATTATTATTTTTCTTTACAAAAGTAGTCAGGTAGTTTCTAAATTTTACATATTATTTAATTATACATACAGCATATGTCTAGATTAGAGCTTAATTAGATTATTATATAAAAAATGTTTAGTAAACATTTTCTGAACGCTAATTGTTACAACAAAAATACTATTTAAGAATCACTTAATACTGTATTCAAATAAAAAAAAAAACATTTTATAACATAATCGTGAATACAAAAAATAAACCCTTCAGATAAACTTGAACTATAAAAATGGAAATCATATGCTACATAATAATAATAATTAAATAACAATACATTTTCTCACCTTTAAGTTTATTAAGCAGGAAGGATTTTCCAGATCCCCATCGTGCGTAAAGCCCCACAGTGATGGGTACGGACAGACTGGGCTCCGACAACATGTCGGCCAACGCCGCGCTATACAACTCGTATCCGAGCATGTTTTCATTGTCCTCGTTGGTATTTAACTTCCGAGCACCAAATATTTGACCCAATATAGTCTTATTGTAGCTCATGTCTATGTTGTACGGGGTCTCGTTCATTTTATTCGGTTTGTATAGTAGCTGACTGTTTTTCGGATTCCGTAAGAGTATTTCAACTATTTGCTGGAAAATAAATACTCTGTTAGATTTTTTGCCTAAATTATGTCAAGACGATATGAAAAGTCATATTTAATAAAGTATCAACACGATGGCTTTGTAGTGATAACGACAATGGAAGACTCTCGAAGGTAACAAGTTCGAATCACATTATTTTTATTGTGGTATATTACCTTGGAGCGTGCCCGCATGGCCACGTGTAGCGCGGTGTCGCCCCTGTTGTCGGCGGCGGCCACGCGGGCTCGTCTCTCCAGCAGTAAGGCTACCACCTCCGCGTTACGAGACCGTACAGCTCGCAGCAGCGCCGTGTCACCGCTCTGGAAATAACACACGCATTATGAATTATGATACTTTAATATATTATGATAGTATGTGATACTGCAACTGATACATTTTGATACTTAATATTTTGTATATGACAGATTAAAATATCTAATGATAGGTGTTATTGTTAATGACTTATATCTTAGTGTGTAAGTAATGTGTCTATACTGCCAACCTTCTATCCCGGCAGCGAAGTTTTCGGTGAGGGCAATTTCCAAAAAGATAAACAATACATTACATCTTATTGCAATGAAAGATTAAAGTATCAAGATATCTCAAGAATTAGTGTAAATAACTACACTTGTTCAACTCACACTAGTACAATGTTCTAGATCGGGATTGGATGCTAATAATAATTTAAGGATGGCCACGTGTCCCTTCTCTACCGCTGTATACACGGGGCTCTTCTTCTCCTTCCCTGGTAGGTCTACGTCCACGTGTTTCTTGAGCAGCGCCTCCACTATATTCTTGTAGCCGCCTTTCACCGCGTAGATGAGAGGTGTGTCCTTGGAGTGGTCCTGGGAGATGAAACGTTGCAAGAAAATAGTTAATAGTCGTTGTTGGTAAACCGTAGGAATGATATTTTTATAAAATTGATTATATATACAATGTGTTTATTCATTTTAATTATCTATGAATCTTGGATATAAGATGTTATGATTACTTATACTTTAAATAAGTATATTAAAAAAAAAATATTTTTGTTATGTTATAGTACACTACTAAATATATTAAGTTATTATAAAAATGATAATAATATTTTGTTGCGAATATAAATTCATCATATTAATTAATATCGCCTGTCCCAAAAACTAACAAGAATATATAATACTTATAATGTAAATTTTTATTATATAATATACAGGGTTATTTGTAATTAATTGACCACCTTTTGCTAACAGCCTCGTTACATAAAACCCAACAACATTTCTTCTACGACTTTTAACTAATCTTGATAAACAAAACAAAAAAAACGAAATAAAAATATGTTTGCTCCTTCTTTATTTTGTAAGAAGTACTTTTAAAACTCTGAATTTTTAAATATATTAATATTAATTTTATTTATATATACAATAAAATGATTCATAGTGACTAAGAACTAGACGTGTGACAAGACTTATGGGACAATTTATTGAGTGAAGTGTCAATATTGGCAAGGGAGACTGTTCCTCAAGGTTGCTTCACACTAAAACTGTCATATTAATACTGAAGATTTATTAACTCTGAATCATTAATATTTACCTGCACGTTGATATACGCTCCGGAGTTAATTAATGCTAGTGAAATATCATAGTATCCTTCTTTGCAGGCGATAGCTAGTGCTGTGCAACCGTCTTTATCTAGAGCATTGACGTTAGGCTTGTGTTCTAGCAACATTTGAGCTATCTCGAAGTGATTGCCTGCGGAATAAAATATAGTTAATATATATTGAAGAAGCATCAGATAGCAGAATAAAAGCTATAAATACACAATATATTTTATTATTTACTGCCTATTATCATATCATAAGTGTTATCTTTAAATCGTTATAAAAATATCGCCTTGAAACTATTTTCAAAACACGTTATTTTCCGCACTCTTTACATTATATGCATAGACATTCAAAAAACTAATTTCTTTTTTTTTCTCTTTATCAAAATGTAAATATTAGAAAAAATACATGTATATATTTTTTATTTACGAGTTTAAATACAGATAATTAAACAGTGTTTGATAATGTTGACAAATTTAAATATTTTCTTTCAATAATATTATTCTATAGTAATATTATGAAAAAGTAGAGTAAAAAGTATTTTACTTATACTTTAAATTAACCTTCATAGTAGATATATTATATATATTATCCAATTTTCTATATTTTAAAGGTTTATGGAATTTCCATAAAATAACGAAGAGAAAAAGCTCGCGCGAATACATTTGTTACGAACGCTGTTCTTATATATATATGTAACTAATAACAACTATATGTATATCAAAAATAAATTGTGCGACAACAAAGAACATCTTAATTGTTATCTTTAAAGTAAAGAGAGCTAAAATTAAATTGAAGATGAAACAAAACTGTTCTTATAAATGAACTCAATAACAAAAGATGCTTGGACGCTTGGCTAACTACCAAGTTTGGAGTATGTTTTAGATATGTCAAAATTAACATCTTTATAACGCGACGTACATAAAGTGGTACAACAATAACGATTAGGAAAAATATTTAAAAGACTTTCGTTACATATAATAAATGACTTTGTTTTTATATATGTGTATATAAATAATCGTTCAAACGAGACGGATTTACTGTAAACATACGCAAGCTAATCGGTCCGTCGATAAAAGCAAACAAGGTCTGACAGGTGTCCAGACTCCAGAATACAGTCACAATATACTTTAAAATCTAGACTTACTTTTTGTATATAATAAAGTGGCCTACATCTTCTATAACTCACAATTGCACTATCACCTTCCTGGTCGAGGAGATATTCCGAGACAGCTCGTACAATACAAGTAGTATGTTACCGTGCGTGGCCTGCAGCAGCGGCGTCCAGCAGTACATCCCGGCGGTGTTGGCGTCGGCGCCGGCCCGCAGCAGCGCGGCGCAGGCGGCCACGTCGCCCGCGCGCGCCGCCCACGTCAGCGCCGACGTGGCGTACTTGTCGCAGGAGTTGGGCCGCGCGCCCGCCGCCAGCAGCCGCACCACCACTGCGCTGTGACGACGACCCGCCGCCCATACCAACGAACTGCACCAAGTATTAGCAATACAGTATTGGATACCTACTGTTTTTAATTGACACCTGCGTAAGTGGTTATTATTCAATATTGTACCAGTAGTACTCATGAATAAGTTTCTCGAGTACGATACTAGTGGGACAAATTCCGTATATTAACGCGAGACCGGCCGATAGGTATAGGTACGATATTTCACGATGATACTTATAATTGACTATGAATATGGATGGAATAATACATATGAGGAGGACCGAAGGAGCCATGGATAAAGTTCATGAACAATAACAGTATGTCAAAGACACATGAGTCCACTGTGATGACGTATGGTAGAAGAGACGTATGACAGAATTAGTTAAATTGACTTCATAAAGAGGACGACCCACGACAACCCCAAATAACTGGGATAAGGGCACAACGGAGTAATGGGTGAAATAGTACATGCATTTCATATTTATTTTATTTACCCTTTATTGACTAATACAAAAGTACATGCATTTCATATGTATGAAAACAGTTACGTCGGTTAAGGTTAAGGATCATGGGTGATTTTTACCATTTACAATGTCATTTTCAAACATTATCAAAAAAAATATTTCAGTGTCATTTTCAAAAAAAATATGTCGCTTAAACTAGCAGACATTTTAAGTAGTTTCATAAAGCACATATAATAAATTATATGTTTACGTCTTCATTTATTAAGTAATTACTTTTTAAATTGCTCAGTCAGACTACAATAGCGTATTAATCTGATTACAAGTGTGTTGTTGACATTTACGATCTAAGATTTGCGGTAAGTTAATATTTATACTTGAATAGTAACCGACAAGTGGGAAATATAAACTTAATACCACTTACTTAATGTTGTAATTGCCATGTGCGTGAACATCGGCACCTTTTTCCAATAATAGTGCGACGATATCTTCGTGGCCCTTGTATGCCGCCCACATGAGAGGCGACCAGCCACCCTGCGAACATAATAACATTTTCATCTTGCCTTGGCGATAAAAAGATGTAAAATCGACTAGTTGGAGTCTGTTAGTGTAGTGGTTAATTGCCCTGACTGCTAAACCAATGGTCGTGGGTTCAATTGTTACAAGGGACAAATCTTTGTGTGAACCAAAGATTGTTGTTTCGAACATGGACTTTGTGGCCGTTAATTCGATATTTGTAAAACCACTCGCGAAACAAGATTATTTCTCTTAAACAGTTTAAAAAAATATATATTATATCATACTTGTGCTATACGTGCTAGGGTACGATAGGAAATGAGTATATTAGGGGAAGCTTGGGAGTAGCGCTAGTGACAGAAAAAAATAGAGGGAGTCGATTTTCATGGTGTTGGAAAATAATAAGGAGGATGAAAAGCATGTCATTAGAAGATTGTTTGATATAGTAGCGGAGGAAGGAGTGCGGAAGAAGAGGGCGGCCGAAAAAAGGATAGATGGATTGCATGAAAGGTGATATGAAGTAGAAGCGAGACAGAAATGAAATGTCTACAGAAATGACGAGTGACAGGAGAGAATGGAGGGAAAAAACATATTGCGCCGATCCCATAATTGGGATAAGGGCAGGGCGATGATATTCATTTACTTGCTATTTTTTGAGTTCAAGTTTATACGTCACTAAAGACGCATCTATTTTCATCTACACTTTTCAAACCAATTAACATATCGATATAATCATTCACTTCTCTAAATACTATCACTAATTGTTCAGTAATTTGGTGAAGCGTAACTGTCATTCCAAACTACCAGGTCGTAATTGATCCCATGAGTTTAATTACAGCTAATTACATTGGCTAAGCATTAATAATCTATTAATACACTGTTTATGAAAGAGGATAACTATACGTATGTGTGTTTTAACCGGATTTAAGAATGTGGGGATGTCTTTGATTCTTGGCAGTGATCCACAACAAGTATAAATATATCTGTGGGCACTGTCCAGAATATATTGGTCATTGCTCTATGATTGTTTTTTGGGTCAAAACAGCATGCATTGTGTATTAAATGCATCTAATAACTATAAAGTTTATAATCATTATTCCTATTATTATATTTTCGTATATGTTTGTGTATTTTTATATTATATGTGTGTTATTAATATTGATTGCTATGTACTATAACCCGTCTCAATAAATTTATTATTTTTCTTACTATTTTAAAAAATCAATAAATAAACAAAAACAAATAAATAAACTACATCATATTATTTTTCGTGCAATTTTTAAAATTTCGAAACGCCTTTACATTCATTGATTTTGACAAGTGGTGAAATAGTTTTTTTAAGATTTAAAGATAATTTAAAAATAAAACATGAGGTCTTAATGACTTCACAGTTTTTAACGATGGTTATCACCCACAAACTCTAATGTTTAAAACAACTCGAAAACAACACTTTGACACGGATCCTTTCGATTTTTATAAGTAGTAGTACCTACTAAATTTTGATACGGCATTCCCTTAGAAATTACAGAAAATGTATAGGTTTTAACATTTTATAAGATTAGTAAGGCATTTATAAATTACAGAATGGACATTCTAAAACTAGATTAAGAGAATAATCTCTATAAAACAAATAGTGCATATTGTTGTTAGAAAATATTACCTAGACATAAATAATTATGTAATATATAAAAAGTATATACATATTAGTATCAATGTGCTGGTTAGTTAAGTCGTTGAGATCGTAAAGCAATTGTTATCTTTATAGTTCTTAAGACTTTGTAAAGACTTAAGATATAATTACTCACTTAAAGATTATTATAACTGCCGGGATATTTACCATTTGTATATGATATGATACCAGGGAATACGTAATTCAGTTTATTATGGGACAGTGGCAAGCGAACAGATTTTTTATCTGATACCTTCACACTTGTAAATGTGAGACATATATTGCCGCTCTATAGAAATGGAGGAAGCTAGAAATTAAGGGTTGAGTTTAAACTTAACCCTCTCATTAACTATAAGAGACTGATACGGGGCTTTAATAGCCACTTTACGACAACCTTTCTCTAAGTCCCACAAGGTACTGATTGCCTGTGATAATTCTTTTAAAGAAACAACACTTTATCAAGCGTTACTCACGCAGTCCCTGGCCTCCACCGGCACTCCAGCATTCAACAGTTCCTGCACTACTGGCTGGTGTCCTCCCCTAGCAGCGAAAGCAAGGGGCGTCCACCCGTCGCTGTCCGCGGCGGATGCGTCCGCGCCCGCAGCAAGCAGGAGACGCACCGCGGAAATTCGCCCGCACTCGCTCGCGGACATGAGCGCCGTCGTGCCATTCTGTGTACACATTACTTGCTTTTAGATATTATGGTATACCCTATATTTTATGTGTATGTCCTTTTTAGGAAGGTTTTAATAATCAATTAATGAATGGATTGTTAAGGTTTAGGTGGTGGTAATTAAAGTAAACAAAGTAACAAAATAACAACATTGTAAACAAAACATGGTACACAATTAACAAATGAACTATAATTAGTGTATCTTTTAATAATAATCTGTAATGTAGTTTATAAATGATTACCTTCTTATTAATATATAATTATATTAGATTAATACATGAGGACCTCAGGAATGAAACAAAAATCTTTTTACGGGTACCTACATATAAGAATCATTATATATATAATAAACAATAATATTGCAACATTATAGAAAAATAGCATCAACTACGCATAATGGATTATAACTTCATACTAATTTTTATAACGCAGTAAGGACTAGTTGTTAGAACTTTTCTCTCCTTCGAGATTTACAAATTTCTTGCATATGTTTTAAAACAGAATCCCGGATCAGACTAAGAAAGAGACAGAAGATAAATTACTTGTATTAAAAAAGGATGAATATCTTACGTCGTCTCTGTCGTCAACGTTGATGTTTCTGTTAGAAGTGAGATAGTTTTGGAGCTCATTGCCTTCACTGTTGACAAGTTGAGAGAGGGTCTTGAAGCACGCCAGGGACACCATCGACTCGCTACGATGGAGGCTCTGTACAAGATATAATAAATATAATTATATAAAACTAAACAATTCATATGACACTTTATATATCTATGATTCAATGTAACAAAAAGAAAAACGTATTAGATTTTTTTAATTCAGTATAAAATTTATTAGTCACTCAGCAAACACTTTATAATTTTTACTACAATATATTTTATTTCAATTGCGCAGTTATTATTTATTAGGGAAATTAAATACCTCTAACGGATGAAAATTCCAATGTAACATAACAATGAGTACTGTCCACAATTATGTATCTCAATTAATATTTGTAATATGAATAATTATAATTATTACTTCCTTAATTCAGGAGAACTAACTCGTACGTTAACACAGTACAGTTCGCACTCTCGAATGAATATTAATTATAGATAAAATGATAAGGAAAGATATCACAAGACGACTTCTTACAATAATACAATAAACTTCAGGGTTTCAAGTTAAAAATATTTTATAGTTTACATCTAAATAACGTTTATATAATGATATGAAAAGCAATCTGAATATTGTTTACGTCCTAAGCCATTTATAACATCTTAAATAATTAGATTTTTATAAAAAATATCAGTAATTTTTATGCATATACATATCTATAAATTACATTTGTTATAATATGTGTAATCAAAAACACGTGCACTTTTACAAACTAACAACACTTAAGCACCATGCGTAATGTTAGTAAGTGTAACAACAGCAATACAAAATCAGTGTTGTTATTAGTTAACGACAACACTAGAATCAATATTAAGGCAGACCGTATTTGAGTGGCGTCGGAGAGCAAAACCGTGGAATGGGAAGCCATGGCTGAAACGGCGTTGCTCCCCAGGTGGTGCTGTGACAGTGAACCGGGGTACGTTGAGGTGCGGTCCTGCTGACAAGGGGCCCATGGCTTCGTTGCCACCGATATTAAATGGCAGGAATGAGGGCCTTCGTCGCTTGTTAAACAACGGCGGTGCTAGCATTGGACCCGCGAAACTGTTGCTTTTCGCGCGCTGCGTTGGAGGACCCTCTTCATTATTACTGGGATCACCAGCATCGGACCTCTCGGACCTATCGGATCGACCAGACTCTGAACAACTGCCATCTGTATCCAACGATAATTCTGACTCTTGTACCACCTCTAACGGTAATTCGGATACAGGTGGTCTCGAAACATTTCTAGGTTTGTGTATATTTGCGACGAGGCAACGGATATGAACGAATTCATTGTCACTGTTACTTGTTTTAGGCAGTTCGGGCGTTTGTGACATATCGCGACGAAACGCATAATAATACGACCGCTCTGCAAGACGTCCTGAGACAGATTTGCGAGCTTGGTGACTAAGCGTCGTAGGGAACTCGGAGTGTCTCCCGTGACCACGATGGGCGGATACTATTTACAGCGCGCGAAGGCGGGCGGTAGGCGGTTGCGATGAATGAACGCGGCGCGATACGTACAAGAGAATAGGTGCTGTGATTTCCTAATGAAAGGCGTTTGAGGATCGCGGAGGCGGTGCGATGGACTCGTTCAGACGGCAGCATATCGCTCGGTGGTCGGACAGACTGTGGCAGTCTGTTGGCGCGGACCGGTGAGTTGTGATACCAGTCCTAACACACCCTCCCCGCCGGAGCCGCAAATCACTCGTCGTTTTTATTTATTACTTAGATGTTTTATAAAAATAATTCCTCAGAAGAATGACGTAACCAATTTGTTGCATGCCAATCAAAAAATAACTGCTGTAAGAAAAAATATTGTATTGCTTTAATTTCGTCTCGCTTTAAAATAATATTTATAAGACATCATAATAACTGAAAAGCAATCTTAAATACAACGAAATTAGAATAGAAACATAATCGTATAAAATATATTATCCTCATCAACTAGCCGGAAGTTAAAAAATGAGTATTTAGTTCCGCATACTTACGTTTAATAAGTTAATACGATTTAAGGTATATTAATATTTTTTCTAACTAATAATTAAATATTTTTTCGAACATCATTTTTAATTCTTTGAACTTCACTGTAAGTTCCGTATCCTGTATCGTACTTACTTTATAATTATTGTTAAAAAAAAACTTAGAATCTAGTTGATAAAATCACACAGATAAAGCAAAAGGAATAAAGGTAAAAAAAGAAAAGAGGTTCTCGAACGCAATAAGAATAACGGGGTTTCAGGAATCCGCCCACTAGCCGTCAGTCGAGGCTCACGCTGAGACCAATTGACTGGAACCAAAGTGAAGTGCTAGTGAAGCTTATTACATCATCATAACAAAAGGATAAGCCGTCTTACTAAGAACTTAAAAATGTTTTTAAATCCTTCCTAACCAAATTTAGGTTCGTAATAGTTATATTATATTTATTGTATTCTATATTAGCTGTAGTCTAACCTAAAATACCTAGATGTAGCTAGACAGTTTAGCAAACTCGGAAGGTTGTTACATATTTTTCATAGAGAATCGTTTTTTTTTAGCAAAAAGTGTTCTTTATATGTGCTCAAACAATAAGCTCTCATGAAATCAAAATCCGGTTAAAACAATCTGGTCGAATAAATATTAAAAAAACAAAACCGTATTAATTAATTTAAAAAAATATTGTATTTCTTTAATACAAATCCTGACTATTTTATTATATATACTCGTATTCATCATAAAATATATATCTTATAAAAGCTACAGCAAAATTATAATAACGGTAAATAATACGCAACTGAATACCTACATTTTAATAATACTTTTAATACAATAATTTAAAACAATAAAGGAATAAGTTATATTTAAAATTTAAGCTTAGAACCGGAAGCCGAAAAAAAATATGTCATAATTATACACGTCTGTTAAATATTGTAAGTTGTAACAAATAATAAATATAAAACGATACCTGTCCGTACGTCCGGATGAAAGAAGCCGCACGCAGCATCGTGGAAACGTTACAAAGCCATAACAATCACAAAAAAAAAGATAAATTCAGCGAATTATGCGATAGTTTCTATATATTGTGAATGAGCTCAGTGTCCGGTCAACACCAACTTTTATATCTCCTCGGTATACAGCTTACTGATATTGGTTCTAGGCTAAGGTTCGCTTGAAACAACATTTACCTGATAACTCAGATTCCTTACACCATAATTTACACATGCCCCATAAAATATGCAGATAAGTTTAGTTTTCTGATTACGCACTTATTATTATTATTAAAAATAGTATTTATGTCTGGTACAAGTTTAACAATCCATCATTTGGACATCACTTATCAGTAATAAATTGTACATCTCCTGTCTTATTTTTTTTTATTTAGAACCGTTAAACGGATACAAGTTTTTTCCGTATTATAATATTGATTTTATAAATTGTGAGGTAATAAAACTATTTAATATATGAAGGTCTTAAAATTATTTTGGTTAATATAATATAATCTATGGTTGAAATATAATTTAATTAAACAGACAGAATAAGAGCATATATTATGCCATAATAGCTTTTTTGTTTCAAATGTTGCAGAGTGTGTGTGTGTGTGTGTGAGTGCGTGTGTAAGTGTGTGCACGCGCGCGTGTGTGTGTGTGAGTGCGTGTGTAAGTGTGTGCACGCGCGCGTGCGTGTGTGTTTGTGCAAGCGTGTGTGTGCGCGTGTGTATGTCCACCATCGAACATACAAAGGCCAAACTGTTTTAATAGTAATTTAAAATAATATTGGATGTTCAATAGGAAGCAGGAACCTCCGATGCGATAATTAACTGTAAGTAAAACTTCTATTTTTATGAGGTCAAAAATATCACAAAAAAAAATATAGAACTAAACAAAAAGTATTTATATTATATTACCACTAACACGTACCTATGTTAGTACTTGGGTTGTAGTTAAAATATAAAGCAGTGATGATGAGATGAGGAGTGAGAGATGACTGAACTTGCAAAGCTAATTTGTGCCAGATATAAAGTTATAACAAATTTATTTATGGTTTGTAACTGGGGCACATATTACACCTAATTTTGTCATATATAGTAGCAAAATAAATCCTTTCGCATTATTTCATAAAAGATAATCTGTAAATACTAACTCGTGTAAGAATTTTAAGTTTAAAACAACATTATTCTTTACATAGATGATAATTTCTATTGAAACAAGGTACGCGTCGCACTTTGACTGAAATTGCGTTTGCAGGTATGATACAAAGTTACACAGACGGTGTGTAACGGTGTGTGTGTAAACCCTCAACTGACGGCAGAGATTCTAGAACCATATAATACATTACTCACAAGAGAATTCTATTAATCGCTAAAAAACTTTTTTACGCACACCACAAGTGATCACTAAAATTGATTCATAGTATAGAAAATTGTTAAATGGGCCCCATTCTTAACGATTTCTTATTCGAAATCTTAAATTTTGTTATGATAAAATAAATCATTTTAATGTACAGAATATAATTGTTTGGATGTTTGATTATAAAAAATGAACAACCCTGCTTTAACGGGTTTTGGAGGTCAATGACACCGATAATAAAACCCCATCGAGCCAGGTCAGATAAATATTAAAATGTACCTTGATAATGGGATAATGTTAGGAAGTTAATTAAATGTAAATTCTTCTTACATTGTGCTTTCAATCATGACGACGGTTATTTATATCACTGTCAATATTTATATTAAGATGCAAGGGAAAATACGTTTTATGTGAAAAAGTGAATAAAATATATTTTAAAAATAAATAATCCGCTTCAGTTTTCATGATCAAAGAATAAGTTTATTAATATTAAAATTTAAAAGTTTCCAATTTACGTGTTTGTAAGGGATTTTTGTTTCAGAAGCATTGGATCCTTATCTTAAACGCATATTTCCAATAATACGATTAAAGTTATAAAATGTAAATAAATTGATATCTAAATTGTTTTCAAATAATCAATATTAACCTCATTTGGGATCTGTTCACTCAGCGTGTCCCTCATGAATCTGTAGTAAGGGAACACGCTTCCATAACTTCTGGGGACTTTGAATGGTAGCACCAGCGGGCGTCTTTCAGCCCTATTCACTGATGAAGGCCCAGCGCTATCTAACCACGACATATCACCAACTATCCCAGCCACACATTTCTACTGTTAATTATCACTTCACACATTAAGACAAACTGCGCGCATTATAACTACATGTGGGTAAGCTACGTTTACTACGTTGAGGGACAGTTGTCCTGTGACCACTGTCGTTCTACTTCTGATGATAAGTACTGATTGAAGCTAATATTAAATTACACAGGAGTGCTTATCAAAGTTATCAGTCTCATTGTTGATCCCTATACGACGCATGTTTGCTAAGTATAAATAAATAAAGGTTCGATTATTTTTTAATATATCATATTGTTATCTCTATATTTTAATGTAGGAAATAATGATAATTTACAATTATTAGTTTTAATAATTTTCTATTATTGAAAAGAAGTCCTGTAATTATTGGTATTGACCTTTAGGAATGATAAAAATATTACAAACAAGTAACGCCATCTAGCGGCACTCCCTAACAAGAATCGATAAACAAGTTGAATGTAGAATAATATCAAACACTACTAAGTAATACTTCGTATTTGATATAGATGGCGCTAGCTACACGGTTCAAAATTTAGCAAAAAATTTCATTTTATCATAAAATCTTGATGTGGCATAGTTATCAGAACTATTAAATGTATTAAAGATTATTTTTGGCAATTATGCTCGCTTAGTCATAAAATACTCATAAACTCTCTACTAAGTCGAATAACAATATAAAGTTTTTAGTAGTGCTAATAAAAGTTGACCTTTATCAGAATGTAGAGAAAGGGCTTGGGTCAAGCATACCCCTTGAGATTTTAATAGTATAGATTGTTTGTTTTGATTTAAAATAATATGCCAGACGTTGTAATAATGCAAATATAGCTAATTTAATACAATAACAACATTAATCTTAAGCAAACAAATTGCAGTATTAAAACGTAGGTATATCACTGAAGGTTGAACTAAAATAACATGACACAATATTATTAGTGTTATAATTGTTGATTTATATTAACGATAAATATTACAAATTTCTGTAGTGATGACGTTAAATACTGTTTCAAATTATTAATAAATAATTCATAAACAATACATTGTAACACTGTCACCAGCCAATAGAGAAATAAAAGATAAAATCAGTTAGGTACCTAGTTACATTATTAGTTGAGGGAATTTCTATTTATTGTTTCCCGCCTTTGTGACTAATGCATACCTACAACTTCAAATAAATATTGTTAGCAACTGATTTATACTACCTATTTTTTATTGAATGCTAATTGAAATCGTTTGATAATAAAACTATTTCAGCAATTTAAAATAGTATTTACTAATAATTTTCGAGGGAAAAGACAATAGTCAATAATACATGCCCGAGAAAAGACGAAAGATATTTTTGTATAAAAAAGAATTGACTTAATATCCTTAGCCTATATAATAGACGCAGTATATTTGTCCTCCTTTCAGATCACAAGGCCAAACTGGCAACTTTCTTGGCACTACGATAGAAAAACAATAAAAATCGAACTCGCAGGGCGAATAAAAGGAGGTTACACTACAATTTAACAAAAATGAAATCGGACAACCATAACAAATCCTAGCTACCAAAGATCATAAGTGCTATGCCCACATGTGCTCACATAATATAATGTCATATATCAAAAACAGAAGCCGTTATTTATTATTTTATACTTCAAAACCGCGACGTGGCAAACTTGAATGTTCGATAAAAGTATATTTATAAAGGTTATCGAGTGATAACGCTTTTCCGTATAGGTACAATCTTAAAATATTATTTTAAAAATTATATTTAAATCATTTTTAAATTCTGTACAGTGTAGTATCTACCTACTCGACCTAGTTATTTTTTTTTCCGGGAACTTGATCGGGGCAAACTATTGTCAAAGTTACTTGAAAAGTATAATTGTTTTGAGAACCTATGAGTAGCAACTTTGTTAGCTTTATCTATTAACCAACAACAAATCACTTTAAAAAAATTCCAACATTTGAAAATTATGTATTTTGAGTAAAAATCGTTAATTTCATAAAGAGTTGTGACAAATCACTAATCAGTCTATGTTGTGACAATGAGAAAATTTTCTTAAGTAAAAAATATCGGAACATCAACAAACATACAAAAAAGTATTTTATATAATTTTTATTACATAATAATTTTATCTTAAGAAAAGCTTATGTAGAGATTTTTATCAGTGCTAGTTTCTTAATTCTATAGATATTATAGATTATAGAGAAATATAAATTTAAATGATTATTTTTAAAAGTTATTTATATAAAAATATATATTTTTTATTTTATTGATAAGATTACTTATCACGCTAAAAACTTACTGACAAATTAAGTGTTAACTAGCTGTACCGGCGACTTCGTACGCTATAAACCTTAAACTTAAAAACTATAAATCTTCAAAGTTTCATCGAACTCAATTAAGCACTTTTTGCATACCCATAGGAGTATTTCTAGTTTATTTATGTTTAATCGCTGGTAAGTATCAATGGTACGAAAAGAAGAGATTATTAACTCTTTATTTGTTACCAGATTGTAAAAAAAAAACCAAAATGTTAAGTGAAGCCCATTACAACATACTCCCGAAAACTGCATCCTAATCGTTTAATACGATTCTGAGATTAGCATGTACAAACATATACACATACGAGCAGACAAAATGAAAAACCATTGTTCCGGGTTCTCTTGCTTTTATAAAGGTTTTTTTTTAAATATTTTCCATGTACAGAAATCGATCAGCGACAATTTTATTATATGTATAGATTAGTGTAAGAGTAATTGATTGAAAATTTAATAATATAATATTTTTTTTAAGGTTTTACATCTGTCGTATTTTACTCACAAATAAGTCAGTTCTTAAGAAAACATTAGAACATTTAGTAACTTTGTGACGATTTTTTACATAATCTGTATACATAGTAACTAAACCAAAACCGTGGAATTATTTAACGTGGAGTAGGAGATGTGTGATCAGAAAAAAATGAGAAAGCAATTCAGGCTACCTATCTGTCTCTGTTTCTTATATTTGATATGAGAACGATCTCTGATCTGCCCTCTTCTATTATTAGTTAGACACTCATACTACCAGTTCTGCCTATGGCTCTCCTCCTGTATGTATAATAAATATGACCAAAACTCAGTAGGTAGGTACTAAGTAGGTATTGTATTTTGATATTTAACTTTACGTCAGTAATTCATGTAATAAATAATAATAAAGTTAATCTTGCTTTAAAAGTGTTTTAACAAGGTTGTAATAACCGGCAATTAAATTATTTACTAATGACATAATTTAGTGGGCTTTAGTAGATAAAAAGATCGTAGATAATTTGTTGTTTATTTAACTGTTAAAATTAAGCTTAAGTAGTTGTTATTCGTACAGATTAATGGAAAGGATTAATATGACTATTTTGTTTTTTAATAAATATGGAATGAAAAATAAACCGAGATTCGAACCCACAATCTCTGGGAAACCGTCCCGTCGCTCTACCAATTGTGTTACCGTCTACTAATTCTAATATTTAAATAAGCTTAACATGGCTATACATGTTTATAGATATTTTCAAATATTATTTTGTTGAAATAAAAATATATATTAATTTCCTGTCAATCATGAGATTGAGAACGCTTTGTGATTGGCTGAAAGCTTTGACATCATTTAGTAATTGAACTACTTTCGAAATTAAAGCATATTAGGTATTTTAGGTATATTAGGTTAGTATTTTTATTATTATCGAAATTTCTAAACGGATTAGAGAAAAACCGTATTACGGATGTAACCTCAATTATGTCTAAGAAACGAATTATATAATTTACATACAGGCGGCATTCATATAATGTTAAAATAACGATATAAAATAGCTTGTCTGTCTGTCAGTCTTTGTCTACTTTGACTGTCTTTATGTTACTACTACATAAATTATTAATATTAAGTTTGATCTTATTAGAAACTATGTCGTATGAAATACAGTATAAAGACTGTTATAACAACAAAATTATCTTTACATAAATAGGATTATATTACATAATGAATTGGCAATTATTAAAATTAATAAACAATATATTATTTATAACATTACATTAAATAATTAAGTAAAAATAATAAACAGTTTTCAGAGTTTAATATAGTTAAGAAATAATCTTATTGTATAGAATATTGTTTAGAAATAATTTTATTAGATAAAATGTTTGAAATTGTGCATCATACAGGATAACATTTTGAACCGGTTTACCTTCTCTTAGAGAAATACTACTAGGTACATACATTATTTGTAACATAAACTAAATACCTATTACCCCGTAAATTACTTTTAAAGAAACACTTGCACTTCAAATTTCTAAATTCTTTATGGTTTTTCCTTTGACAAGGTGATGTAAATGGTTATATGGAAATCTCGTCCGCATTGATAACGCCGCCATTTTTAAGTTAACTTAAAAAAAAAACAAAGTGTGACGTCACAGGTTCGCTTTCGCGCTCAATCATGACGACTTAACCATATTGTATTCTTTAAGTATACCCTATTAATTAATATTGAATGGACAATAAATTATGTGGATAATTTATTATAAGACATTATAGATTTACATGGATATATAATAAAATAATGATCTATTGTAAATATATCGCCGAGCAATTAACGTTCCGATTCGTAAGTCAACGCAAAATGAACACTATAAAGATGTGTTTTGGACGAATTCACTTTGCAGGCCAAGTTCGCAGGCTTTCTTTCCAATTATTGACACTTCAAACGAAAGTATCCGCGTCGTGAGTATTACCAGCCAGTACCAATAAGTATTGTGAATATAGATTACATGTATGTGTGGTTAATTTAATATTTGCACACATATGTATATACATACACACACACACACACACACACGCATTAATATATATATATATATATACTCAGGTGTTGTTGGCGTAAATCCAGAAATTACAACAATTGGGGCTCAGTAGTTAATTAAATAATTCATTACTCATAGTCACACGCCCATCTAACTCACCTATGTATTATGACGAAAATGTGCCAAACCCTTTAAATGTGTTAACAAGAAAATAAATTATCAGTAGTAGTAGTATAGTAGTATAGTATTAAATATGTTCATAAAATTCGATAAAAATGTTACGATAACATTGTTTTAATTTTTTTTTAATTTTAATAATAAAACAGTTGTTAATGTACCTAATAGAATGTTAGCCTGTGATAAAAAGTGTAATATTGATCCGCTAACATAAAAGATGTTATAATTTTTTGGTGGAATGAGGAATGTTCTCTTATTGACATTTGTAACCTTGTTCTTTAGATATCGTTCATATGACCTTACGATTAATATCACATTTCGTACTTTTGATAACATGAAGACACAAATGTGTTATTTTTATTAGGATGTTTTTAAACGATGGCTTCACAAATAATTCCCTGATCTGATTTAACACTTAAGTTAATGAAATACTGAAATGAAATAATTAATTTATAAAATAACATAATATTATTTAATTACCTAATTGTCTAACGATAACAATATACTGTACCGTAAAAATAGTAATGAAATTTGTATAAGCGAAAAAATAATAAAAATTTACACAATTATTAATGTTTATTTTTTCAAAAACAATACATAGTTAATTTTATTAACACTATTAGTAACGACATAAAAGTACTGGTACATACCTATACAAATGGTGATAAATATTTCTTGAGATCATTTATATATGTTTACGGAAATATGTCCGAAGATTAATGTAATTTAGGTTCACGTTTCCTACTGGAGTTAAAAATGGTAATATAGCCTATAAGTTGTTTATTTGGAAGTTCTATAACTTCAATAAAGGTTTGTTAAATACGTACATTTATTAAAAAGTTTTACTTAGGAAATTTAGAGTGAAAAACGAACTAAATAAAAAAATATTTATTTTAATACCAAAGATAAATTTTAGAGCTGGGATACATCCATATTATATGGGATACATTATAATACATTATAATTGAAGAAAAAAATAATTAGTTAATAATAGCAATAAAAATTATATTAATAACAATTATTATTATTATTAGTTGGGAAGCTAATCTTATCTAATTCGAACAATAACGTACTCGTAATCACGAATATGCCCTAATTAGGGAGTGGTTTATTGCGTGTCACAGCCGTGATTTGATGTTATCTTTGGCTTATATTACGTATATTAAGTTTCAACAGGACCAAAGCAACGACCGTCCATATGGTGGTACCACGTTACTTTGGGAATTTTATAATTTCACAGTTGAGTGCCGAAGCGATCCCGTGACACCCCACTATCCCGTGACCCCAAAAAATAGCGAGTAAGAGTTTCCACCAATCAGATGGAATGAAATATTAGTAGGTACTACTTACTTGTTGGTCTAGCGTTTAGTACATACATAGTATAATCAAAAAAATCATAAAACTTTTGTTGTCACTTTGTTTATTCCGAAACGAAACAAAGTGCCAACAAATTGAGAATCATTTTAATTGACAACCAGCTGTCTACAATGTTATTTGCAACATGTCTTCAAATACGATATTAGGCAGGTAACCGATATTTATTATTATAAGCGAGACGAAACCAAAGCATAAATATTGGGAAAGACTAAGCTTAATATGAAGCTTAAAGTTATAAGCATAGAGATATTCAAATTCGTTTTTCATATATTTTTTGCAATTTTCATATTTACAGTCTAAAACCCGCGGCCTCTGGGTTTCCCAGATTTTAAATAAGCTAAACATGACTATACACGTTTAATGTTTATAGATATTTTCAAACATTAACATATTGGTTAATTTGTTTGTTCATATGATAGATATATTCTTTTTTTTGTTTTATTAATACGCTTTTATTAGCTTGGGTTGTATGTATGTATGTATGTATGTATGTATGTATGTATGTATGTATGTATGTATGTATGTATGAATGTAACGGAATCTTCGAGCTTAATTTTCACCAGGTTCCAGCGATCCGATTAAATTGAAACTTTGCACACGTATCAAGGATCGATGACAATGCAATAATTTGATAAAAGTTTCTCAAAAAAAAAAAAAATAAAATAAACAATAGTTTAAAAAACTAAAAAAACACTAAAAAAACAAATTCTGAGTAAAAATCGTGGGGTGCATTTTACTGTGATTCATAACTATCCTCTCATAGATAGTTGCTAATAGAATGATTGTAATACCTTCAATATCGAGCACCCCACGCTTTTTACTCAGAATTGAATTATTCTGTTGATAACTTAAATTTTATTCTAATTTTATATTAAGGCGATTCACTATGATTAATTGTTCGGTCTTCTACTACTGTAATTTTATACTCTTTGTCATTAAAAATTATTTTCTAGTTTTTAGTTCGGTTAGCAATAAAAGCGTGTTTTTTTTTGTTTTTTTAAACTATTGTTTTCGTAACTGATAAAGTATCCGCAGAGCAAATGAATGACTGCAATAAGCGGAAACTTTGATGTTTACTGACAAAAGCAGAAACGCGTTTTTAAACGTTAGCTTTAAGCAGGCATTTCATTAGAATATTTACTACGTGCTAGGTCAACTAGCGAAATAATTTAGCATTGTTAGTGAGCTGGTGCTAGTGATTTTATTTGCTATATTTTGGGGTCAAATAGTGCGCTGTAGATTGTATAATGAAATAGGTTCTTTAGGTTTTATAGGTATCCCGGCGGTCTCTATCCTAGCGTGACCAACATAATCATCTCGGACCTTCCCTAATAAGGCGCTATTTTTAAATAATTTCCCAAAATATAAAAAAGGATTCTAAAAAAAACATGACAAGAAAAGTAGAACATAACGTCTTCAAAAATAGGGCAGGTTAGGACCTCTGGCTCTTCCGATTACACCGACAGAAACGCAACTATAATAACTGCTTTCCCGAGATCTTCTAGGAGTGGGCGGCTAAACCTTACACTATATAATCGTTAAATTGTTATGGCCACACCTTATCAATTATAATCCTGTTAACTAACAACTTCGAAAGAATATAATAATATTTAGGCACATTAAAAAGATAGGTAGCAGTGTCAATACTAACACCTTGCTATGCAAAATATATAAACAATTTTCTCCAATTTCCAAAACGTGACAAAATACCTCAAAAATCCGCCGCTACTTTTTCATTCACGTCAGTATAAAAATAATATCTTCTATTGTAGTTCGATACATTGTAACTGGATTTGAGTAAGCTAAAGTTATTTACCTAATTTGCCAATGCGTTCAAATTAGGGCGAGGTGTCGATGTTAGGTCGGGCCTAATATTGAGGTCGTAAGAAAAGTGACCTTGAGCTGTAACTGCTATTAGCTACAGATTTTACCTCCCAACTTCAAATTCTAGACGATCTGTGCTATTATTAGGCTATTTGCAGACGAAAACAACGACCGTAAGTAGGTACATTGGTTCCTAATGCGTTTACTGTTTACTCGAATGTATTTCACCTGGAGTTACAATTAACTAATTAATCATACTTTGTTTTAACATTTAATATTATTGTTTTAAGAGTCGTCTATAATGTTAATACAACTAATTTAACAATTTAAGTAGAAATAGGACTAAAAGAAGGAAAAGTTGCAATCTGTTCCAATGGTTGAGGAAAAATATGAAGAATAAGAAACCGTTATTTTTTTTTAAATATAATGTTTTATAAAAAAACGTGTTTATTAATGAGCTTGTATTGAAGGTTAAAATAATCAGTCATAAAATACGTAGTTACATTGTCTTGTGGATCCTATGTTACTGTCTTTGAAATTTGCAAGCGTATTTAGTATAAAATTACTTTTATAGTGTAGTACCAAAACCATACAATACTGCAACGCATACTAATATTTTTGAATAATATCCGTATTGAAATAGCAACTCGTGGTGTGTATATCTGACACATACATACATACCTATCATATAACCAATAAAAACAAAAGGTAACTAGATATCATGTCGATGATATGTTAAAAGAAAGTGACAAGTTGAAGATACATCGACTAGTGATATTTTAAGAATTGATAACAATGTTTTGAATAATGATAAGTATTAGTCTAATGTTACAGTTCTGCGAAATATAAAACTCTTTGTAATAAAAATCCGGTCGTAACAATAGAAATATAACCGAGAAGTACTCTCTAAATAGAAGACGTTCGCAAAGAATTTTATTTGTATAAAGTAATCTTAATAAAGTAGTCAGAAAATAAGTCCTTTTTAACTCTGTTAAATAAAGAAAGAAATCGAAATGCAAGTAAGTTACCAAAGCTAATAACGAATATTATTATTATTTTTTTTTTTTTGTCTGTCTATGCTGTTAGCCCTGTTGGCTATTACAGCGTCACCGGGGGAAATAACGAATAACAAAATCTAATTGTATATATATTCTAAGTCCTCATTCATTAGCTCCGAAAACTTCGTAAAGTAGACTCTATCATCAAAGTACATACAACGGTTCCCCGACGCAACGATTTCAATAAGTGCATAATAATATTATTGTTATTCTTTTTAGAGGTATTTTTGTACTGAGGTTTTGTCTTTATACTAACTGTAGTTGTAATAGTTTAACAACTCCTTCATTTGCTAAGTTGGTTATTACATAATATGTGATAATTTCAGGTATTGCAAATAAGTCAATGGCAGGAACAAACCGGTCGTTGTTATCAAGTGTAATGTAGACATAATAACATTTTTGTCACCTTGCAGTTATAGCGCAATATATTCTTCCTTTGAAAGTTTATAGCATTATTTATTATAATATTATAAACGCAAGAGTATGTCTGTCTGTTACGTTTTAATTTCTAAACTGTAGGACCGATTTTAGGATTGTAGGTCTGGGGCGGATTAAGGACCACTTTCTTACCCGGAGTCTGTACATAGAAATCAGTTTTATCTTATAAAAAAAATCAAAAAAATTTCAAATCACATTATCTGATAAGTGATGCTGTGGTTAAGCTAGTGACAATAAATAGAAATGCACCGACAGAGCCACGGACAACGGCTAGTTAATAATACCTACATAAATATTTCGTAAAACATTTAAAAAGGTAGTTCTTTGTATAAAGTAAAGCAAGTAAGGTGTGTCATAGCTTGTGTTATTTGATATTTTATTATATTTATACGAGTTTTGATAATACATAAGGTATTTTACCGCACCGTCGCGTTGGTGTGGTTAGCGCAGACACCTAACGTATAGCGGCGCGACGGGTCTCATGTTCGATTCCTGACAGGGACAAGCATGTATGTGATGAACATAGATGTCAGTATTTCTGGGTTTGGTCGTTTATTCAATATATTCTCAGTATTTATAATATGTATTTCTATGTATTTGTTTCGTTAGGTAAAACCCTTAACACAAGCAAATAATTTGCTTACTTTGGAGTTAGAACAGTGTGTAAAATTGGTCCTGTGATATTATTTATTGCCATTGCTATGATGGCCAGTTTTATGTTTGCAGGCTCATGAAGTTTCGTATTAATTAACAAAAACTAGCCATTATAACGTGGCGCTACTATAATAGGGCTGTAATTAATTTGTTGAATGTTTGTTGTTTTCAACCATTTTTGAGATTTAAAACAGAAGAGTCAAAATAGTACTTGAGTTTAATAATGATATACGGTGTTGATAAAAAAGTATGTTAAATAGTATCGTGTTAGATATAATTTTATTAACATAAATGTATCATAATTCATTTAAACTTTTCGAAACCCTGCGAATATCTGTTTTAGTCAGAACTTCGAGAATAAAATATATAAATAACTTATATTAGAAAATATGCAATGATGTGTAGAAAATAAGTTTAATTCGTTGATAATTTCTAGTTTTTCCGTTACATACATACGGATGCTGAAATTGTGTATACAATAATTATACATCTATTTTAATGTATATAACTAAAATAAGTTTAGTTATTCTGTATTGTAAAAGATATCAATATACAATTATTACGTGCAGTAGAAACTCTACCGCGGAAAGTTAATAATAATGGATCCACTTATATTGATTAAAACAATTACGACAACCCTGTATTAATTGTATAATCAAAAATCTAGACAATATTATATCTCTATCAACGAGAAAGATATGAAATGTAACTATTCCAAACATTAAGTTTGAAACAGTTGACAGTTACTTTTGTATTTCGAATTAGTTGGCATTACAAAATCAGACCGTTATGAACTCTACGCTCTGATTGGTTCCTCTTCCTGTACCCCTATTATCAGTTTGATTTTTCGAAAACTGTCTACGACAGTTTACCAAATAGTGGAATCAAATTAAATTATAATTAACCTATCATTAGTTATTTAGGATGATTCTATAAATAATCTTAAATAATATATATTTTTTAAATATTTCAATAGAATTTGATTCAAAGAGCCTTTAATAACGCAATGTTTTGATTTTACGATTTGGTAAACTGTCATAGTTTTCAAAACTTTAAAACGCCTTCAAAGATAGAGCGCAAAGGATACTACTTAATACTTTTTCCTTATAATTTTTAGTCACTACTATAATAACGGTAATGTAAACTAATCGTTTGTTATCTATATTTAGTATCGTCTCGTTATCATAGAAATATCTTGATCATCACTATAGTCCGTTTGATTTGACATTCACTAAAGTATCAGTATCTAAATGGCACAGTAATTGTTTATAACAGTTTTGTATACAATTAGCCTCTTAATATCTAATCAGTCTCCATGGGTAAGTATGTGGGTATAACATTTATAGTCTATGCACATGAAGTCCGTGTTCTGTGACGGCATATTAAATATATATTATTTAACCTTGACCAATCAGGTATTGTTATATAACATATATATAAATTAAATGATTTATTTACAAGAAGTATATTATTTTATTTAGAAAAACCTTCAAAAAATATATTTGCAATTAAAATGTGGAATTTAAAGGTGAGTATCGAATTACCTATTTGTAGATTGATTTCAAGAATCGAACGAAGTAGTGACGTCATAACGGTTTTAAACGTATAAAATAGAGGTATTTTGAAATAATAGCGTTCAGCTTAGTTAGTTTGTGCACGTATTAGGTATTAAGATAAGACTGAAACAATGATAGTAATCGTTCTTTTATGGTGTAGTTACTGTAACGATTGTAATGTCACGAAATTATGACATAAAGTAAACAAGCCTGTTAAATAGATTAAAAACAATTATTTAAAAAAAGAAACATTTTTTTTTTCATTTTTGTCTTGTGTCAATTTAATACAATACTCATATTGCATACGAATTAACAGTAAGTTTGATATATTTATATTTAAACTTTGTAATTTATGTTAGCTCAAAAATAGGACTCCAAATGGATTCGACAAAAGTATAAACATATAAATAAAAATTATAGAGACTTCTTAGTGTTTCACTGTTTCTATGACTATTACCTACAATTGCTTTGAGTAGCCTTGAGTTATTACAGTTTCAATTGACGGATTAAATTGAACACAACTCAAATTCATCAGTCTTGCTATACACTTGTTAATTATGATTGTTTGCAGCTGCCAACAATTTTGTCGTTTTCTGATTAACATACTACCTTGGATTATAAACATGTCGTTCAAATCAAATCATTAAACTTTTAGATAACCCACTTTTGTTGTTTTTGTACCCCTAATACAAGTTTTGACTTTACATTTCATGACATTAAAAAATTCATGACATTAAAAGTTTTCGTAATGTCAAAACTCTAACTTTATTATTTTATATATCTATATTATACATATTTGCACAAAACTAATTACCGCAATAAATATTCAGTATCATTTAATGCCTTGGAGTACTATCAGTACTTATAAATTAATGCACAGGTAAGTTTAGTTATTTGTTTATTCTATAGACTACATTGACCTATGCGTTTTGTTATATTAAATGTATGTTATGAATGTACCTATACTTACTCTACGTAATACTAGTTTACTATTAAACAGAGTTAAGTCCAAATAACGAAATCAGATGGAGCAAAGGTCTACAATCTACATTATATTACAGTTTTTGTTAAAATAAAAAAAACGAGCCCAAGGCTAAAGAGACAAAGCATAAGCCGGTAGAGTGAATAATGTAAATATCAACTCGATAGAGCAATGACGAGATACATTTAAATCTAATGACAACTACTTAACTGTTTACTTCGGCATTTAACGATTCTTTTTTCACATAAAATTTGTTTAAAATAGCACATTCTTAATACATTATTACACATTAACATAATGTATACAAACACCAAGTAAGTAAAATGATTAAAAGTTATTTAGCACATGCTATAATTGTACGGATGTTGTTTCAATAAAAAAGAAATCAAAGATCAAGTGTACCTCATTGGGTTTATGAGGTTCTCCGCCCCAAATATCTCTCCAGTGAATGAAATTATGAAGTTGGTTAATATAGTTATGTTGCCTATTGTCACGCTTTTTCCGAAAATCCGGTGAAGGTGGCGCAGTAAGAGACTGTCGGCGTCCACTACCAGCCGCCACCACGACCGGCGGTTGCTGCAAATTAAGCAGCCTCTCCGTTTCTGGCTCATCGGATGAACAACTATCCGTGAGCAATCTAACGGATCTCGAAACGCCTCTTAGGCTCTGTTGGGAGTCCTCTTTCTTCATTCTGAGGCATGTAATAAACACCAGACACAAAAACAGTTGCGAATCGGAAATCAAAGTGTATCAGACACGTCGTGAACTATGATAACATCCCGTAAGTTGATAGTGCGAGCCGACGGAGCGCGCGGCGTGTAGCGCGATCGACGCGAGCCACAGACTGCGGCGCGGTGACGGACGCACGTGGGCGCTCAGGCCTTACACGTCAAAACAATGAGCTGCCGTTTGCGATGTCGAAAGTTATCGTTTGGGGTCGAATATCTAAGACATATCATTTTGTGGTTTGTTATATGTGGTACAGAACTTTGATTAAGTATGAATCTAAACTTAGTATTTTGAACAGTATTTTAAAATATGTAGTATATTTTATATAAACTTTGTTATTTTTTTCTATGTAGAGTCAATATTTTTGTAATACTATAGTGTAATGCTTCAATATTAATTATTTCAATGTATATATAATAATTATAAAAAAAGGCTATAATAATAGAGGAAGTAGTCTTATATTTTCTTGAATAAATATATAGTTATAGATTAATTTACAAACTCCTAAATATAGTTAGATGCTAGTGGATGGTTGAAATATCTAGAGAATTAATAATTTTAAAATATAAACATGAAGTTTTTACTTTCAATAATAGAACAAAGAACTAGATATACAAATAAACATAATGAAAGAAATCATTATTTAAAACTAACAAGAGTATATCAGTTTTGTATGCAAATTTATTTTATTCAACACCAGTATGTAGGAAATAAATAAGAGATAACACAGTTACTGATATATACATGTTTATGTGTAACTAACCTAATTTCTTAAATATTTCAACTTTTACTATGTATTGTTGATCAATTAATCATTATAAAATCCATCAATAAGTTGATGTAAATAATATAAAATCAAATGTTTAAATTATTAATATTAAATCTCTATTAATGTTGAGATGCATATTTATAATCTCAATGTTATTTTTGATACATTATTGTTTTAACGTAATTAACATCCCTGACAATAGAATTATATAGAAGCTTGGTTTTATATGTTATTTAACAAATTATCTCTAGTCGTTTATAACGCACAATATCATAAATAATATAGTAATAGAACTGAGATTGCGCATATAGCGATAACGAGAGAAGTGTACAAATATATTTAATGAGTAATCTATAGAATTTGCAGCTTGCTTACTTACTTGGACTTTAATCGTTTATTGAAGATGAGCTGCATGAGATTCTACATTACACACAGTATGGCACTGCTAAGCAAAACACTGGTTTACGTATACACTACAATTATTTTAATGATTAACACATAAACAACATTATATTAATTATTTCCTGAAAAGGAAAACCTTAAAAGATATTCAAATCTTACATTGACTACATGACATTTGAGTTTTGACAATAGATTTGTCAAACGAATGCACCTGTTAATTATAAGCAACGACTTTTGACAGTTTAGTAAAATTTGTATATTTCAGAGAACTTTTCCTTTAAATTAAAATATTTTTATGTATTATGTAATGCTAAGGTCTCAAATATAGCAATTAGCGATAGATAGATTTTTTTTATTTCAAGATGCACTCGTATGTAGCGAAAATTTTTCAAAGATTTTATTATTTATATTTTTTTATAATTATAACATGTAAAGGCATGCAACCTGCATTAGGGACAAGTAGTTCTTTTTTATATTAGTTTCAGGAATGAAAAAATCCTGACATAAAGCATATGTTTTTTGTAGATTTGGCAACAATGGTCTTAAGTCATAACTCATGTCTCATAATTGACAAATCATAACAATTCCGAAGTCCGAATCATAACCTCCAAATTATTGGTTAATGTTTCGGTTTCTAAAGATTTTTTATTGTTAATTCTTATACATTTATAATTTAAATCTAACGATTATCATGATAATGGCTTTCATGACTTCAATTCATTGAGACCACAATATGAAGAGGTACAATATTTTAATTAAATCTAATCACATGTTGATGACGATTATTATTATTCTTATTAATGCTCATAAATCGATTAATACATCAGTTTTATAAATTGTATGTATATAATATTTCTTAAAATTTCTATTTTCTTCTGGATTTTCTTTTACATTCCCGAGGTTGATTGTTAGAGAATGCTATTTAGTATAATGATTTAGATCTGATAAGACATTGCATATTGTAACATTCTTGTCAAAAGAGTAAAGATTAAAAAGATATAAGATTATTCATAAGAATCTTTTGGAATTTAATTTTGATTACTCCTTATTATAGTTTCACTTACAGATAAGGTGAATACATACAGTCTGAGCAAGTTTCTTTTGAGATGATGGCTCTGCCACAAAAAAAATATTATAGACAGCGTGCTCATTCTAATCCTATAGCAGATCATTGTTTTGAATAGTGAGTATTACCTATTATTGATGTTAATATTTTACAAGGCAAATTAATGGAAAAGATGTTTGTTTTTTATGTTTTTAATTTTTGTGTTTATTATGCTTTAGCCACAAATAAATTCTTATCAGATAAATTAAGATATAATATTTTTAGCCCAGCCCATCCTGATGAGTATGATTGGTCATCTTTATATCCCATTTTAAAAACTGAGGAATCAAAGAAAAATGTTGAGTTCCTGGATGTTGGCTGTGGATATGGTGGACTACTAGGTAAGAGATATGAACATATTTACTTTGATTTGACTTACCTTATACTCTATTATTTTTGTAAAAGTTTATGTTCCATTTGCAGTAACATTATCACCGATGTTTCCTGACAACTTAATGCTTGGATTGGAAATTCGAGTAAAAGTGTCAGACTATGTAAATGACAGAATTGAAGCATTTCGGAAACAGTTTGAGAATAAATACCAAAATATTGCAGTATTAAGAACCAATGCAATGAAATATTTACCTAACTTCTTTCACAAGGGCCAGGTGTGTAAGCCATAGTTCATAATTATAATATAGAACAAGTTTTATAAAGTAACTAAATTATGTTTAAAATTTCAGCTAAAAAAAATGTTTTTTTTGTATCCAGATCCTCATTTTAAAAAGGCTAAGCACAAGTGGAGAATAATTAATAAATGGCTTTTATCAGAGTATGCCTATGTGCTTGCAGAACAAGTAAGTAGAAATTGAAAATGATATTAATCTTAAATTTCAAAAAATATAGAATGAAAAATATATCAACAATAGATTAAATTCAAATAACACTAACATGGCATGACAGGTAGACGAAGGAAGACCAATTGGTAGCATCATTCAATGGTTTTCTATAATAAAAAATATGGTTTGGATTTACACAGGAAGCCTAATTATCAAGCACACCTATTCTTCCCGTCTTCTACCTAATCATGTTAATTAAAAAATATAAAACTCCCTCATGTAAAGTCCCCCTCTCCGCCCCTTCCTTACATCCCTAAATATTGCGTTACCAAGTTATTCAAGTAACAGTTAGTTGGTCAAAGTAAATCAAACAAAATTAATTACCCTCTCTTGCCCCTGTAATCTACTAATCATTATGTTTTACAACACAACCTCTCCCCAAATTTCTTTTACTTAATACTTGAACAATCCAATTCACATACAATTAATTATGTACAATTTAAAACATGTGACTTAGTTATTCTGACTTTGGGTTGTATTGATTTTATTATATTTTAGGGTATTGTTTATACAATAACAGATGTTAAAGACCTACACGAGTGGATGGTGACACATTTTAATGAACATCCTTTGTTTAAGCGTATTCCTGAAGATGAATTGGTGTGTATGAAATTACTTAATGCATTTAAAACACAACTTTACTGTTCTGAGTACACTTATGGTAAATTAAACATATATATATAATTTATTTGGAAAGTCTTACTAGGTACCTAGTAAGTTTCCAAATCTATAAATTGGATATTTGAAGTTAAATTTTAAGTGTTAGCAATAAATATCTAATTTAAGTAATAGTTGTATAAAGACTATTTTGTTACAGAAAAATGATGTCATTGTAGAAAAATTATTTGAAAGTACTGAGGAAGGACAGAAAGTGACCAGAAATAATGGTGAAAAGTTTCTTGCTGTGTTCCAAAGAGTACCTGATAATTATTCAGAAAATAATAAATAATTTTTTCAGTATAAAATTTTATTATTTTTAATGAAATATAAAAATTTATATACTTATTTCTATATTAAAATATAAGAATAATGATTTTATTGTGTATTTTATCTGGTATTTGTACAATATAATAAATGTAACAGGATAAAATGCAATTATTAATTTTGCTGTTTATAGAATGACAACAATGATCATAAATTGTTAATATTTCTTTAAATGTTTTTTTCTTCAGGTAATTACAAGCTAAGTTACTTGTTTAGTGATTTTTTTTTCCAATAAATTAATCCAACGACCAAGGCCCCTTGATATATTAAGATTTTTTCTCATATGCCCTGTAGCACTTAACACCCAATTATTTTGATCTAACAACATTTTCTTTGATACAACTGATAATAATAGAGCCGCCCACACTTCTGGTTGGTTAGGATACATGTGAAGACCTCGTTTGGCTAAAATTGAGGCTTTCTTCTTGTTTCCTACGGCATGTTCGGCGATACTAGCTATAGCAAGCATTTTAGCAGAATTGCTGTTATTTTCATAATTTGAAGCTAAGGCTCTTTGCGCACAACAACTTGCCAACTTGGCTTTTGTATTTGATTCCTGTAGGCAATACTGAGCTAAGCAGAACCACAGCAATGTGTTATTAGGATGGTCATGGAGAGAATCACTTAAAATTTTAATAGCTTGGTCTGTATCTTCATTTAAGAAAAGGTATGATTTGAGAAAACCAATATCAAATCCAAAGCTGCTATCTTTTTCGTAGTTTTTCAGCTCACCTAAGGCTAATTTAGACAACCCTTGATCAGAATGAATAATACCCAAAGAACAAATAGCAAACAAGCTATATGCCGTGGGTTTCTTTTGAGATACTTGAATACTATGGAATAGTAATGTTTTCGCATCATCAAGACCTTTATACATATACACTATTCCCGCCATAGCCACAAGTAAATCTGCTTTTTCGTCTTCATTGTCTGTTAGCCAATGTAAGGCAGTATCATAAGCTGAATAGGATTCCTCATAAAGACCTTTCTTAAACAGTGCAAGGGCCAGACCACAGGTGGAGTTGAGACTTGCTTCTGTAATAGATTTGTATGTGCTAATGGCTTCATCATATTTGCCAATTCGTATTAAAATTCTTCCAATGTTTAAGAGAATTATGTTGATTTGACTGTCATCTGCATCTTGTAATGCTTTTTGGTAATAATGCAATGCTCTACTGAGTAGCCCGCTTCTTTCATGTAAAATACCCAGAATATTAGTAGCACAAGCATTATTGGGTTCAAATGCAGAAAACCATATAACTAGATCCATGGCATATGGTATGGCGTACAGGCCATCAATGACGTATTTTAAGTCTGAGCTATTTTTATATAGGTCATATTTTAAGGTACGGCAAACCCAATCAGCATAACCTAGAGCGCTTTCTGGATGATAGCCGAGACGAGCGGCGTGTCTAAATAGATCCATCGCTTCTTCTTCGCGAATCACTTCTGCTATTAGCCCCTGTCCAATCCAACTGTGCGGATATGATGGCAAATTGGATTGTCCGCGCCAGAAGCAATAGTTAGCCAATTTATGAAGTTTTAATTTTACATATAATGTTCCAAGATTGCACCATATCTGTGCTATCGACCACTTGCGGGTCACTAACAAAGCCTTAATAAAGCAATGTTGTGCAAAAACAAATTTCTTCATAAAATAGCATATTTTTCCGAGCAAGTTCCAATTGCGCCAAGCGGACGGTTTTATTTGAATACATGCGACAGACAATTTAAATGCAATTTGGCAGTTAACAATATCTTTTGATGCGAGATAATAATCAAGATAAGTAGTGGCTAAATCATATGACGATAATTGGAGCTTTTGCCTTGCAATTCTTGACAAACAAGCAAGTGCTTGTGGATAAATACAACATTGATCTTT
Organism: Napeogenes inachia; assembly: GCA_959347355.1. Classification (NCBI taxonomy): domain Eukaryota; kingdom Metazoa; phylum Arthropoda; class Insecta; order Lepidoptera; family Nymphalidae; genus Napeogenes; species Napeogenes inachia. The sequence continues at coordinate 14,837,395 of OY365791.1, read as the reverse complement.
CCTAACTATGTCTTCACATGCATCAGTTAAATTTTCTGTTATATATACATAACTGTATTTTTTTGGTAACCTTGTTACAAAAATTAAGGCATCTGCTAACAAATTCCAAAAGCAGGTAAATTTTTTCTCTTTTGATAAAGCCATAATAAGGTAATTGATAGCTGTCTGTGCAGTATCTCTGGCACTGCCGTACAGTTTGGCACCACATTTTTTTCTGGCTATTCTCATCCATGTTTCAGCAATCCCTTTCAATGCTAAGAGTGAAAAAGGATCTATTTCAAATACTTTTTTAAAAGTTATAATTGCTTCATCATACTGTCTCAATAAAGAATGAATGTAACCAATTCTTGTAAGGCAGTGTAATGCTTTGCTTGGATTTATATTCATAACTTTATTATAAGCTTTAAGAGCCGATGTAAAGGATCCCCGAGAGTAATATGCATCAGCTAGACATTCAAATGCTATTACATTGTTATGATTATTTTTAATAACAAGTCTAAATTGTAAAATAGCATTTTCCCAGTCTCTTTTATTTATATAATGGAGCCCTAAACGGAAACCTATCCACTCGATATCTGAATGCACTGACTGACTAAATTGCTGCAACAATTCAAAATCTAAATCTTTTAGTCCTAATTTTATATAAACATCACTTAATTTTCTAATAACATCTCTATGTGTGTTTTCCAGACTGTAAGCTTTTTCATAACATTTTTTAGCTTTTTCCAAATCATTTTTGAAATGCTGATAAAACATTCCTAAATATAGGAAGGTTTCAGCATGATCAGCATTAAGTTTTGCAGCTTTTAGAAGATTGATTTGGCTTTTTTCATATTCTTTTAATTCCCAATATGCTTTGGCAATATAAAAGAAATTCTGGGAATTGTCAGCCCTTTTTTCTAATAATATTATTGCCTCATTGTACTTCTCTTGTTTAATAAATGACAATGCTTCGAGTTGTAAAAAGTAGTCACTTGTCTCAAGATTTTTCTTTAGGTTTTCATCAACTTCTTCATTATTTTGTATATAACATTTTGCAAGAGCTGCTTGCTCACCCAAATTCAGGGATGCAAATGGAATATCTTTAGAAACTAAAATTGCTTGTTTCCATCTTTGTTGCTCTACCAATGACAAAAATAAAAACTTTCTCAAACTGATTGCAAAACCTTTATCTTTTACTTTCATCAAAAAATTTGTAGCTAGTTTTTCACAAACTGTCCACTTTCTTAACATAAAAGCGCATTTCAAAATAAATGTTGCCTCAATAACATCGGCTTCATTATAGTTCACCAGTGGAACAACCTGCTTATAAGCTTCAAGATAACATTTCTTGTTGTAACAAATCATACTTCTTAGGAGTCCGGGGTATTTAGAATTTTCAATGCCTACTGTAATTTCATTAAAATACGGTTCAATATCTAATTCCCACAACTTATTTTGTATAAAATATCCACATAAATATTTACACAGCCATTCACGGAATACTACACTACAAACAAAGAAAGACAAATTCATAATCTCTTTCATTGCTTCTATAAAATTATTGTTTTGCAAAATAACTTGCCCAAGTAATATATAAAAAGAATCATTTTGTTGCTTACTAACAACTTGAGTTAAAATATTTATAACCTTTATGTGATCATCCTTCTTACAAGTTAGGCCTGCTTTTAAAAGTTTTACTAATTCTGTTTCTGCAACTTGATACAACTCAGTATTTTTGTCCATATAGTTTATTAAGATACTTATAGCTAGGTTATCTTTAAGGACGCAACCAAGTTCACCAACCTTTGAAATAACCTCCAGTGCTTTCTCCTTATCTATCTGTAATTTTAGCAGTTCATCATACACTGCTAATAACTTAATTTGAGTTTCTGTGTCTGTCTTCTTTTCATAATAATTAGCTAGACCTTGCCAAGCTAATGGATGGTCTGGTTTAGTGGCTATTGCTTTTTGAAATGCTAATGGGGCTTGATCCGATTCTGACAAAGATTTTCCAAGCAAAATTAATCCTAAGTAATTGTTTTTGTCTTTGCGCAATATGTTTTTGCAACATTCTTGGGCATCTTTAAAGTTTTTTTCATCTATAAATTTTCTTGCCTCTTTTAAAAGTAATTTAACATCAGTCATCTGAAAAACATAGATTTATGGTCTTAATATTTTGTGTTGTTTCATAATTATAAAGATTGAAGGCTTGATTGAGACTTTCTATTTGCCCATTGCAAAAATACTTCAATAATTCAACCTACTATAAATTATTTTTGAATTTTTAGCACCATTTTTTATATATTGCAATATAACATAACATATAAATAAAGGTTCAATCACATTTCAAAACACAATCAAAAATCTGTTTAGAACTTTAGATAAAAAAGAATTACTTAAGCATTCTTATTATTATTTTTACCTTAAATATAAATAGTTCTTGGACAAAAAATTTACCATAGTTTTAAAAATTATTGTAAAGTTAAATATTCTGTATAAGTATGATTATTACTGATTAATCAGTTATTATGTGTAGCAAATGATATCAAATGTGTGTTTAAGTGTTTAATTGTCCAATAAATTTATGTTATATGAAGTAGTAAAAATATTATAAATACATTTTACCTTTACAGACAGAAGAAACAATGGTATGTAATCTTTTTATTATAGTTAATACATAATACAATTTAGGGCAAATTTATGTTACATGTATATATATTCTAAAAATGGTTAGTTCTTTATTAAATTATTTAGTACTTGCTTTCTCAATATTTTATTTATGATGATTTTATATTAAATTTTCTTTCAATTGACAATGACAATTGATAACCACAGAGTATACATGTCACTTGAAGTTGAAACTTGTTATCTGGCAGTAGACAGTTATAAATTAGACGTAGGTCCTTACCATAAATTTATTATTCATAGAATAGGCAGGCCTATGGGTGTCAGTGTCTGACAAATAATAAAAAAGGCAATAATAGTATATAATAATGACAGAGCGATACTTATCTTTGTCTAATCAGATATGCAAAAAAGAGAAATCGGTAGGAAGCCTCATTGGCTTTCTCTTTTTATTTCGTGGGTCCCACCTTAGGCTAGCTTCCATACTCTATGTATAATAATTCTATGGTCTTTACACTTATTCAGTCTACATCTGTCTACACCAAGAATGTATTTTTTTGTCTTATTATCATATTCTTCATATAAATGTTGGCAACTTTTGTGTTGGCAACATGTAAATAAAATTTGTAAGCCAATTTTGATTGTTTTTGGTGGTAACCTCAGAACAATAACTAAAACTTTAGTTATTATTCTGAGGTGGTAACCAACAAAGGAAGGGCTAGTTGACATTATGAAAAACTTGTCTGTCGCATAGACGAAAGAATTAATCGACAAGGTATCTGATTTATGATATATATATAGTAACTTATGAACATGAACAAAGGAATCATATGCAAATAGTGCTAGTAGCACTACTGGTTCAGCCTACACCTGAACTGTTTATTTCAAAAATAAGTTATCTAAAATGACACACAACTGTGACAATATCAGTATATTAAAATAATAATAATAATAATATATTTGTAAAAATCTGAATACAAATATGGTATTCATTAGTCCCAATCCTCAAAATATATAATATGTATTATCTATTAACGGCTCTATGAAGTTCATTACACTACTCCGTTCAACTGTCAAGTTTTTAAAATATGTGGGCATTTATTTATCAGTCAACAACACAGAACTCTCGAAATTATTTTTACAATATTACATTGTGTTTATGATGGAGTGATAAATGATATTGCTAAATATTTAATTTTTATTCTATAAAAAGCCTCCTTGAATTAGATTTGAAAATGACTTCCTCGGAAGTAACATCTGCGTACATAAAAAAATTAAGTGCGTATTATTTTTAAATTATTTATTAAATTATAGAAATGGTTGAAAATACTATTAGATTAAAATAATACCTATGTACTTTTCTATAGATCATCCTTTGAAAGAAATACGCGAGAGGTCTTTACAACTGCTTATAGCTAAAATAAGATTGGGATGGGAATTTGAAGATGAATTATCCGGTACTAGAGAACTTTTAGAAGCTTTGATTTCTTGGTTTCAGCCAGAGAAACCTTCTTTACAAAAAGAAGCATTAGAATTATTATTAACAACTATAAAGGTAAACAATTCATTGTGAATTGTATACATATCACTATTTTTTTAATGTATTTTTGTTTAAAATTGTAGACAAAATCAGGTACATATATTGCTAAAGAATTAGGAATACAGAAACTTGTATCTAATCTTCATGCAATACAGAAAAAAATTGACCCAATTGCAATGGAAATGTTTGAAGATGTCTTGGAAATCTTGAGATTCTTGAATACTGTTGATTCTGAAGTAAATTGTATTCCTCATCTAAGACTACATTCTGAAAATAGGTAAATATTTCTATGGCTATATTTTTAACAAGATAAATTAAGGGATTATATAGAGGAATAATAATTACTGGAATATAATGCTATGTTATTATAAAATTTTATATTGATTTATTTCAGTTCGGAAAGCAATGGTATAGGCAGTGCTTTCTACAATTTAGGTTTAACCAAAGAATCTTCAAAAGAGACATCCATATCAAATGAAGATATACAATTATATACAAATAATAATAATATGTAAGTATTCATGTCTAAAATGTATGTAATCTAAAACACAAGAGCATCATATATTTTTAAATTAGAGACCTTAAAACATAGATTAGTTCTTCCTCCATCATTCCCTATTCTTTATATATTCTGCAAACTGTCAGAATGTAACTAATCTAATATAAATAATTTTGTGCCAACTTTCAGATCCGATTTTGATGGTGTAAATATGTTACTCTTTCCTTGGGTCGATTTAAATCCATCTGATCTCAAAACTATGCTTTTAATTGAAGATTCTTTAAAAGTCCTAAAGTCAACCAGAAGGTGCTGCAGATTTATAAGAAATGTATTTTTACGAGACTTTCCACCAGAAATATTTTTGAACAGACCTGTTATAGTTAAGGTAACTTAATATACTGCTTATATAGTTCCTAGTACATTTAATACTACAAAATATTTTTTACAGACATTATTAGCAATATCAGATGGTCAAATAAGTGGTAACCCTGGAGAAGCATTGAAAGTGCTATTATGTGTAACAGAAGCTCTTCATATAAGATTTTTAAAATTATTTTCTCTGGACTTGATGTCAAAACCTCACAAGGTACAGTAAACATTTTTGTTAAATTATTATTTATTTTATGTAGTTACCAAATTATTTGGCCTGATTATTATACATATCCAAAATCGAAAATCTGGAAAGCTTAAATTTTTAAGATAGGTTTTTTACAATAAACAAAAGTTGGGCATATGTTTTTGTAAAATATTTTAACTTTTCAACAGTTTCCAAATGATCACAGAGACTCTGATGACAATGTTAATATTGAGCTAGCTACATTTGCAGATGGGAATTGTCATGTACAACAAAATGAAGCTCTGGTAGCATTAAGGCAGTTCCCAGCACCACTATTTGCATTGGAGACTGCTCATACTGTACTTACTATAATGGCTAGAAATGTTTTGTACATAGACACTAATGATGGGAAAGAAAATTTGGATATGGTATTTTTTAAACATTAAAAGAAATAATAATATATGTATATATGTTTTTTTACAGTTTGTTTGTGTCTTTACAGAAAGATCTAAACACATGCCTTTCTTTAATGGAAAATGTGATAGAACTGTTGATGGATTGTGTTAATGAACACTTCTGGACATTGGAACACACTTCCAAAACTCACCGCGACATAGCCCATAAAGCATCTGTTGTGATGCGGATGTTGGGTGATTTGTTAACAAAATTTAGGTTAGTATTTTTATTTTACTCACTAATGGTAACATTTTAAGAAGGAAGTATGTTCGTAAATTTTTATAATTTTTATGGTCATAGGACCAAGGTCATTGCATGCATATATTAATGTGTTCTATTGGATATTATATGCATGATAATTAGGTGGTGAAGGAAAACAATGGCAAAATATGGATATATACACTAATAGAGGACCTTGGTTCAGAACCAGGACATTACCATTATAATGCTTAATTTTAACTATTTTTTTATAAATTTTTGCTTACTCTGGTACATCTAAAATATTTTAATAAAATATTTATAAAATATATTTTTTTTGTTAACTACAGAAAATCCTTTCATGAGGATACAAATTACATGCATCATAGATCTGCATATCTTCGTCTGGTTCCTTGTGGAGAAATGCTATTGAGTTGGGCTAACAGATGTGCGTTACCGCCATCGTCCCTGATAAAAGCTCTTCAAGACGCTCAGATAGACCCAGCCATCCAACTGTTATATGAGGGTGTTAGTAAGAGAATAGATAGTGTTTTAATTGTAAGTATTTGTTTTATTTATGAAAGTTTTTAGCTAACAAACGTCCACAGTAAGTGGTATGTTCGTCTATGGATATCATCAAGTATGAATGGTTGTAAATGACCTTTGAAAAAGGTTGTGGGATGTATTAGTCCCCAACAGGTTTCCAATTATAGTACGGTATTATGTTGAGCTGTAATATCTACTTTACGCCATTCTTCTCTGAGAGGCCTATGCAGTCTCGGTCAAACTAACTGTAGACAAATTATTATATTATTTATCATATAATTGGTCTTTATCACATACAAATTTAGAATTTATGCGTTTTGTTTATTGTAGATTGTTTCTTTTTAAATTTTATATTTTCTTTAGAGTACCAAGTCTTCAGTGGACCAGGAATACAACAGCAAATACAGGGAATTAAACAAATTATTTTTCAGCATTGATAATGCTGTAAAATTTATTAAAATGCAAGAGAGTACTAAATTGTCAACAAACATTCTTACATGTTTGAAAAATGCTCTTCCCGTATTACATTTGAATTTAAATGAACATTTTCTGAACGCAACTGCTGTTATTTTGTTAAGAAAATCGAAAGATATGGACTTGCACGATGCAGACTGGGATTTGGTCAGAAAAATCACCTTGGTTTTAATGGCTCATAGCCTGTCCTGGGTTCAAATCTACTTTTACAAAATGTTGGTCGAAATGGTCAAATCGGTATTGCTGGGAGAAAATGACCGTCAGTCAGAAAATGCAAAATGTTTAACTCTGATATGTGATGTTGGCATTTTGACGGAGATATGCTGCCACGGTCTGTCTTCTAATAACAAAGAGGCCAGTTAATATTTTTGGTGTTAATTCTTTGTAAAAAGAGATTTCAATAATTACTTGTTTAACACGATTCATTGTATTAAAATCAATAGGTAGAAAATTATGCCTCGGATATATTATTATATCTTCTGCGAGGGAGGTTAGTTTTGAGCGATAGCTGCTGGTGGCGTCTACTCGCGAGCCTGTTACCGGTTCTACCCTTACTACACGTGTACGCGGCGCACGAGACCGAATTAGGTAAGAATACCAACTGAACCGGACCGGTCCGGTGCTCCTCCACAAAGCGTCAATAATAATTAAAATCATCCATATGGTCAGGTAAAGCGATCTGCAAGTCCCTGGAGCGTGATATAGTGGAGTGCATGGGAGTGCGTGAGTCCGAGCGCGCGGGCGGGCTGGTGCGCCTCATGCTGGGTCGCTGCCCCGCCGTGCAGCTGGACGCCGCGCACGCGCTCTGCACTATGATGGGTAGCGTATTGTCATCACCATCATCACCACCACTTCCATTCTTGTCGACATTTTTTTTATTCTGTGAGCGACTCCTGCGCACATTACAGTGCTGAGGCTCGCCATATCCTCTTCCTCCCGGGCACCGCTACAATATCAGATCAGGGGTATGTTTTATTACTTAACGTTGAACTATTTTATTTCAGATGACAGCAAATATTTACCTCCTCGGGAGTCGTTGCGCACGGATATACTACTTAACGCTTTACGACGCATAGAGCCACAAGATTTTAATATCGACCAGTCCAGCTCTCCATCAAAGAGTACACAGGTACTTTAAAATATCAAATATACCTTCCTACACTGTACTTCTTCATACTGTTATAATTCTTCAAAAAGTTATTTTAATCATAAATTCTTATATATACACGTTTCACTAGCATGCAAAAGTTTTGACAAAATTAAATTTTCAGACATCAGGCTTACTCCAAATTCTAGAGGTACTAAAACAAGACCTAGATCTGGATACAGAGTACACGCCGCAGGTGCATTCGGGTCAACCTACATTAGAGCCGTCCTTACGTAGAAGTACGCTGCAACAGTTGGCGCTAATAATGAGAAATCAGGGATTGCATGAAACTTTTCTACAATATGATGGACTTAAAGTGATTGTTTCGATACTTAGGTAAATCAAACATAAAATGTTGAAAAACACTAGTATCGTGCTTATATTAAAATATATATATATATATATATATTAGTAAAAACTTTTCCGTATTAGTGAGAATTGTTCTTGTTTTAATATTTACTCATTTAAATCAAGACTTAATTGACAGACAGAAACCAATTACTTTAAATATGCACATAATGAATTATATAGTAAAGCAATTTTCTTAATATAATATGTTAATATATCTATATATTTTTTAGACTATCGTTGATGGTGGACGACTACCTGGCGTTCCCCGAGTGCGCGGTAAGTTGCGTGTCCGTCCTCAACAGCGTGTCCTTCGCGAGTCGACACGCACTGGCCGCCGTACAGGACCTACCGCTGCTGTTGTTACGAGGTTTGCTAACTGTTCTGTGTTTATGATATTTTGGTATAGGGTTTTTATTTTACGTTCTTACATAATATGCATCATTTTAGTTAGTATTAAGATATCTGATTAAAAGGTTAAGATATGTGAGGAGCTAAGCTTCTTCGTCATTTTAATATTGTAATGGCAATTTTTATCTTATTTTTTACAAAAATAATGTTTTATAGTAACATTTAATTTATAAAGGTATATAAAAATTTCGTCCCATTATCTTCGGTTAAATGTACATTTTTTTTCAGTTATCCTAGTATTCCCGGCAAACGACAACAGCGTCTTAATGTCAGCCCAGGTACTGGCGTTGGTTGCATGGGCAGGTTTTGCGTTACAAGAGCTGGACTCATCCAGAAACAGGGTTCCAGCATTACCTTTAAATGTGATCGAAAGAACCAGTCTGCCGTTTATTGCTAATAGTTATTGGAAAACAAGCCCAAATACTGAACATTCGTTTGTTGGTAATGATGTTTTACAAACATGATTTTTACTAATTGAATACTTATGTAATACCAATAATAAGTATTTTTATTTACATATTATAAATTATTTATTTTTCAGAATGGCTCCTCGGTGACGAATCGTTTCGAACTGCGCTCCGTGTTCGTTGGTGGTGGGTGTGGGGCGGCCGGGAACTACTGAACACTTCCTACGCCCTCTCCCCCCGCAGCAGTGAGTCCTCCCCCGCGCCCCCTCCCCACCCCCAGGAACTAGCAGCTCTGACGTCAGCGAGCTTGCAACATGTGTTTTCCAAGTTGCTTCTACATTTAGAGAATGCTACTAGCCACGATCAAGTCAATGAAGTTTTAGTTTTGCTTGAAAGGTTGGTGTAATAGATGGAGAAAACATTACAAAAAGTTTAGAATTGAAAGTGGAAATATACTGTTTATATTTTATAAGTGAAACAAGTTCATACTTCTTTCATTACTTTCAAACAAAAAAATATTTACTAACACGACAAGCACTCGAACCCGCGACCAAGATAGCTCCGTCGCTCTATCAACCGAGCTATCGTGTCACGTGTCGAAAATAGCCATGTTTATTTGTAGCTATGTAAACCTGGTTCCACTCTCATGTGTGAGTGCGCAGTCCGTGTGTGTTCGTTGGCTCGTGTGTCGTCGTTTCCTGTCGTCTTGTCCGTCCTCTCCTCGTGACGTGTCGTTGTTGGACGCGCTCCTGCACCTTGTTATTGCATATATGGACTATTTTCCTAGAAAAGGTATGAATACGTTTCGGATTTCGGATTATTTGCCTAAGCATGATTATATAAACTATTTCCCTTACTTTAGATGTGGTATGGATGTGGGGTCATTGACCTAAAAGCAACAATATTTCTTTCAAGTGTTGCACCATTTTTTGTTGTCGTATTGTCAAGTGTCAGGTTATATACAATACGTCATTAATATATCTGCGATGGAGGAATATATAATTTATAATTGTATAACATGTAACCAAACACACCTGAATTTTAGATAATATTGTTAAGAAATCTTTCCTAACAGATGGCACCATGTCTTGGATACTGTCATCATTCATTGGCACCGACGCAGTCATCATAGCATTACTGAGTAAAGACAGTCTGTACCCTCAACAAACATCACAAGAGGACATAGAAGTGACTCAGCTACGAATTCAAATAATAAAAATTCTAGTACGATGTGTTATACTTTTGGAAGATCAAAAGGACTACAGTTGTAGCAGGATGGAAAGTTTACTAAAGATTCTATTGTCGTGCTTGGAGAGAATTGACCTCAAGAATTTTCATATGTTAGGTGAGTAAATATAACTAGTTACAAGGATATTAAGGAGAATAAGAAAAATTCTAAGTTTTTTTATATAAATTATAAGTAAAAAAATGAAATCCTTTTTTAAGACTACTATCTATATAATCTGCAAGTAAAATATCATTATATAATAAATGTACAGCAGTCAATCATATTAGATGGAACACACTATCAGATAATATTCTTGTTAAAACTCAGAATATGGTTGTTAAAACTTTTTTGTGGAAATAATGGCTATCTACGTAAATAAAAATAAGTTTTAAAAAGTTACTATCGTTCTTTTGTATTATATTTCTAATGTAATTTATCTTGACAAAGAATTTTATTCTAATACTTATCGGTAATGATAAAAAAATAACTTCTTAATCCAAAAGAATTCGGATGATTTAAGAGATATATCTGTCGATAAAACACTCGGGACACTCACAGTTATTCAATAACGTCATCCATCTGTGTCATAAATATTTTATTTTGATAAAGAAAAGTGATGTTCATGTTTTTGTCGATAGATAGGTAATCGTAAAGAATATAGTATGTAAACATAAACGCTTAATTTGTTTATATATACATATATATACTTAGTCTTGTCATATTCCACCGAAAACAAGAGGTGCTTTAAGCTGAACGTGTGTATGTGTCTGTCTCTGGCATCGTAGCAGCAAAACGAATGAACGGATTTTATGGCGGTTTTTTTAAAACGAGAGAGCCTTGTTCGTCGAGATGGTTCTTAGTTATGTTTGCTGAAATTAAATCAGTTGTCTCCAAGATGACAACGTTATTTTGGAGACAACTGAAAAGTCGTCTAAAGGTTTTTTAGTCCTTTTAGTCGTGGTAAAAGTACGACTAAAAGTCGTACTTTTAGTCTTTTTAGTCGTGGTAAAAGGTTTTTACATAACAACCTCTCTTATCAATAGATAGTAAAGACCTAAACAAGAGAAAATCTGTGTGGTCGAAGGTTCATTTAGTAGAATATAGAAACATAACTTTAGAAGCAGAAAAAACAATATTTTTTTTTAACTTAAAACTTTTTTAAAACTCCGTTACAATAAGACCTCTAAAAAGGATAAATATGTAGTATATTATGTAAGTATTAAGTATTTTTAAACGCCAGTTTAAAATGATAACACGATTACTTAATTTTATTGTGATATCTTTATTTGTCTGCTTAAATCACCATATATGTTTTCAGTATAAATATTTTTAAATTCCTTGTGGTAGGTAACTATATGTAAAACTTAGACCAGTTTATTGTGCAATCAATTTAAATATAAAAAAAATAATAACAAATTAACATCCTTTGTATTAAAATTTAGAGCATATAAAATTTAATTTCTGTGTATTTCATAATTATCTGTCAACTATCAGATCAAAACATTCAGTCTTATCTATATTTTATTAGTTCTTATATGTGAATGACAAACCAATAAATGACTAATTTGGAGAATTTCCAGGATATCTGAACGAGTTGATACGCTGCGTGAGATATGTAATGCATTCTCGGTATTGTAAGTTAACCGAAGAAACAATAATTATAAGCCTGAAAGTGATTACGAATGTACTAAGCGGATGCGCGTCCGGGGTCGGGCGGAAGGGACAGGCGTGCAGACTGGACGCCTTGCTTGCATTGCTGGCTTTGTTGAAACAAATTCATGAGAATTCAATACCCGTGCAGGTATGACAAACAAATACTTATATAGCGTTTGTGTAGTTTTAACTATTTATTTATAGTTTTACATGGAATTTTACACTCAAGTTTTACGTACAATGTTTACGTTGATAACAATAAATAAGAACAAAAACACTCTTGAACTGCGGTAAATATTGTGATAAGATTGATTTATTTTTTAGAGATAAATTGAGTTTTCTCATGTGCAAATTTTCCTTATTTTGCTAAGTATTTCATGAATTATTTTGATTAATCTATTCTAAGAAAACTAAGAAAAATTTTATGGGAAAGTCCTATAAACTCTGTTACGACATTGCAACCAAAATAATGATGGACTTTTTATTGTTTTTTCTCTTTTCTTTAATGTTACTGCTCTAACATATAAAGACCAATAATAGTCTACAAAGGACGGCTAGACGATTTTTTCATAATTACAATTGCAGTATAATTAAATCGCAGTAGTATTTATTAAACACAATAGTTATTGGACAGAGATGGAGCGAGTATTGGAGTAGTGTCGTGGTGTCGTCCGTGGTGAAGTGCAGCGTGGCCGAGCGGGCGGAGGTGCGAGCGAGCGCGCTGCACGTGCTGGCCTCTCTGTCGCACCACGCCCAGCTGGCGCCGCAGCTGCAGCAGTGTAAGTAAGATGAGGATTATATTAAATGAAAGAGATGGTGCAAGTGATGTTGACTTGAGTTGTATGACATGGATTATTGACGGACAAAAATGAGAACAGAATCGGTGCTGAGCTTATTTTTTCTTCGGAGGAAAAAGTTGAGATATGTCATTTGAAAATGGAGTTCTCTATCTTTTTAAAACTTTACTTTTTCGTAGGTATCCCAAACGAATCCATGTCTCAATTTGCAATCGATATATTCCGTCGTGAAGGCGAAGCGAACGTGGTTAGAGCGGCCGCAGCGTCTCTGTTGACTACCTTCACCGCCAGAACATCACCGCATTCACAAGTAAGTACTTTGTAGACAAAAACTAAGACTTTGTAACCCAAAAGACCGCATATATGGATATTCCTTGTTCGGTCATAAGTTCTGTTACAAATAAAAATACATGTATTTTAGGAAGTAGGTACATTATTTATAGTCAAAGGAGTACCAATCTGAGCTGGCTTTTGACCAGGCTTGGCTTGGCTTCTAACCTTGTGTTGTGTTTTGTGTGTGTCTTGTTGGAAAGTCTACGAAACATTTTTAAAAAGCCTTAATAAAGCCTTTTTAAACTGTCGCTGCAGTTCCTATATTTTAAGATCTTGGATACTGAATTTGAATGAAAATTTCGGTTCATAGTGTGATAAACCATCGCACTGCTGATACTAGGCTTTGGAAGGTACTTGAAAATGACTGAAGGTTCCATAACCACTTAGTGCAAGCCAATCTGCTATCTTGTTTATAAAACCATATTTCATATTTAAATTGAATGATCACTACGACAAATGAACGATCGTCAATTGTGGTTTATACATCGAAGGTTCCAGGGTTATTTGCTCGAAGCTTTTTTTTTTGTAAAATGGTGCATTATACATATTCGAAATCGAAGTTTTTTTCTGATTCCAAATATGTATTATGATATTAAACGCCTTCCAAGTTTGTTTTCAGAAAAAACATTTAGTGGTTTTAACTGGTAATAATGTTTATGGCCAGACTGGCTATATATGTTTTACTAACCTTAAGTTATATTTATCTTTGGATAAAATAATTGTATATACAGGGTTATTTGTAATTAATCGGCAAACATCTTGCAGTCAGCCTCTCTATATCAATCCCAACAACATTAGTTCTACAACTTTTTTAAATTAATAGTTTTGAATATTTCAGTTTTCCCATACAAAATTTATTTGTTGCCACTGAACTGGCATTAACTCTGAGCTCTAAATATGGCGCTCGGACTTTTAGTCCAGTCATTTGGTCGAAAAAAAGGGGGTTACCTGGAAAGATTTCCGGGAGTCTTGAATATTGGTTATTTTATAGATTTCGGTATGTTCTTTTCGAATTTAAATTTTGCCACCTCATATCTCCGCCGCTCGCGCCGCCTTTTGAAAAAATGGCGGCTAAAACCAGTTTTTTCGAAATATCTCCTTTCCAATGCATTTTTTGAAAAAAATATTTATGTACAAAATTAAAGTAGAGTAAATTTCCTACAATTTATGCATTTATATTTTATTTCAAAATATTAATAGCTTTTAGCGTAGGAGCGTCACAAAGTATCTTCATCTACACCACCACGTGTTTTTGGTATATTTTTTCTAAAATATTCTACTATTGCCACCGGTATTGAAGAAGCAGTGTGGGTCTTTGAGTTGGGTCTCTTTCTTTCGACTATGGAGACTATAGACATTGTATAGACTCTCGACTTTCAACGAAACATCATTCAAATTACTAAGCTAACGCAATGGAAAGATACAGCTGTTTAATGTTTATCCTCATTTTTTCGAAACTCGTAAGAAAACCAAAATGTAAAGGGACTTCTCGTAAACTTAGAATCTTGAAATTTTGTACCAAATTGTTACATCGTATAATAAACATATTTTTAATAATTTTAAAGATTACAGCTCCTTTTCTCATTAACACGTAGAGATATTTAAATAAAATTCCAGTCGTTCTACAATCTTGAAATTTGGCATGAAGCAATCTTTTATAATACTTAGTCGCTATTTTTATTTTCTACACTGAAAAGTATTTCTTGAAAAATCCGAAAATTGGTTTTGGGTTTTCCTAAATAACTACTTTTATAACTGTTTATATAAAAAGTTGTGATTTTTAGAACCGTCAAATGTGCTAAAAGTAAGGAAAATCCTGTTATGAATTTTATACATAATAATCATTTTAAGTTAATAATGAACATGCAAGTCTTCACGAACACACCTAAAATAATCCATATTGTTTACCGTGAAGGCCCACCCTTCACATAAAACCTGTTTACAAATATTCGCAACTAATATAAATATACATATATTAACACGTGGCGAGAACACTTTGGTTTTAAGAAATATTGTTAATATAGAAATATTATTATTTATAACACTGAGGTCTCGTAGTTGCAAAAAGTTGACTCTCGTCTGATGAAAGATTAAATAGAAAATAAATAAATTGAATAAATATTTTGTTATAATATATATTTCTTTACCTGACAGTTAAATAGAATTTTGCGCGAATAGTTTTGGGCTTCTTATTCGTTAGCTCGAAACATCTGATTACTATTGGGGCCAATTCCGATTTTATTAACGTGAATACAGCCCGGTGAAATGTTATTTAATTGTCATCATGGTGCAAGAACACAAAAATATGTGCAATTACTTTAAAGATGTCCTTTTGTCATAACTTTCATAAACATTTAAACTTTGAATTAAGATCAAGGATCGGCCACGATCAAAATCTTTTCTGCCTGTTAAATCTAAATAAGAGATGTTAGTATAGTAAATAAACTTTACCATATAATATGACCATGTATAATAATTATTGCTGCGTCATTCAGTTCATTTATAAGTACACACACGCATGTATAAATATATACATAGCTAAAATGTGCGTGTGCGTTTTATGTGAGTCAACAAACAAAAAGTTATTGTTATTAAAAAACGTGTGTTATAGATAGGTAAGAACAAATTGTATGATTACATTTTTATTTGGTTGTTTTACCTTTATATGTAAATAAGAAATTATAGTTATTATTTTTATTTTACACACATTTATTTATTTTTATTTTGCACACATCCTGCAAAGGCAAGCATAATGTTACCAACATTGTATAAAACAATAAAATAAAAATTATAATAGAAAAGAGAATACAAAAAACGGCCTAATAACTGAAATTTCTAATAAAAAGAACTGAAGTTCAAAATGAATGAAATTTTAATATTATCTTTCTTGACTATTTATATTCAAAAACAACCACATATTTTTAGAACAAAAGGCAATCGTTTATATTTATTCGTATTTGGATGTTCCGTAACGATCTATAAATTATAGTAACCGCGATTGTCCGTGCGTTGAATTCATGAGACCACCTACGACGTGGTCTGGTCTGAGATATAATGTTGCAAGCAGTTACATATTAAAAATACTTAACAATTTATGAAAAATTGTGATGCTTTGTAAATATTTAAACACAAAAAATATTTTAGTAACAACAAAAGTGCTGATTCATGTCTATTTACTGTTGTGTTTTTTTTATAAAGTTAAAATATATACAAAACTATTTCAGACATGTACGTTTTCTGCAATTCATGGTTATTTTAAAAACTTGTGTCATTTGAATATATTTTTTGTTTGATATTTTTTTGTAAACAACAAATTAGTTATTTGTGTTTATTGTATTTTCATTTAAATTAATTAAATAGGTTAAATGTTGAAACTATTATAACGAAATATTGAAGTTAGAAATTATTTAATATGTATGTATATTTATAACCTAACCCAATCTAAAATGGAGTTAAATAAAAAGTAATAAGTAAGTTTTAAAAGTTAAGTTAAATGTAACAGAAGATAATAGAATTATTCTATATCGGATCATATAGAATAATATTTTATTTTCGAATCAATATTCAAATGAAAAATCTTCTCCGGGTCTAAGCTTATGTAAGTAGATGCTTGCATATTTTGTAAATAAGGAGACCCTTATCGTATGTTTCCTTATGATATGTAGTTCGTAGTTTCACTAAGCTCTACTTGATGTAAGAATACACTTGACACGAGTTTAAAATGTTCAATAAAAATAATAATACTATTGTTCATTGTTTGGGAAATTTCGTAAAGTGAATTTTCATATCACTGATTATTATTAAAATATCTTTTATTCTATTAATATTTTTTATCCGTAAATATATTTTTTAAATGATATCTGTGATGAATTAACTCGGTGTCGATAGTGTTCGAACCCCTCTTAATAACTGTATTAAAAAACGCAAACTAAGCTAATTTGTATTCACATTAAGGCTGAACGTCTTGGCGGCGGTAATTTGTCAAACTGATCGTAAAACTGCCTAGAAGCAGGTTTTGAATTGGCATAGTTGCTTCGATTATATATTACTGCAATCCGTTATAAAAAGATTAAAGGACGTGTTAGCAGCTAGAATGCGTAATTAGTTTCTTTACGTATGCTTATTTTTGAATACAATCGAAGTAATTAGAATTTCTATAATTACTGTTCCGACCGTTGAACTAGTTGGAAATAGCTACAGTTAGGCCAAGAACCAAACATTAAAATAAATTTAAACTAATGTTAATTGTTAAATTTTGTTTGAATTTTAAATATTTTTTTTTTATTTATTCAAACTTTGTTTAAATTTAGTGCTGTAAATTAAGATAATGTTATAGTAAAATATTAATTAACGGCCATTTCTTATTACATACAATTTTTAATACAAGTACTTTTATTTTAATTTCATCAAAAAATATATTGACTTCTAGGTATAGTGTGATATAACTTTAACCAACGAATGTTTTACACTGCTAAAATTGTTTACGAGGTTAGATACATTGTCTGTAACAATTTGGAAAATCTTCTAAGTCAAAAAATGTGAAAGACTCCCTTACAGCGGCCATGCGTGCATATGCAAGTCACGGACGTAGTACGTCAACATATCTGACCTTGAGGCTGTGTAGAACTTATCTTGACGCTCACTTGCTATACTGGCCATTCGATCGCTGGTCGCCGACGCCGCAAGCGCTACCTACTTCATATATAATCGGCCACGATCATTGTTTTGTTTACTACACAACTTGCCGCGATAAAGTATTGTTTTGTGCGTGAATTTTTTAACACACTTGTGTTTTGTTTATGAATTTATTTTATTATATATTCGATACACTTTGTGAGAATGATTATCAGTGTTCTACTTGTGGGGATTGTACTGTTTTTGCTAATTTTGCTGGCGGTATTTCATTATGGATCGAGCGGTCGAAAATATTGGTACAACAAAAATGTTCCATACAATGAACCCTGTCCTATATTTGGAAATTTCGGAGCGACACTGACAATGCGTCTTAGTTATTCAAAAATGCTTCAATTTTTTTATGATAAATACAAAGATGAAAAATATGTTGGAATTTTTCAAGCGAGAAGACCATCTTTAATGTTAATTGATTTAGACTTAGTTAAATTTGTCTTATCCAAAGAATTTCAAAATTTTAGTGATCGTATATCGGTTTCAACAGACACGCGTCGAGAACCACTTTTGCGGAATCTAGCTAACATGAGTGGTATGGAGTGGCATAAAATGCGACACATTGTTACGCCGACATTCTCTTCGGGTAAAATGAAAGCTATGTTTCCTTTAATAGTAGATTGTGCAAAAACATTTCAAAATACTCTCACAGTTGAATCGATTGAGGATATTGAAGTGCCAAAGCTAATGTGCCGATTCACCACTGATGTTATAGGCAGCTGTGCTTTTGGCGTCGACCCTGGATCCTTAAAGGATAAAATGTCACCTTTTTTTATAATGTCGCAAAAGATGTTCAAAACCGACCGAAGTACTATTTTAAAAAGATATTGCCGTGCATTTTCTCCTCGACTCTTTAAATTTTTAAACCTCAGAAGCTACTCTATGGATACAGAGATATTTTTCACTGACATCATCAATCAAGTACTGACTGAGAGACGCAAAACTGGAAAGCAACGAAGTGATTTCCTTCAGCTTATGTTAAATGTACAAAAGACGGAGACTGGATTCCCTATGACTGATGAATTAATAACATCCAATTCCTTCATATTTATGCTCGCCGGCCTCGAGACATCAGCGACTACGTTATCATTTTGTTTATACGAGCTCGCGAAAAATACTGACTTGCAAAATAAATTAAGAGAGGAAGTAAAAGAGAATCTTGAACGTTTCGGCAGCATGAACTATGAAGCAGTATGCGCGATGCGTTTAGCGACTCAAACATACTTAGAGACTCTAAGGTTGCATCCTCCAACACCACTCACAACCCGGCTGTGTACAGGTCCGTGCACATTACCTGGGACTGACCTTAATATGAAACCTCGTGACGCAGTTTTAATACCAATACACTCGATTCAAAAGGACCCGAGGCATTTTCCTAATCCAGCTAAATTTGATCCAGAGCGGTTCGCTGATGATTTGAATCCTTCGGCTTTTATTGCATTTGGTGATGGACCTAGAAGTTGCCCAGGTAAGTCTATTTTTTATTAGCATTATTATATGGCATTATAACAACTATAAGTAAGAATGTTTTGATATAGATGATACGCGATGTATCTTTTATTTTTGAATGTTTTCAAAACACTACTGAATAAGATATTACAAAAGTTTAATCTCACATATTTAATGTTATTAAAACATTGTCTTGTTTATTTTTGTATTGTAAATGTTTTAATAACAATTTACATTATTCATACCATGTTTTAATTTGAAATTTATACATTTTTTTATATATTGATCCAAATTTAAATTAAAACCTTTCAAAGATATTTACGTATCACAGTTTATACATTCCTATCTTCTTAGTATTGATCTTTTACACTCATTATAAGATTAAAATATCTAAATTTCTCTTTCAACACTCCTAATGGATAAATAGCGTGATCAATGATACTACAGAGATGATGATAAAAAAACGGGCCACTGTCTAATTAAGATAAATATACATCCTAACTGCCATAATAACTAGACAATTCATATGATCATACAGAAATACAACAGTGCCATATATATACTTTGTAGTTCTTGTTTTGTATTTCTGTAGTTACAGTTTTCTTTAAAATCACACAATATTTTTTTGGCAATTCAAAATCCTTAGGTTCATTATCACATAATAGTATTGATTTAGACTTTCTGTTCAGATTGAATCGAAATATTTGATTGTATTTCACAGGTGGTCGATTTGCTCAACTGATGGTCGTGGCTGGGTTGGCTACTATTCTTCAAAGTTTCTCAGTAGAGCCATGCTCCAAAACAACTCCTGAAATACAGTATGATCCGAGGAGTGTCATGCTCAAAAACAAAGGAAGCATTTGGTTAAAATTTAAGCCATTATAAATACATTATCCGAACGTAAAAAAATAACTTTAAACATATCCTACGCCTAAATTTACAGTATTACAAACTTGTTAAATGTATTTTTAATTTTAAGGCATAATATTTTATCTGAATGATTTCATATTTTGATAAGATAAATATCTATCTCTCAATTGTATAAATTATTTTAAGATATGTATCCATAAATCGATTATTTGACCTTAAATGACTTTACAATTATTTTATAGGAATAAAATAATAAATAGCATCACATTGGTCACCCATCACTCACCTGCCTGGGTCATCGTTACTTAACTAGTGTTATCACTTCAGATACGTTATCACAACTAGGCCACATCGCCATACCATCCATTATATCTGTCATTTAAAAACAAGCTGTTTATAATTTATTTGATTGACATCGAATCTTTTTCTCACGTAAATGTAAACACTTATATTTTTTTAGTACAGCATACATGCTGTACTAAAAAAACAACTGTACAACAATACATTGTTATTAATATTTTAGTCTATGATATAAAAAGTTTACTTATTGTTTTTGCAATAACTATAGATGTACCTAGCTAATGTTTATAAGAATTGTATTTAGATAATAAGTATGAAGATATTTAAATTTATAAAAACAACATAATTAATGTGTTCTTTTTTTCCCCTTAGACATGTAAATAAAGAAACGCGAGTATTGGATGTAATTAATGCATCAGTCATAGCTTTTTTGCATTTATTATATTAAAAACAACTTAACTTCTTTGAAATCTGTCTGGTTTTATACATAACCGAGCAGCAAAGTAACAACTGCCAAAATATACTTTTTTAACCGTTTTCAAATAGTTTCAATTTTGTGTTTTTAATGTACGTACATTACGTGATTTCTCCGATTATTGCCAACTGATTTTATGTTTTTTGTAACAGTGTCTCGCATGGTTGCTCTCATAGAAATTTTGTTAAGATCGGATCGGAAAAATTGGTATCTCGAGAGTCAAAAACACAATGTATATATTTTTATATATATTAATAAATTTTGATACGATCAAATCGATCAACATTGCATCGCAACAAGTTTTAAAATATCGTTAAAGATTCCTCGCAAGCAAAATCAAAACCTATATCTCTTAGTAGTTTTGTAAGACAAATAAAGGTAGCAAATAGGTATACATATTATACCAAGCGCATAACTTAAGGTAAAGTTTGCTATGAGATGTTTGCACTTCTTGCATGCTAACATTAGCACATGAGCATTTAACACAACGACTTACGTGAACATTTAATTATTTCTTTGTCATATCGTTATATACTAGTGATGTGCAATATTATAAAAACATTTATTCTTTGGACATAAATAAATTTATTTGCATTAACAGGTCAAAGATTACATTACATTATCTTTGTCTGTAACAGTGTACTAAACTTATGCCTCTGAACTAATTATTGTTATCATTCGACTATCTTTTAATAACGTTCAATCAATGAATGCGATATTTAAGATTGATAGATTAAAAATTATATTAAATTAATATAGAATATACATTAAAATAAAAGATTTTATTTAACAAAATAAAAGCTAAAATCTGTTACAAAAACATGTAACTGTTATATTTACCAAACATGAGTTTAGTTTGTTTAGTTCAAATTAAGAATAGTTTTTACAGATGTATATTGCGTTGCAAATAAACTGGGACACAAGGAAAATTTTGAAATTAAATATATTTATAAAAATATTGCTACTTGTCAATACATTCCACAGAATTAAACAATAGTTTTAAAAATTATTGTCTGTTTGTTTGATCGTATCACGTAAAATCTGGGCGGATGTTTTCGACGTTTGATATTAGGAACTTGATATGGCTATAGGTTATTGCACCGGTCGACATTTAGGATACTGCGCATATTGGCAAATTTTCAAATTTTGACGAGAAAACACAAAAAAAATGCGCTATTATTTTTACATTACAATAAAACTAATGGACGGATATTCATGAAGTTGGTGTGTAGCTGAAACTGTATTTTTTGTAAATTTGCTTCGGTAAAGCGAAGGGATTGCTTTGTTGATCAGACGAAGTTGTTGTCAAGTGTCAACATCTATTTAATATTATAACTTACATTACCTATGACTTACAGATTGCAGATAAAGGTGTTATATTTAACATCATGGTCATAACTTTAAAATGACTTACTATGTATTGTATATAAATGAAATAGACATGACTAAAAGATATTTTTTTCCTTATAGGTTTTAGAAGGTGAGGTGTTACAAGCGATGTACGAAGGAGATTTTATTGAAGATTGCTTGAATATATTCGTAGAGTTTTGCAATGATAAGGAATATGAACATAATATAGGTATGTACATAATTAACAATAACTTTATTTTAATAAAATGTTGGAAAATAATATAAGTTAATAATTTTCTAATAGTTTATTGTATTCACCTTGTCAGATTATTCAAGACATGATGTTTTCTATATATGTATAAAATATTGGTACACAGAATACTGTGTACCAATATAAGCTATAACTATAAGCAATAGCTTACAATACTTATCAAATGTCATATTACTGTCTGTACCATTTGAATATGTTTATCGGTTACAAGATGAGAAAATCAAAACAAAAACTATATCAATCATATAATATATAGTACACTGTCTGTGGAACAGTGACTCACTTTATATAAATAGAAGAGCTACTTGATAAACTTGAACGATTTCAAAGTTTCTGTATTCGTTTTATATACGTTAGGTACGCGCAAATTTGATCACATATCGGCAACAGTTAGAGATGTACATATTCTATCACTTCGTAATATTTTAAATAACTCTTCTTGCTCTCCTCTACCTGCAAGAGCGTTTTCATGTACCAGCATCGAAGAAAGACTATCTCGTTCCTTTGAAATCACTCGAAGCGCCTTTTCAATCTTATTCTCAGTCGATACGACTCTCTTGACACAACAGTCGTGGTCGTTATAGGTTATATAGTTACATAACAAAAACAACAAAATAATAAACTTAATTTTTCTCATTACAAATAACAAATACTTTCTTTTATACAAAGTTTCACTTTATTTTTTAATATATACATCAAATTTCTAAAAATCCTTTGTTAGCATGACTATATAACCCATATTTAAACTCTACCCCTCTACATTCAATAGGTATGTCTGTCCGTTGATATATAGACAGGACAAGCTTTATAATTGTAAATTATTATTAATCAATTAATTTCAGAGCCGAACATTCCACTATCAGTATTAGACCGCGGTTCAGAACTAGAGGTACGAGCGCAGAAGAGTGAGTTCCAGCTGTGTCCGACTTTATCGTACACACAGCCGCCGCCGACCTCCAGCCTCGTGGCAGCAGTCGCTGACGTCATCAACAATGTCACGTTATACAAGACAGCCCCCGTGCAAGCTTGGAACGAAAAAGGCTTATATCGGATTCTGTTTAGGTTAATATATTTAAGCTTCGGATTGTTTCTATGATATCTACTTACATTATCCTAGATAATGATGTAAACATTTTTAATTTCATCGTTCGAATTATCTTAACATAATTATTATCCATGTGAGAAAGCTTTTGACGATTGAGTGTTTACCCTTGCAAAGTAATTTGATTTCCCAGAAATTATAAAGAAATAATGCTTTGAAAGATATTTTTTTTTAATGCCAAACAATTTCTGATATCAAATATTTATTACTTATAATGGTATGTAGAAATGATAAAAAGATATTTTTGATCTTTTGGTCATTTAAAAGTTATTTATACAATATAATACATACTAAAAAAATAATTAATTATTCTAATATGAACTAGACAATTATTCCAATGCTTGGTACATTTTAATATAAGTTAACTTATTAACTATTAATGGTATTATTTATTTGTCAGGTGTATATCCCGCGCACACGTCCCCCACTGGTGGCTGGTGCAGTCCGCAGTGTGTCGCGCGCTAGTCGCGTCGTCGCCGCACCGGTGCGTGCGTGCGTCACTCGCCAACACTAAGGACTGTGTGTATCACTTATTACTCACACTCACCCCCCTTGAAACAGGTATTACCGTGTTACAGATTGTTACTTTGTTTTGTAATGGAAAATGTGGAAATTTATCTAATCTTAAATATGATATAACATTCGATTGATCACGTGTTGCACGTGGCTTGCGATGGATGTGTTTCAACGATGATGAATGCGAATAATAAGTGCTAAAACAAATCACTCGTGAAGCAATGTAATAATAACACTTTTATGTATTATATATGATTTCAGTGAGTGATTTAGAATGTTTATCTGCTCGCTCGCAAGCTATGCTCCTGCTTGCATCTCTACTCTCAGAGAGACCGACGTTTGATGCTGTATGCGAACTGAAGGACAAATCTATCCTTTTTAATTCACTATTACAAGGATTAGAAAGCAGTCACTATGGTAATCATTAATTTAGTATCTAGTGTGACTCCTAACGCTGAATTTTTTACTAAAATTAAAATTAACATTACAGAGTCGCGAGAAGCAGCGATGCACTGTCTCACACAACTAGCCCGTGCTATAGTGCTAGTTAAAAATAATAAAGGCAAGGATCAAAAACAAATGAAGTTCTTTGATGATTTAAAGTCACCGTATCAAGATGGCGGACACAGACAGTACGCGGGCGATATTGAAGATTGTCGGCCAGAATTCATGGTCGAAGAAATTTGCAAAGTTCTTATTAATATATTTCGGGGACACATGGATAACAAAAAATATTTGTCGGGTCAAGGTATATATTCCGTATATAAATAAATAAAATCTATGGAATATTGTTATTTTTCTTAATTGTAATGAAATCATTTTTTTTTCTTTATTTTTTTTTTTGATTAATTGGATTGTTAAAAATCTCAAAATAACATAAATTTAGAGATCAATGATATAACATTCAGATCCCGAGTGGAGCCTGTCGGTGTGTTGCCTGAGTACAGTCCTGTGCGCCAGTGCGGTCGCGCGCTCGTACTGCGTGCACAGACAACTGGCCCGTGACGTGACGCGCGCACTGCACGTCATAAGAGACCACCTCACACTGATGGGGAAGTCCATCGATGTTATAAGGAATGCGAATCATGTGGGTTTAAATCATTATACTTAAGCTGTTAGTAATTAGTATAAGTTTATGAAATACTGTGATAACGTTAATAATAATAATAATAAATATTCTTTATTGTACTCCAAAACACAGAAAATATAAAAAAATGATAAGAAAATAAAAAAAATAAATAAAAATAAAGTAAAAAAAAAACAAAAAAACTTGGTGACACAAAAAGCCGGCCTTATCGCTGGAAAGCGATTTTTGCCAGGCAACCTTAAGGTTAAGGATATGTTATGAAACAAATTAACAAAACTAATAATAAATAGATAAAAAAATAAAATAAATAAATAATAATCATAAAAATAAATAAACAAATATATATACTGTATACCAAGATCTACATAGAATAAAGAAAAAAAAATTAAGTAAATAATGATAAAAAAAGAAATAAATAAAAATTAGAGGAACTTCAAAGAGCTAGATAGTATGCAATGACAAGTGTTTTGAAAACAGTCAGGGTTGGAGCACGTCTGGCTTGTAAAGGAAGACTATTCCAAAGTTGAATAGCTCGGACAGTAAAGGAATTAGAGTAGAAAGAAGTGGAGTGCGCGGGCGTTTCTAGTAAAAGGTTGTTTCCAGAGCGAAGGTTGCGGTCGTGACACTCGCCTAGGAGCTTAAATCGATTTTTTAGATAGGGAGGAAGGGAAGGATTGAACAAAATACAGTATAAGAGATTTAAGATATGAGTATTCCTGCGAAGGCGAATCGGGAGCCACTTGAGTTTTTTACGAAATTCAGATATGTGGTCATATTTGCTTAGTCCAAATATAATAGTCCAAATATAATAATAGGATAGCTTGTACTAACGCAATTTTAGTGGAAATTGGAAGAAAATTACGCAATGTTCGTAAAGATCCTAAAGAAAAAAACATTTTTCGGCTCACTTCGCTTATCTGTGGTGTCCAAGAAAGATGACAATCTAAAATTATACCAAGATCTTTGACCTTTTCACAATACGGTATATGAATTCCATCAAAATACTAATATACTAATATAAATGTAAAATACTAATATCCTATTTTTCCCAATTAATACGCGCGTAAAGTTTAGGACTGCCGATTATAATTGCTTGCGTTTTACCTGGATTTACAGTCAATACAAAGGAATTGCTCCATTGAGATATCTGAGCGAGGTTTTTATTTATATAAATAATTGTTTTGGGTAAATCAGCTAAACTTGACTGCGCATAGATTTGAAGATCATCGGCGTAAAGGTGGTAGAGAGAAAAAATATGTTAAGTGATAGGGTTTATAAATATTGAAAATAAAAGAGGAGACAACACGCCACCTTGTGGTACGCCCGCTTTAATGTTAGACCAATTTGATAAGGAGTCACGAAGTAGTACGCGTTGGCGGCGACCATGTAAGTAATAATGAAACCATTCAAGTACTGCAGGAGATATGTTAATAGAATTCAGAACGGCAAGTAGAATGTCAAAAACCACCATGTTAAATGCATTGCTAAAATCCAGCAAAGTCATAACCGTCAGCTTTTGGCTTTCCATACCCTATCTTATATCATCAGTTATTTTTACCAAAGCAGTAGTCGTACTATGTAGATCGAAATGTGTGGAAGTTGGGTCATTGACTCATTTGCAGGGTTGATGTTACAATATATAAGTCAAACATTGTTAAATTTCATTTAAAAAGAGCAACTGTTGAGTTTCTAGCCAGCTCTTCTCAGCAGAACAGCATTCCGAGCTGGTGGTAGCTTACTCACAGACTGACTATACTGACCAATTTAATGTAATGGACGATTCAAAAGTGCGTGTAAATGCCTACTTGAATAAAGATTTTGAATTTGAATTACAGGAGCCAACCCTTTTAACATTAAACTGGATCCTCACACTAGCGAGCAGTCTGATGCTGGACTGTCCGCCTGCCAAGGACCGTATAGCGGACGATCTCGCCGCTTCCCTCACGCGACTGTGGCCCTGGTGCATGATGACGGAGCAGCTACGAGATAATGTAATGGGCATGCTGCTGATATTCACTAACGACTGCCCCAGAGGTATTTTAAAATAACTTTTATTTAAGCATATTGTTTTTATTTATCTAAGACCGAATAAGTTATACCCGAGTGTAAATTAAAAAATAAATATTTTCTATAGATAATATTTTTTTTGAGACAATATTCTTTAATGTGTAACCGTGACCAAGAAAGTATGTCCGGGATAGTTACGTGGATCTTCCCGGTGGCATAGATCATGTTGCAATTTTAAAAATTACTCACTAAAATGGTTACCTAATGTTTACCCCTGATAGCCTTAGTAGAAAGTCACGATGCCTTTGGCATTCCTCCGTAAATCTCGGCACCAAAGGCTCATCTGAAATTCAAATCACATTTAGTGCGGTAGATTCTACACACTCTGATATTATAATATTTAACAACAGAACCATACTTAAACTAGATATAACTTTAAATTGTAATATAAAGACATTTATTCATAGAAGCCCTGATTCAATGAAATAAAATCACTTAACAGTAGAAATGGCAAGTTAAATTGTATGTTGTAGTTATTGCCCCTAATGTTATATATGGGAGTCATCTGTTGTAATATACGCTTTCCTTGCAGCATGGTCCAGTATGTGCAGCTGTGTGTGCAGCCGCAGTCTATTGTGTGAGGTGTGTTCTCTGGCGGTGCGCGAGGCGGCGCGCCCGAGACCTGCGCGTGCGCTGCGCGTCGCACTGCGTGTCATGACGCACTGCGCCGCGCACCATCACTGCAGATCTGTGATACTCAAGGTAACATCCACTTTGATGTAACTCCTACATTCGGTATAATATTATGTAATTTAAATTCATTTCTAATTTTTCGTTTCGATCTAAAGATAAAAAATATTAAAATCAATTGCTACAGTATTTTTATTTTCAAATTTGTAATTTCTATGCTGTAACTATGATTGTTATATTCATCTTTGTAATAATTACAAACAATATGGGACAACTTAGAAATTATTTATTGTAACTCTACGTGAGAATTTTGCTAATGTACAAAAATATGCCAGCAAATTTGATATTATATGAACTGTTTTCAGAGCGACGTGTTGTCATGCGCAGCCAAGCTGCGCGGGCGCTGTCCGTGGTCGTCCTCGTCGTGGTGGTCGCTGTGCCGCGCGCTGTGCTCTTTCGCGGACGGCGCGAGCGCAGTGTTAAGCGCGGTGTGTGCGCCGGCGCTGCGCCCCGCGCCCGCTGCGTTGCTGCCTGCGCTGGCGCACGCGGCGCACCACTGCAGACTCACCTTCCTGCAGTCGCGTTAGTCGACGATTGTTAATTGTTTTAAGATTATTCTACATAGATACTTTTGTAGCTATTTACAATTTTAAGTATAGTGTAGAAAATTTCCTACCTGAGTCAACTTGACTGATTTATTTTTGTCGGTCTGTTTTCTCTTCTTAAAGTTAATTATATTGATTCTAGAGATAAAGCTAAGAATTTTTAAAGAATATAGCAAAATATAATTATTTCAGATGCGCTGAATATTCGGTAAGTAATAGGTATTCGGCATCTTTTTCGCTATTTGTATTCGGGTCGATTCGGTTTTGGTGCCGAATATATTCGGTCCGAGTATTTTAATTTTTTGGCTACACAACACGGCATAGAACTAGGATTGCCAACTTTTTTTTTGGCAAAAATAAAGTATAAAATTGTTTAATGGGGAAAGAAAAGTGCCTAATAGAAAAAAAAGTATTTTTAATATTTTTAAAATTATCTTCTCTAAAATCAAACCATTTTTTTCATTTAAATTAAGCTTTTATCTATAAAAAGTAATAAATTTGTGATAAGTTTAATTAAAATGTTTGAGTTATGAATTTTAAATTTTTTGTAATCTCTTTTTTGATTCATAACCAAAGTACTTATCAGTCATTTGTTGTTCTAATTATTTTTTTCAAATTATCCATAATATTATATTCCTCCATTATAGTCACATTATTTCCTTCCAGATGTTTTATTTTTTTATTGAATACATTAAACATGTGGCTTGTAAAGTGTAGATAAATTTCCACAACTTCTTTATCCTGTTGATCACTGTTTAGTTTTAATAATTCTTGTTTAATTATTGGACACTTGTCACCTAAACTTATAAAATAATAACATATTGGTTCCCAGTTAAGTTAGAGTGTCAATGGCTGGAAGCAAAGATAACCAATGGGTGCTAATATGACGTTTTATTGCGTGAAATTTGCCATCAACAATAGAAACAACTTTTTTAATTCATCTCTTCTACAAGCCTTTACTGAAAAATAACTATATTTTAAAAATAATATTTTCTGTCACAAATCAAATAGCCCATAGCATGTTTCACAGTATTATGGACAATATGTGCATGACAGTTGCCTTTTTTTACATTTGGTACTTCTTTTTTAATATTTGTGTATAATGAGTCATAAATCCCAAACTTAGCATTGCAATTGTCTGCACTAGGACTTGATTAAATGATAGGTTGTATGACTTCATACACTTCTTAATAGCTTCTAGGAAGCCATCAGCAGATTTGTGGTAATTTTTATAAAAATTTAATAGTTTACTTTGAATTCCCTTATTTACCGAAAAATATTGCACTACAAGAGGAAATAATTTAATGTTTTTTTTTATTTGATGCATCTGTCTGGAGGCAGAAATACACATCATCATTCAAATCATTTACAACACTTTCCACCAAATATGGACTTAAGACTTCTGTCACTATAGCTTCCGTTTTGGTTCTTGCTAATCATATTTATAAATATTTTCTTAGCTATTTTAGAATATATTATATAAATTTTTGGTTAATTAATTTAAACAATCCATGCTGTTATAAGACAGATTATGTTTCACAGTGTGAAAAGTCAATGCTGATTCCACTGCTGTAATATTTTCATCATCATTGGATTCTGAACACATTAATTTAGTAATTGATGTTTTCTGCATTTCAGCTTTTATCTTGTTTTTCGAGTTTTTTTATTTTGCCCTATCTGTAAAAAGAAATAACCATGTAAAGGCAAACATTTTCAAAATAATAGGATTCATATTCTACAATTGAATAATAATTACACAAATATTTAATAATATGATTGCAAAATTAATAGAAAAGTAACACAATTTTATAGATTAAATGAAAATATAAAATTTTCATTTTAATTGATATAATTAGGATTTAAAAAAATCATATAATTAGATTATAAAAAAGAGGTTGAATTGAAATGAATGCAAACTAAGTTTCAAATATGCAAGACAATTATTTTTCAATACCTGTCATGTATTTATTCACAAGGAAATACTTTAATGTGAATATCAAATTAAAAATTTTATGTAATTACTTTTTTTTTTTGTTATTATATTTACATACCTGTCCAATGCCAGCTGAACTGATTGTAAAATTGACACTGCAGGTAATACATCCTGTATTACTCTTGTTTTGAAGATCGCTTGTTATCCAGCTGAATTGTTTTTCCCACTCAGGTTAATACTTTTGCAAGATTTTAGTTATTTTAGGTTTTTTAGGAGACACTGGAGTATAAATCAGAATTACTTGTCATTTTTACTTTAAAACGGATAATTTAATTATAAACAAAAACTACGACAAAAAAATCAAGTTAACTGACAATTTTCAAAGATTTTCGTCAATAGTGACAACTGACATCTGTGATAAGGTGACTTGCCGTCTGTCATTGTAATATTAATTACGTTTAGTAATTATAAACCGTTTCCATAATCTGTTTTAACTTACATGTACCGTTAAATAGGTAATTACTTTTGCCATAAATGCCATAATGAGTGTTTTGTTTCATGAATCACAGTAAAGGCCGGAAATAAAGTATTTTCACATACTTTATTTGTATGCAAAAGTATAATTAACAAAATTAAAGTATAATACTTTATTATAAAGTATGGTTGGCAATTCTACATTGAACTAAAAAACAACACTAACATTTATTTCACATTATAAGTCAAAGAAATAATAATATACAGCAGATAAGATTCAAATCAACACTTGCTTCGAAACATATCAAGTCAATATTTATTTTGTTATTCCTATACTACAATTACAATAGACAACATTTATTTTGAAACTTATATCAGCATTTATTTTTAAACCTCAAGCTTTTAAACCACAAATCAACATATTTATTCATACAGCCAGCAGCCACACGTAACATACATGTTGGAACCTGTTTACGCCACAATATAATGAAATGGTAACCCGAATAATTCTGCCGAATATTCG
Organism: Napeogenes inachia; assembly: GCA_959347355.1. Taxonomy (NCBI): domain Eukaryota; kingdom Metazoa; phylum Arthropoda; class Insecta; order Lepidoptera; family Nymphalidae; genus Napeogenes; species Napeogenes inachia. The sequence continues at coordinate 14,805,857 of OY365791.1, read as the reverse complement.
GTTCGGTAAAGGTTAAACCGAATAGTATATTCCGTTATTCGATGAAACCACTATTTGGCGCATCTCTAATAATTATATTGTTAACAACACTAATTCAATACATATAGGTTAAATATGTACTTTTATGCCTAGACCGAAATTTACTATAATATAGGATAGATATATTCACTTAATCTTATTAATCTGTTTAAATTTTGAACGGCTGCGGATAGGTTAGACGATTCAAATACAAAACAATGGAGCTGGTATATCCTTGTTATTCAAATCTTCTTAATAAAATAACATTAACAAAATATATATTTTAAATAAGTGCCCCCTTAGATTATAATGAAAACTAGAATATAAAATAATTATTTACATTAGAGTCTCATATCAATTATATATTGTTATCCAGCGGATCTATTGGAGTTGTTATCGAGTTGTTTGCTGACGGGGGATACCGCGGAAGTAGTGTGCGCGTCTCGAGCAGTGTGGGCGTTAGCTGCTAACAATCACAGGGTAATATTTGATTGTCTATTAATTCATTAATAATTCCTTAATTTTCTATACTAGTATGAGAATTTAGATATGCGCTTTTAAGAAAAGTACTAAAATAAGTTTTTTAATAATAATAATTATTGTCACATCTGATTTATTTCACATATATATTTTGTCCTCTGCCTTGCCAAGGTTGCTTAAAAAATCACCTTTTGCACCTGTCTGTCTATAATTTACTTTTTTTTTAAGTTACTGTTACGTTCATTGTTGTTATTATTTTTATACTTTTTTCTTTGTTATTTGGAGTGCGATAAAGAATACTCTTTACCTATCTATTGATCTAATTAATGCTATAAGTATATGCTATAATTTATAATCTGTATCGATTTTTTTAGGCAAAGTTGGTCCTCCGAAGCGCAGGAATACAAACAGCAGTACAGACGACTTTACAGCGCTTGCAGAAGAGTAAAGATGTTCCAACACAACGAGCTCTGGAACTACTCACATACACCAACACAGTGCTGCAGGCTATATGACAAGAAACAATATTGTTATATTATTTATTATTATTCAATAAAGTTATCTACATTTCTCTGTATAAGATTAGACTTTCATTTAAACCATTTTATCATTAAGATTATAAATATTTTTTTTGAAAAAAAAATGTATATCTGTATATATAAAACTCTTCCGTTATTGAGTTACTGACTGATAGACAACGCACAGCCGAGGCTACTGAACGGAAGAAGTTGAAGTTTGCGGTGTGCTTTTGTTGAGGGTGTAGCTGAGCACCAATAAAGAGAGAAAAAAGGAGATAAATTAAAATTAACTTTTTAGTTCTTCAATGGATTGACTTTAAGCATTATATGTAGTTTCATATAGTGTAGCAAAGTTACTAACAGGATTTTAAGAAATTTACGGGCTTTCATCCCTCTTAAGACATCAAAAGTGGCTCCGACTTTGTATAACAACTTTCAGACGCTCGAGTATCAACTCCTCTCTAATCTCTTCAACATGTACATACAAGCATAATATAAATAATATCACCATATTAAATCTCTCGTGTGGTAGGCAGACACATTAAATACAAGCCCTATCGAGTTCATTAAAATCGCTATATAAAATAATTACATGTGAACTAATAGGTGAGAGGAAGACTAGTTTAACTATACTATACTATAATAGAACAATTTTTAACTACTATAAGTATGAACTAATCAAATCACGCCATGATTTGATTAGCTTAGAATTTTGTCCAATGATCAGACTGTTTAGATCAGAATCTAAAATCCAGTAAACAGTTTTTATAAATCCAGAATTCAGCCTGTACAAATCCGATGAAATCAACCATTATTTTTATAATTAGGATCAATTTATTGGCTACTAAATACTATAAAGTAATATTTAAAATGAGATGAATATATATATTTACTAAGCAAATTTATTAAGATCTCTTCTGAATTGTACAAAACAATTTGATCAACGTAATATCTAAAGACTGATTGATTTAATCCATATATTAACATAATATAAGGTACGTTTATGAAACATTTCTGTCAGCGAGTTAAAATACGTGGCTCATTTCAAATATTAAGATTATCGTAGGTTATGGTTGAAAATTAATAACGAATGATTAATGAACGAAGCCGGCGTTGCGCACGACTCCGACACCCTGCACATTTAGTTACATAAAATATTAATGAATTTTCTGTTTTGTTTGTATATAACTTGTCCGATTGTTTTATTCATAATTCTTATAATTATACATTTATTATAATCGTTCCACAACACCTACCTATAAAAAACATTACTCATTGTGTGTTCACTATAGGAACGTCGTGCGTCAACTGTGCAGCCAAGTAAATTTAACTTATGTATTGTAAATAAAGTCGGTAGCTGTAGTGTGAATAACATCGGTAATTGGCAGTGGACGGTGGAATACGAGAAATATAACTATAACTATGGCTTATCTAGGTTTACCGTCGATAAGGTAAACGTAGGCGTGTGCAGTCCATTCCACGTTACTCAAAGCGTTTTTTACGACAGTGAAGTTTGTATTTCTTATTATCGCTATAAAGCGTGATAATCCTCGCTCGTCCGGGCGCCGGGCTGCGTCAGTGAGATCGCGCCCCTGCCGCGGCACCCGCGCTCGGTCCTAGTGCGGTAGTAGTACACATTCGCATCGTTGATCAATAAGGAACAATGAATCCGCGAGACGGTCGCGGCGGTCTACCATCTGACAGTTGACCCGAATCGCAAGTGCCCTTGCGCCCTTCCGTCTCGCCGGTACAGTCTGTGTGTTTTGTGAATTAGAAAGATGTTATCGCCGCAATTCAACTTTCCACCGGAGAGTTACTCGGCGGTATACAATGCCGGTGGCGATGTAGCCAGTGCGAACGTGAGTAATGAGTATGTTTTTACCGGCGAGTGGCGAGTTGCGAGTTGCGAGTGGCGAGTGGCGAGTGGCGACGTTATCGGCGTGTGGTATGCGTATGCGCACCGCCAAGGCCACGACGGTGAATATGTCCACTAGTGCATTCAACTCTTTCAATAAATACGAAAATAACATTCGTAAAGCAAATAAATTTGTTTTGTAGTGACTTTAATCGTTCCTAATATTATCATATAAATTTCAACATAAAAAAGTCCATTCAATATTTCATAATTATTATTTTTTTCCTAATGAAACAACATTAACACTAATTATATAAGTTGGAAGTTTAGTTATTCGGAAGCTACATCTGCTTTGTTGTTTTGTTCCATCAAGGTTAATACCGAGATTGTTCACGACGGAGTGTAGGTTGCCTTATGTGTGTTTATGTTATCACACTGCTAGTCTAATAAGGCGACTCGATTTAAATATATATTTATGTATAGTCATTCAACTTCCTTCGAGATCGTATAAAATCGGGTTCAATCGGAAGAAAAAACAAATTTACTCGTGTATGCAATTAGGGAATAGATACCCACTGCTGGATATGTACATGCACTGGCAAGGAAGAAAGTCTTAAGCTTTTTAACTCCATCGACGCTCTAGTTGCTATTTTCCATTCTTAGCTTATAGTGTAGGTAGGTACCTACATTTTGACCAAGGAACCAAGGACTTTTTCTTATGGGAAAGGACCAAGACTAATTATAATTTCAGTTTTTGTCCTTTTTGGATTAATTTAAAAATTGAACGCTATACTATTTTGTTGTAGATAAACAAAGTATGTGAGACTGAATCGACAACAACTTCACCGGAGTCAAACGTAAACCACGCATCATCTTCACTTTTGAATTGTTTTGATTGTGCTGTGAGTATCTACCTATATCTTGTTTGATTTATTAGTATAATATAAATAAAAAGTTTATGATAATGTATAAAGTTTATATAATATAAAGTTTATGATAATGTATAGCTTTCTAGCAAATTTAAAAAAATATTTAAATACAATTCGCACCAAAATTGTATAATAAGTACTGAAAGTAACGGCTTCTTGGTGACATTTAGATATATTTGCTTTATGCCTCCCCTATTTCATAAAAACATTCCATGTCCATAAAACAACTTCCTTGTTTCAGTTCCGTAATAGTGTTAAAGTGCTACGAAAGGAGAAGAAGGCTAGAAAACCAAAGGTAAGTTGGTTGCTGTTTGGAAATTTTGGTTACTATTTTATCTATCCAAATCGGTCGAGCCGTTCTTAAGAGACGATCCTTCATAGGTCCAGCAATTGTTTTTTATATATTATAGACATATTTGATCATATACTTGTTGCTGCACGAAACCGACTAAAAGTCTTTACGTGTTTGAAGCATTAATTCAGAATTAATGCTCGTACCCAATGAAAATTGCATTATCCGCAATCCACATTATTCATAATATATTTGTAGACAATTTCAATAACATACTATATTTTTTAAAAGTCCATTTATAGCAATGGTTCTAAGGGTCTTAGTGTGATGTTATATAACTTAATGCCTTCCCCAATTAGTGAGCTATCAAATTAGAAAACAGATATTTTAAATACCTGTGTTGCCTTACATTCAAGGTGTTCAAATAGAAAATATAAATTGACTATTATTGTTATTGTACGTATGCATCTCAATGAGTTTGTCACGTTACTTTTTTTTTCTTTTTTCTCTTTTAAATAAAAATTAAATAAAGTTCGTCACAATTCCGATTCGATTCCCAACAGGAACAGACATGTAGGTATGTGTCGTTTATTAAATATATTTAAAAGTATTTATATGTATATTTCTATGTATTTGTATCGTCGTCTAAACCCCTTAACACAAGCAAATAATTCGCTTTCTTAGGGGTTAGAACAATGTGTGTAATTTGTCCTGTGATATTATTATTATTAATTTGGATTTCATTTCATATACCTTGTTTTTATATTCTAACGTGTGATTCTTGTTCAATTTAGTTGTTATTTATCGTGGAAATAATAATAAATATGTCAATAAACTGTCACCATAGCCAATGTCATCAAGTTGTCGAGTTTATTTAGTTTCGTATTATTATAATCATATAATAATAAAAAATGGTTACAATTTTTTTTCCGTAAAAAAAGCGAAGTTGTGAAAAGTATGATATCTGTTACGTACATACATACATCATGTGTGTATCGTATTGTTTTTCGACTAAAGCCCAAATAAGTTTTCGTGTTTTCCCACTTTAAATTATCATACTTATACGTTAACTCGGAAAATAACCTACAACTACACTAAACGTACTATTATTATCAGTCATTGATTTGTTATATATTAACACGATATACCTATGTGGTGTAGTATTTTTTATTCAGTTGTTAAATCCCTAAAGGTTTATATTAGGTTATGTTATTTCCTATTTACCTACTAGACAACGTAGTACCTATCTATTACAATTATTTATAAACATTATTGTTCTATAAAGAATAAAGAATAAAGGATGATATTCGATTTGCATCGATTTTTTATAAAAGAAATATAATATCTTTTTTAAATATAACAAGGAGAGTAAAGAACTCGGATGGAACTTAAGGGCTACGTTAAACATTATGACAGCGTTGAAATATTTAAATCTCGTAATGTATGCAATAAACAAAAGTATGTACATAATATGTCAAAGAAAGAGACATTAAAGCAGAAAAAATCTTTTTTTATGAATATAATCTGTCTTGCTTTTTTATATGTCTTATAGCGTATATCCATCTCTTTTTATTTAATTACCTCTACTCTAATTGTTATAATCATTGTAATGGCGATACAACTTAGTATAAAATATCTTAGACTTGTGCATATAAATATGATTACATAACTTTTTTATAACATTATTATTATTTTATTTAAATAACATTCTTTAATTTATTCCTTATTAAATATTCCATAAATATTCTGTACATTTATTCTGTTTAGATTTTTATTAAACATATTACAAATTGACGCCACATTTTTTTTTAATTCATTATAATGTACCCACAAATGTCAACCTGTTATTCAAGTTTCAAACAAGCAGATAACAGTCAGTCAAGTAAATTAAGTTAAACGTAACTTTTTCATAATTGTAAAAAAATATATATTAATAACGGCTTTACATAAGTGATTAATAATAGATATTAAAACCTACTTTAATTAGTTATTAAAGGGATATTAATTTTAGAAGATAGTTTTCACGATGGTAATAAAAACTAAATGCGTGGAAAATTGGCTGTGAAACATTGAATAGGTTCTGTAGTTCAACTGACTATGTCAGTTTCCAAGTCATCTTTGGTAAATCGATTGAGATTGACTATTAAGACTCGAGTGAGCGTTAAGACCTCGAAGGTAAACCTTACAGGTTTATTTATCTCAATTATGTATTTATTTTACTCTAACCCACCCACGAATTAAATATATACTCGTAAAAAAATCCTAATGTTCGTATACCTAAATAAAATATAAATTTATAGTATATTTTTAAATATAATAAGACATCTTACAAGTTACATCACATGATATCTTTTTTGAGGAATGGAGTTTGAGTAATCAATAATTTCAGTAAAAAAAAATTGAAAACTAACTTACTTGTTATATTACCAATATTTCATTCACCAAAATTTTTTTATCGCATAAAATTTAAGAGTCCAACTATTATTATACTAGAATAATGACGTAGATGCTGTATAATAAAACATTGTGACAGAATCAATGGAGTGTACGTAAGTTAAAAAAAAAATCTATAAAAAGTGTACAGTTCAAGGCCCTCATCCTTAAGATATTCCAAGATATTATGGAGGAATTATGCTTTTGATGGGAAATGTATGACTTTTTTTAAAATTAATTCAGAATAATGCTTGATCATACGCTTACGTCGACTGCCGGTGACTGACCCCCTGCGACCGGTGCGGCTAGTATCACGTTTCCTCGTCTGTATCTCCCGATATACTCCTTTCTTTTAAACTTACGTATGTAGGCACGTGATTTCATAATATATTTAAATCATAGAACAATATAAATTAATAAATTAATTAATATAATTTATAGATGTAAGTCCAGTATTATTTTTGCAACCAGTATTATATTTAGGTATTACATTTTGTAATAATTTTTAATTTTTGTTTTTTTTAAAGTACCTATTCTTCCATATTTTTCTAGATTAACTGTTTACATTTTTAAACAATAAAAATATTCAATTACTGTATTGAAGTTGAAAAAAATAATTAAAAAAAATATCGGTAGCAGAGTAGAGAATTGAAGTTTAATATAAAATTAAGGTAACTAATTAAAGGAAGATGATTATTTCTTATATGTAATGTGTCTTTCTTTTTACTTATTATGAGACTTGCGTATTTGCTGCAAATTTAAATAAGTTCAAATAAATTCAAGTGAAGCATAAAGTTCATGGTACTGAAAATGTATCTATTTTTTACTATTTAAATTATTATAGCATTATATGGTTTTTGTTATACATTTTAAATATTATGTGTTTCTGAAGGTTACATGTTTCTTTCATATCTACGGGTAAAATAAAAAAGTATTAATAAAGTGAAATATACAGTCAATAATAGATACAGATACTGTTTTTACATTTTCTAGATAACGGTTCTTTTAATAGTTTTTATGTGTTTTTAAAAGATATTTTTGAAGATTATTTGGTTGTATGTTGTAAGAAAAATTATTTTGTTATTTTAGAATAATATCAAAAAATATATATTTATAGATTTTTTTGCAAAAATATGTATTATAAGATTTTTTTTTGCAGAAAAAATTATTTTATTAGATTTTTTTACAGAAATTATTCAAACATTAAATAACTAATAACTTAATAATTTACTTAATCAGTGATGATTGGGTCTTGCAAGGTAAAATTTAAAAAAACAATTCAAAAAGAAAATTCAATAAATCTTATTACAATTGAAAATGAGTTAATGCTGATTTAAAAAGAAAACGAAATGTCCACAAACACATTAATAGTAAGTAGATGAGAGTCACGTGTATTCAGCTACTTTATTAGAAATTTCTGGTATCGTTGATTTGAATACCTATCACTTGTAAACACGTGTTTTGCGAATTAATTTTAATATTTCAAACTGCTTAACATCCGGAGGATCATCCAAATATACTTAGGTACTCTTTACTGTATTCTACAGATCATCTTTATTATAATATTACTCTTACTTACTCTGCGGTCAATTCTACAAATAATAATTTTCATGATTCATAATGATTAATTTTCCCTATTTTTAAATGTTAAGGAAAAAAATTACCTTTTTCTCAAAAGCGAAAGGGATAATTGCAGGATAATGTTTAATGATAAATAACTTAAATAACAGATGCGTACATACATTTTTAAAATGTATTAAAAACATTGTTCTGATTTTTTTGATTACAAACGAATACCTACCAAATTTCATGGTACTTAGGTACTAATGATTATGATGTACGAAATGTCTATTATATTCTTCGAAAATTAACATTAAAATGTTATTTAGGTACAATGTATACAATATTTTTATGTTGAGATTTTCCAACATGCTAGCAGTGCTATTTTATTTTAAATATTTCAAGTAGGGGAAAACATAATAATATTAGCATAACTCGAAATTTTACTTGTATTTTTCCACGAATCTTGTAATAAAATTTTAAATGCGGGGTTTTCACCCTTTTTGTGATTAATGTTTTTTCTGACAACCCTCGTTATGTAGCGATGGACGATATATGACACATTTGGACTTAAACAGTATTTTATTTTTAATAAATATTATAAGGTATCTCTAAACGTATATCTATAAATATCTATGCTTCAAAAAAAATATATATTTTTGGGTATATGAAATAATTTAAAGATTTCCTGAATAAAACGGGTAAGTAATTTGTAGAGTAACTTGACAGTTTTATATTCGCATTTCAAAACTATGACTAGAATAAAAAAAAAACAAGTATAGATTTGTATAAATTTATTGTTGTTACCGATGTTATATAAGGTTGTAAAAACGCCATTACATAATGTTTACGTAATTTTTGAATCTTACCATATTCTATAAAAACTCTATAAATCCGATAATATTTGGAATAATATTACAGTTCTCATTTTCTATTCAGTTACTAACTATACACATTTGCTGCATTACTAAATATAAGCATTAAAAGATAGGATTGTATTAATAACTTTAGGTATACTTAAAATTGGAAAGTGGTGTCAATCTACAAAATAATTGAAGACTCCTTTTAATTCTGCTATCGCTGAAACCAGATTTCACAGCAAATTGTTATTTTTCTTTAAATAATTAGCTTTTGGGTAGTCAGACGTTCTTGTGCTAAAACGACCTACTTTTTCTAATCGCGGACATTTATCAATTCACGATTCGCACCCAATCGAATAGCTATAAAATAATAATAATATTTTTATAGTTATTCGATTATTAATAATAATAATATTATAATTTTATTATTCTTATTATTATTATTATTTTATAGTTATTTGTTTAATATTAAATTAAGTATTATAGTTATTAATTATTATAGTTATTTGATTAATATTTAAGATGTATTAAGTAGGTACTGAATCCGGTTGGTATCGTAGTTACATTACATGCAAATGGAAAATGTCTAAAATCGAGACAACAGGAAATGTGAATAGCCTTTGCTGAAAACCATAAAATATACCATAAAAAGTCATCCATTGTCCGCGAGCGATAGTTTTATTGGAATCTTAACGTTTTTTTTCGGTTTAGGAAAATATATTTTAAAAATAAAAGGGTTCCAAAAAGTTTTGACCACATATGTAAGAATATCCTTATTTTTTTAAATTAATTGCAAGCAAAGTCATATGTATTTGGAATATTGTAAAATTATTTTGAAAAATATATTCTTGAATGAAATTGAAAACAAAATTTAAATAGTAATGTTAATTTTATAGACAAGAAAAAAAGGTAATATGTAAAATATAATAATGTAATCATTACATAATCGAATCATCATAACATTATAGATCTCGTAACAAAACAAAAATATATACGGAGAAGAAACGACCGTTTATATATATTTTTTAATTTATATAAATATAGAATGAAAAATAAACCGATACGGGCAGGGATTCGAACCTGCAACTACTGGGAAACCGTCCCGTCGCTCTACCAACTGAGCTGCCGAATCCCTGCCCGTATCGGTTTATTTTTCATTCTATATTTATATAAATTTAAATAAGCTTAACATGGCTGTACATGTTTATCTTTATTTATTTTCAGACCTTTTATAATATTATTTGTATCGTTTTGTTTCTAGTTAGTAGTGGTCTTAAAAACTTTTTTTTTAAATAAATATGTTGGAGATGTAAAATAAATCGATACGGGATTTGAATTCGCAACAACAGTGCAACCGTCCCATCACTCTGTCAATAGAACTACCGTATCGCCTTATATATTTTCTAACACCAAAATTTATATTATGATGAAGTAAAGGTACATATTTTTTTTAAGTTTATTATTTATCTTTTCATTTATATATTTTTTCTTTGTTCATTTTGCTTTTATAAGTTTTGATGTACACATTTATTAATAAAACAAATCCTACATTTTTAATTAATGATGGACATTAAAGATCATATCAGCCAAAGATTTTAATAGTACTTAGTAAAAAAATAATAAACGAATAATTTGGTAAAATTACATAAAGGCCTCGTCTGTTTTAAATGTAAATTGAGGAAGATAAAAGATAAACGAATACCTGTGTAATTAATTTAATAAAAATCATTTAAATATTAAATATAAATCTGTTATATTAAATAGATACTTGGCTACTTTTACTAGTTTAGTTATAAATGTTTGAATTGAGATTTTAAGCGATGTTTTCTAATTTCATTGTTTAAAATAAATAATCTCAAAGTATAAAAATATTTAATAAAGGTCAAATTTTCTCTTTGTAATCTACGTTCTGTCACAATTCAATTCAATTATTTAGTGTCTATATATCTTTATGTCAGGAAATATAGCGTTATAAATAATACACAAGTAAATGATTGCGTCTGTTATTTAAATATTGATTAGTCCAAGGAGTTAAATAATGTATAACCTTCTAGATATAATAACCTAGTCAGAGCGTACTAGACAACTACTCTAAGCAAGGAAGCAATGTTCGTACATGTATATAGGGTATTTTGGTTCAGATAAGCAAGCAAGCCGGTGCTGCAGAGGTCAGTATTGACGTCAATGGGTCACGTGATCCCACACTGATATATATTTAAAGGCGTGGGCGCCGCTTGTCCATGCTATACGATGCGCGCGCGCAACTCTCGCAGCATGTTGCAAATTATTTAATTCAACTTCTATTCTAAAATTATTTAGGAATTAAAGTTTAAACTTCTTAATCTTATATGCTTTTTTTGGAAATTAAGAAGTTTAAATATTCTTATTGTCGAAAAAATAAGTTCGACAAAAATTATAAAGTTCTATATAAGTTAATATTGTTATTAACATTTTATACATTTTATTGTTAGCATTGTATATTAGAGTAACCTGCTTTTATGTCAACGAACTTATATATGTCCAAACCTGTCATTTGAATTTCGACGCAATAATTTCGACACTAACTACTTTAGAACAAAATGTCAAGGATAACTGCTATCTTCCTCTAAAATGAAGCCTTAAAACAAATTACAGATCTTTTGGTCGCAATATAAATATAAATGATATAACAATTATGTAGTTAAAACAATAATAAATACTCTTTGCCTATAAAAATAATCAATGCAATGATTCAAATCGTCTTAGACGTATTTTAGAAAATTCTACGACAGGAGTTACGAATATACATTACTAATTATGAGTTTTTACACTTTGACAATTGAATGTAATTCAAACATCTAACATTTTTGAATTTTCAAACAGTTTATCTTTTGTTAAAGAAATTTATTGTATAAATTTACAACACTTAATTTTGTAGAAGGTTTTTTTATTTATTTTTTAATTCTATATTAATTTAACGATTTTTTAATCTCTTTGATATCATTCCAAATCCACAGTAACTTAATAACAATATTCTCGTAGTCTTATACATTAAAGTTACAGTATAATTTAATATTATTAATTTTAAATATAAAACAAAAACAAAACAAAACTATGTTATGGAATCATTTGTATCCATTAGGGCATTTATAATTAAATTAAACGATGTTTTGCGACCAAAGTGGCCGGTGTTGCAAGAATAAAGTAGAATTTATTAAACTCTTATTAATCAATTTTACTTATTTTTATATTAAAATAAATATACGTATTTATTTATTTTCATCCTATAAACTTCTACCATATATTTATATTACTATCAATAGTGTTACTCAGCTACACTTACGAAGACGCCGTCCAAGCTAAGACCTTTAACAGATTGGTTATTAAAAAGAAAAAGACATAAAACCAATCATGAAATTATATTATAATAAAATATATATTTACCTAAATAATACATCTGGCATTTAATAATTATGACCGATGTACATACTTGTACTAGATTTACATATAATAGAAAAAACTGTGACGTTTCTACGTACCTGTATAGGTAAATAGGTCAGGCATATACCTGACCTATTTACTTAGTGCTTATATTATTTTTAACATATAACTATAATTATTTTGAAGTAATAATTGGAACAAAAAATATCTTATGTATAGCTTAAACATCAAAATGCTTAACAACTGAGTTTTTACTCGTAGTGACTCTTTATAATATTTATTTAATTTTTAGTCTTTAGTTTTTTACTATTTACTTTTTATGTTATATTTTACTTAATAGCATTAAATTAAAGTAACACAGTTTGTTTAATGTTGTAAAGTGTTTGAACATTGTTATACATTTAATATGTTATATTAAGTCCCAAGAATTAATAAATTTGAAAATTAAAAAATGTTCTGATTGGTTATTTTATAGACGAGTTTAATTTATTGTTAAAAACTTTTCACTTTTAAATTGTGGGTTAGTGTTTTAATTATTTTTGACATAAATTACAATAAATATGTAATAATAATTCGTGAACAGAAAAATGCTTAATTATCCACTCGTTTCACTTTATACTTAGTTTTTTTTACTATTTATTTTTATGTTGTTAAAAGCTTTTAAAGCTTTTAATCTTAAATCAACAAGTTAGCTGTGAGGTACAGCTGTGTGGTATGACAGTACAACTTCCCTTTGTCTTCTATCAATATTAAGTTTTGGTCAAGATTTAAGATAATTCATTCATTCACTTCGGTGCTGGGTGCTGCTAACTGGGTACTTATCTACCTAGCTACTCAATCTTGCTTAGATCAACTAGCTCGTCTTTATTGAATCTTGATAAATCAAAACAAACCTAGATTATTATATTTTTTAAGTCTCCAAACTCCGAGGACCAAGATCCAAAAAAAAATTACAACCAGTCCACCTGGAATTATAGTGACCTATCGAAATGATTTTTCAGGTAAATATATAAATACAAAAATATATATTAATCTATACATACCTATCTAGTATATACCGACAAATTGCAGGCCAGTTTATTTTAAATGTAACCGAAGAAAATAATTTAAGTCTTTACTACATACATAACCGAATATAAGTTCTAAGCAAACTCATATTGCTTCTGACTAACATGACTCTAAGATGATTATAAAATCAATTGTCTAATAAATACTGCATTTAACGTTTTGTTTACAACGCAGGGAGTACATTTGTAAAACATAAAAAATATTTCTTTTTTATTACTATTGTTTTACGATGTACTCTAATACTCATCACCGTTAATACCAGCTCGTATATTGACGACTTAAGTTCTGAATCATACCTGCGTAATTGCATATATTAAGGAATTGTTATTAAGAAGCGTTCTGATTCATATCTTCTTAATTACATATATTAAATAAAGAAGCGGGTCACCGTTGATCTGATTGACTCATTATGTGATTAGGCGACTGCTTCCTGAGGACAGTCACGTAGGCTTTTAGGCGTAGAAGAGGCTAGTGGATAATGCTTGAAGGTTTTATGCATTCGAATGCATCGCCTTAAAAATAATAATTTATATGTATAAACTTTAATTCTTTACTTATAGGACCATCACTTGTGCCTTTTAATTTTCTTTTATCTAATCCTTAAGTATACAAGTTCTAACTGTAACTTTATGCGAGATAAGTAAAATTTCTGTAGCCCTGCTTTTAGATAGACTGACTGACTGACTTTTTTAAGTTTCGATATGAAAGAGTTTAATATGTTTTGTGGAAAATTTATATTAGATTTATTATTAATTTATACATTTATTTAATATTAGTTTTTCTATCAGAATTTACATGCACATTAGGCAATTCGTAAGAAAAATAACATTTAAAAGCGATATAAATGCCTATATTCGTAGATAGCTAATGTACAAAAACGTCAGTAGTTAATTGCCTTAACACTTAATGTTGCGGTTTTGATAAACCTAATAATTGATTGATTAGATCGTAATATAGGGACAGGGTAATTAATGACTGGCGTTCCCATTAGAACGAAAATCTATAATATACTAGAATCAATTTGTATACAGCGTAAGTGATCGTTTCTAGAGACAGAATATTTAGTTGGGGGATCTTTGATCCCAATTTTAATTGTTTTTTAATGTTCCGAATAAATTTGTGTAAAGGTTTTTCCTTTTTTTTTATATATTAACATATGACGTAAATGTATACGTAACGCCAAGTACACATATAATGCTTTGATCTAGTTTTTAATAATGAGCACCAAAACAATACATTTTCTATATATATACTTTGTCTGTCTGTCTTTGTACACGAATGTCTATGGAGTCTTGAGGATTGATCAATTCAACTTATCAATGTGAGGGTAAATAATTACCATGATATAAATCATATACGGTTAATTGCATGTATTGACAAAATTCATGATAGCTTTGTTTTCAAAGGTTCGAATACTTTTCTTGAAAATAATTTGTTCTTAATTTTTGTTAGAAAAATAAAATGGTGACGAAAAAGTCATATTTTGTTAAAACCTCAAGTATCAAGAAAATAAGACGATATGTTCGTGTATGGCTGCTATTACACAACTTATTAGGTAATAAACAGAGTTGAGTTATTCTAAATTGATGCGCAACAAAATATTATAAGAGAATGTTTTATTGAATATTCTAATTTAGTTTAGAATTTTACAGAACTTAAGTACATTATCCGATAAATAGAAAAGAACAGTGTATATACGTCTTTAGATACCTACTATTTAGACGCGTGGCTTAGCACGAGTACTCAGCTGATAACTCCGTTTTATATAAATGCGACATTAAATACAACGTGGATTTATTGGCCCTAATCAATATACTTCTGCATACTAATATAATAATGATAAACTATTTATAAATTGATAATATAAACATAGAGATCTTTAACCCCAAGACCGAATTGTGTCTTCGTCCTTTCAAATGTAGTCCCAGAGAGTCTCTAACCTGATGACGATAAATTATACGAGAATAATAAAAAGGCTCCGTCTCAGGTCTGAGGGAGATTATTTATTATAAATGAAACACTATAAATGTTGATGTCGCATTGTTTCACTGTTGCTAGTGTAGGGTAAAGGGCAATGCTCAGTCCCTCGGCCTGAAGCAAGAATGCAGACACTCGGGGTAAACGCACGTTCCGTATTTGAATTATTCAGAAGATACATCATTGACCCCTGATATCTGACTTCGTTTACTTCGATCGATGATTCCCGGTAAAGTAAATACTTTTGCAAATCGGAAGAACAATTGGGAATTACACGCGTAAAATAACAACCGCTTCTAAGAATATAGAAGGATAACTGATAACGTCATAATGCTTTAGGAAATTCAGTTATTCAGAATAATACCATATTTTAAACAGTTTACTTTTAAACAGTATTACTTTTAATGTTCTTGTGTAGGTTATGTTTTTTTTTTATTTTTACTATTTCTTCAGCTACGTCATTTGTTCTATTATTTCCCCGAGTAGCATAAATTGTATTTGTCCATAAAGTATACATATTACTAGGATATGAATTGTTACAAAATATACGATTTCGTAGTAAATCTATGTATCTTAAATGCATAATAAATTATAATAAATTAATAATAAAAATCAAAGTTGAAATATAAAATGCTGTTATATGAATAATTTGTAAGCAATTTCCTACTAGCACAAGAACCAGTGTGTATATATATAAATATTAAATATATGAAACACAGATAATACAATATACCTTACAAAGCCACTATAATCACTATTACAAACATGTTACGTCACTAATCAGTAAATAGGTAGGGTAGTAATTCTATTAATATAGTTTGTGATCCAGGAATCTACATCAAGTACAAGAGCGGCTATTGGTTGCTTTTAAAAATACTCTCCTTTTCTACTTTGCAATAAAAACATGTTAATTGAAAAGATTGTGGGAAAACTAAATTTTTCTCATATGTAGGTATTTCATCTAAAGGTTATTTTCGTTTTTTTTTTATAATACCTGTGTTATCTTAATAACGTTTTATAAGTGTGGAGATCGTTTTCACACCTTTTTTTTATTTAAGTCTGTTCTAGTATTGTCTTACTGTTTTATTAAACTGAAGCCTAGTTGCAAGTACTAAAAATATTTTACATATTACTGACACTTGTCTATTTTTAAATATGTACTAAATGAAACCCTCAACTATTATTACCTCTCGAATCATAGACGTATAAATTAACAGACAAGGACAAAAGTATAAATTCTCGCAATATTATAAAATCTCTCGTCAGAATCCGATTATGTATTTAATTTTAAATATTGATATCAATAAATAGTTTCTCTCGCTTTTCTGTCTCGTCAAGGTTTTATTTTCTGAAATTAATATAACTGTGCGCTTAATTCCTAAAATTTTCTGCTGGATTTCTATATTTGGTAGAATTTCACGCTTTTTATCAGTAAAACTAAGATTTCAATCGGTTTAGTTGTTTTAAGTGGTGCATAAACATGCAAACAGACGGACAAGATTTGAAGAAATCTATACACATATTTGTATCCTTTTTCGAAAGTATTCTTATGTTTTGTTTATTTCAATGTTTTTTTATAAGATTAGAAATAGTATGTATATATATTAGGAATTACTGACAGACATCTAATACGAAAAGTCCTGATAGTTCACTGAGGCATAAAAACACAGCCAGCTGAGATATAAAGTTTTATGTTTCTAAAAAAGTTAGTGAGTAGATAATTTCCAACGCTACCAAAATAAAAAAAACATGACTGCTACGTTGAGCTATTAATTTTACGATTTGAGACGAAGTTGATGATACACTAATAAAATAAAATAATACTTATTCTAAATGAATATTTAACTCTCAGTATCTGAGATTTCTCATTCGATTAATTGAGATGTTAATGATACTACACATCCGATAGCTATTTTAGCACTACAGTACTGTATGTGTTTGTGTACTTCAGTATTGTGTTTGCGTGTGTGTGTAGTACACTACTGTTTTTAGATGGATCTCTAAGTGATTGAGGTTAAACGTGGGTTAAATCGTAATTGGGTGTGACAAGCAATCAGTTCAAATATAAATGATCTGCGTCCGTCGCACGGTGTCAGCGCGTGCTCGGTAGGCGTACCGTACCTTCGCGTTATGAAGGAAAATGTCTCATTTAAAATTATTTATAGAACGCCATGACACAAAACATTTATTGCCTAAAATGAAATCCATTTTGCTTAAAACATTACATAATTACGATAATTTAAATGATTTTGATGAGATTCTAGAACTCCGTGTCTCAATATGATTGTTATAATTTATAATCTTTAACATAGGATTAGACATACAATGTTGTGTTAAAAGGATGATTTGCACGTGGGTAGTCAGTAGTCTAGTCGCGTCTGTGGGCGTCGCGGGCGGGCTATCAATCAGTAACAATAAGAACGCGTAAACCATGCGCCTGCGCCGCCTGCGCTCACAATAACATCTATTGTACCCACTTAGGATGGTCATCCAGTGAACTAGGAAATAGTAAACAATGCAATATTCCTTTGATTTCTTACTTGATTATTTGCTATATTTAATTTTTTTTGTCTTCCAAAGTATTTATTTATTTAGTATTTTCTAAAACTTTCACGAGTTTCCTTGAAAGAAAACTATTTTTACGAATTTAACTCGCGTATAATAAATTAAATTTTATCTTTACATTTTAAATTTAACCCGACGTCAGACACATTTGAACAGGATTGCTGCAAAGCGTTCGAAATGTCGGGTTAATTTTAAATGTAAATTTAAAATTTAATTAATAATACGCGAGTTAAATCCGTAAAAATAGTTTTATTTCAATTCATCTATTTTATTTAAATCTTGCACCAATCTTTACAAAATTGTACAAAAAGCAAGCTTAAACCTAGGTATACATTTTCTAGCTTTCGCGATTCTCTTCCAACTAACCTTAGGATCTACAGAAGAGAACTTAAGTATTCGTGCAAAAAGCAAAACATATTTATTTTACATATCTATGATAACAAAGAAACATTAATACATAAAGGTAAATCTGTGAAAATGCTTTAAGATATCCTCTATTATTATAGGAAAAATAAACATAAATATATACAAAAGGGATTGTAAAATGATGTTCTTAGCGTTACGATTTTAATGTAATTATAATGAAAAGGATTGCTCTGTATAAAATAAGTAAACATTTATAGGACCTAATCGTCATATTTTAACAAATAAATAATAATATCCCTTGTATTTGAACATATTACATACACACGCATACATTAACTTTATATCGATATTGATTATTATGTTTAATTATTATCGTAATTCTTGCTTAGGTTCTTTCCGTGATAAAATTGGAGTGTCACAGAAATGATATCAATTCATGTCGGAATTAATGTCATAAGCAAAAATAAAAACACATACCCTTTTCCATTTTTCTATATTTTTTTGTTTTTTTTATTTTTTTTTATTTTTTATTTTATACGTAAAGGATATCAAGAAAGGCCGATGCCATATTATTATTTAAAATACAAGCTAAAAATCCTCACGTTAAGTATACATTAACATAATGGGATAAAATCGATATAAAATTATAATGTCGTATTTGGATTCTTTGGGCGGTTATAAATATCTCATTTAAAATTAGTATTAAGAAAAAGATTTTTCATTCAAAAGGTACAACTTGGATTGCAAATATAAAATTAAAATTGAAATTCTTGAATCTGACGTATTTCAGTTTAGGTAATGTACGCTAATTCATTTTAACATAAAACATTAATGGGAATTCATATTTATTTATAATGTTTTTTTATTTATGGTTTTTCGTCTGGCACTTTGTTTTTAAAATTTATAATATTTTTTTTCTATGTACTTAAAATTAGTAATGATGTAGCTTCTGTATATAACATCTCGACCTACTTTTTATTGAAAATGTATTGATTGGACTTCATCGTTCGTGTAATATTGAATATGGAAGAAGCATGTATAAGTTTGATTAAATTTAGATACATACATACATGCATACTGAATATTTGATATAAGATTCGACGAACTTAAAACACGTTGTTGATAATAATAAATATTATTAAGTTAGCTAAATATCTTACGATAAAAATATCAGTATAGTATATATATAACAACGTGACAAATTACAAACCTTAACCCAAAAAGTGCTATGTATCTGACATTTTAAGGCGTCATCGCGAGGGATTGGGAGGTCATCCGCCTCAGTAATCTACATTTGATTATCACAGTGATTGTCCGCGTTTAGCTGCTTAATATTAAAGAGCGGATTGCTGCATATTCAGCGCGACCTCGGCGATGGAACGGTCAAGCGTTGCCGTCGACCGCCAGCTCACAGTCACCATCATCCAACTCTTGGAAGTAGAAGATTATTCCAAGAAAATTTTATTATACTTACGTATATTGAGTTTTCATATAAAAAATGCTGATATAAACTTTTTGTAGCAGATTTTTTTACGCATTCTAATTACGCTAGTGCCATGACTCTCTGAAGATCACGTTGGGTTCATTGATCCAGGGAGAAAATACTATAAGCGACGCCTATGAATTATTCTACCCCATACATAATAATAAATATTAAAGTGACCACACAGGAATTCTCAGTACAGAGAAAATGGTACATGAAAAAACCTCAGTCCATAATAAAGTGCACTCGAATTCGAATAATTTCTTTAAACTTGACCTTTAATAGAAGGTGAAGCTGAAGGTAAATTTGATGATAAAAAAACTCCTACTTAACATTTAAACGTTAATTTAAGTTTACTTATCGCTTAAAAAACTACTTAGTATATAATTTCATTATTATATAATTACAGCATGTTTTTGTGTTTTTACTGAAATATATAACTATCGTATCTGTCTGTCTGGTGATACGTGTGTCTTAGAGATGTATTTACATAATCTTTTTGTGATGCATAAAATTGATAAAGCCATATCGTAATAATAGGAAATAACAACTTTACATGTTGAAAAATAACGATTTTATGTATAATGTTTTAAATAGTAAGGTAAAGTTATTTTTATAATAATAATAATATTTTAGGTAATAATAATAATATTTTTGTCAATCTTATAATATTCATAAGTTATTTAAAATATCTTTATTTAAGTAGGCTTTTAAACGCACTTTTGAATGGTCAACCATTACATTAAAATGGTATACTCAATTTGTAAGTAAACTACCTCGGAATGTTGCTCTGCTAAGAACAGCTGACCAGAAACTCAACAGTTGCTCTTTTTAAATGAAATTCAACAATGTTTGACTTGTACATTATAACATCAACCCTGCGGATGAGTCAATGACCCAAGTTCCACACATTACGATCAACCAAAACTCTTGAATATAAATCTAAGACTGATTAGGACTGATTAAGAATGTAAATGTAAGACTGTTTTAATAATATACTTTTAATTTTTGAATGAAAATTAGGCAAAGGAGGATCTAAGATATATATGCGTACACTCAAGCCCATGAAGGATTTGTAAACTTTTTGAAGTAGTATTTAGCGATAAAAAGTTTATTTTTATTTCTTGTATTTATTGTAAGTTTGTCACTGTTTTTATACAAATTTTATTACATTTTGGAGTATATATAATATGTTATTAAAAATTTATTGAGTTGTCAATAAAATTATAGGAAGCCGGCAAACTCCCCACCCACCTACTGTTATTAAGTAAATACAATTTATTAAATTTATATTTTGTACCAATTTACTCGTTTTTTATTCTATTATTAAATATTAATTAAGAATTAAATATTTTTTAAAGCTGTTCAATTGTCAATACAAAACAGGTAGGTAATAAAACTTAATCGTACGCTGTAGAAGTGGGGGCGAAAGATATGACAGCGTAATGTCTCTACCATACTCTCTCTATCTCTACTTAAAAATGTTGGCATTGAAGTGGCATCAATATGTCCATATTATATTTAGTTAGTATGAGCTTATACAATGAGGTGAGTCTGAATACGCACTTTGAAGGAACGTACCTACATATACAAGTCCCAGGAAATGTTTTATAATACTCTCCCTGTAAAGCGTTGGATACTACACATGTGAACCCACAGATTGCTAATAGTTTAGTTTATATACATGTTCCGTAAGATAAACTTACGGACATGATAATTTGGACGACCAATAAATAATCAAAACATGTCCAAAAAATTTGACTAATGCCAAGAAAATTCAGCTCTTTTAATCTTATTTCTTTTTGCTGAATACATAAATGAGAAGATAAATATTCTGTAGAGAATTTTGTCTGTAAATATAAAAACTGTAAAGAGAATTACGAACTTGCTACTATACCAAAATTTAAAGGTAGTGTTATTATAATACTACATTTGATTTCTAATACAATACGAAATGATACAGACTTATAATGTCTTTTTAATTACCTGTCAATTAATGATCTTCAGACTTGATAAATGGTACTTTAAATATATAAATAATTACAGAACTGATATGAAACGAAACTAATATATACATTTTCTAACCCTTTAAATACTTAGCCATGGTCATACACTAAGACAAAAAGTATTGTAGTCTTACTACTACTACTACTCTTACTACTACTTACTACTACTCTTCTTTAAATAATCGAAGTAGTCTTTTTTGGAAGTTATTTGGTAACAGAGAGTGATGCAATTTGGATGATCTCTTGGTGTGGTGGTTAGTAACCCGGACTGCTAAACCAAAGGTTGTGGGTTTAATTCTGTACCGTTTGATATATATTTAATTCTTAACCGGACAATACTTTGTATGATCCACAATCTGTTGCTCTGGGTCTGGGTGTACTTTGTGTCATTTACATATTCGTGAATCCGCGCAACACAGGTCTATCATAGTCTACAGAATATGCGGGCGTTATTTATAAAAAAAATATATATAAAATTGTGTTATCAACTTAGATACGTATTTGACTATTGTTACCATTAAAAATATTTTCTTAAAATAGCTGAGACGAAACGATGCAAGTATAGATATTGCGATTTTGTATGAACCATAAACAGTAAGTAATACAAAAAATAAATACGAAATATAATATTACGACAGGTTGTTATCCTATACAAGGTATTATATCATTGACGTAATAATCTGTCATGGCTGTAATTCTAGATTATTTACGTTCTTATTGCAATTTGATCTCTTGAGTTATGACACTTACAATTAAACGTAAATAAATGTCCTCACGAGAACAAAGTGTTAATTGCTTCTTATTCATCTTCTTATTGAATATTAATATAACATTTTTTTTACATCATTGTTAACTCCTGAGAAATCTAATCATCATTCTCAATCGAATCATTGTTCATCATTGTTCTTTTTTTTTTCTTACATAATTTTTTCGTTTTTTAAAGAACCTGTTTTTTCAAGTAACTCTAATCTACATTTCAATTATCTGATAATAAATAATGTATTATTTTATAAATTCTACAATATTCTTCAATAACCAAGAAAACTTTAAAGTATTAAAAAAATGATTATGTATTACTAATGTAAATTTTCTATATTGATTTCTTACGAAAATAATCTGTAGAAATTGTGTTATTTAAATATTTCTATCATTCGCTAGTTATTACAAAGCTTTGGAAAATAAATTCTTAAGAACCCAGTTCCTACAATGATACATCTCTTGCATACTAATTACTTATTAACGTTGGTATTGTAATGCCCACCCATGCAGCCGTGAGCCATGGACCCTAAAAGTATATACTGGATATTATACATTGTTAAACATGTTTGGATTTCTTATTGGTCTTTCTTTTTTTAAACACACAATCTTTCTCTCTCACTCTTGCGTCAAATAATAAGTAACGGCTGAGTCAAGATTTCACAAACACATAAACGAACACAGTACACCCAAACTCGGGACAACAATCTGTGGATTACAAAGAATTGTCTGGTGTTGGGATCAAACATACAATCTTTGGTACAACAGACAGTATCTATTAGACCACCAGTCCGTCCATCCGTCCACTGTATTCATATCATAGAGTCCGATTGACCAAATAACGTTAGAAAAATTTGTTTCATCAGTTTAACTTAATTGTACAGAATTAATTAAATTTTATATATTTTTTTTAAACTTTGTATCAGTAACATTTGCAGAATTTTTACTTTTCGTGGTCCTTTTATTTCTTTTTATTAAAAAAAATAGACAATAAAGTTATTATATCGATATAACATTTTATGCTCCACATCATTATGACAATTTTATTGGTACATTAGTCGTTTAGTTGTTTTTTTGGAATATTTTACCCAATGTGTAAAAACATCAAATTTACCTACAGTATACTCTACTAATGTTGATATAACAATTCAAAATATTAGTATGAGGATATTGTATTAAAACCGGAGTGAGATTAGACAATCTTTGTTCCAATATTTGTTCAGAATAACAAAGCAATGTACTTTTTCATAAATTTACCTTTATTATTTACTGGTAATATTCCATAGGTTTTTGGAATTGTTTATTTGTTTGAAATTTATTTGATTATTAGAAAGTTGATAATACGAACATTGTTAGTTAAAAAAATAAAGGCTTAGACAAAACAAATGCAAAAGTATTCATCATCATTAGCCTATCGCTTTGCTGAATCATAACCAAATTTCTTTATCATCATTGGTTATCATCCATCAAAAGTAATTGCATGTAACATTCTTAATCATACTTTTTAAAGAGTTAATTTCACTGTCTGTGTGATAACTACATAGTTTCACAGCACGAAGATAGAAGTCGTTTAAAAGTAATGCGAAGAATTTTGTGATTTGCGTCATCGGTCGTTTAAATTAATTGCTTTTGATAAAAGGTTCTAAACCAAATAAGGAGTTGGGTACATGATTGGAATCTCAAGGACTTTTTGAATTTTCATTTATACCTTATCAGAAATTCTATATTTATTATATTATTAAACCACCACTGTTCGATTGTACACCTTTCATCGTGAGTTATCTTAAAAATATGAAATAATAAATTGGTTAACATGATGGTAGCAAGACTTACTTGGTGGCACCACCCTACTTGCTGGTACTATTATTATATATCAGGTGAGAGTTATGTTCGTTTCTATTTCTGTATTAAAATTAATATTTTGAATACTGAACGGGTTCAGTTTAATTTTGCATATCTAGTACAGTTCTTGTTTACTTTGACGCAGTAAACTAAAGATAGATAGGTACTTTAAATAAAGTAGATTGTAAATATATTTTTATTATTTCATTTGAAATCTCAAACCTTAATTACTATCATTATCCTGCTTGATATTAATAAACGATTAAGTTATTACGAGCATTTTACGACCTAAAAAACTATTAAACTGGACGAGACTATTAAAAATAATTCTTATATTGTTTCCCGGCTGTACCTACTCACGTCAACAATATCGATGTTTGCTCAAATGTGGATAAGATGGCTACCCATGGAGCTCGATAGATTAAATATTAATTTCTTTTATTTTTTTTAATGATTTGACAGAGAAATGAACATTTTTTTTTGTGGACGTTAAAATTTATAGAACATTCTTTTGACTGATTGATTGATTCTGTTGAATCACCTTGGATGAAGATTTATATTATTAGAAACAGTTACTTAACAGCCTTTATAATTATAGCAGTTAAATAACTAATAATACCAGTTTATATTTAGCTTGATTTATAACATAAATATGATTTATACCAATGGAAATATTTATAAAATTTAATTTGAATAAAATTATAATTATCCAATCGTTATGTTTATCGAACTTTTGATACCTACTCAGTGATTGACGTCATAGAATATATTAGAGTAAGTGAAACTTGTTCTATCGGTTTTGTTATGTTTTTATAAGATTTCGGAATTAAAATATGTGAATTTTAAAACGAAAAAACTAAATAACTGATACGTTAATTTCATGTTTCTAATAAATTTATTTATTAAGACACACATGTGGGGTAACACATTTTTTAATTCTGGGATTTACACATTTGGTATAACTTACATTACGTGTTTTACGCTGTTTATTTTTTTTGTATCACATATACAATATGATGCCATGGATAAAACCCTGATGTACCAGGATAAATCAAAAAGCGTTAGTTCAAAGGAAAATAATTCATAGTTTCTTAAAGATCAAAGGGTGTTTGAATACAAACTAAATTTGTTTAAAACTTATATTTGTTATATATGTACTTAATGTAGGCAACATATTACTGTCAATATTGTACAAATATTTTTAATTTTAAATAATAATAAATATCATTTAATTTAAAGTTTTTTTTTTACATTGTTAAGTGTCGGATATCTTATCAAATAGTTTTGAAGAGAAAGTCTACGTTAGCGGTCGCCATTGACGTCAGTGGTTGCTACACTACACAGTGAAACCTCGCAATGCGCAAGCGCATCACTTACAACAATCGTTGACTTCGCATGTTATCTTATATAAATATATTTTTATAGATTTAAAATATTTTTACTAACATCATCGTTATAGTGACGCAGTTGACCATAGTGCTGTGCACGTAAATTTAATATTTTATTTATACCTCGAGTATTTACGTTATTAAAATAAAATAAGATCTTTTATCTAACTTCTTTGCATTTGTGAAATAATATTTGATATTATTTATATTATTCACGTTGAAATTGAAATAACTTTTTTACTAATAAATATATTGGATATTTTTGCTATCATAAATTTAAATAACTGGTTATAATTCTTAATTATGCATTCAACAACGTCAATTGTTAATGAAAACAAATGTATGGCAGGAATATTCTCCTTCTTGGCAATAACATGTAGTTAGTATGTTATAGGTTGCGTAACACGTGTACTGCGTACGCGCAGGCAATACACGTCGGATTCTGGGATTCTGCAACGCGCTGATAAACTGTTAATATCTGCTCTCAGCCTGCAAGTCGATCTTTATTTATGCTTGGCTATTATTTATTATATATTGGTTTTCAATTATCAGTAATCTTATTAAACGTTAAACTGTTTGTTAGTTTAATTTCAAAACGCTTCGATTGTCGTTTTTTTCTTTCTACAACAGTAATTAAAAATGTGTGATTTCATTATTGATAACAACAATGTTATCTTGGTCTCACTAGAACTTTTGTGGCTTAGTTAGCCTGCTGCGACAGTTAAGTATTCTTCTCTCCTGTTTTAAGCGCACTCACGTCAAACAAAATTATTTAATTCTGTAAAAAATTTTTTAGAGAATTACTTGCAGAACGTATAATAATACTCTACTTCGCCTGCAATTAACTAAATTAAATAAAAAAAAATTAATAAACAAATAGTTAATATTTGATTTGTTTGTAACGTGATTTGGTTTTAGAAAACATTACCTACTTCACGTCAATGTCGTATTTTTTGTAAGTTTTTATTGAGATCCATTAATTTAAGTGTATTTTTTTGTTAATGTCAAAAATATCTAATTGTCTACCTATTTTTACTGTCGCCATAAACACACAATAAAAAATATTGATTATGTTATTCATTTCCTTGGAACATATTTTGATATTTTTTATTTTATCACAATTGTCATTTCATATCGAATTATATTGTCGAATAATGTTACATGATAAAATACTGCTCTTGTTGTAAACATAAGCCTTGACTAAATCTACTTACAAAATGTAGAGCCAAGTATAACAAAAGTATTACGAATGCATATTTTTTAAAGATTCAAATGAATCGAACCTTATTCTCAGTAGAATTATTAGAAATCTCTTGTCGTTATGAAATTAAGCCCATATAATTTGACCCTAGGTTATCCTTAGTAATGTATAACTATATCAAACAAACCAGTTTTTTACATGGCATCAGCACACACGTGATGCGTGTACCAATGACCCCACTCTGCGCTTCATACTTGTTGGGTTATCAGCAGTCGGTTCTTTCCACTGTCTTAGCGCCAGCGTCTGTCGTAACGTATGTCCTGTACCATCTTGTAAGATAATTATAATTTATTTAAGAAGGTATTTGTACAGTAGTTTTATTGTTAAAAGTACTGGTAATGTATACTTATACAAAAGTAACAAAATATAAATTATATTTTCTCAAACTTCAATTAAAATATAAATATTTATTATTATATATGTATAGGTATTATATAACTACTGCGTTGTTTCCGATGGGATACTTTTTTGTTAAAACAAATGTATCAAATAATAAAATAAATTCTTATTAAATTCAAATAATTAATTCAAATTAAACTCTTAACTTTCCGCAATTTATTTGACGAATAGTCGGTTGAGAATATATAACCAAGTTCATTAAGTAGCTATAAAATAAAATACGTTTATATTTTTTTATTTTATACACTTATTACTTGCAGTTCTTTATATATTACATATAAGAACATGATTTATTATGAACAGTGGCTGCTGCGTCTTCACGGTGCATATGTTGACTCACGTTGCAACGGATGTTATGACAATTATTTGTAATTAGTAAGTACGAGGTACCAATAGAACATATGTAGGTTGTTTATAACAAACTAATATTCCGGGTTCCGCACTTTTAACAAATAAATACATGGAGTTTCTTGCTTGTTCTTCTACCTGTTACTACCTTTTGAAATCGGAGTAGAGTCGAATAGTGTATTTTAAAACGTCAGTCAAAAATACAATTTATGCCAATTAGAAACAAGACTTTGACTGATTGATCTGAATACGATTTTGACTTTGACTGACTGAATTGAATAAGAATGCTGAAATTTGATAGAGTGGTTGAGAACTAAGACAACTACAATTCAGTATTTTGACAATTTATTTCAGTATTTTGACGATCTCAAACAATGAGATTGGATGTAAGTCTGAACGACGTGTTATGAATCCAATCGAAAATATCAACAGTAAACATTCGCACGGTACACGATCTTATCTTCCGTTCCATATATACAATACATATTATACATTGTCTGTATGAATACACAATGTTAGAACGTGAGAAATGTCACTTGGACACGCTAATGAGTAATACCATCAATACTCTATATACATGTATATAAATATATATATATATTCAATAAAATAATAACATATAAGAAAAAGTTATTCTCACGTGTTAATTATATGATACCCGGAACCATATTTCATTATTTTTTATCTGTTTGTTTGTTCGCGCATCTCGCAAAAACTAATAAGATTTTAATGAAATTAGGTATGGTTGTAGCTTATATATTTTAACATAATAAAATACCAATTACTTTAGAAAAAATATTTTAAAAGAAAATACAAAACCTAATTACTATCTAATTAAAGTAGTTTTTTGTGTCACTGTCAAATGTCACTTTATGATAAATAGGTTGATTATTACCTCAGGCGGTGAATCAAACGACAACGCTGACAAAAGCAAGTATTGATATAAACTAATTACAAGTCTTAGATCAACGATGTAGTTCAGATTCTCTTGATTATAAAACTATTAATTTAGAGTCACAGATCAATGATATGTTTTATGTTTACAACTATTATTAATATATTTTAATAAGCTTATTTTTGGCTTTTGAAGCTTCTGTATTTCGACTTTTTTTAAGCTTCGTTATTGGTTTATTTATTGTATATTATTATAATTAATAAAACAGCTATTCTATCTTTTGGCACCGACCACATGATTTAACATTTTTTTGTATAATATGTAAAGACCTAGTAAAGCTTAAGTTTCTTTAGTATTTAAAGATCTATATATTTTTTTATTTACAAAGCCATTAGTTTAAAATCTAGGTTAAAGTTAAATTTTTTAAAATATTAAGTTATGTTAAACATGAGTCAAATCTAAAACAATGTAGGCAATTCACCTTATTTTTTAAAATTATAAATTTAAAGCTAAAGTCCCATTTATTTTGGTAAATTTAGGTCATGAGATAAAAACTAGCTTATCACTAAATAAAATTTAAATACCAGTTACATATCATTGGAATAAGAGTTGACCAAGCATGTTAAAATAATTAATATGGACTTTGGCTTCTAATTAAGTATGACCTCTCGTTAATGATACGATTTCGCCCAGACGCTTCCCAGACTCGGTTATCACATGACCAAAAAGATGTCACTACTGGTTTTAATTATATTGTTAATATAATTAAAACCGGTATATTAATACTCAAATATTCATTTATAATCTTAAATCATGTTTTAAAAGTCCCAGTTGTTTAAATTCTTGACAATAAATTGTCTAGAATTTAAAGTCAGTTATGAGTTATGAGTAATTTGTGGTCGAAATAAATACCATTACGTAATTTAGTTAAGGCATAATATAAAATAAATGTTCATTCGTAATTTAATTATTTTTTTACTTTCTGTCTTATGTATTTAGAAACGTGATGTGTAGCTTTGGAAAATTGTATGCGCCGCGATACGGTAAATCAATTGGTAGAGCGACGGAACGGTTTCCCAGAGGTTGCGGGTTCGAATCCCTGGCCGTGTCGGTTTACGATTCGTTCTATATTTATTTAAATGATTAAATAAACTTAACAGGGATTTCATGTTGATAGATATTTTTAAATTGAATGTGTTATTCTGTAAGTAGTAGTAATAGTTGTGTTTTAACGGGTTTGGGTAACAAACTTACAGACGGTCAACAACCACACCACCCATCAAAGATTTGTAAATAATTTAGTACCTTATAAAATGTTGAAATAGACTTATGAATATTAAAAGATATTAAAAAAAAAGAAACATGAGTATTAAATATCGTAGTGTGAAGACAAGACAAGTAGGTAAGTTAGACCAACAAAAAATAATAGTCTTTTATTTGGACCAAACTTTTTATGAATTAATTAAATATGTTAATATTATGTTAATTTATGATCAGACCAGACATTATATTTGAAATATTATTATTGATTTAAAAATATATATTAATATTAGACCTAGTTACAGTTGCTAAGCCGTTCAGAAAATTTTAGATATTGTATTCAAAATACGAACACAAATTGAGGAAAAATACAAGTTTTATGTGTGCGTCGGAAATAAAATTTATATTCCAAGTATTTTGACGTTAATGTAGTCGTAGTGTTCGCAGTACAAATAGTAGGGCTGTCTCTATCCTGTGAGAGAGTTACCGCTACGTGGTCTGAGTTCTTTTATTTTTTAACCTTTGATAATCTGTCAAAATTAGTAACATCAAAAATTATTTAATGCAGAAAGACTCAACATCATTTATTGTTGTAGTTTAGAACATATTTTTTTTTATCTACATGATGTATATTTTTATATTAATAATATAATATATATACTCTTAATGACACTGTTTAAGTTTAATAAACCCATAAGTGGGTATTACAGGCAAAATCTGAAGTTGTATACGAACTACAACCTTTATGTTACATGCGCAATTGTCCTACATACAATTATAATGAGAATACGTGAAAACATATTTATCTGGCAAACACCAATATTGTTTACTGTATTTTTCCGGTAAAACAAAAAATGACTAGAACGTAAAAAAATATGACTATTTTCTAACATCCATTTCGATATATACTTACTTATCTACTTAGATACATAGTTTAAAATCTATTCAGAATCAAATCTTTTATTTTCTGGTCCACATAAACCTCTTCAATATACAAATTTAGCTTACTTTGAAAGTTAACTAACAAAAATCCCACTGTGCAGTTCTTTGGTATTATCATTATTATTTTTAATATATTAGGAATTGAACGCCTCATTAATTATTATGGGGTTTGTTGTAAACAATTAAACTCAAGTGCGTCAGAGGAAACGCATACTCATACATATTGATAGCAGCGCGGTCATAACACAATTTAACATTTTGCGGTTTGTGTTGTAACGCTAAATTGTTCGAGTTTAAATGTAAGAAAAAAAAGAAAATTACATGTTTAGACAAGTTATATAACCTTTAAGGTCAAAGTATTTCTGTATCTATTTAATTTAGGTATAGGCATTTGTGAAACGTCAAAATCTGGTTATAAAGTTTTAAAGGGTAGGTCTATAGTGAAGAACCGGCATGAAACTCATAAAACCGGTAATAAAATCAATGGAAATCGGCAAGAAATTCCTAACATCTATAGTCTCCTAGTCTATACATGTTTATGGACAATTTACAAAGGCTTTATCAAATTAAATGTAACTGTTTTTGTAAAAATGTATCTAAGAAACAGTACTAAAGTAAATAATCACCCAACTTAATAATATTAATGATATGTATGTCTCTCTGTACATATGTTTGCTATGCTATAACTGTAAAGCAGACAAACTTGAAGGACCCACGCCATTGACGTCAGTGTACACTACAGGGTCGTCTCACAGAGCTGCTTATGTAATTTATATGAAGAATCTTTTTACTCTGTATTATCTATTTCTTATTCAAGAAACGTCAGTCGTAAGTCATAAAAAATATTTTTTTTTTATCTACCATATTAATAAACGGCTTACGTTTTTATATATGTACAAATAATATAATATAATAATAAATAATAAATTATATCAATAAAGATTAATTTGAATATAAAAGTGTTGTTCATTTGAACTTCAAAGTTTAATTTGAACCTAAAAATGTTTTTCATTTGAAAAAAGTTCCATTTAAAACTAAAAGTATTGTACTGTTGTTGTGTTATCAAAACCGATCTATTTAGTTAAAAAAATTATAAAACAAAACATCAAAAAACCTCCAAAATAAACTTGTCCAACTCTATCATTTTCTCATTATGGGATAACTATTTCAACAATATTGTCATACATATAATATTTGCTTACCAATATTTCGTGATTACTACGTAATTACTAAAACATGTATTTTGTATAATGTCTTGAAAGATATATAATTCTATAGTTTCTATAAAACTTAATTAGTGCAAAATATATGACTCATAAATGTAACTGATTTAACCGATTTAATTCACTGTATCTTTAAAGGTAAATCATGTTTAAGATTTAGGTATTTTTTGTGACCAGAGGGACACGTCACATGAATAGGTACTAAAAACGTATGTAGTAAAAATATATTTTTTAATTGAAAAGTTGTCTGATGAACCAAATGTATTACCATTTTAGCGGATTAAGCTCGAGAATAATAAGATTTGAATTTGTAAGTTTTTAAGTTCAAAATTGATTTGATTCAATGTGTATTCGTAAATCGAAAATCTAAAAAAACATAAATTAAATCTAATCCATCTTTTCAAACAGGTTTTTAGATTATAAAAAAAATATTTAATCTTGTTACAAATGGTCTTAATCATCATAAAATAGCTATGTTGTCTCAGCGTAAAAGAAATATATATATATAAATATTATATTATATTATATATATAAATGTATATATAAATATATCCTTATTTAACTCATGTATAATGAAAATCTAAAAAGCAGACATATAATATGTCTGCTTTAAAATTTATATTACTACTATTTATTAACTTTATATTTTATTCAACTATATACTTAACATCCGTTGTTTTTCTCGTAATGACCATTTTGAGATAGACCTTTTAGCCATCTTTAGTCTTAATCTGAATAATGCAGCGATAGAGTTGCAGTTTATTCTTCAACATCAAAATATATTTAAAAGGTAAAGATGTCATTGCTGCAGCTTAAAGCTTGAATGACATAAAAAGCATACGCAAAATTTCTACGGTAGGAAAGTTAATCTAAAGCCTAATAGCCTTTAACTTTCATTTCCTTTTCAATGTTTATCTTAATGACTTTTTATCACTTTCTTACGAGAGCCATTAAAACTTTGTCGTCAGCATCCATGACCTACCGCTTGAATTGTTTCGTTAACCGGAAAAAGATTAGATCAGAAAAAAGGATTAGATCAGAAAAAAGATTTGTTCAATTCATCATTAAATGTTTTCTTACCAACTGACGAATTCTAAAACTAGTGATTGAAAAATGAACTTTACCCTTTAAGATATAATGACCATTTTAAAACGATTAGTGGATCTGGCGGGTTGCACCCATACATAATTATCTATATTAAGAATTACCGCTATAGTACCCGGGACGCTCCCGAACAGCGGGGAGATTGGAAACCGGTTTAGCTCTATTCAGGAGTCCGTCTGCTCTACTTTTGCAGTTTAGTGTGTGGTATCTCTGTTAAAATCTAAAATTTAATAGATTCAGTGCAAATTCCTTGAAAATATTGATAATTTTAAAGTGCAAAATAAATGACACATTGAGGTTATATTGACAAAGGATGTTCGTTACTGTAAGTACATTATTGGAGCCAAATATTTTAGGTTAATTGTGTCAGTGATTAAATTAGTGAATATAATTAGAACTGAAATATGTTTAATATTACTCAGGAACCAGGGTCAACCAAGTGATGCGTTGATGTTCGTTCAGTAATACTATTATAATCAAAGATACAGTTACTCTTATAGAATTGTATTAAATGACTTTATAGACTACATCACTTCTAATTCCTCGTACATATAAAAATAACTCGATAATTTTTTAACACATCTGGAGTTCAAACATTAATGATTTATTTTTATTTGTCATTTAGTTAGCACTTGCTGGTATGTCAAATAGATTTCAATGAAATTTCATGGTTTTAAAAAATGTTTGATGGCTAAATATAAGATTATTGAATAATTAGTAAATTCAATCAGTTCATTAGTAAAAAGTTATGTTACTATACTTACTATACTTCGTATCGCTTACGCGTAAAGAGTTCTCATAATGAATATGTTAGGGTGCGTGTCTACTGCCCGGTAGATGTTATAAAAAACCTAATAGATTTTTAAAAGCTTAGTTATTTGCGACTAAAACAATTCTAAAAGCCGCCCCCTACAGTCTTACCATTATGGTACCTATTTATAGAAAAACCGGGTCAGGTCGCTGGCCTGCCGGACGAAGTAGGGAAAGTCACTGGCGCGTGGGTACATAGTTGTGCCTTGTGAGTAGTTTCTTTTGCAAATCCGGTACACTGGTACGCATGCGCGGGGCGCACGGTACGTCAGTGTTGCGTGAAACCAACGTTCACTTCGGACGCGCAAATCGCGCTACGACCTCATCCACCCATTTTAATTAATTGATGAAATGTTTTAAGAGTGATTGTTTGTGTTGACGATGAGTGGCACGGGTGTAACATCCCGGAACCCGGAGAGTGTGTCCATGCCCGCAGACTTGCCGGTTCGTCTCTACTTGCGGGCGCTGCGACAGTACCAGAAACTAATCGACTTAAAGCGTTTCACTAAGGAAAAAGTAAGAGGAAATATTATGAATAATACGAGCTTCATGGATTATACATTAAGAATCAGGACAAGTCTGATTTTATAGAATCTTCAGCGCTAGTTCAGTAACCCCGTATAAATTTAAGTTGTTATTCAAATAAGGGTCTCTTACAGAATATTTTTATCTTATTATTTTATCGGGTATCGAATTGTTACGAATATGTTTATTACCATTTTTACATATTTCTACTAACTTGTTTTGATATAGTATTATATAGTCGAATTTAGGGACAATTTATAATCGAAACTTATAATAAATAAATATAATAAATATAAATACATAGGTCATTACTGCAAAAGAAAAAATTACATTAATATAGGTATGTACCACTTGATATTACCTTTTTTTACATGATGTAAAAAAAAAGTACACAGTGGGTATTATTTTTGATGTTTTATTAATTTTTCCTGGAAATAAAATATGAATCACTGTTCTGACGTACACGATTAAAATATGTCATGAATGCAGTTTCCTTACTTCTGTTTTTTTACCTTATAAAAAAATTATATACGTAGAAAACTTTAAACTAGAATACAATCATAACAAAGATGGTCAAATAATAACAAAAAAGCTTCGGCAGATTCAATTCTAACCTCGTGTCGTAGAAACAAACTTTGATTGCAAGTTCGTTTGTGTTTTATAAGAATGTATACGTCAATCGAGGTTATATAGCATCGCCTCGTAAGCTTGTGATAAGATGACCTTACTGAGGCACCATTATATATGCATATTTATACATACTACGTACTTATTTTTACTGCTTTACCAAAATGTTTATCTTGAATATATTTTTTTAAACGTTTTTAATTCTCTTTGTTTTGAAATCTTCATTATTTACAAAGTGCAGTAATAGTAGATTTTTTATTTAAAGCGATTGGGAAGATTTTATTTAAAAAAAAATTTATTCTCAGTGTGCTTTTATTACGATGGTTTAAATATAAGTTTTTTCGTGCTCTACCTTTAGTTTATGTTAAGTTTAATTAAACAGAAGTCCTTTGATAAATTTAATATTGTTTATGTTGAAGTATTGACTAAATGACATCCTATACATTAATGTTTAATGTCCACTTATTTTTATGCTCTCTTTAATGTATTTCTCCATGTAATTGGTCGTTATATCGTAATAGTCACCAACAAATTGTGAGTATAAGAAAAAGGGAGAGAAATTTGATACAAACTATCGTACACTAGTTCCAAGTCTTGATGTTCTTGAGCCGTTAGAAAGAAGATTATGGAACATGTATAACCGATAACGATATAACCGATAGGCATGTATAACCGATACGGCCAGGGATTCGAATCCGCGACCTCTGGGAAACCGTCCTGTTGCTCTACCAATTGAGCTACCGTATTGCTTTTAGCGATATGATAGGTTTGTTTATCTCTTCAAAATTAAAACGTTATCAGAACTAAAGATATTTTTTTGCAGTCTAAGCGGATAAAGTGAAGTACTTACTGACCTAGAGAGAAACATAAACAATTATTTATATTAACATTTAATATGTATACGGAAGTAAGTAAATATCAAGTTTAAGGCTTACTTATCTACCTTTACGGGTCTTTGTTTTGAAGTTTAATTTCGTGACCTTATCCTTCTCTTTGTACACTTTTCATACAGTTATTATATCTTTATTTGCAAATTCTATTGTTGCTTTGTATATGATTAGTGTATTAATGTAATATAAGATAAGATAAGATAAGAATAACAATAGTCAATAAAAATAATTTAGAGTTGCATTGCTTTATTTGGTACTACATTAAATTTGTATTGTAGTGTTTTAAGTAAAGTTCGGTTTTGTAGTTTTAGATAATACACTAAAAGACCAGCCCGCTAAGTTTCTGTCGCTGGCTCTTTTCAGGACTATGGTTAATAATTTTCCAAGAAGAAAGTACCGTTAAAAATAAAAAAATGAAAAAAATATATATTTTTAATAAAAAAATGCTTTAAAAGGAATTTCCGATCCGCAATTTTTCGAATTTATTTAATGTAAAGATAAGAAATAAATATAAATAACAAAGAAAAATATAATTCAGTAAATGGTAAATTATATTAAATAATGTAGGAAAAACCTTTGATCATGTAAAGAACGTCATATTACGATCATATTATATTTGATTGTCTATTTACTGTAAGCTTGTATGTTTGTGTGTGTATGCCGAGTGGTGCTATCTGATCTATTTCCTGTTCATACTTCCACTTACTTTATAGCTATACATGCAAACCAGTTTAGTATATGTTTACCATATCCTAACACTATAACTTTCAATAATTATTAGTCTCTTTAGCTTTATATTTTATTTGAAAATCTAAACTATGAAATGTTAAAAAGAGAACACCATATATATCAAATTGTTTGTCTTTGGATTTATACAATTATTAATGTTTAAATATAAATGAACACCATTTATATTCCAATGTTCATAACTAAACTTCCTTCATTTGAAATGTTCCTTCAGTGAAGAAACAAGATAAGACCGATACTTTGTCATTTCTGCTATGTTCATTAGTTGGTTTAAGTTCAGAAGTATATATTTCTTATAACTGACGAGGAACTAAAATAAGGTTCCATATTTAAAATACTTATCCAAGTTAAAAGACAATTTGAATTCATGGAGTGTACATTGTTTAAAATATGGTTGTCTATAAAAAGCTTAAATTGTATAAATTTGAATATTACGACTTTATTTTAAGCTAAGAATTAAAGTTTTTTCAATGCAATCAGCAAATGTTCCATAAATATTATATTGATTGGTTTCAATAAAAAAATAGGAAGTTAGAACTTCATTGGCTGCTAGATACTAAACCAGTTACTGAATAGCTTTGACCGTTTCTACAACATCACTGCTTAAAAAAAGATAAATATTTATTTAATATCAGTTGATTAAACTTCTATTATTTTATAAGGATTACATACCTAAATAATATATCTATGATATGATATGATATACATAACTTTAATATATATTTTGTGTATCGTATCTTTAAGACAGATATATACATATATATATATATATATATATAATTTCTTAATTTGCCTTGGTAACTTACTTGCATTTTATTCTTTTAGAGGTTTCTTTGTATATGGGTTTTTTTTTTCTTCTGATTTTTAATGTTATGTTACTGGTTTCTTTATTGTACTAAATGAACACAAATTTTCATCTGTTTAAGTATTTCTA
This sequence comes from Napeogenes inachia, assembly GCA_959347355.1. NCBI lineage: Eukaryota > Metazoa > Arthropoda > Insecta > Lepidoptera > Nymphalidae > Napeogenes > Napeogenes inachia. Next base: position 14,768,076 of record OY365791.1, on the reverse strand, counting down.
TCAATATTGCATAAAAACCTTTCAACCGCACCAATAAAACCTCAATATCTTGGAGATGACTGTTTCTATTTCGACCAAACATAGCTAAGAACCATCTCGACGAACTAGGCTTTCGAATAAAAAAACCGGCAATTAAATCCATCCACGCTAGAATGCTAGAAAGCCACAGACAGATACACATACATATATTATACACGTATTTTATATACTAATAATGTAAAGATATTTTTAAGTAAATCGTTATGTTTTTACCGTCTCTCAGTATGCACTTTACTATTTAGCGCAAAATGTAAAGCATGTTTCTTATATATTTACTTATTTAATAAAACAAACATGTCTCTCTATTTAAATCTCAACTACGGTCATAGAAGTCAAAATGGAAGCTTCTATTTGATCATTACATTTACAAAACATTAAGCGAATGACAACTGGTTACGCTTTCTTTATTTTCACAAAACTTTCGACATTGCGAGGACTTTTAGAAAGTTGGTTAAAGATGGCGTGCCGTTAAAATATTTTTTTTTAAATATTAATTATCATCTGTACGTATATATTATATAATTTTTTGTCTACATTGCAACACTGAAAAATTACCTTAGTTTTGTTTTATCTATACCTATATTGAACTTTCTAAATAATTGTATTTGGGATAATTACATAAAATACATATAACATGAAGGTTATATTTTAAATTATTAACAAAATAGTGTGTGAAATATTTGAGAAATTTATTTCGAATGTCAGGATAAAAAAATATTTTTTATTTTGGTATCCAATTAATTTATATTGTTTTGAGTTTAGGTTGGTGCTTCTGTATTCGTACTATGATTATACATTACCCGTTCGACTCTAAATTCTCAAGGTTTAGTGAATGCTGTCGCGAATGTTGTTAAGCTGTAGCACATAAATATACATTAAATGCCGATACCTACTTTAAAATGAATATTTAGTTAACTTACATATAATATTTTCCTATGTTTAATACTTGCATAACTGGTTTTCTTCGTTTGCTAACTCGATAAGAAATTTTGTAGTTCTTATAACATTGTTTTCACTAAGTCTTATGTTGGTACTTTACGGAACCACGCTAATAAATATTTAATACATAATTACTTAAATAAAAGTCTGAAAAGGTCGACTATCAAGTTTGGTAAAATAGCCATTTATAGAATTAACGGAACTCAATGCCAAGGTTATTAAATATAATAAAATTGTATTTTTCTGACACGAATATTGCAGTACCTACCGCAATATAGCAGACGCAATATATTATATTCTTTGAACAAGTATAAAATACATTAGTAACAAAATGATTTTCATACAAAGTTTTTATGTGGAGACATTTCCTTAAGAAACAAGTCTAAGTCATTACATTCACTGCAAATAAAACTTTTAGATTAATTTATCGTTATAAAATCATAAATCAAAAATAAGTCGTATAAATCTGGAAATGTGTATATTAACTAAGTCGTAAATCGTCGTTATCTAATTTTATAGACAGTATGATAAGCAAAACTAACTCTAACATTCGGCAGGTTAAGAAAGCTTTGTTTTAATCCATTTAATGATATCATCATCCCTATCCCAATTATTTGGGATCGGTGCAGATAAGATTTTTCCACGCCTGGCTATCCATGTTAATGGAGACTTGCGTCTTTGTGATATCCATTTTCACAGACTCCAACCATGTCTTCTTCAGTCTTCTCTTACCATATATTTAATGACATCACTTTTAAATACAAAGGAAAATTATAATATGTTCCACTTTCTCCATCCACTTCGTTCAAATAATCTCTTTGTTCTTTTGAATTTGATGCAGCGAATAGCTCAGTTATTCACGTAAGTTCATTGATATTATAAACAATGTGTTACTGGTTGGAGGTGGAAATGATGAATGGACGGCGTTTATCGCCGCCTCCAGATATTATATCAATCATACATGTATATTTATGTGTATGTGGGTCTTTGTGCATGTGTGTATATGTGCGAGTGTGTCCGTGTAAAAGCACGGACAATATATCAAATGTTTGTAGAACTCTGATTATGCAGTTAAATATATTTAAACCTTATCATTGTATGTTGTTACTAAGCTCGACCAATCCAGGGACAATAGCCATTATTTAATTACAAATCTTAAAATGTTAATCTATCCATGAAGACTGATTTATTATATAATATTACTTCCTCGAATGATAATACAAGTGATTATGATTTTGGTAATAACAGAGTGATATTAAGATTTATTTATAGTTGGAGGTACAGTTACTAAAAAAAAATACTATAACTACTTGATAAATGTATAATAATTATTAATAAATTTATCTATATATGTTCATATAAATAATATATTTCGTCAGCTTGTAATTCTTTTGTTTATGTAACCAGCATCGCGCTATGTCTGACGTGTGAAGATAAAATTCAATCGCTTGAGTTAAACTGATCTTTTTCTGTGAAAGAACATTAGATAACCCCAATATATAAATAGAATTGTCGTATCTTTACCCTTTCGTAATTATTTTGATTTCTTCTACATTATCTGTATTATATTATTTCTACATTATCTGTATTATATTATCTTCATTAGAAGTATTATATTTTTCTCTCTGGAATACTTTAAACATAAAATATTTAAACAATTTAACATTTAATATTCGTGTCGAATATTAAAATTTATTCTTCGATACGGATATAAAATAAAAAATGTAAACCGCGAGGAATGTTCGTTAAAAATAGTTTTGTTTAAATGCATCCTGCCTGTTACTGACGTACAGATACCCCTTTATTTTGTGTATCTATAAATAAAGGACGTTATAGCCTTGATCGTTTTACTTTATATTTAGCTTTAGGTATTATTACTTTGAATAATATAAAATAAGGGGCTTTCGACACATTTTTAAATAAGAATAATTATTGCACGGACTGTAGTCCATATAATATGATAATATACCAGCTGCACCGCATTTTAGTGGGATTGGTGAAAATAAAATATTAAAGTTTAAACAGTTTTTTGTGAAGTCATATAGCAATTTTAGTATTTTGTCTAAGTGCCTCGAATGAAAGGTTTTCCCACATGTAGGGCATAAGTCATGTTTTAGGATTAAAATTACTAGAAACAATGTTGAGTTAACATTAAATAATGCAATAAATGATGACGAACACATGACGGGCATTATAAGTAGCTTAGATTACATCACTTCCTATGTTGTACAGATTATCGTAACACAAACATTTATTAAATAAACGTACAATCATAAAGAAACAGAAAAACGTAGTTACGAGAGGAATAATTATAATAAACGTAATATATACGCAGTGCAGACTCTGTTCTTTATTTTTCAAGCATAATTGGATGGAATATTTTTTTGGAAGGTTATTTGTTAAGAGTTACTAGATATGAATATATTATTAATGTAATTTTTGTTAAATAATGACTTAATAAGCCGTGTAATTAATTCGAATCCAGTCTTTGCCTGATTTGCATCACAGTGCCTGGAACCTGGAAATCCAACTTCCTTATTTTCTTAAGTGGCTATCTTTGTGCAGTAAAACTTAGCAATATAAAAAAATGTGTTATAATTGATAATCATTTAAGATGCGTTTTTAAATTTTTGCTAATATCCATATAATAATATCTATTGGAAATGTCCCGTTGAGTTCTACTGTTGAAAGCGTGAACAAAATGTTTAAAGAGTTTTATTTAAATATTTTTATAACACATATAGTTTTGGTTAAAAACATCTGTCAATTTTCTGAACTGTTAATGTCATGCATGACAGGTGCGAGACGAGTCTTACTGATGAGAATGAATTTTTCATTCTATATTTATTAAAATTTATAAATAAAAACCTTTATATTTGAATATTTGAATAGGTTTACGTACTACGTACGCATTATACTTATGTTATTTGATTTAGGTTTCGTGTAAATTTGGTAAAGGTGGGTTATAGCAATAACAATATTATTTCTTATTTAATGTAATATAGGTAACGAGTGGCATAAAATTGTACTAAGTTTAAAACCGTTAAATTGTTTGCCAACACGGTTGAGACCGTGAACAAAAGTTAGTAGTTAATGCTTTACTACCACAATCAAAATATTTAATTTTTACTTATACCATTTATCCGTTGTCCTAGTTGTAGTTGTAATTTAAAAAGTTACTGAAATAGTCAGAAAGAATACAATGTGTTCCGATTTTAACCTTGTATATTTTATGTTCAAGTTCAATGATTAGGTACATTAAAAGATTATATTTTCTCAAGAACATTTCTTTTGACATCTTTTCACATAATAAAGATACTAAAAGTCACGTTTAGTTTTGTAATCGATTGTTTGATAACCGATGTACAGTTGACGATTAGTAATGTCAGTGGTGCATTATCGATAACAATTAATTTGTTATCTTAACTTCTCGTTATTTTTTATCGTGACAGTTTATCGAAAGTTTATAAAAAAAAATTGAGTCTTAGGAAATTCACAGCGCAGCCCAATACGAGATAACATGAACGAATAAAACTTATATTTAAGTATTGTCATAAGCGTATGGAAAGTTACTTTCACGGAAGAGTTCCTTCCTTCCTATTGGAGAATTTGAGAATAGACTGAAAAATGAAATATATCGTAAATCAAAATATATACCGCCTAGAATTTAGCTGTAATCGAAAGTAATGATTACAGCGAAGCAAATATTATATATGTGTATGCGAAAGCTGGGTGCGAAAATATCTCATTTCCTTTTTGTTTCTCCTCTCATCATAAATGGCAAAGGATTTAACATGCTAATAAGGCATTACTTACCAAATGTTTGACTAGCCACCCCCCCAAGGTACCAAACACCGTTCAATATTGTGAAATCAAATAGTTACCAATACCAGTCAATGATATCCTGACTTCGGCTAGCATTATATAGATAGGTCAAGCATTTATGAGCTCAAGTTAATTCCAAGTACAACAAGCTACATTAAAACTTATTGAAGGATTTATGTTTCATTTAAAATAAATCATTAATAATAAAAAGTAGAAAGTATTAAAATATATTAATATTTTGCTATGGCAACAACAGTGTTTTTTTTGTTCAATACGAATGATTTAAATATACATCCATAGTTTATATAGCATTAAAGTCTGTAAAACAAAACAGTGCTCCAAATTGAATCATTATCTGCTTAATTGCAGACGTCATCTGTCGATAAAGCAGTCGAGAAAAAAAATATATACTTAATTTAGTTTTTGCTTTGTCTCTATAAATATTTATTGATTCATTCTTCACTTCTCTATAATTATAAGACATAAATATATTTTAATATTGATAATAATTATTTATATTTTATAAATGTCGTGTTCAATTATTTAACAAGAATTTGTAACTGACAAATTAATTTCGTGTTATGTAAGTTTTCTTGCACAGGGAAACGTCACTTGCCAAGGCAATTATTTTTATACCTTCGTTAAAATTCCCATATACTTATGTATAATATTATTTTATACTATGTACAAAGATGTTAATATTTATTTCCATGTAGTTACATTTTGTACATCAAAATATAAGTTAGAAATTAAATTTAAAGCACATCAAAATAATTAATTAAAAAAAAAAAAGTATAATATTCTGGAATTTATATTTTGTTTATTCATCACTATTTTATTTTAATTATTCACTGTCAAACTTAAATTATGGAAACAGATAATAAAAAGAAAAACAAAATTGTAATTTGGATAATGTATTACAGAAATGTAACGCACGCTAGCCACCGCGTGTTGGCGGGAGACGCGACAAGTGTACATTACACAACATCATATAAAATGGTGGATTCTTAAAACTTTACACAACCTAATTGAATTTCACGTGTTTTTAAAGAACAACAACAAAAAAATTGTTACGAAATGTTACATCGGAATAAATATTTTTACATAATAATATACGGGAGAATAAACGGAAGATAAAATCGTTAGATTACCGTGAATTTTTCCGACACGAGGCGCAAATACACTTCATTGCTTTGGTATGTAGAGAAAACTGTTTACTTATTTTATTAAGTAATAATAACAAATAAAAATGCAGGTCTTTCCATCATTTTCAGTGTTACTATAAGTAAAATATATTAACTCGTTCGTCAACTATAAAACTATAAAAAATATATTTAAAACTAGTGATATAAAATAGTGCTAAATGGCAAATTATTATATTATAAGATTGCTAAATTATTAAATAAAATACTGTCATAAAATTTGCTGACGTACTCGTGGTAGAGAGAGGGCTTGCTATCATTTATTAACACTTGCTAAGCTAAAATTCACATGGGTATGACGATTTATTTTTTTTTATCTTTGACGTATTAATCCACAACTTTGTACGGAGGTGCGATAAATACCTCTTTCCTCATATTATAAATAACATGGTTAAGGGCAGCTAAGTGATACTATGGAAAAATTTTAAGACTAAAAAAACTAATAAATATGTATATAGAGTATTTGAGACCGGTCAATAAATTTAATCCTGAAAATGTCGAAACAAGTTTTGAATAATTGAATTATGACGCACTCCATAACCTTGCGAAGATGCGCTCTATTTCGTGACATACGTCGCCAAAACACAAAGGTTTAATTACGTATTCTCAAACAACAATCCCGTGGATTCCTCTGCTATTATAACGATTAGCTTGAATGTTAGCTTGCGTGCTATGAATCATCATCTAGAATGAAGAGGCACAATTATTACCTGATACGGTTATGACATGTCAGTATTAATCGTTCAATAATATAATAAGAGTACATAATTACATGTGATTAAGTGTTTTTAGATGACGGCTTACACCTGTTTGTTTTTTCTTACGGTAAAGATGATTTGCCAAGCTGTACGTTTTTTACTTTTATACGTTTTATTTCTCAAAATGTCACATTTTTAGAAGTTTGTAGTTAAAGAAAAATCGAAACAATAAGTAAAAATTAAAGAAAATACATAATATTATGTAATATATAGTATAAGGCTTATTACAGACAATAGGGATTTAGATCGATAATAAGAAAAAGATTCATAGTATTCATAATAAGTATATTTTAGGACCCATAAACTTTCTTTGTAGTATTAAAACAAAAACTATGTTTTTTTAACAAAACAATCAAAAACAAATTACTACCTACACTTGCTATTTCTCTTCTCTTGAATTTAGAGAACACCGAAGTCATAGAATTTAATTACAATTTCTTAGTTTCCTTGATTTTTTTATTGCTCTCCAATACTGTTTTAATACCCAGAAACTGAAGTTCGTAACTATATACCTATATCTTATGATATATATATTTATATATGGTCTTATTATGACATGGTCACACACCCAAATATTAAACAATGGTGCGAGAGGTATCTGTGGGTTTTATATATGCCTACTACGCACTCAATCATTTCTTATTACAAGATTATTAGAATTAAGTATAATTTGCTTTCAATTATTCTTTTCACTAGCAAAATTTCTCGGTATAGGTGTGTGTTCTTCATATAGGATATATCGAATAACGAAATATGTGTTAAATTAGGCTGAAATTGTTATTTATTATAAAATGTAAAACAAAATTATAATTTACTCTAATTGCCGCATTGTTCAGTTTTTTTTCCAATACTTAAACTTAAACCTTTATCTAAATATACATTATTTATGTACATGCTTGACCGCTGTCAATTAATGACGTCATATCTGTACATAGCATTTTACAAGCCGTAGTAACTAGTTTACTTACTGTAATATCATTAGTACCTTTAGTGTTCAATTAACATCTACCGCCTTGACTTTGCTCACGTGTCCTCAAGTCCAAGCGACGCGATGGTGCGTTGGAGTTCCGCTTTGGACTCTTCGAGTGTTATTTTGTATTCGCCAGTGCGGGTTTCCGCTTGCCGATATCATTAACATTCGACCCCGAATTGAAGATGGCGAACCTTATCGATGATTATCCTCAAAGAACCAGAGAAACGTTACCTCCTGTTTGTTTATATCGATAGTCAACTAATAATGATAGCAAAACGCAAGGATAGAGCATAACCTGGAAATGTTATTTTGTTCAGTTTATAATCTTTAAAATAATAAATATTAGTATTTAGTCAAAAGAAATATTGCAGATGAAAAATACTGATTATATATTGGAGAATAGGATGGATGTAAAATAAATCGTAAACACTGCGATCTCTTCTGCATTTAACACGTGTAGGTCTTAGTAATACATATGAAAAACTATACAACATATGTTTGGCAGTGAGCTCTGTTTGGTGCAAACATTTTGATGTACAATTTCGTGGCACCGCATTCTTTCACGCTCTATACCCGAGACCTCACTACTTCTAATTGTTAACCGACTTCTTCAAAAAGGAGGAGGTTCTCAATTTGGTCGGTTTTTTTTTTAATATTCGAATGCATCCTGTTTGTGAAACAGTGTTATATTAAAAATAAACATCATGTCTGTAATTTTATATTATATATATGAAATATAAATTAATTGGAATTAAAAGTATTTTATATTCTAATATGTTTAAGCTGTTTCAAATATACGTTCTAAATGTTTTATATACCTTCTGCTGTAATAATGAGTCATATAGGACTTAGTGTTCGTTACTTTAAATCGCAGCTGAATAAACAGACACCACCTGCGCAGGCGCAACTACAATGTACTGCGTCATATGGCTAATTTGGACACCAACAAAGCAACAACCATTCAATAATATTACTCTCCCATTAAGCAAAGATATTATTCATCGGCTAATAAGTTGACTGTGTGACGTCATAAATGTGTTTTGAGGTGAATGAAAACAGAATACAAGATGTTTAAAAATAACGAAATAATTGTAAGCTAATTAAAATTAAAATATAGAATGAAAAATAAACCGGTACCTTCAAGGATTCAAACTAGAGACCTTTTTGAATCCGTCCCGTCACTCTACCAACTGAGTTACAATATCCCTTAAGTTTCTTGATGTAGACTTTATAAATTTTTACCTAAAATTTTTATGTTCTGTATTGGAAAAGTTAAATTATGTTAAATATATATATTATAATTTAACTACAGGTTACCTGTAGAAATTTAATGAATACTAAAGATAACAGATTGTTCACCATAACATTAATTTAATGGAAGATAAATAAAATAAATATTCAATTACCCAAATTTATCATGGACCATAAATATTTGATTTGTTTAATTTTAACAAGTAGGTGTCGTGTTGAAATATATTAAATTTGAGGTATATTATATAATTACATCATTATTTTGAATAATTGTTCCTCTAGTAAATATGTTGAATTTCAAAATTAATTGGTACCTATGTATGTAGTATGAATGTAATATTTCATTGTATGTCTCTATATGTCTCTGTATGTTAGGGATAATTTTCCGCTCATGAGCTATATTATTTTTTTTATTAGACGTCCCTTTAATAAACTGTTCCGTCTATTTATATAATTATATCATAAAATAAATCATTCTAAAATATTCATTTGCTCTATCAAAAACGTACTAACTATTAATACAATACTAACTATTATTAACTATTAATACAATAATAAATACTAATATTCTTTTTACTGTCAAATATACTATATATGTATTGATATTTTATGGGATGTAAGTATTATTTATTTATTTGTTTTTCGAAACTAAATGATATATTTCTTATGACAGGAATATTACAATGTGTACCCGCTCTAAACTTTTTGCAAAATATCGTGATAGCAAAAAGTTTATATTATGTCCATTAGAAAATAAATTTTATCAAAACGTTAGTTTATTACTGGTGTTAAATGTGAATGTGTAAGTTTGTATAACTTGTTAGCTGGTGCTAAACATACTTAATATGGTCGTACACAATAACGTAGCAATATAGCAAACATCGGAAAAATACGGGATGCATATGTGGTCTACGTAACATCCACGTGTTTCATATTTTGCTCCCAATAGGGAGGTGCTTGTTTTGATGACGTCTCTGTACATCACTAACTGACACTACAAAAATATTACAAAGGTGCCAAATCGGTATTCTTCTTTTAATTTTTTTGGATAGTAAAGATTTAATAATTAAATACTTTAAACAAATCATAGATTTTTTATGCATAGAAAGTGCAGAAAATGTTTTTTTAAATATGTACTACAAATCGGTTTTAAAATGAAAATCTTCAAGGATGTTGTGTCACACCTCTGACCTACAGCCCGATAAATCTGTAAGATATATAAAATGAATATGAATTTATATATGCATTTCGGCCTCCAGACTTACCTACATTAAAGCCACGCGCAGTCTGTGCATAATGCACTATGGGTGCAATAAATGCATTTATATCTAAGGTAATCATAACATGACCCTGACCTGACTACGGGTATCATTTGGTAATCAGTCATTCGAGGTTTGAAGTAAACAACATTAGTCAAAAAGCATATAATCAATCCCTATGCGTAGTCAAGCAGACACGTAGCTCGTTGACGTAACTGTCACTATTTGTCAACGCCAGTTATGAATAACTTTTGATAGAATACATTAAATTAATATAATAAATAATTATTGTTATTGAAGCATTTCATTATCCAATTTACTAAGTGCTAAGTCAACTAGCGTACTAATAACGTACCGTAAAGAAACTGTTAGTGAGCAAGTGCTAACATCTGATTGGAGGACAACTTTACTCGGTATTTTTGAGGTGAAATAGTGCGCTGTAGTCTGTAGATCCTATAATGGGCCTATTAGTAGTCCATAGTATGTATAATGACATGGCTGTTTACACAAATCAACCTCCGTGATGAAAGTGTCAAAGCGATATGTGATGGCTTGTAAAGTGTGACAGGGCGTTGATTGTGAGCGTTTTTTTGTGATACAATTTCAGTTACCTCACACAGAATACCTAATTCATCTTATTATTCATTATTGCAAAATATCACTATCTAAGACTCTAGTGGGTGTATATTTGCAATGTAGATAAGTTTCATGTGCGAATATATGATATCATTGCTTGGATTTGTGGTGATAAAACGAATTATTGTCCGTATATATATTAAATTCATTGACCTTATACCTTTTAATAAACACAGTAGAAGATCAGAAAGTACCTGATAATATTTTTATGGAGGTATATTGTCTTACCGTTTTGTACCACCATATGTTAAGTTTTGTATAAAAGCTGTTTTCTACATTATTATTACTGATTTCAAATCGTTTGGTTCATAATATTGCTCTGATAGATACTTTTTTTACAAAAACAGGAATTCATATTTATAAATTGTAAGTAATATAATACTTTGTGATAACAACAAATGTTTACTCGACTAGTTTGAATTACTAAGGTGTACTCTAATTTCAAATATTGTTACGTAATACCAATAAAACAAAATCATAATCCAATTGCTGCCAACCTTCAATCGTTTAGGACAGTCACGTTTTCGCCGGCGAGACTTAGTTTAATTGAAGAGATGTCAGTGCATGTAGTATTGACTCTGCTCAATGGATCAACTCGGATCATATTGTTGAACACGTGCGTAGCAAAATTCGTAGGTGGGTACGTCACTAGCCAAAGTAAAGATAAAGTTTGGGCGTCATGAATCTCAAGTTTATCGTGTCTTCCCTCTACGTCATAGGGCTGGCTTACGTCACTATTTTATTGTCTGTTTAAATTTAATTGAACAGTTAACACGTACCTGTGTCGTACGTACAAGATTATTATGGAAATGACCTCTTTTTAGTGTATTTGTAGACAAGTTGTTTACGAAACCGGTATTTCCAGTCTATATTAAAGAGATAAAAATAATATCTGTATTATTAGGTACCTATATCGATATAGATACCTAGTGTCGATCGATATAGGTGCCTATAAATACTTATGAAATCGGAATCTTGTGTAGATTTAATCCGTCTTTTCAATCTTCTTGTAAGTAGATGTTCAATTAAATTTTATTGACATGTGTAGGAAACTTTTTTGCCAATTTATTTTAGGTATAATAAATAATTAAAAATACATATTTCATGACGTACATCAATATATCGTATGATTTTATATATGTTTGGTTTCTTAAGATCTTTATTAAATGGAATACAAAAAGAGCAAAAACAACAATTCATATTTTATAAAACTAGTATTTATATATATGTTTTTAACAAATCTTGTAAATTAAAAAAATATATATTTTAATTTTAAATTTGTTAATATTTTTTTCATTCATATCCTATGAACGGTCATAGTTGCGGCTTCCGTAAGAATGCAAAATAACGCGTTATGACTTATGATGCTTTATGATGAATTGGTAAGTCTATAGAGTAGATTCGCCCGACTCAGACACGAAAATAAGGGGTAATTGGGGAAGAGAGGCAATGGGTGCAGTTGTCTCTCGAACCCAATGATTAATTGATTTGATTTAATTTTTTTTTAATCGTTATAAAAAATATCAATTATTTCAGGTACGTATTTGATACACTTAATATTTTATTTTTGTTTTAGGTTCTATGTTAGGTTAGGCACTCGAAACTCAATAATTTTTAAGTAAATATTCATTAGGAGCATAAGGCTCTTATACTTAGTATTTAATAATGATTAATTAATATAATAAAATTTTATGGAATGTAATTTGTAAACACTAACGTAAGTTTAATAATAGGTATGTATTAAAAAATATTAACATTATTTATGTTGTTTTTATTGTACATAAAAACATAAGGCATAACATACCTTAAAAAAATAATTATGACTTATCAAGTCCTGATAGTAATTATGTAACCCATGACAATATCAAGATCACTAATTGAATTATAAAAATACGTACCATTTCTACATTTAAAGACGAGTAAATACGAGTTACTGTCCGTATAACAAAAAGATCAATGCGAACGTTTCTTGAATTTCGTATTAATGAAAAACACAGGCGCCAAGAAAACATTAAGTATGTATTGGCCCGCGGACGGTAGCGGAGGGCGCGGGCGAGGGGACGACGTCACGAGAAAGCCGAGGTCTCTATATAAGCACGCGTGTCCCTCCCACTGATACCACTCGCTAGCTAGCAATAGACAAGTCACATACGGCTCTCGCGTTGTTCTATATCACTTAAGTACGTACTCCTGTCGCTCGCACACGTCTAATATGACCGTCACCAGCAAGATGAACAGTGTCTCCCGCCAGTCGCTGCTGAGTCGTCTCGGCCCTGGCGGGCTTCTATATGCCGCAAACAAAATAATAGCGGTACGTCATCGCAGTGTGGTGTCATTATATTTTCCTAAAAGTGAAAATCGTTTTAAGTGTAGCTGTGTGTTTCAACATGGTGTTTCAACTGGTTTTCTATTGTTCCCAGGTTGCTTGTAAGGATGAGGAACGCTGGCGTGTCAAGAGTGAAGGCGCTTTGTTCAAGCGCTGGAAGCGTAATAATTCTTCAGCTGAGAACAACTCTCCTGCTGCCACCTTACCAGCCACCCCTGCATCGCAACCCTCCGATTTACTCAAATTTTTGGCAATTGTAAGTATATATTATTTCTCAAATACTTAGAATATCTCCTATTAATATATAAATATACAACACTTATATACGAATATTAGTATTTATCAAAATCAGTATTTTAAATTTTTTATTATAATTTTTATTTTTGTTCATTTTATTTTTAGCAAATTTTAAGTTAATAAAGAAAATACTAAGATAATAAACAAACATAAATTACGAACTCATATAAGAACACTATCAACAGTTTACAACTAAAGACTTATATTTAAATAAGATCTTAAATATTCACCTATATTTCTTTTTGTTTCAGAATGCATTAGAGCTCTCTGCACCAGCATCTGATGCCTTGCTAAAATCACGCTCTTCGGAATGGTTCCAGCTATCTGGCCACCCAGGTTCTCTAGCACCTGCTGGTCCTGGTACAGTGTGGAAGCGCCGTGCTGCAGGCGATCACCCCGGGCACAACCCTGAACGAGACGCTTATGAAGCCCTCGCAGCCTGCCCACACATGCGTAATGCCATTCCGCGCTTCTACCGGGACTTGGAATACGATGGTGAACACTTCATTGAATTGCAAGATCTTCTTCACGGATTTCGTGACCCACATGTAATGGATGTTAAAATGGGAACTCGGACATTCCTTGAAGACGAGGTTAGCAATGCTCGCGCAAGGCCAGATCTGTATGATAAAATGGTACGCGTGGATCCTAATGCCCCTACCGAAGACGAGCACGTAGCTCGAGCTGTAACTAAGCTGCGCTACATGCAGTTTCGTGAACAGTGCTCCTCTTCTGCAGAACAAGGCTTCCGTATAGAAGCTGTAAAAGTTCCCGGTCAACCACCTCTTACTGATCTTCAGAAAGTGCGCGAACCGGAACACCTTACGGCCACTGTGGCTCGCTTCTTTGGCAAAGACAAGCGCGCCCAACGTGCCATCGCATCTCGTCTGCGTGAGATAAAAAGCCTATTTGAAAAATCAGAATTCTTCCGGGAACATGAGATTGTTGGTAGTAGCATTTTTATAATCTATGATAATGAACGTGTTGGTGCTTGGCTGATCGATTTCGCTAAGACGCGACGGCTGCCAAAAGATATTAAGATAACTCATAGAGAACGTTGGCAACAAGGGAATCACGAAGAAGGTTTCTTATATGGATTAGATAGACTTATAAATACAATAGAAACAGCACAACCCTCCGAAACAATGACAGAACCAGACGTATCACGCTGAACAGTTGGAGCGAGGAAGTTGGACTCGTTCCGCGGTTCCTGCGCCGTTTGCTTGGCCTCAGTGCCCCAGTGCCATTCTCCCGACGCCAAAGTTGAGCTCGGAGATGTACCTACAGAAGAACATTTGTGTGTGTTCATATGAAAGAGATTGCGATGTATCACCCAATAATTTGATCTAGTCCCTAAATATATTAATAATTATAATTATAAATTATTTTTTTTTGTTTTATTTTTTCCATTATTGATATACGTGATATAAGTACTTTAAAATAATTTATCTTTTATTAATTGAATTTAGTGTAGAAATAATTATAACCACATGATAATTCTAAATACATATCTCTTGTTATAATTTGTACTTACATTATATAAATAATTGAACCATAAAAAAAGTAAATAAATACAAATTGTACTTACTTTTTGATCTTTAATGGACATGCATACCCAGTAATTCTATACATGACAAGAATAAGTTAATAATTCATTTTACATTGCTATCAAATTACCTAATATATAAGAATAGTTGAGGAACTTAACGATCAATAAACAAAATATAAGATTTGAGAATATCTTTGGTAATATAAGCAATGTTGTACATTCATTTATACATGTAACAATTTGTATATTTCGGATGTCTATACATTACAGATATTAAAAGAAACTGAAATGGGGTAATTTTTATCAGAGCAAAAGATTGTAAAACAATTTTTAATTAGAATTGTTGTCTGTTAAAGCAAAGACAAAAAAAAATAATTCAACGAAAGTTGATATGGTTAAATGTTGGAGCCACAGTCAACTATAGGACACTTTTTATTCTAAAAATTTTCGCATTACTACCTACTGGAAAACATTACAACTTATTCAAACTGTATGATGATGCACAGTTTTTAATATAATTGAATATGGTGTTGGCTCGTCATCCAAGTTAATATATAGTATGCTTTCATTCCGTAATATTCTTCCATTTTCCCGAAAAAACTCCAAAATTGGTTTATATTATGATTGTAATGAACCTAAAAATATAGTTTAGAATACATTGTAAGTGATGTTTTACAACAGCTAGCCTATACATATGTGTGTGCTAACATTGAGCTGTTACAATGTCATTGTAACAGCACATAATTATTAACCTCTGACTTAAAAAGAGGGGTGTTCTCAGTTTGACCTGTCGATATGTGTGTGTGTGTGTGGCATTCTAGCAGTCAAACGCGTGGACGGATTTGATTGCGGTGTTTTTTATTCGAAGGCCTGGGTCGTCGAGATGGTTCTGAGCTATGTTTGGTCGAAATAGAAGCAATCGTCTTGGTATTGAGGTTTTATTGGTGCGGGTGAAAGATTCTTATGCAATATTGATAGAAATACTTAGGTAAGCAAGTGAAAATTTGTGTGTCCGTAGGTTCATTTAGTACAATAATGAAACCAGTAACAAAACTTTAAAAAGCAGAAAAAAAAATTAAAAAGCTCCGATACGAAAAGACCTCTAAAAAAAAATTAAATAATATTATTATGTACTTATTGAAGTCGTTGTGTCGGGGGACCGCTTAATAAAGGAACAAAATTAAAATGCAAGTAAATAAGTCCGTCCCGACGCTCTACTAATTGAGCTACCTAATAGTTGTCACCACCGTCCCGATAAAGACGATCACATATTATAGAATGCTTAATTCACCGAAGCGGACAGTGATACGGTAGCTCAATTGGTAGAGCGAGGGGACGGTTTCCCAAAGGTCGCGGGTTCGAATCCCTGCCGGTATCGGTTGTTTTTCATTCTATATTTATATAAATTTGTCCTGCCCGTGTCGGTTTATTTTTCATTCGATAAAAATATTTTATTCGATAAAAGTTTATATAAAAACTTAAATAAGCTTAACATGTTTATAGACATTTTCAAACAAATAAATACAATAAAACTTAAAGAATGGATTTGTTAACGATGTAAGTAATGATAGATGGTTTATAATTTAAGTGTGAAGGGGAAAGCGACAGATGACGTTGCTGATAATAATATGTAGTTAAATATTATTTACTACACAAACACATTTCCTGGATTGTCCAATGTATGCAAATAAATAGTATCTACGTACTATCGAAAAATATACCGATATAAATAGTATGTAAATAGATAATTAAAAAAGTTATTCTATTGTTTCTTATTTTTGAGTTACGCTTGAGTTGAGTAGTTCAGCCAACTTTATAAATATTTATTGTAAACAAGGAAAGGTTTATAATTATAATACCCTTAATGCGTACATTGCAGGTCAAGGGGTGAGGCTATAAATAACGGTTAGTATCAAACTTAAATCTTAACGTTGCTTATTATCTAATAAGTAATATAAACTTGTTTATACATACTAATATATATGTACATAAATATGCATGTAATCAATCTATATTAAATTAATCTAGTTTCAAAGCGGTAACGTCGCTATTGAAATAAAAACAAAAAGACCCGAACGATCCTAAAAGCCTCATAATATCTTTGCACCTACAGGTTACTTATTAATGAAATGTTAATTTGGTTTTTAATTTCAAACCGGTAATGTTTATAAAATATCTAAATTTAATTATTTTTAATTTTTAAACAAAATTATTGTACTGATAAGAAAGAACTGTCGAATTATCATTATTTATAACGTTTTGATTATAAAAATTATACATACTTTAGCATATTGGCACGCCATTAAACAAGGTATTTTTAAAACGACTGTTTTGAAGTTTTTCACACATGTAGTCAAAACACGTTTTATATCTAATGTAAATTAGGCTACTATACTATTTAAATTATATATTTATTAGTCCAAATCTTACAATGAACGTTTAACGCCATCTATTGTCGTAATTCGTTATTAAGAACAAAAACACATTTTACAAAGAAATCATTTATATCATAATTATATTAATAACAAACTACAAATAATGAGTTACAATGATAACTGATGTCAATAAACGCATAATACTCCAAAAATTGTGGTCAAGAAAGTACACACATAAAAAATACAACTATTATATTTTAAAAACGTCATAAAGTATTATTAAGAAAAATTTATATTACGAAAAAATAATGCAGATGGTTCTCATTATTTTTTTTCTTTTCTTTGAAAAAATTACCTTTTTGTTGATAATCAATTTGTGTTATTAATAAAAATTTTATTAAACAGTAAATTATTTATAAGTTATCATTTATGGATAATATCTATACTTTTACAAATTATTTTGAATACATTAAAAATTACAGACTTGTCCAGCAAATGCAATTACGAGAAAAAATTTAATACCTTATTACCAACATTGTAAATGCCAAGTAATGCATAAAAATATTGCTTATAAAGTAATGTATTTAAGTTCTAAGTTCTTATGTCATAAAACAAAGTAAGCTTAAGTGTTTGGTGGAAGATTCTGTTGTATATTTGATATAACATTAATAACATCTATTTAATAAGCTCCACACAGGTAACAATGTGTTATATGTGGATAATGTTGCAAATTATTAATAAAATTACGAATCTACCATTGTTAAATTTTTCTTGGCCTTAACTGTTCGGCAACTATTAACTTTAGTGGCAAACCTCAAGGAGTTAAGAGTCTCATTAAAACTTTCGTCAAATTGGTTGATATTTACCAACATAAGGGTTTTTGAATTGCCTCCTAGACTGGGCATAAGCAAGTGTGTAAGTTTAGAATTTCTATAAGGAATATGGGACTGGTTGGTCTGTAAGGACAATATGACCTTAGATAACTCAGAGAGTGATCTGTTAATGTGTTTCGTTTCATCCATTCTCTGAGTAGTTTTCCCGCTTTCAGATCCAGCCAAGTCTACCAAATTCAGATTACTTGTGAACTTTTCTTTCCGTTTTTCATTAATAGCTGATATTTTTATTTGTGCAACTGAATGTGATCTCGAACTTCGTTCATTGTTCAATGTTGCAGCGGTTTGTCTGTTACGTTGGGCAAATATCAATAACCTGATGAAATCATGAGAGTTCCTTACTTCTTCTTCCTTTAAATTAGATACATACAAATCTGTACCTTTAGAGTTGACCATTTTTATTTCATGACTTTCTTGTTCCTTACTGGAGTTCAATAAATCATAAATGATTTCATTGTAAATTTCCAAAAAGGAAGCTTTAATATTCAGTTCCCAACCCATTCTTTTAAGATCTTCCATACTAGTAAATATCATGTTAATTGCTCTGGGAACAATACCATACTTCTCTTCCCCACAGCCTCCTTCCATGGTATAAGTTTTACCAGAACCGGTTTGTCCATATGCAAAAATACATACATTATAACCATCTAAAGCCGACTGGACCATCGGTGAAACTTCAGCAAACACATCTTCTTGTGATGAATGTGGTGTAAATATCCCATCAAAAGAGAATGAGTGTTGAGATTTACCTTTTCTTGCTGAATTCAAAAGCTCAATTTTTTCAACTTCTATGGAGCAAGCATCAAGGACATTTAGATTATACAAGGGCTTAGTTGTTTCAGAATCTAATGGAGGTCTCACTCTACAGTAGACCCGAATATTTCCTTTTAAATCTTGCACTGTGTTTCTTAACACTCTCTGATCCCTGTACATAGTAGCTAAAATGTTTTGTAAAGCTTCAGAGTCAGTTTTTGTTCTTGATATTGTGCCAAGGGCATCCTCATGGCTGATTTGTAATGTGTCATATTGTGCAGATATCTTTTTAAGATGGTCAGTTAACACTCTCAGAGCTTCAGCTTCATCATTAAGACTTTTATGACGTCGGGTCAAGTCATCAAAATACGTTTTGAGCTTATCATATTCAGCAGTCTTAAGTTTTAAACTGTTAGTTACATCCTCAAGAAGTTTAGTCTTAATATGTAGTTCCTCGTTTTCACGTTTTTGAATTTCATAATCAAGCTTTAGGCTTTCATATTCGCTCGACTTCTTTCTTAAATCTGTTAAAGTGTTTAACAATTTTTCTTTAATCATATCCCTTTCAGTAGTACTGGCTTCAACTGTTTCTTTAACTTTTTCATACTCATCCGATACCTCTATATGTTTGTCTCTCAAATCACTTAACTCACTTTTAATAGCTTTATGTTTTTCAACTAAATCATTAAACCTTGCTTTGTAATCATATGGTGCAATTCTCGGTGCTACAGTACTTATTTTCTTCTCAACTTTAGCAGTTTTATTAGGCACTGCAGCCGAAGTGGGTGCTGTGGCTGATCTTTTTGTTCGCGCGGCTGCAACAGGGCGTGCTGAAGTGCCATTGATTGGTTTCGTATGATTTAAAAGTAGATTTTTCTTATCATTATCACTGAGACCGTTTCCAATTGTTCTTGATATTATACGAGTATTTGATATTGCTGGTCTATTTTCTTTAGTAGCGGTAGTAGGATACTTTGGAATGCGAGACATCTGTAAATAATAAATCTTACATGTAAATAAACAACACTAAAGGAGTCACATATTTATGTAACGAATAAAAATATTATAAATTTGTCTAGGTGTAACCTATTATATCTCCGATAAACACTATTTGGTATTACAGTAAAAAGTGTTAATATAATATACGCAATATATGTAGAAAGATAAGTTATACATACATATTTGTAGAAGAGATTTACAGATTTATGTTTCACAGTTAATTAAGCATATATTACACAAAATACAATACATACCTTTATATAAACAATAATTGTTTTCAAACATTTACTTCAAGTTATACACGAACATTCGTTTCGTTTGTCAAGTTCTAAACGGACATTAATTCAAAATTCGAAAATGAACGCTTAAGAAAAAGTGTTGCAACTAGCCAAAAATAAAAACAATTTTACATATTAATTGTTAATTGTTAAAGTAAAGAACACAAAATAACCGTCATCATTATAAAAAATAAACACGTAATTTTCTTTTAATGTTGTTATTTTGAAACATCAAAACATTTTTGAATTCTGCATGATATTTACGGTTAAATAATGTATCAGCCATAAATGAAAATTTCCGCGATATGTGATATTTACATCATTATTTTCTAAATTTGAAACCTGTAAATTATTTATTCATCAATCCATAAAAAAACTATTATATCCATGGTAAGGTGAAAAGCTACTTGTGAAAGAAGTAGAATAAAATCACAATTTTGCAATTAAATAAGTTATATCTAAATTTTCAAAATGAGGTATTATATAATTTATTATAAAGATATAACCCTATATAAGAAATCAAAGGCTCATCAATTTTACAGTAGGTAACCCTTTATAAGAGTTGTAGTATTATTATTATTCTATATCTACAATAAAATACCTGTGCAATCCCTACCCGACACTTATTTTGGCAACATTGAGTCAACAAAAGTCAAATTGCCATTTTCTTATTTGTATTAGTGTGTGCGGTGTGTCTGGTGTGGCGAAATATTAATGGTATATGGTTTTTATATTGTGTTTAATAGAACTGAGATTATTACTAGGTATCTTTGCAAGCAATAATATTTATGATTTTTCTTTGTTAGAATCAGTTTTATGGAATATATATCCATCGTTAGACCTGTTTATCACAAGTGACGGATGTCCTTGTACATTTTGCAAGAACCAGAGTGGCGGTAAATTTGATTTTAATGAAATTTACGACCTATAATGTAAAATAGCTTATATTTCAAAAATGGGCAGCTCTGGTGAAAATGTTGTTACTGATGAGGAAAGAAAGGAGGTTGAGAACGTGGTAGGTGTTCCAAAGGATATTTCTGAAAACACCGCTGTCGAAGATGTAGAAACGTCTATTAATATTAGTGTTACGTCTAATGCTGCTAATGACGCCAATTCGTCCAAGGAAGAAGACTCAACCACTGCAGGATGTCCGAAAAAAACCAAAAAGAAATCTAGGCATGGCAAAAAGCCTTATGTCCCGATCAAGGACAATCTGGAAAGAAGCGCCTTGCGAAGGGTTCATCATACTGGCACAAAGTTTAAACAAAGTAAAAAACGAGCACAAAGTTTTCCTTCCATTTCAAAATTCTTTCTTCCTTATAAGAGGCCACGCAAGGAAGCTTTTATTCCACCAACCAAATTTCTCCTTGGTGGAAATATATCCGACCCACTAAATCTGAATAGCTTAAAGGACGAAGATGTAAACAGGGCTATGAATGCAGTAACACCTGAATCTTCACCTTTACCTACACCACCACGGCATAAGGCAAAGATAGATGTAATAATACCACCTAACATAAGAGATCCTCTTAATCTTATGGAGCCATTAGATAACGAAGAGTATGAAAAAAGACTAGAGATGCAACAGCGCAAGCCAAGAAGGAAACCAAGGTTAAGACGTCGCACAACAGAATCAAATCCTCCTGTGGTAGAAGTAAAACCTGAGGTGGAAGAAGGTATTAAAGAGCCTCCGCCTCCAGAGCCTTCCACATCCAAAGCAAGGAAGAGGTCTTGCAGTGAAAGTGAAAATAGTGTCTTAAAGGCAAAAGACGGCAAAAAGTTGAGGCGTATGGACTCATTAGACAAAATAGTGAGTCCAGTAGTTCCACAACCTGGTGCATGGATGAGGGCTAGGCCACAGCAACGTGGTGCTCCACAAGAACGACCAGTTTCTCCTCACCGAACTAAACTAAAAAGTCTGTCTGAAGATCAAAAAATGCCCACATTTCATCCAAAAAATTCAAGATATCAGTATGGGAACTATGACAGGTATATTGTTTTGTTATTAGTGTTTAAATATTATAACAAAAAAGTCCCACTGCTTATTTGTCTTTTGTCTAATTCCATTGCATCCTATGGTTCCAGGTATTATGGATATCGGAATCTAAATGCTATGATGGATATACGACTGCAAGTGTTTGAAATGCATCGCCATCTCTTTCAACACAAGGATGTATTGGATATTGGCTGTAATGTAGGACATATATCCATAGCAGTTGCTCGCACCTTAGGAGCTAAGTCAGTGGTTGGGATAGACATTGATCCTGTGCTTATCGGTATACAGTTTTTATTGATATTTAAATCATTTATATTTATAAATATGTTTTTTCTAATCCAATAGACTTACACTTCAAATATGACTGTTAAAAAATATATTCAAATATATTAAAAGAAAGTTAACTACATTTGTAATATTAATCATATGACAAATTGTGTATTCATTTTATGTATATTTCTAGGGAGAGCTAGAAAAAATCTACGATCATTTATACCAGTCCCATTAGACCAACCAAAAACAGAAGATGATAAAAAAGTTGATGGAGATGAAAAGAAAATTGACTGTGATAAGTTTAAGGAGGAGAAAGCAGAAGACTGTACTTCAAATGAAAATCATGATAAGGATGATGACTCAAAAAAGGCTCTGCCTGTTAGAAAATTAAAAAAACCAAGGAAGAATAGAAAATCCTTTCATAAGCAGGAACAAATGCAGTGTTTTTTTCCTATGTCAATGTCTATGATGTTTGGGCCTCTAGGTGATCCTAAGACTGAAGAACAAACACCTGGATTTCCATATAATGTAACATTTAAGCAGGTACTTGTTCTACATCCTTTATATATTATGATATGTATAATAATAGATTGCATAATGCAATTGTAATGTTTCAATGTAGTTCCTGTTTTGTAAGCTAAAAACTTTGTTATGTTTATAACACAATTAAATACAACCACATTGTAAACTTATGTTAGTAATTAATAATTTTAGTGCTAATATTTGTGTGCATTTTTTTATTTGCAAATTTCTTTATTTCAGGGCAATTACGTTCCAAGGGAGGAAGTAGCAGTTGGATCTGGAATGGAAAGTCCACAGTTTGATCTTATTTTATGCTTGTCTACTACTAAATGGCTCCATCTGAATTGGGGAGATGCAGGCCTTAAACGTGCCTTCCGTCGAATGTTTGCAGACCTTCGCCCTGGAGGCAAATTAGTAATGGAGGCTCAGAATTGGGCCAGTTATAAGAAAAAAAAGCGTTTAACGGTAAGTCATCCTGCAGATTTTTATTTTGTCCTAAACATACATTTCTAAATACTTGCCCACTTTTTATTGTATGTTAAATGTGGTTAATTATTTTTGTATATGCAATTTTTGATAAGCACATATTTATCACTAATGTTCTTCTACTACAAACAATAACATTGGTATGGTAGTCTTATCAGTTATGTATATGGAATTACTTTATGTTTGAAAGGATTTGCTAACAATTTTAACATATACATTCAAAATAAGGTTGATTAGTTGGTGTTATTAATTTAGAAAATATTGTATTTTCTATTTATACTGAAAAGGATTTCTTATAAATTATTTAATTTATAAGAAGTAGAAAGTGATGTTGGAGAGATATATACAATTTTATTAAAAGTCAATATTGCTAGAATGGTTAATTATTTAGATTATATTATTATTAAGACTTTTATGTATGCTGTCATCTAATATGAACATATTTTTTATTTTCAGCCAACCATCTACGAAAACTTCAATTCAATTGAATTGTTTCCTAACAAATTTCGGGAGTATCTTCTATCGCCTGAGGTCGGGTTCAGCAAGTGCTGCATCCTGGGCGTCCCTCAGCACGCGAGCAAAGGATTTCGGCGCCCGATACAACTGTATGTGAAAGGGGACTTCACGCCGAGCAAGGCAAGATGGTCGGACGCTCACGCGCCCTCGTCGCACCATCGGCCAGAGGCGGAGCCGCCGCGCCGCACTGTGTACGCGCCCGTGTCGCCCGCCTACCGACCCAGCGACGACGCGCCCTCCTGCGGCGCCGTCACTCCTTACTCGCCGAACCTGGACTGCTGCACGGATGACTCCCCGTTCTACAACCCACGCAGCGACTCGTACGCGCCGTCCTACCAGCCGCCGCGGCCGACGGTGTACGCGACGCTGCCGTCCCCTCAGGGCGGCGCGTCCCCGGCCGCGTCGCCCGCCGCCTCCCCCGCTGCGTCCCCCGCCCCGCACCCCGCGCCGCACGCCTCGCCCGCACCCGACCCGCTGTCCGCGCGGGGCTTCCCCCCTCCGGAGAGGATGCACGACGACTGAACGGCCGCGGGACGGCCGCGTCGCCGCCTTTCGTATAGCTGTGTAAATAATTGTAGAACCCGTAAGATTATGTTTCGATAGGCTGAAAATATTTTATAATATTATATTCGTAACGTATTAAGCTATGTTTTTGTCTTTTATTTAAATGTCCCTCTCATTTTTATTTTGTGTCGGTGGCTCCGTTTTATCTCTGATATACTTAATTTAGTTACCAAATTAAAGAGTATATATTTTATTTAATATCATTTTTATGTCTGTGTTTCTGTATTATGAATTTATGTTTGGCTAAGTTAAACTTCTGAACAATATAAACATTTTGTTATTTTTTTTTTAATTTAATAAATTTTTCACGAGTTTGTCGCCTCTGTATGACATTTATACAAATTGCACCCCTGTGTGAATTAGTAGAATTAGTATATTTAAAAAAAAAACCTATGGATCCAAATAAACAAGCACAGAGTCTTAGCAATAAAGCTCTGTTTGCACCTTTGCATTGGTGCACGGAATGTTAAAAAATATTTATACTCAATGAATCATTGTCATTTGCAAAATTGATCTCACAACCTGCCTGCCTCACAACCTGCCTGATTCCTGCGGCGTTACTTGTGGTACACATAATAATAAAACCGACGAACGCCAAGTCAAGGGTTTAGCCAAGCGCAGTAGTAAGTAGCTAGAGGAGCCTCATCGAATTATGATAACACATGAAAGTCGTTTACACCACACGATTCTCCTAAACTTTACCTTTTTTTTTTTTTTTTTTTTTTGTTGGAAAATCCTCATGGAGACCCCCGCCCTTGGGGAAGGGCGAGGGTACTGTCAGACTCTTACTGACTAAAAACCAACCGTGTCCTTCTCGTACCCATGTGTCGGGGGGCGGGTATCACCGAAGCATTCGTCACACCCGCCCGACGGGTATTGGCCCTCCAAAACGATAGAAGGGCCCCGTCACGGCCCGCCGATTCATGGCGGGCCACGTCACCCACTGCGGCCGACACCCCGGCCGCAGGACTCCACTTCGAGGGGCGCGCGTAAGGACACGACGCCGCCGCCTCGAGGCCTGCTGCTGGTCGGACGACAAGACGCCCCGAGTCTGTCGTCCGCAGGCCGCGCCCTACGGTGGCCGAAAGTCGGCCACCCTACGACGCCCAGTGCGTCTGCTGCGGGAGGGTAGAGAGGAGGCGACCTCTCTCTCCCTTTCCGCCGCCTCCTTAGCGGACATTACTGCCTCGCAAAAGGCGGCGACGGCACTCCACCCCGACTCGCTCTCGACCATCGTAGAGACAACAGCCGGAAGCGAGAGGGTTCCCGCAGCACCTACGGCCGCGACCAAGTCACGGCGCTGCTCAGCCCAAGCTGGGCATTCCGCCAAGGTATGCAGCGCCGTATCGTCGCGGCAATCATCACAATGATGGCACTGGGACGTCTGCTCCCGGCCTATGCGACACAGGTACTTCCCGAAACATCCGTGTCCGGTCAGCACCTGCGTCAGCCGGAAGCTGAGGGCGCCGTGGCTCCTCTTGAGCCACTCCTCCAATATGGGCCTTACCGCCGCTACAGCGGCGTGCCCCGCCGTGGGTTGCGCTAAGCGCGTCTGCCACTCCGCCACTAGGACCTGGCGGAGATCTGCCCTGCGTGCCTCAATCTGTCGAGGCACCAGGCGCTCGCCCCGCTCGACCGCCTCCGCGCGCCACCAATAGAGCGACGCGAGGAGCCTTGCGTCGAGATCCCAGGGCGCTGATCCGGCTAGGAGGCCCGCCGCCTCAAAGGAGATCGTACGGTACCCCCTTATGGCCCTGACGGCCATTGCGCGCTGCGGCCTCCGCAGCGCGGCGATATTACGGGCCGTCAGGGCGTCCGCCCAGACTGGCGCGGCGTATAACGCCATCGACCTTACGACCCCCATGTAGAGCCTCCGGCAGGAGGAGCCAGGTCCCCCGAGGTTGGGCAGCAAGCGCGAAAGCGCAGAAGCGGCGCCCAACAACCGGGGGGCGAGCCGCGTAAAGTGCGGCCCGAAGTTCCACCGACTGTCGAGGACGAGTCCGAGATACTTCATCGTCGGCTCGACAGCGATGGAGGCCCCTCCCACTATGATTGCTGAACCCGGAGGCGGCTTCATCCTCGGCCCATGAAAACATAGGGCCTCGGACTTGTGCAATGCCACCTCCAAGCCCAGCCGCCGGATCCTATGCACGACGTGCGCGACACCAGCAGTCGCGCGTATGGCCGCCTGCCGGTACGACTTCCCACGTGCTGTGACGAGCGTGTCGTCGGCGTAACAAATGACGCCGACGCCGTGCACAAGCGCACCGCGCAGAGCAAAGTCGTATCCGATGTTCCACAGCAGCG
The DNA here is from genome assembly GCA_959347355.1 of Napeogenes inachia. Lineage (NCBI taxonomy): Eukaryota > Metazoa > Arthropoda > Insecta > Lepidoptera > Nymphalidae > Napeogenes > Napeogenes inachia. Next base: position 14,741,060 of record OY365791.1, on the reverse strand, counting down.
GTCCCAGGACCGAGCCCTGTGGAACACCGCACGACGTCTCCCGCCGACCCCATCCTTCTCGACCCGGGTATACGACAGCTCTCTCGGAGAGATAGGCCCCGACAATGCGTTGGAGGTAGCGCGGCACCCCGTGGTAGCGGAGTGCCTCCCTGATAGTGCTCCAGGGCAAGGTGTTGAAGGCGTTGGCGATGTCGAGCGACACCGCCAAGACCACCTCACCCCGGGTGACTGCCTCCTCCGCAAGGACTCTCACGCGCATGATGGCGTCCACCGTGGAGCGCCCCTGGCGGAAACCAAACTGGTTGTCCGCCAAATCCGGACCCACCCCAGACATGTGCCGGACGAGGCGATCGGCGATTACTCGCTCGAAGATCTTGCACACCTCGTCCAGCAACACGATGGGGCGGTACGCAGACGGCGAGTCTGCGGGGCGCCCCTCCTTCTTCAGCAAGACCAGCTTCCCGGTCTTCCACCGGCTTGGAAACTGGCCCCGCTCCAAACATGCGCTTAAGAGCCCCTCTAGTCGGGGCCCGAGAGCCCTCATGGCCAGGAACCATGCGCGGCCTGGAATGCCGTCGGGCCCTGGGGCGGTGTTCCTTATGCGAGCCACCGCCACTCTCAACTCTACCCGGGTCACTTCGGGCACGTCGTCGTCAATGTCGTCTTCCGCGTCGGGCACATTGCGAGGCGGAACCATAGCCGGTGGCGTGTGCTCCGGCCTCGCCGGAAACAAGGCACACACCACCTCCTCCAGCAGCTGTGGCTGGAGACTCCGGGACAGCGGGGGAGCCCACTGGCGCAGCTTGCCCCGTACCATGAGGTAGGGGCGTCCCCACGGGTCTCGGTCCAGAGTCTCCAGCATCTCCTCATTGGCCTGGGCCTTAGCCCGAACGATGGCCAGCTGGAGGTCGCTCTTCGCTTGTTTGTAGCGTTCATACAGTTCCGCCTCTTCCTGCTCGTCCGCCGCTGTAAAGGGGCGGCGGACACTCCTTCTTCGTCGGCACCTGGCGTACTGGCGCCGCACCTCCACACACGCGATGCGCAGCTGCGCAATTGTCTGCGACCACCAGTACACCTGGCGCCTAGCAAGTAGCGGCCGGACTCGGGGCATGCCAGCATCACAGATGTGCGACATGCTCTCCCGGAACCACTCCGCCTCCTCGTCGATGTCGGACGGCCTGACTGGAGAGTCCAGCCAGGCCTTGACGATGGAGGCCTCCAGGAGAGCCTCCCTGTCCAGCCGCTTCAGTGCCCAACGCGGGCCGTCACCAACGCCCACCGGGGCCGCTTGGACCGGCCCAACCGAGGTCTGGGCGGAGACGCTAAATCGGATGTACCGATGATCGGACAGCGTCTCCACCTCCTCCAGAACGTGCCAGTCCTGGACAGTGCGCGCGAGAGCGGGACTCGCGAACGACAGGTCCACTATGGACCCGCCCCGCTGCCGCACGCACGTCTGCACGGAACCCCGGTTCAGGAGAAGCAGGCCCTGCTCGACCGCCCACTCCTCCACCAACTCGCCCCGCACGTTCGTGGCCGGGGAACCCCAAGCCGTGGATTTGGCATTGAAGTCCCCGAAGACGATCGCGGGACGAGGACGGCTACGACTGACGACCGTGCCCAACTCCAAAATAATGTCCTCCAGGTCGGCGAGAGAAAGGCTGGGGGGAAAGTACACCCCCACGACCATGAGATTGCCCCACACTGCCGCGACATAGCCCCGCCCTCGGGTGACGTTCTCGAAGGGAAGGGTGTCGGCGCCAGACCTCACAATAAGTGCCACCGAGCGGCCCATGTCGCACACCCAGTCATCTCTGGGTGGCACAAAGTACGGCTCGGCGGCAACAGCCAGATCGATCGACCACTGCGCCATGCTCTGGAGCAAGAGATCCTGAGCCCTGGCGCAGTGGTTTACGTTGGCTTGGAGGAGACGACGTAGAGCCATTACTAGGTGTCCATGGCCGTCGCCCCCTCCCCAGCCCTCGGCAGTTGTTCTGCCGTAACCGGCGGGTGTACCGGTTGCGAGGAGCTGGTTGCCGTGATCGTAGTCGGCTGTCTCCTCGCATGCTTCTGCGGCGTTTTGGGCCTGGCGCAGGCCTTTGACCCGGTCTGGTGGTCGGCTGGCTTGCCAGCTGCCGCACAGATGACGCAGTGCGGCGCGGCAGTGCAGGGGCCAGCATTGTGACCAGGCTGACCGCAGCGGAAGCATAGATTGCTGCGGTCTACCCCAGCGGTGCACCGTGCCCCTGCGTGTCCTCCTTCCAGGCAGCGGTAGCACCGGAAGGGCTTTGGCGCTAGGAACGCGACCTGCGCCGAGACCCATCCAACCAGGAGTCTTTTGCCCTCCAATTGTTTTGCCGCCGCAACGGGACACCTGACCAGGATTGTCCCTTGACCGGAGACACCCCGGCGTATCGTGCCCGCCTTTATTTGATCCGGCGGGCATCCTCCGGTCGTTGCGACGGCAGCGGCGACCTCCTCCAGCGTCACGGAGTCGTCCAGGCCTGAAATGCGCAGATCTGCGCACTTAGTTGGCCTGGACACTCGGACATCTTCCGGGTCCAGCGACGCTTTGAGCCTGTCAGCGAGGGCGTCAGCCTGGGGACCACTGGTGCTGCCGGGGATCTCCAGGAGACGACCCCCGGTGGCAGTAGTCTTGCACCTTAGACCCGTTATGCCAAGATCGCTGAGCGAAATCTCGGCTTTCGCCTTCGCCAGGATCCTGGCATACGTGGAGCCACGCTCTTCCGCCCCCGGCTGCAAGGTCAGCACCACAGCTGTGGAGCGGGGGGTGGTGAGCCTCACGGCCTTGCGTTTGGCCGCCGACCGCTCCTCTTTGGCCTTCTTTCTGGCCCGCTGGCGCGCCTTCCTCGATTGTTTGGCGGCGCCAACAACCGTCCACTCCGCTTCCGGTTGAGTGGCGGGTCTTAACGGTGCAGAAGCCCGTGCAGGCGGAGCAGTGGTCGCACCTGCCTTTTTAGCAGCCCTCCTGTGTCCCGCTTGTGCCGGTTGGGCGGCACGGGGCGCTGCGGCTTGGGCCGCGTATGTCGGCGCCGGTGTTCTGCGCCGATCTGTAGCGAGGGGGGGACGCAGAATTTTCCCCTCCAGCACAGAGAAGCGAGCGTTAAAGCTCGCCATTTCCTGACGGATCAGGCGAACTACGTCCGCTTCCTGTGACTTCTGCGGTGACCGCGGTTGCGACTGTGGTTGCGGCTCTACATGCGGAAGGCCCACCTCCCGCCTGAGGTGCTCGCGGCGGAAATTGACCATCTCCGCCTTAAGCTCTTCGTGCTCCTTACGGAGCTCCGTCATTTGGGCCGCGAGCTTCTTATTCTGGGCCCGCAGCAAAGCCGTTTCCTCCGTAGTACTTCGGGTCAAAAGGGCCGCAGCACTGTCCACTATCGAGGCCGTGGCCTCTTTCAGCGCCTTCTGGCAGCGGCCGCTAAGGCCTTTAGAGACCCGGCCGACCCTTCTAATGGCCGCAATCGCATCGGCCATCCTTTCCTTAAGAACGCAGGCAGGGAGTTCCCCTGCCTCGACCTCTGCCTCAGGGACGGCAGGGACGACTTTCCTGAGCGTCACCCTCTCCGTCAGAGCCGCAATCTGCCGCTCATCCTCCGCCAGTTTGTCGGCGGCTGCTGCGGCCTTCACTGCAGCCGCAGCTTCACGCCTGGATACGCCGACTCCGACATATTGGCCGGTAGAAGCGGGCCTAACCCTTCTTCCTTTTTTGGCGCCGACTTTGGCTGCCGGCACCGCTGTGTCGCTCAGGTCTCCCGAGCCCTCCCTCAAGTGGCGTTTGCGCGTGTTTCTGGCGTTATCGCTCGCCGCGCTCTCCACAGTCATAAAACTGCACACGCTGTCGCAATCCGACAGCGCGTTCGTCCTTTCCTCTTCCTCTCCTCTCCTCTCCCTCACTTCAGCTTTTTGAGTTTTATTGGTATCCATATAAATCCCACGAGTAGTGAAGAAATAAATGTCCACCTGGGCAGAGCTTCGTACCCAAGTAAGCCTAAATACTGCTGGGGGCGGCAGGTACCAGCAGGGGGGGGAGCGCTAACGACCGTACTCCCAACGGCCATCCATTCCCTCGCCGCGCTCCAAAACTTGGAATTGGGTGGTTTTTTATCTTAGAGGTGTCCTTCCTCTGGGGCCGGGCACTTAAGCCAAGCCCCCCGACGGCGGCATTAGACATGCCTCCGTCCGCTGTCCGGCCAACCCGACTCAGCGAACCCGCCGGAAATTCTCTCCTCGCGAGGAGAGAATCCTCGCCACTAAGGTGCGCCTGCACCTTAGCGACGGAGGTAGCCGCTCCTTCGTCGGTCGACCGAACAGGAGCGACCCCTTGGTGTCTCTCTTAGTCTAGCCTCTCACTTCGAGCCTTTCCGGCATGAGAAACTCTACCGGCAGAGCCTCGAAGATCACAGAGGCACGCAAGCCCCACCACGACAGCAACGTGGAGACACCTTTCGGTGGGGTCCTAAACTTTACCTGACCTAACCTAACCTAACTGTACCTAACCTAACCTAACTGTACCTAAGGTACTGGTAATTTGGCACTTATTATTGTTGCAGAGTTTGAGTGAGTACATATCATTGCTGAAAGGTTTTTATATAAGCAATTTTTATAGTTTAGGTTCCTAATCTACCTGTAGCCCGTACGACATTAATAGAACTAAGAAATTTGAATAAGGTTGGATCCCATATACAACAATTGGTAATGCAGTGCCTTCTTTCACCTAGTGTCATGATAACACATTAGTTGTTGGAGAAGGAAACGCCTCTTACGGTATAATTGCGTAGAGTGACCTTGAAACAAAGCCAAAGGAAGTTTATTTCATATTTTGGTAGTAGGTACGGTGAAAGATTTTACTCAGTGATGTTCCAACTCGGGATAAACACGACTCGATTTAACTCGAGTTAAAATTCTCGTAGTTCGAGTTAAACAACTCGAGTTAACTGAATGATACGCAGTATATAATTCGTTTTGTTTTTAATATTTTAATAACCTAGCTTTATAATAATATGAAAAAGTGCAGAAAAGATTCATGATAAATATGTGTTGGGATTTGGGTCAATCATAATTAACAATTTTAAGAAATTCGTATTTTACGAATAATAAAGTATATAATAAAATGGTTAATACCCTATGGCGCGAAAATTTAAACTCGAGTTGGAAAGAATTCAACTCGAGTTAAATCGAGTTAAGTCCAACTCGAGTTATCTCGAGTTAGTAACTCGAGTTGACCATCACTAATTTTACTTGAAAACTGCACTGAGGAAGGACGCCACGCATCTCGACGGGGGGAAATTGGAATACTTCTTGCGTTCCGATGGCACAGCGTAAGTTTCATGCGATTACCAGAACCAGTTACCAGATGTTCGTAACAGGAACACGTGCCATCATATTTCTACAGTACAAATTTGAATTTTACTTTAAAAGTTATATTTTTTATATTAGTAAAAATTTTAATCCATAGACAAAAACCTGGTTGAATGTAGAAGTTCCGCGCTTTGTTTAGTAAAAAAATAAAATAAAAACGTCAAACTAATATCGCGCTTTTTCGTTGACGTTGGGATTTTTGCAAGTTGTGAATATATTATGTGAATTTATAATTTAAATGGGGTAAGCTTTGCTTATTATCTTTACTAGATAGTGAAGTAGTTGGATAAAAGTTAGGTAGGTATATCAACAGTTAGTTTGTGTATGAAAAATCCCAACTGTCTCGACTTACTTAAAATAAAAAGATAAGAAATGAGCTATGTATATTTCTTATTCAAAACGATAATTATATTATTTGAGATACCTATTTAGCCGATTTATGAAAAATAATATACAATGTTGTATATTTATATAAAATAAGAGTAATACGCTATAATACCTACATTTAAAAAGAATTTTTGAAAATAAACTTACTCCGGGTTCATCAGCGAATTTTTAGTAGGTAGGTAGGTATATGTTAGGGAATGAAAAAGCCAAATTTTTATAAAGATTACATTACCTACATATTCCCTTTTTGTTTTAGGAAAACCATATCATAAAGAAGATAGGAAATAAAACTATTTGACAAATACTAAAGTGTTTCTTCGTAAAAAGGGTTTTTGTAAATATAACCAGTTGTTTACATTTACCTTCGAAACAAATGTTTATACAAAATTAAATAAACAATCAAATGTTACAGTTTCTTGTTCTTCAGATAGCTTATCTTATTGGCTCTTAGGAATTGTAATCCGCGTTTTTATAAACATAAAAATGTCGACTGCTTCCAAGTACCCACGCTAGCTAGAAATGACGTAACGGCCGGATTTGAACGGATGCTTCGAAATCTGACACCGACGGGACGCTGCACTGGAGGAACGAAGGATGTTGAATTGAAGCCAGTGCGATTATGAAAGTCGGCGGCAGAAAACATATGAATAAGCTCTTCGTTAAACTGTTCGTGATACACGTTGTAGAATACACAATAAACTAAAGACGCATTGTTAACGCATCACTGCGAAACTCCTGGGCGTGTTTTGGGATATTTGTTATGACTATGGGTTATTGGGTCGTTCAATTTATAGGCTACTTTTTACTTCGGAAAATAGTATTTTATGTACATAAAAGAGAAACTGATTTATACAAAGATTTTAATCAAATTTGTGGGCTTATTATTAAAGGTAAATATACTTTAACTTTCTTTTCTTTAGGCCTCATAAACTTGATTCATTCTGACGGGCAAACAAAAGTTGCTCTGGGTAAAATTACCTACAATAAGAGATTACTACTGGTCGGATTTTTATAATGTGGCGTGGAGTTGGCTTCTTTTCAAATACTTAGATAACATATTGATAACCTAAGTATTGACTTATATTCTAAGTCTAGGTACATATCGAATGCTTTTCACTATGGCAATGGTAAAACTCAATAAAATTTTGAGTTAAAATTACAATAAAAAATTATTACATTTATATAAATTGAAAGTGATTATAATTTCTATTAAGATTATTGAGAGTTTTTGTCTGAAGGGGAGGGGAAAGGCGTGAGGAACAGACGAGTCACTCACAACATCAGCTAGAGTTAGTAGGTACCTAAATAATATGACTCATTGTTTCACAATTGTTTAATAAAGGTAGGTAATGAAATGATGTAATTATGATGTCATAAATTTATTTATAAATGTGTTTTTAATACGTTGGGTTACTTTAATTTATATTATATATATAATTATAATACGTAACCGATTATCTATAAATATATAGAAAGTACGTACCTACCTATGTATGCTCCTCACAGACTTCGAAATGGCTTAACCGATTTTTCAATAAAATTTTAAGAGTAGCTTAATATTGAACCAGCGGGTATTCCTGACATTTTTTTAAATTTTCAATGACAGTTATTTACTATCGACTTGCTATTCTTTTTATAAGATATATGGACTGCGAAAGGGTTGGCCGATTTCTATGAATGAAAATTTCAGATAATCTTAAGACTGAATTGCATAATCCTGTAAGGTTAGGTGGCGATTTTATTGAACTCCCAGTGACAGTTTGTTTTCTACTGAAATGCTATGGTTTTTTACTTTGAAGTATTTAAGGTCAATTATAATCCCTTATATAGAAACGCATAGAAGAAAATTAAATTCAGCATGAATCCTGATTATTATTGCGATGGTTTCATTCTTATATTTAATGTATTTTTTGTAATATATTTCGAACTATATATATATACTTTATGACTAATATATCTTTACGTCTTTAATATATTTTCACGAACTGCCTATGTAACTAATATATCTTTAAATTAAGCCCGGCAAAACAGGCTGGGTGTGCTAGCTATAAATAATTTTGATTTGTATTACAAAATTTTGGGGATAGCAAATGGGGAACAATTAATATCGTAGGTATAAATACCTAAGTTTAGTTTACGTAGCTGTTAAGTAGGTATTGCGATTTGATAACGATAAGGTAAGGCATGACTTAAAACATAAGTATAAGCTGGCTTAACAAACATCGTGTCTCACCAGAGCCACCTTGTAGAAATTATATCTAGCTCTTTGTAATTTCTAGTGACTAAAGACATAAAATCCCTCCCGCAAACTCACCCACGAAGTTCGATTTGTTTTATAGCAATAAGTCAATAGTAGACAATCAAACAATCTGCCTGGGAGGATTCTATTTGTAGTTGCAATATCCATTTGAAATTGGTTTCATATCTTTTAAGATAGATCTATCAACTTTTAAATACTACAATCTGACCCAAAACAATGGTTTTTCAGTTTGTCTGTTTGTCTGTATGTCTGTATGTCTGTATGTTTGTGCACACTAATCTCAGAAACGGCTTAACCAATTTGAATGCGGTTTTCGAAAATATATTACTAAAGTCTTCACTTAACATTTAGTGTTTATTTTATCTAAATCGGTTAAGAAATAAAAAAGTTATGACTATTTATGTCAATGACGTCATAGGTACCATGAAAATCTTATTCTATACATGTAATAAATCTGTAGAGGAGTAGTCTTTGTACATTAAAAATATTTTAAAAAATATACCAGGATGTAAAGTAATAACTAACAGAATCCATTTTCAGCATTTTTAATCAGATTTGAAAAAAATCTTTGTCTGTTTATCTGTTTGTCTTTTTGTTTGCGCTTACAATGCAAACGCAGGTTGAACTCCACGAGATAGATCAAAATAATGTACTAAGTATTGTATACCTTAAAAAGTTCTACAAGAAAATCTGCGATGGTATATGTTTATCTCTTAGGGATAACCCACAATAGCAAATTTTTATCCTTTACTTTTTACGAAAAATAATAGGTAATTTACGAAGCGATTTTAAGAAATACAGCTTTAATCCGTATCTAATTAAGTAACTTAAATACATTTTACATTTAATATAGAACAATATACGCCTTTACAGCATGTAATTATAATGAATATATTCGAAGATATTACAGATTTAAAATATAGGGTCTTCGCGTTTGCGGCCGTACGGTATACCGGCGTACTCTGGTATGGAATCGTGCAGACCGTCTCAAAAATGGCTTTTGTGAATGTTCAGTATTGAACATTTTGTTAATGCATATAGCTAATTGAACGTTTATCATTTAAAATAGATTTTTTTTATATTAAAACTAGAACTGCAAGTTGATGGTGAAAATAACGTCGATTATGTAGCTCAGAATTTCTCAAGTTTACATGGTAATATTTTTATTATGTTCAATGAAAATCTGTAAGTGTGATATATGGTTAGAATGGTTATTAAGTAGTCTGTCTAAGAAGTATTTAAGTGGACGTTTAAGTAAAAACAAAAGAGGTATAAAAATGATTACAGTAGGTACCTACCTAATATTGTATCCTTATTAAAAACTTTAAATATACTTTTGACAGTGAGCGACGTCTGCCGAAGTGTAATTTTGATTGTTTCACTTAAAATAAGTCATGTCGAAGCCAATACAAAAAAAGGGAAGTGGGAATTGTTTTACTACGAATTTAAGGCGTGCGAAGCCGCGGGCAAAAGCTAGTTGAATAATAAAAACTAAATCTTTTATCTTCTATAAAATAAGTATTGTTGATTTAAAAACTTATCAGATATGATTTTTTTTTATTTTTCAGTGATTAAAAAACTAAGTACAATATATTACTCGTCGATCAATCGCTTTGTTATATGGCAGAGGCTAAAAAAATCATAAGACCTAACGCATCTTAACATTGGAAAATCCTAAATCCGTTACTTTGAACAATGGGTAGTACCTTCATAAGAAATTAATTAACTTTATAGTTTAACAGCTAAGGGACTAAAATGGGTATTTTTATACATTACGTAGTATCTGACCCAACCCTAATTTGTTTGTCTTCACGAGTACTACATACAGAAACTGGAATCAAAATGGCGAATCTTAAGTGTATGACCAGTATAGACTGTGCGTCGATTATCAGTCAGGACAAGTCATTCAGGAGAAGTCGGTCAGGAGAGGATTAGTATAGAAAAAGCAGCGGTTCTTGTAAGTGGGTACATCTTTTATGCAGCGGTTGCAATTATTACATAAAAAAATTCAAAAGACAGACAACTTATTAAAAATTTTTACTAAAATTTCATATAATATTTTAAGCTTTAGTAATTCTAGTTTATCTTTTAATAGTATGTTGACATAGCCATTAAGCTGTCGCCTGTAGGATAAAATGTTGGTCACTTTCCTACGTTAGAAAATAGCTTACAAAATAATGAAATAACGGCTTTTACTCGTCCGTTTAATATTATAGAAATTCCTTTTTACTGGATGCTTATATTTTCTTTTTTATATTTTATTTTATCTTCCTTAATTCTAATAAATAACTCTTGCTGATTTTTGTTTATTTTATTGCCACTATATATTACATAAAACGATTAAAAAATACATGTGTTATGCAATAAGACGGTTTTATTGTTCAATAGCGATCTCTTTCAGACAATCATATACGGGCAGGATTATGGTGAGCTACATAGAGAGTAGTAGTACATAGTAGATGCCAAATATAAACTCTCACATAAACATAGAAACATAACACGTTCTAAGAATGTCAAATTACGAATAGTGAAACGAACTTTTGTTTCTAAATTTTGGACAATTGCAATATAATATTTTAAACGTACCGGGACATCCTGATAACATATTTTTTTGTAAGGAATATTTTATATCTATTTATTTATCACTAGCAGTACCTACTTGCGACTTCGATTTCGATTTTGATAAAACCTATCCATTGTACTTATCAATGTATGTAAAAACTAAAAAACCTTCAAACTGGTAAGCAGCAATGGTACGACAATATAAGATTATTAACTTCTTTATTTGTTTACCAATTGTAAAAAAAAAACAAAATATAAAGTGAACCCCATGACAATATCTTCCCGAAAACTGCATCCAAATCGATTTATCAGTTTCTGAGATTAGCGTGCACAAACATACAGACATACGAACAGACAAAATGAAAAAACAATGTTTTAGGTTCTTTTGCTTATATAAAGGTCCCCTTGTATGAATTTTTGAAAATATGTTATGTTGTTGCATGTTGTGTGCACAACTAAAAGACAAACAGATAAACAGAAAAAGATTTTTAAAATGCTGAAAATGGATTCTCTTGGATATCACTTCACATCCATGGTATATTTTTTTAATGTTTTCAATGTACGAAGACTAGTCCTCTACAGATTTATTACATGTATCTATCTATTTGCCCATGCAAATGTTATTCTATACATAGATAGATAGAATAGATACCATTATCTATTACGTGATTGACATAAATTGACATAACTTAACATAACCGATTTAGATGAAATAAACACTAAATATTAAGTGAAGACTGCGATAATATAATCCTGAAAACTAGTTAAGCCGTTTGTGAGATTAGCTTGCACAAATATATAGACAAACAGACTAAACTAAAAAACCATTGCTTTGGGTTCTCTTGCCTTTATAAAGGCCCCTTAAGGTGTTTTTTTTTTAAATATTTTCCATGTTCAGAAATGGATTAGTGTCAATTTAATTATATGTGTAGATGATTTCTGCAATATCGACGGTGTTTCAAGTGAGGTGGTGAGGAAGATAACTGCTGCGGGTGGATATTGATATTGCTCGCAGGAAAATAAAATGTAAGCACTAAAATTGAACTATAGTCACGAGGAACATTTTGTAGAGCCTAAAGGCATTCGTTATTACATTCATTCTGAAAATTTCTCTGAAATGTTATTGTTTGTTTTCAGTACTTTTTACATCATGAATCTTTTACATAATATTCATATTAGGATAGTTATTCGAATTAGTGGGTACATTTACTAAAAGGTTTTCCCAAGGGATTGACAATTGATGTCGGTCAGTCAGATCTACTACCGCAAGAAATTGCAATTGACAAGGGTCAACTCATACTATTAGTGTATGGGTCAAATTTGACGATGACAAACTATTATTGATGGATTTGATGTTTAATTGAATTAACCAATTTAGTCTGGCCTTTTTAAAAGGATCAAATATTTATAATGCTGGTTTTGTATAATTAAAAGAAACCAACAATTAAACCTAAAATAAACATAAAAAGTCAAAAAAGTCCTTCATTCATTTTCTTTAATATGTCAATATAAGGTTTACAACGCTTCTTTATTGAACTTTACCATTATACTATTGAACTTTTAATAAAATTGTATTTGCAAGTTGGCATCACATGCAACGATTACAAATTTAAAAGTGAAATAAAACTGTAAACATAAAAAAAGCTTTTTAAATGACGTATTACATTTTTGTTTATGTAATTATTGGAACGTAGTTCCTTATTGTTTATTTCTTAACAGTCCATCTGATTTGTTAAAAATCGACCCTTACTTCCGCTAGGAAATAACTTACAAAATAATGAAGTGTAATGGCTTTTAGAAGTTTTTTTTCTAGTTTATTTTGACTTCCTTTTACTAAATTTACTTTTAGATAACAGTAAAATGTTTAAATATCTTTTACAGACATTTACAGAGATAAATGTTTCGTTTATAACTATATTACTATTTGTGACAATTTCCTTGTTATAAGTAGGATTGGACGCATAATTATGTTGCTTTCTATCTAATAATTATCCGTAGACGACGAGTTTAGATGCTCTGATTTTTTCGTAATTTTGGATACTCTTAAAAATGTCCCTGAAGGGCAAAAAACGGATTGGGCAAAGTAGATACCATATTCACTTTTCCCGGTGATAACTGCAATGATTAGTAGGTAGGTACTATAGCAGATTTTTTTTGTTTCTATAATTCTGGATGTTGTTTTTTATGTTAATTTCATTATTTGTTATAAAAATAACTTCAGTAATTAGTACTTTTATTTTATTTATAATTTTTTTTAAATTTTTAATAGTTACAATAATTAGCATTGTAGCAAAAAAAATAATAATAATATGTTCCCATTAAATATGTTCTCGAACGTTATTTTATTTTAATGTTTAGTTCTATTACAAATAAATAATGTTGTAGTTCGCTTTTAATACCATTCATTTCAATCCAAATCCTTAAAACAACCACAACGACAATTTGCACACAATTAAAATATATTGCTGAAATCAAATTAACTATTTTAAATACTCATTTCCATGATAAGCTGTTAACATTATTTTCGTATTTACTTGTGCGAAACTAATTAAAAACGGTCATGTAATTGGGACAACAAAACTTGTCTCTGGGTTTCATTTCTATTCATGTTTTGAGAACATATTTCCTCATATTTATGTGAATGTAATAGACGACAACTAGTTCTCTACAGCATATGCTGTTTACGAACTTGTAATATTTATCTAAAAATGAATGAAGCTCATTGCAGTCGGATCTTTTTATTCGCTACTCAAATGATTAAGGTTGCATTATTAATTCTTCGTTTCAAAGTAGATGCAACACCAACACAAGCATGGAATCAGGGTTGCAATCTCTCACCGACTGGTACAGAATTTGTTATAAATATATTCATTTCCTGCTGTATTACTTCGGCAGATATTGTAAGACATGGGCTACACTATCAAGCAATGGTCAGAAGACCCCAGGTGAGCGTCAAAAGGTATTAAAGATCCAGTAAAGTGGGCATACACCTATTTTTTTTTGACGTGACAACGTCTTAAATTAGGTTAAGCTGGGAGTCACTTATGAAAAAGTGTAACGCCCGGTAACGTAACGGTGAGTCACCGAACGAGAGAGAGGCCCGCCGAATGCCTTGCGTCTCTCTCCCACTCAAACATGATCGGTCCGCCGAGCAATGTTTTGATTTTCAAATTGATTCTTTAAAATTACAAATATTAAGAAAAAGTGGCAGATATAAGAAAACTTGATTTAAAATGTGTTGAGCAAGAATTTTAACATCTAATTTAAGTAAATGTTTTAATTTTCAACTTCATTATTTACAATTACAAATTTTAATTAATTTCAAATTTATTTAGCAAAAATTTGAACCTTCGATCTGAATAAGTGTTTTGATTTTCAAAATTAATTCTTTAAAATTAAAAATTTTAAAATATATAAAATCAGAAGTGACGTCACATAACATTATCTGTACTTATTATTATTTAATATGTAGGCCAGTACATGTGACCATACTTGGTAGACACAATTGGAAATAGTATTTTTTTATAACTGAAAAAAATAAATATATAAAATACTGGTAGCAAACAATAACTTCAATGATCGATATCTCCGCAACTAATTGATGTATCGAAAAAGTCTGTAAATAAATTTTGTAAAAAATAATAACATCAATAATATAATATAAAATAAATAATATATAAAATGATTTTACGTGACAACGTCTTCATCGTCCTATCCTCAACAAAACCACTCAAATTATTAAAATATTGTGTTAAATTGCAGTGTTAATATTCATATCAATAAATATTCTACCGAGAAAAAGACGTGGTCACGTAAATCTTCGCCCGTAAAACCGACTTTACAGGCAACCATATTTTTTTTTTTGTTATTCTATACTGTTAGCCCTGTTGGCTATTACAGCGTCACCGAGGGAGCGGACCCGCCCTTAAAATACTCATACACATATATATACATCTATCCGCCCCGTTGGTCGAATGGTTAGCGCAGATGTCTAACGTATCACGGAGGAATGAGGTTTGGGTTCGATGCCCGGCAGAGGCAGGCATTTATGTCTCGAGCATAGATGTCTGTATTTCTGAGTTTGGTCGTTTATTTAATATATTCTCAGTATTTATATTTCTATGTGTTTGTATCGTTGTCTAACACCCTTAACACAAGCTAACAATTTGCTTACTCAGAGGCTAACCAGAGGTAGAGCCTCTGAGTAAGCAAATTGTTAAATATGTATCAGGACAAATTACACACATTGATCTAAATCAATGTGTGTAATTTGTCCTGATACATATTATTATTATACGAAAGTCGAAGGCACTTTTCCATTGCTCCACGCTGGACTTCTCTGCGAGTGTGGTACATACATAGGTCAAACAAAGAGGACCATCGGTAAAAGAGTTAAGGAACATATATCGGATATCAAGCATAGGCGTACATCGAAGTCTGCAGTGTGTGAACTTACCATAGACAAGCCTAATCATTATATAAGATTTGATAAACCTAAAATCCTCGCTAAAGAACAACGTTATATTTCAAGAATGGTTCGTGAGGCTATTGATATTAAAAAACATCCTAATTTTAATAGAGAAGATGGTTGGGGATTATCTAACACCTGGGACCCACTTGTGAAAAATATAAAATCCCATGTTTGTGACCGCACTGTAAGACCTCAAGATACTGTTAGTGCGTTTTGTGTGAATCCTGAACTGTATGCCCGGAAGCTTAGAAACCGTTGGAGGTAGATGACTAATTAACTGACTTACTGACAGACACCTCCATCTCGTCTTTCCGTGAACACGATTGCTGCAAAGCATTCGAAACGTCGGGTTAGATTTAAAATGTAAATTTAAAATTTAATTCAATATACGCGAGTTAGATCCGTAAAAATAGTTTTATTTCAATGATAAAATGTTGATCACTTCCTTGGTACTGGATGATTAAATTAGTAAACTTTAAAAGTAATAATTTATTGCAACCACATATTACATAAAACAATTAATAAATATATAGGTTATGGGTACATGAGGCGGTTTTATCGTTATATTGCGATCTCTTTGAGACAACCATGTACTGGCAGGATTAAGGTTAGTTAAATAGAGAATACATGCCAAATATAAACTCTTACTTACATATATCTTACATAAATCTCATATAAATATAACACATTGAAAGAATGTCTAATTATGAATAGAGAAAAGATATTTTGTCTTAACATTTAAGACGTTCCATTACAAAATAGGATTTCAAACCTCATCATTCTGATAACATGATGTATACAGTATTTTTTTTAAAGGATATTAAATATGTATTTATTTATCATATGATTTATGAAATATCGACGCTTTTTCAAGCGAAGTGATCAGGTAGAAAACTGCCGTTGGATGTTTAATATTTCTCGCAGAAAATGAAATATAAGCACTGAAATTGAACTACAGCCACGAGCAACATTTATAGAGCCTAAAGCCGTGTTTTTACTATCATATACATATACCGAAAATATCTCTGAAATGTTTTTTTTTTTTCAGTACTTCTCACATGATTGATGGCAAACATCTAAATATTCATATGATCAATATTATGGTTAGTTAATCGAATTAGTAGGTACATATACTAAGAGGTTTTTCCCAAGGGATTGACAATTGATAACGGTCAGTCAGATATACTACCGCAAGAATTTGGAATTGATGAGGTTCAGATCATACGGTAAGTGAGACTTCAAATTTCTTGATGACAAACATTACAAACTGTTATTCATGAAAGTAATGTTTAATTGAATTAAGATATCTCTCCCTGACTTTAAAGTAACTTACCTGAGTTTTTAAAGTAATTGAATAATTGTGATGGTGGTTTTCGTTAATTAAAAGAAACTAACACGTACAATTTTATGGTAATAAAAAAAAAACAAGTTAGTAAGTAATAAAAGACCGGAATTTACAAGTTATTGAAGCGGCACGAAAGTTCAAAAATTGAATTTCTCTCTAATTTTGAAGGAAAGTATAATATTTAAATATCAACAACATTACAAGTAATCATAACTTGATTTCATATAAACACTTTTATTATGATATTTCACGTAAAGACATATATATATGTATAAATCTTCTATTATCTTACATTCTGACCTTACGTCATTTCACTTATTGCGTTTTATTTGAACTCTTATTTACTTATTTAATTACCCTTGTCAAAAAAAGTTTTGCGTCATCTTCTTTCAATATGTCAATATAAGGATTGCAATGTTATCCTTTTTATTATTAAAATATCAGAGAATGTGGTTGGTATAAAAATACTTCGTTAAAGCAAATTACAATAAAGGATATCCAGATTAATAGTAATCTAAATTAATTAAGCGCGTTAATGTGTGCTAATCCATGGTGCAACAAAATATTACTGCAACAACAACTGGTAGGTATGACCAAGGTATAACCAACAAAATGATGAACTCAGGTTAAAACTGTAATTAGAGTATATAATGAATAAAATACCATGTTATTTATTATATCTTTTTCATTTTGAATCTATACCAGAGATCACTTCTGTACCATAAATAGTCTTTGGAGGCTATTTGTATAAAATACTTATCGAAATAGCTCTTCTGTACGGAGACTTATAGATTTACAGGAGATAAGGAGACTTATGGTTCTCTTTTCTTTTTCCTTGAAAAGGTTTTGTTTATATTGCTTTCATTATAACTTAACTACGTTGATTTGGAGAAGTGGAAAGCTATATAAAATACTAGCTGTTGTCCGTGACTTTGTCCACGTAGACTGTAAAAATAATATTTTTATGGCTAGGAACATAAGCCATATAACTTTTTTAAATTATTTTTGACGTATCTACCGATACCATATGCGTCAAAAATCCTTTATTCCATTTAGACTGTAGCAGAGAACTTCGAAATAGTATAATTGGCTATATTTCGATTAACAAACGTATATTTGAAAACATAACACTTCTTCTAAAGTTGTCGGGTAATATGAAGGATTTTCAGAAATACTCATGTAAAATTGAATAAATCAAACGATTCCCGTTGCAATCATATATTTTTTTATTAAAAGAAAATGATTTGGTATATTGATGTAATACAAATGCAATAAGTTAGTGAACAGATTTTTAAAATTTTTGCAATTAAAATTCAACATATAATGTGGTTTTTATTTCGAAAAAATATGTTATTTTACAAAAATTGTTAGGGCTATAATAGCTCAGGGTTAGGGGCTTAGGCTTTAGGGGGGCGAACGCCGGGAACCTTCTCATGGTGCTCCCTGGGCAACAACGGTTACCGAGAACCTTAGGTTTCTCCCGTTGGCTAATACCCGGCGCGGTGGGGTCTGTCATGAGGGTTCGTGCCCGGTCCATGGCTGGCCGGGGCAGGCAACCTTTCGGGGTGGCCTGCCTGTTTGGGGAGGGGGGGGGGGGGAGGGGAGGGGGTACGCGGCGGTCGCTTTCTTGCTGTGTGAGAGGCCTTCTGCGGCGGTTAGGGTCTGGATCTTTTTCCACCGCACTTTAGAGAGGGTGCTTGGTGGGGAGATGGTTCCGGACGTTGCCTTGATTAATCGTTACCGAGTGCGACGCCACGGTTGCGCTTGGTGATGGTTAGTCCCCCTACGTGAGCGAAATCGCGTTCGACTCAGTGTGTGCAGTGAGGCTGCTGCGCATTACTGGGTCGTATCGAGGGTCTGCTCTTCTAGGGGGCCTAACCGGTGGTCTCCTCTCGGGAAGACTACCGCGGCGTGGCTGGACAAGTTCGATGATGGTCGAATCGGATTAACCACCTAAGTACCTGAGATCGAGTCTGGGAACAAGGACGTCTTGACCCCCTTCAGACGTAGCAGGCTTGGGGAGGGGGGGGAGAGTATCCCTCCACAATCTGTCAAGGCTGCAAACAAGGGATGGATGCTTCTCGTTCCGGGGTGTCCTATCCGTTGGGGCATCGCGGTGAGTGCGAAAGCGATCCCATGGTGTCCTGTCATGATGGCAGCGGCAACCGTCAGGTTTAGTGAGTAGGAGTCTCATATAAGCACCTCCATCATCCCCTGGATGGAGGTATGTATCCATGACGATTCCTGACGTTAAAAAAAAGGGGTTAAATATTTAAGTATTTGTATACATTTTAAGTGATGTTAAATGATTTATGTTATGACTTTGGTTGGACGGGTGGCAAATGATGTCAATGGTAACAATTAACTTAGTAATAAAACAGGTCATATAGTTTGAAAAAAAAAGGCAACGCCGCCCTCTTATTCTAGGAAAATCCTCAACAACCAAATATCATAATAAACCTATATTGAACTAGTGTAAAAGTTGGTCCGATAATTTTATAATAATCTCTACAAAATGTAAGCTATGTTTAACCATTATGACGAAACCAATCTTTGTAATTATCAACAATTACGAGTTTGTACAAAAGTATATTCGACTAGAATATTTGTTATCTATTCACAGGAAAATAGTGAGGCAATAAAATAAAATCCTTAAGAAAATACTCGCTGCTTTCTCTGTCCACTGAGAAATTATAAAATTCATCAGTCTTTGTTAAATATACGGTTGTTGAAAATTGGATGCCCATTCTAAAATAACTAAAAAAAGTCGAGGTTATTTAGAGGGACAAGAATTTCCTGGGAATTAAAGTCTATATTTATTTCTAGATTTACAGGAGATAAGGAGACTTATGGTTCTCTTTTCTTTTTCCATGAAAAGGTTTTGTTTATATTGCTTCCATTATAACTTACCTACGTTGATTTGGAGAAGTGAAAAGCTATATAAAATACTAGCTGTTGTCCGTGTGTTTGTCCACGTAGACTGTAAAAAAAATATTTTTATGGCTAGAAACATAAGCCATATAACTTTTTAAAATTATTTTTGACGTATCTACCGATACCATATGCGTCAAAATCCTTTATTCCGTTTAGACTGTATCAGAGAACTTCGAAATAGTATAATTGGCTATATTTCCAGAGGGACAAGAATTTCCTGAGAATTAAAGTCTATATTTATAAATAAATATACTACAATAAATTTACATTTCATTAAATGTTCATAATCCAAAAGGGAAGAGCATAATTTTCTACTTAACTTAAGAACTCATTAACTAGTTATGTATTTAATATTCTAATAGACCTGAGTAATTAACCCTTTATTGTTACAGGCGGTATAAGTTTTAATTTATTAGGATCTATTGCGGATGTTGAATATCAAACCCCTAGTTTGTAATCTATAACATAGTAAATTCAGTTGGGTGGTTTTGTTTTTGATTTTAATTATATATCTATTACCTTATACGTCTGGATGAGCTGGCTTGTTATAAAAAAATGAAACCCCCATTGACGGGGCTACTGCAAAGTCAGTTTATCCTAGTTATTTTTATATTTTTATAACATAATGTCGTATGGTATCTTTGGATAAGCAATGTATACAATTTTTGAAAAAGTATTATTGTTTAATAAATTTAAGAAAATAACGAACGCTTGTGTGTTTACGGATAGTATAATATTTTCGAATACTTAGACGATGGTGCAAGCTGGGTCAGAAGCGATTGCTTTGCTTGCCAGACTACTTCAAGATTCATACTGCTCAATAAATATTAAAGTTTATAAAATCAGTTATTGATTTAAACTAAGCTATTCAAAAATATTATTATGTATTAATGTATATTTAAGTTTTAAGTATGACTTAAACAAACATGTACTGGTAAAGCAAACTCTTTAACATGTTTAACTTCCGTTAACAATTTATCGTATTTTGCACGTTAAGGTGAGATTTATTTTACTATTAAACTTTAAATAAAATTGAGATGTATTTGCAAGTTGGTATTATCAATTTTGTGCAATATATATCATGCAACATTTACAAACATAAAAACTGAAAGCATCAAATAAGCTTATAAAATGGCGTATAACATTTATGGTGAATTAATTATTCCTTATCTCTTAATAGTATGTTGACACAACCATTAAGCTTTCGTCCGAATTGATAAAATATTACTTCCCGCTGCTATGAAATAATTTACAAAATAAGGAATTATTGGCTTTTAAAAGTTCATTTCATAATAACTTTTGCTCGCTGAATTTATGTTGGTGATGGTAAAATGTTTGAGTATTTTCTGTAATGTTTTGATTCTGACGAAAATGTATAGGTTGATGTTATTATTGATAAATTATTTGAGTAAAATACAGATTGCAGTCACGTGGTTAAAACCTTTTTAATGGACATGTGAGAAAAATGAATGAAGATATGAAAGGTGAGGCCCTAGTCTCCCAACACCGCCTCTTTTTAATGGATATCAGGCTATTGGTTCAAGTCACCCAAAATAAAGCAAGAAGACCCCCACCCAAAACTAAATGGTATCTGTTAGGGAAGAATGATTTAGCGAAAAAGTTTCAAGAGAGAATGTTAAATAAAATAACAAAAATGAAAGAGAGTATGCATTGTAATTCAGTGAATGAATGTTGGAATGAAATAGCTACCTGTTTAAAATGGGAAGCGAAGGATGTTTTAGGCGAAACAAAAGGTAAGGGAAAGATAGATAAAGAGACATGGTGGTGGAATGTAGAAGTGCAAAAGATTTTGAAAGAAAAAAAGAATGCTTTCAAGAAATGGAAGAATGACGACGATGTAAATGATGATGTGAAAGAAAATAAAAAGAGGATGTATATAAAATTTAAGAAAATGCTAAAAGTGTTGTCGCTGTGGCAATGGCTAAAGTACAAGATAATTTGTACCAGGTACTGGAAAGCCCACATGGTCAGAAAGATCTTTATAGAATGACAGAAACGAGAGAGATGAATGCTAGAGACGTCTTCATATTAAATGCATAAAAGATGAACAAGGAAAGGTTTTGACAAACGATGAGAAAATAAAGGGCGTTGGAAAGTATATTTTGAAAAGTTAATGAATGAGGAGAATAATTGGAATGGTGCTCTACCTGAAACGCTAGTAAACATGGCATCAGTGAAAGAGATTAGTATGGACGAGGTTAAAATTGTTGTACAAGGTATGAAGAAAGAAAGAAAAGGAAGTGACCGAGAAATACGTACAACTTGTACGTGCTATGTATGAAAGAGCGAATACGCATGTCCGGTCTGTTGCCGGTGTAACAGACAAGTTCAATGTGGCTGTAGGCTTACACCAGGCTTTAAGCCCTTATTTGTTCCTCCTGGTAATGGTAGCATTGACATCGGACATACAGGAGGAGGCACCCTGGTGCAAGTTGTTCGCCGACGACATTGTCCTTATTGAAGAGGATGTGTCTGAGGTCCAGAGAAGGCTGGAAAAGTGGCAGGAAAGACTGGAGAGTGTCGGACTAAAGGTCTGCAGAACTAAAACGAAGCACCTGTTGTGTGACTTCGGTGGCACATCCGGTTTTTCCTCCATAGCTTTAGATGGTGTATCCCTTCCAGTCTGCCCCAACTTCCGGTGAAATAGCGACAGGTCACCGGAACAACTTGCGATCCACGTATGACCCTTAAAATTAAGGGAAAAATATACAAAACCGTCATAAGACCTGTTTTGATGTATAGTTCTGAGTGTGGGGCAACCAAAGGGATGGATGAGAGGAGATTGCATGCCGCGGAAATGCGAATATTGAGATGGATGTATGGGTTAACAAAAGTAGATAGGATACGTAATACTTATATCAAAGGAAGTTAGAAAGTGGCGCCACTGACAGACAAAATGAGGAGTAAAAGGCTTGCGTGGTATGTATATATTATGAGAAGGGACGAATGCCATGTAACAAGAAGACTGCTAGATATGGATGTGGAAGGACATGTGGGTCGAGGTAGACCAAAATAAGATGGATGGATTGTGTGAAAGATGACATGAGTAAAAGAAGAGTGACTGTTGAGGTGACGGCTGATAGGCAAGAATGGAAGAGGAGAACATGTTGTGCCGACCCCACATAAGGTGGGAAAAGGGCAGGGAGATGATGATGGTGAAAACCTGCAGAAATTAAAAAGTCACGATATTTTTTGAATAGGCCTCGTTTATAATATACCTATTACTTATACCACTTATATATTTTATTATGTATGATCAGTAGTGTATCTGTTATGCACAAGTAATGTAGAACCCAAATCATTCCAGTTAATAAAACGGCACATCGTCTGACCATTTTCAAGGTGCATTCAAAATTGTACAAAGGTCGCAACGTATTTGCAACTACATAAGTACTTAGTCCGACAATAAGTTCTGTTACGAATGAATCTTTTATTTAGTTGTGAAGTAATATATTTTTATATGCACATTTTTGTTTTAAGTAATTCTAATCCATTTTGGACACGATTGGCTTTGAACGACATGGTTAGGAATCTAAAATAAATGCACTTATAAAATGCGCCTATAGGAAAGAAAATAAAGTCATAAAACCGGTAACATGTTACAAGTAGGTTCTGACTTTCGGCAATAAAAAGTTACTGTTCGACGCCATGTTGAGAAACGGAAATTCATGTGACGCACTCTTTTAGATTTACTCGTTAAAGTTCGATGTCGATACATAAAACTTTTGGCCGATAAGTTTCACTTCCTTTTTCTTGCAAGTTGCATGCAAGAATACCTGTCATAAATGTGCAACAGACCATGGGGTGCCATGCTGTGGCAAAATGAAATAAATATATTAAGATGCTATTCATGTACATTGTATCATATTTTTTGAAATAGAGACAAATATGATTAATGATTTACTATTTAAGTTAAGAGAGTGCATGAACAGATATTGTTGCTGTCAGTTGGTACAAATAAATCCATCTTTATTTGATGGATATATAGGTCTTCCCGTTTTTTACTCTGCTGATATAATTTTAAAAAAGTTATCTTTTTTTTTATAGATACATTAAAAAGAAATACTCCTTATCAGTCATTTGCATTATACTGTAGGGACAGAGACCTCTAAAATAGACAATTTAATGTTCAACTTTATGAGGTCGATTATTGGTTTATTTACGTACTTACTTTGCAGTAAATTTTACGGTGGTTTTTAATAGCGGACGAATAAAATAAACGTTTTATTGATATTCTTAATTATATTTAGTTATTTTCTAAACTTGGTGTTGTATTCTTGACTTAGAACAGATTGCCCCTTATTTTCCTGGGCAGGGCATTAGGCAATAACATATTTTAAAGATTAGATGACAAACGAGCAAACGATCCACATGGTAATTGGTGCCGTAATGGATGTCTTAAATTATGGAAAGATGCATATCCCCCTGTTTGACTTTACCCGACACGTGATGTTTTGTTATAGCTAGTTGAAAACTGAATATTAATGAGTCATTGGAATTAACTTATAGAATTTGCACTTCGCCTCTTGTCTAATATTGTTTTAATGTAATTAAATTGAAAAATCCTTTATTATATATCTCTAAAATCCTTAGTCATATATTATTTCTTTATATCATTATTTATTTTTTAGATTTACTCGCTAAAGTTCGATGTCGCTACATAGAACTTTTGGCCGATAAGTTTCACTTCCTTTTTCCTTTCTCTTGCAAGTTGCATACAAAAACACCTGGCCATAAATGTGCAACAGACCTGATGGTGCCATGCTGTGGCAAAATGAAATATATATTATTGAATTATATTTTTTATATTTTTTAATTATATTTTATTTATTTATATGATTGAAAATAGTTTAAGTTTGATACAAAATATTTTTCATTGTCAAAGGTACCAAAAATCAAAATAATTCCCACAGGCCTGAGAAGAGCTGGCGACAGAAGCTCGCCCCCATGAAAATCTTACTCACTTTTAACACGCTTTTATTAGCTTCGGATGTATCTATCTTTCTATCTATGTAACGGAATCGTTACATGAACGTGATTTTGACCTACTTTGAAATGTCGGATTAATTCGAATTTTGGCATACTTATCAAGGACCGATGACGATGCAATAATTTAATTAATTCATCCCGTTGGCCTTACCAGGATCAAATCAAATCTAAAAAGCAAAAAATAATTCGTAATATGAGAATAATGGGCAAAATATAATAAAATTATTGCGGAAAAAAATATTATAATAAACAGCAGTAATATTATAATAAACTTAGCAGTAGTCTCGTTAGTTAAGGATCTAAGTTGACTAGCCAAAATATAAAATAGCAACCACAGAAAAAAATTGAAACCAAATATAACCCAGTTAAATACTGAATTTTTTGGTATATTGTATAAAGTTTTCGGCGATTGTTAAGAGTTTTATGAATAAATAGTATCTTGAAAATCTCCTGGATGTATGATGCTCTAAGAAAATAATCATCACGATTATAGTTTTTAAAACTTTTCGTAAATATAAACAGTAACATCTTTATGATAAGCCAATTTTTGACAACGTTGCAATTGCAAGTATGTTATATTTTTGTTGAATATAACAAAATTCTTTTGTTTTATCCATTGTTTTTGTGTTAGTTTTTAAGTTTTATTTAGTTACAGAATATAATAATTATTATTTGTTTTACTGTTTTTCAGGGTTGACTTCCAGATAGTGTTTCTTGCATTAAGTCCACTTTATGTTTTTGGAGCTACAAATATCTAATAAATAAATAAGAATTTAATGTTTTATAATATTTAACTCAGGATGGATATTTAGTACAAATATCCACCAGGGAGTCGTGACGAGGGCGAAAGCGATCCCACGGCGTCGTCCCATCGCGATGATTGTAACCGTTGGGTTTTAGTGGGTCTCTTGAATTTTAGCATGGCATTTTCCTTCCTCTGCCAAGTAGTATTTATAAAGGATTTCCCATCGTTAAAAAAAGGTGAACATATATAAAACTTTATAAACTTATTTAAAAGAAGATTTTAAGCTTTTATATCATGGTTTTGATAGAATTTTGCATATTACATACCTACATTACATATATAACTAGCGAACCCAGGCCGCTTCGCTGGGCTAACCCTTACTTTACCTGTTGGCGAGTTACATCAATGGGCATAGCATATTCGTTTTCTTCGAGGAAAAATACATGGTTATGACCAACTTTTATGACAATCGGTTGAACGAGGCGGAAGTCAATATTTGACAGCGCCGCCTGGTGGCGAGTTACATCAATGGGCATACCATATAAACCTTCTCCGTGAAAAAATACATATACATACCAATTTTCATATTCATCGGTCCAATAGTTTCTGAGTTCATCGATTTCATATATACAAACATCCTTCTTTATATATATAGATTAGTTGATGATATTTATTTATATAATTAAATATTACATTACTCTGAGACTATCTTTCGGTGCAAGAAATAACTATTCTTTGACTATTATATACACTATGAAGTTATTATACACAAGACAGGTAACGGTTTTTATTACTATCATTAAATTAAAGTGCGCAGTAGTGCAAAGTTAGGTAGATGTTATATTATGTAATTACTTACATCTATTTAGGAGTTGTTAAACCTTTACAACTAAGGACTGATTTCTCGAATAGTTATTTGTAATTCGACTCAAATAAACCGTCTCAGATGAAGTCCCACGTTAATAACCGGCCAAGATTCCATGAATTTTCTTGTAGATATTTAATCAAGTTCATAAAGTTTCAAAGTTTCTTTGAATTAATTAACAAGTTGCAACAGTGCTTCAATAAAACTATTAATTACGAAGTCGGACAATAAAGCTTTTTGTGTAGAAATATTATTAATAAAAGTTCTCAAACAAATTAGTTCTAACAAATCCAATATATTTATATTGAAAGGGTTTGTGTGATAATCATTTATTAGATTTATTTTATCAATAATTTCCAATAATCTTCCAATTGAAGTTTATTGGTATGTATTGGTTTAATTATTTCTAATTAAAGTATATAAATATTCATGAAAATAGATTTTAAACCAAGACCTTCATTTTGTATCTTTAATGATATCTAAAAAATGCAAGAATTGAAACATAGGACAACTCAGTTAGAAATAGTTAAAAGCGAATTTACAAGTCATTCGAACTGTGAAGTGCTTGTTACAAAGTTAGTTCTGTTTCGATTATTCTCATTATTCCTATAATATAAAAAATATTGGAGTAATATGTGTAATGTTTAATTAAATTGAAAAGCTTAGCTTAATCGAGTGTTAGACTGATTACACTACAGACAAGTCACACAAATTCACACAAAACATAACTAAACTGAATCTTAGTTCCTTTATACTTAATAACTGAAATATATTATTAATGAGGGTTGCAGAGCGAAAGCTAACCTAAGTTAGTTTAGTTTCGCTCTCATAGGTCTGCAACCTGCATTATTAAGTTATTTAAGTAATTATCTGTGATTAATGGTGTTTAGCCATTCTGAGTCGAGTTCATCTACACTGCTAATACATTATATAATATTGCGGTTATGTTTGAAAAATCCTTGTTCTACCAAATTGTTAATAAATTGCTAACAAGTTTTATATTAGTTATTTATAATGATATTTTATATTATCAAATAAATAAAACAGAAATAGAAAACAGCCGTTCCGTTACGTGATATTTACTTCACAACAGGAATTAAACGTGAGCCACTAAAAGGGTTCTTAATCTCTTTGCACAACAACGTGCTCGAAAATACGCAGGCAATTGATAAGCAATGCAACTGATAATAATTGATAACATAACTGCAATTAAGTCCCATGTCCATGGTATATATATATATCAGAGGTTCCCAAACTTCTTTCGTCCAACGCCCACTTTGAAAGTCAGTTATTTTGTAACGCCCCCCAATGTTTTTCATCTTAAAAACTTGAATAACAGATTAGATTCGTTTCCTTTCTGGTAAAATAAGTCATCTTACCAGAAAGAGCAATAATAATGCAACCTTACAATATTAAAAGTATTTTTGATTAAAAAATTACATTTTATATTGAGCATTAGCAATACAACTTTTCATAATAAAAAGCATCTTTTATAAAAAAATAACAACAGTTAAGATTGATCAATAGTAATACCACTTTTCACAATTAAAAGTTTTCGTCTTCATCTTCCTGGTTTTCATCCTGACGTATATCAAGGTCTGTCTTCCTGATCAACCTACTCCACTTTGCACGATCTTCGACATCCATCCAGCACTTCCTTGTACATCCGGGAGATGTCACTCCAGGAACAGATATATCAAGGCTTTTCCATCCGACATATCTCATAAACGGGCGCGCAATGTGGCCATACCATCTCAGGCGTCCATCTTGGACTACTTCGAATGAATGTTTTACGTATGTGATCAGACCGCGTAACGCCGCACATCCAATTCAACATCATTTCCTCCCTCGTCATTCGGTCAGTCATTTCCGTGACTTGAATTTCCTGTGTATGTCGAGATGGTACTGGCAAACATTCGCTGCCGTATATAAGAACCGGTCGGATGACGCTCCTTTTTATCAGCCCCTTGATTTTAGGTGATATTCTGCGATTACAGACTACACCAGTCTAGGCAGCGCTTATCCTGCCTTGGGAATCGTAATCGATGCCTCCAGGCTCGTGCATAACAGATCCAGGTTACCTGAACTTTTCCAACTTAACGGCTCGCTCTGGACCTGTATGGATAGTAGTTGAGTCTGGGCTCCTGCAAGCCATGTACTCGGTCTTCGATATATTTATTTTAAGACCACCGTTCTCAGGCTCACCCCTCCATAGGTTTAACTTACGCTCCAGCTCCGTTCGGTCCGTTCTTTCTGCAATCCTTTATCTGCTGTACATTAACGATCAGCTGAAGCCCGGTATCTATGGGTATGGGTATCAGATGAGAGCATAGTTGTAGAAAGATATCTGCCAAGTTCTCTAACTAGTAAAGATTAAGTACAGTCTGAAAGAGAAGCCATGGTGCAACGTTTGAATGACAAACTCCAGGCAGTTTCCGCATTGTGCTTTCACCTTGGCTCCCACTTTTCAGAATGTATCCTTGGAATATAGTGACCGGCTTCAGTTATTAGGCTTGGAGAATTTCAAATTCGGTCGTGTGTGTAGAGTACTGTGGTCACATATATACTGGTGCCGTAAAGTCTCATCTTGCGGTTCTGACCTCAAATGAGAGGCGAGCAAAGACGCTTATAGGTGACCCTGAATAAGTTAAAGCCAACTTCCACAGCCTTGAACACTGGCTTAGAATGACTATCCTCTTAGTATTCTATAGGATACATTTTGGTGAGTGCGCGCAAGAATTACACGACTTAACTTCCCCATCCCTCTTCCTTCCTTCATCACCGGACGTTTCGACGCATGGTGGGTATCCATTCCTACTGTGTGGACATTCTTTCTGCCCAAAAGAAACACTTTACTTGGATCTGAGCCGAGAGTGAATAAGAACGGACCAAGGGCTGAGCCCTGGTGAACCACTACTGTTATCTGTAAGGGTTTGGTGTCGCAAACGAAGGTCCTAACCATAGGAGTCATGGTACATATCTCTGATAGTCTCAAAATAAGGATGGATGGATTTCTTTTAATCACAATGTCCACCAGATACACTGACGAGGCACACAGCTAAAAGCCTATTGCAAATTTGAAAAGGTTACGCGCAGAGCTCTTTTTTTTCTGTATACTTCCATCAAAGTTCTGAAGCGTCTATAGTACTCGATCTTGGCTGAAATTCACATTGAGACTCAGAGACAGTGCACTTTTGGCAGAGCCTGAGGTCACTCATGTGCACGAAGATCTTCATGGCTCATGACTCATAAGCTTAATGCCCTTATAATTACCATAGTCTTGAACACTGCCTTTTCCCTTGTAAATAGGTGTAATAAAACTATGTTGCCACTGCTTAGGCATTTTTCCAGTGTTCAAAATGTGTTTCAAAAGGTCAGTAAGCGTTTCGTTTCGGTCTTATCGTTTAGCTCTGTTGGTGTGCTCGTACCAACAGAGCTAAACGATATTCAAGCTTCCGATCCGAAGATCGTCAGGTCCTACCATTTTTCCGTTCTTCATACGTCGAAGGCAATCACGAGTTTCGTCAAAGGTTATTAGGGTAAGTCCGAGTTTAGATGGTAGGTCGGGAGGAAGCCCGCACGGATGCTCACTGACTGCTGCATAACGACAAATCAGCGTGCCCTGAATTTCTGACGCAAAGACATTTTGCGATATCTCGCGTCGCTTCATCTCGAGCTCGTGCCATTTTAATTATATATTATAAGGTTAATTTAATTTATTGTCAGGTTTTATTTATACAATAAACTAGAATATTAATGGTTTATAAATAATTTTAAACTTGTATAACTATTCAAAGAGTATTCTTTGTATTAAATATAGATGAAAAATAAATCGATACGGGCAAAAATACGAATTTGCGACTTGTACGAAACTGTACCTAGAAGGGATGTGTTTCGGTAACCATGTATTTTTTAATAAATGGATGTTGTGTAGTAGAAGGATATTAGTTTTAGTGAATTTTCAAATGTGAATAAGATAAAGTTACAAATCATCTATCGCCCCCCTAAATGATACCAGCGCCCCCCAAATCTTTCTCGGTCTCTTACCGCCCCCCTCTAGGGTTCCAGCGCCCACAAGGGGGCGTTATCGCCCACTTTGGGAAAGACTGATATATATATTTCAGCCCGGTGTGTCCCACTGCTGGGCAAAGGCCTCTCTACTCTCTTTCCACGTCTCTCTGTTTTGTGCTAGACAGGGCCAATCCTTCCGGAAGGAGTCCAGCTCATCTCGCCATCGCCGTCGCACCATCCATGGTATATTGAACGAAAACAGAAATAGACAGTAGAAAAAAGTATAATTAATAAAATTATTTAAATTTTCACCACTTTATTGGTTATTAACAGTAAGTTCATTTTATAATTTGCACGAGAAATATTGTTAACAATTGTTGATAGTTAGCGCCGTAGTGAAAAGGTGTGATTATAGATTTAAGTCTAATAACTTTAATAAATCTTCATCCATATATAATGAATATCCCTAATTATTAAGTTTCCATCATCAGATTAGCTTAATAACCTCATTACTTAAATTAATATTATTACTAAACTTATACATGTGATAATTGTGTCTGAATCAGATACCAGCATGTGCCTCAAAAATACATAATTTGCAGTTTTAAATAAACTTTAAACCAGGAAAAAATGTACTTATTTAAAAAAGCTTTTACTAAACCATACAATAAAGAAAATAACTAACATAACTTTATTACTTACATCTCTTAGTGTTTTCTTTGTTAAACCTATTCAATTAGGAAATGCTTTCTCGAATACCTAACTCGACACAATTAACCGACTCCGGTGAAGTCGCACGTTAATAACCGGTCAAGATTTAATGAACTTTCTTGTAGACATAATCAATGACCTATTAAATTAATTATTATTATAGGGTTATTTAATAAAGCGTTATTATGAAAAAAGAAAAAATGTAATAGATATAATAATAATAATAATAATTTAAATAAACAATGTAATAGATATATGGATATAATTTTATTGAATATGTATTTCTTCACCTAGTATTTAAACAATTAAGTATTTAGGATACTCAATTGATTTTGTAATTAAAATATATAAAAAAAAGAAAAATAAATTAAACTATTATGTAGTTTAACGAAATCACGCAAGAAAACGTTATAAATACAAAAACAATCAGGATCTTGAAGAAACGTTGTGTTTTAATAACCAGTAAAAATGAACAAAGTCAGATGAAAATTCAAGTCTGCCCATGAAATTAGTCAAAACAATTCAGGAAAGATGTTTAATTTATTTAGTTTCTACATTTATTACCAACATTGGTGTAACGATTAGTCTGAAATTGTGAATTTATTCACTGTCTCTATGTTGTTATGATCATAACTTAGGTGAGAGGGAAAAGCAAATCCTCCTTCTCTCTCCTTAAGCATGAATAGTTTTCACTTTCGATAGGCATTATTTAAAATTATCATGTAATATTATTATTGAATACTTTTAAGTACCTACAAAGTTTCCACCAATTTGTACCCTACACTTAAGTATGATATGTCCTCCAATCCTCCTCCTCCAATCTGAAAGGAAGATGCTAAATTATTAGTTAATATTCATATATCACCTAATATATACGGAATACAAAAAGCCTGGACATCAATCAATTAAAAGTGAATTACTGCGACAGATTCGTTCAAGGTGGCGTCAGAAGCGGGAAAAAGCTTTTATGCTTTTAAAATTTTATGGATGGATCCTGGGCTATTTGGTTTAAGCAACATTTTTTTGGCGAAATGGAGTTCTATACATCTTTGGAATCAGAAAAATCGCTGATTTCAAATATGTATTCGTCTCCTTTTAGTTAAAAAAAAACTCGCTTAGCCCAAATAGCCTTGGAAGGTCGTTAGTCGTTATGGATATTTTATAAATCTTAAATTTTAAAAACATTGGAAAAAAAATTAAAATATTTACCTACGTAATGCAGTTTGGTTATATTAATTTAAAAAACACGGTGTAAGTGACGATATATGGTTTACGGATCCAGTTTGACGGCTGGCATACGATGTTATAGTATGAAAAAAAAACGGCAATACCTCCATCCTATTCTATTTGGAAAATCTACAACAACTAAATAACATAATAAACTACTAACATTGAATGTCGAAGCACTATAACGAAACCCATCTTTGTTAATTACGTTCATTACGAGTTTGTACAAAAGTTTATGCAACTAGGAAAAGAATTTTATTTGAACATAAAAGGTATATAGTAGAAATTTTTAGAGGACAATAGTGATTTCCCGCCCTTGAGGAAATATAAAAATAAATTAAATACTCCTTGCTTTCGATGCCAAACTTATAAATTATTAAATTCTAAAATACTACAATGTTCTATCTACAGTGGTGCAAATTAGACGTGAAAAGGTGATTATTTAGAAGGATAAGAATTCCTGGAAATAAAACCAAATGATTAGATGATAAAAATAACCATATCTATATGTAGACTCCAGTGGGGATCCTTACGAGAATGCTTTTACTTAAAAGAAATACTATGGATTTACTTAACATTATTTTATTTTACTTAATCTACCTATAATGTACGTACAAATTGGAACCTTTTTATCTAATCCAAATTAATTTCTCTTAAAGTTTATTATTTATATTATTAATTGTTATGATTTGGTACTGTGTTATAGTATTTTTTATCTTTTGTCTTACATAAGATTAAGGGTAAATCTCAAAAAAATTAATATCCGTTACCGAAAAGAGACAATTTCCTGTTTAATTTAAGAATTTATTAACTGGTTAATATATTAAATATTCTAATAGAATAGTCACTAAGGTCCATAGTCATTTGTTTGTCACAAACAGAGGAAGTCTCATTGTACCCATTAATAGCCTGGTATACAAACATTTGCTTAATACCAAGTGTATTTGTCTATGGAGAGTTTTAAAAATTGCATTTGTCCTTTATGTCCATTATGGACTACTTTGTCGCTGTGATTGCATTAGCAATCGGATTCGGTATTCTTTATCACCCCACTCCATTTTAATATCGCAAAATATTTTACAATGTGTTGGCGCCAAAATGAGAAAACGGAATGAACAATAGTTTAAAAATGACAGATACCAAATTCAAATGTAATTATCTTAAATTTTTAATTGTAACAGTATTTATGGCCAGACTAAGTTTATCCATTCTAATTATATCATGTAATTAAATATCAAAGCTTTTCAATCCTTAGATGTATCCAATATTAAGAAATTTTAAACGTCTATAAAACTACACTAAACATTTTTTTAAATTAAAATCATATGTCAATCAAATGTCAATTAAAAATAGTACTTACTATTTTAAATGTACCTTAATGTAATATATGTAATTAATGACTAAAACTACAGTTACGATAGCGCATAAGCCGAATGGCTGAGGAATTTTGAAACCCTTACCTTAGGTACCTTATCTTGTAAAAGGTTCTGACGATGATACAGATTGTAGGAGATGAAAATGCCTTACTTTGGGTTTGAATAAAATTGTGTTTTAAAAGTTCTTCAACAAATAAATAAATAAAATATAAAAATAAATAAATAAAATAAATAAAAAAAATAATAAAATATATGACAGCGCACAGGACTATTTAGTTGATTTTTAAACTGACAAATGACAGTTGAAGGAAGACATAACACCGAGCGCTGGGGAGGCGGCCATTACTAGTTCAGTGCGAGTGTGCGCGCACGCACTCACGTGTTCCGGTGGAATGTTAAAGGAATTGATTAGTGAGAGCCTTACAGTTCGGACCCCCAAACGGGATCGGTAGTTCACACAACTCTGATGATTGTATAGCTACTAAGTAATTTGTGATAATTTGTTACCTACATTTAATACAAGAATTGTCATAATTTGTCTGTGTGGTTTAATTGCCTGAGACCTACGCCTCGGATCCTGTACCAGAATACTCCATCAAGAACGAGCAAGTCACTAATATGCCTCTATCTCCGAAATATATAAATATATAAGTAAAATATATAAATAAATAAATAAATAAAATATATAAATAAAGCAACAAAATATGTAGATAAACAAATAATAAATGCAATAATCATAATAAAAGTATAATTAAAGAAAGAAGAACGACGTATCTCCGTTCTGACAATTGTAATTGACTGTTATAGAAAATTTTATTTTATGTATTAATTGGAAGTTGATACAATCCTTTTAAAATTGGATCAACAGACAAAAAAAAAATTGTTACCAGATATAATAAAAAAAATATAACATCCATTACATTCAAAATGATTTTCTTCGTAATAATGTAATCATGACTTGTCTAAATTAAAACTAATTTTTGTTGTTATCGAAGTAACTAAATAATTATTTCCCAATTAAAAGTTTCATAAACTTAGAAAGTCTTTATTCTAATCTAGGCCACCTTCTTTGATATTGTTACACAAAGAGTTTTTGTTGGGTGTTGTTTACTTTAAAACGAAATAAATAGGTAGTATAGAATTTATAAACATCTAATTGATGAAATGGTGTTGTTTTAATTTTGTATAAAAAGAAAGTGAGCACTTCAACAAGGTCCATTTCCTAACAGTAGTTTTTCATTTTTTAATGCATCATATCTTACATATATATAATAAGTGCGAATGTTTGGATGGATGGATGTTTGTATGTTGGGATGGATGGATGGATGGATGGCACAACTGATACTGGGTGTATTAAAAAAGCAAAACGGTGTATTTTAGACGCCATATTGTGAGGCTTAAATATCTTGTTTACAAGCAAACCCATCTAGGAAACTCTCAAAATGAAGGGCGTTAGAAAGCGAGTTCATAAATTAAAATTCAAATTATGATTAGCTGTTACTCGTGACTTCGTTCACGCTAGGAATATAAGCGATATATATATCATTTTTACGGTCTACGTGAACCGAGTCACCGGCAACAGCTAGTATAAATATCAGGTAGGAAAGAAAAGTAAGTTAGGTTAAGGTAAGTAAGTTAGTAAGAAATAAGTTAAAATCTTAAGCAATATAAATATACCCTCTTTTGATTATACATTAAGGATAATAGTCCTCTTGTAGAACAAAATTATTTGATTTGCAATTTATAATTTAAATTTAAAAGGAATTATGAATAGTCTTCCTGTTGATATCTGTTGGTCTCGATTCTTTTCGTGTGAACTACTAGAAGAAAAGCCTATACATGAACCTAAAAGGTACTATTAGCGGCTTGTATCATCCATCAGTAATATAGCCAGAAATGCCTACGTAGACAAATGGCATCTGAATGTTAACCTAATCACTAAGCTCGTCACGAATATTCTTTGGAGTTTTGTAACTGAAACAAAAAGGAGAACCATTTGTTTGGAAACTCTTTTAATATACACTTGAAAGTATGCTTTCTGAATAATAAATGATATCAATACTGAGTTACAACATTCTGATAATATTGAATATTTCAGAGCAGTCTCATAAAACAAAGTGTTTGTTTTTATGACGATATATAAACAGTTATGCAAGATACGATATTTTTTTTGTGTGCAGCAAGTCGGTAGCGAAAAAATAACTGAGTACTATGTAGTACATTTTGAAGCACAACTTTGATGTTTACGTATTTTAATTGTCAAATTACTACTGAAAAAGTTTTTTTTGATTTCATAACATTTTAAACTTTATAATTTTGGTGATTTATTTTGCTTATGTTAATCACCAAAGAAATAGATCATATTTCACTACAATTTTCGTGACTGTGTGACAGAGATGAACTGTGCTCACATTATTCACCGAACATGTTTTATTATGCGACAAGACTACTACGTCAGGGACAATTCTTGACTGGATCATTTATTTTAGAGACCAAAAATAATATAATATATTATTACAGGACAAATAAAACACATTGATCTAACCTCTAAGTAAGCAATTTATTTTTGCTTGTGTTCAGGGTGTTAGATAACGATACAATTACATAGAAATACACATATAAATACTGAGTATATATTTAATAAACGACCAAACCCAGAAATACAGACATCTATACTCATCACATACATGCCTGTCTCTGTCGGGGATCAAACCCGAGTTCTACTGAGCCGCTATACGTTATCACAAAAAAAAAATATATGGTTGCCTGTAAAGTCGGTTTTACGGGCGAAGATTTACGTGACCACGTCTTTTTCTCGGTAGAATATTTATTGATATGAATATTATTAAATTGCACAATATTTTAATAATTTGAGTGATTTTGTTGAGGATAGGACGATGAAGACGTTGTCACGTAAAATCATTTTATATATTATTTATTTTATATTATATTATTGATGTTATTATTATTTTACAAAATTTATTGGAGTTTACTCCTTAAGAATCGATTTTTGTATATAAGGCGCCCGGTATGAGAAAAATATGAGGAGTAAAATCCACTGAACGATGACCTCGTTACGTTTTTGGTGCGCAACCTATCG
This sequence comes from Napeogenes inachia, assembly GCA_959347355.1. Taxonomy (NCBI): domain Eukaryota; kingdom Metazoa; phylum Arthropoda; class Insecta; order Lepidoptera; family Nymphalidae; genus Napeogenes; species Napeogenes inachia. The sequence goes on along the minus strand of OY365791.1, from coordinate 14,704,674 downwards.
TGCACAACTAGTTTTGCCATCTATCGATGAATAGCAGAACTTTTAATGATTTGAAATATCACGCTTGTCTCTTTAGTTCACCAACTCGCCTCTAGGGGGCATAGGTTGTATCAGCGTTACTGCGCATGCGTAATCCTGCATAATACTTGTACAAATATACTTTTTTCATCAAGGCCTTTAATTTTAATAACTTGCTGTTATTGTGTTACAAAAGACCCTAAGTACAAGTACTTAACAATCGTAATTGTTCTTTATTCACAGAAATAAGATTGAAAATAGTTTTAGCCGATATTATGAACCTTTTTATGATATTACAAAGCAGTTAAACTTCTCATTTTAAATAGGACTGTTGATATGTATGGAAATATCGATATTATTACTAAGAAATATCGATATTTATTACTAATACATTTTTGTACGATATATCGATACTTTGATATTGAAATTCAGGTATCGTGGTCGATATTTATTTCAAATATTTTTAAGTTATTGCAGCTATGCAATATGCACGATATAAGCTATTATATCGTGGGATTGGAGTGCAGCGACCGAATCAAGAAATTTCGTAACAAAAAAACCTAAAACCCCCACTCCGCCTACTATGTAGCTCGGCCGAGTATTGCGTACATATCATTTAAAAATAGCTTAAGCGCCTTGTTGATACTTGTATTATATACTTTATTGCTTAATAGTTTAACAAACGTAATTAAACTTATTCGTGAGATTTAAGGTTGAAAATATTTTTAGCTAATCTAAACCTTTTTATGACAGTACATAGGAATGACAACTTCAAATAGTATTTTTTTTAATAACAGAAAAAATTGTTTTCTTATCGGTCACAACATCCAACTTCAATTAATTTAAACGCAAAAAAAATAAGTGTGGCAGTCGGAGATTGCCGCAGTAAAGCTTGATATACCGACATTTTCAAATACATCAATATTGGGGTTTGGAATTTCAAAATATTATCGTTATTTCGACATATTGGCTTTATTTAAAATAATTATTGCAAGTCATGTTAGACATGCAAGATGGTATTTGTTTTTTAAGTGAGTTGCTAAATTAGTTGTATTACCGCTGCTTTTATATTTTTCCCGCATAAATTCGATGAAACACTTCTTGTATCAACTTTTTTAAAATACATACCATAAAATGGTAAAAATGATTAAAGAATATATATTTTGGCAATGTACTATTTCTATAAAACTAGATATTGAATGATTTAGTGTGAATGAATTAGCTTTTACCGCTACGATAAGAGAAATGATGATGATAATGAATTTGTAATAAATATCGATATTTCTAAGTAATGATATTGATATATCGATACATCGATATTTTATAGACCTATTCCTATTATGACATGATTATATATTATGAAATTATTCTATTCCTATTTAAAATATAATCAGTTAAATAAGTTAAATAAAGTTCAATTACGATTGTTAAATTCTTGTACTCTGGACTTTTGTAAAACCATAACAGAAAGTCATTAAAATGAAAAGGCTTTTTGAAAGAAATTCATTTGTACCAGTAAAACATTTATTTTAAAATAAACATTAATTATTACTCAATAAAGATCATAATACATATTATCAACTTGGCGCTTATGCTATTTTTAAATTATAAGTACACAATACTGGTGTGTTAGGTTATTTTCGTTATGGAATTTCTGGATTCGGTCTCCATACTCAAGGCCCGCGATAGAAGCTATGCAATAGCTTAAAAACTTGAATTAACATCAATAAAAAAAAATACTACATAAATAATTATAATTGCAATAGTTGATAAAAATGCTATGCAATAGCTTTACCGCGGCAGACAACAAGTGTCGCACGTTTTTTTTTTCATTTAAACTGTCTTATTTGTAAATTGATTCTAAGGGAACAAACTCCAATATGAAATAAATAATAAAGAACTACTAAGCAATTTAACATAATACAAAAAATAATGAAAATAATTAATTAAAACCTAAAATATTTATTATTTGTAATGTAAGTAAAGACTTATATTTCCATGTAAGGAACGATACATTTTTAATTTTTATGTTATTAAATTTTTAATATAAGCTAATATGCTAATGATTACTGATAAAAAAATATCAATATTAAAAGATGCCTTAACAACATAGTCACAACCATATATATTCATCGTATTAATAAAAGCGAATATGCTCATGAATGTTGATAAAATCAATGAAAACATTAAATGTGTCTATAGAGTAATGTATATGCTGCAAAGCGACTATATCTATATGTTATTGAGCTTGTTTTTTTCTATCAGTATCAATTTACTTATGTTGCTGTTTTTGTTATATTTATCAATAATTAACATTGTTATTGTGAAGTTATAATCTTTATCATTGTATTTGGCTAAAGTGAAATGCAAGTATTTCGAAATAAACTATGGCAGAAAGGGGTGTAGATAATATTTTATAAGGTATCAATCTTTTTTTATTTTTTTTTCCATCTGTTTAGACAATTATACTTAAGGAGTAAACTGCAGTCGTGCGTCGGAGCTGACACACACAATTTTTTTACAGACTTTTTCGATACATCAATTAGTTGCGGAGATATCGATCATTGAAGTTATTGTTTGCTACCAGTATTTTATATATATATTTTTTTCAGTTATAAAAAAATACTATTTCCAATTGTGTCTACCAAGTATGGTCACATGTACTGGCCTACATATTAAATAATAATAAGTACAGATAATGTTATTTGACGTCACTTCTGATTTTATATCTTCTAATATATATAAATTACGTGTCACGTTGTTTGTCCGCGATGAACTCCTAAATTATTTAACCGATTTTAATCAAATTTGCACACCGTGTGCAGTTTGATCCAACTTGAAACATAGGATAACTTACATCTTCATTTTTAGTCGCAATATTATTTTATTACAAATTATTTCTTTACAATTATCTGTGAATCCAAACAAGTTTAACAGATGGCATTGTATCTGTTGACTGGATTGAGTTAGTGTTCAACAGATGGCGTAATGTTAAAAGTACAAATGTTAAATATACAATTTAACATCATAACCAACACGCGATGCTGAGAATAAATTATGAGTTCATTTTTAGTGTTAATATATCCCGCCACGTATTACTTAGACTGAAGTATATATAAACTCATATTATAATGAACATAATACAGTCAAATTATACTTGCTTCTTCGTTGAATCTATTTATGTGAGACGGGTCAACCAAAAATATTGTGCACCGATTAGTGCAAAATTAAATTAAAAATTAAATTATTAATAATTTAAAATAACAAATATTATTTTCAAAAATTTAAAACTATCTGCCCTACATACCTTATTTATAAAGTTGTAGTGTACTCATTTATTACCATCTAAAAATAAAATAATAATAATTAAATTTAAAATTAAATACCTCAACTGTAAGATAATTTTGATCAATAGTGTTCAAAGACCTCTTTCAACTCCCAATCCGGTGAATTTTTAGACCGGCTTTAACGTTTTCGTCTTCTTTGGTAAATAATAATTTCATTGTTGCAACCACCCTGTTAGTCAAGTAGTCGAGCGCAGACGCCTAGCTTTAGTTTAGCGTTGTATAGCCAAAACAATAGAAATACTCGAACCGAATATATTCGGCACCAAAACCGAATAGTTCGGCCGAATACGAATTGCGAAAAAAGTGACAAATACACCGAAGACCGAATGCTTACCAATATTCGGCGCATCACTAATAATTATTTTATTACTGTATCAAGGGTTAGGTAATGGTAGTAGAAAATCAGTCATAGAGGTCGTTATGTTCTTTACAAATTGCATCTATGTAAAAAAACATAGCGGTCCACATCATTATTTTTAACACCCAACCCAAAAAGAGGGGTATTATAAACTTGACCTGTAGATTTGTGTCTGTCTGTGGATACGTAGCGAACAAATACGTAAACGGATTTGTATGCGGTTTTTTTTAATCGAAAGCTTGGTTTGTCGAGATGGTTCTTAGCTATGTTTGGTCGAAATAGAAGCAGTCGTCCCCAAAATTTTATTGGTGCTGGCGAAAGGTTTTTATAGAATATTGATAGTAAAAACCTAAACAGGGGAAATTAGTGTATTCGTAGATTCATTTAGTACAACATAGAAAAAAGTGAAATAGATTTAAAAACAGACAAAAAAAAAATAAGTCCCGATATTAGATGACGTCTAAAAAGGATAATAATATTATTATGTACTTATTGAAGTCGTTATGTCGGAGGACCTTTGTACTTACGTTGATAAGTGTCTATTTTACAAAATTTCCGGAGCTAATGAATGAGGTCTTTGCTTATACGATAATATCAAAATATTGTTATTTCGTTATTGACCTTGATAAATTTACTTGCATTTTAAATTTTACCTTTACTTAGAGGGGGTTTTTCAAATTTTTATTTTATTTTTTTCTAATACAGTGACTTCTTAAATAGTTTACTACAATATAATAGGTATATCCAAAACCTTAGCAACCACAGCAACGCGTGGCCGGGTCTGCTAGTATTTTAATATTTTTAATTTTAAAGAATTAATTTGAAAATCAAAACACTTATTCAGATCGAAGGTTCAAATTTTTGCTAAATAAATTTGAAATTAATTAAAATTTGTAATTGTAAATAATGAAGTTGAAAATTAAAACATTTACTTAAATTAGATGTTAAAATTCTTGCTCAACACATTTTAAATCAAATTTTCTTATATCTGCCACTTTTTCTTAATATTTGTAATTTTAAAGAATCAATTTGAAAATCAAAACATTGCTCGGCGGACCGATCATGTTTGAGTGGGAGAGAGACGCAAGGCATTCTATGTGTGTGTGACTCATCGTTACGTTACCGGGCGTTACACTTTTTCATAAGTGACTCCCAGCTTAACCTAATTTAAGACGTTGTCACGTCAAAAATCACACAAAGATTATTACTTACAGTGGTACACGGACTGACAATTGGGGTATTTTATCCATTGATTTTGGAATTCACTCTTTTTTTTTATAAATATTATATTTTAAATAGAGAATGAAAAATCCATTATGACAGAAATCTTCATGTCGCTGTGCCTTAATAAAAACATCGGTGGATCCTTTATCTATCTTTGTATACCGTATGATCTTTCATACGGTAATCAATATTTATTTATGTAAATACATACTTCATCATGATTATGATATAATATTTTGAAATAGAAAAAAATGAGTCTACAATCTTTTAGATACAATTTTTTATTTTTGTTTGATATTTTGAGAAATGCTTACCTATCGACTAACCTGCATTGTAGAAGCAAGAAAACATAAAATGATATTATTTATTTACTTTATAATATATATTCATCAAATATTTACGTTAACATTTCTGATCTTCCTATCCATTTATATAATAATAAAACAATCGACAGAAACATTATCTTCACAGCCTTCTTGAAAAGATCTCTTATTTGTTTATATCCAATAAATGGCCTGGTTTTATAAAAATAAAGATATTTGGGAATGAAAGAAGATATAGCTTACAAAATAATAAGAGACGGATCAAGAACAGGAAAGTAGATCAATTTATATTTTTAATCATTTTTAATAAAAGTATAATTTATTGCTAGCATGAAGTTTTCCAGATGGAAATATAGTAATGTGAAAAAAATATATTAATCCAGATCAAGGGTTGACTGTTAACGACATTTTTTTGTTATCACCATTCTATCACATTCAAGATCACATTGACGCTTATTGATACCGCCGAAAAATATCATAAAAGAGTACAAATTTGAATAACTTATTCATTATTCATGAAGAGATAAAATCTTAAATATATTTTCTTATTTATATGCTCAATATCCATTAATATCCTATTTTATAACGGCGTATAGTAAAAGCTTCATAATAACGGTGTATAGTAAAAGCTTGTATTTATCATGTCTTTGTACTTCCTTTGTTAGACTTCAGTCTTGAAGCAAGAAGTAAGCAAAGGATACTTCACAAAAGAAACCAATTACTGGACTAATTATGACAACGAAATTTATTGATAATTGAAATTGGAAACTTTATTAAAATAATTCATAAATTATTTTAAAAATTATATAATTATTGTTAGCTTTCTATCAAAAAATATTTATAAATATAAATACTTAAGTTCTTAGTCCAGATACTTAACAAATTAAAAATTTGTCCTTGAATTGTTCAAAACAAGATCTAACTGTCTATCTATATTTCAGTTTCTAATAGTTTTTGTCTCTAATAAATGTTTTATATTAAAATATTTGTATTGAATGTAACTAACATATAAATAATAAATACTATCGTTATGTTAAAAAACCATTTTCAAATTGATTTAGATATGTGTTAGTAGTGTTAAAACTTGTTTCAGTAATACACAGTACTTGCACTTCAATGTTTATTATACAACCATTTGTAATAGAATGGGCGAGAGCAGCCCTTACAACTCGTTTTATAATATTTTGACACTATAATATTTAGGTGAGGGTAATTTACAATATCATAACCAACTTACAGATGATATTATTTATACCTTATAATAAGTTCTAATAATTAATAAAAGATTAAACATTATGTTAAAATATTCTATGCTTCTAATTCTTAAAACATTTAACAGTAAATACTAAATAATATTCCATAATTAATTATGTAGGTGGCGCTACTGTTGAAACTTATGAACTAAAACATGTAAATTCCAATGTATTTACCATTTAAATCATTATAAATAAATATGACTAACAGTAGATAAAATTTGCAAAGAACCTTTGCTATTCGAATACATTTTCTGTTCTGTTTTTATCAATTAATTTATATTTATGAATTAAATAACTATCATATTTATTTATTTATTTTTATGAAGTAAATAACAATAAGTAAAGTACTATCTCCATGAGGACTGGATTTAATTTGTTCATATTTTAATACTAAATTAGTCATTTTAGAATATTTATACGTATATCTATGTATTTTAAGTTAAAATAATATGTAAATAAAATGAATGGTAAAAAAATCAATATAAAATTCTGATATCTTTATATTATTACTTCAGCTCTACAAGAATATAGGATCCTGTAATTAAGACGTATATTTAAGGAGGATCTATTTAAGACATATATCTAAGTTTTAGTTTAATTATGTTTTGTGTAAAATTTTGTGTTTTGTCTGTTGTGGATTAGGCCAACTTCAGATTAGGGGAAGCTGGGTTGGAACTGGTCTGTAATCCAGTTGATATTGATTCTCGACTCTCTCATCAGTTTTATTTAGGTTTCAGTTACAGTTAGAGTCACCACTAATATAGAGGTTAGTATAATCAAAAAGACCTAATTATTGTAACAAACAAGCACTTTGTAGTTCGGTAGAGATAGTTAACTGTGACTTAAAAGTTACTTTTTAAGTCGCTGTTAACTATATCTAACTTTCTTGTGATTCTACAGTGCCTGTAAGTTAAGTGATACAAAACAGCGGTCTTAGAAGAAATTCCGTATTACTTTTATGAAATCTTTTATTGTATTAATTAGGAGTACTGTTTAATCTTTTATTGTATTAATTATTTATATTATTATTATAGTTTAATCTTTTATTGTATTAATTAGGAGTTATCTTTTATTATATTAATTAGGAGTAATGAAGCCAAAATAAATGCTCTATACAAATATTAATAAAACCTTTATAATTTTCGTATGGTATATTACAAGTGTATAAAAAAATTAATGGACTGGCTAGTACCGTTGTTGTAAAATTGAAAAAAACGTAAATAGTAATTATAAATTTAAAATTTGAATTACGTGTAAATAATAATAACATCTTAATTTATTATAATACAGACACACACTTCAAAATAATTTTGTTTGTTTTATTTCTATGAATTATCATTGAAAGTGTAAAGTAAGAACTACAAAGAAGTATTGAATTAAAAACAAATCTATGTAGTTCTTACATTACAATTGAATAAATATATATTTCGTTTTGTAAATATTTGATATAATTTGATCTGAAAGAGCGGGACATTACTTTATTTAATCGAGAGTATAGATATTACTGTAACAGAAAATCTCAACATCTGTATACAATAGATTACGAGATTAAAGATTATAGAGTAACCACGCAAAATCTTTTCAATGTTATTATTATTTTGGGATGATATAAAACTAAACTTAAACATAATTTAACTGAAACTTAGTTCTATATACATAATAGCTGAAATATATTATAGTAAATTATTAAAGTTATCCAAGTAATTATTTACAATACTAATGGTGTTTAGCCATTCCGAGTCGAGTTCATCTACACTGTGAATACATTAGCCATCTGGGGAAGGATAGTTAACTAACAAAATAATTTTGCAAAGCTACATAAAAATTTGTTTATTTTTGACAAGTCTTAAGCAAATTGAAATTGTTAATATTTTTTCATGAGCTATTATAATGAAATTTTTTTTTTGGGTTTCAATATTTAATACCACTAAACAAAAGGTAATAAAAAATATTTGTAAATGAGAAGATAGAAGCGACAAATGGGACTAAAAAAACAAGAGACATCTTCTAGAAATTTTTAGGGCATGAAAATCAGGAAAATCTACGAAATTATGGTTGTCATTTATCTTGTATCATGTATATATATAAATTCACATACATAATATACATGAGCTTATAGTAAGCTCCTCTAAATATTAATTTTGTTTTCATTTTATTTATAAATGATATATTGTTTTTTTAAATAGCGACCCGACTTCGCACGGGTGTAATGTGGATCCTTATATGGGGGAGTGAAGATTGATTGATCACTCATTGAGTTTATACTTCAGAATGTCTTTGTATACAATATTTACGCTGTGCCTCTGCTTTATTAATTGCTGATATTTTTTAAGATATTCATTTTAATGAAATGCTGTTTAGGACAGTATGGATATACATAAAATGTACTGCAGTAGAACCTCAATTATTCGGCCCTCAGTTATCCGGATTCGCGTTTATACGGATCATTGAAGGGTTAAATAAAGGGCGAGGATAATAAAAAATCTTACCATTTTTAGGACTTTGGACTTTTGGCTATCGAGTGTTTGAATATCCTCACCCTCATATTAGATATCTGCAAGTAAATTTTCGTTAATATGTATTTGTTTTTTATTAATAAACTTGTAACGTTAGGTCTATGTTATGTAACAGTGTGTCTTATGATTTGCTTTTATGGGGACATACAGTTGATATTCAAACTATTTTTATAATGCAGAAAAGGGCTAATTGGGAAATCTACAACTTGTCTAGTAGGTATTTCTTAAGAGATTTTTTTTGTAAAATTAAAATTTTAACTTTACTGTGTCAATATATGTTTAATAATTTTATGTACGTTCATCTTGACGTGTCCAAATAATTTTGACTATATATGCACAAAACTTGTTTTTTGCATGATTTGAATTATTCGAATTTTCGATTATCCGAATGTCTTACGACAATCATTATCCCGGTTAATCGAGGTTCCACTGTATATTTGTAAAGCATTAAATTGCTTAAGAAACAATACTGTATTGTATAAAAAGATTGGTAATTAACACATTATTGTGTAATATATAAAAAATGGTGACTTCAGATTATTTTTTAGAGATAAATATAAACCATTGTGTGAAAGATATACATTTCTTTAGTACATTAATTTTCTATATATCTTAAGGTTAGGCCATGTTTTGTGATTTAAAAGTACAAAGATATGTTTGTTGCAACATCACATTACAAATTGCCGAATTTTTCATATATATATATATATATATATATATATATATATATATATATATATATATATATATATATATATATATACATGTATTGTACATATAAACCTTTCTCTTGAATCACTCTATCTACTAAAAAAAAGACATCCCAATCCGTTGGGTAGTTTTAAAGATCTAAGCATCTAAGCAGTAGGGACAATAGCGGGAGCCGACTTTCACTTAACTAATGTAACAATAATGTGTCAAATTAATGAAACAGTAACCCAGTGAACAGCGGTTATGCTCCGATATCCACTTTAAAAAAATACGAAAGCCATTAAAAGGGTTCTAAATCCCTAAGCACTATAACGTGCACCAATCGATTAACAATTCAGGTGCAAAACATAATTGCAATAAGTCGTATTTCCAAAGTAAGTTAAGCGAAAGGAGTAATTACAAAGTACGTAAATTATTAACAATTTATATGACTTCATAAACTACCATATATATTTTATAATCTACATGACATATAGGTTATAATTATTAATTGTTAGCCATCTATCGTTGAAGTGTGGTTATAGTTTGTTGAGATCTAATAACTAAATTAAATCTGACATTTCATCCTAATATAATTATTAATTATGATCTTCTTGTTCATAAAAATTTTTTTTTTTTTTTTTAATTCCATCTAAGTTCAGTAGATGAATAACAGAGAAACGAGATCAAACTCGATAATCTTAGCAGTTTCCAACTTCGTAATAGAAGGTAGATAAGAAATTCATTGTAACAAAACAAACTAGGCCGACTGGAAAGCCCGCCTTTCCTACCACTTGCCTTTATGAAGTTTCTAAGTCCTTTGATCCCGTCTCTATCATAAAATTAACTCGATAGCTCCTTAATACCGCTTGTCATCAAACTTAAATGTGTGAATGAGATACCAGAATGTGCCTAAAAATTACATATTTTGCAATTATAAATATTTTTGGCTGACGTTTCCATTCGGGTCGTTGGAATTTTGGTTTGAAAATGGTCTAATTTGAAAGGGGTTGGTCTACCCTTTGTTTTAATACTGTTTCTAGCCCAAGCAAACGCGTAGTTTTTTTTTTGTGTAAAATTAACTTACCGTATTTTCACCAATATAAGCACAAAAACACAATGTTTAAATAACACTTCACATCTATATAATATATTTATTGTGTAATGTGTGTGTTATATATCAGTATTTCATTTTAATTTAACTAGAAAAACACAATTCGTAACAACTTTGTTTTTTAGATTTTGACATTCGGGTCAAATGGCGGCAACTCAAATCAAATAAATAATAATTAATATATTGTTGGAATAGTTACAATTTGCTGGCCGAATAGAATTGTCGTGTGACAGTTTGTTAAAAAAAGAAGTAAAAAAAAGGCGCGTCGGATCACGTTCGCGAGTTGAGTCTAGCATTATAGGACGCTCTATTATTTATTGTATTTCGGTGTAAAATGCCCGGCTCTCTGTGTTATATATTAATAATAAGTTTATTAAAATTGTAACAGTTGATTTCGTGGTTACATGTTAGTTTATTTTTATTAGAAATTCCTACTCTGAAAAATATATTTTTTTACTTTTCTTGACAAAACCGAGTCTGTCAACCCCGACTCCACGTAGTTTTGTCTGTCCTACCCCTAGAATGTTTTGGTAAATCTGGAGGTGCGGAAGGAAGGCAGCCCCCACCCGCTGTAAACCTGTTGAAACCCCATTGAACCGTTGCTGCTGAGGCTGGTCGTCGAAGGCGTCACAGAATTCTTAATTCTTTACATTTTAGGTTAGTTTTTACGAAACTTCAAATCGAAATATCTCAAAAACTAAAATGTTCTCACAATATAAATGGTGTCAGGAGATAGGGGTTTGACCCCCGTTAACCCCCTCCCCCTCTTCCTTTTACTCCGACGACACAAATGTAAAGTCTTTACTTACTCCATACTTACTCCATATACTTACTCCATATTTTTTAGATACGAATACAGCAAGTAATAAAAAACAATGTTTATTAAGATAATGTAAATATCTGGTCCCGTGAAAAATTAGAAATACATATTTTAGCAAGATTTTACTGAGGCAATTGTCTATTAAATTATTCAGAGCCTCTTTTAATGATCATATTGTATACAATAATAGCATGGTACTGTTAAAGCTTGTTTTCCAATAAGCTTCTAAATTTTCTTATATTTATGAGGTCGGTTAGTTAGCCGACCTCATAAAATCATATATAATATCATCATCTCTACTTTTTTGGCTTTCTACTGACACCAAAGCTTGTTATTAGTGATTAAGAGTTCGTATAAAGTAAGCAAAAACTAGTGATCCGATTACACCTCCCTTGCATACTTACTCCTTTTACGCTGTACATTATTATTATATTTAGTAGATTATTATTACACGGATAATCTACAGAATATAATTCTGGGTAATTTTTACATGACCAAATAATTTACAAATATACAATCTCTATTAAATAAATAATTAAATACGATACATCTAAGATGTACAAAACAATATATTTAACAGCCTCAGAGCACTGAAACATAGTCTTCACGTCTCAGTGGAGCCGTCGTATCTGATTGATTGAAACAAAACATTGCCAAAACCTTATGTCAGGGGAGATAGACAATAAAGTTTTTGGCGAAATAAGAATGTAATAAACAACAAATATATTTTATCTTAATAACTCGTAAAATATAGTTTTTTTTTTGGTAAAATCGCTCCTAGTATATTTATTAGTATTATAATTAAATATGGACTATATATTATGTAAAACATTGTAAATAAATTTATAATAGTAGAAAACTAGATATAATTTTATGGTTTTCCAAAGATTTTTTTTTATTATTTTATGTTTTTACTTATTCTGGACCCTTGATAATATGATGTATTATTTTTATTTATCTTTCGGGGTAGTTGAAACATAATCTATTACTGTAAAAATCAAATCTAAAACCGACAGTTTCCGTTTGTAACTCTTCTTAAGTTCAAGTCACAAGATACAAAGTGAGATTATTGTTCCATAATCGAAATTATTTATATCTGTCTTAACATAAAACTTATGAATGTTAAAAACATGTATGTTATAATTAAATTTATTTCAGCCTTTTTTATCATAATATGACATTGATATATAAAACATTTAATTGTTTCAACTCACTCACTGCAAGCTACCATATTATGGATTTTTCCTATAATGATAGTTTGGCACTTTGATACTCATTTCAGTAAAATTGTGAATTTATTCAGTCCTGATGTACCTATAATTATAACTTAATTACATACATTGAGTTTAGGAGGACGAAAAACAAAACCTTGCGCCTCTTTTCAAGCATGTAGAGTTTATTTTGATTGGTAACAGCGGCTACTTTCCGATAAGTCCAAAGGACTTACCCATTAGTAAAACATTGCAATATATATAATATGTGTGCTGTGCATGACAAGAATTTAGGTAGAAGAAAAATATTATATTTGGGTAATGCTTTCCTTTAGTCTATTTTTAATGTTGGTTTATTTTATTCTTATAAAATTTAAAAATACAAATGTATAGATTTTTAAAATCTACTAATCCACAACATTTGTAGTGGGAAAAAAATGTAAAGTATAATAATATATTCTCTAAGAGTTTTACTGCAAAAACTACAAGACAAATGAGATTGAAGCTCTTGATAAAACTACTGGCATCTGATAAATAAGCCCACTTGAAGACAGAGTGCGCAAGTGAAGCTGCAGCGGAGTGGATCGTAATCGAGGCCACAGCAACTTTGCAGATTTTAAATTACCCTTCTGAGTAAAGTGTTTCTGGGTTTCCGTTTATTTATTCAGCAGGCAAATATTTAAACAGTGAATTGATCAATAATTGGACGAAATCAAAACAAAATCTCTAATAATATTTTTGTTTTTTTTTTGTCTGTCTATGCTCTTAGCCCTGTTGGCTATTACAGCGTCACCGGGAGAGCGGGGTCTCTAACAATTATCATAGGAAAGTGTCTTAGGGAAAATTTTGATCAATTTTATAGCTTAGATACTGTTTATTCTACATTTATTTTAGCTTTTAATTGTACATTCTACTGTATGGGATTGTAAATGTGATTTTTGTAGATATGGTTGTAGACTATAAAACTGGACCTAGTAAATATGAGAGCGAAGGTATTTTTCCGCTTACGCATTATTATGCAATACAATACGCTTATTACTTAAATATTTGCTTTTGTAAATATAAACAACGTAAATATTTGCTTTTGTTGCGTTCAGTGTTGCACAAATATATTTGTATGTTTGTCAGTTTATCTGTTTGTTTGTTTGTTTATTCGAAACACACACACAAACAACTGGGCGGATTTTAATAAATTATTATATTATTATAAGTTTCAATATTATAGAATTGCCCCGTTCAACATATAAAATATTTTTTATTGTTGAAGAACTTGTTATGAAAATGTCTTAAAAGTATAAAATAGAAACTGTTAAAAACGACAACGCAATTAATCAACTAAATAACATAATAAATAATCAGAATGAGAACAGTGTTCAAGTTAGGCCGGTGATGAACCTCGACAAAATAAAAGTTATATCCAGTCATAACAATAACGTCGTATTGTATCGTTATGATTGGATATCATCCAATATAATTAAACACCTTAAGGAAATACTCGTTGTTTTTGAGTGCCAATGGGGAAATTATAAAATTGGAAAATGAAATATTACAATGTTCCATCTTCGGTTGTGGAAGTAAAATGTTCATTATAAAATTACCAACAAAAAGTATATAATATATTTAAATTTAAGAAGTGTATCTGTTTAACTTTGGAACTTTTTAACATGTAATATCTAATAGATCTTAGTAATTATTACATTTTAGTATTTTTCAAGCTAACTCTCAAACCTAGTTGTAATATATAGCGAAGTAAATAAAGTTAGATGGTTTTGTTTTGAATTATAATAGAAAGCTATCTATTTTATAAATCTATCTCATATACTTTATATACATTGCTCACTAAGTATTGATGTTTGCAAAACAATGATTACAAAAGAGATACAAATGAACATTGTATTAATTGGAAGTGGAAATGAACAAATATATATATATATATATATATATATATATATATATATATATATATATATATATATATATATATTTGTTCATTTATGTATATATGTGTATATTAGGGTTTTAAGAATGTATGTACTTTCAAATAAAATATCTTGTAAAGGATACCCTTTCCTACCCTATATTTTTGACATCTCTTAAAATGTACAGTATTTTAAACGACAAGGAAAGATTTATTTTACCTTAAACATTAAATCAAAATGAAGATGTATTTGCAAGTTCTGAAGCTGAAAATCTCAGTTATCTGAATATTTTATGGTTACAAAATATTTACGATTCCGCTTTACCTGCTCTTTCTAGAGGTATTTTCTTCCTGCTAGAGTTATTATGGAATTTGAAAGTACAAACAGTGGAAATATCTCATGTCTTAAAATTTCAGACATGCAACCACAATGTAAGTTTTAAAACATATATGATCTCTTGCCAGCAGAACAGCATTCCGAGCTGGATGAAGCTTACTCACAGACTGACTATACTGACCAATTTAATGTAATTGACGATTCAAAAGTGCGTGTGAATGCCTACTTGAATAAAGATATTTTGAATTTGAATTTGATCATTCGATCACAATAAAAAACATTTTATAACGAGATATTAAGCATGTATTTATTAATCATTGAATTTCGGCGTTCTTACCAGCGCGATGATCACGGAATAACACGCAATGGTCAATATTTTAAGCAATTAGAAAAATAAAAAGATCTCGAAGTTCTAAATGATGCCCTCGTTTATTTATAAAAATAATAGTAATTACATATTATTATTTCAATGCTTGAAAACATCATGACAATCATCATGACAACATGATTTGATAAATAATTAGAGGAAAAAAATATTCTTACATTGAAAATAATCCTTAAGAAAAATCCACTAGAATTCGAAAGAAACAATTTGAGCAATTTACTAGATTAAGTTTTAACTTTAAAGTAACTTATAACAGACCTCCTTAAATGCAGTTTTACTTCTGTCTATAGGTCTGAAAAAATGTTGTAGGGCTGTAAATTATTATAGTGGAACTAGTATAGAGGACAGAGCTTGCAACTATGCTATTTATTTCCACTGCCTTTTTTGTTTCTAGTATTGTACTTTAGTCCACAGAGTAATAAAATATATTATTATTATACGTGTAGGTAATGTATTTTGAGTTTTT
Source organism: Napeogenes inachia (assembly GCA_959347355.1). Classification (NCBI taxonomy): domain Eukaryota; kingdom Metazoa; phylum Arthropoda; class Insecta; order Lepidoptera; family Nymphalidae; genus Napeogenes; species Napeogenes inachia. The sequence goes on along the minus strand of OY365791.1, from coordinate 14,688,691 downwards.
AGTTTATATTTTTTTCTAACGTTTTTAAAATAAAATATTTATAGAATATCTATAATGGTAGAAAAGCTTCACTCGCCATCGACGCCCTCTTAAATGAATTTGTTCAATATTTTATTAACATTTAAATATGTTATCTCAATAAGTTTTTTTTCTGTAAAGTAAGGTTATGTGAACAATAACTTAATATTTAGCATTATGGTTAATCTTCATTCTTAATAATATTTGCTACGTATTCAGTACATGATACAGAACTCAACGAAAAGCAATTTCATTTTTCTGTTTGTTTGTTTGTTTGTTTGTTCGTATCATGAAAGTTTTATTGGCGGATTTCGATGAAATTTTGTTTGAAAATATAAATAAACTATATACTTTGGCTATAAAACAAAACGACAAAACAACTATACGGATTAGATTAAAGTTTGATGTGGTGTTAGCTTATGATCTAAGTCAACAAATAGAGTTATTTGCATTCCGAATAATTAACTTATTGTCACAGAAAAACACAAGTTAGTTTGAAGAATAATACAAATACAAAAATGGCTTTAAATTTTAAACTAAATAAATAAAAATACATATACTTTTTGTTTCGAAAAAATAATTTATTTTCAAAAGAAAATTAAAAAAAAATAAAAGAATAACAATTAAAATAAAAATAATTTTAATGCGATGATAGATGGGTTCTAAATCTAGTTTGAAGGATGGCAAATAAAGTCACTAGTGACAACTAGTTTAGTAATAAAACAAGTGATTTAGCACATACACTTATTATATATTTTATTTTGCTATTATATATATTTTTTTTTGAGAACACTTAATGTAATCTGTGTAATCCTATTTTGGTTTTTTGTTTTTGTTATATAATATTTTATGTAAAAAGTTATGTATGTAAACTGTTGGATTATCAAATAAATAAATAAATAAATAAAAAACGACAACGTCGCTATACTATTCTTGGAAAATCTACAACAACTAAGTGACATAGGAAACGACCTACATAGAACCAGTGTAAAAATTGGTCTGCTAATGAATCTCTACAAAATGAAAGCTATGTCTAACCACTACGACAAAACCCTTTCTTGTAATTACCAACCATTACGAGTTCGTACAATAGTTGATCTCACTAGGAGAATTTTTTTTTTATAAGAAAGAAATATAGTGGGCGTTTACCGAATAATATTGATTTCCCATCATTATCATGTTAGCTTTTAAACATGTGGTAGTTTGGTTTTGATTAAAAAATAAGATATAAGTTGTTGATTTGACTAAAACAATTGAATCTCTGTATAGAAGTTTAATTGATAAAATAAATGTGTAATATTGGATACTGATTTGACTAAGAATAAGAAGTATATAAATCGCAGCTCAGTTAAGAGAAGGCATTGTGAAATTGGGAGTACCAGTTGTTTGGTGGTGCTATTGTGATAAAAGTGTAACAGTTTTAATAAACCGCTGAGTGTATGATCGAGAGACTAAGTTGTGTAACAATGATAGTAAAGGGTTTAAATGTAAGAGAGTTCTACTATAAGAAAATATAAAATAAACACCTTAAGAAAACTGGTTGTTCTCGCTGCCAACTAAGAAATTATAAAATTCACAAGTACTATAATGTTTCATTAGCGATTGCGGAAATTGGACGTCCATTCTAGAATTATACTAAAATACTAGATGGTTAAAAAAGTTATCCATAGCTATCGGTACTTAAATAAAACTACTTGACAGACGTTTATACCCAAAAAAATACGTACAAATGAATATTATTTTATTATACTCAAATCATAATGCAGTCACAATTGTCATTATTTTCTACCTTATTCAAATTATTTATAATTTTTTTACAATTGGTTATGATTTCTTATAAGGCATTTATTGTATTTTACTAACCTTCGTCATCCATCGGATTAAACATTGGAAAATACAAAAGTATTAATCTATTTTTATAAATATACGTGTAGCAATAAATGTTACTTTCTTAACAAGTAGTTAATTAAATATCCATTTTCCAAAAGACCCGATTACAATTTCTCGATTCAACAACTTGTTTACTGGTAAATGTAATCAATATTTTGATAGAGTTTAGTATTTAATCCTTTTGGTATTTCAAGCGGAAAAAGTGGTAATCTATTACGGGTGTTGAATGTCATACCTTTAATATGCTATTTATAGAGCAGTAAACACAGTTGGGGAATTTTATTTTTTTAAATAAAGACGTAAGCTTTTATAAATCTGACTAATCTATAATATTATTAGTTCAAAGATTATGTACGTCATATATATATTTTAATAATTAATTTTAAATTTACATTTTAAATCTAACCTGACGTTTCGAATACTTTGCAGCAATCGTGTTCACGTAAGACGAGATGGAGGTGTCACACCTCCATCTCGCTATAATTGTCTTCACATTGATTTCCTTGAAAAGACGAACCGAATAGGAATCTGCGTAGAGTCCGTAGAAAATGATCTGTAGTGACGGTGTTTGACTAGATGAATTAAATATTTTAGATGTAACTATTTATTTCTAAACGTAAGTCAAATCTAACAGTGTTTTGTACTATCTATAACTAAACCTTAAAAGGTAATTTAAATATTGTGAAGTATAAATATTATTTTTTATAATATGCAATCAATCATGCTTTTGTTATTATTGGCGTGAGGTTAATATAATTTCTTCCAAGCATTTTTCTCATTACCGCGACATCTGTTTACTTTAGAATTTTTAATATTTTTATAAGCAGCTTCGTCTTTACATTTTTACATAGCTTTCAAACCACCACTCTATTTTATGACAACGTAGAGTCGTGTGACTCTATCGAAACATTAGAGTTAAATAATCCTTATTCTATAATATGTTGATGGAATATAGGAATAATGTATGTTTTAGTATTTAACGTATATCACTTAGGTACTCGAATAAATAGGGAACGACATATTTAATATTCTTATAATTCTAGTAGGTATTCTGCAACGATAACGATATCGTAAAAGAAAAAAACACTACTTAAAACGGAAATCATAAAAGAACTAACAATACTTAACCTTGCTTTTTGACTAAAAAACTTTTGTAAAGGAACCAAATGCTTGTAGCATTTGGTTCCATTCCATTTTGTGACTTACTTAAACCACAATCCTACAACCTACAAACCTGTTAAGTAAAAAGTAGTGTTGCTTTGTTGTTTTAATTTTAAGTACCCATTAAATTGTAATATATAATGTTGTTGTTTATTTATTAAGTTATAAGCTATCCTTGGAATAAAAAATATGTATATTGAAAAATTCAACATGGGCAGGATTCGAACCGACGATTTTTTTCAACATAAAATACCCTCACCCAAAAAGGACTTGGAGTTCCGTCGTTCATTGTCAACTTTAATGGTCTCTGTAACACAAATAACCCGGTACTTTACGAAATTAGGCCGACTTTTGTATTGTAAAGAGCGTTTTCTAAATTATACACGGATATAATATTATTTCCGTAATAATTGTGGTAAAAACTGAGGCCAACCTGTTATCACCGGCAGTCTCATCTTTCATACCGTATTGTGTAAACTTCTTTACCTATACTAAACGATATCCTACTCCTTATTTAAGGGGTTGCTTAAGAGTTCATTCTGAATATTTTTCAAATATCATTGTAAATAAGATACCTTGTTATCTTTATTTCTTATAAACACGAAAATACCTTTTTTATTGAACCAAATATCTAATTAAATTTACTGAAAATATAATTACAAATACACTTACGATGCTTTATAATTTTAGACGATAAATAAAAAAATATCTAGATAAGGTAGGAATTTATTTTAATGTATTTTTAAAGATTTTACATTTTGATAAATACTCGGGGCATAGAAAAATATTAATTTGAATTACAATTATTACTAACATAAGAAACTTAAAAAAAATTAAGACATTTTTGAAACAGAGTCTTTAATTGTAAAACGAGTTAAGCGTAACATTAATATATAAATGCACATAAAAATATAGGTTTTCATACGTGTATACTCGCAAGATAAGGATAAAAAGAATGTTAACTGCAATATAGAGAACTTGACAAATGGGATAGAAACTCTTTGTAAAACAAATGGCACAATATTTATCGTCGTCGAGGCGAAGCGCTCAGATGAAACTGAGACGAAGTTCCTCAAGACGTAAATCAATTGAAGACGACTTGGAATATATGTTTTTAGGTTGCTATAGGTTTTACAGTATAGTATAACCTCACATACTAAGACAGACAACCAAATTTTATTTATTTAGACTAGATAATTATGATTGCGAAACTAACTGCGTCTGTTAGGCTTTCATGAGCTAACCACCTATTCGATTATGTTGAAATTGGACACAGAGAGTGTTTGAGGCTTGGGAAACGACATGCTTTTGTACCGAGAATAAAGCTTTAAAAGGGGAAATAGGGAATGAAAATTTATACTGGGAGAAATTAAAGATATATTTATTTAGTAATATATTATGACTCCTATTGACCGTATTTCTACAAAACATTTAAATTACATAATCTGAACCATTGTGTTTTAAAAAAACCGAGTGGTATTAAAAACTTTGCTTACACTAAAATTAAAAAAAAATTGTGTGTGTCAGCTCCGACGCACGACTGGAGTTTACTCCTTAAGTATAATTGTCTAAACAGACGGAAAAAAAAAATAAAAAAAGATTGATACCTTATAAAATATTATCTACACCCCTTTCTGCCATAGTTTATTTCGAAATACTTGCATTTCATTTTAGCCAAATATAATGATAAAGATTATAACTTCACAATAACAATGTTAATTATTGATAAATATAACAAAAACAGCAACATAAGTAAATTGATACTGATAGAAATAAACAAGCTCAATAACATATAGATATAGTCGCTTTGCAGCATATACATTACTCTATACACACATTTAATGTTTTCATTGATTTTATCAACATTCATGAGCATATTCGCTTTTATTAATACGATGAATATGTATGGTTCTGACTATGTTGTTAAGGCATCTTTTAATATTGATATTTTTTTATCAGTAATCATTAGCATATTAGCTTATATTAAAAATTTAATAACATAAAAATTAAAAATGTATCGTTCCTTACATGGAAATATAAGTCTTTACTTACATTACAAATAATAAATATTTTAGGTTTTAATTAATTATTTTCATTATTATTTTTTGTATTATGTTAAATTGCTTAGTAGTTCTTTATTATTTATTTCATATTGGAGTTTGTTCCCTTAGAATCAATTTACAAATAAGACAGTTTAAATGAAAAAAAAAACGTGCGACACTTGTTGTCTGCCGCGGTAAAGCTATTGCATAGCATTTTTATTAACTATTGCAATTATAATTATTTATGTAGTATTTTTTTTTATTGATGTTAATTCAAGTTTTTAAGCTATTGCATAGCTTCTATCGCGGGCCTTGAGTATGGAGACCGAATCCAGAAATTCCATAACGAAAATAACCTAACACACCAGTATTGTGTACTTATAATTAAAAAATAGCATAAGCGCCAAGTTGATAATATGTATTATGATCTTTATTGAATAATAATTAATGTTTATTTTAAAATAAATGTTTTATTGGTACAAATGAATTTCTTTCAAAAAGCCTTTTCATTTTAATGACTTTCTGTTATGGTTTTACAAAAGTCCAGAGTACAAGAATTTAACAATCGTAATTGAACTTTATTTAACTTATTTAACTGATTATATTTTAAATAGGAATAGAATAATTTCATAATATATAATCATGTCATAATAGGAATAGGTCTATAAAATATCGATGTATCGATCAATATTATTACTTAGAAATATCGATATTTATTACAAATTCATTATCATCATCATTTCTCTTATCGTAGCGGTAAAAGCTAATTCATTCACACTAAATCATTCAATATCTAGTTTTATAGAAATAGTACATTGCCAAAATATATATTCTTTAATCATTTTTACCATTTTATGGTATGTATTTTAAAAAAGTTGATACAAGAAGTGTTTCATCGAATTTATGCGGGAAAAATATAAAAGCAGCGGTAATACAACTAATTTAGCAACTCAATTAAAAAATAAATACCATCTTGCATGTCTAACATGACTTGCAATAATTATTTTAAATAAAGCCAATATGTCGAAATAACGATAATATTTTGAAATTCCAAACCCCAATATTGATGTATTTGAAAATGTCGATATATCAAGCTTTACTGCGGCAATCTCCGAGTGCCACACTTATTTTTTTTGCGTTTATATTAATTGAAGTTGGATGTTGTGACCGATAAGAAAACAATTTTTTCTGTTATTAAAAAAAATACTATTTGAAGTTGTCATTCCTATGTACTGTCATAAAAAGGTTAAGATTATCATTAGCTAAAAATATTTTCAACCTTAAATCTCACGAATAAGTTTAATTACGTTTGTTAAACTATTAAGCAATAAAGTATATAATACAAGTATCAACAAGGTGCTTAAGCTATTTTTAAATGATATGTACGCAATACTCGGCCGAGCTACATAGTAGGCGGAGTGGGGGTTTTAGGTTTTTTTGTTACGAAATTTCTTGATTCGGTCGCTGCACTCCAATCCCACGATATAAGCTATGCAATAACTTAAAAATATTTGAAATAAATATCGACCACGATACCTGAATTTCAATATCAAAGTATCGATATATCGTACAAAAATGTATTAGTAATAAATATCGATATTTCTTAGTAATAATATCGATATTTCCATACATATTTTATCAACAGTCCTATTTAAAATGAGAAGTTTAACTGCTTTGTAATATCATAAAAAGGTTCATAATATCGGCTAAAACTATTTTCAATCTTATTTCTGTGAATAAAGAACAATTACGATTGTTAAGTATTTGTACTTAGGGTCTTTTGTAACACAATAACAGCAAGTTATTAAAATGAAAGGCCTTTTTTTTTTTTTTTTTTTTTTTTGTTTCCGCGGGGAAAATGCCTTACGCACCGTACCCCTCGCGGGGGAAGCGAGGGGCGTGTGTGGGACTCCCGAAAATGGTGTACCCACTAAAAACCCCGCGGCGCTCCTTCCTCGCCTTATTGGCGGAGTCGTGGGTACGGCTAGCCCTTCATCCACGACCCCGCCGGCTAAAATTAAAGGCCTTGATGAAAAAAGTATATTTGTACAAGTATTATGCAGGATTACGCATGCGCAGTAACGCTGATACAACCTATGCCCCCTAGAGACAAGTTGGTGAACTAAAGAGACAAGCGTGATATTTCAAATCATTAAAAGTTCTGCTAATTATCGATAGATGGCAAAACTAGTTACGCACGATAGGTTGCGCACCAAAAACGTAACGAGGTCATCGTTCAGTGGATTTTACTCCTCATATTTTTCTCATACCGGGCGCCTTATATACAAAAATCGATTCTTAAGGAGTAAACTCCAAAAATAATCATTGGTTTTAAGTCGGTTCTTCGTTAAATTAATTAGTTTATTCGTTTATTCTTGTTTGTAAAATAGAAAAACGTTAATCATGTTGTGATGAACTATCTTGTATCTTAAACATAAATATAGAGTAAATCATTTATTAAGGAAGCGACCATCACCCAGCCTTTTACCCAGTCTCCTCCTAATCTGGCTTAGAGAGATCCGCTACTGACAAGTCATATAGACTGGTAGACAGTGTTTTAAGCGTTAAGAATGCCTCTTGCGACTTTTTTGGGCAAACAAAGTCCACATAAACACGTCATAAATAAACAAGTATAAGTATAAAAAAAGAATCTTATACACTTAATCAAAAGAAGTAATTATATTTCTAGATTACGAATTCTGTAACTCAATCGTATAAATTAGAATGTAAACCGAATTTTACAGGATACTAAAAATAAACAGTCAGATAAATTAAATTATAAGTAAAATTATAAGTAAAATTAATAAAGATACTTAACATTAAAAATATAATTAGTTTACTACTATATTTGTAATAGCTTCTAGTATTACATTACTCTTAGACATTTTTTTCTGTGTAAGAGATAGCTTTTACGTAACCACTACCATTGCTATGTTATTACCACTACCACTCCTAAGACAGGGAACGGTTTTCATTACTATCGTTACATTCAAGTACGCAGTAGTGCAAAGTTGAGAAGATATTATGTTAACAATTTATTTGTACTGCAAAGTGCATGTTTGTAAAAAAGTTAGTTCTTTTTCAAATATCATAATAATAGCGCTGACCCTACCTACACCTTTTATATCTATAAAATGTTTGAGTAATATGTGTAGGTGATTATTCAAAATCAACTGGAACCCAGCCCACTCCCACCCCTCCCCCTAATCTGATGTAAGCCTGATGCACTTCAGACAAGTCACACAAATTTACACAAAAGATAATTAAACTGAAACTTAGTTCCTATATACTTAATGGCTAAAATATATTTTAGTAAATTATTAAAGTTACCCAAGTAATTATTTATGACACTAATGGTGTTTAGCCATTCTGAGTCGAGTTCATCCACAATGCTAATACATTACCATATTGTAAAGGATAATTAACTAGCATAGTATTTTTAGCAGAGAGAGAAAATATTGTGTTTAGTTTTGAAAACTCTTAAATCTACATATAAATTAAAATTGTTAATTTATTATATATTAGATATGTTATTTGGGTTTAAATATTAAAACTAAATGTTTGGTTGTAGAAATAAACCATAGAAAAAGATCACCCACAAAAGACCACACAATATGGGAAACTATTGGTGGTGGGTTTTTTAAAATAAGATAATCAATGAAATTTTTGCTTTCATGATTATTGAAATATATTTAAGAATTTTTAGTGAACACTACTTAATTTTATTTGAAAATTTTCATATTCTATTATTTTTACTAATGTGTCAATGATATCCATTCGATTCAAGTCCATCCAACCTCACAAAAGTAATTAACGTAAGCCATACCGAGTTCCAAATCTCCAGGCAAAGCCACGAGCGCAATCAAAACATAGGCGAGCAATCGATTAACCAATGAGGCACAAGGCATAATTGCAATTAAGCTACATTTCTAAAATAAATGAAATATTATAATAAAGCAAAAAGTAATAGACTGCACATTACTATGTAAATTGTTTCCAATTTATTGGTCGTTATAACTATATTCATACATTTTATAATCTTCGCGAGAGATCATATTAATTGTTAGCAATGTAGAAATGAATTGTGGGTATAGATTGATGAGATCTAATAAATAGACTAAATCTTACATTATCATTCTAATACAATTTATGTATTAATTTAATATACATACAAAAATAAAGTTTTTTTTTTACAATACCATCCGAGTTCAATGGATGACTCAAGAGAGAAACAAGTAGAGAAAGAGAAAAAGCAAGCAGAGACAGAGAGAGAGAGAGAGAGAGAGAGAAAGATAAACAAGATAGCAACAAACAATAGAGTAGCGAGGCAATATTACATTAATGCTACAAAATCAAACTAGAAAGTAGAAAGTTCGACTTTCCCACCATTTACCAAAATGTAGTTTCAGTCGTTAAATAGCATCTCAGAAAACAGATCCGCTCGAAAGCTTTCTAATATCCGACTGTAATACTACTTACTATGCTTGTTAAACTTTATCTGAATTAGATACCAGCTTTCAGAACAATCAGTTTGCGATTTCAACATATTATTTAGTTGCGAAGACTGGAAGTAAAAGAAGTTCTTAAAAAACACATGACATTTTACTAGCTTGCTTTTCAATGTATTTATATATGTTGTTATGATTAAGCTGACGAATAGTTTGCCATTATCTCACGTCTATTTTTTTTTGAAGTATACGAGTACACTGAGGTTATTTCTTTTAAATCATTTATTACATAATATTTTTCATAACATTTATATTTAATACCCATGTCAAATATCAAAAAATCACGTCATCTTCTTTCAGTTTAAGTAACACAAAAGTTTGAATGTCATTCTTTCAGTTATAAAAATTTTAGTAATAACATTTTTAGGGAAATAGACGAAAATTATCATATTTAAAAGTTGGAAATAGACGAGAACAAATACCCTTGAAATAAGTATGAGAAACTGACCTAAGAAAAACTGTTAGAATTGGAAAAAATTACAAGACAAATTTACTAGTTTAGATTTTAAGGTTTTTAAGAGACCTCTTTTATTGCAGTTTTTACTACCGATTTATATTACTGCAATGCAAAATACTACTGTTATCTTATTCATGTTTCTGTTGTTGCACTTTTGTTCACTAATTAATAAAATAAAATTATTCTCATGTTCTTAAAATATTTATCCGTAATGTTTCAAAAGCTTTTTCATAGAGCATGAAACCTTTTTCCCGGCAATGACGCCACCTACAGGAATCTGCCGCAGTTATTAACTTTTGATTGATTGATGGGCCAACTGTTTGTGTATGTAAGGAATAAAAAACTTAATATTTGCATCATTCTTTCAGTTTGACAGACATACCATATTTTAGTGTAGGATATAAATTGGTTGAATCTTTGTTCTGAAAACGATTCAATATCAATATGAATTGATTCCATATAAATCACGATATTTAGGCACATATAAATTTATTAATTAATAATGTCAGCTTTATATACAATAAACTTGAAACAGGAAAAGACAATTTTTTTGGGTTATAATAATAATACAAAAAATTACTAACCTCAATTTAAAAATACAAACTTAAATCAAATATCAATACATAAGATAAGCTTTTCATTTGGAACAATTCAAATTTAAATAAAATTATGATGATGAGAAGTCACTGATATCAGCCAGTTAAGTATAAAAAAAAGACACAATCACTATTCTGTCCTCGGAAAATCTACAACAACTAAGTAACATAATAAACGACATTACATTGAACATTGTAAAAGTTAGTCTGGTAATGAATCTCGACAAAATGAAAGCTATGTTTAACTACTATGACGAAACCCATCTTTGTAATTACCATTCATTACGAGTTTGTACAATAGTTTATCCAGCTTTTTGAAGGATATTTTAACAGAAAAGAGAGATAGTAGAGACTTATTGGATAATAGTGATCTCTCTTCTTAAGTACTTACTATTAATTATTTATACCATCCAAATCATTTACACGACATTCATATTGAAGTCACAATAATTTTAATATAAATGAAAAGGTACATAATAATTATATAAAAAAGTTTTGTACGTTTGTTTTACAAATTATGGACAAATATATGTATTTTGTAGATATCAAAGTGTTTTAGTTGATAATAGTACATAAAATAGTGTTTAAATTAACAAAGTTTCAGTTTCGGTGAGCACCGTTTGCAAATTTGATTATTAACTATGTCATCACGTGATTTATAAACTTTTAATTATAAGGCTAGACAGATTTAAAAAATGTAAAAAAATCTACAATATCACGATAGAAACACTTAAGTTCTTGTCCAATTTTTTTTTAGAATAATAGTTTTGAAAACTTAATACATTTTTTTCAATTTCTAATGAAAATATTCTTGTAAGCAATTATCTCTGAAACTAGATGGCTAATATTGGCAAAGGAGATGAACTGAACTCCAAGTAGCTAATCACCATTAGTGTCAGGAATAATTACTTTGATAACTTTAGTCATTTACTAGAATGTATTTCATCTAATAAATATATAGGAAACCAAGTTCCATTTTAATTGCGTGACTTATTTGTTGAGGATCCTGCAAAACCGAATTAGCGGGTAATTGGACCGCCGCGCTGGATGGTTGTCTTTACCTTATCTTTACCCAGCTGTACCAAGAGGAGGGCAAAGACTTTTATGCGAGATACTCACGGTATATTTTCAATAAATAGATGCTATACGTTATTATTATTTTTAAGATACACCAACACAATAAAACCAACATTGTATATGCCACTTACAATATTTTTGCAAACAAAATTATACCAGCAAAACATTATTAAAACATGCTAACGAAGCCAACCATAAACTTATTAATTGAATGAAAAACACACTGAACCAATTATTATATACAAGTTCATAGAAGCCAACACCCCAATTAGTTAGTTTTTGTATAAGCACCGCTTGTAAATAATACCCGTCGCGCCGTATCGTGACAAATGTGCCCTCGGAGACTTTTAGATACTACTAGCTGTTACCCGCAGTCTCGATTTAAATATTTATTACAAATACTGTAGGAGCCATTTGGGTTAGAAAAAGTATTACTTCAACTAAATAAATTATTGTGTCACATAACTTTAATCCCCAAATGCATTTTTAACGCTTTATTCTCACTACAAATGTAGCATAAAACTATCTCAATTTCGACACAATAGAAAAAGCGTAATAATAGACAGAGAGAATAACTTTCTCAATTATTATATTGGCATAAATAGATACCATTAGATAATATGTCTAAGTTATTAAAATAAAACTTAAGCAAAAATTAATACTCTTTATAATTAAGATTATAACATGCACAAATATTCCGCCAGAAACTTGAATCTGCGTAACTCTGATTGATTTAGTACGCATCGACGAACCCTGCCTTAACTTCATCTGTGCGCTCTACCTCCACTACGATATGTGACAATTTTCATTCTAAAACTCTACGTAGTAAACTCTTACAATTAAACAGACATATTTTAAGATTTTATCTTAAAGATTTAGATAATTGTAAATAGCATATAAAAAACCTGTACCTTGACCCTCTTTAAACAATAATAAAAAATATATATATATTAGCTGCGAAGTTATGCTTATAAAAATGAGAATACATACGTTGGAGTTATCAGTTTGACGAATGAGAACGATTACATAATAGAGCACGATAGCTTATAATCCAGGGATTATGAGTTCGAATCCTGCTCACGTTAAATAATATTTTTTCTATAATTATAAAAGATACTATAGAAAAATGTTTTTTCTTCAAATCTTCATGATAATACCTTACAACACAATAATCATACAACTCTCTTACATTACCGGGTCATTTAAATTACGCAAAGCATGGAAAAATTAAGTAATTATTACCAACAAAAATAATTAAATTAGTATACAATACTAATCAAACTTACGTAGGTAGGCGCCATGATAGCTTCATTTATTACTATATAGTTTATTTATTATTTTGTTTATGGTCTATTTTTATATATTATTAATTATATTATCGACTCGTTTGCTAAGACTTTAATGGATTTATGCGTTACCTGAAAAAGAAGTTCTTAAATTCGTTTACAATATCAAAACTGAAAGTAAATAAAACAACTTATTTATTTAAATAAATAAGTCTTGAAATAATTACAATATAATTAAAAAACTTTCAAATACGGATTTGGGAGAATTATTTTTATTATTTTGCAATGTTCACAAAACATATTATTATGATATCAACACAAATGTTTTTGTGTTCAAAATGTATAGCGATTTAGGAATGTTAATTTTGTTGTAGAAATTTAATAATCAAACTTATTGTAGAAATATAATAATTAACTTAGTAGGAAATCAAACTTGTCTAATGTCATTTGCAGTTTTCATATTTAAAGATATTATATTCTTTTATTTTAACAATTTCTTTGAATTATAGGAACAATAAATATGCGATAACAAATTACCAAAGAACTTGGTAATAAATTAATATTGTTATTAATACTATAAACTATTCCAATACTTATATATACTATTTCAATACTGCAATATATATACTTCAAAAACAAAATCATCCAGCTGTAATTTCTTGCTGTAAATTACAAATTAGGGGTTTGACATTTAATACCCGTAACAGATCCTAATAATCTAACACTTATTACGCTTAAAACAGCAAAAGGGTTAGTTACAAAGATCTGTAAGAATATTTAATACATTAACTAGTTCATAAGTTAAACAGGAAGTTGAGATCGTCCCTTTTGGTAATTAGTATTTAGTTAAGTATGTGTATTGTAAATAAGATTTACTGCAACATATTTACTTACCCGATGGAAACTAGAGATAAACAAATTAGAAAAATGACCTAATAACTTTAATTAATTTTAATTAAGTAGAAAGTATTGACAATTTACATATGTATCATAGTTTAAATAAAATATAATATAATAAGTAAGTTTATACGTATCCTCGCAAGCTCTGCTTAAGTCTAGCTCTAGTATGGCTAGCTGTTTTCAAGATATAATATTAATTTATTTTCTTACTTAAATTATTATTCTTCTAAATCATAAGACTGGACTATATTAAAATTGTACATTGTCAAATTTATGTTTTATTTAGTCGGCAGCGACACACTGAGTGATATACTCTTAACGTTTTACTTACCTTAATATTTTATTCCGTAGGTATTATTGGTTATTAGTTCCACAATTCACATTAATAAAGCAACGGTGACGTATACGGTACGATACGATAATACGTAGACGAAAAATTCACCGAAGTTCCATCATCGAACGATGATCTTCATTGTATATTTGATGTGGTACAAGAAAATTCTACACATGTCCAGGGATTGGATGCTTATGGAAGAAAGTATAAAAGTTCATTAACTGAATATTCTTATATATAGTCAAAAGTATCATATGTTTTATTTTATTTCTTATACATGTTAACAATTCTCGTGATCTCATGTTATAGATTGATCGAACAGCGCTCTTGTGCATTATAAATTTAGTATCAATATTTGATGAAATAGCCCATAATATGACGACATGAAATTCAAGGACGGATAACTAGCGGATATTGGTACAATGATGTGATTCAGAACATAAAGAAAATATTGTAAACAAGGATATAAATAATAAAAAAAAATAATAAATAAATATAAAGGGAATCAATTGGGATTAAATTGTGGAAACGCTATGTCTAATTTGCATAAGCCCACTCTTCAATCTCAGTATTAAGGGATATAAAGTGTGGTCCTCGTATTTATTTATTTGGAGATCAAGGATTTTGTGACCAAATCCGACTCTTGTCAATTAACTTTGCAATTACTAAGCCATTAGGCTAAGTAAATAACGTTCAGACGTCACAGTGAATGGGAAAGCGATCAAGTGGCGTCCCACTAAGACGATGAGGGCAACCGTGGGTTTTTAGTTGGTAGCCCGAAAGAGCTCCTTCTATGCTGATGGGTAGTTATACATAATTATCCAGTAATCACTTTCTGGGCCCGCAGATATCCGTAACGATTATTTTCAATACAAAAAAGGCCAGGTGTAGAAAAAACCCAACTAGGAATATTTTAAGCAATAGTCAGTAATTACGACCTTTTAATTTCATGTGTTATACATTATTATAGAAAACATGTAAAATGTCAATGCCACCTGTTATGTACAATGTGAATATTATTGTAAAATCCATTATAGTTTATAATATAAAAGGCCAACGCTTTTATTTTTATTGTTTTGTATAATAAAGTCGAAATTATTTAATATTCCACATATTTGTTATCAACAACAGACTTATTTCAACACAAAATTCAACTCAAGTACAATTTTAATGTAAAACTTTCATAAGGCTATTGTACAAAGTTTTTAGCCGTTGTAAGGAGTTTTATATTAAAAATCTTGGTAATCGGAATTCTCTAAGAAAATGAACATAACCGATGTTTACGGTTTTTAAAACTTGTGATATTATATAATATAATACAAATTTAATAATCTAGGACTTATCTCTCGGTTTTTTTTTGTAAAACTAAGAAATGGTTTCTCGAATATATAACTGTACCCTGGGTAGATGATGATGATTTATCATGATGATGATAATAATGATTCATTATTAGTTGTTACCCAAACAACCCAATCCAGATGAGGGTCATTTATTACCACATTACTAATAAGGGATCAAGGAACTTGCTTGTAGACATTACACGTACGTATGTAGACATACAAGTCTAAGTGTGAGAGAACTTACAAGCGGTGCTTTAATAAAATAACTTAAATACGACGTCATACAAAAGGATGATTCTGTAAGGTTCTTTCTTATCTGATGATATTTTTAACAAAAAATTCAAACAAGTTAGTACTAACAAATGCAATATTTATAAAGATTCATTATTAGTTGTTACCCAAACAACCAAAAGATAATAATGATTCATTATTAGTTGTTACCCAAACAACCCAATCCAGATGAGGGTCATTTATTACCACATTACTAATAAGGGATCAAGGAACTTGCTTGTAGACATTACACGTACGTATGTAGACATACAAGTCTAAGTGTGAGAGAACTTACAAGCGGTGCTTTAATAAAATAACTTAAATACGACGTCATACAAAAGGATGATTCTGTAAGGTTCTATCTTATCTGATGATATTTTTAACAAAAATTTCAAACAAGTTAGTTCTAACAAATGCAATATTTATAAAGGGCTTTTATCACAACCAATTTAATTCATTTTATTGTTTTTCCCTCATGGTTATGCAAAAGCACTTTATTGGTAAATATTGATTCAATCATTTTTAACAGAGACAATAAAAAAATATGAAATTGTATATTTTTATATGAGACTAATACAGATTTTTATCTAATACATTGAGTTTTCATTCTTAAGGTTATTAAAGTAGATAAAGTCACAAGTAAGAAACTCAGTTCAAATCACAAGCACTACAGCACTCAAAAGAAAGTTGGAGTTAGTTACTCGTAACATCGAGTTAACAAGTTACCTCAACTGCAAAAGCGCATGCTGCGCTTTTTTATAAAGTTAGGCCTTGCTCCATTATATTATTCATAATAATGGTTAATTGCATGTTTTTATTTATTAAAATTTTATATTCTTTTATTTTATAAAAACAGCACTATTCTAAAATATACTTAGTTATGTTATATAAACAAAAATTATATAGGATTAATATTAAAATATCAAATGTTCGGAATAAAAAAAAACTTTGCATAAAAATATTGCATAAATGAAAGCTAAGTTTTGATAAAACTAAATATTATTAGTTTTTGTAATCAATGATGAAACTACCTGATTTCGACATATCTGTCGGCGGGCAGATGGGCAGGCCGGCCAAAATTAACTATTTCTTATTTCTACAAAATACCATATTAACATAAATTCTATTTAATTTATTTGTGATTGTCCAAGAATATATCTAAATCCAATCCAGGATTTTTTTTTACATATTCTGTAGTAGGTACTTTAAACCAATAAGTGCTTGCTGTGAGGATTGGAATTGATCAAGGTAAAAAAAAACATCAAAATATCATAGAAAACTGCTTTTTATATCTCAGGGCTGGTATAATATGATTTTTAATCTTTTAGCTACTAAAATGTTTAAAATACTTTGAGTTACTTCAAGTACTTTATACAAGTGATATCATACAAAGTATAGTATGACGTAGGGTTTAAAAGTAAACGGCTTGATTTAGAAGTAAAAGGGAAGTAAAAGGTAAGTAAAATAAACTGCTTGTTTGTCATCCATTGAATTAGGAGACTATCTGCAAAATTAAATTATAATTCTATAATTAAATATACACAGTAGTCAATATAAGTAGCACAATATCTTATTTTCAATACACATTCTTAATTAAATATCCAGTAACCATGAGGGACGAACGCAATTTACTGTTTAACCTAATAACTTATTAACTATGTATTTAATATTCTTTTAGACCTTAGTAATTAACCCTTTTTATGTTCTAGGCGGTATAAGTGTTAATTTATTAGGATCTATTTCGGATGTTGAATGTTAAACTCCTAATTTGTAATCTATAAAGAATATAGAGCTGGGTTATGTTTACGTTTTAAAAGTTTTTTTTTATAATATTTGTAATATTTTCAGTTGAAATTTACGTTAAGTGATTTATTTCATTTTTACTGACATTGCTTTATTTTATGAATTCATAAACATTTTTCACAAAAAATATTAAAGTTTTTAAAGTGACGACACTATCTAATGAAGTGGAGAGTTTTCTGATCTACTCAAATCGATGTTCTAGGAGAGTGGGATATTACCCTATTCGAGCCAGCTGATATGTGCTGTAATTAAATAAATACCTACAATAGTTACAACAACAACCTATCGACAATAATTTGACTCTCTCTAAATAAAATAAAAAAAAAACAACAGAAAACGAATGCGACTTCCAGGAATAAGTTCCGCGCGTCCGAGAACTCGAAATATAGAAATAAGATAGGTTATAGTATTAAACTTATATTACTTAGGTACTTGCTTATTTAGGTATCACATTTTTGATGTTTCAATAATCTTAATTATTCAAACATTATGTCATTATGAAAATAATATTATTCAATAGCTAAGTCACAGATAAAATAATTCAGTGTTGATTTTCTAATTACTAAGTTGCTATTACCTCGCTTTCATACTAAGAAACTTTCGTAATTACATGCATCTAGGTTAATAAAATTTACTGCCGTATTTAATCCACAATCCTACAACTTACATACTTATTCTGTTAAATTAGGAGTAGAGTTGTTTTGTTGTTTTAGTTTTAAGTACCCATTGAATTATATAATGTTGTGTACTTGAATAATTTCTTAATTAAAAGGTACTCGTATAATTTCTAAAAGGCTAAATATATATATCTCGCAATTTCGCGTAATGTGTAAATGTTATGTTTATTGTTTGATTTAGGATATTATTATTATAAAGCAGTTCAAGACAGTTATAAATTTGTTCATGGTTTTCGTTATTTTGATTCAATCTCCTTTAGTTGAAATAGACTTAATACTTTTTACAAGAACGAAAAATTCTTTTTTTATTTAAGTAAATACGTAAATAATAAAATAACCAACATAATTTACTGGAAATATAATTATCACACATTAAGTATACTAAACAAAATAAGTTTTTACTTTTGGTATGATTTTACATCTTCTAAAACCGGATAATTTCAGATGTTGGCACACGTAGGTACACGTCTATTTATGTAATGTTCATTTTTATTAATACTGTTATATTATTTCGAGATAACGAATACAAACATACTCAAAACTGACTAAAAGTATTTGGTTTTTGAAATCAAATGTTTCACGCTGTATTGTCACCGAATTTGACAATTGGTATTTTGATTATGTGGAAATTGTGTAATTATATTTAGTATAAGATAGCAAGGGAATAGTTCATCGTTCTAGTCGTTGCCTTCTTAATGTTGGTAAAGTAATAAGACTTGTCTCTAATTTTAACGCTATCATGGCCACGGGTACTCATCTCATATATAGCACTAATTAAGTCTAATTAATTAAATATATCTTTAGTTAAAACAGTTGCTCAGGGCTAGAAGAGAACATCTTTACTTACACTATATAATATTAATAAATCTATTATTTAGACACAGAATGTTGTTAGTTGAGGTTTACACACAATACAAATTAGACTTTATGTTAAAGTCACTATGGTTTAAAACGGCAAAAATACATTATATCGTAATTTTAGTACAAACACGAGATTGTTATAATAGTGAAATACATTAAATGGCGGGACTATTACTTTGCAAAGGGTTTTTGTTAAAGATATTATGTTTTCCTACATACTTGTTTGAAAAAACAAATATTTTAAATACAATTAAACGAACCCGTAACCTCTGAGAAACCGCCCGTAAAACGTGTGTTAAATTGATAGTCCATTGAAAAGTTACATTTGGGGTTGCGTTTTTTAGAGGACGCAACTTTATTTTTTTAATGTGTAAGGGGGGTCAGTAGAAGCTTAAGTTCAAGTTTGTGGGGTCGCCACCCTTGTCCCACGGCCGCCATCTTGGAAAAACGGGTGCAAAGGGTTTTCGCTCTGTATCTCGTAAACTAGTTACCCTACAGAAAATTTAATCAAACATAAAATTTAGAAAATTATATTTCCTACAATTTTATTCCTATTACTTTTTATCGTCAAGTGACTAACAAAAAAGTTATAAACAAAAATAAGTAAAAATTTTGTAACACATTTCCTTTTGGAGGTTATAACTTTTTTTCAGTTCATTTTACAGTAAAATGACATCACAGCAATTTTGTAGAGGGTTTTTCAACGAACAATTTCCTCTTTATACTTGTTTCATTTTAATTTATTTATCTAGGTTTTACAGCGCTCCAAACTTGAACGGATTCTCGAATGCTCATAGGGATGCAATAAAAACTAAAAATTAGACTTACTTTTCTATCTATATTTTTTTTTATTCATACAATTTATTATGATCTTAACATTCCTATGCTATTATTAAACTATGTTTGACCCTTTTCCCGACTACAAAACTGATTTTACTGTCGACCAGGCTGAATCGGATGCAGATGCGGTCATCGTCCGTTGTGCGCTTGCTGCATCACAGTCATATGATTCGGTGACAATCATAGCAGAAGACATCGACATCCTTATATTGCTGACGGCATTAGGAAGGAATCAAACTAATGTATTTTTTTAAAAACTTATATATAATAATTGATAATTTCCATCTTAAAATATAACTATCTAATATAGCAAAAACAACAAAAGAAAGCAATTTAAATGATGGAATTCTTTTCGTCCTTAAGATTTATTGTTTTTCTCTTCCAAGACGAATTTTCTTGAAATGTTTTTGAAGAGAAATGATTTGTTGTTGCAAGATAAAAATTATTATGGAAAAGGTATAAAGTCGATATTCTACATCATTGGGGCTCCAATTGATAAAAAATATTACACAGTTATCTTAAAATTTCGTATTTAATATTAACGTTGGGGACCAGTGAATCAAATATCAGATTATTTTAAGACGTTTTCTGAGAAGAACCAATATTAAGATTTGTAATTTTCTAAAATCAAGCAACGGATTTCTTCTAATTTGATAACATATTAATATAATTTTATAAACGTTAATAATTTCCGTATTTCCAAAGCTCTCAGCGTGTTAAAATAATTTTAACTTTTATTTTCTCCTTATAAAATATTAATTAATAACCGTCGTTGATTAAATATAAAATTGTATGTATTTTCTAGGCCCATTATTATTAATAAGACAATAAAAATGACAAATTAAATTGTAGTTCAAAATAACTACCATTTAAAGTTGTAAAGAACATCCAGGATGTGAGATTCTATGGAAGGACTATCTCCTTCTGAATAAACGACAACTTGAAAGTGCATTTACATATTATCAAATATTCGTTTATGTAGAAAGTATTTTATATGCTATGTCTGTCAAGATATATGAATTTATACTCTTACTAGCTGTTGCCTGCGATATATTAATAATATTTATATAGCTTATTTAGATAGGGAACCTTTTGACCCGCGACTTCGTTTGCATTTGAATTTTGAAGTATATAAGTAAGAATTGCAAGACTGAATAAAATTGTTGCAAAAGTACAAAACAAAATGATATAGCGGCGTAGATGTGAGAAAAAAAAACGGGGACATTATATAAAATTCAGTAAATCTAAATATCCGATATACCCTATTTTATGTCACAGACAAATCCACGTGCAAAAATTAGTATTTCTATAATCTATGTGTTGTTCTCGTACAAGCTACGCTAGCTAACGTAGCTTGCTAAGCTACAGCAATGCCAAATTTCATCAAAATTAGTTCAGTTTTGTCGTGATTGAGCAACAAACACCCATCCATCCAAATATCCAAACTTTCGCAGTTATAATATTAGTATGGATTTTGTCTATTAAATACAAATTATAATGCAATAATCGAAACGTACATTTTCAATCTTCTGTAAATATAATATTTTACCATAATATATTACAATATTTATTGGACTCTAATCAATATTGAAATGTTAATTGTCCAAAGTCCACAGTTGGATACTACTAATTTTTATGATTTTTTGATTTACAAATGATTCTTCAGTTTTATTACTAACAGTTTTAAAAAGTACACATTCTATTCTATCTCGATTTTAATGTCCAGCTTTTTTCCATCATAAAGCGATTTTTGCTTAAAAAAAGTCTAGAATTTGTACTAAAGTTCTAAGTAGGGTTTTTTCTTTTTCATCAAAATTCCAGTTTTTTTAACCTATGTCAAAAATAATTTAATATGTTCTAGACCATACCAATCACTGTATTCACAATTAATTGGATAAAATTTTGTATAATAATTATTTTTGCTTCAAAGGTTAAATTATGACGATAAAAATCTAATTGTAAAAACAATGTGAGGCGGTAACTGAAATTTGAATGATTGATCGGGTGCGTGGTTATATTCAAATTCTCGCTTAGAATGATTGTTATCCTTATTCAATCTATTATTTATATTACAATAATATTTATTTTGTAACAATTTGTGTTAAACATATCAACGATTTACATCACAATATTATTTATATTACGCAATTAGATACGTTTACGTATTTCTCAATTATAATTATTTTTATTACATTAAACTTACCTTAATTAGGTTTTGTCTAGGGACGATGTTTCATACAACTTCTAAAATATATAAATATGTCTTCACGAATTATGTTTTTTAAAACTTCTAAACTATACATAGTAAGACTACAACCTTAATCAAATGCTAATACTTGTATCAACTTTATTTACTTACTATTTTGTATAACACACATTTGTTGCAGATCACATTGTTTTACACTTAATTGCAATCATTTAAGCATCTCGCATATGATTTATAAAATATTGTTTTAATTTAAAAACTTAAATTTAATAAGGTAGGCTTGATGCTAACAGGTCACTAAACAGTCAACTACCAACTACTTTAGAATACAGGAGAGGAGGGTTGTAGGTATACAAAAAAATTAAATAATATATATTATCCACCTGCCCTTACTCTAATTGTGTCTTATTCTAAATCCAGCCAGTCTGACGTCAACTCCTCTTGAGAATGACCACATGATTGTTTTTTTGCTGAAATCGCGACATTAGAAAACTTGTATTTTGTATATGGTTAGTACAGATTCTATTAATTCGCTTCGTTTAATTGGGAAGCATTAAGCCTTACTCATTACACACACTACAATGCAATACGCAACACGCTCTTTATCATTGTTTGTAATGACACTGTCAATGTCAAAAAATTATGTCTAGGCGACCATGAGTATATTTAAATTCTTATTGTAATATAATATTTTATTATATTCTGTTATTTAGTTTTTAAATTGTTTTTTATAGCTACACTTCAAGCTGTATCCTTTTTAATTTTTTTTATTTATAGTGGCGACATTGTCTTAGAGAACTAAAATTATTATAGTGTTGTATGAAATCATGACATTAAAAAGTTTGTATTACTCGGTTTTATTAGCTTAATAACCGCGGCTGTTGCAAGTATAAGTTTTGTAGGAGTAGGTGTTCTATATCATAATGAATACCCACTTTGTTCTGTATAATTATTATATAGTTTTTAATAAAAAAATAATTTAAATGCATACTTTTTATGCAGTATATAAGTAAAAAGCGATAAGCATAAAACGTTAAGCATTAAGCGTTAAGCATTACGCGTTAGGCATTAAACGTTTAGTATTAAACATTCAGTGTCAAGCATTAAGCGTTAAGCGTGAATCAATGAGCGTTAAGCATTACGCGTTAAGTTTCAAACGTTAAGTATTAAGTATAAAGAGCTAAGCATTATTTGTCAAGCATTAAGTATGAAGCATTTGGGATATCAAACATTAAGCCTAAAAAATTCAGCATAAAGCGTCAATCATTAAGCGTCAATCATCATTCGCTAAACGGCAAGCATAAGCATAGGCATAAGCATAAGCATAAGCATAAGCATAAGCATAAGCATAAGCATAAGCATAAGCATAAGCATAAGCATAAGCATAAGCATAAGCATAAGCATAAGCATAAGCATAAGCATAAGCATAAGCATAAGCATAAGCATAAGCATAAGCATAAGCATAAGCATAAGCATAAGCATAAGCATAAGCATAAGCATAAGCATAAGCATAAGCATAAGCATAAGCATAAGCATAAGCATAAGCATAAGCATAAGCATAAGCATAAGCATAAGCATAAGCATAAGCATAAGCATAAGCATAAGCATAAGCATAAGCATAAGCATAAGCATAAGCAATAATAGTTTGCAGCGTAGGCAAAACACCCTGGGTCGATGGATGGCGCAGGATACGTTGCAATAGCCTGCTGCATCGGCGATATGCCTCCATTGTTAATCTTTGGTGACTTTAATAATGATAAAATTGGCGGTTAGCAATTTCCGGGCTAGGTGCAAGAGTAACAAACATAAGCTCAAATACAAACACAAACATAAACTTAAATATAAATATATATACAAAGTTATTTGTAATGAATCTCGCACAGGCCACCTCGCACAGGCAGCTTCTATACAGCAACCATAATAACATTTGTTCTACGACTTTTTTACGTATTACTCTGTATTATGTAAGAAGTACCTTAACGGTCAACGCCAGGATGCCACACCTACGTTCAAAGTTAATGCCAGTTGAGAGGCAAGAAATAATTTTTGTATGGGAAAACTTAAATTTAAAAAACTATTAATTTTAAAAAGTCGTAGATATGGAGACTAAGAGTTAATAATAGATGTGCGCATGAATTTAATAACAATCAATTATAATTACAGTATACGTAAAAGGGTAATAATTTAGTAGGAAGAAAAATATTTATAATAATAAAGTATATATCTGAATAGTGCATAATTCATATATATTATATGATTTTTTATATGTATCATATATATAATAATCGATAATTTCAACCTTAAAATACAACCATCTAACTTAACAAAAACAAAAAGAAAGCAATTAAAACGACGGAATTCTTTTCGTCCTAAAGATTTATTGTTTTTCTCTTCTAAGACGAATTTTCTTAAAATATTTTGAAGAGAAATGATTTGTTGTTGCAAGATATTAATTATTATGGAAAAAATATAAAGTCGATATTCTACAACATTGGGTTTCCAATTTAATAGAAAAATATCACATTGTTATCTTAAAATTTTGTATTTAATATTAATCAAATATCAGATTATTTTAAGATGATTTCCGTTCTTATATCAGAAACAATACTTATATTTTTTTTTAATCAAGCAACGAATTTCTTCTAATTTGACAATATATTAATATAATTTAATTAACTTTAATAATTTTCGTGTTTCCGAAGCTGTTAGGTTTTAAAATAACGTTGATTTTCTCCTTATAAAATAATAGTTAATAACCGTCAATAATTAAATCGGAAATTTATTGTATTTTCTAGACTCCTAAATAAAAGATGTTAGAATTAATAAAATATTTTCTAGACCATACTAATGACGATTTTTTATCCACAATAAAATTGATAAAATTTAGTATAATAGTTCATTTTACTTCAAAAGGTTAGATTATGACGATAATATCTAATTATAAAATTAATGTGAGCGGTAGCTGAAATCTGTATGATTGATCGAGTGCGTGATTGTACTCAAATTCTCGCTCAGATTATTTTTATCCTTATTCAATCTCTTATTTATATTACAATAATATTGTTATTGTATCACTCATTTACTTTTGAACATATCAACGATTTATATCACAATATTATTTATACTACTTTGCAATTGGACATGTTTAAGTAATTGTCAAATTTCATCATGATTATTTCTATAACATCAAACTCACCTTTATTAAAATGTACTGAAAGTTCTTAAAATTGTTTTTATATAGAGTTCTTAGAATTACAGTGTATTGTAAGAATAACAAAATACATCTATATATTTAAAGGACGTAATGATATAGTCTCTAAATAATGGCACTAAATCTATAATGGTTTTAAAGATGAGTAAAGGTTTTAACGAAAATAACTGGTTACTTAATGCTTACAATCATCAACTGAGACCATTGAGTGATGTAAACAGAATTATGTTAAACAAACTATTTGGCTTTTTATTTAGTAACGCCGATTGTGCCGACTTTTTGATACTTAGATGTTCTGAGGTGCTACTTAAGTATGTAGTAAAATTAAATCTTGATTGACTAAAAAATTTGAGCGTTCGTTGTATGTAAGAATTCGACTATGTGACCAAATGTCGACGTCAACAAGAGTGGTTCCCTTTCTGATTAATCCGGAAAGAAAACATTCTATTACTGATGTATAAAATTCTTATAACTTCATCTTCTAACTATTTACTTAAAACTTCTCAACTTCACTAACTTCACCCTACAATACCCCCTTTGAGCTCAGCGGACAATATTAAAGGTAATGAATTTTAGACCCTACAGGTTTCCTACAGTTCAATTGTATCATACGAATGACGTGCTTTCCGTCAGAAAATTATATATAGTTAATATGATTGTACGAAAACAGAAAGCGCTTCCGTATGACAGAGATTTGCATAATTTAAAACGGAGAAAAGATCTAGTTGCTCCTATGTGCATTTCTAGAACATCTTTTGCCAGAAATCAATATAATATAATATCTAGCCATCTTTATAATATTGTTAATAGGAAGTTGAAGATTTATTCTATGAACACAAGCCTTTGTAAAATAACATTAACAGAATGGCTTCTTTCCCTGAAATATGAGGAAGTGGAGTTGCTTTTGCGTTTTATGAGTTGACATACATTCACACACACACACATACAAATCCACACCACAATCTCCTTCACGCATACATACACACAATAATACAAGTACATCCACAAATATACATATACACGCACAAATATACACATACAAAGTGTATATTGTTTGTTATATTTATTTATTTAAGAAATTAATTTATTTTGTTATAATTTTAAGTTGGTATGGAAGGACGTAGGCTTCTGGCACAGGAATAATTTAATTATTCTTAAAAGAAGACTTCATTCAACCTTTTTGTGTTAATTATTTGAATTTGAAATAAATTATTATTATTATTATTATTATTATTTGACTCAAATTCTTTAACGAATGTTGCTGCTCGGATCGGTACTATATTCCAAAACATTTCTTCGGTGGAAGTCTATCTCTTGGCTATGTAAGTATATAAATACCAATGCAGTACACATATTTATAACTTTTAATACGTCTACAATTATGTATGTATTTAAATAATCATTAAAATAAATTATGATTTTTTAATTTAACAACGTACCAGACTGTATATTTATAATGCTATTATTTTACGCCGAAGGGTAACTGGCAGAGACAGATAAGTTCATCCTTTGCACATGTTTTTTTTCTGTACACTTTTATTTACCTTTTCTAAATTTATGGTATACACATAAAGATAAAATAAAATTTATACCATTAACCTATATAATAAAATTTCATTAAATTAAATTTTCATTGTCACCGAGATGTTGAAATCTTCATATTTTTTCATTTTACTCACATTTTGCAAGAACATTCTTTACACCATTATACGGTTAGTTTTGACGTTTTATTCTATTTCTAAAGTAAGTACCGTTTTTTTTCATAACATTTTAACTAGTCATATTTTAGCCGTGGAATATGTATACTTCACCAATACTAAGAAAACGAAACTTGTCATGTGGCTATTTTAATTGTCAGGAGAAAGTTTAATTACAAATAAATTTTTTACTTAAAATTTTTTTTGCATTTTTTTATATTTCAAAAAAGAATTGTTCAAAACTTGATGCAGCAGATAATTAAGAGAATTTTCAAAAGTCAAAAATATTTGAGGAGGACAGGTGAAGCTTTCTGATATGAGAAGCAATTAAGTCAATTATTTTAAGTCTTAGTAAAATATTGTTTTCAAGTTAGAAATTGATTTCATATGAATACAATGTTTGTACAATGATGGGTAAATTAAATATATGGTGTTCAATCATAAGTAGAGTTTGCAATCGTAACCTCTTTCAGTTTATGTGTAAGCTTTACCAAAAATTTTATGGCAATTATTCTCTCTAATAAATCGACGGACAAACTAATTATAATGATTCATTTATACATTTTATCTTTTTTATACTTAATATCAAGCCAGTAATTGAAAAAGTAAATAAAGAAAAAGATAAGTTTGAAGTTAAAAGAAATGCTTTTTAATATAGGCAAAAACATATGTTTTCATAGCTTTTTTAATTTACATCTATTTATTTACTTATCTGCTGCTCTGTACAAGATGAGAAAATGTTAGAACAGATTTTTAGAACACTTTTTTTGGACTATATTTTTACACGGTACTAATACAAAAAACAGATCTAAAACATAATTAAAATAAAACAAAACTTTAGTTAGTCTACAATAAATGCATGGATTACTTACTATACATTACAAGTGATATGAGGACACGTGTCTAGTTATCTGACTTGGAGGATAATGGGGACAGACAAAGTCACCAACAGAAGCTAATAATAATAATGAATCTAAATATTAGATTCTAGTTAGAGTGTTAGACCAGGAGCTCTAAGATTGTTCCCACATTCATATATTTATAAATTTTAAGCAAACTTAACGTTCATTTAGTTACAGTAATAATATTTTGAATAAATTTTAGCAAAAACTGCGCAAGGTATTTCCCAGGAACACAAGTAGTTTCTTCAGTTTTATGAAAAGAAGATATCATTTGAATTCTGATTTATGACAGCAATAATGAATGACTAATACCACGACCTGAAAGTCGAAGTTATATAAAGCTATGTTTCCATCCTGCTAAAACAAATTAATTGGTTTCCATTCCTAAGACCGACAAACCCTCAAATAATCAAGAAAGGATGAAAATCATAGCGGGCCATGGAGGACTAAAAATCTGAACAACCACTCGAAAAGGTCTGAAAGCATCGACTTTCAACGAAATCGTGAACACGCAATTTTGTTCAAGATTTCTCGCTTCTCAGTGAGGGCGTACTCCGAAATCATTAAAATCTCACTGTCAAAGAACATAACAATCTTGTAAAAATATATATAAAATATAAACTAAAACTCATGAAGCTCTGGGATTGTGTAAAACATTCAAGTGTCTTAAATATATGGAAAAGATTTTTTATGAATATCACAAATTACTATAGAATTTAAATTTATTTCTAATTACCATACTAAATTCAATCACTTTTAGCCGCTTCACGTATATATTGTCCTTAAGAATCCTTTAATTTAAATTATGAGTGTGACTACATTCGCTGATTCACTTTTTTTTAAATTTTTACCATGTGAATTTAAAAAGTTAAGTTATATAGTTTTTTTACTTTGTTTCTAAACCGTTAAATCATGTACTATATGGGATTATATGGTGGTTACGTTGTTAATTGAACTTTAAAAAACAATGATTAAAAAAAAATACTACTATACTGTGACATGCGAAAATTTGTGCATGTTATTTTATTCATTTGTATGATTAATAAACTAGGTTAATAGTTGATTTAGGATGTAAAAACAATGTTTCGTAGAATTATCTCTGCGACCGTGCCGTCTCTTACCGGGCACAAGAGTTCTAAATCAAGTTACTAAGAACTCGATGTCTCAGGATATCGATTTGTGAGAGGTAACATTGCATAGCCAAGCTAAAATAATATGAGTCTTGGCATAGATAATGTTATATGGATTATTTTATATACCTTAAAACATTTGTGACTAGAATGTGTATACATTATTAAAACCAAATTCTTCTTCTTACTTGTGTCTAAATGCGTTTACTTTATTTTAGACCGTTTTGAGGATACAATATTCTCAGCTTATTCCACGCAATGCAATTGCAATAAGATGAGAGGTAGTGATCAGTTATTCAGAAATTCGATTGATCACTTATAAAACCTACATGAAAAGTGGACACCCTCTCAGTTTATGAGAAATAAACATACAGAGGGATAGACGAATTAATTACATATGTATTGTGTAAAAATGTACTTTAAAGATTTATTCGTTGTAAATTCGAGGAAACTGAGCTTCATCACAAAGAACTTTGTACAAAATTGTAGGTTTACGGTTTCCTCAAAACTGGTGTTTTTAGACCCTTTGGAGTGCTCATTAGTCAACCTTATTAGTAATATTATTTTATTACTTTTCAAAAGTTCATTTTACATTAAGATGCTCTTAAAATAATGTTGTTGGTTAAAACATATATGTACCCATCTATGTTTACGTAAGTTCTCGAAATTTCTTTATACTGAAAATAAGAAGAAATTTAGAGTGAAAAGCATCTCATAATTTAACGTTCATAACAAACGACACTAAATTTCTCAACTAGCCATTTAGAGAAAATATGAGAATTTTATTAAGTCACAAATATAATATAAGTTCATCGGAATAATAAAGTATAAAATGATATAAATGTAGAATGAAAAATAAACTGATACGGGCAGGGATTCAAACTCGCGAACTCTGGGAAACCGTCCCGTCGATCTATCAATTGAGCTGCCGTATCGTTGTCCGTCTCGGTGAATTAAGCATTCTGTATGTGATCGTCTTTATCGGGACGGTGGTGACATCTATTAGGCTTCTATCGAAAATCTTATAAATTAAAATTTTTATTAATTGTACACGAGTTCAATCTGTAAAGATAGTTTTATTTCAATGTATAGTACTTGTGAAAGTGTTTGAAAATACTTTATAACCATATACTAAATTTAATCACAATCCGTCGGTTTGTAGGACGTGAAAAGCGTTTCTAAATTAATCGATAATTCGACGATAACAGTACCCTCAGCGTTAATTGTGGAACAAATAATTATTTCAGGCCCTTAGTATTTGATCGTAAGACCTTAATTGCACCTTTAAGTAAAAGTAGAGTTCTCTAAGAGTACACACACATTTTACTTAGCAGGTGTTAAGATCTTAAAAAAAATGTGTTAGTTAATTACGAATTTGTTATCTGATAAGATGGAATACAATGATTGTACCTCAATTTGTTTCTAAAAATAAATCGTTAAATCGAGAATCGAGCTACAATTCTATTAATTATTTTGATTTATAAATTGAAACCAGTAAAAAAAAAGTAATGAAAAAGAAAAACAAATGCTAATGAAACATTCAGTTAATGAGCTTATATATTTTAAAATATTCATAAAAGCTACTAAGAAAATTTGAAAGCAATCTACAGTAAAAAAAAAAATTGATATAAATATGTGCTGATAAGGTTTTCGACAAGTAAATATATAAATGAATAAAAAACAACGTAGTTTATTAAAGTTTGCAAACAAATTACATTTTCATACACGTACGTGTGTTTATTTTTGCATAAGAGTTGGTTGAAAGAAGAAGGTGGGAAGGATGTATATTTACCTCCACAAGTAAACTGGAGTTTAAAAAAAAACTTATCTATTTCTATTGATATTTGTTATCAAAGGCTAAAAGGAGGTAGTGAATAAATAAATATATACAAGAGCCAATGCAACCAATAAATAAAATCTCATAACATTCCCACAAATTATTTTTAGTTATAGGTACACAATTTTGAATTATGTTGTACCTACAACTGACTTCCTTTTTAGATATTTATAATAAAATCTTTTTTTTATAATAAACTTTAACCCCTTTCTGATTTTCTGGTCGAATTACTTTCATGTGTTTATTAAGTTCTCATAAAAGCTCCACAAAAATAAAACATTTTTTGTCAAATTTATTTTATACATCTTGGCGGAGACAAACATCCCTAATTTATCACCAAATGGCAATTTAAATCGTCGCTGTCATTTTTAACATGATATTTAATTAAATAGACAAACAAATGAAATCAAAAACTATTGTTTAGAGATCTTTCTAACCTACCAAGTAATGTTTATAATAAAAAGGAAATTTGAGTATACAGATTTGGTCTGCCACCATTTTTTTTAATGTTTAGATATTGAAGCAATTGAGATAAATCTGTTCGAGGATATCATATACCAATATTTCAAATAAAAGTAACAAACAATGCTTTAAAATATTTATCACTACAGTACAATATGCATGTCATCAATATCCTTTTTGTCGTTTATATACTCCATATTGTCATATAGTAGAGTCAATAAGCAAATCAGCAATCCAAGACTTGTGGATTTTGTTGCGCTCCAGATATTCTATCCGTTTATTGTCATTTCCACTTCTTATATTAATAATGTATATTTTAAAAGACTCAATATTAATCTCGAGCTTAGGTGAAAAATAATTTATCTTATTTTTATATTTATGTGCCGGAATATTATATCTTATTTTGTAGAAGAGCTCAATGATCGATGTTGACGGGAACTTTAATAAGTATGATATCTGGCGGAAACATGCGATGTCAAAATGACGTTGCAGAAAATAAAAATATTATGACGGGGTTACGTTATTTACATTTCTTTATAGGTATTTATTTCATTTACTAATATTATTTTACTATATTATTATATGATTTTACTAAATTAACTAACATTCCAATAGTATAATAATAAAATATTCAAAAGGAAAATAAAATAACATACTTAAAAATTTATAAATATATGATAATTGGTAAAGACTTTAAAGGTTCTTAGTTTTGATAATATAATATAAACAATACTATATTTATAAATATAATGTAGGCACAATACTTCCATATATTAATTTATCTGTGAATAAAAACCTTTTATTAGCGGGCCGTGAAAAATAAACCCGTCTGAAGATTGGTTAATAACATCGCATATGTAATTTAAATTGTTCTCGTTAATTTATTAACCAAAATCCAATCCCCGTTAACATATAGAAAGCCGTCGCTTTACCAATTGAAATACCGTATCATTGACCGCTTTGATGAATTTACCAATCTACATATGATTGTCTTTATCGAAACGATGGTGAAATCTATTAGACTTTTTTCGAAATCCCTTCAATCCTTACGGTAAAACGAGGAGACGGTTATTCAGAGGTCGTGGGTTCGAATTCCTGCCCGTATAGTTTTATTATTTATTTTATATTTATTTAATGTTACATAAGATAACTGTAGCTATACATGGTTATAGATATTTTCAAATTTATATTATGTGAAATTCCAGTTGTTGATAAAACTGTTATTTTCACTCTTAATATCCTGAATATCTTACACCGGTATATTAATATTTTTAATTAACTGTTTGATTAACTGTTACCGCTGTTTAATTTTAGTGTGTCATGCTTGTTGTATTAGTTGTACAGTGTTTGCTTAAAAATTAAAAGTAATATGGTAATAATAATAAAAGGAACGTGTGTACTTATTTATTAACGACTATTTAAATTTTAAAACATTAATTGGAGTTATTAATATATATAGTATATATACTATATTATAATAAGTTTAAAAAACCGGCCAAGTTCAAGTCGCATTTGCGCACTATAGTTGCTGTATCATTATATCTAAAAAAAACGGTAAAAAAAATCACTAGAGAGATGTTGAGATATATATTTCACGGCCTGCAGAAAGACAGACTGACAGTACAGCCTTAGTAATAAGGATCCGTTTTTTACCCTTAGGGTACGGAATCCTAAAAATCAGACATACATTCTACCTACGCCAGAGGTAAAGTAGTAAATCCTTTTAAACTAGACAGCTAATGCGTCCTCCGTGTAGATGTACTATAAATGGGTAAACACTGTTTGTGGTATGTGACAGCGGATTACTTTGAAAACTTTATCTAAATTCTAATATTTATTAAACCAACCAGTATGTATTTAAGTAAGTTTTACTGTTATATAATCCTAAACAATGTCAGGTACTTTTAAATGTAATTGAGGATTTCAAAACAATTACATTTAAAAGTACCTGAAGACTTTACCATACATATAAAAAATTGTATATGATATAATTTGACGTATCATCATAGAAAAATTTAAAAAAGCATTTTATTTGCTTTAACAGACATGTCTCGTCTAACTAACAAAGAAAATATTCTTTTAGGGGTTCGATAGAATAGTATATTAAGTAAATTTGTTACATTAAATAAATAAAGTAATAGTAACTTTTTATTTGTGGTGACCTAAATATTAATTAATTATTTCACTCATAAAAAAGTATGAACTTGTTTCAAAGATCTTTATATTTTAACGACATATATATCTACCCTTACGAATAAGTGGCGCTTATGAAAGTTCTTTGCTTACTAGTACAGTTATTCATATATAATAAGGTTAAAATATATTTCAAGAACGTTTACAATACTCTGTATATAATAAAAATTCATGGTTATTAGTAATAACAATAGTTTCATCAAATAATAAAATAAACAGTGTGGCAAAAAACGAAAAATATAAAAAAGTGAGATATCGATACATGTTTCAAAATAGGCGATAGAACAATTCCTGACGAAAACGAAGTCGCTAAAACACTTGAAGAAATGTTTTTTAAATTACTTGAAGGAATGTAAATTGGTATGATTTAAGTTCAATGTTTGTGTTCACCAAATCTTTATTATCACTGTGAATACGACAATCTGTACACATTTAAAAAAAGGACGTGTGGCATTCGGAGACTGCCGCGGTAAAGCTATTGCATAATTATAAGCATTTATTTATTTATTTTTTTATTTATTTATTTATGTACCATTCAATTAAAAATACAAAAAAAGAAGAAAATACAACGTACAAAGGATTACTTATCTCTTTTAGAGATCTCTTCCAGTTACCCTTTTGTGTGAAACAGTTTACATATTATAGTGTTGCGGTATGGTACTTAGATATATATAAGAAAAAGAAAGACAACGAAATGGTGTCAATATCTATATATATATATATAACAATAAAAATACTTTAATATATAAAAATATAAACATATGTAAACAGTATACTTATATAAACATTTTTACCTCATTAAATAAAATATTTATAAAAATTCTGGTGAACTAAATGATCCCACATTATAATATAAATCGAATAAAACATAGTCAACAGTTTAACCAAACTGCAAGATAAGTCGACCACTGATACATGTGTGGAAGTCGTCACACACACTCAGGGTTCAAACAAAAACATGTGTAAGTTCAGTGGTATTTGCAGGTAAAAAAATTACACCACTTACTTATATCGTCACAGATAAATAGACAGATAGATAGTTCTATTGCATATTTCCATATTATTATGTCTAACTCTATTCCGCTTTGGGGATCAGAGACAAGCATAATTAATTTTAAATTTACATAAGAGAGCCGTTCAAGCTATATTTAAAATGAGTCCTCGAAAATCTCATAAAATTGTTTTCAAAGACTCTTCACCACAGATGCCTCCATCACTCAATAACTTAGAATACATAATGTGTGTCGAATTAGCAAAATTGATAGATAGATTTGATATAAAAAAAATTAAAACATTTAATGTAAAATTATAGTTTAAAAAAAAATATAAATCCGCAAAATTAGCTTAAGATAATTATTAATCATGGAGATCCTACTCAGGATAATGAGATAATCTCATCGATTTGTTAATATACTATCGGTCCTTGATATGTTTACAAAGTTTGAACACAGCGGTTCGTGGGAAATGAGACAAAATCGCATCCTAAATAAATTAAAAAAATTAAAAGACCCCCGATACAAAAAACCTCTAAAAAGAATAAAAATTATATTATTATGTACTTATTGAAGTCGTTGCGTCGGGGGACCGCTACGTACGTTGACGATGGTGTCTATTTTACGAAGTTAATAATTGAGGACTTAGACTATTCGATTCTATATCGAAATTTCTTTATTAGCCTTGTTAACTTACTTTCATTTTAATTTCTTCTTTTATTAAATGGTAATAACTAAAACCGTTACTCTCTTTTAGTGCGTTACTTTCGTTACAAGATGTTACTGTAATAGTTAGTGTAACGAAATATTAATGTCAAAAGTAACATTTTCGAGCTCTGTATATTTTCATAAAGGTGTATAATTGACGTATTTTAAATACTATAAATATTCCCGTGCACTGTATTCGCCGCACTTTGTAAATGCGTTATGTATAGGCCAAATAAACATACATTTACACACACTTGTACACTTGGTACCACTAAAACCAAAGAGGAAAAAAATAATTGTTCCCTAAATGTAGATAAGTAAACATACAAAGTATTTTCTTTCTGTTCATAGTTAAAACTACTAATAAGAAAAACAACAACGACGTCGGAAGAAAAGATCAAGGCGACTGAGAAGCTGAATAAAGTACAAAAAAATAAATAAACATACTTCAAGGAGAAGTGAGCTTAAATAAAATCAAAATATGATCTGAATAAACATACGGAAAGCGTTTGAATCAAACACAACAACTTGGAACTTTCAGAAAATCCTTATAGTTAATGTATGTTAATATACAGTATTTCCTTTTGACATCGTTTCTTGTTTATAAATGTATTGTTATTTATATAAATAATACAAAACCTTAGACACCAAAATGTTCAGAAATATTCTTCAGACTACTATTTAACAATACCTACATTAAATATAATTTCGGTTTATGTTTACGTCTAATGCAAGAATTATAATTGACATAAAAATATTTTTTCTTCGTCACTTAAGCGATACAAATATTATATATTTTGTGAGTATACCTATAAAATATATAATCTTTATTAAACTATGTCATTGTGTGTAGAAATAGCACAGTTTTATTGAATTGTTTTTCTTTATGTCTTTTCCATGAATGTAAAAGTGAAAAATAAGAGTTTATGTTATGTTATAAGTTTATGTTATAAATATTTATGTTATACAAAATGTTAACAGGGTATAGAAGAACAATAGTTATAAGTGAACATCTCCGCCTTACTTTTAAACCAAATTTTCTAATGTTCAATAGTTAATCCAAAACTTATTTCTTACTAATTTAATCTACTAAGCTGTAAATAAATAAAATATACTTATATTTAATAGATCTTTGCAACATTATGAACTCGATTTAGGACATATTACCCCTTCTCATTAGCTTACACCATTGTTTTTGTAATTTCGCATCACTTGAAATACAAAAAAACACTTTGTCAGGTGTTTTTTAACCCCCGACTAAAAAGAGGGGTGTTATAAGTTTGACCTGTCGATCTGTGTATCTGTCTGTGGCAAATTTCCGGCCAAACGCGTGGACAGATTTGAATGCGGTTTTTTTTTATCGAAAGCTATACTCGTCGAGATGGTTCTTATCTATGTTTGATTTAAATAGTAGTAGTCGTCTCCAAGATATTGACGTTTTATTCGTGCGGGGGAGAGGTTCTTATGCAATAATTAGCTGTTTGCGGCCAAACGCGTGGACGGATTTGAATGAAGTTTTGTTTAGTCTAAAGCTGTGCTCGTCGAGATGTTTTCTATTTATGTTTGATTGAAATAGAAATAGTCGTCTTCAAGATATTGACGTTTTATTCGTGCGGAGGAGAGGTTCTTATGCAATAATTAGCTGTTTGCAGCCAAACGCATTTTAATTTCTTCCTTTATTAAACGGTCCCCCGACGCAACGAGTTCAATAAGTACATAAGAATATTATTTTTACTCTTTTTAGAGGTCTTTTTGTATAGGGGGTTTTTAAAATTTTTAATTATAATTTTCTAATACTATTTTTGTACTCCGGTACAATGTCTATTAATTTTAATTTAAAACATAAAAGTGTTTATAATTATATTAGGCAATAATCAATTTACGAAATCAGGATAAAATATTTTTTCTTCTATCAATTAAAGTATGACAAATTATATATCTGCATTTTAAATTTTTAAGTTAGTAAAATTTTTGTATATAATCTATACATATAATAAAATTGCCACTGATCCATTTTTGTACATGGAAAATATTTAAAAAAATCATAGTGGGCCTTAATAAGAGCAAGAGAACCCAAAACAATGGTTTTTCAGTTTGTTAGTTTGTCTGTATGTCTGTATACTTGTGCACGCTGATCTCAGAAACGGCTTAACCAATTTGAATGCGGTTTTCAGGAATATAATAACAGGCTTCATTTAACATTTAGTGTCTATTTGATCTAAATCGGTTAAGAAATAAAAAAGTTATGTCAATTTATGTCAATCCCGTAATAGGTATCATGCAAATCCTATTCTATGCATGAAATAAATCTGTAGAGGAGTAGTTATTGTACATTGAAAACATTATAAAAAATATACCAGGATGTGAAGTGATAACTAACAGAATCCATTTTTAGCATTTTAAAAATCTTTATCTGTTTATTTTTTAGTAGTGCACACAAGTTTGCCTCGAACTGGTTGTTATAAATTACTTAGTTACAAGTTTTGAATTTAATAATAAAATAAAAACAATTAATCAATTAAACATAAGAGCAAGTTACAGGAAGGTATTCTTTGAAATATAACAGAAAATAGGAACTAAGAAAGCCATGGCAAAATTAATTTTATCAATAATTTAATTAAATAAATAAATGTAAAAGCAAGTTACAGGACCGTATTCCTAGAAATATAACAGAAAATGGGGAATAACAAAGCCGTATCTGCTTTGGAGATGTACTAAAGTCGGAACGAATTTTTAATAAATTCTAACGTAATGAGAATAAAACTTTCAAAGTAATTAATTTTATACAACAAGTTTAAATCCTCATAATCCTCAGTCATTATAAGGAGCCGAGGATTACAAACAATGTCATAGTTTTTTTAAAAGAAAATGAAGCACGTGACTGAAACTTAACTAATCGTAAATACAATTAAAGTGTAGACTTAGTGCATGTAAAATTTGTTGGTGATGAATTATTACTTAGATTTTAATAATTACTGCTGATTATTTTTTATTCGGGATTTGATTTTTATTATAGAATTTATTGATTTGATTTTTTATTTAAATCAAGGTAGTAGTGCATATATCGATACTGACGACAATTTTGCGGCTTAGTTTGACGGCTCAAACAAGACGTTTTATCTGTAGAAACGATCATAGAATTAATATACATAGAATGGTGAGCCATAGGTATTCGTATGAGCGTCAGTGAAAGACAGTAAAAAATGTCAGATGCAAGATGTCATACTGTTTGTCTTTGCCTTATTACACAGGCGCAAAAAAATATTCATGACGCGTTTTAAAGATTTTCGAAACATTTGCGTAAAACATTTTTGACACTACTCAATAAAAATGACAATTCCTACGAATTACACTCGAGACGACGACGAAGAAGCACGAGATCTCATAAAAAGTTGAGATAGATAGGGTTTTTTGATCTACCTATCTCTTTTAAGTTCGATGGTGACAATTTAGGCTGGCTTCCCTACTCTATGTATAATATCTCTATGTAAACGATACAATCTCTGTAGATCGTAGATTCAAATAACTAACTTGACAAGACATAACGACATACTAGACGACACTAAAATGGAGAAGTTAGTTAAGATATCATTTAATTAATTAATGCAGGTCTATAATTACATGTTTTTTATAACTTTTAAACATACATGAGCATGATAACGTTTATTATTAATGCAATTTACATATAATCAAATTAAGTTTCGTCAAATAATAATAACGATACTAACATTTCAAAAGCTTTCAAAACGTGACATTAAGCAAATATTTATCAAGGGAAAGAGTTACACGGACAAAATTATAATTAAATGTATACTACACAGAGATAATGAAAATTTTACAGATTTAATTTAAGTGAAGTCGCAGAAAAGTTTTGTAGATACTTTTATTATTAAGGAACTAGCGTTGAATGATCTAATTTCAAAACATACAAGTTCTTTTAGTGTCGTTATTACTTGTATTGCATTAAGGGTATTGTGGACATCTTTCACCTTTTGTACCTAGTATCATTTATTTCCTTTTAAAGTTGTTACCTATAAACCATATGAGCATAATAATAGCAATATTACACTTCCACTGTTTTATTTATTCATAGCAAGCAAAGCATTATAGAGCTGTCACTGACTAATGTCATAGTCCATTAATCATTTTTTTAATATGAGTTTTTTTTACTTGCTTTAATAAAACATTGTAACTGTGAATTTAATTTAATGTTGTAAATTAAAACTTTGTGAATTAATAAATAGTTTAAAAGAGTATTTATGGATTTTCTGAAGACTATTTTCCATAAACCTAACATTTTTGGATTTATTTGATTGACACTTAATTACATATTAAGTGTTTGTATCTAGTATCCAAATTAAAATAATAAAAAAAATCAAAGAGCCTTATGAAACAATCAATCTGAACCCTTTATTTGCAGAGTTTCGAAAGGGTACTTTCCTTGGAGAAGAATTAATAATATAGATTACAGTCACAATATTATTACTACAATTTTAATTTTTCTTTAATGCTTTCTTAGCTTAATAATTCAAAAGTAAAAACTAGACATCATTAAACTAAAACAAGATATAGCACTTTTGTTTAATACTTATCACTACGAGTTCAGTATATGATAAGGAATCGAATAATAACTTTTAAAAGTTAAGTATTTTTTTTGTTTCCGCATCATAAAAACACCACTGAACAGATTTTAATAAACTTTTATTTGTTTATAGGTTTTTGTTTCAAACAAAGTGTGTGGGTGTGTGTTTACTACTAAATAAAATGCTGCAAATTGTACTTTCACGCAAAAACACAAAAACTAATTTGGCCTACAATTACAATGCAACAAAATTACTCGACGAACTTTTAATGAAATCTGCTAAGTCAACATATAGGCCGTCTCTCCCTAATTTTTTTCGCTGATTTTTTGGAGAAACACTATTGGTTTAGGATAACGTTAGAATATAACAAAACTACTAAACGGTTTTTTTCGAACCATGGTTCGTAACCAATCAACGAACTCTAACCAACCAACCGTAAATCAACGCTGCACCATGGTGTAGCGTTGGTTTTATTAGCTAAGTAAATAGATGTTTTTATTTTATATAAATATTTAATATTCAGGTAAAATACGAAAAAACTAAAGATATAGGGATTTGCTTTGCTGGAACAATGCTTTTGCTTTACCAGTATTTATCATTTTTAGTTTTTTATTTTAGTTAATCATAGACACTCTAGGCCTTGCTTATATATTGCATTGTTCTGATTTTTAATCTTAGATCAGTTTAGTAATGTCAATTCCTTCGGTAGTGTGTCTAGTTCATTGAGACATGGTTACCTTCAAATAAAATTCTAAAAAGAATACTATTAAAAATGTCAAATAATGAAGTAAGATGAACATAAAATATAATTTATAAATTATACTTTAATCACTATTGTTTCTTGTATTATTAAGAGACAATAAATAGATCTTAATAGTTATAATTTGATGATAAATAAAAGAGCAATTTATAAGAGTGGAGATATAAAAAATGTTTATAAAGTAACAAGAGTAAATGATTCAAAAGAAAAAGAAAAACTTGCCGTTCGGTAAGTTAATAGCTTATTCTAATAACAATAGATATCTTGGAATGATATTAATCTGATAATCGAATACAAATCTACTAAATGATGATCCCTTAGATTCATATAATAATAAGACGTGATGTTGGAGGTTATATTCTCTAATATCAATATAGACATACTTTAACATCTAGAATGAAGGACCTTGCGAGAGCAAGCACTACCATCTGTTTTCACTTTAATAAATAAAACGCGCGCCGCTCTTGAACGACAGCTCGTCGAAGCGACACGCGGAGTATGAGAACACTTCGTACACTATGCCACCGTTCATTATACCTAGCTTTTCTTGAACGCCTGAGACAATTAAAAGTTGGGATTTAAATTTACGTTAATGTAAACACGAAATTGCAAGTATCGTTTTTATATTGCCAACGGATAATAACCTAAGTCAAAATAATAATAATATCACAGGACAAATTACACACATTGATGTAACCCCATTGATTTTATTTAATAAATTAAAGACTAATAATATCATCAAATTACAAGTTTTGTAATTGTATCTTCTATTCTTGCTGTTGTCTGCAGTCAGTGAAGTTTATTTATCGTTGCATGAATGATCAAGGTAGTTTCTATAAATAATTACATATAATTACATATTGATATTTTCGTTGTCGTAAAAATAATTACTTGAATAAAATCTTAATGCCTTTTCATAAGAAAACTAGCGGATCCGACATATGTTGTCTTGTACACGCGTCTTTAATTTAATAAATTCAAACATTAAAAAAAAAATAAAAATTCTATCACAATATCTAACGTTATTAGATGTATATTTATCATAATTCAACCAATCGATACCGTATGAATATGTAAATAAAGATTTTTTGTTTGAATAAATGAATTTGTTCCAACACTTTTTTTAAATTTCACTTTTTACGTAGCGAAGCACGTATCGGGCCGCTAGTACTAAAATATTTTTCTCAATTCTATCGCAACCCCAACTGTCAGGGCAGACTATAATTAAAATATAATATTATTTAATATTTGACATTGCCATGGTAACGCAGACCGTCGGAACCAATGTGAAACATTCCAAAATCACCACCTACTTACACATTAAAAATTAATCAAAAAACCATTTTCCAGTGGACCAAATTGTGAATCTAAACAATTTTAGAATCCCCTTGAACACACACAAAGAATTTCATAAAAATCGGTCCAGTCGTTTAGGAGGAGTCCAGTGACATACACACGCACACAAGAAATATATATATAAAGATGATATGACGGTAGTTAATTTCCCATGAACATTCAGTTGATTAAATATTCGTAGTTATTAGATATAGTGGTAAACTCTAAGCATAAAATATACCTTTACTTTTTTGAAATTATTCATCTAACAACACAGAGTTTTATATTATAAAATGACTTACCAGATGTCCCAAAAGTACCAATCCAAATGTTTCATATATCAAATAACAAATATTTATGTCCCCAAAATTGCTTTAATCAGAACCACAGATGGATAAGGTAAAAGTTCTTATCATTCGAAATTAAGGTACCGAAGTAGAACTTCAAATGAACGAATCAAACATGTTCAAGATGATTATAAGTAAACATACTTTTTTACAGACTGATTACGTGTACATGAACATCTTTATTTAACAGTGAGGAAAGCTTGTTCGTTGTATTTATATATTTAAAATATTTATGAAAATATCAGAATGCAAGTGAAAGTATTATAAGGAGGCATGAAGCTTCTTTATTTCTAGTTATTGGAACATTCAAAACCTCAAATCTCTTGGAGTATCTAATAAAATCTGGGAATTTATTTTAAAGGAAGTCTACTTTTCGGGAATCTTCTTACCCCATGATAATCTTACGCTTTATAAGTAAATATTATAACTAGAAATCAATAACGGAACTTAAATTAAAACTTTACTTATCTTATCAAAACCGTGTTTTAACAAAATAAGTATCATGTAATAAGAGCAGAACTCAGATAGAACAGCATAAAGTTATTGTGCACTTTTTCTAACTTCAACTGTCTAATATTTGTAGATATGTAGTAGATTATATTAATAAAATATATTCATGATTTTATCTTTTTTTAAACATTTTCTAAAGTATTTTCTATGTTAATAATAAGAATTTCTGTAATATTCAGACAACAACGACTCTTTGTGTGTGAACACTATTACTGTAAAGAATACAGTAACATAACCAACATAAAGCTGCCCTTATCGAAATTATTCGAGATCATCGCAATATATCAATTTCATTCGCGGTCTGACGTCACACGTCTTCTTGGTAAAGGATTTATTCTTCGCCATATAATTTATTTAACATTTTATGTCTTAAAGGAAAATAGTACTAGTTAAACATTTCTGTACTCGGCAACCATTTCATTCAATATCTCATAGAGTAACAAAATAAGCCATTTATTCTCACAGGTACATTATCCACTGCTATATCATATAAAATTTGTTTATAAAGTAACAAGAGTAAATGATTCTAAAGAATAAGAAAAAAATGAAGCGCGGTAAGTTAATAGCTAATTCTAATAAAAAT
Source organism: Napeogenes inachia (assembly GCA_959347355.1). Lineage (NCBI taxonomy): Eukaryota > Metazoa > Arthropoda > Insecta > Lepidoptera > Nymphalidae > Napeogenes > Napeogenes inachia. The sequence continues at coordinate 14,645,175 of OY365791.1, read as the reverse complement.
AGATATCTTGGAATTATATTAATATGTGATTACTGATATTAATCGAATACAAGTCTACTAAATGATGATCCCTTGGATTCATATAATAATAAGACGTGATGTTGGAGGTTATATTCTCTAATGTCAATATAAACATACTTTAACATCTAGAATGAAGGACCTTGCTCTCAACTACCATCTGTTTTCACTTAAATATTAATAATGTATCCACTTTAGGTATTTCAAGTAACTGTTCACTTTTAGCCTCGAGCATTTTCTTAGCTCTAAATTATTTGAACAACGAATTTATAATTAAATAACTTATTCATGTTTTATTATACAATGACTGAATGGGTGGACATTGAGTTGGTTGTTCTCCTTTGTTTTAGTTTAATTGATAGAAAACATTGCTTAATGACCTTATTATATATATTCACACTTTTTCAGTTAGTGTAATTAAAATAATGATATTTAATATCTTTTTATATAAAATTTCTGGCAAATGAAAATAAAAGAGGTGTATCTCACTACTATTATAAAGAATTATAATGATTACTAGCGGACCCGACAGGCGTTGTCTTGTACACGCGTCTTTAATTTAAAAAAATTCAAACTTAAAAAAAATATATATTAAAAAGTTATCACAATATCTAACGTCATTACATTTATCATAATTCGACCAATTGATACCGTATGAATATGTAAATACAGATTTTTTTTTTGAATAAATGAATTTGATGTTCCAATATATTTTATTAAATTTCAATTTTTACGAAGCGAAATTAGCAACGCAGATCGTAGACAAAAAACAACATATAATAAAAAAAAATTAAAAGAAATATACTTACTTCGATCCGTAATAAATTCGCAAAATGTATAATTTTTTATGCACACTTCAAAGCTCTCACACAAACTCAGTACTGAGTACCTCTTGATTTAATATTTAATTCAGCACGTGGATGAAAATAACAAAATAATAAAATATTTTTCTCAATTCTATCGCAACGCCAACTGTCAGGGCAGACTATAATTAAAAAAATAATATTATTTAATATTTGAGATTGCCATGGTAACGCAGTCCGTCGGAACCAATGTGAAACATTCCAAAATCACCACCTACTTATTTATTAAAAATTATTAAAAAAAACCATTTTCCAGTGGACCAAATTGTGAATCCAATCGTTCGATTCTTTAAAACACTTTATGTCACTAAATTGTTTGCTATTTAAACACTCAACTATCACTGTTACACTTTATTATAATAGTTTAGTTACATAACATAGTCTCTCGACCTCTTACTGCTTTCTCTTTGCTGGGAGACGATTTATATATTCACTACTCTTAATCAAATCAGTATCCAATATAGCAATTATTTTTTTAATTAATTAAACTTCTATACACATTGCATGTTTTAGTCAAACCAACAACTGATATCTTTAATTTTTTATTAAAACCTACCCTCCAATTATATAAAAGCTAACACTGCATATTTTGATTTTATTAGGTTATCCATTTATAATAAAACCCAGAGACTCTTAAAAACTAAAAATGCTTGACAAATTAAGCCCATGTAATTACGAACTTTATGTCATTGTTAGATATGTAACAACATCAGCTTTTGCCCAAAAATAAAAAATAGAAAAATTAATTTTATAGATTCTCCGTCACTGACGAAAAATACCCTTGGAAGAGGAAATTTGTTTGTTTTAAAAGTATATACATAAAGTAGCTTAAACAAGACTTGAAAACACTACGTCATTTATTTTAAGCTTTGAATTTCCATTGTACTTAAAAATAAAGGAAATAGGTTTCGTAAATAATAAGACTCAGTGGTTAGTTTAGGTCAAAAATAAATAAGGTGTTTTAGATATTGACATTTATTAAAAAAATATATTAAAAATGTTACAATCGCTACCGCTCTAAAATATTATTTTCCCAGACCACAGAAAAGTTGGGGACGGAAACTCAGGGGGATTGTTATACGTTTTTTTAAGTCATGTTTACAACCTGAATTACATAAATACATTATAATATTTTTCTTATTATTTCTTTTGAATCAATAACAGTGATCATTTTAGTAAATGGGTTTAAGAAGTGACTGTTCCTAATTTTATATTGAAATAACTAAACACAATCAAATTGAATTACACCCTCATAATTTAATAAAACTTTCTCTGAAAATTCTTAAGAGAATCATATAACGAACAGACCCTCTCTGTAAATGCTAACAACAATGAAACACTCAGCTCTGCACAGGCTACTTCAATAGTCCGTTTAACAGAGAGATTCACAATACCTTGGCGTTGTTTGAATTGTAAATAATTCTTAATAGGTAGTAAAGAGTAACTGCGTATAACATTCACCCTACTGAATGAGGAGAAAATCTACAGGAGGCTAACTAGCCTTCTGGGATGTTTAGAGTCATACAAATTTTCATGATTTTTAAACCAACGCGCTGAAACACAATATGAAAATTTATTTTTGTTTCATAAAAAGCTACATTTCATTTTCTTTATTTATTTTTCCTTGAACATTCTGATGCAGAAAGTCTATTTAATTACTTACAAAATTATTGACATTACAATGATAAGGTAAGACTATATTTTATAAAACTATTTTTTTGTTTACATATCTTGTGAGATAATATATCTTATTAGCGAGGTTTACTTTAGAAGATTGTTATGATTTGTTGTGCTGTATTTGAAATCATAAGGTGATCGCAGATAATAAACTATATTGAAAAGGACACATTTTGTTGCTTTTAGGCTTATACCATATTACATGAAATGATATATTTTTTTAAACCATAAAGTGGACTTTTATTCTTTATAATTTAGTACAAAACTCAGCTCAAATAATGAAAGAGGTATTATCTAATATTAATATTATAATCATTTATTTTAGTTAAGAATAAAATATGTATAAGGGCCACGTCCAATTATATTGTTTCACAGGTTTTACTTCTCACTCTTCACTTTTATATACTTGTATTTAATCCTTCCTTGGTACTATCCAGCAGTGTCTGTCCAGAATATCGTCCTAACCTCAGTTTATATACCCTTCTTTATTAACTCCCTCTTCACATAAATAATAATCATAGTCAAATCATCTACTTTAAACGTACAAAAATAACAACTACTCGTAAAAGAACAATTGTAAGTATCGGAAGACACGTATTAAATATTGGATTTAATTATGAAGTCTTAATGGTTCCCACTATTCTAGCTTATTTAAGTATTTATTAATCAAGCAAATGTCCCCCCTCACATAAATAATAATCTTAGTCAAATAAACTACTTTAAGCATACGAAAATAACCATTACTTGATATAACAATTCTAAATGTTACTATTTAAGTTAATAAAACAACGATTTAAATAATTACACCTTATTGGTTCTTCTTATTACAGTTAAATTAGTAATTCATTAATTTATATGGATCAATACAGGGACCATCAAAACATTGAAACGAATCAAAACATTACGGATTATTATAAAATAGTCGATTAACAATAATGTAACCTTACAGCTCGGCCGTCCTGCTCTAAGCAAGTCCCTTTGCTTATAAAATGTAAATAACGAAAACAATCGATAATTATTCGTATTTTCTAAAGCGGTTGAGAAACATCACTTAATTCTGAAGTTTCTAGGACAGGCTGTCTTTTCCCTGCCTTAAAGATTTGTAGGTCCTTTCTCTCCTCATTTTCCATTTTGACACCGTATGACGAGGCTTCTTTTTGGGATTCCATCCATATAGCTACCCAAACTACATAGCGTGCTAGGCTTACTCTCGTCCGTAATTGGAATTAGTCATACTTTTCGGCTGATTAAACTATGATAAACACCTGAGGTCCCAGGTGTTCACATTGAGTAACAGTCCTTTCCCTCAACTGATACAACTATAGCTAAAAGCCTCCGTTTTCGGTTCAGTCAGTTCAGTCAGTCCTTTGGTTATCCAGACCCTTATCCTTGGGTTTACACTAACCCTTATCCTTGGGCTTCCTTAACCCTTATCCTTGGGCTTCCTTAACCCTTATCCTTGGGCTTCCTTAACCCTTATCCTTGGGCTTCCTTAATCCTTATCCTTGGGCTTCCTTAACCCTTATCCTTGGGCTTCCTTAACCCTTATCCTTGGGCTTCCGTTAACCCTTATCCTTGGGTTTCCGTTAACCCTTATCCTTGGGTTTCCGTTAACCCTTATCCTTGGGTTTCCCTTAACCCTTACCCTTGGGTTTCCCTTAACCATTACCCTTGGGTTTCCCTTAACCCTTACCCTTGGGTTTCCCTTAACCCTTACCCTTGGGTTTCCCTTAACCCTTACCCTTGGGTTTCCCTTAACACTTACTCTTGGGTTTCCCTTAACCCGTACCCTTGGGTTTCCCTTAACACTTACTCTTGGGTTTCCCTTAACTTTCCCCTGGGTTTTTCCTTAAAACTTTGCCTTAAGTTTTCACCGTTACATTAAGTGTAATGTGATGGTGGTGTTCGTCTCACCATTTACTGTAGTATGATCTGTAATTCAAGTTATATATTAATCATGATGTTACAAGCAATGAAATCTAAATTATAAGTGTATAACTCCAAATGAATAAAAAAATCTAAATTATATTCCGAGTAAGTTTCCAACAAAATAACAAATTGACTCGGTACTCTTTCTTAGCCATTATGTCAAAGTCATATTTTTGCTTTCGTAAAATTAACCATACGCCATGAATAAAATTTTATGTTATAAGATAATCTTAATATGCGTTAAGTCAAAACTTCTATAAGCACACGTTTCCACTCGCATACACACTATCTGTTCACATAAAAAAGTACAACATTTGATAGTTACAAAATCGCTACAAAGTCATAGTCTTTATGTATAGTTCACCTATATCGTATCTCATCTGCTATATCAATGCTTAATAACTCAAAACGTCCCTTTCATAAATACCAAATAACTCCATATATTTGCCGATGATTCCTAACATTGTCTCGTAAAACTTTAGTTTTAAATGTAAAGAACGTTATAACCTCTTACCTCGTCACTAAATATGGCTCAAAGGACGACCTTCGCAAAATAAGATCCCTCGCGCTCGTCAATGACTCCCAATCTTCTTATCATCTGTATAATATTATTAAGGACCTGCAACACATGATTGGTACCTCCAGTTTAGAATAAAGATCAATCCTTTAATATGTCGGACAATAATTCTAGGCAGTCAACGACAGCTGTACACATTGGCATCAGTCGATCTCTCAATTCTTGATTTAGTAGTGTACCCATTCCCCTTGACAAAAATCTCGACCTACACAACTCATTAAGCTGAATGCTCATGTTATGTAGTTAAGACGTCTAGTAACAGGCTCACTAAGTGCATTATATAGACATAAAACGTATCTATCTCGCTCTACATCTATCTCGCTCTACATCTATCTCGCTCTACATCTATCTCGCTCTACATCTATCTCGCTCTACATCTATCTCGCTCTACATCTATCTCGCTCTACATCTATCTCGCTCTACATCTATCTATCTCTACATTTATCTGTCTCTTTGTCTCTCCCTCTATCTATCTATCTATCTATCCATCTATCCATGTCTCCCTCTATCTATCTATCCTTCTATCTAACTATCTATCTCTCCCTCTATCTATCTATCTATCTCTCGCCCATTGTATATGCTGATGTATGTTGCTCTAACATCTCCGAATGCAACATAAGTAAATGGCATCGTCTTTTCAACAGTTGCATTCGTTTTATTTCGGTCTTCGTAAAAATGTTCGTATATCTCTCAATATCGTTCAAAGCTTAAATAGTTACCTATACGCGAGCGAAGAGCTTCTAGATATTTGTGCAAGTCGTTCTCTATATTTAGCGATCCTGTCTCATCAGTATTTAAAATGTATGTTTCAATTACTAGGAAGTACTCACGACCTTCATCTTTGCTCTTCCTCCAATCATAATTGTTTTATTCCTTCGCATTATACGAGGTCCCTCTCAAGTTCTTTCACAATGCACGCTACCAAACTCATATATGACTTGCTGAAATTGAGGTCAATCTAGGTTGCGGGGATTTCTTCTAATAAACACAGTTGCCTCTTTTGAATCGTAGTATTTCTCGTTCGCTATGATGAATCAATTCATGATGTATCAATTCATGATGTACCTGTTAAGTTAGCGAGTCAATATAAATGGTTCTACTGTCACTTTATTTCGCATTTGCATGTCTCAGTTTTCATTAAGATCATTAACGAGATGGATCTAAAATAACAGAGCAAAGAGTAACGATTGACAGAAGATAAATAATAGACAAGTCAACATGAAAGTTATGGCATTCAACCTTTAAAAGTAACATGATCATCGAATGTTTGTCAGGTAATGCACCTAGATAAAATTTTCTATTAACTTCTAGATTTCCGACTGCTAATTTTATAAAACATTTATTAAATTATAAGAACGCAACTAATCTGAACATCGCTAAGTATGAACATAACGTAACCGTATCTTTTAATTTAATATAGTTCACTATATGATTATCGTTTTTCATGTCTACATTACAATTTGCACGGTCTAATCCGACCTTGCTTGACAACATTTTGTGTGGGTATTTTGAAATATTTACTTAAGCAATATAAAATTCTACATACAATAAAACGAAACTTCACAAATTAAATGTGGCCATTAATTTATATTTTTTTTAAATATGTAGGTACCCAAATAATAGTTTACGGAAGTTTTAAATTGTATGTAAATTACCTTGTTTTTTTTATACTTTTCGATTGTAACAAAAACTAGATAAATCGAATCGACTTAGTCCATAATTCACACCGAGGTCCACTACACCGCGCACTCAAAAATTAACATCAGTGGGACTAATTAACTCTGTCTCGTCATATGAACTCGTTTTTAAGAGGAACAAATTTATGGGACAAATCATCTCAAAACATAAGATAAAGAAATTACGGAAGAGCAACTTACATTTTCAGGATCCCTTAAGATACACCACGGGCGTATCCCGGCCATCCACGCCTGGAACTGCAGGCATCTGCAGCGCGGTAGGCCACAGAGATTTCTGATGCCAGTTCGAAGAACAATCAAACTAAAATCAAGCTCAACCAACAGAACAATTATCCTTTCTGCCGTTTATCTTTCTGCCACCAATATTCAAAGCCTTTGTATTCGGTTCTGCTATATATATATATAAATTGTAAAATGAGTCGTCCTTCTGCACACCGATATAGTCGCACCAGTCCAACAAAGTGTCATCGCCATCGGGATTGCACGCTGTATTTAGTACTACCATTTGCTATCACCAATATCTTTATAAACTGAAAATTAACCACAATAAATTAAGCTATAAGTAGTGGATATTACAATGCTATTTTACGATAGGTCCCAATAAATGAAACCACCAGCCATCAGCAATCGTTAGCTCCTCAACAGTATAACAGCACTCCAACAACAGTAACACAAATAATAACATTATATTCAATAAGTAATTCAAATAAAAACTTAACGTAAAATATCTACAAAAAACAATTGTAAAATTAAATTAGGTATAACAAAATCATAAACAATATAAACCCTTTCTATTAGTCATCCGCCTACCTATATGTATATAGTACATAGTATGTTCGCCGGGAACTTACGTTCAGATCAAATTTGCTATAAATAATGATAACACTACAAAAGATTTGAGAGGAAACTATTCTCGTCTGAAAAAAAAAAAGTTTTACATTTATTTGCACCATGTCTACCCTCACCAAGATAAGTCACATCTATAGTTCGTCACGTAATATATCACAATATAGGATATGGCGCAATAACCTCCTGTAAATACTCTAAAAATATATATATATTGGTATATTTACTACCCTCACAAAATTTTATGCAAATTTCACTTCAAATAAAACAAAAATGTAATATAATAAATAAGCCAGTAACACTTACATTATTCCCAATAATGGGCGCGAGGCCAGAAAAAGACAGTTTTTTCTGGGTATCCCACTTCTGAATTATAAGGGCCACGTCCAATTATATTGTTTCACAGGTTTTACTTCTCACTCTTCACTTTTATATACTTGTATTTAATCCTTCCTTGGTACTATCCAGCAGTGTCTGTCCAGAATATCGTCCTAACCTCAGTTTATATACCCTTCTTTATTAACTCCCTCTTCACATAAATAATAATCATAGTCAAATCATCTACTTTAAACGTACAAAAATAACAACTACTCGTAAAAGAACAATTGTAAGTATCGGAAGACACGTATTAAATATTGGATTTAATTATGAAGTCTTAATGGTTCCCACTATTCTAGCTTATTTAAGTATTTATTAATCAAGCAAATGTCCCCCCTCACATAAATAATAATCTTAGTCAAATAAACTACTTTAAGCATACGAAAATAACCATTACTTGATATAACAATTCTAAATGTTACTATTTAAGTTAATAAAACAACGATTTAAATAATTACACCTTATTGGTTCTTCTTATTACAGTTAAATTAGTAATTCATTAATTTATATGGATCAATACAGGGACCATCAAAACATTGAAACGAATCAAAACATTACGGATTATTATAAAATAGTCGATTAACAATAATGTAACCTTACATATGCTTGTGTCTTACATGGAACTTAAAGGTTTACATCACATTTTTAATTAAACCAGATTTATGTATTATACATAACATATCTGAATAATTATAAGTCTGCATATGATATATATTATATTAAACGCCGTGTTTAGCTTTCGCCGTCTGAATCTAAGTTTATTGTAAAATCCGTTTTTAAGCCAGAAAATATGCAGTCGATATATTAATATCTTCTGTGCGTTTTTTGGATTTTCACTGGTCGAGGTTTTCCCGAAATTGCCAGATTATTTTACATCATGTCAGGTCAATGTTAGGAAATTGCATACCTAAAGCGTCATTCCTCTATCCTCTTCAGATGGCAAACAGAATTTGTTATTTTAAACGGAGATGCAGATTATTTTATAGATAGATATGCCGAATAGATAGGTAATATCATACAGAACCTCCCTTTCACATCTTGGTTATAAACTGCTATCCATGCCCATCGAGATAGAATATGAAGCGCAAACTAAATACTGTGAGTAACGAAGGTGGCCGTCATCGAATGGCCGTTATTACGAAAAGGCAATAAAACTATCGTAATAAATAAATTGAGTGAAAATACGTAGATCCTGCTTTCAGGCTATCTCTGTGCTCTCAAAATTTGGGGAGCCGTCAGAAAAGGAAACCACCATTCCTCGAATAATCAGTTTGGATGCTATGGTTATGTTAAATGAAACGGCTAAAATCTGACAGCAGTGGTAGTTTGAGTTAGTAGCCGCAAGCCACCACAATGTAGTGGTTCACGAAGATCGAGGAGAAAACCTTTATTGTTTGAAATTATCTTTAAACATGTATAGCCATGTTAAGCTTATTTAAATTTATATAAATATAGAATGTAAAAAACCGATACGGGCAGGGATTCGAACCCGCGACTACTGGGAAACCGTCCCGTCGCTCTACCAACTGAGCTACCGTATCGCTGTCCGCCTCGGTGAATTAAGCATTCTATATATGATCGTCTTTATCGGGACGGTGGTGACATCTATTAGGTTTCTTTCGAAAATCCTAACCAATGTTTCTAACTTTGCAGTATAGATAAACATTGAAAAGATGCCACTACCGAAATCAATGTTTGAAATTATCTTTAAACATGTATAGCCATGTTAAGCTTATTTACATTTATATAAATATAGAATGTAAAAAAACCGATACGGGCAGGGATTCGAACCCGCGACTACTGGGAAACCTTTATTACCTTAAGTAAATGTTTGCACAATAAAAAAGCCATCACCATATCCAACTGGGGATACACAGAACCAAAAATAAAGATTGGTTCAGATCAACTACAGAAAGATAAAAAAAAACAGCAATCTCCACATCAATACCAATCCTCACAAATTTTAATTTCTGTAGTTCTCTTAATTTCTATTTGACTTAATAAACTAACTCTTGTCTCCAACTTTTGTCAAGTGGAACGTAACTCCGTCGATTAATAATAATTAGTTATTAATAAATCATTAATTAAAAAAATATATATTTTTGGATTTTGCATTCAATTTAAATTGCTAAAAAATATACAATAGAAAAGTTTTGGTTAAAATATTTTTTTAACAATTGATAAAAAACACAACAAACATTTAATAAACTGCAAATTAATCTACTTATTATTAATGGAAAATATTTTATAATTTTATAATCCTATCGCTTTTCAATAAAATGGATTCGTATTTATATTTACAATTCAACATGAATCATTTTGTTCAATACAATATTGTTTACAAAATCGTGCGAGCTCCAGTTTTACGAGTAGGTATGTATACTAGATATGTGTATAATACACACAAGGTATACCATGTGTATATTGTACACATATTTAGTATTAAATACATACTCGTATATGTAATCTAAACTATTCAGCCTGGGGCTTTGATTTAAAGCATTGTTTCATATTCAGAGGTTTGTGGCATCAAGATAATATGTCTGAAATAGTTATACCCAAGAACTAAATTATTATTAAGGTTTTTATGTTATCATAGCTGCTATTATAAGTGAACAAATTAGAATTGTAGTAACGCGTTATAATTTAGAAAAAGAGAGAGTGACTAACCAAGACTACTTCTTCTATGATACTCTCACGTTTAGAAAGGATTATTTATAAAATATATTTAATTGTAATATTTTTAAGTGTTTCTTACTAAAGTTTTAAAAAATGTATCATGATTTTAATTTATTTATTGTATTATATATTTAAACATATTATGTAAATTAACTTTTTACAATTAAAATAAAATAAAATATTGTTCTAAAATCTAAGTAGTCTCATGAGTTAACAATAACTAATACAATATACTAATTAAATACCTATTAATAAATAAATTATAATTAACCCATTAAAAATAATTAAGGTGATATAGTCATAATAATTTTAGTTTTCTAGAATTCAGATCTACAGAAAAATATATCTGCAATATGTGTACTGAATTCTAAGTAGTCTATTAAAAAGTTTCAAGAAATAGATTTCTGTCAAATATATTTTGCAGGCGTTTGCTCTCGATATAAAGACTGGGCACAAGATCAATAAAATTGGGCGCCTATTATTTGTAGGTATATTATATTATATATTATAGTAATGGACTATACTTAGTTGTTAGACTAATGGCACGCTGTCGCCTTAGGTTTAATTCAATTTAGGAGTTCGATGTTACATTGCAACAACACATTTAAGTATCAATACTTTCTAAGAAACCTACTAACATTATAAACCTACTAATATTATAAGAAACCTACGAATATAATATTATAAATGTGAAAGTTTGTATGTTTATTTGTTTTTTACTCATTCAAGCAAAAACTCAGATGACCACTTTTATTGATTCAAAGGGGATAATAAGAAAAATATTATAAAGTATTATATTGTATAATTAAGGTTGCAACCATGACTCAAAAAAAATAATATAACAATCCCCCTGAGTTTCTGTCATCAAGTTTTCTGAGGTCTGATAAAATAATATCTAAATAATGAAATAAAGCTTTATATAAAATTGACTTTTAGTAATGATTTTATTATGATTTTTTAGAATCACGAAATTGGGCCTTCTTAGATTGTAACATTTTTACTATTTTTTTTATAAATGTCGATATCTAAAACACCCTATTTATTTTTTAAATAAACTTTTCACTGAGTTTTATTATTTACGAGACTTTCACTTCCTTTATTTTTAAGTACAATGGAAATTCAAAGCTTAAAATAAATGACGTAGTGTTTTCAAGTCTTGTTTAAGCAACTTTATGTTACTACTTTTAAAACAAACAAATTTCCTCTTCCACGGGTATTTTTCTTCAGTGACGGAAAAACTATAAAATTCATTGTTATATTTTTTATTTTTGTAAAAAAGCTGATGTTATTACATATCTACACATGACATAAAGTTTGTAATTATATAGGCTTATAATTGTCAAGCATTTTTACTTGTTTAAAAGTTTTACTCTGCATTTTATTCAGAGAATAAACTTCTCTTATGTAAAATTTCGGGTAAAAATGGATAACCTAATAAAATATGAAGTGTTAGCTTTTATATAATTGGAGGGTAGGTTTCGATAAAAAAATAAAGGTATCAGGTTGTTGTTTGACTAAAACATGTAATGTGTGTAGAAGTTAAATTAATTAAATAAATAATTGTAATATTGGACACTGATTTGATTAACAATAGTGAATGTATACCTAAATCGTGTCTCAGCTAAGTGAAGGCAGTGTGTGATCGGTAGACTAAGTTATGTCACAGAACTAGTATAATAAAGTGTTACAGTGATAGTAAAGAGTTTAAATATCAAACAGTTTAGTATGTTTGTAATCACTGCCATAAAGTATTTTGAAGAATCAAACGATTGGTGATTCTTTCAATAGGATAATTCTAATAAATGACTCTAAATTATGATCTTTTCCAACAACAACAATATCTCTGAATTTAGTTTCCCTGAGAATTAGCAACGTACGCGATGACTGATTAGATTTTATAAAGATAAAAAATATTGGAAATTATATTGAATTGACATACATTGTATAACCATTATAATTATTGATAATATTTGTAAGATACACCTCCAAACTTTTATTTTAATTTGTAAGAAATTTTAGACAAAAAGATATTAAAATAGTATTATTTTAGTTACACTAACTGAAAAGTATTAATAAATATAATAAGGTCATTATGCAATAGAATTGATAGAAAATAAATCAAACTAAAACAAAGGAGAACAACCAACTCAATAAAGTCATTGTATAATACAACATGAATAAATTATTTGATTATTAATTCGTTGTTCAAACAATTTAGATCTAAGAAAATGCTCGAGGCTAAAAATGAACAGTTACTTGAAATGAATGAAAACAGATGGTAGCTGAGAGCAAGGTCCTTCATTCTAGATGTTAAAGTATGTCTATATTGATATTAGAGAATATAACCGCCAACATCACGTCTTATTATTATGTGAATCCAAGGGATCATCATTTAGTAGACTTGTATTCGATTAATATCATTAATCACACATTAATATCATTCCAATATATCTATTTTTATTAGAATTAGCTATCAACTTACCGCGCGGCATTTTTTTCTTATTCTTTAGAATCATTTACTTTTGTTACTTTATAACAATTTTTTATGGTATAGCAGTGGATAGTTTAACTGTGAGAATAAATGGCTCATTTTGTTACTCTATGAGATATTGAATGAAATGGTGGCCGAGTACAGAAATGTTTAACTAGTACTATTTTCGATTAAGACATAAAATGTTAAATTATCATTTTAATTTAAGTGCCGTTATTGATTTATAGTTATAATATTTACTTAGAAGGCGTAAGATTATCTTGGGGTAAGGAAATTCCCAAAAAGTAGACTCCCTTTATAATAAAATTTCCAGATTTTATTAGATACTCCAAGAGTTTTGAGGTTTTGAATGTTCCAATAAATAGAAATACAGAAGCTTCATGCCTCCTTATAATACTTTCACTTGCATTCTGATATTTTCATAAATATTTTAAATATATAAATACAACGAACAAGCTTTCCTCACTGTTAAATAAAGATGTTCATGTACACGTAATCCGTCTGTAAACATACTCTAAAAAAAGTATGTTTACTTATAATCATCTTAAACATGTTTGATTCGTTCATTTGATGTTCTACTTCCGTACCTTAATTTGGAATGATAAGATCTTTTACCTTATCCATCTGTGGTTCTTATTAAAACAATTTTGGGGGCATAAATATTTGTTATTTGATATATGAAACATTTGGATTGGTACTTTTGGGACATCTGGTAAGTCATTTTATAATATAAAACTCTGTGTTGTTAAATGAATAATTTCAAAAAAGTAGAGGTATATTTTATGCTTAGAGTTTACCACTATCTCTAGTAACTACGAATATTTAATCAACTGAATGCTCATGGGAAATTAACTACCTTCGTATTATTTTCTTATAAAAAAGTCATTAAGATTTTATTCAAGTAATTATATTTACGACAATGAAATTATTTTATGTAATTTTTTATAGAAACTACCTTGGTCATTCATGCAACGATAAATAAACTTCATTGACTTCAGACAAGAGCAAGATTAGAAGATACAATTACAAAACCTGTAATTTGATGATATTATTAGTCTTTAATTTATGAAATAAAATCAACAATGTGTGTAATCAATTACATAAATGTGACACGACACACGACACGGAACATCACACGATACAACACACGACACAAGACCTTACGTCACGACTGTATCAAGGTATGCTAAATATATATAATGTAAATTTAGCCCGGCCCTTTGATATAAATCATTGTTTCATATTCAGAGATATGTGGCTTAATAGTATGTCTGAAACAGTTATACTACCAGTATTTAATTAATATTTTACTTTGTTGCATGTTATCGTAACTTCTACTTTGCCCCCACTGAGCAGGTTGTGTTGTACACTTGTGTATATATATGTTAAAGCCACTTTTGAATATATATGTTAATAAGAATTTGTATTCACTCGTTTATTTAGTACTTCTACAAATTGTTCATCTCTGCAGGACCATAATGCATAAGCACCTGAGGATGCAGTTTTATAGTTTAAAAACATCACGTATATATCAAGAAATAAAGTATGTTCCACAAAGCTTACCCAGCAATGAAAAGTCGAAAGCAATTTTCTTAAGAGTCAACACGCCGAGCGAGCGGCTCGACGTAGTTGACTCTTACTTCGGACTCAAGAACAGGAACCCACAATGGGTTCGAAACTAGTCGGGAAAAATACCGATTTATTTACGTTAATATAACCGAGCAAACATAGGTTTTATTGTCATCATGGTTGACGAAAAATAAATTAAATTAAATTAGTAATTAGTACATTTCTTTATGAGAAGATTAATCATAAAATATCATTAATTAAATTTTCTTTAGAAACTGACTAATAAATTAGAGATAAGACGAAGCTTCTTCGCATTCCATGGATTCACCGTGCGGACCGCGGGCCCATCGCGTTGCAAGGAGAGGAGTGCATGCAGTGCCTGAGACTTGCGACCCAGGAGTAGGTAGGTAGGGCCCCTTTATTATGTTCAAAAACGCTCACCTTCACCCTCCACACTCCTCTCCCTATCTTACCAAATTTGGAAAGAACCTACTAATGTCGCCTTTGAAATACGTTCTAGAAATGAACCGATGCTTGTTCTTAAATTATTTCTAAATTATACTTGAAGAAAATAAGCTTCTGACTTAATATAAAATGTGTTTACGAATTGAATCAGAAAGTCATCCTTTTATTTATTTTAATGTAATTAAATAAATATGAAAGATTATTTGTATTATAAACATTTGATATTTATTATACCTATTTAAATAGTTCATAAATCTAGACTGAAATATTCATCACAAGCGGTATCGTAAGATTATAATTTAAAAGAAGATTGTATAAACAATATGCTGCAAGGAATACTAGAAATCCTTATAAACTAATTAAATGATTTTCTAAATATATATTTTTTTCAATTTGCAAATAAGAATAAAATGAAAATAATAATACAAATTTGTGATCAAATTTACTCGTAATGTTTTGTAGCAATGCCATCTATTTATACTTTACGGAAACATAACCACATCTGTTAGATAAATATATCAGTACAAAGTGAAACCACTAGGTGGGGACAATAACTCATGGGTTTATTGATTAACACTTTTAAATTTAGTTATTCATTTTACTTACATTTATTATAAATTATCGGCGAAATATCATACAAAAATAGTATACAAATATTATTCATTAGCATATTAGCTTATATTCATAATTTAATATTTTTTTATTACAATAGGTAATATTCATGTTTTTTTTTTGACGTAAATTAATCATTTACCTCTCTTTATCGTAGAAAAAAATATAAATAGGCTTGAAAAGGTTCTAGTTGTTTTTCAAAGTAAAAATTAAAACATTGAGTAAATTTGAGCCGCTCAAATGTCGTCATTTTGCGCGCGCCCTGCGTGACGTCAAATGACATGTCCAGTCAATGTTTACTATGAACTTTTTATTTACTTCATACATAGGTATTTTAAGTTTTAAGTGCTTTACAAGTCATGGAAGAAGATAAAAAACCATCTTAAAAGTATTGTATAGTACCGGAGTGCAAAAATAGTATTAGAAAAACACCCGACAAAGTGTTTTTTTTTATATTCCAAGAAATGCGAAAGTACAAAAACAATGGTCTATGGTTATTAAAAGGGATAATATATGTCCTAAATTGTGTTTATATTGTTGTGAATATCAATTTAACGTAATAATACTTTATTTTTAATAAGTTTAATTTAATAGTTTAAATTTATAGTAAGTTGCATTAGCTATTAAACATTAGAAAATTTGAGTTTCAAATTAACCTAAGTACCTACCTAGTTTACAAAAGTTCAGTATAACTTTCTACAAAAACCGTATTCTATTTTTGGTTTTACGAAATTTTTATGGTTGTCGATTTATTTCAGGTTAAGGAAGATACATCTAATAATATTGAATATAATATGTATAACAAAACAACAAAGAGAAAAATTTAATCTAAGTTTGAAGAAAGGAGTTGTTTCTCATATATTTTTGTGGCAAAAACACCAGCTGATAGAATGAGAATGTGCGTAGTCAAAAGGCAAAGATTGACATCGGTTAATGAAGCCTTTTCAGAGTTAGCTATCAAAAGTAGTGTTTAAAAAACTGGTGACCTTTACAAAGAAGTGATATAGTAAGTAAGTCCTAGTACTGCCCATACAAATGTATCACAGATATTTGTATGGGCAGTACTAGGACTTACTTACTATATCACTTCTTTGCCTAGCCTTGCTTTTCGCAAATCTATATATATAAAAATGAAGCCCGTTTTCCTTGGTCACGGCATCACCCGTGAATGGCTGGACCGATTTCACTAATTCTTTTTTTGTTGTATTTGTTATTATTAGGAGAAGGTTCTTACGGAAAAAAATATTAAGAAAATCTCTCAGAAATATTGAAAAATGTACATTTAATTTTGCATATTTTTAACACGCGAGTAACAAATGTCAATGTCATTCACAGCCATAGATTATATTGATGAAAGAGCATCGTATTGAGCTTAGTGTTTAAATAAAAATGCAAAGTTGTTCAATAGCGATTTGTAAAAATATTAGTGAAATTATTGAATCCTAAGAAATAAACACTATTATGAAAATATATATTTTGTTTTTTATTTAATGTAAAATTAGTAGTCATTTTCAGGAATAGCGAGACCAGGGAATTATGGATTCATTTTTATATGGAGGATTCAGTTCAAATTGAATAGGTACTCATACCTAAGATAGGTCAGCTATACAAAATAAAGTAGTGCATCATTGCAACGCTAAGGCGGTACGAAGTTCGCCCGGTCAGCTAGTTAAAGATAAATTACCAAGTGACTAAGCTGTGCAAGTTAATATTAAACCGAAGTACAGAAGTAAGGTGTCAATGTAAATATACCTGCTGAAAAACAAAATGTAGCATTGTTACCATTTCCTCATTCAACACACAATACTTTTACTTTACCAGTAAAACTAACTATTTTACATAGTTTTACTTTACCAGTAAAACTATATTTTACAAAGAATATTGTTTACTGAAAACACAGCTGATAATACTTCTATAGCATCTTATATCTTCTATATCTGCTGATTATCAACAAAGTTTTTTTTCTGAGTCAAGTGCAGATGGAAATGATGGAAAATGATTATTTAATTGTATTTATATATAACTGTATAAAATGATAATTTAATTGTATCATTTAATAAAACCTTTAAGCACGAAAATATAGGTTTAAATTATTTATTTTTCTCATTAACACTAATACCACGTATGAACTTCGACGCCGATAATTTGAATGACGTGTCAAATGACGTCACATTTCTTTTCGACCAATGATGGCGCGTTTTGGAAGTTTGAATTTCGCTACCTTAATTTACACTTTTCACAAATTATTTTATGATTAGTAAATAAAAAAAAAATGTTTTTATCATAATAAGATTTACCTGGTGTGATCAATAAATACGGTGAATAATGTTATATTATAAAAAGTATCACGCTTACATAGAATCTGATTTAATCTCCTTCAAAATACTCTCCTTGGCTAGCAATGCACTTATTCCAACGTTGACTCCATGACTGGATGCATTTCTGGAAGGCATCTTTTGGAAGGGCTTTCAGCTGCTCGGTTGTGGCCCTTTCAATGTCAGCAATGGTATCAAAACGTTTTCCTTTAAGCACATTTTTTGGAAGAGCCAGAAGTCGCACGGTGCTAAATCCGGTTAGTATGGCGGATGTGGACAGACAGGAACATTTTTTTCTGCCAAAAACTCACGAAATCTGTTAAAATGCTTTGGACGGAGCCATACGAGATGTTAAGGCCTTCAGATAGCTCTCGAATAGTCAGTCGCCTGTTTGAACGAATCATTGTTTCCACTTTTTGCACATTTTCATCTGTTTTTGAAGTGACTGGACGTCCCGCACGCTCGTCTTCAACACACTCATTTCCGTTTTTAAATCGGTCATACCACTTGTACACAGTCTTTAGAGTTACTACATTATCGCCGTATACCGATTTTAACATTTCATGAGCTTCTTTAGCACTTTTTTGCAACTTAAAACAAAACTTAATGTTAATGCATTGTTCGAAATCCATGTTGCGCGACAGACACGATAAACACAACCTCACAGCGACAGCTGACTGACATGTTCAAACGTGATACAACTTGTCCCTGCCTGTGTCAGCGGATCACGCTACTTAAAAAATTACAACATATGACTGTAGCATCAGCTATTGCCGGTATAAAAATTCGTTCATATTGATCACACCTCGTATATAAATATACAATGAAAAATAAACCGATACGGGCAGGGACTCGAACCCGCGACTACTGGGAAAACGTCCCGTCGCTCTACCAACTGAGCTACCGTATCGCTGTCCGCCTCGGTGAATTAAGCATTCTATATGTGATCGTCTTTATCGGGACGGTGGTGACATCTATTAGACATCATCATCATTCTATATTTATATAAATTTAAATAAGCTTAACATGGCTATAAATGTTTAAAGATATTTTCAATCATAATAAGATGATAATAAGTATCCGAAAAAAAAGTATTTAAGACCATTTTAAATTTTAAGCATATTCCCTATTCCTTAATAATTAATCGAAAGGAACTTGGTTCCATCCGGGTGTCCCTTGACACCTCTTATTTTTTTTTATAATGAGTACAAAAATAAACATGTAAGCAAATTGAAAAAGTTTAAGTATTGACCAAATACTCAAAATTTATAATCAAATAAACGATCTCTACTGTCACTGAAACGTACTGAAACACAATATTTTACTAGTCTATTGTATTGAGGCTAAAAGCATGGTAAACATATTAATAGTCAAACTCTAACATTGACCAAGAAAAGTTACAATATTATGCTAGTAATATTTCTGAAAGTAAAAGATCAAGATTTTAATGAAGACAATAAAAAATATACAATATGATATTTGTATCGAGTACAAGTTCATCTTATAAATCTATCGGGTGGAATATGTTTGATAAAAGTAACAAGCATAACTGACTAACTTGGGAACTTAGATAATTGAAATAAACATTAAAAAGAAAATTTGACTAGCATTTAAGGTTAATGTAGATCACTGTTATTGAACTTTTGAAATGGCAGAAAGCGGAATAATCACTAAATTATCAGATTAAGTTTGATTAGGACGTTGTCTGTCAGACCCTTAATTTGTAATTCAAGTTAAAGTAAATATGTTCAAACAAAGCACCAGATTTTTAATATAAAAGGGTAAGAGAACTAATGCCGGTCGGAATCTTAGTATTATAATAAACCTATGTATTTTTTGACATAGTCTATATTACAATAAAAATAAAAATATCTACTACAAGTCAAGGCAGTTTAATTATATATATTGTACTTGGGTAAAGAATATATTTAATTGTTGTTAGTAGCTTAAAAATCTTAAGCTGACTTTTGATACTTTCTGTCTGTGTTGTATTTGTGATACTATGAAAGTAAAATGTTGTCATTAATATAATTGGCTTAGCATTTTTCTCATTAGCATGGACCTTAATCTGAATTTAACTACTTTCTTTTAGATGTGAATAAAGGCAGTGCTCCTGATGGTATACCAGCCATTCTGCTCAAGACATGCGCAGCTGAGTTGTCTCCTGTACTGACACGTCTGTATCGTCTCTCTTTCACGACTGGAATAGTGCCGAAATGCTGGAAGCTTGCTAATGTGCAACCCGTGCCCAAAAAAGGCAGCCGTGCCGACCCGGTCGATTATAGACCGATTTCAATCACCTCCATACTCTTCAAGATTATGGAGCGTGTATTGAACTCGCGCCTACTAGCTTACCTAGAAGGTAACGATCTCCTCAGTGACCGACAGTACGGGTTTCGCCGTAATAGGTCTACTGGGGACCTCCTAGTGTATGCTACTCACATTTTAGGCGAGGCCATCGAAAAAAACGGAGAAGCGGTCGCCGTCTCTCTGGACGTCTCGAGGGCATTTGACAGGGTCTGGCATGCGAGCCTTATAAGCAAGCTTTCAGCGTACGGTATATCTCCTGGTCTGATCGGCTGGGTAACGGACTTCCTGAGAATCTCTCCGAGTAGTTGTCGACGGGTGTTCCTCGGAACCCTTGACAATAAATGCCGGAGTGCCTCAGGGGTCCGTTCTTTCTGCAATTCTTTTTCTGCTGCACATTAATGATCTGTTGAAGCCCGGTATCTATGGGTATGCAGACGACAGCACAGTTGTAGAAAGATATCTGCCGAATACTCGGGCTAGTCGAGATCAAGTACAGTCTGAAAGAGAAGCCATGGTGCAACGTTTGAATGACAAACTTCAGGCAGTCTCCGCATGGAGCAATGCCAATCTTGTCAAGTTCAACGCCACCAAAACGCAGACGTGTCTGTTCACCGCCAAAAGGAGCCCTTTCACCTTGGCTCCTACTTTCCAAAATTTATCCTTGGAATACAGTTACCGGCTTCAGTTGTTAGGCTTAGAGATTTCCTCGAACCTCAACTTTGGTCGGTTCATTGAGTCCAGAGCAAGAGCAGCAGCAGCAAAGCTTGCCGTTCTTGCGAAGGTTCGGCAGTACTTTACACCGGGACAGCTTCTTGTTTTATACAAAGCACAGATCCGGTCGTGTGTGGTCCGTACTGTGGTCACATATTTGCTGGTGCCGCAAAGTCTCATCTTGCGGTTCTGTACTCAATTGAGAGGCGTGCAAAGAGGCTTATAGGCGATCCCGAATTGGTCGAAGCCGACCTCCAAAGCCTTGAACACAGGCGTAGAATTGCTAGTCTCTCAGTATTCTGTAGGTTACATTTTCGTGAGTGTGCGTCGGATTTACATAATTTATTTCCCCCGTCCCCCTTCCATCACGCACGGCAGGTTTTCATCCTTCTGTTGTGGACATTCCACCTGTCTGAGCGAAGCGCTTTGCTTCTTCGTTTTTAGTGCGTACAGCGAAGGACTGGAACAATTTGCCTGCGTCGGTATTTCCGGCCAAATATATTGTGGGTGTCTGCTAGAGTAATGCGCCTTACCACCTAAGACTACATTCCACTTACCATCAGGTGGAATGTAGTCAAGCATTGCCCTAGATTATGAATAAAAAATAAAAAAACACTAAAATGCATACATCACTGATGTACTCTTCATATTGCTATTGCCTTAGGTGCACTTATAAATTAACATGATTTTATATGAGATTGTGTGACACTAAGAAGTTGGTTCAAATCAGACATAACCCATCTTGAAGATTTCCTTAACTTTTTATTATAGCTTTAAATTATATGAAATCTACATATAATATAATATTAGCTATAATACGGGTATAGTATAGCAATTCCTAACATTCTCACATCTCACTTAATAAATAACAAAACCCGAAGTTAGTTCTCGAATGCTCAATTTAAAAGTTCAGACTAACACGATTATAAACTTAGAAACTATCGTAACATGCAATTAATCTGATTGGAGTTGTGCTTAAAGGTTTCTTTTATTTTGATTGAAGATTTATATAATTATATTTATGACACATATATGATGTGAAACATTGAAGAAATTATTTAAATTTATATAAATATAGAATGAAAAATTTAATTAAAAATTTAAAAAACCCCCGATACAAAAAGATCTCTAAAAAGAATAAAAATAATATTATTATGTACTTATTGAATTCGTTGCGTCGGGGGACCAAAGTAACAAACAAAGTACAAAGATTAAATTTAATACGAGAAATAAATATTATATTTAATAAACTAAGACTCCACGTGAAAGTTTCGACAATGTAATAAATTAAAAATGTATTAAGTAACATGATTCAAGACTCTTTCATATGGGTATCTACCTAGATAGGTAGGTTTCATATATACGAATATTAATAAATATAAACATTTAGAGTTAAAATGATTTACATTCACTTGTAACGCTATGATGAAGGGATTTATATTATCACTAGCTGTTGCCCGTGATTCTTTATGACCACGATCATAAGCCATATAAATATATTTTTACAGTCTACGTGGACGCAGTCACGGGCAACAGCTATCCCTAATATAGTACTTTACCTGAGTAAGTAAGTGTAAAAACCTTTTGGCCTTATAAAACTTATAACAAGGCCTTTTTTTCCTATATAGCGGGCGAAACAGCTGGAAACAGCTAATTATTGCATAAGAACCTCTCCCCCGCAAGAATAAAACGTCAATATCTTGACGACGACTATTTTTATTTCAATCAAACATAAATAAGAACCATCTCGACGAGCATAGCTTTCGATTAAAAAAACCGCATACAAATCCGTCTACGCGTTTGGCCGGAAATTTGCCACAGACAGATGATACACAGATACACAGATACACAGATCGACAGGTCAAACTTATAACACCCCTCTTTTTAATCGGTGGTTAAAAAGAGGGGTTAAAAAGAGGGATCCCTTCCCGTATCGGTTTATTTTCATTCTATATTTGTATAAATTTAAATAACCTTAACATGGCTATACATGTTTAAACATCAAGTCGTTCGGTAGAACGACGACGGCGATTGTTTGTCCGCCTGACCCGACCCCGACCGATGACTACCGAACGACTTATTTACTCCGACCAACTCGATTTTCGACATCGCGATAATTTAAAAATTGTTTAAAAAATAGTAAACTTGATAGTTTGTAGCAAGTAATCAGCTTATAAATTGTAAAAATATTTGTTTTATCTGAATAATTTTTTTCCGGAGAAAAACATTGAAAATTAATTAAGTTGTAACGTTTTTAATTTTCAGAGTGTGAAAAAAAGTTTCATCTAACCAGTATATATAGATATACAGACAATGTATAGATATACTGGCTGTACAATTATTATATGAAAATGTCGTATGTCGTTTATAAATATCTGTAGTTACACATGACTCTTAATGTATATCAATAAGGTTCATTTTACGTGCTATTTTAGTTGATCCTTTTTAACAAATATTTCTAAACTTCAATCATCACCGCTGACCGCAGTCGGCATGAGGCCGTTGTCGGGAGTGGTCGCCGTACCGCTTGTTAGCAACAATGTCTATTGGTAAAGATCGCTGTATGAACTAGGGTTACCAACCATACTTTATAATAAAGTATTATACTTTATTTTTGGTAATTATATTTTATACTTTTGCATACAAACAAAGTATGTGAAAATACTTTATTTCTAACCTTTACTTCGATGATTAGAACAAAACACTCATTATTTAATTAGAAACGAACTGTTTATTTATTTAAATTTAAATATTGATTGTCCACCAAGTTTTAAAACCTTTCAAAATAGTAAAAAATATATATATTTTCTTGCTAAAATAAAAGCACACAAAAATACTTTTTTAAGGCCCTAATACCATAGAGTCTTAAAAATACTAAATACTTTTTTTTCAGTAAAATACTTTTTTTTCCTTCAAACACTTTTTTCCTTTCCAAACCATTTAATACTTTCTTTCGCCAAAAAAAGTAGGCAACCCTAGTATGAACACAAAATACAAAATATGTAATTAAACCTAACTTGATACTTTACAATTTGAATCTTTTTTTTTGTCAATTTGTCAAAGTTTTTTGTTTGTATTTAATTTTGCTTCTAGTATGTACGGATTAGGATAGGATACGGAAGGGTACCCTGATGGATGGATGTTAGTGGATCTCATAGATGAATAGAGCTGGGTGCACCGAGTATGGGCTTGTTTTTTTGCTTTTGATGAGATCTTACCATCAGACTCCAGACTTGATGGAGTGATCTGAAGGTTTCAGATCACTCCATCAAGTCTGGAGGTAGTATCTCTTTATGATTAACACAACGGGCCTAAACTCGACTAGCCTTGCTTTTTTTTAGTTTAAAAGATCAAGTAACAGCCACCGAAGAATTCAGCTATTATTAGGTCACAGAATAATTAATACGTTTATCATATATGTAATAATAATTTGTAATTTTATCACATGTATAATATGTACATATTTAATCATCTATAATATAAAAATAATTTAAAAAACAATAATTAAACATTAAATATGTGAGAAAAAAATATATATCAAAAGTATCAAAATTGTTTCATTCACACAATATTCTCGCACTATACCTGCGTAAGTGTGCGTAGTCAATATTTGTCTATGTGTGATGCGATTTGCTACCTATCAGTTTTGTAAACGCGTCCTTAATCAAGTGATTGGTGACTTTGAACAAATTGCGGTAATGGGGAACATTCACGTATTTTTTTTTTGACGTAAATTAATCATTTACCTCTCAATATCGTAGAAAAAAATATAAATAGGCTTGAAAAGATTCTAGTTTTTTTTTAAAGTGAAAATTAAAACATTGAGTAAATTTGACCCGTTTAAACACCGCCATTTTGCGCGCGTTTTGCGTGACGTCAAATGATACATCCAGTGAATGTTTACTATGAACTTTTTAGTTATTTCATAGATATTTTAAGTTTTAATTGCTTTACAAGTCATGGAAGAAGATAAAAATCATCTTACGAGTATTGTATAGTACCGGAGTGCAAAAATAGTATTAGAAAAACACCCGACAAAGTGTTCTTTGTATTCCAAGAGATGCGAAAATACAAAAACAATGGTGTATGGTAATTAAAAGGGATATTATATGTCCTAAATCGTGTTTATATGGTTGTGAAGATCAATTTAACGTAAGTATACTTTATTTATAATAAGTTTAATCTAATAGTTTAAATTCATAGTAAGTTATCAACATTAGAAAATTTGAGTTTAAAATTAACCTAACCTATCTTACAAATTTCAGTATAACTTTCTATAAAAACCGTAATCTTTTTTTGTTTTAAGCAATTTTATAGTCTGTCGATTTATTTCAGGTTAAGGAAGATACAGCAAATTGTATTGAATATAATATGTGTAACGAAACAACAAGGAGAAAGATGTAATCTAAATTTGAAGAAAGGAGTTGTTCCTTATATATTTTTGTGGCAAAAACACCAGCTGATAGAATGAGAATGTGCATTGTCAAAAGGCAAAGGTTGACATCGGTTAATGAAGTCTTTTAAGAGTTAGTTATCAAAAGTAGTGTTTAAAAAATGATGACCTTCATAAAGAAGTGATATACTCTAAGTAAGTCCTAGTACTGCTCATACAAATGTCTGTGATATTAATCAGCCAAGACTCAGTACTTCTCCTATTGAATGTGATGATCATAAGGCAGAGCCTTGCTTTTCGCATATTAAAGATAAATTACCAAGTGACTAAGCTGTGAAAGTTAATATTAAACCGAAGTATGGAAGTAAAGGTGTCGATGTAAATATACCTGCTGAAAAACAAAATGTAGCATTGTCACCATTTCCTCATTTAACACACAACATTGTTACAAAACAGTTTTAAAAGTAAAACTATCTGTTTTAAAAAGAAAATTGTTTACTGAAAACACAGCTGATAATATTTCTATAGCATCTTATATCTTCTATATCTGCTGATTATCAACCAAGTTATTTATCTGAGTCAAGTGAAGTGAAAAATGATTCAGAGGCAGAAACATTTTAAAAATGTATTGTGTACCTAGTAGCATGCTAACTGCTATTCAAAAAGAGTTTGTATGTATTTGTTTTGTTCGCTCCCTAAATTTGCACTTTTCATAAATTATTTTATGGCCTTAAATGATTAGTAAATTAAAAAAAAATGATTTTATTATAATAAGATGATAAAAAGTAATCGAAAAAAAAATATTTGAGACTATTTAAATTTTTTTGCATGTTCCCTATTTTACTGGATTTTTTTAGTCAACCAAGTTACAGGTGCATAGTATGACTTCTATTATAATATTTGTACAGTTTTTAATATTATTTTGAAACTTAATTTTCTTTTTTCCTTTGCAAAATGAGATTTGTTATTCAGTGGTTTCATAGTTACATTATCAATCAATCGAAACAATAAAAAATTTGTTTAACTGAAAAGCTGTAATAGTCCTCGCGTTTTTCATGGCTTTTTTCAATAGTCTTAACAGTTGAGAAATTTTATACATTTATCATATCATGCAATAAAATTTTTACACTGTCTACCTACAAAAACCACGTGGATAAATGTGAAGAATCAATTTTCATATTTTTGTCCAAAATACAATCAATATTTCTCTTCATTTTATAGTATTTGAATCTGAGATGAGGTTATTTTTCTATATACTTTTTCTACTTTCAAAGTTATATTTTTGAATAAAATCAAGATGTATTAATTGCTAACTTTTATTTTTCAGGTTTTGGCTCTGCAGTTACTTGCTTTCGTTCCAAGTTTTTCGTTTTTTTTTGATATTTCTCTTCATTTAACAGTGTTCTAATCTGAGCAAAGGTTAATATTTCTACTTTCAATAATATATTTTGTAATAAAATTTAGATGTATTAATTACTAATTCTTATTTTTCAGGTTCCGGCTCTGCAGTTAACTGCTATAGTTCCAAGTTTTTTATTTTTTCTCTTCATTTTTGATTCTGAGTTAAGGTTATTTTTCAATATAAAATTTATACTTTGAATAAGAAATTTTAGAATAAAATTGAGATGTATTAATTGCTAATTCTTATTTTTTAGGTATTGGCTCTGCAGTTACCTGCTTTCGTTCCAAGTTTTTCGTTTTTTTTTGATATTTCTCTTCATTTAACAGTATTCTAATCTGAGCAAAGGTTAATATTTCTACTTTCAATAATATATTTTGTAATAAAATTTAGATGTATTAATTACTAATTCTTATTTTTCAG
This sequence comes from Napeogenes inachia, assembly GCA_959347355.1. Lineage (NCBI taxonomy): Eukaryota > Metazoa > Arthropoda > Insecta > Lepidoptera > Nymphalidae > Napeogenes > Napeogenes inachia. Next base: position 14,617,823 of record OY365791.1, on the reverse strand, counting down.
GTTCCGGCTCTGCAGTTAACTGCTATAAAACCCAAAAACAAAAATTGTAAAGGGTTCGGCGATCGTTTGCCGAAAAACGAAAATTGAAAATCAACGAATTACAAAAACATAAAAATTCAATAAATTAAACTTCAACAAATTTACTATATCTATAGAGAGTTGAAAAACATTGGCAATAAGAATATATTCTCATTGTTTCTTCGTCGTTTAGTATCTCTTCGACGAAGTAATATGACTTATGTTGAAACCAAAAAAAATGATGATATAAAACCCAAAAAACAAAAAATTGTAAAGGGTTCGGCGATTGTTTGCGGAAACACACTACACACTAAACTACGAAAACCAAAAACGAAAAATTAAAAAAATTATTGAATTATATTTTCCAATTTCAAAAACAAAAAAATGTTTTTCAAATAGAAAATCTAAAAAAAACTGATATAAGAACGCGGCGATTCTAAATTCATTGAATATTTATCCAATTTCAAAAACAAAAAATGTTTCTGAAATACAAAATTCTAAAAAAACAACTAATATAAGAACGCGGCGATTCTAAACTCATCAAATATTTATCTAATTTCAAAAACAAAAAAATGTTTCTTAAATATAAAATCTTAAAAAAGAACTGATATAAGAACACGGCGATTTCTTAAACTATACCAATTAGAAAAACACTGATATAAAAACATTTTAATTAACTATTTGTTGAAAACTTAATCTGAAAAACAACTGATATAAGAACGCGGCGATTCTTAATTCATTAAATACATTTCGAACACTTTACTTCTGCAACTGCCTGAATCAGCATGGTTGTAAACATAAAAAATAATAAAATTGCTGATGGGTATATGCATATGAAGTGGGTTACGTGATTAAGTATTGCATGGAATGAGTGAAAACCTGATCATAGGAAATGTGTTAATAAATTAAAATTTACAAATTAACAAATTAACTAATTTTTTACTGACACCTAGCTACTTAATAAGTTTTTTATAACTAATACAAACAAGTACGAGAACATTTTATAATCGCTTTTTTCTATTTATCAGAGAATATGTTTAATCAGGGTCAAGAAACAATCGCCGGCCCGATGAAATATTTTTACAACTCAAGAAACTCAGCAGCTAAAAGCTAAAGCAACACTGAGGTTCGAAAGAACGAACAGGTTTTTGTTGGCTGACAAAAGAGAATCGAAACAGAATTGTTCGTCTAGCCGCAAGCAGACAAAATATTTGTTGACAAATTCGTCCGGCTGAAAGCGGACGAATTTAGACAGTGGCTCTAATATCTTGCTTTTTTTACACAGGTTCAACATGATAATATGTACAATACGCATAAATTTTTGCTGACGATGCCTTCGAAGTAACGTTAAATGGCGTCAAAGTAAGTGGCGTTTAAGGTGGCTAGTTTTCTTCACTTAGTCATGAAAAATGTCCGTTTTTCTAATGATACAGTAGACTATCGTACTCAACTTCGGGACTTTTGACTCAGACGCTTTTTAGGTTACTAACTGTTGGGGCATTGACGCACATGACTATGTGTCACGAGTGCGTGTCACAGCACACTGACAGAAAAACTTTACCATTCTGGCTATACAACTATGCTGTTCTGGCACAGCCAGCATTAAGATTTTTTTGGTTATGTGTGAAGTTGGCATTGGAACGCTCAAAAGCCGCTCAGCTAAAACGGCACAGCCAGAACAACTTAACTATTCTGGTTAAGTTGTACTGCAGGTGCGAAACAAGTACCCTGCCGTGTTTACCAGTAGAACAAAACAAAACAGAGTTGAAAAGTTTTCGAGCTGATTCTTTTTACGAATGTTTTACTCATTTAACTGAGTTGAAGGAAGTCAGGCGTATGTGAACTTTGCGTAAATTTTCTTGTAAAGCATGTTTTAAATTTTATTTGATAATTTCCATATTTTTGTAAATTTTACATTTAACTGGCTACCAGGGTTGTAATTGGCTGTACAGAACGAATGCCCGTTTTTAAAAGCGTACGTAAATGCTGTCATTCGTACATGTCACGCGCGTTTTACAATGCTTTTTCAATGTTTATTTTATATGTTATAGGTCATTTATCATTATTTCTTTATTACATTTTGAAAAGCAATTAGTAAAATAATTTGACCTTTTTTTACATCCGCATTCCATTCAGAAGAAGGTTCAACTAGGCTGCAGTGATTCGATTTGAACGGTCCAGTATAAAATCGTATTCTTATTTGTAATTTTTTAGTTCTTACTGCGCCGAGGTAGTTCGCAATAAAGCTTATATATTTTGATTATTTCTTTAAGTTCTCGTCGTCAGCCGTGACGAGTTGTGAGGTTCGGAATTATGATCAGATATTATTGTCATTAGGTAATTCATGAACATTCGTGAATTCAAGAACAAGTTTAAGTTTGTTGATAAAAATATTTCATCGGGCCGGCGATTGTTTCTTGACCCTGATTAAACATATTCTCTGATAAATAGAAAAAAGCGATTATAAAATGTTCTCGTACTTGTTTGTATTAGTTATAAAAAACTTATTAAGTAGCTAGGTGTCAGTAAAAAATTAGTTAATTTGTTAATTTGTAAATTTTAATTTATTAACACATTTCCTATGATCAGGTTTTCACTCATTCCATGCAATACTTAATCACGTAACCCACTTCATATGCATATACCCATCAGCAATTTTATTATTTTTTATGTTTACAACCATGCTGATTCAGGCAGTTGCAGAAGTAAAGTGTTCGAAATGTATTTAATGAATTAAGAATCGCCGCGTTCTTATATCAGTTGTTTTTCAGATTAAGTTTTCAACAAATAGTTAATTAAAATGTTTTTATATCAGTGTTTTTCTAATTGGTATAGTTTAAGAAATCGCCGTGTTCTTATATCAGTTCTTTTTTAAGATTTTATATTTAAGAAACATTTTTTTGTTTTTGAAATTAGATAAATATTTGATGAGTTTAGAATCGCCGCGTTCTTATATTAGTTGTTTTTTTAGAATTTTGTATTTCAGAAACATTTTTTGTTTTTGAAATTGGATAAATATTCAATGAATTTAGAATCGCCGCGTTCTTATATCAGTTTTTTTTAGATTTTCTATTTGAAAAACATTTTTTTGTTTTTGAAATTGGAAAATATAATTCAATAATTTTTTTAATTTTTCGTTTTTGGTTTTCGTAGTTTAGTGTGTAGTGTGTTTCCGCAAACAATCGCCGAACCCTTTACAATTTTTTGTTTTTTGGGTTTATTTTTAACACTATTTTTACCAACAGGGGTCAATTGACCCCATTTCATATGGAAAATGTAGGCTTTTAAAAATTGTCGGTATAAATAGTGTTAAACATTGAAAAGATGCCAGTATCGAAATTAATGTTTGTAAATATCTATAAAAAATAACCGGGACGATGTTTTATATAACCCACTTTCGGTCGAATAATAAACAATTATATAAAATTTGAACATTTTAAATGTGTGAAAGCAATTTATCTCATTATATAAATATTTTTTAAGATTATGTATAATCTTATAACGAACTTGCTTAATTAAATTTCTTGCGCATCAATTTTTTATTAGATCTTCAAATAAAAATGTGCTTAAACTGTTCATACTAAAACATAAAATATTCTCAGTTATAATGAATGCCTCTTTGAATGTCTTAATAAAAACAAGACTATAAATGTATCTTTACGTCCTTACGCGATATTTTAGAAACACCACATTATGATATCATTAGTAGAACATTATAATATTTATAGAATAGGAACTTTGAATAGATTTGGAACTAAACGGGCAAATATATAAAGCAGCTGTCACAACAATAAAAATTATTGCCAATAAAAAAAATTGTTCATTATAACGTCCACAAAAATGTAACTGCTTACATAAACGTAATAATAATTTTAGAGTTTCACAACCGATCTGTAAGATTAAATATTACAAATAAATTATAAATGTTCTTTCTTCTGCCAAGATACTTAAATAATGACCTAAAATTATGGTCTAGTGATTTTCTAACAAATTTTATTTGTGCGATATTATATTTTAAATTTGTTTGTGTGATATTTGAGATAATTGTGTTTGAGAAATATGTGATAAGAAGACCATTCTTATTCTTTAATGAGGGACCTGCTCGTTATTATCGTTATAATCTTATGTGAATTTCTGTTTTTCTATATTTAATCTAACTATAGTCATTTATGATTACTATAATAGATTTTTATGTATTTTCTCAACTAGTTTCGAATTAATTCAGGGTACCTATTCATGAGTTCGCATTATAGCAAAACCAAGACAGGAATTGCAGGGTATTTACTATCTATATTGCATAAGAACTGGACCAAAAGCTCAAAATCTGGAGAAATAAAAGGTCAATATTTGGAGAAAACTGCTTCTATTTTTACCAAACATAGGTAAAAACCTTCACGATGGACCAGGCTGTCGTTAAAAAAAAAACAGCAATCCAATCCGTCTACTCTTGTAGCTGCTAGAAAGCCACACTCAGATACACAAGTCAGAATTATATCACCCCTCTTTTTGGGTTGGGGGTTAAGTACTGAGCAATCTTGTTAATCAAGATATTGACGTTTTATTGGTGAAAGGTTCTTATGCAATAATTAGTTGTTCCCAGCGGCTTCTATATAGAAAAAAAAGCCTTGTTATGTAAGCCAAAAGGTTTTTACACTTATTTACTCAGGTAAAGGTACTTTATTAGGGATAACTGTTGTCCGTAACTGCGTTCACGTAGACTGTAAAATTTTTATTTATATGGTTTATTATCGTAGTCATAAAGAGTCACGGGCAACAGCTCGTGATAATATAAATCCCTTTATCATAGTGTTATAAGTGATTGTAAATCATTTTAACTCTAAATGTTTATATTTATTAATATTCGTATATACCTATATGAAAAAGTCTTGAATCATGTTACTTAATACATTTATCATTTATAACATTGTAGAAATTTTTACGCAGATCCTTATTTTTTATCGTATTAAATATAACCTATGTTCATCACAGGGATAATGATAATATTTCTTTAATCGGTCCAGTAGTTTCGGATCCTATTCAATTCAAACAAACAAACAAATCTTTTCTCTTTATAATTAGGATAGATTAATAGAAATACTTAAACAACTGAAAATTTGTGTGTCTGTAGGTTCATTTAGTATAATTAAGAAACCAGTAACATAACTTTAAAAAGCAGAAAAGAAAATAATTCAAAATTTAAAAAACTCCCGATACAAAAAGAACCTCTAAAGAGAATAAAAATATTATTAGTATGTACTTACTGAAGTCATTGCGTCAGGGGACTGTTTAGTAAAGGAATAAATTAAAACTGAAGTAAGTTACCGCTTCTTTTATTTTATTTCTATATTAATATTATATATTTATAAAAGCATCGAGATCCCCATAGAGTATAAAATATATGACACACTTAAAGCTAATGTGAATATTCTCTATACCTTATTTTTGTACATAGGCACATTTTTTTGTGATCATATTTTAAAAGTTTTATGATTATCTAAGTAAATTAATTACCTAGTGTAATATTCATTCATTTTAAAATATTAATTGTATAGTCCTCATCAAAAAGCTCAGCAGTGGTAAAAATATGCTATTGTATCGAGTAGCAGTAAGATAATATCAGAAATGAAGTCATTCACTGAAACAATAGAGTTACTTACTTTAGCGAGTTGCACAACTGAAATGGCGGCTTAACTCATCTAACTGAAAACGTGCTATGAAAGAATTTCGTGCGCGATCACTTTTATAAGACTAAGTTTTTTGATAGTAAAAGACGATGAACTTACAGGTGCACAATATATACAATATATATATTTTGACTAAGAAGTAAAAAATTTGAAATGTCGTATGAGTACCGCAATAAAAGGAAACTTCAAAGCCATTTTTTGGTAAATAAATGATATAACAACGTCATTTTTATTGTTTCCTTTCAAAAATATCAAATTATAAACATAATAATAATATAAGCTAACATCAAACATATTAGAATATTTTATTCACTGGCTTCGTTTAATATTCAATCGAGTCTGATATAAAGAACTAAACTAAAGTTTATTAAAAAACTAAATTAAAAATTTAAAAACCCCCGATACAAACAGACCTCTAAAAAGAATAAAAATAATATTATTATGTACTTATTGACGTCGTTGCGTCGGAAAACCGTTGTACGTACGTTGACGATGGTGTCTATTTTGCGAAGTTAATCATTGAGGACTTAGACTACACGATTCGATATCGTAATTTCTTTATCAGCCTTGGTAACTTACTTGCATTTTAATTTCTTCCTTTTTTAAACGGTCCCCCGACGCAATGACTTCAATAATATAAATATTTTTTGACGTGACAACGTCTTAAATTAGGTTAAGCTGGGAGTCACTTATGAAAAAGTGTAACGCCCGGTAACGTTACGATGAGTCACCGAACGAGAGAGAGGCCCGCCGAATGTCTTGCGTCTCTCTCCCACTCAAACATGATCGGTCCGCCGAGCAATGTTTTGATTTTCAAATTGATTCTTTAAAATTACAAATATTAAGAAAAAGTGGCAGATATAAGAAAACTTGATTTAAAATGTGTTGAGCAAGAATTTTAACATCTAATTTAAGTAAATGTTTTAATTTTCAACTTCATTATTTACAATTACAAATTTTGATTAATTTCAAATTTATTTAGCAAAAATTTCAACCTTCGATCTGAATAAGTGTTTTGATTTTCAAATTAATTCTTTAAAATTAAAAATATTAAAATATATAAAATCAGAAGTGACGTCACATAACATTATCTGTACTTATTATTATTTAATATGTAGGCCAGTACATGTGACCATACTTGGTAGACACAATTGGAAATAGTATTTTTTTATAACTGAAAAAAATAAATATATAAAATACTGTTTTCTGCTTTTTAAAGTTATGTTACTGGTTTCTTAATTGTACTAAATTGACCTACAGACACACAAATTTTCAGTTGTTTAAGTATTTCTATTAATCTATCCTAATATTATAAAGACGAAAGATTTGATTGTTTGTTTGTTTGAATTGAATAGGCTCCGAAACTACTAGACCGATTTAATAAAATATTTTACCTTTAGAATCGTACATTATGAACATGGGTTATATTTAATACTAGAAAAAATAAGGATCCGCTTGAAAATTTCGATAATGTAATAAATTATATATGTATTAAGTAACATAATTCAAGACTTTTTCATGTAGGTATATACAAATATTAATAAATATAAACATTTAGAGTTAAAATGATTTATAATCACTAATAAAATATGATGAAGGGATTTATATTACCGCCCCGTTGGTCGAGTGGTTAGCGCAGACGCCTAACGTGTCACGGCACAATGGGGCTCGGGTTCGATTCCCGGCGGGAGACAGGCATTTATGTGATGAGCATAGATGTCTGTGTTTCTGGGTTTGGTCGTTTATTAAATATATTTTCAGTATTTATATGTGTATTTCTATGTATTTGTATCGTTGTCTAACACCCTTAACACAAGCAAATAATTTGCTTACTTAGGGGTTAGAACAATGTGTGTAATTTGTCCTGATATTATTATTATTATTATTATTATATTATCACTAGTTGTTGCTCGTCACTCATTATAATTACGATATATAAATATATTTTTTTATAGTCTACGGCTACATAAATATATTTTTTACTGTCTACGTGGACGCAGTCACGGGCAACAGCTATTAGTCGGGAGTTAAAATAGAAAACAGATGTGGGGTCCAATTAATAAAAAAACAATAAATATGTTATTTATTTTAACTTTTATATTTTTATCTCTTTAACTCTGATATATTCTGCAATACTAAATAATTTAATTTAAAAAAATACATCGAAGAATATTCGTCTTGAAAGAGAAAAATAATAATTCTTAAGATAGAAAGGAATTCCATAATTATAATTGCTTTCTTTTGTTTCTCTTTGTAAAAATTATATTATATTATGTTTGGAATTTTATTTTTACATCTTATGTCTACTCTTGTCCACCAATATTTTTGACCTCCAACTACATCATGGCAATGGTTTGAAAATAAATAATCGATTTATTTTGAGAATAGATAGACCACAAGCAGTTGCTTGTATATTAAATTAAATTAAATAAGATTTAATCTTAACTATAGCTAGGCGAATTGTTGAAACAATGACGCTAAGCACGTAAGTATTATAATATAAAACAAATTCATGTTGTTACAATATTTGTTTTTTATTTATTACATATAGCAACAATTATACAAAAACTTTGAATGTATAACCCCTTTTTGGCATCTCCGTCTACGTAGACTACTAAAGTGCGTTACGAGTTTCAAACTTTACTTCAGAACTGCTGACAATGAAAACAGGCCTCGTCAGCACAATCATTAATCGTATCGCTGTCGACCATGAAATTTTACTCGCTATGTTATTGCGGTACAATATCTTCTAGTTGAATCTAACTGGTGGTCTAATCATATCTTCGGGGTCGCCAACAAGCAGTTTTGCCTCTGGGCAAAACTGAACGTCAGGACGTTAATTATAAAGGACCCATCCCAAATTCAAGTCACTCCACAGTAAGGGCAAATGAAGAGGGTACACCCACATAGCGCATGTAGGTATTTGTACTTCTTTAACGTCACTATCGATCAAACAACTGGGACGATTTTTGATGACTCATGCGGTCCGTGACTTTTGTTGACATTTACCTGAATTACACCAGATTATTAACATGAAAATAAAACAAGCAATTCGAAATTTATTTAAATTATTTTCAGACATAAGTAAGACTCATAATTGCTTAATTATCTACAATATGTCGTGACGTTATTTTCATTTGCAAAAATAAGCAATACAATAAGTAGGTGATTCCAAAGTCCCATTATCGTATACCTATACCCAGTAAAGGATTGTTTGAAAACAAGACTGTATGGAATGATACATGCGATTCAAAGGTAGTTTTTAAAAATAGTATGACCTTTAATTTAAATTAAGATAAAAATAAAAATAAATTTAGACAAAGCAAGTATCTATATTACTCTGATTTTCTGAAAATACAATGGTATTTCTACAAAATCAACTGTATCTATAATCTGATAGCGATTTTAGGTAGCGGTTTTCCCGAGATCGCGGGTTCGAATTCCTGCTGGTATCGGTTTTTCATTTTTATTTATCTAAATAAGCTTAAATAATAAGAATAATTATTTATATTAGTAATTAAACATGACAATTATGATAATAAACAGTAATTAAGTTGTTATTGTTGAAATAATATCTATAGGCATATATTACATCGCTATACATATTTATATGAACAAATTAATCACTTTTCACCAGGGTTTTAATTAATTTCGACTTTATACGATAAGAAATAAAAAGGTATTATTAGATTAAATTAGTAATAAAAAGTCTAGCGAGATCTTTAGATCTACCAACAACCACCACCAACAAGATGTGAATGACCTACATTTGCTAAATAAAAACCTAAGCTTAATATAAATAAACCTTTGATTTTTTTTGCATGATATTATTAAAATCTAGCCAGTACAGAACATAAAATATGATCATTTATTTTTAGACATTCAAATCGTATCTCGCATGTAATACATATGTATAAAATAAAAAGTTTATATTTATTTTATAAAACACTAACAAATATGTATATGGACATGTTCAAGCATAAAAAAAATACTGTTTCTATTTCGTAGCAAAGCATTTTTGTTTTCGTAGCAAAAACAGCGAATCGTGTATTGAAAAAGTTTGTTAAATTGAAAATGATAAATAAGAATTGTTGTTATATTTTCCGTAGTTTTTTTTTTAAAGTCACCCTACTATTTCTTTAATATGTTATTTTTTTTAAGATATAAGGTAACTCATTGCAATATATGATTAGATTATGCGTTACATGGATATACCTACCATTTATCATATTATTTCTATAAAAGCTATAATGTTTATTAAACACTAGTTTATAGAAGCTAGAGCATACTATGTTATTCAATTATTTTTATTTTGAACCCTTGACGCAAAAAGATAGGTCTTACAAGTTTGATCTGTGTATCTGTGTGTCTGTCTGTGGTCTTGTATCAGCCAAACGCATAGACGGATTTGATTATGGTTTTTTTTTAATCGAAAGTCTGGTTTGTCTAGATAGTTCTTAGCTTTGTTTGGTCGAAATAAAAGCAGTTGCCTTCTTGAAGATATTGAGCTTTTATTGGTGTTGGTAAAAGGTTGATAAAAAGACCTAAAGAAGTGAAAATTAGTGTGTTAGTAGGATTATTTAGTATAATTAGAACATAATTTAATTAGAACATAATTTAATTTAATTTAAAATAAATTAAAAATAAAAGAAAACCCGATACAAAATGAACCTATTTCTAAATTTGTCGATTTCGTAAAGTTGTCTTTGAAGTGCACAGGTTATGATTAATTGTAAAACTATTATTTTCCATACAATGATTTGCAGATACATAGGAATGAGTACTTTTAGTTTTGAACTCTGTACCATATCGTCTGTGCCATCTTTTTATTTGAGACAGGAAGTTATTTATTATATATATAATTCTACCTTATAGAAGTCATTAAGGCTGAGAGAGTTGGTATATAACCTTTGATCAATTTCACAGGAACGGAGGAACGAGCGGTCACGGAGTCTAACTTCCGAACAAAGTTCACGATACAACACGATCACCGAGATCATTAATTTTAGGGTAACAAGTTAACCGAAGTAGCAAAAATATTTAAAGAGCGGTAAAGGTTTTTGGATGTAGGTAAAGTAACTGGCTAAACATTTGATTTAAATGCGAGGGTGCGAGAACGTGTTTATCTTCATAGTTACTAATGAGGGTTAAATATAAATTACTATCTTAAATTATCGCCAGAAGTTCGTATACCGGGATATACTAAATATGTGTTACAAATTAATTATCCGATTAATTAATATAGTTTCTCAGAGTTACTCAATGTGCCTTTAGTAGGCCATATTGCGGCATGTAATGTATAATAAATGGCGGTAACTTTGGAAATTCACACGTATTAATTGTATTCGATTTAGATTTGATTCTGAATGTTTTATGTAAAATGAAAGTACTAGGGCTAATAATCTTTAGTTATTACGAATATCATCCTTAGTAAGATTTGTATGCTGTTAATAAAATGTTCTCTATCTATATTTTAAATTAAAAACTTTAAGTATTTACGAATATCTTCCTGCCTGAGATTTATAAAGATAATAAAAATAAAGTAGTTTGTTATTTTTTTATATTTTAAATTAAAAACCTTTAGTTATTCCAAGTATCTTCCCGACTGCGATTTCATCGACCAGATGCCATTCATTGGAATTCTAAGTGCTTTAAAGAATCTTCTTCATCCATAAATTATCTCACAAATGGCGACGGCCATATTATGTATTTTGAATATATATATATAATTTACGTAATTTTTTAAGGTTTTTACTTTGTGAACATGAAATAAACATCGATATACTAAAAATAAGCATGCGGTACATAGCTGTTCCTACAGTTTAAATTTAACGTGTCCTTTGATGGACGTAACATAATTTAGAATTTTAATTTTAACTATGTAGTTACACATTTTAAAAATAAATACGTTTTATAAATAAAACTCATAAACATAAAGAATGGCGTTAACATTATAAGCGGGTCTAAATGATTTACTATTTTTATTAATTGTAACAAAAAGTTCACTGGCGAAAGAATATTCTCAATATTTATTCTCGCATACATTTTAATTTAATCTTAACACTGTAGTTATGTATTATAATAAATGAATACGTTTTTGAAATAAAACTCAGAAATATTAAAAAATACGTTAAGGCTATAAAGAGTACGAATGAATAATGATTTACTGTTTTATTAATTACTACATTCAACAGCGAAAAATATTTTCAATATCAATTATTCTCGAGAAATTCAATTATAAGCAAACATAACAATGTTTAATTTAATCTTCGAGAGTATTTGTGTATTTATCTATCATTATAAAACATATTTTAACAAGGGCCATGATGTATCTCTTATTTCTTATCGATTTATAATATACGAGCTGTTGCCCGCGGCTCCGCCCGCGTGTAGGTCGCTTTCTGTGTAATCTTTGGAACTTTTAAAGAGGAACAATTTCATAGAACATCATTTTTGCGTAACTTTCACCGTTTTCGCAGCGCACGCAGTTTTTTGTTTATTTTTTACACTTTGCGTTAGAATATTCAAGTTTTAGTAATCATCCCTAATTTTTTTGAAAATGAAACATAGCCTATGTCACTCGGGAATAGTGTAGCTTGCCAACGGTGAAAGAATTTTTGAAATCGGTCCAGTAGTTTCGGAGCCTATTCATTTCAAACAAACAAAAAAATAATCAAACCTTTCCTCTTTATAATATTAGTATAGATTTTATACATTTTATTCAATTATTGAATCAGTTGCGCCATGATTGCTATCTAATTAGTTTCTGCTTACCAACAAGTTTCAATATACTCATTTACCTGACCACCTTCTGGTATTCAAGTCTCTAACTGTGAAGAAAATAATGTGATGTTTTACAATAAAAAGAGAAATAAAATTTTAATATTTTAAGCATATTAAAACTAATACGTTTAGGTAATAAATATTAATATGACCATTGAACAAATATTCTAATAAAATATATATATGTTTTTGTAACTTGTAGAGGCCTAGGACAAAACAGTCCTCAATTTCTTAATATTTTTATTTATTTTAATGAAGTCAATAAAATTACAGTTGTACAACTTGTCAATAAATTTTATTGACAAAATTTGGAAGAGGTAACTCAACATACAAAAGCTCCTTGCCTCTTTTTTGTAAATTGTACATGGGCTTGAAAAATATGTTACATACCCGTCATATGTAAAATAATAGTTTTACCATACAGAATTACTAATTCAATAAATCGAAGTCACAGTCTATTTATATCTTTGTTTGATTCGTTTTTACGTGTTGATTTCCTAATTTGATACGATAAGATCCTTGAATGTATCAATATACAGTTTGGATTAAAACATTTGGAGCATAAATATTTATAACTTGCAACATGAAACATCTGTACTGGTCCTGTTAGTATGTTTGTATATTTGTTCCATCTTATTATAATATGCAACTCCTTTGTCGTTAAACATGTTTCCTTATAATAAATATATTTATCTTATTTCAAATAATATAAGGCTCACACTTTACCTCTTACTTCAAAACTGTTTCTAAATTCAAATCCTATTAATATAATATTATTATTTGTTGCCCTTAGAAAATACATAAATAAATACATTAAGCTTTGATTAAACTAATAGTAACACTCTAAGTGAAGTGAATACTTAAAGAATTACTTAGAACTTTTTTATAGATATTTTACAATTACAAGAGCATTATACTAAGCCAAGAAATTATTCATTTTTCTCGAAAATTGTTTCAGGACTGGAGTAATACTACTTTACGTCCAGGAACATCTAATTTAATTAGTGAAACAGGTGTCACATAATTTTTTTACCCACGTAGGCTAACAGTATAACAGATGTCTCAAATATTTCCATCATTAAAGAAAAAAGTATGAGGCTACATATAACATATAAAAAAGAACAAAGAAAACAAAGAATTTAAGAATTATATTTAGTACTAGCGGACCCAACAGAGGTTGTCTTGTACACGCGTCTTTAATTTAAAAAATTCAAACTTTAAAAAATATATATATTAAAAAGTTATTACAATATCTAACGTCATTACATGTACATTTATCATAATTCGACCAATCGATACCGTATGAATATGTAAATAAAGATTTTTTGTTTGAATAAATGAATTTGATGTTCCAATATATTTTTAAATTTCACTTTTTACGTAGCGAAGCACGTATCGGGCCGCTCGTACTAAAATATTTTTCTTATTTCTATCGCCCCCCGGTGACGCTGTAATAGCCAACAGGGCTAACAGCATAGACAGACAAAAAAAAAAAAATAATAATAAAAAAAAATAAAAAAAAAATATATATATATATTTCTATCGCAACGCCAACCGTCAGGGCAGACTATAATTAAAATATAATATTATTTAATATTTGACATTGCCATGGTAACGCAGTCTGTCGGAACCAATGTGAAACATTCCAAAATCGCCACCTACTTACACATTAAAAATTAATCAAAAAACCATTTTCCAGTGGACCAAATTGTGAATCTAAACAATTCTCAAGTCCCCTTGAACACACACAAAGAATTTCATAAAAATCGGTAAAGTCGTTTAGGAGGAGTTCAGTGACATACACACGCACACAAGAAATATATATGATATGATATGATATTCTTTATTGTACAAATACATAAAAAAAACATGAACAAAAAGATAAACACAAATAAAAATAAAAAGCAAAAGTACAATAGGCGGCCTTATTGCTAAGGAGCAATCTCTTCCAGGCAACCTTTGGGTACAGGACAAGTAGTGGAATGTGGAATAAGTTTTTAAACAAATAATGAATATACATACATAAATAACATAGTACTAAATAATAATATATATGCACTAAAATATACCATATAATATATATTATACATACATATGTTCATACATAATATATACGTAATTTAATAAGTACACGAAAATAATATTACTATAAAAAAAAAAGTTTATGGCAATGACGACTAGGAAATAAACATTGACAAAAGAAAAGGGGGTTTTAGGAAGAGTTAAGCGAATTAAGGTAAAATTCCTTCACTTTCATTTTAAATGTTGTCTGAGATTTTGCACATCTTACAAAAAGAGGCAAGGAGTTCCATAGACGAACAGCTTGAACCGTGAAGGAATTTGTGTAAAAGGAGGAAGAGTGGGAAGGAATTTCTAAAGTAAGGTTATCCTCGGAGCGAAGAGAACGTTCATGTGAGGAACCCAAAAAAATGAATCGTTCCTTGAGGTAAGAAGGGGTAGCGGGATTGAACAGAACGGAATAAAGAGTGTTAAGGATATGGGCACTCCTGCGAAGACGAATTGGGAGCCACTTGAGTTTAGCTCGAAAATGGGAAACATGATCATATTTGCGCAGACCAAATATAAATCTGATACAAAAGTTCTGTAAGCTCTCCAGTTTGTTTAAAAGTTCCTCGCTTAAATCTAGATAGCATATGTCGGCATAATCGATAATAGGTAAGAGAAGATATATAAAGATGTACTAATGATTTACAGATGGTAAACATTCTACAACCTTATCGTCCGACTTTAGTCCATTGAAATTTTTCATATTTTAGGCCTTAGTGTGCATATGTCAGAGGACGCAATTTTATTTTTTTAATGTCAGTAGAAGCTTAAGTTCAAGTTTGTGGGGTCGGCACCCTTGTCCCCCGGCCGCCATTTTGGAAAAGGGTGAGAAAAGGGTTTTCGCTGTATCTCGTAAACTAGTTACCCTACAGAAAATTTAAAATGTAGCAAATTAAATTTCCTACAATTTTATTTTCATTACTTTTTATCTGAGCCCCCCTACACATTAAAAAAATAAAATTGGGTCCTCTGACAAATGCATACCTAAATGTAACTTTTCAATGGACTATTTATAAAATTCTCATATACAAGTTTACTATACATTTAAAACAAACAACGTTAGTTTTGGAACTAGAATCTAGGAATATCCAAATTGTTCCAATAATTAACATTTAGAACTGCCTCGAACAGTTCTGAACTTTATATACAGGGTGGTGAGAAAAAGGTTTTTTTGGGATTATTTCTTTAATTATTAAAATTATGAAAAAATGGAAGGTGGAAAAGTTGTGGGCAATTATTTTAAGAGCTTTATGGTGTGCCTTAAATGTTTACAGCTTAGAGCATAAACAAAATATCTTCTAGGTCGACCTTTTTTTTAATAGCAGGAGGGGTTAAAAGTCTCACAAACTGTTCTTCTTAGCATTCTAAACATAATCATTTATTGTAACAATGTGCTTAAAATCAACCGTTTCTGAGTTATTTAAAAAAATCGTTTTTACCTGACCTAGTACAAACAATTTTTTTTTCATATTAATACTTTTCTTTCCAAACCAAAACGAAACGTCTTTAGATATTTGAATGATGTGCTTTGAAGTTTTTCTGCGTATAAAAGTGCTGTGTTAATCTTTAAATTAAATTTAAAACTAAAAATAATTTAAAATGCCCTTTTTCAAGTAACTTCGATTTTAGCAATCATAGAATACATTTACAAGAAAAAGTGTATATAATATACTTAATTACTTATAACCATATAAGTATTTATAAGATTATTACAAAATATACAAAGCTGGATTCTGATCATAGAAACTTATTATATAGAAGAACAGGACCAAGCAATTTAAAATAAAGAGTCGCTGCGGTGCAATTGTTGTGGTATAAAATAAATTGCCGCAGTCCATTATGGAATAGCATAGACCCACACTCTTCGCATTACCGCTATTAACTTAGAAAGCTTTAAATTTTCATTTGTTTTTAAAAACCTTTATTATACCAATATTAATAGACCGAGAACCCGTGACCGCCAGCCATTCCTCATTTAATAAAAGCTAAAAAATTGTCAAGGTTTGTCAAGTTTGTAATAAGTATCAGGCTCTTGAGATGTAATGTTTATTCTGCGAATGTCGTAAGACAACAAGAACAAATCAAATGACTTGACACTGTAAATATATCTTCTCTTACGTAAAATGGATCTTGTTACATGTCCTACCACAGACATGTGCGATGACAGATCTAAGAACATAATGAGACAGATAATTTTATCCTGTTACAAATTTTTGTATATGTAATGTTTACTAACAGAAAAAATATAATTTATCATTAAATTACTTTTATTTAGAAAATGATTAAATAGTTGTATATCACAATTTAAAGGGAAATAAGATATAAACTAATTATAAGATGAAATTTATAAACTAGGTCCGGAAATTTAGAACTCATTAAAACTTTTTTGAAATAAATTATAATTTTGAGATCTTAATTTAATAAATTTGAGAGTATCTTATAAAATAAATTGTCTACAAACATTTTAAACGTGCTATACATTATATATTTTAAATATAGAATCATTAGATCACCAAAACGGGTATTACTTGAACCAGAGTCCTTTGGGATGTCGTCTCCGTGCGGTTAGATGAATTATCAACAATGAATATTATATTAACGAGTTTTAAAGAAAATGAACTATAAAACTTCATAAAATAAATCAAATATTTTACGAATATATTCTTAAAAATACACAAAAGAAAGTACGTAAGCAAGTTGAAAAAGATTAATTATTTCGTACGAACCGTAGACAGAAAATAAAATCTGTCTACGTTTCTAACAAACGAATGAGTATAAAAGTTTTCGAATGTCAGCGAAAACGTAAACAAGCAATGTTTTACAATTCTATTGCAATGAGACTGAAAGCTTTCTTTAAAATAATGAACATAAAACTTAAATGTGAACACATAAGAACACTGTCTTAATTATATTTATAATTATATATAATATGTTAAAAATTATTAGGGTACATAATATGTATATAACATATATATAGTATATAGATAAGTATATACATTATGATTGTAAAATTTCACTCTTAAGGATATACAATTTTACTTTGATTACACTCTATCTTTCGTTACGTCTATTTCTCAGAAACTGCAAAGAGTTTAACTTGAAATTAGATATACGTGTACAATGATTGTACTTCCGAAAAGTATCTATCAGTTTTAGGTGTATGCTGGCTAGTGTACAAAGCGACTCGTCTATGTTTGTATTATATTCTACTAGAATGAGATAATAATACTACGTATAGGACTCTTGTCACAGCAGCAATGTCAAAGAAGCTTTCTTAATCCTACGCTGAAATAAATATAAAGGAAAAGAGCTAATGTCAGCTTTTGCTAAATATATTTTACAATGATTACTTTGCTTATATTTGTGAGTCTCAATATGATAGCCTAAAGGAAATGTTACTTTATATTTAAGATATGACAAAGAAGCTTAGTTTACAGAAAGTTTTCAATCGGAAGTTAAATAAATTTGACATAGACAAGAAAATAGCTCCGGAACTGGGCAAAAAAGCTTTTGTATCTTGTATTCAGAAATAATTTGCATTTTTAAATAAACCAATTTTCGTGAATCTTTTGATTCTTTTTCTTTTATTGCCTTTATCTCAAAGGTAACATAACCAGCAACATAGAGCATTCGCAAAATTCAAGAAGAAAGTTTGAAAAAATCTTGAACGGTAAAATCTATAGGGAACACTTACTGTTGAGCATATTTTTTTGTCTAAAAATAATTTTATAAGAAGGACTTTGTGGTCGGGAGTCAATGGCAATGGAGTCTAGGGAATAAGCATATATCACTACTAGTACTTAATAAGAAACTTCTTTCTAGTTTAATTGTCTATATTTTTAAGCTCATATGCATTTTTTTTTGCTAAATATAATTAAAAAAAATCCACATAGATATTATATATTTTTTTTATTTATAGGGTTACTTCATTCATTCCTATATTATTATTATATTGCTGAGGATAACTGCGGAATAACTTCGGAATTTAGATATTCTTATAAATTTATTATGGCATTTAGACATGGATCGCTATTATTAAGTATCACCGCAGGCGTAATAATAACGAAATTATTAGATTGTTTGATCTGGGACGTTTTCTGTCAGACCCATAATTTGGAGAGATCAGAGAATGTAAATAGGTTTTAACAAAGCACCAGACTTTTAATATTGATGAACAAGAGAGCTTGTTCAAACCTTCTGGTTAAAATTGTTTTTTATATATTTTTTTTATCTGTAGTATCTTATATCTTAAAATAAAGAATTATTCCTAATCTTACAACCTAAGATTTAGATAAGAACACTTTAATTAATATTTAATAGAGAGTTTTTTATTTTTGACAAATAGATGTATTTTTTCTGTTGTTGATATAATCTATAGGAATAATTTTAAACAAGGCAGCACTATCTATAAATCAATATTCAATTTAAATAAAGTGGTTGTGCGACGTGCCATCCAACGCACGTACAGAGGATGATAATATATCTACAGGGTGTCCTTTACTGACTTAAGTGCGGTTTTTCAAATATACTCAGTTACAAAAGATAAATGGAACATATTATAATGTTTAATAAAAATTTATCGTTCTAAAACTAAACATATAATTAAAATATAATTGAATATAGAAACTCTATATGAAAAAATATATATTTTAATCAAATGCTACCCCTATTAAATTTCAAAGAATAAAGTTCCTTTTCACGTTTTTGGCTTTCATCTATGTAATGAAGTAGGTACAAAGTTAAAATCAACAAAATGTGTCTATTTGCGTTATTAGATCGCAATTTCTTTGTAGAACCACAAAAATAACAAAATCTTATTTTAGAATATAAGATAAGTAAAAATACATTCAATATTTTTTTCTAGACATGTATGATATCACAAAAAAATAACATACTATTTACCAAAATTATAATCATTATGTATCTACGTTCATGCACATGTTTAAACAGTTATTCTTATTGTTAACTAGTCTCTTTTCTTATTACCCTAGCCTTTCTATGCCTACATTAAATCGGATTTCGTAAAGCGGATAGCAAAGTGCATAAATAACTTAGCTGATGTACTAATCATTTTTGTAGCCTAAGGTAAACTATTTTATAACCATTACCATTATATAACCTTGTTTAGTATAAGTAAAAGTCAGAAAAAAAAAACTTACCCCATTTTCCTATCATAACAACAATAAACCATCCTAATAATCATTTTTAACATTCTAATGATGTTCTCATATAATAGTCTAATAAACCTGAAGTGAAGTTTCGAATGCATGCAAACATGCAATTCTGATTCCAATTACGTATTTTGCCTTGGTATGATATTATTATTATTTATGATTGACTTGACTATTGAATCGTATTATTATTTTTCATTTATTTTATTTGCCGAATCAAAACACGAATAAAAAATAACTGTAACAGCTGAATCAGTTGCGAAATCGTTTTATTATATTGTAACAGTGTGTGCAACTTTTAAACAGCTTTCACACTAAAACCAATTGGGGGTACTAAAGTTAATTACTGTATATAGTTGTAATTTGTATATACAAAAAGGGATTTTATAATCAGACTTTAGATTAAAATTGATTTATTTCAGGTAAAATCCTTTTGGTTATGAATATTGACCAGAAATATTTCTATATGACGAGGACGTAACCCCACAGCTGTATGGACCATCATGGAATCTATCTAAGCTGCGTCCAGTTAGTAACTGTTTATTTATATTATGAAACGATTAGTTTTTGTTTAGGCACAAAAATAATCTGTGTAACTAATAAAATAAAATTAAATCAAAAAAACCTTTTGCGTTTCATAGCTTTTTTATTAATAATATTATGTGCCATAGCTACGATATTGAAACGATACGATAATTAAAACCAGTATTGCAACATACGATAATTAAAACCTTATGACTTACTAAAAATATATCCCATAGTTAACGTAGATGGAGCCACGGGAACATCTAGTATATCAATAAAATAACGAATCACATTATAGAGGACATAATTGGATGATATTTGAAAATGGTTCAATGAGCAAAAAATCAATTTATTTTCTAAGTAATTTATATTAAAGATATCAATTTTGTACTGGAATTACAAACCTTAAAAAATTTTGACCATGTTCCTTTGTTCCTTTGTTTGTTGTTGTTGTAAATATAGAATGAAAAATAAACCGATACGGGCAGGGATTCGAACCCGCGACTACTGGGAAACCGTCCCGTCGCTCTACCAACTGAGCTACCGTATTGCTGTCCGCCTCGGTGAATTAAGTATTCTATATGTGATCGTCTTTATCGGGACGGTGGTGACATCTATTAGGTTTCTTTCGAAAGTCCTAACCAATGCTTCTAACTTTGCAGTATAGATTAACATTGAAAAGATGCCACTACCGAAATTAATATTTGAAAATATCTATAAACATATATAGCCATGATAAGCTTATTAAAATTTATATAAATAAAGAATGAAAAATAAACCGATACGGGCAGGGGGATTCGAACCCGCGACTACTGGGAAACCGTCCCGTCGCTCTACCAACTGAACTACCGTATCGCTGTCCGCCTCGGTGAATTAAGCATTCTATATGTGATCGTCTTTATCGGGACGGTGCAGTGGTGACATCTATTAGGTTTCTTTCGAAAATCCTAACAAATGCTTCTAACTTTGCAGTATAGATTAACATTGAAAAGATGCCACTACCGAAATTAATGTTTGAAAATATCTATAAACATATATAGCCATGTTAAGCTTATTTAAATTTATATAAATATAGAATAAAAAATAAACCGATACGGGCAGGGATTCTATATTTATATAAATTTAAATAAGCTTAACATGGCTATATATGTTTATAGATATTTTCAAATATACACAACATTGTCATGAAAAAAATATATTTGCTTTTAACGAAAAAAATGGTAGCAAATAATAATAATAATAATATCAGGACAAATTACACACATTGATCTAACCCCTAAATAAGCAAATTATTTGCTTGTGTTAAGGGTGTTAGACAACGATACAAATACATAGAAATACACATATAAATACTGAGAATATATTTAATAAACGACCAAACCCAGAAACACAGACATCTATGCTCATCACATAAATGCCTGTCTCCAAAGGGAATCGAACCCGAGCCCCATTGCGTCGTGACACGTTAGGCGTCTGCGCTAACCACTCGACCAACGGGGCGGTTAAATATTATAAATTATATTTGTTTATATATTTAATTTAATTAATAATCGAATAACAAACACAGATTGAAATGTATTCTGAATGTATTTCAAGATAGATGGGAGAGTCCAATGCTGCGACAGTGGATGCGACTCCACGTGAAATAACTAGTCTAAATATTTTAATTGTATATAAAAATTTTGTTGTTTTTTAAATTTGTTATTTTACTAACACTAGATTAACTGTTACTGTTAACAACATATGGGCTAGTTCTGAAATAAAGATTATTATTATTATTATAAAACATTACCAATTATTTATTATGTGACTGCTATTAAATATTGACACTTGAATTAATTATTTATTCTTAATAAGTTATTATTAATTAAAATTTCAAACATTTGTAGATTTACATTTGAAATTAAAATGAATTGTTAGTAGGTAATATTTATTTATAATAATTTAAATGGTTTAAATACATTGGAATTTACATGTTTTAGTTCATAAGTTTCAACAGTAGCGCCACCTACGCAATTAATTATGGAATGTTATTTAGTATTTACTGTTAAATGTCTTAAGAATTAGAAGCATAGGATATTTTAACATAATGTTTAATCTTTTATTAATTATTGGAACTTATTACAAGGTATAAATAATAGCATCTGTAAATTGGTTATGAAATTGTAAATTACCCTCACCTTAATATTATAGTGTTAAAAATATTATAAAATGAGTTGTAAGGGCTGCTCTCGCCCATTCTATAACAAATGGTTGGATATTAAACATTGAAGTGCAAGTACTGTGTATTACTAAAACGAGTTCTAACAAGTCAGAAGGGTTCGTGTGCTGTAGTATTACGCGTCTCGTGTCGATATCCACCATTCGCAAGATATCCTGTCTAAGAATGCTGATGGAGCGCTGCCACTGCCGTTTAAAAACCACGAAAATAAGAGACGACGTTAAAGTTACTGTATGGGCCTTCTCCGAGTGCTGCTATAATAACCTCAAGCGAAAAGGAGTCGTAGATTTATAATAATATTGCAGGTGCGTCAGTTTTTCTTAATACCTACGTTTTGTCATCTGCTTAGCAGGCTGATGATCTAGCTGGTTATTCGGCAGCATGCACAATATAGAATATTAATAACTTTGTGGCTTGAAGCGAATAGCACTACTATTGAATTCTATTCATCATATAGGTATATCCTGTTAAAGTTCTATAATATGCGATATACAATAAGATTCTGAATATTTACCAAAACTATACAGTGTTACTGATACAATATCTCTCCATACATGTTTTCATCGCTTGGACCCTTTGGTGAAGATATACGTGGGAGATGGAAAATTCTAAACTACTATTTGACTGCTAATTTAGAAGGGAATTCGTTGCTGTGTAACGAAAATCGACAACATATAGCGGGATGGCAGTGCAAGCAAGCAGCACTGTACAACGATGGACCTGAATGCAACGACAAACGTCGGGATCAACAGGTGACAGATAAAATTTATTATAAGAATGTACCCCTAGATTTTTTTTTGCATAGTTAATTAACCATATAATTTATGATATTATTTTTACTACGGATACCAACTTTCAAAGCTTTTAAGACCCAGTTGTAGGTTAAAGAGACACGCATTTTTTACTTTGCTTATGATGATGATGATGACGATGATGCTTTTAATAAGTCATGTAACCGACGTGGTAGTTGAGATTTGCAATATAAAAGAAATGGTACTATTTATGATTAGGATTTAGGCTTTAATGTCTTTATGTAGACGTAGAAGTGAACACTCTCAATGAAAAGTAATATTCGGTTTACAAATTGTCAAAAAAAAAATGTATACAAAATTAAGAATTGTGGTTAGAGAAATTAAAACATTTTTTAAAAAGGTTCTTAAAAGAACGACAACAAAAAAATATTATTTATTTTTTCAAGGTAAAAGCACTGTTAACATCATAAAACCATTTTCAAATCGTAATGATTCTTTTGTTAAAGATAGTAAGTAGTAAGGTACTACTAATATACAAAATGTGAATGGATGAAATATAATTTTAGTTTATACAGAATAAAATAAGATATTGTGTAATTAAAATTCCACAATATACTAATGATAGACTTAAATGAATATGACTCGGTAAATGTTGAAATCTATAAATTTGGTAGAATTGGATCTAAAACGGCCTTGCGGACCGTATTGGAATAATAAGTCAATGCTTTGATGCTAAAGGGGGTGGATTTAGATATGTAATAATACATTTATTAAATAGGTAAAGATTTGAATTTACGATATTTTTTTATTTCTTCTACAACGAGATGTTTTTTTTGCTAAAACTATACTAAACTAACTAACTACAACTCTTAGAATATTTATATTTAATTTGGAATTTGTTTAGTCTAGCATAGACTTTTGGGTGGGTAAGAAAAAATATTTTGTTAATAAAACAAAAAAAAACGTTTAAAATCTGAACCGGTACTATCGAAATATAATAATAACATTAATCCAATATTATAAAAATTAAAAAAAATCCCAATACAAAAGGACCTCTAAAAAGAATAAAAATAATATTATTATGTAATTATTGAAGTCATTGCGTCGGGGGACCTTATAATAAAGGAAAAATTAAAATGCAAGTAAGTTACCAAGGCAGATATAGAAATTACGATATCGAATCGTTTAGTCTAAGTCCTTATTATAAGTTATTCATTATGTCCACATAACATCTAAACTCTTTTAGTACATTATTTTTACTAGTAAATGTATAAAATATTCCGCTAATTGTAGCTTATAAAATATCATTCTTATATTCATAAATAAATATTTATCTATCAAAGTATTTATAACCTTAATGTACTTTTAAGTTGAGTTTTATTTACAAATTTCTTATTGAAGTATGGAAAACTCATTCACTGATCTTCATAATCTTTTAGAAGCTACACCAAATTTGAATTTACAACTTTTAACGTTAAAGATTATTATTGTTACTTTCACTTTCCATTTCAGTATTTACCATATTTATAATTTATTTTCATACAATATTTTAACAATTTAAGAGCTTCCATTTGAAAATACAGATATCGTTAGCGTTTATGAAATTGTATTAATTTTTAATGTTATTAGGAGGTAACTGTCATGCGATTTTAGAGAAAAGTCAAATATGAATAAAAATATAATTAGAATAGATAACAAGTAATATCTTAAAATATTTGATTTTCTTATTCCTTTTGTTACTCACCAGAGTCCGATATAATTTTGTTGAACATGTAAAAATAAAAGGGAGCACCAATAAATAGAATTAAATAAAAAGATAATAAGAAATACTTTTACTTAATATAGTAAAGTAATTTCTATTTTGTTACTTAATTTGTCAGAAAATAGATACCTATAATATTCATCTCGGAAAGGAGAAGCAATAAATCTTAAAGACTAAAACAATTTCATCATTTTAATTGCTTTCTTTTGCTGCTCTTTGTGAGTTAGATAATATTATTTTACGGTGGAAATTTTATTTTCAAATTTTAATACCTACTGCCTCTTAAGCCTTTGACCCTTTATTGGGTTTGACAATTGTTTATATTTATAAAATAAATTATTTTAATATTTATTTGTTACTAGTATATATGATGAAAAACGGAATGATGTACCAAATCTTATCATAAAAGGTAACTTATTTATAATAATTTAAGAACTTTCAGTTAGTAATTGTTTTCATAAATCTATTAAAAGATATATTTTTTTTTAATGGTTTCTATTGTGGCCCTATTACAGGAGGGACCGCACAGTTTAGCCTTTTTATGGCTTTTCCAGTGCATTTATATTACTCGTTAATTTTTTACATTTTTTATACATTTCTCTGACAATCCAAATATCCAATCAGTAATAAATTTTTATATTTAGCCCCTTATTGCATAAATTATGAAAAAGATGACCAAAAATTTTTTTTTCTGAAAATATCTTTCATTGCTTATATATAAACAATCTAAATAAGAAAAAACTTGTGTGGTTTTATGAAACCACCGTAAAAGTGAAACTTTTTTTCACGTTATAGACATTTAACTAAAAATTTTCGGAATAGTATTCCATTAAGGGTATAAAAATTGCTTCATCAATCTTAATTTTATACTTAGAAAATGGGAATGATAATGGGAAATGATAAAAGTAGACTAGGTCTCCAACTAATATTTTTATTGAACTCTGTGTCTTAGAGTACGACATACATAATACTTAACAATTATTTAGATGATATACACATATTAAAACACTGAAAACAATATTTTATAATCGTTGAGTCATTTTGATCCGTTTTTCAATTATTTTCAATCATTCTATTATCAATTCCATTTTCATCATGAATTTCACAGTTTATAAATGTAACCAATATTTTATGGTAACTAAAATACGTGAACAGTGACTTACATTCGATTTTTTCAATGTATCTAGTAAAAACCGCATCGATACGAGCGCCTTTCACTTTATCCCTACTCCGCGGCCGACCGTCACGCGACATGCGACACACAGACGAAAAAGTTTGAGACGATGTAATAAAAGTTTCACTTTAAAAAAAATACTATGTAATGATTTCAGAAATTAGAAGACGAAGGAAAATAAGGCATCGTATGATTTTAGTAGGACTACGCTGATATATAGTATAGAAAGAGTTCGAAAGAAATCTTTTACGATACCACCCCACTGTACCATCCCGATAAAAACCGATCATATATTGAATGCGAATGAATGAATCGGGTAATTCACTGAGACGTGTAACGATAGTATTAGATAGTAACGACACGGTAGCTCCATTGGTAGAGCGACGGGAAGACTTCGCAGAGGTCGTGTATTCGAATTTCTTCCCGTATTGGTTTACTTTTGGTAATAACGGAATTACGAATAGTGTTGACAAATCTGTCGACTAGAATTCGTCCACTCGGGGAAATGGTTGACGTTATCTGAACGTCCACAAATTTATGTAGTGGTAGATATTGATGTCTGATTGGAATTTTTCCTGCCTTTGAATTGGGTACAGACCAGTCCAGCAGGCTGATAGGAGTGGACTTAATAAAATCCATACATCTTCATTTACGACAAAATTAAAATTTTAAGACACATTATATTATTCTATCTGTTGCAAGTAGCTAAGATTCCATACAAAATTCTATACAAAATACAATTATAGGATGGATGAAGTGGAAAGAGAATGCTTGTTGAACTCTACTCATGCAGACTGATGACACGAAGTAACACACTTTAATACAGAATACAGCCTATAGCATACTTCACAAATACATGTACATGTTGCTTCCTTTTATAACTGTAGTCTCCTCTCCGTAGGATATGCAGTGAGAGTGACCCTTGTGACCTGAGACAGTTGCTTTTGAATTACCTGAAGTATCTGAAGCAATAAGTAGTCACAGTTAGTGTGAACAGTAATCTCTTGACGTCCGACTAAGGTGATGAAGATTACCTTTTCATTGGCAGCGAGTCACATGTAACCGTCCCCAAATCCTATCGATAACATAACAAACACACTTTTTTACAAACCACTAACACAGTATTAAAATATGTATACCTTAAGCCCCGAACATTATAACTTAAAACTAAACAATGTTTTAACACTCCTATTTTTTTATGAAATGATAAAACTAAAAAAAAAATATAACAAAAAATAAATGCAAAGTATGATCATACCATAAACGTTATTTAGTCGATTTATATTTAGCCCTTACTAAAACCTGTGTATCTGTGTGTCTGTCTGTGGCACTGTAGCGTCCAAACGCGTGGACGGATTTGAATGCGGTTTCTTTTTAATCAAAAGCTATGTTCGTCGAGGTTCGCCGAGAAATAGAAACAGTTGTCTTCAAGATATTGACGTTTTATTGGTGAAAGATTCTTATCGAATAATTAGCTGTTACCAGCGGCTTTGCCCGCGCTATATTATAGGAAAAAAGCCTTGTTATGTAGGCCAAAAGATTTTTACACTTATTTAATCAGGTAAAGTACTTTATTAGGCATAGCTGTTGTCCGTGACTGCGTCCAAGTAGACTGTAAAAAATATATTTATATGGCTTATTATCGTAGTCATAAGGAATAAAGCGCAACAGCTAGTGATAATATGAATCCCTTCATCATAGTGTTATTAGTGATTGTAAATCATTTTAACTATTTTTTTATATTTATAAATATCGTATATACCTATGAAAAAGTCTTGAATCGTGTTACTTAATACAATTATAATTTATTACATTGTTGGAATTTTCACGCGGACACTTTTTTTTTTCTCGTATTAAATATAACCCATGTTCATCAAGGATAATGTAGGATTCTAAAGGTAAAATATTTTATTAAATCGGTCCAGTAGTTTCGAAGTCTATTCAATCAAACAAGCAAACAAACAAATCTTTCCTCTTTATAATTAGAATAGATTAATAGAAATACTTAAACAACTGAAAATTTTTGTGTCCCTAGATTAATTTAGTACAATAATGAAACCAGTAACATCATTTTAAAAAGCAGAAAGAAATTAAATTAAAAATTTAAAAAAACGCCCGATATAAAAATAGCTCTAAAAAATAATAAAAATAGCATTATTATGTACTTATTGAAGTCTTTGCCTTGGGGGACCGCTTAGTAAAAGAAGAAATTAAAATGCAAGTAAATTACCAAGAAAAATTAAGAAATTACGATATCGAATCGTACTGTATAAGTCCTAAATGATTAACTTAGTAAAATAGACACCATCGTCAACGTACGTACAACGGTCCCTCGACGCAACGACTTCAATAAGTACATAATAATATTATTATTATTCTTTTTAGAGGTATTTATGTATCGGGGGTTTTTCAAATTTTAAATTATATTTTTCAATTATCTAATACACATAAAAAAATGGTAATTAAGATAGTTAACCTTAATGTTTATATTTTATTTACAATTTTAAAAGATTGATGCGTAATTTGTAGAGTAAATATTTGATAAATTTGCAGGTAAACAGCACGAATTATGTTCACTTTGCGAATACAATACATGATTAATTGAGTCCGTGGGGGGCGGATTACTTCAGTGATGTGAAGTAATCACCGCGAACGAGGTGCAACAAACTTACGTTTGATCCGCCGCGCAGATTCATTGACCCTCCTTTTAAAATAAAAATTAAAAAAAAACTCAGTATACAGATCTGTCCTCGCACTAAGTCAAGAACATAAAATAAGTCGAGATTTCATTTTATTACAACAGATTTCGCTTTTTTAAAAATAATATTGTACGTGACTGGCTTAACAAAACGAATTTGATGTAACACTAAGCATGAAATTGTAACGGTGAATTGTACAAATGTGCTCCACAGCATTTCAGTCTGATAACAATAACTTTTATATTTATCCACTAACCGTTATAGTAGTTATTTGAAATAGTTTACAAGCTTCTAGGCTATTATAAGCTAGATTAACTTTAATTATATAAACAATGATAATGTCCATATGACTTAAAAATTTCCCTAGGTTTAGCACAAACAAGTAAATATACATTTATAAATAGAAATAACAAATGTTTTGACATATAAAATAATCTTCAAAGGACTGTAATAACAACGAACTTTTAAACGTTTTAAAAAAAAAATGAGACAGATATTTAGAAGAATTACCGTAACAACATTTATATTATTAACACGTAAACAAGATATAGATAAGTTATATTTGCTCCCTTAAAGCCTAAACTTAAACATGTTAAAGAGTTTGACGTCTCATCGGGTTATTTAGCTGAGAGAAAGGGAAGATCTTTATTTACTGCTCAACTCAAATTTTCCCTACACCGATCAAGCTATACCTACTTACAAAATGTGGACCAGTTAATAACTACATGCCAACCTAGGTTTACATAAATTGATTTTAAAAATAGATCAAATTGTAAATTTAGGGTAATATGCAATTACCTGTGTTTTTGCTTGAAAAATTCTATTGCACGCGCATATGGTAAAATCTTACCTTGACTGACATGAAAATTATTTTCGTCAATTGCAGACAAGGGAATGGTCGCCTTGAAATAAACGTTTTGTGATATATTCTCCGGTAATTTTTCTACCTGTGGTAAAAAAATCCGGAAATTTCAGATAGTAATCAGTAGTAGATAAAAAACTCAAAAAAATTGAAGTAGTTTTGAAGACATTCTCGTTCACTCAATTGCTATTATGAAACGCATTAATGATTTTACCATAAATTCGTGATCTGAATAGTCTAAATGGACGTGCCAGTATTTACGATCAGCTGTAGTTATGCAATCAGTATTCGATTAATTATAGCATAAAAATATAAGGCAGATATATATATATGATCTGTGTGATATGCAAGAAGCTCAGCTCAGCTCAGCGCCTCCTTGCGTGCTGTGCATTCCTACCTACAAAAATCTAACCGATAAACGGGAGATGAATTATAATATTTGAAAAACTCATGCACCCCTTGCACATCTCATCTCGCTCGTAATTCACATTTTAAATAAATAAAGGTTCATATTGAATGTTTAAAAGAATATTATAAATATCTTTGTATGCATATATTGTATATATCGTGTTCATTTATAAACAAAAATATAACCTTTTTATATCTGGTTTATGTTGTTAATAAAAGTACTGAGTCGTAAATTCTAAAAGTTAGATGTATATGAAATGTCGAAAATAAAGTGTTTTATATTTTCAGCAAAAAACTTTTTTAAGAGTTACCCAATTCTACAATTCAATTTATATTTTTAATAAACACATGCTAAACATATGAAAATCATGCAAAACGATGGTATGATGTTTTTTCGCAATTCAGTGAAATGTTTAGGTATTCTCTTATAGCGTACCTAAGTGTAAAGAAGATATAAGAAAATT
Organism: Napeogenes inachia; assembly: GCA_959347355.1. NCBI lineage: Eukaryota > Metazoa > Arthropoda > Insecta > Lepidoptera > Nymphalidae > Napeogenes > Napeogenes inachia. Next base: position 14,587,233 of record OY365791.1, on the reverse strand, counting down.
TAAATTCAATATTTATCTAAAATATTTTTTTGTGTTTTTTTAAATAGAAATTAGGTTAATGAAATTTATAACAATATATCAATCTATGTTGTTATTTTCTTTTATGTAGTTCATTAATCACATCCAGTTATATTTTTTCTGACTGGCTGTTTTTCCCAATTAACAGAAATTCCCAAAAAATTGTCGTGATGAACAAACCCACAAACAAATAAACAGAAGCTACTTGCCTCTAAAAGGTTTAAAAAATGTTAAATGACTTTGTCATATTTGAATTAAAAAAAAATACATATACTACACACATATTGTATATACGATGCGAGGTTTCGCTCAAAGATTATTTATAGTTATCACAGCCACTTTTTTTGAAAATATTTATAAACATTAATTGGCTATACATGTTTTAAGCTTATTTAAATTTATATAAATATTTACATAAATATAAATAAGCGTAACATGGCTATACATGTTTATAGATATTTTCAATCATTAATTTCGGTAGTGGCATCTTTTCAATCTTTATCTATAGTGCAAAGTTAGAAAAATTGGTTTTTATTTTCAAAAAAAGCCTGATAGATGTCACCACCTTCCTGATAAAGACGATTACATATAGAAAGCTTAATTCACCGAGACGGATACGGCAGATCAATCGCTAGAGCGACGGGACGGTTTTCCAGAGGTCGCGGTTTCAAATCCCTGCTCGTATTGGTTTATTTTTCATTCTATATTTAGATCATGTCACTATTTTTTATTATTTAGTGTAGGTGATTTTTTCATATCCGTGTACCTGTAACAAGTCTGTAAGCATACTTTAATAATGACATGTTTACCTATAATTTTGTTGGGCATGTTTGGATTCGTTGTGTCGTCAATTCAAGTCGGGATCTCAATTTGATTTGATAAGATCCTTGAACTTATCTATCTGCGGCTTGGATTAAAACATATTTGGGACCACAAATATTTCTTATTTGCAATATGAGAACATCTGGTACGGTATTGTTGGGATATCTGTTTATTCGTTTCATTATATTATATGTAAATCTTGTGCTGTTGAACATGTTTTATTATGATAGATGTATATATTTTATGTCATGTTATATGAATCTCAGACTTTCCCAATTTCTCAAAAGTCAGCACGAATATATAATTGATAGAATACTCAAGATACTTACATAATATACTTTTAGATAAAATTGAATATGAATTAAATTAGTTAGTTCAAATAAAAACATTTTAAAATACATATGTAATTTAAATGTTTGATAAATATGGAATGAAAAATATTTCCACGACATAGTGGATTTGAATTCCTTCCTGTATCTATTTAAATTTTGATTTGATAATCATTAAAATATAAATCAAGCTTAACATAGCTATATATGTGTATAGATAATTACAAACATTAGCTCTGGCATCTTTTCAAACTTTAACTATACTGGAAAGTTAGAAATACTGGTAAAAATTTTTCAAACCAAATTTAGACACATTACTTAGGATGTTACCACCGTCCCGAGATATACGATCTTATGTAGATTGCTTAATTCACCGAGACTGGTAGCGATACAGTAACTCAATTTGTAAAGCGACGGGATGATTTCCCAGAGGTCGTATGTTCGAATCCATGCCCATATCGGTTTATTATTCATTCTATATATTTTTTAAATTTAAATTCTATATTTAATTTAAAACATTTTCGCTCTTTGACCATAAACCAATAAATTGTTTAGAATCTCTTTTAAAAACTTAAAATCATTAGGAAATTTTTCAAATTGATGAAAATTGCATAACGCCCGGAGGGTAACACTTCTTTTAATTCTCATAAACTATAATTCGGGTCCAATCTTATCTTTTTTAGTAAAACAGCAGATCCTTATGACCCAATATATTCGCTTAAAAATTTAAAAAGAATAATAAAGTTTAAATGGAATTTTTTAAATGAAATTTAAATTCTCATATGGAGGAGAAATAGTTATTTTTTACTATATTAGTTACTTTTAGTTTAATCTGTTTCTGAATAGCTAAGAATAAAGTTTAAATTTCCATTTTTCATTTTCTAGCAGACTTAGAGAAAGTAAATAAGCAAAAAATAATGAGAAATTTCTTCAACTAAACCAATTAAAATGTTACTAAAAAAAACTTTCCATGGATAGTTTAGAAAAAATATTGTAGGGTTTTATGAAATATACACAACGTATAGGTAATTGTTTTAGGTTTTCTTTAGAAAAATAACTATCATAAGTACATTTTCAAAATCACTTAATGTACAAGATGCAGGTCGTGTAAGCTCTTTGCCTTTTGCTATTGTAATACGCTTTTATTAGCTTCGGGTGTAACTATCTTAAACTTTAAATGTGATTTTCAACTACTTATTCAGATTAAATTGATTTTTACATACCTTTCCAGAACCGATGACAACGCCACATTATAAAAGAGATTAAAATAAAAGCTTTTATATAAAAATACTAAAAAAAATAATAAACAATTTATTAAAATCTATATCTATATCTATCTTTTATACTTCTATACTAATATTATAAAGAGGAAAGGTTTGATTTTTTATTAACTTTTAAACTACCGCGTTTCATTGTAGGTATATTTTTATTTAAGAAATCGGGAATTATTGCGTAAGAGCATGCCGAGCGGCTCAGACGGGTGGTTGGCTCCTTACGGAACGGTCTTAGACAGCGATCAAATTTTTGAATGCGGTTTTTTCGATATCATCGAAAATTTGAATGAAACTTGAATGGAATCTTTAGAAATCTCATTATGTCGGTGTAGGATACATTGTAATAATTAAATAGTAAATAGGTAGTAAAAAGTCGAATAAAAGTATATTTGTTTACAGAGGGTACCCAAAGGAAAACAGAACTCTATTATTATAACTTTGCTATCCGTCTGTCTACCTGTCTTCTGGCTATATCTTATAAACCGTCATATCTAGACAGCTGAAATTTTAGACAACGACGCTAGACGTAACAAGACAGATGTTGAATTTCTGATTCCGCTATTAAAACAAATACTAAGAACAAAATAAAATAAAAATTGAATATAGGCTCTCCCATACAATAAAAGTTATTTTTTTGCTCGTATTTTATAACGCAACAGGTAAACTTTTTGAATATGAACGGAATGATTAGTAGTACATAGAGTTATTAAAAAATAATTAAATCATAATAAAATAAATATTTAGTGGGGTTCCCATACAACAAACGTGTTTTTTCGCTTTTTTTTCTTTGTAATTGTACGGAACTTTCGTGCTGGAGTTTTTTTCAATATTTATTTATGGTAAATACAAATGGTTTTTTATTTGTTGTAAAATACCAAAGAAAAGATACAATCTTCAATACAAAATACAATTCCTATGACTGAAGGTCACTATAGGTAACTACGTCACAGTAAGTGTGAACAGAAATCCCATGGGGTTGGACTATGGTGATGAAGGGAACCGTTAGTGTTTGGTGGATATCCTTCTCAACGTCAGTGAGTCCCACGTCCCACCAGGTACACTTTCGAACTGTACTCCAGTACTGTCGTCGAAACAGGGTGTAGTAAAAATTTAAAATATATATCAAATGTAATAATCATATCTAAGATCTGACTTACTGAAGATCTTTTGTGTATAGTAATGTTAAACACCAATTCCTTTTTTTTCTGTCTATTATTATTTAATTTATTTAGATAATAATATTTTTATAAAACTTATAGAGTTCTAATAAACTTAAGAATTTGTCTTTTCTCGAAAGATCAAAAAGAAATGAAAATGAGATGATAACTGATTAATATAAAATAAAATGATGAAAATTAAAAAAAAAAAGATCTGTTTTTGTCTAGAAATTATTTCATGTGAAAAAATACAGTGAAATAAATAATGCAAACAACGATAGCTAGTTTTTAATTTTAGTTATTATAAAAATTGTGTTTTATTTATTTATTTATATATTATCGAAGTTGAATCCGGTTGTCTTTCTCGTCGTCACTTTAAAAGTATGCCTGTATGTAAATCATATTTATTAGTGAAAGGTTGTTTTGCTTACTAGGTAGTTGAATATTTTGAAGTTTTCTTCTCTAAAATGAGGTCTTTTATATATAACTAGCTGTTGCCCGCGGCTCCGCCCGCCTGTAGGTCGCTTTTCGCGTAATCCGTGGAAACTACAATTATCCAGACCTATAATAGACTATATTATATTATATATTAGACGATATTATTTTAGAACTAATTTCATAACCATAGAAAACGTTATAGTGAGTCGACCTTAAAAGCTAGATATATCTTGTCGCGGACTTCTTTTTAAAACTTTTAAAGAGAAACAATTTCATAGAACATCATTTTTGCGTAACTGCCACCGTTTTCGCAGCGCACGCAGTTTTTTGTTTATTTTTTTACACCTTGCGTTAGAATATTCAAGTTTTAGTAACCATCTCTAATATTTTGAATGAAACATAGCCTATGTCACTCGGGAATAGTGTAGCTTGCCAACGGTGAAAGAATTTTTGAAATCGGTCCAGTAGTTTCGGAGCCTATTCATTTCAAACATACAAAAAAATAATCAAACATTTCCTCTTTATAATATTAGTATAGACTAGGGGTCGCTCGCGACTTCGTCCGCGTGGTTTTTAGTGTTGCCGCCGAGTTCCATACAAAATTGATATTTAAAACCCTTAAGGGTGGAATTTAAAAATCTTTTCTTAGTACACCACTACGTAGAAAAACGAATGTATCCTCCAATTTTACTATCTCTACGACCTGCGGTTTAGACTGTATGCTATAACTAAGTCAGTCAGAACCTATTGGATTACATTAAATTTGCAGCATTTTTCATTGCTGCTTAACTTGTATTAGTCACAGCGAGATGATGTATACCCTATAGCCTTCCCCAATAAACGGACTATTTAACACAAAAAGATTTTTTTAATTCGGGCCAGTAGTCCCAGAGATTCGTTCAAACAAACAAACTCTTCAGCTTTATAATATTAGTATAGATGTGTTATGTAATGAAATAGAAAGTATTGCAACTATAAAAAAATATCTTTGTATTTGAAATAAGAAACACTTTTGATGTGAAACTTCTATTGGTGCGGGTATAAACCCATATGTATAATATCTCTATGTATTTAACCAGATCGTTGTCGTCGCAACGCTTGCCGTGACGACGAGACGGGTCGTCACGCTATACTAAGGTATAAAAACGGATAATATAATTTCATTTTTACATGAGATATTATTTGCTTATAATCAAAATGTAAATTTTTCAAATCCTGAGTTAATGCCATTAATGACGTTCCTTCAAGAAAAATTACAAATGCAAATTAATTACAATTGAAGAGAACCTACTACCAGATATCCAATGGAACAACAATAGATGTTGTATTTGTGAGATATATTGAGAATGTTATATCCAATACTTGTGAAACGTATTTCGGCTATTATCGACCACTTGTCATAGTAATGCCGTCAGAGGAAACATCGAATATTATAGTAATAGTTGTGGCAACTTAAATTGATATCAAAATTATATTATTTATAATATAATTAATATTGAAATTTATAATTTTTGTATTAAGTGTAAATAAATATTTATTAAATAAAGTCACGATTTTGCGTAATAAATTCGTAATATTTATTTTTTTTATTATGGTATAATTAGTTCCTGTAGTAATACCGCCTTTTATGTTTATTACTTGTACGACCATGATGTTTCTCATTTGCCAGGCATCCCGTTACGGCTCTTTTTCTTTTTAATAGATAATTAACTGTGAAATAAAGCACTTAATAAAGAACAGGACGAATACAATTTGTAAAGGTTTTTTCTTACTAATGGAATAGGAATCTCAAGAGAGAACAAATAAATTTTATATGGGAAAATTTAAATTTTAGAAACTAATAATTTTAAAATGTCGTAGAACGTCTTTTTGAAGTGAAAATTCTTTATCGGGGTTGGAAAAAAATTTTGTGTAACATTTTTTCGTTACGCGTCACATTTTTTTCCGTTACGCGCCATCTTTTTGAAGTGAAACTTCTTTATCGATAGATGGGAATTTTTTTTATAGCATTGTCAAAAAATTATGACGTGTTTCTGTTACGCGCTATCTTTATTTCTAAGTCACATTTTTCCGTTACGCGCCATATTTGAAGTGAAACTTTTTTATCGACGGATGGGAGAAATTTTATAGCAATGTCAAAAAATTGTAACGTTTTTCTGTTACGCGCCATCTTTATTTTTGCTAAAACTTTATCTAATTTAGCTTAATTAGCCATTCCTCTAAAGTTATAATTAGTAAATCATTTTTCAAAAAATTATGTCATAAAGAAGTGTCACAGCTTACATGTGTACACTAATACACACACACATATTTTTTTTAAATACACAATTTATAAAGGTTTTTCTTACTAATGTAATAGGAATCTCAAGATGTTTTCTCAAAAAAAAAAAAGTTGGAAATTCAAATCGATCTGATAAAAAAAATCCTTTGCTATAAAATTTCTGAAAAAGATCTTCTACTTCGCATAAAAAATACGAAGCGTTACATTACCGACACTTCGTTTTAAATATTATGTTTTAATTTCTGTAGAATGGTTTTCATTTGTATTGTATGTGTAGGGTACAAAATACTTGAAAAATCATCTTGTGTTTGCATATATCATTTTACCCTCCTAAAATATAAAAAAGCTAAGAGTAATATTTTAAGATATTTGTCGCTACAATTAACATACCTCATTTGTACTTTATACAGGCTCGTGCATTCATAAGGAGGAAATAATATTATATTCAATATAAAATTCTGGTACAAAACTGTACAAATAATTTGTTTTTTTTTTCGTGTATGCCTTATTTTTTGGTAATAACTTTTACTACAAATATATAAGTATTAATTACAATTATTATTATGTTTAATTCATGCTGCTGGTAGGTATAGCAATGAAATATTATGTGTTTTAAGCTATTACACTAGTTACAAGTTACAATAAGTCCTACTTAATAACTTTTTATAAACCAATAGTTAGTTTTGTAATTTAATCAACATATTACATACAAATTGGTACAATTGGTTTAATCCGGTGAAAATCTTTGAAAGGGAAGACTATGTCCGAACTGTAATAAAAATATACAATACACCTCCGAAAGTAAGATACATATACAATTTCTTTATGTACAAACGTTGGGTTGAATCAAACAATTTGTTAAATACACATTCATAAAATTTATATCATTGATGAATAATTAGTTTTGTTTACCAACAAGTTCCAATAACCATAATCCTTATTTATCCCATTATCTTCATGGACGGGTTTGATTATTCACCAAAGATATCTGGAAACTTAAAACGTTAAGATGTTTGATTCTACTTATATTTTATTATTATATTTTTTAAATAACACTATATTTTAGTGAATGTTGATCTACGGATTCAAATGTATTACCATTGAATATGAAGACAATATTTTTGTAAAATTAAAATACGTATTTTTTTCATTGTGTACTCATCAAACACGTCACCAAACAAAAACATGTATTATATTTCGATTAGAAATGCAAATTTAAAAAAAGATACCTATTGGGTTATTATGTTTGTACCAAAAAATTGATGTTATAATGTTAGCAAAATAAATACCGTCCTCTAGTAGTTATTCAGCTACTGAAACTACTCTTGTAAGAAATATTGGTATTACATATTTAGAGACGATACTTCTCTAATGCACTGCAACTACATTTGAACATTTTACACTTATCACTCAGGGTTTGAATGATTTTTTTTTAATATGATCTAAACTCTAGAGCAATGCTTGACTACATTTCACCTGATGGTAAGTGGAATGTAGTCTTAGGTTGTAAGGCGCATTACCCTAGCAACCTATTCACTCTTCTCTTGAATCCCCCCCACATTGTATTTGGCCAGAAATACCGACGCAGGCGATGTTCTAATCCTTCGCTGTACGAAGTAAAATTTATGATTCTATTAGGTTTTAGTTAATTTATTGACAACCATCAGACTCTGTTTCTAAAAGCAGTATTTGAAAGTATATTTTTATAACAATAAAACGAAGCCAATATACCATTCATCCACTTTAAGGTGGGTTACCTTTCTGTGTTGTCTCATAGTAAAATAAATTTAAAAAGACATCAATATCAAGATCAAGAAAATATCAAGATAATGTTTTATAGATACATTAAAAATAAATATTCATTGTAAGTCATTTCAGTTTTAATGTTAGGTACGTTAACTGCTTTAATAGTCAATTTAATATACAACTATTAAATTATTTATTAAAGAATTTTAAGTGCATAACATTAAAATGCAATAAAGTTGAATTTATGAGTTCAAATATTTACGTACCTTAAAGTATACTTTACGGTTGTGGTTAATAGCGGTCAAAAGAAAATGTTTGATTACATTCTTTATTATTATATGATTATTGTAATCGGTGTTAATGAAATTTGGAGCCAGGCTTAGAATAGACCTGCCTCCAATACTCCCTGAGGGTGCCGTAAAGAACTCAGGGCCAAAAATAAGAGTGGATATTATCCCACCAATACGCATTCCCAAGGGGGTCTAACGAGAGGCTAGTACAAACTTTTACTAAATCTTTTCCAATCTACAGTAGAATTGTGCTGATCTCATATAGTTTGAATAAAGCAGGTGGATGAAAATGTTGTGTTTTTATAGCATTTAATGCATCCTTTCAGTAAAGATTATAAGTCTTATTTCAAAGGTATTAGGAATAAATTGGAGTTTACCAGGAAAGGTCAATAACACGGTATTTTTTACATTAATATCATTATAAATAAAAAAATCTAAAAGAATAGAATAGCGACACTCTTTCTCAAGTTAGGCTACTTTTAGGGTTACAAACAATTACAAACTAACCATACCCAAAGGGTAAAAAACGGAACCCTATGATTAAGATTTCGCTGTCCATCTGTCTGTCTAGTGGTTGTATCAAAGAACTGTGATAGTTCGACAATTTTCATTTTTACATTTTCATAGATGACGTATCTATGTTGCCACTTATACTTATATATCTTATATCTTTTTTTTTAAATAATAAGCCAAAACCAAACCAGAAAACAAGGTCTATCTAATAATATTCTTGTACTGTAGTAGTGAAAATCAGTTTTCGTTGTAAACCATACCATATTACAAGGATTATTAGTATTTCAATCCTATAACCGTAGCAATTTTTGTCAAAATTCATTCCATGGTTTATACTTAATGGAAACAAACACATAGACAAATTCTGCGATTCTGCCATGGTTCGAACTTAGAAGTAAAAACTCCGAGTGGGTTCGGAACTAGTCGGACAAATTCCAATTTAATTAACTTGAATACAGCAGGGTGCATATATGTGTATAATATAGTTAGTATGGATGTTAAAAATCTAGAGTTTACCCACACATGTAACTTTATATCGCTGAAGACAAATATTTTACTAATCAATCAATTAAAGCTTAATAGATGCACCAGAATAATTTTAGGTCGTTAGTGGTGGAAAAAAATGTTTGGCATTTATAACTCCATGGATATTTGAAACCTATTTCATTTAAACTACAGTTAAATTTTCAAGCAATTTGATCTTCCTTTATCAATTGGTTATCTTTAAGTGCTACACTAGAAACATAAAAAGGCAATAGCCAAATAATTAACTGGATAATAATAAAAAAGATCTCTGCCCTTAGATTTTGCTAGATCCACCATTATAATTTACAACACTACTAAAATCTTTAAGAGTACAGGCAGTAGTAAAAACTGAAATAAAACAGGCCTTCCAAAAGAGGAATTTAAACTAAAATAAAAAGTAAACTATAGCATTTACTTTTGTTGATCCTTACCTATACCTCAGTACATAGGCATCTTCTAAGACGGATTCTATTATTTTCGTCTAGATATCGCTAAATTCAGTATTTATTTTTATCATGCTCACTTCGACTTCGAAAGCACATAAATGCTGTCAGCTGCACTTTCTTTTATTAAGAGCATCTATCTCGTCTGTCAAGTTGTTTATTTTGCAGTATATTTCTTAAAATATATTTTATTGCGCTCAACACTTATTGTACAATAGAGTTTACATTTCGTAGATAATTGGATTACATACCTCTATTTATTTTATCTTATCCTATGATATTTAACTGAAATCATAGGATGGATAAACTTATCCGGATTAAAAAACAATTCAGTTAAGATAATAACCGTGTATCATTGTAATTACTATAATAATATTCACTATAAATAAAAATCAATTCGTAAGTATCCGTCCGTAAGTACAATCAAAAATGGCCACTATCCACTAATGGCCACTAATTGAAAGTCGAAGGAAATGTATATTCTTCACTTCTTTCACCACTCATGATATGATATTTAAGTATAAAGAAGGCATATTTATTGCAAAAGAACGTAACGAACGAACGAAATAGAACTAAAATCAGAAAAAAAAATTAACGATTAAACGATTAGCGGATTATCGATACCAATAGTACTTAATAAAAATAACACATTATTTAACTAATGATTATATTAGTAAACTAATAATTTCCTGATTTCCTGATGCTTATGAATTGCTGCTAATTTTGTGAAGAGATGAATGAGAATGGATCTGGTACCTCAAGACCACTGTGTCAGCGTAACCGGTCGTATTCATTATACACTACTCGATTGTATTGTGCTTGACATGTAAACCAGCCCCTCTTTTTTTCTTCATTATAAGTAATTATAATGCAGAACTAAAATGTAATACATTTTTATAGAACAATTAAAGTAAATAATCGGTAAAAATAATACCTATAATCGGTAAAAATAATACCTATAATATAGATGTGTATTTTAGTTAATTTTTAGGGTTGCGTATCCCAAGGGAACATATTACTAAGACTCCGCTGTCTGTCTGTCAGTCACCAGGCTGTTTTAATAACAGCAACAGGTTGACGCTTGGAATATTTAAAGAATATTTAGTTATTTTAGTTATGTATTCATTTGAAATATATTATAGCAATTGTATTAGAATACAATAAATATTTAAGAGAGGCAGATTAGCGGATTTTATATATTTTTGTTGGTCTCTATAACTTTACCAAGATGTGATCGGGATCATATGAAAATATTACGAGGTAAAGTTAATAGTAAAATTAATTTTGAAGAAATTAATAGTAAAATTAATTTAAAAGGTAGTTGTGTAGAGTTGTTTTATAAATTATTTGCATTATTCAAGGTTCTCATGGTATTTCTTAATTTTATCTTTAAGTAATTCGAGCACTTAAATCTTTTAGATATTAAACATTACAGTTACATTTTAGGACTATGTAGTCCCAAAATTTTATGATGCTACGAATGTTTCATAATAATTCCTAGATTTATGTGTCAATACGGATTAACATAATTAATATTCTACGCCTAAATTATTAAATGTTAATTATAGAATATAAATCTGAGCATCATAGAATTTCTCACTAAAACCGCTGCACTTTGAACTAAAGAGTCTAACAACAGCTTTATTGAATTAGTTTTAAACAATTTTCCAACTATTCGGTGGTTTGAAATGTTTATAAGAAAAAGGATTACATTGAAATCTAATATTGCCATATTAGAAAGAAATATGTTGAGGCGTTGTACGTTTTTAGAACAGGGATGTATACGATAGTCGAAATAAGGTCAGTTTCAAATAAAAAATAGCACCAAAGGTAATAATAAAAATATATAATACATATAAAAAAAACACTATTTACTATTAAAATAAAGTAATATATCGATATGCTCATAAAACAAGACACTTTTCAATTTCAAGAATAGGCCTTATTCAAAAGCTTGCGCGTAAAATACATATTTTACATAGAACTTTCTTGTAAAACAAAAACATATTTTAAACATTTATTTCGCTTGCAATGCTCATATATAAATAAATGGCAGTCAAAATATAAATTTGGGAAACATCTACATCTAATTGAGCTGAAGTTTGACAGCACTGGAATGTTATGAGTCTTTCGAGCTGAGCTGATAATGGAAAAGGGATTTGAGGACGGAAACCATTTCACGAAATTTGGTAATTCAGTAGAACTTTGTGTAGTTTGCTTTGTTGCCATGACCTTGTATAACTCGCGTAGATGTTTATTAGGTCATAAAAGAGGTCCTATGTTTTCTTGGGCTTTTACGTAATATATATAATGCAAAAAAATATCAAAAAAAAAGACTATAAAATAATTGATTATCCATTTATTTAAACTTGAATAAGCATTAATGTTAATAATTTACGTACTTTGTAATGCGATTTCTATTATTATTTAGTTAAATTTGAATGTCGTCTTGTGCAATTTTGGTACACACAATTAGAAAGTGTTTAATTTAGTTTCCATATAGATTCTATGTATTACAGATTGTAATAATATTTTATAGAATCATAGAAATAGTTTATATAAAATAATATGATTTAATTAAAATGTTCTTATGTAGTTCTTTTTATTTTAAGAGAATCAGTTATTTAAAATATTAATAAAAAAACTTTCGTTAAAAATCTTAGTTATCTCATCTTGATTATATGTCCAGTGTACTCTAAAACAAAAATTATATTTTATCGTAATATTATAATGTGTGTTATTTTCATTTCAACATATAAAAATACATATTTTGCAGAACTGCAGTGAAAAGTTTCAGTGATAATGGATCTCCCTGTCAGACTGCAGTTATATTGGAAAAGTGATTTCCGACACTCTGTTTTCGAGTAAAATATATATAAGCTGCTTGACATATGTTTCGTAGAGTAGTTGCAAGATCTGAGTAACCATCAGCTATTATATTTTTAACTCCCGACTCAAAAAGAGAGGTGTTCAGTTCAGCCTTAGTGTTACTTTTATCAAACACACTATTTGGACCTATAAAATATAGAGCACTTAATTTTATTTTGGATTAGTATATATATTTCGTAATTTCATACAGCAAAAATGTTATATTTGGAAATAAGAATTGACTCAAAAAAATATGCATGTATTTTAAATAAGATAGAAAGTGTTGGCTACAGATAATTAATATATGTGTGTATTTGATATTTAACATTTTTTTTTTCAAAGTGTATAACAATTACTACGCTAGCTATAATATAGTTCTTGATGTTAATTATTAATTATCTCTCTCTTAAAAAAAGATGAACATTACCTAGCCACTACGCAAAAGGGCAGGCAACGTCTATTTTGATCATAATAGGATTAGCATAAATAACCAAAACTAGAGTTTCGGATGCCAATATTGTACAAATTACCATATTATGTTATACTATAGTATATTACGGTTTCGAACTTCCAAAATACGGAAGGCGTCTAATAACCTTGTTTGTACAGCTTTGTTTATTACGATGAGATCCACGCTAAAAGCTAGTTTAGTCGTACTTATTGTATAGATTTACTTCGTTGTGTATAACATGTAAGAAATAATTTATGTTATATCATGTGGCAGAGTAACAACGATTAAATGATTATTATTTTTTGACTTATTGGCTTTTTTTGGGTAGGGTTTTGCTTTGAAAAATTATATTATATTTTCAATTGTTTATCGCATATTATATTTAGTTAATACTTTAATCTGTGGTTTATGTCAGAAAATTTGTTACATTTATTATCATTATTTTTCAATGCAGAAATAAGTTTTAAGTTTTGTTTTATCTTAATAATTCGTCCGTAATTTTAAAAGCATAAGTCTACAATTATATCCAGATGTAAATATAACTATCTAAAATTATTGATATAAGAGTTTTTATAAAAAAAATGTTCAATGATTATCAGGATGTTTGGAAAATTCACTAAAAAAGAAATTACAGAAATTCAGAGCTAATACAAGTGACATAGTAAAGTAAAATATTTTTTTAAGGAGAATTTATTTTGAAATGAATTTGGCATCTTATTACACTACACAAAATTATTCTTCTTTTGTATTTGTATTCTTATTTTTCTTAATAATTAACTATAAGAGTGACATCTGTCTTTGCTTATTACCTTTAATGACTACTCTTATAAAAACAGAACTTGGATAAGCTATTAAACAATCGCTACTTTGTACCTACCTACTTTAAAAGTTAAATAGAATCTTAAAAAAACTCTAACCTGCGCTTGTTCTGAGCCCATTCTTGCATAAATATAAAAAGATAAAGGAATAAAAAGGTCGGTATACAGACCTGACTTAGAAATTGCAACTCGTGAGCCTGCTCTCCGCTAAGGAGAAACAAATAGTGTACTTTAAAAATTCTTAAATATAGGGAAGAGAATTTCTTTTCCAATTAAAATCAAATTTTGTATTATATAGTTTATATTTCTACCTAAAACTTTGTTCAAATACAGAATAATTTAGATTAGAATCCAAGCCCTCGATAAAGATAAGGGCAGTGAAGACCGGCTTATTAAAGTTTATGTAGCCTGGACTAATAGTGAAGTAATTAGCTAATTGACTTTTCAATGTACATAAGTGGTTAGAAATTTAATTCTCGTAACCGTATTAGGTTAAGAGAATTACAGTAAAAATCGTATGATGAAGATGATTCGTCTATTGAAAAGCAAAAATCATGCATAACTGCTATCCTTGGGACCTACGAAAATATGCAAGTACATTGCAGTACTTATTTTTTCATGTGAATTTATCTTAATTTAAAGGAATCAGGTTGCTTCCTAACTTCAAAATCCACCATAATGTGAGTATTGCTTTTTGCAACTAAAAATATTGGCTTGCCAATCAGGAGATAATGTTTTCGTGGATGGAAGGCTGTATTGTCCTAAACTCAACCGTAACATACATGTAAGAACTGACGCAAAATTTTGTTAATACTCATATATTAAAATGAGAAATGTTTCACTCGGGTATTGTGTGATTTATTCTGAAAGCTTAACGTTGTTTCATTGTGTGCTGGTATAAGTGATTAAAGTTGAAGAGACTTACATGAAGATTATTTCGAAGGTAAAATCTCTACCAACAGTTAGATCTACAAATGAATATCTCTATCCAAAAAAACCACAACATACTTGAGACGATATTATAAGACTTAAGTGGGGTTAAAGGAAATTGTGACGTTAGGGCCCAAATAAAGTAGAAATAATAAAATAGGTAGATCTTGAAGGTCACCTATGTGAGGCATATAAAGTTGTTGAGATGTTCCAGTCTGCAGCTAGTTATGAAAAGTATATCTATTGTGAATTGTCAAGACAAAGTAGGTTTACCTAATAATTTTTAAATAAAAACACTACAGTTTTAACCATGACCAAAGTATTTATGACTATAGATTTTATTTTATATGACAGTCAGGAGACATCATTGTATAACATTTATAAAACTTGTAATTAGTTTGACCGAAAAACTTATTTTAAAAATACTTAAGTCTCAGTAAATTCTCTACATTTTTAGTTGCTTGAAAGTTTAAACTTTTTAATGATATTAATGTCAGATACACTGAAAAACGAAACATTAGTTTCTCTTATAAATTAAATGAGTGTAAAATAAACTTTTCAGTAAACAAAACTAAAACAAACAAAAGCAACCACATTAACAGCCACCTTTCTGTAGGCATCAGCGTTTATATGATAAACAATTACAAACATTTAATTAGCTAGCCAAATATACAGCTGGAGGCTGTGACTCTTGCCACTTCATACTTATAAATCGTATGAAGTGATATATTATATCGTTTGAAGTAGGTATTTTTTTTATCGAAAATACTAAATACTTTATTAAACTCATTATTAAAGTTTCGTTTGAGTGCACAAGTGAGGTTTAGCAAAGTTTATTAGAAATCACTTCTACTTGAGTTCAAAGAGTGTTTACAACCAATAAATATCCGTAAGAAAAATTTTATATTTGTTTTCTCCAATTAATTTCATGTAATGTCAATATCATGTAAAATTTGAAATGCAGGATTTTTACTCAAATATAGACTAAAACATTTACATCATTAAATAATATTACCTTCAAGAACTTCAGCTTCTAGGCAAGATAATTCCGTTCCAGGAGATAAAACTAGCAAAGAATCAAGTTAATTGAACATTTACGTAATACGAAACCCACATTTTGTTTTTAGTATTCCATTTAACTTTTTAAGAATCCTTTTTAGTTAAGAAGATTCTGTAAAGAAATAACAAAACTCTCTCATTCATAAACTCTCGTGATGTTAAACCATCTTCAAAATTTGATTACACATTATTTAAAGATATTTAAATACAAAACAACAATAATAACAATGTATGTAGTAGATTCGAACGTTTTCATTTGTTTTTAGGGTTCCGTGGTTTTTTGCTCAAAATTAATAAAGGCAACCAAAATTAAAATATGCAAAGAATATGTAGTAATTGACTTTAAAAATAAATAATTTAAAATAAATAAATAGATATTTAAAGAGGGTTCCCATACAAATGTGATCGTTGCCGCTTTTTTATGTAACAAGGTACGGTTTTTCCCCTCTCCAAAAATTATTTTGTATTACAATTTAACAATTTAGTAAATAGCTACATTTAAACTAGGACTACTTTATTTGGTTGCACATTTAAGGCTTTTCAAAATAAGGTCACAACCGAGTTATTTATTTATGCTATATGCAGCTATCGTCCCATAATTACTGAGACAAAAATTGGCTTACAATACTAGTATACAAGATATATATTGTTAAAATAAATATATTTATACTTTAATAAAAAAAAAGCCTTTTCTATTTATTTCATTTGAGCCATTCATAAAACAGATAAAAATACAAATGTAAAAAAGTATGAAGCACAAAATGCAAACATTATATATTATGAAAGAATAAAGCCTACCAAATTGTATAAGAGGAAAGCTCAACACTAAAGTTTGAGTCAAGACAAAAACAATACGGTTTAATAACACAATCAAAACTCACATTTATAAAGCACTTAGTTCAACAAAACAGTACAGATGAAAACAGACTTATTGTTCTAAAATCTAAAGTCTTACTGCCAGTTTTGACAATTATTAATATGTAGTAAAATAACCTTATGCATATTAATGGATTTACTTATTTTTCTTTATAAACAAAGGAAAACATCCTATATTTTTTTCTTGTTTTCGATTCCCCCCTTTGAACAAAGAGGTTAACCTTAGCAAAAAACAAAAAAGGAAAAGAGAGAAAGGCGGTCTTGTTTGCTAACAAGATTTTGATTAAACTGTCTAGTTATCTAGAAAACTATGCAAACATATGCCTAAGATTCCTCGATTAGAAACTCCTACATGCAAAGCTTAGTTAGCTTAGCTTTTTTTAATGATCAGCAATTTATAAAGTACGTACATTATGATATAATGAAGAAATATCATTACTTAAATAGCCTAAAACAACAAAATAGTATTACCAAAATAAAAGTAGTAACAGTATCCATTATATATACGTTATTATACGTTATAATTTTGTTAAAAGAATATATTCTGGTAACTAATATCTGATGCTGTTATTATCTAAACACCACTAAAGGAACGTAACACAATTTTATACTCTCATATTGTTTTCATAACTGCGAAACTTATTTACCTACATACTTGTTTGGTTTCATAAATTCTAGATAATGGATAAAGTTTTCAAAGCTATCCAGTGCCACATACCACAATGTTTACACTCTTATAGTAGGTACTCCTACATTGGTGCATTAGCAGTCTAGTGTTTAAATATTTATCTTTTAATATTTTCTACAGTTTGAACAACAATTTCAGCAATGAATGCTTTTGAAATTCCCGTAAAAATTTTAGATATAAGATTGTTCTGTTTTCGGTTTAAAAGTTGTAGGGTTTAACTGTCACCACTAACTTCAATAATACTTTAATTATCAAAAACAATGTAACTTGAAACTAAAACATTAAAAGTAAAAAAAAAACAAAATAATATATATTTATACCTACTTGATAGAGACTTCGTGAAAAGTATAAAATATAAAAAAATACAGAATATAGGAGATTGATAAAACAAAGACTTAAAATAGACAAAAAAGAAAACATGAAACATAAACTGCACTCAGAAATCTATTAAAAAAAAATATTTAAAAATCGGGGGAATTTAAAAAGACTCTATAAAAATAATATTATTATGTACTTATTAAAGTCGTTGCGTCAGGGGACCGTTGTATGTACGTTGACGATGGTGTCTAGTTTACGAAGTTACGAGGGTTATATACGATTCGATATCGTAATTTCTTTATTTACCTTGGTAACTTACTGACTTTTTAAGCCGTAACCCGACGCAAGGTTTTTTAAATTTTAAATTAAATATTATCCTGCTTTTTAAGGTTATGTTACTGGTTTCATTATTGTACTAGATGAACATTTTTTTTTTTTTTTTTTTTTTTTTTTTTATCGTTGGAAAAATGCGTTACGCATCATCCCTGCGGCCAGGAAGGTGATGACCGAGGGGGTATGTGGGACTACCCGGCAGCATAGAAGACGCTGCCATTTTTAAGGCTACCCACTAAAAAACCAACGGTTGACCTCATCGCCTTAGTGGGGCGCCACGGGATCGCTTTCGCACTCACCGTGACGCCCCGGCGGAACCCCCTGCGAGGGGCCCCGATCAACTTAGGGACACCCTCACCTCGTAGGCCTATAACGGGCGGGAGAGGTCACTCCCCTCTCTCGTCCAGGTACTAGATGAACCTACGGAAACACAATTTTTCACTTGCTTAAGTATCAAAATTGTATAAGAACCTTTCACTAACACCAATAAAACCTCATTATCTTGGAGTCGACTGTTCTATTTCGACCAAACATAGTTAAGAACCATCTCAATAAACCAGGCTTTCAATGAAAAAAACCGCAATCAAATCTGTCTACGCGTTTGGCTGCTACATTGCCATAGACAGACACACAGATACACAGATCAACAGTTCAAATTTATAACACTCTCTTTTTGAGTCGGGGGTTAAAAAATGTTAATGACTCCTTAAGACATTGTGCCCTTGTTAATTTACGTGTTGGCCTTGTTAATTTTTATTGTTTATTAGTGTTTATTTAGTTAATTAGTGTAATAATATTTTTGTAGTAGGTAATTTATAATGATTCTACAATATTTTTTAATCTTTTTTTAAATATTGGTATTTTTAATTTAAGAAATAGGTATTTAGATAGAAGCCGAGGTGGGTCGCTAGTTTTATTATATACCAGAATATCATTTAAAGTTATTTGTCTATGCTTGTACATTGTTGTTTCTCAGAAACTACCAGTGCAATTAATTTCAAATTTCAGATATTGCATTTACTTCTCGAATATTGAACTGATGACTGATCATCGACGATGCAATTGTTGGATTCCACTAATATATGGGCTGCGAATATCGTGTCTGCAAAACGATCTTAGTGGAGCAAATATTATTAGACATTCGTACACGTGTATAAAGGTATTGTAAGATATCAAAATATAAATGTTGAATTATAGATACAAACTATATCAGAAACGCATATCCTAACGTAAACAAGTACGTATCTAGATCTAATACAATTTATTTCATCTGACAAGTATTTTAAATGAATAGTTTTGCTGTTGATTAAATGCAAAAAATAACAAATTCAAAAAACATTAAATTAAAAATGTAAATTATAAAATATTAATAGCGCTATACATAATGCAAATTGCAATGTTTTAATATAGTTTTCATCGTTGTAATCTTAAATAATTTCCACCAAGCGATGTTCTTGTTGCCTTTGCCTTAACCGTGTTTATCAAACACTAAAGCAGTTTCATAGTGTAGGTATTTGCTGCTTATGAATTATATTAATGAAGTAGTAATATTTAGAACAAGATATTTAAAAAGTTTTAAAAATACAACATCATAATAATGCTATGCTATAATCGGGAAAAGATAACTCGCTCGTGAACTTTTATACCAATATCTACATAGTTGTACTGTTAAATTAACTTGTTTTTCTTTAAAAAACTTCTTTAGAATGAAAACGCACTGATCACCTTTAATAATTTAATGCCTGGATTTAAAAGTTTTATAAGAATATAATTGAAGTCAACCTCATATACCTTCTAAATTTGATTTTAAAATGTGATACCTACATATTCTATATCTTAATTTCAGAAGTTCATTAGTAACCAAGATGTATAATGCATATCTATAATTACTTATAATTGTAACGTTAATGTACTTCTTAGTTCGAAGTGTTTAAGATATATTATACTTAAGGAAAAAGCAATCTATATAAGTACTCGATTACTTTGAATCGATATAAAATATTCAGGAACGCCTGAATGTTATAAGTAAATTATCGTCTTTTCTCAAAAAAAAAAAAAGTACGAGTATTTATATTAAATTTTAAAATCGATGTGTTCCAGAGGTTGCCAAATTATCTTGCTCAGGAACCCATATTGAGACACATTGAATAATGAAACTAATCAATTTTCTGTATATATATATATTATCTTCTTTTCTATTTAAGAGATCTCTATCCGCTATCCTTCCGCGAAATAAAGTTTTTATTAATAAATAGCTGACCCGCCAAACAGTCAACGAATGAGCAGACTTACGTTTTAAAATGAATACACTATTACGTATTTTTTTAATAGAATATGTAAATATAAATAAATTAATAATTAAAAACATATTTTCAGTTAAAATCAGGAAGCCATTTGCTTCATGACATGAGTTCCACTCTTTAATGATGCACCTTGCAATAAACACGTACCTTTGGTTTGTCTATGAGTCAAAAAACATGCATTTTGTAACAACTAATTCAGACTATAAACATCTAAGGATTGTCCATGTGATTTGTTACTCGTCGTGACGAATGCTAGAAAGTCAGAAATTTTAGTCGTTGGGATCAACGGAATCCTCTAAATGAAAATTCCTCTTTGAAACCTTTGAATTCTCTTGCACGGCGAAAATTATTAAATCGTTAATCTCTGATATTTGCGCGATGATTTCGCATTGCTAACGAAGTCGTTGCACGGGCTACCTGACTCATTTTCAACCTTACATAACCATAGACAAAATTACGTTTAATTCTCTGCTTTTATAATTGTCAAATTTAGAACCATACTTATTTACTTCGTCAATGAGAGATCACCATTCTAGAATAATACCGAGATTTTTTTGTTTTGTTAGCAAATTAATATTGTCTTTAGAATCGATACAAAATAACAAGTCATTGTGTTTGTAGTGAATTAATATACATTCATTTTTATATATTCATGTAATAATAATAATTTCAATCAAAGTAATTGAGACAACGTCATTAAAACTCCCAAAAGAAACATTATAAAAATAATCTTATTTTTAGAAGAGCTTGTTGACGAGATGGCGGCTAGATTACCAGTAACAAGTTTTAAACGTATATCTGTTTTTGTATATAATTTGTATAAATTTAATAATAATAATAATAATAATAATAATAATAATTTATTTCCAAAAAGATTCAATAGGTACAACAAAAATATTAAAAAAACAATAGGGTACAAAAATAATTACAAAAACAAAAAGCAATATAAAATTACCTGCACTAAGAATAAACCTGTATTGCAGGTAATTTATTTGTTTATATTAACCCCATGTACACAATAATAGGTTTTCATTTGTAGTCACAATCCCCGTACAATTATAAAAATTAACAAAATAACATTATTTCATTTATTGAAATTATGTGTTATGTTATTTAAGATTAATTTACTTAAAACTATGCTAGCTTAAAGTTATATAAAAAATATATATAGAATTTGTACAAAAAATAAAAAATAGTAATAATAATAAATCCAATTAAATAGAATCAGACCAATTTATATTAAATTAAAATTAAATCGAATTAAATTAAATTAAATTAAAATTTAAATCTGTACAAATAAATAAATTTAAAATATTAATAATGAAATAATAAAATAATAATATAGTATTAATAATAAAAGTTACTTTGCTATTATAAGGAGATTTTCAATTTCTTGATAGTCTAGCCCTTGTAGCCAGGCCAGCAGTGCTAAACGACAATCGTGGCGGTTAAGCCTGTGTATGCAAATATTTTTGTTTATTTTATTATATAAAAAGGCTGCTAGAAAATAAGCTTGACGCTTTGCAGATGTAGTGCGACATTTTATTTGATCAATAATCCGGTGATTTATCCTCCTTTTGTTCAGACTACTGCTATCATAAGGAATAGATGCGTGTTGCTTACATATCACGCTGTATATGTATAATTGTCGTACAGTAAGGACATCACATTTCTTATAAAGAGACTTTGTTGGATACCGATGAGGACTGAAGGTCATCGTTCTAAGAAGAGATCTCTGTACTCGTTCAAGACTTATCATAAACGATTTACATGCACCACCCCAGACGGAAATGCAATAGGAGATGATAGGTTGAGCTAATGCCAAATAGGTTTCGCGCAAAATTTTGAAACTTGCTGCTTGTCTTAACTTATTGAAGGTCCAGACTAATTTTCTAACCCGTGAGCATATCGACTTTATGTGTGGAAGCCAACTGAGCTTAAAATCTATTTCGACTCCTAGATATTTAACACATTTAGTTTTAGTTATGATAGGACATTTACATAAACTAACGTTGGAATTGAAGTCACACGAATGTGCTCTTAGACGTATATTTTCAGGTATGCTGGAGAAAGAAAAAGGCAAGAAATAAGTTTTCCTTAGATTAAGTTTTAAGTGATTATTGTTTAGCCATGTGCTAACGTCATGTATTCCAATTTCAGCAGATCTAATAACCTCTTCCCAAGTATCCCCAATGAAAATAAGAGCAGTGTCATCTGCATACGAAAAGATTTTCCCGTTATGCAATTTTTCGTTAAGAAGGTCGTTTACGTATAGTAAAAAAAGACTTGGCCCCAGGATACTGCCTTGAGGGATTCCAGATGTGATAGAAGTCTCGGAACTGAGAAAATTGTCAATCTTAACTTGCTGAGTTCTTTCCAATAGAAAATCCTTATAGATTTTAAGTGCTTTTCCTCTTATGCCAACACGCTCCATCTTATGACAAAGGATAGAAAAGGAAACCGTATCAAAGGCCTTGGCTAGGTCTAAAAAGATGCCTAAACACTTCTTATTTTTGTCTAGATTAGTCACAATATATTCAGTTAACTGAGATACGGCGTCTGCAGTACTTTTTCCTGATCGGAAACCAAATTGTGAACTAGATAGTAATTTATTGCTTTCTAAGAAATTAGTCAGTCGTAGATTTAATATCTTTTCCATTACTTTAGAGAAGCACGTGAGAACTGAGATAGGTCTATAGTTTGTAAAGGAATTTCTAGAGCCACTTTTGTATATCGGAGAAATAATAGATTTTTTAAATACTTTTGGAAAAACGCCTTGTTCGAAACAAATTACAAGTAATTTAGTCAAAGGGGCTACAATAATATGTTTAGCATATTTTATAAATTTCGTTGGGATAGAGTCCCACCCTACAGAAGAAACATTTTTTAGGTTGCTGATGACGTTTAATATCTCCAATTCATCAGGATCAAATAACACTATAGAATTAGACAGTCTAGAAATAGTAGTAGTAGCAGTAGTATCGGTATTCTTATTAAAATTACCAATAGAATCCTTTCCTATCGATGAGAAATATTTGTTGATTTCATTAAGAGTAACAATGGGGTCGACATTCGATGTTAATAATTCGGATGCTGATGATTTTAGATTATTAATATCGGCTATACTTTTAATGGCGGTCCACTTTTCTTTATTATTTTGTGCGTGCTCTAAAAGTGATGACTCGTATGTTCTTTTCACTTTTTTTAAAAGAGAGTTACAGAAATTTCGGTACCGTCTGTAGGTAATCGACAGAGTTTCATCACTGGGGTTCCTTTTATAATTTAAATGTAGTCTATTCCTGTGACGTATGCAGCGAAGTAATCCAGGAGTAATCCATGGTTTGAGGATACGATTTCTTTTCGAAATAGATACTCTCTTTGTGTTCGCCTGAATGATATTTCTTATTACTTTAATAAAATGTTCAGCTTTCTTTGCAACTGTATGAAGGTTAAGAATTACAGTCTTATGGTCTGTGATGTCTGTGTTTAGAATATACACAGATGCTCTACCCACTGACCTCAGCATTACGTGATCTAGACAACTACGCTCTCTTGTTGGGAATATATGGGCAGGAATAAATCCATGCTCAGCTAAGAAGTTAAGATAAGAAGAA
Organism: Napeogenes inachia; assembly: GCA_959347355.1. Classification (NCBI taxonomy): domain Eukaryota; kingdom Metazoa; phylum Arthropoda; class Insecta; order Lepidoptera; family Nymphalidae; genus Napeogenes; species Napeogenes inachia. Next base: position 14,563,139 of record OY365791.1, on the reverse strand, counting down.
CCAATATTGGTGATATTTTCTGTCTTGATATCTATGTTTACATCACCAATTAACATTACCCTTTGAAAAGAACTTAGACTATTGATAATGTTTTCCAACGAGTTTAGAAAGTTATCGATATTATAGGTGGAAGGTGACCGATACACTGCTATCACTGCGATATCTGACTTTATCTTTAGTACGAGGAAATTGGCGTCACAAGGATCTGGTTCTTCAACTTTTACAGACAGATTACTGTTGGTGTAAAGAACTATTCCGTCGTTTTGGTTTAAATACTTTCTTGAATGATGTGTATCATATCCTTGTAAAGAAGGAGGAGTTTTATAATCTGTTAGCCATGATTCAGTTAAGACTATAATATCTGGTGAGAAGGATATAGCGTTAATGTGTACAATAAGAGTATCTAGATTTTTATAAATGCTTCTAATATTTTGGGAGAGTATTTTAAGAGTATTTTTAGAATTAGAAATAATAGAAGAGGAATAGGTTTGTATATCACATTCAATAGCATCAGCAACTTGAAATTGTTCAATATCTATTGAGACTTGTTTAGTAGACGCCATTTTTACGCATTGAATGATAAAAAAGTCTCGAAAAGTGTAACGCAGCGAGTAATATGGTATAAGTAACACCTTCTGACTGGCCAACTGACTGATTATAATAGCACCATAACAATTCAATAAAATATATAAGCATAATAGAATTTTCATACAAACAGTTACAGTTACGACACAAATAAGAGAAAATAGCATATTCGTACGAAATAATTAATATAACATTAGAAATATTATTGTAAAATTTAAAATATTTTACATATACAGTATCATAAAAAAAATGTGACATAGAACTCAAATAAACTAATCTTTTGAGAAAACAGAACAAACAAGAGATATTCACAAAACAGTATAAAATATTACACATTCTAAAAAATAAACTACAACTAAACAATAGACCCTTACGTGAAAGATATATACTGAGGGTGAGTCTAGATACTGTCATCATTGTGAGTCAAATAGACTTGCGCAATTTATCGATATCATTTTCATTGCTAATCATAAATTTATTTAGATTATCGTCCTTGCGAATAAATATTTTCCCAAAAGATGTCCAAACATGCTTATACGCGTATTCTTTACCAAAAATTCGGGCCAGATAATAGAGTCTCTTTGCCTTAGGTGTTAGATATTCCGAGATGTAAATGGGATTGAGCGTTTCAGTTAAACCAATGTTTGAGGTATTCAGTTTATTTTTTTGTGTCTTATTAAACATTCGAAATCCACGCATAATAGCCTCCTTTCTATTCGTGCAATTGAATTCCACCACAATTGGTTTCGAACGAACTGTTGAAGAACCAAAACGATACACTTCTCTTATATCTTGGTTGTTAATATCAATATTTAAAGCCTGAGCTGTCTTGACAACAATAGCACGCAGAGTATCTTTATTTTCTTCTTGCAGTTTGGGCACATTTTTAATTTCTATTTTCGATAAGTTTAACGAACGTTCTAAAACTTCAACCTTTTCCTCTAAATGATCCATATAGGCACGGTCAGATTTTCGCTCACATTCCATGAGTATAATTTTTTTGTTGAGGTCATCATATTGGTTCGAGATGAATTCCAAAGAGCTTTTTATTTCCGTGTTTTGTGTCACAATTTCTGCAATTGATGACTGTAAATTTGCTAATTTACTCTCATACTTAGCGTCAGAAGTTTTCAAAAGGTCTCTAATTTCGTTCATAAATGATGACAGACTGTCGTCTCTCTTACGCTTCATTCTAGTGCTACTCTGTTCTCTATCGCTCGTATTATGACTCGGAACTGATCCAGAGTGATGAATGTCCGCATTATCACTTTTTTCAGAGCATATTTGGATAGGTGCAGTTGGTGGAGTTCGTTTAAGTGGCATTGTAATTGATAATTATAATATAACAACAACAATACAAAATATTTCCTACTGTTTAATTTAAATGTAATTAATAACAATAATAAAAATTTGAAATAAATAATTTACAGTAAATAATTAAAAAAAAAAAAAAAATAAATAATAATAAATAAAATAACACAAAATTCAAAAATAACAATAATAATATTATATTCGAAAATTCAGACAGAGATAAGAACTCAGGTTTGTTATCCTAAGGCAAGCCACAAGCGCCACTAACTATCCAATACACCAAATGGATTAGGTACTGTAATAGCGAAATAGTTGTGTATTTTTAAACAAACACTGCAGTTTTTTGCGTAAGTTGACCTTATTGGATCTCACTAACTTGCGGTCGTTGACCTGTACACTATTCACTGCACTTGAAACACAATCGATTGAATATTGAGTACAATATTGATTTGCAATACACTGACTTTTTTATTTAAAAGTATCTCTTAGCTCAAAGTTATGTTTATCTTATTATCACGACTTCTACACATTCAATAACTTTAACAAATTGTTCACTTTTTGAGTATCTGCGACTAGTTTTTACGTAGATTTTTGATTTAGTAACAGGAGCACTCACAAACACGTCTGCACGGTTTGAATTCGGGGGGGGGGAGAAAAATTGAAGATTAAATATTTTTTTTGTGAGGTTTTGTGCAAGATAAATAGCCAGATAAATAAGACAAAAACTTTTCACAAAACAACGTGCAGATGACACAATATTTATATTCAAGTGGAGCGCACGAGGGAAGCTGCGGCAGAGTTCATGAAGAATCACTTAATTAACTTGAGGTCAAGGCAGCGTGAACTTTGTCCTAAATCCATGGTATGAATTAACAAACTTTATGTCTTGTATTTTCATGAGCAATCAGCGAGGAACTGAAACAACGACTTTAACAGTGTTGCTCAATTAATTAATAAGTACCTTCTGTTATTTGTATTAAGAAGTTCAAATATGGATTCTTAAAGGATATATGTTCAAAGGTTAACATTTTAAATAAACACCAATTAAAAATGTTATCGATACGATCAGGACAGGAACTTGCCACCTCAAGAGTACCGTCTTTATTGAAAAGTTGTTCCGTATTAAAAAAATCATTATTTTAATATGAACAGTATTAAATGAAACTGTCTCAATTTGAATGAGATAATATAATTATTCCTTAATATTAAACATTTTTTAACTAGTTCACTCTTAATCATTACAATTAATAAGTAGAATTCTTGGACTTGTAATTTAAAGCCATGACCAAAAACTTTAGAAGGACTTATGTCCATAACGCTATTCAATTCAGCTTTAGAAAGGTACATTTCAAATTAATTAACATAATAATATTCATTTAAAATGCAATACAATAACATTATGATAAAGAATGTTTAAACAATACAATGGGATAATATCATGGTGTTTCCAATATGTATGCGGATAGCGTTAGCTTGTTTGTACAGCGCTGTTCATTAGGACGAGCGTTAAGCTAATTGTGTAAATTGACTTAACAGGCTGTTATGGAATACTAATGTTCTCTTACTGATAATCTATCACACATCGAGTAATGAAAAACGACCAATAGCTACACAGACTCCTAAGAGTATTTTACCCATAAAATGTTAATAAACGTACAGTATAAGTTATAATTTATACTGGCATGAAGTAGATAAAAATTAAAAGCACTTTTTTAATTACAAATCAAACTTACTAAAAATATTTGAAACATGAGGCTAAAAGTGGACACAGCATAACACACAGTTTAGACAGAGACGAATGATATTTTTCTCTTGACATTTTATCTTTCGCATTATAATTCGCAGTAGGTACAGGTCATTATAATAAGTAGTATTAGATTCTTGATATTATCTTAATCTACCTAACTACCAAAAATATTTTTAAATGTACATACACACAAATTTACATATATATATATATATGTAATATTTTAAATTTGGAGATCGATAGTTACTAACACTACATTATAATTCCAACATCTCAGCCACCCTTAATGTACAACAAAAATATTACAAAATATATCAAATAATTTTTACAAACGATAACCGTTACTGTAAAGTTGAATAGTAAACTTTTTTGCTTATTCAGGTAAATTAATAAAATAATAGCAAAACTATTAAGAATGGCCTCGAGTCCTTCAGCTTCTTAGTTTTCGGTCATCTCACTCCAGTCCTTCAAAGCATCACTCGTAAGTTGAAAGATGGTCACGACACTCTCGATTTGCAATTTCGGGTATTTAAGGTAAACACATAAGGTTTATCAGACAGTATCTTCATACTAAAAATATATTTTTTTAACATTTTACTATTAAGTTGTTTTTTTTATTATTTTTTTCTTTTAGTTCTTTTATTTGTAATTTTATTTATTCTCTGAATATTTGATATTAATTTTATAATATTGTTGTAAAATGTAAAGTATTGCATATTACAGATTTATTCTGCAGATTTTATCCTACTACCTAATATTTTTTTATAAAGTTAAGGGTGGCTTTATTTAATATTTTTTTTTTGTTTTTATAATAATAACGGGGCTTGAAATACATTTACTTCTGTGTTTTTTTAGTAAATTTGACCTAAAGAAATAAAACAACCAGTCTAAATAGGATTGTCGGTTAAAAGTCCAAGAATATTCTCTAAATTATTAAAGAGATACTGATGCAAATACTGTACAAACAACAGCAACATGAATTAAATAATATTATTCTTATAATATGAGTTTCTAAAAATGTAATTTTTTTGATAGTCTAGAGGACTAATAATATAACTAATAATGCCTTGGTGAAATAGTTATTTTCTATAAAATAAAACTTGGAAGACTTAAATAAATAAAATCACTATTTTATCGATTACTACGACATTATTATGTACCACTACAAGAAAGATTTCCATCCAAGCAAAAGTAAACGAGTTGGTCTTGGTAGTTAAGCAAATGGAAATTAACAAATTTCTAAATGAATCACACCGCGAGACAGATATTGTTATTTATTACATATGTATATAAATTGAGTAACCTTTAAAATGAATGTTATGGATCTAAGGAAGATGAAATTATGTGGGATCTATTTTTATTGTTTTGTAATTTAAGACATATAAATAATATATCTTTTATTAAAGTTTATAAGTTGTAGTTAAAAATAGTAACATTCATGATATTTGCATCAGTCTATTCATGACAATATGGACTTTTTTGGTATAGTATATATTTTTTACTTTTTTTTTTTTTTTTTTTTATACAAAACTAGGTTAATGCTTGACTACATTCCACCTGATGGAAAGTGAAATGTAGTCTTAGGTGGTAAAGCGCATTAACCTAGAAGCCTATTCACTCTCCTCTTGAAGACACCCACATTATATTTTTCCGGAAATACCGACGCCGGCAGATTGATCCAGTCCTTTGCTGTACGCACTAAAAAAGATGAAGCATAGCGCTTCGTTCGGACAGGTGGAATGTCCACAACAAAAGGATGAAAACCTGCCGTGCGTCGGGTCGTCCGGTGATGGAAGGGGGATGGGGAAATTAGGTCGTGCAATTCCTGCGCACACTCACCAAAATGTATCCTATAGAATACTGAGAGGCTGGCAATTCTACGCCTGTGTTCAAGGCTGTGGAGTTTGGCGTCAACCAATTTAGGGTCGCCAATAAGCCTCTTTGCTCGCCTCTCAATTGAGTCCAGAACCGCAAGATGAGTCTTTGCGGCACCAGCAAATATGTGGCCACAATACTCTACACACGACCGGATCTGTGCTTTGTATAATACAAGAAGCTGTCCCGGTGTAAAGTACTGTCGCACCTTCGCAAGTACGGCAAGCTTTCCTGCAGCTGCTCTTGCTCTGGACTCAATGTACCGACCAAAGTTGAGGTTCGAGGAGATCTCTAAGCCTAACAACTGAAGCCAGTCACTGTATTCCAAGGATACATTCTGGAAAGTAGGAGCCAAGGTGAAGGGGCTCCTTTTGGCGGTGAACAAACACGTCTGCGTTTTGGTGGCGTTGAATTTGACAAGATTGGCATTGCCCCATGCGGAGACTGCCTGAAGTTTGTCATTCAAACGTTGCACCATGGCTTCTCTTTCAGATTGTACTTCATCTCTACTAGCCCGAGAACTTGGCAAATATCTTTCTACAACTGTGCTGTCGTCTGCATACCCATAGATACCGGGCTTCAGCAGATCGTTAATGTGCAGCAGAAAAAGAGTTGCAGAAAGAACGGACCCTTGAGGTACTCCGGAATTTATTGTCAAGGGTTCCGAAGAACACCCGTCGACAACAACACGGAGAGATCTCCGGCTCAAAAAGTCCGTTATCCAGCCAATCAGACCAGGAGATATACCGTACTCTGAAAGCTTGCTTAAAAGGCTCACATGCCAGACCCTGTCAAAAGCCTTCGAGACGTCCAGAGAGACGGCGACCGCTTCTCCGTTCCTCTCGATGGCTTCGCCTAAAATGTGTGTTGCGTACGCTAGAAGGTCCCCAGTGGACCTATTTCGGCGAAATCCGTACTGTCGGTCACTGAGGAGATCGTTACCTTCTACGTACGCTAGAAGCCGCGAGTTCAATACACGCTCCATAATCTTGCAGAGTATGGAGGTGATTGAAATGGGCCTATAATTAGCAGGATCGGCACGGCTGCCTTTTTTGGGCACGGGTTGCACGTTGGCAAGCTTCCAGGATTCCGGCACTTTTCCAGTCTTGAAAGAGAGGCGATACAGACGTGTCAATACAGGAGACAACTCAGCTGCACATGTCTTGAGCAGAATGGCTGGTATACCATCAGGACCACTGGCTTTATTCACATCTAAACGACACAATGTTCTCCATACCTCTTTGTTAGTGATGCGGATTTCAGGCATCGAAATACCGCAGTGAGGAAGATGTTCTGGAGAAGCATTGCCAGTGTCTAGATGCGAATTCTCAGCAAACAGAGAAGCAAATACATTCGCTTTCTCTGTTGCTGTGTGGGCCAGGGATCCATCAGGCTTCAGCAGAGCAGGCAGTGAGGGTTGGCAGAAGTTCGACTCGATCGCTCTGGCAAGAGACCAGAAAGCTCGACTGCCAGTTGGTCTGACAGAGAGCTTTTCGCCATTCTTAACGATCCGATCAAGACGAGCCTTCCGCAATGCCTTTTTATAGGACTTGGCAGCTTGGTTAAAGGCTCTCTTCTTTGTACTTACATCCGGAGTTTTGCGGCTTCGAGCATCAGCCCAAATGAGGTATGCCGAATGTTTTCGGTCATGTGCATGACGACATTCGGCATTAAACCATGGGCGAGCTTTGCCACCGATGGGTACGTCAGCAAAAGGAATAAAATACTCCATTGCCTGATGCACCACATCGGTTATAGCATCCGCGCAACTCGACGGATCCAAAGAAGAGAAGCAGACCTGCCGCCAAGGATAAGACGCAAAAAAGTGCCGCATCTCATCCCAATCTGCTGATTTGTATTTCATACTCGCCTAACACCATGTGGTTCGAAAGCTGGTGGGGAATATGTAAATACAGATTTCACCAGACAGTGATCGGAGGTTCCCAAGGGGGACGTGACCTCTACACGATACCTGTCCGGATCAGTTGTCAGCAGAAGGTCCAGGCAATTCGCTGTATGGCCTACCACATCTGGTACCCTTGTCGCTTGCCTCACCAGCTGAAAGAGGTCCAAGGACAACGCAAAGTTCCGCGCTTCTCTTCCAGCATGGTCGGTCTTCTGGTACGGGAACAGCCAGTCCTGATGACAGGCATTAAAGTCCCCCAGAAAGACGAGCTGCGCCGAAGGGTACTGATACAGAGCCATATCTGCAGCCTCACTGAGATACTCAAATAAACGAGTTGTCTCCTGGTCACCGCTATGCGAACGGTAGACACAGGAATACAGGATTTTTTCGTTTCCTGTGTCCACTAAAACCCATAGGGAAGAAAAAGTGGGGTCTTCAAGGTGACGGAGACGCTGAACACAGAGGTCGTTTCGCGCGTACACACTGACTCCGGCCCGTGAGCGAAAGTTGTGCTCTAACGAGTAACCGGGATAATCCAAGTATGCAGCGCTCAAAGGACATTGTATCTGCGTCTCCGTCAAAAAGAGCAAGTGCGGCTGCTCTGTCTCCAGGTGGTGGTGGACAGCTAAAAGATTTGAGTGCAAACCCCTGATATTAGTGAGGTGCACTTTATATGAGGAGGAGTGCAACCGCTGTGTAACCTTGTTCCTTTTTCTTGACTTTTTCATAAAAAAAAAAAAATATAAAAGTGAATAGGGATGGGAAATGGCAGTTGAACGAGACGGTACGTATCGAACCCGACGTCGAAATTGGTGATGTCTTGCCACTGGGAGGCTAGTCTGGAGACTGCGGGGACGCCCGAACCCCCCCAGGGATCGCCATCGGGCCTCCTCGTCTGGTCGCCAACCAGCACGATGGAGCCACCCTGGGATTTTTCACAGCTGGCGGGGCAGCCTTTCGTGGTTGGCTATCCCACTAATTGGGCCCCCAACTATCTGCGGGCGGCCAGCGGAAAGCCGTCGCTTCGGATCCCGCTACCCTCCTCGACTAGACACCCGACAAAACAAACACCAACCCGACGTCAGACCGGTTCGCCAACGCACCGCAACTGTTCAGACCCATTTCCCATAAACGGCTTCATCGAGCAACGTGCCGGAACACGACTAGGTCGCTTTGCGGCACGATTCTGCCCGATGGGTGGTAACTTTGCCGGCGACCGGATGTTATGATCTACCACCAATTAACTATATTATCAATATTTCAATTTACTATATTATCAATATTTCAACTACACAAGAGGATAATTTTAATATCATAAAACAAAAAGAAAATCTTGTTCTTATTGTCCGTCTGTTAATACATATATTATTTAAGCATCATGTAACAAAAATATAACAGGATTATAAAAAATAGAATATTTTTCTTATGTATTTAAATATTATAAAGGATAAGCTTTCCGAACAGTCAACATGTATCTATTTGTGAATCCGTTGCTATAGCAACGGAAAACCCAGCTGCTGAGATTTGAAATATAAGCCGTTCAATATACCTACATATATAAATGTTTTGAATAAAAGAGTTCTCTTTGAATTTTTAAAAGACTCACAAACGAAGGATATAGCATAAATACAGGTTTCTTTCTTATTAAACTTTATTTTATTTTGATAAGAACCACAAGGATGGGGATTTTTACTTTTAACACAAACAATGAATTTTAATTGTCCTAAAGATGTGTATTGATTATGATAAGAATATTATTAGTTTTTTCCTATAAATTATTTTTTTTTAATTATAACTTTTTATAATATTATTTGAACTAATGATATTAAGATGTAAAGTTTTAAAAATTTCAGTAACATTCTGAGTATTTTAAGATTTCTATAGAGCTTGGGTAGTTGTTTTACTCTATTCACCTTATATAGCTTTTATAGTCTTGATAGTACATAGCCACGGTCTAAGTTCAGAATCCGTAATACTTTGATGAAATCCTTCATTTCAACCAAAGCCTTTTGTTTAGGGATACATTTAATTACATAAAGTAATACAGTTTTTTTTAGAGACATATAAAGGAATGAATTCGAAATTGATATAATTACTAGTAGTCGACAGAGTGCAACATGGGCATTATTCGACTTCAGTGATGGTTTGGTGGGGAATTAGCTATGAAGGAGTGACTGAGCCACATTTTTGTGAAAAAGGTATCTATACATGAATACCAGTGTATCAAGATGCCATTCTTGAATTCTTGAGAAGGTAGGTAAGCCCCTTATTAACACATGTTCCATGTTCAATAACCAAGTATGGTTATTCCAGCAAGACTCGGCGCCGGGTCATAAAGCTCAGTCTACGCAGTCTTAGTTGGAAGCGAACGTCTCGGACTTCATCAAAGCTGAAGATTTGCCATCATCTAGTCCCGATCTTAATCCGCTGGATTATGATTTATGGTCAGTTCTAGAAAGTACAGCGACAATTTAGAGCAAACATTTTTTTGTTTCGTTTTTCTGTTGTTTATGAAGATTTGTAAAAAGTCGTAGAACAAATGTTGTTGGGATTGATGTAGAAAGGCATACATATATATATATATATATATATATGAAGGCGCAGCTAATGACATTTGATAATTTTAGTCCTTGACGCCATGACATCTTGACAAATAAGTGCCGTCATTCTAGCGGAACGTCAGACAAGTGGCATCGGGGCGGCCATGTTACACTTTTACGGACGCAATTTTTATTATTCTTATTTTTGTTTGTTGACAAATCTACCACAGTAATAAAAAGCTAGATAAGCTACTCATAGTAGGTACTAAAAGATCACAACGACTATCACTATTCACACCTACAGAACTTCCGCTCTCAAACGAGTATGACACGATAATTCATAAACCTAACACTTGTTTACTAATTTATAGGAGTTGAGGCCTATTAATCATTTAGAAATAACCTCGATTCCAAGCAATATTTTTAATTAGCTGACCACCTCTTGCAGGCAGCGTTAAAATTAATAATTTTTAAAATTTGTGTTCTTGTCTGGAGTTGACCTTTAAGACACTTCTTACAAAATACTGAGTAATAAGTAAAAGAGGGAGCAAAAAATTTTTTGTGTTTCGTTTTTTTTTGGTGTTGCTTATCAAGATTTGTAAAAAGTCGTGGAACAAATGTTGTTGGGATTGATGTAGAAGGGCTGCCTGCAAGAGGTGGTCAACTAATTATAAATAACCCTTTATATGACGGCGCCGCCAATGACATTTGATTATTTCAGTACTTGACATCTTGACAAATAAGAGCTGTCATTCTAGCGGAACCTCAGACAAGTGGCAGCGGGGCGGCCATCTTACACTTTTACCGACGCAATTTTTATTATTCTTATTTATGTTTGTTTGATAATTATTAGTGCTAGTATAGTTAATTCAGTGATAATTTTGTGAATTAAGAATTGCTAAGTGTAATTAAATAACATTCAATCGTTTTAATACTTTTTGTTAAATTACCCACTAAAAATAATAAACAGGAAGAAATTATATATATATAATTGTAATATGGAGAATTCTGATAAAGGACATCCTGATCCCATACATGTATATATAATATATCTAAGACATAAAAAAACAAAACCAAAAATAAAAACTTTCGTAGAAAAATATCTTGGTTTCTTTATATTTTACAAAGTTCACTAACTAGTTACTTGGTGATTTCTCTATAACGTCATATTGAGTGCAAGTTGGATGTAGGTCTTGGCTTGGTTCGAGTTAATCTTAAATTCTTTTCCTATTTGTAAAGGTTTTATCGGAAAAGATATCAGAGATACAGAGGTATTACGTGTTATAACATCCTCACGGGACTCTATTTAATGTAGTTATATAATCTGTACGTGTCTATGCGATTAATGGACATTGCTATTGCAACTTTTAAAGCAAAGCTTAACGGGGTTGGTATCCCTGAAGTTGCTGGATCGAGCTAGGTTGATGAATAATACTTTCTATATTAATTTAAATCATATCACATTTAACAGGTCTTAAATGTGAGATAGGTTTTGTTCAGGAGACAACGTTTGAATATATTATTGTACATATCTTAACTAATTTTACTTAAACTATAAATAAAACTATCATATTTTATTACAAAAAGTCTATTTACTCTATGAGTTTTTAAAATATAGTAAGTACCTAAATAATATAACTGTTTTAATATCCTAGTCATGTTTTTATTTTGTACTATGTGTATTTGTTTGATAATTTTTATTTCAATAAAACTTGTATGCTTTATTCTAAAATTGAGTTGCATGGATGCTTAATGATTGTATGTTACCTACCTACCTTCCGAATGCATTTTAAAATACGTTTTCATAGCATATTTCAATTTACATTAACATACCAACCACACAATATACCAATTAATATTTATATTTTGGGATGCATGATACACTTACTTAACTGTCTAGTCTCGATAACCTAAGGCGATAACAATACTATGTAATATTGGTTAATATATCGCTTAGAAACTTGTTCATTGATATCTTTTTAACCGGTATAGGTTAAAAAGATATAAATCGGTCTGTAACCGAATTTGCATCGCAATGATGCAAATTCGGTTATGCATATTCTCTGGAAATGACTCTGTGTCACTAAAAATTATGCGCATATAAACTTGATAAATGATTTCATCACCATATTTCAAAAATATGCTGCGGGCTTCCTTTTGTACGTTTAATGTCGGAGCATCCATTACCATTAGAAACAAGTCGGGTCTTGGAGCCGATACTTAATGTCATCCTACAACTACACAAATATCTGACCTGACACTTGTGTTTGCCCGCTTATACATTGCATCCATCGAAATAACATATTTCGCAGGCACACTTTTCTGTGTCAATAAAACATTTCAAACAAATATTTGATCAACGAAGCAGCAACGAAGAAGCAGATTACGTCTATACATTCTCGGGGTAATAATATGTTATCCGTTTACCCTCGCCCAGCGCTAAATTCGAATTGACTTTGGGTAGTTTCTGTATCTTCTTGCAAACGTCTCTCTATTATAATGCTATTAATTAATATTATGTCCCTAATTATAAATATGTTTAACTATTTAAAGGTATAAAAAAAAGAATATAGGTAAATATACATCAAAAATAGACAAAATTAGTGCAGAATTATATGTTACTTGTATATAAATAGGAACTGCTAGTGCTAACTCAACAAACTTAGAAGCAATTTTAATATAAAAATGTAAGCGGAATATTTTATTTCTAGGTCATACATAATTGGCCTAAATTGTAGATCCTATCGTGAAAAGAAAATTTCACAACTTAATTATTACAAGATACCGTTTCAAATTTATTTTCCCCGTCCCTGACTCGTTTATAGAATATTCATTAATAAAATGGAAATGCAATCTTTATTATGCCCGTTGTTAAAATTTTAAATATGTAGTACTGTTATTTTATTTTCTACGTACAAATTATTGAAATATATTTTACAAAGTTTAATTATATACTTTTTAATTATCGTAAACGAGAGCTGATAAATATATATTAGTATTTTATGTTGTAATGTTGACATTTATGAACAAAATTTTCAATAACGATCTTTTTAATGTTATTTGACGTTATTCAGATTTTTATCAACGACGAGTTAATAATCAAAGATCAGTAATATTTATTATACTTCACTAAAATATAAACTTTAAAAAATTTCGCAGTGTCTAATTTTTTCAACTCTTTATATTATTACAGAAAAGAAGTATGATAAAATATTTGTTTTTTTAATTCCTGATGCCACAAAAATACTAACAACATACCTAGTTTAAAAAAAAAATTAAAAACTCCCGATACAAAAAGACCTCGGAAAAGAATAAAGATAATATTATTATATATTTATTGAAGTCGTTGCGTCGGGGACGTATTTCTACTAATTTATCCTAATATTATAAAGAGGAAAGATTTGTTTGTTTGTTTTAATTGAATATGCTTCGAAACTACGGAACCGATTCTTTAAAAAATCTTTTTGCATTAGAATCCTACATTTTGATGTACAAAGGTAATTAAAAAATATTTAATACAAGAAATATATATATTATATTTAATAAAATAAGGATCCACGTGAAAGTTTCGACAATGTAATAAATTATAAAAGTATTAAGTAACATAATTCAAGACTTTTTCATATGGGTAGGTAGATAGGTAGGTTTCATATATACCAATATTAATAAATATAAACATTTAAAGTTAAAATGATTTACAAACACTAATAACACTATGATGAAGTGATTTATATTATCACTAGCTGTTGCCCGTGATTCTTTATGATTACGATCGTAAGCCATATAAATATATTTTTACAGTCTACAGTCAGCTGTTGCCCGTGACTGCATCCAGTAGTCACGGGCAACAGCTATCCCTAATAAAGAACTTTACCTCAGTAAGTAAGTGTTAAAACCTTTCATAACTTAAAGGCTTTCATATAACTTCATAGCTTCAACCGCTGGGAACAACTAATTATTGCATAAAAACCTCTCCCCCGCAAGAATAAAACGTCAATATTTTGGAGATGACTATTTCTATTTTAATCAAACATAGATGAAAACCAATTCGACGAGCAGAGCTTTCGATTTAAAAAAAACGGCATTCAAATGCGTCCACGCGTTTGGCCGCAAATTTGCCACAGACTGACACTCAGATACGTAGATACACAGATACACAGATAATTAGATACACAGATCGACAGGTCAAACTTTTAACACCCCTCTTTTTAGTCAGGGGTTAACGAGGTTACTGTAATGTACGGAATGAATTATATATAGATCCCAAGGGCAAGATTAAAATATTTCGTCGCGGTGTAATGTGTGATTAATTAAAAGAGGCGTGTAGGTAATTTCAAAATTACGTGTCGGATATATCTAAATACTTTAATTAATAGGCACAAGGTGTGGTTGGTGTTTAATTAACCAAAAATGGTATAATGGTTTATTTAAATACCAAGATTATAATATATTTCAAAACTGTGTATAGGCATGGTTACAGGTTACCCATGATAAGCTTACTTAATTTTTTTATAATTAGGTTTACCTAGACTAAATTTCTTATTTGTACGACTAACAATGTATTTTTAGAAATGAGAAATTGAGTACTTATTGTCTATTACTTCTGATGAAAGAGACTGGTTCAAGTGCTATTCACTTAGTATTCTATTACAGTAGTTATATTATTACTAATTAATAACTAAGTAAAAAAAATAGGAGAACCAGGTAGTGTAATATGTCGGCAATAAGTCAAGTATTCCACGTTTACGTTTGATGGCTAACACACAACTCAACGATATTTCAAAACTTAAGTCTCTTTATACAATCTGATTACAATGAGCTTAAAGATGGTATAGTTAAAACAACAGAAATTTATTTATTGTAAAATTCCGTATTGTACACTAAAATAATGTTTAACATTGAAATTGAATAACATAATATGAAATGTACATAATTTTAAATCATTTTATTTTACACAAATTTTAGTTAATTATAGGTTATACAGTAAAACTTCGATAAGTAAAAATCCAAGGGAAACCCAAAATATTTTAAGTTATCGAGTGTTTTAACTTTTTACCTTCGTCCTAAAACCGCTGTAACTTCAAAATATAACCTGTTCCCTTCCCGTTAGACCCAAAAACATCTATAGCTTAAATTACGTAACCTTTATAAGTTAAATTAATAATTTTAGTATTGAAGAAAAGTTTTACTGTACAACTTAAATTATTTGCAAATTTCAGTAAGTTGAAATGAAATTACTGGAAGTACAGTTTTAAGGGATTTGAAAGAATTGGTGAACACAAGAAGTTATAATATAATAATAATAAATGGCTAGATTATTTATTTGGAACTTGAAAAAACAAAAATCGGGATAAAGTTTACTAGGTAAAGGACAAAAAATTGGTGGATTACCTTTTTTAGAACAATGTTTGTTTACGTGGTTCCAAGCTATTAGTCTCAATTAAACGCAATTACGACTATTACATCATTTACCTCTATGTGTGTGATCTCTATTGAAAATCGAATCTGTAAACTTTTTAATACAAAAAAGTGGCAGTCTTTTTTCTGTCGACTAAACCTTAAAAAAAAAATCAATTATTCGGATACAAATAGCTAAGTATGTATTAAAAGGAAATGAAACACGTGACTTGTGTACTATGTTACTTTGATGTCATTTTAAACTTAAGCGCTTGCTGAATACTGATTTTCAAATATTTTTGAATATGGAAATTATAAACGTCATTTTACTTGACATTAAAACAATATTACCTAAATTGGAAAGAAATATGGGGACGTCAGTATTGGAAAGCATATTAGCATGTAAGTGTATTATTTTAGTATGTCAATGAAAATTAAGTGATTATTGTAGTGGAAAATAATACCTTTTTTGTTTTTAATACGTATCAGTAAAAATTAGACTATACGTTTCTTTATAAATTAAATTGAATCACATCATATTTCATAAATTAATATTAAAATAATCAGTATTATATTAAAATTACCTTCAATTTAGGACGAGGTGATTATAGGCTTTTAGCTTCTAATAATATAATAAATAGCATAAAAAATAGCATAAAAAATATAATATAATAAATAGCATATATATATATAATATAATAAATAGCATAAAAAATAGCAATAAATAATATACTCGGTATTTTTTCGTAGCCAGTGACAGGTTCTCAATCATTCGGTTATGTTTATTTTATATGTATATCTAACGTCGTATTTTATATTTTTAATAAGATTCGTTATTCGTTATTACGCATATGTTATGTATGAACTTGAAATAAAAAAATCTTTGGTAGTACTATTTGTATCTGGTTGGTTTTGATAACATTATAACGGCTACGTTTCTCTTTGCATCAAAATTAGTGAATCTTATGAAAAAACTCGATACATTTTAAAGTTTTATTTTATACCAAAAAATGTGACGTTTATTGACCTCTTGCAGTATCAATAAGATTAGCACAAAGTTGGTTTAAACGTTTTCAATATTAGAATTTTGATGTCAAATATGAACCTCGCCCTGGTCGCCCTGTTACAAATAAAATGTTATAAAAATAAATTGTACATATATACCATAAATAAATGTAAATAGCTTTGAAAAAACTGTCTTGATTTTTCATATAAAATGCGACGAAACATTTCCCCCACCCCTAATATCTTATTGTAGATAAAACTAACAAAAAATATCTAAAACCTGCTTTATCTTTGACTTTTTTTCATATCGTATATCCATTTCTTATAATATATCTTTTTTCATTGAGAATTGGTACATTAATATTTCAATATACACAAATTATAAATAAAATTCGATATACAGTAGATCCTCGATAATTTAATAGCTCTGTAACTTCTACAAACAATCTGTTCCCTTCCCTTTCAGACTGGAAAATCTCCATAACTTAAAATACACAACCTCTACAAGTTAATGTTGAACCTCTATAACTAACCTAACCTCTTTAACTTATAGAAATGTTTCGACGCTATAAACTAATCTTTACTTGTAAGGTACGTCATAAAACTTTGAATGTAATTTTGGCTTTCTGCTCAAGATGTAAAATTAACGACATCCATCAACTAGTATTAGGATTCCACATTCACAATGAAACACTCTATCTACATTGAAGCATTTCTCGTAATACTGGATATAGAATAATACTAACATCGTAATAGGCTCTACCTCTACGTCCTAAAAACTCTGGTGTGTAATTGATACTCCAAAGTATAATATAATAGATAGTAACATTTCTACAGATTTCATTATATTCAGGTCACCTCATATATTTGTGATTCTCGTTGTCTCTTATTTAGAAGCTGGCGTAGATTTACGGAATATAGAGTATTTTGTATTTTGAACATATTAGTATTTTGAACATATTAATATTTTTAGGTATATTACCGGAGCTATATAAAACTATAAAATGTATGCATTATATTTATAAACTATATTACATAAAAATGTGTTCTTTTTTGTCACACATCATATTTCCCTTAATTGTTTGTTGAATAATTATTGCATAATGTCAAATAAAACGTGTTATTGTACTTTTTCATTGCTCTAGTGTCAGGTCACTGGTATAACTAAATATTTATGCTTTTTTGTTTTCCGTTTTTTGTGTGTAACTATGTAATATAAATATTTTTTTAATACCTTAAACATATATTTTCAAATCATATTGGCTGATCTGGCAATCTTCGTCCTTCTTTAAAATAAATAAATGTTGTATTAAATTATATTAGTAGCATTATATCTAAAGACAATATTAATTATTTAGTAAATGTACAAGAATCTAAATCAGCGATATTGTAATATATTTAAAGCGAATTAATCGCGTTGCATTGTTGCATTACTTTCTAGTAATCCATTTACAGGATGGAAAGCACTTTTTAGCACTTAAATCGCCTTCTTTTATTGAAGTACCATAGGTTTCACAAAATTTTGTTCAAAGCTAAAAGAGCCATTCAGCATCCTTGTAGCAATTTAGCTGCTATTCAAAATCATTTTCTTAAACATGCGCGAAAATAATGTCATTACCTTTGAATAAAGAACATGCGAAATATCATATTTACGTATAAGCACAGATGTGTTAACATTTTGGTAAAAATAAAATGGCAGTAAAGCGGAGTTCGTTGTTATTTTGTTAATAAATAATTAAAATGAGTTGCAATGATTCTGAAACTGAAAATGAAATGAACATTTACTGCACTCCACCAGATTTATGATCGGAAATCTAAATTAGCTATGGAAAACTTGCTTCCAGCAAAACGAAAAGAAAAATTGAGCAATATAACTTTTAATATTAATTTAATTTATTATGTAAAAGGTTCTTTTTTTTCTTGTTTTTTTTTTTAAGAAAAATAGTATATATGCCTTGGCCGAAATGGCAATTGCCTGTCTTGCCTGCAGATCGACTTTCAAACTCATACTCGACCTGCAATTGCCTATTTCGCTGCCTTTGCAATAATGTACTATTACCTTCCCAGTTCCAAATGAAGCACCAAGAAAACCACCATTTCCATCACTAAATGCTGTCATTAACGAGTACTAAGTGTAGTATTAGAAACTGCCCTCTGTTGAGAGCTGCAGCATTGATTGAAACATTGGTTCAGTAAATCTCTATCGTATTGAGGTTCCGCTTCTATAGTAAAAGCGTCATTCATTTCACGATCTGGCATTTGCATGGTTACTTGAATAACTAACTAGCCTATAAACTATTCTATAAGCTAACGCTAAAATAGGTAAATACCTACTACGATATAATTATAATATTTATTTTAGACCCGACCCACAGTTTCCACTACAAACAGATTTATTTTATTGCAAATTATTTAAAAATCGTGTAAGCAACCTTTTTAAATATCAATATTACCTAAATTACATAATATTATTTATTCAAAGCTTTTCTTTACCGTATTTAATAATGTACGAGCTTCGGGCTACGAATAATGATATCTTAAGGCGAGGTTCTTTTTAAAGAACATAAGGGTATATTGTTTTCATTGAAACCATTTTTTCATGCGTAAAGTATATTTAAAGAAATTTATTTTACATTACATTACAAATTTAGTTTACCTATGAGTTTTTTATTTCTATTCTTCATGTCAATAATTTACAATAATGTTTTTTTAAAGCTAAGTATTTGTAATAAACAAAAGATGTATTTTTAATGCACTTCCCTTCAACATAACTATCCTTTTAAGCGTTTTAGCAAAAAATGATAATCAAAACTTTCTTACATGGACGTATCTAGACATTTTTTTTACTATACATAAGTATGTGGTACTATTTTTTTGTGTCACTAAATATAATATCATTAATAAACTACATCCTTGATTGCTGCCCTAAAACACATTTTTTATCTAATTGGGTAAATCTCGGAATATGTATCGTAAATTTATTTAGATATGTTAGAAACTTCGATGACAAACATCCAATTATAAAGTTTTTGAATGTATGCTAAAGTACAAAATGAAATAAAGTACAAAATAAAAATAGCTAATAATAATAATATCTCAGAACAAATTACACACATTTATCTAACGGAAATGAAATATAAATATAAATATCTAAAGAAAATACACATTTTAAATACTTGGAATATATTTAATAAACGTCCAACATCTGAAATACAGACATCTATGCTCATCACATGCCTGTCCTGGTTGAGAACCGAACCCCATTGCGCCGCTATACGCTAGACGTCTGCGCTAACCACTCGACCAACGGGGCTATGTATATCTAGCTGAACCTAGACATACTACTACTACAGGTATTTAATATTAAAAAAAAATATGTCACTTTATAACATGGACAAATGACTTATTTCATAAAAAATAAATGACTAGATGCAAAGTACGTTGTGTAGAGAAAAAATCTCACATACGATTGTCAAAAATAAATAGTTTTGTTTAAAAATAGCTTGAGGTGCATGGTGTTTGGGAGAGAATGTTCACTTTCTGCATTTTTAAAATTAAGCTTGATCATTTTAAATATATTTTTTTCAGTGCTATCTTTTTTTTCTCCCTATCCATGTATATAAAATGAAAACATTTGGTACGATATGTATATATTTTGTTAAAAGAAAACCACTCATATTATCAACAGCAGAGAAATACTATGATGATCTTTAACGGCCATAAATCTTCTTGAGTGAGTCGGCATTTTGCGTTTGTATAAGGAAAGTTTGTACTAGGAACAAACAAATTGTTATGAATCCTGTTCGAATTACCCATGAAACATTGTTTCTTAGATGAATTCGGTTATATCATGGGTAGATTTTTGTACAACAAAAATATATCATCTGTTTTTTTTAAATACCTACTATTACAATTTATGAACAGTTAGGCTTTGTACAAACGGTACTAATTTTTAAAGTTAAGAGTGAATCAGAATGCAATTCTTTATGTTTTCTTTATTCATAACTTAAGCAATAATGTTGATAACCTTATCACTAATTAAGTTGCACCAAAATAATTTAGTTTTCGCGTCATATGCGAGTAAACAAACAGACTAACATTTAAAAAATATCGTTTAACGTGAAAAATACAGACCGTATTTTTCACGTTAATAACCCGAGAAAATAATTTATTTCATTTACATCACTTAAATAATTATTCTTACTTATTAGGTTTCATTAATAAAGATAAAATTCCTAATATATGTTTCAGTGAAAATAATGGATATCGTTATTTTGCCAGTATATAGACTCGTTCTTATGTATGACACATAAGGAGGATATACCAAAACATATACGTATCAACTTGCATCACTTTTTGATAGCTTGTTTATTTTAATTTATAGATGTATAAAATATCCATATTATACATGTAATGTAATTAAATATTGTTATAATATCAAATAAGTAGTATTTATAGTGTGATATGAAAATACACACTTTGGTGGCTGCCACTTGATCTCCGAGTCAAAATACTAGGTCAGCCGAGTAAAGGCTGTATTGTTAGTTTTAATGAGATGTTATCTCCAAACATAGTGAAGTTTTGATAAAGCACACGTCGGTAGCTGTTACTAGATATTTTAGACAAAAAGAGCTTCATTCGTCTAAAATATCCAGTTGCATTCATCCGGAAGTAACAAAAGTTCGTCGACAAATATAGTTACAATATTTGACAAATAATATATTTGAAAAGTAAATCTGGTTTGAAGGTGATTGCTGAAAACTTATGAAGATGTAGTCACAACCTAATAATAACTTGGAAGATACTCCAGAATGTGGTAAAATTTTTCCAATAAGTAAAAAAAAATCGTTAAATAAGTAAAAAGGATATATATGTTCAAGATTATTTGTTAATGATAGGCAATTTGAGGATGAAAACGAGCCAGAAGACAAAGATGAAGAAATAAGTGCTCAATTTTGGTATATACTTTTTTATTTTCTAAGATATCTAAATATTGTCAGTTCCCTCTAGAATCCTTCTAGAAAATCGTCACATTATGAGATATAACGTCTGCGACATAAAGATAAACAATATATTTTAATGTCTTAAGGAATAATCTTTATTGAAACAACAATTATAAAAGCACATAAAAATAAAGTAATCGAAAATGCTTGAATTGGTTATATAATTATGTCGCAAACAATAATGTCCACCTCAAAACAAAGATTGTTGATCCAAAGAACAAAATAAACAAAAATTAAAAAAAGAAAATTATAGTAGCAGGAACAAAAACAAATATAAAACGTCAAAAACCAAAGCTGTGTATGTCTGCGTGTGTGTGTATGCATAAGTGGCATGCGGGGGGTATTCATAAAAAAGTTCTAATTTTTTCTATATCATCATAATTTAGGCGTTTTAACCAATCCAAATCAAGTTCTTTACATTGCTTTAAACTGCAAGGATAATATTATAATATTTTATTGACCTACAAACCAAATAACCATATTGTCTTCCTGAGACTAGTCTGCGGATGTTAATACTGTAAACTTTTTGCAACCTACTTTTAACCGCATTAGACTTAAAGGAAACTTCACGGTGTTCGCGTAGTATTGTATTAAAAATAAATAACTGTCTTACCTATTAGACCTTTGCAAGTTTGTACAATTCAGAAGTGAGAAATCTTACTAGTTTATGAGCATAACTTTTAATAAGCCTTTTTGTGCTATTTCTTAAAGTTATGTTACTGGTTTCTTAATTGTACTAAATGAACCTACAGACATACAAATTTTCAGTTGTTTAAGTATTTCTTTTAATCTATCCTAATATTATAAAGAGAAAAGATTTGATTGTTTTTTTATTTGAATTGAATACAATACATTATCCCTAATGAACATAAGCAATTTTAATATGAGAAAAAATAAGGATCCGCTTGAAAATTTCGATAATGAAATAAGTTATATATTATAACGGGTGATTTTAATACTTGCATAAAAAAAATAATGATCGTACTAAACATTTATTAAAAATAACGGAAGCCTGTAACTTACAACTTCCTCCCCTTAGTTATACTCATTTCTTTCCTGGAAGTGTCCCCTCTCTTCTTAACCTTATTATAGTTTCTTCGCCTAGTTCTGTTTTAAAACACGGCCAGTACTCTGATGATGCATTTTCCTATAATGATCTGATTTATCTCTCTTATAACATTCCTCTTCCGAAACCCAAATCTAGTATAATTCTGCAACGTAGTTTTGGGGGAATTGACAAAACCCAGCTTTGTGAGGATGCGCGTCGGTTAGATTGGTCTGCTGTCCTAAATTCTGACTCAGCTGATACTAAAGTTGAGGTATTTAATCGCTTGTTGACCCAACTGTACGACAACCACCTTTCTGCACCTTGGTTAACAGATGAATTGAAGCCCTAATGAAGAAAAAAAAACCAAGAAAATTACAAATTTAAATTAAAAGATTCCGAGACGAACCGCATAAAATATCAAAAAGCATGAAATCGCTAAAATACATCTTCTAAAGATGGCCATTGACGTCACATCCACAAGAACATGGTAATACTTCAAAAGATACATAGAAATTTCTCGATTCGCTTGGAGTTAATAAACCTCCAAATACTGCTATCATTCTTGACATTGAACTTCTTAACAAACACTTTGCTTCCTCAAAAATAATTGACAATGTTGAAAAGAAACGCATCTTTCATCCCTGCCAACTCCAGATTTTTCCTATTTTTATTTTTCTTGTGCTATCACTGAATGTGATATTAAGAATGGCGTACAATCCATTTCTTGGAATGCCGTTGGTGCTGACAGTGTGAGCCGTAATATGATCGTACCTATCCTAGGTCAATTACATTAAATTGGTCTGTATATTCAGTCTGTGAGTAAGCTACCACTCTCATTCTCAATTCTCACATTCTCAATTTCATTGCTATCCATTTGTAATAAAACTATTTTGAAAATTAAGAAAAGCGATTTAAAATATTTAAAATAAAAGTATATAGTAAAGCCAATCAATAGCAGTAAATTATGCAACTTGTAGGTTTGATTTTATAAGACTTCAAAGAGTTTGAATGTACGAGTATATAGTAAATTTTTAATAAAGTGGTTTTGCATAAACAATTATTAGTTGAGCGGTTTGAAAAGAATACATGTTTGTTTGATCATATATACAAACATAAACATATGTTGTACATAAACATATGTTTGTATATATGATTTAATGAAGTGGTGTAAAGAAGTGTATTTCTGTTATATGAGTTATGGTTTTTATGATACAGTTTTTCTTTGATATACATGATTATTAACAAATTATTATGAGTAATATAAAAAGATTCAGTTAAATTTAGTTGTACAGAGTTAATGTACTAGTTGTTTTCGTCGTTATATATACCCACGTACAGTCCAACAGAAAGAATACTCATTTGATTTAGCAAAATCACTCACCATGTAAAAGATTCTTTTGCTATTACGGGTTAATAACTCAGATATGTAAATTGGGAGAGGAGGGCCTGTAATATTCAGATAGGTAGTATTTGATCTCTGACCGTTGTTAAGCCGTTGTTAAATTTTTTTTGTAAAAGAAAATGAAATTTTCTTTTACAAGAACACTTGTAAATTCCTCAACAATCGGGTTACTGACCTCTGATTTTGAAAAGGGTTATAATTATCCTTAACATCTGAAGGTTGTAAATTCAAAGAAAGTTTAGAACACAATTTTAAACCAATATTCGTTAGGTCTTCCTTGGACTCCTTCTCTTTTGCTTTTGGAAGCTCTTTTTTTTTTATTTCGAAGCTCAACACACGAACTTAAAGATATCCGTTCCAGGTCTTCAATTTTATTTCCTAGGGTACAAACATACGATAAATGTTCTTTACTTTCGGCTTCATATTTACTCACTCAGTTTTTAATTTCATCATATTCCTGAGACAAATTTTCAATATTTTTAATTATTAGCGAATTTTGTGATTCAATCTCTTTTATTACATCTTCTAAACCCGATAACTTTTTATCTTGTTCAACTGCGAAAGTCTGAAAAATCATAGGCATATTTATAGGCATAGTATAGATTGCGGCACACTACCAGCATAATTTCGCTTCGAGCGAGCGATAGTATTAACATTGCTGTCGGTAGATAGATATTTCGCTGTCTCTACTTCGCTGTGTTGTTGCATTGTGCGAAAGGCAGGGGGAGTAGCGGTAGATGACGTCCTCCCTCGGCTATACATATTTTACAAAGGTACCATGGCAAGAGAACAGTGCGGATATCGTAGATTATGCAAGCCTCAATGTGCCAAGGAGAGTCATCTTTAACTTATTTGACATGGTAGTTGTTTCCTTCCTTTTTTTTTTTTTTTTTTTTTCCTTCCTTGGTTATTATCGATTAGCAACTGAAGCAATATTGGTAGTGACTCACATTAATTAACGGTGTAGATGTGCTTTTTTTCCTGCTTCCGATTTGCATCTATGCATTCCTAATATATTCAATATTTCTATGACATTTCGAATAATTACGATAATTTCTTACTTTAACAACAAAATACACGTCTATACTGGAACAAGATGGCTACGAATTTGCATCACATTCAAACTATTGAATGAAAGTTTTATTTTAGCTTCACTTAACATGCGCCGAGAAAATCTGAAGAGTGAATATTTATATATATATAATGTGAAGCGTGAATATTTATATATATGTATATATAAATATATATACGCAATATAGAATAAGTAATTCATAATCTGTTTAATTTTTAATTTTGCTTTTATTCTTTAAGAAACTATATAATCCGGACGAAGTCACGGGTAAAAGCTAGTCAGGAATAATTTAATAAATGATGTAGTTATGAACATTGCGGCTTATACCCAAATATTTGAATTGGTTGGCGTTTTGCCAGAGTTAAACAACACTTTATCATGCTTGAAATATCGCAAGCAAAGACTATACACCGGTTAGTTTTAATATATTGGTATATATGACCTAAAATAAGTAAAATAGTAAGTAATATGTTTTTTATGTAAAGGAGAATGTTTATCGCCATAAATTTTATAATTAGTCGGCATTTTCTATGTAGCTATCATATTGACTAGCTATAAAATTACTGAACTAAAATGAGTTGATTTCTTTTACGACACACCCAAACTTGTAAATAAGTAAGTAATTAGGTTGTAAATAAGTAAGTAATTAGTTAATCACTCGTTTGTATATAAGTAAGTAACTAGTTAGTAAGTTATTATACTAAGACTGATAAGCATGACAGTTATGAACACTATATTTATTATGTATAAAACTTAATCAAACTGACCCTCAGTTTGACAATTGACAGCTCAACAAAAAAACCTTTTGTTTTAATGTTCATTACTTAAATACATAAAACTATAATTTGAATATTTAAATATAATTTTTGAATAAATAAATTATTATTTATCCTGATATTTTAATCCTAATTTTTTTATTATTATAATCCTAATATTATTATAATTCTAATTTGTCCTGATATTATTATTAAATAATATCAGGACAAATTACACACATTGATCTAACCCCTAAGTAAGCAAATTATTTGATTGTGTTAAGGGTGTAAGGCAACGGATCAAATACATAGAAATACACATATAAACTGAGAATATATTTAATAACCGACTACATCCAGAAAACCAGACATCTATGATCATCACATAAATGCCTGTCTCTGCCGGGAGTCGAACCCGAGCTCCATTGCGCCGTGACACGTTAGGCGTCTACGCTAACCACTCGACCAACGGGGCGTTATAAAGTAACATGTTTAGTTCTGTCGAGTTAAGTTAAAATATAATTCCTTGTCGGTTATTTTAATGAAATATGATGAACCAGCTAACTTTAACGAGATAAAAGTAACTTTAAAAGCAAACTGTACTCGTCGTTCTGGATTATTAATGGTATTTACTTACACAAACTGAATTTAAAAGCTTACTAACTTCAAAAGTTAGAAACCAGATATTAATTATTTTAATAGAGAAGCGATTTATTGTTTTACAATTTACATTTCAATTGCAAATAAAACTTAATATTCATATATTTTTTTTTAATACCGATTACTACATCGTTTAAAATATGAAAGTCACTTTACTATCCAAGCGTGAGCTCTCAATAGTTTTATACATTCTATAGTGAGATTGTTAGTATCTTGTTATAATTATACAAGTGTTATACTGTACAATGAATGTGCAATGAATTTAGAATAGAACTTTATTTGAAACTTAGAGATACATTCTTCTATTTTTAAAAATGTCTTAATGCTAAAAAAAACATCAAACAAAACTCGAGATTAAGATGACATAGACTTATTTTAATTATAAAGAAATTGTATGAAAACCCAGACATATAATAAAATTGTCACTGATCGAAAACTGTCCATAGAAAACGTTAAAAAAACATAATGGGGGCCTTTATAAGAGCAAGAGAACCCAAAAAAATGGTTTGTCATTTTGTCTGTAGTGTGTTTTGTGCACGCTAATCTCAGAAACAGCTCAACCAATTTAAATGCAATTTTCAGAAACATATTTTCACAGTCTTCATTTAACATTAAGTGTTTATTTCATTTAAATCGGTTTAGAAACAAAAAAGTTACGTCAATTAATATCAAACGCTTAACAAATCTGTAGAGGAATAGTCTCTGTACATTGAAAATATTAAAAAATATATAGCCGCTAAGTGAAGGGATAAATAACTAACAGAATCGATTTCTAACAGTTTTGAAATTGTTGTCTGTTTATCTTTCTCTTTTAGTTGTGCATGAAGCACGAAAGAAATATATGGCTAATGTAAATAACTTTTATACATAGAAATTTACATTGCATACTTCACTCTATTAAAAGATGTATTAATTTATCGCACATGAAAAATATTTTCAAAAATTCATTCAAGGGGGCCTTTATAAGAGCAAAATAAAACAAAATAATGTTATTTCATTTTGTCTGTTCATCTGTATATGTAAGTCTATGTTTGTGCACGCTAATGTCAGAAAATGATTAACCGGTTTGGATAAAGTTTTTGGGAATATATTGTCATGGGCTTCACTTTACATTTAGTATTTTTTTTTCATTTATCGGTTAACAAACAAAGAAGTTAATAATCTCTTATTGTTCTACTATTGTAGTAAGACATTTTTTAAATTAAAAAAGTGATCCGACCCTCAAGGAGTAATAATAACTTTTCAATAAAAAAAAAACAAAATTGGACTACCTCTTCTGTAAAAAAGTATCTGTGATTAAAAATTAAAAATATATATAAAAATAAACTAGAAATACTCCTACAAGCAAAAACTACTTGCCGGTGTTTAATAGAACTTTGAGTGCGTACATTTTATAGAAATCAAAATCTATGCGTACGAAGTCGCAGGCACTAGCTCACCATAGGATCGATTTAAGAATAAGAAGCAGTTTACTTTAATAAGGTAATTCATTTATATACAGTAATGTGTAGTGTAGAATTAAACGAAATGTTTAATGATATCGACCTAAATTTCATCAAATAATTACATAGTTACGTATGCACATATAAATGCATAGTGCTACGATCTATTTATATTAAAGTTATGTGTTTAAGCTATGTGGTCCCGGCAAGGAATTGCACCAAACCATTTCTTCCGGAGGGTGCCCGAAAAGGCGATTAAAGGAAAATTTATACCAAATGGTGGGCAGCACTGCTATCTTAAGTATTATACATGGACTACGGATCCCAGTTCTCGGCAGCTCGATTATTATTAGCCTTGGCAGTGGTCGTAGTAACGGTGGGCCGAGGGATGCGAAAAATCTGCGGGCTACGATAGGCTGCCATAACAAATTACACCTGCAACGTATAATGTATGGACACACGCTACGGCTAGACCATCACCACTCCGAACTAAGAGTAGAGCTAAGTCGAACTAACTGAAGCATACTAAGGTTGTCAGAAGAAGAACATAATTTTATACTTTCATATTGTTTACATAACTGCGAAACTTATTTACCTACGTACTGGTTTGATTTCATAAATTCTATACAGGATAAAGTTTTCCAAGTTATGCAGCATACCACAAACATTGTTTACCCCTTTTAAAGTTCACCCACAATGAGGACACGTTAGCTGTCTAGTGTTTAAAGGACTTACCACCTTATTTGGAATAGGTAAATAGTATAATTTAAAGTTAGGTTAAAAGCATAAAATATAAATCCAATTATGTACGAAGTAGATCCTTTAAAAATAGATTTAATATTATTTTTTGGCTTCAGTTTAAGAGTTGTAATTTTAAACGGTATGTATAAAAAATATTAATAACTATTAAAGACAATGAGTCCTTCTGACTGCCATTAATGTTTATTTAGTTTAACAATATTTATATAGTATTTTATTATATAACTGGCTGTGCCTGCGACTTCGTATGCCTAGATTTCGATAAAACGTACTTTTTGTACATACTCCTACCAATGTATGAACTATAAATTTTCAAAGTTTCATCAAACTCAGTCAAGTAGTTTTTGTGTGTAGGAGTATTTTCAGTTCATTTTAAAATTTTTGTTTTAGTTTTAACCACAGAGAATTTTTTACAGAAAAGGTTGTCCATTACTTTTTTTTATCAGAAAGGGTACTTTATTGTCTCAGCGGAGGACCACTACTTTAATTCTGAAAAAAAGTGTTACCGCAAGAAGACGAAAATAAGAGATTATTACCTTCTTCATTTGTTAAGCAATTTAAATGAAAAAAATACTATATGTAAAGTGAAGCCCATGATATATAGACACACACACACATTCCCCCCGGTGACGCTGTAATAGCCAACAGGGCTAACAGTATAGACAAACAAAAATAAAAAAAGACAAACACAAAATGAATAACTATTGTTTAAGGATCTCTTGCTATTGTAAAGGCCCTCCATCATGATTTATGTCTGTATGTATTTTACAGAATATTTTCAATGTTCAGAAATCGATTAGTGACAATTTTATTATATATATAGATATACTTAGTCTGGCCATAAATACTGTTACAATTAAAAATTAGAAAATATTACATTTAAATTTGGAATCTGTCATTTTTATATGATTGTTCATTGTGTTTTCTCATTTTGGCGCCAATGCAATGTACAATATTTTGCGACATTAAAATGGAGTGGGGTGATAAAGAGAACAGAATCGCTAAGATTGCATTACACAAAGTAGTAATGGAGCCAAATACAATTTTTAAACTCTCCATACACTTGGTATTGGTCAAATGTTTATGAACCTATTAATAGGTACAATGATCTCTGTTTGTGACAGAGAAAGATTTGGCCGTCCACGTAGTGTTCATACGAAAAAGGTGGTCAAAGCAGTAAGGAAAAGAATTCGAAGAAGTTCTGCCCGAAAGCAAAAGATTTTAGCTCGAGAAACGAAAATAGCATCTAGAATCATGTCCCGTATTTTAAGAGATGACTTGCAGCCTATAAGAAACGCACTGGTCCTTTCTTAACTGATAAATTAATTCATTCAACATAATTAACATTCAACATAATTAATTATTTACCGCCCTGTTGGTCGAGTGGTTAGCGCAGACGCCTAACGTGTCACGGCGCAATGGGGCTCGGGTTCGATTCCCGGCAGAGACGGGCATTTATGTGATTAGCATAGACGTCTGTGTTTCTGGGTTTGGTCGTTTATTAAATATATTATTAGTATTTATATGTGTATTTCAACACTAACACTCTTAACACAAGCAAATAATTTGCTTACTTAAGGGTTAGATCAATGTGTGTAATTTGTCCCGAAATTATTACTATTATTATTATTATTAATTAAAGATGAATAGGTTTGTAAAATCGAAACAACTACTGAAGCGGTACGCAAAGGGAAGTCATAAAAAAATTGTTTACGGATGAGATTTTTTTTTACAATTGAGTAACATTTTAACAAACAAATTGACAGTATTTATGCTCAAAATTCTAAAGAAGCTTCCTAATTACTCGACAGAGAGCAACATGGGCATTATCCGACTTCAGTGAGGTTTAGTGAGGTGTTACCTATGAAGGAGTGACTGAGCCATATATTTTGTTGAAATAGGTACCAAAACATCGGCACAAGTATATTAAGATACCACTCTTGAGAAGGTAGTTACGCTCCTAAATAGCACTATGTTCAATTACCAAGTATGGTTCTTCCAGGAAAACTCGGCGCCCGGTCATAAAACTCCGGTCCACGCAGTCTTGGTTGGAAGCGAACGTCTCGGACTTCATCAGAGCTGAAGACTGGCCGTCGTCTAGTCCCGATCTTAATCCGCTGGATTATGTTTTGTGGTCAGTTTTAGAGAGTGCAGCTTGCTCTAAACGCACTGAATAATTTCCCCATGGAAAGAGCGAGTGCTTTTGAAAACTAGCATCAACGTCTAAAGGACTTTATTATAGACAATGGACACCAGTTCGAATAATTTTATATTTTTAATTGTTTTATATTTGTGTGTTAAACTAACACATTGCAAAAGTAATAAATGCTATTTGCAATCAAAAAATATTTCTTTTCTTTCTTACACTATTTATGGCAAGATTAGGTATAGATAAGTTTCTTGAACATTTAAAATTCTTATATCTTTTGATACAGAGAAGAGTGTGCAATGAAAGTGAAAACTAAATGTTACTCAGAGTTACACACAATTTTTATGTATAAAAGTTATTTATATTGGTAATATATTTTATACTTTGAAATAAAACTGTTTTTATGGATTTAACTCGAGTATTATTAAATTGTTAATTTACATTTTAAATTTAACTCGACGATACGAATCCTTTGCCGAAACCGTGTTCACGGTGTTTTCGATTCCGGCAAAGTATTCGAAACATCGTGTTAAATTTAAAAAGTAAATTAAAAACTTCATTATACGAGAGTTGGTTTCTTAAAAAAGTGTGTTAAAGAGTTTTATTTCTCTAAGTAGTACCCTTAGAAAGAATCTTAGATAATACTATTTTATTCCTGTTGCGTGCACAACTAAAAGACAAACAGATAACCATACAAAATTTTTACAAATGTTGAAAATGGATTCTGTTAGTTATCACTTCACATCCTGGAATATATATTTTTTTTATATTTTCAATATACAAAGAGTGCTCCTCTACAGATTTATTTCATGTACAGAATAAGGTTTGCATGGTACCTATTACGTGACTGACATAAATTGACATAACTTTTTTGTTTCTTAACCGATTTAGATAAAATAAATACTAAATATTAAGTGAAAAATATTACAGTATATTCCTAAAAACTGCATTCAAATTGACTCAGTTGTTTCTGAGATTAGCGTGCACAAACATACAAACACACAGATAAACAGAAAAAATGAAAAACCATTGGTTTTTTTATATTTTCCATGTACAAAAATCGATCAGTGAGATTTTTTATTTTTTTTTATATGTATATATGATTATGTTATAAATTGTTTCTACGTTCGTTTTAGTACTTGTTACTTTTTATAACAAACAATTATAGTAAACAAAAAATACACAATCTTAACATAATACAATGGTATGTATAATTAAATTATGAACACTAACAATATTAATGTGTAAATAAATACTGTGACGTGATGTTGTAGGTAAACTATTTTAGATAATCGGATCGGATTTTGCTTTATCTATAATCTACTGACATCGACCAATCTGTTTAGATTAGTAAGTATGTAGATTAATATTGTTATATAATACACAATATTGATACGAAATGTTTTATTTTATTAAAAAAATAGATGTGAACCAATATAATTTATTGAACTTCAGAATTTATTATTGGTGTATAGAAGAAGCAAAGATATAAAAAGTAAGAATTTTTATTTTTTTCAAAAACAAATATGAATTTAAAATTTTGATTATTTATTTATCTTACCTATTGTATTTGATATTTAACGAGAAATATATCTCGTTTAATAGCGGAAACGGTATTAAAATAAATATAAAGATATTATATCAGTAGATGAAGAAATCACTTTTGAAGGAATTTTGTGATGATATTTTCTTTAACCTAACAATATTTTGACACAGCAGATATCATACTCATTTAAACTTCCGTCTACATTCACCATGGAGGGGTATATAAAAATATATCATAATAATAAGAAATATTTTTCTTTATTAACCAAACTCGAGTTTAATGAAGATTTATATAAATATAGAATTAAAATAATCCGATACGGGCAGGGATTCGAACCCGCGACTACTGGGAAACCGTCCCGTAATTTTATAATATAAAGATTTTATTTAAAATTAATTAAAGATTTTATTAAAAAAAGATTAAAGATTTTATTTAAAAAAAAACAAGATTGAGGTGATGCAACGTTACAAGTAGGTATAATTAAACGTAAACCGTAATAGCTTTCCAATTTCCTAGCAATTAAAATGTTTATAACATACACGTGAAACCGATATATTATTGAGGTAATTATGTCGATACGTGGAAGTTAATTAAAGAGGTTTCTTTTTAAAAAAATAAATTAATATTTTAAACAGATGACATTCATTCAAAGAGAAGGAAAAGGGAGGACGGGATTTGATATCAATATCTTATAACAGAACAATGTTACATATCCTTGCTATATTAGAATGACTTAAGATTTGTACCTTTGATCCAAGTAAAATACCTGAACATAGGGTTCGAGGTAAATAAGTCTATTCAAATCGTAGCATTAGCTCACGGACACAAACTTAAGACATATTTTGTGATCTTAGACCCTTTCTTGACTTTTTAATTAATCAATTAAAAACTCCGAATAAGTAAAGGCATTTTAGCATTCATACGAATTTTAATTAAGTGTTTTATTTGTGCAGAGTCAAGAAAGGTGTTAGCAGTTACAAAAAATGTTATCGGTGAGGTCGTCGAGAAACTGCCGGGTGCTAAACCTTTGGAAGCCGCCGAGGTAAATAAAGTTTCCTATTAGTTATATATTGTAGTATTTCACAAATAGTATTAAACGGGGAGCAGTACTTACATGGCGACCCTGCCAGTTCAGTCTAAAGAAGAGGTGATTATTGCCCAAAACGCCGCAGGTGGAAACAATTTGGCATCAACCGAGCAATTACATTAAAATATATCGCTTATTTATTGCTGGCGGCTAAAGCACTATAATCCATATTGGATATTAATTGTAATATATATAATTGTAATTTTATCGACATTTTCACATAAAGAGCACGCGCGAGGGCTTAACATATTAGCGAGGAGTGTTTAACGACGTGTAGGGAACAGAAGGTTACCCCGAGCCCCGAAAGAGACGATGTTAGTTTGAACTTTAGAAGTATGTAAGGTGTATGTAATATAAAGTGTAAGTAAAAGAACGATTCTAAGTGTACTATAACAATGTAATGTTACATGACTATAATAATATACTCCGTAAAATATATAAATAGGTAAAACAGATAGGAAATCACTTAATTTGTCATTTAAGTTAATTTGTGATCCAATTGTTCTCGGGCATGGAGTTCAGTATGCACACAAAACGCACTAATAGTAACTTTGGGTCAGGTAGAACATCTGAAAAATTTATAAAACATTAAATATCGCCTTTTGTAAATTCAATAAAGGGTAAATAAGTAAATGAATAAATATCACACACTTTAATATAACATATTATTAAATTAAGAGTAGAAATCAATCAGTTCAAACACCAGGTTCCTTACAAGTGAAATTAAATTTTCCTTTTTTTTTTTTTTTTTTTTTTATGTAAGAGGAGGGCAAACGAGCTGGCGGGTCACAGATGACTTGTGATCACCGCCGCCCATGAACTCTTGCAACATCCGAGGATTTACAGGAGTGTTGCCGGCCATGTAGGTAGGAGTAAACGCCTTTTTTGAAAGTACCCATGTCGTATCGATCTGGAAATACCACCGAAGGGAGTTCGTTCCACAAGCGAGTGGAACGTGGGAAAAATGTCCTTGAAAACCGCACAGAGTAGAGGATCGCCACGCATCCAGGTGGTAAGGGTGATATTGGAGGCGATGGCGCGCTGTGCGGTGATGAAATTCGGCGGCAGGCATCAGATCGAATAGTTCTTCGGAACATTCCCGTTGTAAATGCGGTAGAAGACGCACAAAGAGGCCACGTCTCTACGCAATGCCAAAGAGTCCAGCCGTTCGCAGAGCACCGGGTCCCCGACAATCCGAACGGCTCTCCGTTGTACGTGGTCAAATGGTAGAAGCTGATCCGGACCAGAGATGAGAACAGTACTCCATGTGTGGCCGGACCTGCGCCTTATAGAGCGCAAGTCTTTGGCCAGGTTTGAAATACTGCCTCGCTCTATTGATCACTCCCAATTTCTTCGAGGCCAACTTGGCCTTGCTCTCCAGATGACCACGAAACTGACAATCGCTCGAAATGTCGAGACCCAGTATTCTGATACTTGGCGAGGCAATGAGGGGAGTGCTCTCGAAGAGCGGTGATACGACAAATGGGGTTTTCTTAGTGGTAAACGCGCAAACTTGTGTCTTCAGGGGATTGAACTGTACGTGGTTCAGTTCACCCCACTCAGAGATTAGCTCCAAGGAAGTCTCTATAGAAGACACAAGTTTCTTTCGGCACTCGTCGACGTTTTCCCGAGAGAGACCTGCACGGCCGGAATATACCGCATCCCCAGTGCTGTCATCCGCATAACAATGTATGTTGGAGATATCCAGCATATCATTGATGTGCAGGAGGAACAGAGTTGGGGATAGCACGCAGCCTTGGGGTACACCAGCGTTCACGGGCTTAGGGTCCGAGCAAAAACCGTCGATAACGACCTGTATGCTCCGCCCAGTGAGGAAGCTGGTGATCCACTTGCATAAACTCTCGGGAAGCCCATAGGAAGGTAGCTTCGAAAGAAGCCCCCTGTGCCATACACGATCAAAGGCTTTCGCCATATCCAAACTAACTGCCAGACCCTCTCCCTTGCTTTCAATAATAGCTCCCCAACGGTGTGTAAGATACAACAGAAGATCACCAGCCGATCGACCATGGAGAAAGCCATATTGCCGGTCATTGACCAACTGGTTATCCTCGAGGTAGGTTAGGAGCTGTTTATTGATGATGCTCTCCATTACTTTGGAGAGAAGAGAGGTAATGGCGATAGGTCTGTAGTTAGCTGGGTCCGAGCTATCGCCTTTTTTAGGGATCGGATGGACAAGGGCACGCTTCCATGAGACCAGGACTACGCCTTTCAAGTAAGAGTACCGAAATAGACGCGTTAACACTGGTGTCAACTCAGGGGCACATGTTCGTAGCACAACTGGAGAGATACCATCTGGCCCACTCGACTTATGAACATCCAAGGAAAGGAGGGTTTTTCGGATGAGTTTTTGCCGAAAAACTATTTCCGGCATAAAGCTCGGACACCGCGGTATGATAGGCGGTGCCCTCCCCTGGTCGTCCAAAGTCGAGTTTGAGGCAAAAAGAGTGCCCAAGAGATCGGCTTTCTCTTTTGCCGTGTGGGCCAAAGAGTCGTTCCCAGTGTGCAATGGCGGCAGGGATGGGCGACAGAAGTTTCCCAGACTGGCTTTGGAGAGCGCCCAGAACTTGCGCGTGCCAGGTGGGTACTTTGCCAACTGATCCCCAATTTTGACGACATGCTTGAACTTTGCTCTAGCGATTTTCCGTTTGAAGAATCTGGAGGCACGATTATATTTCCTCTTCAGAACTCTAGAGTTCGGATCCTTAGTGACTAACGCATTAGCCCAAGCTTGATAAGCCTGCCGTTTGTCAGCTGCTGCAGCCCTGACAGACGCATCAAACCAAGGCCGCGATCTGCCACCAAGTGGTACCACAGAGCTTGGTACAAATAGTTCCATGCCCTGAAGTATCACATCAGCTACAGCCGCAGCGCAGTCACCAGGATCATTGGAAGGGAAACAAATCGGCCCCCATGGGTAGGATGCAAAAAAGGATCGCATTCCATCCCAATCCGCTGACTTGTAGTGCCAAACGCGTCGAGTCGCAGGTCTTGTGCGAGCTGGGCGTTCCATGGGCACTACACTCCGTACCAGGCAATGATCAGAGGACCCTAAGGGAGCCTCGACAGTGACTTGGTACTTTTCGGGATGTGTAGTCAGCAGAAGATCCAACAAAGAGGGTATATGGCTGTCCACGTCCGGTAGACGAGTGTGCGTCTTTACCAATTGGGACAGACCATTTGCCAGAGCAAAGTCAAACACAGATCTCCCCGCGTAGTCGGTGGCACGTGACCCTAGCCAATCGGTATGGTGCGCATTGAAGTCCCCGAGGACTACGACTTCGGCGGAGGGAGTCTGTGAAAGCAGATCGTCAATCTTCGCCTGAACATGGCCTAAGAGTTGATCCGTTTCTGCATTACCACTATGGGACCTGTAGAGGCACGCGTAGACTCTGACATGGTCGTCCATGTCCACGCGCAGCCAGAGTACAGACCGGTCCCGACCTTCAAAAACCTGAAGGCGACGGTAGCAGATATCGTCCCTTACGAACACAGATACCCCGGCGTGTGGTATAAAATGATGTTCTAGTTTATACCCGGGGTATGATAGGTACGCTGTGTCGCTAGGTTGAGATATCTGCGTCTCCGTCAGAAACAACAAGGCCGGCTGCGCCGTCTCTAGATGATGGTGGACGGCGTTCAAGTTGGAATGAAGTCCCCGGATGTTGCAAAAGTCCACAGTTAAAGTGGGTCGGGGTGCCGCTGCGTTGACTCGTCGTTTGCCCTCAAAAAACACAAAAGGCGATACTTTGCCCGCCCCAGATACGACGGGCAGCCCGAGCAAAATCCGAGAATCATTTCCCCGATTTTGCTCGGGGTGGGGGTCCCCGGCTTCATCAAAGCCGGTACCCTCCTGGGGTATTTTTCTTTTTGGCATCGCTTTCATGTTTGGCGTGGGGGGGGGGGGGGGGTTGGGCTTCCGGATTCTCTCACTCACCGACGAAACATAACCAAATGAATTTGGTTACTACACGTCGGTCTTCTGTGAGAAAAACTTCTTCCTTACAAATTTTATAATTTTTAATATGTACATTTTGATGATTGTTAGCTATTGCCAACAACAATAAGCGGATCACTACAACAGCAACTAGCGTTATATATTAGCTTTGTTTTCTGATACAACTGTTATCACCAGTCGAAGAAATTTCTTCACCACGGATTCGACGACGGAGAGCCTGCACCGTTAAGACAGTCGGCCTGTCACCACGGCCGGTGCAACCTCGTCGAAACGTGAGGTAATTAAAAGGTATGTGATACCTATTCCGGACGCGTTAATTCCCGATTTTTTAAATAATTATATATAATGAAACGCGGTAGTTTAAAAGTTAGTAAGAACATAAAATGTTCATCTATTTAAGAACTTAGCACTAAAATAAACAAAAACAAACTCTAATAAGATTTTATAAAATAATGTAATATTCTAACAAAAATAAAGTTGACTTAATAAAATCAGGGTGTTGATAAAGACTTATAATCTAAGTATAAAACACTTTTCTGCGAAAATGCAAGCTTAAAAAGCTGTTATTTATTTAGTGTTGAAGCTGAATTTTATTCGATATTATTATTCCGAATATACCCTAAAAGAACATACTTATTATATACATTTTATTATGAACCGGTATAGCAATTAGATTTACTTCCTACGTCTATCCTTCGATATGATTATTTCCCAGAAACTTCATATGCAATAATTTTCAAGTTTCAGATATAGAATTTACTTCTCAAGTGTCGAACTAATCACTGGCCATCGACGATGCAAATTGTTGGATTCAACTAATAGACAGGCTGCGAATATCGTGTCTGCAAAACGGTCTCAGTGAAGCAAATATTATTAGACACTCGTACACGTGTATGAAGATATTGAGAGATAAATGCTGTAGTTTTATGTTACTATAATACAAATTATATCAGAAACACATATCGCTAACAAGATACGATAAGATAGATCTAGATCAAATAGGCATGATAAGCACAGATGTGGGTATTTCTGAGTTTGGCCGTTTATAAAATTTATTCAAAGTCTTTGTAGTGTGTATTTTCTATGTCTTGATATCGTTGCCTAACGCTCTTAACTCAAGCAAATAATTTGTTTACTTAGGGGTAAGATCAATTTGTGTAATTTGTCGAATGATATTTTATTATCTAT
The DNA here is from genome assembly GCA_959347355.1 of Napeogenes inachia. Lineage (NCBI taxonomy): Eukaryota > Metazoa > Arthropoda > Insecta > Lepidoptera > Nymphalidae > Napeogenes > Napeogenes inachia. The sequence continues at coordinate 14,524,686 of OY365791.1, read as the reverse complement.
CTAGAGTACACTATAAATTATTATTAGGTCTAAATTTAAACAGTTACCTACAAGCGCTTTTAGTACCTCGACCTATATATACTTTGAATGTGTTTTAAAAATCAGTTCCATAACGCAGGAAGTACTGTGACGGTTTATGAATTATATTAATAACTTCATAAAATAAGATTTTTTGTAAGAAATTACCAAAAAGTACTTGATATTTATGACCATTTTCCTATTTATATTCCTAAATTACTGTTCCTAATATAACTTTTGAAAATACTGTCCTCGTTCATCACACAGTACTAGATTAGAAAAGAAAAGTAAAAACATATATTCTTTCTCATTTAAACAATTTGTGTCTCGAGTTTTTTTTATCGACAAAATGAAAAATTCGTTACACAATCCCAATCGCACAAAACAAATTGAACTTCTTTATTTATTTTACAATTCACACTTGACATCATGGTATTTCCAATATGTATGCGGATAGCGTGAGCCTTGTTTGTACAGCGCTGTTCATTACGATGAGCGCCAAGCTAATTGAGTAAATTTACTTAACAGGCTGTTATGGAATACTAATGTTCTCTGCTGATAATCTATCACAAATAGTCATGAAAAACGACCAATAAGCATGCTTACTTAGGGTAAAATAGTTGACAAATTTTTATGGGTAATAATTTATACTCGAATGGAACAGATGAAAAATAAAAGCATATTTCATAACAGTAAATAATCTAAAACTGGACACAGCGTCACTGATTAGACAGAGAGGAATGATATTTTTCTTTTAACATTAAAATCTCGCATATTCAAGTTATTATAATAAGTAGTAACAGGTCTCCTAGAAATTGTCCAATTTACCTTAATACCTAAAATTCCAATATATCGTCCATCTTTCATGTAAAACAAAATGATAACAAAATATATCTAATAATTTTGATTTTCCAGAACTTTCTTTAATATATCAAATTAATTTTACTCCTCTTGGCATTTATTTTCATCAAAGTAGAATATGTTCTAACTTGTTAAATATTTTTTTGAATATTCCCTTTATTATATCATATCAATTGCTATAAAAGTGAAATCAAATTAAGGCAAATGTATTTTTTTTTATAGATTCATTCATTTGTAGCTTTTTTTATTATTTGAGTATTTGATCTCTATTATTGTATATTGTTGTTTAGTATTAGATATTATGCATTAACAAATTACATCCTGTTACCTAATATTTTGTTAAGAGGTTAAGGGTGCACACTTACATATTTTTTTTTTACAATAACGCTGCATTTAAGTAATTTAATAGTAATTCTTTGAGTAATTTTACAAATAATTTGACTTAGAGAAATAAAACAACCGAGTCAACTGCCTTTCCTTTTAATTATAAGAAAGCTACGGAGCTTAATCCACAAGGCGTCCAAATAGGGTTGCTGTCAAATGTCAAAGAATATTGTCTAAAGAAGTAAAGTTGTTTTACACTGATAGAAAAACTGTTAAAACTGCTACAGGGAATAAATTACAGCTACAGGGAATAAATTACATATTTTTTGTAATTGAGTTTCCATAAATGTTTTTTGTTTTAATAATCTACTAATGATGCCTAGAAAATAGTTATTTTTATACTTAGTCTGGTCATCAACACTGTTCCTTTAAAAAATAAAAAATATTAAATTTGAATTTGGAATCTGTAATTTTTATACGATTGTTCATTCTATTTTCTCAAAATATTTAATTGTACATTATTTTGCGATATTAAAATGCAGTGGGGTGATAAAGAGAACAGAATTGCTATGATTGCATTACACAAAGTAGGTATAGAGCCAAATGCAATTTTTAAAACTCTCCATGCACTTGGTATTAGTCCAATGTTCGTGTACCGGGGCTATTAATAAGTACAACGAGACTTCCTCTGTTTGTGACAGAGAAAGATCTAGCCATCCAGGTAGTGTTCGTACGAAAAAGTAGGTCAAAGCCGTAAGGGAAATAATTCGAAGAAATCCTGTCCGAAAGCAAACGATTTTATCTCGGGAAATGAAGATAGCACCTAGAAACATGTTGCCTATTTTAAGAGATGACTTTAGACTTGAAGCCTACAAGAGACGCATTGATCATTTCTTAACTGATAAATTAAAGATGAATAGGATGGTAAAATCGAAACAACTACTGAAGCGGTACGCAAAAGGAGGTTTCAGAAAAATTTTGTTTACAAATGAGAAAAATTTTATAATTGAGCAACATTTTAACTAACAAAAAGACCGTATTTAAGTTCAAAGCTCCCAATGGATCGAAAAATATATATATTTTTTATTTCTTACAATATTTATGGCAAGACTAGGTATATAGACTGGGCGCTATAGGTAGTTGAGTATGTAAAAGATGAGGACCGCATACTGTTGATAGGTTTGAACTCAAAAAATCTTGCAGATTATGTTGACATTGTATGAAATTGGCGTTTTTCGTACTATTTCTCCTCTTTGGAAAGAAATTTTAAATTAAAATTTTTACCTCCATTTACACGTGTATTTTTGTTTCATTGTCCGTCATTCATTTGTTTTTTTTTTCTTTCGTTTTTTCTGTTTGCGTTATTCATTCATAAAAAATGGAAAACTTAAAATATCGCATCATTTACGAGTACGAGTTCCACCGTGGAACCAGTACTGCGGAAACGACTCGAAGGGCTAATGATGTGTATGGCGCTCATATTACAAAAGTTTTTGGTTCCAACGTTTTCGTTCTGAAATTTTCGACCTGCAGAACAAACCCCGCGGACGGCCGGAGACCCAAGTTGATAATGAAGAATTGTAGACTATTGTGGAAGCGGATCCATCGCAAACAAGTTAGCTACAAACTGCTGTGTTAGTGTTGGCGTATGGTGTTACTTGGTGTGTTAGTGATAAAACTGTGTTAATCTACTTATAGAAAATCGGGAAGATTAAAAAGCTTGAAAGGTGGGTACCTCATGAATTGACTGAAGAAAACCGGCAAACGCGCGTCGACTGCTGCGTTACATTACTGAACCGGCACAATAATAAAGTAATTTTAGATCATTACCTGTGATGAAAAGGATTCTCTACGATAATCGGAAGTGCTCTTCGCAATGTGTGGATTCTGGTCATCTAGCCAAATCTTGCCCCAAGCGAAAATTTACCCAAACAAAATTACTTGTAAGCGTTTGGTAGACTGGTGCTCGGATTGTTCATTATAGTTTTTAAATTCAAATCTGGCCAGACTATTTCGGCAGATGTCTATTATTTATCAGCAATTGCAAACCATGATGGAAAAGCTAGCTGCTAAACAACCTAGGCAAGTCAATCGTTCCACACCACTGCTGCTTCACGACAACGCTAGACCACAACCTGCAAAACACACGGCTACCAAATTAGAAGAGCTTCAATTAGAATGTCTAAGACATCCACCGTACTCCTCAGGCCTTGCTTTAACAGATTACCATTTTTTTCAAAATTTGGATTACTTCTTGCAATGGAAAAAAATCAACTCTGATAGATAGTACAAATCGCCTTCAAAGATTTTTTTGATTTCCGTCCGACTGTTTTTTTTAGTAAAGGGATCAATGAACTACCTAAACTACCTAAAACGATAGTTCATACTGTGATTTATTAAATACATTATACTAAAAAATATTCGACTTTTTGTTCCTCCCATTCAAAACACCAATGTCATATGTAAGGACCTAATATGTACGGATTAAACTACAGCCTATTCTTTTGTCCTTATTAGGCTATGAAAAAACCGACGACAAATTTTTTCCCGGACAATGTTGTTGGTTCAACTCCGTAAATGTTCTTCGAATTGTCAAACTAAGGTTTGTAGACAAATTTGGTTATTAAGCTAAATTGTTTGTTCATTTTGCATGGGTATTAATATTGATTGCCAAAATGAAAAATAAAATTTCTTATAAATTTTGCATTTGAATAGTTAATTACAATTTATGTTATTATTATTTTTTTTATATCTTTTTTAATTGTCTGGCTATATGTATCTATAATTATAAGAAAGAAAAGGACATTGTTATAAAAAAACAGCAATGAAAATAGTTTTAAAGCATCTTTTTAGTCCAATTATTAGAAAATCCAAGGGAGTGGAGTAAAAAAAATTTTTTTTTCGACCTTCAGTGCCTGTTGTATTATCGGTATTTGCATCTATTCATTAGAAAAACTTAATGACCTGTTTTGTTTAGTATATTTTTTATCTACTATATAATTATTACTTCAACTACACAAGAGCAAGATAAATTTCATAACATGGAACTAAAAGAAAATCTGTCTGTGTTATTACCGGTCAGTTAATAAATGAATGAAGCTTTGATAGAAAACAAAAATGTAATAGAATTATATTTTTCTTATAATATATTTCTTTATAAAAATATTATAAAGAGCTTTGAGGATGTTCAAAATGTATTTCTAAGACCTAGCTAGTGAGATTTAAAATATAAACCGTTCAATATACCTACATACTATACTACTACTATATATTAAATCTTTTAAGTAAAAGAGGATTCTCTGATTTTTTAAAAGCCTTACAAACGAAGGCTAAATTCCAAATACAGGTTTTTTTATTGATAAAACTAAAATTGTTTATATTTTGATAGATAGTTAGAGATAGAACTAAAGGATTGGGATTTTTATTTAAATTGAATGGCTTAAAATACACAATGAACTTTAGTTAATCTAAAACAGGCTTATTCATTAAAGCTGTATTTAAAATCAGAAAATAAGGTTTTTATAAAAAAAAATGTGAATTGTTAATTATTTAATAAGATAAGAAAATGTTTACTTTCAAAATTTTAGAATACTAACTAGTGATACGGTCTAAAGTTATAAGAATTTCATTAACATTATGAATACATAATTACCAGTATTTCAATGTGATTAGAATTTAGAACCACAAAAATAAGAGCACCTCAACATAATTATTTAAGTATATGTACATATACATTAAATGATTATGTGTATATAAGAACATCTGTTACTTAATACATAAATGCGTAGGGAAATAAAGTACTTGACATATATATTTAATAATATACGAGTATAAATGGTGCCGCTGTTGACTTTAACTAATCAAGTTCAAACATAGATAACTGATAACATTAATTTGCTTGATTATAATACGCGGTTATTTATCATGGTTGTTATATTATATTACTGATATCCGGTATGCTTTGATTTATTAAATGATAATAATTTAAATAAAATATAAATATTTTTCTTTTTTTTATTAATAATTCCATAATTATGTTTTTATATACAAGGTTCACCCTACAGTGAAACTTAGACATTTGTAAATTGAAAAATGTATAGGATATGAAACATAAATATATCTAAGGTATACAAAGAAAAAAAAACAACATATGCAGAAACATATCTTGCTTTCATTATAGTATACACAGTTCACTAACAAGTTTTGTCTTGGTTCATTCTTGATCGTTATATCGAGTGCAGCTTCGTTGTAGGTGTTTGCTTAGTTGGAGTTAATGTATAATTCTTTTCCTATTTTTCTGATAAATCAGAAAAGATCCCAAAGACATTGAAGTACGATTAAATTTGCGCGATTAAGAGACATCGTAAGGCAACTTTAAAAACCAAGATTAACCGGGTTGGTATCCCAGATATTGCAAGATCGAAGTTTATGAATTATATATTCTACATTAATATAAATGAGCAAAACATATTTAACATGATATTTGGCATTTTTTTGAGGAAACAACATTTTAACTCAGATAATATTCAGAATTTCCTAGTTAATTTGAATTAAAATAATAAATATAAATATCATATTTTATTGCACAAAGACTTTAAACTCTATGAGTGACTAAGATGTAGTAAGTAAATAATATATTTGTTGTATATCAGCGTCATAGTTTTGTTTTGTATTATATGTATTTAATTGACGAGAAAAAAATATGCAATTTTAAGGACTATTGGAGAAAAATAACTATGGGTGCTATTCTCAAAAGTTAGTAAAGTGCCTGTTTCGGAGATCGAATATATATTTTTAAATATATATAAATAGTTATTATTGTATGTAATTAAAAAATATAATCACGTGATTAAATGTAAGGTTTTTTTTTTGCTTGTAATTTACGATTAATTTTTTTTCAATACAACTTCCTTGTATCGAATTAATAATAATAAATAATAAATAATTATATTGGAATTTAGATGGAAAAACGCTTAATGATTGTTTGTAGCTTACCTACGTACCTAATGCACTGAGAAACTATTTTTCAAGCCTCACTTCTATTTATTAAAGAATTAGTCCTAAAATAATTAAATATAAGTATTAAAAAGAAACTATAGTATTTTATGGTAAACATTAATTTTCTTTGAGGCTCACCCCAAGGCATTTTGTGGATTTCTTGGATACTTTGTGTTTATAAAAGTCCTTACATTGTCTGAAAACTCTTTACCGTTTTCCTAAAAAAGTTTTTAATTAAATTTGTACTTTGGTTAAGTATTTTGGTTGTTGGTAGCTAAGTAGACACGTAGCTTTTTTAATAAATATAGCTGGTAGATCTAATCATAGTTACGTTTATTTAATAGTTATCTTAATCTTTTATTTTTTTCGAACGAATGTCTCCCTTTTGGACATAAATCGCCTTTAAATTATAGAAAGGCGTGAGTTGGGTTCGTTTCAACCAAGCTAATCCAGGGACCAGATAACAATATGTCATAGCAGTTATTTTTACCTTTTTGTTATTCTTACTGTGGTTTTCTTCCAACGGACAAGACCAATATACGTTTCGTGGCTCGGTATCGCGCAAGGGCATCGGGCAGTCCCAACGCAAACAATAATACCGCTCCTGTAGATGGGGGTTAGTCCTTATGACAACATACCGATAACTTCCTGGATTCGATCATAGGTTTATTTATTTTACTTGACTCGGTAACCTGTAAATGATCACAATATTTAACTTAAATACTTGTTTTCCTGAAATGTTTTGAAAAAAAAGTAGCATCTGTGACCCAATTCGCATCGCAATTATGCATTTTTTTCTGGAAATGTCTTTCTTACTAAAAAATATGCACATATAAACTTGTAAATTTTTTTCATCACCATTATTTCAAGAAGTAAGCTGCTACACCGAACATCTCGCTCTCGCAATCTTCAGACCTAACACTTGTGATTGCTCGTTTAAACATTTCACTCATCAATCACTACTTTACAGGCACTCTTTTCAGTGCCAACCTCACCAGAAAACCATAGATTAATGAACACGATAAGCAGATTTTAATGTGCACGTCGATACTTCTCACAAGGGTTAGAATATGTTATCCGTGTACCGGTCTAAATCTGAATTGAGTTGGATTAATTTCAGTGTTCGTATACCTACCTCTTGCATTATTATAAAATTCCGTCTCCAATTTATTTTCCTGTCCCTGACTCATTTATAAAGAATGTTCCCGGATATAAGGGATTTTTTTTAATCATTATGAATATTGTAAGTAATACTATCTCCTTTTTTTAATATATCATATAATATTAAACTGTAAAATTTATAAACATAATAATATTATTAAATTTATAAACATAATAGTTTTAAGTATTAATTTAAACATTTGGTTTAATAATCGGAAACAAGACCTGATAAATATGTGCTCATATTCTATATTCTACTTTTGACATTTGTGTACAAAATAATCCAAAACAGTGTTTATTTTCTGTTTGATATTTGAGGCAAATTAGATGTTTATAAACGAAGTGTGAATAATTAAGATAATTAAAATTGATTTTATGTTTCATATTTTATACAGAACAGGAAGTGCAATAAAATATTGTAGAGAACATAACATTGTTTTGATTATATTAAAAGGGTATTACGAGGACATTTTAAGCAAAAAAAAAATGTTTTTTTCAGTTTCTGTTACCACAATAACACTTAGGTACAACATTGGTTTGAAATTTACTCTAATGTATGGAATGAATTACATATGTTTGGAATGTTCTGTCGCATCGTTATGTACCCTTAATTAAAAGAGGCGTGTAGTTAATTTCAGAATTAAATGCCAGATATATGTAAATATTTTAATTAATAGGCACAAGGCGTGGTTTCTGTTTAATTTGTCTAAAATGATATAAAAAAATATTTATATAACAAAATAATAACACATCTAAACTATAAACATTGTTAAAAGTTAGCTATGCTAAAATTAATATAGCTATAATGTTATATACGTATATGAGAAATTGAGTTCTTGTTGTCTAGCTTCTGATCAAAAGGGCTTTCTGAAATTAAATTCACATAATAATTTTACTATTGTAATCAACTTATTGGTAGATTTTAAATTTATATTCGCAAAAACAAACAAGAGAAGCAGATATGTCTGCGATAAACCAGGTATTTCACGTTCTGAGTACATTTTAGCAAACACACAACAATTTCACTTTATTGCTCATACAAAACTCAACGATATTACAAAACTTATCCTTTTATACAATCCAATTACGAGTCAGAATCCAATGAACATAAATAACGAGTTACGTTTAAAACAACTGAAATTCTCTTATTATAAATAATTTAAAATACTGTATTATGAACCTTAAAATATTTTTAAATGTTCGAATTTAATATCATAATAAAAATTTCATAATTTCAAAGCATTATATTTTACTTAATTTTTTTTATAGGTTATAAAGTAGAATCGCGATAAATTTAAATCCTAAGGAAGCACATGATATTTTAAGTTATCGAGTATTTAACTTGGGGGGGGGGGGGGGGGAACTGATTTTATTATTGAAGTTACAGGGATTTTTTCGTTTTTTTTTTTATAAATATTGCGTCTAAAAGTACCTAGCTATGTATTAAGTACGTAATCACTTTTGTTTAATAATGTTTAAATTTTTTAGTTTATCTGGTAGAAATAATTTTGTTCTTTATTATGTTTTGGCATACTCCTTCTGAAAATTTAGGTTACAAGCTTTGCGTTTAAACAGTTCATCTCAATGTACACAGACTCCTGTTCATAGAAATACAAAAGAAAAAAGGTATTCCTTAAATATTTAGTATGATTGAATTATGATGTTATTAAATTATAAAAGTTTCAAAATAACTTTTTGATAAGTTTAAATCCCTATAATACTCATTCAAAACACGAGAAAGGTGAATAGGCGCACCGGTAACTTGAAGTAACTAATCTTAGGTATATTATAAAGAAATGAAACGTGATTTGCTTACTTTCTTATTTAAATATCTTTTAAAACGTAAATACTAGTTGAGTACTTATTTTAAAATAACACGAATATTATTGAATAAAGAAATTATATACGTCGTGTTACTTAAACATTAAATCAACATTACTTTAAATAGGAAAATAGTTTTGGGACATCAGTACTTCAAAGAAAATAGTCTTAGTTTAAAGTGAAGTTATTATTTTCGTAGGACCTTCTTTCGTTTTTTAATACTTATGTGTAACAATTAGATTATACGTTTTTATTTAGTTAAATAGAATTCAATCTTATTTTATAAATCATTATTAATATGTTCAGTATTTTATTTAAATCTTCTTTATTTTTGGACGAGGGGATTATATTCCCCAAACCGACTAAATTATTTGTTGCTATTGTTTTCGTAACCAGTGACAGACTCTCCATCATTTGCCTCTGTTTATTTTATCTGACATCAATTGATATTTTTAAGCGTTTACGGCTATACCAAAAATTATCAACTTTTCCCTACATAATGCTACAAAATCAAACTTAATGTAGTAAAAAAAATAATTGCAACGCATAGAACGATTCTTTATCTCTAGTTTCCTTCGAGAAAATACTATAATATTGTTTTTAATATAAAAAAAGACTATTTTCCGTCACATATTTTATGAAATCGGGAGGAGTTTAGGTACATTTTTGTCCTAAATATTATAATATATTTAAGAATAAACATTCAGATAACTCCATCAAGTCTGACGGTAAGATCTCGTCAAAAGCAACAAAACAAACCTATACTCGGCGCATCAAGGTTTACTCTCCTAGTAGATCCAGTATCATCCGTCCATCAGTATACCTTTGGCACAGTCCACCAAGATGGTAGCTTTTATCATCTCCTTATAACTAAGACAACAGGCCCAAACTCGACTAGCCTTGTCTTTTTTTGTCTGGAAGTTTAAAGTAACAGCCACCGAAGTATTTAGCTATTTTCAGGTCACAGTATAATTAATATGTATATCATATAAAAATAATTTGTAATTTTATCACATGTTTAACATATACATACTTAAACATAAATAATAATAATAATAAATAATTAAAAGAAATAATAATATAGGCTTAATTATATGAGAAAAGATATATATTGAAACTATCAAAATTGTTTCAATCACATTTTATTCTCGCACTATACATGGTATGTGTCTATTTAGGGATGCGTTTTGCTACCTATTGATTTAATAAACGCGTCCTTAATGAAATTGTTTTTCAACAACATATATCTTTTTCTAGACTAAGCTTACAATAACTATCTAAAAAATTCCTGCTATTTCTTAAATATTTTTTATAAAATATCCATTTTTTGTGATAAAGTTAATATGGCAATTGGTAGTTGACTAATTATAAATAAAATTACATATATATCAACTATATCAAATGTTTATCGGTATTAGAAATACTTTTAAATGTTTTAAGACTTTTACTTTGAATTCATGGATTTTTTTGTGACGAATGAATGCTTATGTTCCTATCAAATGAGTACATTATTTTTTTATTGTCTTGTATATTTATTACATTGTATTTTACTATCGTTTTGTGTCCTTTCAATTTTGTAGACATACAAGATACAGTTAACCGTAAGGTAACTTGTAAGGTCTGTCATAAAACTTTGAAAATAATTTCGGCGTAAGATGTGAAAGTTAACGACAGCGCTCAACTATTATTAGGATTCCACATGTACAAGTAATCACTCTATCTACATTGAAGCATTTTCAGTATTACTAATTATAATACTAACTATATTTTTTTGATTTATTATTAAGGTAGGTATAGAAAAATATAAAATGTGGACATTAGATGAGATGAAACTTCTTGGCATTCCATGGATTCAACGTGTGGGTGAGGGGCCAATCGCATTGCATGGAGAGGAGTGCAAACAGTGCCTGGGACTTGTAACCCATGTGTAGGTTTAAGGGGCACCTTTATGATGCGCATAAATGCTCACCTTCACTGTCCACACTCCCCTCCCTACCTAACCCAATTTGGAAAGAACGTACTAATGCCGCTAGTAAAGGCCATGGTCCTTAAAAAAGTTATACAGACATTTTGCTGTTGTACCTCTCGCTCATAGTTCTACTGCGTGCAAACTAACTATAAATTTATTCCTGGACAGTTTGTTGGTTAGATCGTAATATTTGTTAAGCTTAAATGTGTGATTTTAATTTTGGAGTAGTATTTTTCTCCAAATTGTACAGATCGTTTGGTGGTTATAATACCTTTCCGCGCTCTTGGTACCGAAAGACGATTTACTTTTATCTCTCGCAAATAAATATAGTCATATAAATATAATAATAGGTTTTCGTCACTCGTCGTTATAATACATAAACACATTGAAGTTACTGTATCTAAAGACGACTCCACATCTTACTCCCACCCTCGCCACCACCGTCGGAAAGCGAACAGCTGGGAAAAGAACACGGAGTTCACGCCTCGGGACATGCTTCGAGACAATTCGGTTAAGCGGATCTTCATAAAACTTTTTGTAAGAAATGTTTTTGTTTAATTGTAATAACAATACATATAATAAAAATTTGCAAAAAAACTTTTATTGAATCCAAATAAATTTAAGCTAAAATATGTTAGTAGGTACTAAGGTACGATGACAATTATAATATATTTTTTAGACCCGACCCACAGTTTCCACTTCAAACAGATTTATTTTACCTGAATGCTTGCAAATGTTTTAAAAATCGTGTAAGCAACCTTTTTAAATATCAATATTACCTAAATTACATAATATTATTTATTCAAAGGTTTTCCTTACCGTATTTAATAATGTACGAGCTTCGGGCTATGAATAATGATATCATACTAAGGCTCGGTTCTTTTTTCTTTTTTAAGAAAATACAGGTAGGTTTATTTTTTTAATTAAAACTTTTTTTATTGTACAAATCCTATTTTTTTAAAACAAATATTTTGTATTAAATCACAAATTTTATTTAAGAATATTTTTTTTTTATCCTGCACATCAATAATTTATAAATTTATTTAACAAATTATATATATATGTATTATAATACTGTATCAAAGTTATTTGTGTATGTGTTTTCGCAAAAAATATTAATCAAAACCTGTTTACTTAGCCGCATCCGTGGCAAAATTTAGACACGGATCAAACAATTTTAATTTTCTATACAAATAGGTACTACATTTTTATGTCCATCATTATAATATAGATCATTAAAGAACAATGTCCTTGATGCTAATATTGTTCATGTTCTCCATTCTACATACGCCTAGATACTTTACCAGGATTTTAGTGTTTTCTGTCTAAAATTTTAGTGTACACATCAAAATTTATTTAGATGTGTTAGAATTTCCATGACAAACATCCAATTATAAAGTCTTTAGAATATATGCTAAATACAAAATTAAATTAAAATTTGAGAAATGGAAGGTATTTTTTATTTATATCGAGTCCAAAAAATATAAAAAAAAACAAAAACTAGACATACTACGTCGAGGTACTAATATAAAAAAAAATGTTATTTTAATAAATGATAAAAGACCTATTTTATAAGCAATTACTTTATAGCAGGTTTATAGTACTAGCTAGCATTGTTTAGGGAAAAAATAGAAATGCTTATGGAATTGTCCAAAAAATGTTGCTGAATAATACATAAAAAGATCCCAGCTTTAATTTTAACAAACCTATTGCTACTGAAAGCCTAAGCAAGAAATGTTCCTGTGAGTTTCAAATGTAACTCTAGAATTAGTTTGCGGTGCATTTTGTTTATCAAATCATTTCATTTAGTGACTGGTGGTATTCATTCAGATCGGTCTTTCATTCAAGTCTATAAGAAATTTTAAAGATCGTAGTCGATTTCAATATTTTAAATGTTTAAGTGGAAAAATTAAATAACCCAAAACCACTTGACCAATAAAATTTTGGTAAAGAATCTCAAAATACACAATAACATATATAGTATAAATTTATATAAATATACTACTGTATCACTACTATAGCAATACGTTAGTCCAGTAGTCGCGGGTTCGAATCCCTGCCCGTATCGGTTTATTTTTTATTCTACATTTATATAAATTTAATTAAGCTCAACATGGCCATACATGTTTATAAATATTTTCAAAACAGATATATAACATGTCAATATGATGCTAATTTTAATGGCAAAAATGTATTTGTATTTATTAATATATTTTATATAAATAAGTCTGTCCTCATTTAATAGTTAACCGTAAATTGAAAACGCTTCAGACAATGGTTATCTTTAATTACATTTTCACAAGAATGAGAAGAACATAATATGCTTAAGCAATATATGGATACATACATATAACACAATAACTAGATTTTTTGTTCCGTTCGGTTGTTGTGTTTCTGGTTTATTTCAAATAATTGAATGTAGGAATTCTATCCTAGAATGAAAGTTAAAATATATTTATAATATTTGTTAAATTCTGTAATACGGTTCTAATGGTTGAAAACTGTTTTATAAAATTCTTTTGAATAAATTCAGAGATAGCGACGGTGTTATTAAATGTAAAATAAAATGAAATAACGAACAATATTTACGTCATGTAAAGATACATGTTGCTATGTATTAACTACTACATCTGATCTGATGTTGTTCAAATAATGGTAACGCTGCTAATGGTATCTGCATTCATTATCTTAAGAAAGGGGAAAAAAAAGGAAGTAAAAGGGGTGAAGACGCAGAGGGGAAGAGGATTATTCATCCGGCACTTTCAATCATCTTCTGAAAGCAATTTATAATAAGCTAAAAAAAAACATCTTCTGAGAGACGTTGGTATTACCATAAATTCACGAGCTCTATCGATATAAATATATTTTTTAGTTCAGTGTTATCTTTTTGCTGCTGTCTACCTATGTGTATAAAATTAATTCTTCGGTCTGACAGATGTATCAAGGCACAGTCTAAACTATTGGAGTTAGAAATCAATAATTTATAGTTCTCGTTACTTTTACGATGTAGACACTCGTAAAGATAGAAAGGTAATATAATCAGCTAGTAAAATGTAAAATAAAATAAAACATTTAAATTGTTTTATTTTGAGTGTAAATATATACATTTTATTCTTCTGTCAAATTATCTGCAGTACGGCTATTTTTCATTTTAAATGTTACAACTTTCAAAATTATTGTCTCAAAGTGTGTTTTGAATATATGATGCTTAATTAGAGATTTTTCAAAATTCCTTTAACAAAATTTTATTCTTGGATTTATGAAAATAAATTTTGATAGATTTAAGTAAGCTCTTTGTTCTCTTTTTAACCCCCGACTAAAAAGAGGGGTGTTATAAGTTTGACCTATCGATCTGTTTATCTGTGTATCTGTGTGTCTGTCTGTAGCAATGTAGTAGCCAAAAACGTGGACGGATTTGAATGCGGTTTTTTTTAATCGAAAGCTATGTTTGTCGAGATGGTTCTTAGTTATGTTTCATTTATTAAATTAAAGACGCGTGTACATGACAACGTCTGTCGGATCCGCTAGTATATACATACAAATACGTAATATATCTACAAATACGTAGAAAATATAAATATTTTTATATAAGTTTTCTTTTTACTTGAGTATGGTTTCTTAGTCACCGTTTTTTTTTAAATATGGTAAGATAAATTTATATAAATATAGAATGAAAAATAAACCGATACGGGCAGACACTCGAACCCGCGACTACCTGGAAACCGTCCCGTCGCTCTACCAACTGCGCTACCGTATCGCTGTCCGCCTCGGTGAATTAGTCTATATGTGTTCGTCTTTATCGGGACGGTGGTATGGTGTGGTAAGATATACGAACAAATGTACTAAAACTCCCCCTACATCTGATTTTGTAGAATGTTTGAAGAATTGTGGTTTTTGAAGTGAAACTTCTTTAGAATCGTTGTGATTTCAAACCTGATGCAACGGAAAAAACGACAGGTAAGAGACACAAATACAAAAATGTGTAGAATGAAACCGGTAAAGAATGAGACAGAAATATACACACTATTTTACACTGTATGCGGCTGCGTATTACAGCTTTTTAGTAAGATGTCAGCGTGGTTTGTTATTCTTTAACAGTGTGCTTGTCAGTATTTTTATATCTTGTTGTGCTAAATAATAAATTTTATAAGATGCCGAAAACTAATGCCAAAATGTGTCGTCAATATCGACGCAAAAAAAAAATGAAAATAAAATGAAAATTAAAAAAAATCCAGGAAAAAGTTCAACAGAACGTAGTCGCGAGTTTCGTGCGCGAAAAAAACAATTATTGAACAATCAAAATAGATGTTCAAATATAAGTGTTAATGTGACTGATGTAATAAATGGTAAGTGTAAATGTTTTTTAATCCTGTTTTAAGTATAAACTAATATTTCAATGTTTTTCAATCAATAAATTTGATTTTTATTTTGTACTGATCATGGATTATATATATATAACCTCAATACACCACGTGTATAATCTTATTTATTTTATTCTGTTTTAGACCACTCTCAGCAACAAAATAGTGATGATCATTGTCTGTTCAGCTTTCGAAAGTTGGAGAAATATGTGCCTGTGAAAGCAGAAATGACCAGGGAGATTTAATTTTGATTGTAGCAATTTACATCTCTCCCAACCAATCAATAAAATCAGTTATTGAATTTATACATGAAAATTTGATCAAATATACCCCAGAGGTATCGCGAATTCTCAAAAAGAATTATGACAAAATTCCGATGATTTTAAGTGGGGATTTTAACATAAATTTTGCATCAGATACAGCGCTTCCTTTGATTGATTTTCTCGATACAACATTTAATTTAAAAATGTGTAACAATCGCACTCAATCAACTACGAGATCAAAAACGGTAATAGATGCAGTATTCCAAAGATATATCAACCAAATTGAAACTAAAATATTTGTATCGTATTTTAGTTATCATAAGCCTCTTGTATCATTTGTTGAAACTGAAAATATGGAACTTGAGCAATAAATTATGTAACATATGTTAAATAAAATATCTTTTAAAATTAATCAAAATACTTTCATTTTTAAACGAATAAACTTTGTAATTATCCTACCCTTGGTATATATATTCATCTCATTCTTTTCTCGATTTACTGAAGTTTCACTTCTATCGTGTGTGAATCGCCCACACACCTTTTTTTTTATATTTTCAGGATTTTTTACTATATATTTTTTTTTATAAATTAAAAATAATAATAATAATAATAATAATAAGTCTTTATTTCGAGCAACACAGGCACATTTTGATTACAGTTATGTCAAATTACAAATAAAAATTAATCACAATAAAAATAAAAAATAAAAATAATGATGTCACAAATTTAAATTTAAAAATTATTCTAATATACAATTAATCCAATTATAATAAAATAAATATTGTAAGCATTTCGAATGTCATTTACACTTTAAACTTAGTTACTAATATACTAATAAAATGCTTTAACAAATGTGAATCGGTTTTAGAAGCTAACATTCTCAGAACACTGTTAGAACTTAACCGCATTCCTTTCAGCAGTGAAAACGTTTTATTCCTTATTACGGCATAAAAGTCGTTTGTCCTTTCGGAGGCAAACATGCCTGAAGCTGAACAAAAACGTGGTAAGCCCAACAGCATTCTGAATCCATTATTATACTGGACCCTCAGTGTGTCCATCGCTCTTTGTGTATAGTTGACCCACAAAGCCCCCGTATAGAAGTTTTGACAGTAAGCTTTAAACAGCGTTATTTTAGTATCCTTACTACATCGGGCAAACCTTCGGGCCAACATATTACACTTTATAGCTAGTGCTCTACGTTCCCGCTCTATGTCCATCTGATCTTTAAGGTCCTCCGCTACATAGTGACCTAGATATTTAAAATGTGTAACCCGTTTAAGCAATGTCCCATTAAGTTCTATAACGGGATCGTATCGCACTTGCTTACGAAGGGCCTTAAAGATCAGGTACTCACATTTAGAGGTGTTATACAGGAGGCCGTGTCTAGCTGCGTAATTCTCACAAATTTTGAGCAAGTCACTGATTGAACCAGCCGTGGGACCCAGCAACACCATATCGTCGGCATAACTCAAATTATTGATACACGTACCGTCTATCCAGCACCCAACTGATGACGCGCTGAGTTCCTCAATGAGGCCATTCACATACAGGTTGAAAAGTCTCGGTGAGGTCAATCCCCCCTGCCTCACTCCGCACTCCAGCCTGTACGAGTCAGAGAGCTCCTTGCCCCATTTGACATGGTTTAACTGATTCGCATACCAAAAGCGCATAAGACAAAGCAACCCCGGCTGCACTCCCGCCTCCTCCATCTTATTCCAAAGCATATCATATGAAACTAGATCAAAAGCTTTGGTAAGATCGAGGAAGCAAGCGTACACCGGAGTTTTTCTGTCAGTGTAGTATTGGACAGTCTGTTTCAGAGTGAATATGGCGGTCTCTGTAGAGAGTCCAGATTGAAAGCCAAACTGCAAGTCGTTTAATTTAATTACCTCGCTAAGATTTCTATCTAACAGACTGTCCAACACCTTTGCGATTATGGTAGCCAGCGATATAGGTCTATATCGAAAGATTTTTATATAAAAAGATTTTTTTCTATTGTAATTATTGGTTTTATTCTATTAAGTTAATAATAAGCTCTGAAGCGTTAACAAATGCTGACATAACTGTTAACGCGGTTTTGAGGAATATCATCCAATTAAATTGTTTTCAACTGGAATAATTTAATAAATATTGTAATTATAAATATTTCAGCTTATACACAAATATTTGAATTTGTTGGCGTTTTGCCAAAGTTAAACAACACTTTATCATGTTTGAAATATCGCACACCGGTTTGTTGTAATATATTGTTATTTATGACCTAAAATAAATAAAATCGTAAGTAATATGTGTTTTGTGTCATGAAGAATGTTTGAAGCCATGAATTTCACATAGTCGGCATTTACTTTGTAGTGCTAGTCAGAACTCATATTGACTAGCTATAAAATTACTGCACTAAAATAGTTGACTTCTTTTACGACACACCCAAGCTTGTACATTACCTATTTGTAAATACTCGTATCTAACTAATTAGGTATCATGTTATTATCCCAAAGTAATCAACATAACAGTTACGAACTGTAAAGATTATGTGTAAGTTTATAAAACCTAAACGAATCGACATTAAATTTATGATAATTCAACAAAAGGACCTTTATTTTAGTGTTCATTACTTAAATACATAAAACTATACTTGGTGGTAAATCATATATGTTTATAACATAAACTACAACCTACAAATTAAATCTTTTAAGTGTTCTTAAAAGTTAAATTAAAGCCTTTGCACGTGGAGTCTACTTCACTTAGTTTTCGGAACTAATTAATGAGCACTATGCGATTTGAAATTGTTTTTCATTATATACCTTGGTAATTTACTTGCATTGCAATTTGTTCGTTTATTTAGCGGTCCCCCGAACCAACGACTTCTATAAGTACATCATATTATTATTAGTTTTTCCTTTTTAGAAGTATATTGTATCGGGAACTTTTTAATTTTTTATTTAATATTTTTCTGCTTTTTAAAGAAATGAATGACCTAATCATTCATTTTAATAATGTACATATGAAACAAACCTAAGAACACATTTATTGTAATTTGTTTAGGTTTTCACTAGTACTGCATAAGAACCTTTCACTAGCATCAATAGAAGCTCAATATCTTAGAGACGACTGCTTCTATTCCAATTAACCATAGCTTAGAATCATCTCGACAGACCAAGGTTTCGATAAAAAAAACTGCAATCAAATCCTTCTGCTCGTTTTTCTCTTACGATGCCACACACACAGATCCACAGATACACAAATACACAGGTCAAACTTGTAACACCCCTCGGGTGGGGGGTTAAAGATGAGGCACGCAAACAAATTAACTAATAAATTTATGAATCATGTAATATGTTTAATTTTGTCGAGATTTTTAGAAAAAACAATTAAGAAAGTTTATGTAAGATTCCTTGTTACTTGTTTAAATGAAATATAATGAACAAACTAACTTTAACGAGATGAAAATAACTTTAAAACCAAAATCGACTCGCCGTTCTGGATTATTAATAATATTTACTTACACAAACTAAATTTGGTAGCTTACTAACTTCAGAGTTCAGAAAACGGATATAAATTACTTTAATAAAGAAGCACTCGCATTTAGTATTATTTGTAATTAATATCTTACAATTTACATTTTAATTACAAATAAAACTTATCTTACATTTATTATTTAAATACGGATTTCTGTATCGTGTAAAATATAAACAAGTCACTTTACTATCCAAGCGTGAGCTCTCAATAGTTCCATACATTCTATAGTGAGAGTGTTAGTATCTTGTTATAATTATACAAGTGTTATACTGTACAGAATGTGCAATGAATTTAGAATAGAACTTTGTTTGATATACACTGTTATTACTCTAAAGGATGACTGTAGACTTAATGCAAAAATATAAATTGTAAGAAAACCCGCCTTTAAGTTTTATTTAGATCGAATTTAGGATTACAAATATTATTTCACCTGAATACAGCATTCATGTATTGAAACTGCGTCAATAATTAGTAGAGGATATCTGATTGCCAAATTCGAGCATTTCCGATAATTCAATAAATGTACTAAACCCTATTACAGAAATGTAGTTATTTGTATACCTGTGAAATATTTTAAAATACATAAAAAATATTAATAAAATAATCTCTTGGATAAACCAGTATAATACGTACTACATCATATTATATTTATAGTGCTTAAGATAAAGTATATTATATTTGTTTAAAATGAATTTAAAAACTCTTGCAGTATCAATTGTGAAAAATTTGTAAAGATAATGCAACAATTTTGTTCTTATTAGCTTAAAAAAGTTATTTGCAAATAAATTACCTGTTGCCACTAGCAATTATCAAATATGTTATCAAGGGTGAAAAAACTCATACATTGTATTATTTTTTATTTATTACTATATATAATATATAACGTCTTCTAAAGTATAAACTCCCTGCTTAGACTTGGATAGGTTTATAAAAAAACAGAGATAACTTAACTCATTTATTTATGTACAGCCAGTAGTGTGTAATGTGTGTGTGTGTTTGTGTGCGTGTGTGTAAAAGAGTGTTAAGACTGTATATTCAATGATGTCGACCTAAATACAAACAAATAATCTCACAGTTACGTATGTACACATAAGTGGATATTGCTACGATCTATTTATTTCAGAGTAATGTATTATAGA
The DNA here is from genome assembly GCA_959347355.1 of Napeogenes inachia. Classification (NCBI taxonomy): domain Eukaryota; kingdom Metazoa; phylum Arthropoda; class Insecta; order Lepidoptera; family Nymphalidae; genus Napeogenes; species Napeogenes inachia. The sequence continues at coordinate 14,504,255 of OY365791.1, read as the reverse complement.
AAATATTATAATTTAGTATAAAGGAATTCGATCTCGTAATAGATCCCCTGAGCAAGGTTAACACATTTCGACTGAAGCTTTATTAAAAAAGGCTTGTTTTCATAAGTAATTACTTAGAAAGGTGGGGTTTTTACGAGTTTTTATAATTGGTTCCAAGTGTGGTCTTTAATTAACTAATGTTTCTGTCATTGTTACTTTCATAAGCTGGTTTTAACACTTGTTCGTTTTTAAAAGACATATTCTTGTAGATATTTTGTAAAATGATAATACTATACTTACCTCTGTACTCCTGGTACACAATGAAACACGAAATAAAAAAAAGTGTGTATTTTTCTTTATAAAGATTTTCACATAGTTTCTTATATTTATTAAAAGAATTAATGTACACAGAAGTTTTATTTCATACAAATATACCCAATTATAAAACGAATAATAACAAGCGAGAATATTTATTTATAAACATTAAAACATTTACATTAAAAAGTTATAAACAATAAGTCTCAGCAACAACATGTCATTGGACCCATAATACTCAATAGCTTGTTGACTTACATTTTGTAAATTATGCTAAAATTAACTACAACTTTGCTAGTTTTGGCGTCTGGGCTCATAAGACGCGAAAACTAGTGAAATTGCATACAAATACCATATCTTACATTTATTATCTAAAGTTACTTACTAAGCTTATTTTAACTTTATTTATTTTATATTTATTTTTATATAAGTTTTCTTTTTACTTGAGTATGGTTTCTTAGTCACCGTTTTTTTTTAAATATGGTAAGATAAATTTATATAAATATAGAATGAAAAATAAACCGATACGGGCAGACACTCGAACCCGCGACTACCTGGAAACCGTCCCGTCGCTCTACCAACTGCGCTACCGTATCGCTGTCCGCCTCGGTGAATTAGTCTATATGTGTTCGTCTTTATCGGGACGGTGGTATGGTGTGGTAAGATATACGAACAAATGTACTAAAACTCCCCCTACATCTGATTTTGTAGAATGTTTGAAGAATTGTGGTTTTTGAAGTGAAACTTCTTTAGAATCGTTGTGATTTCAAACCTGATGCAACGGAAAAAACGACAGGTAAGAGACACAAATACAAAAATGTGTAGAATGAAACCGGTAAAGAATGAGACAGAAATATACACACTATTTTACACTGTATGCGGCTGCGTATTACAGCTTTTTAGTAAGATGTCAGCGTGGTTTGTTATTCTTTAACAGTGTGCTTGTCAGTATTTTTATATCTTGTTGTGCTAAATAATAAATTTTATAAGATGCCGAAAACTAATGCCAAAATGTGTCGTCAATATCGACGCAAAAAAAAAATGAAAATAAAATGAAAATTAAAAAAAATCCAGGAAAAAGTTCAACAGAACGTAGTCGCGAGTTTCGTGCGCGAAAAAAACAATTATTGAACAATCAAAATAGATGTTCAAATATAAGTGTTAATGTGACTGATGTAATAAATGGTAAGTGTAAATGTTTTTTAATCCTGTTTTAAGTATAAACTAATATTTCAATGTTTTTCAATCAATAAATTTGATTTTTATTTTGTACTGATCATGGATTATATATATATAACCTCAATACACCACGTGTATAATCTTATTTATTTTATTCTGTTTTAGACCACTCTCAGCAACAAAATAGTGATGATCATTGTCTGTTCAGCTTTCGAAAGTTGGAGAAATATGTGCCTGTGAAAGCAGAAATGACCAGGGAGATTTAATTTTGATTGTAGCAATTTACATCTCTCCCAACCAATCAATAAAATCAGTTATTGAATTTATACATGAAAATTTGATCAAATATACCCCAGAGGTATCGCGAATTCTCAAAAAGAATTATGACAAAATTCCGATGATTTTAAGTGGGGATTTTAACATAAATTTTGCATCAGATACAGCGCTTCCTTTGATTGATTTTCTCGATACAACATTTAATTTAAAAATGTGTAACAATCGCACTCAATCAACTACGAGATCAAAAACGGTAATAGATGCAGTATTCCAAAGATATATCAACCAAATTGAAACTAAAATATTTGTATCGTATTTTAGTTATCATAAGCCTCTTGTATCATTTGTTGAAACTGAAAATATGGAACTTGAGCAATAAATTATGTAACATATGTTAAATAAAATATCTTTTAAAATTAATCAAAATACTTTCATTTTTAAACGAATAAACTTTGTAATTATCCTACCCTTGGTATATATATTCATCTCATTCTTTTCTCGATTTACTGAAGTTTCACTTCTATCGTGTGTGAATCGCACACACACCTTTTTTTTTATATTTTCAGGATTTTTTACTATATATTTTTTTTTATAAATTAAAAATAATAATAATAATAATAATAATAAGTCTTTATTTCGAGCAACACAGGCACATTTTGATTACAGTTATGTCAAATTACAAATAAAAATTAATCACAATAAAAATAAAAAATAAAAATAATGATGTCACAAATTTAAATTTAAAAATTATTCTAATATACAATTAATCCAATTATAATAAAATAAATATTGTAAGCATTTCGAATGTCATTTACACTTTAAACTTAGTTACTAATATACTAATAAAATGCTTTAACAAATGTGAATCGGTTTTAGAAGCTAACATTCTCAGAACACTGTTAGAACTTAACCGCATTCCTTTCAGCAGTGAAAACGTTTTATTCCTTATTACGGCATAAAAGTCGTTTGTCCTTTCGGAGGCAAACATGCCTGAAGCTGAACAAAAACGTGGTAAGCCCAACAGCATTCTGAATCCATTATTATACTGGACCCTCAGTGTGTCCATCGCTCTTTGTGTATAGTTGACCCACAAAGCCCCCGTATAGAAGTTTTGACAGTAAGCTTTAAACAGCGTTATTTTAGTATCCTTACTACATCGGGCAAACCTTCGGGCCAACATATTACACTTTATAGCTAGTGCTCTACGTTCCCGCTCTATGTCCATCTGATCTTTAAGGTCCTCCGCTACATAGTGACCTAGATATTTAAAATGTGTAACCCGTTTAAGCAATGTCCCATTAAGTTCTATAACGGGATCGTATCGCACTTGCTTACGAAGGGCCTTAAAGATCAGGTACTCACATTTAGAGGTGTTATACAGGAGGCCGTGTCTAGCTGCGTAATTCTCACAAATTTTGAGCAAGTCACTGATTGAACCAGCCGTGGGACCCAGCAACACCATATCGTCGGCATAACTCAAATTATTGATACACGTACCGTCTATCCAGCACCCAACTGATGACGCGCTGAGTTCCTCAATGAGGCCATTCACATACAGGTTGAAAAGTCTCGGTGAGGTCAATCCCCCCTGCCTCACTCCGCACTCCAGCCTGTACGAGTCAGAGAGCTCCTTGCCCCATTTGACATGGTTTAACTGATTCGCATACCAAAAGCGCATAAGACAAAGCAACCCCGGCTGCACTCCCGCCTCCTCCATCTTATTCCAAAGCATATCATATGAAACTAGATCAAAAGCTTTGGTAAGATCGAGGAAGCAAGCGTACACCGGAGTTTTTCTGTCAGTGTAGTATTGGACAGTCTGTTTCAGAGTGAATATGGCGGTCTCTGTAGAGAGTCCAGATTGAAAGCCAAACTGCAAGTCGTTTAATTTAATTACCTCGCTAAGATTTCTATCTAACAGACTGTCCAACACCTTTGCGATTATGGTAGCCAGCGATATAGGTCTATATCGAAAGATTTTTATATAAAAAGATTTTTTTCTATTGTAATTATTGGTTTTATTCTATTAAGTTAATAATAAGCTCTGAAGCGTTAACAAATGCTGACATAACTGTTAACGCGGTTTTGAGGAATATCATCCAATTAAATTGTTTTCAACTGGAATAATTTAATAAATATTGTAATTATAAATATTTCAGCTTATACACAAATATTTGAATTTGTTGGCGTTTTGCCAAAGTTAAACAACACTTTATCATGTTTGAAATATCGCACACCGGTTTGTTGTAATATATTGTTATTTATGACCTAAAATAAATAAAATCGTAAGTAATATGTGTTTTGTGTCATGAAGAATGTTTGAAGCCATGAATTTCACATAGTCGGCATTTACTTTGTAGTGCTAGTCAGAACTCATATTGACTAGCTATAAAATTACTGCACTAAAATAGTTGACTTCTTTTACGACACACCCAAGCTTGTACATTACCTATTTGTAAATACTCGTATCTAACTAATTAGGTATCATGTTATTATCCCAAAGTAATCAACATAACAGTTACGAACTGTAAAGATTATGTGTAAGTTTATAAAACCTAAACGAATCGACATTAAATTTATGATAATTCAACAAAAGGACCTTTATTTTAGTGTTCATTACTTAAATACATAAAACTATACTTGGTGGTAAATCATATATGTTTATAACATAAACTACAACCTACAAATTAAATCTTTTAAGTGTTCTTAAAAGTTAAATTAAAGCCTTTGCACGTGGAGTCTACTTCACTTAGTTTTCGGAACTAATTAATGAGCACTATGCGATTTGAAATTGTTTTTCATTATATACCTTGGTAATTTACTTGCATTGCAATTTGTTCGTTTATTTAGCGGTCCCCCGAACCAACGACTTCTATAAGTACATCATATTATTATTAGTTTTTCCTTTTTAGAAGTATATTGTATCGGGAACTTTTTAATTTTTTATTTAATATTTTTCTGCTTTTTAAAGAAATGAATGACCTAATCATTCATTTTAATAATGTACATATGAAACAAACCTAAGAACACATTTATTGTAATTTGTTTAGGTTTTCACTAGTACTGCATAAGAACCTTTCACTAGCATCAATAGAAGCTCAATATCTTAGAGACGACTGCTTCTATTCCAATTAACCATAGCTTAGAATCATCTCGACAGACCAAGGTTTCGATAAAAAAAACTGCAATCAAATCCTTCTGCTCGTTTTTCTCTTACGATGCCACACACACAGATCCACAGATACACAAATACACAGGTCAAACTTGTAACACCCCTCGGGTGGGGGGTTAAAGATGAGGCACGCAAACAAATTAACTAATAAATTTATGAATCATGTAATATGTTTAATTTTGTCGAGATTTTTAGAAAAAACAATTAAGAAAGTTTATGTAAGATTCCTTGTTACTTGTTTAAATGAAATATAATGAACAAACTAACTTTAACGAGATGAAAATAACTTTAAAACCAAAATCGACTCGCCGTTCTGGATTATTAATAATATTTACTTACACAAACTAAATTTGGTAGCTTACTAACTTCAGAGTTCAGAAAACGGATATAAATTACTTTAATAAAGAAGCACTCGCATTTAGTATTATTTGTAATTAATATCTTACAATTTACATTTTAATTACAAATAAAACTTATCTTACATTTATTATTTAAATACGGATTTCTGTATCGTGTAAAATATAAACAAGTCACTTTACTATCCAAGCGTGAGCTCTCAATAGTTCCATACATTCTATAGTGAGAGTGTTAGTATCTTGTTATAATTATACAAGTGTTATACTGTACAGAATGTGCAATGAATTTAGAATAGAACTTTGTTTGATATACACTGTTATTACTCTAAAGGATGACTGTAGACTTAATGCAAAAATATAAATTGTAAGAAAACCCGCCTTTAAGTTTTATTTAGATCGAATTTAGGATTACAAATATTATTTCACCTGAATACAGCATTCATGTATTGAAACTGCGTCAATAATTAGTAGAGGATATCTGATTGCCAAATTCGAGCATTTCCGATAATTCAATAAATGTACTAAACCCTATTACAGAAATGTAGTTATTTGTATACCTGTGAAATATTTTAAAATACATAAAAAATATTAATAAAATAATCTCTTGGATAAACCAGTATAATACGTACTACATCATATTATATTTATAGTGCTTAAGATAAAGTATATTATATTTGTTTAAAATGAATTTAAAAACTCTTGCAGTATCAATTGTGAAAAATTTGTAAAGATAATGCAACAATTTTGTTCTTATTAGCTTAAAAAAGTTATTTGCAAATAAATTACCTGTTGCCACTAGCAATTATCAAATATGTTATCAAGGGTGAAAAAACTCATACATTGTATTATTTTTTATTTATTACTATATATAATATATAACGTCTTCTAAAGTATAAACTCCCTGCTTAGACTTGGATAGGTTTATAAAAAAACAGAGATAACTTAACTCATTTATTTATGTACAGCCAGTAGTGTGTAATGTGTGTGTGTGTTTGTGTGCGTGTGTGTAAAAGAGTGTTAAGACTGTATATTCAATGATGTCGACCTAAATACAAACAAATAATCTCACAGTTACGTATGTACACATAAGTGGATATTGCTACGATCTATTTATTTCAGAGTAATGTATTATAGAAAATATTATAATTTAGTATAAAGGAATTCGATCTCGTAATAGATCCCCTGAGCAAGGTTAACACATTTCGACTGAAGCTTTATTAAAAAAGGCTTGTTTTCATAAGTAATTACTTAGAAAGGTGGGGTTTTTACGAGTTTTTATAATTGGTTCCAAGTGTGGTCTTTAATTAACTAATGTTTCTGTCATTGTTACTTTCATAAGCTGGTTTTAACACTTGTTCGTTTTTAAAAGACATATTCTTGTAGATATTTTGTAAAATGATAATACTATACTTACCTCTGTACTCCTGGTACACAATGAAACACGAAATAAAAAAAAGTGTGTATTTTTCTTTATAAAGATTTTCACATAGTTTCTTATATTTATTAAAAGAATTAATGTACACAGAAGTTTTATTTCATACAAATATACCCAATTATAAAACGAATAATAACAAGCGAGAATATTTATTTATAAACATTAAAACATTTACATTAAAAAGTTATAAACAATAAGTCTCAGCAACAACATGTCATTGGACCCATAATACTCAATAGCTTGTTGACTTACATTTTGTAAATTATGCTAAAATTAACTACAACTTTGCTAGTTTTGGCGTCTGGGCTCATAAGACGCGAAAACTAGTGAAATTGCATACAAATACCATATCTTACATTTATTATCTAAAGTTACTTACTAAGCTTATTTTAACTTTATTTATTTTATATTTATTTTTATATAAGTTTTCTTTTTACTTGAGTATGGTTTCTTAGTCACCGTTTTTTTTTAAATATGGTAAGATAAATTTATATAAATATAGAATGAAAAATAAACCGATACGGGCAGACACTCGAACCCGCGACTACCTGGAAACCGTCCCGTCGCTCTACCAACTGCGCTACCGTATCGCTGTCCGCCTCGGTGAATTAGTCTATATGTGTTCGTCTTTATCGGGACGGTGGTATGGTGTGGTAAGATATACGAACAAATGTACTAAAACTCCCCCTACATCTGATTTTGTAGAATGTTTGAAGAATTGTGGTTTTTGAAGTGAAACTTCTTTAGAATCGTTGTGATTTCAAACCTGATGCAACGGAAAAAACGACAGGTAAGAGACACAAATACAAAAATGTGTAGAATGAAACCGGTAAAGAATGAGACAGAAATATACACACTATTTTACACTGTATGCGGCTGCGTATTACAGCTTTTTAGTAAGATGTCAGCGTGGTTTGTTATTCTTTAACAGTGTGCTTGTCAGTATTTTTATATCTTGTTGTGCTAAATAATAAATTTTATAAGATGCCGAAAACTAATGCCAAAATGTGTCGTCAATATCGACGCAAAAAAAAAATGAAAATAAAATGAAAATTAAAAAAAATCCAGGAAAAAGTTCAACAGAACGTAGTCGCGAGTTTCGTGCGCGAAAAAAACAATTATTGAACAATCAAAATAGATGTTCAAATATAAGTGTTAATGTGACTGATGTAATAAATGGTAAGTGTAAATGTTTTTTAATCCTGTTTTAAGTATAAACTAATATTTCAATGTTTTTCAATCAATAAATTTGATTTTTATTTTGTACTGATCATGGATTATATATATATAACCTCAATACACCACGTGTATAATCTTATTTATTTTATTCTGTTTTAGACCACTCTCAGCAACAAAATAGTGATGATCATTGTCTGTTCAGCTTTCGAAAGTTGGAGAAATATGTGCCTGTGAAAGCAGAAATGACCAGGGAGATTTAATTTTGATTGTAGCAATTTACATCTCTCCCAACCAATCAATAAAATCAGTTATTGAATTTATACATGAAAATTTGATCAAATATACCCCAGAGGTATCGCGAATTCTCAAAAAGAATTATGACAAAATTCCGATGATTTTAAGTGGGGATTTTAACATAAATTTTGCATCAGATACAGCGCTTCCTTTGATTGATTTTCTCGATACAACATTTAATTTAAAAATGTGTAACAATCGCACTCAATCAACTACGAGATCAAAAACGGTAATAGATGCAGTATTCCAAAGATATATCAACCAAATTGAAACTAAAATATTTGTATCGTATTTTAGTTATCATAAGCCTCTTGTATCATTTGTTGAAACTGAAAATATGGAACTTGAGCAATAAATTATGTAACATATGTTAAATAAAATATCTTTTAAAATTAATCAAAATACTTTCATTTTTAAACGAATAAACTTTGTAATTATCCTACCCTTGGTATATATATTCATCTCATTCTTTTCTCGATTTACTGAAGTTTCACTTCTATCGTGTGTGAATCGCACACACACCTTTTTTTTTATATTTTCAGGATTTTTTACTATATATTTTTTTTTATAAATTAAAAATAATAATAATAATAATAATAATAAGTCTTTATTTCGAGCAACACAGGCACATTTTGATTACAGTTATGTCAAATTACAAATAAAAATTAATCACAATAAAAATAAAAAATAAAAATAATGATGTCACAAATTTAAATTTAAAAATTATTCTAATATACAATTAATCCAATTATAATAAAATAAATATTGTAAGCATTTCGAATGTCATTTACACTTTAAACTTAGTTACTAATATACTAATAAAATGCTTTAACAAATGTGAATCGGTTTTAGAAGCTAACATTCTCAGAACACTGTTAGAACTTAACCGCATTCCTTTCAGCAGTGAAAACGTTTTATTCCTTATTACGGCATAAAAGTCGTTTGTCCTTTCGGAGGCAAACATGCCTGAAGCTGAACAAAAACGTGGTAAGCCCAACAGCATTCTGAATCCATTATTATACTGGACCCTCAGTGTGTCCATCGCTCTTTGTGTATAGTTGACCCACAAAGCCCCCGTATAGAAGTTTTGACAGTAAGCTTTAAACAGCGTTATTTTAGTATCCTTACTACATCGGGCAAACCTTCGGGCCAACATATTACACTTTATAGCTAGTGCTCTACGTTCCCGCTCTATGTCCATCTGATCTTTAAGGTCCTCCGCTACATAGTGACCTAGATATTTAAAATGTGTAACCCGTTTAAGCAATGTCCCATTAAGTTCTATAACGGGATCGTATCGCACTTGCTTACGAAGGGCCTTAAAGATCAGGTACTCACATTTAGAGGTGTTATACAGGAGGCCGTGTCTAGCTGCGTAATTCTCACAAATTTTGAGCAAGTCACTGATTGAACCAGCCGTGGGACCCAGCAACACCATATCGTCGGCATAACTCAAATTATTGATACACGTACCGTCTATCCAGCACCCAACTGATGACGCGCTGAGTTCCTCAATGAGGCCATTCACATACAGGTTGAAAAGTCTCGGTGAGGTCAATCCCCCCTGCCTCACTCCGCACTCCAGCCTGTACGAGTCAGAGAGCTCCTTGCCCCATTTGACATGGTTTAACTGATTCGCATACCAAAAGCGCATAAGACAAAGCAACCCCGGCTGCACTCCCGCCTCCTCCATCTTATTCCAAAGCATATCATATGAAACTAGATCAAAAGCTTTGGTAAGATCGAGGAAGCAAGCGTACACCGGAGTTTTTCTGTCAGTGTAGTATTGGACAGTCTGTTTCAGAGTGAATATGGCGGTCTCTGTAGAGAGTCCAGATTGAAAGCCAAACTGCAAGTCGTTTAATTTAATTACCTCGCTAAGATTTCTATCTAACAGACTGTCCAACACCTTTGCGATTATGGTAGCCAGCGATATAGGTCTATATCGAAAGATTTTTATATAAAAAGATTTTTTTCTATTGTAATTATTGGTTTTATTCTATTAAGTTAATAATAAGCTCTGAAGCGTTAACAAATGCTGACATAACTGTTAACGCGGTTTTGAGGAATATCATCCAATTAAATTGTTTTCAACTGGAATAATTTAATAAATATTGTAATTATAAATATTTCAGCTTATACACAAATATTTGAATTTGTTGGCGTTTTGCCAAAGTTAAACAACACTTTATCATGTTTGAAATATCGCACACCGGTTTGTTGTAATATATTGTTATTTATGACCTAAAATAAATAAAATCGTAAGTAATATGTGTTTTGTGTCATGAAGAATGTTTGAAGCCATGAATTTCACATAGTCGGCATTTACTTTGTAGTGCTAGTCAGAACTCATATTGACTAGCTATAAAATTACTGCACTAAAATAGTTGACTTCTTTTACGACACACCCAAGCTTGTACATTACCTATTTGTAAATACTCGTATCTAACTAATTAGGTATCATGTTATTATCCCAAAGTAATCAACATAACAGTTACGAACTGTAAAGATTATGTGTAAGTTTATAAAACCTAAACGAATCGACATTAAATTTATGATAATTCAACAAAAGGACCTTTATTTTAGTGTTCATTACTTAAATACATAAAACTATACTTGGTGGTAAATCATATATGTTTATAACATAAACTACAACCTACAAATTAAATCTTTTAAGTGTTCTTAAAAGTTAAATTAAAGCCTTTGCACGTGGAGTCTACTTCACTTAGTTTTCGGAACTAATTAATGAGCACTATGCGATTTGAAATTGTTTTTCATTATATACCTTGGTAATTTACTTGCATTGCAATTTGTTCGTTTATTTAGCGGTCCCCCGAACCAACGACTTCTATAAGTACATCATATTATTATTAGTTTTTCCTTTTTAGAAGTATATTGTATCGGGAACTTTTTAATTTTTTATTTAATATTTTTCTGCTTTTTAAAGAAATGAATGACCTAATCATTCATTTTAATAATGTACATATGAAACAAACCTAAGAACACATTTATTGTAATTTGTTTAGGTTTTCACTAGTACTGCATAAGAACCTTTCACTAGCATCAATAGAAGCTCAATATCTTAGAGACGACTGCTTCTATTCCAATTAACCATAGCTTAGAATCATCTCGACAGACCAAGGTTTCGATAAAAAAAACTGCAATCAAATCCTTCTGCTCGTTTTTCTCTTACGATGCCACACACACAGATCCACAGATACACAAATACACAGGTCAAACTTGTAACACCCCTCGGGTGGGGGGTTAAAGATGAGGCACGCAAACAAATTAACTAATAAATTTATGAATCATGTAATATGTTTAATTTTGTCGAGATTTTTAGAAAAAACAATTAAGAAAGTTTATGTAAGATTCCTTGTTACTTGTTTAAATGAAATATAATGAACAAACTAACTTTAACGAGATGAAAATAACTTTAAAACCAAAATCGACTCGCCGTTCTGGATTATTAATAATATTTACTTACACAAACTAAATTTGGTAGCTTACTAACTTCAGAGTTCAGAAAACGGATATAAATTACTTTAATAAAGAAGCACTCGCATTTAGTATTATTTGTAATTAATATCTTACAATTTACATTTTAATTACAAATAAAACTTATCTTACATTTATTATTTAAATACGGATTTCTGTATCGTGTAAAATATAAACAAGTCACTTTACTATCCAAGCGTGAGCTCTCAATAGTTCCATACATTCTATAGTGAGAGTGTTAGTATCTTGTTATAATTATACAAGTGTTATACTGTACAGAATGTGCAATGAATTTAGAATAGAACTTTGTTTGATATACACTGTTATTACTCTAAAGGATGACTGTAGACTTAATGCAAAAATATAAATTGTAAGAAAACCCGCCTTTAAGTTTTATTTAGATCGAATTTAGGATTACAAATATTATTTCACCTGAATACAGCATTCATGTATTGAAACTGCGTCAATAATTAGTAGAGGATATCTGATTGCCAAATTCGAGCATTTCCGATAATTCAATAAATGTACTAAACCCTATTACAGAAATGTAGTTATTTGTATACCTGTGAAATATTTTAAAATACATAAAAAATATTAATAAAATAATCTCTTGGATAAACCAGTATAATACGTACTACATCATATTATATTTATAGTGCTTAAGATAAAGTATATTATATTTGTTTAAAATGAATTTAAAAACTCTTGCAGTATCAATTGTGAAAAATTTGTAAAGATAATGCAACAATTTTGTTCTTATTAGCTTAAAAAAGTTATTTGCAAATAAATTACCTGTTGCCACTAGCAATTATCAAATATGTTATCAAGGGTGAAAAAACTCATACATTGTATTATTTTTTATTTATTACTATATATAATATATAACGTCTTCTAAAGTATAAACTCCCTGCTTAGACTTGGATAGGTTTATAAAAAAACAGAGATAACTTAACTCATTTATTTATGTACAGCCAGTAGTGTGTAATGTGTGTGTGTGTTTGTGTGCGTGTGTGTAAAAGAGTGTTAAGACTGTATATTCAATGATGTCGACCTAAATACAAACAAATAATCTCACAGTTACGTATGTACACATAAGTGGATATTGCTACGATCTATTTATTTCAGAGTAATGTATTATAGAAAATATTATAATTTAGTATAAAGGAATTCGATCTCGTAATAGATCCCCTGAGCAAGGTTAACACATTTCGACTGAAGCTTTATTAAAAAAGGCTTGTTTTCATAAGTAATTACTTAGAAAGGTGGGGTTTTTACGAGTTTTTATAATTGGTTCCAAGTGTGGTCTTTAATTAACTAATGTTTCTGTCATTGTTACTTTCATAAGCTGGTTTTAACACTTGTTCGTTTTTAAAAGACATATTCTTGTAGATATTTTGTAAAATGATAATACTATACTTACCTCTGTACTCCTGGTACACAATGAAACACGAAATAAAAAAAAGTGTGTATTTTTCTTTATAAAGATTTTCACATAGTTTCTTATATTTATTAAAAGAATTAATGTACACAGAAGTTTTATTTCATACAAATATACCCAATTATAAAACGAATAATAACAAGCGAGAATATTTATTTATAAACATTAAAACATTTACATTAAAAAGTTATAAACAATAAGTCTCAGCAACAACATGTCATTGGACCCATAATACTCAATAGCTTGTTGACTTACATTTTGTAAATTATGCTAAAATTAACTACAACTTTGCTAGTTTTGGCGTCTGGGCTCATAAGACGCGAAAACTAGTGAAATTGCATACAAATACCATATCTTACATTTATTATCTAAAGTTACTTACTAAGCTTATTTTAACTTTATAAATGTTCACTTTATGCTAATTGATTGTCTATGATTATTTTATATCAACGAGTAGTTTTTTATACTTGTATCAAGCTTGCGGTGATCTGAAACAATGAAGTTTATCATTATTTAGACTTTTCTAATATGCTTTAGTTAATTTATTTACAAGTTTCCTTAAACTAAGGAAATTTTTAGAATTATTTCTTTTTTATTACACCTCATTTTATCTTGCTCAGGGAATTTTAAATTTATATTAATTTTATATTATGATACCTTGTAGATTTAAACAAAATTCTTGCATTAAGTAATCTTGTAAGGATGTAAACTTAGAAGTTACATTACGAGTAAGAAGATATATATTATTCTGAAGCCTTAGCGATTTCTATATAATCGATTAATTCAATTATATGTATATGTAAATTTAAATCTAATTCCAACTACTACTACCCACTACTATATGGATAAGTTGTTTGTAATATCAAAACTAAATTCAATTATGAAGGTTCTGTTTGTTTACATGTGAACCGGGGTTGTTTACCTGTTTAAATCTATATGATACTCTCCTCCGCCACCCTGATGAGGGCGGGCAGCGATCGCTATAGCTGGCCGGTGACCTGAAACAACGCTTTGATTTAAATTATCAACGACAAAATATAAAAGTAGTTATCAGTGCGATGATATCCATGGATATTCTTATTAATATTGAAATAAAATATGTATTTTATGCTTAGAAATAATTTAAAAACAAGTGTACTTTTTATTCTCTGGAATAATTTATGTATGTCTGGAATAATTTATGTATATTTGCAATATAAATTGTAATTATTTGAATATAGAATATGTAGTTTTTTAAATATAGCTGAAATGAAATAATATTTAAGTCAGGGTCAAATATATGTATTGTAGAGAAAATAATTTAATTTTAAATATTAAGGGTGGTTATAATTTCTTAAAAATATACTAAGTGGAGATATTGTGGACGATATTGAAACAACTTCTACACTGGTGATTATATCTTACACCACCAATAAAAATAAAATAAGATAGCATTTGAATTGTAATTTTAACCCTAGGAAAATAAATGTTTATCATCTTGAGGCCAAAAAGGATAAATAAAAGCTGAACGGTCTTGACAGTTATTATTGTCACATTGTATTCGTAGCAAATCAGTGTAATTTTGAGAAAAGCGGATTATATTCTCCGGACGGACGAAATAATTTGTATCTTTTGTTTTCTTAGGTCGATTATCCGGCTTTATTTACTCTGTGCTACTTGAGTCTTTTCTTTTTCCTTAAAAAGATTATCACAGAGATATAACAGAAAAGCGTTGTGACTAATATAAATACCTAATTATATTTTTAGTAAAATAGGCCGATATTGCTTTTTAAATGTTTATAAATATACCTTTAATTATTCAAAATTGAGCACGATTGTTTCTTAACGTTTAGTAACATTAGTCACTTAATATGAATATTAAATATTTTTCTTATTTACTATGAAGTTTTAATTAAAGCACTGAAATGTGATTATGTTGTACTAAACATGGAAAACGGAAAGTCTAAAATTTTAGATCTTTAATTATATATTTATTTTATAGGAACCAAGGTCTACAAAATATACTTAACCTTGAAAATAAATTATAGGAAACATATGTTTAAGTAATAGTGTTTTTTAGTAAATTAATAGCTCTATTAGTTCATTAGTTTAATTAGATACTTGCTTAATCAACATATAATATTAATTCAATTTTTAATTCAATTAGCATACGGTTAAAATTAATATTATTTTTTATGAGTATAAGATACTAACAAGAACCCAGTACCTTTGGATTGGTGGAATAAGCCCCCCATAAGGGTTGAGAGGATGGGTACCACAGATCTGTTCAACCACCAAGGAATGCCTGCATTTAGCTTTGTAGGATAATGAAGCCTGTGAAATTACTAAGTATCTATTGTATCACTTTGCAGATAGTCTCAAAGAAGATATTAACTATTAACGTCTAGATCTTCTAAATGCATTATTTGGGTATGCAATATAAGCCGTATTTTTGGTTTACAAAGTGATGTGATAGAAAGTATTGAACTAAAAAACTGCATCACAGACTGGATGTGATCATGATATGTTGGGTGGGTTGTTCTTTGCCTACCTGCGTTGTAGGTTCAAGTTTAGTACCAAATTTTGCAGGCTCTTCAGTTGCGTATATCATGCGTCGGGCCAGTCTCGCGAAGGTGCAGCGAAACTGTCGACTCATGCTGCAGTACAGCACGAAGTTCACCGATGATGTAAATAATGCCAGCACATCCATCAGGTCCCCTATTGTGAAAATATATTATTAGTTGGTAGAACAAAATAAATGAAAAAAAAAAGCTTTCAGGTCAGGTAGGTGTGAAAAAGCATCTTCAATAGTCACAAAATGAAGCATGTTTTCAACTTTGAGGCTTAATAGATTACATCATGGAAACTCTTTGTTACTGGTCATTAACCTATCAAGGATTTTGCAGGATAAGTCATTATTAGATATCACTGTATGTTAAATAGATTTTTATAAATCTAGTTAGATTAATAAAATGTGAAAATCACACCTCTAATAAAACAGACAAGATGATAAGCAAATGTACATTTAAATATGATTGTACGAAACTATCTATATCTAAGAACTATATTGGATTTTATATATACGATGATCTGGCATGTTTCAGTAGGTTGTATAATGAATATCTTTTTCGCGGAGCTTAACTGCTGAAATGTACTTCCGTTCTTTTGTTTCCGTCTGAAGTTCTTTATTCTGATTTGAAAAAGTATAAACACAAAAACACACTTTCATAGTTTAGTTTAGGACAAGTCTAGAAAAGTCTTACATGTTTACTAAAGAGAAACGAATCTAAATAATTTATTTTAAATGCAAATTAGATAATCAACAGTATTATAACAAATGAATACAATATATTATATACAATAGTGTAGAGATTAGATATATAGATTTGGTTTTTGGTACCCCCTCTTTGTAATTTTTCTATGGGTTTGATATGATATGAGGTTTGATCTCTTTGTATTTAACACCTGCAGCACAAATCATTTGGTTACTTAAATTCTTTAAAAATGTTAAATAATTCGTCATTTGACAATTGGCCAACTTTAACTACCATATTATATATAATATATTTACATATATTAAAACATATATATATTATGACATATGTATTATATTCTTAATAACTGAAACATCAATTGTGAGTCATATAAATTGAACATTAACCTGACCTGTAGAACGGTCAGCCATTGTGACATTGCGAACTGTATGTGAAGAGTACTGTGTACGCTACATATAACAAAATTCTACAATAACAACAAGTCATCCAACCATAATACTTAGATAATATATATCACATTCGAATTCATAGGGTTACATGATTCCAAAATATTAATAACTTGCAAAACTTATTCTTATGTTACTGGCCAAATGAGGGTACAAAATTTGTGAAATACCTTAATTTTCAACGTATGTTAAATTCATCTATAAATATGTATGTGAACATCTCCATACTATATTACATATTACTAAAAAGTTTTAAAAAATCTTGAACATAACGTTGGGACCTCTTGATTTAACTTATGTGATTTTGCCCATTTTATTTTATTTTATTTTATTATTTAAATGTTATGACCATTTTATTTTACTTTATTATTTAAATGTTAGAACTAAATATTAAAGCTCAGATATTTTAAATTTTTAATTTGTGTTAAAATTGATTTATGATGTTAATTCTTGTAGTGATTGAGATTGTTATTTTATTTTATTTATTTTAAATTTATAAATTTGATTTTATTTGTATAATTTATAATAATTCAAGATTGTTGTAAATTAATTTAATGTTTTTCGAGTCTGATTTGGTTTAATCAAATGAGAATTTATTTATTTGTTTATTTAGAAGAATAATTATGCATTTACTAATATAGTTTTATAGAAATTATAATTGTAACTAACAACTGGATCCTTGTTATCTTCAATAAATGATTAATATTATTATTATTATAAGGTTTCCGCCCTTCTATCAACTGAGCTATCGTGTCGATGTGTGTTTAATTAGAATAACATATTCTTCATGTAATTGTGTCCTTATCGAAGTATATTAGCAATTAAATTTTTAAATCTTAACGACACTAACTTTAAATGCATTCATTCCAATGAATTCATATTAACAAAACAAAATCAAAATTCATACCTCAAGTTATCTATAGCGTATTGTGTGTATATTATATTGACAAAATAAAATATCTCGCTTCAATAAGTATATCTTAAATAAGAATTCAATAGATATTTATTATTCATAAAATAAACATAAATCATTGTAAACTGTAGGAGATATATTATGAAAATATTTGTTTTTCACATTATTACAACAACAAATTGACAATAATATAAAACTTTTAATCACTCATCCTTCTATTATTAAAGCTATTTCTAACATAATTATGATCTGAAACTCCGATATAATTTGTTGTCTTAGTGGATTATAGGATAAGGTCCACTCAGTTTCAATTCAGTATAAATATAGCGAGTATGACGCGTTATTATTGAACAGTTCAGAAATTTTACTTTTTGATGATATCATCCTATTGTAAAAACGTATTACAAACAGAACAACCGCGAAAAGGAAGCATAAAACTTTACTTTCGTCGATAACGGATATTCAACGTCTAAATTTAAAGAAAAACAATGTGAAATACATAAATTTTTTGTTCCATTTGTGATTCCATGTAATCACAACCATAAACAACACATTAACATCTATATTATTCCACACATGTTACTCGTATTATACTTTCAAATATTAGGTTTGTTTTCTGTTCTTATATGAGGAAGTAAAAACGAAATCACATACATCAAGACATCACGTTTCAGAATTATGGACTTAGTTATTTTGTCTAAATGACTTGAAATTTAAAAATCAGGATACATATATGTATAATATTTTTATAACAATAAGAAAATTAAACCAGTGATATATATATAATATATTTATTTTGCTTAGTACACAATTACTATTTTTTACCCCCATATATTTTCCAAAAAAAGGGGTGTTATAAGTTCGACCTGTGTGTCTGTGTGTCTGTTTGTGGCAGTGTAGCAGTCAAACGCTTGGACGGATTTGGATACGGTTTTTTTAATCGAAAGCTCGGTTGCCGAGATGGTTGTTAGCTATATTTGGTCGAAATAAAAGTAGTCGTCTCCAAGATATGGAACTTTTTTCGGTGCTGGTGAAGGGTTCTTATACAATATTGATAGTAAAAACCTAAGCAGGTGAATTAGTATGTCCGTAGGTTCATTAAGTACAATATAGAAAAAAAAAAAAAAAAAAAAACCCCAGATACAAAAATATGTCTGAAAAGGATAAAAATAATATTATTATCCTCTATTGAAGTCGTTGTATTGGGGGACCGCTAAATAACCAAGGCAAATAACGAAATAACAATATCAAAACGTATAGTCCTCATGCATTAGCTCCGAAAATTTTGTAACATGGACATCATCGTCAACATACTTCAACGGTCCTCCGATGCAACGACTTCAATAAGTACATAACAATATTATTTTTATCCTGGTTAGATAGATATTTTTGTATCAGGAGTTTTTTAAATTTTATTATCATATTTTTAACTTCCCCGGTGGTAGAGTGGTTAACGCAGACGACTAACGTTTACAGGCGCAATGGGGCTCGGGTTCGATTCACGACAGGGATAGGCATGTATGTGATAAGCATATATGTCCGTATTTCTGGGTTTGGTCGTTTATTAAATATAATCTCAGCATTTATAATGTGTATTTCTAGGTATTTGTATCGTTGTCATCCTTAACACAAGCAAATAATTTGCTAACTTAGAGGTTAGATCAATTTGTGTAATTTGTCATACAGTATTATTATTATGAGGAACTATTTAAATTATTTGGCATAAAAAAATAGAACACAATAAATACCCTGTGTACATTTGGTGATTTACAAAACTTTGGTAACACGATTTACCTAGAGACACTCTACAGAATGAAAACATACAAAATGCTAAGTTGACAGAACATAATAACGCTCTGTTATTATCATTAACGTCTGTTTATACTCATAAGGATGTTTTGTTTAAGTTACTGGCCGTAATTAACGAAGTTATAGTCTCAGAACGTAATGACTCTATTGAAATCTAACAACATAGCTGAAACTGTCTATATTTAGCGTCAAAAACCTAGGCTGAGATAGACAAAGGATAACATAAAGTATAATACTAGAATAATTAAGAACAGTTTGTCAACGATTGGTCATAATGTTTAAATTAAAAATAATAACTATCATGAATATTATTTTCCAAAGAGAATCACAGCTAAATTTAATTTATATATTCTCATTTATGTGTTTAAAAATATCTTTACAATGTTTAATAATAAAATATTTTAATTTGACCTGACACAAACAAAATATTAGTATATGTTTAGTAAGTAATTTTCACCTTTATTATCTGTCCCTTGGCAACCCTCGGGTCAAAATCTGGGTACTGCTAATTTAAGCGTATAACGACGCTTGGTAATCAATAATGGGTTCATATTTCACGAAGGAAAATATACGAATCTGTATATATTTTATATATATTATATATATAACTTTTGTTGAGCGTTTTATCAATTATACTAGTACAAATAAAATTTTACACACATACATAAATAAATATCAATGTAAGCATCGATAACATAATTCGCTTAACAACATTATTTTAACTCTAATATCATTCCTACCTGTATGATACCGACCCTCGTCTGAATTTATAAAGGAATTGTATATTATATTCTCTAAAATATTATTCATATCTTCACACGAGTTTAGACAAAGCCGGCCCTTTCTATCAGTTACAGAGATTACACCAGATTAAACCAGACGGATGCTGGAAGAATTTTATCTTTAAAATAAAACATTTATGACTATTTCAAAATTCGGTACTGAAATGCTTATACACGAGTGCTCATGTGGTTTTGGCACGTTTTCTCCAAAGCAAATAGACCCCAAGCAATTCAAAAGCTTTTTATTTTTTTGTTATTAAAGTAACTCTCGGTGCTAACGTAATATAATTAACTTCCTCTACTTTAAATATTCAAATCAACTCAACGCATCAAGCTTTACCAGTTAGCGTTATTCGTTTATTTAAATGCCAATATTTAATAAGAAAATAACTCACATGCGTTACTAGTTCAATATTCAATTATCACTTACCAAACATGCTATAACAGCTTTTAAAGAAATCCGGTGCCAATGCACTCGCGAGACCTAGTAGTCCTTGGGGTACCTCTGTGGATAAAAAGAGACCCAACACAGCCAACAACATTCGCGTGGTTCGGTCAGTCCGGCTGGACCGGCGAGCTGCCGACTCATCAGCAAGACATTGTTTCTCCGGCTGAAATCAGAATTGCTTTGTAGTCCACTTAATTCTAACATTTACAATTTCCTTGAAATTTCTTTTAAAGAATGAAAAATAAATTTTCCTAACTAAAAAAACATTTTACATCCCTCACAATGGAATAACCACTGAAACAATTCTTTATTGAATTAGAAAGCTATTAGATGATTGATATAACGATGACTGGTTTTTAAACGAAGAAAATTGCACGTGTATCGGAATAAGGTTAGCTGTATATAGTTTATATTAAATCTGATGTTTCTGTGAAATACCTACATTATATGATTTCATCACACGAGTATTCTAGAGTAAGTTTTGACATTAAAATAGCTAGCACTAACATAGCCAGCTCATAACCATTGAACACTGTACTGTACAAAACTTCAGTTTGATATAAAAGTTCAAATTCAGTATGTCTTTTAAGATATAATGATGTCAAATTTTCTTAACACTTAAAAATTTGTTGTTAAATATGGTGGGTTCTTGATTTAAAATACTTTGATCTTTCACTTCAAATTTAGACGTAACAGCTTTTTTGAAAACAATTCTAGTCTTCAGATAGACGCATCGTTTGAGACCCATTTTTGCATGTCATAGTTTCTCCACAATTACTTTTTTCTTTCTTACTGAATCTTAATCGGCTTAGAAAATTAAATAATATTTGCATACCAACTCTATGAAATATGATCATTTTTTTTAATGATAACCAGTTTTTTTTTTTACTGTCTAGATAACAAAAACAGGACATGCTTTTAATTAATAGTTTGAGATGACTCATTTGCTATTTTGGTTGTCTCAAAACTGCTGTATCAAAACATTAAATTTTTAAATCAAAGTAGCTCTTATTAAGAAATTGCAAAACTAAAACTGCTAAGAATTTTACTATTAAGAATTTAAGGTACTTTATTTCAAAGAGTTTCAGAATCTTTATGAATGTTAAAGTCATAAAACAGTTTAGAACAAATTTATACAAAAAAAAATAATAACAAAAAGTAATCATGAAATATATTTTTTTTTTCTGAGAAACGTTAAAAGATGATACAGTTATACCTAATAAGTCTCGGCGGAGTAGTTTTAATAATAAAAGAAATATTACTTTGATTTCGTTTATTTATTTGTAAATGTGAATATTATAAAAGGTATTAAAACAAGAATTATATTCAAAGAGTAATTGCTTATAATTTTACAAAACACGTACTCCAACAAAATGTAACCTTTTATAATTAATACCTACATACTTTGATCTTTCTGAGAGGAAATGATTAAAAATATATATATACGGCGTGGAATGAATAAAAATAATTTCATACGGATAAATTACTTATTTAATACAACTACATACATATTACATAAGAGAAAATCATTTTTTATCTTCACTTCAAAACAAGGTAAATACTTAAAGAGTAAATCAAAGGAAAACTTATTATTAAAACTATGCAACTGTATATAATAGTCAAAGTGTTCAACACGTTTGGCAAATAAACAAACATAAATGTTTTATGTCCTATATTTATTTTGTTGATATCCATAGTATGGTCTAATGGAACTTTAAAAATCTGACATTTCATAAACGCAATGGAACGTTTATTTGAAATTTAAAAGATATGTTTTTCGTCTTAAAACATTAAACCATATAGTTTTATTGGTACTTAATATAGATTTAAGGTTACCGTTTACGATATGTGATATGTAAAAGGTATACGATGTTGATAACGTCATGTATGATATGTACGAAAAGCAAAAATATATGGTAATAATAACGTACGTACTACACTTTAAATAATTCCTTGTAGTTGTCTTCTTTTTCTATAAGTTTACAATCTTAAAAATCTTACTTTTAAGATAAGTTTACAGTGTTCAAAATCCGACGTTTTCTTTTTTCTTTTTTCTACTTAAGAGTTATTTTTAATCAACAAAATTGAACGTACCTACATCCTTTTTAAAAACCTTGATTAAATTTTGCGTAATACGTACAACCCAAGGTAAGTAAAATTATCTGAGGAATATTATGGACGGAAAATTGTAAATATTGTATTAGAACTATCACAACATCAAAATGAGCGCAGTTTCTAGAAAATAGTTAAGACTTCTATGACTATTATAAATTTCAATTTTTATGTTACAGTATTAATTTTCACACTGTAATATATAAACATTTGCGGACTTATTACTTCTGATGTAAATTATTAAGTAATTTTTATTAAGGTTAGAATAGTTATATTTTTTTAAACTAAAAGTGGTTATTTTCATTTAAATAACATCCAATAATTAATTACTTTAATTTACTTAACATTATTAATTTAATTAACCTATTATTTTTTACATTTCGACCCTCTGTACATATTGATGTAAAGACTTAAGAAGGTACAAAGATAAAATACTGGGATAAACATAAATTAATTTAATTAGAGAAAAAGTTTTAAATTCCCTTCCCCAATTAGCAAAGAAACAACCATAACTCCAACTTTTTTTAAAGATATTAAAGCTTTCAAGATATTACTTAAGTTACTTAATTAAAATTATACTTGCCTCGTTAGGCCCAACCGTCGATCGCTTGAGCAACTTTTGTCTTCTCCTTTCTGTTGTTGTTAATTTTGATATTAAACATGTACTAAGTACTGACAAAGCAATACTCGGCACTAATTTTAGAATGACACTGTAAATCCACATTATCGCCGTAACTAACTCTTTATTTTTTGACATTTCAAGCACGTACACTGTCCGATTCTGCGGCAACAATAAGTCTTCGGCAAATTCAGAATTGTTGTGAGGTGTCACTTCACTTGGCACTATATTCATAGCAAAATAAATTGGCAAACACAAAAAAGGACACATAACATATGCACTCACTATTGCCAGAGTTGTATTTTTTTTGCTGCACCAAGTTCTATTTTTTTGTGGAAAGGCAATAGCTACATACCGCCATACTGCGAGAGTGACAGCCAGCCAGATTGAAATCGTATGAAATATTTGACTAAAAATAGAATGAAAGTAGACAAAAACTGCCCAAGCATAAGTATTTTTATTTACTTGGGGTCCAATTTTAATGTTCATGTGTAGAGCGTATGGTATATATTCCAGCATCACGAGTAGATCTGCGACAGCGAGGCCGGTTAGAATTGAATTCGTAGAACTTGTCATTTCTCTACGGCTAAGTACGGTTATGTTTATGGAGTTTGTTGCGGACCCAATAATACATATTACTACAGCGATATATCCGTGAAGTCTGCTGTAGGCTTTATTAAAGTTGGTAGCCCCGGGCACGCAGTACGCATCGGTAGCATTCGACATGTTTTCGTTTTTCCTTACATTTAGTCATCAGAATTCAATTGATTTTTTTATTCGAAATGCTTATCTTCATCTTTGTAATCTGTAAAAGAATAAAACGGTTTTATTAAGAATTCAATGTATCAGAAATTATTTTTAAAGAAACTGTATCAGAGCGATCAGTTCAATAAATAACAAGATCTAATCACCAAACTAGCGTGAGTTATATCTATATTATATTCGTAGATACGATAACCTACATGTGACCTCCGCGTGTTGTATAAAACGATTGAGTAATTGATAGTAGGCAATTACTTAGTTTCTCACGGAGCTGAGTTTATTTTAAATATTTTACGAAAATCTACTTTTAATAGAATTACGTTCGATATGTTTGGTTTAGTTTACACTGTAAGTAAAAATATAAAAGTGAGGTTCTTATCGAGTGTTTAATATTTACTATATAAAAGTGATTATAATAAAATTAATTCAATATAAGTAGTCAAACTTATTCAAGATGAGTTCTGTATTCAAATGGTTGCGCAGTTTTAAAAAAATATATATGATAATTTATTTTATTTCTTTTCGACCTGTTTTTACTATAAAAATTGTAAACTAAACAAAATAAATCTAGAAACACATTATTGAGGATTTAACCAATATCGATAATTCAATACAACAATTGTCATATCTGCTTATTTTATTATTCTCAGATATATTGATTTTGAAGTAAAGTCCTATTAGCACAAAGTGTCCTAGTTAGTAAGACTACTAATAGACATTAAAAGTAATTACTGATTCGATCTCAGGTGGATATAGGTTAACTGTATTGAGAATTGTTTAATGGACTACGCTTTGATGTTGCTACAACTGTTCTTTTCAAATAACCACATCGTGTTATTATGAGACAATTTTAATTTTTATAATATTGTTATTTAGAAGTAAAAAAAATGATTTTCCTCTAGATAAGTAAAGGTTAAATTTACTAGATTTGTTATAATATAAACTACATTTTTAGGGCTCTATTACGTTTAAGGTCAATTAAAATAGTAATAAACAAACTTTAATGACGACATTTTATATAAAGAGTTCACTCTAACGACGTGCTTGACCCTCAGTAACATCTACTTCACAGTACATGGTAGGTAATGGGTATTGTTTCACGTCATGAATTGAATAAACGGAGCATATAAATACATTGAATTTTAGTTACAATACCTATATAAACTGTAGGTGTTGTGACTAAAATTCTGATTAAATTTAGGTTTAGTTTTACAAATATAAATTAATTATCATTATTACAAGCAATAAGTATCAGCAATAAGTATAGATGGAGATAGGCAGTAGCATTTAATATTAAAATAAAAATATTTACCTGAAAGCAACATCATCTAACTTAGCAACGAATAACAAAAGGAAGGCAATTAAAACGACGTCATTTTGTTCGTCTTCTAGATTTATTATTTTTCTTCTAGATCTTTTCAGTATTTTTTATGACAAATGAATTGTGTAATACACCTTATATAATGACAATTCATTTTAAGGACCGATAAAAAGTTCATTACATTACAACTTTTTATTTAAAATAACTATATATTTTAAATCTATAAAATTCTTAATATTTTAAATTATATTCGAATTGTTTGTGTAACTATAGTGACAGGTAAATGAAAGTTTTAATTATAACAAAATTATAACGCAAAATGCTGTTAAACAATTTCCTTTTGTTAAATCATTAAATAATTATTTTGTAAATAGGGTTAAATAGAGAATAAAATTTTATTTAATGTGAATTTATCTATATCTATACTAATATTATAAAGAGGAAAGGTTTGATTATTTTTTTGTATGTTTGAAATGAATAGGCTTCGAAACTACTGGACCGATTTCAAAAATTCTTTTACCGTTGGCAAGCTACTTTATTCCCGAGTGACATAGGCTGTTTCATTTTCAAAAAAATAGGGATGATTACTAAAACTTGAATATTCTAACGCAAGGTGTAAAAAATAAACAAAATTCTATTCTATTATAGGTCAGGATAATTGTAGTTTCCACAGATTACGCGAAAAGCGACCTACACGCGGGTGGAGCCGCGGGCAACAGCTAGTGTAATATAAATTCAACAATTTAACCTCATACAAACTTATTAGAAATAAATTAAGAAAACAAGGTGTATATATATTTTTAATGTATATTAGTGTAACGGGTTCAAACAAGCGGAAGGTACCAACTAAATGGAACTGATAGTAAGTTTATCTGTAGTACATCTGCAAGTGTATGATGTTGCGAAAGCGTTGTCAACCTTGGAAATTGGATATAAAGAACACCTAGATAGAACACACACACAGAAAGAAAAGACGGAATATGGAAATAGAGCTCTCTCCTTCACCTATATTAAATGTACCTAGTTATATCCAGCATCTGTTTTCGTGCGTTTGGTGCAATTCCGGTCCATCCTCGGCATATACAAAGCGTATACAAACTACAACTAATTAACAACAATTACAATTTTACT
Source organism: Napeogenes inachia (assembly GCA_959347355.1). Lineage (NCBI taxonomy): Eukaryota > Metazoa > Arthropoda > Insecta > Lepidoptera > Nymphalidae > Napeogenes > Napeogenes inachia. Next base: position 14,477,537 of record OY365791.1, on the reverse strand, counting down.
ATCCAAGAAACTATGCATACAATGTAAAATATTATATAAGTTATAACTAAGGAACTATAAGACGAATCGGACTGTAGGTGGTCACAAAGATTTAGAACATGGTCACATATATCAATGCTTTTACAGTTTTCTTTTACGATAGAGATGACTGGCTTGATGACTTTCCCCTGGGAAATTGCACACTTGTAATTGAGATTTCACCGACTGAACTTTAATAAGACCTATCCTTGCGAATAAAAATAACTCTGATTTATTATATAAGCTTCACAACTTGAAAGTGTATTTAGGTATCAAATATTTCTAGCGCTCATATAAAATACTTTTACTAAAACGTATGAAAATATAAACACTATATCTATAATTAAACAAGTGGATTATGTATAGATTTACTAAATATGATTTTACGGTTTGTCATATAAATTACAACCTTTTCTCTCTCTATCATAAATATTCGAAAAAATGAATACCTAATATTGCTACATTTATAAGTACGCGGATAATAACATAAGCAACAGTTTAACGAGAGGTAGGTTGACCACTGATGCAAATGAAAAGCCAGCATCTCACAAATTAATGATCTGTAAGGACCACAAAATCTTTTATTATCTTTCTAAAGTTTTTGACAGCTTTGATCACAATACCTAAATCTCTTAAGATCATCATAATGTAGTTCGTGATCGGAATATTAATCTTGTATCATCGTATTTATCACTGAGAGACAACTATTAGTTGTAAACGGTTTTGTTTCTTCTAAGATATTAGTAAAAATGGTACCTACCTTACATACGTACGTATGTATGCTACTTACCTTAAAGGTAAGAACTAACTTGACTTGTATTAAATATCTATTCTATTTGACAATTATAATGGTGATGTATTTATTACACAAGACAAACGATTAAGTTTAACGGATGTGGTTAGGAAAACAATCTTATCTATCTAAGGCTTTTGACAGCTTTGATCACAATGTCTGTCTCTTAAGTTCATCATTATGCAGTTCGTGATTGGACTGTTAATTTTGTATCATCGTATTGATCAGATAGACAACTGTAAGTTAGTTACCAATAGAGCTACTTGTTTGGTATTTGAAAGAGAGACCGGACGGTTTCACAGAGGTCACGGGATCGAATCCCTGTCCGTTTCGGTTTCTTTTTCATTCTATATTTATTTAAATTTAAATAAACTTAACCTGGCTATACATGTTTAAAGATATTTTTAAAAACGAACTTTTTACTGGGGTTATAACTTAATCTTACAAATCCCTTCTCATTTAAAAGTCAATTTTGTAAAAAATATTTGTGTCTATTAATGAATACATAATAGAATATCCATGGAGTTTCTTTCGGGTTCCCAAGCTTTGGAACCGTGCAACTACTGTCTAATGTTTCAAAGTACAGTTGCATTTTTCAAATAAAAACCTTTGAATTTTCTATCCTGATATTAAATAAATATATCACATTTGTGTATTTTGTATTAATAATTTATTCTACGAGTATTAATCAACAGAACTAGAGGTTTAATTATTATCACAGTCACTACATCTTTAGGTAACTGTATGACTCGTGGGTGTAATCACCCTTGAGTTTAATTTTATTGATTGAGTATTTTCAATGTGGATTCAAGACTACAATGGCTCTCAAACAGGAAAGGCGATAAACTTAGTTCAAAGTTCTTGTACCGGTTTGTACAAACAAAACTTCGCCCTATGTTCCATGGTTATATCATACAACTTTAGTTATATTTTTACTTCTAAGCCTCGCAGAATATCATTTCTATAGAGTTAACTGAAATATATTTTTATTTAAAAAATAATTGTTTTAACTTTAAAATTAAAAACTAACATACATTAACTAATAATGGCTTAAAAAATCAGAGTGGACGCATAAACCCCTAAGTGCTTTTATAGACTTGACAAACATATTTGTAAATATCGTTTAATGGACATATTAAATCGGATTAAAACGCAATCATGTTCTTGTATTGAGTGAAGTTATCATTAATAACTATTTTAACTACCTACTTGTGTAGAAATTACCAATTGTATAATTTCACATTAACCTCATTTCGTAAATTTAAGAGTATGAAGTATAAAATATTTAAAATAGTAGCTTTAATAATATTAAATAACCTTATAAAACTATTTTATTCATTATTTATTGTAGAAAATTCTAGCCTCTTAATAGTTAGCCCTTCTAAAGACGCATAACGAGATACATGTTAAATGATTTTTAAAACCCTCGATACAAAAAACATCTAAAGAGAACAAAAATGATATTATTATGTAGATACTTATTGAAATCGTTGCGTCGGGGGACCTTTGTACGTACGTTGATGATGGTGCCTATTTCACGAAGTTAATCAATGAGGAATTGGACTATACGATTCGATATCGTAATTTCTTTATTTGCCTTGTTAACTTCCTTGCATTTTAATTTCTTCCTTTATTAAACGGTATCCCGACGCAACGAATTTATATTATCACTAGCTGATGCCCGTGATTCTTTATGACTTCGATCATAAGCCATAAAATATATTTTTTAAAGTCTACGTGGACGCAGTCACGGGCAACAGCTACCCCTAATAAAGTACTTTACCTGAGTAAATGTAAAAACTTTTCGCCTTCATAACAAGGCTTTTTTTCCTATATAGTGCGGGCGAAGTCGCTGGGAACAGCTAATTATTGCATAATTTAAGTTTTCCCATATAAAATTTATTAGTCGCCTCTGAACTGGCATTAACTTTGAGCGGTAGAATGACGCCCGGGCGTTGACCGTTTAGGTACTTTACCAAATACAAAACAATAAGTAACAGAGAGAGCAATTTTTTTTTTTTTTTCATGTTGTTTATCAAGAAGGTGGCCGATTAAATACAAATAACCCTATACAACCAAAAACCTTGTAATTGTTTAGTAAAACATACATAATAAATATAATACCATGTTCAAATCTGGCTTAAAGTATTTATTTGTTATACTTTTTATCACTTTCAAGAGTTTTATGTGTTTTTTATTGCAAAATTCTTATTTTAAATTTATTCCTTTAAGTGTGCTATAATTTAAAATACATTAGGTATAGTTCTCAACTCTGATCTACAGATGAAGATAGACGTTCATGAAATCGTTGATAACGAATGACTCAATTTTGATAACGGCTTTATCGATTTCGTTTAGGGATAAAAAAAAGAAATATAACGCAAAACTTTTTAGGGAAATTAATTTGTATACAATCAGTCAATACAATACAGCAGGTCTATTTGAATTATTAAGTTATCCGATTTCATAACTTTATAAATAGTTAGGCTGGTTCTGTTCCATTGATTTAGTTTATTGGTATACTTTATGTCGTAAATGAAAATGATGATATTAGGCTAGGTATGAAAATATTTTTTTTAAATTATAATTTAACATTAAGACAAAAAAAATATTTATATATTATAATTTGTTATATAAAGCTATTGCTATTTAATGTTATGTTCATCGAATCATTTCTTAATCGTCTTGCGAAATAGGCGTGTTGTGCTTAATGTCCCTTTATTTTCTTTTCTTCATCTAATTTCCTTTTCTGCCGTAACTACTTTTATATTCACTACATTAAACTAAGGAGCGGCCACGAGATTCAGTCACGTAATTGTGGTTTTGGAAACCACGTAGAAGGGAAAAAATATTAATGTCATCTACGTGTTGAATTACAGACTCTTTAGACATGTCTGCTGTGTTTTATCGGGTAGTAGCTCGTGCTTTTGAACGTTGTTATGTTTTTTTTTCTGAAAAACAGACAATAAATTTTATTCCAGGTATATACCTAAAACTATTTTTATAAGGTAAATGTTGAATTGTAAGTTTATCAAAATTAGTACTGTTACTGTAATGTTAGCTCAGTTGACACAGTGACAGAACGGGCTTCCAAAGGCCATCGCTAATTCAATTCCTGCTTAGACTTTTTCATTTATATATTACAGCACTATCTGTCTGTCTGTATGTCTGTCTGTCTGTTTATAACAATCACGTAGTACTGAGGTACGAGTACTTTACAATTTAAGCCATTTCCATATTGGTACATTTATTATTGAGACAATAGTGTATAAGGATGAAACAAGTACCTGATATTTTATTACTAAATAATGTTGTAGTAATGCACCCATTTATATCCACAATATTCCTTTTTTTATTGCTATAAATATGTCAAATCCTGAACCCGGGTTGTGGTGGTAAAATTGATTGCGGTCTTTTAATTGTGTATATAAATTAATAATGGTTTGTGTCTGTCCTTCAATCCGAACAGAAGCGGTTACAAACATAATGAATTACAAAATTTGAAAATTTAAATATAACTCGACAATGATTTATATTGGCTGTAAAATTTGCTCTTATAACTCTTTTAAAGACATATGTATACATTTAAGTATATTTAAATCTTTATACAGCTTCAAATACTTATAATTGAAAGCTAAGGCAGCAAGTTTATTCAATCTTTGAATGAGATAAATATTTATTTAATCAGGTATTTTAGATTTACCTTTAACTTAATACCTTATAACGTCGCTTCTTAAATGAATATAGATATACTTACTTAAATTTGGGAGTCTAATCATCCTATTTGAATAACAATAGCACAGATTGATATCTTGTCTTATCTTACATATTCCTCATCAAAAATAATTGCAGAATCTAACTTCTCCAGTCTTAATATATCGAACTATTATTATTGTTTAGTATTTTTGTAATGGCTACCCAACAATGCTTCTATCGATAGGAGATTTTCATAAGAATTTTAAGCCCACCCAGGTTATCGGTCTCATGAGTTAAGCCCATTGCAACTTCCCCTGATTGGTTTAGCTACAACCGGCAATATTGATAACTACTGTGCTTCCACTTTTAGGATTGGATTCAATCCTAAAACCTAGACGGCAATAGAATTTTAATCCTAAATATGACGGCCATCCCGAAAAAAAAACAAGTTTTGAAAGATTTAGTTTGGGTAAGAAATTTAGTCGGTAACTTCTGAGATCACAGATAATTTATATCAAAAGCATATACAGGTTTCGACATTGTTTATTTACACTGGGCCATTAATAACTATAACAGGTACGTACAATTTTCATAGATAGCAGTTATCAAGTTATCTGAGATATTCGCAATCTATCTATAACCTCGGTCTTAAAATAATAAGCCGTAAAAATATTGTTCTTATTGATATGCAAAATAATCTCTACATTTATTGCTCCAGAAAGCGTCAACTACTGATAAGTCACATATTGAAAATGCCATAAGAATAATGCCATATTCTCTAAAGTAATGTTTATTGTACTCAAGGTTTAAAATGGTATCTAATGATTTATATGCTAATTTTGTTCCAAGGTTTCAATACAATAAGAAATTCATAAATAGATCAAGTTCACGCTTACAAACAAAATTATTTTACTGAATTATCTAACTGCCATATTACCCTGCTATAAAATATCTTTCTAATCTCTTTATTTTTTCATACTTTTTCTGGTGTCTTATTTTTATTTTATTTTTTTTTACCAATTTTTTAAAAAATTAATGATTTTTAATAAATATGTTTTCATAAAAAATACTGGTCAAGTTAGTAGAAAAAAAACAATTTATTTATCTACCAATAAATAACTAAACAATAAACTAAGTACCACATAATATTCTTATCTAAAATTGGAAATATAAACAGACAAGATTATTAAATGGTGGTGAAGGTCAAACATACATATACATATTTAATTAAAATGAAAAACAGACATTGAATAATCTAACGCTCATTTTGGTAAAATTTTAAATAAGTCTCGAAGAAAACCTAATTCAAGGAAAGTAAATTTTATATTTGGTAAGAACTCGATAAATGCGTCAGGACGAAGACGTTTTTACTAGGTATATCCTCCGTCCCGAGAGGAAAAAACTTGGGTTCGGAAACCTATATAGATGGTTGCTCGGTATTGAAAATGTAACAACGTAAAAATAATTTGATGAGTTCACGAGTTTGGCGTTTATGTAAAGGAATTGAATAAACTTTGCCTAAATATTTTATGTCAACAAAGACTATGCGACAATTGGGTAAAGATTTAACCAGTTTTATTCTAATATAAAATTAAGCAAGACCATACACAATCATATTATTGACATACATCAAACAATATTTATTTTATATTGTAAATCTAACAACATACTTCTAAAATAATATGTTATTACTAATGGTGGTACCAGCAAAAAATCTAATATGTAACAAAAAATCATACATATGAATATAGCCTTTTTTATCCTTTAGAGGATAATGTTCAACGAATATTAAATTTGATAGATTAAAAGAAGCATTTTATATTATTGTTCTTGCCTAAAACAAAGAGATAACTAATATAATATAATATTGGTATACTCTTTAATGTATATATGTATTTCGAACTAATTACTTAAAATTTTCGAAATATGTATTTATATACTTCAAAAAAGTATGTAATTTCATCTAATGATAACGAAATTATAATAAAGATATAACATAATCATTGGCTTTACATTTTACAATTGAAATAATAACTATCAGTTAATGTTGTAACTAAATTACACACTGGATTATGTTAATTTTATTCGGATAAAGTATGCTAATGTTACATGTTTATGTTTATGTCAGACGTTTTGTTAGAAACTTTTAGTATAAAACAGATCATACCTTTTTTTAAATCTTTGTCTTCAGGTACAGCATAGTGGCTGTGTGTGACGGTTCAGAGAAGAATATACATTTTTAGCCAGTCTTGAAAACATTTGTATCACTTTTAACGCACAACTGAAACCCGCGGTTTATATACAGGCGAAATAGCGCGAATGCGTGCGACGTGTTCGGCGACGTCGTCCGCACTGCTGACTGCTGTGAGCTGTCTCCTCAATTGAGAGTCTCTCCATGCACCATGGTAACAAACATCAGGAAGAATTAATATAGTTATTCGGGTATTATAATGAAGTTTATTAACAAAAACAAACAAGGGGTATTTTGCTATAAGAATCATTTTTTTCGATATGTTGTTAGCAAGCTAAAAATACTGTAAGTATTTTTGAATAATTCTAAAGTATGTATGTTTTTAGTGGAATATTTTAACTATTATGCATGCTACGGGTCAATGTTTGGACTTCACAGTATACACGTGTATAAACGGTTATACAGTTCTAAGTGTACACGTTATTTGACAATGTAAACCTGTGTTAAAATAGTCTGACTTTGACTTTAAAACTAAGGGGTAAGCCAAACAACAAATGGAAAAGACCTTATATACATTATAATATATCTTTAATTTAAATATTTTTAAAAGGGTTTTTAATAAAGGTACTATTTATTACTATGACTGGTATCGAAGCCACTTATTATAATTTTATTTTTATTACTTAGAGTATTATACATTGTATTATTACAATTATACTTTGGTATATTTAGAAAGTTATTTGAATTATACTGAAAGTATACTAGAAAGTTTATGTTAAACATATTATCTTTTTGAGTGATTAAGGTTTTATATCATATGATTTTTTAACTTATATATTTATATCCTTCTTTGTCACATTGTTGCAAATATTACATATAATTTATATATGTTGCATATAAAGCTCATTATCTAATCACGAGCTTAAAATACACGCCTCTTCTGCTAAGAGTAATTCTAAACCTTTGACAAAACCATATTTATAATCAAAGGACTCAGTGTAATAAATATTTTATAGCGTTGTAGCTTTAATTAAACTCCTTTTTAATTACCTATCCTTACTTACATCGCCTTTGGAAGGGGTTTTAAAATTTGTAAACCGATTTAAGTGGTCTTTTTAATGTTAATTTCTTCATTGTGGTGTTAACAATATTGGTGAGGTAGGTATGTAATATTCAATTATCTTTGTTTATCATATTACTTGTATATTAGTGACTTGCTATTGTTTATTTTAATTCTAGGTTTGTTTTTTATGAATTTTCAGATATTGTAGAAAAATTCGGGTTGTTTGATTTTGATTTATTATTAAATTATATTGTTTGAATTTAAATTTTACAATTAACATGGTAAGCCATACTCATCAATCATACCCATGTCAATAAATGTCACCTTTAATAGAGAGTATCTATTAGATCTTTTGTAAAACATAAGTCGTATATTGTCTTTACTACTATATCACTATTACTATTGTTTTTCGAAGTTTACTGTAGTATAAATATTCAGTTTAAGAATCGTCAGAAAAAAAAAATCGTCAGGCGAAGGCACCGATGACTATCGGGCGCCACATTGATGCCGTGCAAATGAAACGCAAGACGAGACTTTGCAGTACCAGGAAATATGTGACCACAGTACTCCACACACGACTAGATCTATGCTTTGTATAGTATAAGTAGGTGTCCCGGTGTAAAGTACTGTCGGACCTTCGCAAGAACGGCAAGTTTTCCTGCTACTGCTTTTGCTCTGAAATCACTGTATCGACATAAGTTGAGGTTGCGGACTTGGCTTCTCTTATAGACCGTACTTGATCTCTTCTAGCCCGAGTACTCGGCAGATATCTTTTAACAACTGTGCTGTCGTCTGCATATGCATACATACCGGGCTTTAGAAGATTGCTAATGTGCGGCAGAAATGAAGTTGTAGAAAGAACGGACCCCTGAGGCACTCGGACATTTACCCAGCCGATCAGACCAAGAGATATACCGTACACTGAAAGCTTGCTTATGAGGCTCGCATGCCAGACCCTGGCAAATGCTTTCGAGACGGCTACAGAGACGGCGACCGCTTCTCCGTTCTTCTCGATGGCCTCGTCTCAAATGTGAGTAGCGCACACTAGAAGTGAACCTTGTACTGTCGGTCACTGAGGAGATAGTTACTTTCTTGATACGCCAGAAGGCGTGAGTTCAATATACACTTCGTAACCTTGCAGAGTATGGAGGTGATTGAAATTGGTCTATTATTGGCAGGCTCGCACGGCTACCTTTTTTGGCACGGGTTGCACGTTGGCAAGCTTTCAGGATTTCGGCACTATTTCAGTCTTAAAGGAGAGGCGATACAGACGTGTCAATACAGGAAACAACTCAGCTGCGCATGTCTTGAGCAGAATGGCTAGTATACCATCAGATTCACATCTAAACGATACAATTTTCTCCATACCTCTTTGTTGGAGATGCAGATTTCAGGCATCGTAATACCCCAGTGAGGAAGATGTGTTGGAAAGCCATTGCCAGTGACTAGATGCAAATTATGAGGAAACAGAGAAGCAAAAACATTGGGCTTTTTCTGTCGCTATATGAGCCAAGGGTCCATCCGGCTTCATCAAAGCAGGCCATGAGGGTTGGCAGAAGTTTGACTCGATTGCTTTGGCAAGAGACCAGAAAGCTCGGCTGCCAGTTGGTCTAAAAGAGAGCTTTTCGAGATTCTGAGCGATTCGAAAAGCCTTCCGTAATGCCTTTTTATAGGACTTGGCAACTTGGTTAGAGGCTCTCTTCTCTAAACTTACATCCGAAGCTTTGCGGTTTCGAGCATCAGCCCAAATGAGGTATGCCGAATGTTTTCGGTCTTCAGTATGACCGCATTTGGCATTAAGCCATGGGCGAGCTTTGGCACAAATGGGCACATCAGCAAAAGGAATGAAATATTCCATTGCTTGATGCACCACACTGGTTATAGCATCCGCGCAACTAGACGGATTCAAAGAATAGAAGCAAACCTGGCACCAAGGATAAAACGCAAAAAAGTGGCGCATCTCATCCCCATCTGCTGACTTGAATTTCTATACTCTCCTTTAACACCACAGATTTCACACGGCAGTGATTGGAAGTTCCCAAGGGTAGGTGATCTCTACACGATACCTGTCTAGATCAGTTGTCAGCAGAGGTTCAGGCAATTGTTTGTATGGCCTACTACATCTGGCATCCTTGTGCTTGCCTCACGAGCTAAAAGAGGTCCAAGGACAACGCAAAAGTTCCCGGCTTCTCCTACAGCATGGTCGGTCTTGTGGTCTGGGAGGTCGTTCTTCTGGTCACGGTCGGTCTTATGGCAACAGGCCGTCCTAACGACAGGCATTAAAGTCTCCCAGAAAGACGAGGGGTGCTGAAGAGTATTGCTTGAACTATTTGCGGGCGGCCACCGGAAAGCCGTCGCTTCTGATCGCGCTACTTTCCTCAAATAGACACCCGACATAACAAACACCAACTCGACGTCAAACCGGTTCGCCAACGTACCGCAGTTGTTCAGACCGATTTCCCATAAACGTTTTCATGGAGCAACGTGCCGGAACACGACTAGGTCGCTTTGCGGCACGACTGCCCGATGGGTGGTAACTTTGCCGGTGACCCGATTTTATGGTCTGATTTTATGTCTGGAAATTGTAATGCAATATTATCATAGATTCTACACAATCTGACCAGCGGATGGTAAAAAGAAATGTTGTTTTTGTACACGTTCAACCTAATCTTACATGGATACTGGACTGGATATTAATAGGTGGTATGAGACCAGTACCTATTTTCTATTTAGGAAAGAATAATTTTGTGTACTTGATGTACTAAAAAAAACAATATCACGTCACAAGTTAAGAGGAATAACCTTGAAGTATTAGTGTGTATTTTTTATATATATTTTTATACATTGACTATAGAACAAAGAATAACTTTGTTATATAATAATAATAATTAAGTTTCAATAAAAAAATTCCTCATATTGTGTGTATGAACTTGTAATAAAATTTTTTTTGGCTTTAGGTACTATTTGTATATGGCTGGCTTTAATGCTGCAGAAACGGTTAATTTTTAAAAAAAGAGGAAAGAATTAAGTAAAATTTAGTTTCCCGCCATTGTTCATTTGTTTTTCTTGTTGTCAAAATGAGTGAAACTAATGAAAAAATCGAAACATTTTAAAGTTTTATTACAAAAAAGGGGAATAAATGCGACGTTAGCCGCTAAAATTAATTGTGACAATTATGGACTGCATGCAGTGTCATTAAGATTAGCACAAAGCTTGGTTAAGCGTTTTCTATTCGAGTATTTTTATATCTAAGATGCACCTTGCGCAGGTCACCCTGTTACAAATAAAATGGACGCAATTTTTAAAAAGTTGGACCAAGATCGGCAAGTCAGTAGTACTGGCTGCTCAGTATGCGGTCATGAACTGAATTATCATTTTTATAATAGTAAAAAATGTCTCAACTTATAATATAAAATGTGAAGGAAAATTTTTTCCATGCTTTACATAGCTAATAATACCTATTGTTTGTTATTATCTATTAATTAAATGAATAAATAGGCGTTCAACGAAACTTTCCGTCTTAATTTGATGAGTTAAAAATGTTTATACCTTAATCTCAAGATCTATTTTGTATAACAATAGAGTCTTAAGGCTCTTCTTGAGTTATTTGATTTATAACGAAGCATACTTCAGGGTCGTTTATCACACCTCAGCCCCATCCTGGCAAACTTCTAAGCCAGGTGATTACTTATATTTTTACCGGGCCTTTACGAAACAATCGTTAAAAAATAATACTTTTTCACACCATTTTGATTAAATTTTTATTCTCACGTCAAACAAATTTTCCTTTCATTCCTTATAGACAATTTTTTAATTAAAAATTCTAGAACCCTTGATTAAAAGTATTATAACTTATAAACTTTCCAATTATATTTTAATTTAAGAACATGAAATTTGATATAGCTTACAAATTAAATAAATATTTATTTACAAATTGATATTTTAAACAAAATACAAATACGTTATCACTTCCGCTTTCCTAAAATATTTATAATATATTAAGTATAAAATCTAACGAAAACGATATTTTTTTTAAATCAATTAATTTTTTTTCAATAAATGGTAAGCCATTCATTTTGAAAATTCATTCAATAAATTTCTTGTCAATCAAGAGAGACGAAGCCTCTCAGCATTCCATGGATTCACCGAGCGGGTGCCGGGCCCATCGCGTTGCAAGGAGAGGAGTGCAAGCAGTGCCTGGGACTTGCGACCCAGGAGTAGGTTTAAGGGGCCCCTTTATTTTGCCAAAAACGCTCGCCTTCACCCAAAATACTTCAATAATCAATCAAAAGATAAGAGAGATTTCTATAATATAATAAAGTTACATTTCCTTTTAGTGCTGATATTTTTAAGAAGTAAATTAAATCCAACCATTCTAAGCACAAAAGCTTCGATTAGACTGATAATTAATTTTACTTGACCCATTTGTCTTTTATTGACTAGCGGAAGTAAATAAATTATGTCAGATGTGATTTCCTGACCCCATACTTAATGAAAGTACATTGACAATAATTACTTTATAACACGCGCTGACTATAGATTATTTAAAATTGTGAATAAATTTTATATTAGTCTAACGAGTGGAAAGTATTTGTGTTGATATTGATTATCGGTTCCATGAAACAACATCGAAGCTGTGTCTTTCAGCAAAAAGTTTGACAGCAAAAGTCCGGAAATAAAAGAAACTTAGTGCTTTGTTGTTGTTATTGTTAATGTAGTTATATAATGACGATTGGCGATTTAACTAGTGTGGTAAAATAGTATTCAAATCTAACGATAATGCCACAAACACTTACGGTTACAATTCTGAATTGAAGACAATAATTAGGGTCAGCGTTACTAGTGAAGAATTCAGTAGAGTGAAAATCAGACTGTTTCAAGAAATAAGATAATAAATGTTTACTGTAGTACTTCAGCATGGATTTGTCAACGTCAATATACGTTTTTACTTTTTTTTTAAGTGGTTAGTCCACAGAGTAAAAACTGTATAATAAAAAAACTTGTGTACGCTAGGTCAGATGAATAACCAAATATTTGAAAACTACGGTACTGATAAGGGCAGTGGAAAATAAACGAGAATCTGTTTCGTAAATAAGTCTTCCTCTTATTTAAAAAAAAATCAAATAAAACATAGAAATTAAATGCAATGGTGCGTAGATTGTAATACGAACCATTAACAATCATACATCATCTGAACTGGAATTAAAAATGTTGCATTCATAAATAAAGTATTTATAGGTATAATTCGGAGAACACTATTACTGTCTTAATAAATGATGGTTATAGCGACTGATTTGTTTATACTTATAGCAAAACTCATTTTTCAAGATTTGTTTATAAAATTTTTAAAGTGTGCGTCACAGTCCCGCATGTTCGCGTTTCGACATCAACAGACTGCTTGATCGATTAATTTATCTAAATAGGTATCCAACTTGTAATGTGGGTATATTACAATACTATCTCACCTGCCTTCTTTTATAAAGGATATATATTCCCTAATGTTGGATAATTGGAGTTGGCGATAAATATAAACAAATCAGTCACTATAACCATAGTTTTTATTGAACTTGATCATTGTAAATACCAATAACATTATTAAAAATTTAACTAGTTAATTGGTTATGTCTAAATATTAAATCCTTACATATGAAATTGGCGTTTTTCGCACTTCATTCTTTCGTTTTTCGTACTACTTTAACCACAAATTTCTTTCTTTCTTCTCTGGTAAAGAATTCTAATTACATTTTTTACAGCTGTTTACACATGTATTTTAGTTTCGTTGACCGTCATTCATTTGTTTTTTCTTCTGATTTTTCTGTATGCGTTAATCAGTTTACAAAATAGAAAACTTAAAATATCGCATTATTTACGAGTATCAGTTTCACAACAATAGTGTTAATAGAAAAAAAGGTTGGTTAGTCGTTTTATATATCTAATGACCAATCGACCCTTCCAATTTTTTTTTAATTCGGCAACCATAGGATAAAACAAACCTTTAATTTTTTTTTGTTTTCCGTTTTTTATATAAATGTGGATTAACCTGAGAGACATTTAAATTATATTGATATACTAATTATTACAAATAGGACTTAAAAGCGAGTATTAAGTAACTTGTAGTTAACCACTCCGTGTTCGTTTTCACCTTAAAATCCCTAATTCTTACATTAACTCAATTGCTCTTTGTAATTAATCAAACAATATATATATATATATATATATATATATATATATATATATGTCGGAGATAGATTAAACCACACACACAATATGACAATTCTTGTATTAAATGTAGGTAATCAATTCTCACAAATTACTTAGTAGGTATACAATTATCAGAGTTGCGTGAACTACCGATCCCGTTTGGGGGTCCGAACTGTAAGGCTCTCACTAATCAATTCCTCCTCCGACTCAATGCGCTCCAATATTTAAAATGTCTCCGGTGCCCCTCTAAACGATTCCGGTCACGTGACTCGTTACGTCACGATGTTCACACCCCACTGTTACAATGATATCAATTGAGTTACTAATTATCGCTAAATTATCGTGATCTACGACACGGCCATACTGACAAGTCACAAGTCCTCGTGTGCATGTATCTCTATGGAGTGACAATAACTATGCCCCCTCTGAGTGACGATAACCACGCCACCTCCATCGAGTGACGATAACCACGCCACCTCCATCGAGTGACGATAACCAAGCCACCTCCATCGAGTAGCTTCGCGGATTCGCGGTTGTCCTGGGATGTAGGGTCTGAAATAAAACAAATAACTCCAAGGATAACTTGCTCGGCTATTCTGACAAAACAAGTGAATGTCACGTCTCAGGTTTTTACTCTATATACAATCTTAACACAAGGTGTGCACTACACCTTATTTACAACAATTAAAACTACTCTGATCATTAGATCCATCACTTTACTTTACAAAATCAATCATGATTTTACCAGACTTGCGTACTCAACTCAACTCAACACTTTTGCAATATGATACAGTCCATCGATCATATACAAACAACTACCATGAACCAGTCCTTCGGTCATGTATGAATACTTTTGCAATATGATACAGTCCATCGATCATATACAAACAACTACCATGAACCAGTCCTTCGGTCATGTATGAATACTTTTGCAATATGATACAGTCCATCGATCATATACAAACAACTACCATGAACCAGTCCTTCGGTCATGTAAATCACAAAACAGACCCATCGCCTACACGTGTTACACCACACGTGAGGTGCGGTCAACAAGTATGAGTAGGCAACCTATTATCTGTAGTGAATTCAATATCACTTTGCTGAACTAAAACATTTAGTTCCTGAGGGACCTTGTGATCGGAATGATTTAAAATAGACTTTCTAATAGAAAATTATTAATCATAACCTCTGATAAGATTTGTAACGTACTCTGGACACTATGATCGTTGCCAGTTAGAATTACTGAATTTGTAATTATTTAAACGTTAGCTA
The DNA here is from genome assembly GCA_959347355.1 of Napeogenes inachia. Taxonomy (NCBI): domain Eukaryota; kingdom Metazoa; phylum Arthropoda; class Insecta; order Lepidoptera; family Nymphalidae; genus Napeogenes; species Napeogenes inachia. The sequence goes on along the minus strand of OY365791.1, from coordinate 14,462,300 downwards.
CTGACATAGTTCGCAACACATTCCAAGAATTACGAGAACTCTCGGAACAAGAATCAAAACAAAATGAAAATGACTCACCAGTCCTATAGTACCATCAAGGTAGCTTACGTGACCACTTCAACCCTTCTTTTTCTGTGACTGCCTGCTGCTGGCACGGTATCGAAACTTCTCGTACCCCTGTTGCACCTGTCGCCTTTACAACTTATTGAAAAAGGAAAAAATCAGTTATAATAAAGTTGAACATCATAATTGAAAATAAATGCCCACTCAACTAATGCCTAAAGCAACTAAGCACCACTTTTCATTACATTTTAAACCAAAAATGTATTCTAAAAATATCATAAAACACAAAGCATGAATCTTATTCATCACATTTGGCTTTTCACTAAGCCCTACCAACAAACCTCCTGTTTGTTTCATAGCATTGCTTTTAATTCCGAGTCCCACGGACTCCCAATTGAAATAAGATTCACTACTATCACTTTTACTCAATCGCTTTTACTACAAGCTTTACTTCAAGTGGTACCTAGCTCTCTGGCATCGCTATTTATCAAAAACAAAGGTTTTTTAACTTTCTCTATCATGAGCTTTAAAAATGAAACTTTTGCAACCCTGGTCATTGTACAATTTGTCGCGAGTTGAACTTCATCTATGGCATCTTACCCCGATCAAATATTTCTAGTCTCTGTTGCGGAAAACATTTACAAGACGTAAATAATAAGTTCTTACTTTTGCTAAATTAACTAACCGCTTTATTTAACAGCATTTACGGGCCTTGATCGGCAATAATACGCATTCACAATATACGATTAATTAATAATTGTAAGTTCGCCCGTGATTCCTACACATGTAGGTAGAAAAGAAATAAAATATGCCGAAAATCGAATTGAATTTTTTTTAAAGTCTTGTCTGGTCTTAATCGGTTGAATCTTTAGAGCTATCGCGTTACCATTGTTTTCCGAATTTAAAACAAAGTTATTTAAAACAAAAGTTTAAAACATTGTTTTCCGAGCTTAAAACAAACATTCACGTTTACGAAAATCCGGGATAAAATAATTTCGCGTCTTATCATACGTAACAAAACGACGTAAAGTTAAAGTAAAAAAATTATCAGTAAAAATTAAAAAAACAAGATCGTGAGGGTTGATTGCTAATCTCAATACCAATAACAATAATAAAGTGCTTACCACCATATTTGATCGCTAAATTTTCTTTAACTAGCGAGTATTTAACGCAAAAATTGGAAGTAAATCGAAACGAATTCACCTTTATGCTGCGACGTGTCCGATGGTGGATAAATTGAGCAGACCTCAACACGTTGCTCGCACCGCACTTTACCAGTACCGCTGCCATAGCTGCCATCGCCACGACCGCCAGTACCACCATCAGCAACATCAGCACCATCAGCACCATCAGCACCATCAGCACCATCAGCACCATCAGCACCATCAGCACCATCAGCACCATCCACATCGCGCCATAACCGCCAACAGCGCAGTGTCGTCACCGCCAGCCGCGCCGCGCGGTCACCGCTAGCGCCGTGCTGTCACCGCCAGCCACGCCACGCCGTCACCACCAGCCGCGCCGCGCCGTCACCACCAGCCGCGCCGCGCCGCGCCGTCATCGCCAGCCGCGCCGCACCGTCACCGCCATTCGCGCCGCGTAGTCACCGCCATAATTTCTCATTTCTTTTCTTTCTTCATTAGCAACGATTCCTTCTTTCGTAGAATTCTTCCAACGCTTTGTCAATTAATCTAATAAACGACTTGCATAAGCGATTAAATAGGTATTTTCACTCGATTTTCTTGATATGTGGGTAGATCTCAATTTTTAAACTTTGAGATAACATAAATTTAACTTGATTGATTGATTGATTTACAACCATTGATTATCAACTATTGATTGATTGTATTGATTCTGGAACTTCCTTGTTATTATCTTGTAGTGTGCGTTTCAAATAATAAAATCACTTCATTTCTTGCTTTACGTGATTTGTAGCTTCAATAAACTTATCTTGCGGGTAGTTGGTGGTTTTGATGCCCGAGTGAATCCCACTTCTGATGTCGGAGATAGATGCATATTAGCGACTTGCTCGTTCTTGATGGAATATTCTGGTACAGGATCCGAGGCGTAGGTCTCAGGCAATTAAACCACACACACAATATGACAATTCTTGTATTAAATGTAGGTAATCAATTCTCACAAATTACTTAGTAGGTATACAATTATCAGAGTTGCGTGAACTACCGATCCCGTTTGGGGGTCCGAACTGTAAGGCTCTCACTAATCAATTCCTCCTCCGACTCAATGCGCTCCAATATTTAAAATGTCTCCGGTGCCCCTCCAAACGATTCCGGTCACGTGACTCGTTACGTCACGATGTTCACACCCCACTGTTACAATGATATCAATTGAGTTACTAATTATCGCTAAATTATCGTGATCTACGACATATACCTATATATTGTTTGATTAATAACAAGATGTTATATAACAAGAGTCATTGGTTTTTGTGAGCCTTTACACAAAATTATCTGTAAAAGCTTCTTTTAATTTTTATACCTTTATTAACCATGAAAAAATTTAGTAATATATTTATGATATTAAATAAATTTGAACTGTTTTGGAATTAAACTTTCGTAAACCAAGATGAACATTAAAAATATATTTACCAGCCTATGTTCGCGCAAATTTAAAAGAACGTTGTATAAATATTATATGTTTTAAAAGAGTGAAAATCTAATTTGATTTTATAACTAGGTACTTGAAACATATAGGTACATGAAATAAACATAAGGGTAAAACTTAAATTAAGAGTCCACAAAAGACTTCAAAAAAATATTAAAACTTTAATTACACATCAGCTGCTTGTGTTTGTTTTATGTTTGAATAATTATTTAAAAGTAATATAATAAAGAAACTCATTCAAAATTAATTAATATTACACAACTTCGACGTGTCGGTCTTTTAATTTGCCTACTGAGTAATCCGCTAACTATCATCACATTAGTTTAAATTTCCTAAGTAAAATTATTAAATTGACTCTTTTCAGATTTAGTTAAAACTCTCGAGTACTAAGCACGAATAATATACGTAACAAACTACAAATACTAATAAATATAAATACTATGTGTTGGGTTCAAGGAGCAACAGATGTTCTAATTAATCAATCCGTCCAACTGTATGTCATCAACGGGATAGTGATTAATTCTACAATAATGTGTTACATTATATACATATATGTGTGTGTATATGTCATTTAACCTAAACGACATAATTAATTTGTTTTATTCTTTTGTGTGTGTTTGAGTTGGTTCCTAAACTTATTAAATTGATTTAATATTGGACTCGATAGGTCCCGTTGCGACCAGATTCTAGGATCTTATTAAGATATTCATCAATCAGTATTGATTATAATGTTGCCATAACGATGCTAAACAGACAGAATGAAAAATAACTATACAGTAAAATAAAGAGGTTAGTTATTAAATACATTAACCATTGTTTCCAGAGATTTTTAATATTTAAAATATTCTTTAACATCTTTCATCTTAAGTTTTCGAAAAGTACAAAGTTAAATGAATAATAGAATTATACATTTTAGTTAATATTAAACATTGCATATTCCTTAATATATGCCTGTTGAAAGACACATTATATATACTATATATGTTAAAAGAGACACTTGATACCTTAACATGTAGGGTATTTTTTAAGACTGAAAATAATGAGATTAAATATTCTTGATATTTGTACTCGACATAAAACTTAAAATTATATTTTAATAAACATTGCATTTATAATTATGTCTTAACACGTTTAATCTCAAACAGAAAGCTAACAAAAATAAACTCAACATCCTGAAAACTTTACCTATCCAAGACCTCTCTTTGAAAGCATTTCACATTCCAAATATAACTAAAAATCGACCAACTTCAACTTGCCACCAAAAAGTGTTTATAATTGTTATTTATAATTATTATAAAAAATAAAATAATAAAAAATGGGCTGATCTGGTCAAAGTCACAAAGTTTAAGTTCCCCTAAACAACCATAGGGTTGTCAACCAAAATTTGATTAAATTTAATTCCAAATTTAAATTTTAATAAATTTATTCAAACTAGAGCTATAAAACTGTCTATATATACATGCGTAGTAAAAAGTGAATTGTAACTCATATATATATGACAATTCACTTTTTACTTCGCATGTCAATTATAATTGAATTATAATAAGAACACCACAGGAGTTCATAAACATAAAATAATAATAATATATCTATTTATAAAAATCATGGTTTATGATAATGTTTTTATACAATGGTTTGTTGATGAAACACGTAGTCCCCCATTTTTACTGTGTATAAATATGATAGGCCGTATATTATAGATTATTTTTTTATATTGATCATGTATCTATACATTCCAATACCTCAATTGATCGTAGCTTTCAATCATTCAAAAACAACATCTTAAGTTAAGTGCGTATACAATAAATACCCACATTGACAAATAAATATCACGTCTTTCTAAGTTTATGACTACGGTTTTAATCTTAATGATAAAATTGTGTAAATATTATATACAAAATGGCTCTGCGATTCGAGTTCGTGTTTATTCATCTGCACATTACACTGGTCTCTACTGGCATAAGCTCGACTGTCATGTCTAGTAATAATTAAGGGCCATCTGTTGCCAGCGACCTTATTTGTTCTCCCCTTCCCCAGAATCATATTATAAACCATCCTTCACAAAAATACATACAAATACAAATAATGTTTGTTTTATTATAGTTTTAATGTATTTCAAACAAACCAATATTGGTGTACAACTGTGAAAATTTAAAAATAATTAAAAACGAAAAGCATTCTGTTTGCTTACTTTATAAACGAAAACCACATTATTTTTATTAGAATCTATCCAGTAGTTGTGTTGTATTGCAATTCAATCCAAATATAGTAGTTTTCAATCCATGTAGCGGTTTTTCGTTTTTCACTAACAAACAAAAAACACAAGTACACGCTAAAAAAAATAAAAATATTGTTTTGATTTTCGTTTCATTCACTGATCAAGAAACAAATATTATATTTTACAAAATATGTACTAATAATATACTTCGTTATTCTTAAATAAACTAAAATGATGATGAGATCAAAAGTTAGATAAACAACTTTATTAAATATAGAATGAAAACAAGCATAACCTGGCTGTTAACTTAATAGACAATTTCCAATATTGTATTAAGTACAATATTGGGTTAGTTTTATTACACTTAAAACAAACAAACAAACGTTCCTTGATTACATATTTTATACAGATTTGAGAGCGAACCAATAAACCTAATTAAACAATATAACACCTTAAAACAAACCTTTATTTTACTGATATTTTTAATATAGAGCCAAAACCCATCTTCAGTACTAACAAAAGATTTGATTCAATTTTCAACTCGATGCATCACTCGTTTGGGCCATGAGTTGTTTATTTTCATCAATCAATCAGCGAAGACGTAATACCAATGAAATTTACTAACTTTGTACATAAAATCTTTTTCACGAACTGATATGATTTTGCCGGTCCCAAATATTACTATATTTTGTTTGTAAAGTAACAAAATTCTAAAAGAACAAATTTCATTTTATCTTAATTTATAAATGTGACAAAATATAAAACACCAACATTATTTAAAAAAGTGAGTGATTGTACATTGTACTATATAAATTACGTGTCCCTGTATATGTACCTATGTGCGTTCCCGGCCTAGAATAGGACCGCTACATATTTTTCTAAGTAAGCCGTAAGAGCCATGTAAGGGACGAAACAAATATAAGTGGGTACATTCTTCAAAACTGCTCTGAAAAGTAGCGAAGATCTCACCAATACGTATTCTGAAGTAGGGTTGACGTCAGATAAGCGCCCGGCCCTGAAATTTTATTAACAGACATTATTTACAGCTGTTATATTTTACTGTTTTTCATATATTTCAACATTTTATAGGTCTTTGGACGTCTGTATAACAAAGAATTGAGTCAAATAAGGATTACCTTATTTGACTCAATTGTGTATTATTATATTATTTTATTTAAAAGTAAAAAGAAATAAGAATAAGAATTTGGAATTTTAACCACAATAGAAGAATATATATTTTTTATTTCAACCCTGATTCTAGTAAAATACATTGTCTGGTATTATTTTATTTACAAAGTACCTGCCTTAGTAAAAGTCACGTCAAGGCGGGCTTAGTCGTAGGTATTTCGCCTTTTGGAAGTTGAAGTAAGAATAATCTATAATTATGATAGACCGTAAACTTTAGATTCGAAGTTCATTTGTTGCTTAGTTCTTGCTAGGATGATATAAACTTATTTAACGTTTTCATTTACTTTTGTTTTACCTTTTTACAAAAAATATAGTTTTGTATAATGTTTTCTAATAATAAAAATATCCACTTTAACTATAATAGGCTGTCTAAAGTATTGATAATATAGTGTGAAAAAAAACCATCAAATATTGGTTTGTATGACGACAGACGAAGCTTCTTAGCAATCCATGGATTCACCGTGCGGGTGCCGGGCCCATCGCGTTGCAAGGAGAGGAGTGCAAGCAGTGCCTGGGACTTGCGACCCAGGAGTAGGTTTAAGGGGCCCCTTTATTATGCGCAAAAACGCTCACCTTCACCCTCCACACTCCTCTCCCTACCTAACCAAATTTGGAAAGAACCTACTAATGCCGCCTTTGAAGTACGTTCTAGAAATGAACCGATGCTTGTTCTAGAAAGGCCAAGATCTTTAAGTAGGCTATAGAGAGATTTTGCTGTTATACCTCTCGCTCCCACTTCTACCGCGTACAAACTAACTATAAATTTATTCCTGATCAGTTCGTTGGTTAGTTCGTAATACTTATTGAGCTTGAATGTGTGATCCCTTGGGATGTTTGTTTCCCAAGGAACAGTAAGCTCCACAAGTATCACGCGCCTCAGATGTTTCGAATACAGGAATAAGTCCGGTCTGGATGACGAAACACCAACATCCCCAGGCATTTTGTAATGCTTTTCATACGTGTCCATCATGAGAATCCAATCAGGAGCCGCGCCTAATATTGAATAAGGCTTCGCTTTTGATTTTTTGGAGGAGCCTTCTTTTACGAATTCTATAGATCGTTCGGTGGTTGTTATACCCTTCCGCGCTCTTGCTACTGAAAGACTAACCGCTTCCCGTATAATTTCTAATACCTTGTCGTGGCGACGCGAGTATTGACCTTTATCTAGAAGTACCCTACACCCTACTAATAGGTGTTTCGAGGTTCCTATTGCCTCCCCACAGATGTTGCAAGACTTTTCGGTGGCTTTGCCCCATCTTACTAAATTACTTTGATCTGGGAGAGTCATTTGGAATGCATTAAGATAGAATTTTAATAATGCTGGGGACCAATCATAAATTAAGGTGCGCCACTTCAAAGCTAGTGGAATACAAAAATCTCCTATGGTCACCCATTCGTTTTGAATTTCTAGGCTCATCGCGTGGAGTCGGTAATTATCGTTTTCGTCTTGTCGAATAAAAGATTTTGTTATGTCTATGTCTTGAACTTTCCTACTTGATCCTAGCCCTACTTTATTTGTTTGAGCACCTATCATAAACTTTTTATGGAATTGAAGTCGTGACTCGAGCTCTGAGGCAACTTTGTCTTTTGGGAGAGAAGTTACAGTATCATCTTTAGATTTTCCGATGATATGTCTTTTGGTAACTCTTAGATGTTTGTAGAGCTCCGATGGTTTCTTTAATTTTAATCCAAAGTTGTTACGGTCTCTAAATAAGGTGGAAGAGTCCGCTGAGTGCGCTAACCCGAGCCATAACTTCAATGTCTTTATGACGCTGGCATCTAACTTTAACAAAAGGGTTTTATTTATATCATACACGAGGAAAGGCCAATTTAGACGTGATGTTAAATAATTATCGTAAATCCAAGCTTTTTTGACGTTACTTATTGGTTGGTTGTCTACCTTTTTGAGATCGTTTAAAAAGCTATCGACTATTACATCCAACGATGGAGTACGGCCTTGGTAATCGATTTTTTTACCTAAAAATTTAAACGGAGCTGCTTCCGTAACCGTACTAACGCACTGACCGCCTATTATAAGACCCGGATCGTAAGAGGTATATTTGGTATTCCGTCTACCCAGACACAGACTAAAACATTTACTTGGTTTTGTCCTCAATCCGCCCGTCCACGTACAGAAATCCTCAACTACATTTAAAAGTACCTGACATTGTTTCGGATTACGTGTCAGTATCGCGAGATCATCTGCAAAAGCTAGTATGGATTCTGTGTATTTGTTGTTGAACTTAAACCGATAGCCCCACTTTTTTTCATTTCTAATTAATTTGTCTATTAAAATATTAATAACTATATTAAATATAATAGGAGAAATACAACAGCCCTGAAATAAACCAACGTTATAATTAAGTGGTTTTGAATGGTTTTCATTAAAAATTTTTCATCAAATAACATTTTTCATCAAATTTTTCATCAAATAACATAATTATAGGCGTAATTTAAAAGTTATAGGCGTAATCTAAAAGTTATTAATCGTGTTAAAATTTGATAAGCTACTGCATAATTTGTTACTTATTTTGACAAAACTAATTTACTTAAAATTATCGTGATTATGGTAGTGGTACCCAATTCATATTTTTAACCCCCGACGAACGACGAAAAGATGGGTGTTATAAGTTTGACCTGTCGATCTGTGTATCTGTCTATGGCAAATTTGCGGCCAAACGCGTGGTCGCATTTGAATTATTTTTTAATGGAAAGCTATACTCGTCGAGATGGTTCTTATCCATATTTGATTGAAAAAGAAGTAGTCGTATTCAAGATATTGACATTTTATTCGTGCGGGGAGAGATTCTTATGCAATAATTAGCTGTTAGCGGCCAAACGCGTAAATGGATTTGAATGCAGTTTTTTTTAATCGAAAGCTACGCTCGTCGAGATGGTTCTTATCCATGTTTGATTGAAATAGAAAAAGTCGTCTCCAAGATATTGACGTTTTATTCGTGCGGGAGAGAGGTTCTTATGCAATAATTAGCTGTTAGGCCAAACGCGTGAATAGATTTGAATGCAGATTTTTTTAATCGAAAGCTACGCTCGTCGAGATGGTTCTTATCCATGTTTGATTGAAATAGAAAAAGTCGTCTCCAAGATATTGACGTTTTATTCGTGCGGGGGAGAGGTTCTTATGCAATAATTAAGTGTTCCCAGCGGCTTCGCCCGCGCTGAATAGGAAAAAAAACCTTGTTATGAAGGGCAAAAAGTTTTAACACTTACTTACTTTATTAGGGATAGCTGTTGCCCGTTAATATATTTTTGCGTCCACGTAGACTGTAAAAATATATTTATATGGCTTATGATCGTAGTCATAAAGAATCACGGGCAATAACTAGTGATAATATAAATCCCTTCATCATAGTGTTATTAGTGATTAAAAATCATTTTTACTCTAAATATTTATAATTATCTACCCATATGAAAAAGTCTTGAATCATGTTACTTAATACTTTTATAATTTATTACATTGTCGAATTCACGTGGATCCTTATTTTATTAAATATTATATATTATAATATTATAAAAAGAAAGAAATTAAAATGCAAGTGTAAGTTAACAAGGTAAATAAAGAAATTACGATATCGAATCGTATAGTCTAAGTCCTCAATGATTAACTTCGTAATATACATACTATGAACGTATATACAACGGTCCTCCAACGCAACGACTTCAATAAATGAATAATAATATTAATTTTATTCCTTTTAGAGGTGTTTTGGTATCGGGGGTTTTTCCAATATTTAATTTGATTTTATAAAAAGTTTTTCAAGAAAAAGGTATTATTCTATATACGGTCTATCAGAGGCCACTACAAGGAAAATTAGGAAAAACAAATAAGGCGTGAAAGTAATGTAAAAACTTTTACGGTAACAGTATAATAATTGTCCTTATTGGTACGTTGTTTTCTTATACAACATATATTTACTTTATTAAATATAAATATTAAAAAATAATATTATATTTATTTATGTTTATATATTTTTTTATTTTTTAGTATATTCATAAATATTCTAAAAAACCTAACATATCGGTTTTAATTTTACTTTATTTTATACATTTTCAATATAATAAAAGTAAAAACGAATATCTGTATTAAATATTAGTATATATAAATATTCAGTAGAAAGAAATATCAATCAATGATGTATGTTAGTAGACAAGGGTCAGACAGCGCTTGTAGTGATCATTTATCCCTAATCTTTGCTGCTTAATTTATCAAGGACCATGCCTAGTAACATAAGATAATAACGTCGCGTTCTATCTTCAATTATCAAAATCCAAAATAACAAATGGGGTTTTTTTCTTTCTTTCTACTTTAATAAATATTGTCTCCAAACATACCATTACAATAATTTACATTTAGTTAATTATTATTACAATTCAATATATGTAATAAAAATATTGAAAAAGTTGAGGGGAGTAGATGAAAATCAAAAGTACTTTACGGACTAAAATTCTTCAGGTGGTAGATTAAAATTAAAAGTACTGTACTGGGAAAATTTACGTGGTTAGCTTATTGCTTTAAGCATTATATAATATACCTTTGATTCCAGAAAATTCTTTATCACGGAAAAATACACAATCTGTTTGGATCTGCCATGATAATAAATCAAACCACTAAATCAATTTTAATGACATTTGTTACGTTGTCAGCTTATAATATAAAGAATTCTTTTCATTCCAGAAAGTTTATCTTTTTTTTTAATGGTCTAAACCAATTAGCCTAAGGCTATACTTAATAATAATATGATAAAGACTTCAATAATTAATTGTAGCTATTCCATATACTGACTTTTTTCTTAATTAAGAAAATTACTTTCTAATAATTTGTTCTTTATAACCTTCAATTTACTTTACCTTACCCTCTAATTTCAAAGTCAACATATTCAAAGCGTATAAACTCTTCTATTGAATAGTACTTACGAGTATGTTTCAAATGAATGGCAACCCGAATTCTTTTCTATTTCTAACATACTTACTGTTTATCAGAAAATACAAATATAAATTATGATTAAATGCAAAAAACTGTCATAATATTAACCAAGGTATAAATTATTTGGGAGGGGGTCGTCTGTCATAAACTTTTTTTGTGTTTTTTTATATAATTCAGTAGCAACAACATCTTAAACTGGGAAAGCATTTAAATAAATTTTAGTATCCACCTGCCTTCATAAACCTCATAAGACAAAAGCAATTTGGACTCAAGCCGCAGTTATAATGGTTGCTGTGGGAATAATATTAAGAGTTATCTTGAAAAATAAATCAGTTTTTTCTAAGTTGTTCAAACTTTTCATTTAAGTAGGCAGCTGTGACATTATCATTGCGATAAATATAAATGTTGGATTAGTCAGGTGAACCATTATGTGGTTGCTTCAAAAAGTTTAAATTATTATTTATATTGCATGCTGACTCGTATATCAACGTACAAGCGAAACTATTGGCTCTAGAAGCTTGATGGTATTTTATATAACGTAAGATAATGTTCCAATTCGTTTTCTAGAACAATAGTGGGTAGGATTTTTTTTCTTCCACAGTATTTTTAATTTAAGTATTTAAGTAGTATCCAAAGTATTTTGATATATATCTAGTCTATGTCCACATGAATCATACCGCGACGTTACTATTTATTATAAATTTGAAGAATTTAATTATTATTTCTTAAATTTCTCCTGCTACTAAAATATAAATACAAAACCACTTTTAACAAGTACTATTAGTACAAGTAGTATTTGTAAGCGATACCTAAGGTTGAACTTAGCAAAATTAACTACATTGTCCATAGTATTAATTACTATACTTAATGATATGGCAAATTTCTTGTTTTGTTATATAGAATAGACGTAAAGCTGTCAGTTTACTATTATGAATAGTAAATTACTCATCTCCTTTATTCTTAAAGTGAAGTTGCCAGTATTCCAATTTCATCATCCCATAATTGTTGAGATAGGGCGTAACATGCGTGTCGGGAAGAATATCAGAACATTAACGGGTGCCGGCATTTATATGTAGTTGTATGTTGTATTGTTTTATATGTTGTGAGCAATATTGTAATTATAATTCTTGGATTATCATCATTCACCAAAATTTTTAGTCCCGCTAAACAGTTCTATTACTTTATAAATTTTTATCACTGGGTTCTTACCCGATATTTTTACGAATGAAAAAGACCTTTAACACGGAAGTCACGTCAGTCACCGAGACTATATGATCGGCTAATAAAGAATAATAAAGAATATGTTCTCCGGTGATAATATATTTTTACTTAAAAACAATATTAATGTTAGTCATGTTATTAATGCCAATAGTAATGTTAGTCATTTAATACACCATAAGTATTACCGTACCATGTTGCTTATGATTTCCGGATTATGTCCAGAACTCTCTAATAGTATAATTGCATTTGTCTCATTCTAATTAAATAGCTATCTTTCGATATTTCACTAGAACCTGGCATACAGGACTTTTGAAATGGGTCGGATAATTGCTGTTTTTCACATAGTTGGAAGTTAATTGTTTTGTGTTAATTTATTAATCAAAGTGGTTATAATATTTTATGTGACAGGAAGAAATGCTGCAGGAATGCATGAATAAACAATTAAATAATCTTACTAAGTATTTTGAAGGCAGTAACATTATTAATGATCGGGCTATTAAATTTGGTTAAACATTCGCAAGCACTTTTAAAGTATAAAATATTATGAAGACAAAGTTCTATTCTTCCTGGTATGTTTTTAAAAGCAATGATTTCTTTGAGTTTAGATCTCTGAGTTTAGGATGGGTGACATGTAGTCTTTTTTTTATTGATTCTCTTATAAGTTTTTCAAAGGTAGATGGAATTATTTTAACTATTTCTAATATACGAGTATGTATATTAAGCGTAAACTACATTACACCGCACTGCAGCACAATGCACTACAGTTTTAAATGATACATCTCTCAGTTTCATTATCTATTACTACAGTTTTATATTAAATATAATTCACGGATAATCCAATGTTATTAATCGAAATTATTGTCAACGGATCAAATACGTCACAGATACTTAAACTTATAATATTGGAGCTAAAGTCATAACCTATTTGATAAACTTTTAAAATAATTTTCAAAGTTTCTATTTTATTCTATCTAACACTAATCAGAATTCAGAAGTTCATTTATAGGCATATTCTTTTTAACATACTTTATTTACTTATAACGAATTCTGCAACTATTTTTCTCCTCTCGTACATAAAAAAACCAATAGACAAAGTATGCATATTTAGTCAACCTGAATTGGATGCTGATAAGCAATTGTTTTTCAAGCCACAAACACTTAGTTTTGAGCAAAACGTTTTGAGCAAAACGAGCAAAAGATTTTACAAGAATTTTAAATACATTGTTTTAAAAATATCTACTAAGTTCTTTATTATTATTTTGGCAGTTTGTTTCTTACCACTCATTGTACCACTGAATGATATTTCGAAATAAAATGTCAAGTATCATAAAATGATAATAGATGGTACTAATTTGATTGACACATTCGTTAAAGAATTTAATGTAATGTGTGATCGAAATACATTTTTTGGTAATTTTTGGACTTAAATGGCTTAAAGTGGTTTTGTTTGATGTAGAATATTTGAGCCGTTATAAGAATACAAAATATCTCCAAATATCACATTTTGTGGGTTGACACACTATTTCTTATCTGCATCCAATTAATCCTAATTTAACATCTCACTGAATTGGTCTGAGGTGAAGTCGGTCGAGGAACATACACATTGCACACGTACACATTGCACACGTACACATTGCACACGTACACATTGCACACGTACACATTGCACACGTACACATTGCACACGTACACATTGCACACGTACACATTGCACACGTACACATTGCACACGTACACATTGCACACGTACACATTGCACACGTACACATTGCACACGTACACATTGCACACGTACACATTGATGCACAACAACATTTGTAACTTTAATTAATATGTGCAAAAACTCTGTGTTTTAACGTTTTATTTATAAATAAATAACTTTAAAGTCATTAAATAAGAATATGTTCTTCATATAAGCTATAGTCTTAGCTGGTTCATTTGTTCTAAAACATTTTGATAGAGATTTTGACATTTTATGAAAATATGTCAAATATTTGAAACTAATAAAACATAATTTAGTTAATAGCGTCTAGTTTTGGGTATACCGACTTGTTTGTTTCCTAAAAATAGTTACTAGAACCCTCGTAATAGCGATACCACTTGAAAACAAAAGTTTAATGAATAATAAAATTCTATGTTAATGGACATTCACGACCAAATTACGGTGGTAGAATTAATTCACTTACGCAGTAAATGGCGGTAGAACAATATCCAGTTTACTGTGACCCTTTTAATTTGCCATTCTGCGTATTCTGTAAATGGTTTTATTTAAATAAGAGAGATCAAATTAGAATAGTATTAGTGAAAACCGTTTTATGAAACTATCTAGCTCAATATAACCACCTATTTAACAACTTCGGACAGAAGTCTAAATTAGACAATTAAATAACATGTGCGCAGAGAAAATTTATTATTTCTACAATGACCCACAAAACTTATTTATTACGTGAATTAATAACCCGTCTTATATGAGTATTTGAAAACTACATACAGTCACTGAAAATATAATATATATAATAATTAAATATATTAAATATAGCTTTTACCCGCAACTTCGTCCGTGTTAGATAGTTTCTTTGGACAGCAGTTTTATTTTTTACATCCAGTGGGTACTTGCATAGTAAGTATGATTGAGGTTTTTCTTTTTCTCTATCCCCGCATGAGGTAAAGATTTTTTTTCTTTTCGTTTTAATAGAAGATATTTAAAATATTTCACAATTTATATTTAAGTAAATAATTTTTTATGGATTTAACCCGCATATAATGAATTCAATTTTAAATTTACATGTTAAATCTAACCCGACATTTCAAATGCTTTTGCAGCAATCGTGTTCACGGTAAGACGAGATGAAGGTGTCTATCAGTAAGTCAGTTAATTAGTCATCTACCTCTAACGTTTTCTAAGTTTCCGGGCGTACAGTTCAGGATTCACACAAAACGCACTAACAGTATCTTGAGGTCTTACAGTACACATAAATGGAATTTTATATTTTTCAAGAGTGGGTCCCGATCTTATCTTTTAAAATTAGGATGTTTTTAAATTTCAATAGCCTCGTGAACTATACTTGGAATGTAATGTTATTAGTCCTATTGGCTATGGCGACTTCACCGGGGGCTTTTGAAAATAGGGACCTCATGGGCCCACTGTGGGAACGAGCATCCTAAGGGCGCCTCGTGTGAAACGCGGACCTGGGTTCAGGATGTCGTCTGTCGAGAGAGATGCAAAGGAAGGAATGGGGTTAGGACTTGACACTAGCGCCCTTCTACAGCGGAACGCCGGAGCAACATGCATTAGTTGTGAAAAATCAAAGTAAATATTTAATATAGAGATACCATTAATAATAGACAAGATTTTTGGAGTAGTAAAGCAATAGAATTTTTTGTTATCGTCAACATAATCTTAATAAAAATAAAATAAATGAATATTTAATAATTAAATTATACAGAATTTAATCAATCTATTATTGCCTGACTGGCTTTCTAACCTATTCGCCATGCTTTAATCTTATGAATAGAAACCAAGAATGGGTTCGATGTGTATAAAGCCAGGTAAATTTATATTAAATTAAAACTTTCACATCTTGGATAAATATACCAAGTGGATACCAAATAAAGCACCAAGTATAAAACATTATTATTTTTGTATGTTTACTAACTACATAGATATACCAATCACATTAACGCGTTAGTTAGAGATTTACATTTATAGGATATGTGATGGTCGGTGATAAATTTTGAGCAATTTATTGTAAAAAATAAAATATTTCATTGTTCTAGTGCTTCCAAATATAGGAAATACTTTTTAGGATTATTTCTAGCACTTAGTAATTCGTTTTTCACCCCTTTAACCATTTATAATAAGTGGCCCTTCGTTTACATTTAAAACAATGTAGCCATCGTATTCTTGTAAAACGTCCGTGTCTCCTCGATCTTCTTTTAAAAAAGTTTTTTAGTGTCGGCGCTAAACAAAATTATATTGCATTTATTGATTCTTAAAAAGGAAGATCGTTAATATTGACTTATATTAACGAAACGAACTAAAAGGACCAATAATCTTGTATTTCTGTTGACGTTAAAAATAAATATTGGAGGGAGGCTCCCAAAAACAGAAAATGATATTTTGGTAAGTTATAAGAACCGCAACGGAAAATTGATTGAAAATCATGTTTCTTGGTAGATATTCATGAAAAAATTAAAAGTGAACTATGTAGGTGATGGATCATATTTGCACATCAATTATCCAGACAAAAGCTTTTTGTCTGGGGTCACATCCTTAAACATTACTTTTAAAGTTATATTTCAAAATAAATAACCTGTTAAAAAGGGAAGAAAAACGCTGCAAAGAAATGACAAAGATATGTTCTTCTTATTCTTATTGCATTATTTTGAAATTATTTATTTTAATATTAGTGTATTATTTTATTTTAAAATATTATTTAATCCACTAAAGAATAAATTTGATTTTCCATTTGATGTTAATACTTTTGCCACTCAACCGTATATAGCAAAACATATATAAATAACACTACGAAATTGATTAGTTCATCCATATTGGAATGAGTAAAATAAATATAATAAGATCACAGCTTTTTTATTTAAAATTATTTACCTGTACCATATTTAATTTTTAATCCACACGATATATTTCATGTCATTTTGTTTTAAATTTTATTATATTGAGTTATTACATTTTTAGTTATTACATTTTTAGTGAATCATAAATGTTTTTTACGTATGATATAGGTACTGGCAGAAATCTTATCTGCTATATTTGATCACATTTATTTAAATTAATTAACATCACAAAAAATACTTTACGTTACTTGAATAAAAGCTTACATTTCAAGTACGACTTGATCTCGAAGTGATGAAGTCTGTTTTAGGGCTGTCTTAAGAATGCCTTCACCACTTTGAAGCTAAAGCTCTCGTTAGAATAAAAAATGTTTAATTATCCTTTCCTATTTTCGTATTACCAAAGAAAGTGCTTCTTAAGTTTTTAAAAAGTTCTTCGAAAATATTACGATAGGATAAAGGAAAATTCTTGGAATATTATCTTTAAATTAAAGTTATATCAGTCCCGGGAAAAAATATAACCAACTCTGATACCCGTACATGTCGGAAAAGATGACAAAAAACTTAATAAAAATAAAACGTAATAAAAATGGGCTTATTCGAGAGGCATTGAAGACTCGCATGAACTGTACTCCTCCGTAATGCGCTTGTTTAATCTTAGAATTGTCAGTGGAAAATCTAAATGAAATAAAATAGACAGTCTTTTAATATTCTGCTTTTATATTCAACTTAGATTACTGTTTATTTTTATTAAAAAAAAAATAAAACAATATATATTAATGACTTTTTACCAAACCTTTTCAGACCACTTGCTGCTTTTTTTAATGTTTTTTTGTTTCCCAAGTATTTTCAATAAAAATTATAGCAATATCCTATATGTAACTGTCCATTACTCATTTCAATATTACAAAAACTAAACATATTTTTTATTTTATTTTATTTTATTTATTTAAAACACAGAATACCATAAATCATAGAACTATAACAATATAAATAAATAATTAGTGTAGGGACAGGAGTCCAGAGTAGGTAGGTACAGGAGTAATATGAATTTCCTAGTCTCCCTTACCCTCTAGACAGCAAATTATTAGATGACATTGTGTTTGGGATATTAAAGACGGAAAGACAAAATAAAAATTAACTAAAAAAGAAATAAAATTACAAATTCACAATAACAACTATGCTTATTTATGCTATCAGAAAGAAAAAAATAAAATTTAGAGCAGGTGTAAATGTATGTAATTAGTGTTTAGTGTGCAGCCAGAAGAGAATTAATCACATAGTTTGAGTGCAGGAGAGCTTTTGTTTCATCATAATTGAGACTCAAAAGCCATTGCTTTATGGATTTTTTAACTTGCTGCCTCGTGTCAGAATTAATAGAAAACAGTTTATTTGCATGACTGTATAATTTCGAACCTTGGAAAACCAAAAAATTTTGCCCAAATTTAGTGCTTGCTCGTGGGACCTTAAATAATAAACAACCTCTTCTATTTTTCAATGTGTTGCAATTTGGAGTATTATTAATTTTATATTTATGCTGCTTGAGAATCCTATATAGTATAAATAATTGTCTAACGGAAAGAACATTTGCGGTTTTAAATAAGTCTACTTTTGAATACAGACGCGGTTAGTAATAACAAATTTTTATTATTAATTTTTGAGTTCTTTCAAGATGTAACATATGGGCCTTTGCAGCTCCTCCCCAAGACGTGACACGATATGATAGAACTGATTCTACAAGGGATGTATAGACAGTTTTGACGACATCAATGTCAGCTATATGCCTCAGCTGTTTAAAAATGTAGGAGAAATTTCTTAGCCAACCATATAAAATAGTGTTGAACCCTTTCTGGGAAATTGAGTAGGTGCTTTCCCAGGTATCGCCGTAATAATTAATGCAGTATCATCAGCATATGAAACTATCCTGCAATTTTCAAGGTCAAGTTCGTAAAGATCATTAATATAGATAAGGAATAGCGTTGGTCCTAGAATGCTACCTTGTGGTACACCAAATTGTTCAAACGATTCCTCACTGATCATTTCATCGATCTTGACTCTTTTTGCGATTTATAAGATAGTCCCTAAAAAAATTCAACTGCACATCTCTAACACCAATATTTTCAAGTTTAGTTATTAGAATGTGGTGAGAGACGTGTGTGTGGTATCAAACGCTTTAGCAAGGTCCATAAAAATAGTAAAACATTTCTTTTTATTATTTAATTTATGAACTATAAAATTAGTTAACATAATTACAGCGTCTTCTGTAGATTGTCCTGTAAAAATCCAAATTGTGCTACGGAAAGTAAAAAAAAAATTCAGGATAATTTACTAATCTGGAGTTTATGATTTTTTCTAAAATTTTGGATATTGCGGGTAATATGGAAAGAGGTCTATAGTTATTGATACAGTCTCTAACCCCCAACCAACTAAATCAGATATAGGCCTGTAGTAATTTATATAATTTGCTTGTGTAATTTTGTAATTATTGTTTCTTATAGAATTGGGAAAATATTTCTTATCTAAAACATAATATTGATAAAACTGGAAGACAGTTATGAACTATATTTTTAGAAACTTTATAAGAATGTGACCCCCACCAGATGACCTTTAATCCTATTATGGTGTCACCTGACTGAGGTTAGTTTATAATATAATAAGTTGGTATATGAGTCCAGTTTATACTGCAGATGTATAAGACAGTTTCCATCCAAAAGCTAATATCGACTTCCGCTAAGGGTTTTCTTATGTGAGCAAAATTATTGATGATAGTAATTGAAATTTAGGCTCTAAATTAGTATTAATTCTTAATTTAGATTTTGATTTGTTTTGAAATTCTTGATTATTTTATATGCGCTTTAAATATTGATAGTAACATAGTAACGTTTTGGTTTGTTTATTAATTTAAGATTCGCTCCCCCGGTTACGCTGTAATAGCCAACAGGGCTAACAGCATAGACAGACAAAAAAAATATTAATTTAAAGCAAAAGGTTCTGTATCTTTTATATACAATTGGAATTTTAAGGATTGCCTTATGTTTCACGCCACAAGTTAGTGTACTGGGTATTGACTCATCGAGCGGTCAGAGGCTGACTCTTTATAAACCGCAGCCCCAGTTACGCATGGAGATGCTACTCTCATCTCTAGGCCCGATCACTTCATTATCAGTTGTTGCTCATAAACATTTTTTTTTTCAAAAATATATACTGTAAACTTAACTGCAATGTTCACTAAAAATAAAGTTACGTTTACGTTCAATATATATGCAAATTTTAAGTCATTCTCTGATCATGACTAGAGATCTATAAGCGAAAGATACATTTAATTTTAATGGCTAACTATTCTCAGTGGAAATACCCAACCGATATTAACAATTTAAACCTCTGAGGGCCAATTTGTTCGAGAGAGAGTTCTACAAGATTTAGAATAATTTAAGTAAGAATAGATATCAAGTGAGATGTGAGTACACTATGTGTAGGTTGATATAATATTTCATGGTTACGGTTATAAGTCAACTAACAATTAACAACCAATGAACTTAGTATTTATATAATTTCGCTCTTGAATTTTGAAACCAGATTGTGCATCTATTTTTAATTATTGTTACATTACATTTTTTTTTTATTATTGTATAAAATTGTATTGTTTCGGTAATTTCTAGAGATCTTCTGATCTTTTTTTATTATAATTTTGGTTCCTTATTCATAATTACAATTGAAATTATTATTTATTCGTGATATTTTTTCTTCAATCATTAATGCATGTAAGCATTCGTAATTATTGGTGTTTCAAAACAATGTTCAAAATGTTTAAATTTTAGAAAGGCTACAGAAACGTTGGAAAAAGAAAATGAATACACATGCAGTGAAATTTGTTACCTGATTTTTGTTTCACAGAATCAATAAAACACGAACTATCACCAATATTTTTTTTCTAAAAGTTGAGTGGATGTAAAATTGGAATTCCATCGCGTTTACAACTTTCGTGTCATTAACGTACAGATACATTAGTGATTAGACAAATAGTTATAAGACACAACACGAATCATTAAGCTTCGTTGTTAAACAAGTTATAAGTAATATTATACTCGTATATTCGTATTTTTAATTACTTTCTGTCATTTCCATAAACATAAAGCCAACTTGCCTCATCCGATTTTTACTTTAGTATGAGAATATGAAAAACCATACTGTATTATTGCGCTGAAAGACTTAACGTAGGCGGAAAACAAATAACTGTTTCCGCTAGCTCTTACGTTAAAATAGATGATAATATATGAATGGTTATAAATAAAATGTACCGCTAAATATCATATTTTAAAATTTTAATATGTTTATTTATAATAAAATCCATTAGGATGAGTTATTAATGTGCGTATTAATCATGTTATAGATTGTTTTGAATTTACATAGGGTTGGCAATTTACGTTGTTTTCATTATTTATACAATAAATAAATTAAAACCATTTACATTTGTTGCTTGTATATAATTGCTATAACTTTGCAAACCATATTCTTCTTGAAATGTTTTAAAAGTTCCAAACAAATATTTAATTTTAAATAATAACGAAATTAATTTTGGACGTTATGGGAATAAAATTACATATATATATCAACTTTATATATCAACTTTAAAACAACAACAAATTTATATATCAACTTTAAAATATTCGAACGCGGACAGCTTTTCAACACAAAAAACAAATGCAAATCAGTTTTAGGTCATAATGTAAATTTAGGATCGCTATGAATCCACACGAATTGCTATGACAAGGAATGAATAAATTAGTACAGAAAACGCTTAACATTTCTAAATGTGTAACAGACAACTAACGTCATCTAGATATGACTTATATAAGCATTGAAAAAGTTAAAGTGCCCTCTACTGCTCTGGTTGTAAACTAGACAAAACTCTCGAAACATAGAGTGCTACGTAATTTAAATATTGTGTACTCAAATGTATATATGAACGACATAAGTTCTGAAAGAAATTTGAGGGACGCTTATCAAAACTCATTTTCAAATTTCGTGGTAATAGTAATTTATTTTCCTATTTATTTTTTATTTGAGGTTATTAACAATTCTTTTTAACTCCAATTTTGCTTAATAAAGAGTCCTTACCTCTTTAGGTTCGTTACCGTTACCTTTTAATTCTAAACAGAATTAAAAACATTATTAATTTAATTTGTGAAGAGCCTTTTCCGTTAAAATTGTTTTATCTTTAGTAAAATTCACTAACCTTAACTAATTTTATTTAATGGCGTTTTTATAAAACGAATTATTTTAAACTGAAAAGTAACTTGATGCAATATTAATTATACCTTATCTTTCAGCGTCAGAGTTGACTAATATATCTTGGTGTATTATCCAAACTGCTTCTTGGAAACATTTTATAAAACACTTCCACTCTGTGACAATTTATGAGGGGTATTGTAGTTTTTTTTTCAAAAGCATTACAAATGATAAATACGTAAATTAGATACTTATTAATTATATCTGAACGTTGAAAGTAATATTAAAAGAATTTGAGTAGTAAATTAAGTTGTTGATATTTAAAAAGCTTAAAGATTTAGGGCTATTTTACATTTAAAAAAGAATACATTAACAACACGGCTTCTCATTTCGGTTGGACTCAATAATTTTCTTTTCTTTTAATAATCGTGGTGTGGTGTGTGTGTGGTGTGTATTATGTCTTTCATAATTATGATCAATTTGACCAAATTAACACAGAACACCTAATATTTTTTTATTTGTACGTTGTAATAAATATAATATAATAAATATTATTTAGACATCGCATTGGTTTAAATAGATTTTTTTGTGTATTATGAGTAAGAAATGCAATTTAAAATATTTGTAAAAATGACTCCCTTTGCAAAAGTTTGCTTCAAAAATGTTGAGTTTTTAGGTCGTACGTCCTTTTCTGTTTTATTGCTGAAAAAAAATATTTTTAGCTTAAAATATTCACAAATATAGACTCAATTCTTTTTTAATGTTAGATGTGGACTAAAAACTAAAAGATCATCATGAATGATAAATTGTTACATCTCTATTGAAGATATTCCGAATCAGACAGGATTATATTGCCGCCTATTATACTCAGTTTGTATGGAAAAGAACTCTATATATTGGATCCATCTAAAGCGTTTCTTATGAATCTGTGACGAGATAGTTATTTTGACATATGGGATATCTCCTATTAGTTTGGCTCTATCTAATCTCCACAAAAGCTAAAAGGTTTACCTTTATATTTGATAATATTCCTATTCAATCATAAAATAATTTATAATCTACCATATATTATAACACTTTAAAACATAACTTAATTCAAGTGGATATTTACACAATTTTAACAATAAGAAATAAGTAAAATAATAATACTTTTGTTTTTATAACATAATGTAGTATAGCAAATAATAAAATATACACACTAAAATAAAAGTCACCTTAATAGAATACTATTATTTTTATTAAAACTAGCTTTTGCCCGCGGCTTGGCATGCCTAAAATTGGTAGTGAAACAATTCCCCTTTCCCTTTTGACTTATGACTTATTTTAAGTAATACAATCAAAATTACGACATCGGCAGACATCGCTCACTGTCAGCAATCTATTTAAAGTTTTTAATAAGGATACAATATTAGATACTGTATTTTTTTATAACTCTCTTGTTTTTACTTAAACGTCCATTTAAATACTTTTTCAACAGAGTACTTAATAACCATTCTATCCATATATCACAACCTTAGATTTTCATTGGTAATAAATAAAATATGACTATGTAAACTTGAGGAATTCTGAGCTTCACAATCGACGTTCATTTGACCATCAACTTGCAGGTCTGGTTTTATTAAAAAAAACTATTTTAATACTAAATAATATGTATTAGATATTCAGTTAGCTAGATATATTAATATAATTTTCAATACTGAACATTCACAAAAGCCGGTTTGCACGTTTTGCATTTTTGAGACGGTTTGCACGGTTACATACCATAGTGCGGACCGACCCTACCGCCGCAACCGCGATGTCCCTATATATTAAATCTGTAATATCTTCGAAAATATTCATCAAAAGGCTATACTGTTTGATATTCAATGTAAAATTTATTTAAGTTATAATTAGATAAGGATTAATTCTGTATTCCTTAAAATCGCTTCGTAAATAAGCCATTATTTCTCGTAACAAGTAAAGAGAGATAAACATATACCATTACGGACTTTCTTGTAGAACGTTTTAAGGTATATAATACTTAGTACAATATTTTGATCTATCTCGTAGAGTTCAGCCAGCTTTTGCAATGTAAGCGAAAAACAATGTGTTTGTTTACGACTTCGTATTAGTAACCTTGAAATTATAAGTGGTTCTCTGATATATAAAGCATGTTATTATACATATTAACCTTTCTTTTGCATCACTCTATCTATTAAAAAAAAAACTGCATCAAAATCCGTTGCGTAGTTTTAAAGATCTAAGTATACATACATACAGACATAGGAAAGGACGCGGAAAGCGACTTTGCTTTATACTATGTAATGATTTAAATGAATGTATAATTTACATTTCTCTGCGGTAGATATCTTTTCTAAGATAAAAATTATGAGTTTTCACACAGTACAAGGTTGTTATTTTTTTCTTTTCTGTTGTCCAGGACCAAAAATACTTTAGGTTAAAAAAAAATCCAATTTTGTAAAATGTTATTCCATCTAATTCATTCCTTGGGAACGCCGAAAACGTTAAACCTGGAATAATGAAACTAAGCTAAGAACTATTGATTATTAATCTCAATATTTTATGATAATAACTAAATCAATATTTAATTCTTAATAAATATGTCCTTTCAAAAGTCATCAAACTATTGTCGTCATTTATTAATGAAGTTGCTAATTAATTTTCGCTATTATAGCCGTCAATAAGTTATGTGTACTATGTATATATTTCTTAATTTAATCCAATAGTTTATAACATGGATTATATTATGGTTATTTACAACTAAATATATGATTAAGGGATATTTACAACTTTAAAAAAACAAAAAACTCTTTACTTATTACTCTTTTATTTTTAAACAGAATAGTTTAATGTACAGTATCTTTATGCACTAGTTTATTTTTTTTAATCTCTGTTTTTATTAAAAAAAATGTTAAATTAACCTTTAAAAATTAGATAACATTAGCCTCTTACGATTTATGATCAGTGTTCCGTAAAAGAGGCTACCTAAAAAAGGTATGGGTAATTTGTAAAACGAGTTGTTGGTATTTTTTATTGCCCATCTGAATTAAATAAGGGTATGCGACCCGTATTTTATTTAGAATATTGGGTTTCATAACATTTTTTTATTAAATCCTTATACTTATTTTTTGTAGAAAGAGTGATGAGAGTTAAAAAATGTGTTTTATAATAGTAGCTGTTGACAGCGACTTTATCTGCTTCATTTTATATTATTTGTGGCTTATCTTAAAGATGTAATATAAATTTCTAAAATACTTTGATTTTGGAATAACTTTAAAATTTTACGCTTGTTTTATGCACCAACTACTTCCCGTTTAATAAAATTGACCTACTAATTGTATGTCGTATGTAAGAGATCACTTTTGATAAAATTGATAGTTTTTATGATTCACTTTTGTTCTTAATGTTTTTAAGTTTCCTTTAACTTGTTGTTTTGTTTCTACATCTATTTATGTGCAATGAAGTGTTATGTATAAATCAAAATAAATTTGAGTTACACAATATATTTATAAATAAATAAAATATTTTTTTAATAACTAAAATGTTCACGAATATTGTCTTACAATAACAAACTTCAAAATACAAACAAATCCTTACCCCGGAGATAAGATTTTATGTATATAATCAATATTATTGAATATTAAATTTTATGTTACCGGCCAAAAAACACACAAAACGAAGTATCTTAAAACTTCTTCGATTGTTCTATAAGTCAAGTCACATCCACAGAAACATTTCAAACCTAAAACTTTAAAAACTAACTTTTATATATATTAGCGGCCCGGTTCGTGTTTCGCTAATAAAGTTAAATATTAAGAAAATTTAATTTGAACATCAAAATCATTTACCTATTCCACCAAAAAAAAAAATTTTTTGCTAGCCATTTTAAAATTTAATCTAAAACATTTGGATAAATAATATTTTTTGTTTTTCCATTTTGAGTTGTGAATAAACAAATGGCTGGGGGTACCGACTCTGGAACAGGCAACATGAAGTTTACCATGTTCACATGGCCAACTTTATGTTGGCTGTGACATGATTCCTCCAAATTCACACCACATACATTTAGTGTTTGCCCTTGGGCCTTGTTGATGGACATCGCAAATGATGTTGGAATTTGTTGGAATCTTAGGGATACGCGATATCAAACAAGCTTCTCCTTCTAATTTAGGAGTTAAGATCGTAGCTTCAATCAAATCTGGCAATAAATTTTCACTGCTAATCTGGTGCCATTACACAGTTTCTGACATAATCCTCCAGAAAGCTCTATTACTATTAATATAGAAACCGATTTGATACTGAGTAATTGCATCATTTTTATTATCACCAAAAACAACAAAGAAAACAGCCATATCACTCCCTTTACTTACATACTTGTAAATATATTTAATGGATTTCACTGAATAACAATTATATGATTAAACACATTTATATGAGCATTGAATATTTTCGATTATAATGGACAATACGGAACCACCACATGGAGTATCAACTTCAACATCCTGTTTATTTCAACATTCTAATGGTTGCTGTTTTGCCATTATCATTTGTTGATATACCTTGATACAACGGATATACGTCATTGTCCGTTATTGTGTCTGAAGGCAATTGCCTTGGGTATTGTTTCCAACACTTTCCATAAATCATACATGACGAATTCATATTTAGTTCACCGCACGGACCATGTATCATGTTTTTAAGGACAACTTGTAACAACTCAGTTTCAACAGTTTGATCAGGAATTTCACCTAAAGAAGTCTTAACTTGACAACACAATCCCCATTTGAAAAAGGTTCAATTTGACAGCAAAATTCCCATTTACAAAATGATTCGCCATTTATTGAATTCAATTGTTACATAAAATGTGATAAATGAAGAACCGCTCTACCGATTTTATGCAAACTTCACATAAATCATCTACTAAATAGTCCGAACAAAAGCTAGACAGTTGGTTGGGATATGTGGATTTAAATCCGTATAAGCAGGTAAAGAAGCTTAGTCTTGGTAAGCTCTTAGAAATGTAAGAAAATGTTAACTTTAAAATAAGCATATTCAATCTTTTCACTGCCATACTATATGAACGGCCATATGGTATAATAAAACACACTTATCATGTTAAAAAGAAGTTATTAAAAATAGAAACGATAAGTGTACATTTTATTTATATTAAATGTATTGTTTTGTATCTTTTTAATTATTCCACACCCATTTTAAGTAACACCCTTGATACCATTTATCATGCCTCCTTATATCTTTTTGGCACCTGACGTCAATCATCAAATAAAATTGATTACTTATATAAAAAAAGATTAATATTTATGTAAAATAAAGTACTAAGACAATCAAATAGATACATATCGTTGCAATTGTCATAAACATAAGATTTCTATATTAGTGTAATAAATTGTCACTTAGACATATCTAATACATATATTTCGAGTAATTTACTTGAATTTTCTTACATATACTTAAAAAAAACCTTTTTTTACGGTACTAATTTTTATAGTTTATGCTTCAACTTATAGATACGTTTTTTCAAGTTTATTATCTATACAAATGGTGATGGATGGAGGTATCACTTATGAAATAAAATACTTATTTATAACAAAAAAAAAAATATCCTTCATCCTATACAAAAAATACGTCGTTCTTATCAATAATTTTGACACAAAATGTAAATATATTTTTTTTATACCATAATACGTGATAAGAATTATTTTTGATAAATGTCACTCAATGGTCCAGGGGGATTTCCATGTCTATCTTACTTTAAGATTTCATTTATCGTGATAAAAAGAATAACTTAAAAAAATAATTGGGTTTTATACATTTCTTTACTGTAATTTAAGAAGGATATACTAAATATCAGACTCATTTAATGTCAATATATATATATATATATATATATATATATATATATATATATATATATATATATATTCTGCTCTAGCTTAGTATCCTTTCATTATTCATAATTCCAGATAGACATTTACAGAAAAACAAACGACAAAATAAGTAGCTTGTAAATGTTAGCGAGTAATGGTATATTATTCATAATACACACATAGTGGCCAAATTACTACAATAGAATTTGGACAATTTCTGAATTATTCGAATTCTAATGTACGATACAAAGAAAATAATAAATTAATATCACCGAGACATATTTTAAATATGTATTGAAACTTGCGTAGTTACTTACATAAAGAATTTATTATTAAATCGTAAATATAGTATGCAAAAAAGGGTTAAGGTAACTAAACTAGTTCAGAAAGTGCATAGTTTATCTAAAAAGAATGTTCCAATTTTAATCTAATAAATTAACCACTTCCTAATTTGTATTTGGCTCTTGATCGCTTCCAGAGCTAAAAATATTAATGGCATATAATAAAAAAAAGTTAAAGTTGGATTATTATTTTGAATGTATTGTAATTCAGGAGAACCAATATCAATACATTGAATATTTTTTTTGCACAAGCAAATAATTTGCTTACTTAGGGGTGAGATCAATGTGTGTAATTTGTCCTGATAATATTATTATTATATTATTATTAATAATTTTATTTTATTTACACAAATAAATACCAATTAAAAAATAATTTAAAAAGATACTAAATATCATAATAATATTAATACTTATACCATTCAAAACTTTAACGTTTTTTTTATTACTCTCAGATTATATGAATACAGAATTCAAATTATTGTGTAACATTTCCTTTTGAATCTGGGCTCAGTGATTTTCTTTTTGGTACTAAACTGACACACCTATTATAACTAACATAATTATATTCGAACAGATTTATCACTATATAAAATATAATATTTACTTAATTTTTAAGGGTCATAGTTTTGTTACATAGCTCATCACAAACGAGTATAACAACAAATCAGTTTGTCTTTGGGCTTTGTAATACATAATAATTAAAATTTAATACAACGTTGTCAATAAAATTGATATTATAGTGTCTTGTTAGTAAGAAATATATACTAATATTATAAAGCTGAAGAGTTTGTTTGTTTGAACGCACTAATCTCTGGAACTACTGGCCCGAATTGAAAAATTCTTTTTGTGTTGAATAGTCCGTTTATTGAAGAAGGCTTTTGAAACCCTATAGGGTATATGTCATCTCGCTGTGACTTATAGAAGTCAAACAGCAATGAAAAATGCTGCAAAAACGGGAAAAGATTTCTTTTTTGAGAGTTTTCCTCGCGTGCGCTGAGAAAACACTAAAAACTGCGCGGACGGAGTCGCGGGCGACCCCTAGTAAAGTTATAAATAGTAGTAAAATTATAAATATGTTCAGCTCAATGGGAGAAACTTTTTTTAACTAAAGTTATGGGCGTAAAAACTACTGTGCATGAACATTAAACTAATAATAAAAAATCATTATTTTTTCATCTTCATTAAAACAGAGCTGAATTTGATAAACCAATTATTTGCATGTTTTATGAATATGCAAGGATACTTATTTGTATATTATATAATACCTCCAATAAGAGGTTTATCTTTATTTAGACATCAAAGTAAGTCAAAAATAAAAGTACCTCTAAGCTTTTATGGAATTAGTTCCATAAAAGCTAAGAGGCACTTTTATATTTAACTTCTTTTGATAATTTTCCTTTTCAATCATTTATAGCTTACCCTACCTTACCCTAATTTTTATATTTTTACATAATCCTATACAATATAACAAGATGGATATCTATTACCATTAGTTAAGGTTTATAATTCAAACTAGCATTCAAAACAACATAATATTGTACCTACAGTAACTAACTAATCGAGAATTTATATACTGAAAAGACATTTCATGAGAATCATGAACGATAATGTTTATTGAATACTTTTCTCGTAAATTTTGCGACTCGTACTAAATTTTAACATTTTGCTTTATGAACTTTCTCCCGACACTTTTAACGGGTGTATCCCGTATATTAAACTTAATGTTATATAAACGATATATTAAACTTAATGTTTGAATTCGTAGAATGTTCACATTAATAACATTCTCTATAGGTTATATATTATTTATTTATTTACTTTTAATTTGATTTATTTTAATTTTTAGTCTAATTTTATAAACAGATTTTAATGATTACCATTAAGTATTTATAACAACACACCTAAATATTATACAACCATTAGATATTTTTATTTGTAATATAAAAGTATGTTTTAAGAACCGAGGTGATAAGAATAAGTATTTGTTGAAATCCCCCACAGATAATTTTAATAAAAATTAAGTCAGATTTTTAAATAACAACTGGTTTAAGTCATTTTAATACACATAGATTGTTATAGATATAGATCGTAGATTGATTACTTTCAACGTCGGTTTTGTATATTTTCGTAATGTTTAATGAATACACACAAACAAGATTAGGCTGACGGCTCAAGTCATAGGCCTTTTGTGGCAATCTTAGGATTTATATTTACGATTACTTATTTCGTTCCCTAAGAACGACAAGATACTTTTATCTGGCTTCTAACCCTGGTTGGTATAAATAAATAAAACAAATAATTCGAATTAAAAATTCTTTAGAACAATGATTGACAAAAACTATATTTATTTTTGTTATTTCATATTTCTTTTAAATAGTCATTAATTTATTTAGTTAGTCATTAAATCACTTTACACGTGAAATAAAAATATGTAAAAAAGTAAATATACTACGAAAATACTTGGCAAATATTTAATGTAGATATAATACCTAGTATTACATTTATTTCGTTACGTGCTGTTCATTGATTGTGTCGCAAATGGAATTGCTTTATGGCCTTTGACATGCCAGGTCAATGGTTGATAGACTACATTCTTTTATATTTGATTAGGTTTAGGGTTTATTGAAAATAATAAAATGATACTATCGGTACTTTAAAAATATAGTATTCTTGTTCTCATTGTTTTTTACAAAACTGATAACATAAATGTTAACACGAATGTTAAGTCTCCCTAAAATTATTTATTTTTATTTGTGTATGTATCTATTACGTTGATTTGTATTTATGCATTTATTATTACTGCTATGTGTTTATTAATAAAACTATTAATTTTGTTATTATTTCAATTAATTAAGCGAGTGAAGTGAGTAAGGGTAATTGCGTCGAGACCAGGTGAAAAAGCTTTTATAATTTGTATATTTGTATTTGTGTATAAGTACATTAAATTTGCGTAATTGTTTTGTATCCGTGTTTATTAATAAACCAATAAGATCAAGATTTTTGCCGTGAAAAGACTAATTTCAAAATGGCAGTGAAGTTGACTCTGGCTTTAAATTCAGGGAGGCATGTGGATGTGAGCGTTACTACCCGAATTACTAATATTTCTTGATGATAAGACAGCATCACTATAAAATGGAAGAATATATAATCTCCCAGAAAAAAATTCAAAACAAAAAAACAAACATCCGACACAGTATGTTATTTGTATTTATATCCTTACTGTAATATAATGTTTGAAAGTCTTTACCTTTGACCCAAATAAAATGCCTGAACATAACGTTCGAGGTATATTAATGTGTAGCTCACGGACATAAATCTTAAGACATATTTTGTGAACCTAGACCCTTTTTTGACCTTTTAATTAATCAATTAAATATCATGTTTTGTTACACTTATTAGCGTTGCTAATAATTTGCCATTATGTTATGGCAGAAATCGTCTCCGTATTTTTAAAATGTTCTAAGGCATTTTAGCATGCATACGTATTTAACTTAGGTGTTTTATTTGTGTGCAGGGTCGAGAAAGGTGTTAGCGGTCACAAAGTTTCATCATAAAACAATATAGAATTACTTTTCTTTTTTTTCTGTTTAAATATATATTTGGAAAATGGTTAAAGAATAATATAAACATAGTCAACCTTTAAGGTTCACTTTATCAACTGACTGTGGAATTGCCTTCCAATCTTCTACTCTCGTAAATCGTACCAGTGCAGTAAATTTTCTACGTGTACACTTTTCTTTAATTTAAAATGGGTTTTATATTTTTTCTTTTTAATAACACTTTTAGTAGTAAATCTGAAAAGAGCACCTTAATACACATACTTAATTTAAACTAGCTGTTGCTGTAGCTGTTATTACTTGTAAAACGTGAAATTACTTAAAGGCAAAAGACTTATTTTTAGGACCATACATATAAGATAAATCAAATAATAACAAAAGTGAAGAATCCACAAGTAGATGATACCAATGATACCTTTGATTGGGGCACATACCTACTGTTGAATAGCGACAGTGAGGTCTATGTGACAGTGAACTTTTTGCTGATGATACCTACGTCGCTTATTTTAAAAGTTCACCGTTATAGGACTAATTACGACAAAGAAAATAGTGCTCTGTCACGGGTTCTTTAATGGTTTGAAATTAAATAATTTGAACTTAAATACTAAAAAAACGGAATGCATGAAATTTACACTTTCTAATGTAACTTGTCAAAATTGTAGCTTGCTTTGCATTGTTAAGACAACGAATTGTTAGAATTGACTGACTCAATA
This sequence comes from Napeogenes inachia, assembly GCA_959347355.1. Classification (NCBI taxonomy): domain Eukaryota; kingdom Metazoa; phylum Arthropoda; class Insecta; order Lepidoptera; family Nymphalidae; genus Napeogenes; species Napeogenes inachia. The sequence continues at coordinate 14,429,746 of OY365791.1, read as the reverse complement.
ATATTCTTAAGTAAAACTTTAGATAAAAACCATCAGTGGAGCCTACATGTCTCTTGAAAGCTAAAGATTCCCTGAGAGATGTTTTTAATAAAATCTTTATTCTCACATCTTCTTAAGGCTCCGAAATACATATTATAAATAAACACAAGAAATAAAAATAAACTCGTAACGCCTAAATTACGTCTTAAAAAAAATTACAAAACCTCCATTAAAATAAATACATGCTTTATACATATACGAACTTTATTTAAAAACTAGTTTTATTTAAATTGTAATAATCGTTTTCATGTAATGTACACAAAAAAAAAAAAAGAAAAATAAACATTTTTGTTTCCTTCACACTTTAAAATTATGTACAAATTTTAATATAGGTATATCTTTAAAACATTTTTTAAAAATATCTTTCATATTAACGAATACCTTTTCTACATTTTCTTTTTTTTTAAAGTTTAAATTAGATACCTATTTATCGGGCAATTTTACTTTTTTATCCGATACTTTTAATACGTAAGGTATTTTAGCAATAACAGAATAAGGTGAAGTGCGTCGAAGAGTAAATCTTATGAACACAGTTATTACAAAATTAAAAGGTATTAATATAACTAATCGATTGGATATTTTGAGTGACGGTTTTAATTCCACTAAGCTAATAGACGCCTTTGTAAACTGTATAAACGTTTTTACCCGCCTACCAATTATTTAGAGTACCACGTTCGTATAGGGTAACCCGTGACCTATTCAATACTATAAATACTATTTTCCGTTATTATTGATCGAATAGACAAATACAATTTTTTTTTTATTTTATTTTTTTTATTTTTTTTTTAACATTTTCAATAAATAACAAATATCATAGTAATTTACTTATATGTAACAAAAACAAATAGACAAGACATTACATTTTATCATAGATTGTATGAAGTGAATTAAACTCACTCTCCTGAAATTTCTGAATTCTAGTTCTCTTCTTATCGTATTTGCTGCAGCTAAAGCTGCGTTATATTTCTACAATAGTTTTATAATTTGTCTCATAATTATATTTAAATTTTATTTCACATACACTGAAAAAAAAATACTTACATATTTAATTAAAGACGACTTTTTTCATATATGCTCATTAATACGCAAACATTTGTCTTTTATTTGACCAATGTTTAATTTTCCGATACTTACTTACACTATATATATCCGAATGTATAAGTCCACACGGAGGATGTCGCTTTTAAAGTTAAAGACATGATCCAAATAATAAGCAATTTGTTTTCTTTACAGATAATAACATCAAACTTCAAAACAATTCAAAATCAAGAATCCTCGACAACAGAAGTAATAATATTACCCACGACAATTTATAATTTATATAAGAAGAAACATGAAGGCTTCACACGGGTGTAAATTCAGAACCCCCATTCTTAATTCTTGAATCCTCTTTGCCTTCCTCTGGAAGGAGAACGTTCATATATGAATCGGTAGACTTAAATCCTGATTATCTTAGACTCCACTAACTATAGCTAAAAACCATCTCGACAAAATAAGGCTTTTTATTAAAAATACTTACATCGATTCATCCGTTTCGGAATTATGACGCAAAAACAAACACACAAATACACGTAGCTAGCAGCTATTTATTTAAACGTATACAACAGTCCAAATAAATAGCAGTTAGCTTTTTGCGCCTAATGGCATGTAACGAAAGTTTTAATACAACTTTCAATTTAATCTAAAAACTTCAAGTTAATTTTGTTATTATTTGTTCTATCTTGTATTCAGAGTATTGTTTTGTGATTAAGAATGCTAACACAAGTACATTATTGAGATATAAGTTCACGTATCTAATATATTTTATCATTTATAACAACGTTATTTCTGTTACATTGAGGGATACATTTTTTACTAATTTTTTATGTAAATCTAAAAAAAATATTACAAATTAAAAAAATCCCGATACAAAAAGACCTCTACAAAACAACGACTCTCTCGACGGAACGACTTCAATAATTACATAAGCATATTTTTATCCTTTTTAAGGGTCTTTTTGTATTTATGTATTTTGTATGTATAAAATTTTGTTACTGGTTTCTTTATTTTACTAAATTAACTTACGAATATACTTATTTTCAATAGTTTAAATACTTAAAGAAGATAATAGAAATACTTCTATCAATATTGCATAAGAACTTTTCGCCCGTACCAATAAAACCTCAATATCTTAGAAACGACTGCTTCTATTTCGACCAAACCTAGCTAAGAACTATCTCGACTAAAAAAAAACCGCAATCAAATCCGTCCACTCGTTCGGCTGCTACTATGCCACAAAAAGATACACAGGTACACAGATATAGACATACACAGATATACATGTCAATCTAATAACACCCCTCTTCTTAAGTCGGGGGTTAAAAATATCAAATATTTATTTATAATTTTAATTAATTTTAATATGTGAATCTATCCGTAACATTTTACGGTGCTTGTACTGATTATGGTAATTAACATAATTCAGAAAATTTACGGTTATTTACACATTGAATCAACTGTAATTTAGGAGTGCCAATATATTAGCCTAATTCCATTAGTGATTCATACATTTGGAGGCGTGTAAAAGCTATAATTATCAAGGTTAGATTAGTTATTATGACGTAGTATATTTAATCAATATTAATTATTGTGTTTGCTATTCGATAAACATTTATATTAATTACGAGTAGCGGTGCGTCTCTGGCTCGCTCTATACCTATTTGGAAATAAATTCATAATACAGTTAAAAAACTGGAGTTATTTGTTCTAACGACGATGATTAACTAATTTTATTTAATTATAAAGTTGCAAAGTTACAATAAAATAGCTGCTTTAATTTTTTGTGTAAATGAAATGAACAAGAATTTGATTAGATACTTTTAAGTAAAAATATCCTTAAGTTTTTATTTATATCATATATTTTACTATTTTTATGTCAATTAAATTATTTACTTACATTATCTTTATTATTTTATAAAACGATTGTGTGTACTTGATTATGTCTCACTTCATTCAAATAGCTTCGTAGCAGATATAACATTGGAACTGTATATTAATTGAAAACTAATATTTTCGCTAACATAATATCAGCCCATATTTTAAACTTTCTACAATTCAAATTAATGTGATGAGTTTGTTTTTATTTTGCCATAGACAAATATAAGTTCCTAATAAACTCTGTGAAACCTGTGTGTGACCTTAATTATCAAATACAAACAACATATAGTCTTTTCTTATGAACAACCTTATTATAACTCATTTAACTTTAGTCATATTTGAAATGCTTTTTGAGAAATATGTAAAAGGGACCAAATTAAAAACCACGTTAATTAATAATTTAAAGTAATCAAAATTTACAATATATGCAAAAATAATACTATTATATTTAATTACTTGAAATTCAGTTATTTTCACGGGATATAAAAAAATACACAAATTTCTAGTCTGCCATTGCAATTGGTATGAACGGTAACAAAAGCTCTGAAGAAAGACTCTCTTTGACAATATTGAACTTACAAGCACAGCAGTCTCCTACACAGCATAAAGAAGATGAACGTCACACAATTTAGACTGTATTAGGTTTAAATTTATCTTCTAACATTCTAAATATAAACATGTGCTCAATTTATATGCTGTCCGTGCGCTTTTCGACACTGGTGTTCCAGGACACTATATACTTCTGTGTGAGGCTAGGTTTGGTACACTGTAACTTTTCTTCATAGTGACAGGAATTAGCAATTAAGTTTTCTAAAGTGTCAAGTGTTGTAAGTTATAGATCAAGTGGATGTAAGGTTTATTAGCTCCTGGTGTAGACTCGATCCTGTCTTATTAAAGAGGTATTAAGAATTTATGACTGAACATACAAAGGAACATAACATTTCTGAGATATATGAAAAATAAAATCTAAAAGATAAATAATAATTTTGACAAACGTTAGTATTATTCATAATATATTAGGAAAAGTCTTTCGAGATGATTTTTCCTTTTTTATTCATAAAAAAATTGCTAGCATAACCGTAAATTTTCTTATCAAGGTAAAATTTTATATATTTAGATTTTTATACTTAAGTATATTCTCAAAATTCAATATCTGTTGGATTTTTCATTATATTTCTACAAAACAAACCTTTTCCTAATAAATTAAGAGCATCTCAGTTATAAATTAACAAAATGGTTTGACACTTTCTCAAATTATATTTCGTATGTATAAAAGTATAAGAAATATATATATTATTTATAATAGGTTTCTATAAATACTTCATACTTATTATCATGGTAAGTAGCTTCTAAATATCATTAAATTTTGATATCAAACTCAAATATAGTTTGACTTTGTAGGTATATTTTAATTTTTATTAAATTAAATAATAAAAGGATTATAAAAGAAAAATATGTCATTTTACATTTAACTACTTATATGTGGATCAATGCTAATCAGAGATGTATTTACTACTTGTATGGAATTTCTCATTTGATAATGTGAAAAATTAATTTATTTATTACTTTACGGACGAGGCCAAGGTTTGTCAAAACCATCTTTTGTTACCAACATTTCTATTCAATCACAATAAAGATTTTTCATTGACCTTTGTTAATGAAGTAAAAAGTATCATGGAGAAATGCGAACCCATTACGAATTAATTATTTGTTTCATTAAAATATTTATATTCAATTAGTTTGGTCTTACTATATAAATTCTTCTTAGTGCCGTATATTTATAATTGCCTAGTTAAAATATAAGTTTTTTATTTATTCACAAATATTAAATCTGTCAGGGGGTCAGTATAGATTCCACTTTATATTAATCCCGCAGATTTTAAATTGGTATTGTATTAAATTAACTACACTACTGCTCTCTAGAAAAAGTTTACATTTGTACTCTCTTTAAACAGTGTTTTAATGTTGTTTTGAAGCAAGAGTCAAAAAATCACTAAAAGAAACAAAACTAATTATGATACTAATTAAAACTACGTTGTTAATGAACAATCAGCTTCAGAAGCTTTAATAAAATTAATTAGAAATAAGTTCTTAAGCCTTTTAGCAAAAATAAAATAACTATATATATAAATAAATATATTCCAGAAATTACAAAACTTAGAAAAAAATAGTTTCTTTATTCCAGTTTATTTTTTATTTCGTGTGGTTTCGGAAAAATAATATGACAGTGGTCGTATTATTATATATTATATATCGGGGGAGCCAGATACCTACAGGTCTTATAAGATTCACGACATACCACATTTTAACGAAAGACCATCGCGAAGCAGTAGTTTAAGGTGGTAAGGCGCATTACCCTAGCAGCCTATTCACTCTTCTCTTGAATGTATCCACATTGTATTCTTTCGGAAATACCGACGCAGGCAAATTGTTTCAATCCTTTGCTGTACGCAGTAAAAAAGACGAAGCAAAGCGCTTCGTTCGGGCAGGTGGAATGTCCACAACAAAAGGATGGATTCCTGCCGTGCGTCGGAAAGTCCGATGATGGAAGGGGGCCGGGGGAATTAGATCGTGTAATTCCTGTGCACACTCACCAAAATGAATCCTATAGAATACTGAGAGGCTAGCAATTCTCCGCCTGTGTTCAAGGCTTTGGAGATCGGCTTCGACCAATTCGGGATCGCCTATGAGCCTCTTTGCTCGCCTCTAAATTGAGTCCAGAACCGCAAGATGAGATTTTGCGGCACCAGCAAATATGTGGCCACAGTACTCTACACACGACCGGATCTGTGCTTTGTATAAAACAAGAAGCTGTCCCGGTGTAAAGTACTGCCGAACCTTCGCAAGAATGGCAAGCTTTGCTGCTGCTGCTCTTGCTCTGGACTCAATGAACCGACCAAAGTTGAGGTTCGAGGAAATCTCTAAGCCTAACAACTGAAGCCGGTCACTGTATTCCAAGGATACATTCTGGAAAGTAGGAGTCAAGGTGAAAGGGCTCCTTTTGGCGGTGAACAGACACGTCTGCGTTTTGGTGGCGTTGAATTTGACAAGATTGGCATTGATCCATACGGAGACTGCCTGAAGTTTGTCATTCAAACGCTGCACCATTGCTTCTCTTTCACACTGTACTTGATCTCGACTAGCCCGAGTACTCGGCAGATATCTTTCTACAACTGTGCTGTCGTCTGCGTACCCATAGATACCGGGCTTCAACAGATCGTTAATGTGCAGCAGAAAAAGAGTTGCAGAAAGAACGGACCCCTGAGGCACTCCGGCATTTATTGTCAAGGATTCCGAGGAACACCCATCGACAACTACTCGGAGAGATCTCTAGCTCAGAAAGTCCGTTACCCAGCCGATCAGACCAGGAGATATACCGTACGCTGAAAGCTTGCTTATAAGGCTCGCATGCCAGACCCTGTCAAATGCCCTTGAGACGTCCAGAGAGACGGCGACCGCTTCTCCGTTCTTCTCGATGGCCTCGCCTAGAATGTGTGTAGCATACACTAGGAGGTCCCCAGAAGACCTATTACGGCGAAACCCGTACTGTCGGTCACTGAGGAGATCGTTACCTTCTAGGTATGCTAGAAGGCGCGAGTTCAATACACGCTCCAAAATCTTGCAGAGTATGGAGGTGATTGAAATCGGTCTGTAGTTGACAGGATCAGCACGGCTGCCTTTTTTGGGCACGGGTTGCACGTTGGCAAGCTTCCAGGATTTCGGCACTATTCCAGTCTTGAAAGAGAGGCGATACAGACGTGTCAGTACAGGAGACAACTCAGCTGCACATGTCTTGAGCAGAATGGCTGGTATACCATCAGGACCATTGGCTTTATTCACATCTAAACGACACAATGTTCATACCTAAATAGGTATTTGTTAGTGATGTGGATTTCAGGCATCGAAATACCGCAGTGAGGAAGATGTGCTGGAGAAGCATTGCCAGTATCTGGATGCGAATTATCAGCAAACAGAGAAGCAAATACATTCGCTTTCTCTGTTGCTGTGTGGGCCAGGGATCCATCCGGCTTCAGCAGAGCAGGAAGTGAGGATTGGCAGAAATTCGACTCGATCGCTTCCGCAAGAGACCAGAAAGCTCGACTGCCAGTTGGTCTGACAGAGAGCTTTTCGCCATTCTTAGCGATTCGATCGAGACGAGATTTCCGCAATGCCTTTTTGTAAGACTTGACAGCTAGGTTAAAGGCTCTCTTCTTTGTACTTATATCCGGAGTTTTGCGGCTTTGAGCATCAGCCCAAATGAGGTATGCCGAATGTTTTCGGTCTTGAGCATGACCACATTCGGCATTAAACCATGGGCGAGCTTTGCCACCGACGGGAACTTCAGCAAAAGGAATAAAATACTCCATTGCCTGATGCACCACATCGGTTATAGCATCCGCGCAACTCGACGGATCCAAAGAAGAGAAGCAGACCTGCCGCCAAGGATAAGATGCAATATCAGAGTATTGCACATCAATATAAACGTTTTATGCTACCATTCGAGACGCCGCAACCAGCCATAATGTTTTAACAACATACAAAAACAAAATAAACAAAATGTCCACTCTTGTTAAAATTTTAAAATCTTAATAGATAATCGAAAGTAAAATGGCTTTTTTTTTTTAAATAGAAAGTGTTATGTGAAGTAAGTGTTATGTGAATTATACATATAATAATATAATAAAATAATAATTGCCTATTATTTCGTCAGAAGTATTAGTTCTAGAAGTTATTTAATTTATAAGATTTTGGATCCTTTGATTATGTTTCCTAAAATAAGCCAAATTGTTATGTAAACGTCTTATTATTTGGTGCCATTGATCAATGTCCTAATATTGAAAGTAATTTATCTTACTCTAGCTGAAAGTTGAGTTTGTCTTTTAGTTGAGTTTGTCTTATTTATTATTATTATTATTTCTGTAGGGGACGTCCACTGCCGGACGGACGATCCACCCGCGTTAATTGCTGGTCACTTCATCCATTTCCCCATAATGATATGGATATTCCAGCGGTCACGGTTCCCCTTTAAATCTTTTGGTTTCTTTGCAGAATCTTATAATGTTTTCTAGTTTTAGTTGTCCTAGGTCTTCCTTGTCTATTATGTCCGATCCCATTATCTCCCATCTCGCCATCGAGTACATTGGGCACTGAGCGAGTAGGTGGAAACTGGTTTCTTCGCTATCCATGCACTCAGGACATATTGGATCTCTTGTCGCTCCTATCACCGTGAGTTTGTCTTATTACAAAATCTATAAAAAGTTTTGAAAACACAATAAATACAATAATAATAGCTTTTATGGATTGAATGGATTTCCTTTCAAAAACTACAAACCTGTTTTTAGACAAAAATAAGGATATCAAGAAAAAATGGGGGTGGAAATTGCCTTCGTCCATACAAAATTTTCATCTGGGGTCCTTCATTTTAATTAAATCTAATTTTATTACTGTAAACCAAACTGTTGAATTTGGGTTATAAATTAATTCAATAAAAGAACTTCTATTTGATGTTATTATTTATTTGTAATTTTTTCCGTTATTCAAGGATTTTGGCATGCTTCGAATGTGTTTGATAATAATTAAAGTTAAAGTTTAATCTTCTGGAGTTTAGTTTACTCTTATGGTTTAGTCTAGTTTATTACAAATTTAGTAAATTTGATTACATTTAGTTTTAATCATTGACATCGTTGTAAATTTATTATAAAAATCTGTATCATAGTTAACAAATGCTGTCAGGCATGAGTACTGTTAATTACTGTTGATATTCCGTCACTTCCCAATGAGCGAATCAATCACTGATTCTAGTTAACTAAAATATATATATTTAAACAATTAAAATTTGTTGTTATATTAGAAAAATATTTAGTTAATCTTTAGATAATTCGATATTTTAAAAACATTATTTTTGGCCGTGGCGTCTTTTCCACGCTTGGCTATACTGCGAAGTTAGTAATTTTGGTTAGGATTTTCGAATGAAACCTAATAGATGTCACCACCGTCCCGAAAAAAACCGATCAGATATAGAATGCTTAATTCGCCGAGACGGGTAGTGATACAATAGCTCAATTGATAGATCGACGGGACGGTTTCCCAGATATGGCGGTTTCGAATAGGGATTCGAACCAAAACAGTCTATATTTATTCATAATCATGAATTTTTTATAACATCTTTACGAATTTTTATACACCTGTCTCCAAAAAAATGTTGATAAGATGTTAATCTTACTGTATGTGTAAAAATCGAAATAAGGTAAATTGATACTTTTATGGTTATTGTAAAATATAACTTTACGATTCAGAAGAACAAATAATATAACTGTATCGTATAACGGGACAGTGAACATCAATTTTGACAGCAATTAATATTTGAACACAATAAAATATCTCTGTCGGAATATTATTAATAATATAACGTTTTCAAACCGAAACATGATTGTTAGATAAAATACAAATATCATATACCTAACCAATTTTTTTTATTATTGTTAGGTATGTTATGATATTTGCGTGTGTATCTAGCAACCATGTTTTTAAAATAATTAAAGCATGGCTTTTTAAAAATATTTTAATTAGTTAATTCTGACAACCAGGTATCGACTTTAAAAGAATTCGGTCTCTACTTAGACATTCTTATAAGAAACATATTATATTTTATTTTGTTTTGTTCTACACTGCCTTCCGTCCCGTTCCGTTTATTAGTCATTACCAAAATTTATGAAATCTTCTACTTTAATTGTCTAACCTTACATAATTATTTCAAGTAACGGTTCTATTTCTCACTGGCCATGTCAATAGTCAACATAAACCTCGATCAAGAAACGCTATATAGGTACGTAATAAAAAAACGAATAATTTTTTCCTCTAAGAATATAGCGCTTAAAACCACACACATACGATTATTCAACAAACAGTGATATTTTGTGTTATGGTCAATTTTTATGTAACGTTATGGTTAACTTTTTTTTTCTTTGACTTGCGCTGAAAACAGAAAAATAATCAGAGCATATTTTGACATAAAATTAAACCAACACTATTAATTTATACGTATATATGACCATACATTTTTTCATTATAATTTGTGAAGTAGGTACGTTTTACCTGATGGGCGGAATCAAAAAAAAAGATAACAAAGCTATTCTTCACTTTTAATATAAAAGAAAAAACTTCTACTAAACTATAATTAAACTCTAATACTTTCTCTCTTATAATATTTAGTATTTTGAATATCATTATTTACTGATACCAGATGAACATAATATTTCAATATAATTTCATACACTTCACATTTTAATAAATTAATTAATTTATCGGTATTGGCTGTTGATATTGCATGGTTAAAATACCCCTTAAATAAGTGCCCTCGTTTAGAGCTATTAGTGTTTGTGTTGTATGAAGAAAAGAAAATTATTAATGTCTCAAATAATATCATAAATTGTCTTTTATTCCTAAAACTTCTGGTATAAATAATTCCTCAACAATATTAAAACCAATCTGTGTAATAGCAATAAAGTATTTAAATTTCCCATTCTTTCATCTTCCCACTTTCAATTTTTAAATGGTTATCTTAATTATTCTATGAGTAAATTGCAGTGGTTTAGATATTTAATTAAATATTTTTATTTGGACGTCACATAAAAGAGAATACAAGAAAAAAAATACAAAACATAAAACCAAAGGAAATTAAATTAAAAAAACATTAAAAACAAAAAAAATAGTAACCGTGACATCCAAAACGGGTAACCACTTAGCTTTTGCTGGAGTGTATGACTCCAGCGCTGATTTTCAGTGGCTTCCGTGCCCTGACGTAATCAACACCAGTGGCAGTTAGACTAATCAAACTATTAAAAGAAAAATGACAGCAGCATTAACAATAAATACATAACAATAAGGATGTAAATATATGTACACATACGCATACGTTAATGTAACATCCCTATATCATCACCACTTTGCACATTTTTCACACAATAGCAGATGAATTCTGGGCACTTATTTAAAACCCATTAACATGGCGACGCTGTGTCCAGACATGTTTTTAATCAAAGTATGCAAATATATTAAACCGCATAATCAATACAAAGAAGTATACAGCATTCTGTTGTTAATTATATTTGTTTAATTAATATATCCAGATTGTAAGTGAAGGTCTTATTCAATGTATTTGTAAAAACTAAGAGGCAGAGAAAAGGGTAGGGTTTTTCTAGCACAAACGGAAGTGACACTCTCATTTCGCGACAAAAATCTAAAAGATTCACGTATTAAACACAGTCTATAAATATAAGGTCAACAATTACAGAAATAAATCTTTAAATGTAATTTTTAATTACCTATATAGAATTAACAATAGTTAAGACAAAACAGTTATTTTAATACATAAATTAAAACAAACATATTTCTTTACAACTCTAACCATATATAATACTCATTAAAACTCAATATTAATCTATTACTAATATATGACCAAATCTATATTTTGAAATATAGATTCGTAAGGTTTAAATTCTCATATCAGATTATTTGCAATTTGCTGCGAGCATAACTTGGATACAATTTATAATGAAATTTGCGTCTGTGTTACATATGTGTGGCCTTTGTGAATTACCAAATACAAACAACGATACAAATAGGTAATTCATTTTAACTCTCATACGAATTTTATTGTTTGCAGATTACCTAAACATGTAACAAAACTTTACTATATACCTACCTAGCCTGCCCATAAATATTGTAACACAGAAAAAATATTTTTTTAAAATTGCAAATAACATTTATTACTTTTACAGTGTGTTACTTTAATACACAAATATAAAACAATTAAAATTATGAAAAGCTTATTCGAAGTAGTGTCCATTGGCTGCAATACAGTCCTTTAAACGTTAAGAACGGTGATCAATAGAAGCACGCTTTCTTTCCATGGGAAAATTCTTCACTGCCAATCGTATGGATTGTTTTAGGGACTCTAAATTATCATGACGTTTAAATAAATTTAATAATAAATCATAATCCAGCAGATTAAGATCGGGACTAGGCGACGGCCAGTCTTCAGCTCTGATGAAGTCCGAGACATTCGCTTCCAACCAAGACTTCGTGGACGGAGCTTTATGACCCGGGGCCGAGTCCTGCTGGAAGGACCATACCTGGTGTTATTAAGGGACTTAACTACCTTCTCAAGCATCGTATCTTGATACACTTGTGCCGATGTTTTTGATACTTTTTTCACAAAAATATGACTCAGTCACTCATAACTTCATAGCTAACACCTCACCAAATCATCACTGAAGTCGGATAGTGCCCACGTTGCACTCTGTCAACTAATTGGGAAGATTAATTAGAGCTTTTCTAAACTTTTTTTTTCTATAGAGTATTATTTTCTCATCAAACAATTTTTTTCTGTGACCTCCCTTTGCGTACCACTTTAGTAGTTGTTTCGATTCTACCACTCTGTTAATTTTTAATTTATCAGTTAAGAAATGACCAGTACATCTTTTATAGGCTGCAAGTCTTAACTCATCTCTGAAAATAAGCGACATGGTTCTAGGTGCTTCTATCTTTATTTCCCGAGATAAAATGTTTTGCTTTCGGAAAGAATTTCTTCGAATTATTTCCCTTACTGCTTTGACCATCTTTTTCGTACGAACACTACATGGAATCATTGTACCTATTAATAGCCCGGTACACAAACATTTGACTAATACCAAGTGTATGGAGAGTTTTAAAAATTGGATTTGGCTCCATACCTACTTTGTGTAATCAACGCGACCGTTTGTTCTCTTTATCACCCCACTCCATTTTAATATCGCAAAATATTGTACAATATATTGGCGCCAAAATGAGAAAACACAACGAACAATCGTATAAAAATGACAATATATATAATATATAAATAAATTAAAACTCTAAAATTACCAATGTCTTATCTATTAACAATCAATTATTATATTAAATAACTTAGAAGTCAGTTATTTTAACGTACCGTTTTAAAGTACCTTTTGATGTAAAAAACACGTACCCAAATCTAAAAAAGTATCTTCAACTATCTACATTATTATAACATTTTGGTCGTTGGAGTAGAAGGGAGTGGGGGAAGGGGTGGAAAGTTCGTTCGAACCCCTATCCCATCGTCCCCTCGTCGTCCCCTATATCGTGGGGATATGTTTAGTTTTTGAGATATTCCGATTTCATGTTTCGTAAGACTATCCTAAAATGTAAGTAATTAAGACTTCTGTGACGTCTCCGGCGCTTCAGAATGGCCAGCCCCATCAGCCTTGCGTAACATTGTACTGAAACACAAGCTCACCTTCGCCACTTCGGATAGTTGGTCGACCAGCCTCAGTGGCTACGACTCGATTGGGTTTTAACAGTGTTACAGCGGGGGGGAGGGTTGCCCTCCTTCGGCGTCTCCGGATTTACAAAAACACTCTAGGGGTAGGACAGATAAGACTACGTGGAGTCAGGATTGACAGAGTCGGTTTTGACAAAAAAGTAATAAATATATATATATATATATATATATATATATATATATATATATATATATATAATACTGATATAGTACATACCTAATTGATAAATATATTGCAAAGATGCGAAATGATATCAAAACATTGTGCTTTGTGCTAATACTGGTGTAAATACGGTAAGTTACTTTCGCACAAAAAAATATATAAAAAAAAAGATTTCAATTACGCGTATGCTCGGGCTGGGAATAGTATTAAAAGAAAGAGGAGACCAACCCTTTCAAATGAGAACATTTTCAAACCAAAACTCTAACGACACAAATGGAAACGCCAGCCCACAAATAAAGTAGACTCCGGTGCAGACATATATACACAGATAATAAAAAAGACCATAACAAAGTTGCTATAAGTTTAAACATTCTAAATGTTAACAATGATGCTTGTGTGCACCATATGTCAATAGACAACAATGTAAGGCTAGGCTTGGTACAGTGTGAGTTACCTTCATTGTTTCAAAGATTGACAATAAAGTTTCCCATTGTACCCAGTGTTAGAAGTTATCGATCAAACGGATGTTTAGTTTATTAGCACTTGGCGTAGACTAGTTTCTGTGGTATTGTGTGCGTTTAAATCGTTTTTAATGTATGACTGAATGTGCAAATAGTCAATAGCAGTCAATAGTATTTTTTTTATATACTTACACTAGCAGTCAACCAGATTTTAGTTATAAGTATATAAGTTTTATTTATTTTCAATGAATCACATTTTTCTTATAATTTTTTTTTATTTTTTGATGGAATTGGTAGATAATACATATCTACATTAATAATATTTAGAATATGTCCAAACATTATAAACATTTTAGGAGTTCAATAAGTTTTGCAGGTTTTGAAATTGTTTTTTTTTTCTTTAGGTTTTCTATAATTTTATATTTCTAAGGTGTCACATGTTTATTGCTAGTTTATACTGTGCTTATTGTATTACTATATTCTTTCTTTTCTTAACATTTAACACATTTATATTTTACTAATATTTCTGGATACTTATACAATTTATAACTTTTTTAACTTCCACAATATCCTATGCTTATTTATAAATAATTCGAAATATATAGGTAATTTATTAAGCTAATTTGGTTTACAGTTTTGTTTCCATTCACAACAGGTACCTAACAGTCTAGTCAAGCCTCCATTTAGAATGCATCGGTACCTTTTTTGCCAGGCCGTTAGCGCTCTCCTCGTTTCCCACCTACCTAGACCGAATTCAGAGAGCCTAATATATCTGCGTCGCTGCATACCTAGACGGCAAACTCCAGCAAGCATGCCTTGGCCAAGAACTACCTAATGTACCTTAACAGCGTCGCAGCAACCACATTTGTACCAAACCCAAACTATACGATCTTGTCTCCACAAGACACATTATTTGTACGACAAAAAGAAAAATCATGATCTGAAACTATTTTCATTTATATTCATAGCTTATCGGGCACTTAACCTTTCTATAAAATCAAAAAATATTGCAAATATATTCAAAATGGTACATTACATTTGAATATAAAATAAAATTTATTTCAAACACGACACACCACTATTAAATAAATTTTAAAAGCTACTGAGGTCAAAATTTATGATTATTTTACTATAAAAAACGGGTAGTCGTTCAGTTCCTTGAAAACATCAAGAATTCAAAGTATGTTAGTAATTCGTAGTTAATATTTTTATAGTAAGAATTAAATTTTTGTTTTTAAATTTTACACTAACTTCGAACCCTATTAATAAGTGTTTATTTTTCTTTGTCATATTATTGGAATTGAAATTAAATGGTTCTCCGGTAAATTTTATATCACGGTGGTTAAGATGGTGGATAGATATAAATGCACACAAACGGTTTCGAAAAATATAACTTACAATGAGTGGGATTGCAGCTGCTATAAAATCTTGCTCCTTTTTGCTCTTCATCTTTTTTAGCTCTCACCTGTAACAAGCCCTGTGCCGCATCATCGGTTTTTCAAAGAATGGCGGGGCATCCTTTAAGGAAATTCTAGGTTACGTTACGTTACGTTGGGCAGAAATTTTCGAAGATGAACGAAAAGGTGGAAGACCTATATCGAGAGACAAAAAAGACGAGCCTCAAAGTCACGGAATAACTAGGTAAAGTGATGAGACCCGACAAATTCTTTTTCGATACACATTGGCACAGAGGCTATAGAAAGGGTACACAATCTTACACATATCGTAAGTGTAGCTTCAGAAAGTGGAAGGACTGAAGCGAAAATCGCTTCCAGCATCACCAGAAAAAGAGTAACTCTTCCAAACCTCAGTTCTGTCTGTCCAAAAGTTAAGTCAAAATAATTTGGTCCAAAATGAAAAAGGTGTTGCCATTAAGGGTCCAAGACTGGGAAAGTTACAAACGAAATCTCACATCAGCACCTGGTCATTAATAAACACTGTCTTCGCAGTATACTCAGTGTTTACTGACCTGAGAAATACTAATTGTGTATTAAATAAAATGTTATCCAGATAATACATTTTTTTTTGTATAGTAATGAATAAAGAGACGATAGTAACATAAAAAAGATAACGCAATAGCAAAACAAAGGGACTTGAGTTATTTCTAATTTCATAGAGTATTCGTAGCGCGGCGAGGGATTATGTTAGCGTGAATAACTCAGACATTATTTTGAAGTGACGTTACTAGACAGAGTAATCGGATACTTGATCTATCATTTTGTTTCCTTTTTTTTCACGTTTTATTGATATTTCTTATATTTTGTACATGGGAAAATTGTTTACGTAATATATATAGAATTCGGAAAATATTCTTTATATTTTCCGAATTCCGTAATATAATTATTGAAAAAAAATGGTGTGATTTGTATAAATAAACTTCAATCGTCAGCCAGATACTTATATTACAGATTGTATTTTCTTGTAAGAAGTGTTTTTATTCAAAGTAAGCAGCTGAATATTTAATATATCACAACAACGGAACTACACATCCGGAAAGTGACAGTATAACATATTGCTGTTTCCCCAGAAAAAGTTTTATATCCAAACCAGCAACGACTCGGTTAAACGCTTGTGAACAGTGTACAAACTTTTCCAAGAAGTTCTACGGCAAAGTTTTGAAAAATATATTTAAATATAATACTCATTAATAAGTTTTTATACGTGTATACAACAAATAAACTGTGATTTTTAGAAATGGTATGTTTCTGTGTTGTCTTTGTGTGAAAGAAATTTATGATGCACCCAGTGTTAATGTTATTTTCTGGATCACAGTAGCGCAAAAAAAACGAACATTTTCTTTGAATATAATATGTTTTCATATTTTTTTTTCTTAGGTGGAATAACGTAACTATTGTAATAATGTTGTGACCGTGGTAAATGTTTAATTAATTTAATCATTACAACATTCAACCATTATTATTGTGAGTTTTGCTATTATATATTTTATAAGAATTATGGTTTTCCTCTTAAAAAGTGCTAATTTTCTTAAAAATTTGGTATTCGCACTTACATAACCCTACATATATTAAACTGGATAAACTCCAAATATAAATGCAAAGAGATCACAATTTTAACCTAATAAAGAAAAAATATTTATGATTTACAACAACAGCTATGAATAATTTGTTTTTGGCTTAGGATTAAGAATTCAGGTAAATTTTATTTACTCTTGACCGTATTCTCACAAAGTTATTTATAACATTTGTTTAAAGAAACATAAAATACTACATATTAAGCATAAAAAATCGATATATTTATTTACATCACTATATTATTGTAATTTATTGATGAAGTAGCGAGGTGTAACGTACATAAGTACCCTACCTTGCCTTGTCTTCGATGATTAAATAAAAGTACCTACATATGACATAGTTTGTGAGGCGAAAAATATACCATGTTTCAGTAAATATGTTTTCTCTGCTCAAGTAACCGTAGATATGTAAAACATGTGTGTTATTTAAGAACCCTAGCGTTCTGCAAAGGAAGATAAGTTCTCATAAGGTAAATAAACCAGTAAAAAAAACTCAATGAGAAATTATATATTTTTTTTTCTAAACAAATTTTATCATTTGAGCTGTTAGATGATTCTGATGATTTTAAAAACGATCAAAGTTCAAAATATATTTATTCGAATAGACCTAAAAACGCACTTTTGTAATAACTTTGAGAGAGGATTTATCTTTTATCTAAAGTTTATACCTAAGAAAAATATTGAATCAGTTCTTTCTAACACTTCAATGTTAAGGATTAAAAAACAATTTTGACTTTTTACATTAGGAAGTGTAAGCTTTATGCGTTTAGTTTTCTTAGTATTTAAGAACAATGTATTAATTTAAAACCAATGAAGAACACGTAAAATGCATTAGATAGTGAGCAATTTTGATTGAGCGGAACTGTTCAGAGAATATCAACTTCCCAAAGACCATCCCAAGTTGTCCTTATTTTATTTTCTGAAAAAAAGATTTTATTTCTAATATAAATCGATCTTAGCTTATACGCAAACATTTTAAAATAGTTTATAGAAATTCCCAACCTTATTCAAGAACATAGGATCATGATTCCATTGCCTCTCACCATCTAAATCATATAACTTTTCTCTACTTCTGTATATTTCATTGTTACCAAATCAATAAATTAAAGTTTTGGGTATTTTGCTATCGTTTTTTTCTTAAAACGATAAATTAATCTTTTTCATTTCGTCACAAATCTGTAGTTAGACAACTCCTAACTTATTCGGCAATGTCTATTTTATTAGATTTTTTAGTTAATTCCTCGTTACGTTGATGTCAAAAACCAATCAGTCGGTATCTGCAGTGAAGGTACTGGTGGCTAGATGCCACTGGATCTCCCAGTTGAAAGGAACTAGGACGATAAGTTTTGACTTTTTTTGTTAGTTTTCATAAGATCATATCAGTCAGATTTGATGAAGTGATGAAGGTGTACTGATGGTTGCTACTGTATGATACCATGTCCGGAGGTCATATATTATTATACTTAACCTACCCAGACCTAGATTTTTCGTTTCGTAGATAAAGTAGTATCTTACATTTGTAATATTTTCATTCAATAGTAATAAAAGAAATGGTTGAAAAATATTTAATAATATAACTTATGATAATTCAATAAATTTATAAAAAAAATTTTATTTGTATATTGTTCCCCCACCATACATGCGAACGTGTGTGTAGTCATGCTTTGTCAAAGTAGCAATGCGATTTGATACCTAACAGTATGAGAAACGCGACCTTAAAAGCAAAATTTATTATTTTTTAAAGATCAATGTGATAAATAACGATTATACGATACGATACGAAATATAAATTCAAGAAATATATTTTTAATTAAATATCTTTTTATCAAATAAAAATTTTCTGCAAACAAAGACACCAGTGTATAGTATATTAATAGATTTAATATCATCTATCTCAAAGAACCTTCCAAAATTTTCCTCTCAAAACTATTTGGTAATTGGTAGTCGAGAATGAAAGGTCTCGCAAAACTTAATTCTGAGACGAAAATAGTCACAGTAAAACGTGCTCTCTGAACCTTTCGTAACTTTTGGAGTTTGGACAATGAACCCTTATAAGAAAAATCGAGGTATCTTTATTTATATACTTTTGTAACTTAAAATGATATACTTATAAAATTTAATATTTATCTAGACGTATAATAAAATGGTATAATAATTTCAGTTCATAACCCAGAACTGAAAACAATGGTTTTAAAAATTTGTATGTTTATCTCCTTGTTTCCTCGCTCATTACAGGTAACTTATGATGTTATGAACGATTATGTTTAAACTTGGAGTAACTCTGTTTTTGTACCAGTAATTGTAAAATATGCTTTTTAAAATTATTTTTTTACGTAAAACGACCAAAATGAGTTATGTTTATGTTTATATTATGTATGATACCAAAAGTGATAATAGATGGTTTATGATTTGAGTCTGTAAGTGAAGAAGAAGGAGGAAAACAAACAAAATTTCCAAAAGTTAGTTTTATATATTGTATGGTTTAGAAAGCCTTAACCGTCTTTCCTTCTGTTACACAAAAAACTTATTGAACTGATAGGTATATAATACACGCATACATATGATACCAATCCTAGTTAAAGTTGTCATTATAAAATATTTATTATAAAACGATACTACAAACATATAAAAAATAAATACAGAATACAAACTATAACAGCTTGTTATATATTTCTAGATATATAACATACATAAAATTGGACCATTCGAATATTCGTATTACATAAACATACGATTTAGTACCCTTTAAAGTTAATGTTTTTTTTGTTGTTTCATCTTTATTGAATTAATCTAACATATATATAGAAGTAATTCTGACAAATTAAGTGAAAAAATCTATCTTAATTATATTCCTTTATGTTCTTTGTAAGTTTCACTTTTGGTCTTTTATTAGTATATTAATTTTATTGCATGTTTAGAAGGCTTATGAGTATGTGAATCCAGACTGTAATAGAAATAATTGGTTAAATAATATCGAAGTGAAAACATTGCGATTAGAAAGCTATACTGGTTTAGACGTAGACAATAAATTTATAAAAAAAGTGAACGTTAATAATGTGTGTTTGACCGGATATATATGTCGTAGATCACGATAATTTAACGATAATTAGTAACTCAATTGATATCATAGTAACAGTGGGGTGTGAACATCGTGACGTAACGAGTCACGTGACCGGAATCGTTTGGAGGGGCACCGGAGACATTTTAAATATTGGAGAGCTTTGAGTCGAGGAGGATTTGATTAGTGAGAGCCTTACAGTTCGGACCCCAAACGGGATCGGTAGTTCACGCAACTCTGATAATTGTATACCTACTAAGTAATTTGTGAGAATTGATTACCTACATTTAATACAAGAATTGTCATATTGTGTGTGGTTTAATTGCCTGAGACCTACGCCTCGGATCCTGTACCAGAATATTCCATCAAGAACGAGCAAGTCACTAATGTGCATCTATCTCCGACATCAGAAGTGGGATTCACTCGGGCATTACAACCACCAACTACCCACGAGATAAGTTTATTGAAGCTACAATATCACGTCAAGCAAAAGTGATTTTATTATTTGAAACGCACACTACAAGATAATAACAATGAAGTTCCAGAATCAATACAATCAATCAATAGTTGATAATCAATGGTTGTAAATCAATCAATCAATCAAAATAAATTTATGTTATCTCGAAACTTCAAAATTGAAATCTACCCACATATCAAAAAAATCTAGTGAAGTTTTTATGAAAGAAGAAGTCGCTGCTGATGAACAAAGAAAAGAAATGAGAAATTATGGCGGTGACGACGCGGCGCCAATGGCGGTAATGGCGCGGTGCGGATGGCGATGATGGCGCGGCGCGGATGGCGATGACGGCGCGGCGCGGCTGACGGTGACGGCGTGGCGTGGCTGGCGGTGACAGTACGGCGCTGGCGGTGACGGCGCGGAGCGGCTGGCGGTGACTGCGCGGTCGGCGGTGACGGCTCAGCGTGGATGGCGCTGATGGTGCTGATGGTCGTGACGGCGGTCGTGGCGATGGCAGCTATGGCAGCGGTACTGGTAAAGTACGGTGCGAGCAACGCGATGAGGTCTGAGCAATTTATCTACCATCGGATACGTCACAGCATAAAGGTGAATTCGTTTCGATTTACATCCAATTTTTGCGGTAAATACTCGATAGTTAAAGAAAATTAAGCTATCAAATATAGTGGTAAGAATTTTATTATTGTTATTGCGATGACTGGTTTTGAGATTAGCGATCAACCCTCACGATCTTGTTTTTTAATTTTTACTGATAATTATTTTACTTTAACTTTACGTCGTTTTGTTACGTATGATAAGACGCGAAATTATTTTATCCCGGATTTTCGTAAACGTGAATGTTTGTTTTAAACTCAGAAAACAATGTTTTAAACTTTTGTTTTAAATAACTTTGTTTTAAATTCGGAAAACCATGGTAACGCGATAGCTCTAAAGATTCAACCGATTAAGACCAGACAAGACTTTAAAAAAAATGTAATTCGATTTTCGACATATTTTATTTCTTTTCTACCTACATGTGTAGGAATCACGGGCGAACTTACAATTATTAATTAATCGTATATTGTGAATGCGTATTATTGCCGAACAAGGCCCGTAAATGCTGTAAAATAAAGCGGTTAGTTAGTCTAGCAAAAGTAAGAACTTATTATTTACGTCTTGTAAATGTTTTCGCAACATACCTAGCAATAGTCGATTGGGGCAAGATGCCATAGATATAGTTCAACTTGCGACAAATTGTACAATGACCAGGGTTGCAAAAGTTTCATTTTTAGAGCTTATGAGAAAGTTAAAAAACCTTTGTTTTTGATGCCAGAGGGTTAAGTACCACTTGAAGTAGAGGTTGTAGTAAAAGCGATTGAATTGTCGATTGAGTAAAAGTGATAGTAGTGAATCTTAGTTCAATTGGGAGTCCGTGGGACTCGGAATTAAAAGCAATGCCATGAAACAAACAGGAGGTTTGTTGGTAGGGCTTAGTGAAAAGCCATATGTGACGAATAAGATTCATGCTTTGTGTTTTATGTTGTTTTTAGAATACATTTTTGGTTTAAAATGTAATGATAAGTGGTGCTTAGTTGCTTTAGGCTTTAGTTGAGTGGGCATTTATTTTCAATTATGATGTTCAACTTTATTATAACTGACTTTTCCTTTTTCAATAAGTTGTAAAGGCGACAGGTGCAACAGGGGTACGAGAAGTTTCGATACAGTGCCAGCGGCAGGCAGCCACAGAGAAAGAAGGGTTGAAGTGATCACGTAAGCTACCTTAATGGTACTATAGGACTTTGGTGAGTCATTTTCATATTGTTTTGGTTCTTGTGCTGAGAGTTCTCTGATCACAGAATGTGTAGTAAACAAATTTTGTGTGCCGTTTAAATAACTCGGTAATTCTAACTGGCAACGATCATAGTGTCCAGAGTACGTTTTAGATGTTATCAGAGGTTATGATTAACAATTTTCTATTAGAAAGTCTATTTGCATTCCGATCACAAGGTCCCTCAGGAACTAAATGTTTTAGTTGAGCAAAGTGATATTGAATTCACTACAGATAATAGCTTGCCTACTCATACTCGTTGACCGCACCTCACGTGTGGTGTAACACGTGTAGGCGATGGGTCTGTTTTGTGTTTTACATGACCGATGGACTGGTTCATGGTAGTTGTTTGTATATGATCGATGGACTGTATCATATTGCAAAAGTATTGAGTTGAGCTGAGTTGAGTACGCAAGTCTGGTAAAATTATGATTGATTTTGTAAAGTAAAGTGATGGATCTAATGATCAGAGTAGTTTTTAATTGTTGTAAATAAGGTGTAGTGCACACCTTGTGTTAAGAATGTATATAGAGTAAAAACCTGAGACGTGACATTCACTGGTTTTGTCAGAATAGCCGAGCAAGTTATCCTTGGAGTTATTTGTTTTATTTCAGACCCTACATCCCAGGACAACCGCGAATCCTAAAGCTACTCGATGGAGGTGGCGTGGTGGTTATCGTCACTCGATGGAGGTGGCAAGATACGTGCACACGAGGGCGTGTGACTTGTCAGAATGGCCGTGTCGTAGATCACGATAATTTAACGATAATTAGTAACTCAATTGATATCATAGTAACAGTGGGGTGTGAACATCGTGACGTAACGAGTCACGTGACCGGAATCGTTTGGAGGGGCACCGGAGACATTTTAAATATTGGAGAGCTTTGAGTCGAGGAGGATTTGATTAGTGAGAGCCTTACAGTTCGGACCCCAAACGGGATCGGTAGTTCACGCAACTCTGATAATTGTATACCTACTAAGTAATTTGTGAGAATTGATTACCTACATTTAATACAAGAATTGTCATATTGTGTGTGGTTTAATTGCCTGAGACCTACGCCTCGGATCCTGTACCAGAATATTCCATCAAGAACGAGCAAGTCACTAATGTGCATCTATCTCCGATATATAGATAAACTAATGTTTATTGTTTATATTTCTGCAACTCATATTTTTTCTATTTACCTATTGTATTACGTATATGGTTGAAGAAAATAAAACAGTTATATTATTTTACCAAAAACAATAGCTTCAGTAAAGTGCTGATAAAGAACCATTGTTGTAAATATAACAAAGCTTTGAAAAAGGATTTAAGTACGTCTCTCCTCTGGATTGATTGGACTGGATTTCCGCCCATGGTAAGCCAGATGGCTTGAATCATTTTTATTTATAAGTATCTACTTATAAATAAAACTTAAAATCCTTATATTAATTGTTAACTACCGCTATGAACCTACTATTTTGCAACTTAATATTATATTATATTGAAATTATTATCGGTAAACAAAAAAAAAATTAAACCACATATAATTTTGGGTGAAGGTCAAGATTTCCAATGTTTCCTATTTTATGCTTTTCATACTTCTTTCATATTTTTCATACCTCATTAACATTAAGTAGATAACCTTTATTTTTTCTTATAAACCAGATACATCAGTCAATTTAAATCTATTTATGATAACAGATTGCTCTAAAATGATTTTTGAAGCTAATAAGAAGGGCAAAGGTTTTTATGTTTTGCAATAATATAATATAATATAATATAATATAATAATGTATTGATTTATCCAGTTATATTTTACTATTTATACATATTTTAATGTGACGTTTGATTATACGATACGATTTTTTTTTTAATGAACATATCGTATTTTTCGACCAAACTTTTTCTATACTGCAAATTTAGAAACTGATGGTGGTTAACATTTTTAAAAGAAGCCTAATAAATTTCGCAAATTTCCTTATAAATAAAATTCTTCTTCTTCCCTTTAATATTATGGCAATCATTAAGATTCGATTTTACCAACGTCCAGTCAGTCAAGAGCATCGCTTTAAGTTGTTTATCGATATTTTTTGTTACTACACTATTCAGGTTCCTAAAACAACATAAAGAGTTAGAAGAATAATAATTATTCACAGTTTTAATTTGTTATTTTTAATAAAATCAAGTCTGGACTTTTAAGGTTTTAAGCGTTTTTAATATAACACTGATGTATTTTTGACACTTTTAATAACTTGCACTTAGTTAACATTGCTATGGACTATGTAAGGCCAAAGATCTCTTTGACCTCCAAAAGTTAACATCGAGTATAGATATTATTAACAAATTGAGAACGATTTTATTTTGAGCAAATTGTCTTATTAAATAAAGTAACGATACAAGTAATTAAAAAAATCTAAATGTTAAGATCAAGTCAACCTTTTAATAAAAGTATTGTATTAATATAAAAATATTTATATATTAGCATATATTTTTCATATATATAAAAAATAAGATGAAACGGTTTTAATTTATGTTCCTTTGAAAGAACCACATAACTTATCGTGCATGTAACCTTTTTGAAACATTACAAAATATTGCAGAATTTTTAAAATGGGACGTTAGATTTGAACACAAAATAAAATTTATTTCAATTTCACCAGTATTAAATAAAGATTAAATGGTTTTTAAATTACCTTTTCTGATATAATAACATTTTGTCCAACATTTTGCTTTGTAATTTTAATGAAGACGCCTACAGGCAATTTTGTAAAAACAACCTTTTAACAACCATATTCCAACTTATTTTTACGATTTTTTAGATGTGTAAGCGATGGATAAGTTTGCGTTGAATGAAACATAAAAAGATTTATATTTTATCTGATATAACTTTATTGAAATACCCGAAAAATGTGTTTTCTGTTACATCATTAATTCTAACCCAAATCAGGAAGACTCTCTTTAGATATTAGCTCCACATAACTATATGACAATATAATATCTCCCAAACAAACATACAAAAGTCTCAGCGATGCATGGGAATGTAACAAATGCCTATTCATCTATTCCACTATATATGGGAATATTACTTACACTATTTTATTTATTTTTTATTTATACTCTTTATTGCACACCACAATACATGAGGAAAAGAAAAAGTAATTCATATAAAGAAAATACATTGTAAAGTACAAAAGGCGGCCTTATCGCCTAAGGGCGATTTCTTCCAGACGACCTTAGGGTTAGGAAATTAAAAAAACAATATGAAATACCGGTAGGTGGTGCGGTTATAATAAACCTACTTACTAATATCTACACACAAATACTTACCAGTAGTAAATATATATCATTGTATAAAATATATAACAAAAAATATACTAATAAATATAAGAATATATATAAAATAACTACAATAGCAAGAGATTAAAAACAAAAAAACTAAGCAACTAGTTAATTTCAGACAAGCACTATGTCAGTGCCCGATATATTTACATCATAAAAAAGAATCAAATATTTTATTCTTTAGTGTAGAAGAAGCAGAATTCAAATACAATTCATTTATTAAACAATCAGAATAATTATTTCCAGAATCACAAATAAACATAAGCCGCAATTAGTGAAATTAATTAAAATATAAAATCAAATTCCCCGTCCCACTTTTATTAATTTTTGTATCATTCCATAGAATTTCCAGTATATATTTTTTGTAAGAGTTCAAACCCAACTTTACTAGCATATTTTATACACTAGGTTCCCAGTGGCTTTGCCCTTGCTATATAGGAAAAAAAATCCTTGTTATGTATGGCAAAAAGTTTTTACACTTACTCAGGTAAAGTAGTTTATATGACTTATGATGTTAGTCATAAAGAATCACGGGCTAACGAAGTCATAAAGAAACAGCTAGTGATAATATTTGATTTTATCATAGTATTATTAGTGCCTGTTAATTTATTTACCTCTAAATGTTTATATTTATTAATATTCGTATATATATGACCAAGTCTTGACTCATGTTCCTTAATACATTTATAATTTACTACATTGTCTAATTTTTCAAACGGATCCTTATTTTTTCTCGTATTAAATGTAGCCTATGTTCATCAGAGGGATAATGTAAAATTGTAATGGTAAAATATTTTTAAATCGGTCCAGTAGTTTCGGAGCCTATTCAATTCAAACAAACATACAAATCTTTCCTCTTTATAATATTAGTATAAACGTAGAGTCAATCTAGTTAGTATCTTTGTGTGAGCGGAGACCGGTAACAAGGATAATTCTATGTGTTTTCTGTTGCTGACGAACTTGTACTTGTTATTTAGGGTTTAAAATCCCAAACAGACTTGAAAAACAAGAAAAAATATTTAAAAGTATTGTCCTGAAAATCAGTGACATGAAAACTGTACAGAGGTTCTAAGATTTTTGAAATTTTTCGTTTAATAATCTCTCAATAACACGTGTTCCTTTACCAGATTTGATGTGATTTTAGGTCAGTGCCCTTAGCTCAGTCATTTCAATATGATAGTGAAATATATATAATTGTTAAACACAAGATCATCGCAACGTTGTTGTAATCGCAGTTGGTCACATGTACCATGTACAACTGTGGATCAGTATTCAGTTGACAAGAATGGAAAAAAGATGTCATAAGTAAGAGATAACCTGCACCGGTAATAGTAAAGTTGAAAAGTAATCTTTTATAGAGATAAGATCACAAGGATGTAAAAGTTTATGAGGAGAGTTTAAGGTATAAATGTGGATTGTTGTAAGAGACAAGGGCAATCGAAGAAGACAAGAAAATGTTTGGAATGTTATTTGAGTAGCTCTAAGCAAACATTTCAAACTTGTTCCAAAGGGCTGTGTATAGTCCAGATGGACAAGTCGTTGCAAAATGAAAGTAAAATATAATACAATTTTAGTATGGACTTTTTGAACATTACAAATATATTTTAATAGTAAACTTATTCTTTAAATCCTTTATAACTACCCATTTATAAACATGGCACCCGGCTAACACAAGTTTGTAATTCAACATCCCAAATAGATCATAGTTCGATTTAATATCCTTTCATCCTTAACAAACAAATATACTTAGTTCCTCGCTCTAATCAAATAAGGAGAAATTCAATATTCTATCTTTTAATTACTGTTACAATATTTATTGCTGTCAATAACCTTTTGTTTTTTATTAAGTGAGGTACGGTTAATTTTTTTCTATACATTTTTACATTTAACTTTATATTTTTGCCACTTTGCGTTAGGAGTATTGCACTATTTTGTTATGGGTAGTATGTATGTAATTGACTACAATTTGCAATGTTTTTTTATCACTTAGACAATTATTCTAATTTTCTACTAATAAATAAAGATTGTTACAGATAAAAAAATTTCGCCAAAGCTTATAAGTTCATTTTATTCCAAGAGTATTATATAATACTAGAGTATATACAGCCAAATATTGGAGTGTAATAAAATTTGTTACATGATAGCAAAATTGCAATTTTTGTAGCATATAGAAAAAGCAAAGAGTCCCATATTCATAACAATACTGAAAGGATTATTTAAGAAGATATCAAATTGTATCCATAAAATGTAAACAAAGCATTAATTTAAACGTTCTTGCCGTTTAATAATAAATTAATAAAATACTCCCAAAAATCTTTTTAAATTTAGGTATGTAACGAAACGCAAGGATACCAAGTTACACGTTTTCCTTTGTGTTGTTAATGAGGACGCCTACAGGTACTGTTTTAACACAACCTTATAACATCCATATCCAAACTTTGTAGGATTTTTATTCACATAAAATCTATAAGAAATTGTGGGTTTGTGTTGAATAAAAGATGAAAAAATTAGATTGTTTGCTATGGCTTGATATACATTGACTCTGATAAAGACATTCACTGACATAAACTTAGAAGTAGTGGACTATTTCAAAAAAACTTTACTTAGAATCTTTTCTTAGAATTCTAGTCATTTATGGATATGTACTTCTAACTTGGATAAAAAAGTAGTTGGTGTCCGTTTTTAAACTGTGTCTATAAACAGTTAACGTATATATCATGGTTCATGTTACAAATTTATTCATTATTGCTTACGATTAACGACGGTCTATCACTCTCTAACGATCGAATTAATCACCTACATAAATGTACTTACCTTAATTCTGCTTCATTTAAAGGAGAATGTTAACTAGACTTGTTTTCTTAAACGATTCAAACTTTAAAACAAATGTGATTTCATTAAAGCTATGTGATTTGTTTGAAACAAATGTTTTATTTCTCAGAAGTAGGTACCGATGTTATCTTTAAATGTAATGTACATGATGGCAATACCTGTCGAGGAATAATGCTCTTGTCACACAGTATGAAAATATAGTGAAGTGAAAATATAGTGTCAGACGGCAGTGAACTATTTAAACCTGACATATATAATGAGAACAATTCTGGCGAAGATAAAAATTCACTCTCCACGAATTCTGGTCTTTAGCATTAAACAAATTTACATCTCGACTTCGTGATCTGACTTGTCTGTAACCAGATTATGGACATAAATAATATCTTGTAAATAATACAATGAAACATGAATTGATTCTATTTTTAATTAAATTTTCCGAGATCTTCTATTCAGGATTCTTATTTCAATTTAACCTTGTATCTGCATTTACGGTATTTGTTTTGAACGGAATGTAACAGTATTTGAAATGTAAATTCAGCCCAAAATCTTTGATCGGCATTCTAAATTGAATAGTCTCAAAGTTAGAAATAGGGTATTGTTTGTAATAAAAAAATAACTTCTTAGACACAAAAATGATAAAATTTCAGCCTTTTTCTGCCAGAGAGAGAGAAAGAGAGAGAGTTCCTGAGCTTTTAACCCCTTTAATTTTCAGAAAAGAACTGCTATAAAAATCATTATTACTGTTTACATATAATTAAATTATTATCCCGAATTTTAGATATCATTATTGCATATTAAACATTTCTTTAGGTAATATATTTCTTCTATATTTTTTATAACAAGATGAGATTTAATTATTTACTAGACCTTAATAACCAGTAACGAAATAAATACCCGCAACTATACATAACTATTATATTCTTTTGTACTGATACTGTTATAAGTTGCAAAAAAAAAGTTATAAAAAGTATTCCTTCTATGCTGTTAGCCCTGTTGGCTATTACAGCATCACCGGGGGAGCGGGTGGGTCAGGACCCACCCTTAAAAGGGGGGGCCAAAAGGGCCCCCATGGGGAATCACGGGTCCCCATGAGGAAAAATGGGGCTTATATTTCCCTAAAGAAAAACAAAACAACTTTTGCACGATGGCTTACTACTTGAGATTTTTTTAGATTTGTATACAAAAAAGTGTTTTTATACAAAAAAAGCCAATACATTAACTCGACTTAGACTTAAAAAGTGTCTAAAATCATTCTTATTTGGCCATAACTATTGGAATACCGAAAAAACTTCATAAACTTACCCAAGTCGGTAATTAATAATACATTATTCTCACACATTTTTACTCACTATAGTGAGTAAAAAAAATATTTAAACAATTAATTATGTGCACAATATTCATAATATTATCCTATTACCTTACTCTTTTTTTATGTTTTTATTATATATATTTTTTTATCTTGTTATTAATGAAAAAAATGCCATCTAGAAAATATTGTAGTAAATAAAATACTACAATATTTGTAATGTAGTACTATATTTTGTGGATGGTTCTGTGGATTTTAAAACATATATTTTGATTTGTGTAAGAAAGCGATTATCTTTAGCAATATTATGAATGTGAATGTTTGTATGTGTAAAAGCTTTTTGTATAGTAACTATAAAGAAGTGGATAAGAATTTTATTTTACAACCAAACAACCGGGAAGTAGCATTCTGACAGGTGGTTGTTATCCCGGATCGAATCTTTGTTCTCGGTCTACACATAACATAAGAAAAACCAAACATCTTCGAGTAGGTAGCTCGCGCACGAAGGGTAAATGGTACGGACCATTATTTATAAAAACTGTAAAAAAAACACGTTTATTGTATAGTGGGCACCTTAAATAGTTTGAAAGTGAATATATAACTAATTATTCTGTGAATATTTCAAGCGTCTACGGCAAAGGTTCCGTCTTAAATTTTAATTTTATTTTGTTTTTAGTATTTGTTGTTATAGCGGCAACAAAAATACATCATTTGCAAAAAAAATCAACTGTCTAGCTATTATGGTTCGTGAAACGACGGACAGGTGGACTGACGGACGGACCGACGGATAGGGAAGTCTTAGTAATAGGGTTCCGTTTTAGGGTACAGAACCCTAAAAGTACCGACGAAAATCTTTAAATGTACTTTTTTAAAGTATATAGAAACATATACACTCATATCAAGTCAGAACAATGATTTTTAATGATAGTGGCTATATGTTTGTCTGTGTTGATTCCTCCGTCACTCCCAATTTATCGTTTACGTAGTAAAGAAAAATATGG
The DNA here is from genome assembly GCA_959347355.1 of Napeogenes inachia. Taxonomy (NCBI): domain Eukaryota; kingdom Metazoa; phylum Arthropoda; class Insecta; order Lepidoptera; family Nymphalidae; genus Napeogenes; species Napeogenes inachia. Next base: position 14,398,996 of record OY365791.1, on the reverse strand, counting down.
TTGCCTGTAAAGTCGGTTTTACGGGCGAAGATTTACGTGACCACGTCTTTTTCTCGGTAGAATATTTATTGATATGAATATTATTAAATTGCACAATATTTTAATAATTTCAGTGATTTTGTTGAGGATAGGACGATGAAGACGTTGTCACGTAAAATCATTTTATATATTATTTATTTTATATAATATTATTGATGTTATTATTTTTTACAAAATTTATTTACAGACTTTTTCGATACATCAATTAGTTGCGGAGATATCGATCATTGAAGTTATTGTTTGCTACCAGTATTTTATATATATATTTTTTTCAGTTATAAAAAAATACTATTTCCAATTGTGTCTACCAAGTATGGTCACATGTACTGGCCTACATATTAAATAATAATAAGTACAGATAATGTTATTTGACGTCACTTCTGATTTTATATATTTTAATATTTTTAATTTTAAAGAATTAATTTGAAAATCAAAACACTTATTCAGATCGAAGGTTCAAATTTTTGCTAAATAAATTTGAAATTAATTAAAATTTGTAATTGTAAATAATGAAGTTGAAAATTAAAACATTTACTTAAATTAGATGTTAAAATTCTTGCTCAACACATTTTAAATCAAGTTTTCTTATATCTGCCACTTTTTCTTAATATTTGTAATTTTAAAGAATCAATTTGAAAATCAAAACATTGCTCGGCGGACCGATCATGTTTAAGTGGGAGAGAGACGCAAGGCATTCTATGTGTGTGTGACTCATCGTTACGTTACCGGGCGTTACACTTTTTCATAAGTGACTCCCAGCTTAACCTAATTTAAGACGTTGTCACGTCAAAAATAAATTTACATATCTTATAGGCAGCTTTTATACTATTTTTATTATGTTACAGTATCGAAAGAAACCTTTACAATTTCTTTGGATAAAATATGCCTGCTAATATTTCACTATAACGTAGGCGTTATAGTATAAAAGTCTTAACAATGTAACGGCTAAAACGTTGTTACTATGATAAAAGAGTTTATGAATAATTAATTCAATCCTTTCAATATTTAACAATAAATCTTTTGCATAAAGAGTTTTGCTATATTCAATTTATAGTAGTAATTACACATCGACAATAAAAGTAACTAAACACCAAGAATTCATTGTAATTTTCAGGAATGTCGACATTTTCTTGGGATTTATTCTCGAATGCATAAGACATCCTTCCTCATTAAGTAATAGCACTTGGCTTATTGGCCTAACAAAAACCTTCAGCCAAAGACACCTTTAAAACGTGACTTAAAGCAACCACACATCCGCGTCATCAAAACTTTGTGTATATCGAACCCAAGCGTTGAGGACAGCTATTAAAATTAACGATGTGGTGTTTAAAAATATGATTTGTATTAATTGTATGTATCCTATTATATGAATTTATTGTTTGTACCTATTGTTTGTATCTATTGTATGTATCTATTGTTTGAATCTATTGAATCCAAAAGTACATTTAACTAAATATAATAAATTACTTACTTAGTATATAATTTAATCTAATGTTTAATTGAATTTTGTTATTCTATCAAAGAAATTATATTGAAAAGAAAATAGAAGACCGCAGAGAGCACAGTGTCAATTCCACCGACATAAATTCTTATCGTAAAAAAGGCCCTCTTTTAAGAATTTCCTCTAAGTACTATTTAGTGACCATAATAAAATTATCCAAGTATAAAGGGTCTGGTAAAAAGTAATTTGGAAACGAACATTTTAGCATTAACATGTGCTTGTTGAACCTATCGGAGCCTTTCTCCACTGAATCCTGATGAGAAAAGTCAAGTTAAAGGTGTGTTAGGTTTTATAACGTAATATAACAATTAGTCTTGTACTACACATATAATAAGGTAGTGAAAATCTGTACATAAACATAGGCGTTAAAATGGTATTGCTTAAATTTAGTGTTATATTTATTTTTTTAGTATTAACAAAAGGAAATAAACATATCTAAATATAACGTAGCCGTGTTAAAAGTTTAATAAAGAATTGCGACAGTAGAAACGTAGATATTTATTATATATAAGTAAAGGAAGGCACGCTTTCTTCCTTTATTAGAAGATAAATATTTGTGACAATAAATAACCGAAGTTTTGCTGTAAAGCCAGCTAAACACCAGCTAAGTTTCATGTATTGTCTATTTTATCGACTTAAAAATACCCCTTTATCATTTTATATACATTAGATTATATTTGTGAAAAGTGATATACTATCATAAATCAATTTGAATTTCATTTTGGTAAATCGACAAACGATGTTATTTTTAAATAAGTTAATTATTTAAGTTCTCATATAGATCGTAAGAAGAAGATTGTCTCTATTTTTGTTGATTTAACAAAAGCTTTTGATACAATCTCGATCCCAGTTTTAATAAAAAGTTAGAAAATATGTGCATTAGAGGGTTACAGTTACAACCTTTTAAGGATACCTTTCGCACCGTTGCCAGTGTATTCTTGTTGGTGAGTATGTAAGTGACTTCCGATCCGTTCAATGTGTCGTACCTCAGGGTAATATCCTTAGACCTATGCTACTTTTGATTTATATCTAAAGGAAAGATAATTTCTGACGATACTTCTTGCTCACAAATAGATTGCGTTGACAACATAAAATACCTTGGTGTCACTATTGATCGCCATCTCAACTTTAAAAACCACATTGTAAGTTTATCAAGTCGATTACGAAAACTAATTGATATATTCGTAACGTAGCTAACCTACCATTAATCAAACAGATCTACTTTGGCCTGTGCCAATCAAACCTAACATACTGTATTTCTTCCTGGGGTGGAGCAACCAAAACTGCATTGAAATTGCTTGAAATACAATACTTCAAGTATGTACCCCAAAGTATCTTGTATGCAACTTTTTCACTATATGAACTCTGTCAGGTACTCACAGTTCGCCAAATAAACTATTACATATACACAAATGTAATAAAAAAACTTTATGTAATAATTTTTTAACTTTACGTATAAATTAAAATTGATTGACAAAATATCTACCTCCTGCAACTTTCATATGAAGATAAGGGGGCACTTCTTCAAAATATTTTTACGTTTTAATAGTTTTACGCGCATACACACACACATACACATACACACACACACACACACACACACACACACACACATACACACACACACACGCACACGCACACGCATACACACACACACACACACACACACACACACACACACACATACACACACAAACACTCTCACACTCACGCTCTAAGTCACTTCACACATAACTTTGCGTGTAATTTCATAAGTAAATTATTTTTATACATATAATCTTTGTAACGTAGTAACAAATTAGAAAATGACGGTGTTAAAATCATTTTTTGTGTATAAAATGATGCAGCAAGTATTTTAATTGCCAATTTACTGCTATAGATACGAAATAAATAAAAATGTTATATTTTTCGACAATATTATATTTCATACATCATTTGTACCAATTTACAGTTGGCATATATTTATCCAGACTACAAAAGTGACATTTTTTTCATAAAATATTATATTTAGAAACCATTAACAATGTATTTATTTCAACAGGTTTGGTTTTGATGATATTATAAAAGTATTTGGTTCAAATAAAGCAATCACTAACAATATTACGACACTTATAAAAACACGTGCAACGTACATTAATAAGGGTTTTGAGTATTCGGGACACATATTATACTTTTCTTAAATCTCATAAATTAATAATAATATATATTAAATTTGGCTAACGCAGATTTTAAAGCAATGATCAAGCTGATTATGTTGTGTCCTTTATAGCACTTAGGAAGTTAGATCCGGAGACCGCTTTAAATTGTGAATTGTGAATTTTATAGGTGATAGAGATTTGTGTCCCCTAAATTTTATTTTTCAAATGTTTCAAAATTGTTTCTAAAGTTCTTCTAGGTTTTTTTCGAGAGCTTGGCGATACAATTTCATGATTTGTTTTTCTGGTCCATAAAATTCGGGAAATTGTATTTTTTCAATTTTCATGAGATTAGCTATTTTCTTTATTTTGTTCTTAATATTCGTAAAAGATATAACATTAGCCTCATTAGGATTTTCATCCGCACAGGACCAATTTTGGAGTTTTGTTAAAACGTCACGATGATTGTCACAAATTCTTTTTTTAATGGGCTTAGTAAATGAATCTTTTATAGTAGTAGTATGAATAGTACCTGTTGTTCGTTTCGGTTTCAATATTATTTGGACACTTGTAGTCTTACTGATGTACTCTTTGTGGGGTTGCTGAATCTGTATGGCAACATGACTTTGCGATACCGGTGCTTGACCGACTTGAACACATTTTGAATTCGTTTCAGTTACCTCTTTTATTTTAAGGTTTGAATGTTGTTGAACACTGACATTACTTTTATTTGGTTGAGATTCACTTTTTGGTATGCATTGTGTTGTTTTACCAAATATTCGTTTTTGTACAGCATTTATTAGTTCACTGGAAGGATCATCTACAAGCTGTGCGATTCCCCAAATATAACCCGTCATATTAAAATATATTGTGAATATACATAAATTTGTGTAAAGAAATATTAACAATGATTTTTGATAAGAAATAGAACAATAGAGAATAGCCAATAATACCTATTGCTATTTTTGACAATCAGTCACTTGCCAAAAAGTTTTATAAGATAGTTCGACTTAAAAATCAAATGCTACTTTTATATTTTTAAAACGGCATATAGTGAGGATACAACAATATCTGATAAGTTTCTAGAAATACTATACATTAGCAGATAAAAATATTTGCAGATCACCATTATAGAGAAATCATCTAAATATTTTTAAAATATTTGTTTTATCAGCACAACAACATATATCGGTTAGCTGGAAAGTCAGATGCTTCAAGTATATAGAACAAATGTATATTCTGGAAAAAAACATAAGTTGGTAAAATTTTATATTATATAAATATATCATGAAAAATAAACCGACACGGGCAGGGATTCGAATTCGCGACTACTGGGAAACTGTCCCGTCGCTCTACCAACTAAGCTACCGTGTCTTTATTTTTCATTCTATATTTATTTAAATTTAAATAAGCTTAACATAGCTATACATGTTTATAGATATTTTCAAACCAATTTTTATATGTCAGGTTATATTAAATTTTGTCAGTGAAAAGTGCAACAACATGATTTGCAATTAACCCAAGCTTTGAAGTAATAAAATCAGAACCCGTAAAATAATCATCCATTTGAATATCACTGAAAGCAGTTAGTGTGAGTGGAATAATATTTAATTCAAATAGTCAAAGAACCCTGTTTGTTAATTTCAATTTTCATTGTTAATTCTAATCACTTTTTAAGCTACTTTGCTCTCTAACCTCAAAAGTTTACCACGAGACTTTTTTACGCAGGATCGCAATTAGAAAAAAAAAAATAAGTTCAGCAGAAGTGAAGGACAACATATTTTTGTTTGTATTTTAACGTTTGTAAACCATGGTGACTATTAATTGTATATTAACCCCATTGTATATACGTTACAGAATTTGCCCGACTAATTCAGGGTACTTATTCTAAGCTCGGACTCGCAGTATAATTCGAACGATAACCGAACATCTACGAAGTCTTAAAAATTTCAGCAATGGCTTAGCGATAAGAAAACATGTATTGAATTTGGGGACGGACCATTACGTTCTGACAAAGCGTCCGTATTGTTAGAGAAAAGTTTTTAGTACCCCGTAAGTACGTTAAAGTATCGATATCGGCCCTCTACCAAAAACCTCTCAATATTAATAACGATAGTGGTCGGATGCTACCATCGCCTTTGACACTACACCTTGACACTATAAAGAATATGTAACCACTTACGAAATTTAAATAGTGATACAGTAAGTTCATTGTCTACATAATTTGTTACAACTTCTGCTTATATATTAAAAATGGACGATAGGAGGTAACAATATTTGGTACGTCTGTTTTTCTGTGTTAGAAAAAAAAATCCAACATACTTGTATAAGAAACTAATATGGTTAAATGACTATAAAAGAAACCTCTGCTAACATTTAAATTTTTTGCCATTTGCCTTTCTGTTTACACTTACATTTTATTTCGATCATGTATTGTTAATTATTAAAATTAAACTATTTTTACGGATTTAACTCGCGTATAATTAATGAAATTATATATTTATATTTTAAATTTAACCCGACGTTTCGAATGTTTTGGAGCAATCGTGTTCACGGTAAGACGATATGGAGTTGTCTGTCTCGAAACATCGGGTTGAATTAAAAATGTAAATTTTAAAATTTAATTAATTATACGCGAATCAAATCCGTAGAAATAGTTTTATTTCCATGTGTAGTACTCGTGTTAGAAAATACTGTTATTAATTATATTTTTTACCGTAATTGGACATGTTGAAGTTGCTAAACGAATATTCCATGAAAACATTTTTTTATATTTTTTTTATACTATCTAGGTCAATGCTTAACTACATTCCACCTGATAAAAAGTGGTAATATAGTCAAAGGTGGTAAGACGCATTGACCTAGAAACCTCAACCTATTCATTACAGCTACTTATACTATTTACAACAGCTTTTTACTAGCTAACGAACCGATCAGCATGATCTCGTTGAAATGGTATTCAATAGGTATTTATCAATAATTTACTTTTTTTTTTAAGATCTAAGAATTTATTCTTTCTCTTTAAAATTTATCTTTGAAAATTTAAAAAATAAACTCATTTATTATCATTTACAGCAGCTATATGAATAGCATAAATTTTCTCTTTTTCGCCAGTCCAATTCATAAAATCTGCATTTTGTTCTGCATATCTCACTCAACGATGAAGAGTTTCACGCGTGCCATATCTATACTAACGTGATGTTTTTTTTGCGTCGTTTCTAATTTCCGTTTCTAATTTCCTTGGAAAGATTGCGTGTCAGTTAAGCGTTACATTCAAACATCTGGTAGACGGAGAAAGCTCCTTCACTTTAAATCACCGTTCGGAACCTTTCGCAAATAAAAAATTGTTCTCTATTATTCTTCCCTTTATATTGAATTCAATGCAATTCAATATCAATTTTAGTTATTATTTTGGTGTGACCTAAATAAGTGTGTTCTAAGTAATTAATTAGTTGGTAAGAGAATAAAATAAAAAACAAAAGTAAAGTAAGCTCCATAAAATATTATTGAATATATAAACTTAATCGGTTTCTAATAAACGATTCTTATGCTTAAAGAGATATGGCAACAGCCAACGATGTGTTGAAGGAGGGCTATTGGACTATAATACGTATATATTTTTGATTTTGGTATCTAGTCGTCTTCTTGGAAATAAATCTAAAGTAATGAAATTCATTAATATAATATTTGATTTTACAATTATAATTAAGTTTTCACTATTTCATTTTCACGACATTGTGCTGTTCAGATGGATTTTTACTTAAAGTACCATTATTATTAGACAACTATGATGAAAAGTCTTGATTAAATCCTCTTAATTCTCTTAATATGATTATTACAATTAAGTTAAGCAAGTATAGTACAGTTTTTTTATAGTTAATATTTCAAAGGGATTATTTAATATGTTAATGAGAGATTGTCAATAAAATCAGTTAACATTTCGATACCATTGCCAGATACCATTTTTGAAAATAACTATAATTTAATATAATTTTTATTGGCTCATGTTTCATAACCCTACCTGCAATTTTTTTTTTATTTCAGCATATATAATATCATGTGATTAAAATTTTTGTACAATTATCAAACTTCTCCTTCTCTCTCTTGAGTCTATACCAATTACTTTTAATATCGAAATATTTAATATTATAAATAATTAATATAAAATAAATACTAATAAAGACCATATTTTTCAAAATTATTTATTATAAGACGCCAACGATATATAACATAAATATAATATAATATTTACTCCATTGTTAGGTCCATAGAATATTTTTACACCACTCTTCATAAACAAACAAATAAGTTTTTCTTTGTGCTGTATAATATTAATTTTTAATTCGCACATTGAGGAGGGAAAAATATTATAAATATGTTCAGCTCTACCTTCATGTACATTTTTTTACTATGAAGTCTGAAGTTATGAAGCTATGAAAACTACAATGAATCATCATTAAACTTACGACGATGAATCGTTTCATCTCTGTTGAAAATATTTTGAGTCCGTCTCGACTACATTGTAGGCTATAATACTAGATAACGAAATTTAAATGGAGCAGAACTCAGTTGATAGACTCATTTATTGCATTTCTTATGAATATGAAAACATAATTTTTGGATATATAGAATATCTCCAACAAGGTTTGGCTATATCTAATATTATTATTTATATGATTACACCAAATTATTACCCACTTTTATTGAAATTATTAGTTTTGATAATATTCGTTGTAAGATTATAAGTTTCAAAATTAAAAATTTGATTTATAACAATGTATTTTTCATTTCATGTATTATTCATTTGGATTTGTAATAATTTTGATGAATAATTTAAAATATGGTGAATATTAACTAATCGGGGATTATAATATGCTGCAAGACATTTGACGAAATCGTGAAAGTGTAACGGTTTTATAGCCGTTACGGAGATATAACAGAGCAATAGTTAGCATAGCGGGTGCTGCGTTGAGTGCGTACGCGCTTGTAACCGGTCTGTCCGACAAGGGGGCTTCGCGGGGTGCACCGCCGTGCCACCGCGCACCTCAACCTGATCTACAGTAGTCAGAGGACCTACTAAAGCGGTGGCTATTAGCCGTTTCGTGCATATTGTACTCTTATACAATTGCTAAGATCATTAGAGGTCTTAAAACGTTGCGACGTTTTCTATTGTTTTTGAATATTTTTATTAACTATAAAACCCCATTTCGGGTGAGTGTTTTTATTATGCATTTGTTGTTTTATAGTTTTTAATAAGTGAATATGTAATGTAAGTACATTCGAATTCATTTAATTTTGCTTAGGTATTCTTCTTATACCATTTTAAATATATGTTCACTTTAGTATAAATTTCATTTTTCCTGCCGTTGAGTATATCTTCAATGCAGTGGTTATGTATTGTAGTGTAGTTAATAGAACTTGTATTAGATTATAGCATGACGCAGCTTCTGTGGCTTACCCTCTTAAGCGTAGTATTTATATTTGTACTTTACATAAGTTTTTATATATTGTTTTTTGCTACATAAGACGTTACCCGGCTACTATTTAAAAAGGAGGGTAACGTTTTAAAAATTACTTTGCACAAAGTTTGACTGCCTCATCCTTGAAAACTATTGCTTGCATAGAAACACCGCTTTGGCTTTCTTTTGCGTACCGGCTGGTGGCAGTCAAACTGAGTTTGAGTGCACATAATAAAATACCCGATAAACGGGATTTCAGGGTTTCTGGCTTAGGCCTAACGGCGGGTTAAGGACCGTTGGCGCTTCCTTTTCTTCTCTGCCTACTACAGTGCTGGACAATTGCTGTCTCACCGCCAAAATTACTTCGGCATCGTACTTCACTGCATTCAACAAATACAAGGCCAGTGGTTGTTGTCTATAAGGAGTTCTGCACATCCTCGGTCATCGGACGAACCCACGACCCTCTATTTACTTAAAATATATAATTAACTTTCTCAACTTTTTTTTATTTTCATTCCCTGGTATCCACCAGGTCTACCACCAGGTTAAGAGACGGGGGAGTGTGACAAAGATAAGTTTTCCTGAACAGTTTTCTCATCTATTTTACGAATTTTACTAAGCTTTAACATTTTACCTTATGAAGTTTCTAACAACACTTCTAACGAGTTTATTGCGTGAACGATATATTAAATTTGGTGTCTGAATTCTTAGAATGTTTACATTAACAACGTTTTGTATAGGTACTTGATCTATCAAGAAGTCTACTTCTTATTAATTTATAATATAATCTTGTAAACAGGTTTTTATCAATATGTAACATTAAATAACGATATATTCTTTTGTAATTGGCACTTGTACACGATTCAGAATTCTTTTTGTTCTTTATTATTATTTTTTATTTTGGTATGTTTGGTTTGACATTACCCAAATAAATAAAACTTCTATATTAGAAATTTCTTTATACCGGGTTATTTGTACATCAATCTCTACATCAATCCCAAGACTGAGAATTAACTTTTTTTATATATAAATATTATTTAATATTAAATTAAACATTACATCGTATTATAAAAATATGTACAAAGACATATGTACAAAGGTGCTTTAATATAATTGTTATCAACAATCGAGGTAGAATTAAATAAATATTTGAAATCAATATTTCAATTTAATTTTATACACCAAATTCTTAAGATTATAAAAAATGTTATCATTGGTATATTTTTTTTCACACTCTGCAACAGAAAGAAAAGAAAAGAAAGAACACCTCATGATTTTTTTTGAGATGTGTGCCAGTCTTAATTTCTCATGGATTAGACTCAGGGTCCCGCGTTGAACATCTTTATTTATGTTCTCAGAGATACCATTAAATGTCCAAGGCATTTCAGCAGCCATTAGAGTGCTAATGCAATCAATTAAGCATGTACAATATCTATGAAAATTCATCAGCTAATTGCACATCAGTAGGGCAAGATTAGAAGAAGTTAGCTCAGTTTCAAGTCGTTTATCAAAACCCGCCATCAGTTGTGTCCAGTGTGCTTCAAGCTAATTGCACATCAGTAGTGTTGGATTAGGAGAAGTTAACTCAGTTTCAAGCCGTTTATCAAATTTCCCTTTCTGTTGTGTCCAGTATGCTTCAAGATCATTAATGCTAGCCATACAGATTTTAATGTTGATAAAACACAGAAAATAAGTGCTTTTTATGTTTCGAATATACTGTCATTTTTCTAATACACTGTTTTAGAATGTTTACATTTCAATACTGTTTTGGAATAGGTTGTAGGGTGGTTACCTTACGTAGTATATTTTAAACAGTTTGAGCCGCAACCGCAACTAAAGGTTTTTTTTTTAATTTTAACATTATAAATAATACCCAGTTTTTTTAAAAACAAACTAAGTATACGGAATTTAAAGTCAACTTGGTATTGAAATCTTTTTTACGAAGTAACAATACATCATAAATATTTCCATGTCAAAAAGTTTGAATTATGCATCGACCATCAATGATGGAGTCAATCAAGGGAGTTGACGTCTGTATGCAGAATATGCAGGAAAAAATATTGTATAGTTTTGGATGAACACTCAAAGTGGATCGAAGTCGTACCAATGACCCGACGCATCGTTTCGGGTCATTGGTACGACCACGTTGCGACGCTTATGACTTGGTTTGGTACCTTCAATATACCATCGCAACTCATCTCACCCGTTACTGATAAAGGGACTCCATCTTCATCTAACGATATCAAAGAGCTTTGTATGAATAATTACGTTCAGCGTCTAATCGACAATAAGGTAGCATTGCTGAGGACATATCGAGGTCAGAAAAGCTAAGGGACAGAAAATCTAAACCAGTTAAGGGACTTTACATTAAAAGGTCACTTGAGGGCACTTTTTTTCATTTAGCAGTCCCTGTGCTATATAAATTTTATATGAGTGACAGTAATTATTTGCAGAGATCAAATAACAATTCTCTAAAAAGGTTGTTCTAAAATTATTTATTTCGACAATATACTGACAAAACAAAAACTAATTAAGACGACTTGTCTGCTGAAGTAGTAAATAAGTTTGTAGATTCTTCCGATGAGTATTAAAAAACTTTTTTCAATAAAGATTTAGGGGGAAATAGGCGTAAAAGAAAATAGGTTACATTTAAACTTCAGTTTTCACCTTTATACATCAGCCTGAGGATAGCGTGCGTTTAAAAGCACACATAAAATACTTTTTTTAATGTTTAACCAGCAACCCCGGCAAATAAATTATTATATTATAAAAAAATATGTATATCGTTTAATGTGTATATAAACTATTTAAAAATGTATGGGCAAATTTATACCTCACAAAAAATATATACACACAGTATGTTATTTGTATTTATACACATTTAACTACTACTATGTACTTCTTAATTTTTTTATCAAGTAGAGTAAGTAAGTTAATAGGATATGGCTAGAATATAAACTCTACATTTGTTATTTTTTAACTATTTTGAAACTTTAATCTATAATTTTTATTGGATCTCATTTAATAAACAAGCAAGCAAGCTTAAAAGTACATTTTAGCAACTGGCTGTACAATGGCCATCTAGTTTTCGTTAGTAGTAAATCGTACCAGTACAGGAAATTTTAAACTCCAATTCTACTTTTAAAATCTAGCTCATTTTATAAAATGATCTCGTACTTGTGCCTTTGAGCACAAAGAGAAAAATTTTAATGTACTTTAAACCTTTTAAAAATTTATAAATTTTGCCCTTTATGATTTATCATCAGTGTTTCATAAAAGAGGTTTCCTAAAAAAGGTGGACATCCGAAGCTATCGATCGAAAAGACTGATTTCGAAAAGTGTAAGGTATTAAATTAGTTTCTTTTTAAGGATCTTAGTAAAAATAAATCTTCTATACCCCAGTTATTAAATATTTTTTCACAATTTATATTTTATTTTATACTGTGAGATAATAGTTATTAATTGGTTAGAATTTAAATATCAATTATAGCTATAATCTTTTCATAACAGATCCGGTACTCTGTCAAGATTATATTAATTTACGAATCTGGAAAGGAAATTAGAACGTAGTAGATAATAGGTACACAGCGCAAGAAGTATAATACTCTCTAACGATAGTGTGAGCCTGTCTTGGTGTGAGTAGTTTCTTAGTAAGGTTTCTTTTGTCGTTTCTTCATATAAACTGAAATTAAAATGAATAGAATCTGTCATAATAGACGATGTGATATTTGTTGACAAATAATGGATAGTCTATGATTATATTTTATAACAGATAGGCCATTCATTCTTCATTGTTACGTTACAGAGATAAATATGAGGATTTGTTACATAACATCTTTAAATACATTGTTGTTAAGTAAAATATTTTTAAGTGCCCTCTACCGTAAGTAATAATAAATAATTTATATCAACTCGATAGAAGTAATATACTGCATTACATTCTTAAACATTACAAATTATTACTAAACATTAAGTAAGTACATTCAGTACATAACACATAATTCAAAACAATAATTTATATATTTTCGTCTATTTATTTGTCAGTATTTTTGCACGTTACGCAAAAACCACTATACGGATATAATGGAAAAAGAGTGCGGTTAGGAAAGAATTATTGCCTTAGTCAACATATAGCATGTTTCTACTGCCGATATATATGCGAATCTCTCATTTTCACGTAAAAACAGGAAAACTATTTTCGGGTATAATTACAATACAATAAAACTGCTGGATCGTTTTTTGAAATATGGTATGTTATTAGTTTTATTATTTTATTCAACATAATATAAAAATAGCGGGCAGATATTTTAATACCAAAATATGTTTAGTTCACCTTTTCCTCCGAATATATTAACAACCATTATTACATCGTCCTAGACGACTTCGTGTGACTATTGGAGGTAATATGTTAATCAGTTACTTACAACCTTATTTTGTTTTTATTTATTAAACCAAGCTCGTTATAACGACAATTTTAAATGACATTTGTGTTCAGTATTTAATGGTTTAATATAACTGTATCTGTTCGCTAAAATCAAATGTAACAATAAAGTATGAACACATTCAAATGATTGATTAGATCGTTAGCGTTTGACATAGTAGGTAATGGAAGCAGTTATATCAAAAATTAGCACGGGAAAGATGATTTAATCGAGTATAACATTTCAAAGTACTGAAATAATTTCTCTAATTTCGCTATTTTACATATTAATAGATGTGTATCATAATACGAATAGAAACATGGTTAATTAACGAATGAAATGTAATTATATACAATATTAAGTAAAATAACGATATACTTTAAAAAATAAAATTTTGGCAACACCTTGAATTTTTAGATTTATTGTAATGAATACAGTATAAAAAACACTTATTTTAAAGTACTGAATAATTTACGGGTAAATTTAAATTAACGAAAGCGTACATTTTTCACGGTATTTGGACAGTAAAAGTTTAATTGATTACCAAATTAAATATTTTTCAAAATAGAAAGCATTTCTTCCAGAACTAATTTTTGGCAAGTTTCTTATCCGATATTGCTTAAAAAACTTACAATGTTGTCTCAAATAATATATATTATAAATATAACATGAACATTATCTTGAAATATTTAAAATAAACGTATGATTTACTATTATAAGAAATATTTTATAATGAAACATCGAAAATACGGTTTAAGGTTTGAATAAAACAAGATTGTAAATTAGGATTCTCAATGAGTTCAATAAAAGAAGTCCCGAAATAACATTTATTTTTGAAGTGCTTTTTGTTTATTTCTTTTTCAAAACAAAAGTTTGGAAACGTTAACAAACTGTGAAGATCTATCTAATTTCAACTCAAATTAGTCTGAAAGTGTGACAGTAAATTTGTTCTTTAAATAGCTTATGTAATTTAAGGAATGAATAATTTAAATAAATACAGCTAAAGTGTCCTGAATTATTTCAGGAATTATATAATATACTTTAGTTCTATATTTCTTTCTCTAATTTAAGTTACATAAATACCTTTAATATAAAACGTTGTCCTCATTGTTATGGTAACTACGATCAAGTCAATGCTTGGTAAAGAAGAAAGTCTCCACTTACTTATGATTAAAGAATGTGTAATGAATTAGCATGTTACATCGACCCCAAATAATTATTATATTAGTGAGTGGATAATACAAGTCTACACTTGAAGAAGTATAATTGCTTAAGATTCATCTAGAAACGAACGAAATCAAAACAGGCTATAAAAATATTAACTAGACATAAACTCTGTGAGGTCAGAGACTTTCTTGACCTTACATACTCCGTTAAATAATATAAACGAAGTATAAAAAAGTGTAATAATGCTCCAAAAAAGTTATAAAAATTCACGTAAGAATTATATTGGAAAAAGCTAATTCTATCCAGAGTCGTGATACCTACGAACAAGGACCATTCTTAAACAATAAACACCTAAAGAGGCCAATTATTATGATTTATTACGACTCCTGTATTACGATGTGATAAACGAGTATATTTAATGGTACGTTTATATTCAAATTATCTAACTCCATTACGAGTTTATTTATTTTACCCGAGGGATTGATAAGTATTAAAAAATAATAATATTACATGTTTTTTAATTTTCTTAAACGTTAAGTCTTTTTGCTTGTTTGACTTTGTTCCATATAATAATAACAATGGAAAATATCACAGGTAAGTAATGACATCAGACAGATGATATCTTTATGATGAACATGTTTGTAAAGGATTACTTAAAGTAGATTCCACATATTTATATAGAGAATAAAGATTTGTTAGGTCCTATTTTATAAATCTTAGTAAAATGTATACTTTTTAGTATCCAAACTGCACCCTTAGGTCCGACCCAAAATAATTAACTTAACATGTTTCGTCATTGGTCATCAATTGATGATCAAACGTTTAAATAGTAATTAAGATTATCTTGTGCACAACCTCTAGTAGGTACTAATAACAAATGTCTGATTGGATTTTAAGTGCGTATATATATACAACACAAGTTGACAAAATTATGTAGTAGCAATTTTAGTTAATATCGTGGCCTGAATTGTATAATAAACAAACTTGTAAAAAAGCTTTGGATCTCAAGATATGTTCTTAAAAACTGTTATTTTAATAGGAAAACGTCAAGCGGATATATGTCCAATGATTCAATATCTAGAATTAATTTTGATAAATCTATACTTTCCTTGTAGGGATCAATTTGATATCATTGCTCTGATTAGGAATTTCAAATTGCAATTTATAATTATAGTGAGCTTTTTCCACGACTTCGTCAACGTTAAATAGTTTCTTTGGAAATCAGTATTGCTTTTTATGTTAAGTATTTTTTTTTTTTTGTGTGAAATGTGAACAAGATGTTAGAACAGTTCTTAGCTCTCCTGTTTGAAGATAACCTGCTCGTTTCTTATGGTAAAAGAATAAGCGTCATTTTTATTGGTCGCGTCAATTTAAAATTTACTATTAGAATATATAGAATTGATACGATTTAAAAATATTTTGATTTATTTTTTACTATTTTAACTACTTTTTTTGCGACAAAACAATAGTCATGAACTATCTGTTTTGTAGAAATAGCATAACCTACACACTCACATTATTAGTGGGAACTACTGTTTTCGGCCAATGTAGAGACGCTTATTGCACGAAGCCCGTGTTTCTATCGATATATAATAGTTTCATATTCAATTTCCTATATTTTTGAAACTAAGCATCCAAACAACAAAAAGCAGGTCTATCTGCTTTTATTAAAAAAGCTTTTTCTTTTAAACTACTTAAAGCGCTGTTGTAACTATTTACACTTTACTTTTAATAATAGACTAAAAGGAATCATAATAAAAAAGAACTGGAGATTTTCAAAATATATTATTTACGTTATATCATTAATGATTATTTTTTTATAAAATAAAGGAATGGTACCCAAAAACGAGTATTATTATAAAAAAATACGCAAATGTTAAAGCAATACAATAAATAGCAAAAATATAAAATTAAAGAAATAATGAAAGTAAAGATCTTTTATTAGAAGAATAATTTACTCTTATGTATACATATGGCGCATTCACATGCGATAAAAATTATAACAATGGTCAAAGTCAAAAAATAAACCAGAATGTAACATGAGCATACCGAAACATAATTAAGATGGACTTTTCTACTTAATCGATCAGAACCACGTAATGGACCACGAGTAATGGTTTTAGGGAGATTTATATGTTCAGGGTAAAAGGATACGGAGGTCTATGAGGGCGTATTAGTAGTAGTTAGTAGTTTCACGTTTACTTCACTTATGTTTATAAATTATTGTATACCTACTATCATACAGACCACCACAGAATCGCTTCGTGAATGTGTTAGAGTGTAATGTGTCTAGTACAATATTTTGAATTTTGTAATATACAAGAACATTTAAAAGATACCACAACCGAAATAGATGTATGAATTAAAAACATTATGATATTAGATTAAGACATAAATAATAATGTCTTTCGGAAAAAATATCAGGCCCGGGATTAACTTATTAATTATTTAGTTCAAATACTTTTAATAATACATTAGATCTTAAGTCTGAATATTAGACATTATCTGTTAATGTAAATAGGAAAAAAAGCCTTGTTATGTAGGCCAAAAGGTTTTTACTTTTACTTAGATAAAGCACTTTATTAGGGATAGCTATACCCCGTGACTGTGTCCACGTACACTGTAAAAAATATACTTATATGGCTTATAATCATAGCCGTAAAGAGCTACGGGTAACAGCTAGTGATAATATAAATCACTTTATCATAGTGTTATTAGTGATTGTAAATCATTTTAACTCTGAATGTCTATATTTATTAATATTCGTAAATATATGACAAAGTTATAAAATAATGTATTACTATAATCTTTTAAATATAGCCTATGTTCATCAGAGGGATAATGAGGGATTTTTTTAAATCAGTCCAGTAGTTTCAGAGCCTATTCAATTCAAACAAAGAAAGAAAATTTTCCTCTTTATAATATTAGTATAGATGTACTTTAAACATATGCTGTTTATATATATCAAATAAAATAGTAGAAAAGCCACTTTTGTTGGCTGCATAATATTTTTTCCAAAAACCAAGAATACCATATAACAATTTATAAGTAAGTTGCAAAAATGCGTGACAAGACTTATGAAATAAATATTCAATTTATTGGCATATTAAAAATACTTCAATGAAAATATATATTTTTTGTGATTACAACTTTTATTTAACGAGATAAAATAAAAAAACGCCAACATTATAATAAATAACTTATTTCACAAAAAAATTACTAAAATAATTTTTTGCTGAATTCCATGGAATTTAGAAATATGTACGTACATTGATGTCAAGTACATATTACTCAGTGGTAGCTTCCGCAAACTTCCTTCGGTACAATTTATAAATTTGTTATAAGTTAATTAATAATAATAATAGAAATTAAAAGCTTTTTTATTTTGTAATTAAAGTTCAAAAATAGCTAAACTCAAAACACATGTACACGAACCAAATTTTTAAATTAATTTGAATTTGGAATTCAAAAGTAAATGTCACATATTTGGGATCAAAGTATCAAAACAGTCTCTCAAAACGATAATTTTGTATATGAAACATAATATTTATAGCAACCTTTAAGCTTAAGGTTAAACAACCAAGATAGTGCTTCCATAGCAGTTACAGAGAGCAGTTTAATCTACATAAGGTAGCAGTACAATTTGCATATGATATACTATTTGCTAGACGAATAGAATACTAAATGTATGACTTTGATTTTTTTATGTAAGTAAAATCGACAGCGAGCTTTTCCATTTGGCGTAACTTTCTATTGTCTTTTGTCATCAATTATTTTATACAATTGAACTAACACTCCATGACATAACTACACATAATATAATTATGTGAGTATAATAACAACACTACCGTGAGACACATCCTTCTAAGCATTAAATGAATTTCCGCCTTCATGTTTGGCTTGAATTTCCTCCTGGAATATTCGCATAATAATATTAAATTAAGTAGATGCAATAAGACCAGGAATGTTTAAATATATATAGGTATAATATTGAACAACGATCTCCTTGCAACTATTAGTCCCCTTTAAAGAAATATGTGGAAAATACTGTCACTTTCCTTGGTTCATTCAGTAACATGGAATTAAAATTCATGAACGTATTCAGTACTCCTTGGTATCGTCCACGTAGAGTCACACACGGAATCAGAGGGAACAATTAGTAACTGATGTTTAGGCATGATGTACCACGAAAAGTAATCATGGCTTATGTCTTATGTATCTTGGTTTAAGGGGGTAGCAAATCGACAGCTCAATTGTTAGAGTGACGTGACGATTTTCCAGAGGTCACGGTTTCGAATCCTTGCCCCTTTAAGTTTATTTTTCATTCTATATTTATTTAAACATGTTGATTGAGATTTATGATAATATTAATAAATCCCGAAATTGTAGATGATTAAATTTTTTATTTTATTTTAGAGATTCTAAGTATAATACATTTTAAAATATGTCATTCCATTAAAGAATATATTACATTTATCTGAAAGCAAAGACCGTAGAGTGTACAGCGTCAGTTCCACTAACTTATATTCTTATCGCAAAGGTCCTTTTAAGAGTGTTTTCAGAGAACTATTTGGTAAACATAATATTATCATTTAAGTATAAATTGTACCGCAAAGAGAAACTTTGTAACCAAGATATTAACATTAATGCATGTTCTTGGAAAAGACCTTCGACCCTTTTCGAAAATTGACACCAGTCGAATTAATTTTATTATATTATTATGTGTTCTAAAAAAAACCTAAACAAATAAACTCTTTATAATCCGATGGATAGTTCCAATCAATTTAAATAAAAAACAATAGACCTTCTACTTAATTTTACTTTTATATTTACTTAAAATAGTAAATAAGAAATGAATTCTTCAATGATGAGGTAGTCTTAGGTCTTTAAATATATCTTTTTATTATATATATGGGACTAACGTAAACGAGTACAACAAAATAATTTGCATTTAATAACCATTTTATTCTCTTTGCGATATTTTCCACGTAGACTACAAGAAGAAAATCTATACATGAACTTCAACGGTTCTAGTTAAGCAGCTTGTATCATCATTCTCAAATAATAAATATACACACAAATAACAATTATTACAGGTATTCGCTTATAACTCATAGTGCTTGTTACCCATCCCGCTCGTTATCCTCTATTGCTATTAATCTCTCAATCATCTTGCAATAGTGAACCAAGTTAGCAATAGTCAGAGCAGACTGGAAGGGATACGTCACCTAAGGCAGTGAACTCCTAATAACATCATGTGCTGAAAAAAAATTTCAGGCATTTTCTGCCACTTTTTTAATCTGCTTAGCACTTGTTGTTCAGTTTTTCAATCGAGCACAATTTCGTCAGCGGCAATCATACTCCAGTTTGCTTCACCTCATAGCATTCGTTACTAAAACAAAAAGTAAGGGGTAATACCAATCCCTACAAACTTTTCAGTCTCGCAAACCACTGACCGGGCACGTGCGTTGGCTCTAACATACAAACAAACACACAAACTAGAACGAAAAATATTGTTTTAATTGTTATCTTTATTCTAATTATGTTAATTTTTTCTTTAATTGTTATAGCAACTTTATTGTTCTATAATAAATTGTTTCCTCAATGTGTACTCAAATCATCATACGAAACTGACTAATTTCTGACATACCCACGTATACATGCAGCTTTAGTTTGGAAGTCAATGAATTTACGTTTGATTTGTGTAAATGAATATAAAGATTTCAAATACACTTCAACATTAAATGTTAAATTAAAGAACACTAAGCCCTTATAGTCATAGATCTCAGTAAAAACATTTAAAAAATCTAAAAGCAGTCAGTAGCCTTTCTGTTAAAATCTAAAATTCGTCTTGATCTTTTCTTTTACTTCCAAAACAACTTTTCGTGGTCCAAATAAGATTACCAAGAATTACGAACAGCAATTTAAATATTTTTTCATTACAAAAGATTAAATTTCCTCATCATTGAAATTTATTTTCATACCTAAGTATGTATTACTTAACTTAAACTTAACTTTTTAATTATCAAACCAACTTAATTTTGTAAAAATATTTGAAATGAATGTCATGTCTTTTAAAAGTCTCAAATATATTTATTAAAAATATATATTATAAATTACTCTATTTATTAGTATTACAAGATTATACAACGATTTATAATAAATAATTTGTAGATAATTTTCATTCAATTAAGTTTTATCAATTGGACGTCTCATTTACATACATATTTATTAAACCCATAAGGTGTGAACGATTGTAAATATTAATTTTACTATCAAGAATACAATTATTTGTTCATACAAATAACAGTATAACGTAATTAATCTGACACGATGATTGACGGTTTTACATTTATTAATTTAGATTGGACCGAAGCGAATGGTATCAATGGGTGAATCGGATCAAAATAAGAAATCCTTTAATCTTTAGAATATCGCGTTTACTGAGATCGCAGGTGACTAGTGGCTTAAGACCCTGTCTTATCTCTCACCACCATCTGTTGGAGGAGTTTAGTTTGAACTATCACGACTCTTTCAGTTCAGAAATTTAGTCAATTATTTACGTGGGTTACAATTTTGGCTCTCATTAAAGGGAGGTCCTTATAATTTCTTTGTGCCATTCCGAAAATTTATCTTAAAATTATGAATTTTATGTCTTTTATTGATTAGGAAGACATCTACTATAGAAAACATTTTAGTGTTGATGCATAATATTATAGGTTGCGGAGCTGGACACGGTCAATGTTCGAGTCGGTCTGTCCAACCGGTTCGATTCTGAGACTGAGTCCAGCTAGAAGGGGGTCTTGGCCCCCTTCAGAGGCAGCAATCTTGGATGGGGGGAAGGGGATCCCTCCAAAATCTTTCAAGCCTGCGAAAAAGCAATGGGTGCTCCTCGTTGCGGGGTGCCCTCTCCGTGGATCACATCGGGGCATTGCGGTGAGTGCGAAAGCGATCCCGTGGTGTCCCATTATGACGGCGGCGGCAACCGTCAAGTTTAGTGAGTAGGAGTCTCACATAACCACCTCCATCATCGGATGGAGGTGTGTATTAACAAGTACTGCGAGGACAAGATAAGATGGTGTGTCATTGTCTTCCATTAGTTTACAACAATATTATATAGCCCAATGGTCAAAAATCCATCACCTAACAAGACACAGCCGTAGGCCACAATTAGGAAATCTAGTAAAACTACAATATTACATGATCCCAGATTACAAATAAACTTCTAGAAAATATTTCATGGAAAAAAAAACACTTAAAACTGATAGAAAAACTAAAAAAGAGATCAAAAGTAAAGGAAAAAATGTCTTCAAGCCCAAGTAAAAAAACCTGCAAATCTGAGAGATTGGCATTATGTTGACTGCTCGAACAATTCATACATCAGGGAGTAGGAGACGGTGCCATGTAGGCGAGGAATAGTGCCCTGAAAAATATGCTAATATGAGAGTCGAAGTGCCTAATAGCACTATAACTATAAATACCATTATTAATTATTTAAATTTTGTTTATGATTCTTAAGTTAATAGTGATAAAATAATGTTAGCTAACTTACATGTTCTGTAACGACCTCCCCCCCCACAATTTTGGGGCGAATCTGATTATTAGTTGCTTAAGTCATAATAAGTTGTCAATATAACCAGCGGCTTAATAAACGGATTGTACTGTAGTTAATCAAAAACTATGTTTATTTATTTATTTATATTTATAAAATCTTTATTGTACAAAGAAATTTATACAATTGGCGGACTTAATGCTATAGCACTCTCTACCAGTCAACCGATTAAACGAACAGAAAAAAAAACAAATGAGGGGTACAATAGAGAACAAAAATATAAAAAAAAAAGATAATAAAAAGCGACAAGATTAAACACGTTCTAAAATTATAACAATAGAAAACAAAATACATTTATAAATATTATAGGTTCCACACACAAAATACATCAAAATACATAAATACATAATCATATATAAACATATATAAACTATTAGATATATACTGCGAGAAATAGTATGACTTTTACTTGAATATGAGATAATAAATAAATTTTAAATATAATACAAATATTACTACGCAAGGTTATAGTAAAAAAAAAATAAAAAAATAAAATAAAAATAGATTATTAAATTAATTTTTCGTAAAGATATCTACGAACATGCTTTTTAAAAACTTGTTTATTCGGGGCACGTCGAAGTAAATCAGGCAGGCCGTTCCAGAGTTTAATAGCGTGTACTGTGAAAGAGTTAGAAAGAAAACCAGTATGGTGAGAAGGTACAAATAAACTAAGGTTAGAAGCTGACCGGAGATGCAAATCATGAGAGGAGCTCAGTAGCTGAAATTTTGATTTTAAGTAACGAGGAGAATTTGGATCGTTTAGAATGGAAAATAATTGACATAAAGTTCTAGACTGTCTTCTTTCGCGGATAGGAAGCCAATTAAGCTTATCACGGTACTGAGAGATGTGATCAAATCTACGGAGATTAAAGATGAAACGAATGCAATTGTTAAGAAGTCGATCCAGTTTATTTAAATAAGCTTCAGATAAATCAGAGCAGCATACATCAGCATAGTCAATGAGTGGGATGATTAGTGACTGCACTAACAGAGTTTTGGTCCGAATGGGTAAAAAATTTTTATAGCGATAAAGCGAACGTAACGAATACGTTACCTTACGGCTTAGTTCAATGATGTGTACATTCCAACTAAGGGTGCTATCAATATGAAGGCCGAGATTTTTGACTGATGGCATAAAAGGTATTATAATATTGTTATATACAACGGGTGGCACATTACTGCTGTCAAACTTAGAAAGCCCATATTTGCTACCAATAACAATTGCCTGACATTTGTTAGGATTGACATTTATTCCAAACTTGAAACACCAGTCACGGATGTACTGTAGATCGTAATTAATATTAATAATAGCAGAAGAAATGTCTCCAGGCTTTGCATGGGCATAAATTTGCAGATCGTCTGCATACAGATGGTAAGAGGAAGAAAGATTATTAGTAATAAAATTAATGAACAAAGAAAAAAGAAGTGGAGAAAGAATACCACCTTGCGGGACACCAGCTTGCAAGTCACACCAGTCAGACAAAGTATTGTCGATGCAAACGGCCTGCTGGCGATCCCGAAGGTATGAAGAGAACCAATTTAGCTCCTTTGACGAGATGTTCAGGAGAGTTAAGAGGGCGATGAGTATATCATGGTCAACTGTATTGAAGGCGTTAGAGAAATCAATTAATACCAATACAGTTAATTGACCATGTTCCATTGCATACCTCATATCCTCTGTAACCTTGAGAAGTGCTGTGCAAGTGCTGTGACCAGGTCGAAAGCCAGACTGAAAATCACTGAGGATATTGTTCTTGAAAACAAAGTTAGAGAGCTGCCTTTGGACAATTGCTTCAAGAACTTTGGATAGGTATGGTAGTATGGAAATAGGACGAAATTCATTACATATAGTGGGATTAGGAACTTTTGGTAAAGGAAGGATATGTGCTTTTCGCCAGATTTTTGGAAATAAACCGGACGATAAAGAAAGGTTAATGATATAGGATAAAGTAGGAACAATTACATCCAGCAATGTCACAATCATGAATCGACTGATATCGTCATCACCAACAGCATTGGACTTAATTGCAAGCAACGTTCGTTTAATTTCATCATCAGAGACTAAGAGAAAAGTAAACGGGTCAGTATTAGAATTTTGCAGGGAAGATATAAATGAAATAGTTTGAGATTTTACATTACTGTTGAAAATGGAAATGTTGGAAAAGTGTAGATTTAATTCATTAGGAGAAATAGAAGAGGGATTAGGGACTCTGGTTGAATGAGTAACACCTAATCCTCCAAGAAACTTCCATGTAACTGCAGTAGAAGAATTTAATATTTTTTTATGAATGAATTGCCTTTTGGCAGCTCTTACCAACTGATTGCAGCGATTTCTGACAACTTTGTAATAACACCAGTTAACTTCATTACGATTGAGTTTAAATTTGCGAAAAGCATTGTTACGACTACGCATTGCTGAACGCACCTTTTCGTCAATCCACGGCGATGGTGAATGTTTTATTTTAACGGCTTTAACAGGTGAATGCTTATCGTAGAGACCTAAAATAATCTTATTTAAATGTAATATCATGCCATCAATGTCAGTCATACTAAGAATGACACCCCAATCGACGAATGAAGCGTCATTTAAAAGGCTTTCAACATTTAATTTAGAAAAGCTCCGCAAGTGCAGCACTGGGGGTTTAAGTTTAGGAGACTTAAGGGTAAAAGATAGATATAATAGGTCATGATTGGAAAATTCAGGAGCAGACAACTGACCGTGTGTTATAACTTTATCGTAAGAAGAAGTCACAATCAGATCGATCCAAGTGTCGGGAACGTTAACATTAATGTGGGTAGGATTCAAGGGTAGGATATTCAAATTAAGTGAATTTAGTATGGACTTTAATTTCTGAGAAGAAGGGGAATTAGACAGGAGATTTGTGTTGAAATCACCCATCACTATCTGATGTATATGCTCAGAGCTAACAATTTCGAGTGCTGACTCTAGGTCCGAAAAATAGTTAGTGGAAGGAGGACAGTACA
The DNA here is from genome assembly GCA_959347355.1 of Napeogenes inachia. Taxonomy (NCBI): domain Eukaryota; kingdom Metazoa; phylum Arthropoda; class Insecta; order Lepidoptera; family Nymphalidae; genus Napeogenes; species Napeogenes inachia. Next base: position 14,373,677 of record OY365791.1, on the reverse strand, counting down.
CTACTCCAAGAACGGCTTTGACTCCTTTTATGCTGATTTCTAGAAACAGAAATTCCGCCGAGGCTGAGTAAGGGTTTTGTGAACTACTTAAAATTTTATAGGGGACTTCGCACCTCAAGTATATTGCGACTCCACCACCTCGTTTGCCAATACGGTCACAACGAATTAACACAAAACCAGGCAAAGAGTAAGTGTAGGAGCATAAGTCAGGCTTCAGCCAACTCTCAGACACGAGAATAGCATGTAATTTTGTATTAGAAAAGCTGTTGAGTAGATTATGAGTAATTGTTATCATATACATAATTAAATTTAAATATTAATAGCATAGATATTGTTTTACGTAACAATACGTTAGAAGCTTATCTGTAAATAGTATTCACAAATATACATAGTCAAGATGTTTTCAAAGAAACGAGATAATTATTTCATAATTAAAAGTTCCGGATACTTAGAAAGTCTTTAACCTTCTTTCATCTTGTTACACAAAGAGTGTTTGTTGCATGTTGTTTACTTTAGTACTAACTGAATAGACATCTTAGAAAATGTTCTCAATTTATAAACTTTCAGTGGTGAATTGTTTAGCCAAATAAAATTAGAACTTACCAAACGCCTGCAAGTTAAGCTCAGTGTTAATTTTGGTATTCTATTAAGAAATAGAAATGACGAGATCTGTTAAAAATATTGCGACTTTTATTTTTTTTCTAAGTTATTTATTTATTCATCAAGCTCAAGGTCAATCTTTCCTTTTGTGAGGTGTCGTAAGCAAAGAAATATAATTAAATAAAAGCTACGCGTTTTCTCGGGCTAGAAAAAGTATTAAAAGAAAGGGGAGACCAAGCCCTTTTAAATGAGACCAAAAATCAAATGTCAATAGGAAAGCCGACCCAATCTAAATTTTGTCCCCTGCAAAGTAATCTCCATTAGATATTTTACACTAGTGTCAACGTTTCTTGCAATCCTTCAAGCACTTCAAGAAGTATTTTTTGCGATGTTGTTAAGCTCCTTCGATGCCATCTTTATCTCGTGAACCGAACAAAAGTCACCAGGGGCCAGGTCAGGGAAATAAGGGAATCCTCGCGTTTTTAGCGATTGCTTCGTATGAGTTGCGAATAAGATAACAAGATAACAATCAGGAATGTTGACGGAGGCTAATGGAGTCAGGAATGCGTATATGCACTTAATTTGGTTTCAACACAAAATTTGATACAGATTCTTTGATCCATTTTTTTCAAATGGACAAAAGCCTAAAAGAACCACGACACTTGCAAGCAATTAAATTGAAATGAGTTTGAATTGAATTGCAAACGGCAAATTCAAAATGGCCGAACTTGTCGGCAAATATAAGAGACATATGTACCAACATAAACCAACACACAATAACATAAAAGAATTAGAAATATTTTTTTAACGTATAGGTATATAAAAACATTTTTTTTTTATATACGACGTCACCGTACTAATACGTTTAACTAAAACCAGCTACTGTATTAAAGATTGTCTTCGTGAGAGTATAGATAGGGATGTGTTGTCTAAATATATTAAATAATAGAATGTGGGAAACATTATGATTGGAAAAAATTAATATTCTACTGGTTTATTTTAATATTGTTCAAGGCTTTATTTTTAGGAAAATATAAATGTAGCCATAAATAATTATAAAATAAACTGCTACTTCAGTTTATATAATGCATGTTCAGATCCGAGCCTCAAACATGCTTTAGAAGCGGACTGCCATTAGATAAAATTTCAGAGTACCTAGGTCCTCTCTAAAACACAACTCTCTCCAAGAGTAGTACGTAAAACTATTGCAAACAGGAAACACGAAACAATCAATCAAGAAAATGGATTTTAAAAGCAAAAGCATACAACACCTCATTTTTTTTAACGCTTCAGGTAGCTTATAAAATAATTATACACTTTAATTCTACTATTAAAAAAAAATACAAATAACAGGTTATATTACTCTATCCAAATAGTGAGTAATCGATATTATTGTAGCTGAACATTAGATGTAAACGTAACATTAACTCTTAAAATATCAAACCTTTATTTTGAAATTCACATGTAATTTTAAACATCATACCGTTCGAATTCTGGGTTAGTTTATTTGCAATTTGCTACAGACAACATTTAATTTAAATTTCAAAATAAAGAATGGGTTATATTAACAATTTTTTACGAATAAATTTACCAATTGTTTGTCATTTATCATATAGTAATTATTAAATAATGAACTTTTCATTGATAGTTATTATGAAATGTGATAATAATTAATAATTATAAAAAGTTTATACACAATAAAAGGAATTTGTATGAATACCGGTGAAGGACCTTTTCACTAAGAATTTGTAGTTAACTTAACGAGCAACAAATATTTTACTGGAACTTTACAGGTTTATTTCTCGTAGAGGTGGGCGTTAACATTATTTCAGACAGCGGTACCTCATTTGGTACATACAACATTTTTACAGTCTAATTGCGAAACTTTTTAGCAAGGGAATATTAATTACTCAAAGTTCCATTTTAATCTCGTGTTAAAACAATAGAATATCATCATTATGAATTGTTGAGGAATTGGTTTTAAATACTAGTTAATTATGGCTCAAATTGAAGCTATATTAAACTCGCGACTACGACGCCGCTATCTTCAAATCCAGACCATAATACGCCGCTGACACTTGTCCATTTTCTTATTGCAAGCCCTTTAACGGCAATACCACAGTCAGATTTCCAAGATTAATCTATTTCTCTTTTTAACCATTTCCAATGGATAGATAGATAGAGCAAAATAATTTATTGCAGAATTGTAACAGAGAACTAAATGGCATATCTGCAATTAAGGTTTTGGGATGGGTTCTCTTGTAATTGTATGAGTAATAAAGGATGGGAATATCTGCCTCTGAAATGAATAAGGACTTATTTTTTTTATTATCACTGCTAATAATTCGTGTAAAATAAATATATAAACAAAACTTTCGCAATGTCAAGACATATACAAGATTTAAAAAGTAAAATAAAAATTCGATTGTACGCGAACGTGATAACATTATAGATATATTAAACATCATATACATATGACATTTTATTTGTCATTTGACATGTGGCAGTTAAAGTTTATTTGATTATTGATTCCTAAATTCATATTTATTTTTCAATCAAATATTAATTTCAGCAATATTCAGAGAGAGTTTTTAATATTTTAATATTTCAAAGTGTTCAGAGTAACTTTACTAACAAGTATATATTCAAAATATGACGAACATTGTCTTTCAATATTTAGAACGAGCATTTTATTCAAAGCTATATGAAATATATTACGATGAAATGTATTAATTAAATAAGTTTGTAAAAGAAGTTTCATAATTACATTTCTGACGTCCTTTTTGTTTACTACGTTTATCAAAACAAAAGTCTGCAAACGTTAACAAAGTGTGAACATCTAATTTCAACGCCAATTACTTTGAAAGAATGACAGTTAATTTGTTCTTAAAATAACTTGTTGTTGTTTGAATTATGATGATGATTTTTTAACGTTGGGAAATTCTTTATAGGTACAGCCCAGCCTAGGGGAGGGTCAGGATGGTTATGTGGGATTCGCTGAGACTTCAGGATACCTACTACAACCCAACGGGTTGAGGGTTGTAGGTAACCTCTTCGCCATAATGGAACGCCACGGGATCGCTTTAGCTCTCACCGTTAAGCCCCGTCGAAAACTGAACTGTCCTGCGATAACTTCTGTCTCTATTTCCTTATTCATGTTCTATAAATTATTGGTCACTACTTAAGTTTTTGGGGATTCTGGGGCAAAATAGTTAAATGTTTATGATAGACGTACCTAAAGTTTATTTACACCTACGAAATATGGAACTAGTATTGTTAAGTTTGAAGCATCGGAGATATTTTTTTTTAAATGTTACTTTAGCATTATATGTCACATGAATATGTGGTCCTTGTAATTGTGCTTAAATATGTACAAAACCTAAATTTAATAATGATACTGAAGTGATGTTATAATATAAGGGATGCATAAATAATTTTCTTTTAAAGCAGAGTATTATTTGAAATTTCACGGTGTTGCAATAACAAAATATGCATCAGATATAAATTAAATCACTTCATCTTTAATTCATCGTAAACATAACCGTTTATTAAATATTTTTATAAATAAAAATTGTGCAACGAAAGTTGAAAATTGTATGGACGTTAAAAAGCTGTTTCCACAAAAACACCTGCAACCATCCGAATTAACATCACAAAGGAAAATGTTATCATAATATAAAAAGTAATCTGAAGACCAATTAAAAAGTTGTCCATTGGTTTTATAAAAAATATTGTACATGTACCAGTTTATGCTACCAACAGTGTATTGGCTTGTTTTATATTGAAATATCTTTTAATTTTACCCCCAGTAACTATAACAACTAATTATATATTGGTGATGTGTAAATAATTTTATATAAAATAACACTTCAAAAGTCTTTAGTAAGAATAGAGCAAAAACTGAGGCAAAAGATGCAGTGCATAGAAAATAATTAGCAACACACACAGATTCCACAGTGATGATAGGACAGAAGAGCGTAGAAGGAATTAAGATATAATCGGGTGGAAAAAAGATAAAGAGCCAGCCTCATATGAGATATTCTTAGGATTAGATATTTAGAAAAAGATACTTATATTGCGCAAGTATAATACTGAAATATCAAAATCGAAAGAGGTTACTTAATTATAAACTAAATATTAAAACTGGTAACAAACTCTCTTAAGCTTACATACTCTATGAAACAATGTAAATATATTTTTAAAAAGACTTATAATTCTCTGTAAAATCATTAATCATGTCAGAATTATATTGTAAAAAGATAACTTTATCCAGAATCGAGATACTGATATAAATTACGAACCAGGACAATTCTAATATAATAAACACCAATTAATATGATTTATCACGACTTCTGTTTTTACATACCTTTTTCGGTACATTTATGTTTAATTTACTTTAATATTATCTGTCATTTTACATTACATAGATGCATCCCTACGATAAAAAAAAAACTTATACAGGTCTCTAATTTTGCAATTGTGTGAACTAGGAACTAAATGTAAGTTGAGATTAAAAATAAAATACTTAAAGAACAATAATTGTCAAAAATACTGATTTTATTCCACAGTAGTTTCTGGTTTAATATTCGTGGTATGAAACGAACTTTAAACCTTTGACTTGTTGAAAGATTTGTTACATTTGTAATAATATATACAGCCAACAGTTAAATGGAAAAAAATGGAGTTGCAAAAATAATAATAAATAATAATAGATTAATAAACAACAGATTACTAGTTAATTACCTTATTATATAATTATATATATTACTTATACGTATGAGGTTTTTGCAGGCAATAAAATTTACAATAGTGATCAAAGACTGATTCTGAAACCAAAATGAAATAGGAGTTTACAGAATAATAACTAAGATAAATTTTCCAGTTAACTGTTCAGAACAATGTACAAAAAAGAGGGAAATAGATTACGGATATTTATTTGTTCAGGATAAAATAATATGAAGTATATTTATGATCTGTTTGTGATATCCAAATAAAGTTTTATGTTTACTTTCTCTTATGTTTATGAATAGACATATACAAAATCTTTAAATGAAAATATAATTATTTTGTTTTAATTTATAATTAATTAAAAAGATAATTCCTTGTTTTCCATAAACTTTTCAATCGAATTTAACATTATGTTGTCTTTCGGTTTGTTTATTATCGTGGTAGAATATAAAAGCCATAAGCCTTTGATTATGATTACTTTTAGATGTAAGTTACCCAGTATTTGTTTCCGCCGACTTCGTGTGTGACTTCGTGTGTGACTTCGTGTGTGACTTCGTGTGGACAACACTAAAGTTCAAGAAGTTCGCTTTAGTTTAGTACTCATCTAACAAAGGCCATAGAGAGTGTTGTTTGCATATTACTTCAAAAGGGACTACTGCTGGAAAAGTGATCGTATTGATTATACAGGGTTATTTTTAATTAGTTGAGCACCTTTTGCAGGCAGCCTCTCTACATCAATCCCAACAACATTTGTTCTACGACTTTTAAAAAATCTTGATAAATAACTCAGAATAAACGAACAAAAAAAATTTTTGCTCCCTCGATTATTTATTACTCTGTATTTTGTAAGCAGTCTAAAGTATAGGTCGCGGCAGGCTAGCGAAAGTCAGGAACTGTTAAATGCGCGCGCCAGCTTTTTTCGTATAGCTTCATCTCTTTTACACCATGTTGCTATGGAAATACTAAATAATCAAAATGACAAGTATGTGGATTACAAAACACAATTTACATTAACCAAAAATAAAATTATCGGATTAGAGTTTTATAATTAAATAATGAATTGTAATTACATACTGGACAATACGATATTATGAACTTGCTATTAAAACTAATAAATAAATTCAAGATTATAACATGAAGAAGAAATTATGAAATGTAATTTATAATATTTTTAAAATACATTGATTGTCTGAAATAGAAGAAGTAAGAATGAAATGAAATACGAGTTTTGGCTGAGAAATGGAGCATTGGGGTCCTGATCTTTACAAGGAGTGTTTTGCTATACCTAGAATGAACAACAACTCGAAACAGCAGAAACAATTATGAAGAATAATTTTATTTGTGATATAGTGACGATCCAACATGTTAAGAAGCCTAAAGTTATTATTTTTAAAGTGGATTGTGTATATTTGTCTGTTTTTATGGTACTTATGTGTTTCTTCTATGAGAATATTATACGTCAGAAACAGTCGATTCACTTCTTATGTTTTAATTAATTGATATTAATGAAAATTATGACGTTTTTCTGTTACGCGCCATCTTAAAGAAATTCGTAAGTAACTTATTGTATTATTGTCATGATATAAATATTAACAAACGACATAATATGATATGTATAAAGTAAGTTAAAGAGAAGTTATTGTTTTGTAAAAATAATATTTATTTGGTTTCGTTACAGTGCCCTTATTTCATAAACCAAATAAAAATATTGAGACATTCAACTTGTGGACAACTTCTATTGGAGTTATAAATAAGCTATTTTGTGAACAATACACTTTAAACTACCTTTAAAAGATATAAAAACTGCAATATTTTTATGAATTTCGTAAGCAGAAACTTATTTACAAAAGATAACAATTTATAAATCCCCTAAAAATTGTCAAAACAATTATAAATCAATTACTAATATGTACAACATAAAAGCAGATAGGAGTAGATGAGACAATAAAAAATGTTTTCCTTAACAATCAGTAACTTTTCTACAGACGACCTATTTTCGAGAAATCGATTGTATCATGAAGGCAATTCTACAAATTCCCATCTCCAAGTAACTTCTTGATAGTTCATTGAATTGAAAATGAAGCCTAGTGAAGTGAAGTTTTTAACATCACAAGATTAAAAAGTTATTTTGCTTTTTCCGACCATAATACGATCTGCTCATTGGAGCATATTAATATAAGAAGGTTCATAAAATTTATATGATTTGATTATGATATTCAATAATTTGTAACTCTTTACAAATCTTGAAGGATTGATTAAAATCGCTGGAATATAACGACTCTAAAGAACAGAAAGTATAATGAATTAAACATAAGAAATAATAATATATCAATTTATTATAATTTCATCACAAACACTTACTTGCTTACTCAATTTGTTTTTAATTTATTCTGTAAATTTCTATTGGTGCCTTACTTATTTGTTATAACATTATTTGTTTTATTATTATATTCATTTAATTAACATTCAAAATCATTATTATATTCATTCAAAACATTTAGATAAGGTAAGGTTCTATATTAGATAAGTTAGTATAAAAATCTGAGCAATTTAGTTAATCAAAATTAGATCACGAGAAGTGTTCTACATTAATATAAAATAATTGATGGCGTAAATGTCGCCATAAATTTTGGGTACTTACTAACTTTTAAAATAAACCTTTTTCGTAATAATATTTATGGGGAAAACCTTGGTTTTATACTTTCGTCAATGAAATAATTTTATTTGTAAAAAATATATTCTTTCTCCTACGTAAGTATTAAATAAGTAATTAAAATAAAACTAGGAAATAGTAGAATTGATAAATTGTCCTATAAATACAGAGTTAACTAAATATGTTATTATGTGTATTGTAACTCGTTTATTTATTTTATATTTATTTCCAATAATCAAATATTTTTTAACATATACATAGGAATTTAATAATTTTACGTGAGTTATTAAACTCAACACCAATGTTTTATTACAAAGCACTTATAAATAATCTATTAGCGAAACTGAAATATTATTTCGTGTTTTAAGCGATTCCAGGACAATATTTACTTTTTTTTACTTGGATATCCGAAATAATTTTATTTCAAATATTTTTATTTGATAGAAAGCTAAGAAAACAATTATTAATTATTTTAATTAAGTTTCCGATTCAGATTCTCAATAAAATTCATTCCTTTAATTAGTCTCGTAATTGGTTTCTTTTGTCAAGTGTCTTTTGTTTGCTGTAAAACAAAACTCTAATAAAAACAGTACAAAGAAATGGAAAATATAAACTAATTATATCCACAGTTATTATAAAAGAAAAATATTATATTAAATTTGATTTATCTCTAATTGTCTTCCAGCGAGAGTTCATAAAAAAAGGAAACTTTTTGGAACATCTTTTAAAACAAGTCTTTAAAAATGTATTTCTAGTTTATCAAACTTGCAATTACTTATTAAATACAAGCTCCTAGTTGATGTAGTTCCTTCTTAATATTTCTAACCATTTTCAATGTTGAGATACAGAATAATTAATAATCAAAACGTCACAAATAAATTGGTTAAGATTATTATACTATTTATTGTAAAAGGTAATACTTCAAACTTTTTTCTGTATTTTGCTTATACGACAATGCAAAATTTTTCAAGATGCAAGCTAAAAAAAATATAGAGACGAAGCTTCTTAGCAATCCATGGATTCACCGTGCGGGTGCCGGGCCCATCGCGTTGCAAGGAGAGGAGTGCAAGCAGTGCCTGGGACTTGCGACCCAGGAGTAGGTTTAAGGGGCCCCTTTATTATGCGCAAAAACGCTCCTCTCCCTACCTAACCAAATTTGGAAAGAACCTACTAATGCTGCCTTTGAAGTACGTTCTAGAAATGAACCGATGCTTGTTCTAGAAAGGCCAAGATCTTTAAGTAGGCTATAGAGAGATTTTGCTGTTATACCTCTCGCTCCCACTTCTACCGCGTACAAACTAACTATAAATTTATTCCTGATCAGTTCGTTGGTTAGTTCATAATACTTATTGAGCTTGAATGTGTGATCCCTTGGGATGTTTGTTTCCCAAGGAACAGTAAGCTCCACAAGTATCACGCGCCTCTGATGTTTCGAATACAGGAATAAGTCCGGTCTGGATGACGAAACACCAACATCCCCAGGGATATATATTGATATTTTATATAAGGATATTGTGAACATAAATTATTTAATATATTTTAAGTTTTATGTTTTCATAAATGTTAAGAAATAAATAATGAATACTTAATTGAAGTTTAGTTTTTGGAAAGAGTCAATGTGATATTTATAGTAATTGAATGTGATGGAATTGTGATAATAAAAGGAAACGTCATTAACACTCAGAAATAGAGAAACAGAGTAGTAAATAAATTGTAATATATAAACACCCAGAAATAGAGTAATAAATAAATTGGTTTTTACCCCACCGGAAAAACTTTGTATAATCTATAAATAATGCTCTTATTAAAATTACTTTACATATAAACGGTTAAATACAAAATTATGTAATTTCCTGCTCATGGTTCATCTGTTACTATTGTTTAAGTTATTTCTTCAGCAAACAAAAAGTTTCATTCTTTCATATCTAATAATATAGCAATATCTTTATTGTAATAAAACCAGGCGATTTATTGGAGATAAAACAAATAAGAAATCTTTCCAGGAAGGCTGCCAAAATAATGATTCTTCCGATTGTTTTTTTTTTTTTTTTTGTATGAAATAAATATAAAATTAAAATGAATTTATAATATAAAGTAATTAAATAATGATCACAATTTATTATTAAATTCCATTTAAATTCTGTCTTTAGCAGACTGTCAACAAACTAACCACAAAATCAGAAGTAGAAGGAAGTATGATATTTAAAATATAGTAATGGTTATTTGTTAGTGAATATTTACTTTAAAATTAACTTTAACATGCAATGACTCTGTTTTTTTAACTATTAGTGCAAAAAAATATATAACCAGATATTTTTTATTTTTGTTTTTAAATGAGTACATAACATAATAAATAATTATTCCGACTCTTTTGATGATTTCATAATATATAACACATGTTTTAAATATATCTGTAATGATCAATAGCCTACGGCAATTTATACTTAGAAGTGTCTGAGCCTTTGAAGCTAATATCAGATTATTCTAATGACATGACTTCCAAAATAGATAATTTTAATGTTTGAAATGAAAACATTAATTTTAGTAGTAGAATCTTTTCAATGTTATTATATAGTACAAAGTTAGAGACATTGTACTTCTCATACTACACTGTATAAAATTCACATACATGGAAAGGACCCCGAATCGGTTCGAAACTAACCGTCTTTAAATCTCTATCTCTATAATAATGACAGCTGGATAAACAATCCTAGTTTGCCTAAAATTTTATAAAAAAAGTAAACTTTGATTACTATTATCAAAAAAAGGTGAATAGTGGTAGCCAATATTGGTCCCGCTCAGTAATATATATTTAGAACAGTAGAATTTATCTAGGAGTTAGTTGGTACCACAATTTGCTAAGTAACTGGACGATGTTTTAGAAATGAGTTAGAGATGATGAGGAATGAAAAAAAAATGTTTGCATTTACCTATGTTACGCCCTCAATGAAATTGGCGTAAGCTACGGTTCATTTATTTGGTGTTTATTATAAACGATATTAAACCACAGCAAAAAAAACGATATTCAATATTGACAGTATATTATAACTCAGTATTGATATATTTTATTATTCAGTAAGCATACATACAAGTGTATATTAAGAAAAATACCAAACAAACGGCTCTTTTTTATTTCCTTTACGAAACTTCGAAGAATATGCGTGACGCGCGTAGTGATTAGGCTAATATCCGTACGCCATTTGTGTGTGTAGTTTCATGCAATTTTACTGGGACATAAGTTAACCTTTACGTGAAGGATGATACAAGCTGCTACATAAGCTTAACTTTTTAAGTTCAGTTTTTTCTTTTGGTAGTGCACGCGAAAGGAATCAATCGTGAGGAACGGCGTAAATTATTATTTTCTACTACAGAACACTATTCCTATATGTACAATCTAAGGAGGGTATATTTAAATTTCCTAAGACTACCGCACCATTAAAGAACCCTTTTATCTCTTATTTACTATTTTAATAAAATATACACCTATATAAATAATTCTTATGCGAATTTTTACTTATTTTAAAAAATAACTCATCATTTTTAAGTTTATAAATTGATAACATTTTCTATTTATTTCTCTGTCTATTTACTACTAATGTACACAACATGCACCCAAAATTCATTGTGCAATAATATTAAAGAAGGTTAAAACTTCATTAAAACTTTTAATTGGTAAATAATTATTATGTTTCTTCGAAAACATAATTTTGTATAATGTATTTATTGTTAATTATATTTATAGACTAGAAGTCGCTCGCGACTTCGTCCGCGTGGTTTTTAGTGTTGCCACCGAGTTCCATATAAAATTGATATTTAAAACCCTTAAGGATGGAATTTAAAAATCTTTTCTTAGTACACCACTACGTAGAAAAACAAATGTATCCTCCAATTTTACTATCTCTACGATCTGCGGTTTAGACTGTATGCTAAAACTAAGTCAATCAGAACCTATTAGATTATAATAAATTTGCAGCATTTTTCATTGCTGCTTAACTTCTATTAGTCACAGCGAGATGATATATACCCTTTAGCCTTCCTCAATAAACGGACTATTCAACACAAAAAGAATTTTTCAATTCGGGCCAGTAGTCCCAGAGATTAGTGCGTTCAAACCAAACAAACTCTTCAGCTTTATAATATTAGTATAGATAAGTAATTAATACATTGTTAAGTAGAACATACATTAATGTTATGGATGTTTTCATTTTTTAAATGGTATATGGTAACAATTCTTCCAATGTCTGTTGATCAACTTTTTTAATTACCACTTCCAATCAATACATACAGTAATAAATTAAGGTTCATACCTTAATTTATTACTCTATGACAATTGTTACAATGGAGATACGTTATGTTACCAGAACTATGCTATTAATGATCAAGTTAGGAAAATATACAATTCTAAAAAAGATACTTTTTAAATTTTGGATATAATTTTGTAAATGATGTCATGATGTTTTTAAGGAGTATTTTTATTGCATTGTTATTCAAAATAGGTATGTAATAGGAAATTTTGAAAATTTTAACTTTCTAATTCAATCTTAGTATCTATCAGAAGTATATAAAAACAGCTTCATGTATTTAAATCTTGTCCATTCGCATTCCACCTGCTACATATTTCAGATACGAGCACCATTAAATTTACAATTACTCAAGACGGCTACAATAATAATAACAATCCTAGTTAATTATAATCTTAGACCAGACTTTGGAGTGGACAACGCTACACTTAATACAATAAGCTATTCCCATAACACGCTTTAATTTTACTAAACTCGGCGTCACAAAAATCGCACCTCTATGTTTTTTTCAGTAAATCGCTCCTAGAATCTAGCACATAAGTACTACGTATGAAAAAAATATATCATTCTAAAGTGCACTTCAATACCTTTATATTAATTACCTGTATCATTAAATAAAAACAATTACCATTTCTAACCAGGGACCAATCAAAAAAATGTTTAAAAAAATGCTCACTTAGGGAGCACTACTTGTGCTACCTTATAAGGGTATAAAAGCTCATGTAAAGGTAAAAAATGGGCAGTCGCTACTCAGACTTCAGAGTGAACACACCGAAACAACATACGCAAGAGAACAGTACCTGAAGATGGATACAACCCCTGATAAAGCCGCTCAAATCATTGCGCTATTGCAATCAGGACTGCGACAGGTTGACGTTGCTCGACAGTTGAACCTTAGCCGATTCTCAGTTCGACGAATATACCAACGGTTCCTTGAGACTGGTGGCTATACTCGAAGACGTGGATCCGGAAGAAAACGCCGCACGTCAGAAAGAGACGACCGCTTCGTTGTTTCCACATCCTTGCGGCACCGCTTCAGCAATGCTGTTGAGTTGCAACAAGAGCTCCGATCAGCTTGCAGAACGTCTGTGAGTGTTTCTACGATTAGAAGAAGACTGAAAAAAAAGGAATTGAGAGCTCACAGACCTGCTAGGGGCCCAAAATTGACCGTGAAGCATCGAAGAGAGCGGTTACGATTTGCCCAGGAGCATGTCAACTGGACGAGTGAACAGTGGAAAGCCGTTCTCTTCACCGATGAGACCGAGTATGTCTTTTCTGCAACGACAGACGCAGAAGAGTATACCGAAGACGAGGAGAGCGATTTACCCAGGCTTGCATAGAGGAATCCGTCGAATACCGAGGTGGTTCCTGTATGTTCTGGGGTGGCATATCCGTCGAAGGGAAAACGGAGCTTGTGTGCGTCTCTCGGACTGGTGGTGGTCGCGGGGCAAGGGTCGCTGAATGCTCGGCGGTACATAACGGAGATCTTACAAGACCATATGGTTCCGTATGCTGGTTTTGTTGGCGATGGGTTCATGTTAATGCATGATAACGCCCGTTGCCACACTGCGTTTGCTGTGCGGGACTATTTGGAAGAGGTTGAGATCCCTGTTATGCAGTGGCCAGCACAAAGTCCAGACCTGAACCCGATCGAGCATCTCTGGGACGATGTAAAGAGGCACGTACGAGCACGAGATCCTGCTCCCACCACTCTACAAGAGCTCCAGGATGCCGTGAAAGACGAATGGGACAACATACCCCAAGCAAGAGTGGTGACCCTCGTGAGCTCCATGAAGGATCGGCTGGAAGCTACCATCACAGCAAGGGGTGGAAACACTAGATTTTAAGGCCTTATTTGTAATTTTTTATGATGTTATTAATTTTATTTTTTGTCACTTTGTCATGTTTTAAGTTTTTTGTTATTAAAGAATTAAAATGCATACACATGTTTTTTATTTTCTAATAGGCAATTGAATTTCCTTTCCAATGATATCCTACAATCATATCCTTACAATTCACAAAGTTTGAGTAAAATTATTTTGAAGTTGCTTTTTTAAAAGGTGCGATTTTTGTGACGCCGAGTGTATTTTATAAAACGATTTTTTTAAAAACATATATTTAATAAAAAAATATTTAAAATTAGTTCTCTGGAGATACTTTTAAAATGTTCTTTGCTATAAGATTATATGTTGGTTAAACTGACATTGAGGTCGGTGTTTTAAAACATGTATAAAATATTATTTATTGAAATGACATTTTATATTGTAAAAATATTTTAATATGAATATCTCAACGTGTAAATAGTAATTTATAAACAAATATGTTTAATTCAATAACCACTTCATCAGTAAATGAAACTTGATACTCATAATTATACAATTTGTACAATAACCTTGTACCTCATTTATCGTTTGCAGTTAAAGTTTATATGGAAGTGTAATATTTTTATATTATAATGCATTATCAATACCTACTCTAAATTAATTAAAAAAAAAACATTGCATAAACTACTTCACTCTTTTCATTGACACTGTCAATATCAAGTATATATTAGTACTAGCTTTGAACAGTGGCTTTATCAGCACTGCTATCATTCAAATGTATTCAAATCCCTACATTTTATTTTATTTTTGTAACCTTACTGTTTAAAAAATAGAAAAAAACGGAATAATAGATATTTTTGATCTAGATACATTTACAGTTTTTATAAATTTTGCATAGTGCTAAAATAATTAAAAAGAAAAACCGATAAACAAACAAACAGACAACCATTTTTAAAACTATTGTTTTGTGATTTATGTAATATACTCTGTACCAGTAGAGTACAACAAACAGATGGTTTGGTTTTGTTTTTAATGTACAGATTATCCTCGTTTCTATTTTATTAAGAAACATTGGTTAGAAAAAAGGGAATTAAAAGAAGCCTAATAGATGTCACCTCCGTTTCAACAACGACGATATATAATGGTAGATTAATCGAGGAAGGTATAAACGCGGTAGATAATTTATAAAATTATTTTGTAAATTATACACAGATTTTTTTTTTCTCATCATTAACACTCAAAAATGAAAATGGACTACAAAATAAGTGCCTAAAATTCATAGGAATAAATAATTAGCGATTGTACTCTCTGAACTCAAAATTTCGGTTTGTTTCGCTTATATTCGTTTAATGTGATTTTGTTACATATAATTTGCTGTAGTAACCTTACCATATAGCTAAAACTATTATGTCACAATAAAGATAACTCATTAAACATTTAAAAAAAAATGTACTTTACCGTCTTCACATACATGTTCTACTTTGAAGATAAATGCATTTTTCATTAACACATATTTCAATAACGATTTATATATCAAATAAACTAAGTATTATCATAAGTTCTTCAAAAGGTATAGACTCCAGTTTTAAATATATACTATTACTAGAGACTGTTACTGAATCATGGTATTACAATAAAAACTCCACTTGTTCTTCCACTTAGTGCCAAATCGAATTTATCCGTTAAAATTACCAAAATCTAAAACGCTTGTGATCGTGTTATGATTATTAAAAGGTTATTTTTATCTTTATTCCAGAGGAAGCAAAAATAACTTTATCGAGTCAATTCTGAACAAAATTACGTAACATTAAATATTCAGATTTGTTTTTCATTAGTACAATTACTTTTTATTCATAATATACCTTAATAAGGTAATATACGTCTTACCTATAAAAGCATCTTTATTTTTGTGCAAATAATTTCAATGAATGTAATTTTTTAACAACTAGTAATTAATTTCTCTTGTGAATGTATTTTATTCTTTATAGATACGCTACAAAACAAAAAGATTAACATTGTTTAAACTCGTATTTCTTTATGAGGAAGTCTAAACATTTTCTTCAAAACAATAAATTAATTTTATTAAACAATTTCAGACATTATACTTTTTTTGAATTTGTTTACCAATTTATTGTCGTGATTATTGTATAGCAACACTATTTGATAGTAATATTAAATAAACCTCAAAGTATATTAGCACCTTTTAGAAAGACAAAAGTTTAGAGAATGTTTAAAATATAACTCATTCGTATGAGTATAATAAGCAATATCAAGTGATCTAATTACAGTCAAGTCGAGTAGAGTGAAACTAATAAAAAGCATTGTTCACGTCTCTGTCTGTCTTTGTTATCCGACTATTGCATAGTAATATGAGAATTATGTTCATTGGTTATTTGCAGTTTATAAATAGATAGTAAAAAACTTCTTTTTAACCCCCGACTAAAAAAGAGGGGTGTTATAAGTTTGTTCTTGCGATCTGTGTATCTGTGTGTCAGGTGTGGCATTCTTGCATCTAGACGCGTGGACGGATTTGGATGCGGTTTTTTAATCGAAAGCCTGGTTCCTCGAGATGTTTCTTAGATATATTGCTCGAAATAGAAACAGTGAGATATTCAGGTTTTATTGGTGCGGGAGAAAGGTTCTTATGCAACATTGGTAGAAATATGTAAGCAACTGTACAATAATAGAACAAGTAAAATAATATTATTATGATTAAATGAAATGAAATGAAATGAAATTAAATTAAATTAAATTAAATTAAATTAAATTAAATTAAATTAAATTAAATTAAATTAAATTAAATTAAATTAAATTAAATTAAATTAAATTAAATTAAATTAAATTAAATTAAATTAAATTAAATTAAATTAAATTAAATTAAATTAAATTAAATTAAATTAAATTAAATTAAATTAAATTAAATTAAATTAAATTAAATTAAATTAAATTAAATTAAATTAAATTAAATTAAATTAAATTAAATTAAATTAAATTAAATTAAATTAAATTAAATTAAATTAAATTAAATTAAATTAAATTAAAATAAATTAAATTAAATTAAATTAAATTAAATTAAATTAAATTAAATTAAATTAAATTAAATTAAATTAAATTAAATTAAATTAAATTAAATTAAATTAAATTAAATTAAATTAAATTAAATTAAATTAAATTAAATTAAATTAAATTAAATTAAATTAAATTAAATTAAATTAAATTAAATTAAATTAAATTAAATTAAATTAAATTAAATTAAATTAAATTAAATTAAATTAAATTAAATTAAATTAAATTAAATTAAATTAAATTAAATTAAATTAAATTAAATTAAATTAAATTAAATTAAATTAAATTAAATTAAATTAAATTAAATTAAATTAAATTAAATTAAATTAAATTAAATTAAATTAAATTAAATTAAATTAAATTAAATTAAATTAAATTAACGAAACGAAACGAAACGAAACGAAACGAAACGAAACGAAACGAAACGAAACGAAACGAAACGAAACGAAACGAAACGAAACGAAACGAAACGAAACGAAACGAAACGAAACGAAACGAAACGAAACGAAACGAAACGAAACGAAACGAAACCAAATCAAATCAAATCAAATCAAATCAAATTAAATTAAATTAAATTAAATTAAATTAAATTAAATTAAAAACATGAACTTTATGATAATAATATTATTTTACTTGTTCTTTTAATCTCCAAACAAGGTACAATAGCAAAATAACTTTTAAATATAATTCAAATAACACTTATAGCTTGTTGTAAACTTTTTATGTCCCATCAGACAATGTAATTCAATTTATATTGTTGTCTATTTCTCTTCCAAACTTTTTTATGATGGTCCATAAAATGTACACTAGAAAGCGAGATTACATAAATTAATTGTATTATGCAATACAATATACATAGTTTAGTTGTATAGTATGTTTCAGTAAAACGGCTCCCTCCCTCACGTAAACATTGACCTGGATTGAGATCGATGCCCACTGGAGTCCCTTGAAGTTCGAAGACATCCACCGAGTGGCTTACCTCATTAAACTTTCAAATTAATGCATATGTTAACACTAAATCTCCTTTCTCATCATTTATCGGAATTCCTTTTTTTTATCGCCAAATATTCTGATTATGTATAAATTGCCCTCAGAAGGCGTTTGGGAAAGTTTATATTATATAAAGGTTCATACCCAGTTTGACTACGATTCATTATGTTTGTGTTCGTCCTCGTTCATTAGTGTCATCTTCCCTGCTTTAACAGAATAGAAGCACAGAGCTTTGTATAAATTTTGTCGATCCAGCAACACAGAAAGGATGCTATACCGGTCTTAATAATAATTTAAGTACCTATGCTGATGCCATAATCATCTAAATTATAAGCTAAATTTATATACTACCATTAGTATATATAATATATATAATTTAAGTGAGAAACAGCGGGAATAAGACCTTCATTTAGACTACTATTGACAGTTAAAAGAAAAAAATTAAAGAGTAATATAATTAATACATTAAACTAACTTAACTTTTTCACATCACAGGTTTAAAAAATGTTTGTAACTTATTAGACCAAGTGAATTTATATTTATAATTATATAAAATGATAATAAAAGAAAAAACTGCTAAAAATTTTTACACTGTAATAAACTTAAAAATAGAGTATGAATTCTGAATAGAGGCTATTCTGACCACGTATTACGTATTTTTACTATGGAAATTCAGTTATTCGCTGAAATATGTAAAATAAAAAAACATAATCTAATTTCATAAAAATAGGCTTAAATTGAATGAAATAACAGAACATTACAAAATTTATTAGGATTACAAAATTATATAAGTTAAATAATTTCTTAAAATTTCATTCAATTAAGTTACATCATTAACACATCTCATTTTAATATTTATATTACATTACATTGTTAGGTATATACCCGGAATCTAAATAAATTTACAATGTAAATTACATTTTTTTATTTCATGCTAGAAATACCTAACCTACATTTTATTGCTATGTTTTTTAAATTAATAAAATATGAGAAAAGAAATAAAGATGTTCTTGCTTTCTTCCTTCACCTTTTATATTTTATATGAAATTATAAAGGAAGAAAAAGTTATTATTATATAAACATAACTCCATGCCTTATATTTCTGTTAATTAAATGTGGAAAAAAAATATAAAAGTATATCTTTTGTTTCTTCTGACTTCTGACATATTACATTTTGGATTAAATTTTGAAAAATAGTATAAGTTCATTTCTTATAATTTTGAGGTAACATGATTTGAGTATGGTAAGTAAAATCACGCTTTTTGTTAACATTCCAGCCGGAAATGTTTAATGTACATATTAAATATACCATTATACATGCGAATAGGTATGAATTTGTTTTACCAATTATTATAATTTTTATTTGTAACTTTACTTTTCTTTCCCTTTTTCCATTTTTCTTTTTTAAATTGAGAACATAAACATCGTAATTTATTTTCTTAAATTTTTGTGTCGGTCTTTAAATGTAGGTTTTTAAAGTAACTTCAAGCTTAATTGGTGAAAACAAGTATTGATAATTTATATAAACATCTAACAAAATATGGAAGTGGTAATAAAAATTTATGGATTAGACTTAAGGTAATATACTGATTTTTATTGTCGTTTTGACGTGACAACGTCTTAAATTAGGTTAAGCTGGGAGTCACTTATGAAAAAGTGTAACGCCCGGTAACGTTACGATGAGTCACTGAACGAGAGAGAGGCCCGCCGAATGCCTTGCGTCTCTCTCCCACTCAAACATGATCGGTCCGCAGCAATGTTTTGATTTTCAAATTGATTCTTTAAAATTACAAATATTAAGAAAAAGTGGCAGATATAAGAAAACTTGATTTAAAATGTGTTGAGCAAGAATTTTAACATCTAATTTAAGTAAATGTTTTAATTTTCAACTTCATTATTTACAATTACAAATTTTAATTCATTTCAAATTTATTTAGCAAAAATTTGAACCTTCGATCTGAATAAGTGTTTTGATTTTCAAATTAATTCTTTAAAATTAAAAATATTAAAATATATAAAATCAGAAGTGACGTCACATAACATTATCTGTACTTATTATTATTTAATATGTAGGCCAGTACATGTGACCATACTTGGTAGACACAATTGGAAATAGTATTTTTTATAACTGAAAAAAATAAATATATAAAATACTGGTAGCAAACAATAACTTCAATGATCGATATCTCCGCAACTAATTGATGTATCGAAAAAGTCTGTAAATAAATTTTGTAAAAAATAATAACATCAATATTATAATATAAAATAAATAATATATAAAATGATTTTACGTGACAACGTCTTCATCGTCCTATCCTCAACAAAATCACTCAAATTATTAAAATATTGTGCAATTTAATAATATTCATATCAATAAATATTCTACCGAGAAAAAGACGTGGTCACGTAAATCTTCGCCCGTAAAACCGACTTTACAGGCAACCATATTTTTTGTTTAACGTTTTTGAAGTTCTTGTCTGTTTTATTACACGTTAATATCCAGGTCAAAATATATAATACTTTTTTATTTTCATAGGAAAACTCAAAAATAACGTATGTATTTTTTAATTTTTATACAATATTCCACAATTAGTTTTAGCTATAATTACAATAAATTTAAAAATCTATGGATTAGTAAATAATTTCACTGACAATAGATATTTTATGTTCAGTGTCTTAAAAGGCGAGAAAGAGAAAGAATGGCAGACAACGACAATGGTAAGAGCTAGCTTTCTATGTTCTAGAAGACATCTAATAAACATAATCTTATAAATAGTTGATGAACAAAAAAACTTCACAAATAAAACTTATATTTTTTCTTCGTTTCTTTCCTTTTCTTCTTAGTTTTTTTAGCATTCTTGTCATCTACTTTTCATCTCGTTACAAAAAGAGGGTTTTCTGAATGTTGTTCACTTTAATACAAACTGCAGTAGATACACGTCAGGATAACTTTTTCAAATAGACATTTAAGAAATTATTGTCAATTTAGAAATTTACAATGGAGAAACCTTGTTCAAAATTAAAAGAGAACTTGCAAAATGCCTGTTGCTCAAGTTTAATACATAAGAACAACTTTTATATAAAGTTAGAAGTTTTTAACTTAGTATTTAAGCACCCATCGCAATGTATAATGCCTAGTAATTTAATTAAATAATATGTCTAATACTTACTCTCCAAAGAGAGCATAAGTCCGAATAACATGCATGGATATCAAACAACACAATACCCTTATGGATGTTATCCTAATCCCTGGGCTTGTCACAGACATTCCTTGAAGTTTTGTTCCTACAACAAAAAACAGCCTCTTGTTTGGAAACATTCCCAATTAAATACTTATGTATTTGCTTTTTAAAAATAAGTTTAAGCTTCAGTTATAACATTTTCCAAACAATATTAAATATTTATCTGTATTTCTCATTTCACTAAATTATTTATGAATGAATTTAGAATGCTTGGTAGGGTACTGAAAATATATTTTTTAATCAATAAAGAATAACGCCAGAAGAAAGGTAAATATTTAATTTTTAAAAGTAAGGACAGCCTTCCAAGATAAGAGTAGAGAATACATGTTTGTGGTAATATTTAACAAAAATGTTTGTAGGAAAATGTCTTATCTTTTTTATCTCGCACCTTTTTAAAAATATATGGTGATTGAGTGACTAAAACTTCTTTATTTTACATACACAATCAATTAAATTTTAAATGATTAAGTTTTATTTACGAACGGGCACTTGGAATGAAAACATGCCTGTAATTAATGTAACTCATACCTGGAACGCCAAAGCAGCAGGAAGATGACCGTGTTCAAGTTTTTTAGATATATAGAAAATATGATTTAGCAATTATTTTGTAAGAATGTTATATTTCTCGACTAAGCTTTGTAAATATTTATTGTGTATTTTGACAAGTGAAATATAATAAAATTAAAACTTTCGACTGACTGTACTAAGTTCAGGCTCTACTTCCTGTCAAGAGCCTGTTTTAAGTACCAGTCGTCAATTTGCAATGACTTATTTTTAAGTACCAATCGTAAATTTATATAATTAACAAAACAAATAATAGTAAAAAGCATCAAGGCTATAAACCACCTAAAAGACTTAATAACCAACCCACTTACAAAAACAAATGACTTACTTATCATTATTTTATATTCTAAATCACACACATAAACAAATACAAACAAACACACAATTTAGAACAAAGCATATCTGTTTTATTTCTTTTCTTCTGTTTAGAATATTTTTTTTGTTTTAGACTTTAACTCAACTTCTATGACATTTTTTTGTCAAATCGAAATTTGATACGATCTGATTCCCCAGTCTTGGCTCGGGAATTATATGAATTTACCATTTCTTAAGAAAATTAATATCACAAATAACAAACAATAACGATATATATAAAAATTTGAACGAACTAAGTACATAAAATCTACGAGAATCATGGACAAAACTTAAAATCTACAAGAATCATGGATCCCAGTGAAAAGGTGAAATATATAAAATATCTAGAAGCCTCATTATTAAAATCAAAAACTCTACTTAACCTTGCCACTTAGTGCCAAACCAACTTTTCCCTTCAAAATTAACAAAACCTTAGAAAAGCTTCTGAGGGGTCTTGTCTTGGTCTCTAAAAGGGTTATTATATCAGAGTTAATGAAAAAAAGGTTATCGAATTTGAATTCTTAACAAAGTTACATAGTATTATATATTTAAATGTTATCTTTTGGTAATAAGTGCTTATTTCCAAAAGATGAAGTTACTTTATTGTTAAAAATTCGTTTCATTTTTAAGTATTATAAATTTAATTGTAAAACCAACTTAATTTGGTGAAAATGTATTCAAAGTCTTGTAATTAGTTTCTTTTGTAATCTGGTAATTTATCGTTTATAAACACGTACCCAAATAAAAAGATTAACATTGTTGAAAGTTGTATTTCTTTTTATGGAAATCTCAACATTTTCTTCAAGACAATTTCACTTAATTTTAGTAACTTCAGAAACACTCAACGATTATCTATATCTTTTTATTTGCCTGTTGACTTTGATTATTTTATAGCTTACATCTTGGAAAAAAAAACATTTAAAAAACATCAAGGTTTAATTATAATAATAAACGTTTTTTAGAAACGCTTAAGATAATATATTATCGTATACGTTCCTAAAAATGTTTTATACACTTTTTGACGTAACTAAATTTGAATGAAAAAACTATGCAATATCAAGCGATTTAATGATAGTCATCGAGTGAAACTAATTAAAAGCATTTGGTAAATTTTGACTTTGTTATAGGAGGACAAATTACCTGAATTAAACAAGGTTTTTCTTTATGATCATATGGTCACTCTAAATAAAATTAAGGTCATTAAACGTACAAAAATCTATTTAAACAGTAATTTCTACCATTACTTTCTGTTAAATTATTTGCTGGATGCTTAGCACTCTGGTCCCTTCCTATCATTGATGATGATTTTTGATCAACGCGGTATGAATCGTTAGGTATTCTTCTAACCGCTTCAGCACTTTCGAATTTCACTTGAACAGAGGCAACATTCAATGACATCAAGTACGTCTTTCACGTTTCTGGGTCAATAGCAGAAAAAAATATTTCGTAATTATGATGACTTAGTAATTTAGTAAAATGAAAATATATTAAATCATAGTAAATTACAAGGATGATTATGTTTTGATTATGATTATAATATTAGTGTGATCAAATCTTATAATTAAGCTTTCACATTTAAATATGATTTCATTTAAAATCTATATCAATTCCACACCTCATTTACATATATATTTGTTAAGCAAAATGAGTAAGTGTGTATTAATTAGGTGTTTCAATTTAATTACACGTTTTAATTATGCAATCAAGAATACAATTATTCGTTCATACAAATAACATTAAAATAATAATGTCGCGCTATAATTGAAGCTCTACTTTATTTAATTACATTATCATTATTTGCAATGTTCTTAGTTTATATAAAATGAAATGTGAATAATTGAGATATAAAATTGTGCTTTCTTCTTTACCATTAGTTTAATGTTTATTCTTTTTGTTATATGTCTTCTAATTTTACATTTTTATTTCATTTAAGTTTGAGAGAAACAACAAAAATATGTTGTTTTATTTTACATAAATAAATTCATTTTATATAATTTTTTTATAACGTGATTTGAATATGAAAAGTTAAATAACGCTCTTTGTTCACATTTCAGTCGAAAAATTTAAAATCTACATATTAAGTGTTATATACACATGCAAATATTTTATTTTTTAAAAGGAGTCTACATTTTTATCCCGTTCTTTTCTGGAAATAATGCACTTATTGTACCACCATTTAGGTATCTACACATTCCCAAGTTGACTCTTACAGAATGCTATTAATATTTAGCATTAAGTCTGGCCATCCGGATTTTTTTAGAATTATTAATATTAAATAAATAAGTATAAATTCGTCGACCGAATTGTTTTTTTTATTTCTGTCTTGCCTTACTTTCCTATTACTATACTTAACATTAGCAATTACATTTATTTTTATTTTTTGTGTTTAATAGTGTATATTATTGTAAGTTTTACCTAGATGAACATAATCCAATATTGACAATCCATAAACTTATATACATCTACAAATAACAAATATTTCAAGTTATACAAGAAATTTACGGGCTTAAATTAAGATAATCCTTTTTAAGTTTTCGACATTTTTGTCGGTCTACCGTTATTTTTGTATCTATAACCTATTATTAAAGTCGTAAAGAATCGAGTCGAAAGTCATTAAGGAATCTTTTTTACTTCAGAAAATCCCTCATTTAATCGGAAAAACATAAATGCCCCATTTCTACCAATTTAGCAACGGTATCACAGGATGGTTTCATTTAGGTTGCAAGTTAGCAAATCCTGCTCGTATAGATTTATCTTTCAATCAATATTTATTTAAGTTATATGAATTATTAAAGGCTTTTATGACGATGCATTAAAACAACTTAATCAAAATCTTTGGTAACTTTGTCAAATAATACAGATATGATTTCGGTAACAATATATTAATAGCTTGTCTAGAAATAAAATGATTAGTATTGATGAATATACATGGTTAAGATATTAAAAAAATAATAATAATTTCCCAATTCCCAAAAGGTCCAGAAACTTCGGAAGTCTTGATTGATGAGCTTGTTAAATGTTGTGGACTTAAATAGTAACAAAATAGACATTTAAGAAATTGTTACCAATTTATAAAATTTAAGTGATGGGTTGCGTGGCATGTCCGCTGTTGCTTTTGCATTAAGTTAAGTTTATTGAATTATGTTTAAATTTTCTTTTATTTTGTATTTACAAAAGAAATGAACATATAAATATAGCGTAGTCTGACCTTCAATAAATATGATGCCATCGTGTTAACTTGTATAAAAATTTTCTGCTATCGGTTCAACGATTATCTTAGTGTGTGTTTATATGGATGTCATAGCTAAATATATAACCTATTTCTATATAATTGATAGTATTAATCATTATGAATTAAAGACATATATATAATAAATTTTATTAGTTACTAGGTGGGTTCATATATAAGCTTAAACTATATAAGGTTATCTCTAGCTAAGCCGATGCGATTCGGGTAGAGGCTTAGATTCAAATGCTATCGTCTAAATAGTCATCCTGTTTTAGTGTAGGGTTTTACTTACAGACTAACCACTTTACCTCGATTGCAAGGCCTCACAGCTCCGGCACTAGCTGCATACTGGTATTTGGCTTCTCTAATTTTCTGTTCTTAATGAGTAATCTCTCTAGTGTAAGGGAATGAGTGCAGTCATAGTTTCCTTTCTGGAGAAAAGGGTAGCAATAAAGTTATGGTTAAATTTATCTTTGACCTTGCCTTGCTAGCTTACTAGTCTTTACAGTGTCGTTGTTGAATGTTGTCACCAGCGTGGAATCCACTGTTTAACAACTAACCACCACGTTTTTCTTACGGAAAGCGTTTAAATTTGTGTAGTTCAATTCTTTGCAGTTTGCTACAAATTAATTAATTAGAATTTTCGAATAAAGTCTTCGTGTGACTTACTATAAGATTATATAAGATAAGCATGTAAAGTTGTAAAGATAAATAAAAATGGGTAATGTATTTTTTTGACGTTGTGTAAAAAGGCAACGTGTAATATTGTATCTATTCGACATTTTGTATCTACAAACAAAAGTTTACAATTTGATAGACTGACTGACAAAACCAAACAAGGCAAAGCAAAATAATTAATACATGTCCGACGATTGGATTTACCAAATACTTCTTTTTTAAAACCTTGTTAAGTTATAAATAAGGAAACATTAAAAGAACTATTTCATCAATTTCCGACACATACTCACCAACGATAACATTAGTATTTCTGATCTTCATATCTATTTCTACACTAATAAAACAATCGGCAGAAACATTCATTTAGACGCCATCTGGAAAAGATCTCTTATTTGTTTCTTCTCCAATAAATGGCCCGGTTTTATAACTTTCATGACAAAGAAAAACTTTTATTCTATATTAACCCAGTATGTGAAGTCGTTTTAATCCGAGCTTTATTTGTTGTTTTTCCGTTTTTTTTCGTATAATGTACTATAAATTTATTACTCTATGTTTATGGGTTGACTCTATGGGTTGACTGTTAACGACACTGCCTTTTGTTACCGCCATACCTATTCAATCACAATAATGATCACATTGTCGCTGCAAAAAGCTATCATGGAGGAATATAAACGTCTATAAAAAACAACATTTAAATTTTACTATATTCATGAAAACTTATCTCATTTAAATTTATTTTAGATTTTTTAGAATAACAACATTTTAAAAGTGTATATTTGTTTGATAAACTATAAACATGTATAGACTATAAACATGTGAAGCTTATTTCATTTTATATGAATATAAAATGAAAAATAAACCGATATGGGCAGGGATTCGAACCCGCGACCTTCGGGAAACAGTCCCATCGCGTCGCTCTACTAGTTGAACTACCGTATCGCTGTCCGTCTCGGTGAATTCTAAATGTGACCGTCTTAATCGAGACGGTGCTAACATCTATTAGGCTTCTCTCAAAAATTCTAGCCAATGTTTCTAGCTTTGCAGTATGGATAAACATTTTTCAGTCTATATTTATATAAATTTAAAGTGTATATTTGTCCTTTATTTTTACTTCCCAAAACTCTAGCATGAAATTCCTTAACAAAAACAGGAAATTTATACCGCTGGATTACACTTACCATAATTCCAAACAAAATATTAAGCAGGTTATTTACATCCTGTTCACGCTTGCTAAAAAATGAGTCTAGCGACACTTTTTCGTTAAGTCAAATCCTATATAGTTCTTATTTTATTATTTATTTTCTACTGTTACTGCCTATACAGTAATATTGTACTTACATAGTGTTTATAATACACAAATCTATATATATCCACAAAGGAATTCCAAATTTATATAAAGAATTGTCCCTTGTGGAATTCAACCCAATATCTTTGGTTCAGCATTTAGAAACACCGACCAATACACCATACCGCGTTATCTACGCCTTTCAAAGGAGCCCTTTCACCTTGGCTCCTACTTTCCAGAATGTATCCTTGGAATACAGTGACCGGCTTCAGTTGTTAGGCTTAGAGATTTCCTCGAACCTCAACTTTGGTCGGTTCATTGAGTCCAGAGCAAGAGCAGCAGCAGCAAAGCTTGCCGTTCTTGCGAAGGTTCGGCAGTACTTTACACCGGGACAGCTTCTTGTTTTATACAAAGCACAGATCCGGTCGTGTGTAGAGTACTGTGGACACATATTTGCTGGTGCCGCAAAGTCTCATCTTGCGGTTCTGGACTCAATTGAGAGGCGAGCAAAGAGGCTTATAGGCGATCCCGAATCGGTCGAAGCCGACCTCCAAAGCCTTGAACACAGGCGTAAAATTGCTAGCCTCTCAGTATTCTATAGGATACATTTTGGTGAGTGTGCGCAGGAATTACACGAGTTAATTCCCCCGTCCCCCTTCCATCACCGGACGTCCCGACGCACGGCAGGTATCCATCCTTTTGTTGTGGACATTCCACCTGTCCGAACGAAGCGCTTTGCTTCCTCATTTTTAGTGCGTACAGCGAAGGACTGGAACAATTTGTCTGCGTCGGTATTTCCGGCCAATTATAATGTGGGTGTCTTCAAGAGAAGAGTGAATAGGTTGCTAGGGCAATGCGACTTACCATCTAAGACTACATTCCACTTACCATCAGGTGGAATGTAGTCAAGCATTGCCCTAGATTATATATATAAAAAAAAAAATTAAAAAAAAAAAAATCTACGTTTGTTATAAAATTATTTATATCGGACTTTACACGTGTTAAATTGAATTTATATTTTCGCTTAAGATATATACTGACGTTTCGTTTGCTAAGCAGCAATCGTGTTCACGGGAAGACGAGATATGAGTCAATTAGTTATACTAATAAATGACTACCATATTTGGAATAAGATGTATGAACATTTCCTAGTAGTTATTTTATAAAAAGGCAGTAATTTTTTTTTTTAAGTTTTATTTAATTAAATTATTTATTGCAACCTTTTTGCCTTTTAATTGATTAATACTTATTTTAAATCCAAGTTAATTTTAAATGACGTATTGGTGTTTCATGGTTTTAATTTTTAGTATACTTTCACATATTCGTACAAAATATGACCACAAGCATTTGAACACATCTAAATTATTGATTACATCTATAATTAATATTAGATGGTTGGTTTGGTAATACTTTAAAATAACGAAATAGTTCTTCTACTTCTTGTGCTTTATTTTTTTTATTTTTTATAGATGCGTATCATAAATACGAAATGAAACACGCTAAACCAACAAATGAAACGTAATTTAAAATGGCATTTCACGCAATAGAACGATGTTAATAAAGTATATAAAACTCCTTAAAATATCAGAATTATTTTTAAAATACACTATAAAGAAACACTTTTTTAAATACTGATTAACTTAAGCCATAAATTATTCACTTTATTTTGTCGGATCATTAATTCCGAAATTTAAATAGGATTGAAATTACTTCTAACAAAAATATTTTCTGATGGGCTTTTAATATTTTATTGCTTTAAAATGTGTATAAGATATTCAGTATCTTTACAATCTAGCAGACATAATAAATGTAACCTAAATATTATCTTTCAATATATAGAACGAGCGTTATTGTTGTAAGAAAGACATTATAATTATGTTTTGTGTATTATTTAAACAACATGAAAACACTTTTTTACCAATTCTGAACTGGAATATTTTTTTGCAAAATCGTTTAGGATTTTTAACAATTCATACGTGTGTTTAAAGCATCTGTACATATTTACAGCTTAATGCGAATTTTTGTAACCATTCACGGTTTTTGTTTTTTTAACCGTCGTATCTGACTGGACTAAAATGAATAATTAAAATAATCAGAATTGTCATAACTTCTTACTCTAATTCAAACTATATGATTTTTTTTCACTACTTAAGTATTTATCATTCCTGTGGCATTTACAGGCAAAACCTAAAGTTGATTACAGCTACGAAATGTGACTTTGGTATTGTAAAGTTTCAGTTCCCATTACCAAAGTTTGACATCATAATTCTCAAAAAATTAAATTTTATCTATTTTTACTATTACATTTTATATCTTCCGAGTTTTGTTATTTTTTTAACGTGAGTTTATGACGTCAAAGAAATTGAACTGATATTCTATAAAAATAGCAGACCATCAATAAATACCTCATTGTAGGGGTCAATAATATAAATAAATTATATATTTATAATTAATAGACATTATGAAACAAAACCTTTTTTTATACATCATTTACAATAATATGACAGACGTTAATATCCTCTTTTTATTGTCATACCAATTCATGATATCTGCAGTCTTTGTGTACCTCACACTAATTATTTATGACGTTCATGTGTGAATAATACACTTATGCTATTTTTTCGTGTCGTTTCTAACGTAGTTAGGAGGAAGTGCTGCGTCTCTGTTAATCGTTACCTCCAAACATCTGGTCCTCTTTCCCAAAATATTAAATCACCATTTGGAGCCTTTGAGGAATATAACATTTTTCTCACTATTTTACCTTTTCCGTTTAATTCCATTTCGTTCCTTATCAATTTTAGTTATTATTTTCGTATGACCCTTTGTACCTGGGTAACCACATTAAAGTGATTGATTAGGTCGTAAGGGAGTGACCAAAAAAAATACCTAAAAAAATTTATGAACTGTTAGAGCCGTTGCCGAGAAACCGATTACATTCGTTTATACAAGTCAGATCGAGTTAATGATATATAAAATAGGTACGAAGCCTATAACAAATTAAATAAAATGAAAAAAATAATGTTTTACATGTAGTGTATCAACATTAAACTTTACGTTCAGGATAATGTGTTTTAAGCTATATCAGACATAAAATAATAATAATAATAATATCACAGGACAAATTACACACATTGATCTAACCCCTAAGTAAGCAAATTATTTGCTTGTGTTAAGGATGTTAGTCAACGATACGAATACATAGAAATACACATATAAATACTGAGAATATATTTAATAAACGACCAAACCCAGAAATACAGACATTTATGTTCATCACATACATGCCTGTCCCTGTCGGGGATCGAACCCGAGCCCCATTGCGTCGCTATACGTTAGGCGTCTGTGCTAACTACTCGACCAACGGGGCGACAAATAAATCACTTCATTTCTGATTGAATTCAACTGAACCGTTATTTCAAAACTTTTATGAATATCTACTAGTACCGGAAGTGGGGATATGGACTTTAAAAGCTTTTCATCCCAAGAATACATGTAGACGTACACATTAAAACCACAAATATAAATATTGCACAAAATGTTTTTAAAACATGGAAGATAACAAAACATGGAATATTAAAGTATTTTACAAGAACTATAAAAAACACTTCACTTATTTAAAAGATAATTGCACCGGCCAATGAAAATATTCATCGAATAGTTTATGTCACAGACAATCAATGCTTTTTTTATTTATTAGTTATATTGTGTGATGTTTTAAATATATTTTATTTAATACTAAATTAATATGATAATTTGATATTTTTTTTTGCAATATTGTGTAATATCCAAAAAGGTGCAATTTTATTTAATACCCGAAAACTCCCGATAAATTAAATTATAAATTAAATAAGAGTCTTTTAAATAAACATAATTCCAAAATCTTTCAATATTACCAAAGTTATAAAGGTCTTAGAATCCTGTACATAAATTATTTATCAAATCTCATTTTATCAAAGCTAATTTTATCCAGAGTAGTAATAATCCTATAAAATACGAACCAGAATAATTCTTATACAATAAACACCTAAAGAGGCCAATTATTATGATTTATCACGACTTCTGTTTTTACGATGTGTTAGACGTTTATATTTAATGGTACATTTATGTTCAAGTCATTTTATTCCTGAACGTATTTTTATTTTTTCTAAGGATTTAGTAGCTATTTAAAAAAGACATAACTTATTTTTGAATTTTCTTAAGCTATAAGCCATTTTTTTTGTTTGCTTCTCATTTATATAATCATCTATTGAATTTCAATACTTATCAGAGATTTTTGCCTTTGTCTTTAGCATCTCGCTTCACTATCCTTGGAATTAAATATTTCATTAGGTATTTCTACATCATGAGGCATGTTGGGTGAAAAATGGGTGCACAATTCATCCTTGCCACACCTTCAACAAAATTGAGGTCCACTAAGTATGTATGTGGCTTAAATAAACAAATTAGACACTAACACAATAAAGTTTGAAATATAATTTCACCAATAAAAAAAAAATCTGTTTCAGTTAGTTTGCCAATTAAAATATTTGATTACTTAAACATCCTACATCGTATTTAGTTGTATTTTCGCTACAGAGTTTATAATCTTCAGAAATTACGAGCGTTCCTTCCTCTACTTGCAAAAAAAAAACTTTATCCTACCTCTTCCGTAATTCTTCCTTAATGGTAAATATTAACCTTTTTTCATTTCTTGATTACTAACAGTTTTATTAACAGAAAGTTATAACTCAGTATTGATATGTTTTATTATTCAGAAAGCATAAATACGAGTGTATATTAAAAGAGTTACGAAACAAACGGCTCTTTTTTGTTTCAGTTACAAAACTTCAAAGAATATTCGTGACTAGCCTAGTGATTAGGTTAACATTCAAAAGCCATTTATGTTTTTAGGTATTCCACGCAATTTTACAAAGTCATTAGGACCCTTTAGGAGGATGATGATAGGAGTTGCTTAATAAGTCCTTTTTATTTAATACTACCTTTTGCCCGCGGCTTCGCACGCCTTAAATTCGTAGTAAAACAATTCCCACTTCCCTTTTTTTACTGAACTTTCAATACTGAACATTCACAAAAGCCATTTTTGAGACGGTTTGAACGGTTCCATACCAGAGTGCGCCGGTAGACCGTACCACCGCAAACGCGAAGACCATATATTTTTAATTTGTAATATCTTCGAAAATATTTATTTAAATTACATGCTGTAAAGGGCTACATTATTCCATATTAAATGTAAAATGTATTTAAGTTACTTAATAAGATAAGGATTAAAGCTGTATTTCTTAAAATCGCTTTGTAAATAATTATTAACCTTTCGTAAAAAATTAAATTAAATCTTTCGTAAAAAGTAAAGGATAAAAATTTGCTACTGTGGGTTATCCCTAAGAGATAAATATATACCATCGCGGATTTTCTTGTAGAATTTTTTAAGGTATACAGTACTTAATACATTATTTTGATCTATCTCGTAGAGTTCAGCTAGCGTTTGCATTGTAAGCGCAAAACGACTTCGCATTAGAAATCTTGAAATTATCAGTGGTTCTTGTTATTATACATATAAACCTTCCTCTTGCATCACTCTGACAAACTGCATCAAAATCCGTTGCGTAGTTTTAAAGATCTAAGTATATATACATACAGACATAGGGACAAACGCGAAAAGCAACTTTGCTTTATAGTATGTAACTTGCTGTGCGTGCGACTTCGTACGCGTAGTTTCCGATTTTGATAAAAAGTACCCATTGTACTTACTAATGTATGAAACATCTGAGGCGCGTGATACTTGTGGAGCTTACTGTTCCTTGGGAAACAAACATCCCAAGGGATCACACATTCAAGCTCAATAAGTATTACGAACTAACCAACGAACTGATCAGGAATAAATTTATAGTTAGTTTGTACGCGGTAGAAGTGGGAGCAAGAGGTATAACAGCAAAATCTCTCTATAGCCTACTTAAAGACCTTGGCCTTTCTAGAACAAGCATTGGTTAATTTCTGGAACGTATTTCAAAGGCGGCATTAGTAGGTTCTTTCCAAATTTAAACCTACTCCTGGGTCGCAGGGATCAGTGACAATTTTATTATATGTATAGATATATGTTTTTCTTCTGGTTCACGCGGAAGTAACCGCAAGCAACGGATATCACTCGGATCGGAGCTTACTATAAGACTATTCACAATGAATTTTAAAGTATGAATAGCTAATCCGAAATATTTTAGTCTACTAGAGAACGATTTTCTTATGTGTATAAACGTAAGAGGGTATATTTAAATTTCCCAAGACTATATCACATCGTTATATACATTAGAGCACTGTTGAAGTCCTTATTTACTATTTTTATAAAATATACAAATAGATTAAAATAGGCCTTGTGCGAATTCTTATTTATTTTAAAAAACAGCTCATCGTTTCAAAGTGTATAAATTGATAACATTTTCTCAAATTTCTATTCAGTACTGAAGTAAACAACATTAAACAAACACTCTTTGTGTGACAATATCAAAGAAGGTTAAAGACCTTGTAAGTTTATGAAACTTTTAATTACTAAATAATTATTTTGCTCCTTTGAAAACAACGTAACTTTGAACTGTGTATTGTTATTTCAATTTTTAGATAAAATTAATGTATTGTTTCTAAGATTATTAATTTGTATATTATGAATGTGTTTAATATTTTTAAATAATAAAAAAATATATATATTATAAACTCATATATATTATAATTTCATAAAATTTTACAAAAGAATTTATAAGCTATTACTTTCTTTACAACTTACTTTATAAGTTCGTTACAATTGTTACAATATAAACAATATAAACAATATAAACATCAGATATCAATAAAGGAAGATTTCATATTTTTAGATCTGATTTTGTAGATAGCTGTTTATTTTTTTTTAAAGTAGGTATATTTATGTGTTTTTATTCAATTCATCAACTCCGTGCCCATTCTCAAATTTTGGACCGTGCTCTTCAAATACATCTCTCCACTTTCATATCTAACAATCTTCTATGATGCATCAATGCATGAATGATATGCATCCCTCCTCACAATGCCCATACCACTACAGTCTACTTCCTAAGTTTTTTTCCGACACTGGCGTTGTTACCCCACGCATCCATCTCAACATACGCAGCTCCGTTGCAAGGATACTCTTTCTATCCGTAGCCTTCAACACCCAGCATTTAGATCCACACATAAAGACAGGTCATACAATAGTTTAATAGAATTTCCTCTTTAAGAGTTAATCGGGCTACAATACATATATACATGGTTATAAATAAATACCAATTCTAATAATTAAACTTTTTATTTAAATGTCGCATAAATACAGAGCACGTAAAAAAAATATCATTAGAAAAATACATTTATCTCACAGTTATATATGTTTTCATAGAATATTTTTATCACCAATCAGTCGCACGCATATATGTGTGTTTGAAAATACAAATGTTGTTTTACCGCCGCGGCGCAAATTTGTAAATAAACAATCTAAAGGCAAACAGTACCACCGCTATGATTTTTTGAAATATTTCTAGGATTTATGCATTTGTTTCAATTTCATAAACTTGATAAAAGAATAATGATATCAGTAATTACTTTGGATTTATTTCCAAATAGGGACTTGTTGAATTTAATTAATTATCAAATAGCGAATACAACAATTACTATTGACTGAATATACTAAATGATAATAAACAACTTTATAAATTATAGTTTATACACGCTTTCAAATGTATGAATCACTAATTGAATTAAGCAAATATATTGGCACTCCTAAATTAAAGTGAATTGAACTTGTATACAAAACTTACGTTTATTACACAGAGCTATTTTAATTTGTAATTTGTGATCTATCAATCATCAAGTTGACTACAAATAAATTTAAAATAATTAATTTCCAGGACTATATAATGTACTTTTTTTTTTAAGCTCACCGCACACTTTCTGAACTGCTTTAAGTAATGTAATCAATTATATTAAATATACTTAATAACAAGCAATATTAACATATATTATTACTTAGAAAAAACTCTCAAAAAATACTTAATGTATTACAATTTAATAGTAAATTTTAAAATCAAATAAACTAAGTATTATCATAAGTTCTTCAAAAGGCATAGATCCTAGTTATATATATGCGATTACTAGAGACTGTTACTAATCATGGTATTACAATAAAAACTCCACTTAGTCTTCCACTTAGTGCCAAATCGAATTTTCCTTTTAAAATTAGCGAAACCTAAAAAGCTTGTGAGAGCTCGTGTCATGATTCTAAAAAGCTATTTATATTCCGGAAGTGGTCGAATTAAGTTTATACATTTAGACTTTTGAACAAAATTATCTAACATTAAATATTCAGGTTTTAATTATTTATTTGAATTTACTTATTATAAAACCAACTTATTTAATGTAAAAATATTTTAATTAATGTTTGTTCTTTAGCAAGTCTTATAATTCGTTTTTTTTGTAAATTGGTACTTTATTGGTTATAAATATATTACCAAACAAAAAGGTTAACACTGTTTAAACTTGTACTTCTTCAAACAAAGCAATAGCTAAATTTTAGTAAACAATTTCACAAATTATAAATGGTTATTTTTATATATTTGTTTACCAATTGACTAAGATAGCAATGCATTGTTCTGTGTTCATGACGACTGTTTGATGTCATGAGAGATAGGTGCAATAACAAGATAACTTTTAAATATAATTCAAATAACATTCATAGCTTTATACAAACTTTTTCTATCCCATCAGACACTGTAGTTAAATTTATATTGTTACCCATTTCTCTTCCAAACTCCTATACGATTGTCCATAAATGAACTCTAGGAATGAAGAGTACATACTAATTGCATTTTGCAGTACAGTATAGTATAGTATTAGGTGAGAAGCACGTAAACATTGACCTCGAGTGAAGTTTATCCCCACGAGTTTTCCTTGAAGCTCTAAGACATGTACCTAGCGTTTTACCTTATTAAACTTTTGGATTATTACAGCAGTAAGCACATTCTTTTTAATAATTTTTTGTAATGTTTTTGAAAAAAAATCTAATGTTCCTTTACTGATTATGTAAAAAATTTGTTCGTTCGTAAACGTAATAAAATATACTGGAGCAAATCCCTGATCGCTGAACAAAATCATCGGATTAAATTTCGTTGTACCCAAATCCTTAAATGCAGTCGGTTAAAAATCTGAACAGGAACGCTTTGCTAATCTTATAAGATAATAAAATTTATTTATACAATTTCAATAACCTACAAGTAGCTAATACTATCAGTCTCTATCCAAATAGTAACAAAGCAATATTATTAGAACTGAATAATAAATATACTATTAATATTTACTAGCAAACTCTACGAATAATGTTTAGTTTGTTTGCAGTTTGCTACAGATAGATATTAATTTGAACTTCCTAATTGAAGTCTTTGTATAACCTTTTATAAAATCTTATAGGGCAGGCTTGCATTTAAAGTCATAAAGCTTATACCCTAAAAAACAAATAAGTTATCTGTATTAATTAATTTTGAATTTCAAACGTTGAAGAAAAGGAAAAGTCATATTTCTTACTCGACATTTTTATTTATAAACAAAAATTGACGAATTGCTTGGCAAAACAACAAAAATAAATCCATCTAAACATGAATTTATTAATTTAAGAAATATAGAATTATTATATAACACTATGTAAAAAACCGGTGGAGCCGTTTTCTGTTGATAATTGTTCATAAAAGTATTTATCCAGTACGTGAAGTCATTTTATCCGAGCTTAATATATTGCTTGGCCGGATTTTTTTCATACGGATAATGCAAAAAAAAAAGTAATTTATTATTCTACGTCAGGTTGAGAGTTAACGACGCTGCCTTTTGTGAACGTCATTCCTATTCAATCAATACAATAAAAATCAGGTTGACGCTGCAAAAATCCTCATTGTGGAATACAATATACATCTATAACGAATTCAATATTTATATTATAACATTAATAAAGACATAGGATCTAAAACATATTTAATTAATTTTTAGCTCAATATCTATAGGTTTCTATATAAAATTCCAGTAGACTTGTTTGTACATTCTGAAAACTTAAAGGCTTGACCGATTTGATGAAATGCAACTTTTTATACTATATTTTATTACTGGTTTTGAGTTTTCGAATCTCTGGGTAGGTAGAGCTATTGTTAATATTAATCCCTAATTATCAGTTTCTCAGCGCTTTTCCATATTTTAAAATTAATTAATTATTAAATAATGAACTTTTCATTGGATTTATGTCACAACTGTCACACAGTCATTAGCATATAGAATGTATTTCTATGAACGCGGGCGGAGGTCTTCTGGTATGATGTTAGGTTTGTTAAAATTGTATAATTTTACGTTGGTAAATATTTATACTTATGATTTACTTCCAGTGCCAAAAGCCTTGCAGGTTTTGTTTTCGAGCAAGAAATACACTAAATATTTTTTTACACTTTACACTATATCTTAGCTGGAACTCTAGGCTAGTAGTCTACTACTACTAAAGACGTAGATAGTAGTAGTAGTAGAAGATTTATATTTATATGTTGTATTGCAAAATCTGTATACTTAGAACTTGAAGGTGACTTACAAACATTTACTGTAACTTTTTATTTCCCGTTGTTTATTTCTCGTAGAGGGCGGATAATTATTAAAATAACGGTCCTTGGTGCTTACAAAGTTTTTACTGTATAATTGAATTTATATTTTATACTTTAAATTTATCCCGATATTTCGATTGCTATACAGCACTCGTGATAACTGAAAGATCACTGATTGCATCAAATTTGTCATGACGAATGTTAAATTTGCAACCGCCCCGTGAGATCACAAAATACTGCGTTGTTTATGCCTCCTGAACTCTATGCCCTGAAGCTTAGAAACCGTTGTAGTTAGATATATAGATAACTGATTTACTGACAGATAACTACCTACCTCTCTACATCTACATTTCATCTTGCCTCGATTACGACTGCTGCAAAACCTTATTTAAATGTGCACTGGGAAAAATTAAGAAAATACTATATTCCTTAAGTATATTACACTTTGTGTTTAAAATTTCATGATGGAACTTCATAACTAAATGTTTTTAAATGAAACATATATGCTTGCACTAAGTTCCACTATTTAATGATTTTATATTTATGCTATGCGACCGGTTTCGAACATCATCGTCAGGCATACTCTATGTATAGTACAAGCATATATTTTTCATTTAAAAACATTTTACTATATTCCTTGTTTTTGCAAAAGTCCAAACTAAATTTAGAATAAAAACTGAGAACGAATATTATTGCATAAAACATGACTTTGCAAACATTCTTAGCAATTACTAAGTACAGACGATTCTAAACATACAAAACTTCACATAAAAGGTCAAGGTCAGTCAAGGTATTCTGTAACTTTTTGACTGTAAATACATGCGCAGTAAAAGTTTGTATGCTTATGGATTCCAAAATTCTAATCTTTACCAAAATATTGCTTACAAAAATATGTTTTCAGAGGTTTTCAATATTTTAATACTTCAAAGTTTGCACAGTAACTTCACATACAAATATTTAGTAACAATATTATATAAACTTTATATTTCAATATTTGAAAGTGTAATTCGAAGCTACACGAAACATATTATAATGAAGAAAGTTTGTAAGTCTGGATTCACAAATAATGTAGTAAAAGAAGTCTCACATTAAGAAGAATTACATTTTTTAGAAACATCATACATTTACTAGAAACATAAATAAACAATGAACAGTAAATTTGTTCTTTAAACGAGAGTTGTTCTTTAAATTAATAATTAAGATAAACCAAACTAAACCTGTCCTGTAATAATTTATTACTCTAATTTAAGTCATCATTTATCATTCCTTAAGTATTTAGGAATTTTGTGGCAAAATATTTAAGTGTTTACGTTAGACGCAAAACCTTGGAGTTTAATTACACCTACAAGATTACCTGGCGCTTAATCCTTCTAATTGTTTGAGTCCACGTAACCGACGCTTGACGTCTTAATAACAAACTATTAATTTTACTTTCTATTTACAATGACAATTTATTTCTCGCGAGTTTTGTTAACCAGTTTGTTACCTGAAAAGAAATGACATGTTGAACGTACAAGCGTCCATAATACAAACAGAAATTGTATATTTTTACTAATGTATTTATGAATATTCTTAGAACTTATGAAACTAACTAAAACGATTGTTGTTCTAGATCATTAGCGGAACATTCAAACTCTTTAGGGTGTGACCAAAACAAAAACAAAACTGAACAATTCGGTTATCAGTCATGACTATTAAAGTAGAATCGGATTACGTTCATAGATCCAATGAAGTTCGAGTAATAGTATATAAAAACCGTGAACACGATTGCTGCAAAGCATTCGAAACGTCGGGTTAGATTTAAGATGTAAATTTAAAATTTAATTAATTATACGCGTGTTAAATCCGTAAAAATAGTTTTATTTCAAATTTATTTCAAAGTACATAAAAAAACAATATATGTCGATATGAAACCTAAATTGTAATAAATAATAAATTGGTACTGAGATAAATTTATAATGAAACAGAAATACCATATGATTTTCATATTACCTATATAGTAAACATAAAACAGTACGCATTAAACTTTATGGCCATGCAATACCTAAATACATCTCAAAGACGCATATTGGACAAAACCTAAATACATCTCAAAGAAGCATATTGGACAAAATGTTACCATAACATACAAGATAACCCGAAGAGAATTAAATTATATTACAATTGCAATAAAAAAAACATTACACATATTTAAAAGATAATAGCTGCAACTCTTTCTGCTCCGACAGTTGTTTATGTCACCGAAAGTCAGTCCTTATTTCTATAGAGGTTAGTGTTGTGTCGTGTTTTAAATCTTTTTTATTTAATATTAAAATACGGTATTCCAAATTTGTGTTTCTCAGCTCTTTAGCTGAAAGGTAATTTTTAATACCCATAAAGGTTAATTCCTCCAAAAATTTTATTTAAATTCTTTCAATTACCATAATTTCCCATGAAAAATGTTAATAAAGTTATAAAGAATTAATATTCCTCTATAAAACCATTAACGTAATTATATTTAACACAGTTAATTTTATCAAGAGCCGGGATACTCCTATATAATATGAACGAGACCAATACAATTTAAATCTATATCTATACTAATATATAAGTGCGAATGTTTGGATGTATGGATGTTTATTACTCAATCACGCCAAAACTACTGAACGGATTTTGATGAAACTTGGCAATATTGTACCAGAATTATACGAAAATCACACATAAATTATAAAAATACTAACTTCTGTACTTTTGTACATTAGGTGTTGATGTGTGTGGTATTGTTAAACACAGCTCGATAACGCAAGTGACAGTGGGTATTTTGGCAGATTTTTGACGCGGTATTGTATCCACTAAAAGTTATGTTTAAAATCTACCCTTCAAAGAGTGTAAATCGCGATTTCGAAATCTAGTGAACGCAAATCGCGAGACTAAGGTCGGTAAATAGAATAAATTCTCATCCGTAAACAATTTTTTGCTGTGACCTTTGCCTACCGCTTTCCGAGATAAAATCTTTTGCTTTCGGATATTAAAAAAAAGGTTTTTTTTTTTCGAATTATTTCCCTTACTGCTTTGCCCCCTTTTTCTTACGAATTCTACGTGGACGGCCAGACCTTTCTCTATCACAAACAGAGGAAGTCTCATTGTACCTATTAGTAGCCTGGTACACAAACATTTGACTCCAAGTGTAAGGAGAGTTTTAAAAATTGCATTTTGCTCCATACCTACTTTGTGTAATGCATTCACAGCGATTCTTTTCTCTTTATCACGCCACTCCATTTTAATATCGCAAAATATTGTACAATGTATTGGCGCCAAAATGAGAAAACACAATGAAAAATCGTATAAAAATGACAGATTCCAAATTCAAATGTAATATTTTTTATTTTTAATTGTAACAGCACTTATGGCTAGACTAAGTATATTAAGTAAAAAACTAAACAATATGAAAAAAAATAATACAGTGATAATACTTAATAGAATGTTAGGCTGCATTATTAGTAAATTAATGCAACCATGCTTTTGATAATATAACCCCTTTTTATTTCAACTACCATTACACATTCATATGTGTAATGCAACGACTTCAATAAGTTCATAATAAAGTTATTTTAAATAAATATTTCAAGCCCCCGTATGTATAACCATACCATACAACAAACATGATATTTTGTAAGTTTTTTATGTAAAATTGTACGAAAGCTTCCGTACGAGAGCCCAACTTGGCTGGCGTTTTTTTATTATTTCTGCTATTAACTAATTCAATATTATATTTTATAGTTATTGCATATACTTAGTTTTATATTATTATGTGAACACACACAAGCGGAAATTATATTGATATTAGGAACGATGTCCCGTCATGACATTTAAGATCGAGAGAAAGTAATCACATTTTGTTATAACTACGGAATATCGTTTTCCATACCTCTAATATGATACGTGCCTCAATTTTTGTTACAGTTTTATCAGTGATATAGTCATTAGCTAATGGGAAAATCATAATATAATAATAATGTACATATCCACACAACCCAATAAAGCCTAAGCTAGTTATAATTCAACAGGCCAGTCGGCGCTTTTGCGGCCTACTAGCTAATTACAGAACAGACTTACTAATCGACTTATCTCTACATTAAATATGTGAGATTTGCTATCTGTCATATTTTTCCTGTTTCTTTCTTTATAGTTTCTTCTTTGTGAATGACAATGCTTTTATCTAAATATTTAAGTAAGCATTTTATTTTCGTTCATAAGTTGATGGGGTTATTTTGGGATAATGTTAATATTTTTAACGGGGATATATACAATTAAAAGTATTTTAGTTTATTTTGTTTCCTACATTATATGTCATACCATTACAAAACATATTACATTTATCTGAGAGCAAAGCCCGCATAATACAGCGTCAGCTCTACGTATTCTTATTGCAATGGACCTTTTAAGATTGACCTCAGAGTGCTTTGGTAAACATAATAGAATCATTTAAATATAAATTGGTCTCGCCAAACTTAACTTTGTGTCAAAAAAAGTAATAATGTGCTCTTTGAAAAGACTTCGACGCTTATGGAACTATTGGCTCCAGTCGAGTTAGTTATTTTATTAAAATGTGTTATAAACACAAATCTAACAGATATCTCTGATCTGATGCATCATGATAATTACTACGAACATGGTACATTAACAATAATAATAGGGAGTGAAAATGGATGCTAACTTTGTAAAAGTATAAAATATAGCTAGGAAATCCATAATTTAAAAATTAATAAATAATCTATGTAACAAAGTCTTTTGAATTCAAAGAATTTTGTCTACAAAGTTAGTCAGTTTTCAAAGGATCAAAATAATTATTTAGGTACCAATTAAAAGTACCAGAGACTTAGAAAGTCTAAAACCTTCTTCGATATTGTTACTCAAAGAGTCTTAGTTACATGTTACTTTAGTACTAACTAAATAGAGTTTTAAGACAATGTTATCAATCTATAAGGAACAATTTGCACGAGGACTGTTTAAGTTTAGTTATAAATTTTAATAATATTGTCCATAAGGAATGCAAGATTTATCCTATGTATATAAAGATAAAATAGTCTTAAGAAATCTTGTAGTGTAGTTGTATAACATAATCTCTGATATAAAATAATTGTGTTTGGGACACATACGCGACCATAAAAAGTTTTACAGGTTTGTATATTTTGAATAAGGGTTACTCGAAATTTACTAGAAGCTTAATTAGATGATTTTCTCGCATTCGAAATCGGCCAGTTAATATGTTGTTTTTTTAAAAATTGGAATTATTAATAGTAATATTACATGAATGATAAATAAAAAGTATTCTAGATTTGACGCTGATTTTCACGTCAAAAGAATTATAATTCTACTACTACTGTACACGAATAATCCTAATTGACTTTTAACGATATCAAAAAGAAGACTTATCGCTACAATAGGCATAGATGGACATGGTATGGTAAGAAGCAGATTTACAATAAAGTCCTCAATAAATACAAATTGTAATGCGTCTGAAGTTAGCCGCAATTCGATAGTAAATTCCGATAACTTTACATTACATAAACTCGAAACATACGACCGATTAAAAAAAATAAAAAGCAATGAATTAGTAATGAAAAGTACGTATTCCTGCGAATATTTTGTTTTTCTAATCATTATTTACAACTTAAATAAAAAAATACTTTAAAAAGTAAAATGATTTGAAGACAAATGTATCAAATAATACACAGGTCTATAACACCGTAAAAACAGAAGTGATGATAAATCATAATAATTGG
Source organism: Napeogenes inachia (assembly GCA_959347355.1). Lineage (NCBI taxonomy): Eukaryota > Metazoa > Arthropoda > Insecta > Lepidoptera > Nymphalidae > Napeogenes > Napeogenes inachia. The sequence continues at coordinate 14,329,780 of OY365791.1, read as the reverse complement.
TCACTTCATGTGTTTATGGCCTTAGAATTGTCTTGTTCGTATTTTATAGTATCTGTACTCTAAATAAAATTAACTTTTTCATATATAATTCAGCCGTGATTAATGGTTTTTTAAAGGGCTATTAGACCTTTATAATTTTGTTAACATTTTTCATGGAGTGTCATGCTCATGAAATTATGTTCTTAAGTTGAAAGAATTTAAATATAATTTTTCGAGGAATTAGCCTTTGTAGGTATTAGAAATTACCTTTTTGAATAAATTATTTTTCAAAACATCGTATTTCAATCTAATATTAAATAAAATTATTTAAAACATGACACAACAAAGTATACCGATATAAAAAATAGGAATAATTTTCGATGACATAAACATTTCAATGAATATTCATCGTGGCCGAAGCAGAAGAGTTAATACATATTATCTTTTAAAGATGTGTAGTGTTTTTTATGTACAGTATACTATAAAACACGGTTATCTATATAAAATGAACAAACTATCTTGTTTGTCATAACAATCAGTGCTAATGCACCTTAAAACATCACACCTCGTCGCCTTCCCCTCGTCCTCTGGAACTGGGTTTTCAGCTAGGGGCGAGAGGGTGGGGGGCCTGTATTGCGCATGTTAAGGAAATTTAGTTTAGTTATTGTTTTTATTTTATTAAATGTATTTTTTTTTTTGTTTATATAATGTTTTAAAGATATTTTTGGTTAGTTTTTTTATGGTTTAATTTGTATTTTTTTTTCGTGTAAACGCTCGTCGTTAACAACGCTCGAATAAAAGTTTTTTTCTGTCTTTCATTCTTTCTAAAGTAATATGTAATATATTTTATTTTTCTTCGGGTTATCTTGTATGTTATGGTAACATTTCGTCCAATATTGTCTTTGTAATGTTAATGCGGTCTACAAGTAGTCTACAGACAACCTTTTAGCGTCCATATCCCAACTTCCATTCTTAGTAGGATTTTTAGTCTCAAAGACTTAGAAACAATGATTTAGTTTGAGTTCAATGAAAGATGAGGAGATTTATTTTATGTCTGATGTAGCTTGAAACAAATTATTCTGACGAATGAGATGTATAGTATAGTATTTTTTTTTTTAATATTATCTAGGGCAATGCTTGACTACATTCCACCTGATGGTAAGTGGAATGTAGTCTTAGGTGGTAAGGCGCATTACCCTAGCAACCTATTATACCTATTATAATCATGAAATCTAACCTTAATAACAAAATAAAAAAAAAACATATTTTTCTCTTTCATTATAAATTTACCTCAGTACCGATTTATAATTTATTTCAATATAGGTTTCGTAACTATTTTATATAATAATATTTGAAATTTATTATACATATAAACCGATTCTCGGCAACGACATTAGCAGTGATAACCAAATTTGTTCTGTTTTGGTTTTTTGGTAACGTCTTAACGAGCTAACCAATTCCTTGAACGTAATTCTTGGCGCCTTTTTATACCTATCATATGAAAAAAATAATTTAAAATGATAAGAAATGAAATTGAAGTTTACACAAGGAGTATATATACATTAAACACAAAGCTTGCTTCTCAAAAGCTCCAGAAGGGTGGTTTTATCTTTTGTGAAAGAGGTATCTCCGACGATAAGACGTTTGAATGTAATGCTTACCCTACACGCACCATTTCCTAATTGTATTACAAAACGACACAAAAAAATATCACTGTAGAATACAACACATGAGGCTCATCAACGATAAGTGAGACGTTCAAAACGAGCTGTTGTGAAATGGCTATGACGATAAGAAGAGGAAGCCGACGCCTATCATATAACTTCCGAAAATTATCAAGAACAACAATTTTTTTAGTTTGTTTCATAATAAAGTATTCATTACTTTTAAAATATTTTTTTTGTTGTTTACTACGACATGTTGTGTACATTCTTTATCATTGGATTGTATGGAATTTTGTAATATTGTTGAATTTTGTATTAGCAATCAGGTGGAAATAAACAAGTGAAATTGTCGTGTTTTTATATTGTAAAAATGCACTTTGAATGAGAAATCCCTGTCTTATCGCCGACATATATATTAAGTTATTGTGGTAATGCGTACTTAGTAAAATGTTTCATTACGCATTCTTGGGTCTTTACTCACACCAGAGTAGTCTAGGACAGTTTAACCAATTACCTACAGCCCAGCCTAATTCTCAAATCCCTAAAGCCAGTAACCATCAAAACAGTTTCGTTCTAATGAAAATACTATTAACTTGATTGTCGCATAAATTCAGAGTGCATAAAACAATGGTATAGTGTTTTGAATTACATTAATATGAAGTTGTAACCTATCAAAGTCTTTACAGTAAAGTGTATATAATATGGTGCATTGGCTTTACGGTACAAGAATTAATGTAAATCATTACTTGCTACCTACTAAGACAGCTTATAAAAAAACACATTTCTTTAAAGCTTGTTGTTATATGTGTCCATAGAATATTTTTATTAACCAATTAGAAAAACGCATATCTGTGTTTGAAAACATAAATGTTTTTAACGCCGCAGTTTGAATTTGCCAACAAACAATTCAAAGGCAAACACTGATATCGTTACGATTTATTTATCTTTAGGCTTTAGGATTTGAAACATTTTTATAAAATTTTAAATGAATAATAATTTCAGCCATTTTTTTGTATTTATTTCCGTAAATATATGATTCGTTTTCCAACAATCTACTCAAAACGTTTCCTCTTTTAATTTTTTTACAAAAAAGAAAGAGAAAGTAATAAAGTTGCATTATGTCATATAGGTAATTAAAAGTTCCTCCCTCTTTTTAAATACATAATTGCCTAGAAATAGCAATTACTCATTTAAGAAGAGGGACTCTTGCTTCTTTTTCCCGATTTCGATTTTATATACTCTCTCATGAACATCATTTGTTCTACCGACATTCCCATTAAAGTCTTCACCTATGTGTAGTCCTTCGCTATCCATCATTCCCATTGTTTCAAGTTCATTCATCTTCTCTTCCACTTTCGTCATGACCCGCAAGTGTCTAAAACGGACCCTTCTTTCATTACTTTTGTCAAATTAGTTTAGGTACCTAACATCAACCGTCCTCGTTAATAGTTTATATTTGAATAACCGCCAACATTTGCTTGAAAAGGAGATGTGGTATTAAAAATAGAGTTTTTCGATATTTTATACAAAAAACTGGTCAGGTATTTAGGGTTTGTTTTTTTTCATTTCGTTCATTATAATTAATGAAATAGCGAAATTTTCTTCGAACTTTTTATCTATATATTTATAACCAACATTGAAGATATGGGTATTTATGTGATGGCTTACAGGCAAATGAGAAACACTTTACAGAGAAAGCTTTGTGTAATATTTATTTTAACAGAGGAAATAATACTTTCCGTATTTCAGCAATTATTTTTTAGTAATCAAAACTATGGAATTACTCTTACTTTTAGATCCTACCTCCTGCCCTCAAGTTTTCCAATATTCCAAATACCAATTCTAAATTTGCATAACTATCAAAATACAAAATATAAATAATAACTTTTTTTTAAATTACAAGCATCAAGTCCATAAAACAATTATCAGATTTACTATTTCCTACCTACTTAACAAATTGGATAGAAATTACTGCGAAAACTTAAGAAAATGTTTATCACATTGTATTTAAAAACACGCTCTAAGAAACACAAACACAATCGGAAAATTAACAATTTTTTTTTTTTATTGTATGATAAACTGTTTGGAATTACTTAGTTTCAAATGATAAAAATGACTTAACTTATTCCTAACTTACTTGTACTGTTTTAGTTCGGCGATCAATTAATTTACTAATTCTTGTTTGAATTAATATGAATATTTCAGTTACACTCAAACATATTTTTTTCAAATTATTAACGTAAGTCCTTCAAAAGTCATAGATTTTAGTAGATCTGTTAGTAGTTAAATTGTCATTAAAAAAAATCACTTAATCATTCCATTTATTTCCAAAGAGACTTTTTAGTTTAAAATAAACATAACCTAAAAGGCTTGTGAGGGGTCATGCCGTGTTACTTAAAATATTATTTTCATTTTTATCAAGGAGGTGGTCAGAATAAAATTACTAAGTTCCGATTAGATTAAACTTCCGTATTATCGAAATATTATTTGATTACTAAATAATGTAAACTTTTTAATTATCAAACCAAGTTAATTAAGTAAAAATTCTTTTAGTGAATGAATGAATGAATTTCTTGAACAAGTCTTGTAATTAGTTTCTTTTGTGAACTGGTACTTTATTGTTTATAAATACGCAGCTGAACAAAAAGGTTAACATTGTTCAAAGTTTTGCATTCTTTTAAGGGTTTTAATTTCAACGATTTTTTTCAGAACAATAACTTCATTTTAGTACATTTAGTTTATAAAATTAATAATAAACAATTTCAGAAATTATAAATGATTATTATTTTTAATTAATTATTCAAAGCCACTTCAATAGTTGTGTAGCAATTAGTCAAGGTACTAGTATAATAAATTATTAACTGGATTGAGATATTTTGCAACATAGTTAAAATTTAATTAATCAAATGAATGCAATAGCAAGCGATCTAGTTCCAGACATCGAGTGATACTAATTAAAAGCATTGTTAAGAGTGTTCTGTTTTCAAATTGCATTTTCCTATAAGTAACATCACAAACCACTTTTTATCCGCTTTACTGTATTGTGTTTTATGTAGACATATAGACGTTCAGAACTATAGATACAATAAAGGGGTAACTTTTGAATATTATTCAAATGACACTTATAGCTTATTGTTAACTTTTTATATCACATAAGACAATTTAGTTAAATTTATATTGTTGCCTATTCCTCTTCCAAATTTTGTATATGATGGTCCATAAAATATACTCTAGGAAAGGAAACTACGTATTAATCGCATTATGCAGTACAGTATAGTACAGTAGTATAGTATAATAAAATGTAGGGAGCACGTAAACATTGACCTCGGCTAAGATCGATGCCCACGGGAGTCCCTTGAAGTTCGAAGACATTCAGCTAGTGGTTTAATTCATTAACCTTTCGGAATAATACAACTGTAAGCACTGCACCTACTATCTTATATTTTATCGCAATGTTTTTGAAATATTATGTATGTAAATAATATGTATAAATTCCGATCAGAAAGCGTTTAGTAGACTTTTTATAATAATTATAGGTTCATACCTAATTTGGCGACGATTCATTATGTTTGTGTTCATCTTCGTTCATTAGTGTCATCTTTCCGGCTTTAACAGAATAGAAATATTGAGTTTGTGGGAAATTTGTTGATCCACATACAGCAGTGTGCTACACCGGCTTTAATAATGACTTTAGTAGTTATACTAATTGCATATTACATTTACATTGAAGACTTTAATTACATTACTATTACAATACAATAAATAATAATTAAGTGTGCTATTTATCCATAAAACGGAACTTCTTCCCATACCATAATCAATAAACATCTTTTACTTTATTAGCTGAATTGTATTTTGTTTTTTAGTAATATAAAATGAATACATCGTACCCGCCATCCTCCTTAGGAACGATGTATTCATTTGTTTAGAACTGAAGCAATTCTTCCCAATCTGACCACTTGCATTGGCAACATAGGACATGAGTCCTATGTTGCCAATGCAAATTAGTTGGGCCTGATGGAATGGAATGGTAAATGCATGTTAGTTGGGCCTGATGGAATGAAACGAACGTATGTCATTTTGGTTCTGACAAGAGAGTGGTTGGACAATCTTTAGTGTGTTACATAGAAATTTCATTTCTGTAGATAATTAAATATTTATAATTTTAATATTATCGATTTCTTATTATCTGTCAAATTCGTAGACAAGGTAAATTATTTATCTGTTGACAGCTAATTGCAATATCTTAATTAGTCTGTGACATTTCTTTTTGTTTAAGATATTGAATGTTGCCAGCTGAAGCGAACTTTATAGTCCCCAAAATGTTATTAAAAATATAAACATTTTATTAATAATTATTATTCTAAATTTCATTTATTAATCATTATTAAGGATAGCATATCGCTAAATATTATTTGAAAGTAGCTGTCATATTGTTTCAGAAGTTTAGATGCAGCCAACGTTGTTTTATTGTTATATTTATTAGTATAACAATTTGTTATAAATTTATTACACTCGTTTCTTTCTTTAGATAATTAGTGCATTGTTCCTAAATTATTTAAATATTGGTCTTCTTCCGATTAATATCAATTTTACCCACATTTCGTGTAACGCGGCGTGCGCATAGCCACATTGTTCGCTTATTATGCATATTTTGACTATAAAATTCAATGTCGTGACCTTTAGAGTCTTTTCTTTCGGAAGCACTTCCGAATTGAATATCTTATTAGCCTTCGGTGAGTGTTTTAGTTATTTGTGATCTTATTAACGCATTTGAAGCGTTGTTTCTTAAATTCATTAGCGTGTTTAATTGCAGGGCTAATAATTTAATATGGAATAATTATAATTCCTATTGCCGGCACTTCCCGGGCAGTTTCAAAGTTTGTTGGAACAATATTTCGTAAGTAATTTGAATCTTTATTCTAAATTAGGAGATGTTTTATAGGTTTTGAGCATTATTTAATCTTATTACGTGATAATATTCCAGTATTTGTCCTGATTCGACCCTGTGAGTCGACATAGGCTAATATTAGTGCTTGCGAGGCCTTTTTCCTCCATAAGGTATTATAAATTATTAATATTTGAATAGATCAATGTGAGATTAGTGTTATTATGTAGTTTAACCTGTAATTTAATCATTACAGGAGGTTTTTTTTAGTACCCTAGAAGATACGGGTAAATTTATAATTGGTTCGCGGGGGGTAGACGTGAATCTTCGGAGCGTCGTCCTGTTGGTCCTGTATCCTGCTTCCTGACTAGCTGAGGTTAAGAAGCTCGTCTTTATTGTAATCCCGATATTATGGTGATGTACAAAATTTATTTATATCAATAATCAACACTTCCATTTTTGAAAGTTTTATAAAGAACCTGTGTTTGACTGTGGTTCTCCAGTACTGACAAGCAGGAGGATCATATATATGTCTTCGCTGGTTATTTGTCAGTGGCGCCTAGGAAATTACTATTTTAGTAATTAATATATATATAATTTAAAATAAAGTATTATCTCAAGTAACCCACCGCTGAGTCTAGCTGGCATTTTTCTTAACATTTTTTTTGTTAACATTATTTTAACATTACTTTTATCATGTACAACTGTATCAATATTGAGGTTAAATGTCTTTGTTTGAATTTAACTGAATAAATTTATTTTATAAACCACAACCCACTTTTATTTTTGTAACAGTGGCGCCCAACGTGGGGCATTACTTGAGATAGTTGGTATATCTTATTGCTATACCAATAATTACACTTTTTATATATATTTTATTTATAAATAAGGTAGTGTTGATATATTTTAAACTGTTTTATATGGTATTAATATTTGTTTTTTCACTAGGTTATTTAGTGTACTTAATATAACTTATATTGTTATATTATGGTGAGCAATATGTTAGCTTATGTGTAATATTTTCATTTTTGTTTATGTTAATATTATGTTATATTTAAGTTAATTTTATTCTTACCTTACTGTGAAGCCAGCTCGACTTATTAGTTTTTATAAAGTTTAAATATTTAACTTTTGGTAGTAGAACTGAATATTTAAATATTATTTTTAGAGATCTTGAATATTGATTTTTCATAAATATTTTATACTACAATACAATTAGTTTATTGTTAGTTTATTAGTTTGTTATTCAAGTTTCTTTAATTTTCAATTAACTTTGACTTTGAACTTTTTTAATAGTAACTTGATTTTTTATTTTTTGTTAGAAGTTTTTAAATCTTTTGCTTTGCCGGGGGATAGTTTTGATTTGAAATTAGAACTTAATTCTAATTAGAAATAGTTTAGTTTAGTTGTTTTATTTTCTTTTATTAGGCATCATGGAGCGTCCAATATCATATAATCTACTTCGTAAAGATGAATTAATTTATGAGGTTGTTATTCGGGATACCAAACCAAAGGGTACTGTTGAAGAATTGAGAATCCAGATTAGGGAGTTAGCTTCATCCATTCCTGCAGATGAGATTTTGGAAACAAATTATGAGTCGGCTTCTGAATTGAATATTATTGATTCCAAATTAACTGAGATTGTAAGTGCCTTATCTACTCCTCCACCTTTTAAGAGTTTTAATCGCTTTAGGGCAGTGGCTCATCACCTCTTTCATCGCTTTAGTAGGGTTGTAGTCGATGATTCTTTATTGATTCTTAATAATAAAATTAAAAATAAATTAAATAAGTGTTTATTACAAGTGGATGGCTTGTTTAAATCTTTTTGTACTTCTTTTGAAATTCCATCTACTGCACATCCATCTTCAAATATTACTTGCTCTAACGGATATAAATCTATTTCTCGGTTAAATCATATTTTTGATGGTAAATCTTGTATTCACTTATATTTAGATAGACTTTCAGAACTTTGCTCGGCCCGTAGTATTAGTGAAGAAGTTTTATTTCAATCTGCTGCTGAACTTTTTTCAGGTCATGCATTGATTTGGTATCGTAGTATTAAGTCCGAAATATTTAGTTGGTCTTCCTTAAAAGAAAAATTAGTTAAAGAATTCACACCTTTAGATTATGATGATAGGCTCATGTCTGAATTACGTCGTCGTACTCAGGGTTCCTCTGAATCCTCATCTTTATTTATTTCAACTATGCTTAATTATTTTAGTCGTCTTTCTTATAGTGTTTCAGAAGTAGAACAATTAAAAATTATAAGACAAAATTTAAGACCTAATTTTATTGAATCTCTTGCTCTTGAAAGCATTGTGAGCATTGAAGATCTGAAGAATAAGTGTAAACTTTTAGAATATTCTATTTATCAAGTTTCTAATTTTGTACAACCTCCAAGGGTTACTGCGGATACAGTGGCTCCTGATTTGGCATTTAAGAATCCTAAAACTTTTTCTAAAGTTGAGTTAGTGCAACATGACTCTAAATTATTTTGTGCTCGTTGCCGAACAAGCGATCATACTTTAAAATCTTGTAAGTCTAAAATAGTTGTTTGTTTTAAATGTGGAAATAAAGGCGTTACTAAATTTACTTGCACTAAGTGTAATAAACATTTGAATAGCAGCTCTAAAGTTTCCTCTGAGTCAAAAAACTTGTAAAGCTTCCGTCAAGGGGTTCGCCTAATTTTGATCGTGATGATTGGCGGAAGTATCTTAAGCAACTTTCACTTTTCTTTTCTTATAGAGGTCCTACAAAGGTAAATTATTGTAGTCCTCATGATATTAGGCCTCATATTACAATATCAATTTATGATAAATTTTATTACGGTTTATTGGATTCAGGTTCGAGTATATCTATATTAGGTTCTTCATTAGGGAGTCAATTTATAAATCAAGGGGTTACGTTGCATGGTGAATCTGATATAACTCATATTTCTTCTGTTAATAATTCGGTGTCTCGTGTAGCTGGTTATCTATTTCTTCCTGTTTTATTTGAGGGTAAGAATAAAGTTATTAAGTTTTATGTAGTTCCTGATGTGTCTACTCGTGTATTATTAGGTGTAAATTTTTGGCGTGCTTTTGATTTAGCGCCAGATTTATTTTTTAAGGTTTCATTTGAACCTTCCGAAGCTCGTGTTTCGGAATTAAGATTTTTACATCCCTTTGAAAATCTTTCTTCTTCGCAACTATCCATTGCCAAAGGAGTGATGAAAGATTTTGAAGAGATATCCTTTGAGAAAAAAGGTTTAGGTCGTACGAGTGTTATTACTCATACTATTAATACTGGAGATACTGCTGCGATTAAGCAAAGGTATTATTGTTTATCTCCAGAACGTTTAAAGGAATTAAATCGTCAGCTTGACGAAATGTTGGAATTGGGGGTTGTGGAGCCTAGTGCTAGCCCGTGGAATCATCCTGTTTTGCTAGCTCCTAAAGCTAATGGAGAGCTTCGATTTTGTTTAGATAGTCGTAAACTTAACGCTGTTAGCAAGGGAGACGCATATCCACTTCCTTATATATCTCATATTTTAGATCATCTTAAGGAAGCTAAATATTTGTCGTCAATTGATTTGAAAGCTGCTTTTTGGCAAATTCCTTTACAGTCGTTATCTTGTCGCGAGAAAACTGCGTTTACAGTTCCAGGTCGCGGACTATTTCATTTTAAAGTTATGTGTTTTGGATTAAAGGGTGCACCTGCGACTCAGCAGCGTCTTATGGATAAGTTGTTTGGTCCTGAATTTGGTAATAAGGTTTTTGTTTATTTAGATGACATAATAATCGTCAGCGCCAGTTTTGAAGAACACATTACATTACTTAAACAAGTTTTAAGTCGTTTAAAATCGGCCAACTTAACTATTAACTTAAAAAAGTCAAAATTTTTTAGAAAGGAACTTAAATATCTTGGATATGTGGTTGATCAGGAAGGTCTTCATACCGATTCTGATAAAGTTAAAGCTATAGTGGACTATCCAACTCCAACTAATAGGAAGGAAGTTAAAATGTTTCTTGGTACAGCTTCCTATTATCGTCGTTTTATTAGAAATTTTAGTACGATAGCAGCGCCTCTCAACGCACTTACGAGCTTTCGTAAGGATGCACTGCCGTTTAAGTGGAACGATGATGCAGAAAGAGCTTTTAATGAACTAAAATCTTGCTTAGTTTCTGCTCCTGTCTTGGCATGTCCCGATTTTTCAAAACCATTCTCAGTACACTGTGATGCATCTAGTTATGGTATAGCAGGTACTCTGACACAAATTAATGGCGATGGGGAAGAGCATCCAGTAGCTTTTGCCAGTCGGTCTCTTAATAAGGCTGAACGTAATTATTCAGCAACGGAGCGGGAAGCGTTAGCAGTTGTTTTTGCTGTAGAACATTTTAGATCATATTTAGAAGGTGGTCCTGAATTTAAAGTTATAACTGATCATTCCAGTCTTAAGTGGTTTTTTAATTTATCTAATCCAACAGGTCGCTTAGCTAGATGGGGTTGTAAACTTTCTGCCTTTAATTTTGTTATCGAGCACCGCAAAGGTAAAGACAACATTGTTCCTGACGCACTTTCGCGTTCAGTTCCTGTTGTAAACGAAATCCGAACAACTGTTGAAGATCCGTGGTATAATAAAATGTTTAAGCGTTGTCAACAATTTCCTAAATCCTGTCCAAATTATTTTATTGATAATGGCAAACTCTTTAGATACTCAAAAAATAAATTCGGTATTTCTGGTGAGAATGATTGGAAAGAAGTTGTTCCTTCTGAACTAAGAAAAGATATTTTAAATTTAAATCATTGTAATGAACTTTCGCCGCATTTTGGAATTTTTAAAACCTATAAAAGATTATCTCTTCGTTATTTTTGGCCTGGTCTGTACAAGGATGTTGTTAATTATATAAATTCATGTGATACTTGTTCTGCTTATAAGCATCAGCAAAATTCTACTCCTGGTTTTATGGGGGATCAAAAGGTTTGTTCTCGACCTTTTGAAATGATTAGTGTCGATCTTGTCGGTCCTTTACCTCGCTCTCGCTCGGGTCATACGTTCTTATTGGTGGTGGTTTGTTGTTTTAGTAAATATACTTTGTTGTTCCCATTACGGAGGGCAATTGGTAAGTCTATAGTGTCTCGATTGGAAGAGGGAGTATTTTTAATTCACGGAGTGCCACGCACGGTAATATTGGATAATGGTACCCAGTTTACCGGTAGTGAAGTTAAAGCATTTTTTGAAAAGTATAATATTCCACAAATTCATTATACTCCTAAATATTGTCCTCAGGTTAATACTGTAGAACGGTATAACAGAACTGTTATAACCGCTTTATCTACTCTTGTCAAAGACGATCATCGTACTTGGGATACTTTTCTGCCCAAAGTGCAATTTGCGCTTAATTCTTCTGTGAATGAAACTACGCGTTTTTCTCCGTTTTCATAGTTCATGGTAGGGAACCAATTATTTTTGGTAGTCATTATAATTCCGTTTCGAATAATCAATTTTCTTTAGATTGCGCATCTCGCACTTCTTATGTTCAAAAATTAGGAAATTTAGAAAATATTTTTATTAAAGTCACTGATGCTATTAGTAAAGCTTATGTTAAAAGCAAAGTTTATTATAATCGTTCGCGTCGCTCATTACAATTTAATGTTGGTGATATAGTGTGGAGAAAAACTTTTCCTTTAAGTGATGCTAGTAAATTCTTCACCTCTAAGTTAGCTCCTAAATATGTAAAATCCCGTGTAGTTCGTAAATTAAGTCCACTAGTGTATGAATTAGTAGATTTCGCCAGCAATAAGGCATTAGGTAATTGGCATATTAAAAATCTTAAAGAATAATGTTTAGTTTATAATTCGTCCGGACAGCTGAGTTGTATGGTATGTAACATCGGTCCTGACAGTTGGTTAAAATATGGTTTGTATTGTCCGTAGGTTTTGCTTGTTTTTTTAATACCTTAATTTTCAGTATCTCTTGAAATGTAAGGGATACCTGTCGTTAAGTGTTATTTATTTTTATTATATATTTTTTTCTTTATTTTTTTCTTTATTTTCTTTTAGTAAGGATTTTATTGCTGATCTTTTGTTACCTTATATTCCAGTATCAATACATATTTTATTTGATATCTGTTATTAAGTGTTAACTTTGGTTAGTTAATGTTTAGTTTATAATTCGTCCGGACAGCTGAGTTGGTATGGTATGTAACATCGGTCCTGACAGTTGGTTAAAACGTGGTTTGTATTGTCATTAGGTCATTCTGTAACTAAAATTGAATACCTTAAATTCCAGTATCACTTTAATTATATTTGATATCTGTTATTAAGTGTTATTTATTGTTAGTTTTCTTCTATATTTGTTTAGTTTTAGTTTAGATTTTTGTGTTAGAAACCTTAATTTCCAGCTATCTATTTAAGAATAATAGATATCTGTTGTTAAGTGTTGTTGTATTTTTAAGATGTTTTATTAAGTTAAATATTATGTTCCCAGCTATCTATTAGATAATTATAGATATCTGACATAGTATGTTGTTGGGTCTTACTTTAATAATTATTAAGGTTAATTATTTGTTGTATCTTATCTATGTGCAGCAATGTGTTTTCAGTAGGGAGTTACTGTTGATCATTTATTATATGTACTTGGACTTATTTGTTCTTGTATAATGTGGTTGCTTTGATAGCTATTATCCTTTTATGGAATCATTTTGTACCTGAGACAAGGTTGGTACCTTGTTTCGGTTTATCAATTTCATATTATGTTATTGATGATTAGGTTGTGTTATGGGTGTGATCTGCATTTGGTAGCAGCACACATATGTTGAGTTGTGGGTTCGGTGTTACTCTAATTGAGAGTTTTTGGTTTTGCAGCACTTATTATTATTCATGATAAGTTTTTGTATTTTTATTATTTCTGCAAAACTGTTTGTGTTATCGAGTGTCCACTGTGTAGTAGTAGATACCTACTTAATTATTTTTATTACTTAAGTTTATACCTTTCTTTTGTTTAGGTTTTATTTAATATGTTTTTCACAATTAGGTATGAGAGCTTATGAGCTGGAGGGCCAGCTCGAATTTTCCTCTTATATCGCGTAAAATTCTTCCGGGAAGGGAGGTACTGTTACATAGAAATTTCATTTCTGTAGATAATTAAATATTTATAATTTTAATATTATCGATTTCTTATTATCTGTCAAATTCGTAGACAAGGTAAATTATTTATCTGTTGACAGCTAATTGCAATATCTTAATTAGTCTGTGACATTTCTTTTTGTTTAAGATATTGAATGTTGCCAGCTGAAGCGAACTTTATAGTCCCCAAAATGTTATTAAAAATATAAACATTTTATTAATAATTATTATTCTAAATTTCATTTATTAATCATTATTAAGGATAGCATATCGCTAAATATTATTTGAAAGTAGCTGTCATATTGTTTCAGAAGTTTAGATGCAGCCAACGTTGTTTTATTGTTATATTTATTAGTATAACAATTTGTTATAAATTTATTACACTCGTTTCTTTCTTTAGATAATTAGTGCATTGTTCCTAAATTATTTAAATATTGGTCTTCTTCCGATTAATATCAATTTTACCCACATTTCGTGTAACGCGGCGTGCGCATAGCCACATTGTTCGCTTATTATGCATATTTTGACTATAAAATTCAATGTCGTGACCTTTAGAGTCTTTTCTTTCGGAAGCACTTCCGAATTGAATATCTTATTAGCCTTCGGTGAGTGTTTTAGTTATTTGTGATCTTATTAACGCATTTGAAGCGTTGTTTCTTAAATTCATTAGCGTGTTTAATTGCAGGGCTAATAATTTAATATGGAATAATTATAATTCCTATTGCCGGCACTTCCCGGGCAGTTTCAAAGTTTGTTGGAACAATATTTCGTAAGTAATTTGAATCTTTATTCTAAATTAGGAGATGTTTTATAGGTTTTGAGCATTATTTAATCTTATTACGTGATAATATTCCAGTATTTGTCCTGATTCGACCCTGTGAGTCGACATAGGCTAATATTAGTGCTTGCGAGGCCTTTTTCCTCCATAAGGTATTATAAATTATTAATATTTGAATAGATCAATGTGAGATTAGTGTTATTATGTAGTTTAACCTGTAATTTAATCATTACAGGAGGTTTTTTTTAGTACCCTAGAAGATACGGGTAAATTTATAATTGGTTCGCGGGGGGTAGACGTGAATCTTCGGAGCGTCGTCCTGTTGGTCCTGTATCCTGCTTCCTGACTAGCTGAGGTTAAGAAGCTCGTCTTTATTGTAATCCCGATATTATGGTGATGTACAAAATTTATTTATATCAATAATCAACACTTCCATTTTTGAAAGTTTTATAAAGAACCTGTGTTTGACTGTGGTTCTCCAGTACTGACAAGCAGGAGGATCATATATATGTCTTCGCTGGTTATTTGTCAGTGGCGCCTAGGAAATTACTATTTTAGTAATTAATATATATATAATTTAAAATAAAGTATTATCTCAAGTAACCCACCGCTGAGTCTAGCTGGCATTTTTCTTAACATTTTTTTTGTTAACATTATTTTAACATTACTTTTATCATGTACAACTGTATCAATATTGAGGTTAAATGTCTTTGTTTGAATTTAACTGAATAAATTTATTTTATAAACCACAACCCACTTTTATTTTTGTAACAAGTGGTATACCTATATATAGATATATCAATGTATTCATAGAAATGTAAAATTAAATATTTAAAGAAATTATAATAATAATATGAGTAACATATTTTTACTATAATTTTACATTGTTATAAATCTAAATATAATCATGAATTATAACCTGTATGAATTAATTCTAGAAAAAACAACTTAATTCACTTTTCCTCTTCTAAAAAGCAGTTTTTTTTTGTCAGGACAACGTCTTTTGATTGCTGAAATGCTACCCGCCGACACATATAATGTTAAAAAAAAATATTAACTAAGTACCAATGAAATAAATTTTAATAAAATTAAATTAAATTAATGTTAGTGAAAGTAAGGAAAAATATTAATATTTAAATATAGAATAAGTTCATGTCTTGTAATTTTAGGATAAAATGATTTAAATATGATTAACTTTAATTGACGCTCTTTGTTCACATTCCAGTCGAAAAATTTAAAATGTACATATTAAATATACCATTATACATGCAAATAAGTATGAATTCGTTAAATAAATTATATATCTTATTTCATGTTTTACTTTCCTTTTTCGTTTTTTTAATTGTTAATGTAAACATTTTGGGATTTTTATTGTAATTATTGACCTAGATCAAAAGTAAAGATGGTATTCAGATAAAGATACGAAATAAATGGACCAGTTTAGAATTAAGAGAAAATTTTTAATGAGAAAAATCTTTAATTTTGGCGATCAGATGTATAACGAATTCTGGATATAATTACAATAGATAAAAACTAGCAGTAGTTTTATCTATTGTAAGAAATATTTTGATAAAAATAATTTAGGTTAACTTTAGTGTTAAGTTAGGTTATCGTTTGAATTAACAAACATTTCTAATATTTCTAATACCTATGTCTTTTAGGCATTATAATTATTTCATACCGAGTTATGTAAGCTATATAACAGTCACAATTATTCAGCCATAGGTTGTCTATCATTTTAAAAATGTGTACGGTAACACAAAACTTTTCAAAGTTTTTAAAGATTTTTTAAAGTTATAAAAATCGTGTTCTTAAATGTAAAGACCTGTTTGTATTAAATAATATTGATAATGAAATACGACAATACAAATGTTTCTTTTTTTTTTTTTTTTTTTTTATTAATTTCTACTTTTATCCACGGACACGTCGCCCGTGCACTTTTCGCATTTGGTTTGTATTTTGCATATTAATTGTTGAAATTTTGAGATAACATACTCAACATCATCTCTATCGTATTTATTAATGAGAAAAGCTCTTGAATGTTGTTAGACGCCAATGAATAACCTTCGATGTTCCTATAATTGGCGGATACCCATGTCAAAGTTTCGACGTGGCCTCAAATTGGACAGTGATTATATATTACATACATATTCCATTAAAATTTCATTACTATTATCTATTTAAGTGTTAGATATGAACCGTTTGAAAATAATCGTATTGATAGGAAATTACAGTAATAGCTAAATTAATATGAATATAATATAATATATGAAGATTCTATACTTTGACTTTTCAAAAAAATTCAAGGCTTTCAATTCAGGCAAAGCTAAAATATTTGTAAAGCAAGGATTTAGTATTATTAACGGGTAAAATTTTATTTTATATTTCAATAAATATTAATTTTGTAAGTAATCTTTATCTCAGTCTCAGAGTCTCATGCACTCACTAGTACCTACCTATATTATAAATTATGAGTTACGTTGAAAGTGCAAGATTAAAATAAAATGCCTGTGATTAAACAAGATGTATTTTTTTGCAAAAATCCAAGTGAACAATTGCAGTTTATCCCATATAAAGAAAGTTAGTATGATAAATTATTTCTCGATATATATTCATTGCATAGCTAATGGCACTCGTTGCAAGGGTAGAGACATATTACATGTTGCTTTGCCAAAATGCCCCTAAATGACATAATGAATCATAATAACTAGCACTAAAACCCAGCTGGCACCACCATAACGCTGATCACGGGCAACGACATACTTCTTAATTATACAGCATAATAGGATAATATGAACTAGTTATAACTTTTTGGTTTTACATCTTTTTAATACAAGTTACATTACACACACTAATCACCGTTAACTACTCGAACTGTAAACGAAAAATTTGAACAATGATTAATAAAATTCGTACATAAAAGGATTTGCATTTAAGATTCGACTTATAATTTTTATTTTATATCCCTTTTATAATAATTTTTATATATATGTAAAATGCTGTATATTTTCAAACTTAAACAAGAACCTATATATCAAGTGTCTCCTTTTTTGTTTCAGGAAGAAGATTCATCTGACTGAAATTAATTACGAATCCCTACAAATGATACAGTTAACCGTTGTGCTCCTCAATTGATACAATGGTTACTGTTTATAACTTGATATTCTTGTATTTTCTATTAATCAAATGTTGTAAAATCATCTCAATTATTCACATGAGGTGAAATGACGCGTACTTTTCTAAATAATCATCTTAAAAGATTCAGAGCCCAATATCTTTATATTGCATTGTTCACTTAAATCGAGACATCTGAATCGTTTGGGAATCGAAACCATTAAAATGCTACTTCAGTATAAATGTAAATTTAATCGAGCGTGTAGGGTTACACCTAGTTGAATTCTATTTCTTAGGGCTTACTACATCCTATAACATGATATTACTAAACATACGAGAGTTATGGCCTTTTTTAAAATAATAGGAATGTGTGGGAAAAACAATTTATAAAAAACAATGTTTATTTTCGTATGTTCAATTTATTATTTCCTTCTTTCAGGTTTAAGTAATAAATTACTTTATGTGGATTATTAAAGTTGATTGATTTAATATCTGTTTTGTTTTTAATATAATATTAGTTTTAATTCACTTAGTTTCACTAGCTCACATTTCTGAACGCTTCCCAAAAGTATTTGAAAATAAGGCCCAACCCACCTCATATTAATCTGTCACACGGAGATAATATTATTTTTTACTCAAAAATATAAATTCTTTTCTGACATTGTTTTTAATTTTATATAATATTTTATAATACTTTTTAAAAGTTTAAACAGCAGAAACTGCCGGAAAGGTTTTCTTAAACTTAAAAATAATATGTGCCTTTATAAAATTAACGGAGCTTACAACTTTTAATCCTCAACAAATAAATTTATTTCAAATATTAATAAATATGAGTCCCCTATTCCTATTATTGATGACTTGGTAATAGCAGAACTGTTACTACTATGATTAGAAACTATTCCTGTCTGAAACAACAACCCAAAATCAATAGAACCATGGAGAGGTCACGGAGATTGGCAATTAATGTGAGCAATCAAACTGATACACGCTCTTACTTTGAAATTGATCCCAAATTGATGTTTGAAAGTAGCTCCTCAGCAAATACATGTCTGTTCTTTATAAAGTCCTTTGAACCTTCATATAAAATGAAATCTTTCAGATCTTTCCAATAAGTCCATTTCAAATAAGTAGCTTCTATGTTTTGTCTATTTGTCTATCAACAAGGCCATTATGAACCATCAAATGAATGGATTACCGATTTTAAAAATTGTTCTTACTTTATAACGAGGGGTTTCTGAAATAACTAACGCAATTTGGCACTTATCCAGTTCATGTACGGGCTACAACAACATACTTATCGATCAGTTATACATTTATTTCATATTGATTAACCTAGTTTCTTGGATTTTACGATGAAGAAAGTTTTTCTAACAAAACTTTGCGATGGATTTGTTTATAATCAGTTTTTTCAAAATGTATAAACAGGTTTGTAATAAATTTATTTAACATATAGAGAAGAGACCCTATAAATGCGATTTACAACATTTATTGTTATAAATCGCATTCCATTGCATTACAATAGCAAAAAGCAACATAACTTTTCTTTATTATTTTTCAAGAAAATTCACGTTTACGTTTCCCCAAAGAGCAAACACATTATTCAATCGGTCTCGTCAGATCACAGTTAGCTAAAATAAATCTAAACACACTTGATTTTGTCTGTAAAATCAAGTATTTTTAACGTACACAAGTCGAAGTCAATTTATATGATTCCATCCACATGTATACCTGGAGTTTGTTTAATGAAATGGAATACGAGATCACAAAATTTTTCCTTACGTAATCTTAAAATTAAAAAAGATATATTACTTTTACCAAAAAATAATCTTACGTCTCAAGATTAATGGAATATTATTTATAGCATTATTTTTATATATTCCTGGGATATAAATATATATATATATATATATATCAAATTTAGTAATTACTGTATTTGGATGATTGTGTTATACTAGTAACAAAAAATCTATTTACGAACTCAATTGTAACTATTTTTCATTAGAACTGTTTTATTTTACCATTCTTTCTCGGAATTTAGGTACGATTTTCGCTAATTGAACATAAGGCCTATTTTAGTAAAAACTCTCCTGTCTTATAACAAAGTATACTTATGTAGTGCTGAGTTATTTAACTATATAAAATGACTACTGGTCGAAATGTTTAGGCATAATAGTAATGAAAGATTTTTATATGACATTTAATTGTTAATATGTTACTTTCTATGACTATTATATTCTATTGATTGATCTTGTTGATTGATTGATGAGAGTTATTGCTCAACACATATAGTCACTCGATAAATAAAAACGTTTTCATATTTTTCATTTTATTATGATCCCAATAGAATATATCAAAGAATAAGCCTCGAAGGCTTCATGGATGATAATGGACAACTATAGTTATATTTTCCGGACAAACTATATAAAGGCAATATGTTGACGTCAAGGGTCGAGCAAATCCGGGTTATAAACCAAGTAATAGCTGTCATAAATTATTTAACGGACCCTTATCACACTCCACATTATACGTGTCACTATGATTGCAAAGTAAATGTTATCCACGTACTATTTCGAAGACATCGGATTACACATTATACCAGATAATAACTAATTTTAAATAAATAATTCATATCAAATTTGACTTTTTTTAAAGTAATAGATTAAACATATTTTGAATAAAGTTCAAGAAAACTGAATCACCTTTTGCTAAAAATTGCTGAATCGTAGAAGGTGACACATGTTGATATATTGCGAGTATTGCTATTTCAATGACATTTGCACAATACATATATAAACAAAATTTTAATAAATACTCTTACTTCTTACTGATGTTTTACGTAAAGATAATGTTGTATGAAACATTTTACCATAGATTATAGAACGAACTATTTCAAAGTTTAAGAGCTTCTCCTACATTCGAGTATAATTTATAAAATGACTCTTAGAAATGTGCTGTTATTCAAATTCAAAATATCTTTATGCAAGTAGGCATTTACAAGCATTTTTAAATTGTCAATGATTACATTAAATTGGTCAGTATAGTCAGTCCGTGAGTAAGCTACCGCCAGCTCGGAATGCTGTTCTGCTGAGAAGAGCTGGCCAGAAACTCAACAGTTGTTTTTTTTATGAAATGTAAATGTAAATGGGTCAATAACCCAGTTTCCACATATTTCGATCAACCAAAAAGTCTTGAATGTTATAGTAAAAATTATTTAATAATATACCTTTAATTTTAGATTTCAAACTAAGAAAAGGAAGATTTAAGATATCTTGTGGAATCTTATTATATATACGTACACTGAAACCCATGATGTATTTGTTAACATTTTGAAGTCGAAATTTAGACGTTACGAGTTTATTTTTATTTCTCGTATTGATCGTGTCTGCCACTGTTTTTAATATGTATAGGTATTTAAATTTTGGCGAACATATAGTATTAAAAATGTATTGAGAAGCGACCGTAAGAATTACGATTTCTTTAAAACATCTCTCAGGGAGTCCTTAGCTTTTAAGTTAATATAAATATGACTATTAATTTACCTAAAGTTTAAAGGTATGATATAATTTAGTATTGCGCTGCATTAATCTCGTAACAAAAAATTTCATTATAATGGTTTTCACTATAAAACTTATACAGCAGCAACACAAACGTACGATATAAAGTTTCTAAGATGCATGTTATGTGTACAAAGCGCTTTACGTGAATAGGAATGTAGATGGAATTTAAATATTAAATCATATTTCAGGTTGGAAAATCTGATTCCGTTGCCGAGTTTTATTGTAAGTCATAAGTAGAAACATCTGAGGTACGTTGGAATCGTGTCTCGGGCACGCGCCGAGCTACTGGAATAAGAAATGAAAGAAGAAGTTAATATAAAAATACTTGATATTGAGTAGGATCTTCATTTCCTTAGTAGGACAAAGGAAGCATTCTGATTTACAAAACATCTGGAATACGAATGGAGAAAATATTTCCCTAAAAAAAATATTCTGAGTAAAATAATTGTATATATTTCCATTATTTTATTATAGTCCGACGTTGCAAAAGCTTTGAAACAACCGTTTCGTCAAAAGGACGAGCTAGATAATATTTTCAAAATGTAAAACAATACGCTACCCTTTAATAATAACATTTAAATATAGCTGCGCCAAGCCATGTAAATAAAATTTTTGAAAAAAAATGCAAAAAAATCTTTATGATATTTCATAATAGTACTTTATTTAAACAATAAACTGTAGCAGTATTTTTGTATTTAAACTTTCGTGAACCATGATGATTATAAAATATATATTTACCTGGCTATAATGACCTAATTTAACTGGTTCACAGTTGGGTTCCTCGACAACCCCGAACGGGTTCGAAACTAGTCGGGCAAATTCCGATTAAGTTACGTGTTTATAACCGGGTAAATATTTCTAGTAATATTATAGATATCTGTAATCCAAAATGGAAATCAATCAATAATAGATGAATTACTATAAGCTCGGCCTGCAGGTCGATTGTTGCCACTGATAGATCAAAAAACAAATTTTTATTTCCACGTGAAAAATATAGGATCAGGATCGATTTGGTTCTTAAGTCATACAAGCAATTGTGGGGTAGAGCGGACACATCGGTTCTTTATCTTATCCAGCAACTAATTTAATGAATGATTTTTCTAAACATCATCTGTAAAAAGAGAAAAGTGAATTAATTATTATTATTAACATTATCATAATTTCAAAATACATTGTCGTTCTTGTTTTCGATTACAATACGATTAATCTTAAATATGATATAGTAGTATATATTTTTTAAATAAATCTTAATATTTTTTTTTATAAATATTAATTTCAGCCATGGTTAAAGTTTATACTTTTCTTTCAAAGGATAATAACTAGAATCTTTTCTTTTTTTTTTTTTTTATAAGATCTAGAGCAATGCTTGACTACATTCCACCTGATGGTAAGTGGAATGTAGTCTTAGATGGTAAGTCGCATTGCCCTAGCAACCTATTCACTCTTCTCTTGAAGACACCCACATTATATTTGGCCGGAAATACCGACGCAGGCAAATTGTTCCAGTCCTTCGCTGTACGCACTAAAAATGAGGAAGCAAAGCGCTTCGTTCGGACAGGTGGAATGTCCACAACAAAAGGATGGATACCTGCCGTGCGTCGGAACGTCCGGTGATGGAAGGGGGACGGGGGAATTAACTCGTGTAATTCCTGCGCACACTCACCAAAATGTATCCTATAGAATACTGAGAGGCTAGCAATTTTACGCCTGTGTTCAAGGCTTTGGAGGTCGGCTTCGACCAATTCGGGATCGCCTATAAGCCTCTTTGCTCGCCTCTCAATTGAGTCCAGAACCGCAAGATGAGACTTTGCGGCACCAGCAAATATGTGTCCACAGTACTCTACACACGACCGGATCTGTGCTTTGTATAAAACAAGAAGCTGTCCCGGTGTAAAGTACTGCCGAACCTTCGCAAGAACGGCAAGCTTTGCTGCTGCTGCTCTTGCTCTGGACTCAATGAACCGACCAAAGTTGAGGTTCGAGGAAATCTCTAAGCCTAACAACTGAAGCCGGTCACTGTATTCCAAGGATACATTCTGGAAAGTAGGAGCCAAGGTGAAAGGACTCCTTTTGGCGGTGAATAGACACGTCTGCGTTTTGGTGGCGTTGAACTTGACAAGATTGGCATTGCTCCATGCGGAGACTGCCTGAAGTTTGTCATTCAAACGTTGCACCATGGCTTCTCTTTCAGACTGTACTTGATCTCGACTAGCCCAAGTACTCGGCAGATATCTTTCTACAACTGTGCTGTCGTCTGCATACCCATAGATACCGGGCTTCAACAGATCATTAATGTGCAGCAAAAACAGAGTTGCAGAAAGAACGGACCCAAGAGGCACTCCGGCATTTATTTTCAAGGGTTCCGAGGAACACCCGTCGACAACTACTCGGAGAGATCTGTGGCTCAGAAAGTCCGTTACCCAGCCGATCAGACCAGGAGATATACCGTACGCTGAAAGCTTGCATATAAGGCTCGCATGCCAGACCCTGTCAAATGCCCTCGAGACGTCCAGAGAGACGGCGACCGCTTCTCCGTTCTTCTCGATGGCCTCGCCTAAAATGTGAGTAGCATACACTAGGAGGTCCCCAGTAGACCTATTACGGCGAAACCCGTACTGTCGGTCACTGAGGAGATCGTTACCTTCTAGGTATGCTAGTAGGCGCGAGTTCAATACACGCTCCATAATCTTGCAGAGTATGGAGGTGATTGAAATCGGTCTGTAATTGACAGGGTCGGCACGGCTGCCTTTTTTGGGCACGGGTTGCACATTAGCAAGCTTCCAGGATTTCGGCACTATTCCAGTCATGAAAGAGAGGCGATACAGACGTGTCAGTACAGGAGACAATTCAGCTGCGCATGTCTTGAGCAGAATGGCTGGTATACCATCAGGACCACTGGCTTTATTCACATCTAAACGACACAATGTTCTCCATACCTCTTTGTTAGTGATGCGGATTTCAGGCATCGAAATACCGCAGTGAGGAAGATGTGCTAGAGAAGCATTGCCAGTGTCTAGATGCGAATTATCAGCAAAGAGAGAAGCAAGTACATTCGCTTTCTCTGTTGCTGTGTGGGCCAGGGATCCATCCGGCTTCAGCAGAGCAGGCAGTGGGGGTTGGCAGAAATTCGACTCGATCGCTTTCGCAAGAGACCAGAAAGCTCGACTGCCAGTTGGTCTGACAGAGAGCTTTTCGCCATTCTTAACGATTCGATCGAGACGAGCCTTCCGCAATGCCTTTTTGTAGGACTTGGCAGCTTGGTTAAAGGCTCTCTTCTTAGAACTTACATCCGGAGTTTTGCGGCTTCGAGCATCAGCCCAAATGAGGTATGCCGAATGTTTTCGGTCTTGAGCATGACCACATTCGGCATTAAACCATGGGCGAGCTTTGCCACCGATGGGTACGTCAGCAAAAGGAATAAAATACTCCATTGCCTGATGCACCACATCGGTTATAGCATCCGCGCAACTCGACGGATCTAAAGAAGAGAAGCAGACCTGCCGCCAAGGATAAGACGCAAAAAAGTGCCGCATCTCATCCCAATCTGCTGACTTGTATTTCCATACTCGCCTAACACCATGAGGTTCGAAAGCTGGTGGGGAATATGTAAACACAGATTTCACCAGACAGTGATCGGAGGTTCCCAAGGGAGAGGTAACCTCTACACGATACCTGTCCGGATCAGTTGTCAGCAGAAGGTCCAGGCAATTGGCTGTATGACCTACCACATCTGGTACCCTTGTCGCTTGCTTCACCAGCTGAAAGAGGTCCAAGGACAACGCAAATTTCCGCGCTTCTCTTCCAGCATGGTCGGTCTTCTGGTACGGGAACAGCCAGTCCTGATGACAGGCATTAAAGTCCCCCAGAAAGACGAGCTGCGCCGAAGGGTACTGATACAGAGCCATATCTGCAGCCTCATTGAGATACTCAAATAAACGAGTTGTCTCCTGGTCACCGCTGTGCGAACGGTAGACACAGGAATACAGGATTTTTTCGTTTCCTGTGTCCACTAAAACCCATAGGGAAGAAAAAGTGGGGTCTTCAAGGTGACGGAGACGCTGAATACAGAGGTCGTTCCGCGCGTACATACTGACTCCGGCCCGTGAGCGAAAGTTGTGCTCCAACGAGTAACCGGGATAATCCAAGTATGTAGCGCTCAAAGGACATTGTATCTGCGTCTCCGTCAAAAAGAGCAAGTGCGGCTGCTCTGTCTCCAGGTGGTGGTGGACAGCTAAAAGATTTGAGTGCAAACCCCTTATATTAGTGAGGTGCACTTTGTATGAGGAGGAGTGCAACCGCTGTGTCAACTTGTTCCTTTTTTTAACCTTTTTCATAATAAAAAATAAATAAAAGTGAATAGGGATGGGAAATGGCAGTTGAACGAGGCGGTACGTATCAAACCCGACTTCGAAATTGGTGACGTTTTGTCGCTGGGAGGCTAGCCTGGAGACTGCGGGGACGCCCGAACCCCCCCAGGGATCGCCATCGGGCCTCCTCGCCTGGTCGCCAACCAGCACGATGGAGCCACCCTGGGATTTTTCGCAGCTGGCGGGGCAGCCTTTCGTGGGTGGCTAACCCACTAATTGGGCCCCCAACTATCTGCGGGCGGCCAGCGGAAAGCCGTCGCTTCGGATCCCGCTACCCTCCTCGACTAGACACCTGACAAAACAAACACCAACTCGACGTCAACCGGTTCGCCAACGTACCGCAGCTGTTCAAACCCATTTCCCATAACGGCTTCATCGAGCAACGTGCCGGAACACGACTAGGTCGCTTTGCGGCACGACTTTGCCCGATGGGTGGTAACTTTGCCGGCGACCCGATGTTATGGTCTACCACCATTCAAATCAAATCAGTCCAATTTAAAGAAGTAGGCGGAGTTCAAAGTCCTTAAAAGCAAGACTGCAAAATAAACTTTTGTTTTAAACTTTGCATATTATTTTAGTAAGAAAATGTAGGGACCTTTATGATGTTTACTGGTGCATATTGAGTATTATTCAAATCATAACACCATATCCGCCCTGTTGGTCAAGTGGTTAGGTTAGGTATCCAGACACCTAATGTATAGCGGCTCAACGGGGCCTAGGTTCGATTCCCGATAGGGACAGGCATGTGTGTGATGAGCATAGATGTCTGTATTTCGAGGTTTGGTCGTTTATTAAATATATTCTCAGTATTTATAATGTGTATTTCTATTTATTTGTATCGTTGTCTAACACCCTTAACACAAGCAAATAATTTGCTTACTTAGGGGTTAGATCAATGTGTGTTATTGTCCTGTATTATTATTATTATTATTATTCTCATTTTCATAACAATCAAACAAGTGGGTAGAGTTTCTGTTGTCACGAGAGAAAATGATCAAAATAAACAATTAGTAACCTAGTTCATATGAACTGACAATTTATCCGACTTAATCTGAATTAAGCGGGTAAAGCTCCGTGGAAAATGTCGCAAACGATGGGATGACGATTTAAAATAAAACAAAAGGTAATTTGAAAAGAATAGTATTGTATCCATTTGTAAAAAAAATAAAATAAAATAATATAATGAAAATAATAATAACAATAATGAAAATTCGAGAGAATGAGGATTTATATTATTTTTTTTTTCGCAATGTGTATTTAAACAAAATATTTATAATGCATTTGAATTTTAAGTTATATTAACATTAATTATTATGCATAATATGGTGTTCTTTAAAATTGTAAAAATATTGTCCATATTGATTACTGCATACAAGAAACAACAAGAGTTTGTCTGTATATATGTGATTTTAAAATATCATAAACTGATTTTAAGGTTTTTAAGGGTACATGAGTTAATTTACCGAATTGAAAAATTGAAAGTAGTAACCCTTCTTATATGTTGATTCAGTTGTTTTATTGTATTTATGCATACCCGAAACGAAATGTTTATGTTTTCCCGATAATAACAGACGGGACTAGACTAATTTGGTACAGTTATAAATATCAAAGTTTATCAAACTGACCAATACTGAGAATTATTCCTGGGCTCTGGTATATGACAGACAAACTGACAAACAGATAAAAAATAATATTTTAAATTGTGGGTCGTAAAAACTATTTAAGATTCTACCTCGATACTAATTTTAACTAAAAATGTATAAACTGAAAACTGATAATTTTGTTAGACCAATACGCTAAAGTTTAAATTCATTTGATTTCTTATTTATATCGTATAAAATGCAAGCAAAGACACTTAAAGAAAAGAAGCAAACAGAAAAGATCTCCAAGAAGTAGTCATTGCTTGTTGACATCATAAGCATTATTGTGTTGCTTTTAAAAATGCCGACAGCGAAATAATCAAGAGAGTCTCGGGAGTGGGTTGGTTTTTATAAGCGAGGAATAAAACTTCCAGGCGATGCTTATCCCTCAGCGAATAAAAATTTTAAGGAAAAGAAAAGAAATAACGTAACGAAAGTAGCATTCATCTCTGTGTTTGTATCTCGGTATTATTATCCACAATTTTATTCTTTGTACTAAAATTATGGTTGCTTCAAGTTTATACGAATAAAATTTAAAATAAATGTTGATGAAATTTAGAAATTTAAATTTAATAAAACAAACATTGCCAATAATAATATTACATGTATGAAGAATTATAATTAACAGGTTTCGTGTTTTACTGAACACAATGTTTTTGTTCACATAAAGTTTCCTGTGCTTATTTCAGATAACATACTCTATCTTCTTTCTTAAAAATACAAAATTATTTTAGGAAAGTACTGTAACATAAAATAACATTAAGGGGTTAAAAATATACTTTTTCCAAATTAAATTTATAATCTACATATTTAAATTCATCTAAATTAAAAGTTGTAGCAAAAAGCAATTGAATGTCAATTAAATTTCAATTGTCTATAAATAACAAAATTAAATCCTCATAAATTTAAGTGTAGTGGCTGGTAAATCACTGAAAATTGAAACTTAATAGAGCAGTATAATTGAATTTATACTGAAAGTTGAGAATCTTTAATGATTTATTACATGAAATGACTTTCAGTCGTAACTCCACCTAGTAACGTTTTTTTATAGGCTTTAAATATAAAACACGTTGGAGTATTTCAATAAAAATTTCATTGCAATTATGGAAGTGAAAAAAGAAAGCGTCTATTAAAAATGAACTGGAATAATGAAATTGGAGTAAAAATAAAAAAAACACTTACTTCAATAGTTCTTTATTACTATATTTCGAATGTTACATAAAGACTATACAACATTTTGACTAGGTAACTGATATATCAGTACATGTACAGACTACGACATTTCACTATTAAGTCTCATTTTATAGATAATATACATTTAACAATATTTTTTCTATGTACATACATTTTACAAATTATGATAATAGATTAAACATACTAATTTTTAACATAAGACGATAAAGTAGAAAGATTTTGGTAATTTGCATATAACAGGAACAGCTTTCATAATACGTTTTAGATACATCATTCTGAATCGATATTAGAATGTACTATTTTTTTTTTTTATTTTAACTTCCTAAAAAACACAAACAATAGCAGACAAACAACTTAGGAGGTAGTTTTTAAAGTATAAGGAATTATGCAGAGACCATATAAAAACTATTGTGGAGATAAGAAAATAACTTATAAAAGTATAAAAATGCCTGCCGGTATGTGGCTTAATATTTAAGAAGACTATATTTCTTTTTAGAAACATGACTCATTTTTTAACATAAACTGTAAAGTTTTACTTACTTTTATACTTTTACTTTTTTACTTTTTTATACTTTACTTACTTTTATAAACTGTAAAGTCAATAAGTTGAACAAAAATCATCAAAACTAGCACAACACAAAACTGTAAATTCTAACGACCTATTCCATCTATTGACGGATATCAACTCTCGTGTTTTTGATAAACTCTGCAATCCCTTTTTGGATAGCTGTAACATTATATATAAACCTTGCTCACACTGTAGTCTGTAGTTCGTTTTTACGATATATATTAAACTTATTTTGTTTAGTTATCTAGAATTATTAAATTATAACCCAGCCTTCATATCGGATCATTTAATGGCTGAAATATTGTTGCGTGAGAGTTGTTACGACATAAGGAACAACAAATATACTTAAATATTTAAGAAAATAACCAAGGACAATGATAGCGCGATCTACTTTACATACTAACACCATCTATTAAAGTATAATACGACTAGTTTTTTGATGGTTACCCAATATGCCATTTAATTTGGTAAGTAAAACCTAGATTTAACACGTAACAGATACGCAACCAAAATTTCGTAAGTAAAACCCATATTTCAATGGATTCAGTAGTTGGTATCTGTTGAGCGAACATATGGTAAGATAGATAATATATATTTGTATTTATGCTATATTATATATATTTATCGTATATGTACATTTTTAATACTTGAAACATTATTCTACAATAATAAAATAAACAAAAAATAAATAAAAGTTTAAAAGTATATATATACACAGATTATAACATAGTCTATGTTTTAAAATTATGATAGTTATGTATTACTTAAAACGTACCTTAAAAATCAAACAAATAAATTAACATTCATGTCAACAGGTTTTGTATATTCAACTACATATTCGACTTATAATTTGAATTATCTTATAAGTGTATTATATACACCATATATGCTTTATAGTATTTAATTGGACATCATACTGACATATTATCAGATTTGTATTTTAAATAGTTATTTGTCTAAAACTCAATGCGATATCTTTAAGTGCTGCGTACATTAGGAGGTGGCTTAATGTAAAAATATATAAAGGAAACCCTTTCTTCTACCCTATTTCCTAATTTTACTAACATATCTTATTATGTACTAGTCTAAAGTGACATAAATCGTATTTATTTGATTCAATAAATTTGACACACACACATCTGTCAATTATACTTGTGTAGTAAATAAAGGTACGTCATCACTTTCTCCCCTCCATATTATAATTATGAGCGTGACAGAGAAATCTATTTACTTATATGTTGCTAATAGGCACAGCATGTTATTTTAACAAACTGTTCACTGGTCTATTACCTATAACCACAGATTTAAACATTATTGAGTAATTTTCGACACCCTATAGACTTAAAATACATCTGTTGAGTGCTTTGAACCTGCCAAATACAGAGAACCAACCAATACTCTCCAGTGTCAAAACTGCTATTCAATTAATAGCGTACAATAAAACCTAATTAATGGCTTCATAATAATAGACTAAATTGATCAATAAATGTATAGAAATTCAACAACCATACAACTTAGATAAAAATATGATAAAATTGTTATCTGTGTAACTCAAATATGGAGAGTTATTTATCTTCATTATCAGAATCACATTCAAACCTACAACTACCCTCAAATATTTTAAGTACGTAAATAATTTATGTCTATAACACATATATAAAATAAGCACCATTATATTAATTTTAAAGGTTTTTACTAAACACATAGCTTAAAATTACAACTTAAAAGCTATTTACACAACAGCTTTTCTACTACACAATAAGTACGTACTCGTATATGTGTAAATCCTTAAGCTTAAAGGTTTCTTATAAATACTTAAACATTGTAACCTAGGACTTAGTTTTCTATAAGAATTAAATTTAAATTTTATACGCTTCACTTCGACTCAACAAATCGCTTTAGAATGTTGCCATCTCTAATTGAGCATAGGAATCAGCAAGATCATATCAAAACCTGATGGCCTGTCATTGGTTCCGTTGGAGAGGTTTGTTGTTGTGGGATGTAACATACGTTGACACATTGAGTATATCTGCCTAGAGAAACTAATAAATCTTGAAAGCGATACTAATGCGTTTCTAATAATATTATATACATATACCAACGAAACTTTTGGTCCATAGATTGAATGTCAAATCAAACAGTAAAATCAAGTACTGGGATCTTTAACCGCAAATAGATTTACAAAATATATACAAAAATGCGATCACTGTTTTACAGATGTCTATATGATAAATGTGGTTTGAAATAACTAACCTAAATAAAGTATATAAAAAAAAACTATATTCCATCATCATACAATTTACATTTGAAGTGTAAATGATTTCTACTCATAATTTTCACCAAGCAGAATTTGCATGCAGCGTTAGAATTTGAAATCTGGTTTTATATTAGATGAAAAACACTATTTAAATTATAATATATATTTACTATTTTACTCACTGAAAGTATGTTACACTATATTTTCACTGGAAGTCCCTTGATAGTTATTATATTATTTTACAAGTCCGCAGTTGCCTGAGCTGCGTGTCGCGATCGCTACGCTTTGACAGTAGTGCTCGTGGTCACAGGTTCAGTGTCACGTTCCACAGACAAAGGCAACACTTTACTCGCCAATCGTGTGAATGTGGAACGAAACTGACGACTCATGCTGCAATATAACACGAAGTTTACAGCTGAACCCACCAGCGCCATAAGATCCATCACCTCACCTATCAAAAAAAATATGAATACCTTTATATATTACAATACCAAAGAGAATAAACAATCTATTTAATGTAATATATAATCTATTTATATAAGAAATGTTTTGACTTATATAAATATTATGGAGTTATGAGTTACTATACACATACCGACTTATAAATAATAAACATGTTAAACGAGAACTATAAATAAGGCTAGGCATTAAAATATGTTCTCAGTAAACATAGACATAGTTTAAAATAGATAAATCTGAGTTGTCACTGGTTCGTCGAGTACAGAGCTTCTATAAACAACAATTTAATCCACTGTTTCTTTAGGGAATAAACTAATGATTTAAGCCGGCTATGTAAAATAATCCTAAGCTACGCAGCTCGTGAGAGCTCATAAAGATAATATTATATACGCACATAACCGTGAAATCTCATAATACAAATCTTTTAAGTAATAATAAATTCGTTTTATATTTTTAGCACTTTGGACAAGTCATATTCTTGGTAATATTTAACGATTTAGAATGGTTAAAGTCAAACCCAAAGTGACTGGCATCTAAGTGTATATGTAGGAATATAAAAAAAAATACTATAACATTATAAACTATTAATAACTTTAGCTATTATCTCTAACCTAGATAACTAAGCTTTTAAGTTTGTACATCTAGCAGTTTAAATTTATTGTTTCATTTCCGCTAAGTGATCCCAAGAGGGTTGGTGGTCATTTTACAACATCATAATAGGATGGCATAAATTCGTTTATTTCAAACTACGTGCTATCCGCAATTTTGACTTCATTTACATCCTCTTTAAAAGTTATATGTCATCCCATTTCGTCAATATTCCTACAGTTCTAGTTTAGTTTTAATTAAAGCTCTCATACGTTCTGTGTCATATAATTTGTTTTAGGATTTTCATATTTTCACAATGTTTTTCTTTTCGATCAGCACCTAGATTCCATATCCATAATGTCAAATATTTTATCGAATCCAGGCCCGATTTAAATGCAAACTTTGATACTAATATTGTGTTTGAAAATATTTATAAACATGTATAGCCATGTTAAGCTTACTTAAATTTATATAAATATAGAATGCAAAATAAACGGACACGGGCAGGGATTCGAACCCGCGACTACTACATTATACTAATATTGTGTTTTTATTCTTATTATATTTGTAATTAATTATAGGCATGTTGTTACACATGTTATGCTTTCAATTTTAAATTAGGGCATACATATTTTTTACAAAATATCACGAGCAAAAGTTGAACCAGCGTAAGCAAAATGATTCTCATTATATAATGATTTCATATCTCCACTCGCATTAACAGACTTAACATAATACTCGATAACAGCCCTATATCTGATACAGCTTGGAACTCTGTTTATATTAAAAGCAATCAATCTAAAGCCCAAAGATAATAATTCGGCTGAGTCGTAAATTATTTGTTTAATAGTCAATCATCGCCATAAAACCATAACACCTAATGGTTCTTTTATGTTTCGAGATCAAAGTGATTTTTTATTTAATATTCGAAGCTTCTGTAGACGATGGTAAACAAAATTATAATCGAGTTTTTTATTTCTACTTTATTTCATACGAATTGTTTTATGAGTACCTAAAGTTTATTTTGATAAATAAACCGTAAACTTGAGATACTGCTTTTTAATAGCACCAATTAAATGATATAAAGTAATATGTTTAAAAGCTAATTATACTTTGATTTTAGCACGTTAAAGGCGTGTGTTGTACGCTTGATTAAAAATTAAATATTAATTCTTAGTGCCAATGACGTAATACATAAAATTAAAATAAATTACATTAACAAAACCCTTTCTAATACGACGGTGACGATGGTATTTATATGCAAAATTTTCGCCTTTATTCAAATACTAAATCAATTCATATTAGAATTCAATTATAATATTTTATTTTGCCCTTAACAAATATCAATATCATATGTTTTATTATTTAACGCAGTGGATACATGCAAGAGGTTCCGAAATATATGTCGGACTGTCTTAAATATTATGTTCACGTAGTTCAGTGTCACTAATATCATTTAAGTGCCTCCTAAAACGTGTCTACGAGCAAAGGGACCGTAAAATTTATTGAATTCAATCAAAACCTCAACGAACCTTGTGACATTTTTATGTTACGTCTGAAATAAAGATGAAAATAAAATCGACGCATGTAGCATAACTAGGTTATAAAAGTTTGAATTATAAGGTACTACCTAAGCCTATAAAGACTTGTACACACAATTACTTATTTTAAAATGTTTTAAGTGAGGTTAAAGTAACAAATCACTGGGTGATTAAATTCCGAATGTTTATAAACTGATATTATGTAACGTACATATTCATAGGCATTACATATAGGTTTTTTAATATTGTAATAAATTACATTAAAATAAATGTTCAAATCCAAAGATGAATAGTAAAAAAAAAATTGATAAGTAATTAATAATAGATGTGCAATTGAGTCACAATTACAAAATATGGTTTTCTAATTGCGAGTTACATTTAAATTTATATGAAAATTGCTCAGTTACTCTATCTTGAGATAGAAAATAACAGGCTTGTCACGATGATATTTGCAGGTTACGGTTCTCCGTAAACTATTACCTTTCAATTAAATCAAAACGCAAAAACTTATTCAAAATATTTCATGTCTACAATGTGATGCAAAATTTGGTCCAAGGCGACCAATTTTTAATTTTGAAATTATTTGAATTTAAATATTTACGCAAAATGGTTTTATAACTAAGATGAGCAAATATATTTAAAAAAAAAACAGATTTAACAATTACTATAAAAACGTGACAATTAAAAAAAAATAGTAATTAAAATAAAATTCTTCATGACTCAGGGAGGGCAATATCTCTTCTGGTAATCGTGTCTATGTGACAAGATGTAATCCATTTTAATATAGACGAATAAACATGCTAATTAGATTGCTTAACGGTAGAAGTCTTTGATTGTGTTATAAAATTTCTAACCCAATATAATTGACGCTTCTCAAGGGATTTAATTGGAAGATGAGCTCGTAATATAAATGTCACTTTTCGCTCTAAAAACTTTGTTATAATTTCGACTTAATACCAAGATGTGTAAAATGAAGAAATATTTTAGGAGTAGCTCATACGTATATCATTTATATTTGAATAGCTTTTCTATAGTATCTTAAATAGTGTTAAAAATCTAAAATACAAATAGATTGTAACAAAATAAAATACTTATATTCAAGAAGTAGCTTAATAATTATGCAAATGATTACACCAAGTCGTCCATTTTTGTAGAAAATTCAACGTTGTAAATTTTATGGCGAGAAAGTAATTTGGAACCAAAGTACAAACGTTGCCTTTCATAATATAAATGACTGAAAGCCTTTAATCCTGAATGTTATACGCGTGTATTATAATTTTAGTTTTCAATACATAATTACCTTATCTTGTTTAAATTATTTAATCTTGTTTACATTAATAATAATTAGACATGAATCATAATTATACATGTTCATAATTTTTATTTACTTAATATCAAAAATACCAATGTCCGTGTATTAGTCAATGCAAAAAAAAAAATAAGAAACCGATATTGC
The DNA here is from genome assembly GCA_959347355.1 of Napeogenes inachia. Classification (NCBI taxonomy): domain Eukaryota; kingdom Metazoa; phylum Arthropoda; class Insecta; order Lepidoptera; family Nymphalidae; genus Napeogenes; species Napeogenes inachia. The sequence goes on along the minus strand of OY365791.1, from coordinate 14,294,623 downwards.
TGATTGGAAAAAAAATAAACTAAACTTTTACATTAAAAGAGACAATAATAAGACAATGTTTATTTGTTTACAATATTTTTAAATTTTGATCAATATTCATTGGTTTTAATGGTTTCTTAAGTATTTCAACCCTCTTCATGCAACTTAGCACAAAGTTGTGAACTAATTAGAAAATCTGAAACTAAATATTGATCAACATATTTTCATAACTTTCTTATTAACCTCTGACCCAAAAAAAGGAGTATTATAATATGACCTGTGTATCTGTGTATTTGTGTAGTATCTGTGTGTCTGTCTGTGGCCACGTAGCAGCCAAACGCGTGGACGGATTTGAATGCGGTTTTTTTAATCAAAAGCTTGGGTCTTCGAGATGGTTCTAAGCTATGTTTGGTCGAAATAGAAGCAGTCGCCTCCAAGATATAGCTCTTTTATCGGTGAAAGGTTATACAATATTGATATTAAAAAACCTAAACAAGTGAAGTTAGTGTGTTCGTAGGTTCATTTAGTACATGGAAAAAAAACAAATATTTTAAAAAGGTAAAAAAAATAAGTTAAAAACGTCACGTCAAAAACCCCGATATAAAAAGGAGTCTAAAAAGGATAAAAATAATATTATTATATACTTATTGAAGTCGTTTGGTCGGGGAACCCCTAAATAAAAGAAAAATTCAAAACGCAAGTAAGTGTCCAAGGCAAATAAAGAAATAACAATATCAAATCGTATAGTCTAAATCTTCATTCATTAGTATTGGCGTAAATTATACACCATCGACGACGTATGTACAAAGGTCCCAACGTATGGACTTCATTAAGTAGATAAAAATATTATTTTTATCCTTTTTAGACGTCTTTTTTGTATCGGGTGTTTTTTAAATATTTAATTTAATTTTTAATATAATAAAGTTTATTTTACGACAAAGATAATTAATACTATTATTATGTATATAATGTAGGAAGATTAAAATAATTGCAAGGAATTTATCATCTGATAAATTGCCTTTAGAAGAAGTCGTTTATTATTAAGTAAGTCAGTCAAGAGTAAACAAGGGATATAACTTAAATTTATCACTGAAAGTATGCCCCATTTATCAACAGCTTCTGAGAAACTCAAAATATTGTCCAACCAAAGAGATGAGTCCTATCATATGTCTAGCCATTAATTAAGTTGACGCATATTCTAACTTTTGTAAAATAATTATAATATCAATAATTATAATATATTATTTATTAAGGAACTAGATCCGCATTATAAAATAGTTTCTAAATAAACTATATTCAAATCTACATACCAAATGCATAATAGCATATTTCAAATAGATGAGGCGCTATAGCGGTGAGGAGACCGAACAAAGCCTGTGGTAATTCAGTCGCCAGGAACAAACCCAGCAATGCAACCAGCATCCTGGTCGTGCGGTCTGTGCGCCCGCCGCGTTTACCTTCCTCGTGGAGACGTGTCTTTTCACCCTGAACAATAAATTTAAATAATATTTAAATATTCATTCTTTCATTTTATTAAATATTTAAAATACTATTTCTATCAAGAGTTGTAAATCAAAGCTTATGTTATAATTTTATATAAAAATCTAATATCACAAAAGACACATACATACATACATATAATGTTATGCTAATTTATAAAATTGAGAATATAAAAGTTGGGAACATATTCCAAGTAGACTGCATTTTTATGAAGCGGAAAATAAGGTCATGTCTTAATATAAAATTAAAAAGACCTTCCTACGAGTACCTCTCGGCGCTACACTTTTTCATTTTACTTTAATAATGACATGCGACAAAATCATTTTATAAGACAAGTGAGTTAACGAGACTGAATATTCCCGAAAAAGGAGCGTCTATAATAATTTCAATCTAAAATATTTGGGTTATATACAATATAGAAAAGACGAATTAATGCTAACAATACCCTTGTCTAGTATTTACATTTCATCTTCTTTAAAACAAGATTTACTAAATCAAGATGAGTGCTAAGTTCTTAGACGTTAATTAGTTTATGTAAGTTACAAGTCGGTAAATTAATTGTAGATGTCTAAAAGAAAATACATGCAACTTAACACGGTATGCCGCCATTTTTGTTGTTGTTTTAGATACAGATCATCTACCTACCTATAAATACTGTACTATAGGTACTTTGAACTGTGAAATTTCGACTGCCGATATATCTCTATCTCTTTCCCTCTGTGTCTCTCTTTTTATATATTTAAGGTATTTCTGTAAAATATATCTCTATAATATGCCTAAAATAACTTAACGATAAATTTACCAGTAGTTCGGTAATCAAAATTGTTCTCTGCGATTGACAGCTAAAAATTCATAAATATATAAATATATGGTATATGTACACGATTTGTATACAAAAGAATAATAAAACTAATGTTGACTTTTAAAACATAAGATAAACATCGGACTTATGTTTACTAAAGCTTAAGAGTTTTTTTGCATGAAAAACGACGAAACTGGAACTACTGGTAAAAATATATCTGCATGTGATAGCCCATTTATTGATTTATAGCGGATGGCTTTAGGCTATATGTCATCTCTATACGACCATTACAAATAGTAGAAAAAAGCTATTTCTATATCCTTCCTTATAACTTTACTTTCTTATGCTTCTACTTTTATCTTCATACCTTTCTTTAGAATCGAACGGAGTAGCGAGCAACAAATAGTAAGTAACAGACCTTTACAATTTAGTTTTGTAAGACATTACTTTATCTTAATAAATCGAAATTCTATACAAGATTTAAAAATATCTAAAACATGTATAGCCATGTCCAGCTTATTTAAATTTAAAATAAATATAGAATAAAACATAAACCGATACATGCAGGGTTTCGAATCCGTTACTCCATTCGAATCCGTTAAGCGGTTTCGTATGCCTGCCCGTATTGGTTTGTTTTTCATTCTATATTTATTTTAAATTTCTACACTAGGGTTCTGGATCGTTTAGACGTGATTCTTGCGAATAATCATTTTATATCTGTGGCCATTATATAACCACACTTATCTATATCGTTGCTTGAATGTAAGTGTTATGGCCCGGTTTCATATTTTCCAAGCATTTTCACAAGAAAACGCTTTCAAGAGGTTCAGCAAAATGTACAGAAAAATATAAAAGTATTTCGGATGGTCTTGTTACATCAGTCCATATCTTATAGCGAGGGTCCATTTGAATTAGAATAAAATGTTTTCATGAAGATAAATACGTATGTGAAATATGTATATTCATTTAAAAAAATAACGTGATCTTATGTATTGAAATTTAAACGCCCTTATATTTACGACTCTATCATGGAAATAGATATCCCGTGGGAGGTCCATATAACATGATTTAGTATCTAGTTGATATATAAAATTTTTTACTGAAGCTAATCCTACTTGTAAAAAATATAGAACTGGACATAGAACATAGAACTAGATAAATCTTCTAAGGTTTTCACGCGTATATTGAACTAAATTTTAAATTTACATTTTAAATCTAACCATGGTTAGATTGAATTAAATCCGTAAAAATAGTTTTATTTCAATGGATAAATCTTGTTTTAATAAAAAATTTACTCCTTTTGAATGATGCTGAAGTATCAAATTATAATTCAAATTGAAAATATTGTCTTTCAATTTCGTTTATCTGTAAAGATTACACTCTGATTTATAAATATAGTATTATATATAATAAAGGTTAAATCAAAATATGGTATTTCCTATAAAAACACGCTATTATAATTTGTTTGAAAATATATTTCCAAGGTGAATAAATAACACATAAAGCAAAGATTAGAATATTATGATTACCTCATTTGTGCCGATCGCAGACTTCTTCAACAATTTTTGTCGTCTCCTATCGCTGGATTTCATTTTCAATATAAGGCATACACTTAAAATAGATAACACTACACAAGGAATCAGTTTTAAGAAAACACTATAAATCCAAAATATAGCTGTCAATAAATGTTGATTATTGGTCATAGATATCGCGTACATTGGTTCTTTGATTGACGATATGTTAAAAAATTCAGTTTCATTCATTGTCACGTTTTCATTTTCACCGTGGGGTTTTTGTATCTCCTGTATATCCATGGCAAAGTAAATGGGAAGACATACTATTGGACACACCACGTAAGCTATCGCTATCGCAATGTTTGTATTTCTTCTGTTACAGAGCGTTTTATTTTTCTGTGGAAACTTTATCGCTACGAATCTCCAAACCGCCAGCGTGATTGTTAGCCAGATAGAAATAGTGTGAAAGGTCTGGCTAAATATAGAATGGAAATACACAAAGAGTGCCCAGGCGTACGAGTTACGATTCAACTCTTCTGCAATGTTTGTGTAAATATGAAGTGCTAGCGGTATATAATCGATCATCACTAGTAGATCAGCTACTGCGAGAGCGGTGAGAATGGAATTAGTAGATGACATCATTTCCTTTCGACTAAGAACTGCTATATTTACTGAGTTTGCAACGGAACCGAGCAAACAAATGATCAGTGCTATATATCCGTGCACTTTGACATATACCCGTTGAAAATTAGGTCCTCCGGGCATGCAGTACGCCACCACAGCAGCCTCTCCGTCAGTCTCGAAGCCAGTCATCTTTGTTTAATATTCAATGAATTAAAAATACCTCATAAACCGATAGTCCCTTTCACTCGAGTCGATAAACATTTTCTGAAAAGAAAGAAAACAATATTCAAATTTGCCGAATAAATCCTTATTATATTACCCAATGTTAACATTTATTTTGATATAAGACACTTGAATAAACATGACAATCCGAGTAGTTTGTGTCTACATATCGATGATACATTAACCATTTTCATGTTATTACAATTCCGAATAACGTAATCGGATAATAATAAAGTTAAGTAATTCGCGAGTACCTGATATTCATATCGATTTGCTCGTATATCGTGCCCCAGAGAAAGCCCATTATATGAAGGCATAATAAGTGAGGTCGTAACATAGTGTAGTTTATCTATCACGTCTGGATTATTTATGACCGTGTCGAAGATAGGACTGTAATATACAATAATAAACTTCAATATAACATGCAAATGTTTCTTTACTTTATACTTTCACGTACAATGAAGCGAGAAAAGAAGCTTTATATATTATATATTATTTAAGTGCTTGAGAGTTGTTCAAAGAATTTCTAAGTCTGAAGTAGAAATTCCACTCAAACTACCTGTCAAGAACCACCTGATAACTTACTTGATCCTATTACCACTTTCAATTTCTTTTGAGATAATACAATATGTAGGTTCTGAGATCTGGCCACATATTATGTGAAATGGATATTTAATATTCACAGGTATTATCGTGGATTAAATTTAGCATAACGAAATAGAAGCGAAGTTCCACTAACCCACATATCATTTGATATGACGTATACAACCTCTGACTTTAAATGAGATTTAAAATTTGCATTTCATTTATAAGCTTTCCAAAATACATTTCCGGAATTAAGATAATTCACAGTAATAAATCTAATGTTGTTCGTTGTTATTTAAATATTATCCTAGTCATGCTGTGCACTGGAGGCTGAACAAGCAAGAAACAAAACTTTTTTACAAGAAAGATACTTAACATTAAGAACAGCAAAAAGTATTTTAAGGTTTTTCAACAGGTTTAACGTTGTCAAATTCCGATTGTTGTTGTAAGTTTTAGCTTGAAATTAAAAGTTATTCCATAGATAATGTTTTTAGTAATGTCACCATCACAGCGTGTCTAACTTTCATTTATATAATATACTAGTATACGCATATACAAATTACAAAATTATCATCATCTACTTCCGAAGCAATTGCCTTCGCTCGCTCAGTCAATAAAAATGTTTAATTGTTATTACTTAACTTTAACCTAATTATGGTTTTATCGACACCAAATATATCACACTGATACAACAACTGTCGTGACAAAGACAAAATAAACACTGTTATGGAGTTCATAACTTAAATTTAATTAGTATTACAAATTAACATTAAAATTACAAATTAACATGAAACATGAAAACAACTTTTATTTTTCTTTATGACAAATGTTAATTTTCAAGTATCGTTATTTACAAATAAGTATATTTTAAATAAGTTATTTGCAAAATAGTTTCAGAGCTTATTACAAAATCTACTATAATACTCATAGTTATAATGAAACCCATTAGATATTATTACAAATCCATACCACTTAATCTAGGTAATAACATATAACCTGATCCATTAGTGAATGTTCAGCTGCTATTGTTATTTTTATATGATCATACAGACATAACTCTTATTTAAATAAATTCTCCGTATTCCAAAAAAAATGAAATCATATCAATTCTGTAAGTATTAGATACTATTTAGGTCCCGATGGACATATTAATATAAAACCTATTTTGATATCAAAGGCAGATGAAGGTGGAGTTCAGAAAATTGGGACTTACATAACCTAAAGACTAAAATTGATTGTATAAACATTAGCTTTGGGTATACTTTAACAGAAGTGAAAACAGTATATTCGGAATATGGTATATTAGCTGATTTCCTCTGTATGTTATAACAATTAACAACTTTGGGTTTTGTTTGAGTTTTGTGAGTTTCAGTTTTATTATTTCACTCAAATCTTAAGTCAATTTGTACAGGAAAATTAATTAATGTTATTAAAATGTTCCCGATAGAACAATAGTGTAAATGAAAACAAACTTTGACCTTTATGATAAATTACAGGCTGGAATGTTGGCATTTGATTTGAAAATAAATTGAGAAGCGAAGATATTACATGCTAAATAAAGCAACGTAGGTGTCGGTCTGTTCAGAAAATACATCTCATAGACACATTACTCTTAATTTCAAGGAAAAATGTATTTGAAATACCGGAATTCTGAACTGTTCAAAATATCGACTATGATATGACGGAAATAGAAAGATTTATTGCCTTTATGTAATATTTCACTGACCACGGAAACTATAAGTTTTTCATTCCGATATGACGCAACAGGTATTTGAGATCGGTTCCTTTAAAACATTTGTTTTATTATACTCATTCATCTCTAGAAATATAAATAATTTTGATACTCCAATATTTTTGTATAACAGATAGCCAGGCAATTGTTCATTATAAATAAAAACGTAATAATATTAAACCAAATAGTATTTAATAAGGCTGATTCAATATTGTATTGAATACAATCACAAGCATTTGTCTTTCTTTATTATGTTTTGTATTAAAACGTACATTCATACCAACTTTATTCAAAGTTTCGCTTGCTGTGGTTAAAAATTGTGAACTATCAATTCATCAAAGTTTCGGCCGTCACCAATAATTTCTTCTACTTTATTCGAGCTAAAGAATCCCATTTTATAAGATGTATTAAATTATTTATAAAACTAAACTTATTTGAATTGAATTATTTGAATAGTTATAAAAAAAATAAAAGTAAGCATCAAATACATATAAATTTATTTTTATAAATGGATGATACATACAAAAAGAGACACTAAGAGAAACACTCCATAAAAAACTTTTAACGGGTGACTGACTGAAATTGGACCTTTCATAAAACATTATAAATAATGTCCTGCCGCTGTGACAAGACTCAATTATCTCACCACCAAACATCTTGGAAAGCATTTTTATATTATATCTCTATATTATTTTTGATTGAGAAGGAAAACAACTTCAGTATGTGTATAAAAAATCGTTGTAAATAACATTTTATCTAGCATTAATCATGCAGTGATTCATTCAGATTATTTTCAGAGATTGAATTTAACCAAATATAAAATAAGAAATAAACATTTACATTCATCATTCATTTACAGTCATCTCTGGTGTCGCTACAAAAAAAACAACGCAGACATATAATTATCCTGTCATCACTGATATTTTAGTTTAAAATTTAAGTCGTTATATACTTTACGGACTGTCTGCTTATATTTAGTGCCTGGCAACAAGTTTCCAAATAAATTGAATGTTTGTTTTGGTTTCATAAACGCTATGTTACTGAAATATAAGCTTTAGCTTTGAGTGCAGTATTATTTCACAAATATTTTGCTTCGTATTTTTATTTTTTTTTTACTTTTGCATTTAAACTTTTTACTAGACTTATGTTCTCATAGAAATTCTTACGAAGGTCTATATGGCTCGTAGAGAGATAAGTTATACTATAGACAACTAGTTATCTTCTATTAACGCGAGAATGAGAAATGGTATAGAAAAGAGACACAGCATCAGGGTATTTTTGTTCTATTCTGTTGACCCTTTATTGGTTTGTTTTACACAACTAAGTACGAAAGAAATCTTGATAGTCTTTCATGGAATTATGTCATTAATGAAAAGTATATTTATAATTGTTGATGTAATTTTGAAAATATGTAAACTATTTACAAATAGTAGTTAACGCTTTATTTAAAGGAACTCGATTGATAAAATATTTCGATAAAGTGATGAAGTGTAAGCTCAAGCGTGGGATATTGGTGTATAAGCGTGGGATATAATTTATAATAGTGAACGAAAAGTTCCCGAATTATCTTTCAGTAAGTTCGTGCAAGTACGACGCTTTTGACAATACATATTGATATTTATTTATATAAATTTTGCAGTCAATAGATTATAGAAATTGTAACTAATATTGTTTCTGTGATATTTCTGCTTGATGTGTGATGTGATGTGTGTGATGATGAATGTAAACAAATTTTATTCCTTTGGAAGTTTATCTTTGTTATCTTGTTTAATACTGATCTCCTTATTTGAAGAAGATTTTACATTTTAAAGCTAGGATTCACGATCAATCGCTCTAGCCCTAGATATAGAATGTAACAGTCCACCAGGTCTGTTACATTATATATCTAGGGCTTCATTCATATAATATATTACTTAAAAAGCTGACAGTTCAATGTAGATAAACTGAAAAAAAATACGAGTAAGCAGTTTTTATGAAATGTATTAAAGGTGAGTATTGATTTTGTAATTAGTTATCTCTTGCAAATAGTTAAATAGTAAGCTATAAATTATTAATTAATTAGTGACCTTATTGTCACCTGGATAAGTAAACATGTATTGACATTTACGTAATTTTATAAAAAAATTGTGAATACATTATTAATATGAAAAGATACCGGGTAATTTTTTCATCAATAACTATAAACTAATTAAAGATAATTTGGCTTTGAAACTTGTTGGCTCTTCGATATCTACTTTAGATGGTGGAATCCCATTTTGACTTTTACCAAGTCACCAAGTTTTATAAAGTATTTAATAGATAAAACACCCCATTTAAATAAAGCTAGATTTATTTTTCGGCACTGGTGGCTGAAGCTTCCCTAATTATCATAATAACTTTAGCCGACTTTTTCTTTGCGACTTCTAATGTATTCTAATCACGTAGCGAACTCTCAACAAATATCTACAAGACACTACTCTCGCGTTGTGGTTATTAGATTGGAGTCGAGTATCCTTCGCATTGCGTGACCACAACTTTTCTAATTCACTTCAGTTTAAATTGGTATTGTTAGATTGAATTACTCACAATCTATTTGTTTGTTATAACAATATATATAATTAAGAACCTTAAGTATTCGTATTAAACTATAATTACTACGAATCTACACCAACAAAAAATTAGACAACTTTGCTTCATGGAAGCGACATTAAAAGGTGTTACAATTCTAACAATCTCCTAATTATTATAACAAGTTAACATTTGTATTATAGAAAACTAATATTTGATATAATATCGTTGTTGTCAAGGTCACAGTCAAACTTTCTTAAACAAGCTTTTTACTTTGATATATTTTTGGGATGTGATTAGTCACCAACTAGCAATTAGTGAATGCTATTTGCGTTCTACCGCAAATAGCATTCACTAATTGGCACTTTAATTAATGAATATTTCAAGGTTAATTAATGAATTCATTATATTTATTGTTAACTAGTTTTTAATAAGTTAACTTAGTTATGTCATCCAAACTTGGAACTGTTTAATATGATCTGCGTGTTAGTCTACATATATGTTTTTACCAAGATTTTACTAAAGTTGTCGTCGTTGTTACAGTGTGATTGAATAAGAAACAAAACAAGGAATATTTTTTATTTTATATTAGTAGGATAGAATTTCATTATTAGTTTTAAATAGTGACTGTCCAATGGCCGAAATTCGACTTTAATGTCTAGTTTCAATATTTAGGATGTTTCAATTATTAATTTTCAGTCAATATATATATATTTTTGGTATTTGTTTCATTACGAGATTAAGTGAAGATCAACGTTTTAATTTATTTGGCAAATATGAGACATAATTTTATATTTTTCTTGCGATTTAGGATCACGATATATTCAATGTTTCCAGAGACCAAGGACCTAAATATTTGATATTAATCTCAATACAAATCGCATTCCTTAAAGTAGAGGACAGATTATTAGTTTCTGTTTATTTAATCAAATTTTTCATGTCTGCAACGCTAAAGAATTTTTCAAATGAAGCAAAAAGTTTACAATTATATTATAATATAGGGCTTATAATGCCACATAACATATTTTCCCAAAGAAATAAGTTATTAATATACAATCCCAAAAGCCATAGGTATATAAAAATAGCCCAAAGCTTATAAAAACGAAAAACATAATTCAAAGTATGAAATATGAATACCAAACCAGTACTTCCGGCGCCTGAAAGCCTGTCTAGAATAAAAATAAAAGCTTACCCAATTGTAAGTTCTCGCTAATCGAGCTTTATTTCGACTCCACTGACGTGCAAATTAGGGGTCGTTGGAATTAAACGTAGCAAAAGCTTACAACTGGAAATCCTTTTATTTTAAGGTTTTTTCTATGTAAGCTTATATGTTATTATTAAGGAAGTTTTCAATTATATAGGTATTTTAATTGTATTATATCTATAATGTTTATTGGAAAGTAATTATACATTCTAATATTTTAGTTTTATCGCCTTATTGTCATTTATATTGTTTTTTTACGGATTGACTAGTAGAGAATGCCTTGCATTAAGTCGCATTTTATTTTGAGCAATAAAGATTAAATAAATTAATTAATATCATGTATAATTAAATAACACAGTTAACACAGATTTTAACGACATATATTTAAATACGATTAATTTATAAAATTCAAGCTAGAAACGTATGTATTATTTTGATTTTCATTTCATGTTTAGATTGCTTTAGGCGAGAACGAATTTAAACAAGATATAAAATTAATGACGTCTGTTAATTAATCACTTAATTCAGTTCTTTACCCACCATTTACTTACGGTATTGTGTACAGGATGTTGGTAATGTTTTACTTAAACACCTAAAAAAATATAAATTAAGTTATAAATTAACGTGGATTCGGATTATGTCTGTTTTACCTTGATTCATTATCACGTAATATTTAAAATGACACCATATTAACAATTACAATGACAAGACTTTAAGCAGAAGTTGAATTTTTGAATTGTTATTGTTAAAGTCCAAGTTGAACATATTGTTAAAATATAAGTTTATAATTTTTGACTATATAAATATCATGAACCTGAATATTTATTATAATTAGTATGAAAATAAACTACATGTGTAATTTATTGCAATATTAAATATATGAACACAAAGAAACTAATTAATTGACGTTAATACTTGAGACAATATTATATTTCTAGAAAAATCACAAATAAGAAGAGAAGATGAAAGAACTTGTTAAATATATTTAAACAAGACTTTAATTAAAAAGCTCAAATTAATTAATTATTCTTTTTGCCTAGTTCTTATATTTTAAAATGTAGGTTTTCTAATTTTAAGCTTTCATAGTATTATAAATACAACAATACTAAGCCTGGCTTACTGTAACGTCCATTAATATTCTTTAAGATCACAAAAAACACTTTTTAAACCCAAATTTAACAGACAGTTTTTAATAGGCTTTGTCGGTACTGTCAGGTGAATATAAAAATAAATTATTATTAAATGTCAACGTAACTTTCCTTTTGCTTATATTTAAACCTGTTTTAGATTTACACAATAATTTAAATTATATGATATAAAGAATTAGTCGCTGATAATTTAACTTTCACACTTATCTTTTCATCTCACTTCTCAGCTTGAAAAAGCTTTTAGATAACATTTTATTTAAAAAAAATATATATAATAATGTTAGAAATACTTTAAAAATATATTATTGCTATTGTTAATTTAGATCGGCATTTAAATTGAGGCCGTTCCACTTGGCAATTTAGTTCATTAGGATCTTCGACAGGACATAGGACATTCGAATGCAATATGTTACGTCAAATTAATACATTTGTTTCCTCAATAGGGGACAATATCGGTGTAACTATGGCAGCAAATAGTCTATTATTAAATAATTAAGAAATGTTTTCATAATTATATAATATGTGGTTGCCGGGTTATGTCCAGTTTGATAAAGATTCATTGATTGACTAATATTATAGGGAGAAACCTGTAATATTAACATATTCTAAGTCCTACATCTACATCTGACATCTATCTAGATTTTATTCCTAATATCAATTACGTTCTCATTTTAATATTACTATCATGATTAAGCTTATATAATTTTATTACCTAAGCAAAATACGATTCTTTTGTCCTAATGAGTAATTTAAATTATATACTTCATTTTGTTCTCAAAAAAAGTCATTTAAATTTAAATTAAGTTCAGAAAAATAATACGTAAATAAATTATTACCATCCAGAGGAATTATTGTGAATAAACAAGAAGTATTATGAAGTAAATACGGTAAACTAATACAGAGTATGGAAAGTTTACTAATTACTACCACAGAATAGTTAAAGCAACTATCATTAATTAACACTATCTCCATTACTCAGGGAACCTTCATCAAAATAGTATATTGGAAAATATGTTGCCTATAATTAATATTTTTCGTATCGGTCACTATATATCTATAAACAATCAAACTAATGTTCATATTTACAACAAAAATAAAAATGCATATAAGAGGTAAACTATTCATATTCATCACTTAAAAAATGTGTTATAAATAATCTTCAAACCGATAAATGTGATAAAGCTTCAACAAATCACGTAATTGCAGTACGGTTAAATTACTTTTCTTATCAGTACCGATATTGATATAAGTTTAATTAATTTGGATTATCTCGAGAGTGGATAGAGACTAAACACTCACTGCTGGAGAGCGTAATTAAACTTGTTACGGTTGACTGTAATTTCATTATATAAAAGCGGTTTCTTTCCAACTATATACAAAAATACATATATGAAAATGGCCAAAATAATAGATAATTATAATGTTTTAATATTCAAACAAATTCCAAAATAAAAAAACTTACCAAATCGAAAATAATATTGCAACATTTTATTAAATCACTTTACATTATACCACAACTATCACGAACTCGCGGAGAAGTTTTTCCAACGTTTCAGAATCGTTGTTACGAATTCTAATAACTTGTATTATATTATATTATAGCAACACTGGAATAATAATAATTAATCAGGATTACCATTCGGACAGGCGAGGCATGTCTAGAATTATTTACGCGAACGTGGGAAGTGGGAACGCTGTAGAGCGGCGTGCTACGAGAGGAGCGGTCTCATTGTGACTGTAAAGCGTTTGGGCCTTCAGTCGTCGACGCCTGAAATCAACATCCACAAACGAAACCGCATGTACGCGCGTCGACACGGAATAGACACCTGCTACACCGCAATCACACTGTTTGCCTTAAGAGATTGTCGACTAAGTGCGTGAAAATAATGTGACATTTATGCACATTAAATATATTTTAGGAACCACCATACATTGAACAAATACTAAACTCATTTGAAATTCAAAAGTAATCCAGGGTTGTATTTTTTAATTTGACATTGTAAACCCGCTGTGTACGACATAATTTATTATCTTGTATATTACAGAGATTCAGGGTGGTTAAATTAATGCCACAATATGCCCCTGCATGTACTTAAGGTATTATTTTAAATTAAATTATCTAAGTTTATAATTGTAAATGTATGCTTGTTTGTTTTTATAATCATTACACAACTGATAGGTTTTTTTTCAAAAATGACATATTATTAGATCTGACCAGCAACTTCGTCTGCTCTTCCATACCACCTATACTGAAATAATAAGCGATCTATCGAAACCTCTTAAATCTTAAAGTTTAAGGTACAAACACATCTTATAGCTCGAGGACGAACTAATTCAACTTTTACTATTTCTACTTAATCAACTATTTTGTTTACCTCCTACTATGTATCAGAATAAAAATACTACTTATGTAAGTTACAATAATAATGATAAGTACAGCTAATGATATTTTGAACCCTGTTCAATGTACTATGAAATATAATTTTATTGGTTTTTCCGATGTCGATGAAAAAATATTATGTAAGAACAGTTTTCTCCGATCTACCTATAGATCAGTATTTTTTAAGCAAGAGAAACAAATAAAGTGCTAAAAATTGTAAAAACTGTAAAAAATCGTTATTATGTTTTAATGTATAACATCTAGGTTTATTTAAATATATTTTTATTATACATAGTAAACATAGATAACAATACAACAATAACTTTAACATGGCTATACATGTTTATAGATATTTTCAAACATTAATTTTGGTAGTTGCATCTTTTCAATGTTTATTTATACTTCAAGCTTAAAAACGTTGGTCAGGATTTTCAAACGAATACACCAAGACGGACAGCGATACGGCAGCTCAATTGCTAGAGTGGCGGGATGGTTACCCAGAGGTCGCGGGTTCGAATCACTGCCCGTATCGGTTTATTTTTCATTCTATATTTATATAAATTTCAATAAGCTTAACAATGTATAGCCAACATGTTTATACAGCATAGCCAATATGTTTATAAACATAACACGGAATACAATAAAAGCTCAGTTAAAACCACAAGCTCTGAGGCAGATAGATATACATCTGTTGTTTGATCCATGTCTCTAACGCAGATATACATCTGTTGTTTGGGCGACAGTGATCTCCTTATTACAAGCGCGGATAAAGGATTTGGTCTCTGGGGGGCAATAATGCTCCATGGAGAGATTTTCTACTCTATAGACTAAAAATATATGTACTAAAATATAACTGTATTGTAAATTGTATTGTAATTTTTATGACGATAAAAAATATATTTTGTTAAAAGTCATATCCTCCTTGGGCCAGGAGTAGGGCAATAGCATTCATTATCTTTGGACCTATCCCCCCCCCCCTTCTTTCAGATCCTCGCCCACCTCATTATCGTGTCTCATTTAATACATTTAAACGTTGTGAAGTAATAAAATTTTTATGACGAATTAGAAGAAGGAAACAATAAAAGTGAAACGTAAAACAACTTGAGTATCTGCATTTGATAGTGTTAAAAACCATTCTTTAACTCGTTTCTGACGATCATTGTTGATAAGGGGTTGAATGTATCTTATGAAGTTACCTTTGTTCTACAGACTAGAGATAATTATGTAATACCTACTGCCTCCAAGAAAGTTAACTTTTGTGTTTATATTTGATCGTACATGGCGATGACCAGACAATCTCTAAAATTAATAATGGTTCAGGTCATTCACCTTGTATGTTTTATAAGGTTGTAAGGAATATTTTGGATAAGTTCTTCTAAAATATGAGACTAATTTTAAATGATATATATGTTTACACTTTATAAAATAAGTGTTTATAGATATAATAGTTATATAAAATGGTTGCTATAGTAACTAACATAATTATAATATGCTATCAAACGAATGCACATATATTTATTCCAATCCATTCCACAGAACCTTTTTCAAATACTTAATACCTTTGAAAAAAATATGTATGAGTACAATTTTTACATTAAAGTGGGTAAAAGCTTTCAAAGAAACCTGTCATGACGAATAAGAGATGTTCTTAATATATATATATATATATATATATATATGTGTGTATATCTTTATATATATGTATATATATATATTTAAATACTACAGTTTAACAAATAAAAACAATATACATCCACACATGGATTAAAAATCGTTTTTCTAGTTTATAACAAGTCTTTAGAAACTGCAATTAACTTAAATATCCAATATTTGGATTTTATTCTAAAAACATGTGTTCATATAGCCATATCTCTAAAAATTAAATTCGGCGTGCTAATATTTTATATATGCTCAAATATCTGGATATGTTCAACTAAGTCGGTTAATCATAAAAGTATCAAATGATACTTTTATGATTAACGTGTCGAAATTAATTATGAGTGGAAATGTAATTTAATGTAAGTAGACTGGTCATAACATTGTTGTATTACTTCAGAATAAAAACGACAAAGAAAGCCCTTAATACAAATGACCTTAGACTGACGTCTAAGGACAACACTGTGTAATATAAGTCAACGTTGAAACGTGGTTTATCGACAACCCTAGAGTTGTTCAAGACCCTCCAAGATACAACTTGGCTTAACGACTGCCACCTAATGACAACATCCGGAGCCGAACTTCGTGTAGATTATTTCAGAAATTTCTTAGCTTAACAACAGTAACAACGATTCAAAAGTTTTACAAATAATACAAATAGACTGAATTATTTCTATTGATTATAATTTGATGATTACTATATTCAGAATTTTTTTATTCTATGTGTTATAAATCAACATTTTATCAACAGACTTAGCATGGATTCAATCTCATAAGTGCTTCATAAGTAGGTATACAATACCAAAATGTTTTCGATATATTACATGTTTTGAGGTCAAAAGGAAAACAAGTAAGCCACGGATCACTCAACATAATGATTTAAACAAAATTTGACAGAATATATTTTTCTCAAGACCCGACGGAATTCTCACCATAAATAAATAAAATAAACTTTGTATGAAGAACGAAGAATTATCACTATCATAAATATTTAACAAAATTATTATTTATACACTTTATTTGAAAATATAAAATCGCTACGCTGTTTTGATATAATAAAGCTTAAAAAAAAAATTCAATAAGTAACTTTGTTTTATTTAATTTTGTATTAATAACTTTTAGTAAATCACCCGTTCTTCTTCTCAAGTAATTAATCTAGACTTGCTAAGAACTTGAACATTTATCATAAAAAAACATAGCTCATCTTCCTTAGAAAGCCGCTCGAATCACAAATACACAATTTTAGGGCAAGGTTTGAAAGTTGAGCTTATAAACAACATGAGGTAAGTTGAAAAGATACAACTACTATTATAATACTTGTTTATTATTTTTTTGGATGGTCTTAGTATGCTAAATAAATAACAGTTTACTAAAAAATGATACGTACTTTGGAACTCTCGTTACCCGGTTGTGGAGTTGTTGTAGCTGATAAGATAGTTTTTTTTTAAGTTAAACAAAATTCTCTTTTCCTTTTATCTTTATTTAATTTGATAATTTTAGCTATCGTTAAATTGTTAATTTAATAATTTTATTACTCGCTACGCTATGGCACAGCGGCAACTAAAAACTAGCGCTGAAGTGATTTACGTACCGATAAAACTGAATGGTACTCCCATTTAGATGCCACATTTCACTGATTTTTGATAAATTTTCTCTTATTGTGTTCTGTTTTTTTATATTGTTTCTGTGTTACGTGTTGTGTGCAATCCATACAAAGCTTTTATTTTGTTTTAATTATAATAATATGATTGTAACAACTACGTCTTATATAATTAATAGTTTACAATAAATACTAACTATATCTGCAATACCTACTCACCTAAATAAGATAAATTTTGTTTGATTAAAATGGAATCCGACTATAAAACGTTTAAGGTTCTCATTCTAAACCCATTTTCGAATAAAGCTCACAGTTTTATATTTTTTTAATTAATCTAATGTATTTCCAAATCAGTGAAAGCTGGATAAGGGTTTTCTAATGCTTTACAATGGCGATAAAGATAACATTCAGGTTTTAGGATTTTAAAGTTCAGGTTTTCCACTCAGATACTCTTACTCTTGTAATAATAAGTACCTGGATGACCTCGGTGTTTTTTTTAGTACATATTTTTTTAAAATTATATTTATAACTAATAGAAAAACAAATATGTAGTATTTACTACTATAAGCCAATAGGTGGCAAGAAGAGCCAAACGTTGTAAGGCAATAGCTTTAGTATAGCTATACTAACTTTTAAACTATAGCGTTTCATTATATATTATTATTTAAGAAATCGGGAATTAACGCGTCCGGAATAGGTATCACATACCTTTTATTTGCCTGGCGTTTCGACCAGGTTGCAACGGCCGTGGTCACAGGCTGACTGTCTTAGTGGTGCAGGCTCTCCGTCGTCGAATCCGTGGCGAAGAAATTTCTTCATCACCCGCACATCTTCGTTATTATTAACATTGTCTGTCCGCCACGTACCGTCACATACTACACTCACAGTATCCCTATCCAGGTGTTTAACCAACTGCGGAAAAAAGAGAGGTGTTATGGTGTTTATCACTGGGTTCCACGATGCCGATTACTTAAATCCATCTTCCCGATTGAAAGTTCTGTTTTTCTTGATTTCAATCGCTTCACGTACAACTCGAGCATAAAAGTGTCGTTCTGTGGAGAGGACCTGGGTACGATGAAATTCAATCCAGTGATTGGGTCCCGCTTCCAATGCATGTTCTGCGATCGCTGATTTGTTCGTCTGTCGGTTCTTTACAGCAGCAATATGTTCTTTGATCCTTTCCGAAATAGAGCGCTTTATTTGGCCTATATAAGAACTACCGCACCTGCAGTTTTTTATATAAACACCTGGAGTTTGTAGCGGTAATACATCCTTTGGTGTGCCTACGATGTTGTAAACCTTTAAGCCCGACTTATAAACTGTCGGAATGTAGTATTTTTTTAAGATGGAGCCGATCTTATCCGTAACTCCTTTGACATAAGGTATATAGGCTGGCTGTCTGTGCACCTCTGAATGCTTACGTTTTCTGGTTGATTGTTTTAATCGTTCCCTAACCTGATATCTGTTATTTTTGAGTACCTCCTGAACATAGTCCAACTCCCGCTCTAGATGTTCAGGGTCACACAGATCGTAAGCTCTATTCTTGAGAGAGGTTACAACAGACTGCAGGTGTCGGGGATGGTGATGAGACGTGGCGTGTAGGTGCCTATCTGTATGAGTAGGTTTGCGATACACACAGCGTGACAAGGACCCGTCTGAACTCACGGATACTTTAAGATCTAAGAATGACAAGGACCTATCCGTCTCCATTTCATAAGTCAACCGTATCATGGAATGAATAGAATTTAGGTGTTGTATATATTGTTCTACTTCCTGTCCATTTCCTTTAACAATACTAAAAATATCATCAACAAATCGCTTCCATAGTCTTATGATTTTCGGGCCGAGACTTAGCGCCTTTTCTTCAGATGTTGGCAAGTACGGGAGCTACAGGACTTCCCATTGCGACCTTGGAATAGAAAATAGTTGCCGTTAAGCAGATCAATATAATTTAACGGTAGTTCGTTGTCCCTCAGCAGGTTTTTCACGACGTCTAAGCACTCTTCTATTGAAACGTTAGTGAAAAGCGAAAAGCTAAAAAGCTAATAAAAGGTATGTGATACCTATTCCGGACGCGTTAATTCCCGATTTAGTATAGCTATGTTGATAAAACAGATACTTCGTAATAGATAAAGTAGTATTTATTAACTCGCCAATAGATGTCAAGAAGAACCAACCAATGTTGTAATGTAATTGAATTACTACATTTTTTAAGCTCAGTCAAATTTACAATGATTTTCTTTTTTCTTTAGGGCTCCCAAGAACAGTTTTTCTCAGGAACTTGAAAAACTGAGAAAAGAAAAACACAATCATACCGAGATTTGAACCCTGAGTTTTAAGACGCCCGATTTCCCGACCGAACCATTGTAACTTTGTAATTAGAGGCGAAATTTAGTTTCGTATTCTAATGATATTGTAGGAGATTTTTATTCCATGAAAACACGGTTAAAACGCCATCTGAAAATAAAATCTAGCTAGATCGACTTATCTTATAGATACTTAATACTTGGAATATATTTAATAGACGACCAAACCCATAAATATAGACAGACATCTATGCTCATCACATGCCTACATGCCATGCTGCATGCATGCATCACATGCCTGCCATGCCACATCATACATGCCTGTCACACAGTTATGCATGAACGGTCTTAAGATATAAATCCTGATTTAATGCAAAAAACACAGCGAGAATTCCCTTCTTTCTTATTCGTATAAATATTAATCAAAGCTTTAAGCTCGTGGGCCATACCTTAAAGTATAAAATTACAAACCTTCAAAAATATTTTTTTGGATTCAGGTCACTGTTTCATTTTTATTTTATACTTACGATAATATCCGAGAGACTTAGTTAAAACAACTTTTTAAGGGTTCAAGATCAAATTAATAATTTATTTTTATTTACTGTAGCCTGGACTTTAGCGCTGGCCTAATCAATCAATAAAAAGCAGTAAGTTCTCATTTCGAGAAATTATATTTGAGTTTAATAAATTTAGCAAACACAAAAGATATTAAATGACGGGAATACCACTTCGTTTAAAAAAATATATTTAAAAGTTGTATTTCTAATAAGTACATGCTATTCAGTTTATCGCGAAGAAATAATAACGAAGAATTTAGCTTTTTCAAAGATAAGATGAAGATAATAAAAATAATAAAGCTTTTATTCTAATATTTAATGCTAATATGATAAGTAATTTATAATTACATTTCATCTTACAAGAGAGACTAAAAGCCTATCAAAGTATTTAAGGATAACAAAGTATTTAAAGAAAAATGACAAGAAAAAATATTATAAAAAGGTAAGCAGGTGAAGTCCCTGGGTAGTTTGTAATATCAGATGTTACAATACAGCCACTTCAGCCATCTCGAGATTATATTTCAAGAAATAGTTTTCGATAAAAATTGGTTTTATGGTGTATTAGTATCGTGAATGTCTTAAAATCATTTTGGAAAAAAAAAATAAGATTATATTATATTTTATATCGAAAAACAAGTTTCCGAAATCGGAAGTTAATTAATTAAATTTATGTTTTCCGTTAATTTCTTAGATAATTGTCTATTATCCAACATGTGATAATAAACAATATATTTGTTTTGTGAATAGCTTGATATTAAAGTATTAAAATATACAAACAAATCACGAAACTAGTAAAAAACTCATAATAAAAAAATATTTCATAGGAAAAAAAACCCCGGATCAACAAGTTAGGTTTGCTAACCATATTCTTAAATTATTATACCTGACAACTTCCAAACATACAGCAAATCATTTTATTTCTAATAATCCAAAAATCTCGTTTACTTTATCCGCCACAATTGGTGTTGGAAATGCCATCTTATATGGGGTATGAAATTAATGCCATTAAGTAAAACATTCAGTGGAAATAAGTCGTATGTTTTCATCACATTTTCATAGTTTCAGGAGTAGCTTTCAGAGAGTTTAACATGACTTTGAGTATAAGTATAATTACTGAACTTTCTCATTTTAAGTTTTATTATGATTGAACAATACAACTATTTTAAGTTTTATTATAATTAAGTGAACCATGCCACTGTATATCTGGTTCGTGGTTGGTGGTTCGTGGTTCATGGTGGTTAAGATATTTAATTATCAAATTAAATCTTTTGTTACACACGATATCATTAAGTAGCGAAATTCGAAACATTAATTAAAGGGTTCGTAACGAATCGCAGATTACTTTCGCTTTTGATACTGAATAATAAATAAGGAGTTGAGTTGAGAAAGCAGGATTGCAGTGAAAGATAAAGTGAGTTTGGACCGTCAGCCATTTTCAAGACTTTTTGATGCGTGGTATAACGCGTATTTTTAAAATATTTCTTATACATATTATGTACAAACATATATTATATATATATAACCACTCTCTATATCGAAGACCATAAACCAAAAAATTTATAATTCTCTAAAAGTCTAATTTCACAAATACCTCATGAGGAAGCAAAACAATTATCAAGAGAAATTAATGAGATTCATGGAGATTCCCGCTTTGGTTTCGCGTATAATGAATGAGAATGAAAGGCCTATACCTTCCTATTCCAACACAAGCCCTCATTTGATGCCTACAGTTTCAGAGGATAAACCGACTTTTGTCCCAGACGCAGATAAACCGCAAAGGAATATCCACATTAATATAAAATCAAAATAGAACAGCACTACAACAAGCAAAAAGCAAAACTGCACCCTAGAACCTGAATAGTGGTCAGTAAAGTGAAAAGAAAGTCATCGTGCTGTGTCAGTCATGGTTTGGTGGAGGGTATCATTCTAAGGACAAGAGTGTCACAAAATTATATATTTGTAAAATAGTGAAGATATACACTAAAGTGTCAGCAATATTTGTTTTAAAATAATACCGTAGATCTCAGCTCTTTTAAAGGCAACAAAATATTTAGGACCTACCCACGTCTGACCTAGATCTAAAGATCTTGATCCACAAGTTAATATAAGTTATTGAAGATATGGTCTGCGCAAAACGTCTTTCTAGAGTTTCGTTTCTTCTAGAGTCCGATGTCTGCTGTTTGTCTGTAGAGTAGATGATCTGTTATTAGATCCCATTCCTTAAGGAGTGTTTAATATGCCTTAACACAATATTTATTGTCACATGTACATGTCCCTGTAAATGTTAGAGCATCATAGAACTGGTAGTGGATAGTTCTTCTTGTCTCTGTCTGATACCATGCAATGCAGGTTTTTACTATTTTTTCAAAATTATAAAAATATACCATAGATAAATAGTTTTTATCCTCTGAAAATAAATCGTATGCTAAATATTTACTTTCTAATCCCTGATAAGTGTAAACGAAAATGTACAAAATGTCTTACATAATGGATAAACTTTTCATACACTTATAGTTTTGTATATAGGCCACATTCATACACATACAGCTACACATAAATATACACAGATCTAGTCAAACTGAACCGAACTCCTAACAATTTTTTTTTTACATTTGTTTTTTAACTTTTTTCTTAGCTAAAAGCAAAACATAAAAGAAAAGTTCACTAAGCTATGAACCATTTCTAGAGGGCATTGATAACCACTACAACTTAGTTTTAACTTTTGTAAGATTAACGTTCTTCAAATGTGGTTTGTACACTTCTGTATGCTGATTTACTTGAATATAAAAATACATTATATATTATACTACACTCTAAAAAAAAATAATACATTTAAAATATATATTTTTAAATTCTATGCTGTTTCTTCAATACGTATGTTAGTATGTGGGAAAGAGACAGCAACTGTATATAAAGCTTTCATCAAAACTAGAAAATTTCAAAACATTATTTTTATGTCACGTTTAGTTATCTGATACTTTATTAACATGATCTTGAACAACTTCTATTGAAATCCTTGCTCTAAAATCATACAGAACAGGTAAAAGATTTTTATTTACACGAAAATTTTGTTCAGCTTATTTCCCCCAAATTTTAGATACTCTTGTAACAGATTTAAGTCTAAAGTTATTAACACGGTTCCTTTCCCACCTTCATGGTTAAGATATTTTTTGCGCTTAGGGTACTCAGAAGGATGTCGACCGCTATTTAAAATCCTCTTAAAATATTGTCCTTTACCTGTCTTACTTATTTAAAATATGTATTTATATAATAGATAACTTGAATATCTTTAAAATTATTTAATGCTAAACCAGGTACAAACATAAAAGTAGATAACCTATTGAAGTTACGTGGCAATACTAAATCTTGTCCGATATGTAAAAGTAATGAATACATGTACCTAATAAGGTATATTAAATTATAACGTATTATCTTAAAAAGTGGTTTGAAGTTAAAACTAGACAGTAATTAAATTTTTCTAGATGTCATGATTTATAATTAGGTATATTAAAGTGAAAATATTTATTTTAGTAGTAGTATATAGATAGTATATAAATGAACATTATTTGTAGATTTGTAGAACCTATATACCATTTATTTATGTGCGCAAGTCGAAACTGATGTACTGATTTTGTATTCTAAGCACGGGCCTATTGCCAAGGAAAGTCTAGTCTTCATTACTATTTATTGTTATACTTATATCTAATTGAAAGAGATTGAAACCAAATAAATGAATAAAATGTATTAGCTAGTGAGAACGAACATTTTAAGTCTAGTGTTGCTTAAATTCGTAGAATAAGTATAGACATTGACGAAAAGCTCTGAACGAAATTTGGAGGGGGATAACTGCGCCTCTGTACTGACGCGCACACAATAGTTTGTAACAAATATATTTTTTTATTAATTTTAAATAGTAGGTATAGTAATAAATACCTGAAAATTCGCATTGTATTTATTTAAAATTTATATTGTATACAATTTTTGGAAATATAATTATTGCCCACCTATGATTTATTAAAGTTCATGAGGATTATATATAGTAATAAAAACACTATCAAAATTCATTATTGTCAGAAGACATAAACAAACTTAACAAAAATGAAAAAATATAAAAGTCAAAATAAAAAAACGTAATAAAAAACAACAATAAAAAAATAATAGCGATAATACTTGAGTAGTCGACTGTACACTGGAAGTGAGTGGGGTGTCGTAAAGGTGGGGGGGACGTAACAAGACGGGAGAGCCAATCAGCGGTACGTACTCCGGTCCTTTATCCCTCGCAGTCCCCTCAGACACCTTAATTTTGACTACTGCGCAGTCTAATCCGTGAGCGCTGCTTCATGCTGATAGTTATACCTACTACAATACGCATGTGTACAAAAGGTTTGGTCGAGGTCTATATATACAGGGTTATTTTTTAATAGTTGGTTTTCCTTTGCAGGCAACCTCTCTACATCAAACTCAATAACATTTGTTCTACGAATTTTTAAAAATCTTGATAAACAATGCAAAAAAACGTACCAAAAATTTGTTGCTCCCTCTTTTACTTATTACTCTGTATTTTTTTAGAAGTACTTTAAAGTTCAACGCCCGGGCGCCATACCTACGCTCAGAGTTATTACCAGTTCTTAAATGGCAAGACTCAGACTCAAAACTTAAATTTTAAAAACTTTTAATTTTAAAACAAATGTTGATAAATGTTGACCAACTTTGTTAAAAGTATGGTTTCGTGTGCAATATTACCGATGTCTCAATGGTAACATTACGAACAGCATAGGACGCACCGAACAAACCACAAACATAAATCGCAAAGATAAATCAAATCGCAAATTAAAAGTGGCTCAACCCCTTGATTAGTAGTTTAGCGGATATTATGTGATGTGCATTTAAACCTAATTGGCCTGCTATCAACCGGTGCTAGAAGGAAAGTCGATTGTAAGCAGTTATTGCTTTGCTTGTTTTCACAAGTAAAGCAGTCAACACTGTGTGTAATTAAATGTTGAGTACGTTATCTTTCTTTTTAACAAAACAACCTTACATCGTAAGCTAAAATAATATAAACATTATGGAAAAAAATATATAATATAGAGTAACTAGTCGGTGCAATTTGTTATCTTAAGAATATCATAAAACAAAAATTAGAGAGGATGAATTTGCACAATCAAATAAAAATTAACACTACACATATGAAGACTTAAGGACGCATTTCCAAACTAAATAGATGGGTAACTAACTAATCACTTCATGTAAGTATAGTGCGTGAATAATGTATAAACGATAAAATTGTAATGTTTTTGAAGTTATACTTCTTTTGGCGTAATTGAGACATATGTTAAGAGGGAACATTTAAGATGCGTGCGCACATCGACAGAAAAAGGAACAGTCTGAAGTTCGTTGCTAAATCTTTTATAAGTTTTGTAAAAAGTGCTACCAACATAGTAAAAGCAAAATTATCTACCATCTGTCTCTAGGTGGCTTGAAAAGTGATAACTATTTTCAAATTGTTAATTATAGCAGTTTTGTATTTAAAATATGTGTTAAGTATCAGTGCAAATAACCAGTGTGAATAAACATATAAATATATATATGTAGGAGCGTCATGAGAAGCCTCATAGCGGTCTTGGCTGTTATTGTTCATAATGGGCGTTGTAACGATAGGAATTTATAAAAATAGAAGTACACTCGTATTGTCCAAAACGTTATTATTCAATTTTTAACTGTTTAACAAAATATCACAAACAATCAATAAGATTTAATTGGATTTAGAGCCAATAGGTTAGCATATTATGTGCACTTCTAGCCACAGTCTTTATCTCCATGACAACCGCCATTACCAGTGGCGACACCTACTACTCTATTCGGGATTACCCGCTCATATTTTAATATTTTTTATAACAATCTATTACAGAATCAAACAATATAATTGCGTAACTTATAATTTAAAATAAAACTCAATCAACGCGCCGTGATATATATATACTGTCGTGGTCAACTAATTAAGGACACTCTTTGGTTAAACCGAATTGTGAATTTATTTTTTATTTTCCAACGAGTCTAAACCATATTCCATATCTCTTACATGTAAGTATAATTAGTCATTTATGTGCCCGATTATACAAACAATAACAACTTCTTAAACATTAAACCTCTTTACAGTATAGCTAATAGATTATCGTAGTGCTATTTGTTCAAATAATGCTGGCTGGCCATTTAATTAGGGACACTGAGATATTGCGTTCTATTTTCAAAATTTGAATCTCAATACTTTTTTACTTCTTCTCTTATTGTTTCGTGGTAGTTTTGGCGGCAATCCCGATATTTATTTTAAGTTTTGAAAAATATTTTGAAGAAAAATGGGTAAAAATAAAAGTTGCGATCCAACACTACGAAAAATTATCATGAAGTTTGTTGTCGAGCATGGTTGGCCATACCGAAGGATAGCAGAACATTTAAATAGTTCAAAAACTATGGTATACAATGCAGTGCAACATGTCAGACGCAATAACACAGATTTAAATGTGCCCAGAACAAAAAGATCGAGAAAAACAACTCCGCAAGAAGATAGAATGATAACCAGGTTAGCTAAGAAAGATCCGTTTCTAGGCTCTATTTTAATTAAACACGAAGTGTTTGGGACAGACGAAAGAGCTGGTGTCTCAGCGAGGACCGTTCGACGACGTCTGGTAGAAGCAGGGTTGTTCGGAAGAGTGGCTCGCAAAGTACCGTTGTTGAAGAAAGAACATAGAAATGCTCGTTTGGCGTTTGCACGTAAATATGGACATTGGACCTACGCCCAATGGCAACTCTATTATTCTCTGACGAGACCAAGGTTAATTTGATTTCTTCAGATGGAAGGCAATACGTACGGCGTCCAGTAAAAGCGGAAATGAATCCAGATGGTAGATAATTTTGCTTTTACTATGTTGGTAGCACTTTTTACAAAACTTATAAAAGATTTAGCAACGAACTTCAGACTGTTCCTTTTTCTGTCGATGTGCGCACGCATCTTAAATGTTCCCTCTTAACATATGTCTCAATTACGCCAAAAGAAGTATAACTTCAAAAACATTACAATTTTATCGTTTATACATTATTCACGCACTATACTTACATGAAGTGATTAGTTAGTTACCCATCTATTTAGTTTGGAAATGCGTCCTTAAGTCTTCATATGTGTAGTGTTAATTTTTATGTGATTGTGCAAATTCATCCTCTCTAATTTTTGTTTTATGATATTCTTAAGATAACAAATTGCACCGACTAGTTACTCTATATTATATATTTTTTTCCATAATGTTTATATTATTTTAGCTTACGATGTAAGGTTGTTTTGTTAAAAAGAAAGATAACGTACTCAACATTTAATTACACACAGTGTTGACTGCTTTACTTGTGAAAACAAGCAAAGCAATAACTGCTTACAATCGACTTTCCTTCTAGCACCGGTTAATAGCAGGCCAATTAGGTTTAAATGCACATCACATAATATCCGCTAAACTACTAATCAAGGGGTTGAGCCACTTTTAATTTGCGATTTGATTTATCTTTGCGATTTATGTTTGTGGTTTGTTCACTGCGTCCTATGCTGTTCGTAATGTTACCATTGAGACATCGGTAATATTGCACACGAAACCATACTTTTAACAAAGTTGGTCAACATTTATCAACATTTGTTTTAAAATTAAAAGTTTTTAAAATTTAAGTTTTGAGTCTGAGTCTTGCCATTTAAGAACTGGTAATAACTCTGAGCGTAGGTATGGCGCCAGGGCGTTGAACTTTAAAGTACTTCTAAAAAAATACAGAGTAATAAATAAAAGAGGGAGCAACAAATTTTTGGTACGTTTTTTTGCATTGTTTATCAAGATTTTTAAAAATTCGTAGAACAAATGTTATTGAGTTTGATGTAGAGAGGTTGCCTGCAAAGGAAAACCAACTATTAAAAAATAACCCTGTATATATAGACCTCGACCAAACCTTTTGTACACATGCGTATTGTAGTAGGTATAACTATCAGCATGAAGCAGCGCTCACGGATTAGACTGCGCAGTAGTCAAAATTAAGGTGTCTGAGGGGACTGCGAGGGATAAAGGACCGGAGTACGTACCGCTGATTGGCTCTCCCGTCTTGTTACGTCCCCCCCACCTTTACGACACCCCACTCACTTCCAGTGTACAGTCGACTACTCAAGTATTATCGCTATTATTTTTTTATTGTTGTTTTTTATTACGTTTTTATTTTGACTTTTATATTTTAATTTTAATAGTTACTGAGAAATCAATAGGGTTTTATATTTGTATGTACATAACCGGTTATTGTTCTTCACTATCTTGCATGTCCCTAATTAGTTGACCACGACTGTATATATATATGGGTAGTTTTGTTAATTCAACCATATATAAGACGGTCATGGATATTTACTAGAGATGCGCCAAATATTCGATATGTATTCGGTATTTGGCGTATTCGCCATCTTTTTCACCATTCGTATTCGTCCGAACTATTTGCTTTTGGTGTCGAATATATTCGGTTCGAGTATTTCTATTTTTTTGGCTACATGACACGATAAATAACTAAAAGACAAAACATATTATGCCAAATTATGAGTCAAACAAATCCTAAAAATGTGTTGAATAAAGCTTGATAATAAAGCAATTAAGCTCCAAATCCATATTTATTTCCACACATATCAAGTCAATTTCATTATTCCTATCCATTTTTCAATATTTTATTAATTTTTTATTTACTTTTTTTTATATTTTTAATATTATAAAAAAAAATTTAAGTTAATTGCATAAATGTTTTAATTACGAAAATTTAATATAATATGAGATAGGTATCATTTATGCTTTGACCTTAAAAAAACACACTAAAAGAATAAAATGCACACTTTGGTAACTGTTACTTGATCTCCAAGAATCTAGACGAAAAAGACTAGATCAGTCGAATTACGACTTTACGATAATTCTTACGGACATGGTGGCCTTATGTAAAGGTACACTTCCATAGCTGTTACCAAATGGACATATTTGATGGACATTTTGACTATATTTGAAGAAAAAAAACAAGTAATTAATGATAAATTAGTAATTAGGTTGCAATTATTGGTTTCATTACATTAAGTTACAGTTCCTAGAAATATGTACTTATTGAAAACTTAATTATATTCAGAGTCATGCATGTATAATGTGAAACTTTCACTTTGCAACTACTATATATATATCTGTTTTATACGCTAATCCTTTATGACGATTGTTGTTTGATCATAATATGTTATAACTTACAATATGGTTCCCAAAATATAATGTCAAGATCAAGTAGTAACATTCGCTCAATAATATTCGTTTATCTGTATCAATATTGTGTCATTTCTAATATACTCTATAATTTGTATGTGAATCTGTGCCCCATAACGACGTGATGTGGACTGTGGTTGATGGTTGGAAATTGTTATATTGATGGTGCGGTGAATGGTGATGGCTTGCCGGTTATTTACATTTTTGAGAAATATAAAGATTTCACATTAGTTGACAAAAATGTATTAAACTCTGGACTGATTTTACGATCTGATTACTTCAGTGATCTTTTATAGTTATAAGAATTGAAAATTACAAGGAAATGTTTCGACAGTTAATAATTTCATGCATTATATGCTTGCATTTATTAGATAGCGCTACTGGCTTAGGAGAAATTATTTACGCTATTAATGCAGGTGGCCCAGCGCACACGGATATATATGGTATTCACTACGAAAAAGACCCACTTCAGGGAAGAGTGGGAACTGCCTCCGATTATGGAAAGCAACTTGTTATGATTGGAAGAGTCAATTCCAAAGATGAACTTTTATATCAAACTGAAAGGTACCACCATAGTACCTTTGGCTATGATATTCCAGCCAATAAAGACGGTGATTATGTTTTAGTGCTCAAATTTAGTGAAGTCTACTTTAATGCCCCTAACATGAAGGTTTTCGATGTCGTTTTGAACGGTGATCATACAATAGTAGCTGATTTGGATATATTTGATAAAGTTGGACGTGGAGTTGCACATGATGAATATGTACCATATGCCATACGAAATGGTAAATTGTATTATAATGATGAGGAATCTGACATCAGAGGTAGCAAAATTAAAGTCGAATTTATTAAAGGGTACAGAGATAATCCTAAAATTAATGCATTATTTGTAATGAGAGGTACAATAGATGAAATTCCCAAGTTACCTCCAATAGTGTGGCCTGAAACCGAGAGTGAAGAACCTAGAGAAGAAATTGAAGAAAAAAGTACCAAGTCGCGTCGGGCAAGTGGTCCCAAACAGCCTGATCCATACTTCATGGATGATAGTTCAGTACTAATCCCAGTTTTTATTACTATTGGTGCATTTATTCCATTACTGTTTTGTCTCTGTAAACTTTAATATTCCTTGCTGTGTTGCTAAATGAAATATTGATGTATATTCATACTCAGGTGTTGCTTTGTTATTTTTATATTTAATAAATTATAATATTACATTTTCTTAAATTAATTATTGAAGCTCAAGCCAAATAGTACAAAACAAGATAAATTACTAGTGCCCGTCCCATAGTATATAACTTTTTAACAAACATTTGTTTTAAATGCACTATTAACTGCAGATGCACATATGTAAATAAAATATTTAGAATTATATCTTGTTTACTTTAAGTTGCGACAAAGCTAATATTTTAACTGTTAAAATTTCACAGGCCTCAAACTTTTAATCCCAAATGGTGTACTATATATAACTTTTACTAAATAGTTACATATTTTTAGGAATATAAAAATAATAGACATACATATTTAGTAAAACATGTTTTTTTAATGTTAAATTAAATATCCACTATCAATAGAGTATTTATTGTATTTTCTTTATTTCCCAGCAGTCTTTTGTTTTATGTTTTTCTAATATAATTCTCAAAAAAATTATGAGTTATCATTTCTTTTATTTTCCCTTCTCAGTTTCAATCTTTGTGAGAGTTGGACAAGTTTTAACAATCTGAAAAAATATAGAAATATTATACTTTAACAAACTTCTTTAAAATTCTATTCTGAGATTGTGTGTATGTGTACTATCACATTTCACAATCATTTTGGACATTCTGCCCTCACTGATCACAGGCAAATGCAATCATATTGATTACTTTAGGTTGTGTGAGGATACTAGTTATGCTTGCCAAACCAACTTATATGGGCTGCAAAAGCTAGTGACTAAACCGGGACCATACCAGTCAGGTATGATGCTCATATATCATAAACATTTAAATTAAATTTAATTAATCTATCCTTAACTTAATCGTATTTTGTTCTTAAATTGTAACACTTACGTATTTCCGGTATTATTTAATTGAAGTTGACAATCTCCTTTCTTATTTAAAAAAAAACCTTTTTTGCATTTTACTTTTGTCGATCTCGGAGTTGTCGTCGTAACAGGTTTCTTTGAGATATCTATATCAGCAGTATTGCTTTCTGTCGTTTTATTATCGCCATCAAAACTTATTGTAGTGGTGTCTAACGTCGTAGACTCGCTGATAAGAGGTTGAATTGTGTGTTCTTGAGAAATCGGCAACGCAGTAGTTAAATTATATTTTATGTTATTAGACTCCATAGAACTCGTGGTAACTTTCATCGGTTTTGGTGTTGTACGATTTTGTGGTTTTATTGTAAATTCTGAATAATCGTATGTGTAATCATAGTCCTGAAAAAAAAATTGGTACTATTTTAATACCGTCTCTTACATGCATTCGAATTAACAAACTTTCTGTTATTAAAAGGCTTGAAGCCTGATTTTCTGAATATACTGTAAGAGTTTATTTATTGCCTAACAGAAACCAGAGGACAAACTGACATAGTACATTTACCTATACATAGTAGGTGCCTGCATCCTTTCAAAATTACCTTTTCATCTTTACCTCTTAGAAATCCTTACAAATCTTTATTACGTAACACCTTAATGATACCTTTATTCGAAATTCTAGCATTTTAAGAGTGGACTGACAGTAAAGTCGAATTAGTAGTTCAAGACCAATTTTTTATACCTAACTTATACAACTCATAGCCATAATATAAATATACCTGAACTACATTCCTCAAATTACTTACGCTGTCATCTTTAACCATTAAATTTAATTAATTAATCATTAGTTAATTTAATTATTTTCAATATTTGTATCTTCGGATAAAACCGGATAAACGCATTGATATTGACCATGTACAGTATTTTAAACTCAAAAGCTGTCTCCGAACAGCGTTGATCACGTTCATAGTACCTATTACCGTTTACACTTTTAAGACACATATCCCGAGACCCTTCTTGTGAACCCGTTAGCCTAAGATGTAAGTACCTATTATAACAATAATAATACAGGACAAATTACACACATTGGTCTAAGCCCTAAGTAAGCAAATTATTTGCTTTTGTTAAAGGTGTTAGACACTGATACAAATACATTTAAATACAAATTTTAAATACTGAGAATATATTTAATAAACGCCCAAACCCAGAATTACAGACATATATGCTCATTACATATATGCCTGTCCCTGTCGGAAATCGAACCCGAGCCCCATGGCGCTGCGATACGTTAGGCGTTTGCACTAACCACTCGACCAACATTATATCAATAAAAATACATATCAGAAAGATTATTGAATATAACGCATTAAAAACACCTTAACGGGAACTTTAAAAAATATATACAGTTGCATGTAGGTATATAAATTAAACGAATAATAAGAATCGTACCTATATTATGATACCTAATAAAAGTTATTAATTTATAAAATGTGAAACTTACCATATACTCTTCTTCCTTGCTTCCCTTCATTACTGCGAATATTTGAATATCATTAACATCAACTTGAACATTAACATCCCCTGTTTGTCGTTGATCAAAATTAGTCGAATCAACATGATGAAACAAGAGAGAACTAAGAAGGCCTATTATTACAATGAAAAACATTTTGTATCAAGTTACAATGCTTTCATACTTTTTAATAAGTGCTTATGTTCGGATCAGTTCTGGACACGAGAACTTCTCATGTACAAGCGCAACTAACTGGCTAATCGGTGTCGCCGGTTGCCCAGCGTGCTTTGTGCTTAAAGTTATTTCCATCAACATAACAGTTATTTCAAGTAACCGTGTGAAGGCCGATAACCTCTACCAGTGCAGTGTGCGTTGAATTGCGTAAAGGCTGTGTTTTTTTTAACTGTTATTTTAATATGTATAAGCACACTTCATCTACTAACAATAATTAGAAATAGATTGATAAGGTATATGACAAATATAAGTAAAACCATGTTTAAATAGTTTATACAATTATATGCCTACATAAACAGTAAGACTAACTTATCCCTAAATTGCTTACACTACGAAGGTTTTACTTTACAATTAAT
This sequence comes from Napeogenes inachia, assembly GCA_959347355.1. Classification (NCBI taxonomy): domain Eukaryota; kingdom Metazoa; phylum Arthropoda; class Insecta; order Lepidoptera; family Nymphalidae; genus Napeogenes; species Napeogenes inachia. The sequence continues at coordinate 14,260,860 of OY365791.1, read as the reverse complement.
TTTCTACAATCTAAAATGGTTGAGATACAAAGTGTTCGTAAAATTAATAATAATCAAACGGTTAATCTCTATAAAATTATTGATAATCAACTCGATACTTCATAATATTTTATTGCAAAAAAGCTTGGGCTGCTTTTCAAAATACTATCAAAATGATAATCCTTCTACTCATATATTGAAACCCCACACTTATTTTCAATAAAATAATTTTATTTCTTTTTCACATTATTCTTAATTCAAATATCAAAACTTATTTTACATTTTTAAGTTTGTTTTTTTATAATTTTTTTTTTGTTACTTTTTTTAATCCCCGACTGAAAAAGAGGGGTGTTATTAATTTGACCTGTGTATCTGTGTGTCTGTCTGTGGTATTCTAGCAGCCAAGATAGCCTGTTTTGTCGAGAGGGTTCTTAGCTACGTTTGGTCCAAATAAAAGCAGTCGTCTCCAAGCTATTGAGGTTTTATTAGTGTGGATGAAAGGTTCTTATGAAATACTGGTGAAAGGTTCTTATGATATAAATACTAAGTTCATTTAGTACAATAAAGAAACCGGTAATATAACTTAATAATAATAATATAAAAAGCAGAAAAATATATGTCAAAAATTAAAAAAAACCCTGATACAGGAATACCTCAAAAAAGAATAAAAATAATATTATTGTGTACTTATTGAAGTCGTTGCGACGGGGAACCGCTTAATAAAGGTAGAAATCAAAAAGCAAGTAAGTTAACGAGGCAAATAAAGAAATAACGATATCGAATCGTATATTCTAAGTAATATTGCTTTTATACTTTTTAGAGGTTTTTTTTGTATCTGGGGTTTTATAATATTTTTACTTAATTTTTTAACTAGTAAAAGCGAAGCCTTATTCAATATTAGGCGCGGCTTCTGATTGGACTCTCATGATGGACACGTATGAAAAGCATTACAAAATCCCTGGGGATGTTGGTGTTTCGTCATCCATACCGGACTTATTCCTGTATTCGAAACATCTGAGGCGCGTGATACTTGTGGAGCTTACTGTTCCTTGGGAAACAAACATCCCAAGGGATCACACATTGAAGCTCAATAAGTATTACGAACTGACCAATAAGTATTACGAACTGATCAGGAATAAATTTATAGTTAGTTTGTACGCGGTAGAAGTGGGAGCGAGAGGTATAACAGCAAAATCTCTCTATAGCCTACTTAAAGACCTTGGCCTTTCTAGAATAAGCATCGGTTTATTTCTAGAACGTATTTCAAAGGCGGCATTAGTAGGTTCTTTCCAAATTTGGTTAGGTAGGGAGAGGAGTGTGGAGGGTGAAGAAGGTGAGCGTTTTTGCGCAATATAAAACGCGCATAATAAAACCCTACTCCTGGGTCGCAAGTCCCAAGCACTGCTTGCACTTCTCTCCTTGCAACGCCATGGGCCCGGCACCCGCACGGTGAATCCATGGAACGCTAAGAAGCTTCGTCTCTCTTACATATTTCGAGTTAAGGTATATCTTGTAATAAATGGCTTATTCCATATTTATTGTGTATTATGTATTTAAACTATAAGCGGACCAATTTCCTGGTTACTGTTAAAAAAAATTGTAGCTTGTCTCAAAGATCTAATCATGTGTCAATGTCTTTGGCTCATTTTTTTTATTAGATCAATTTAATATTAAAGTGAGTTTTATATTAGATGCTTTTAATATCCGCTACAGCGTTTTAAACTACGATAGTACACAATCCTACTATGAAAATCAATGATTTTTAATAAAATTGAAAAGATATTGCTGTTTAGCTGGTAACTCATTAAAGAAATAGACAACTAGGGCGCCTGATGACTTCCTTGGATGAGACCGTCGTTGCTAATTCGGTAACTTATCAGAAAAATAGATAATCGACGACTACTACCTTCTTTGAATGAATTCTCCGGTGCTGAGGATCTATCTCTGGGAAGCTTTTTAATATATTTCTATTATTTTATTAATCCTTCAGGTCAGGGACCTTGAGATTTTCTCTCACAGAATGTTATGCGGACCTCAACGATAATTATAAATAAATCGCTAATCCTGCAAGTCCCTTAGGGGTAACGGGATTAAGTATTGAAATCATTGCATTGTCATCGGTCTTTGATAAGTATGAAAGGTTTCAAATTAATCCGACGTTATAAAGTAGGTCAAAATCATGTTCAAAGTTTCCGTTTCGTAGATACATAGACATTTACAAGAACAAGCTACTAAAAACGTTTTATACATAGATAATTCACGAGGAAAAAAAGGTTAATTTAGGTATAATTTGCATATGTTATGTATCAATTCATCAAATTATTAAAATACTTGTTGAGTAACCCAAGTTATAGCGAATTGCTAACAAGTCGTATATTTGGTACGAGGAAAAAATATTTCCATTTTATATGAAAAATCAAGACATATTTTTCAAAATTTATTTACCCTTAAATATATACACATAAGGACAAATTACACAAATTGATTGATCTAACCTCTAAGTAAGCAAATTATTTGCTTGTGTTGAGAGCGTTAAACAAAGATGCAAATACATAGAAATACACATCATAAATACTGAGAATATATTTAATAAACGATTAAACCCAGAAATACAGACATCTAAGCTCATCACATACATGCCTGTCCCTTTCGGGAATCGAGCCCGAGCCCGTTGCGCCGCTATACGAATCTGCATAACCACTAGACCAACAGGGCGGTTACCATTTTGTTCGATAACTTTTTGCCTTCTTGTAGTGACCTAATCCCGTTCCTGTAGAAATGTTGGGACTTACCAAGTAGTTTTGGCAATCCTCTCTTGACGTTAACCCTGACAGAGCCTAAAGAATTCTGTAGAGACCGAAACAGGTGAAATCTGAAGGTTTGGGCTATAGGGTGGATGCATTGCTCCCGGCCAAACTCTCCTAATGTTTGCTAAAAATGTGTATTGTCTAGCTTTACGTTTGATCACGACCTTTTTCGCACGTTCTTATCGTATGTGATCCACTTTTCCTCTTCATGAGTAGACAGTTCATTAGGTTCCTTTCAGTGAACTCGTGTGGCACCCAAATATCGAGCTTTTTTGTGTATCTAGCTTTTCTCAAGTGGGTCAAACTGGGTCAAACTCATTGTTACAACTGACATACCGATCTCTTTAAAAAATTGCGTTACGTTATATTTTTAACCGAGTGACCAGAGTCAAGTGCATTTTTAAAATGAAAAACTAAATGTACTTTGTACTAGTCTTATTGACACTGTATAAGGTTTGTACTGTTTACGTGTGTCACCAAATAGTTAGAAATCGCCTCCCTGCTATAAACATCGCACGCGTTCCCGTCCCGCTCTGTTGTAGCTTGCAGCAAGCAAAGGTGAATGCGGGAAGGAATGTGTTCCAAACCCCCCACACCCAGCCGAATTAGCGCACGACGCTTAACCATGAGACGGCATTAACATTATATTACTATATTCCCGTACACTACCCGGTTCATAAACCCAGAGACGAAAGTAATATTCTTCATGAATGGCTGGACTTCCTCTTTATTCAGTATATACTACTAGTGAATTATGAAGAACTGCTGATCCCTGTGAGTTCCATGAATCTCTGGAAGTCTTGGCAAATTCCATGAGTCTCGACTTTTCGCATTCAAACAGAATTGACAAAATAGACGGGTCAATTCTATGGTCAATCATATGGGTCAATTCTAGGGTACATGTCCTAACCAGGATTCATAAAATTTTAACTATCCTACTCGACTAATAGAATTATGAACATAGAGTTGATAACTCTATGCTTATTAACGGCCAAATTAAACAGAGTTTTTGACAATAATTGCACACTCTGGGCGGTAAGTTTACCAGCTAATTAATATTCGCTAATTGTTACGACATACTAGGACTTTGCTATAGTATTTTTAAGTTTGTAAAACCTGGAGACAAGCCCAGATCACGTTAACCGTCTGGTTGTTGCTTCAATGAAGAATAGAATTTTAGATTTGCAAGATCGGTTAACGATATCAACGTCAACCAATCTAGGTCAAAAATCGTCTTATTTTTAATTTACCAAAAAAATATTATAATAATCTTGTAAAAAAAAGCCAATTCCTTCGTAATCTGACATGACCATAATTTGACAAATGACAATAATTTGACAGCTGTCAATCAGTGAAACGTAGGAATGTTGTTTCACTTTATTTACAAAATAATTTTTAACGTTTTGTTATCCATTTCGTTCATGGAAATAATTAGAAATTTTAGCCAACCCACATTACAGTACTGCGTATTTATTGGTAATATATTAAATATATCTTAGCTTCACCTTAAGAAATGATAAAGTTTTGGAAAAGCGCTGGTAAGTTATTTTCCCGTTGTACTTATTTTATTATAACTTTCCTTGAAAATTGTTTAAATTTTTTTCAGCTAAAGGGAAAACAGGATGTCCTGTCCGACCACCAGAACCTGCTCAACAGATTCAAACACAATCACTTGATACAGGGCAAAGCAATGATATTGATGGTAAAAATATATATTGTTTTTTACATAATTGATTGACACAAAATAAAAACTGATTGATTAATCTATATTTCAGACAGTGTTTTCGAAAAAAACTCTGCTTTGTGTATAAGCTTACATGACATCCTCATTGGAAAAACAGCAATTAAATATTTTATGACTTATATGGATGGAATAGGTAAACAATATCTTATGAAGTGTTGGTTTGAGTTAGAAAATTTTCAAACATATTTTTATAATCCTAACATTACTAGTGAAAAAGAGCTTCAATCAAAATTAATCCACACAAAGAGTTTAGATAATCATTCAAATGAAAATGAATTGGATAAAAATTGTGAGAGTATTGCATCACAAGTATCTAGCTGGAGAGCAAATATTCCTAATTTGAGAAAGACAAAAAGTGTATGTTCTGCAAGTTCCTGCTCAGACCTAACAAATCATTTAGACAATTGTAATTTTAAAAATCAAAACCGTGTAGATATTACTGAAAATGCTATTAATATATTTAAAAGATATGTAGCTTTAGAAGCTCCACATAAATTAGAATTATCTGATTCTGTGAGAAAGTTAGTGATATCAAACATATGTAAACCCGAGGGTCAAATGGAAGAAGGCTGTTTTAAGCCAGTACAAGATGCTCTGTATAATATAATAGAAGAAGAATATTTTAATGGTTTTCAAGATAGCCCTCTATATATAAAGTCACAAATAGATATTTTAACAAGTGGTTGCTTAAATCTTAAAGATATCTTATACAATGAAACCATATTATTCTATTTTACAGAATATTTAGAACAGGAATCATGTAGTAAATTGCTTGAGTTCTTAATATCAGTCACAAATTTTAGAGATAATTTAATGAATGGCAATCCAAACCTTGAACAAGCTCAAGGTGATGCTATTGTCCTGTATGATAAGTATTTTTCTCTTCAAGCCACCAATCCAATTGGGTTTTCGACTGAAGTAAGATTAAAAGTTGAAAGTGATATTTGTAGTGAATTTGGTCCAATAGCAACCTGCTTTGATTCTCCATATAAAATAATATACAACACTTTAAATAAATATGTTAAATCATTTTTAAGTTCAGAACTGTATTACACTTACTTGTCAGAAATGATTAAATCTGTAAACCAGTTGTGGTCTTCCAATTATAAATCTCATTCTGACTGTAGCAGTGAATTTAGTATAAGCACACAAAATACGTTACTGGCAATGGGTGACCATCAATTTAGAAAAAAACGAAACCATTCTGTACCTGATATGACAATAGACTCAAATCAACTGTACAATGCTGATGCATTATGGCAGAGAAAGAAACATGACGGCCTAAGCCTTGGAAGAATTAATAGTTTAGGAAGGTTTGAATCAAAGTTTGAACCTGATCCAGACAAAAAATGCAAATCTGTTTTAAAGAAAATGGTTAGCAAATTTGTGCCAACAACCTCTTCGAAGGTAGAAGAGGAAATGGCTTGGCAGATTGCACACATGATAGTGAAGGATGTTACAGATTTAACCATGTCCCCACCAGAAAGTGACAATGATAATGTATAAGTATGTGATAGTACTAATATAAAAGATTATATTTTGTAAATAATCATTGTTAATTGTAAATTATTTTAAGCATTATTATAATAAATTGATATAACCATTACATTATGTGTTCTCTGTTCAATTATACTAAACTGCGCAACAATTTTTTATTTTTGATATTTTAAAGACTGTATTCCGAAAGGTTTCTAAAATAATTTTGAATAAACACAATTGAGTTAAATACTATAAAAGTTTTCGTTTGGTTCTGTTCCAAGATAGTATTTTATTGTATTGTGCATAGTTGTTAATGACCCTGACTACTGAGGTGTTCAATTCCCTCATGAAATAATTTTTTGTGCTACCCACAATATCACGAATAATATTTTTTTACCTAAATACCTAACAGTTTTGCATATATTGATGCTTAGTCTTAGTAAAGTAACAAGAGTTACGTAAAGTAACGAGCAATAAATCTGTAATAAAATAACTCGAGTCTCAACACGTGGCCACTTTGATGTGTGAAATAACTTTCAAGATATTGAAATAAAGTTTTCGAGTATCAAAATGTACTGCGCTCATGACCTAACGGACACATCATTTAGTAAGGAACTATAACGAATCTAAAAAAGATCCATCCATGATAGGAACTAAAGGTTAAAATAAAGCAAAACCGCAATTAAAAAATCAGTAAAAATGTATTAACAATATCACACAATATTTTGTAACTTTATAAATAGTAAAAAAATAAAACAATATAAAAATTATAAAGTATCGTAATTATTAATGGCTGGAATAGGGGACAACGGTAGACGAGGAGGCTCTGAGCCCAAAAGTGGAGACTGTTCATCATTATTGTGAAATATTTTCTGGAAACTTGGTAGACTTGGTCTGTACTGTCTTGCATTGGCACTCCATTTCCGATACACCATAGCATTTAGCAGGGCTTGCATTGGGTTTAATAATGCCTAAAAAAACATACAAATGTATTTTAAAATTGCTAAAGGAAGCTAACAAAAGTAAAGGTATAATACACTCACCATTATATACCAAATAGTAATAATAACTGTTACGGGCATATTAAACCACATGGTCCAAACCAAAATTCCATTGATAAGATTTGGTAACCAACAAACGTAAAAAACAGCATTTATTAGAAAAAACTTTAGTTTTAATGTATCCACCACACGCCTTTCTTTACTTGTAAACTGAAAAATTAATGCTGTTAATACTAATATTAATTCTAGATAATAATAAACTTACCAAACCAATAAATATTAAATGTATTATCAAAGGATATGGGATTGCAAGGTTAATGGCGCCAATTTGAATAGATACGATTAGTTAGCTACATATACTATGCCAATATTATAATCTAAATATTATCCACGTGTTCTTAACCCAATTATTTAGGGTCCACGCAATATTGAAAAACATTTTATAAGCTTTAAAGACCCTTCGGAAAGTGATGTCAAGCCTCCCTATATAAATTATTGTCAATGTTAGTTTAGAATCTTTTGGTTGGTTTGAATTGTCTTAGAGGGTCTCATTCTCGATAATTATTGATATTTAATAAAATTCTTTAACTTATAAATATTGCTTTACTATCGCCATTACTATTGAAGTTCCATTAATATTGACAAATATAATTTTCATGATTCAACAAAGTTTGTATCCTATTATATTTCTTTGAAATAAAATATAAATGTTATCAAGGTCCTTAAACCTCTTTCGCTCACAGGAAAGTATGTGAATTAGATAGATTAGACCCACTCTTATAATATAATAATATTTACTCATCCATTTAATGCTTACAAGTTTTGGAGGTCAATAGAGAATTCCATAAACAATTTCTTTTAACAGGTTCTATTTACAAAGATGACATTTGTAATCATAAAAAAACTATAGAAAGCATTATATGTATATAAAAATTATTATAGATTGTTTTTATAAGTTTTTTAATTAATAGTTACATAATTTTATTTCAATATCCACTTTTAAAAATACAATTAAAATAAATAAAACTTAATGTGAATTTCAAAAATAATTTAAGGGGTTAAAATGTTGCGTAAACTCTATAGAGATTATAGCATTTTATATGAAAAGTAAATAGAACTCCAAGTGAATGGTTATGTTAAATGATATTGTGTTATTGACTTATTCTAGGCTAAAGACAGACTGTAAGATGATACACTCACATCATATTACAAAACCATATATTACTAATACTTAACAAGACCTACAGTGTTTGACCATCAAGGCCAATCTCCATAATTTGAAGAAAATATGTTTTTAATATTTAATTCACATTTTTTTTTTTCACTTAAAACTGAACATGCATGAAGTATCAAAAATAACAGCAAAATAGAAATTTATTCCAATAAACATTTTTGAAGACAGCTTCCCTGAGGTTTCACATTCAAGTCATGCCCTAATCAATGTTATTTTTATTCCATATTTATTTAATAAATATAATAAATGTATCTTGGCAAATTTTTATTAATATTTATAAGCAATTCAAGACAATATATTTTTTTGTAAATTCCAAAATAAACCTTTTTTTATTGTTTGACTGACTTTAGTATATGATTAAAAAGACAATTCAATTCAATAAGTTTTTTTGAGAAATAATGCTAAATAATAACTACTACAATTCAATATTTATAAAAATAATGTGTTTTATCTGTTAATTTTCTATTTTTATTAGTTTGCATGTAGCCAAATTTTTGAATTGTTATTAGTCATGTTATGAATACCTAATAGTTTGGTGTTTGATAAACAATTTAAGAACCTTTGATTTGTTGTTTAATAAATTTGACTTAATAAAGATATATTCACCTGAGCTAAAGGAAGAGCAACAGTCATTTCAATTTTCTTGCTAGCCAGTATATAAATAATAGGGTTTGCTATCATTACTATGGCTATAGGCAAGTATGTGGCACAATAATTAGGTAAAATCCTAAGCAAAGCGGTAGAAACTGATGTTATATGATGACACCTGAAAGGACCAATATACAATATTTAAGAAGTACTTAGTATCTAGTCAAATTTCAAAACAAAAAACAAAATATTTAGAAGACTGCAGTATAGTTAATTATTACTTACGTTGCATTTGGAATGTAAAGAATTGATAAACCTATACTAGTTGTAGCAGCTGGTATCCCCCAGGCCATAGAATGATAAAGTGTTGTAGGAGAATCATAGCCCCGAATTGATCGCCAAGTATCCATTGCATAAAATAGGGTCCAAAACCAAGTAGCAGTATAAAAGTATTGGGTCCATGCCTGAAAAACGAAGAAAAAATTTGTAAATTTTTAAACAACTATCCCTGATTATTCACCCAACCAAATTTATATTTAAAACGAAATTTATATTTTAATAACATACAACAATGTTTTTTTTTATATAATAAATAACTTATAATATGATAAAATTATTAATAATATAAAAATATATATATAACTTACGGATATTATACTGCAAAACAAAACACTAACATCATCATCTGGCATTGGCATAATATTTTTATATTGCAACCACAGTGAAGATCTGATCAAAACACCTAGGTTTTAAATAATACAAATTTTAATAACATAAATCTGATATTAAAATTATAGTAAATATATTTTTAATTACCAAGAGAAGCAAATAAATCTGCAATTGCCAACCAAATGATAATACGTCTTCCCCTTGTTGAATGGTAGTTATTCAGTCTTAGCGAATTTTTACTTATACTTCTTGGAAATATCTGAAGATAAAAAAAAATATGATGTCTTTGATTATTTTTAACATTTAATATTATAAATGCTGGTTGGCTTTACCTGGTAGATAGATCCTAATATACCAATAGTGGAAGAAACCAAGCATACTGTATTATATGATTCAGTATTAAATTCACTCATAATTCTCATCGCCAAGTCCTCTTTTTTTTCTGTATGGTGGCAGCAAAATGTTTGAATCGTTGGGTCCGACATGTTTTAGTTATAGTTATATCTTATTTATTTATAATTTTTGTTGAAATAAATATGAAATTATAAATGTTTTGCTTTATTATAAGAAAGTTTCTCACAGATTTGGCTCTCCAAATTACATTATTAACAAGGGGATGTATAAAAGGTACACAATTAGTATATTTTAGGATATTTTGTAATTATAGTTTTGTAAGTCTTTATCGTACAGTTTAAAATTTTTAAATTAACTTTTTCATTAGAGAACACTGATTTCAAGACTTGCGACTTAAAATTAAAGAGTTGAAACATAAATTAAAAGTTTGTTAAGTGTATTTAAAACTTGAGTATAGTAAATTATTAGTTTCTACTTGGTGTTTGAGTCTTGACCCTTGAATCTTAAAAGTTGACACTTGACAATTATCAATTGAGTACTGACATAAAATAGTGTTTGACTTATGAAAACAGTAATTTTTTTAAATTAATTAATTTATGACAATACTAGCTTCCTTTCATCATGTATTGCCATATAACTTAAATATGTAATGCAAAGTATGTATTGTCTTATTTGCTTTAAGTAGCTCATAATATTACTTACACTAGTTATTACACACACATTAGGTACGAAGTAGAAAACAATATTAAGTAGATCAAATATTTCCCATAAAATTGATTGTTTATTAGTAATGAAAAAAAAATAGGAGTCCTTGTGTTTATTTAGCACTAGCTGGTCTGCGTGTACAATATGCTTCCACTTGTTTTTACTAGGACATATGTAATATTATGAATAATATTATTATGTGTTTCTGAACCCACCAGCACATTGTAGTACTAGTAATACACTTAAGGACGTTCCTAATTAAGGTGCCGACACCGACGACGACCACATTTGACGACATTTAATGCTTACTGCTAAAATGTTTCAGTGTTTTTGTTTTCTTTTAGTAGTAGAAAATTTTAAATATCGTATAGATGACACGAGAAAATATGAAGCCGTTATGGGCTCATTTCATTATATAATCTACGACGCACTGAATCAACATGGGATGATTTCGTCCATTGAGAGGTCACGGGGATGACATGTTTGATATGATGCCCAATTCTTAAGCTAAAGGGGAAAACTATGCAAAGGAAGAGGACAGCCGATAAAAAATTGATGTGTGTACAGGTATAAAAAATAACATGGAAGAACGGAAGAAAAATATATACAGCGCCGACCAAAAAATGGGAGAAAGGTAGGGAGATGGTGATGAATCTACAGCGCACTATAAGACCCTGAAAATAGCAAGTAAAAGTTTCCACCAACAAGGACGGGAGCAATGGCCGATTAGCATCCTTTCATAATATGATGTTAGTACGATATGGGCTAGTGGAACTAGCACTTAGTAATGGCAGCTTACTTCAAGTGTGTCAATATGACTTTCGTGACAAAAGCATAGAGATATTACAATTCTATTGACAAAAGACAAAGAAAATTTTAAGTGAATGAAGCCATAACAATAAAAAATGTATTTTTAGTGACCATGAATGGTGAACCAAAGGTGTCTGTAAATTTGATTTCAACCCGGACCACTTTTTCTGTAACCTACAGATTGAAGTCTGGGCTTAGTTTGTTTAAATTATTAATAATGTTTGTGAAACCTCCAATAACACAGGGATTTTTTATTTTACAACGTGGGAGTGGTATTTTATTATATAATTGCTGAAATCTGAAGAGTTGCAGTTTAATTTGAATAGCACCATTTAAATTAATTGACTGGCTACTTTATGACAAAATCAATTACTAATTAAACAATCAATCAATTACCCCATTACCAATCTATTTATGTTCGAAAGCGAATTCTATTTTTGGCCGCCAAAAATTATTTTTTTTATTGAAAAATATGGCGTACAAAATGATACTCGTAGAATATATACCTACAGTTTTTTTTTTATTTAGCTAGTCTTTTTTTTCTTGGGCTCAAACCTCGATTGCTTTCCCTGGTAAAAATTAAAATTAAAATGAATTAAAAATTAAAGGCATTCTTTTTAATTCTCCGTGGAGAATAAAAGTGTATTAAAAAAAGAAGAATTTCAATCCTCCTTTATTCTTTCGAATTCTTCGAGGAAACAAGAACTAAAAAGAATTACACTTGTTTAATTATTTTTTATTATTTTTTATTCTCTGCGAAAACAGAAATAGGTAGCTACATTATTTTAGTATTAAAAAAAAATAGTTGGTATTTATTTTTCATTCTTTGGAATTTTCTGCGAGAACAGATATTGCTACATTATTTTAAAATTAAAAAGAATAAGTTAGGATTACCAATATTGAATCCTTTTCTATCGTTTTCAACCCTAACATGATACCATTTTTTGGAACATGAAGGAGAAACAAAAAGAATTCATTACAAGTTGGTCTTAATTATCCGGAGAATTAAGAGTATGGAAGTGTATCAAATGAGTGTCAAAGCAGATTTCTTTCATATATTTTTGTAATTTTTGAGGTGTAACTTTAATTTTCTGAGTATGGTTCAACAGTGAAAGAGCAAATGCTGATGATTTGTCTATCGCTTCTAATGAAGATTTAAGATTATAAAGAGTTTGCTAAAAGTTTTACTTCAGAATTGTATTTGTTTGTAATACATAGATCTATAACAACTTTTTAAAACTGAATTGGTTTTATATTTAATGTTAAATACCAACTTTAATTTACAATAGAAGATAGTAGAGAGGTATACGATGTACGCCCATGCGTCCAGACATTGTAATATCTTAAAAATGTTACTTTTTACAATTATTAGAGACCGTACGTCATCAATATTATCAATAAAAGAACACACGTGTTATTTTATCAATAAACGCACTTTACATTTATGAGACCAATCTAGAAAATCTTATAGGTGATGACATAATATTATGATTTACAAAGTCTTATAAATTATACCTATACGGTCTTTTCTTGATATCTATAAATTAACTGCTACCTAGATACATAAAGTTTTATAAGCGTTTAATATTATATATATAGCTAGATATAGTTGCTGTAGTAATCGCAGTAACCTTTATGGCCTTGATAATTTGTGAAATATTTAATCTTGTCGAATATAAACAACAATACATTTTATTGATAGGAGGTATTATTTGCTGTTTTACATTCTAGAAGTATTAATGTATATAGGGAAGTTTATTATTGTAAGGGATGAATATGAAATGAAAGTAGATTTTGATGGTATCTTTTTATTAAGGAAAACAATATAAGGTTTACAATAGCTTACATATAAAAAATAAAAAAAATATATTTTAAAGGAGTTATTTTATCATCTATCTCTTTCGAATAACAGTTCTTCATAGTGCAGGATATTTTATGTGTTATATTATTATATAACACATAATATATCCTGCACTAGGAATGTTAAGTCATAATGAAAACAATTGCAAAGCAAATCAATTTTTTGCATTTGATAACAGATTAAATTATAGGTAATCAAAGCAAAACGATTTTATTAAAAATTATATTGTTCGATTAGAAATGTATAATTAAATTATAGACTATTGCTCGTCAGTTATATCCAATGGAATGACAGTTAAATTATGGTTTACACTAAAACAGGGGTTAATTGGATCCAATGTATTACCAGGCTCCTGGGAACAGTTAATTTTAGTTTTAGATTCATTAATATTCTCATCTAAAGTAGAAAGACGTAAAGCTGTTGGTTGTTCCGCATTTAATGTTTCGTTAGTGGCTAATAGAGATGTCTCGTTTCCTAGATTTACAGGGTTATCTACAATTGCCGGTTCCGTGACGTTATTTTCGGCTGCAGTATTAAGAAGCACAGAACAAGGAATAGTTGTCATAAACTCTTTAAATGATTTCGTAACCACAGTAACAGTACACTTTGTATTATCATTCGATTCTTTATTCAAATTAGATTCTTTGACATCAGCTTCCGGTGTGAATGATGTCGCAATTGAACAAGGTATGGCTAAAATTTCTGTGCTGTTCCCATTATCAATCGTAAGCGTGCAGTTAACTAAATCACTTAAAATAGGATCAACAGCTGGTTCAGTATTATTATCCGGAGCTACAGCGACCGGCTGACCTCGATTATCATAAATCACTGTGTGATGCTGACGACCAGTTGATCTGGCTAAGTTCCACAACGCCAAGCCTGTTAACACCGTTCCTATTCCCGCTCCTGCGATTCCTACTCCAGTTAGGGCGCTTCCCGAGCGACTCATACCTCCAAAATTTCTGCCACTATTTGAATAACCTCCAAAGTACCCAGGGGATTGGGGACTATATGATCCTCCATATCCTCCATATCCGTGCCCATAGTTTGTATAAGATGGGGGTGGTCCTTGAGGATGATGATAGTTAGTATGTCCAACATTTGTATACGCTGGGGGTGGTCCTTGATTATTTTGGTAATTATTATTAGCTACATTTGTATATGGTGGTGGTGCACTCTGCGGATTTCGATAGGTATTTCCAAAATTGTTTGTTGGATTACCATGAGCAGGGTTTACATTCTGATTAGAAGATTGTGCTGGATATGAACCTGATAATCCATTTCCTTGTGGATATCCTGTTCCACTTCCAGAATTGCCTGAAAGGCTGTTTGATGCTGGATATGTGTGGCTCGGCTGATTATTTTTTTGCGTATTTGGTGATGATTGCTGAGAAGGCACATTACTTCTTTGAATGCTTTCTTGATATGCGGGTGGTTGTTTTGGTGGGCTATTACCGGATAATCCTGTGTTACTCGCTGGATATGAATGACCCTGGTTGGATGGTTTAGATTGCTGGGAAGAAGAAATCTGAGTTTTTTGTGCAGGTTTTTCTTGCCAACCAAACAAGGAAGGCTTAGGCGCTGAAGCTTGTGGATAACTGAATGAAGTTGGTGCTGGCTGTGGATTCGTTTTCTTACTAGAACCTCTACCAGAACTGGAACTCCGACTTCGAGACAATTTCCTTGCTTCAATTACATCATTCACTAATATTAAAAGCACTACTGAGAAAACAAGAAATGTCTTTTTCATCATTTTCGCAATGATGTATTATCATAGAATATTATATTCTTAAACTTCGAAACGTGCGAACAAACCAATTGCCTGGGGCAGTATGTTTCTTCGACGTAACCATTGGTCACCTATCATATTATGTAGGACTAACAACGTACTAAGGTCTAGCCTTGTAGATTTCTACTTGACACGCGCAAACCGACACTAGTAAAATCAATACATTACTACGTAGAAAGAACTATTCTCGAACCTACTAAGAATACAGTTAAAGTTCATATGTAGTTTATGTAAACTTATAAGGTCAAAAAAAAATTTGGTTTTTAGACATTCTTATATATAATTAAATTAAATGAAAAACTTTTAAATATATGAATCCGACCAATGTTGGTAATAGTAAATAAGTATAGTAAAAATAAAGAATTAACTCTTTTATTATTTCTATTCGTTTTGCCTAAAGAGTTAAAACCTATCAAGTAGGCGTCCTTAATTATCACTGTAAAAAATACACTTAAACAGAATTATTTATAACCTTATTAAAATTTTTAAGTTAATTGGAAATAGTTAGTGAAGGTCAAACATTCTTATGAATGTCATATTTGTAAAACATATGTTTTAATATGTAAATAAATAAATAAAACAAATGGTTTGACTTCCAATAGTAGGCACCAATTTAACCTTATAACGGAAATGTCATTTGCCCTTGTTACGGCGGTAAATTCTGAATATTAAAAGGGGATCTTTATTGCACTGACATAGAGATCAAACTCGTGTGATGTTTAAAATATTTCAATAACAGCGTAATTTTGTACTCAATTGGTAAATTGAAGAGCTATGTAGACTTTGGATTGAGTGTCAAGAATAAGGATAATACCTAATAATCTTGCCTTACAAAAAAAAATAGATCACGAATTGTTCTATCGATTTTTTTATATGATTCCTGGGTAAAGAACATATTGTAGGTAGATCTAAATGTACAAAACGAGTTGAATAAATATGTACATATAAACATTAGAACATTTTTACGTCAATATAAATATTTTCAACGTCACTATTACGGCATATTACTTAAAAAGGTGTATATAGTAATGACTAATGAGTTATTGCCCGTATCAGTAGTACCTATCTCATATCGATTTAAAACTGTATACCTACAAATCAAATAGAAAGTATGTAGTTTGACCGATACCTATCGTTTTAGTCTTTTATGAGATTGTAGATAATCATGAAATTATAATTCCAAAAAAAGTTCGTTACATAATCTAACCGTAGTGATATTTACCTAACTTTACCTATCTTGCTAGCGCTGCGTCTTATTTCCGTTTTTTTTTTATTTACATTTTCTCATATTTGCAATTCACTAGAGCAACAGTACGCTGAAATCTATTTATCTTGGACGTTCATACGTTAAGCGCTTTCTTCAAAATTGATGAAAATAAATTCCTACCATATTTAAAAACATAATACTAATCTCCAATTCTCCCTATCTGTCCCGAAAATATATATTTTTTTCATTTTAACTTTGCATTTTTATTCATGAATAAGTAGCTGTTATAAATTTTTGTACCTACTCCTAATAACCGAATGTATTGGTGAAGGTTCCGCCGTAATAAGCGTATTTAATGAAATATAATATATATAGAGAATTAATTATTTTTTCTTTCTGTTTTTTTTATTGCTGTTTGTTTTTGTGTTTTCTGCGTTGCAATCGCCGAGATCTACAGTCTACTAGACGCTACGGTTCTTGTCGCTCGTAGACCGAGAATAGTTTAAATATAGCGTGTCACATATGTGATATCGTACAATGAAGTGATCCGTCCGTAGAGTCGTCTTCAAAACAAACACAATTTCAGGTCCCTAACTTAACCTAGATTTTTAAGATGTTTATCTAGCATAAAAAGGAAGACAAAATAACTAGATATGTCATTAACAATTTCACTACGACGTTGTTCTAAGTACCTTGTCCAACTGCTATTCTATTATATGCCTATTCTGCCCTATCTACTGAGACAGCCGCTGGTAGATAATTTACAGCTGTACTGCGGGTCATCTGTTAAGATCAGGGTACCACTGGACCCCGGTACTTAAGCCTTCCGGTAGCGATGCATGCACTTGCGCGTATAAACTGTCGGCCGTCGGATTACTGGTTTTGGTGTTATTGGTGGTCATTTAATTAGCTGCAGAGATTCGACAATATTCGTCTGGGTTACACAGTTGTCGAAGGCTCTTCGGAATTAGCGCGCAGTAAGAGGTGGAGGTGAAAGCCTAAGGCGAAGGGTAGGGCTGCTGCGATCTTTCATTTCGGGATTTGGAACATCCCTCTCTCACCTCTCTTTTTCTATAATGTGGCTTTTGGTAAACACAGGAACCAAAAAAGTCCTTTGTTCCTGTGTTTCACATTCGAAAAGCGGTGACCAAGAACATCTCGATTATGCGAGTATCTCAGTGAGGTAGCTGATATGGCTTTGCATCTGTACCTATAGATATATATTCATTATTACTCCGAAATTTTTTGATTAATAGGAAATATAGTGATTGTGACATTATTTGAACGATTTTCCTATCTATTTTATTACGAAAACAAGTGTCAAAAACAATCTTTTCTGCATTAAACCATTTCATATAAGTACCTACCTACGTATTTAGTTACTAGTGGCTAATACTTAGGTACTTGCTTTTATGCTAATTATGAGTATCGACAGTTATCTGTTCCGATGATTATAGATTGGTGCATAAATACCAATATTGATAAGGCATTTACACACACAGCTATGGACGACTGTCGACGTTATTAACAGTAGGTATTTTGCTTTCAGGAACACGTTACTGTTATATTAATACATTTGATAAAATAGTAAAGAGTCAAAACTTTGTTGTTTGTTGTTCAGGTTTTCACCCTAGAGTTTGAACCCTAAAGAAGGAAAGAAAGAAAGTAAAAATCCTAAAACCTAATTGATTCACTTACAGTTATATGTTTATTTTACAAAA
Source organism: Napeogenes inachia (assembly GCA_959347355.1). Taxonomy (NCBI): domain Eukaryota; kingdom Metazoa; phylum Arthropoda; class Insecta; order Lepidoptera; family Nymphalidae; genus Napeogenes; species Napeogenes inachia. The sequence continues at coordinate 14,242,912 of OY365791.1, read as the reverse complement.
TTGTAATGCCAATTTTTGATTACGGAACATACTAATACTAAAAAATCCCTTTTAATTTTAAATAGTATTTTTATTATACATTATTGTTCTGAGTATGCCACAGAAAAAAATATTATTTTGTACTAAATTTAATAATTAAAATAATATAACGTAACATTGTTTATAATGTTTAATAAGTATAAGTATATGACCTAATTAATAAATGATATGTGTTTTAAATATAAATTCAAGGTAAAAGGTTTATTTTGGGTTATCTAAATTTGTGATCAAAATGCTCTATTAGTTTGTGTATTTTTAGGGGCTAATCTGGGTAAAAAGAGAAAAATAATCTGACCGAAGAACACTTCTGTTTTAAGGACATTTGTTTTTTTATAAGAGTGTATCTACCTACCTAGAATGGAATGTCAAAAATCTTATGGATATTAAGGCAGTCTTTTACTTTTTATCAGTTTCAGAAATTAATAGACATTGTTTTGTAATTGTTATCATTTATCAGTAAGTAATAACTTTCATCGGGTTTAGTGTTTTCTCCACTTCAAGTAGACACAATTATTTATTATTGTGTGTATACATCAAAGATAACATATCGTGTAACGTTCTTTGATTTATCTTTCTATTGTAAATTATAGATAAGTAAAGATATAAATTAATGTGTTTAAAATTCATTGTTCTTTATAATTTTCTCACATCAGGTTTAAAAAACTAGCAAAATGTTATTTGCTTTTGTTGTAATAAATATTTTAACTATTACCTATGCTCTGCCATATGAAATTATTCCAAAAAATGTTATAACTGTGCCACCAAATTGTCCTGGTGATCAGGTATGGATAAATGGAGCGTGTCGCGACATTTGGTTTAGGTCAGCCACGTCTCCCGCACCATCAGAATTGTAAGTACTACAAATCTATGAACTTATCTACTAAAATATTTATAGCCATGGGGAAATCATTAAATTATTTGGTTTTTTAATTCAAAACCATTTTGGTGAACACCGATTAAATATGGTATAGAACTATAAAAACAGAATAAGTTACCGCTCAAATAGATAAAATATAAAAAAAAAACATATTTAGAACACAATGTCAACCTCAACAACAACTCAAAAACAATATATTGGAATATTTTATTAGTTTGAAGCCTTGTTCCCAAAACAGTAATCTTTTAAATGCGTTTTCTGAAAAAAAAAAAAACAGTGAGACATAATCTAGCTACAAATCTGTTCAGCTTCATGGCTTTCCTCAAACAAAAACATTGGCTTACACCAGTCGAGTACTTGAAGGAATTGCAGCCCATTTTGTTTTCACCATCTACGATAAAAACAAAATTGCGATAACAATTACCACCGTCACCTTTTACTGCATAAGGCATTTTGGGAAAGATGCTAGTTTTCGATAGACAAGGAAGAATCAGTGTGAAGTTTATCTACTACACAGTTCCCGATCTCAATTTATTCAGACAAATATGCTCTTATAATATGGACTCTGACACGGGGAACATTCAAGATAATTAAGGCTTTTAAACAGTCAGTCAGATGGATTGCTTAAGCCGAAATTCTACTTCCTCTACTACTAAATATCTCTAGCAGTCGTATCCAAATGAAATTATTTATTAGTCTAATGTCCTCTTGATATACAACCTGATGCCCCCCAACATCAGCTGGTATTGCCAAAACCTTATTTATACCTATAAATTGATATAACAGTAATATTTAACACCTTAAGTTTTATGATAATCCTGATCAGAAGAAGAGTCAATATTGTTACAGCACCTCATTATAAATAAATATAATATTATTAGAATTTACCTATGTCATAATAATAAAAAAAATATATCGTACGTATAACGTAGGTATTGATTTTATGAATCTAGTTTAGATGTTCATTTAAATTAAAAGGCGTTCATTTGACGTCAGTTGTCTAATAAATAAGCTTTTGTAGCAGTGTGTTGGTTCCAAGAACTTAACTATGTTACTATTTCTTATATGTGGTAATAAGGCATGTGCGAGGTATTCTTTAACCTTAAAATTTATTTCTTCAGGAAAATAGCCGACATTGCCCCGGTCAACGTAATAACTGTACCACCCAACTGCCCCCCGGGTCAGGAGTATATTAATGGACAATGTCGTGATATATGGCGCGGTGGCGAACTTGCGTAAGTATTATAATGAATAATATATATTTATTATTGCCCCGATATTTTTTAGAACCAGGAAATATGGTAAATATGGGGTTGTTTAAAGAATTTTCCCATCTATCTTATTACGAAAATTTAACAAGAGTCAATTTTTTTCTGTATTTCGCCATAACATATAAGTACTAACGCCATTAGTTCCTAGTGGCCAATACTTACTTGCATTCTACGTATTTATGTTAATTATTAAGTATTAACGGTTATCAATCTTGATTATTATAGATTTGTACATAATTACCAATAGATAAGGCATTCACACACAGCTATGTATAATAAGATTAACAGTAGGTATTTTGATTTCAGGAATTCGTTGCTCTTCAACCAGCGCTTAGAACAATTATGGAATGAGTTTGTTAGGCAAACACGACAAACAAAAATTAATGTGGTGGAAAATTCAAGTGTTGTTGTTAATGATTCACCGAGACACATAATAAACGTACCCAATCAATGCCCGATTGGTTTTAAAGCCGACGCCCTGGGAATCTGCCGCCCTATTCTCTAAACATATGTTTTTAGATTTACCTACTTACCTATTTATAATTACTTATATTATTACAAAAACAAAAATTTGGATTATAAATGAATAAAACTTTTATAAGGTTATAGTAACGTTAAAGTATTATTTATACCTACCTGCACAATTTTAGAGACACCTTCATTTTCTTGATAAGAATCCAACTCACTCCATTTGTACTTTCATTATGATTTATATACATTAATAAATGTATACATTTGTTACATATTAGGGAGGTAAAATCTGATTATTTTTTTAGACACTTACTTTCTATTCCGGAAACTCTAACTTTTTCAAGGGAAATCCAAAATTTGATCTAGGTTACATTCACAATACAACAAAGCTATAAGATACCATTTAGTGTATTACCATTTAGTGGCTGGCTTACCTAAATCAATTCACTACGTAAAATTATATTTTTTTTACGAAAGACCACGAAACTATAAACAGCTTGTTAATACCTACTATTTTAAATATTTTTTGCATTGATTATTACACTTGAAACAAACTTTACCTTACCTTTACCTTATTTTTATCTTTACCTTATTTGAATTTGTCTATTAACATGTTTTCCAAGTTAAGCTTTTCAAAAACTATACATTGAATGATTCTTCAAGGCGAGTAGCGCTAATTGGCAGCCCAAAAGCATCCCAGACATCACAAGTTCGAGTTCAATTTCAGTCAAGTTCAAGTGCCAATTATAATTGTATATTTCTTTATTAGACGTTAGGTAAATATAATTATATTTATAAAGGCCCATTTATATGTATTCTCTTTATTAAAACGTTTGTTGCTTTATTTTAAGGATAAAGATTTTCAAAGTTTGCGTTTTCCTAACTTCTTGACCCTTTTACCAACCTTCAATGATCATAGCTGAAACATGGACTGGGTTTGATTTGAGGCTTATTTTACAAAATATCTACTTTGTTTTTAGCCAAGGGTATCAGTTGCTTAGTTTCAATAATAACGAGAGAATTTCATGTACCTACCTAATCTCTAACACTAAATATCAAACTAGATTTACTGAAAAATGTTTTCTGTGTAATAAGTTGGCCATTTATTTTGTTGTTATTTTTAAATAATACAGTTATAGGTTTAAGTATAATTTCTAAACAATATTTCTATCACTATTTCTATTAGTTTGCCAACTAACCATTTATTGCACTTTATTGCTATTTATTGCACAATTAATATAAAATCAGAAACTGATTTGCTGTTACTTCGAAAAAAAGGATTTCCATAAAAATTTAAAAAAAATACTTGTATGTACGTAACTTGTAAGTAACAAAAAAATCTTCATTATGGTCGTACTTTTACAACAATGCTCTATTCATGCAATAATATAATTCTAACAATCTAAATGACTTATAAATTTACTTTATTTTAAACTTTTGAATGCCTTTTTAAAAAAGTCAAAACATAAAATGGCTTGTAGAATAAATAATTGATACCCAATGTTGTCTCTCAACTTATGTACATTTGTTTACTGAATACATACGTATTCAAGGAATATTCATTTTGTGACAAAATACTTTCAAAAGACCTTTTTATAATCAATTTTAAAATATTAATAAAAGTATAAAGATTGTACAATTGTACCTAGAACCCATTTTTTTAATTTTTTGAGAGGGGAAAAATGTTATTACAAGAATCTTGGCGGCGACTAACATCAAAAAACTTTTAGGGGAACTATTTAGATATTGGTGGGCTTCAGGATTAGTTAATAAGAAATATGATATTTTATTCAGTTGAATTAATTGTCTTCTATTCCGTGGTTGTAGTCAAAGTCCGAACCATTTAATGAGCACTGTAAAGTAAAAAAAAGTTAATGTTATACCGTAAATACATTAATTTTATTAGTCTCGTTTATCTCGTATAAAAATATGATCTCATAGATCGTTTTTGTCCTTCAGTCATCACTTTCAATTGCATGACATTTAACTTATGTTTTTAGAATTTAATAAAATGTCATTTCACTTTTGTCATCTGACACTTTGTCTAACTCAATTTCATTTTGACACATCATTTATTGAAAATTTCTCTTTTTCAATAAATAAAGTAAATCGAAGTTATCTGGAAACCTATAGTACACCAGCAACAATATGGAATAAGTTTTAATTCCTTACAAGTTTTAAAAACAATATATCGAGTTCCACCATGGTATAAATTGCGATCAACTCATAGTTTATAAATATTTGTAAATATTATTTCAATTTAAAATATCTACAATGTCTGAAGTAAAAGGAACTAAAGCCCTTGAGTTATGGTGCAAAAGGTTAATAAAAGATTGTCCTGATGTACAAATAGATAATATGACAACATCCTGGAGAAATGGCATGGCGTTTTGTGCATTGGTTCACCATTTCAGACCCGATTTAATGTAAGTTGTAAATGTAATTTGATGATGAAAATAAATAATTAGTATAGTTTTAATAATAAACTAAAATCATAGCTTTAACATTAAAAACTCACTACTTTCAGTGACATTTCAAAGTTGAAACCAGAAAACATTTATGAGAATAATCAATTAGCATATAGTATTGCTGAAAAACACTTAGGAATTCCTTCGCTCTTGGACCCAGAGGATATGGTAGATAATGATGTACCTGATAGACTATCAATATTGACATATTTGTCACAGTTTTATCAACGCCTCAGCCATACTGGTAGCTATTCTTTAGAACTAAAACAATGTGTAACTTGATAAAAATGTAGTTTGAGTATATATTTTATCAATACTTTGTTACAGTTAACACAAAAGCATCTGAAACTGAGCATAAACTACCATCATCAGTATCAACCACACCAATAGAAGTTAGTATAGAATATTGTATTGCACATAACAAATTTTATGTTTTAGCTTTTCTTAGCACTGCTCTTTTTGTGATGTTATTCTTTACTTGTGTGTGTTCTAAATTCTACACCTTTCATCCTTTTAGACTCCATTCAAATTTGGAAAAGTGGCTTTAGATAAGTGTGCGGTCTGTGGATTGCCAGTGTATCTGGCACAAAGACTTATTGTGGCACAAAAGCTCTATCACAGGAGATGTTTTCGGTGTTCCAAATGTTCGGGAAATTTAAATCCCAAAAATTTTCATGTTATTGATTCAACAAATTTTTCTTGTGATGCCTGTAAAAATGAAAAGGCTATACCTAAATTCCTTAACAACAATGATCAAATAGGAATGCTGGCATTTAGTAATGATGTGAATTCAAGGCAAATTTTTCAAAGTGAAGAGTTAGCTACACCAAAAGTAAAACCAAGGCCACAGTCAATACTAGGTGAGACAATTCTTTAAATACTTACCTATTTCAATTCCTTTTATTTTAGCATGTTTCTTTGTATCTTATATGTCTTGTTCCTATAATTTTTCAATGTAATTTATACTTTTCTTTTCTCAGACTATTATTTACATTCATGTTTTCTTAATTAAAAAAAATAGGCTTTGAATTATTTTTTTTGAAGTAGTTTACAAAAATAATATAAATCATTATTAATTACTCATTAATTATCAATAAAACAAATCTGTTTTACAATGCAAAATAAATCTGTTTTGTTAATTGCAAGTTATGCAATTATAAAACCATATTATACAATATATTTTGAAAAAAACATTCTTTTTTTAGAAAAAATAAGCATGTTTGAAAAGAACATCGAAAAAGATAACATCAGTATAGAAGATAAAGTAGGAAATATTAGTTTAAAAGACAATTTTATTAATAAGTATAAAGATGTAATAAAATCGAATGATGTTGATATTAAAAATAATAAATATGAGATCCAGAAGAATGAAACTGATACAGAATTTAGTTTAAAAGATAAAGATAACAATCATTCAGACAAGGATAATGAAAATACCCCAAAACTACCAACACCAGTTTATAAAAGTAATAAAGAAAAATTTGTTTTTTTGCAAACTCAATTATCTGACGATGCCTTAGATTCTAGTAATATAAACAGCACAAAAAAAGGTGATTCTGAATCTATAAGCAATAATGACTCTACAAATACTGTTCCTCTTCTTCCTCCTGAAGAAAACAATGTCATAACAGACATTATAATACAGGAAGAAAATAACATAACAGATGACAGTAGAATAGCTCAAAGCAATAGTGTTGCTGCTAATTTAAATGAATTACAAATAGAAAATAGTGAACCAATTAAAGTGGAAGAGGAAATAACTATAAGTGTTCCTCCAAGAAGAAAAAAGCAGATTCTAGCCGATAAGAAATCAGAAGCTTTAAATACAAAAGAATCACCAAGTAAAATCAAAAAGGAATATCCAGATCACCTAAATCCATTCTCTGACGACGAAAGTGAGGTATGTGTTACAGATTTATAATATATGTTATGATATGGGTTATAATGCATGCCTTGCACTTTCGATTTAGCATGACCAACAGGGTGACTCCAAGAAAATCAGCACAAATCCGTTTGGAAGTACTGATGACGAAGAAGAAGAGACAAACCAACCGCCTAGTGTACCAGATATTCAGTCATCCACTCCTGTGTATGTAGATATGAAAATTAGTTCTTTGCATGGATAATTAACATAAACAAATGTCATATTTTGTAACAAAATCATGAATTTGGTATTTTTTATTGTAGAAGACGCCATATTCAAGCCTGTAATCCATTTTGGTCGGATGGTGAAGAGCCATCTTCAGATGAAGAATGTGATACAAGGTATTATACTCATTTAATATAAGTGACCTCCTCATATTGTACGTTATCCTGATGTAATCTCTAACTAAACTATAGAAAAATTAGAACATTTAAAAAATATATAAGTATTAAAATAAGCCCCTTTTCCAGCTCAAACATGCACAAGTCATCTATAACGAGCAGCACGCCCAACCTGCGCGCTCGCAGGAAGCCCCGGGCGCCGCCCCCACCAGCCATCCCGGAGCGCCTGGACCTGCCCTCCACCTCCATGGACGACGTGGCCAGCATATCCTCTTACAGCTCCCACAACTCTACCATACATTCGGACCAAGTGAGTGTTTTTTTATTATCGGTTTAGGGTTACAGACTGACGATTGCTGGTAATTTAAGTACTAAACACATGCAAGTTAACATGTCGGTTCATTAGGTATTAATTTTAAAATGAGAATAGAATATAATTTAAAAATATAAAAAAATAAGTATCATCAGGTGACAGTTTAAAAAATATATTTAACCTATCTGTATAATCTCAAAGAAAAAATCTGTTATTCCTAATAAAAAACTATATGTTCTTTTTCTAAAAACGATTCGCTCCACAATAGAAATCCTTCGGCTTATCCACTCCGAAGTCGAAGAAGAAGCGCGCAGCGCCCACGCCCCCGGACAGCCTGTCCACACAGTCAGGCTGCGGGGGCTCCATGGACAGGGGCGTTAACACGCACGACACTTCTGATGGTTTGTTCAGGTTTTATAATCGTATGAAACAAGACATACATATGTCCCATAACTTAAATAAAACAACTTTCCAGTAATCCGCCGCATAAAAGGCCCAGCGCCAGGTCTACCGCTCCCGGAGCGTCGAGAAGTCAAGTTGCAGATGTCCGGTGAGGAGCTGCAGGTGCAGCTGGATATGCTGGAGACGCAGCAGCTCGGCCTGGAGCGACAGGGAGTGCTCATAGAACAGATGATCAGGGACAAGTGTGAGGGTAAATTCAAATTCGGCACTTGTATATCACGCTTCTTACACTATGATTGGTTGATGACCTTAAAAAGTTAGTCTATTATGCACCTGTATGCACCCTTACGCTTTATTCACTGGTAAAGGTTGAAACTCAATATTGTACGCTAAATATTAGAATATTCCCAGTAGATTTTTCTACAAGACGTATAAATGAATAAGGCTACGATTAATAGCTATTCTCTTATATTATTTTTGTCACATTTGTCAAAATATACATGTATATTATAATTTTTTTATATATTTTTTTTTTAATTTAAGTCGTATAAAAATAAAAAAATATATGAAATATAAGTCATAAAATGTACGTCCATAAAATAATAATCTCTCGGCATATCACTCTTGATACGATTTCCTTAACGCCTATCACATTGCATTATGCGTGTCGAATACTTATCATACATATAAATCTCATTGTTATTCTTTGGGGAATTTTATTGTCTTTTGTTTTTCATACTAGTAAAATACTACTTCATACGACTGCTTCTATAGGATTATTTAATAAATTTTTATTTAAAAAACTCTCGCTTTATAGAATAAATAACACTAATGTCGCGGTTTCACAAACTTATAAATCGTTAACGGTCACCCAGACTTGAATAATCTATAGATCACACAAAAAAATGTCTTGTGTGAATATCGAAACCACGCTATTGAGTCGGGGTCAGTGACCTGTAACGGTCAAAAACTAGACTAACAGTCCGTCGGTATACATGTAGGAATTTAGTTATCAGCAATAATTTATATAGTGTTGCATATCAATTCAAAACAATAACTTATTTAAGAATTTGATAACGGAAATAGGTGTCAGTATGAGCTGCGATTAGATCACTAACATATCACGATATAAAAAAACAATAAAAACTACTGTAATCGTGTATTTACAACTAAGACTAGAATTATGGCTAGAGTATACTTTTTTTTTTAATTACTGGTATAGAAATATGTAGTTCCACTTCCAAGGAGTTCTCAATCAGAATATTTACCGTTACCGAATCATCAGCATAGAGAAAAAAATAATAATAATGGATTTAATAATAAAAATATATATATATCCTATTTAAGGTGAGAAATATGATAATTATGGCATTATAAACCACATTATAAATATATATATAAATTATCTCGATTTTAATAAATAAAAGTAATTTAATTGCGGTCTACGGTAATTCATCTAAAAGATGTAAAACATATGTTCCAGGTGATGAAGGTCCCACAGCTCCACAAGAAGAAGTAGAAGACCTGGTGATACAACTGTGTGAACTTGTCAATGAAAAGAATGACTTGTTCAGGAAACAGACTGAACTGATGTACATGTAAGTATATTATTTATTTTAAAATAACAAAAAAAAATGGAAAATATTGCGACTACCAAAAAAAAGTGATTGATTGATTGATTGACGAAAGATTTATGTTATAGACGAAGACAGCAGAGGTTGGAACAAGAACAAGCGGACATTGAACACGAGATCAGAGTCATACAGTCAAGACCCGCCGTCAACAGGATTGACGCTGACAAGGTATATCTATATATATATATATATATTTACCGGTATATTTACATAAACCGTTAATTTTTTTTTTTTTATATACGAACACTGATGATATTTTTCAAATAAGTGGTTTTGAAATGATTTAAATATATAATATTTTTATTATGTTAATGATTAGCTATTGGTAGCGATTTAATCTTGCCTCCACTTAATAAGCCAACTCTCATTCCATATATTTTTTAAAATCATTAAATATCTCGTTTTTGTTTAAGTTTAATACATTGCAGCCAAAGTTATAATAGTCTTTGAGTTTTATGTATATAAAAAAAAGGATATCTATTGGTTAAAAGCTAGATATTTAATAAAAAATATGAAATCTAGTGACGAAACACCGTTGTATGTTTTGAGGTATTTTTAATTTGAATTAGTTTCACGGATAATGTAACAAAGGCATTCAATTATTGCGTGTTTGATTAAAGTACTTACATGTAATAATTGTATGCGATTATTGCTACTATCTAGGAGAGATTGTAAAATACGGAGAAAAATATATGCGTTGTGTTGAATGCATTTATATAATGAACAATAAAATATTTATTATTTACAAATAATATCTGTTAGGTTTTCTGAGAACGTTACTTTTCTATTAGAACAATATTTAGCACTAGCCGTTGTCAGCGATTTCGTCGGTTGTTATATATTTTTTTTGTTTTTATTATAAAAATAATCGAACATTCCGGTGTAAAAGTATCTATTATATATCTATAAATACAAGTGGTTATTATTATAATCTATATATATATATATATATAATAATAACCACAATATATGTATATTTTTATAATGTGTTTTCTACTATCTAAGTATATATGGCTGCATTCATTTCAGTCCTACCCTTTTAATATCGTCTAGAACCTCACCATCTAAACGCATTTTTTTTTTATTATTTCACATTTTTATCATAATTCAATGAGGAACAAGAATCGTTCTATTATCAAACCGCCCCGTTGGTCGAGTGGTTAGCGCAGACGCCTAACGTGTCACGGCGCAATGGGGCACGGGTTCGATTCTCAGTAGAGACAGGCATTTATGTGATTAGCAATAGATGTCTGTCTTTCTGGGTTTGGTCGTTTATTAAATATATTCTCAGTATTTATATGTGTATTTCTATGTATTTGTATCGTTGTCTAACACCCTTGACACAAGCAAATAATTTGCTTACTTAGGGGTTAGATCAATGTGTGTAATTTGTTCTGATATTATTATTATTATTAACAAATATAAAATTGATATATATTTATTATATACATTGATATATATTTATGATTTATTGATATTTATTTCTTGCGTGTATTCTATTAGAGTACTCCGAATTTAATTAATTCGTAAAAAGATATATTCGATATTAATTTAGTGTAACATAATAATAATAAGAGTACAAAAAAATATTCTAATATTTTTATAGAGTACAAACATACAAACCTTTTCCCCCTGCACAAAATTATTAGGAATAGATCTCTCAGTAGGTATAATTACAATGATAAGGGATCTTAGCTAGCAATTGTGACAAGAATGTTATTTGATAAAGTTGATGATATTTTTATCAAAATTAAATATCATATATGATGTTTCCCGGTAAGAATAAATTCTTAGATTTCAAAACTGTTGTTTCTGATAAAATAATTAATTATTATTATTATGATTGTGTCATTTAAATGTAATTCCAAGATAACGGATACAATATCTTTACTTTATCTTAAAGTCGATATCTCGAGATAAACACGGGAAAATTTCAGCTTCAAAGGTCATTTTATAAAATCAATCTTTATGAAATAATATGCATTTTGGAAATTGGTTCTTGAAAAAAAATCTATTCGTTTTTATTATAATCCTATGTGTAGAGAGACGTATTTTTTTTGCATTTAGAACATATATTTATTTTGAATATTATATTTCTTTTGAATGACAAATTTATTGTCATTGTCCTAAAATTGCATAATTTAAATATTCCGATTATCTCCTATTATATTATTTCCTGTTTACATACATATTTATTTAAATAATAAATATTATTCTTAAACAAAGATTAATTTAGAGTAAGGAATGAAAATTAAATTAATTTACATTAAAAATACCAACCGAATAGGGTCCGATTGGATTGGCCATCTAGAGGTATGTATACCATTTTTGTTTTCTTTCTTGTTAAAAAGGTGCGTGAAGAGCAGTTAGTGTCTCGTCTGGTGGAGATCGTCCGTCTGCGAGACGAGCTGGTGCAGCAGCTGGACGCCGAGCGACGACGAGAGAGACAGGAGGACCTCGCCATCGCTACATCCATCGCCACTAAGAGAGGTACCTGCCTTCGATACATACCTAGTAACCTACCTTTGCCTTAATAACTCTCGTCAGCTGCATAGTGTGGACGCGTGGCCTTGATAAATTAATTTAATCTCAAGCATCTAAAAAAATTATAAGTCTGACGCTAAATCGACAAATAGGCAAAAGGTACGTAAATTAGCACCACACACAGATGTTCAATGAATTTATTAAAATGGGCTATATAAGTTGTTACTCCTACAAGCCAGTGGTTAGAAATAGCTTAGAAATAATTTCTAGATAATTTTTTAAAGTGTCATTCTTGTCATCGCCTGAAAATGTGCAACCCGCCAACAAAAACCAAATAAACTAGACAAATAATAATAATTCATTCTACAATCTGTATTTTTACTCTTTAGAACCCTTTTTTGATATAATCAAGAAATGCACGTAAAATGATAACATTTATCTAATCATTTTAAATACGCATACAAAAGTTAATAATACTAATAAATATGATTATTTTACAGCTTCAAGAAACAGTGAATCAAATAGTTCATCAATAAAATCTGGGGATGCCGTTACACCGGTTAAGAAAAACAAAGTGAAGGATAAAGTAAAGAAGCAATTGAGGAAAGCCAAGCACACATTGATTTCAAAGAAAAAAGATGACGACAAACCGGAAAAAGAAAAGAAATCAAAATAATCAAATATATTATACATTTATTTGCTTACTCACTAACATAGTTATATAAGAATTGAAGTATTAAAAAGATCTTAATTTGCATTTTAGTCAAATTCAATGTTAGCATGAAGTGTAAGGTACTTAAAAAGACTGAGGCATTCCACTTGAAATGTATGTGTATTTTAAATGAATTTATAAGGAGCTATTTACTACTTTATTATCTTGTAAAAAAAAAATATGAAATTTAATTTTAATTCTTAAACTTTGAATGTCAACTTGATATGGTATTGATGCAGAATCGGAATTGACATGTATGATATCCAAACAAAAACCTTATATTGTAACGTTTTTTAGTTATGTATTCAAATATTTTAAACTGCGTTAGATTTCCATGTAAGATATTTAGATAATATATATGCATATATTTTATTGATGTTTAAAATTACAGTGAAATTTTAAATAGCTAATTAAAATCCATTTTTGGTACTTAGTATATCACTCAAAGAACAGTATTGTTTAGATTGGCAAAAAACAATTATTCCTCTTGTAATAACGATGTTTATAAGAAAAATTACAAATAATCAAAACAATGTCCTAAGATAATATTAACAAACTTCTTGACAAACTGTGTTTCAGCTATCATTATTAAAATGACGGCCTAGATTAACCAGAGTTACAAGAAGTTATGATTGTAATTATTTTATGAGAACAAGTCTTTGAAAGAAGGTTTCTCAATAACTAAGTCCAGAAATTAAATAATAATATTTGCTAATATCATTTGAATACACTATTTATTTATTTTTAATTAAGAATGCATTTACGCACAGAATCTCACTCAAGCATATTAATTGTGAATACTCGAAACCCATTCCCACTAATAACAAAATATTGTAGTTATCGACAAAGTTATGGCTACTGAGAGATTATATAAGAATACATATCAAAGACGGACAAACCATAAATCATCCAAATATATTTGTACTTCTATCATTATATAAATATAATAATTCATAAAATTACACATAAGAATTAAGCTTAAGAGAGTCTGGTTTAAGTAGTGGACATTAGAATAAATCTCCTTAGATTTGTCTTTTGTCCTAATCAAAATGTATATTAATGTGACATGTATTAGTCCCAGAAAACATGGCCGCGATATTCTGAATTATATTAAACATAATTTTTTAATTTTAAAATTAAAAACATAATTATTATATGCCTGTTACCATTTATTAACCATCATAGCATAAATCTAATAACAAAATATATATTCAGCTAGATCAAATTTAGAAATAACAATGAATAAATTATAAAACTAATCATATTATTATTACATCATTTTACTTATAATTGAGCACAATAAACATTTAAGTCTCGAAAGTATAAAAAACTATTCTAGATCATTTAAATCTCACCCACTGTTTGCTTAGACTTAAGAGTTAGGAATGGTACTACAGAATTTTATTTTTGTCATCTTTCAATAACATTTTAATACTTGTTATAATAATGACCTAAGAGAGTTAAAAATATTTGTAATCGTATATTCTCTACAATTGTTTATGAAAACATTATTCTTGTTTTGATATTGTTATTTTTTTCTTGTATGTTTAATTACATCTGTTGTGCTTTTTATAGTATTAAACCATTTATATTATGACCACCCAGACTTGAACTATGATATTAATATTACATATATCACTTATTTAAGTGCACATAAAATTATATACTTGCACAAATAATTTTATAATATACTTTTTTTTAGTATTAATATTTTTTATTTCCTTTGCAATTAATATATAATGTTATTTTCATATACACTATAGAACAAAAGATACTTCTAAATAAATTAAGAAAGCATTATTTGTAAAATTGATTTATTCATTAACTATTATCTATTTCAATACGAAGATTACATTGTTTTGATTTACCAAGTCTATCTCTTAAGTCATCTGATTTAGGTTTACGTGTTGTCAATATTTGACGTAAATCCTTTTGTTCTGAATTTTTAGGTTTAATTTCCAGTCTTGACCATACATTTGATGTATTCTTGGAGCCCGTTGTAACTTTTTGAACCCTACTCATTATATAATGATCTGACTCATTTGATGATTCTTCATCACTATAATGTTTATCATCTGCAGGTACTTTAATACCCAATCTAGAATGTACATTTCTGTGTAAATTGTTAGTATTTTTTTCTGAATGTCTAAACTTCTCAGACATTTTCTTTGTTTGTCTATCAGCAAATTTACTTCTGGAATTTATAATTTCTATAGACAAGGGAGCATATTCAAGTTGTTCATCTGTTACTTGTTGTTTTGGGTAGTTTTGAGTTTTTCGTCTGGATTCCTCATCATCAGCATGCATTCGCATTCTAGGAGTTTTAGACTTCTTCTTCCACTCACAGTCAGAGTCGCTACTTTCATTATCTTCAACAGTGTGATTTCTTTTTCCGAGACGCAAGGCTAATTTCTTGTTTTTTAATTCAATTTTTTCGAAAGGGTCATGGGACTCTTCTTCATAGTCAATTTTTGGTAACTTTCTTTGAAACACTTCTTGGTGATCATATATTCCCCATGATTTACATAAGTCACCCCAAGGGTTCTTACTTTCATTATACATAGGATCATCACAAATGTCTCTAAGCTTTTGTTCTGGTGGTTTTGTTGTTTTTTTCTTATCACTATTTGTAGCAAATCGCATTAGAATTGTATCTTTTCTAGGATGTGGCAAGCCCTCTCTCCAATAATGTGAAGATTTCTGCAGTAACATATCTTTTACATCTTCACTTTTGATTTCTCTTGAATGCACACATAAAGCTAAAGCAGCAGATATATGATCTTGGCAAACTATATTACCTGAAAAAAAAATATTTCATACTAATTCATAGGATTAAGATAAATTTGTTTTATTGTTAATAGAGGGTTTTTATATAAAAAAAACCTCAATCACATTATAGATTTCTGAAATTGTTGATTTGTAATATGTATGTATGTAATATATATTTTTAATCAATGATCTGTTTTAATGATGAACAAATCAATAATACACTTTTGTTTTAATTTTTTTTATTTTTTTCAATATTAAGAGGAAACTTGTGAAAAGTTCCTTGGCGACCGTGACCAATAACAATTTTTGTGACCGCTTACACCTTTTTTGACCCTGTACACAAATAAAACACTTAGAAAAATACATAATTTTTATCAATATGGTATTTCCTATGTATGCATGCTAAGGTGCCTTTACTTATTTGGAAGTTTTAATTAATTAATTAAAAGGTCAGGAAAGGATTGAAAGTCACAAGTCTTAACTTTGTGTCTGTGAACTACACATTTGAATGGTAACACACATAAGAATAGAGGTATATAAATACCTCAAATGTTATGTTCAGGAATTTACTTGGGTCAAAAGTACAGATCTGAAGTGATTATATTATAGTAAGGATAAACATTCATGATGTTGAAATGAAATTACCAAGTTGCACTAGACAATTAAAGAATGTAAAGACATTTAGGATTTTGTAATTAATGTGATGTTAACAAACATCCTAATTTAAGAAATATATATATATATATGCATTTTCAGGATCAGTAGCAAGTAAACCAAATTGATATTTATCGTCTATAATTCTAAACTATATGTAAAAGTATGTATATATATATAATTTTTTTTACAACTTTTGAAGAGAAAAAAGTGGTCTATTTCAGGTTTAATTTTTTTTTTTATAAATTCATTAGTTATGTGAGTGTTCTTGTTTATTCACTGACTCTACAAAACAGTAATGTAAACTATAAAGATGATAGCTATTGGTTATAGAGGCTGTTATTTATTACTAACATGGTACTTACAGGAATTATCATCAACCCACTCTAGGGACACTGGTTTGTAGTCTTCCAAATACAGAAATATATCTTTTGTAGTCAAACCGTTAACACCATTCAAATGCAGTGTATCAAATCTAAAATGTCTTTCATTTCCACTTTCTATACCAAAATTACTGTATAATTTATCAATTTGTTTTTGAGTCACAATTTTATTTCCAGTCAAGTTTAAACCAAATCTTTTAGCCCTCTCCTCGAGTCTACAAGCATCTACTTTTTCTAACTGTTGGACAAATAATCCATGTTTTTCCGCAATAAATACCTGAAATAAAGCATAAACAATATATGCGAAAATATTGTGATGGGAATACTATAAAATTACTTATATCTTACTGTGCTTTTTGAAGGACTATCAAGAAGTTCTTGATCGTCTACAAGCATTTCATTGTCATCACTCATTTCTCCTTCCTCTCTATCTTGCTCCATAATTATAAATAAAAGAATAAAATATATTTTACAATGTATAAATAAATGTCTTGATTAGTTATTGCAAAAAAATGAACACAATTTCACACAAGAGCCAATACTCAATAGTAAAAATACGTCCAGAAGCCCAAATGTCATCGCCATCTTTAAAGTTTAAAGATTGTTGTCCACAGACATACAGTCTACACTCCACATTCACACTTGAGACTCACGAGCAAAGGCGGGCTTTATATTGGAATCAGTAACAACGCTATGTACATTTTATAACTACAAGTATTAATATTTCACAACAAGATTTTTCTGAATTAGTAGTTTGTTAATTTGTTATTGTATGAAGGATTATAGTCCCATAATCAAAAATATTTCTAAAAAAGCAGTATAGCTCTATATGCTACATCGACCCTGGTTTAACTGCAAACTCTTATATAACTTATAAAAATAATAATAAAGATATTAGGATTGAATTTTGTTCTATACAATATCCCGTGACATAAACGTAATTCACTTTGAACCAAAGTTTCGACAAGAAGCATTTGAAACCACGTAAGAAATTATGTTATAGATTTTTCTATACAACTGATTACCGTCAAAAATCCATTTCGTAAAGACCGTTAATGCTCTTGTAATTTTTCCTATGATGCAAGAGATTGTGATGCCTGTCATTACTCCTTTTTTTTAATGTATCATATGATTTAATGTTTTTAATAAAAAAAATGTATTATTAAGTATTTTCACATTTTACCCTCACTCACTACTAGCTATGTTGTGATAACAATTCCATGCAATGTGAGAAATACCTTATGTGATCTGTGCAACCAAAATCCAAATTACAAATGGCCGTCAAATTTACATCAATGTTCAATAACTAATTCGTTTTGAACTATTTTAACTATATGTTACTTTTTTATTACACTGAAAGCTCATTGAAATCCTAAAATCAAATTTCAATTTTCTAAACAATTACATCTCAGTTGCAAAATATGGCTTCTTATGTTGATATGAGTCTAGATGATATAATACAAAAAAAGAAGAGGGAAACTTCTAGGTTTGTAAGCAAAATATTTAAAAGCAGTTACTTATGAATGTTTTAATTAAACCGCTTTGCCGATGCAAACGTTAAGGAATGGTCTCTATTCATAGTTTAAATTTGTGTACTTAATACTTACTACTTTTAGTAATAATTGTAGTACATGATAACATTTTGTCTAATACGACCTCTATTATTTGTTTGTTTTTTTTATTCATGTAGGACTACATTTAAATCTAAAAAACAATTACCAATAAAGAAACAAACTATAATGGATGCGAGAAACAAAATAATTTCAAAGAAACGAACTCAAATCACAGATGCTAGAGAAAAGTTGGCTGAACTTGCTAAACAAAAGGATGCTCGTTTAAGATTGGAACAGTTAAGGGCGAAGCGGGTATGATATTTTAGATAATATTTATATTATCATTTTATGCGATTTATTTGTTATTGGAATTAATGTGAATTTTCGTCTTAACAACAGGCTATGCCAAATATACATGGGGGCTTGATTCCTCAAAAACATGGGAAACCCAACAAGTTCTTTTCAAAAAGAGAAAGAGGTTAATTACTTATTTTTATAAAATAAAGAGAGTTTATAACAGACATTTAAAATGTTATCTACTTTATTTTCTCTCCTTGTAGTGTTCACCGATCCATCAAGACAAGTTGTATCTCAGCCACTTGCAGCAAAATTAAAAAAGAAACATACTTTTAATAATAAAAGGGTTGTTGGTGATAGATCTATTGAAACTAGAATTTTTGGTGAGATACTCATAATTTCATAACAAGTAATCTGCTTACCTTTTTTATGTCAAGACATCTTTGTAAGATTTTTTATAGACATGATAAATGTAGATTTGTGTTATCTTTTAAAGAATATATATATATTATTTAAAAATTAATTTAGTCTACACTGATAGCTCATGTTACCTTACATATACACAGTTATTTGTAATTAGTTGACCACCTCTTGCAGGCAGCCTCTCCGCATAAATCCAAATAACATTTGTTCTACAACTTTTCAAAAGTCTTAATAAATAACACAAAACAAAAAAAATTGCTCCTTCTTTTACTTATTACTCTGTATTTTGTAAGAAGTGCTTAAAAGTTCAAGACCCGGTGCCATACCTACACAGAGTTAATGTCACTTCAGAGGCAACAAATAAATTTTGTATGGGAAAACTCAGATTTTAAAAAGTTGTAGAACGAATGTTGTTAGGATTGATGTAGAGAGGCTGTCTGCAAGAGGTGGTCAACTAATTAAAAATAACCCTGTATAATTGGATAAGATCAATATGGTCAAAAACATCATTACATCTACAATTTCTATTGAGAAATACACTTTAACTGTATGATTTTATTATTTGAAATGATATGTATTGTTATTTTGTTTATAATTTAGGTAATGTTAAGCCTATATTAAAACCCATTACAAGAACTGTTGAAAATGATATTGAAATTATTGAAGACCAAGATGAGGACATGTATGAGCCAATAGGAGCAGCACTATCAAATAGAAAAGCAAGTCTGCAGCTGAAAATAGTTACTCACAATAATGATATCCACAGGTACAATATTTACAAAATAATCTATTAATTAAAAAGAAAAATAAATATGATTGTGTTTGTAAACTATGTGTTCTATTGTTGCTTTAGATTGCTTATTTTATCTCATGCAGAAAAAAAATCTTTCATATTATTATAATATAGGCAAACCTCAGTAAGTTACTTTTTTATACAGCTATGTTTTAATATAATTACTTGTGGAAAAATGATAATATACAATTATATTTTACAGAACTGCTGTTATAGAGAAAGACAAAAGCCCACCAAGACCCCCTTCAATATTAAAAAAAAGACCAATGGCTGCTTTGCGTAGTGATAATAAAGTTGACAAGTCTGAAAAGTCTGTCCATGAGTATAGGATTATTGTTAGTAATTTAAGAAATAGCGTTACTGGTGGAGACATAGAGGTAAAGAAATTGAAATTAGAATTCTAATTCATATATGTTTATTTTATGAACAAAATAAATATATATGTATTAATAATATTTGTTGCTTTTATAGGAATTATTTGGTGATGTTGGTGGTATGGTAGAATCTCGTCTCGTAAGACCTGGTACAGCAGAAGTTATTTACAAGAGTGTGGAAGATGCTCAAAAAGCAGTGGAGCTTTACCACAATAGACAGTTAGATGGACAACCTATGAATTGCCTACTAGTCACACCTCGACTGAATACTGCATCAAGGTCAGTATTGTTCAAAATGTTATATACATTAATTTAACTAGACCACTAATTTACAAATACTGATGTCTTAATTCTTTTAGGAATGCCAGCAAACCAGCATTGTATAGCACCAACTCAAATGTTGAGCCAGACATATCCACCTTCCACAAGGTTTTATTTAGCAGCTTTTAGTATGTATTATTAAAATAGTATTCCAGAAGTAAACCACTAAAAACCTTATAAGGTCATGTCAATGTTGTGTGCATCAAATTTAAACTATGTACTTAGTGTTTGTCTATAATACTAATATCTAATGCAATTTAGTTATGTAAGTACTGTTTATTGAATAAAAGAACTATCATTAAGAAAGTATTTTATTTAAGACTTGCTATATTGTTTAAATTATCTTTTAGGATGTCTAGCAATGCCAAGTTTATTTAAATTTTAATCAGGCTTCTAAGTTTACTTAAATTTTAATCACGCTTCTTTCGAAATAACCTAACTAAAATTTCTATACATGAACCATTTCGAGCCAATTTTGACTCCCTCGTAACTCAAAGACTCGGTATCATATACATGTCAAATTCTGCTCATATATTGAGATTTCCGAAATCTTAATATATATAAATTACGTGTCACGTTGTTTGTCCGCGATGGACTCCTAAACTACTTAACCGATTTTAATCAAATTTGCACACCGTGTGTAGTTTGATCCAACTTGAAACATAGGATAACTTACATCTTAATTTTAAGTCACAATATTATTTTATATCGAAATATTGTTATTTCATTATTGGCCTTGATAAATTTACTGACATTTTAAATTTTTTCCTTTACTTAGCGGTCGGGGGTTTTTTTAATTTTAATTTTATTTTTTCTAATACCGTGACTTCTTAAATAGTTTACTACAATGTAATAGTTATATCCAAAACCTTAGCAACCACAGCAACGCGTGGCCGAGTCTGCTAGTATGTATATAAATTTACTCCCAAATTATATAAACATACCTTAAACGGTTATAAAGATGTTGAGGTCCAAAAAACGTCATTTTTACTACTTTTTATTACCGACCTATAAATCATTATACCTATTTCTAACCCAATTCCAGATGTTCTAAATAGTTTAAACTTAGCCTCCAGATAGATATTTGTGCAAATACAAAGGTATACATCTGAAACTAGTCATTTATTATTATTTTACAGATTTTTTTGATTTATTGTTTCCATTTGGAAGGAATACTTACTTCTAGTACCTAGGTATAATGTAAAAATCAACGTTGGTGGTTGTCGGTCGCTAGTCGGTACGCGTGAAATACCAGCCATAACTGTTTTAATCCAAAAATTTTGGTTTTATTACTAAGAGTATGGTAGAAATTCGTATTCAGGACGTTTTTATATAGTATTTGGTATTAATTAACATTCTGATTTTTAGTGCTCATAAATAGGGTACAATCATAACTTATGAATATTTAAATAGAAGGTATTGCGGATCAAGGCGTACGGTTCATAAAATTTAAAAACCTAATTATACCCCGAAAACGCGCAAGTTACAGTAAAGTAACTAAAAGCATTTATTAATCATTTTATTATGAATAAACACCTACTTATAAGTTATAACTTCTGTAGAGTGTAGTGTAGATAAAGTCATTACTTTTTACATGTTTTTTATGGGATATCATTTTCGGATATCGTTGATGATCTCGCGATACTGACACGTAATCCGAAACAATGTCAGGTACTTTTAAATGTAGTTGAGGATTTCTGTACGTGGACGGGCGGATTGAGGACAAAACCAAGTAAATGTTTTAGTCTGTGTCTGGGTAGACGGAATACCAAATATACCTCTTACGATCCGGGTCTTAAAATAGGCGGTCAGTGCGTTAGTACGGTTACGGAAGCAGCTCCGTTTAAATTTTTAGGTAAAAAGATCGATTACCAAGGCCGTACGCCATCGTTGGATGTAATAGTCGATAGCTTTTTAAATGATCTCAAAAAGGTAGACAACCAACCAATAAGTAACGTCAAAAAAGCTTGGATTTACGATAATTTTTTAACATCACGTCTAAATTGGCCTTTTCTCGTTTATGATATTAATTAAACCCTTTTGTCAAAGTTAGATGCAAGCGTCATAAAGACATTGAAGTTATGGCTCGGGTTAGCGCACTCAGCGGACTCTTCAAACTTATTTAGAGACCGAAACAATTTTGGATTAAAATTAAAGAAACCATCGGAGCTCTACAAACATCTAAGAGTTACCAAAAGACATATCATCGGAAAATCTAAAGATGATACTGTAACTTCTCCCCCAAAAGACAAAGTTGCCTTAGAGCTCGAGTCACGACTTCAATTCCATAAAAAAATTATGATAGGTGCCCAAACAAATAAAGTAGGGCTAGGATCAAGTAGGAACATTCAAGACATAGACATGACATGATATCTTTTATTCGACAAGACGAAAACGATAATTACCGACTCAACGCGATGACTCTCCCAGATTAAAGTAATTTAGTAAGATGGGGCAAAGCCACCGAAAAGTCTTGCAACATCTGTGGGGAGGCAATAGGAACCGCGAAACACCTATTAGTAGGGTGTAGGGTACTTCTAGATAAAGGTCAATACTCGCGTCGCCACGACAAGGTATTAGAAATTATACGGGAAGCGGTTAGTCTTTCAGTAGCAAGAGCGCGGAAGGGTATAACAACCACCAAACGATCTATAGAATTCGTAATAGAAGGCTCCTCCAAAAAATCAAAAGCGAAGCCTTATTCAATATTAGGCGCGGCTCCTGATTGGATTCTCATGATGGACACGTATGAAAAGCATTACAAAATCCCTGGGGATGTTGGTGTGTCGTCATCCAGACCGGACTTATTCCTGTATTCGAAACATCTGAGGCGCGTGATACTTGTGAAGCTTACTGTTCCTTGGGAAACAAACATCCCAAGGGATCACACATTCAAGCTCAATAAGTATTACGAACTGACCAATAAGTATTACGAACTGACCAATAAGTATTACGAACTGATCAGGAATAAATTTATAGTTAGTTTGTACGCGGTAGAAGTGGGAGCGAGAGGTATAACAGCAAAATCTCTCTATAGCCTACTTAAAGATCTTGGCCTTTCTAGAACAAGCTTCGGTTCATTTCTAGAACGTATTTCAAAGGCGGCATTAGTAGGTTCTTTCCAAATTTGGTTAGATAGGGAGAGGAGGTATTTTTGCGCACAATAAAGGGGCCCCTTAAACCTACTCCTGGGTCGCAAGTCCCAAGCACTGCTTGCACTCCTCTCCTTGCAACGCGATGGGCCCGGCACCCGCACGGTGAATCCATGGATTGCTAAGAAGCTTCGTCTTATCCCATAAAAAAAAAGTAAAATTAGAGCCAAGTTCAATCAATTTTAAAATATATGCCTTGATTCTGACATGTTTGGCCTTGTGAGTCAACACTCACAAGGCCAAACATGTCAGAAGACCATTTAAAACATTAAATTTTCTCAAAATTATATTATATTATTGCAAATTTATAACATAAATATGCTTCAATTTTGGAACCAAAATATCGGTATCAGCAAAGAAATCTTTATAACTCTTTCTAGCCTACTGAGTACTCTTATATAGATTATTTACGTTTATGTAATCTATATAATAACTTTTGTTAGCTATAGTGCTGCTGGATAACGGTAAAAAAAAGAGAATCATACTTCCGGTCAAGCAAAAATATTACATATTTCCAATGAAGCGTGCCTACTTCATAAATGTTAAAAGACCTATCAAGCTAAAATTTAATTTTGATTCCAGGTTCACCTTTAAACCATAGACAATTGATATTTCATTACTCATAGACCATTCACTTCCTGTTCCTTCTACGCCGACAATCTGTCATATCGTGTTTCCGTCGGCCATATTCATATGCCGTGCGCGGCAGGGCATTATTGCTGATTACCGGTTATAATATTGTAACAAAACTTGAAGAAGAAACATTTGCAAAGTTTTGCTAATCTAAATTTATTTCCAGAATGGGTGACCGTAAGTGTTTTTTAATTTTACTTTTACTATTTTGAATATATTCTTTATATTAGTCTTATTACCATGTTTCTTTTAGCTTACGCTTCTGGTGACTATAGCGGCGGGGGATATCCTGCTCAATATTCAATGCCGCCTCCGGCTATCAGTTCAGGGGAAGGCAATTTTAATTCCGGGCAACAACCGGGGAACTTCAATCAAAGTAATTATGGCCAAAGTTCAGGTGCTGCCTGGAATCCTCCAAGTTCTGGAAGTAAGCGAATGATGGCTCATTGCATTTGACTTCATATTACATTTGGAGTGCCCTTAATAAATTATTATTATTTAAATAATTATTTCAGCTGGAAGTAGTAATTATGGAGGTAACCAAAATGATAACAATTACAACCAAAATTATGGATCGGCCTCTTCGTATGGAAGCGGAGGTTATGATCGTAACAACGGTAATAACTACAACGTGAGTGGAGGTGACCGTGGAAGTAGCAGTTACGGTGGTAGTGATCGCGGGAGTGGCTATGGAAACAGTGATCGGGGAGGTGGGAACTTCGGAGGCAATGACCGTGGCGGAGGCTCAAATTATGGTGGAGACAGAGGCGGGGGAGGCTACTCTGGGGGAGACCGAGGCTATGGAGGGGGAGGCGGAGGTGATAGATCAAGCTACAATAGAGATGGGGGGAATAGAGATGGAGGCTATGGGTAAGCATCTTTTCATATTGTTTGATTGGTGTCAGAGAATCAACAAGAGAATAATAGGATTATGGTATGACTTAACACTATTTTTGATTAACCCTTCTTAAATAAACAATTATCATTTTGTTGGTCAGTTTGTACATTTATTATATTAATAATTTCTCTCCTCAAATTGCTGATGTGTTTCTTAAAGTTGTTATTGTAAAAGATCTACAATCCAAATTAGGTAATCTCAATTAAATAAAGGAAGTAAAAAAATTGGAGAAAGATTTTGGGTTTGCTAATTGCCTAAATTAGTTTTTAGGTATCATTGAAATAAGAATTATAACTTTAAGTTGTGTTTTCTCAATATTATAACTTGGTGAAATTAGATTATTAATGAAGAAACTACTATTGACCTCCTCTTCTATTTGATGATCTCCAAGGATTGTTTCTAAATAAATCTAACTAAAACTTTATTTCTATATGAGTTTGTCACTTTTCATGTATGAAACACATAATTAATTTAGTTGGATTTTTCTTAATGAAATTCTTATTAAGGAAACTGGAATTCTAAAAATCATAAAATATGATTGCACCATATCTTCATGTCAGATTTGTACTGGTTAAAAAACACAATTTCTTGCATTGTCCAGCATCGCACCAGCCAGGAATTCATTATGAAATAAATTATAATTTTCTAATTTGATTATGACTGGTTAAAAATGAGAGAGGCAAGAAGTGTAGAAGTTGAAATGAAGTAGAAGTTGTAAAAGAATGGTATCTAATAAAAAATATGATAATGTCATTGGTATATTAAAAACAGCTACTTCTCTAACAAAATATTTTTTTGGTTTCACTACCAAAATATGAGTTTAAATATATATCTTGTTCCATTTAAATACAGAAACTTGATACAAAATTGATTCTACAAAACATGTAAAAATATAATTAAATTTTGAAAACTTAATTGTACAATTAATAGCAGTAAAAAGTTTCCTTTAGATTAAATGAATGGGGATGATAAAAAGGTTTGCAAAATTTCAAACATCAAGGTTTATAAATATGTACTATAAGTATTCTTCATCTGTTCAATATCTATGACAACTTTAATGCTTAGAAAGAGTTTGTGCAAAGGAGTAAAAATTGTGCCCCTGCAAAACCAAAGTAACATTTTTAACACAAAACAGCCTTCCATTGTGCTGGTTAAATATAATTAATGAATTGTTGAAAGTGATGGTCTTTGTTTTCTGTCATTAAATGGTAAATTATAAAAGAAGTTTTTTATATCATTTGGTGACTAAAACAATTGTGTATTATGATATTGTATCTTCACTACAGTATCTGCTATAAAATAAAAAAAATCATAAAATCTAACATCTTACATTACATTTTTTAAGTATTATTATTCTCTAACAAAATCAGAAAAATACTCAGAATGGACTTTGATAACTTGAATAAGGCAGTAATTTCTTTAGGCAATAGGCTTTTTCTTCCGACTTTAAAATAGTAAGGTTTAATATTAATGTGTTTATAATTTCTATTTGTAACTTTTCTAAAGTGTTATGTTACATCCATGTCTTGAAAAAGTAATGTTTATAAAATGTCTTTTAGCCTTATTTGACCAACTTGTAATATTTCACAAGGCAAGACATTGAAGGTTACTGTTTCGTTTTCAGTACTCATTTAATTTTATATATTCAATCATGCACACATGCTGACATAGTTTTCATTTATTGACATAGTAGTAATTCTGATCTACTTTATCAAGACATCCTACATATAAGTTTTATAATGTGGTGCATGTATCATCAAGTTTGTTAAATGTTATGTCACCAAATATTGTTCTAAGATTTTCAAGGTATAACATATGGCCAAAGAGAAGGAATCGACACAAATGGTCATGGATAGTGGTATTATTTTCAATCAACGTGCTTCGAACAGAGCCCCCAGCCTGCCATGTGAACTAAACGGTGTTTTTATTGTTTTAGTGGCGGCGGCAGGGGGGGTGGTTATAATAAAGGTAAAGCTCCTCGCTATGAGCGATTGGTGCTGTTGTCATTTATTTTAATTTGTAAATTTAAGGGCTGCCAAATTATTTTGAGTTAAAGGTTTATATTTAAGGTATGTGTGATATATCACCTCACTTGTTGGCTGTTGACAAATTTTATTGCTAGGTCATTGTGATTCCTTTTTTTTACAATTTCATAGTAGGTTTATTTTAAAGTGTTATAGTATTTTTGGTAATTTATTATTTAACGATTATAATATGTCGTGCATATTTTACTGTTCTACAACTTCTTATTGTTAACACCGAAACTTCAATGGACAAATACATATATCAATTATATTACACTTAAAGTTTTTCTTGAGTTACCATTATCTATGTTCTTCATCAATAATATTTTCTTCAACATTTCAGTACAGGTTTTTAAATTAGGGGTTCTATCTTGCAGGTATTTTGATTTTAGTCTAGGAGTGGTAATTTGTGAACTGCTGCATCACAATAAAAAAAAAAGTGTAAAATGTGAACATTGTGTTAGTTAAAACTAAGTGGTGGGCCTGTATTATTATATTGTAAGGTGCTGTAAATAATGATGGGTATTTGATTTATAAATACTTGCGGTATTAAGTCATGAATACGAAATGTATGTTATTTCGTTTTCATTGTTGATATAGTTGTCAGCAGTCTGACCAAGTGTTTATTTAAACGACACGATACTTTATTCGGCATTTATCCGCCCGTATAATATTATAAACTACAAGATACTGGGTTTATTATAATCAAATTATATTTAAGTATTTATCTCATATAGTTATAGAATGTACCGAAACACAGTATATATTTTGGCAGCCCTGTTTATTGAAATAATATTATTTTATACAAATTCCAAAGGTTAAATCGTTAAGGTTTTTCAATAAGGGTTTTATAACAGTGATGAGTATTATTGATACGATTATTATTTTGACGTAAATACATTCTTAAAAAATATAGGTTTTTTTTAGACATTTATGGTCCAACATAGTTCTTCGTATTATTATTTTACGTACTTTTTTAATAACGGAATTAAGTGTCAAAGGATTACTTTCAAAACATTCTAAATTACTGGGTAAAGTTGAAAAGCGTCATTAGTAAAGGTGCTTTACTATCTTTGTTGATTTAAATAATTAAACAATATTTTTATAGGTGGCGGCGGCGGCTACGGTGGAGATCGAGGCGGGGGGGGTGACATGATAACTCAGGAAGATACAATCTTTATTCAAGGAATGAATCCCTCAACAACTGAAGACGAATTGTGTCAACATTTTGGTGCTATTGGCATTATTAAGGTTAACTACTTCTAGATATATAAATGTATAATAAATATAGAATGAAAAATAATCCGATACGGGCAGGATTCCTTAATCTCTGAGAAACCGTCCCGTCACTCTACCAATTGAGCTACCGTATCGCTGTCAGTTTCGGTGAATTATTCATTCTATATGTGATCGCCTTTATCGGGACTGCGGTGACATCTATTAGGCTTTCGAAAATCCTAACCAGTGTATAAATGCATGTATAACTTTACAGTATAGACTATAGATAAACATTGAAAAGATGCCACTACCAAAATTAATGTTTGAAAATATCTATAAACATGCATATAGATGTTTTCAAACATTTTGTTCCAGATATATTTTAATTAAATATTGTGAATATAGTTGTTGAAATTATTATTATTTTTTATTCAGATTGATAAAAAAACTCAGAGACCTAAAGTTTGGATGTACAAAGACAAAGCTACCGGTCAACCCAAAGGAGAAGCAACGGTCACATATGAAGACTCAAACGCTGCCTCGTCTGCTATTCAATGGTTCGACGGAAAGGACTTCAACGGCGCCACAGTGAAAGTGTCTCTAGCCCAGAGACAGAACACCTGGGGAGGTAGCAAAGGGGGCGGTGGAGGCGGAGGTGGCTTCCGCGGCGGCCGGGGAGGTGGCGGCGGCGGCGGAGGAGGAGGGGGAGGAGGTGGTGGGGGCCGCGGTGGCGGTCCGCCCTCCGGCAACCGTGCAGGCGATTGGCGCTGTCCGAACCCTAGCTGCGGGAACACCAATTTCTCATGGCGAAAGGCTTGTAATCGATGCAACGAGGAAAAACCCGGCGGCAGCGATGGCGGCGGGGGCGGAGGAGGCGGTGGTCCACCGCCCGGTCGCGGAGGCGGCGGGGGCGGTCCTCCGGGACGTGGGGGACGGGGTGGAGGGCGAGGAGGAGGCGGCCGGGGCGGCGGCGGAGGGGGAGGCTGGGGTGGTGGCGGCGGACGACAAGACCGCAGTGGAGACCGCGGCGGCGACCGCAGGGGCTCTGGGGGAGGCGATCGTGGGGGCGGTGCCATGAGAGGAGATGGAGGGTATGTAATTTGTATAAACAGGGTTATTTGTATTTAATTGGCCACCTCTTACAGGCAGTCTCTCTACATCAATCCATAGAACATTTGTTCTACAATATTTAAAATTAAGTTTTCCCATATATTTTTATTTGCTGTGTCTGAACTGGTATTAACTCTGAGGGCAGGTATGGCGCCCGGGTGTTGACCTTTTTAGTGTATAATAAGTATAAGAGGGAGCAAAAAATTTTCTGTGTTGTTTATCAAGATTTGTAAAAAGTCGTGGCCAATTAATTAAAATAACCCTCCATATATAGAAATTCCTGTGTTTATTTAACATCGGTACACTGTTGTGTGTGTGAAAGATTGTAATAACTTTTTTTTTTCAGGGGCCGCGATCGACAGAGACCATACTAATTACTAGTATTTAATTTCTGTAAATTTAAATCTAGATTACGATTTGTTATAACTGATTTTAATGAAGTGAAATACCTGTTTAAGTTAAAGACTAAACGTGATTGAAAACATGTCGAGTCATAATTTAATAGTAACAGTGTGGAAGAAATGTCATCTAATAAATACAACAATTTTAGTAAGCCTGTCTTACTATTTTGTGGTTTTAATGATAACAGGTTTTAATACCACACCTTATAAAATATTTTATTAGAAATTATGAGTGTGAAAGAATTTGTCAAAGGTAAATGTCAAATTTACCATTTTCTTGTAAGTTGTTCTGTATCTTTAAGGCAATGACGACAAAATATAACTTGTAAGTAATAAATTTAACCAATGTAGTTTTTGTTTGTACCTACCTATCTATACTGCTTCATATATATGTAGGTTCTGTCTTTCCATATATTTTTTATTCTAACCCAGCTCTGACAAAAACAATACATTATGTACCTACTATTAGTTTTGTTTGTCTGTAATAATAATAATATTCCTTATTCTTGAGTACGTACATATATAGATAAAAGTACTGATAATATATAAAGTAAATGAAATATCAATATATCTTGGGTTCTCAATAAGACGGTTTTACCGCTTAATAGCGATATCTTCCAGTCAACCTTATTTTGATATACCAAATCAAAGTATGGTACAAAAGGGTGGTGCATAATACAAATGTATATAAATTACTACAGTAATTCCTGTAATTTG
The DNA here is from genome assembly GCA_959347355.1 of Napeogenes inachia. Taxonomy (NCBI): domain Eukaryota; kingdom Metazoa; phylum Arthropoda; class Insecta; order Lepidoptera; family Nymphalidae; genus Napeogenes; species Napeogenes inachia. The sequence continues at coordinate 14,212,256 of OY365791.1, read as the reverse complement.
TTCTGCTTGTATAAATGTTCATAACATATAGGATGCGATACGATGCGATGTGACGTTAAAAGAAAAAATAAAACACTTTCTATATATCAATATTTATAATTGGACAATGGCTAAGATAGTGGTTTTGGAACAAACTTTTAAGGCCGAATCCATTTATTATTTATACAGTTACAAACGATTTGAAATTTAAATGTTCTTTTTTTAATATTATTTATTTTAATTATTATTCTTACAGCTACTTAATTACAATACACGGTAACTAATAGTTTAACCTAACGTCACCGTTTTTTTTTTAAACTAACACTAACTAGCTCGTAATACAAATACTTTATTTAATAATATAATTACTACACGGATATATATACATACAAAAAAAAGGTTAAAATATTAATTACTACACGGATATACAGGGTTATTTGTAATTAGTTGACCACCTCTTGCAGGCAGCCTCTCTGTATCAATCCTAAAAACATTTGTTCTACGACTTTTTTAAAATCTAGATAAATAACAAAAACACAAAACAAAAAAATGTTTGCTTCCTCTTCTGATTATTACTCTGTATTTTGTCAGAAGTGCTTAAAAGGTCAACGCCCGGGCGCCATACCTACGCTCAGAGTTAATGTCACTTCAGAGGCAACAAATAAATTTTGTTTGCGAAAACTCAAATTTTAAAAACTATTAATTTTAAAAAGTCGTAGAACAAATGTTGTTGGGATTGAGTTCAAGAGGCGGTCAACTAATTACAAATAACCCTGTATATATACGTGTAGTAATTAATATTTTAACCTTTTTTTTGTCTAATCTAATCCTAACTAGTAATATTAATAGGTTATTAAGTTTTGACTACGTAGACGGATTAGGTGAAGACTATATTATTAACTAGCTTTTGCCCGCGGCTTCGCACTCCTTAAGTTCGCAGTAAAACAATCCCCACTTCCCTTTTTTTGTATTGGCTTCTATATGACTTATTGTAAGTGATACAATCAAAATTACGATATCGGCAGACATCGGTCACTGTCAAAAATATATTTAAAGTTTTAAATTTAGGATACAATATTAGGTACTGTAATTATTTTTATACCTCTCTTGTTTTTACTTAAACGTCCATTTAAATACTTCTTAAACAGAGTACTTACCATTCTAACCATATATCACACTTACAGATTTTCATTGAACATAATCAAAATATTACCATGTAAAGTTGAGGAATTCTGAGCTACATAATCGACTTTATTTTTACCATCAACTTGCAAGTCCAGTTTTATTAAAAAAAATCTATTTTAAATGATAAACATTCAGTTAGCTATATGCATTAACAAAATTTTCAATACTGAACAATCACAAAAGCCATTTTTGAGACGGTTTGCACGTTTCTATACCAGAGTGCGCCGGTAGACCGTACCGTCGCAAACGTGAAAACCCTATATTTTAAATCTGTATTATCTTCGTAAATCTTCGATACAAAAAGACCGTTGCGTCGGGGGACCGTTGTACGTACGTTGACGATGGTGTCTATTTTACGAAGTTAATCATTGTGGACTTAGAGAGTTCAATAAGTACATACTTAATAATATTATTTTTTTTCTTTTTTGAGGTCTTTATGTATCGGGGGTTTTAATTTTTTTTTCTGCTTTTTAAATTTATGTAAATGGTTTCTGAATTGTACTAAAGGAACCTACAGACAAAATTTTCAATTGTTTAAGTATTACTATTAATCTATCCTAATATTATAAGCAGGAAAGATTTGTTTGTTTGTTTGAATTGAATACGCTCTGAAACTAAAGGACCAATTTAAAAAAATCTTACCTTTAGAATCCTACATTATCCCTCTGATGGACAAAGCTTAGGTATATTTAATACGAAAAATATATATATTATATTTATTAAAATAAGCCGCGTGAAAGTTTCGACAATGTAAAGTAACATTCAAGACTTTTTCATATGGGTAGGTAGATAGGTAGGTTTCGTATATACTTACAAATATTAATAAATATAAACATTTAGAATTAAAATGATTTACAATCACTAATAACACTATGATGAAGAGATTTATATTATCACTAGCTGTAGCCCGTGATTCTTTATGAGCACAATCATAAGCCATATAAATATATTTTTTTAAAGTCTACGTGAACGCAGTCACGGGCAACAGCTATCCCTAATAAAGTACTTTAACTGAGTAAGTGAAAAAAACCTTTTCGCCCTCATAACAAGGCTTTTTTGCCTATACAGCGCGGGCGAAGCCGCTGGGAACAACTAATTATTGCATAAGAACCTCTCAACCGCACGAATCAATATCTTGGAGACGACTATTTCTATTTCGACCAAACATTTGCAATCATTCGCAAATTTGCCAGAAAGATACACAGATCGAAAGGACAAACTTATATCACCCCTCTTTTTAGTCGGGGGTTAACACGTTGTAACCTGAACTTTTATTAGATAGTAATTGAATTATACTGTTCTTCGATTAATAAAAAAATAGTTTTGTTTATATACATTTATAATTTAAAGAAGTTTTTTTTTGTCCGTCTATACTGTTAGCCCTGTTGGCTATTATAGCGTCACCGGGGGAGCGGCTGGGTCAGGAGACCCACCCTTCAAAAGGGGGGGCCAGATGGGTCCCCATGGAGAACGACGTCCCGAGGGTGCCTCGGATTGATACACGGACCTCGGCTCGGGGCGTCATTAGTCAGGAGGGAAGCTAAGAAAATTTGGACACTAGCGTCCTCCGACGGCAGAACGCCGGAGCAACGGAGCACTAAAAAAAATATATATACTATTACCAAAAATATGACCAGTCTTTTAATGACGAGATATTGTGACAAACTTGATACTTTTGATAAAATAAAGTTATTTTAACAGCATTACGTGCAGCTTTGTCCAATTTTCAATCGCTAATAGGTTCTGCAGGGGAAGTCCCTCGAAATTGGTTCATATACTTGAATGTTTTATCAAATTCGTTAAACAAATTTTATAAAACAAAAGTTGCAGAAGGTGATAATGAAAATCTTAGGTTTTTTTTTAAATAGTCGAATAACAATATCGGAGATACATATTTGTTTATGAAATATAATGGTTATTCGATAAAACTTTCAATTATTACAACCAAAATGAAACCATGCAAAATTTCGCTAGATATTTTGAGATGTTGTATAATTAGCGATTAAGAGTGTATAATTCACCAGCGCGGTGAATGACTTTCAGCGCATTTTTTTTTACTATAAGGTTTTGTCATATTCTTTTATAGTTTTATTGTATACAACTTACAACTTAATACATAAAAAAATATTGGGTAATACAATTTGGCTCAAATAGAGTTCGTAACACATCTGCCGATTTTCATATGATTCGGTTTATTAGTAACTAGCTGTTGCCCACGGCTCCGCCCGCGTGTAGGTCGCTTTTCGTGTAATCTTTGGAACTTTTAAAGAGGAACAATTTCATAGAACATCATTTTTGCGTAACTTTCACCGTTTTCGCAGCGCACGCAGTTTTTTGTTTATTTTTTTACACCTTGCGTTAGAATATTCAAGTTTTAGTAATCATCCCTATTTTTTTTGAAAATGAAACATAGCCTATGTCACTCGGGAATAGTGTAGCTTGCCAACGGTGAAAGAATTTTTGAAATCGGTCCAGTAGTTTCGGAGCCTATTCATTTCAAACAAACAAAAAAATAATCAAACCTTTCCTCTTTATAATATTAGTATAGATTAAGACGCCAAGTCGGTCAGCAATCAGGTCAGGTGGAGGGTTAAGAACTTCGCTTACGCTCCGCTCAATAACCCAAACGCGGCGTCACAACTGATTTCCTTTTTCAGCGTTTAATTTGTTGACTAATAAGGCTAGCACATGCTGATAAAGCACGTGCTATTTCCTCTCAATATTAACAATTGCACAACAGATCCCAAGATTGCAATTTCATTTTTGCAACGCGAATGAGCTTACACAATAGTTTTGGGTAATAAAAATATACATAAAAATGCAGTAAACGAACCGCTTGTGTTTCGGAAATCCAGTGCGGAAAGCAAATTATTGATTTAGACGTTCCAAATTAATATTTAGGTTTTCTACCATAAGTTTGATTTTTTAAATTTATTTACGTTATATCCTTTTGTGTAATTTGGAATAATTAAAAAAGTAGAATGAATTCCAAAATATTTTTCTCTAAATATAATTGCATTTAGTTACGTATGTCGAATAACAGAATGTTAATAATAAAAGAATTAATAAATCAAAACCTTTTATTTACAACTGAAATAATACTATGCACAACGCAAGTCATGTCTTTGGTTTGAATCTGATGCTCGCAAGAAAACAAGTGAGTTTAAATAAATAATTTAATACAAGACTACAGCCGGTTCTCTATGTCTCTATCGGCGTTGTATGTTTAACATCTTGATAAGCACGAAGCCCATGATAGTGGCAGCAGCGACTCCTATACCAGCCTTCCACCACGAAGAATGTTCGCCAGCCAAGCTTGCAAAGTGCTTCAGATGTCTAGACAATAAGAATACAATTATAGGGAGATTTTAACTAAAATCAGTCTTACTGATGTCATAGATTTTTATTGATGCCATAGAGTTTTAATGATGTCAAAGAGTTTTACTGATGCCATAGGGTCTTACTGATGTCATAGAGTTTTACTGATGCCATAGAATTTTACTGATGTCATACAGTTTTACTGACGTCATAGAGTTTTACTGATGTCATTCAGTTTTACTGACGTCATAGAGTTTTACTGATGTCATACGAGTTTTAATTAAAAGTGATTGGTTTATAAGGTAACATTTTAATGAGTATAAGGGAAGACTCACCTGTGCTTGCTGAATAAAACCCAAGCCGCTTGAAATTGACTGACCAAGGCATACATTAAAATAACAATTTATCAACAAATGTAATATTATATCATTTATGTGAACTATTTACTAGATAACTAAAACTGGCACAAACTAACAAAAGGATTAAAAAAAATATTGATTGTATATGTGTTTGTTATATGTCAAGTTTTTCTATCTTTATAATAGATAGTATTATAATAAATATGGAATCTTTTTTAATTTAATAATCTCTGAAACTACTGAAAAATCTAAAAATAGAACAATAACATCATAGTAGGGCACTCAGAAACAGTATAAGGATAATAGTATAAAGTAAGGGGAAGATGTAGTTGGTATCTTAAATGATAAAAAATACACACTTTAGTTTCATACCTACAGCGATGTAGAAAATCAATTCAAATATTTACCACGTTTGTAAGAGGACGCACTGTGACGTCATAAAAAACTAACTATTGTCACTACATAAACATAATGTTCATGTGTGGGTGCCAACTTTAAATTACCAACTTACACAATATTTACTACATTAGGCATTTAGCAATACTATTTATGATATGTTATTTGAATATTTTTATAGACATTATTATCAACTACATAAGAATGTTATCTGGTTTGAGTTATTTGTAAACAATACTTACGGAAATGCAGCCATGGTTGCCAACTTAATAAACACGTCATGTTTGTTCTCCCTTATGTTAAATATCTGAGGGGATAAAAGTTGATACTTGTTGCAGAATACTTCTGGTTGTAGAATGTATTCTTGTCTTGTCATCAATGCATCCCCTTTTGTACCCACTATCAGCACAGGAATGTGACTTTCAGCAAAATATTTCTGAAATTGTATACATATAATCGTAGATGTCTTGAAATTAGTAAAATATTTAAAACAGAAACTTTTAGTTTTACATTTTTTCATATTTTATATTCATATATTGCAAAAAAGATACACTATTTTATAAAATATCTAAATCTCCTTCACTTTTCATTATTAAAGAAAAAAATTGAGCACAATAGGACATACAAACATAGGTTACAGCCAAAATTGAAGAATTTAAATTATTTATAAACTATTAAGTTAGGAAGTATTATATTTATTTTATTAGAAAAAAATTTAGTCCAGAAAACTCAAAAAGGATAACTTACAATATATATTCTAGCAATATACTCGAACGATCGACTGGCAGCTACGTCATAGACCAGACAAGCGACATCGCAGTTGACTTCATGCGGTTGAAGCGGGTCTGACACGCGCGTTATTGGAATCTCCTTTAAAACTAAATACTTTTCTTGGCCATATACAAGCACTGTGTTAATACAACAGGTATTTTCTGTGTTGTTGCCGTCACCACGCTCATGTGAATGCGGCTTCATTTTCTAAAAAAAAACCCATATAATATGACAAGATAATTCCTTTGGGATATTAAAATTATGTTCAAGATATAATAGAGAATTTTGTATCTGTTTTTGGAGGAATACCTTATGTGCTATGCCTAAAAAACTCCTACAAATAGAGGTTTTGCCACAAGATCTGGGACCAATAATGTGACATTGGTAAACATTTCGGCTTGATTGTTTCTTAGCAATATCAACCTTTTTCTCTCTGGTAACTGTAAAAGACATATATAATAGTAATTTCGTAACACAAATGTATACTACACACATTCATAATATATTACAACTTACTATGAATAGCTGATTTTTGTGTATCATTTTCAAGAAAATTATATCCCAAGTATGCTAGATAGGCACTTGTGTCTTGTAAGTCCAATAGGGTCATTAAAGTCCATCGACACATCCAACTTTGTAATGTTAGAAGACCCTGAATACAATAATTGGTTAAAATTTATTCCTCTCTGTCAAATGATGAAGATTGAATCATAGAAATTTGGTTTATAATAAAGAATAAGTTAAATGATTAATAAGGATTGTCTTAATGAAAACTCAATTCAGATATATATTCTGTTAAATTTTTTTGGTACCGTTTAAAATACTACCAAATTATAACAGTTATTTTCATAGCATAATATCCTATGACATCCTACTCTAGGATGACTCTGTTTTTATTAATATTATTTTTATTCTACAAAAAAAAGCTTGCCCATATAATTTACACAATATAAACTGTTACTAAACTCAAAAAGTTACAATTTTATGGGACAATTGATATACCCAAACTGCATCATTAGTTCATTTGATATCATTTGATATCATGTTCAGTGTTGAGCAATCACTTTTTGAAGTCTCCCTGCAATGAACTAATGATGCAGTTTGGGTATACCAATTGTTGCCAAAATGCTTAAGGATTGATTATAATGTATTTTTGTAGTTTAGGCTTTAAATACTTGAAGCTTAGGCTTCAAAATATTATTATAAGACAACTGACTTTTGATTACCGCCTTTTTTCATAAAGAAAGAAGAAAACTCATACCTTCTCATTGGTAGGCACTGTGTAGCGTAAATTATGCCATGGGATGCGCGGGCAACAGGAGAACACATTCTTCAATTCTGCAGGATTGAGCATGCCCTCTTTATCTTTGTCAAATTTTTCAAATATTTGTGTCAAAAATTGCTGCCCCTTGTATGATAACTCTGAAGTACATCCAACCGGAATCTTAATGCTTGAAAATATGTATATAATTAGACATTTAAACAAACATAATAAAATATTGTACAATTGTGTTTATACAAACAGAATAATAGATAAAACTTAGTTTCTGATAAAAAAAAAAAACAAAATAACCTAGATATCTTTATATATCAAATATTAATTAGAAATAAATTCAATAAGAACGATAAATAGAGGATAACGCACTTACTTTGCATACAAATAATTGTGTGTCAATTCTAATGTCTCATCATATCCAAACTTTCTTAAAACTGTCCAAGTTGTTTCATTCCTCCCTCTTTGTATAAACAGGCAATGCAAGAATATAAATCCTTTCATTGTAATACACTCATTCTCAATACCTCCAGCAATATTCTGAGCAATTACTGATTTTACTTCATCTAAAACCTGAGATAATACAGCAAAGTTATTGAACATGTGAAAAAAATGATTTGTTTATGTTTCAAACATATTTACTTAAATCAAAAATTAATCATTATACATAACATGGCTAACATAACAAAAAAAACATACAAACAATGAATTCTTACAGATTCTTTCACTGATAGATATGTACATATATATTTTTAAAGTATTTTGTGGTAAATTAATTCTTATTTGAATATACCTGCAATTGCAAGGGAGCTTCAAAACATTTCTTCTGAAATATTGTGATCTCAAAATCATCCAGCACTCCATCACCGTCCATATCACAGATCTTAAATATTCTTGTCAGGGCTTTTTTACATCTCTCTGTCAGCTAAAAACATATATAATATTTATTTTATAGTAATCTGACATAGATAGAAATAACAAAGGAGCCTAATCTTAATGAAAGAAATCTTAAGACAAACAATAAAATTGAAAAAAAACAAACTTTAAAAACAAAACTATAACTACTTTAAATATATATTTTCTAAGCAAATAAGTATAAAAAGGGTTGGATAAGAACAATTTGTGGATTTGACACTTAAATTAATTCTATAGTAACAAGAATGACAACTTATGTATGAGTGTAAGTAAGGACATATCCTAAAATAATGTTATAGGATTTAAAGTTTATGTTAAAGTCTTTTTAAAAACAAACAATGCATTACTATGTAGAAAGCTGTGGACCAAGTCTGTTAAAAATGTTAAAATTATGCATGTAATCGCATATATTAAGATAATTATCAATAATAACTGAAGTTACACATGATTGGTTTTAATCTGGTAATAAAATGAGAGATACATGTGATTTTAAAACATTGTATAATAAGGTTTATTGCAAACAATAAATTAACATACCTCTTGTTCTTCAATTGAGTAAATGGGATGAATGGGATGTAATACAGCTTTTTGTGCATTGTAAAACATTTCTGATACATTTGTAAGTGTTTTAGCAGAACATTCTATACATCTGTCTACTTCAGGATATTCTTCAGCTATGTCCCAGATATTCTAAAAATATACATTTTATAATAAATGTTCTATTGCAGCTTCTTTTTTGGAGGGTTTTTGACCAATGAGATTTAGACAAATAAAGTAGAATTCCAGTTATCCAACGTAACACTAATTGTCCAATTTCTTATCAGTCTATCAAAACAAACAAGGTTTAAAAACACACCTTGGTTTTCCGTTTGTTATTTTAATTAAAATAATGGATACCTATCTATTAAACAAAAAAAAAAGTATTGTTCATAAAGCAGATATTGTTACCCAAATTAACAGTATTTAGTAAGTTTAATAGTATTTCTTTTTGGGATGTGTTTGTTTTTAGACCTGTATAATGAAATTGTACTTATATCAAGAATTTTAACTTATAAAAGAATTTGAATATTTGACAAAACAATATATTAATATCATATTAAAAATAAAATATCAATAGCAGACTTATTTGATCATAATATTTATATAAAAACTTACATCAATAACAGAGTAGTCAATTAAATCTATTTTATTTCCAACAAGAATCACTGGCTTTCTATAATCATCAGAACAGTTATCTCTAACAAAGGGCAACCAATATGAAGCTATCTTATTTAATGTTTCTTGTTTATCCACTGAGAAAACTATACATATTACATGAGCTTTTTCAATTTCTTCAGCAACTTGTTCCAAAGTTTGTTCATTGACTAAAAATAGAGAATGTAGTGTACTACATTAATATGTAATTAACAGCAATAATAGAAAATATAGTATAATAATAATAGAAAATATAGTACATATTAACAACAATACACAACAACATTGTCACTTTTATTTTATGTCTAATATTACTCACGACAGACATCCACTATATTTGTCGGTACTTGCTCCGGAGTAACATCAGCAGGGATTGTGATTTCTTCAGCTTTCGGCGGGACATGTTCTGCAAACTCTTCAGTTACCAATGAAAGAATCAATGAGGTTTTGCCGACACCAGGCTCTCCGAGAAGAATTATCCGAACTGTTCGAGGAATAGTTTCATACACCATTTTGCAATTTAGCTGCAGCTATCAGGACATTATGTAAACATTTCGATATTTGATTTTCTCTTAATAAAACTGTGTTATCTTTTAAACATATATAATTCAAAATTGCCAATTTATATTTAGCATTTACATTATTTTCACTTTTCCTGGAAACATTTTATGGCAATAAACTATATAGACAGACAGAACATTTTGACAGATTATACAGTCTTTCTACAATCTATTGTCTATGAAAAATATAAAATAAACCATTTACAAATGTATGATAAGTCGCTACATGTATCACCCTTTAAAAATCATTAAAAACTGAAATACTTATAATATCACATGAACAACATAACAAAAACAAGTCTGGAATAAAAATCAATAACTTTTAAGTTTTAATTACATAATACGTCTTTTACATATTCTATTATTTTTTTTATATTTTATTATCAGATATAAAAAAATATGAATTATAAATCTATTTTTTTAGTTACTAAAACAGTTTATTAATTTTAAACCATTAAATTTATTTCATATATTATACTAATGAATGAATTGACTGGTTTTTGAACGTCTTTAAGAATTTTGACATATCTATCGCACCGGCTGTTGATTACAAATTATAATTTTTCGAATTACAAAACATTGAAAATTGGAAGTAACCTAAAAGAATTTTTTCTACAAAATTCCTAATAAAAACAATGTATGAATGATATAAAAGCATTACCTCAAAAATGGGTGAAATTAATAACAAACATGCTATGGAGTGGGACTCGGCCAAAAGCTTACGGGAACCAATAAAAACTCTGGAGGTTAGTTCGTCATTTATAATATTAAATTAAATGTATATATCTTATACCAGCAGTTATCGCTGATTTTATCTGAGCAGTGACTGCTATTAATAAGTCCTTCAACATATACAATTTTAAGATTTTAATTTACTAACAATTTAATCATAGTATTGTAAATATAGCTCAGACCAGTTTCATATTTTAATATATTTCAGTTTTTATGTGTTTTCTGTAGTTTCCCATATTTAGTCTTAAATCCAGTATCATCATCATCAAATAATTGTTAAGTGTTAAGCCAGGACAAAAAAAGTACTATTTCTCATAGAATCACAACATGACAGTTCAATTACCAGAGCATGAGGGACTCCCAGATATTGATTAATAGGGATCTTATAAATTTTATATTAAATGGTAAATTTGTAACATTTCAAAAATCTTTGAGATGTATTAAGATCTTATTTATGTTACAGGATAAATGGAAGCTAGTCCCATCATTTCTTCAAGTGAAAGGTCTTGTTAAACAGCATATTGACTCATTTAATTATTTTATAAATGTAGAAATAAAAAAAATTGTTCAAGCAAATGAAAAAGTGTTTTGTGATTCTGATCCACTGTTCTACATTAAGTATTTGAATGCTTATGTGGGAACTCCAGATTTAGAAGAAGGGTTCAATGTCACTAAGCCCACCACCCCTCATGAGTGCCGTCTAAGAGACATGACATATTCAGCACCAATCACAGTTGACATAGAATATATAAGAGGAAACCAGAGAGTTATTAAAAATAAACAGTTAATTGGAAGGTGAGTTTTAGGATTAATAAAGTTACTAAGTAAATTTATGCATTTGTAAATTGATGCTATATAAAATCTTCTTAATTACATCAGTGTGATTTATAAGAAATGTAGTTATGAAAGATTAAGTAAATAGAACAAAATTTAACTAGTTGATGTAGGTATCGACATTGATAAAAAGCTCTGAGCGAAATTTAGAGGGGATAAGCACATCTGTACTGTCGTGCACACAATACTTTGGTACAAATGTTATTTTTTTCTTTATTTTAAATATGTAGCAGGTAATGTAACCATTACCCAAAACTAGTATTGTATTAATTAAAAATTTATATTGTAATTTTTGTGATAATTATTGCCTACTGATTGACTATTGACTATTTAGTTTATATTTTGTATAAGATATGATTTATTGAAGTTTATGAGGATTATGTATAGTAAAAAGCACTATTAAAATTGATTATTGTTCTAAGACACAAACAAACTTAACAAATATAAAAAACAACAGTAATATATTAATAGCGATAACAATTGAGTACTTGGTTGTACCTTCATAAGTCGCAGTCCCCTCAAATACCTTAATTTAGACTTGTGCGTCAGAGTTTAGTCCATGAGGACTGTTCCATGCCGATAGTTATAAGAAGTTTTTTTTTTGAGATCAGAGTAATAGTAGTTTATCACCAATTAATACCATTGGTTCTTCTATATGATGTTGAAAATATTTATTAAAACGTTTTTTAGATTATGATGTTAGGGCAATATAATAGATAGTAAATGAAAAAAAATATAAATAAACTTTATTTTACAGAATGCCCTTAATGTTACAATCTTCAAACTGTGTCTTAACAAACAAATCAGATTTTGAATTAGCCCAATTGAATGAATGTCCACACGATCCTGGTGGTTATTTTATTATTAGGGGTGAGTTACATTTGTAAGTCAATCCAGACACTCAACATAAAAACCAAAATTTTTATGTTGAGTGTCTTTTTTGTTATGATTATTATTGAGAATTGCAAGAGAGTTCTCAATGTTATCAATTAAATACAACCTTTTAATTCTATAAATATGTTATTACTATGCATGTTTAAAAATTATACATGATTTGAGTACTAGAAACATTTTGTTTTTTTTTTAATTATTTATTAAGTAAATTTACTCTTATTTGGTGATATAATTATTAAAAAAATGTTTTTGCAGGTCAAGAGAAAGTTATATTGATACAAGAACAGCTGTCTAGGAATAGAATGATTGTTGATGAGTTTAAAGGTGCCATCCAATGTCAAGTAACAAGTTCAACTCATGAGAAAAAAACTAGAACTATTGTCATTGTTAGAAATGGAAAATATGTTTTACGACACAATGCATTATCTGATGTATGTACATTTTATTAACTTATGTACATATTGATATCTTATTGTATTCAAAAAGCAAATTTTGGGATATATCTTACTAAAATGATTTTATTAAAAATGTTGCTTAAATCCTTTTTTCTTCTAGGATATACCTATTTGTGTAGCTTTTAAAGCTATGGGTATTTGTAGTGATCAAGAAATAATGCAACTGGTGGGTACAGAGGATGCAGTTGTAAAAAAAATGGCACCTTGCATCATGGACTGTCATAATTTAAAAGTGTTTACACAAAATCAGGCTCTAGGTTACATTGGCAGTAAGCTTAAAGTTAAAAGGTAAATTAATTGTTTAAAGATATTCAAATTATTTAACTAATTATGGTAAACAACAATATTTATATGCAGAGTTATTTTTAATTAATCGGCCACTTCTTGCAGGCAGCTTCTTTACATCAATCCAAACAAAATTTGTTCTACAACAATGCAAAACTTATTTGTTGCCTCTTAACTATTATTTAGCACTAACTCTTGAGTGTAGGTATGGCGCCCGGACGTTGTCATGTTAAGTACTTCCTACAAAATACAGAGTATAAATAACCGAGGGAGCAAACATTTTTTCCTTCGTTATTTTGTGTTGTTTATCATGAGATATGGCGCCCCATTAAATAAAAATAACCCTCTATATATCATATAACATTTATATATAATGTTATACACATATGAACTCGGAATATCATAAATATACATACAATAACATTAATAAAGTTTGTACAATTTTTTTTTTAAGGTTTCAAACAGCTACATCCAAATTCCGAACCCCTGTAGATGAAGCCCGAGATCTTATAGCAACAACTATTTTAGCTCACGTCATAGTCGAGAATTATAATTTCTATGTGAAAGCCATTTACTTAGCAATTATGGTAAAGAGAGTAATTGATGCAGAGACAAATAAAGCAGCTGTAGACGACCCTGATTATTATGGAAACAAAAGGCTGGAATTAGCCGGATCACTCCTGGCCCTTATGTTTGAAGATTTATTTAAGAGATTCAATTGGGAACTGAAATCTGTTGCTGATAAAATAATACCAAGAGTCAAAGCCGCACCCTTTGATGTAGTCAAGCACATGAGACCTGACTTAATTGCTAATGGTTTATTTGTAGCAATTTCCAGTGTAAGTTATGAGTTTTCTTTAACCACTTTATTTCTTGAAAAAAAAAAATAATAATATATAATTTGTGAAGCTATTATATATTTTTAAACTAAACTAGATTGATCTATTCCAATAATTATTTGTCTATTATTTTATTTAATTTTTGTAATAAATCTTTTTTGTTGAATTATTCAATCATTACAAACATTCTATATTAATATATATATATTGTAAAATCTTAAAAGTGAGTATAATATTATTATAAATCAGAATTTTGAAAGTGTAGTGTAGTGAATTATAATTTTAGGGAAATTGGACAATAAAAAGATTTAAAATGGAACGTCATGGTGTCACACAAGTGTTGAGTCGACTCAGCTACATATCAGCACTCGGTATGATGACGAGAGTCAACTCACAGTTTGAAAAAACTAGGAAGGTGTCTGGACCTCGATCCTTACAGCCGTCGCAGTGGGGGATGCTGTGTCCTTCCGACACCCCGGAAGGAGAAGCTTGTGGTCTCGTGAAGAATCTCGCATTAATGACCCATATCACAACAGAATGTTCCGAAGGGCCCATATCAAGACTAGCTTGTAACGCCGGTGTTGAGGACGTTAGGCTTTTAGGAGGAGAAGAAATCAACCACCCAGCTGTTTATATGGTATTTTTAAATGGTAAGCTAAAGCTAATAATTTTATATGGTATTACATAAAACTATTTTATGGTAAACAAATATATGTTTAATATTATTTTTAATGTTTGTAGGTAATATCTTAGGTGTCACAAGAGAATACAAAAAACTTATCAAAATATTTAGAATGTTTCGTCGCCGAGGTCTGATATCGGCATTCGTTTCTATATACCCAAACCATAATCAGAGAACAGTGTACATATGTAGTGATGGTGGAAGACTCTGTCGTCCGTATATTATTGTTGAAAAAGGTTTTCCGCTGGTTCAGCAGCTTCATATTAACGAACTTAATAGAGGAATAAGGAAGTTTCAAGATTTTCTTAACGATGGTCTCATTGAATATTTGGATGTGAATGAAGAAAACGACAGTCATATAGCAACGCTCGAGGCTGAGATAGATCCTTACGTGACCACACATCTTGAGATAGAACCGTTTACTATACTGGGAGTGTGCGCTGGACTCGTCCCCTATCCCCACCACAACCAGAGCCCTAGAAACACCTACCAATGCGCTATGGGCAAACAAGCTATGGGTAATTTAAATAATAATATTACTTTATTCTATTTCACTGGTATTAGTTTAATACTATAGATAAATAAAACAATTAATAATCGTCATTTTTATATAATATTATCTATTTTTATATTAAGAATGATTGCTTACAATAGCTTTTTTATCCTAATAGTTATTTAGAATCACCAAAATTATTTAATTATAATATATATTTACTTATTAGTTATTACTTAGTTAATATAATTAGTACAGTACTGACCCATTGTTTTTAATTTCAGGAACGATTGGCTATAATCAGAAAAATAGAATAGACACCTTAATGTATAATTTAGTGTATCCACAATGTCCAATGGTTAAAACGAGAACAATAGAACTAACACATTTCGACAAGTTACCGGCTGGACAGAATGCCACTGTGGCAGTTATGAGCTACAGCGGGTACGACATAGAGGATGCTTTAATATTGAACAGAGCCTCTATTGATCGCGGCTACGGCCGTTGTCTGGTTTATAAAAGCGCCAAGACTATCATGAAGCGGTACAGCAATCAAACATCAGACAGGATTTTAGGTCCTTCTAGGGACGCGAATACAGGAAAAGTAATCAAGGCTCATGAAGTTCTCGACACTGATGGTATTGCGGCTCCGGGTGAAATGGTGGAGAATCGTCAAGTTTTGATAAACAAACAAATGCCTCCCGCCACACTCAACCCCATCAACCAAGGACAACCACAACAAATAGACTACAAAGATGTTCCAATAACGTATAAGGGTCCAGTTGAGTCGTATATCGAAAAAGTGATGGTCTCATCTAACTCTGAAGACGCTTTTCTTATCAAAATATTGCTGAGGCAGACTAGAATTCCGGAGATTGGGGACAAATTTAGTTCCCGGCACGGACAAAAAGGAGTAACCGGGCTAATCGTACAACAGGAAGATATGCCGTTTAACGATCGGGGAATCTGTCCCGATATGATTATGAATCCTCATGGTTTTCCGTCCAGAATGACTGTGGGCAAGACCATAGAGCTGTTGGCCGGCAAGGCTGGATTAATGGAAGGAAAATTCCATTACGGTATAACAAATCATATATTACTTGTTATATATTATTTTGTAACAATAATAATAAGAATCTAAATTTCAGGCACCGCCTTCGGTGGATCGAAAGTTCGAGACGTATGCCAAGAGTTAGAAAAACACGGCTATAATTATCACGGAAAGGATATTTTTTACTCCGGTATCACTGGAGAGCCCTTGGAGGCATATATTTACTCCGGGCCGGTGTACTATCAGAAGTTGAAACACATGGTGCAGGATAAGATGCACGCGAGAGCCAGGGGACCTCGAGCCGTCCTCACCAGACAACCCACTGAAGGGAGGTCGCGGGACGGAGGGCTCCGACTGGGGGAAATGGAGCGCGACTGTCTTATTGGCTATGGGGCTAGGTTTGTTCGTTTAATAATTTTACAAATTAAACTACTTATAATATTATCAGTTGCTTTAAAGATGATAATAATGTATCATTCACTATTAAATTTTCTCATGACATATAAGATTGTTTCGAGTTTTTAAATACAATGGATCGCACTAATTATCGAATTGAGTTTACTAACTGGGAACATATTAGAAGTTCTAAAATATACATAGAAAATATAACACTACTGAGTTCCATTCTAGTTAATACTCAAGTGCTTTATACTTATCTTAAAAAGTAGCTTAGTTGTTGAAACTTGAGAGCCCAGCTCAAGTAGATTTAAATCTTAAAATCTTAGATTGTAGCTTATTATAGCCTTCCCGATACGGCGATAGCTTTTGCTTCTAATACGTAACATGAAGGGTGTTAGATGGCTAACATAACCATTCTTGGCAGTACATTTTAAAGTTCGTAGTAAACTAGTCACTAAGCACATAAGCACATGTCAGGTTACTTTTTGTGTACGAAGCCCATCTTTGTACATAAATTATTAACACCGAACCTAAGAATGAAATATTATAACGTTTAACATCGATTATTAATTTTGTTCTCGAGATGCTAACATTAAAACATATTTTCAAATTAGAGACTTAACGTGAAAATTTTAAATATATAGTCCATGGATATAAAAGCCATATACTTACACACACACAGATTAATAGTTAATGGTATATTTATAAAACAAATTGTTCGTATCGCACAGCATGCTGCTGATGGAGCGGCTGATGCTGGCGTCGGACGCGTTCAGTGCAGACGTGTGCAGCGGGTGCGGGCGGCTGGCGGCGCGCGCGTGGTGCCACGCCTGCCGCTCGTCCGCCGTGTGCGCGGTCGAGATGCCGTACGCCTGCAAGCTGCTGTTCCAGGAGCTCGCCTCCATGAATATAGTGCCGCGACTCACCTTGAAGAAGTATTCGTGATATTGCGGTCTTACCGGAAATTTCTTTAACTTAGCTCCTTTGATGTGTTATACTATTTCTGTATTATATTGACTTTTGGAATAAGTGAACCTACTCTGATTCTGTAATTGTTAATATTTTTCACATAAGTTGTTTCATCATTATTATATAATTTGTGAGGAACATTTTTTTACAGGACAACTAAATAAACAAGGAATGTATATAAATGTAAATGTGGCGCGTTATAAACCTCTACCCTATTATTATATAAGTATTTAAATAAAGTTGTTTTATTACCTTCAAAACGGTTTATTTTACATTTACAACCCATTCTTAAAATGTATGTAACGTACGACGTGTAGGTATCAATTAGTGGCCCATACTTATAAAACATAATTAAAAATATATAAAAATAATAAAACAGGATAAAATTTTAAAATATTTTATTCATAACATTTCAGTCTCTTAGAATTCTCAACATTTTTAAAGATGATTTAGACAACACATACAAAACCCACATAAATATTAGACAAAATATATAAAAAAATCCGCTATAAGAGAACATTCTGAATGCTATATAACCAAGCGTTATCCATACAACAAATACGTGTGAGCCGAGGCGTCGTAGCGACAACCGCGCTGGGAGCTCTCTGTTCACGATGCTCTGGTGGTAGGTTGCATCTTTAACATATGTGTGTATTGTTGTTGGATCTTGTAATATTTCCCTCGATATGTAACCCCAAAAGTCGTTTTTTCTCCACAATCTTGAAAATTCTTCGCCATACTGAAATACATTTTTTATATACTGCATATATTTTTACTAATTGTATTTACATAACATAAAAAACATAATAAGAAATGTAAAACCAGTTTGAATTATATACTAATCTATATATATAAAGAAGGATGTTTGTATATATGAAATCGATGAACTCAGAAACTATTGAACCGATGATTATGAAAATTGGTATGTATATGTATTTTTCCACGGAGAAGGTTTATATGGTATGCCCATTGATGTAACTCGCCACCGGGCGGCGCTGTCAAATATAGACTTCCGCCCCGTTCAACCGATTGTCATAAAAGTTGGTATGACCATGTATGTTTCCTCGAAGAAAACGAATATGCTATGTCCATTGATGTAACTCGCCACCAGGCGGCGCTGTCAAATATAGACTTCCGCCCCGTTCAACCGATTGTCATAAAAGTTGGTATGACCATGTATGTTTCCTCGAAAAAAACGAATATGCTATGTCCATTGATGTAACTCGCCACCAGGCGGCGCTGTCAAATATCGACTTCCGCCCCGTTCAACCGATTGTCATAAAAATTGGTATGACCATGTATTTTTCCTCGAAGAAAACGAATATGCTATGCCCATTGATGTAACTCGCCACCAGGTAAAGTAAGGGTTAGCCCAGCGAAGCGGGCTGGGTTCGCTAGTATATAATAAATTAAAAATTTAAAAAACCCCCGATACAAAAAACCTCTAAAAAGATTAAAAATAATATTATTATGTGAGTTTATTGAAGTCGTTGCGTCGGGGGACCGTTGTACGTACGTTGATAGTGTATATATTACGAGGTTAATCATTGAGGACTATACGATTCGATATCGTAATTTCTTTATTTGCCTTGTTAACTTAACTTACTCTCATGTTAATTTCTTCCTTTATTAAACGGTCTTCTTTATGACTCCCGTGATTCTTTATGACTACGATCATAAGCCATATAAATATATTTTTACAGTCTCTGTGGACGCAGTCACGGGCAACAGCTATCCCTAATAAAGTACTTTACCTCAGTACGTAAGTGTAAAAACCTTTTGGCCTTCATAATTAGGCTTTTTTCCTATATAGCCCGGGCGACGCCACTGGGAACCGCTAATTATTGCATAAGAACCTCTCCCCCGCACGAATAAAACGTCAATATCTTAGAGATGACTATTTCTATTTCAATCAAACATGGATAAGAAATATCTCGACAAGCATAGCTTTCGATTAAAAAAAACCGCATTCAAATCCGTCTACGTGTTTGGACGCAAACAGCTAATTATTGCATAAGAACCTCTCCCCCGCACGAATAAAACCTAAATATCTTGGAGACGAGTATTTTTATTTCAATCAAACATAAATAAGAAACATCTCGACGAGCATAGCTTTCGATTAAAAAAACTGCATCCAAATCCGTTTAGGCGTTTGGCCGCAAACAGCTAATTATTGCATAAGAGCCTCTCCCCCGGGCGAATAAAACGTCAATATCTTGGAGACGACTATTTTTATTTCAATCAAACATGGATAAAAACCATCTCGACGAATATAGCTTTCGATAAAAAAAAACCGCATGTAAATCCGTCCATGCGTTTGGCCGGAAATTTGCCACAGACAGATACACAGATACACATATACACAGATACACAGATCGACAGGTCAAACTTATAACACCCCTCTTTTTAGTCGGGGGTTAAAAAATATTAATATAAAGATAAAGACGATTTTATATAGACTCTCAGATTAATCATGTCAAGTAGGGGTGCAGTCGCTCAATTGGCGTAGCGTAGGAACAGTTTCCCAGAGATCGCAGGTTCGCGGTGTTGATGGTTTTTTTTATTTTATATTAAATTTTAAATACCCACCATTTCATTCAGTCTTGTCGCTATTTGATAAAAGATCCGCACTAGAATAGTATTCTCATAAGACATTATTGGCATTAGATCTGGATCTCCCATATACTCAATTTTGGTTGGCTTGTTCCTTAGCTAGAAATTAGTACAACATTCATTTATAAGACAGTAGTTAGTAAAAGTTTGATTAGAAGGGGTATATACATATACAAACGAAACTGCAAATATTATTATTCTAGAAATATATTTGTTATTGTGAACCTATATCTCTATTCTATGGATTGACTAGGTTTTATTCACAATCTATACATTATATTATAAAACAAAGTGCCTGTAATCGATTTTCTAAAAATCTACAGAACGGATTTTTGTACCGTTTTAACTAAAAGATTCTTGAGGAAGGTTTAGGTATAAATTACAAATTTATGTTAATCAACCAAAATAAAATGATTACTGTTGAAGAGGTCGCGCGGTCTTAAAAATCTCGCCTCCTCTGAAAGGTGTACTAGCCTACGGCACGTAAACAAACAGAAATACAGTAAACTCATTTATTAGAAAGTTGTAGATCTAAAAAATAATATAAAATAGTCTGTGATAGCATTTCTCTGTCTCTTATCATTAACTAACAATGACTACCCTTATGTTAAATATTTTAATTAAAAATAATAAGTTATTTTCGAGGCCGTCTTCTTATGATCAGTATTATTATTTATCACTCAGTGCTTTCCATGCGGTGAAAGCCGCGGCTTGAAAGAGCTAGTTTATAATAATTCAATTTAAAAATATGTCTGTATTATCTATAACCTGTGTTTAATTTTAATATTCATATTAGTTATAGAGAAATTCAAGTTAATAAATTTAGAAATGATCTTTTATACAAACCCTTCGCGCTATAGACAGAGTAAAGTTGTTTGAGTTAGCAAAAGAAGAATGTTCTATGGAACTGTCCAGCAATTCTGTTTCCAGTGGTAACAATAAGTTTTCACTTAGCTAGAAATACACAAGAGAACATATTATTTACAAGAAATATATGTATATTGATCATATTAAACAAAGATATAAGGTTATAATATATAACTCACCCCAAATATATTTGTGAAGTAGTTAATGCAATTAGTCAAATAATGAGGCACTTTTTTATATTCTTCCAATAACGTGGTTTCTTCTTCAGTGTTGCCGATCATTAGCCACAATTTAATAGAGCTCCAAAACCCTGAGATGTAAAAAATAATAATATTGTACATTTGTAATCTGTTGTAAATTCTTTCAATTGAAAATCTATTATCATAGAATTAAGGTCCAAAATATAGAAAAATAGAGTCAATAATTAATTTTCCCTATAATAAAAAATCATGATATGCATACAAAAGTAAAAAGGTTTTTTTGTAACAATTTTCATTGAATAAAATTCAGTCAAATGTTTACGGTTATAGGTATTATAAAGGAACCTTGATTTTGTTGATTTAATTTTGCTGCATAATCTTCTAAGTTTTTATCAGCTGCATGCTTGGATGACAGGATCCGTTTCATAAACCCTAACAAATCTGGTTTTTTATTTTCGGTCCAAATGGGCTCATACTCAAATGTTGCAGCCATGTTTAATTCAGAAATGGCCTGTTTTGCAATTGAAATCCACTTATGTAATGGAATTCCATTGTATGTGTAACTGTAAAAATAATGTGTGCAAATTATTAAATGTCATATATAAATTACAATTATGTCAAAATCATGTACATATACATGGTAACTTAAAGAGGCAAGGCAAGAGACCTATCATCTATCTATCAATCTATCATATCTTTGTTTAATTACACATGCAAGAAAGAAAGACAGATAGGTAGCCCTAATTGCTTTTTTCAGAGGACACATTTTAGGCTGACTTTCCCACATTATGTATAAAAGGTATATGAACTTATAACATTATATTTCTTTTTAAAAACAAAATAATTTAATGACATTGTCCATAAAAATTTTGTCATTTTAAAATTATTAAAAAAAATATTTATAAGTAATTACCTTTGCTCAGTATTGGAACTATTATAACTATTATTTGGACTTTGAAAACCAGATGTATTATCAATTATGGCTCTTTCCAAATTAGACAATATAGGAACTAGATGCTGCTGAGAAAAGACCTGTATAACAAAGTTAATATTCAAATATGATCTATTTGATTTATTTATTAACACATATACAAATACCTTCAATTATTTACCTTGCCCAAACGGAATAACATAACAGCATTCTTATAGGCTGAGAGATCCAGTCTTGTAAATCTTGGGAGGACTAATTGAAATATGCAGGTATAAGATGGAAAATTCTCTGCTATAAATTGTGTAAAACTAGGATCCAGTGAACCTGCATTGCCTTCGTCTTGGTTTCTTACTGTGCCCGGAAATCTAAGAAATAAAGCTAGATTATAGCCTCACATTTTTTAAAAGTTTACCTTAACATCTGTAAGATTTATTGTTTTGCTTAATATATATACATAGAGCTCAAGCCATTATCCCACCAGAGTTGTCGGCAAAGACTATAGAGAGTAATGTCACGAAAAATAAAAAAAATCAATATTTACCTATCCTGGTTGATGGAATTGTCTGTATACCTCCAGGGCTGTAAGAGACTGAGCCACAATTCCATTACTAGTCTAAAAGAGGCATCCAGAGGCCAGGTCATGACTAAGTGTTTAATGTAATGATATGCCCTTGAACACATTATCTGCCTGGCGTATTTACGAAGAGCTGATGACCTTATTGCAGGATCAGTGTGATATTTGGCAGAGAAAGAGTGAATATGTTTTACCAATACTCTGACTATTCTTACTCGCTCGGGACTTGAACTTGCAACTGCATAATTTCTTTGATACATCTGCAAATTAGTTAGGTTGGTAACTGAATAAAATTCAATAGCAATTAAAAAATCACAAAATACAATAATAATAACCTCAATGCTTCCATTTCCAAAATGTTCAACACTCATCCACAAATCAATAAATATTTGTAAAATAGTTTCAGACCTCCATACTTCATTCCTTGACTGACTTTGAGAATTATGTTGATTACTAATACCTGATAAGTCTGGTATCAATAACAGAGATCGAGAACACAGAGGCCTATAAAATAAATATTGTTATTAAACATACATTTAATTAATCTACTCTTTTATATTTTTTGTAAATCAACATTTACAGAAATACAATAATAATAAAAATAACTATAGTACTTGCAAGCTATTACTAACAGGGGAAACTAACATATTAATTCAATACCTATTTGCAGTCTGAAGTGGTGCAGCAATGGGTACCTTCCCAGTGTAGTGAGGTATAAGTGGTAGAACAGACACATTTGCATCAGATGGCAAAAAATGCATTAGATAATCACAAGCAAGAGCAAAGTACACACTATTCCAATTCTCCCAGGAATTCTTGTTTTGATTGTTGTTTATTAAATACAAAGCAAAATTAATTATGTAGTAATCAAAAGGATCTGATTCTATGTAGTAGAGAAATGTGCTATGTTATATTTGTTAAACATTTTATACCAATTCCATATTAAAATATGTAAAATAAAGTCATTGGATACAAAATTAATATTTAACACTAATAACTTATTATTTACGTAATTTATACATGCTTTTGAAAAAATATTAAAGTGTATAAAGATGTGATGTAATTAATCACTATTTAATTTAACCATTTTAAAAATAATTCAAACCATAAAAAAAGTTAAGAGTGTAATATTAATATGAGCCTAAAACATATAACTTTAATGATACCTTCAAAAAAATGTAGATTTGAAAAGGATACTTAAAGCTAAAGACACAACATTCAATGAGTGTGGGTCCATTGTGAGCATATCCGCATAAAACTGAGGACACCTACCCCTTTCCAATGTCATTTGCAAATCTAACTGAAAAAAGAAAAACAATGGTATGGATAAATAATTATACATTTAAATAAATTATAAATATTATGTTTACTTACTGGTAATACATTCAATGGTAGGTTATACTTTAATTGGGAGTCTGATAATAGTTTATAGCACAAACGAAACATAGGCCCTTGGGGCTCCAAAAAACTGACCAACACCTCATATTCGTATCTATTGCCCTCAATTGTAATTTGGCGTAAGCCCCAACCATTTTGAAGAGACGGAGAAAATATATTGTTGATTAGTTGAGGAAACAATGCTTGTAACTCCTTATTAGGGCCTGATTGTTCAATAATTCTAGTAATTTCTAGAATTTTTTCTGGCAAAGGAAAATTCAAACAAGCGTAAAATTGACTCTGAAATGTTATTATAATCAATATAGGATGATAACCAAAATATGAAATTATATATTACATTTGAAACAGATTTACCATGTTATCTTGTGCCATTTCAATGGATTTGGAAATGCTTTCACTAAAATACTTATGTATTACGGCAAAAATATTTATCGTAATCTAACGAACTAACGACAGATCTGATTTATTAATCTCAACCCTCAGGTTACAATCGAACTTATTCTTTGTAAACTTTGTTGTTACTTGGAACGTGAAGCTTGTAACGTTCCAAAAATAATCATTTATAATTTTCGTTAATTCTTATACGAAGTAAGTAGTAAACATTATAATATATCTTAACAACATGATACTAAAAACTCTAAATTAAAAATTTATATGCCGATTAGTTGCCCATAGGGATGCTCGATGAACATCGATGTTCGATGATCATCGATGTTGAAAGCAAAAACATCGATGTTTTAACATCGATGTTGGTTTACTACAAATATCGTAACATCGATGTTAACAAAATCGTCATCGATGTTAACTCACGGCTCACACACAACCATAATAATATCACAGGAGAAATTACAGACATTTTTCAAATTATTTGCTTGTATTAAGGGTGTTAGACAATGATACAAAAACATATATATTATATTTAATAAACGACTATTATAGCTATTATAGCTACATCAATGCCAACAGAAAGACTATTTTCTAAAGCTGGTTCTACTCTTAATCAACAAAGAAATAGATTAAAAGGTGCTTCTTTATCAAAATTACTTTTTCTTCAGTCAGTAGATAAAAAATATTGAAATCTATACTAATATTATAAAGAGGAAAGGTTTGATTATTTTTTTGTTTGTTTGAAATGAATAGGCTCCGAAACTACTGGACCGATTTCAATAATTCTTTCACCGTTGGCAAGCTACACTATTCCCGAGTGACATAGACTATGTTTCATTTTCAAAAAAATTAGGGATGATTACTAAAACTTGAATATTCTAACGCAAAGTGTAAAAAAATAAACAAAAACAGCGTGCGCTGCGAAAACGGTGAAAGTTACGCAAAAATGATGTTCTATGAAATTATTCCTCTTTAAAAGTTCCAAAGATTACACGAAACGCGACCTATACGCGGGCGGAGCCGCGGGCAACCGCTTGTATATAATAATTTGCTGTTTCTTAATAAATTTCTAACGATTTCACTGTATTTTATTTCTTTGTCAAATAATATTGCAAAAATCATCGATGATATCCAACATCGATGTTCAGTTTCTGATAAATATCGAACATCGATGTTGGGCTTCCGATAATGACATCGATGGCAACATCGATGTTTTTCTAACATCGATCATCCCTAGTTGCCCAGCAAACTGCAATATTTTAAAGTTTTAACTCTTAAAATCTGAAATTGACAAATGACAATGAGTAATGACACAATGGACATACTACTAGTTTTTTTTTTTTTAATTTGACCTTTCGAACAGGCTAAGGTTACATAAAGGCCGTGTTCCGAAAATACAAACCAGTATACTGGCCAGTGCTGGTGACGTCAAAAATCGACGCCAATGACCAATCGACACCGACACCAGTGCAATTTGGCGTGGGTGTTATGACGTCATTAGCCCTGGCCAGTATGTTGGTTTGTATTTCGGAACACGGCCAAAGCTAACCATGTTGCCTCATGGACATACTACGTAAAATGTCAATGAATTATAAAAAAAGAAAAGTATTATTTATTTTCATTTTTCCAAATTTTCATATGAAAGGATATAAGCCCGTACAGCCCTCTACAACAGAACTATCATATTATACTTCCTGCTATTCTTCTATCCTTTCATTAAACAAGAAAAATATTTTTGAGCTGACAATATCGATTAAATAGCGAAATAAGAAGAATCCGACTATTCTAATACTTATAAATTATAATACTCTATGAATCCTACTTGAGTCTAGAGACCATGGTATAAATGACAAAAGACAGCAACTATCAAAAAATCTAAATAGTAAATTGTCAAAAGTTACACCTTAAGAGTAATAATATTTATAAGAAACATGTACAAAGTAAAAATGAATTCAAGATAAATTCACATTTCACCTGATTAGATTAGTAGTCAAATGAAACTTATAAGATATTACAAAACCGTTAATGTTATCGATAAAGATAATTTTAAAATATGGATCAAGAATGGTTTGAGGTTATTGGACGTCCACGATTTGTGGTAGCTCCTATGGTAGATGCCAGTGAATTAGCATGGAGATTACTAAGTCGGAGGCATGGAGCTACGCTATGCTATACTCCGATGTTGCATAGCACTGTATTTACTAAAGATCCTAAGTATAGAAAAGAGAACTTTACAACATGTAGGGAAGACAGACCACTAGTAGTGCAGGTAAGTTTATTACATTTTCTTACATAAAAGCTTTACAATAATTGTGTGTAGTTTTGAATTTTTAACAGTTCTGTGGTAATAATCCAGACACAATGGCAGCTGCTGCTAAACATGTAGAGAAAGATTGCGATGCTATTGACATTAACCTGGGTTGCCCACAATCAATTGCTAAGAGGGGCAAGTATGGTTCTTTCCTCCAAGATGAGTGGCAGTTATTGAGGGATATGAGTAAGTTATTTTTTCTTCCAATGTTTTTATTACATACACAAATTGTATAAAAGCATTGTTAAACATGAATTAATATTCTTCTTGTTTACTTCAGTCTCTGCAATGACAAAAGCTGTCTCAGTTCCTATTACATGCAAAGTGAGGGTTTTTGAGAGTATTGAGAAATCTGTACAATATGCCTTGATGCTGCAGGAGGCAGGTTGCAGATTATTGACTGTCCATGGAAGAACTAGAGATCAAAAGGGGCCTTTGACAGGTATTGCTAGTTGGAAGCATATTAAAGCTATTAGGTCAGTTTGAACAATAAATAAAAAATATGTATATTCATACATGATCCAAATTTACTGTATATATGTTTAAATGTTTAATAAACACTTTTAGAGAGGCAATTTCCATACCAATGTTTGCTAATGGCAATATACAATGCTTAGAAGATGTATATAGATGTCTGGAACACACTAAAGTGGATGGAGTTATGAGTGCAGAAGGCAATCTTACAAATCCGGCAATATTTGAAGGAATAAATCCAGTGTCCTGGGAGATTGTATTAGAATATATTGAACTTGTTGAGCAATATCCTTGCCCTACATCTTACATCAGGGGACATTTGTTTAAAATATTTCATAAAGTGTAAGTGATTGTGTAATCTACTCAAACATATATTATATATCTGTGTTATAAATATGATGTACATGTTATCTCACTAAATGTTTTAATTTTCAGATTGACATTTAAGGAAAATAATGAAGAAAGACAAATTCTGGCTACAGCCCAATGTTTAGATGATTTTAAACAAGTTTGTGACAAAATACGAGATAAATATTTATTCTATCATGAAGGTAAACTAGTAATTGATAATAATGAAGGTGTTACAAGATATGGATATAATTTGATTCTACCTCCATGGATTTGCCAACCATATGTGAGAATGTCACCTGAGGAACATACACAGAAAATGGAAAGGCTTGTAAATAATCAGGTACAAAGAAGAATAAAATTATACTACTTTTTTATTTTCTTTTACAACAATATAATATATGGATAGAATAAAAATTTAAAGGAAACTAATTTTGTGTTCTCTTAGAACAATAATGTTATTTTCGAAATTTCATATTTAAAGAGGAGTATTACATCCTGTAATATTATTATTATTTTTTGTTAATATCTGCTAAATTCAAGATTTCCTTACAGAGTTAATCTAAAGATTTGGTAGCAAAGCCAAGGAAAACCCCTCCATAAATAACTATATAACTTTCTACTAAAATGCTTAAAAAAATTGATATTTGTATTTTTTTACCTTATCCTTGCTGTAGTCTAAATAATAACCAATCTAAATTTACTAAATGTAAAATAATATTCCTGTAGGATAACAACAATGATACTAAAAGAACAAATGAAGACCTTGATGGCAACACAATATCAAGAAAGAAAATGAAGAAAATGAAAAGGATCATGAGGAGACCTGTCAAAACAGATGTACAAGGTAGTAGAAGTGGCGAAATCTGTTTTAATACAATTTGTCCAAACCCCTTGGTGAGTATTGCAAAACTTAATTTGAAGATTGAAACAATTGAAACTGAAAAGTTATTCTTATACTTCACAAACGCTTGTTTTTAGGGTGGAAAATGTGAATATCAACTCTGCAAGAAGTGTTGCAGAAATAAATGTTTTGAGGAAAATCTTGACTGTAAAGGTCACAGAATATTGGTGCGAACAAGGAAAGAAATGGCAATGAGTTTTGCTCAAAAAGTTGATATTGTTATATCATGACCAATTAACATTCTATGTTTGTAAATATACTAGTTTCAATATATTGATGTTTTTCATGTAAAATACCTCTCATGCCGTGGTTTTCATATTTAGATATATATGTATATTTCGGAAAAAATAATACCATATCAATTCGTTTGTCATTTTCTACATGTTCTTTTGCTGTACCAGTGCAAAAAAAGAAAACATAACATACATTTAATAAGTATTAATTACGTACAGAAAATTTAAGAAAGCTTCGAGAAATACGGTGTTTAAATTTTTAGATTTAAATTTTTACCCATCAAATTGATTGTACAACTAGAGGTTTAGCAGGACACAGGACATGGTTGATGCATACAAACAAATGACTTTTCGAGTATGTTTCATTCACCGCCACTTGCAGTTGTTCTAGCAGTAATTATGTTATTATATAAAAGATATCAAAATTGTCAAGTTTCGGAAAGGTCTGGTATCTGATTTTTAAAAGGTTCAGATTGAGATCGCGTTATATAACAACGACGAAGTAGAAGTAAAACACCTTCAAATTAAATATCTAAGCTGATAAAAAATCACACTGACCCAATCAGTAAATAAAATAATCACCGCCATATCTACAATCGAATCGGAATCAAGTAGAATATAAAAATAAATATATGTCAACCCTCTATATATATATATACGTACATATATAGATTATTATTTAAGCCATTAGTTAAGTAATTAATATTTTTCAGTTTGCACATCCCCAGTTCACAGTTTTATGAACATGTTGCTTGGTTGAGACCCAAACAATCCGCACCCTCGTTTCATAATTTACCTCTGTTATGAACTGTTCAGTGTTCTGAACTTCTGTTACAGTTCATTGAACATCTGAACATTGCGTGATTGCTTAGGTGGAGGCACAGAGTACTATAAAGGTGGAGGCATTACTGCGTAAGTCACTGTATAAGGTGCGCGCGCACTGCTAGATACTGTACCTAATGATTCATTTGTCTTGACAGTGGCCCAGGAAACAAAAAAATACATAAATTTAAACATTTTCAATGAACAAATGTTGTTCTTCGCAGATAACTCTAAGACATCAGAGAAGGATAAATGGATTTCAACTTCCTTTAAACTATCAGCAAGTTATAAGTTGGATAGTATTTCTTGTAACCACTATATTGAACTTTGTTATTCTGGTTCAAATACAATTTGACGAATTAAAAATCATAACAGAAATACTTTACTGTGTTTTGTACGTGTTTCATATTGTCGCACATGTATTTGCTTTGGTTTTGGATCCGGGAGAGTATGAATTACGAAAAAAAGAAATTAATAATGTTCCGGAATTTGATCGAACAATCCACGCCCATGTTATTGAAAATGGAAGATGTCATCTGTGTAACATCAATACAAGTAACAAAAAGACAAAACACTGTGGCATATGTAATAAATGTGTGTACCATTTCGACCATCATTGCAAGTGGTTAAACAATTGTGTTGGTCGAAGAAATTATAGAGCGTTTATTTTATGTGTCGTCACAGCTTTAATAATATCGCTACTAACGTCGTCGTTATGTGTAACAGATATCGTTTTTTTTATTATCAATCCAAAGGAATTAAGCCAAGTAGCACAAAATTTTAATAATTGTTCACATGCACCTGAACCAACAAAATTTTGTAGTCGTTCTGTAGCACTGTTGACTTTTCTTGTTACATATTGTGTTAGTGCTTTAGCTATAGCATGTGCCTTACTACATTTATTATGTTTTCATGTCTACATAGCTATGCTAGGTGTTTCAACTTATGAGTATATTATAAGAAACAGTCAAGCAACATCTATGCCATTACGTTTTTGTAGGAGGAACATGAAAGGTCTTTATATTGTAGGAAAAAATAAAGTAAAATCCGGTGAATTAGCCAATACTGAAAATTACCATAAAGAAATTATCCAATCGAGTACAAAAACACAGATGAATTCATTAATAAACGAGGAGTTAAATAAAGCTAGAAAGATTTTCTTATATAAGAATAAAATTCACCCCAAGTATAATGAAGAAGTAAGCTAACAATTATATTTTAAAAAGAAAAATACCTATAAGCGAAATGTTATTGTCACATGGAAGTAAAAAAAAAAAAATTTTTCGAGTATTCATTATGCTGTACAATAGCATCATTTAATAATTTTTAATTTAATATATAATCCGTCTACGTTGGTACAATGGAAGTGCCTTAATTAATATATTTTTATGCGATATATGCCTATTATAATTAATACGAGTACCTAGTTATAATAATATGTATTTGAGGTTTACTAAAGAAAAGAAACAGATGCTTAGGTATGTTAAGCTTTAAACTTCAAATTAAAAGATTTTTTATGATTTTACTTTTACAAAAACTTACCCGCGCAAATCGCATACATGTAAAAATTAGAATTATTGATGAAATTGACATTGAATATCGTCACAAAAACTAATAGCTTAATATATTTTAATAATATAATTTTACATAAAATGTATTTTTTTTTTAATTGGTGTTGTAGCACAAGTGCTGAATAAAGTGCCTAACTAAGTTTCTCAGTGTAAAATTATAAATTCTTCTCATGCTCACAAAGAACTAAAACGTAATTTATAGGTATTTTAAATTTAAATCCAATAGTTATAGGTCATTTCGCCTGTTTGCGTCCATCGCCAGTTTGCGTCCATTCGACGGCTATCCTTTCATAAAATACTCGAAAATAAGTTCTTGAACTTTCTAACAAAACCAAATGTAATTTCTGCCAATACCTCAATATATAGGAGATACACAGTCATAAACAAAATTTCCTTGAGCGCAATCCTTCCCTTTAAAAAAAAATAATTTATCTGAGCCACGGGACAAAAGACTGCGAATGTCTTAAATGTTAGTAAAAAAATAGTGTGCAGCAACACCACTCACGGTTAGTTTTACATTGTTTTATGTGAAGTTAAGGATACATAGATGTTTCTAGGCCTTAATAATAAAAAAAGGAAAAACATAATTATGAATTTACTTAAGGTTTTTAATTGTTGACAGTTAAAATAAGGTGGACGCAAACTAGTACATACAAATTTTAAAAATTCCACTTTGCGTCCGCAGTGGACGCGAATTTTATGACCTATTATTTAGGACAGACCAGATTGCGTCCACCTTTGTTTTCTTGTTATCTATTTATAAAAGTAATTAAAAATGTATAGCTTATTTAAATTTAATAAATTTGTTTATACTTACGATCAATAATATCTTAATGTAATTATAATAAAAAAAAATTACGTAATTTATTAACGGCTCCTGATTGAACAAATTAAAAATTGTGACATCACAGTGTATCAAGGTGCAACTCTGAAACTCATGACATGAATAAAAACTCATGACATGAATAAAATTTTGCCTATACACCTTTTTGGCAGTTACCTGTAGCTTAGTTCAATAGTGTCTTCAGATGAAGTTCTTATTTTACCACTAGAAGATATGGCAATTCATACTACACCAAGTCTTGAGAAAACTAAGCAACAAATATCAAAACCCCCTCCGACTGCTTTTATTCATTTAGCATCAACTGTATCACCATCTATTTCACCTATAGAAAAGCCCCCTAGTTTACAATCATCTTCATTATTTATTCAAGGCATTACACATTCAGAAACCTTTGATCCATTTAAAACCCACCTGATGTAGGCTGAAATTTTTAGCATAGCAAGAAAATTTAATCAAAGAACTCCAGCGGCCATATCTTCGTCTGCATCGAGAAAGTATTATGAACATAAAGAGCAGATGGAGAAAAAAAAACAAAGCAGTAAGAAAAAGAAATTAAGAACGAATAGAGAAAAAAAACTTCAAGGAACTGCTCCAAAACGTAGGAAAAAGACACTTCCTGTTAAAGTCACAGTAGATACTGATACTCTGAAAAGAAAACTTACCAGCCGTGGATAGTACAAAGTGTGCTGAATGTAATGACATACTTATATCAGATGTAGATGAAGACGGCGAAGAAAACATTGGCTGTGACAAATATATAAGATGATATATTTGTGATTAAAAATATTTTAAAAATTTAATTAGTTAAATATTTAGACATAAAACAATAAATTGTTAAAATCTAATCTTTCTGAATAATAATTAATAAAAATCTCCCCTAAATTCTATATATAAGTTGGTGGACGCAAACTGGACATGAGTGGACGCAAATTAGATATTATGGACGCAAACTGGCTAAATCGCCCAAATCTGATATTTATCACTTTTATATTTAAATCGTTATATCTTTCCACCAAAACTTAAAATGAATATAAAAAAGACTATATTATTAACACTGTACATAAGTTTTTATTCAAAAGTAGTGCTAAATCACTTTTATTTTCTCTTTCAAAGTCAGCAACTCCACTAAATGGACGCAAACAGGCGAAATGACCCTACATAGATTTGTTTCCATAGTAAGTTTCCAAGTGATTAAGTTCCATAGAAGATAATTTTATATCATAAGTACTATCGACCTTGGAATGTAGGTATCTAGCTACTTACTACGAATATGTAGTTAATAAGATTATTACTACATATACATTCCTTATTACACAATTAAAATCATTCACCTACTTACAAAAAGGGTCGCAAGAAATCTTCCAACGTAACCAATATGAAAATAAATACATACTTATCAATACTACAATAATAGAACTAATTGAAAACATGCCTTTTTCTTTATTATTGTATTTTATAATATATGGTCTAGCCATATATTATAAAATACAATATTTTAAGTAACAATTTTAGTTCGGGAGTGAATTTCAGAGCCAACAGTATTCGTAAAGCGTAAAAATATATACAGGGTTATTTGTAATTAATTTGCCACCTCTTGCAGGCAGCTTCTCTACATCCATCCCAACAAAATTTGTTCTACGACTTTTTAAAATTAATAGTTTAAATAATTTGTTTTCGTTATCCTTTTAATGACATGAATGTTTGTTTAGTTTGGCAATCATGGGAACAGTTTCAATTGGTTTAGTGCCTGTTGATTATGCACAAACATACAGAGTAAGATTAAAACATTTGACAAAATTACAAATAAATAAAGCTTTATACTAAGAAGTTCTAGTTAAGTTTATTCAGGATATATCTATCATATAAAACCATCTACACCAGCTCACACAATCCATACAAACTAAAGACATTGTATATTTCTTACACAAGTAAGCAACTAGCAGCAGTATGAAATAAAACAATAATCTTGGTGAATTTTGATTTATTTTATGTTCTGAACATTATAAATTTCTGGATACATGTAACACAATATTTAAATAAAAATAAGAAGAAGAATTATATCATACAGTTAATTTTCCCCAACAATCCGAAACCCAAGAAATTACCCAAGTTACACTCTAATCACGTTTACGGCGACGGTTTTGTTCCTCCTGAAAAAAGAAATAATATCAATCATAAAATAACTCAATCATGCACATAAACTAAAGATAACCTTTTCAATTTAAAAAAAATATAGAAATTGGCAATAGTTTAAATACTCTACTTCTCTTAATAAATTTATTTAATGAATCTTATTTGTTAATCATTTACAATCAAAAAAGCAGTGTTCTTAAATTTACAATTTGGTTATTTCATTATCAGGGTCTTTTATAAACAATAATATTCAAATAAAATTGTTTATAGAAGCTCAAATTCTAAGGATGATATTAAATAATTTCAAAGATTGTATTTAATATCTGTAAACACATAGATTAGAAAAAAGATAAGATAACTATGATGTACGATATTTTATTTGCTTCACAAGGGATCGTTTTGAACCAATTTCTATAAATATATTCATATCAATAATATATTTTGCATTAATCAAACATTGGTTATCAAGGTCAAAAGTCAACATACAGACTTGCATATAAATGCTGTGTATGTTCAAATGTTTTTTATACTTACTTTTTGTGTCAAGATAATGAGCAGTCTTCTGAACATTCCAATGAAGTCAATAAACAGCTCTAGGGCATGTTGCACAAAGTCCTTGTTACCCATTCTACGCTTTTCAATAATGAGTTGGGTGTCAAAGAGTACAAACCCACACATCAATATTAGTCCAAGATAAAGATGGCCCTGAAAAATTTAAGGATGCAATTATCATAAAAAATATAAGAATGATTGAAATAAAAAATCTTAGGTAAAATAATATGACATAAAATTTTACTTGGTAAAGGAGATGAGACTGCACAAAGATGTTGACTAAACTCATCACAGACATGGACATCAGTAAGGTCATCAGAGTACCCCCAAGGAACAACCAGCTGCCTCGTTCAGCCAGCATTGCAGCAATTGAGAAACACACAAATACTAGAGTTGTGCCTAAGAGTGCTGTCACTATTATAGAAGGATCTACCACACTGACATACTCCATCAAGGGACCTAGTCCCATACCTGTAAACATATTAATTTCAATGTCAGTCACATTGAGTTTACTACTACTACTAAGTTTATTGAGTTACAATGCCATATTCTGTTGCATATCTGTAAAGTGAAAATAACCTGATGTTAAACCAAATCCCAGGAGGTAGCCCAGCCTTAATTTAGTATTTTTTCCATCATCTGGAGTAGCAATCAACATTAGCATTAGGCCAGCACCAACAATTGCTGAAAGGAGACCAGCCTGGAATCTTGTGTACATGTCTACATACACTCCGGCTGAAGCAGCCCCACAAGTCATCATAAGAGTCCCATATACATTTTTTAGATGTTGACGCACAGGTGGTTCTCTAAAACAATAAATTAATATAATGTCGTGAAATATGAATATGAGAAATAATTTTATGTTATTTATTATACTATAACGATTTTTATTCTGAATGATGCAAAATACGTCACAAGGACTTTGTTTTGCTTCAAGTACACATTGGAATAATCACAAGACTTCCTAATAATATTATGACGTGCTATGTTCTAGAACCGTCAGGAAATTCAACCTAATTAACATAATTTGCATTAATTGATTATGTTAAAAGCCATAATAATAGTTAAATAGTTTGTCATTTAGATTGTACTAGTTTTATTAAACAGAATAAAATATAAACTTACAGTCGATTTTGAAAACTATTGATAAATGTTTGGATAGTTGGAGCCATCTTGCAAAATAATAGCTTTTATTACTGCACTGAACTCGGGATTATCACAATTTAATTTTGGGCTGATTGAAAACAGTATCCACAATCGATTAAACGACACAAATAGATATTAATCAAGAATCCAGAGTATGATGCAACAATATGAATTAAAACTTATATGGATGGTAAAACACTTCTGGATTGCTCACTGCGATTTTAGATTTGCCTTTTGCAGTAGATTAAAAATATAAAATATCATCTTACATGAAAATCGAGCAAACTTAAATCGATTTAATTCCGATTACTCTATAACTAATACTAAATAAAAATATATGTGTACCTATTTATATATATATATATATATATATATATATATATATATATATATACATCAAACATTTATGTAAAAATTATTAATTTAATTTTTGTTTATAGAATTAGTTCAAGAAGAAATCAATTGATAACATAAATTCAAAATCATTTCTTTGTTCGATTTGAAAAGTTATGCGTTCGATTACAATAGATCGATTTTTATTAAATTACACCTCAAACTTATTGACCAATAGTAATAAAGCACGATGTCATCATAATAAATATTAAATAATAATATTTATAAGCGTAATCACATTTTAAAAGAGTTAGTATATTTATAAATTAATAAATAAAAAACAATAAAGCCGTTTTATTCTTACAGTTAATTTACATTTCTCTTATTTTTAGTGTTAGTACATATATAGAATAGATAGTAGTAGTTTGTAATTGTTTTTTTTTTCATAAATTCCACTTTGCACTGTGTAACCGAACCTCTTTTATTGGGTAAAGGCCACTTCCAAAGTGTCCATTTATCTCTATCTTGTGTTTCTGTAGTCCACTGAGGGCCCGCTATTTTTTTTACCTCGTCTTCCAAGCGTGTCATGGGTCTGCTCTATTTCGTTTGCCTTGAAGGTCTTTATAAATTATAAAAATAATAGAAGTGGTACCGTGAGCTGTGCAAATCGCGATTAAATGTGACACAGGCAATTAACGTTTGTTTAAATTATTGTCCACTCCTTTAAAGCTTACAGCTCCTCAGCCCCTTTAAGTATATCAGAAGAAAAAGTTGCTAATATCGTAACAAAAAAAGTACATTAAAACATTCATATAATTATCGAACCTGTTCACAAAAAAATCACCAAAAATTTAAATTGTAGAGAAGGGTAGCTGGCAAGAAACAATTTACTCAAAATGAAAGAGAAATGCATTGCCGGTGCATTCAGTGCGGTCCACAGAGTACTTTTTGTGGTGCGGTCTTATTGCCACATAGCTATTTCTAACAGACAACCTTTAAGAAGAAATGACTTACGAATACGACATCATTACGTACATGTACATGTATATTGCATATAACAAAACAGTTTATATAATATTCAACAATGTTCAAAAGCAAAGTAACATACAAGAAAACTGTTGCTTGGCATTCCGATATTAAAAAACAATAAATAACCTAACTATTTTGACGTTTCATGGTTGACACATTTAAGTTTTAACATGTTTTCATAAGAACACATTTCTACATGAAACTCTTACATTTATGGAAATAGAGTAAAACTACGAAAATGGGAAAGAAAACAAAAGTAGGAAAACAGCGGAAAGATAAATATTATCAACTAGCTAAAGAAACAGGTACATACAAAGACTTTCATTCATGGTATTTTATATATTCTAAGCCTTCTATCATCACTAATACCATACCATCAGTTTAAGGTTTTCTTAAAATTATGGCTTTATTTAACTTTAGTGTTTTTGCGTGAAAATATATGGATTTTCTGAAAATATAATCGTATTATAATTATTTTGTGGTTGTATTTTAATTATAGTCACATTGATTTCTTTTGTTTACCCATACAAAATATGATAATTTTCTAAACTTAAACCTATCTTATAAGTGTACCATGTCCATAATCTATATATAGTATAATTACAAGATTTTTTTTCAAATTGTTGAAGAAAGTTTTGGCATAATGATCAAATATTAAATATTACAGGTTTTGTTGTGTAACTATTGTTCTAAATTCTGTCTAAATAATTACTTACACATTTTAAGTCCTTACTAAAATTAATGTACTTAATATATATTTTTTATGTTTAATTATATTTCAGGATTCAGGTCTAGAGCTGCCTTTAAGTTAATTCAATTGAATAGAAAATTTGGTTTTCTACAAAAATCTCGAGTATGTATCGATTTATGTGCTGCTCCTGGAGGGTGGATGCAGGTAGCTCACCAAAACATGCCTTTATCCAGTGTTGTTATAGGTGTAGATTTGTTTCCTATAAAACAAGTACCTGGGTGCATCAGTCTCACTGAAGACATTACAACAGAAAAATGTAAAACTGCCATTAAAAAAGAAATTAAAACCTGGAAAGCTGATGTGGTACTTCATGACGGTGCTCCAAATGTTGGTCTCAATTGGATACATGATGCCTACCAACAGGCTTCCCTTACTCTAAGTGCAATGAAATTAGCTTCACACTTTTTAAGGGAAGGTGGTTGGTTTGTTACTAAAGTCTTTAGATCTAAAGATTATCATGCATTACTATGGGTGCTTAAACAGTTTTTCAAGAAAGTTCATGCCACCAAACCTCAAGCATCTCGTAATGAGTCCTCTGAGATATTTGTTGTATGCCAGGGATACATTGCCCCTGACAGTATAGATCCAAAATTCTTAGATCCAAAGCATGTTTTTGAAGATTTAGAAATTGTTAAAAAGCAGCAAATGAATTTATTGCACCCTGAGAAACAAAAGAAACCCAAGGCAGAAGGTTACAAAGAAAATGATTACACCACATACCACAGTGTGCCAGTATCAGAGTTTTTGGAAAAAGAAGATCCAATTGACTTATTACAAGGGTGCTCAGAGGTAAAGTAATATAGTCTCTACAACATTATTTAAATTAAATTTGATAATATATATATTTTTTATTACTTTGAATTCAGATCATAATAGATGATGAAACTGTGGCCAGTCACCCAAAAACAACAAAAGAAATAAAAGAATGCTGTAAAGACATCAAGGTTTTAGGAAGGAAGGATGTGAAGGCTCTGTTAAGTTGGATAAAACATCTCAAGGATTGGAAAGCAGCACAGAATTCTGCAGAGGTAACATTTAAAAATAAATATTTAGTTAGTAGTTTAATGATAATAATTTTCAAAGTTAGTATATGGACACTGATGAAAAGTTCTAAGCGAAATAACTGCATCTGTACTGTCTTGCACACAATTCTTTTGTAACAAATATTATTTTTTTATTTATTTTAAATAGTAGGTATTGTAATAATTATCTAACCTAACTATAGTTTATATTGCATCTAAAATAAGATTTATTAAAGTTTATGAGGATTGCTTATAGTATTAAAAACACTATAAAAATTCATTATTGTTCAAGGACACAAACACACTTAACAAAAATAAAAAATCTAAAAAAAAATCGTAATAAAAAACAACAATTTAATATTAATAGTGTTAACAATTGAATACTACACTGGAAGTCCTCTCAGATACCTTTTTAGAGTTTAGATTTCTATTTAGTCCATGTACGCTGTTTCATGCCAAAAGTTAAAGTAGGGCTAAGATTAAGTAGGAAAATTCGAGACAGACATAACAAAATCTTTTATTCGACAAGACGAAAACGATAACTACCGACTCCACGCGATGAGCCTAGAAATTCAAAACGAATGGGTGACAATAGGATATTTTTGTATTCCACTAGCTTTGAAGTGGCGCACCTTAATTTATGATTGATCCCCAGCATTATTAAAATTCTATCTTAATGCATTCCAAATGACTCCCAGATCAAAGTAATTGAGTAAGATGGGGCAAAGCCACCGAAAAGTCTTGCAACATCTGTGGGAAGGCAATAGGAACGCGAAACACTTATTAGTAGGGTGTAGGGTACTTCTAGACAAAGGTTAATACTCCCGTCGTCACGATAAGGTATTAGAATTATACGGGAAGTGGTTAGTCTTTCAGTAGCAAGAGCGCGGAAGGGTATAACAACCAAAAAACGATCTGTAGAATTCGTAAAAGTAGGCTCCTCCAAAAAATCAAAAGCGGAGCCTTATTCAATTATAGGCGCGGCTCATGATTGGACTCTCATGATGGACACGTATGAAAAGTATTACAAAATTCCTGGGGATGTTGGTGTTTCGTCATTCAGACCGGACTAATTCCTGTACTCTAAACATCTGAGCCGCGTGATACTTGTGGAGCTTACTGTTCCTTGGGAAACAAACATCCCCATTGATCACACATTTAAGCTCAATACGTATTACGAACTGATCAGGAATAAATTTATAGTTAGTTTGTACGCGGTAGAAGTGGGAGCGAGAGGTATAACAGCAAAATCTCTCTATAACCTACTTAAAGTCCTTGGCCTTTCTAGAACAAGCACCGGTTCATTTCTAGAACGTATTTCAAAGGTGCATTAGTAGGTTCTTTCCAAATTTGGTTAGGTAGGGAGAGGAGTGTGGAGGGTGAAGGTGAGCGTTTTTGCGCATAATAAAGGGGCCCCTTAAACCTACTCCTGGGTCGCAAGTCCCAGGCACTGCTTGCACTCCGCTCCTTGCAACGCGATGGGCCCGGCACCCGCACGGTGAAGCTGCTGAGAATGCTGAGAAGCTTCGTCTCTCGTCTAACCCATAACTTATTTTAAATAATAAAAAATTGTCCATAATTTTAAGTTACATTAATTTTAATAAGTGCATGAACACAAAATAAATGTATACGTTTACTAACATTGCAGAAATAACTTATTTTTATTATTTTTACAGGGCGCAGAAGAAAAGAAAGATGAAGAAAAGGCTGAAGAGGAAGGCTCTAGTGATGAAAATGATGTAGTTGACAATGAAATAGCAGAGCTACAGGTATATATTTATTGTGTATTATATGTTTTAAATAGCAATATTTAAAACAATATTGTCATTTTATATATATTTCAAGGGGGAAGAAAAACGACAGTTAAAACGAAAAAGGAAGCAATTAAATAAACAAAGACAAAAATTAGCAGAGAAAATGAACCTCAAAATGGTTTTGAAAGGAGATGATGGTCCCATATTAGAAAGTCATGACATGTTTTCTCTCTCTGACATCAAGAACACTGAAGTTAGTATCAATAACTTTTTTATATTCATATTATTATGAGCTCAACTTATTGTTCGTAAATAGTGATTAAAATACTATGCTTAAAAATATGTATTGGGTTGTTATATTTAGTATGAAATGTCTATTATTAATTCATGTTTTTCATAGAAAAAAATGTACATAAAAATATCCCGAGTGTGATGTAAATAATGTATCTATTTTCATTTACCAATTGTATAGTCAATTACCATTATTTGACAATGCATTAATTTTTAATTATTTATAGCAATTAAAAATGATAGTGGACCAACAACCAGACATAGTGTTAGAAAAAGAAGACTCAGATGATGAATTAAAGACAAAAGCTAAATTTGTTAAATATGATGTAGAGGCATCCAAGTTGGACTCATCTGGTTTGTTTTATAAGGACTCTGATAGTGAGCTGGAAATGGAATCAGATTCAGACAATGAAAAAGAGAAAGAGAGTTTGGGTAACTAACATGGATTTAAATATTTATGAAAGTCAAATTAGTATTTTTTGATATATATATTATAATCTATTATTTTTTAACAGCATTTTCAGATTCTGATAATGAATCAAAAAAAATTGATAAGCTGACAAAATTGAACACAATGAAAAATAGTAAGATAGCTAAAACAAAGGCCATACCTAAGAACAATCCGCTTCTAACGGACCTAGACGATACTGACCCAGTATCACGAAGGGCTAAGAAAGCTGAGCTATGGTTTGAAAAGGACAGCTTCAAAGATATTGATGAAGAAGATGACGAGGGAGTGGATTTGGATAAAGTAGCTGAAACATTTAGAGAGAAAGGTAATGTATTACACCTTTTCAATGATCAAGTTTCAAGTTATTTGGTGGTTGAAGAATGTTTCATTCAATTTATTTTGAATAACTTTTATGTTGTTAATTAATCATTATTTTTTGTTTATTGGAAATATATAAATATATTTATATAAAAACGTTAATATCTACAAATTAAAACAATTTAAGTCATCTCTTTTTACAGGAAAGAAAGTAAAAGAATCAATTGACACAAAGAAATCTGGTGTTAAAAGGAAAAATAATGCTGAGAGTTCTGATGAATCGTCCGACAGTGATTACGATGTGGAAGAAACCGTTGCGCCTGCGGAGAAAACTAGCGCAAAGACTACTAAGAAAGATGGATTTGAAGTCGTATCACAGGATCCTGGTAAGATAATAATTTAGAAGTATAAAAAATTAAGCATAAATAGTAGGTATACTGTAAATGCAGATGTAATTATAAACAACATATCTCTAAAAAAACAGGATGTATCAATTAAACTCATTCACCATCAATAACTAACAATGCATTATTCATTCTTAATTATTTTTTGTTAAGACACATTTATAAAGAATCCTACATACTTTTAAATACAGAAAGAGTAATTGCCTACTATTTTAAACAAAATAATTGAATTATAAAAAGAAACTGTAATAGGAATTATAACTTTATTCTATGATGAAGACTATTTTTTGTTAAATATTTTGTATTTTTATTTTATAAACACTAAGTTTAACATCACAGTGGTGTTTAAATATATTATTGCTATGAGTATATTTTAATACATATAATATATAAAATCACAATTCTGATGATTTTGATACCCTCTAATTAAAAATAATAAATTGATTAATAGAACTAAAAAGGCTGAAGAAGAGTTTAAAAATGGATGCCGAGACTCTGGCCTTGGGCACAATGATAGCCACTTCTAAGAAATTTAAACGCGACTTGATCGACGACTCTTGGAATCGATACGCCTTCAATGATAATAACCTGCCAGATTGGTTTGTTGAAGACGAGACCAAACATATGAGGAAAGAAATTGTAGTACCGGAGGTAATTAATATTTTTACTTTTTTTTTACTTGTTACAAAATTTGTTATTTAATAAATACTAATTTGTATACTTTTAGAAATACACCGACGAATACAAAAACAGATTACAAGATATAAATGCAAGACCCATCAAGAAAGTGGTAGAGGCCAAGGCCAGGAAGAAGAAGCGTATGATTAAAAAGATGGAACGTGCCAAGAAGAAAGTAGAGGCGGTCATGGAAAACGCCGACATGTCTGAGAGAGAAAAGGCGCAACAAGTTAGACAGTTGTATAAGAAAGCGCAAACGGAAACTAAAAAGAAGGTCACATATGTCGTTGCCAAAAAACACACGACCTCCAAACGGATGAAGAGACCTACCGGGGTGAAAGGACAGTACAAGGTAGTCGATCCGCGAATGAAGAAAGATTTACGAGCTCAGAAAGCGAAGGAGAAAACAAAGGGACGCGGGAAAAATGTTAAAACAAATAAACCGAGACCCGCTAAGAAGAAAGGAAACAGAGCTAAATAAGTTTGGAATTTAATCAATTACAATAATAAAGAACATTAGCCTTATTATTAGTTGTGCGATTTAATTTCAGATTAATTTTAGTTTTCTACAATGTTTTATTTTGTAGAATTGACAAACAACCACTATTTTATTTCGAAAACCCTTGCTTATAACAATCGAAAAATTTACTACGTTCTGTCTAATTGTGATTTACGTTACAGTAATTTTACACATATCGAGATAATTTTGAGGTTCAATTGAATAAGTCGAGAACATAAGTAAAAAAAACCATAACATTGATATACAGACATCATATAATTTTAAAATTATGAATGCTTCAAATGTTAGTAATATTCAACTAAACAAGCTCTTTGTGACGATGACTCCTCATACGCCTTATAAGTGCTCCAGTTCAGTCAGTTGTCATTGTTTGTCAGCGCTTTAATACGGTAACGTATCCATTGTCCTTCCTTTAGTGTTGGTCTTTTCAAACTAATAGTATTTTAATAAATATACAACAATTGAATTAATGAACTATTAATCACCACGGGCTCAATCAGAACCTCGGGGACAGTTTCCGTTTCTCGACATCTAGAACAAACTTTGTCGTGTCCGCCGTGATGAATTAAGAAGAATGATGAATTCTATATATAATAGACTATTTAATTGTATATTTATTGAAAAAATGACAACTATAACTTGAATATAACATATAAGACATTTTAATAATAAAATGAAGTAAGCTTAAATTATGTCACATTTTGAATATTTATTGTTATATAGTTAGTATATATTCTATTTCATATTTTGTAACAAAAATATAACATGAATATACGAGGGTTTTCCGGAGTAAAACACTTCCTGTAAGTAGATTAGGACGATAAACTTTTTTGCGTCATGCGTCAACAAACTGATAAACCAAAATAATTTTCAAAAACTTTTCAATTCTGTATCATTTACTTAACATGTAACTATTTTTTTAATACTTTATGTACGAACTTGGCCTCGTTACGATTTGATTATATATTTATAACTGGAATACAGGCGGGTTAGCCCATAACTATGCCTTATATAAACATTCAGGGTTAATTAAATCGGAAGTCACTTATTTCCTCAACTAAATATAATTTATACT
Source organism: Napeogenes inachia (assembly GCA_959347355.1). Lineage (NCBI taxonomy): Eukaryota > Metazoa > Arthropoda > Insecta > Lepidoptera > Nymphalidae > Napeogenes > Napeogenes inachia. The sequence continues at coordinate 14,167,739 of OY365791.1, read as the reverse complement.
GATGTACTATCGAACCATCAAATATGGAAAGAAATTTAAAGAAATTTTGAATATACTACGTAGGTATATAATTTAATTTGGGGTATTTCATAATTTTAAAAATAATTGTTTAAAAATATTTTTATAAGGGTAATTAGGACAAAAACAAAATAGGACTCACTAGGGTAATATACCAAATAGATCACAAGGTGAATTGCTAATATGTAAAATGTGGGCGCTACTTGACGTTACCAAAGTTGTATTTTTATATAAGTTCAGGGCCAGCGGTATTTGAGTCCTCGTGCGTCACTCGCCTAACAGCCAGAGTTCAGGGACAGACACGCCATAAATGATATCACTCGCTTCTCGACCTTGGTGTTTTATTCTGATACTTTCAACTACACTGTCTGCTTACTAAGTAGTTTTTTCTGTATTTATATTTCCACATTTACTTTATAAAAAAAAGTACGTATTTTATGTGAGCGAATAGGAACATAAGGAATATCAACATTTAGACAATGGCTTAATTGAAATCAAAATGGTTCATGATTTTTTAAACCTTCCGGCTTTTATAATAAGGAACAGTACCAAAACATATTATGTGTATTCGCGCTGTAAATGTGACAGGTTATTGAAATAAATATAAAGCACGTAGGACATCGTTACCCATTTAAAACTTTAAAAAATTAAGGAAGTATATTTTATGGTTAAAAGTAATTACCTAATTGGGTATATATCAGTTATATTAATTAATAATTGTTTTATGTACATAAAGTAAGTAATTGAATATGACGTAAATGTCATTATCATTATAAAAATAGCTGGCGCGCATCACAAATTTATAACTGGTGTGATGGGAGGTTTGTTGGAAGTTGGGCGAGCGTGGGGTTGTGAGGTGGTGAGTGGGCGAGTGGGAGGTTGGCAGGCTGTTGGGTTGGCGCTATATCGAGCGCGCGATCACGGCCAAGGCCACAGCGCATCGCCCCGACCGGCCGACCCCAGTGCCCCCTGCGACCCGCTACCAATATATACCTATTGAATGTAAATGCTTTGCTCTATTTACCATATTTTTATTATCTACTCAATCTAGGTATATAACAAGAGATTTAATTTATAAATTTAGTCCATGTTGTTAAAGACATTGGCTCTGGTATTGAATAGGCGACTGACATTTGGAATTAAAGAAATGTGAAGTGGCTTATAATTTATGATTACTTAAAACACTTAAAGGAGAACAATATGTTTTATATATTAATTTGGATTTCTTTTTACACGTGTTCATATTTTATATAAAGGATAAAATGGAATAAAATATGTTAGCGTATTATTTGTAATTTAATTTACGACCAAATTTCTATGATAGTATATACCTAATTGGAGCAGTTTTCCGTTAAAAACTCAAACATATTTTTAAAAAAATCTTTTAAGTATTTTAAATGAATGTTTACCAAAACAATTTAATTTGAATACCTGGTCTAATAATAAATTACTCAAATAGCTGGATTACTAATAATAATAATAATATTTAACCTACATTACAAACTGTGTATGTTGGTTAGGTTTTCTCGTTGGCATAAGGAATTAAAGGATCAACATGATAGGTATTTAAAAGAAGACATTTTGTGACACGAAAATGTACAAGGATTTATATTTTGCCATAAACAACGTACCTAGCAGTAAAAGTTAGTAAGTATCTTTGAGAAGTTTACTTATACACAGAAGATACTCGAATTTTATATATTTTCTTGGATTGTTGACTTGCATAAGCATCTTGAGAAAACAGCATTTTTTTTAATGAATCAGAGAGTTATTAAAAAATATTAAATGACGAACGTCTCACACTAAATATAGTTATGAATCATAGGATAAATTAGTACGATATGTATATTTGTATAACAATATCGATGGCGGTCGGAGTGACGTCCACAAGGCGCAAGCGGCAGGTAGGTGCAGGGCGCGGGGGTGACCTCGCCCTCTCAAGGTCGCCACAGCCGCTCCACTCAAACACCACGTACCCCTCCTCCCCTCTCAGTATTATTCCAGGCAGTTCTAGGCCACAAGTGTATTGACGTATCTTAAAGCCTCTTTTACGTATTACAATATTTGTATTCTAATGCGTTTACTTAATACAAGAACTTATTTTCCTGGTATAATTAATTATAAAAATGGAGAATAGTTATTAACCTATTCTTCCTCTAACCACAGCTAAGATATTTTTATATGTATTTTTTACATTCTGTGTTCCCAGTCTATAAATTAATTTTAACCTGACATTTAGATAGTCCCATGTTAAGTCATGTCACATTAAGAGACAGATAGGATGAGATTCTATACATATAATAAATACAGTGTAAAATAGCAAAAAAACTGTAATTCATATTGCTGAAAAAAAAAACAACGTGCTCGATATAGACTCATGTGAAAACATTTTTTATTTTTATTGTCGTCTTTTATTATACGCTATGTTGGTGAAATTTTGTGTGGTTATAGGTTATTACATTGATCCAAATATACCTAGGATACTTTTAACACTGAACATTCTCGCATCTTTCCATGAAAACACAAAAACTGCAAAACCGTAGTTCCAAAATATAGTTGTGTTGAAAAGCCATTAATTACAATATTACAACAAAAATGAAGAAAGGTTTTTGATCAAATTTGTGTGATTTTGGCATATTTGGCTTTTGGCTTACCAAATCAGTAGGATTAATTCTTACAAATTGCTCGCATTGTTTTGGACTAAAAAATGATATAAGTAATAACTTAAGAATTTGCATTCAAACGTTTTAAATGAAGAATCGAGGAAGAATAAAGTAAACCGGTCAGATAAAAAGAAGACGAACACACTGACAACAGTTAGCTGTCATTAAAAAAATAAATACCAAAAATGTGATATCCTAATGTTTAATAAAACCTGTTTTATATTGTTGTGTATTACTAGCTTTTGCCACCGGTGTTTGCTTGTTTTTTCAAATAAAGTGTAAAGTTTCTAATTTCTTAAAAGATCAGACCACACATCCTCGTCGTCTTCAACCAAATTTAATTCGAAGGAGAATTTTATAGCTTGTTTTATTAAACCCCAATCCAAAAATATGAGATATAATTTTGACGTGTGTATCTGTATCCTGTGTGTCTGTCAGTGCCGTGTGTCTAGCAGCCAAACGAGTGGACGGATTTGATTGCGGTTTTTTAAAGTCGAAACATAAAGTGGTTCTTAACATAACTTTAAATAGCAGAAAAAAAAACATTAAAATTAAAAAATCCTGATAAAAAAGGAAAAAATAGTAACATTATGAACTTATCGAACTCGTAGCGCGAAGGGATCGCTAAATCAAGAAACAAATTTAAATGCAAATAGGTTCTGGGTAACAAACAATATCAAATCATATAGTCTAAGTCCTCATTACTTAGTTCCGAAAACTTAGTGGATACACCACGAGTAAAGATCTTCCGACGCTCCGACTTCAATAAGTTCATAATGATATTATTATTTCCTTTTCAAAGGTCTTGTTGTAACAGGGGTTTTATTCATTTTTAATTTAATTTTTCTATTGTTTAAGTTATATTACTGTAATTTTTCATTTAAAAGCATTCAGTACCTATGATTTGAAAGTACTATATAACAAAAGGAGTAGTATAATGACGAAAGACAAAATAAAAACGTTAACAATTGAATATAGATTTGTTTTAAAAACATTTTAATAGCTTTTAGCGAAGTATCCAGAACAGTGAAACTAAAGTAACGCTCCATAAATTTCCATAAAGTTCCATGTGTATTCTATAACTAAAACGTAAAAGTATATTAGAAATAAAAAAAAAAACTGAACTAAGTATCTACTAATTTAATTTATTTCTGGCTTTTCCCTATTATATTGAATCTTATTGAACAACTTAAGCTGTTAAGTTTTGCTGGGTTTTATGAGTCGGTAAGCCAAAACACTAATTATCCTTATTAAATTACCAACGATAGTTTTGTAGTTTTAATAATTTAAATTTTCAGATTTTGAAAAACGGTTTTATATAAATAAATAATTATTACAGTATCCGTTATATACTCCAACAACAATTAAACTAGAAAGATTTTCTGTTATAGGTACTATATACTTATAGTGCATTTGTTTTATTATATCAATAACATATTATTATGTGGTTGTTTATTCTCATTGTTATATGTTTGACGTTTTGCGGTTTATATGGCCTTGGATAATTTAATAACAAACCTTTAAGTTTTTATTTTTATAAAATATATAATATATATTTTATATTGATTACTCTTAATTTGTATTATGACTAATGGTTTTATTTAATTTACTTATTAGTACCTAAATATGTTTGTAATATAGTTAAGACTTAAAACATTGATATTATTTCTTTGTCATAAATTGTTTTTAAATCCATACCAATAATAAACTGTTCTTCGCGACCTGATCTGCTCGTGAACCCCAAAAATAAACTAAGTTATCCTAAGAACATTTGTATTATTAGGTAATTCCAGTTTTACTTCGAGAAAGTTAGCTCATACAAATTTGTATCTTTTTATAGGAATGAGACATACCTATTACGGAATAAAAAATTACCCAATATGTAGGTATTATACACATAATCTGAATTCGAGTATCATGAGACCAAAGTTCTTTAAATCCGTTATTCATTTGACCACAGAAGTGTCCAAAATAATAAAAAAACATAGTTTAACTGTAATATGTACCTATAAAAGACGAGGATAAAACTATAAAAAAAAAAATGGATGCTTAGAATTGAGTTCATTGTTATTACTACACAATTATTCAAAATTGATTCTAAAACAAAAATTAACTTAATTAAGTAGCAAATGAATTCACATAACACAAATCTCGCGGACAATTGGCTCTCTCGCTCAATAAAGCTCAAAACTTTAGTGTGGCCCGGGTGAGTGACCATGTTCATGGTCAAAGTTCCGGAAACATACGTGATCAGAGACCAACCGCAAACAAAGCAACCACAATCCAACGACAGTTAGAAACATTACGCAGGTGAACGAAGATCAACCTCTCACTGTACGGTCATTAGCCGACACATAAACTAAATGTATTGTTAAAATCGATGCCGTTTTTCTTAAGCCTCTGTAACACTTTATGAACCCGGCGACAATAAAACCTGTGATGAATCGCTGACTTGTACATTTATTCGCCTTTTCCCACTCACTTATTATTTCGACGCGTCTCTTTGAAAAAGTGGATTACTGAAAATAAGTACAGTTTTAATACTTAAAATAAATATGAATCACGAATAAACATTTAGTATTTCTAATTTTATCATATTTTTGTTACATTTTTTTAATATGATAAGAGGAATTCTTAAAAGATTTTTTTTTGTTACACCTTTGATACCATTGTTTAAAATAATATAAAGTTATTTTATAATTAAAATAAATAAAAGAAATGGATAAAATATATAGAAAATACTGTAAACGATACACAAGAAAACCCCGAAGTACAGAAATAGCATTGTGATATAGTGTTATGAATGCTTAATTTATGTCCACAATCCAAGCATTGTTGAGCTTAAATATAGGTATATTGAGATTACAAATATTATTATATAAAAATTATATGTATTAGAATTAATATAAACAACTGACATTATCTACCAAAGGGAATGCATTTCGTATGATATAGCATGTATAGCAGGTTCGACGACCGGCCGTGACAACCTGCCACATGTAGGTAAGCCCACATATGATTATTTTTTAATGAAATTGTTGCAATTCATGTGCATATATCGAGGTCGTTGACATGTAAACCGGTATTAATGTCGTAATCGAGCCTTCAAGGATAAAAAAATAGATTTAAGTTTAGAAAGTATGAAAATATATTTTATTTCGGTTATGTTACCTATGTAGTAATGAATAAATATCAGATCTTGTGGTATGTTATTAAAAAAATCGTGCTGTTGGCCATTTTGAATTTAAAATATCGTCAAATACCTAACGATATTTTTAATCATAGCCGTATCGGAAATATGATTATAATAATTAATAATGAAAAAAGAATAAATCGTTTTTTATATTAAATCTAATGCAAAATGCAAACCTTGAAGTATATGCAAATGTACAAAAAATTCACAAAAAGGCGAAACTTATTGTATGTGTAAAGCTAAGTAGGTAACATTATTGCAAGTATATGGAATTTGTCACAAATAAAATTAACATATATTTATAGTAACATCTAAAAAATGTATACTCAGTACAAACACACATACGATTATTAGAAACAAATCTATAGACAAGAACGGTTTGTATATAAGAGTGCGAAGGCAGGCCGCGCGGTCGTCGACCGAGGCCCTTGACTCGCGCGGGTTCAGCGACACCGCTGACTCCGCACTCGCGCCGCAACACATCGCGGTACAACAATTAATGGCACGTGGCTAAGTTTTATACAAACTACTATTTGTTATAATTTAATTATAACATTTTTATAATTTATTTAGTTTACCATTATTAAATATAATTATTTGAGCAATAATTTCATTATGCTACTTAAGCGCTAGATCAACTAGCGTACTAATTTTGAAAATACTGTTAATGATATAGAGCTATCATCTGATTGGTTGAAACCTACCCCCTACTTTTTGGGTATTATTTTTCAGTAGTGTCAAGTGTGTCCTCAACCTTACACTGTACACCTTCCAGTCCACAGATAGTTCACTGCCAGTTTCTTTTTACAGCACCTGTTACACATAATAGATTTTTATTGATGCACCTTTCATTTTTATCATTTTTATAATGTTAAAGATATAATGTTAATGTTTAATTTTATTTATACAATTAAATATAAGTGTCTGTTTGTGAATAAAAAATACTGCAGTTTTAAGGTCTTGTCGTTATTTGAATGTTAGTCAATGTAATCTTGAATAAGTAGCTTTTATTTTAGAAATATATAGGTATGTCGAGCTCCTAAATACCTTTATGATAATGACAAAAAGTTAGTTAGTTCTAGTGTTATTAGTAATAGATAAATAAATAAATAATTGAAACACACAACGCACTAAAATAGGAACTTCATCTATACTTTTTTTTTTTTTTTTTTTTTTTTTTTTATATGATCTAGGGCTATGCTTGACTACATTCCACCTGATGGTAAGTGGAATGTAGTCTTAGATGGTAAGTCGCATTGCCCTAGCAACCTATTCACTCTTCTCTTGAAGACACCCACATTATATTACTTATACTTTGGTTTGTAGTTTGATAAACATACATAAACCATGATTTTTTACCTAAATATATATGCATATAAGACATACAAAATAATTTAACTTACTTATTAAAGTTAAAATATAAGCACGATAAACATGCTTCTCACACTTCTTTATTATATGAAAAAATAATAAAAATTCAAGATTTTCTATAAAATTTAAGAAAAAAGTTTTATACCATTTAAAATTTATAAGCAGGCAAAAGTACTGACTCAAAATATTCCATGTTATGTTATAAACAAAATACGTAGTTTGTATTCATAAAAAAGTATTATAAATAAACATACTTTTCATTTTCTTTGAACCCAAAAGAGACCTGAAAAGAAAAATATACATAGAATAAGAAATCCTTGAAAATATTAAATGCATTTCTATTTGTTACCATCTCAAATATTAAATAACATAAGCTAGTTTAGTGAAATTGAATCTAAGTGAAAGACAGTTCGTATAGTTCTATCTCTCTTTTAATGTAAATGTAAAAGTTTGAATATATTACAGATGACATAGTTTAAATAATATGTGTTTAAACTGATATGTAATACGTAAAATAAACATCCGGTTGTCTTCCATCTAAACGATCCACACATCTTAACTATGTAGATGATAAATCTACGTAGTTGGGAAAGAATATGAAACTTGAGATTTGATAAATGCCTATTCGAAATTTAAAAAAATGTTTTGACTTTGACTATCTGATGGTCTGACGAATCAGATGAGCAAACCAGAAGACAAGCATTCTTAAATAAGATACCATCAAATTTCACGAGATGCTATCGAAAGTGTATTATGGATATCTGTTTTGCTGCATCATGATACTTATAACGAAAGAAAGAGAAATGCTGCCTTAATGTTATTGAAAGTCGTTTTCTATAAATAAGCTCTCGGTGAAACTGAACACAATCCGTAACTATGTAAATGACCTAGATCTAAAATGTAATCCAAAATTATTGACCATATTCTAAAATACAATTTAGATAAATAGTTGATATATATTTTTAAACTGAATATATGCATATATGTATATATTTGATTGTATTAAAATGCAATTTTCAGACCTAATTATGATTTAGAAGGATAAGTGGTATACTACGAGAATAACAATTTATTCTGTCAGTGTTATAATTATTTGTTACAATACCAAATTTTAAAACAGTTAGTATTGTGTAATATAAGTTATATTACTTAAATCAGAAAGAGATTTTTGTATAGAAATCCACAACAGAAGAGAGAGCTTAGTTTAAGCTGCGCGGGCGCAGTGCGATGCGAGGCAGCTGGCGCGGTGGAGCAGTGAAAGTGGGTTGAATGCGGCGCTATTACTTTCAGTTTCTCTTGCGCACGCTTTATCGTGGACTCATTACAATAACCATTGCATCCCGTAGACTTCTCGCTCTGCTAAATTTCACCTCATCCTCCATTATACCTGCCCGGGTTGACCTTCTTGCTACCTCGCCGTCGCAGGCCGTAGAAAGTAGTACTATAGGTGTTTTTATTTGTGGATATTGCGAGATAGATTTCACATTATTGTGTTTTTCTTTACTTTTATCAGAACTGTATACTTGTTGGTATGTTTCGGTTGTAAGGCCAATTTCTTTTAGCTTTTCTTAGGTTTTGTATAAAAGAGCGGTTTTGCATCTGGATATTCAAAAATTTGTAAAAATTACTTATTTTATGAAAACTAATTTTAAGTTCTCTAAATTTTAAATGTCTTTTAAATCTTGTAGTTACTATACTTGAAGAATAACACATTTTTCCTATTAAAATGCTATATTTGAAAACAGTTGTGAATCACTGAATAACGTTATTAAATGGTAAATAATATAATAAGTACAAATGTATAATCTGGCAAAGATCTACTTTAATATTATTTAAAAAAAAAAGTATATATATAAACAAATGAATAACTAGGTTAAGATCTGATCGCCTCTGACAACTTTAACTAATACGTATATAATACCTTCTTGTACATTATCTATCATATATATTAATACACCAAATATGCTATTAGAAACCCCTGTGTTATAAAAGCGTGATTAGCGTGCTGTTGTTGGTGGTGGTGACCTAGAAAGTGGTAACTTTCGTCGACGGTGCTCGCTTTCGTTATTCTTAACTTTTGCGCCCATTTGCCTAAAATCCGGTTCACATTTTAGAGACCTAATAAGATTAGATTTTCTTTATCATCTGTTTTATTTTTTAAAATTAAAAAAAAAAATTATTAATGGTAGGTAGGTGTAGCCTTTGATTCTTTTTAGTATGTCATATAAATATGTAGGTATATGTAATATTAAAAGGTCAAGGTATTTTAAAAATTATAAGAAAGTATTTCAAAATTTAAAATATTTTCATGTATCGAGGAATTCAAGGAGGTTGGAGGACAATAATATAGGTATTATTTTAATATTTCTTAGATTTCCACGAGTACTATAACTAATAATAAAATAATCGTATTCACGGTAAGACGACATTTAGGTGTTTAAGTGCATGAAATGTAAAATTAATTATACACGAGTTTAATCCGTTAAAAATAATTTTATTTCAAGGTAATATCTTTCTATAAATAAAAATACATTCGAATTAATATTAACTTTTACAAGATAGCTTGCGATTGTCTTTTGCTGTAGTTATATTTTATGTATCATCAGTGGCGTAACTACAGGGTGGCAAGCCGGCAAAATGCCACGGGCCCCCAGCTTGAAGGGGCCCCCTATCAGAGGAGAATCCCAACTCCCAACATTTATTACTTATCATACATGTTTAGTAAAAAAAGTTTTCTCTTTGATTTATTTCTATTACCTACTCAGTTGCATAATAAACAAGTTAAAAATGTATTAGAAATTCAAAGAATTTGTGGTAAATGATGCAGTAACAAAGGTCATAGAAATACAAAGATTATTCGAAACTGCAACAAATTTTTATATATTTTTTGGCCGTAGTATTAAACGATGGAATATATTATCTAGGTTTCTGACAGTAAATTAGAAATCGGAGTACCATCAAATTCAGTAACATAAAAACAATGAATCCAACTAGATGGGCAGGACGCTTTGATGCCATGTCTACTTTAAAAGTTCGGTTTGTTGATATTCAAAAGCACTTACAAAAACTATTTTATTAAATTCCAAAACAGACGAGAGAAATGAAGCTATCTTGCTGAAGAAGAAAATAGAAAACTACCATTTTATTATGTTGTTGGTTTTCCAATGCAGTCTTACAAACTATAGACGCGGCTTCTAAAGCCATCGATCTTTCAAATGACTCAAAGCGTTTGAAATTCTCAGTTTTCGATCTTCTTTTAGACACGAAATAGAAACATCATCTTCTATGAGAGAACTTGCTGACTATTAATAATAAAAAATCATTTTATATCTTCAAGCTTTCCTGAAGGTGCACTGCATTTCTATTATTTCTCACCATTCCTGTGACTACGGCTAATGCCGAGCGATCGGTTTCAAAACTGAAATTGATAAAAACTTATTTAAAAAATTAAATGGGACGAGATTTTAAGAAATTCAATGGATTAAGCAACTTGGCTATTCTATCCATCGAAAAATCTATGGCCCGAAATTTGAACTTCGATGATGTTATTACCACTTTTGCTGAACGGAAAGTCCGGGGGAAGGAATTTTAATAATTAACATTTTATATTTTGAACAACTTGTGTGCTTAAAACAATATGATTATTCGGACTTTATATATATATCACATTGCTTTTTTGTTTTCCATATCATTTTGACTACTCTATGTGCCCATATCTATTAGATGCTGACTGTACTTTAAATTAGACAATCAAGTAAGTACCTAATTATAATTATAAAGCTTAAATGTAGGTATCTACTTAACATAGTGTTTTATTATTGTACTTTTAGAAGTAAAAGTGTATAAATAAGTATTATAAAATAAAAAAATATTATTGTTGGTTCAGTTTTTGTATATAGGGGGAAGGGGGCCCATCCGATGAATTTTGCCACGGGCCTCGAACGGTATAGTTACGCCACTGTGTATCATATTTCTTAGACTATTACCAACATGATTACTGTGAAAATAATGGATAGTACATAAGTGTCAAGTGTCAGTTGTAACATCCGAAAAGAAATTAATGAAAATGAAAGTGACCTACATAGCTGCGCCCGCGCACCTCTCACTTTCTCTCGTTTTTAAACCAATCCACCACCGATATATGCCTGAATATTAAATTTCTTTTTGATTTATGTTAGAAGTTAGTGTACATACTAATACTACGTACGTATGAAATTTTTTAACTTTCTATCATGTCATTCAAAACGATATTTTTAATATTAAAAAGATGTATTTTATGTGAAGGGATTTGACTTACAATTTTAGAAATCCAACATTTCTAAAATTTTAAGTCAAATCCCTTTTTGTCCTTTATTTTCCTTAATAATAAAATGTAAGGATCAGAAAGCATTTAAAACACATTGTTATATTAAAACGTTAAATATTTGTATGTTTTTATATGAGATGTTAATGAATAATAAATTATATATTTAGCAATAAATAGTTATGTATACATTATTATTTATTTCAAATTTAAAATACATATATTCTGTATGTTTGTTTAATTTTTTTGATTTTGTCGGATGATTCAAAAGCTTTTCTTAGTTCTATCTATATTAAATTGGATATTTTATAATTTTTTTTTTTTAATATGGTATTTAATAATTTACTATTGCAGGACTTATTGAAGCAATTAGAATTACTGATTATTAGTAATTAAGAAACAAGTAGCTTTGGAAATTTGTTTTTATTTGGTAAAATATACATATTATGATCATCTGACATATACTTTTTTTTTTTTTTTTTTTTTGTTATGGCTTCATTCACATATGTGTATGGAATGACATATACCTTTTTTCGGAGAGGTTTATGCTATTGACCCTATTGGCTATACCACTGCACCGGAGGTGATGCATATAATACCAAATAATTGTATTCAATAGGAGAGGTTTATCATCTAGTTTAATTCAAATTTAATACCTAATTGGAAAAACTTTGGCTTTGAAAAAAAAATTTCCTTTTTACTTTCATTCCAAAATCAAAATTAGATACTCATGATGTTGATTTGCTTTTTCATAAATAGAATAATCTAGAAACTTTTATGTCTTAGAAAATATATGGCACGTAACTAATGCTGTAACAGAAGTAAGGTATGTAATGACATGCCTACATGATGAGTAAAACTTTAGATGACTTTTCTTATTTCTAGCAATTATAATGAATTACCTATTTACTTTCTTTAATAAATTATTAGACTTCTCTGGATATTATTGAGGATGGATGCGTGGGCGGAGGTAGACCAAAGAGGTGGATGGATAACGTGAAAATTATTGCGTCACTCCTACACGAGTAAGGGGCCATTTTTTAATCTTCAGATAAGATTTATCCAGAGAAAACTTTTGTTTTGAAAATTGTTTGGGTAGATTATTTTGCCAAATTAAAATTATTTTTAGTTTGTTATTCTGAAGATTGAAAATTGTAGCTTTTGCATATTCGTCGTTTGGTTTGGATTAATTTGACATTTTCAGAAAGCTTTTATTAAGGAAAATAGCAATTGGAATTCTAAGACTAGATAAAAAAGGTTAGTCATGTCTATGCTGAAATGGCTTTGCCCTCAAATGGAATGAACCGTATTATTTCCCGTTTTGAACAATGTATACCTTCAGAGAAGGCGTGGGGAGATACTAAACGAGGTCAACAACCTCGAACATGTAGCTTGACACGATTCAAATAGGTATGATATATTATGGTTTGCAGCGGTTTTTGTTTCATAGCAAAATATTTTAACACAATACAAATCGTAAACAATTTATTGTTTTTTGTAACGCAAATCTAGAACAATATCTGCGTGGACATTTAATAATACAAAACATATTCCTATATGATATAGGGTCTTGCTCGAAGCTTGCAAGCTTGCCTATGCAAGCAAATTAACAATGAAAGATCGACTTCAGTATGATTGGGCGTGGGTAGTGTCAAAGTATCCACTAATCGCTCTACATTGTGATGGATAAGAACTAAGAAGCGGTAGAGGCGAGGAGCGTGCGTCTAGTGCGAGCTAGAGATAGCCGCGGGTCAGTGACCGACGCGAGGCCGACGTCCGCTGACGTAACATTACGCGAATTCCGACCGTCCCCCACTACGCAACTAGCACCGACCTAATTCCTTCGAAGCCACTTCGTTTGTGCATCGCTAATTATAAAACGTCGTTGCACTGCACTAACGAACTCGTTCTATTTCTAATTAAACTGCTAATAGGCTATTAATACGGCAAATTAATTTGGCTGTCTCGAACTTATAATTTAGATAGATTTAGTTTTCATACCATAAGAAAGTAATGTTAGTAACTTGTAACTTCAGATATAAGGCGTTAAATTTGAAAAAAAGATAAAAAATATATTTGCTACAGGTTCTGCTTAAAAGATAATAATATTTTATTAACCAATAAAATAAATTATATCCACAATTCAATTATTATTAAACCGGCGACAGATTACAGTTATTTTTCCGTGAACCTCATAATACTAGAGACAGTTGCGACTTGCGGTCTATTATATTTATAAATATAATAGTATGGTTACCGTAAATTACTATAATACGGTATTCAGTACAATGCCTTGACTTGTCAGTCATAGTGTTGAAACTCTTCAAATTAACACATTCACAATAGCCGTGATGACAGTACAAAAGAACAAAAGAAGATTAACTTTTAAATAGTAAAAAATAAAGCGACAAACGGCAGCAAATACTTTTTCTATTCACCTTTTATTTGACTATTTAGTTAGGGCATAAAATTTATTTATTCGTTACGTCACAACAAACGTTATGAATTCAAATCTTCTTTCAGCTTTCGTTGCTAATCTAAAGCTTGTTTCTAAAAAAAAATTTTATATTGTCTTTTTTGTCAAAATTATTTATTTTTCGCTAGTAGACAGATATGTATTTTACAGTCTAAGTCTTAAAATTATTCATTATGGCTTTATCCTTCAAATCCTTATATTTCTTTGTATATTTTATACTATGTATAATACAAACATTTTTGCTCGGCCAGGCTTCGAACTCGCTACACGTCCATTCCAAAACAAGTTTATTCCCGCTAAGCCGTCAAACGGTCGTCAAATGGACTATATTACGAAAATTTTCCTCATAACAGTTCAGTGAACTTACATTGACAGGAAAATCCTATAGAAAGAAATAAGTCACATTTTCCTTGAGCCTTATTTGGCGCCAAAAGCTGAGAAGTCATGGCTTTCAAGACATGTTATATGAATGGATTGACGTGTGTTAGAACCATAATCCATTGTGTGTATTAATGTTAAAAATTCACGTGCATTGTGCAGCGGATGTGCTCTGACCATAACTGACCACAACCTTGCACCTTTCATAATACATACACATACAATCATTCATGAAGGAGAATCTAAGATACAATAATATATCTTGTGATAATCATAATAGAAATATTACCATATTGACTTATTTAATAATAATTTAGACAAATTAGTTTTAGTTTTAAGATTATTTTTTTTATTTTTTAACCACTTTTTATTTTTATTTGACAGGAGAAGCTTTAGAAGCTTTAATTTTTACTTCCATTGTGTAAATTTCTTAAGTGGATACTTTACTGTCCGTGATATTTTGTTTTTTGACGTTATATTTTTGTAAATTGATACTATTTGTTTTCCCAATAAAGAAAAATGAATAAAACCGCCCCGTTGATCGAGTGGTTAACGGCAACTACTAACGTTTAGCGGCGCAAAGGGGCTCGGGTTCGATTCTCGACAACGACAAGCATGTATGTGACGAGCACAGAAGTATGTGTATCTGTGTTTGGTCGTTTATGAAATATATTCGCAGTATTTATAAAGTGTAATCTATGTTTTTGTATCGTTGTCCTAAAACCTTAAGACAAGCAAATAATTTGCTTAGGAAGAATAATTTGCTTAGATCATTTTGTGTAATTAGTCCTGTGATATTATTATTATATAAACATTTATAAAAAATATACCATTGACATTCTTTTATTCCTATCTTTGCCTCAAAAGTTAGAAGTCATAAATTAAGTATCAACATTGTACCAAATAATAAATATTTCAAACTGCCTTGACATAATGTATAATATAAGAAAATAAATCACGCAATGCATCTGAAGTATGCATTTACGAGTTGATTAATTACGGTTAGTGGTTGCTATTATGAAATTATAGGTTATTGGCATGGTTACATATGGTTGCGAATGAAGTTTTTAATCTATGTTATAAATATATTAGACTTAATATTATATAATACTAAGTCAATATAATATTAAATATTAATACATAATAATAAAAGTTAATATAATATTAATATTGTTATATAAAAACGAATTCAAATAAATCTATAGATAATAGTTTAATTATATAATATATTAAAAATACGGCTTAAATTTATAAAACTCAATAGATCTATCTGTCTACCTTTTGAAGCGTGTTTATTTTTTTGCCATGTTTAATTACCTATTAGTAATACCAACATTAACACAATAATAATATTATGTAGACAGTACCTAATAATTAAAAAAAAAAATGATGTTCAAATATAAAATTCAAAAATGATTTTATTTTTGTTGATTGCTTAACAATATTTATTTGTTTCTAAAATTCGTTACGAAGTGACAACAATTTAAGCAAGACATTGTTCGTACTCTCTCACACAACTAACAGTATTAGAAATTAAATTTAAATATGATACATAATAATGAAACAATTCATTATATTGAACAATCAGTAATATAATATTATAATATGACCTTGTCAGTTTCGCGTGTCAGACGATTGACGTCATCACATCGAAACATTGTTAGAATAAATCTTGTGGGTCATACAATGTCATCCCCTTCCTGTAGGGACGCGGTCACAGTCACATTCAAATCTAAGTCGCCGACCTACGAGTACTGGCTCACCTGTTGACTCACGTACGTCGGAACCATAGAAGGGGAATTGCATGTCAATCTCCTTAGCAACCGGTGTACTTACATGTGTGCACTTAAGTTGAGCAGAGATGAATCGAGTAATAATAATAATAACATCTTAAGACAAATTACACAAATTGATCTAAACCTTAAGTAAGCAAATTATTTGCTTGTGTCAAGGGTGTCAGACAACGATACAAATTCATAGAAATATATATTATAAATACTGGAATATATTTAATAAACGACCAAACCCAGAAATACAGACATCCGGAATCGAACCCGAGTGTCTTTGCGTTAGGCGTCTGCCCCAACCACTCCATCAACGGGATGGTAATTTTATTCGTTCTTACGAAGAATTCAATTTAATCACCATGTCTTATTCATGCCTCCCAAAATACCTACTTGACGGAAAATATTTTACCTGCAACAAATGTAACCAGTTAAATGCAGGGATCAGGTAACAAATGTTATTTACACTTTGAAGGTGGCACAAGTGTTATTGACGACCTTGGGATGGTTATGTTTAGCATAAGTAATCGCAAAACTTGTAAACAACCTCGATGATTGTTTTCGACAAATATTTATGTTTAAACAACAAACAATTTAATGTTAGTGACTGATTTTTTGTTATATTGTTTTATTATTCATCCAAAATAAACAATAAATACTTCTTTTTCTTGACATTATATTTGTCATAAAATATAAATGTGTTAGTTTTATTTACTTTTATTTATGTTAAAAATACCTATTATGTAATGAGTTGTCAAATGTTTGTAAGTGGTTATTTATCGAATTGATATAACAGTAAATTTACCTGAAGTTCTTATATCAAATGACAATGAAATGAATTCATCCATGTTCCTCCATCCACAAGTTTACCAACATAAAAATATAAGTAATAAAACATTCAGCGATTAAATCAAACAATTTTCATTCTCTAGTGGATTTAAGCTTAATATAAAATGTATTAAAAAATATATACATTAACATTGTGAGTGAATTGTGATATAATAAAACTATTTATAGATTTATGATGATTATTTAAAACAGTTACCGGAATCGTAAAGATAAAATAAATAATAGAGCAGACATTGATTTCCTGTAGGTTTCTTAGTTTGTCCTTACATTTTTCCATTAGCGCAAATTCCCTGCTATTGTTTTTCCTGTATTAACTCTAGATCCGTGTTTACAATAAACACACATAGTGCATAACAAATCTTAACAATGTTATATAATAATAAATAACCATTTACCAGACTGAAACATGTTATTTCATATAAAATACTACGTTTTACTTGCGATCATACATCTAATTATATCAATGCACATGCATTACTTCGACAAATCGGTAAACTGTAAATGTAGTTGCTTTATCCACGTGTAAGTGAAGGACGGGGTGAGGTGAGGGGGGGGTTCACTAAGAAATGCACGGGTGCTGCGTCAGCGCATGGCCATGTTATCACCGGACGTTATCGCAAGGTTGTATCGCCATGTGCTGCTGACCACCGCTTTCCACTGACTTACGACCTTCATTTGCAATATATGTAAAAATGTTCCATTAAATACAAAATACAACTAGGTTTAAATAAATTATACCTATAAAAATATATTTTTTTACAATAGTTTACATTTTTAATATTAAACATTATTTAATTGTTGTAAATAAGATTATTTGGATGATTATATTTGTTTTCCTTTTCTTATCTTGTAACTGTATGTAGGTATTCACTAATTAGTTATTTATATAAAAATAATAATTATTGGCGGTTCGTAGAAGCTTACTAAATAACTGTCAATTAATAACAGTTAACAATCCGTGAATTAACATTGTCGTTATTGGTATAAGTGTTCTTGAAATATGTAGAATAGATAGGTATAGGGAGTCTTGATTTTCACTTCACAATTATTATCAGCAGTTTTATAAATTGATATTTTATTGGTGTCAATTTAAGGTGTACTAGCAGTTACCCGAAGTGGTAGCCGTTACATCACACCATACTGGATCATTACAATGGTACATATAGTTACCGAGCGGGGCATAGGTGTCGTTGTTCAGAGGCGCGAGGGCGCGCGCGCGGTCGTCTCAAGATCAAGGTCGCTCGGCAGACGCGCGGCAAGGTCACCTGTTCCCTCCGCCGCCCTTCCCCGCCCCGCTGTGATCCCCGGTCTCCTCGCCCCCCGCCCCCCCGCATGTCTCCACTGTGCGCAAATATTTGCGACCGTCTGTCCTCCGCGACCGATATGCCGAGGTCAGCCCGTCAACCAGACCTTGAAGTTATACAGTCCGGCTCCATCCGACTAATGATTATTATCGGTCATTTCAACAATACGAGCCTCTAGTTATTTGATTAGAGGATCAACTGGCGTAACCACTGTATCAGACGACGGTCCAATGCAGCAGCCTGGTTTACTTACTTACTTACTAAGTAGGTAACTTTGTGTAGATTGTAAATATTTGAGTTACATTTTTATTTTCGTGCGTTTTGAGTAGGACATGTTACAAATAATTTTTTTTTTATTTAGATACTAAAATAACTAAGGAAAAGAAAAAAAAAATTCAGAAATTTTAGCTTTATTTTAGCTTAAACCCTGAACTCTAAACCCTAAAAAAATAATGAAATGGAAAAATAATCTCAGCACTTTGGAGTTTGCAAGATATATAATAAATATATGTACACCTTGTACCTATTTCAGAAAAAAACAATGCTTTTTATTATTATTTTCTTTCACTTACAAGAATAAAATAAAATTGAGTCAAATATTAAAAGACTGGGAGAGGATGACGTTCTCTTGTAATTTAAAAAACCTAGATTGAAAAATGTTATTAAATTACGTTATCATATAACTTAGTGCTAAAGAAAATTATAACTGACCAATATATAACAAAATCCCAAAAATAGATGTTATTTCAAAAATGAGACTGTTAATGTTTAAACTTAATGTATTATAATATGAACAAATAAATTTTATCAAATCAATAAAATATTTACATTCTTTTTTATAAATTTGTTATTTATCGTTTGTATTTTATATTATATTCGTTTATTTTTGTATATTATATATTCTAATTTTGTATATTTTTCTAATTCTAAATAACACTTTCCTTGCGTGTTCAAATCATTTTTATCATCTGAAGGGGTTAATTGACATAAGGGTCAACAATTTTAATAAAACTTCGTTACTATTTAAGGAATTTCCACCAAAATTTGCATATTAGGCTTTTAGACTAATTAAAGTAATTACGTTTATATTCTTGGTATTTCCATTTAGTAATAATATAATAATAATAACAATGGAAATGTTACTTGATTATAAATATATTTTGAATTTGTCGTTCTAAACAGATCTCCAATCTTTGTACACGGTTTATACATTGTTTAACCATTTCATAAATTTTTTAAAATTTATTTGTAAGATTTTTACTGAACTTCAAAATATTTATTTAAGATTCATACAACTAAATAAATCAGGCATTTAACAAAAATTGAAAAAAGTATATCATTTCTTAATCTATACATATTTCTTAGAATTTCTTAGCAATGATGCGCAGGTTTTCTAAAAAAAATATCGTTCCGGATGTTTACTGATTACAAGATTACGGAATATATTTTGTTCCAGTTTCTGAAGGAACAATCCAATCTAATCTAATCTAATACATTAAAATGTCCTTATTTCTTATTTAAATCCTAAATGGTCAAAGATGTATTCCATTCAACTTTTCGTACCACAAGTAAGATTTAATCATGAGAGGTGCATCTTTGTATGTTAATTAATTTTATTTATGTTATTCATTAATGGAGTGCTATTAAGACATGTTAATATATTTTAGGACATGGACAATACAATGCCTTCGATGAATTATAATTAAAAAAACAAGAAGCGACTTATTGTTTGTCAGTTCGAACTTCTTGTCATTTGCCCTTGTATCTTGTCTACAGTATGTAATGGTGGAAGACAATTTTATTCGCTGTTTATACAACTGTTTGCTGCTAAAGGACGCCGTTCATTATTCACAAGGATTTCAAATAAAAAAAACAATTGGTGTCCACAGTTAAAGGTCGTTAAGAATAGTGAAGGCGTTGAAACTTCACCTTGATCTCAGTCAGAGTACATCAAATTTTATTTTAGTTTTTAATTTAGTTTAATGCTAATTGAAATTCGCATTTTGATTTATCTTTGCATTTTTTTACATAAAATAAATCATTTATTTATTTTCCAATTCATAATTTAAATAGGAAGTGAATAATGCTGAATAATCTAAAACCTATTCAAAAATACATCATACAAAAACGAATAAAAAAACTAATTTCACGAACAGAATATTTGTGTCACACAAATGGCATTTCCGTCTGTAAATTAACGACTGAGTGGGCTAGCAATATGGCGTTATTATATTAGGCGAGATATTGCTCCAGTAATATTTCTTTGTCTAGTCTTATTTCGTCTCCATGACCTCCCGGCTTGTGCCTCGGTGAAGACTCGGACGTAAGGTATCGAGGCCAAGGTTTCTATGAATTATGGAGTGTATGGTATTATTCAGGCCCGATGTATGTCAGTGTTCTGATTTCGCGGCCGAGTCGATGATTATACCAAACGAAGGTCCCATTTGAGTGCGGGAGATTGTTTCCCGTCCAATGAGTTTCCGGATTTATTATGTTTGTTCGGAGTAGCCTTTGATGTACAATATTTACTGCCTTGGTGATTGTTATTGTGGTTTATTATTTACCAATATTCTATAATATATTATACCTATTACAGACAATATTTTTGTATTGTAAATAAATCTATTATATCTATTTTTATAAAATAGTTTTTTGACTATATAAATCGCACTTTATATAAATTAATAAAATTAAATAATAAATATTTATCAATTAAATGAATTAATTAAAAACTTAATATTAATCTACATATAATATACTAAAAGGCGGGCAAATGAGGAGCGCGGCCGCGTTGTCGGCTTAAAATGAGGTCAGTGGAACACGAAGCATTACACTTGACCTCTTTCCGAGTCCTTACCTCCGCCAGACCTTCACACTTTTTACAATGCTTTTACGAGCTAGGTCGGGCCAATTAGGTTTCGAACGGTCGTAGTAATAATGACGCCCGGCAGCGCTCATGAGGCAGATGCAATGTGCGTTTCTACAGCAGTACGCCGACCAGTACTCTTGACACACATTTGGATTCCATTCAATGTCTCTACTTATTTTTTGTTGATTACATATCTATGAGTCAATGCCTTTGCCTACACATGTGTCAATGGACAACGTTAACAAATTATTTCGTCAAATTATACTTCAAATGCCAAATTCAAAATTTCAGATGGTTCTTATTTTGTTACGGAGTAGAAAAGCGAGAATAACAATACTATGTACCCACTGTAAATTTGACATTAATTCTATTAATTATAACGTTCATATTTTTAGTAATAAGCTTATTATAATTATTAGAACTTAACCCCGAAGAATATACCTCGAATGGTATGACATGTTGAAACAGCGAACAAAATAAAAAGGGAGAGAATTGCTTCATCACTATAAAATTGCTCCACCTACTGAATGTATGTACAGACATGAAACTCGCTGATAAACACATAAACATTTCCTGATATCCTTATACTACATATTTAATACTAATTATGAATTATTTTATTTCATTAATTATTCTTAATGCTTCAAGAGCTTAAAATAATCATACAACAACGCTATTTTTAAATTATCTTTGTCAGTATCATATTCAAGGTTTATCATTAAATTGATACATAAAAATATACCTAATTATATTTAACCCCATTTTGACATTCAAATTTCCGAGCAAAATCTGTACATACACAATACGTATTATATATTAATACATACACAGACACATCGGTTCCTAGTAAACAAGGTCGGGGTAACCTTGGTGGTAAATTGTATTTTTATTATTATTTTTACATGTAAAATATCACAACGTCAAACAAGGAAGTGATTTGTATTTTGCGAAACGTTTTTCGAACTTTGATGTGTACTGTTTCTGTCAGGGTCACGACAATCTACCAAGATGAATCAGGAATTGGTTTGAGCTGGTGATGACGTCAGTTCTATGATTCAGGCAGATACAGATAACATAACAGATGTAAAGTATGATTAAGTTCCATTTTTCACAGAACTGTAATGTCTGTACATTACAGTTTTGCTGGTTTTAATATATATAACTACAATAGTGGTTGTGTGTTTATATATTCTAAGTATATAGTGTAAGAGATTATGTTCCTAGAATCAAGTGTTTGTTCAACACAACAATGTCTCTCTGTCTATAAATGAATAAGTTTGTAGGTATATCAAGTCTTTATCACCACTTCTAAAGAATTACACCATATCAGTACTTTTGGAATTATTTCGCAAAATAACTACAATGTAAACATTATTTTATACCACAAATATAAACGTCGACTAACCTTATTTTTAAATTCTAACCCTAATTAATGTACTATATCTGTCAGTTTGTCAGTTTGTCCGTTTGTCACAAGGCTCTGTCTCATTAACGACAAAATGTATTTAAAATAGTTGAATGCTTACCCTTTGTACTTTACTTTAACTACAACTTATTTACTAAATTTATTAGATTGTTCTTCGGCAATCAGAAATTTATAGTAAAGCCGTTTTGTAATTAAGAAATTTGCACTATTCAATATGAAGACATACCTCATTATATTTATAGTAATATGTAGATATTAGATGGGTTGCATATAAAACCATGCGAAGAAACGTCCAGACTATTATTAATTTTTTTTTATCTGTAAATACAATCGACAGTGACTAATACCTTACCACCTATATGAATCCTGATGACAAAATCTTACCACAAATACATTCTTAATAATTCAGTAAGCGCCATTTGCTACCTTACCAAATGTAAGATTCACATATACATAAAAGATTTATGCACTAAATTTCAGATGTTTACTGATGCTTAAATGATGTTTAGACTGCGTTCGAAGGAGCCAAGTGGCTCTGATAGTGTAAGGGCGCTGCACCGGCGCGCTTGTTCTATCGTTCAAGATTAAGGTCATTCGATCTATGTACGAACGGCATCCTAAGGTCGCGTGGATCATGTTTACCTCTCGCTACACGTTGCACTCACACATACGTGTTGTTTACATTGTTATACTTCTAGATTAATTATAGCATCAGTAGTATTCCTATGACGCTCATCCACACATGCATGGTGCAAAAATATGATGAAATATTATTTACGCTTCAGAAATACCATTTTAAGACTTGGTACGTTATATTAATATAGTAGTTTTCATTTCATTTACATAGGTTTAAACGTTTGATTTACGTTACACGTAATTGTCTGGAAAGTTTGATTTATCATTGAAGACAAATGTATTATTAATTTCAGGGGCAACGCCACTGATTATTATTTCCTATTTTATTTATTTATTTATTTACCCTTTATTGCATAAATACAAAAGGCGAACTTAATGCCTAATGGCATTCTCTCCCAGTTATCCTCTGCGTATGGTGAAAAAATTGTGGTAGGCGTATTTAAAATTTAAAAAAAAATATTTAAAAAAAAGAAAAAAAATAGTAATTATCCAAAATGAACAAAAAAATGTAGACTATAACAATAATAAACATTAAACAAATACACATTATACAAATAATATATATACTTACATATACGAAGGTACACAAATATATTACAATACGCATCTACATATATCTATATATCTACCTACATACATATATATATACACATATACATACATACAAATACATACTTATAATATAATGCTTGTTTAAAAATTACAAATAATAATGACAAATATAATCAGTTAATATCATGACGTCTTTAGGAAGTGTGCTCTAACTAACTTTTTGAAATTGCTCTTTGAGGGTGCTCTTCTTACTATTTCCGGGAGTTGGTTCCATAGGAGTGAGGCTTGGATAGTAAAGGATTTATGGAAGAAGTCACTGGAATGAGAATGAATGGTGGTTGTAAGGTTAGAGGATGAACGGAGTATTCTGTCGTGGGTGGCGTGTAGGTATTGAAATTTTTCTTTAAGGTATGTAGGGGAGGATGGATCATTTAATATGGAATAGAGGAGATGGAGAATCCTAGAGCTACGCCTCTGACGAATAGTAAGCCAATTGAGTTTGGAGCGATTTTATACGCTTAGTAAGCGACCGTTTTTGAAACTAACAGCCTGAAACGTCAAATTCCACGTTGGATATCAAGTAAGATGTAATTTATGGAAAATAATGAGGTTTTCAATTAACTTATTGCTCTAGAATGCGTTCTTTTGTTTCATGAAACCTTCAGAATAATGTTTACATTGCCAACAATAACGATCGGGTGGTGAGCGAATGTTTGGCAAATATAGTTGCGCAATCAAACGAGAACAATGCGACAATGGAGAAATATTGCCATAACATTAGCAATTAGTGTTACCAGTAACCAAAGATATTACACATAACACCAGCTCCTCTAACATCTTAAGTAAACTATATTCACATAATATAACTAACTAGAAAATCAATTATTTTTCTTAATTTTAAATTAGTCACCACATTGCTTTTCAAAATTTTTTTTTTATAAATCCTAACAGAAACTTTTTGTAATAAATAAACTTTGTTCATGGATTTAAATATTTAGCGAATATGATCTAGGGTCAAAACCAGTTTGAAGTGTAACTTCCTGATAATATTCTTAGTTTCAAAACGTACTTGCCATATAAGTGTATTTATTCTTAAATTTAAATAACCCGTTTTTTGATATATGAATGACCTTGAGTCTTTTCCGCGACTAGTTACCTCACTAAGATGGTGAGGCGATATTTATATCATTCTTTTATTTGCTGTTCCTAGACGTCATTCAGGGTCAAACTTGATATTATCAATACCTAGATACATTCAGTGCCAATTTTTTTATAAGGATGATCGAAAATTATTTTAGCGGAACTGAACGATCATTCATTCATTCAAGATATAGGAATGATACGCAAGTTTCAGTAGCTTTAATAATATTAATATTAAGTAAAATATTAATATTTATAGATGAAATTAAATCAGTATATTATATTTAATAAATAATAATTGTGATAATTTAAGGGGAATCAAAAAAAAAGTATAAGATGAGCCTTTGGAACCGCAGTCGATTACAAACATTTCTTTTTATGTACCGTATGTCTGTCTATTTATATGTTCACGGAACATACCAACTAAACCAAAAAAATCTATTCTTCACTGTTGAGAGATTTAAAATCTATTGAAATTAGTGAGATTTAAAATTAGTGAGATTTAAAATGCAAACGAGTGGAAATTAAGCAATTGACAAAAACTTGTTAGGTAATTCACGGAATGAAAACAGAATAGAGCCTAGATAATTAAATTGTATTATAATATACTAGATTGCGTTACTATGTAAGCTAAATGAATCTGTGTTTCTGAAAAACGTGGGCTTATAAATAGGTACGAACTATTCTACAAACTTAAAAAAATAGAAAGCTCTGTCTTACTAAAATCTTTAGTGTCTCGATTCTTGGAAATCATAATTGGATGTTGTTGCTTTGGTCATTCGCTGTGGTGTTTGTAAACCTACATTTTGATGGGATGCTTACAATCAGAAACCCACAAATATTTTAAATATACGTTAATGTCTTGATATGGACAGTGCGGACAAAGCAACGGGCAAGAACTTATATTGCATAATTGCATCACTCGTTCAGAATTTAAATCTTTTTTGAATTATGGGTTTGTCATGTTTTTTTAAATATTCATACTTAATTCCTAGATTATGATATATTAATACATTATAATATTTAAAATTGATCCACTTTGAATCAGTAACAATGATTTTGATTGTATTTAATCGGTGTTATTTATAGGCGTATATAGGCGTATTTGGTTAATGTAATGATAGGAGAGCGACATAGCACATTGTTAGAGGAGATGCGAACAAGCGTGGGAGGGACGTGGCTACCGAATATTTTTTCGCACGGCAAGGTCGAGGTCACATCGCTTGACTTCCTAGATCAGCCTGACCTCGCGTCCGAGTGGCTACACCTCAGACCTATTGTGAAATTTATTTAGTTTAGACGGTAATTAATGAAGCACAATATTTCATACAACGTGCTTTAAGTACCTAAATGTCAGATATTTAAAAAAATAATTTTGAATATGACATTGGCATAGCATCCAGTGTATTAATTTAATTTGTATTTTTATTATCTTATTTTTCATCATACTTTGTCGTGTGAGGTTAAAAGTATTATATTACGTCGTTCGTATCTAGATACAATATACATTTGCGAAATATCAGGATAAAAATGTTCAGGGTCAGTTTCAAGGTCTTACCGCTTTTGTGATTAGAACTACAGCGATAAGAAAGAGACGAACAATGTAATATGAAATCTTTTTTTTGCGTAGTAAAGAACAAATTTCGTCGAAGATAATGTTTATATGAACAACAATAACTAATTTTACTGATTTGTTTTATTGAAGGTTACATACACATACTTATGTATGGAACATGTCTTTTATAGGGCTTTTATCTTTGAAAAGAATATTTTTTTAGAAAACAAACTTAATTTACGTCTTCTGGAGACTTAAGCTGTACATAATAGCTGCTAAATAAATGAATATTGTTTAATTTATAATCTGTAGGTATAAATATATAAGGGAGGTAAATTATACAACTAATACCGACATAGATATATCTTAACTAGGTACGCAATAGTGTTTAACTGAATAATAATTTTATTATTCAAGAATAACATTTTAAAACAATATGGCATCTTCGCATAAACAAGATACCTATTCATTAAATTATTATTTATTATTATACCTAGATCGCATTAATTTAAAAATGTACCTACACAAAATAGTGCATTAAATTATTTATAAGATACGCCACGTAATTCGTGATATACATTTTTTTTCAATATGGCGTAGAGTTGAGTCTGTGAAGTGTCATAGCGCTCTGAGCTTGAAGATGACATTGACAGTATGAACGCTTCCTGTTATCTCATTGCGATACTCCTCGACACTCGCGACCGGCATTAATCATTATTGGAACAAAGAATGTCCACTCACGGTAATTGTAATTAGCACGCTTCGGCCTTGAAGCGCTCATTATCTCGACGGCCGCGGTCACCATAGCGGATCACGACACAAAGGACTTACAGACGGTAGGGAATGTTTCCTCGATCATTGTTTATGCTCTTTATGATTATTGGATGCAGAAATCGTAAAGCCATGTTAAGTATTTACCGGTAATAATAGCTTTAGCATTTAAAAATATTTATATATTTATTACTTGTGTTGTATCTTATATATATTATAGTATTTTTATTATTTATATTATATTAAATTAATATCATGTATTGTTGTAAATTGAATTTAGGCAGGAATTTGTTTTGTAAGGGATCTTAAGAACATATTATTATTATTCTTAAGTCAATTAAATCCCAGAAGAGGAACATTTATTTTTGTAATAAAGTAATTAAATAGTATTTCATCTCATTTGTTTCCTGAATGTTAACATCTACCGATTTTTCCTTTATACCGAGAAAAGTGGGCGTAAAACCGTCCTTATAATTACAGCCACGTGCCGAGAGCTGTAGAGTGAACCGGTAAATGGAGCATAGATAAGTTAGTATGTACCTATAGAGTAAGGTGATACGTCATAGCAATATCGAGTGCGCAGTGCTTACTGCGCAAACATGTTTACCGGCGAACACTCAAAGTTCAAGGCCCTGCCTAACGACAACTGTGGAACGATATTCGTTTCTTGCCGAGGTTGTTCCGAGGACAAACTAACTTGGGTATATCGCGCCGACGAGTTATCAACGCGTGTCCTTCAACTGTTTCCTCTCCGCAGGGATGGGAAAACCCGAAAATTAGTTTATAAATTTAACAAATTTTATTAATTTCATCATTCTAGTTGGGTACAAATATTATCATTTATCGCTTTGAGATGGTTTGCATTGTTGGTATATTTATGAATTAATATGATTTTGCAGACTCCAACAAATTGAACCATATTGAACCTTCAAAATGTTATGAAATAAGAATAGATTTTTGAATTGTTTTTTTTTTATTATGTTAAGAGTTTAAGAGGTTTAATTTGAAAGATTCATATTGGCGACAATGTAAGCCAGTGGGTAATGTTTATATTCTATTATGCGAAAAATACAAAAACAATAGACTTAACCATTTCGAATCTGTATAAGGTTCTTATGTAAAACGAATTCCTAAATTGAACAAAAGCAAAGATACGTAAACGAGGTCTCCTGACATTGGATGGGTTTCCTATCTATTTACATTACTATAGGTTACCTTCACACAAGCGGGCTGAGGTCATCTGAACGGTCGGACGATGCTGGGTACTTGCTATTGAAAAAAAAACTATATATTATTAATAATATAAGAACATAAAATCGAAGACTGCTTGTGATCATCAGTAAAGACGATTAATTGAAATACGTGTCTTTTTTTATAATTTACTAGGCTAGTCTACTATGTTAAATGAATATTATGTTAATTAAATTATTTAAAATACAGAGATTTGTCACATAAAAAAAAAAACATGAATACAAAAAACTTCAGAGGAACACGTGGAACCTAAGATAAAAAATCTATTTTGATATATATATTTGCGGGTAAGGGTGGTTTCCCCCACCACATAGTAATACGATACGAGCACGTCACGTAGGCGAGCGGAGCCCGGCGGGTGACGGGTGCGGCCCTGACTCTTGAAATACTCTTCCGCATTAACGCAGAGCGAAAATATCGCATGATGCTGTCACAAGGCCAACACTCCCCCACGCACCTTATAAGGCGTTAATCTAACAGGTCTGTGATACATTTACCTATATATAACTTGATTTGTTCAAATATAAGTTTTGATCATAGTAAATAATATATTACAGCTATATTCATATAATAAAATTGTCACTGCTCGATTTCTGTACATGGAAAATATTTAAAAAAAAAAACATAAATGGGGATCCCTTATAAGAGAATTTATGCCAATAGGTAGGCCTGCAAATCTTCTTCTATACATGTAATAAATGTGTAGAGGATCGATCGATCTCTGTACATTTATAATATTAAACAAATATATGTAGACCGAATGTGAACGGGTAATTAACATAATCTATTTTTAGCATTTTTGAAGTTTTTGTCCGTTTATCTGTTTCTCTTTTAGTTGTGCACGCAACACGAAAAAAATATATAGCCAATGTAAATAACTTTTATACATAGAAATTGAGCGTCACTCTGAATAACATTTACTTTTTCACTTTCACTGCACACTCTTCATTCTACCAAAAGATATGTGTTTTTAAGTTCTTAAGAAATGTATCTATACACATACAATAAAACTGTAAATGATCGTTGCTGTAAATGAATGTACGTGTACGAAGTAACAGGCACAGCTAGTACTTAATATAACAATGGCATTCCTCGTTAAAAATATATTGTCAAATCATTTAGCTACTTAAAAAAAAGCTGTCAACAATAAAAAAATGCAACTTTCTAGATTCCTTTTCTTTTTTATATATTAATTTAAACATCTATTACTTTATCCTTCAAATTACATCGATGTTTTAAATATTAATGATTGCCAAAACAACTTCGCAGTTCGCTGTCAAGGTCAATAAATATAATATTGTCTCTCATCCACCGTTCTATTCCGGGTTTGCGAGCTATTTATCAATATATAATACCCATACTCAGTAATATCGTTTATCTAGTCATTTCCTAGTAATATAACTACAAGGTCTTCTATTTTATTGATTTTGTTAAACAAATATACCTACAGCTATGAATGACAAAATGTCATCTAAGAACTATTTTAATGCTTCCGCTTCTGTACCAAATATATTAAAATACATACGTAATATGAGAAGCTGTGTAAATAATAGATATCCAAAGCATTTTTTGCAAATAATCTTAACTGTGTTAGATCATTTTCCTTCTGGTTATTGATAGCGGTAATATCCAGCGTTAGCTATTGTAAATTATATCTTCTTTTACGTCATGACCTTGCGTGCCGTACTTTCCGTACTACGAAACGTGTTCAAAGGTACGTACTAATCACACGCCGAAAAATGTAAACAATTCGCCCACTCTTTGCAAAAATGCCAAAACGAAGAAATTTAATTTAAAAATGGAATTATAGAAAAATTAAAAACTTTTTACCATGCCAATATTGATTTACTATATGCATTGGTATATTATATGCATACCTATTATGTCAGTGACGTAAAAAAATTAGTGTAATCTTTTTTAATTGCCTAGTAACAGCCAGTAACCAAGTAGGTTTTATATAAAATATAATAAACGTTTACATTATAAAAAGCATTACTTAATTAAGTTAAATAAAATATATGTATAATAAATGTTTGTACAAGAATAATGTATAATCTAGTAGGAAATGACCGAAGACTTCGACCTCGGTACAAACGTGATAATAAATTACAATTATATTCGCGCATTGGCAAATGGCAACTGTTATCCGAGAAGCCTTTATTATTAGATTGATAACGACTAAGAATTCTCATCGATAGTATTAACATAAGTATTTTAAATGTTTTGAAATATTAATTTCATATGTTGTTGTTGAATTTTCTTATTCTATGTACCTAACTCGAATTCTAAGTATGTTCCAGGTTGTAGTCAATGTACAGTAAGTAATACTAATAATGAATACAATAATAATGCAATTCTAATAATGAATACAATATTAATTAGTACAATAAAACTATGATGGCGTTACATTTTTTAGTAAGAATATTATATAATACCAAAACTATCCTGTTTTCATATTCTATGAACTGTATTAATATTTTAAATATTTTATAATAAACTAACATCATTAAATTAAACACTAATTATTATTCAAACTCAAATTTCGCCAATCTCTCACACTCAGGCACTCAACGACCTGGTGAAAATAATATCATCATCTTTGCTTGTTATTAATACGAACGGACGACACTTTTGAAAACAAATAAAAAGTACCAAAAATATAAACATATAACTGTCGTAACAAATTAACTGTCACGTATAAAAGCCATAAATATTACAAACAAAACTCTAAACGCTTAGTAGACAGATTATAAATTCGCAGCTGAAATATTGTTTTGTATTCTTAATCGCTGCGTTTAAAAATGTTTCAAACTTCAAAACGTTCAAAGAAAAAAGAGGTCGTTGAGCCCGTTTGTCTTTATGTCCTATTTGTCAGTCGGTCACAAAATAAGAAAGCAATGCTCACAGCGGTCAGCCAGCGACAAGAAATTGAAAATAATCGACTGTCACTAATAAGTAAAAAATGCAGGTCACTGACCAGCGAAAAAGGAAACTACACTTCATATTGCTATGAAATATGAGATCGGATGTTTTGGTATAGTTATTGTAAGGTTTGTGACGCATCAAAGAGAAAACAACACTATTTCTGTGATCTTCTTAACTTATTATAATATGATCAATGGCGAAATTATTATTAATATGTCTT
The DNA here is from genome assembly GCA_959347355.1 of Napeogenes inachia. Lineage (NCBI taxonomy): Eukaryota > Metazoa > Arthropoda > Insecta > Lepidoptera > Nymphalidae > Napeogenes > Napeogenes inachia. The sequence goes on along the minus strand of OY365791.1, from coordinate 14,136,055 downwards.
ACCAAAATCTGAGTTTTGGCGAACAGCGATGCGTGGTTGTGGCCCACTGCCCTGACCTACATGGATGATGATTGTATGTAGATTTTGTAAGTCATAAGTCAAGCATGCATGTGATGACAGCATTCATACAGTTTCTCCGCCCATTGTATCAGAAGAAATATAGTACCGAAAGCGCACGTTGGCGCGCCCTTGTCGGCCATCACATCGCGGAGAAAATGAGGTGATACCACTCATACTACATGTGCTTTCTGGCCTAGTGGCCAACTAAGATGGTACATATCCATTTCGATACCACTGATAAAAGTAATTTAGACTTGTTAAGCAAACATCTTGTAAAAGCAACGTCTTAATGATCTCGATTTCTATATTAAGAAAGTTTCATATTATGTGCACCATAATATATTAATAATTTTATTTGATTATTTTTTACTAATATAACAAATCTCATCATACTAGCATTTACAAATAATATTTCATGTAAACAGAATTCATATAACATGGCAACATTTTTACGATTGCTAACAAGAGCCACTGAGAAATTGATTGAAGTTATTTACGTCCTACATCTCTTTATCAAAGGATAGTCTGCAAGTTCAATTAAGTGCATGCATTCTTAAGGACGAAATCCTTTCCCTCTTGGAGGTCGGAGCGCCTTTCTCGTGCCCGTGTCTGAGATTTCTCTTGTACGGATGCAGGTCGCGGCCGCCTCACCCAAACGCACTGCTCCACATTAACAATACCTACCCTACTTCTTTAACACTATTGTTATATTTCCTGCGATTTCGTTTAAATTGAGGTATAGTTTCTTTATTTTCCATTTTTTAAAGATAAATATATTTATTGATACTTTAAAATTTTAAAAGAAATATTGTGTTGATATGTACTATTATTTATTATTCATGCATTTAAATGAGACAATTTAAAATTATACGTCGTAAGATATTTAATCAATGTAAGTCATTTTTTTATAAATGAATGAAATTCGCTCTGTTATATTATTTTTACTTTCTTATACTGTAGTTAATATTTATATATACCTTAACTTTTTATTAATTGCCAGAATTCGTATAATTTGAAGATTGAAAATATTTTAAGAATTATATAGGTATTTGCTGTTCTTGAATTCGGATATATTTAAGGGATAGTGTCAGTATTTATTCTGACATTTTTAAAATTACTAGGTTTAATTCTATAAAGCTAAATCAATGTCTTGTTTACGTCACATACGTCAATATTATTATTGTCATTAAAAATATTTACAACATGTTCATTCTTGTTTTTCATAACATGTTATTTTAAGAAAAAAACATAGGTATGACGAATGCCCATAAGTCACCGAAAAAATATGTTTTTATGATATCAAATTTACTGTTGAGTTATACAAATATATTGTAGTTCACACATCACCACAGCATCATGTGATAAAGGATCTTTAACTGTAAGTTAAATCGTACGTACAAAGGAACACGTGTAGTCTTATCACAACCATTAAACGTTTATCGTGCACTTTTATTTCTATTTCAAGTATACTCGTACCGTTTTCACAAATTGTTTTACACCAGAATAATCAAGTAGTGTTGAATGAATGAATGGAAGAATGAATGATTCGATTGTTAACATTGCACTTGACAGTTGTGACAGTAAGAATGATAACTGATGTTGATACAATCAATTATCCTATAATCATGAATTATATATTAAAAGGTTTTACTTCCAATACCTCACTGAATATATCATTCATTCTAGACTTACTGCGATAAGATTAACCACTTAAATTGGTTTGACAAATTGAAATAATAATTGGTTATTGAATCATATACTTTCGTAAGCAATAGTTATTTTATATGACACGAATTATATTTAAAAAGCAATTTATTATTAAATATAAATATATATGTCGTGGGTAGGTACTATCTGGCCTCGAGGATCGCAGCCTGGTCACTGTTAATCAATGTTTCCTGGTTAACCACTCAAAGATAGGAAAATCGCTTTGAATGTCAATCGGTATTTTTGCGTGGCCATGAAATTACAAGGTCGATGCGATATATTTTTACGAACGGCGATAAGCGCGTAGAAAGTGATTTTGCTAGTTTATGCTTTATTTTTGGCGGTATTCCAACTTCGGTTAAACATTTAGATGAAGAAAATAATTTCTTGGTGGATCTGGCATTTTCAATTTGAAAGTCGCACTTTATTTTATGATTAATACCTACCTATTATTTTATGATTAAGTTACAAATAATTCGATTTTGCACATGTTCTCTCATTTTATAAAGATTATAAGATATTAGACATACATACCTACCACATACATATAATTTTAAATGTAAAAATACTTGGCTTAGTTAGGCTTTATTTTACTGGTATTACTATCCTTTCTTAAAATTTGTATCATTTATTTGAAATTTGGAAACATACTTCTATAAAATACAAAACTTCAAATTACTTCCGTGACTATGACGTACATAAATACGTTTATTAATCTGATAAATTATAATTAAATATGAAATTGATTAAAAGTGAGTATCTATTTTTATCACCAGGAAAGCTTCATAGACGAGAAAGAACTGCTGGCACGCTATGAACAAATAAAGCACCGCTTAGCGCCACGTGGCTCCACGCTCTCAGCAAGCGTATAAGCCGCGCTATCGGTCGCCATCGGTTGCTCGCCTTATCGCGATTCGCGGGCACCTCAGCGAAGGTCTTTCGGAGGTCACCCGCTGACGTCATTCTGATAACGATTTGCGCGGTGACCTTGTCGAGCGCGCCGAATATCAAGGTTGCTGCTATTTGTACAGTCAGATACGAACGCTGAAACTTACATACGTGGAGAACACCCGGACCTGCTCTGTTATATAATACTTGTAACAACTTGTAACTGTTTACCGTCTCGTTGGTCGAGTGATTAGCGCAGACGTCTAACGTATAGCGGCGCAACGGGGCTCGGGTTCGATTCCCGGCAGCGACAGCCATGTATGTGATGAGAATAGATGGCTGTATTTCTGGTTTGGGTTGTTTATTAAATATATTCTCAGTATTTATAATGTGATTTCTATGTATTTGTATCGTTGTCTCGCACACTTATCACAAGCAAATAATTTGCTTAGATCGTAGGCGTTAGATCAATTTGTGTTACTTGTCCCGATATTATTATAATATTTATATTATCGTAATCTTTTATCTGTTTTATAGATCCAACGGTCAAGTCAAAATAATAACTCTAAAACACATGATTGATTATAATACCAGCACAATATTCAGATGTATTGTTATTTATTAAATATATTATAATATTTAGTATTAAAAGTTTCTGTTATGAAATCATAAATATGTACCTAGTTTAAAAACAATTCCTTACTCATAAGTCATAAAGATATGTACAGTAAACTCGGTTTATAAGGAAACGGTACGCCGTACGAGAGAGAAGACAAGTTCGCGGCCGCGCGGCGTCAGTAAATGATATTGTTATTACACAGGGTGGCCTCGCTCTGTCGCGGAAGCAACGCTTTGCAAATTAGTGCTGGCCAAGGACAAAGTTGACTAGACAAATAGCATGTACACTTATAATGTATACAACATTGTACGTAATCAATTTGTATGTTAATTACTTATATGGTCTCGAAAATTATAATGATGGCTCTTATGGCCTTTTTTACATTGTTTTAATAATTTCAAAATATTAAAAAGGTATATTATGTCTTTCAAGTGTCAACCCTTTTACCCGTAAATAAACACCTATAAAAAATAAAATATTTTTGCATGTTGTGGATTATAAATAATTATTTAGATGTGTTAGTAAAAAATATAAAAATGTTTATTGTTATACAACTCATATCTCACACCCTGCCCTTGAAAACTCAGATAATGTAATAACTAATAATCATCAGAAATGCATATTTCGATTAAGTATATATATATTTGTTTTACTGAAAAAATTGCCATAATAGGTACCTATTTCTTGAATACTTTGATTTGTGTTCAAACGAGGTGCTGGTTTTTTTTTATTCTTTGCTGTTAAAAGTTCAAACTGCTACGTAATGTCAAATTCATACGTTCACTGTCAATGTCATTGACAAATTCTACATGAAACACTCACGTGGGTTGAGTTCTGACGCGCGGAACTGTTGTTAAAATACCAATTGTCTTACTGTCTTGGTAATATTATTCGGAATACATATCTAATTTACTTTTTTAATGAATATTAAACAGCTTAATTCCATTTATTCCTCATTAAGAAAAGTGTTCTATTTTTTTAAGTCGATAACCATTTCGATTTAAATTGCTTTGTGTACGCGCATGAATTTAATTTGCACTTGCTACTTTCTTTACGGTCCATATGGGCTAATACAAAAATGTAACTATTGGCACGTGGAAGACTCCCACGCCCCAGTTATTTTCTGGAATTTAAAAATAAGCAGCTGTATGATATAGGACAGTAATTTGAAAAAAAAAATCTCATTTGCCTTCCTGCTGAATATAAAATTTAATTATAACTAAAATATAAGTGCTCGTTTTTTAAATATATCTATTATCCTCATGAATTGTATACGATGACGTTAACACGTTGAATGTAAGGTGATGATACAAGCCAATGTACTTATACGCCCTGAGTAATGTGGCTTGGTTACGCAACTCATGCGCCGCCGCGTGAAGAGTGAAGTTCAATGTCACACATACGCACACAGGCGCCGGCTTCGCACACATAGATACATAGTGCGCGAGTGTGAGTGTTATCTAAATAATCAGCCAACCCGTTACTCGCCTCTATTATTACTTCCCGGAATAATTCGCGAATACAAGATTTTCCTTTGTACGCTGAGATGTCGATCGTTTTTGCGCAAGGTCATGGTAAAGTCAAGTTGCTATTTTCAAAGGTTACGTGTTCTCTTTTTTTTTCGTGATCGCATTACCTTACATAGCTATTATTGTGTTCGTTTCAAACGCCATGGTTTTCCTATTGACGTACAAGCAACTTTTAATACGTTCAATATTTATCATACATTATGTATTTCTATATATTTGTATGTTTTATTCAGTCATTGCAATATATTTTTTTAATTTTTCTTAAATACTTTTATCTAGTACCTACTAATAATTCTAGATAGTCATTGTTATAATTAGTACTAGAGAATGTTATTTTGTACACTTTTTTTAAGAATTATTTTTTTACGTTCTTAGTAGGTATTGCGAAGTGAAGCAGGCTGAGCTGAAAAACTATATAAATCTAGGACACATTTTCCATAAGCCTTAATGTTAATAAAAAAAAACTTTTGAAAATATAGCACATACATTTTAATAAAATTACTCCAATAGTAAGTAACCTGCTATTACAAAGGCGGAAGTGTGTCCTCACAAATTCTATTAAGATCTTCCATTAAAATCTAAGTTAATCTAGATAAAACTTCACATGAATATTAACAATTTATAAGGATAGATATTTTGAAAATTGGCCGACATATAACGATAAATGTCAAGAAAATTCGTAAAAACTTGTCATCAGCTAGGTTATATCGGTGTGAGTAGGTAGTACCTTTTTTTTCAAAAGAGACATGAAAATTTATTAGTAGCTTTCTGATTATTAAAAACATTTAGAATAATTTAGTTTTTAAAACTTTTTTAGTGTTTAGAAAAAGGTTCGTATTGAAATTAAGGTGAAAAATTCTACTTAAATTATTATGTTTTTTTTGAGGATAAGATAAAAAATCCTCTTCCTGAGATATTCAGTTTAAGATAAAGCAAGTGTTCTCTAAAAGTCATATTAATAAAAATAACCTAACCGATCCGCATTGCAGTCGGATAACTTAATCTTATAGTTAAACAGATGAAATAACTTTAGGTGTAATCACAAAAACATTTTTCAAAATGCTACCTTTTTATTATCTGTAAATTTCTAAAATGCTTTCTTCTCCATTTTAAATCACTGTCCACGCACTTAGCTGAAAAATATTTACTAGGTCTCATCTGCATACACATTGATAATTATCTTTTACATTTGTCTTCAATATCAAACAATGATTATATTGTGTAACAATTATTCAAAAAAAGACTGTGGTAGGTCAAAGTTCTTAATAATATTTATTCAGTAAATTTCATTTATTTTCTTAACATCAGATACTTACACCAGATCGGAAAATAAATACGACAGCCATGAAAATGGATCCCATATTGATGTAAAATCATTACCATATTGAATTCTTAAATACCTATTCGAAGCTCCCTTGTGTTGGCAGCAGTTCCAAGCTCGATGTGGCGCGATTGTTGTGAAAGGCACGGGTTTGGCGTAGGTCAAGGTGAAGTCTGACTGACCTAATTGTTAATGCCCTCAGTCAAACTAACAATAAAAAAAACTATCTAGTCTTAGTTTACAGTTGGAACTGCTCCGGCTGATACTTTGGAATATGTTAAATAATTATCTGTATATTTTTTAATTAAACTTTATGGTTATTTTGACAGTCTTATCTTTGGTTTTGATGACGATGACTTTTACCCTTTCGAGAATCTCTAAATTCTTTTCTTATTGTTTTTATTTTTTTTACCGAAAACAGTTATATCTTTTTCAAAAACGTGATTATAATTTACACTATTTCGCTTCTTTAAGCATTATTGAAACTAAAACTGTTATTTTTTTCATGACTTTAAAGGTAAAAAAAAGACTACACAATACAATTGGATTAAAGGAATATAACCTCTAATATTGGAATTAATTGATTACAAATAAATTGTAGTTAGTATGATAACGAACAAATATTATTCCTTAACATTGTTTAGGGATGAATAGTGTAGGAATGAAGAGCAAGCTCGCGACCTTACGACTTTGCGGCGACCTTCCTCTCTTCCTTAACCCCGCCCCTCACCTTCCAGGACAGAGTAAGTTATGCAGCCTTCAAATCCTGAGGGTCCCTGATTTAACTTCTAATTCGCCTCAGCGAATTTACAATTCTGATTGACAAGAGCTGTTGATTGGAAAATTATGCGTAGGTACCTACTGAGATATTTAATTACCTCTTCAAATGTTCTATCTTCTATTCTATGACTAAATACATTTATAATTTATATCTTTGATAATGTTGATATCTAATAACACACTTAGTTTTCTTTGGTATATTTATTAACAATAGGCAAATACTATAGATATTTTTATTGAATGTTTTCTGAAATTGTCATAAAATTTAAATTGATGAAAACATGCAAGATATTTAAGTTTATGTCCTGTACGATATGTTTTTCATATCATATACAAATTACTTTTAATCTTAGTAACTTTATTTAACAAAAACATATTTTAAATTATCTCAATACAACTTACTCACGTAACTTATCTTAGTATAATAAATATACCTTTACTCCTATTTGTTAAATGTAGATATTATAAATTCATTTGAAATTTAACAAGAGTTAATTTAGTGTATTTTGTTTGTAAATCCTTAACATCACAATTTAAGAAAAAGTATTTAGAAAGTTAACTAAGACCTTATTGTATTGAATTAATAAGTATGTATAAACCGTCGATATCGGGTAAAACTGATGTCCCAACACTAGGATTCCAACAGTGAGAGAACATATCTTAATGTAGTAATTAAATAACTTTATGAACTTAAACCCAACTTTTGTATGTAAATGTTAAATACTTAACAATTAAATGTACATCAAATATTCCGACAATAGATTTCGGTTGTTCTTATTTTACTATTTACCTCAATCAACTAGAAAACAAAGTACTAGAATACTACTTTTTCGCACTAATTCGTCAAAAATTATCGATCTCCGAACAAACTTTCACGCCCTACTTCACAGATTCAACGATTGTTTTTTAGAAAAACATTCAAACATGTATTTTTTATTACCTTCCTACAAGCTAAGCAGTTGTCTTTAACATAATTTAATTTAAATTAAATTAAATTTTCAATTATTAAAGACGGATCTGTATCTATTATTTTTAGATATCAGGTGCAGTATATAATGGTGCTGAGGTGTGTGTGCGCGCACATGCACAAAATAAAAAAATACTTATGCAAATAACGAATGTCATTAGAGGAATGTCATTATAAACTGTTCATCTGTAACTGACGTAACAAAACATATTTTTTAATTTAGATTAGACGAAAATATTATAATTATACATGGAAACATATCTATAACCGCTATATATTTTGTATATTTCTATGTCCTCGGTCCATTATCACGAGCTAACCTAGATTCAGGCCCAAATGCCTGTCAGCGAGGACAAACGGGAACTTTAAGGACGTGTCTTTACAAATACCTACGCAACTTAACTCGTAGTCAAGGACTTATATAATGTGCGTAGAATATGTGAATATTAGGAAATTAAATGTGTTATTTATTACATATATTATACAGTTACAATACAAATCATTAATGAAGGAATTGGCGGAAATTATTGATATAATTGTTTGCTTCATTTACATATAAATGAAAGAGGAGTTTGTGTTTCAAGGTTATATATAAGATGTTGCGCAATCTAAAGACGTAACATACGATTATACGTCTTGAGGGTCGAGGACAAATTTGTGTGTACTAGCTGATAACAAGATAAGATAAATAACAGTCACTTAAATACAATGTAGAACCAGGAACAAGGAAGCTACGATTAAACGATCCAGTGTTATTATGCAGAATTAATAGTGTAGGTAGGTATATCGCAATAAGATTGGTTTTAAATACTGTTTAGAAATGGATTAACTTTATAAAAAACTATTCCAATCCGCCCGTCACTATTTTGTTGTAATCTTTGATCGTTAAACAATACTATTTTATTGCGAAATCTGTATACCTATATATTTTACGATTGTATCGTTTCTATGTAAAAATGTAAGCTCTGTTTTATATTTTAGCACTAAAATTTGTATTGATAACTTTTTAAAACTACTAACAATTTTGCAGTCTCACTACGAACCATGATGAAATAGAGCTAGCCTTTTGCTCGATATCCAGAGACGATTCACATACGTTATTTAACAAGAAGTATATATATCTTTAATATATAACTTAATACTAATATTTAATAAGGATTAATAAGATTAAAGCCTTGAAATACTCTAAGATTACGGAAGATAAATGATAATCCACTATTAAAATTCTTACTAATGGCTACCAGCGAATTCTTCCGTGTACTGAAAAGACAGATACACAATAAGAACATTGTTTTCGAACTATTAAACAAACCCGGGAAAGGTAAAACATATGTAGAAGAATATTTTTTCATATGTAGAAGCCACTTTCTTTTTATATGAATATTTTTAAATACATTTTCTATTACTAGTTAGTGCAATGTTGTATACGAGACCTCTGGTGTAAATTGCGATAACAGTATTACAATCAGATACTTAGTTCCAGGGATTAACGCGTTCAAAATGAAAGAAAATATCTGTATGGTTATACTTTTTAGTACCTACTCATTTTTCTTCCTACTTTCATAAATTTCCATCACACAATTAGGTTCTTAAGTACGGTTTAATAATATTGAGTTACCCTTTTTTGTGGTTACATTTTTATTGTTGGTTTGCATTTTAAATTTATATAAAATATTCTATACAAATATAAAAAAGCATATAATAATAAAAAAAATATAAAATCAATAATAAAATATAAAGGATACATTTGGAAAACAATTATCGTACACCAATTAATTAATTGCCAAGAAAAATAAATACATATAGACGATTTGTTGTAAGGAATCAAACATGTAAAAAGGTTTTCACAAAAATACTCCTTAATTTTAATTCTTATATTTATACTGTTATTCCTTTTTAGTTATTGAAGGTTGTCTGTCGTCCTAGAATTTTTATATCATCGATTTATTTGTCAAGTGTTTCTTTATATCTTAAATTATCTCTGAACATGTTAGCCATGGGACATGTCATGCTTACTTAGATGCTTATGATTTTATAAAATTAGATCTGAATCCTAGGAGTTTTAGGTTTGAATCTTTTTCATGTGTATCATCTAAATAAGTATAATTAACCAATTCTAAATAAGGTTGATTAAGTAATTGAAATAAGTATTAATTTTACTCTTATTATGTTCCTGTAAATATATATTTGAGTTATTCTGATAAACTAAGAAGTGAGTGAGGTGCTATTTGTTATAAGATAGATATATTTAAAAAGAATTTCGTTTTAATGAAGTTATCATTCCATTTATGTGCTTCAATGACGAGTTGAACAATGAGATTATTCACACCTTTTCCAGTACCCGATAACCTTGTTTGGTGCGTTACGTAAAGCTGAAAAAATTAAGTATCTATGTATGTAAGTATGTATACAATTACTTCTCCGGAGCGTGGATAAAGGTCGCGTCCCACGCAAATCTAGGGTGTTATCGGGTGTGAGGGGAGGGAGTGGGGAGCGCTGGAGCGGGCACGCGCGGGCATGGCGACCTTGCCCGGCTGTGACTCTGCGACCTTGGAGCCGACCACCCGCGTCCCGTACCCCGCACTCTCCCCCCGCAATCCCCCCACCCCTGAACTTCGCAGTTCACCCCCGCCCACGCAACCGCACTCATCCCTCGGCTTCTGTTTGCGCCTACCACCTCGTGCAAAATTTAATATCCCTCCTAGTATTAACTTGAGAGAGCATGGATATATCCTTGACCGAAAGCTAAGCCATTTATCATGCGGGGAATTAGCGTGCTAGGCCTTTATTAGCCAACAGGTGGATGGACTCCGATCACAACTCACAAGGGCAGACGTCGTTTGCTTTTATTGCTTTCTTGTAGTGCAAAAAGATTCGAAATAGCATATTGTTTATTATGATGTCCAATACGACCTTACCGATAACTTGTTAATAATAATTTTTATATACATCTATAAATGCTTATAGCAAGGGATTTTCCGTTTTCGGTCATATACAATTGTGAACAGAATAAACTAATGTAAACATGTTTATGGGTGTTATGTGCGTCCTCGATCAAACCACATAAATAACAAAACAATATACCTACCTACAAAGTAGCATTTTACATTAGTTGACAATTTTGTTTTCTTATCTGGAGACACAAAACGCTGTAAGTGTCTAGTACAATCCACAACTTATATTGAGTAATGGCTTCTGGTTCCACGAGTCAAATTGACACGATTATTTTAATAACGTTAATAAGCTCTCCTGTTCCGCGTGAGGCGGCGCCCCGCCCGGGCGCGACCTCCGGCACAAGGTCGCGGGCGTTCGGGGCTTTCCGTATGTCGCCTGAAGGTCTCTAACGTTGACTACTAATAGCTTCGTTTTTATTAGAGCTACTGTATAGACAGGCATGCTCAGCCAGTTATTACTGGAGCACTAATGACGTACTCAAAATATTGACTTATATATTTTTTGGTTGTATATATTGACTGTGTACTCAAAAATATATAATAGCCTCACAATTACACAAGGTCCACATGGATATTACTTTTTTGTACAGATTTTACAATTTTAAACAGATTTGCATTCAGGAAGCACTAAAAACCTTCGTATTTATGTTCTTATCAATATATAATGATGAATAAGTTGAAAAATGTCTGTAGGTATGTCGAAAATATGTACGAAGTCCGCTATATTTTTATGCCATTAAAAGATGACCTTTGAAAGGATTATGTGGGTAGCGTGGAGGCTGTACGGGGTGGGTGAGGGTGAGGATGAGAGGGTATAACGCGGGGCGGGGTGCAGGTGCGGGCGATGCTCCGGCTGCAGGAGTCAAGTGCACGGCCGGGGGAGCACTGCGCCGCTGCACCCTCGCCGAGGACATGCGCTCAACTCCCGGTCAATAGCCGCTCTGATATCATTCTATGCGCACAGAATATCATTCTTATATCCTTTAAATATTTCAAGGAGTTTATTTGAACTAGCTTTAATGGTAGATGGTATTTCTTTTATAATTGTCAGACTTGAGAGTTGCAATAGGTCAAAGTTGAAAACAAACGCGCGTACTACATACTTGTTCAAATTTCAAAATGTCGGCACTAATGAATAAATGATTATTGCCATAATAAATTTTCTACTAAGTGCTCAGAATTAAAATTGTATTATAAAAACAAATAAATCGGAAGTTGTAGAACTCTAGTTTCCAAAATGTCCAATTTATATACAAATAACATACCTACCTATTCATTTAAAATTTTACATTTATAAATGTAGATCAAATACCAAATATATAAATATATAAAATAAAATACGTTCTTTTAAATGAAGTCATAATAAATATATTTTTGAGAGAATAACAAAAAAAAAGATTATTTCAAATTCATAGCTCATGTTTTCTCTTTTAAATAAATTAATTTGAATCTCTCTTCATCAAATTTAAAATATTACTTATATTTTACTGCATTAATGTTGGTTTACTCCTGTCATTAAATAAATATATATTATATATGTATATATATATATATATATATATATATATATATATATATATATATATATATATATATATATATATATATATATATATATATATATATATATATATATTATTACTAATAATTTTTATACTTTTAATGTGTAATTATCAATTAATTAATTATCTTTAGCTCGAGGCTTCACTCACCTCCAAACAAACTTTCGTCTCTTGTTACACACTAGGTATTTCGAAAACATTGAAGCATAATTTTTATATCACTAATAAAAAGCAAAGTTACAATTAATACTGGTTTTCTTAGTGCATACTCTAAAATTACATATTTTTATATAAACCGTCATTTTTTTATTTCAAGTAGGTACTTACTACAATATAAGCATAATTTTATTTTTTGTAGCTTTCATAATTAACGATATTCATAATACTTTCAAAGCCTGATTAATTGTAGAAACTGTGAATATTCTACAAAGTCAAAGTTTTGTATCATCATTTTAACAAAACAAAAAAATATATATATGTTATACATTTTTTAACAACAAAATACTACTATAAACAGGATTGCTCAAGGTTTTCAATATTTTTTTTTTATTTTATTTTATATCAGTATATTACCTACTTTAATGTCTTATATTTTATTATGTTTTTAGAGTGGTTATAACCTCGTTACTACTATAGTTATTGGTTCCGTAGTATCATAGAGCCTTGGTAATACATTCAATGACAAAATCGTGTAAAATCAAACATCCGGTGATGGAGGAAGCGTGTTGTGCGGAATAGGGAAATGGACAGACTGGAGGGTCGCAGCTGCGGAAGAAAACTAGAGGCCTAGGTCGGCCATTGACCTTAGAAGCAATTGACTATGTTTTTTGTCGATATATTATTTGTTATAGCAACGACACCATCATATTTAAGTTATATCTTTATCTTATTGATCTCATTAATTCTGATAAAATATCTTTTATGTAAATTTATAACTTTTGAGCTTTATTAAATCATGTCATCATGAGATTTACCATAAATTTTGATTAACTTTGTATTATTTCTGTAAAAGATAGTTGTGGGGAGAGTAATAAAATCAACATATAATTTTTACAAGTTTGTTTTATTTTAATTCGACAACCTGTCATTATATTAACAAACAAATGACTGAGCACGCTCACATACGTACATACAATACACACACAAACACACCGCGACCGGCGCTGCACTGCATTATAAATTATACTTATATAGTCTTAAATTATTTTTCAGTCTATTGCGCTCTCCTCGTCCGGCACCGGCCACTCACGCACGCGTCTTAAACGAATTATCACATAATATATTAACCGATTTACGAACGATTATTTACTACATAGTTTATTAATTTAAAGTAGGTCGGGGTGGGGTAGCGGAGACGCAGGACTCCGCGGGCCGGCCTCACGCCTCCAACATGCGCGGCATGTAGGAGCGCGGCGGGGAGGGCGACTTCTTGGAGAGATTGAGCGGCGCGTCGGCCACGTCCACCTGCAGCTCCAGCACGGGCTCAGGCGCCGGGGACGCGCCGCGGTAGCACGCCAGCAGCGCGCCCGCCCGCAGCGGACACTCGCCCGCCGCCGGACCGGCGCCCGCGCCCGCCGTCACGTCACCGCGGCGCATGTACTGCTGGATGATGTCCGTTCGCTTTAACTGCTCGGGAGTCATTCGCGGGCCTTCCATTAGACTCTTGGCCAGTACGGAGTGGGTCGAAGACAGCGACGCTCGCAGGGGCCGAGGGGAGTGCGCGGGGTGCGCCGGGCTGGCGGGGTGCGGGTGCTGCGGGGGCTGCGGGGACGGGGTGAGCAACATCGGTCGCGCTTCCGCCTCGCCCGTATCGCGGCGCATCGCACGGAACTTCTTGTGAGGCTTGTAGGCCTCGTCCATGAGAGAAGGAGTGTCATAAAGTGGCGGCGCTTCTAAAACTCGCTTGAGTACGGGCATATCGTCTGCGGGCACGGGCCGTCTCTCCTCCATGTGTTCCTCAAGGGATGAGCGGGGACTGGAGCATCCGGAACCGGGTCCGACGATTCTTTCGTGTTTCTCATTTCCAGACTCAATACCGGAATCGGTCGGGGAGTCCAGTTTACGATAACGAGGCGGAGGACGCACAGGCGTAACTGTGAGTCCATTGTGCGCTAAATGAGCGACACCGAGCGCTTCTTCATCGACCGACCCGCGTGAGTCGAGACGCCGTCTCCCGGCTAGTGTTGCGGCTAATAGAGGAGTGCCGCAATCTCCGATGGCTTCACCGGATTCACTGCTCGAAACAGATCCAATCGGACTGCGAGCTGATTCATCAGCACCCGAATCGGCCCAAGAGCATCCTTCTTCATCTCCCCACATCTGCTGTCTTAGTAATTCCTTGTGCTCAGTGCGAAAAACGACAAGTTTTTCTGTATGAAGAGTACTTAATGTACGTAAATCTGGTAGAGTATCCATCAACTCCCGAAGGAATCCAGGTCTGTCTGGTCTGTTTTGTGTAACGACGGTCTGAAGGCACCCCTTAAGTCTGGCGTGCATTCGCTCAACTAATTCTATATTGCGAAGACCTGGTCGGTCGGGAGTAATTAGGACTATGGCGCAGAAGAGGCCAATCTCGGCGTCTGTTAAATTCATAGAATTCATGCGCTCAGCAAACTTAAAAGTAGAATCGACAAGAAAGCGTGCATTTGCTCCACTCTGAATGGAATCTCGTTTCATGAGTTGTCCATTTAGGCATATTATACTATTGAGCGGAGCATCAAACATACAAATAAGTCTCACAAATAATGCATCAAAGAGACCACTTTTCAGGAGGGTGAACTTGTCGTCCTGCGTGAGTAACTGGAATCCAGGAATGAGGCCGGCGAAATCAATGACGCCTCTGATCACGTGGGCAAAACGCTGAGAGAATTCTTTCTCAGACTGCAACTCTGGTGCCGGATTCAGTGGACAAGCCTACGACAAAAAGAAAGAAGTGTTATAATTTTATACACAATATAGGAAATAATAAAAAAATATTGCTTTTTATTAAAATATATTTATATCAGAATGAATAAGTACTCACCAAAGTAGGTTGGGAGTAGGTGGGACAGTCCCGGGCGCGAGCCCTCATGGAGGCGACGCGGTCTCTGGTGAACTCGCAGGTGTCAAGGTGTGCTCGCACCACGCGCGCCAACAACCGCGGCGCGTCATCCAGCTCCGCCGCGGCCGCCTGCTCCTGTGCACGCGACGATGACGATTGTTGCATCGCCGCTAAAATACGCGCTTTTTCGCGTTTCGGTACACGACCAAATCGAACGGCTGTAACAAAAGAAAAAATCCTTAACAAATGTATACAAAACACAAAATTTAACTCAACTAAAGTACAGAGTTAACAACGCGATTGTTAGGCAAGGTCGCGGCTATAGGGATACGCAGACGCTTACAGTTGGAGAGCAGCTGTCGGTAATACGCGTTTATGTGGGTGCATAGCGAGCCATGTGTACGCGCAGCTGACGAAAGGGGGTAAAGTTCATCGCCCGTCGCGATAGCCGACCCTCGTCGTTTTAAAAATGCGGGGCTCATTAAGCGCATTGCGATTTGGTGAACTAGTTTGAATGAACGAATGACAATGAGCGAACTGCGAGGTCATGCTAAAAAGTGTTACAACTTTCTCGGGCTAGGCACGGCGCGGATCGAAAGGTATTATACGTCGGGGGCGTTCGATGCCGCTTATGGCCTTCGTGCCCGCGCGTCGGTGAAAGTGTTTGCGCGCTCTGCGCACGATTGAAAACGAAAGCGGAGAGCCCTCTCGCCATTTCTCCCGACTTTCCCTGCGGTAAGTATGCCGCGCCAGATGCATGACCTATTGTTCGCGATCGCTGATGCAAATTATCTTTTGTTATACTTTAACCTTTTTATTCAAATAAATTGTTAACAATGTTTGAATACATCGGACTTTATGATGCCCGGTTTATAATTACAATATATGTGATATAGTAATATGAATAAAAAAACAAGGAAAATATTAATTATATACATAAGATTATTCATTAATATTTTAAAAAAAAATTATGTCCGGTAGTTTTTAACAAAAAAAGTAGTACCTAAAATTTACTAAATCAAATAAATGTTTAAAAAATGTAAATTTGGATTAATATTTAACAAAATAAATATTTACCATATCGTATAAAAACTATAAATATAATACATTAGTTAATTACTAGGTATATGTATAGAGAACGCAATATTAAACTTTTAGCTTAGTAGATAAGAAGTAAATGCACATATTTAGTTATTATTATTTTTAAATTAATAAAAAAAGCCGCATTTATAAATTTGTATTAATTTCATATTGTTGAAAAATATTTAAATTATAAGAAAAAAATAAAACAATTAAATAAAGATAATACGTACGAGCATTATGATATTTCACGACTCCATTTAAAATTCCTTTAAGTATTGGTAAATCTTCACCCATGTCTGATACCATTATAAATGTTTATTCACTAATAACTAGTTAATTCACAGCCAAAGGCCACTAATAAATAAAATTGGTAACTAATTGTTAACTTATTAAAATCAAATGTCACATATCACGAAAATATTCAAAGCACAAGCACTGTAATCCGAATGTGCGATAGTAATCCGATTGTTGTTGCGTTGTAGTCAGCGGTTTACTGCGGAGCGAGCAGTGTGAGCGAGCCTCGAGTTCTCGTGGCGGACTGCGATGCGACGCACTGACATAGCGATAGTAAGAGGGCTGACGACCGATGCGCGGGCCGGACTCCCTCGCACTGCGTTGCGCGCGCCGCTCCAACCTTGAACTTGAGGAGGGAGGGGCGTGGGGGGGCGCCGTCAATAAACTCCGCGCAGGCCCCTGATCCCGCGCCCTCCTGCCGACTTCACAATCCCGCGATACTAGCTCCCCGCCAAATAACCTTATCACTTATTTTTTGTACTTATATTTTTAACTAATTAATATATGCTAATTAATTGTTTTTTTTTTTTTTTAATATATTTTTGATTTCCAAATTAAACCTTTTATTGTAACATTTCGTACTTTGTTAATACAAATGTAATGTATTTTTTTTTTTTACGAAAATAAAATACCTAATTCTTAAAATATTTCACACATAATACCTAGGTATAAAATGATTTTTTCTTTATTCAGGCTACTTGTAAATTATTCCTTGAAGTTAAATTCTAAGTAATAACTGTTTATTTATTATTGTACTATAATTAAAGCAGTGCAATATATTTAATAAAATTTATATAAGAGGTACATATTTGAAAACTACTTGCACAAACACTAACGTAATGTTACTCGACACTCAGCCGTGAGATACCTAACGCCATCTACTGACGAGTGGCCGAACTACAGAGTGTACAAAATAGGTTCTAACAGAAGTAAAGTACTGTCAAAGAGGGAAAACTATAGAAAGATATTTTTAAGAACTAAAATTGAAAAAAAAAAATAAAGATTATTGTTTGAAAATAATTGGTATTTTAAAAGGTTATTTTCATTTGTAAAATTGTTGAAGGTAATTTCCAATTAGGTTACAAATGTATGAGTCAAACTGTTTTAAAAAATTTATGATTATATCATAGAATAACAATCACAAAACCGAAAACTGCCATGTAATAAATGAGGGTGCTATCATAATACAAAGTATGTGTGTAACGAAAGTTATTATGTTATTTGTTTACATAAAGTTGTATTCTATATTGGTAGTAGGTAATGAATTCTAGATCGTTACGTTAATGATGCATCTGGAGAAACCAGAAGCCGATGACCTCGCGTTACGAAAGTGAAAACATAAATTTCACTTTTGCGATTACGAAATGAACCTTTCTCCGCTTTCACCGCGTATATTACGAGCGGCGAGCGTTAGCGGGTGTCGCAACGAGCGGAGCGGAGAGACAAGCGAGCGTCGGGCGTCGACCCGCTTAGCGTGCGCTCACCCGACATTGCATAACCGACCTCCCACACCGCATACGTCCTCCGTCCTCTCCCCGCGCTCCGCGAAATAGGATCTCAGCGGAGAAACAATCGCGCTCGGGCCTCGGGCTCGCGCACCTCTCGTGCCTCGTCCTACTTGGCGCGTAACGACTGACTTGCTAAGATTGCGCGATCGACCTTACTATGAGCGTTGCGTATATAGAGTAAGACGGTAACTTTTAAATATTAAGTGAATACAGACATAATTAATATTTAGATTTTCACATACATTCTCGAGATTTTGACGTTATTACAACTAGTTTATAAAATACGTAATTGACAAAAGGGCATAAAATATAGTTTCATAGTAATTAATAATTGTCATTGTAATTTGACACAATTTTATGCGCTTTTGTTTTTATCAAAAAAATATAAAACTTACCATCTCTGCTCATTCCAACGGCGATGCATTTTTTCAATCTGCAGTACTGGCAACGATTTCTGTTTATTCTTAAGATGGAGCACTGCTGATTTTTGGTGCAGGGCCTATATTGGATCTTCTGCTGTATGGAGCGACGGAAGAAGCCCTGGGGATCACAGCTACAGTTAGAGTCACGCTCGAGATCAGAGCTTTCGTCGCTAGAGCAACCGGAGTCTCTGGACTCTCGGCGCGTCTCCAGCATGCTCACTAACACCGAATGCCGATCGCGCAATTCTGCGCCGCACGCCATGTCAAGCACCATTCACTAGACAACTACCACACACTAGAAAACACTGGCACCGCGTCCTACTCGATCGACGACTATCGTACTTGTCTCTCGTGGCTAACGTCTGCGAGAGGTGCGCTGCACCGTCACGAGTGGTGGTCGACGGCGGACTGTGCGGGCGCTGCGGCGCAAGGCGCACAGTTACCCGCGCGACCTACTTGCCGGCCGCCGACCCAACCGAGAAAGTGAGAGTGCCCCGGTCCCCGGCCCCCGCGTCCCTCGGCGGCCCTCGCGCGCTCCTAACGGTCCACGCCGCTCTAGAATGCGCCGCTGCCACTGCACCGGTGCGCCGGATATAGGCCGGGCGCATCCCGGCGGGCGTCGCGGCGCGAGGTCGTTCACCCCGGGTCGTCGACCGCTCGATTGCACAACAGCCGTGCTTGTTCCCCCTCGCCCCTTCGTACTTCTCGCCCGGGAGCTAGGACACGGGCAGCTCGGGGCGACGACCGGCGTTCTGCCCGGTGACGTCAGCTATGCGTCACGGCCTACCTCAATGCGCGCGCGCTCCTGCCGCCTAGCCCGACTAGCCCGCTTAGGGGTGGACATATCTTACTTAATTACTAAATCTATTGAAGTCAAAAGCGTGATTTTTATACTATCTTACGCGAATTTACAACGAATACAATTACAATTGACTTTAGCATTGTTCTGAATAAGTCTACTACATAAATTATAGTTTCATGGTATTTTTCCTACTTTCATAGTTGATCATATTAAGACATAGTTTGGGCAGAGGCTGCGAAGTACGTTAAGTGTATGTAAGAGCTCGTAGCTCGGGGGAGGTGCGGGCGGCGAGGGTCGGGTCGGTGGCCCAATTTCGCGCTGCCATCGATCCATTGTGCGCTGTGCGAGTGGCCCATAATTGGTCGCAACGCGGGCACTGACCGGCCAAGCGGTCGTCGACCCGCCGTCGCGAAAACAAAACCTTTTGAACGTTTGCCACTAATGCAGTATATGAATACTAGAGTTACTCATAAAAAATAGAGTACAAGTTAGAGACGTCCTCAAATGGAACCGAATAGAATTGTTAACATGAAGCACTAAATAGAAAATTATGAATATAATAATAAAAAAACGTAATACCTAGTTGTCTTTAAAGATTCTGATTAAAAAACTATATATATTTTTAACTTGATAATTGCTTTTAAATTGTAACAGATTTATTGGTAGTTTAATTAGTCTGATCTTTTAATAATAGTGTATTAATACATTTCAATGTGTCAATGACCGCTGAACAAATAACACGGTGACACAGTTACGAGCACTCGATATAATAATAAACAACAATCAAAATATATACATATTAATAATTAAAATAATATAATTAATACTAACATTTCAATAATTAATAATTAAACTATTCTAATTTAATTGCCTTTATTATTGCATTTTATGATAAACTGTGATTAAAATGTAACGAGATATTATCCCTATACCTATTTCCTAAAGCTTGTTTCATAGTATTTCATAGTTCCTTGGGATGTCGTAACATAACTGACATCGATTCTTCAATATTACTTAAACTGTAACACATGATACAAGGACAGCATAGTAATTACCAATTATTTCGTCAATTGCAAACTAGGTCGCCTTCTATCTAGATTTTTCGTCATATTACGTTACAAAGACGCTGCGAGATCTGGACCAAGAAATATACTACTATTAAGTACTCATACCAGACGGTTTAAAATAATTATAACAGCATTTAATCTATTAGTAATAATAAATTTACCTAAATTATTTTAACAATATTTCATAGAGAAACAAAACAGTTTTAGCGTTAAGCCTCGATTGTCATTTAAGAGGTGGCTAAACGCTTACCGCGGCTAACGGTGCCAGAATGCGGACAATGACTGCTAGCGTCGGCTTAACAGAAAACATGCTGACGCATCTCTTCTGTTCTGAGGAAGTGTGGACGACCGATGACCCACCTCACCTGGACTAACAGTCCACTACGTGCAGGCCGGTGTTGTTTACTTCAAACTACTGACTCATCAAATATGAATCATTTCACAAAACCCTAATCTATGGATAAAAATATATTTATATATCTTAAACGTACCTACTAGAGTCGTAAAAATTTTAACTCGAAATTTCTATGAAAAAATAAATACAGTTAGTACGGTATCTTGACTTGAACTGAATTACGAAGGGAACATTAGAATGTTTCATATTTTTATAATTTCGAATAACATTTGTTAAATATAAAATGTTATTAATTGAAAGGTATTTGTAAACATTACTCGTACAGGAAGTCGTTTTCCGTGGGATGGTCTTATTTAATTGGACTCTTGAGGTCAACGAACTTTTAAGCTGACAGTTCAAAAATAATGTGGGTTACGTTCACGTTGCGTACATTCGTTGACCGTAAAATGTTACGGCAAGGAGGCTGTCGAAAAGAGCGCGGGGTCTTCGACCGGGCCGAGAACGGTGCCGAAAAAATAAGCGACCTACAACGTGATGAAATATGTCGGTCATAGTGGAACAAAGAACTAACGACCGATCGTACATACGGCAATTTGTTAGCTCGTAACAATAAACAGACACGGTAAGAATTAAGAATACATTAGAATATGTAGAGTTGTATTGTTAAGAGATAACGTTATAAGGTAACGAGTTTGGAAAAACCAAGTCAATTCTAAATATGTATTACTAACAAATTTTAATTAACTCTAATACTATAAGTTAAGTTTTTATAAATATAAAATGTAAGAATTAAAATATTAAATATTTGATGCTATTTATTCTTAAAAGATTTATTGATTACTTTTCATTTAGTGGAAGAATAATTTACAAATAATTTTAAATTCGTTACAGTATTATTTTAAATAAATACTATGAAATAAATAATGACTAAATACTGTTACGCGCACAAAGCGATTTGGGCTATATTGTTATTTATAAAACGTAACGAAAAAAAATAAACACGGGTTCGATGACATCGTCGGTGCGTACGGACACGCGCTCGTAGTAGATTGTAAGAACCATTCATTCAAAACTTTTATTCGTAGCTCAACATGTCGTTCCAAACAGCGCCATCTCGCGGCGAATAGCCGAACTTCGCTTTAAGTTTCACATTTACACCGCTAGTTGGCATTAGTGTTGACATCGTGTAGTTTATATGTTGTTTATATTAATTATTAATGTCACGAGATTCATATTACGAAATAAAAAATATAAATTTATTGAATTGTGAAAAGATAAGAAATTTTACTTTTTTGCGGTTTACATATTAGATTAAATATTTTGTGGTCTTATATTAAATGATTATTTAATAGTAATACAATTTAAAATAATATAAGATAAATAGCACTTTCTTTTATTGTTATTTATGTTATCAGACCTTCGATACTTTGCCCGGGACAAAGCGTGTCCTTCGAGGCCGCGGTCGAGACTTGATACAAACAGGTTATACACTTGTTCGTCTAACCTCGTCTTCCTCTCTTTGCGTAACCTCTAACCGGTCGGGAGTCGTGAGAACTTATATTTTAAAGCCAAATTTAATTATTAAATATATGTTTCATCCCAATCTTTCTACAGATAAGTGCTCTTAATATAAATAAAGGAGGAAGTTCTTTTTGGAGATCACATCTTAAGCAGGAAGAAGGGCATGCGGGTGTCTGATTGAAAGTAGCTCAAATTATTAAAAGAATTTGTCGAAATTTCTTTATATAGTACATTATTATCTTTTAGATTATTTAGGTTTGCATGAAGTTTAATAGGGTAACCTTTTTATTATTATGACTGACCTCGACCTCCTTGCAAATAATACAAAGCAAAGGATGCTATAGATACAATTTAAGACTCGTTCCCGTGTGATTGTCACTAGCAGGTATCGACAATAATAAGATTAAAAAATAGGGTAGGGTCTGACCGCGGAACAGCCGCAGGTACCTTGAGGACCCCAAAAAAATGACCCAACACCTATAATAGCATTTAGTTTGATCCACCTCGGTAATATGAGGGAAAATAATAAGGAATTTGAACGTTAATATATCAAAAATATCACGGCCGAGCTTTGTTATCTGTCTGTAGAGATTGTCTTCCGTGTATAGCGACCTTGTTGAAACTCTAGGACATTCAAACACTTCCACTTGTATTTATAGCTAGCTGATTTATTTGTAGCAGATTAAAGGGATTTTTAAGTAAAACAGACCGATTTTTTGGACTTTGACAATGCGACCACTATAAGTTGAACTCTCAGTATATGGGAGTTACGCAGACAATTCCGAATGTTAGACATATTTTGACGATTTTTTTATAGATAAACTATAAAAAGAATACAAAAAGTATGGCTTATATAATTCTAGTACTGGTTGTAAATCTTATATTATCGATATTATAAGATTATTTATCCATACAAGCATAATGTTTCTATTGCGTGTCCGACGTCTGATACAATTAACATTATTATGGTATTTTTGCATATGCATGTAATAAACTATATAACGTGGATGCATAAATATGCATGTAAATATGCATAAAAGATGTAACAACTGGTTAATGGTTTACTAAAACGTTCATGTTGTCTAGTGAATGGTGGCGGCTTGTACTATTAGTGAGTATGCTGGAATACGATTACAATATTATTAATGTATTATATATATTTACCTTGCAACCCTCACAGGAGTGCACGCCGTAGTGGAACCCACTAGCCTTATCTCCGCACACGCGGCACAACACGGTGGTTCCATCGAACTCTGTAACAAAAGATAAAAACATTAAAATCAATTCTTAAAGCGCTTACAGCGATCATTAATATTTAACAAATCTAGAGCGGTTTAATGTAAGTTCATTTATCGCTGATTTGTCAATAACATCTAATTAACAATATATGCTGATCTGCTTCCATTTCTGAGCCGGTTCGGACAATTTGTACATGTAGCTACCGTAAGAAGCCCGCAGTTCACAGAAGCATCTATCCGGTTTTGAATAATAAATATGATAATGAACTTTATTTTTAAACAGTATAAGGCTTTGTAAATTAGTTTTGATCTTATTAGTGCTATTTATGTATAGTTCTAAATATTTTGCAGAGGTTACGTAAGTTTCTTGAACGCATCGAATGACGCAAGCGTCATGTTGCGTGCGTTGGTGACACTGAATAGTTATTTTAGAAAGCGATAAGTCTCTCCACTGCACTTGAGGGAAGTCGTTGACCTTTTAAGTGCGAGTATCCACGTTACCTGCCGTTAGATATATCACCCAATTATTAATTTACTTATCTCGATCGGAATAAACATTATTGATGGTAATTATCATCGCAATTAAATATGGTATAAATAAATTATTATCATTGAGTATAGATAAGTCGAAAGTGCATCAGGACTCGAGATGACGTCACAGCCCGGTATCCCAGGAACAGGTTCATGCGTGAGGCGCCCCCGACTGCTCTCACTTTTACTGTCTGTTTATTTGTTAAGGGAGCTCCGGTCTTTGGAGCAGACTTTCTATTTCTGTCAACCATCGCTCGGGTCGTTGTTCGCCGTCGCTTTCTATGGTGTAACTTTCTTTTTTAGTAGCAATGTTCGGATTTTGAATTATTTCTAGATGTTTCTAGAATAACAGAGTACACGATAGCGAAAGTATTAGTATTGAGTGCAAATGCAACTGAAGCGTTCATTTCTCTTGGAATGATGCAACGTGTTTTTCTGAGCCGTGTGTGAGAGTCGTTCGTTACGTCAATTAAAGAGGAAAGTGTGCTAGAAAGTGTTGGTCCACGTAACGCTGCCGCTGTCAGTGCACTGTCATCGTCAGATCTATGTCACGGCGAGTGTTGTTTGTAAATAATTAGATCACTTCGAAAACGTATACCTCGCTTCCTACTCTTATAACACGTTTATTAGTTTCGTTAAGTCAGTTATCTTAGAATGTCGCAAATTGTATTGTTATTTGCACGTTCACTTTAATAGTACCAAGGTTTAGCTTAGATTTAGATTTATTTATTATATGTTGATTTTGAATTTCATTTTAATTATAACTTACAAGATATAAGATATTCATGTAGAGATAGTTCGAGAAACGTAAAGAGAAAAGTAAAAGTGTTGGGTTGAGGCGGAAGCCGACGTTACATTGAACTCGACAAGCCGGTCTACATGTTTGTTATTTTTTATACATTCGAAACATTAACGATACATTTCACGGTGTAATAACGATTTCCCAGACGATAACTCCTTGTAGTTAACTGAAGATCATTAGGAATGGAACAATTATGGACTCCTGCAGCTCAATCGAACCCCATCGATTTGCGAGGGGCGATTTAGCATTATTTTGTATTGTGCATATTTTGCACAATGAAATTTTAATTGTTTTCCAAACCCTTCGACTGCAATGTTTGACAATCGATCCATCAAGGTTCGTTCAACGACTCGCTATATTAACGAGTTACCCTTTCAGTTTTAACTGAAACTATTAATCAATACGACTGTGACATTTTTCAATGGTTTACATTACACTCAAATGAACATTAATTTTACTTATTGTATAAGTATAAAAAACTTTCAACGTACACTTACTGTTACAAGATGGATTACAATTTGATAGGTGTGAAGTTTAAAAAAAAATGTTAAATTAACAAAGTTACTATATTTGTTTGATTAAAGAATATTATTATTTACACATATTTTTTGCCCTTACAGTAATATTGTTTTACATAATCCTACAACCGTTTACTTAACTTATAACTTTTTATATAAATTTCCTATCTACATATTTAGTTCAAGTAACTTAGTAGTTACGTAATTACTTGTAAAAGTTGCGAAAATAGTAGATTATCAAAACTTATAGAAAGATACAAAATAGTCACGTAGAGCAGTATTATGTTTCTTTTTTATTTTCGTCGAAGAATACACAAGGTCATTTTACCTGCACATGACTGCTAATTATATCTACAGTATGAAATCTAGCTCCAACGAGGAAGCACACCAGCAAAATGAAAGATTTATAGAACTGATAGTTCAAACAAGTTCCTAGAATCCATTTTTGGACACAGGGACGGATAGCCAGATGTATATATATTATTTTTCATGATATTTCCTACCTATATTCAGCTCCGGCTCCCGTTCCTTATGAGCTGAACTCATCATGGAATCAGATGGTGTTGACGCATCATAGCGACCGTAACTGCTATCCGGAGACATCACTAATAGTCATATGATTAAAACTAAACAACAATAATATTTACGAGTCTTCTCTTCTTTCACAATACACTACACGTTAGCCACATTTGAGCCTAGGCTCTTATAACATATGTCCGGGACACAATATATAGGACAGGAGTGCATCAACTAAATGCACGTCGCGGGGAATGAATGTCACTCGCCTTGCTAATAAGCGCTGCACGCGCGCGTGCGTCTCACTCGAGCTCGAATGACGAACTGAACTTACGCCGAGCGCACTGCTGTTCGTAAACGCGCCAGTCTCCCCTTAAGAGTGAAAGTCTGCAAAATGATCAGCACTCAGTGCGATACAATCGCTTCGACTGCGTAGCTAAGCCCGCTGAACGATTTTCGTCTTTATCGTCGTACGAAGCCTGACAGTCTGTATTTTGAAGCGAACCTCGGCGCGCTTCGAACTCCGGTCTCCGAGGTCATTGCCGCGTTGTTGACGGACCAATCGCGAGCGCGCGCAGACGTGCGAGGCGTTCTATTGGAGGATAAGGTGCCCCGCACCCCGCCACTCGCTCCGCGCGCTGAGTTCGAAGACCTGAACCTTGCGGGCGCACCGCGGCCAAGGTCGCGCTAGAGCGGGGCGGACTGATAGCTCGGGCAGTATGTTCGAGTGGGACGCAGCTGCAGCCGTGGCGGTTGCGTCACACTACTAAAATATTTTTGGTGATGGAACGCGAGTGAACTTGAACACGAAATCGAGCTAATGGATGGCGAGTGGTGTGTAGGTCGCCGCGTGACGGAGTGACCCGCTGCCGTCTCGGCCCGCTTGCCTCCTGGCCTAGCACGGTGTTTATTTCCGGGAACCCCTAAACTTCCAACAATAACAAATGATTCTAGCGAATTGTCCCGATTACATTGAATGAACACAATTTGACAACTTATGTATATTATTAATAATTAATCGTTATTTACGAATTGCTAGTGGCTTATTAGTAGCAGTTGGTAGTTTCCCGAGCTGATTATAATTTGGTTACGTTTTTTATAGGTATCATTGAAACACAAGCCAGCTTTTAACGTTGTCATATCCCATCATGATTATTTCTTTAAATTTTATGTACCGACTGTACACCGGCTTATACCAAAATAATCATATGCTATTTTTTTTTGTTTGACATAACACACCTAATTAATATTATAATAGAAAAGTAAATAGGTGCCAAGTTGCCAAAATAATGAAGAGCATGTACGGACTTATTGATAAACAAGTTTCTATAACGATAGGTACATAAATGATTTAATTTTATATAACATCGTCGTTGAACCACTTGAAGGAAACTTCAACTTTATATACAAGTGTTAAAGTACTTATCAGTGTACAGTCAAATTTATTTACGTGAGATAAAGACGAGTGGCGGTGGGCGTCAGCTCGGGTGAACGACCTGGAAATTTTGGCGCAGGCCGGTCAAGGCCACCACCCGCGCAGGCGCTCTGCCACACTCAAAACGTGTTCAAAACATAGCCGAGGCGTTCTATATTCAAACACTAAATAGAATTTTATTTTATATAATCTCTACCTGCGTTCTAAATAAAAAAAATAGTAAAATACAATTTCATATAATATATACCTGCGTTCGGAATTTAAGCACTAAGTAAAATACAATTTTATTTAATGTTACTGCGTTCTATATTCGAACAATATACCTATGTATTTTTAGTAAATGTTTCTGACTTTTATTTAAAAAAAAAATCACTAAATATATAAAACAATTTTGTTTAATGTGTGACCTACCTACATTACAATATATTTGTTATTTTTTATAAAATCGTGTTCAGCAATATATACCTATATACTAAAAGGGTTGTCTGTCAATCGGCAAGCGGCGACATCTGATGAAAAGGTGCTTTACATCTTTTATTTACATTTTTTGTGTAAATTATTTCGCTTCGATACTTTCCCTTATATTTGATAAAAGGGACGGTTTTTAAAGGTTTCGCAAATATCCTCCCACGTGTCGGATGAATTGTGCAAGCAAGCAACGTTTTTTGTACATCAAAAAACTATAACCCTTTTTTTAACATCATTTTTAGTATCTATTGTAAAACATTATATTGTAGGATAAAAAGATAAAATTTACAAAGATAAGATTTATCTAAAATTATATCAATATGTAGAATGTTCTAGCTTTAGTACTTTGTCATTTTTGTTTTAATGAATTTTAAATGTTTCATATTATGCAATTTTTATATTAAGTAATCTTGACCTTATAATAACATTGCAATTCGTAACAAAACAAACAGTGTATCACAATGCCATATGTGCACTAAGTACGTGAAAGTGAATGGGTGCCCAATTTTTTTCATTTCCTTCCGTTGCCCTCACTTTTTAATATCGGGACGCGAATATCAAATTACATGGTAGATTGTACAATTAATATGTATTTATGTGATAAGAAACTCTATTTCTAGGTAGATAAGATTGATGTTAGCCTGCGTTTATATATTTAAAAGTCAACCTGGTGTCAGTCGGTAGCCACATGTATTAGTTGCATTGTTCAGCCGATTTCCATAGATCGAACGTTTTTTTTTAATTATAAAAAGTTTTGTTTGCAATTTATGGCTTCGGTTTTTTCTAATTCCGGATTAAAAAATGGAAGCTCTTGCTATAGGTAGCAAAAAATATATAAGAACTTTATCACATATGTACTAACTATAATTTGGAAAGTATGAGGTTAACATATGGATGGAACTATCGATAATTTGGAAAGTATGAGGTTAACATAACAAACATAATTATATTTTGTGAGTATGCAGGTTATGTAAAATAAACTTTACAATTATTATTATTCATAAAAGTAATTCTGTAATATACCTAGACGGCAGAATCAAGTTACTAAATGACGTCAAAATAACTACATAAAAAACTGTTGTGTGGTTTGTTAAAGTATTTCTGTAAGGACTCATATAAACTTTGATAATTAAAAAACCGGGTAACCTTCAAGTTCTGGTCCAAGGACGCAAGGACAATGGGTCGAGTTCCAGCTCACCACCGGACTAACAAGTCGTCGTTTTACTAATACACTAAATAAATAAATTATTTAAAACCTAACGGTTCCCTATTGCGTAATTAAACCTGCTTAGGAAAACATAATTTAATATTTCTAAAATTAGAACAGAACATATACATAAAATAAACCCTTGCCAAATTAAAAAGTACTTATAGCCGTACCCTATATTCGTCCAGGTTATAAATTGTCACGTAAATGGGAATTTATTAAAGTCGCAATATGTAATTGGAGGATGTCTGTTGTATCTGGCCGAAGAAAAATTCTGCGAAATCACGTGGTTCGTATTGTCGATGTACCGAATGTTCGAGCGGCGGTCAAGGCCTTGCTGATACATGGTTATCCGACGCACTCCGTTTATAAACCGCTGAATTTATTTTGGCTTACAAACATCAATAATATTCTATCATTATTATGTCAAATCAATTCGGTCGGGTAATATAAGTTCAAAAATAAGTGTTAACATATATATTTATTCGACATTTTAAATTTAGAGCTAGAATGTAAAGAAGTGAGAATTCAAATTGGTTCGACATTGTGCAGTATTTGGGAGTGGCGACAATCGCCGAGCATTGACGAGTTTTTCCGAAGCAGTTCGAGGTCAGTTCGAGTCATTACCCCGCGGTGGTGCGCCGATGATGATGACACTGCCTCAGCGCTATAGTTGTGATTTTTATCAGCAAAATGTACCTATTAATACAGATCATATTTTGCAATGTTTTTAGAACAAAGCGTTTACGATGTGACACTGGAGTTATCCGTAAAACATACCTTTAAAAGTATTTGTTTAATTATAAGAAATAAAAAATACGGTAGTGTTCGCTGAAGATAATATTTTAAGTTTAGGAAAAACTTTTTTTGCGATTTGTATTGATTACGATTTATTTGCTTATTATTAATTATATTATTCCTTCAATAGAATGAATAAAAGTAACATACAGGCCGTGTGATCCGGACGCGCTCAATCGTACCGACCTCGGATTCGGCAACCCGTGCCAAGGCCAAGGTCGCCGGGTGCGCTCAATTATGCGAGAGACTGACACTGGGGCCCCCGGGGCCTGACAGTTCCTATTACATATCTATAGATGCACTTATCAATCTTATACATAAGTGATAGAAGGTAAATGTCTTCAAATTACCTAATACCAAAGAAACGAAAGACATACATTTAAGAGATGAAAGAGACAAATAATTTTCAGAGAGGAAATAAATTAAATTACAATATGTAATTAATTTGATTTATTTCCTGTTTCGTGGTACTTTTGATGCAATATATGTTTCAATCAAACATTGTTGTTTAAAATTTAATTAACTGTACTGTGATGAATAAATACGTTATGTATTTCCTTATGTCAAAATATCTGTCAATGTCAAAAAATACAAAATTAGGCGCAATTTCAACGAAATCGTTTTAAAGAAACGTTATCTGTTAAATGGTACGGTATTAAAGATCGTTATCTGTTAAATTGTACTTGTTGATAAAATAAATTAATTTGACCTTATATTTTGGCAACAATATATAGAATATCATGGCTTCATGGATCAAAAAAAGGGTCGGGTGATTCCATGTTTCAAAGATTTTACTAAAAGCAATTCTATATTGAGGAAGTCTCCAGAATATCAATAATTGAAAATAGCAATCCCTTTCTCTCTATAGTATACTTTGTTGTTGTTACTGCACTCACCTTGATATTTATTCCGTAGCGAGACTTCCTGCTCCTGATAGAGGACGACTACATACGAAACATAGACATTACATATTATTCATAAATTATTTCACGACTTTTCTAAAACAATATAAAAAAACTCGAAACTATTATTAAATTATAAGCCCCCGTAATTAGAGCGGTACGGCGCATGCGCGTTAAAGGCGTCAGTTGATGCACGCGGTTGTATAATGGCTTGTATATGTGTGAGTTAGGTTGCATTACAACAACACAACAGGGACGAGAATGAGGAAGTTGAGCTGTATTCGTTTCCTACTGTTACATTTACTTAGCCCCATTACTATAGATAACAATGATCGCTTTATTATTAAGACGTTTTAATATCACGACTCTATTTTCGTTATTTTATTTGTTAGTTTGAAATGTTATTAATTCATGAGTTTTGTTTTCATATTGGGGGAAGAATAATTTAAATTTCAATGAATTTCGATTCTTTTTGGAGTTCACGTGATTATACAGATATGGCCTGGTTTTTTGACAAACAACGTAGGTATATGGTTTGAAAATGTATAGAAACATAAATACATTACAAATCGAACTAAATACATTTTAAGGAATTTATGAGAAAGGGAATATTAACGCGAACAGAATTGATTGTATTATGATATAAACTAGTATGAGCGTTGAAAAAGTTTGTTTTGAATCTATAGAAAAACTAGGTATTGCAGGCGGCTTCACTTATAGCAGTGATACAGGGAATAAAAAACTAATATCGTAACCAACAGCCTAATATCATTTTCACTCTCTAATAAGAAATGAATAAGTTTAACCTATACCTATGTCATTTGCCAGATCGTGAAATATCTATACTTTTAAAAAATTACTACTTATCAATCGACTATTTTATATAGACAAACACCTATACGTAAAATTTTTAATAATAGTAAGATATCTATTATGAGAATACTTAAGACGTACTGGAAAATTAATAAATAGACTGTTATCGGAGTAGTGCTGGGTGAGGAGAAGGAGACGAGCGGGAGGCGAGGCTACAGGAGCCCGGGTCGTGGAATATTGCGCAGCATTCGATCCTGAAAACGTGTCCGAAGAAAGTTCACGGCCGCGCGTTGACGCCACCTGGCGCCCCTCAGCCCGGGCCCCGCGCCTCGCTTCCGCAAACGAGACCCCTTCCGCGCTCTCACCTCCACATCAACCCACCCTTCATAAGACCTTTTCTCGAAACTAATAAACAGGAAAAGTCAGTATTTATTAACGCAGATTAGACGCGTGGTCGTGAATTCAAAATGAAGGTATTATGAAACAGGAAAATAACTTTTAATTCTTATAAATAGACATTTCCTGGAGGAATTGGGCCATAAGATACAAAGGAGTTTACGATTAAGTTAGAGTTATCGTGGCCACCATGGCCTTGGCGCGTTCGTTGGCCGCGCGACTCGTGTATTATCGCGATAATTTCGGCGGTAGCGCGCCTCAGTCTACTGACCCCGTGGTTGTTTGCGACGCAATGATCCTTGACTTTATTTAAAACACCTATTCTACCTTCGCCCAAAATGTTTAATGATGTGCTGTATAATATCGAATGTTTCGTTTCGTTTCTAGCATATTTAGAAGTTAAGTTATCGACTCTTTAGAAACATTTACTTTACTTTGTAACTATATCTACGCTTGGTTAAGCTAATAATAATAGTTTACATAAGCTTAGTCTGTTTTAATTGAACTTTGAATGCAGTTTGTAGGAAGGAGAAAGTAATGTTACCTATAAGCCAACTTTCATTTCATCACAAACCAGTTTAAAGAGTTTTTTCTAACGCACAGTCCCTAAGCCACTGATGCAACATTTGTTCTCATACTAGTAAAAATGTAATAGAGAACAAAAAAGTTTGAGTATTTATTTGAGGACAATTAAATTAATGTGTGTTTATAACAACCTTACTATTAGATACAGTTGGATTTGATTAAAATCTATGGTTCACCAAACTCCATCATAATTCATACTAATTTGCGTAGGATCAGATTAACGTTATTTGTACTGATATTACAATCTTCAAAGTATTTCTAATCTGATCCTTAACATTGCGCTGGAAAGTATAAAATCGCGAATTGTTAATATTTGGAAATAAAAAAAAAATAACAATAAAGCAGTCGTTCAACTCAGAATAATTTATATAATTAACGACAGTTTGGGGAACATACGGCAGAAAGTTTAATAAGTATGGCGGTGGGTATATTCAGGTGGTTTCAAATTTTGGCAATCGATAATGATTCGTTTGTTGTATTGTAACACATCCAGCTGGCGGAGAAACGTGGCTCTTTGCATTGTTATCAGAAAAAGTGGAAAGCAAGACATTTCAATTTTATTGTTAAAAAATACCGGAAGAGAATTTCGTACGCGTGTAACAGACGCGTGGCTGTCCTAGTGGGCGTCGAACGTGGTACCACATGGTGGATACTCGAACCCCATATTATAAAAGTTATTTAACAATTATATAAGAGAAGATTGTCTATTAAGGGGGGGGTGGGGGGAGGGTTGGGGGGGAGAGGTAATAGTTGGTGTCGGCGACCGCCGGCGCGTGCACTCAACTCCGCGAGTGCGTGTAACGGTGCCAGAGTACCTTTTTGCCATTACTTGATATATATTCAATTATTACATACTGAAATTATTTAGGTCTGGAATTGTACACATGTGTACACTTGTTTATCCATGTTACAACATTTATTTAGGTCTATTTCTTCTTCTTTCTTGATGTCGCAACAGGACGATTTCTTAGACGTCTCGGGTACAAATTCTTCCCGTAGGTATTATTCTATATTTTATTTATTTAAAATTGTAATAGAAGCCCATTATAACCGTGGTATTTTTAAAGAAAAATAACAAACCACTACCTGCTCGTTTAAAACTCATCTGGTTAGGAAATCTTTGTTTATTGTAAGAGAAAACGATCATAAAATATAAGCTTTGTAATGATTATTAGAATTATTGTAATAATGAATTCTAAGATTCTTTTAAGACAATATAACAAACTTTTGTCTGACAGATGAAAGAACTTTTTATTTTCTTCGAAGTAATTTACAATCCTTTCAGATCCATGGCATGTGGTACTTTCAAGTTTATACGAATATAATGTTTATTTATTAAAAATAATATTAAGGAGTATTAGGTTTTTTTTTAATAATTCTCTTTGACCCATATTATCATTGTACCATAGAGCAGCGATAGAATTTATAGCATCTGTTAAGGAAACAATATAAGTAAGGGTTTTTTACTTTAGCTGACTTCCTTTTAATTTCGATTTTTGTGCAAACCATTTTTTTTAATCGGATAATATATAGATTGTTGATAATAAAAAATTCTACGCGAATCGACCTACCCTTTCATTTCATCTCGGGTTTCATAAAACAGGTAACAGATTTTTTGCGTAACTTTTGTAAATCGCGATTTCAACTCTTCTGTGAAATTGGAAAAAATATATTGTTTAATCGAAACCTTTTTGGATAAAAAAGCGGGGCTGAACTTTTTAGACATTACTTTTTTAAGCTTCCTTTGAATGAATCGTAACCGACATTCCCAGATAGACGCTTTGTTGATAAACGATGTTGCTTCGACCCTTTTTGATGATAATGATAAAACATCAGCGGGACGTCTTCAAATATGTTCACAATATTGTATTATTACCAAGTTATATATAAATGACAAATTATGATCTTATCAACAAATAATATTAATATTTTTTCAAAATGTAGAGTTACATAGAGTTCGATAGAAATTACTTCTCAAGGTCTGTAAAAAAATCAATAGTCATTATCGTTATGCGAGGTCTCCAGTTGTTCCATTCTCGTTATATAATATAAACGTCACATTTATGACAACAATGCAGGCTCTGTTTAATTTCTGTGGTCCATTTTTGTGAACGCAGCTGGAATCTCGGACATCATTAAAATTGTGTATGCGGTGTAACTAGATACGTATTACGTTCAATAAATGAACTACGTTCGTAGGGATGTGTGTGATTGGATTTTATTATAGATGCGTTAGTACTGTTTCAGTTGCATTAGTAAGCGCTTGCACGACAATTGCGAAGCGATGACGGTTCCAATCGCATCGGGTATAGGGCGAGATCCGTTAGGACGGGGTGACTGACTCGCACTGCAGCCTGGTGCATTGTGCTCTAACGAGAACGCATTACGTGCAATCATAACTTGCCAACTAAACCTTACTGAGGCTGTAGCCGAACTGCAACGCGCGTTGTCGATTCTACAATTAAAAGAATTGAAAATAATCTATTCTATTAGATGTATTCTACAATTAATGAGAATCGATCTAATATAATCTTATCTATTCTATTAGCGTAATGCCATTTGTCTAGATTCTCTGATTCCCTTACCCCTGGGTTACCTGGGTATCTATCAACTTGGAGTTTATAGAATACCGTATTCTAATAAAATAAAATGAGATAATAGGTAAATATGGGATAAGTTTTATCATAATGTACGAATACATTAACCTAGACGAATTAAAAACTACTACTAATTGATATTTTTCAAGTTACTAAAAGTAATTTAAATTTAAACTATGACTTAGTAAGTCATGAATATTCAGCTCGTGGTTAAGTCAGTTGAACTTATCGGCTCATAATTTTATTTGCCGCACAGGAAATGTGGAGGGTCAATGTTCGTAATGGTGTCATTCACAGTCGAAGGTGGCTACTGAACCCGGGCCGGTCGTCCTTGAAATTGCCACCAAAATCGCCAAACACCACCACAAACTTAAAATAAAATTGTGTATGTGTGTGTAATTGGTATGTTATTACACTCAGGCATTTTAGTAACATGCGTGCGTCACTATAAAAAAATAAAATTAACAATAAATATTAAAAAAATTGACAATCTTATAATTATTTAGACTGGTAACAAAATCATAAGCTTTTATAGTTACATAGCTTTATCAAAAATAACAAATAATAAATCGTAAATATATATACCTATTTTTTTATTTATATAATAACAAATAAAGTATTATTACTATTAAATACCTAAAATAATATAGCATTTTCTAAATCGAGCTAAGCTGTTAAAATGTTGATAAAAAAATTAAATATCGGCGTGAGCGAGGCTCCAACTGGGGCCAGTGACCGCCGCCGAATCTCAAGGTCTGCGAACAACGCAGTAAACAACGTGACTAGAGGTGCCAGTAGGCAGTCTTCACACTCAGATTTGGATTTGGCATATTTAATTTTACCAGAACTATGACTTCATATCGAACCTTTTTTAACCTCCGTAAAAGAGCCACAGTAAACATTAAATTGAAATTTATCCCATGATAAATTGTATAATGGTTGTAAATGTAATTTGTGTAAACATTAGGTCATGACAGATATACGACGCAGAGAAGTATATTTCTCTATACTAATGATTTCAAAGAGGAACATTTATCTATTTTTAGAAATAAGAACGAGTAAAATCAAAAACTTTTGGCAGAATAACGTATTTTCTGTATAAATTTGCCAAAAGATATATTTGTGTTAGTCACTAGATTGAAATGTCTAAAAATAACTTTTAATAATCTTTCGGTTTACATCATAATTAGGAACCAGTCCAGAATGGTACAAAATATAATATTAGTTTAATCAACATAATATCTTATATAATAATTAGATTAATTTGATATTATTATTTAATTTCCTTTGATATTCATAAAATAACATAAGAGAATAGCTAGACTTTAAATTTGAGGACTGAATGCAACAAGAACAGGGGATTTGGAGAAATGGTGCGGTCACTGGGACGGCCTATAAAAAAATACATTCTTTATAATTTTTTTGTATAAAATAGAAACAAAGAAATTTAGGATTATGATTACGTGCAACTATTTACTTTTTATCAAGTTCAATGACATTTTATCAATTTACCTTTGAATTATCATTAGTTTGAAATTGATAAACAAATGTTAAGATAATACTAATAATTTTACATACATGAAAAAATGTGTTTCATCATATGTGTGTGTGTAAAACAAAATGGCGTCACTAAAAGTAAACACTATTAAGCATATTCTTCTACGTAATTGAACACAAGTATTTAAGTAATAATATACGAGTTTTCCCGCGTCATATTACAGTAAGTTTAAGTTCTCTTCCTGATCGGACTTATAGACGCGAAATCATGTGTGGAGGGAATTAACCGGCTTTTCTAGAACCTTCCAGAACGGTGGGTACAGGCGCCGACGACCAGCCGATGACCTCTATGAACTTTCCACTTGATAAGCTTCATTATTGACATATGGCTGCGTCTGCTTCTAATCAAGGTGCACCGAGTTACGCAACAGATGTGTAATTCTAACGACGTTGTTATGTCTTCTTACTAATCATATAGTTTATTTATTTATAATAAATACTTTAATAAAACAATTTGTAAATTTAAATCGGGTTGAAAAACAAAACTGTTTATTACGTAGGTTGAATTAATATAATTAAATAAATTTACATGTAATGTATAACAAATCATAAAATCATGACTTGTAAAAATGTTAATAAAATATGTAACAACGCATTGACGTGCATTGACGTGTATGGAACCGATTTATACCAATATATTATTGGTACCATTAAAATATATATCGTAAGTACCATTTACGTTTATGGTACATCGTAGATATGTCTATGGATCATGTCATACACATGCGTCGCGCGTAATCGGACAGGATTCGCACGATAGAGCGAGCGATGCATCGGAGTGCAGTGTGCGAGAGGGACAGAGAGAGTTCAATGGTATTTGATATAGTGCATTGGAGTTCTTTAACCCCTTAGCCTACCTGCAATTGCTGCGAATGAGGCAGCTCGGCCGTTGTCCCTGACTATACCACTATCGACCACGTCACTTTTTAGGTCACCGCTCGATGTAGCATTACTTATATATGACATAATTAATAATTATTACATTGTAATAGTTTGTAAATATAGTTTTAATATTATCGCTTTATGTACGTACACCACTTTTGACAATTGAGATCATGATTTTGGCATATCTGACACCGATACCTTCATTCTACAAGGTTTTAAACACTCAACCAATTTAACGAATTTAACCATTTTAACGAAACTAAAAAAAAATCTGTGGGAAGATGATGTAACGTCCTATACATCAATCAAGTCACGTAGGAACTACTTGTCAACATAATCTAGGATTTTAAAAATTCGCAGCAGGTGTATTGGAGTGCTGGGGACCGCAGGGGGGAGGTGAGGTGAGGTCTGCGGGGGGGCACTGGACTGGTTTCCGTTGTTTCGCAATAAGACGGGTTCAATGACGCCTCCACACTTACAATTGCTGATGTGTCACGATGTACCTCTGCCCCTTCACTTCTTACGGCCACTAATCCTAATGATTCTATTTGCAAGAGAGATCTGATCTATTAATAATACGAACTATTTTGAGTTCCATTTTGTAACAATAAACCCAAATATGTATTCAATATATTATATACTTTCAGTGATAATAGTATTGATATAAAATATTTACTCCCTGACCCACAAAAGAGATATCAGAGAAAGTAAACGAATACAACAAATGTATTCGTATCCTAAATAAATAATAACAAATATTATGATAATGACCTCATTACATAAATGTTTAAATCATCAATAGTTACCATTAATTTTTATATTTTTTTTAAACATTGTTATATTATCTGTATCAAAATTGAGTTCATGATAATGTTGAAATAGATTTCATGTTTTATTAATAGAAAAGCAATTTTATATAATTTGAATGTCACTCTCAATTCATGTAATGTAACCCTATCATGTCACTCATAATAGATGGGTTCAGTGGTGTTGAAAGCTAGCTGGTTTCTGGTTGCTGGTAGCTGGTAGGTGGAGGCTGGTGGCCGCGCCGATGACCTCGCGAGCGTCGACCTATGTCCGTTGACGTTGCCAACGACTAGCGCGGGATCAGAACAATCATCTGTCAACGCTCTTGGTATAGCTATAGTTCATGGTAACTGTAAAATGGTGACTGTCTCTTTGTGTCATTACAATAATAGATTTAAGAAAGAAACTAATTCTGAATAATCTGTCTTTCAAACACAAAAAATATAAGTTATTTATTAAATATAAAAGTTTTTTTTTATATTCTAATTGAAGTTAACATAAATTCAGTTCCGGAAACGTAATGAGTATCTAAATTTAAGAATTCTTGAAATTACGTCCGAGCGCGTGTCGTAAGCAGTTCCGTGGTCGATGACTCCGAACGTTCTAGTACATCTCTCCGTTACGTAATCGAGAAAGTTGACATGTATCCCAGCGCCATCAATGCACTCCCACGTGGCACTGACTATGTAATCCAGAATATACATAAAATAGTATAATATCAAACCATAGACAATTAAATTAAACCCCGTCCACTCCACTATAAATGTAAAAAAAAAATGTTATTCAATGAAAGCGTGGTCAACACGAAATGTCAGTGTCATCATTATCAAAATGGAGGAGTTTTTATATAATTCTGGGTCAATGTACCGGGACGAAGTATTGTTCGGCTTATCACAGCGCTATCGGGCTATGTGTGTCACTGATAATACAGTCGCTACACCGTTGCTCCTAAACAAAGGAGTTATTATACTATTATACGTATTAAATTTATCCTCAAGATTCATTTGACTTTATTAAATATTATTAGCGTTCAAAGTGTGATTCATAACATTCATGAAAATAATGTAAAAACAATTAGAAATATTTTCAAAGCAACGAATTTGAAAAAGCAAATGTTATCGCACTCAGATAGAAGTCAGTGTCCTGGTTTAGCTGAGACACCGTTCACTTGTGTCGCTAAGAAACGTCAAACGTGTAATTTATTATATAGTAAATTTATTCCAGTCTGAAAACCGAGTATTGTTACAAATTCTATTGTTCTATTTGGGGAACGAATTTAGATGACTGTAAACGTAAAGTGTGTATCGAACTCTATGATCGTAGACAGTTCGTTACGGAAGGTCATTGGCCCTTGCCAGACCACATTACGCATATTATTAATTGATTTACTAGAAGTCGTTTAATACGTCATGTATAAACTATGAGATAATAATAACATTATTACAATGAAGACTCCTAGACTTATAAGTAGTGTTGTAAATGTGACAGTATTGCTTAATATTTTACCAGAATTAAAAATGAATCAATGCAAACATTCAAGAGTCGTAAGTTCAAATCCTGTTGATGTTTAATATATTTAGACTGTACCACAAAGATAAGACGAGCGATCTAAATTTAATTAAAAAATATAATGAGTAATGTTTTCAGTACTTTATATTTATTAGTACTTATTTAACTATAAAAAATAATCGGTTAACTAATATATTGGTATGTAAGTTGTTAAGCAATGGGTTAGAAAGTCTGTGATGTCACGTGGCTGAATTTGCATTCAGTAGCAGAACTTAAGTGAACTATCACTGAACGACAATTCGACGAAGCGGTCGTTAACCCACGGGTTTACAATAGCCCCTTTATCTAGGATGTCATAATCTATAGTTTATTATTATCTATATATTACAACACAGTTGTAATTTTCAGTATTATTTGTATTGTAAATAATATATAATTATAGTGAAGTGTCCAAGATGTTCATTTGTTTATTTGTACTCGCAGGTGGGTTTTATACACAACTACGTGGTTAAGAATAATAACGTGAGTAAGGTTAGGGTTCACAACCCCTACTTATGTAATATATATATTTATTATTGTGAATAAGTGACCATCAACTCTGTGCGACTATTTTACATCAGACAAATAATATACATTGAACATGTCAACGTTCACAACGAAGTAGTGTGTGTAATGTTTTGCATCGTAGTGTGTGTGTATGTTGTAATCATTAATTTAAAGTATTAAAAGTGCATTATAATTCAAACACATTAGTGTTCTTCACTTTTCCTACATATAAACTATAAGTGTGCCATTGCATACTCCTTCATCCGCGCAATTCTCGTAAAAAGGGGTCCAAAGTTTTTGCTTCACGTATTAATATATTAATTATGACTTTGAATGAGATACTTTTTTATTCAATGTAACATCAAATTTCAGAGTATCGTTATAATAAAGTCAGTTTTTATTGGTTAGTTAGTGATTGACAGAACGGAATTTTGTAATATAAGTCAGTGTTATTTTATCGATACTAGAGGAGAGGAGTTGTGTATTGTATATGGATTGCAAATAGTTTTTGATATTAATATGAGGTGTTAAAATGCTCATCAATTCAGGACGTGTGCGACCCTACCGCGGGCCCGCACAGGATTGTTCTAGACTAGAACTGTACAGTTACCTAACGGCAGTAAGCGTTTCCGCGTTCACGCATTCGCTCTGCATTATTATATCTCATTCATATTTGAGGTCCCAATATTTATTTCCCATCGAGTTTTGAATCGTGGCGATGATAGGTTTCCTCAGGATTAAACAATATGGTATAGAATTTGAATAACAGTTGTCGTCTATGGAAAGACAGAATTAGTTTCCGCGCCACAGTTAGGTGATGTAGGGGAGTCGCACAACACGCACCGCGCGGGCAACGACCGCGGGAACTTGTAACTACATCCGCGGACCCGCTGTTACAATGGCGTAACTCCACCGAGCTGATACTGGTCGTTATGCGAACACTGTCACTGAACGCATCCAACCCGTACCCGTGACCCGACGCTCGCAACCTACCCTGCCCTCATCTCTACTGATCAGTTAAATCTCCTTCTTAAATATTTGGCTAATTATTGTTATTATGTCATAAGATGCTGTTGTATTGCGCTGTCTTCGTGCATCACAATTAAATATATGAATGAATAAAATGGAACTTCAAGTGATATCAATTCCTAACCAATACAACACTCGTCTATACAGATCAAGTAGGGCCGCTTGAAGCGGAAGGCGAGAGGGACACGTTCGGAGAAAGGTTTGTAGAATTTCTCTGCATTACGACATCGCACGCGTCGCACTGAAATTAGCGAACGCGACGATGGAAATGGAAAATCGCGAGGTGCAGCGGGTCTGCGGGGGGTGGCACGGGGCGGCGGGGCGAGGGGGGACCGCGTGCACTGGCCTATATGCAGTGCGACGACACCCGCCCGGGAGCGATGCACTCTAAGTACATAGAGTCGCGTACTAGACGCACACTCAGTCACACACCTATTTTTTTTCCTATGCAGTTGTAGGACGACGTGGAGACTCGCCTTACAATTTCTTGAAAGGAGCTCTAGAGCTAAAGAGGATTGAAACCGTCTTCTGTAATGTCTCCCTTTATGTGTAAGGATTTTCATTTTTAAGACCGTTGCGTTGCATTGAGATGTGGGACGAGAACAAGACACCTATACGAGGAACTGCAACTGACACACGTGTGTGATAGGCCTAACGAGCACTGTGGGACTGAAATCTGTCGACTACATATTTTGTTCAAATATACAATCAAATAATGCTGAAGTTATAATTGATTTTCAAAGTGGTAATACTTTAAATATAGAATCATGGAGTTCCAAAATCATCTGAATGTATATATAATATTCAGTTAATAAGTTGAAATTAATGGGACAGAATCATTAAAGTATTGAGATAATTAGTACAAAAACTTTAACATTAAAATATAAAAATCCATCTAAATTGATATAGAAGGCGAGTAGAGTACTCGTAAAAATCTCAGAAAACACAAAATTGGCTCACATTTCACTATCGTATTGTTGAATACATAATGTGACCTATGTCTGTATATAGCAAGTCAGAAAATGGTAGCTATAGATATAAATATGTTCAGAGGATATGCATGAAAGTGGAACGGATGTCGGTGCACGATGCAATATGCATGGTGCAGGCGATGACCGTGCAGTTCTGAGGTAACAGGTTCCGGTCTCAATACCGCATGTCAACTTTCCGAACTATAGCTGACGTTCTATGAAATATCCAGTCTGGCTTAATGATGAATAGTTTTAACTTGACGTATTGAAAATTAAATAAAAATAATGCTCACATAGATACAAGTTTTTTTTTTAATTGCATTTCTGTTTTTTTTTCTCCTAACACTTGGATTCAATTACATAAATAAATAAAAATATGGTAGGTATTATAAGTTATACCTCGCCTATACACCTTCAAATTTGAACGCATACAGAAGTTACGTTTTTTTAAATATAAATTAACAGAATATATAAATAGCCGGCGGAGCAATAAATTAACTACGAATAAATTTATGATAATTCTAGTGGCCATTAAGATTAAGGTTAAGGTTGAACGACCGCGTGACTCAAAATTTTCGTCTCGTATGATAATGTAAATAGTCTTACCTGCCAGGTTGTCAGGTGGCAGCATGTCTTCGCGTTTCGTTTCCATGTTGACGGGTAGATTAGGGTTATAACCGGCGCGCAACTGAAAACAGTTTGGCGCGAAAGCACTGGAAGGACGCGGTAGGAGCGCGTGGGCGAGCGCCGCGCATGCGCCCTGTGACGTCAAGTACACCCTACCCCACTGCTTCATTTATAATTAGCCCCCGGCTCCTTTTTTAAAATATTAAAACTACTCTGATTTTCAACTATT
Source organism: Napeogenes inachia (assembly GCA_959347355.1). Lineage (NCBI taxonomy): Eukaryota > Metazoa > Arthropoda > Insecta > Lepidoptera > Nymphalidae > Napeogenes > Napeogenes inachia. The sequence continues at coordinate 14,092,610 of OY365791.1, read as the reverse complement.
GTTCTTCTATTTTTAATGTATGACATAACATATGGTTTAATTTAATAAGTATCCAAAGGTTATTATTTCATGGTAAAGGTATAATCAAGCCGAAGCATTAACTAGATACAGATTATAAATATACCATAAACAATGATAGTTCATATTACAATGCGATTGACGTGTACAGAAAATGTAAACACATCATACCCAAGAGGTAACATAATAATGATCACAAAATTGAAATTAGATAACAGATAAGGTAGTTATATAGTACCTACATAACATCGTAGTTGTGTAGGTGTAGTACGGGGCTGGGGTCGGCAGAGTTCACGGCCATCGCCCGCTACCCCACAGCTGCCACCTCTCGCTATATTTAGTGCTTAGTTTAATCATTTACGTAGGTACATATATTGATTTTGTAAGTTGTTATTGAAAAAATAAAGGTTACTGTTACGTTTACATAATATTTATGACAAAGAAGATTATATTTATTTGTTTCTTTAATGAAATATTTTGTCAATTTTATCGGTTTTTAATAAAATTATATTATGCTCTTTTTACATATAAAACTATTTATTTTGTAACATATTTATTTTTATTGTGAAGTGTTGAGATTTTCAATTTTATAAATTTATCGTTCTTAAGTTCTTAAAAATTTTAAGTTTGGATTTCCTTTTAAATATTGAAAATGTTAAATTGTTAAAAAAACTTTGATAAGATTGTTTTAAGATCTAATACATTTTGGAGACGAAGACGTTTTGGTGCGACATCTATCGATTTCTTTATAAACAATCTACTCGACGCTAGATGGCGCCCACATCATACTCATGAAATGAAGAAATTATTTTGGCATTGTCTTCTCATAATGATAGAAAAAAATAGCTATTAAATTTTGTATTTATTATTTATATATTTAGAATTTCATATTTCTTAATTGTTTACAATAAATAACCAAAAATATTGATTTGCTTTTAATTATTTATTTTTGTTATTACTATACATATTGTTATTAATTAAAATTAAAATGCATTAGTTATTGAAGAAAAAAATATGTGAAATAATTCTTGCCCCGGAAACTGCGGGGACCAGGCGGGCTGAGGTCATTGACCCCGCTCCCTAACCTACTCTGAGAGTATTTAGAGCACGTAGATTCCCGCTCACCGTCAACACGGCCTACCACATCTGGGTCACGCTGACTCAAGCGGACTTAATCATCAACCTCACCATAGTGTAAGCGTAACAATTGCGTACTCATACTTGTAATCATATGTCCTAAATTTTAGGGCTATTTTATATTGTAACCACAAACCTTTTTAAATTACATGACTTGTTATATTGTAAATAGATTTAAAATATTAATTAATTAAAGTTATAATAATCGAATTATAAGTTTTTGTTTTCGTTTTTATTTTAAAAGGTTTAAACTTTAATGATTATCTTTAATAATTAAAATGTAAGCCAATAAATTAAACGTAGGTGGAAATAAAATAATTTAATTAGAAGTCCCGTAAACGTCGACCACGTGCTCTCACAAGTCACAGGTGTGCGCTGCAATTATGCTATTACCAACATTTTTATTACTTGAACTACTGGAGAATGAATTTAATTACTTAGTTATTAACGATCTAGTATTTTAACTATAAAAAAAATTAAACCTACTGTTAATAAACTTCGATTTATTTGATTTCCAAGTAGAGTGAGAATAATTATATACTCATGATAGTGATATAAAAAAATGTTTGTAACAAAAAATATGCAATATTATAAATAGAAAGAATTGAGGCAGTGTTAAAAATTAATGAATTATTGAGTATGGTTTATAAATAATTTTTCTTTTTTTTTTTGTTAATAGGAAAAAAATAATTATAGAAAATAAAACAGCCAACGACAGCACAGATAAGGTCACTGGCACACCGACGTAATCTACTAATAATATTGTGGTTTGTGGACCTCAGTCAGTGTTTTAGAATTAAACGACCTCCTTAATACTTGTAGCGTGACTTCATCTTTTAACACCTTCATTGGTGTCCCTGATTTATTGACTTATTTTTGGTAATACGTTTCAAATATTTTTTATCTTACGTTGTAAAGAACCTAGTGTTATAAATATTAACATTATGTTCGTTCATTGCCAATGGTTAATGTATGCTATATACCTAAGTAACGCCAAACGCAAAAGCTAGTATTAATAAATAGTAAATATTCTCGTAAACAAGAAAAAAAAATTATAAACTTGTCATGATTTAACAAAGAAACCATCATTAACCGTATTATAATTTATAAAGCTTACTTAAAACCTGAGTGGTAAAAAAAAATACGTGTGTGAAGGTTTCAGCGGATCAGCAATGCTTTCATAAGTGTTGCAATTCAATGGGTTTTTTCCGTTAGGCTGGAGAGGACCGTGGTGACGCGAGCGCAGGTTGGATTGGGGTCAGGGCGGCGCGGGCGTCGACCTGCAGCCTCGCCGACGGCCCCTTCACTCACCCTTTGTTATTTTATTTACTAACCCCTATTATTATGTGTAATTTGATTATAATATGTTTATCATATCGTAACATGTTGGATATTTTGTAATTTTGGTATTGCGAATTTGAACGCGTTATAGAATAAAAAATATGCAGGTCAGCGTCTTGACCGTGTTAAGCAAATAAAAGACAATTGATTACGACACATTAAAATGGCGAGGACCGAGTCATTGATTTATTGACATTTATATTTTCTTTACATTTTATAAGAATTTAACTTATACTAACCAAGAATGTTCTCATTCATACATAACTAATATCTCTATGAGAGTGATTATTTCCAACTTCATAATATTATTAAGTACAACTTTTCCTCGGCAACTTTCGCTAAAGACTACGACCGTTTTATGAACAATATTCCGATGAAACGACGCGTTCATATAACATAATTACATCGTCTCATAGATCGTTATATCAAGTAAAAACTATTACCTAGCTATTGTTTTTTTAAATTCATGCAAACAGAACATTCGGTTTTCAATTTCATTGAACCACTTCAGACGTTCGTAATGAATTAAACAATCGTATAACATTTTCTGTGGCAGTTCATCGGTCGCTGGTGTATTTTATTAACAGAGCAATTAAGATAATTATGCAAGCTGTTAGCATATTGTGATATTTAGGGACGGATTAAGTGTGACTTTAAAACTGTTATTTGTGTTTGTGCGAGGCAGGGCGTGACCTAATTGCGCGCGGGTGAACGAACTGGAGGCCTTGATCGCAATACCGACTACCGACCGCCCGCGCCCGCGCCCGCTCGCGCACTGCCCGCCTCTGATTATACCAATATTGTTTTCTATTTTTGAAATCTATTGCATATTTCAAATTTAGAATATTTGTGAATCACATATTTTTGTCTAAAACGTTTATTATTTATTTATGTACATATATATATTTTTAATATATATTCAAATATTAATAAATAATTACTTTTAATTTTTCAGAAATTTTTAGTTGTTTGGTAAGATTTTGTAAGGATTATATAAACGACAATTAGAATAAGTTAAGTCACAGAAAAGTCTAGAACCATAATATTCAACTAGTTCTGTCAAGCGAACTCGCTTTCATGAGAGAAAGAGACAGTGAATCCAAGTTAGCTGCTGCCACTTGCTTGTAGTGTTGCGAAACGCGTATTGTCGCTATTTGTGTGAACGAGGCTTAATGCGCGAGAGTGGGACAACAGTAGGTCCCAAGGTTCGGTTCAGATTATTATTAGAGTATCGGCGCTAGGTTATTCTGAGGCGACCTAGATATCGCGGGGCCGATGACCGCGGGCCCTCGGAGCGGCCTCCAAAATAAAATGGCATTCAGCGATGGGCTCCACTTGCGAAACCCGATTCGACCATGATGTCGACTGTCGACTCCGAGACTCACTCTCTTTGCAAATAATGCAATCACTATACATTGACTAATCCGATTATTCCCCCCACATCAAGTGTACGTACATAGTATATACTAACATTATTACATTACTATGCTCTTGTTACTTTGGTTTTTTTATTTCATCATTTATATTATTAATAAAATATATAAGAGATTTGACTTCCTTGTACTAGAAAAAAGACAGTCTTCCATAAAAATGTATAAGGCATACATGTATAATAAATTTATTTATTTCGTCAATAGCCAGAATTGTGCATCAAATTTAAATATTATATTTTCATGTGTTTCATATTCCATACATAATGGACGGATTAGAATTGAACAAGTTGATGAGATGTAGTAATAAGTGAACAAATCCTAAGATTGCATGAGTACTGTGAACACCGCCAGTGTGGTCGCGCGGTGATTAGCGGCGACGGCGAATATAGCCGGGAAGGCCGAGGGCGATGAACTCCGCTTGACCCAGATCCGCGGCCTGCACCGCCCCGCCCCCCGCCTCACCGCACACCCACCCCCCCCGCACACCCGCGCTACGTCTCTACGCGCGACTCGCAGGAAAGTGAAAAGGACACTTGTGTTCTAATATTTTTTTGAGGATAAATAAACCAATTTCCGGACACAAAAAAAGACGCAATGCTTATGTAAACACAATTTAGCGTTATATAGCAAAAAAAAAAAATATGCTGACACGAGTCTGTGATTTAATAAACAAAACAATAATTGGCGCGAAATTGTTTTCAATGAATCATTATAAATAAAAACAAGTCACTGAAAAAAAAACGATCCGCAAAAAGTAAACATGGTCTCGACAACAATGGTAGGAACGGAACAGCTGATCGGACTCACCTGCGAGGACTCTGCCAAGGAGTACTTCAGCGTCAGTTGAGGGTATGTTTGATGAGTTTCCTGAAGCGGGCCCCAGGGCCTGGCGGCACTCTGTCACAGTCATGTTAGGGAGTCGCGGGAGACGCGGGAGACGCATGAGCCGTCGCGAGAAGGGCGCGTGCGACCGGCGGCGGCGTCAGCGCGAATGGCGCGGCTGCTCGCTACGCCGCCGACGCTGCAGGGGCGCGCGTAGACCTTCTACGAGCCGCCCGCCCCTACGAGTCCCTTGACTATACGACTTTCTACGACGACGCTTTGAATACCCCTATTTGGTAATAATTGCACCCTACATGTATTACTATCACTTATTAAAATGATTATAATTTATAAGGGCTGTAATTAAAACTATAACCATATTCCCACAAATTTGCTTTAAAATTAAAAAAAATATATTTCAATTAATTATACAACTTTGGAAAATAATTATTTAATTGATTTTTTTTTAAATTATAATTTATATATTTTTACATGTGTACACATGTTACTTCACAAACGTACTTTTTATCAAGACGTCAAAACAATACATCAAACCAATTTCGATAAAATTTGAATTTATGTAATTGTTTGAATTAAAAATGATATTATTTAAAAGCATTAGAATCGGCAGCGTCCAGCTCAACCCACTGATCTGAAAACCTAAATCTAAAATTGGCGATTAGTTGTCGAGTGGAGACGAGTTTATAGGCCAAGGCGACTAATTTACCACTAACAGTCCGCGACGATGCCGTAAACACGACGGATTTATTAACGATGACTCTATGAAATTTACATCCTTACAAACTCAACCTTATGACACGTATTGTAAAACTAATAATATTTCATATTACGAAGGCAAGCCAGACGTAATTCGTCGAAGAATATTTCAAATTTCAGATAATAGTTATCCTAACATACACTGTTTTAATCGACTTTAAAAAGTCTTAACTTAATTTTATAAAAAGTAAAAAATGACTTTATAAACAAATAAAAGAAGTCTATAAAAAAACTAATTTAACTAATATGTTTATTTATTTACAGTAATAAATGATTACGGGATGTTTACTATTTCATTTTGTTTACCGATATAAAGATCTTTACAAGTGACTAAACTGTAGTAAGCGTTTAGCAATCCTATTTTTACAGGAATAATATTAAATTAAAGTTATTTAAAAGGTTCTGTATATTAATTTTAAACTTTATCCTCTGTCAGAATTGTATTTATGTAACAAAATTCAGGTAAATATCAAATCCAGGTCAACAATAATATTAAGTACACTTCAATGCGTACAAAAGAACATAAAACAAGCTATTAAACCTAATTGCGTAGAGAATATACATTTACGATTTGTATTTCAGTTTCAAAATTACTAATAATTAGAATTGTTTTAGAATTATATTTTTATATGTTATAAAAAAAATAAAGAAATTTATATATGGAATTAATATCGCGAGGTTTTAAATTAAAATAGGGTTTAAAAAAAACATTATACGTTTTATTTTTTAATTAACACCTGTCTTACATCAATCTCATTTAATACCTCATTATAAGTAAAAATGAATGAAATTGATTTAATATATTAACACAATTTTTATTTATTTTATAGTTATTTTTTTATTTTCCGTTGTCTCTGGCTTCGTTCTTATCATATAATTATTTCAAAAGTGATTTTTACCTAGCAATGTCTGCTCCGCGGAAAGATGAACAAAGTCACATTATATTAATTTTGTTATCAAGTTATTTGTTTAAATGTTGCAGTTGTATTAATATGTAAATGGAGGCTTGCTATCAGGTCATAGTTCGGGTTAAGCTCGAACCGGGCAGCATCAGGTCACGTTGACGTCATCTGAGGTCGTTCACCCGTCACCCCGACACCCCCGCACCCTGCACCCCTCACCCTCGTTCCATATTCATACTGCAATGATGCTTCACCTACATCCTATCAGAATTACTTTGATATGCAAAATATATTTTTGAGAATGTGTTTTTAATATGTAGATTATTTTTTCAGAGAAACAAAAGATTGGAATTCGGAGCAACGCGTTAGGACTTGAAAATGAAATATATATTATTTTGAACTATTTCTTTTATTTGTACAATAAATAAGATTTAAGATTTTTAACTTTGATTAGTACCAATGGAAATTAGTACAAGCTCAATCATGTTTTTAATTTAAGTAAACAAGCAAACAGCGCTTTAATACTGTAAACACTCTTAGCATGTTAATACGAACATAATTGGTACATAATTGTTTATTGTTGTTAAGAGTATCCTAACACCAATAAACACAAGGAAGTAATACTAATGTATTGGATATATATATATATTATATACATTCAAGATAAGTAAATAAAATTTATTATTAATATATTTTTTTTTCATCTTAATTATTAGCGAAGTATTCTATAATTATTATATATTAACTTTTGACTAAAGCTAAGGTTTTTGACCTCAGCGTGGAAAGTGGACCATAATGACACTCAACTTTCATTTTCGCGCAACTCTCACCGCGAGTCGAGATCGAAAGTGTACTACTTTTGTTGCTGCGTGCGCGCACCTCCCCCCCCCCCCTACCCTCTCCACTAACTTTCCTACGTACGCTTTCTTCTGATACAAGTGCTGGAACTTGTGCAATTCGCTTTCTAATTGCATTGTAAACGCAATCGTTGGCATTAATATCATGTTTTATAGATGTTTTTTTCCATAAGAAATAATTATACTGGAGTCTAATGCTTTGCAAAATATTAAAATTGTTTTTTTATTTTTATTTTTATTTTGAATTGTATATAAACATACATGCTAATCCCTGAATTCAGTTTAAATTCTACGTATATAATAATAATAATAATACTAGCCTTAACCAGGAATTAAAATAATAAAAACGCAGGAACTGAATCAACCTCTACTTCACTACTATGACAAATATAAGAATTTGAAAAGAACTTGAAGATTGTATAGTAAATAGTATTTAGAGTTTAGATTAACATTATAAATAAAAAAAAACCCGTCATATCTTTACATTAGAGTTCATTTCGTAATTTAATCAAAGTATTCGCGTCGTTAGTATTTTTAGGAGACGGAAAAACAAGTAATGAGGTCAATAACACGTCTTACTTATAAAGCGATTAATTACGTATCATTGGTTCTTAATAAAACATTAATATCCATTACCTGGATTTAATTAAATATATACTATTATTGAATCACGAGTGACAAATTAACTGTCATCGAATATATACCTACTCTCCTCCTAAAAATTACATTTATAAAAAAAAAATAACAACTATAAACTTTTTCCATCGCAAACAGAATTAAAGAAAAGTTACATTAATAAAAAAAAAGAATTAATAAGAATAAAATGTTTGATCGAAATCAAAATGAAATAAAAAGTTAACTAAATAAAAATAAAGAATCAACAACAATAAAAAGAGAAAGAAAAGGTTATATTAATTCAAAATAAGAATCGACAACTAAAAACTTTTTGATCGGGAACTATTTTTGTATGCAAATCTGAAGGAAATGAATTTAAAAGTGAACTACATACATAGATAAGGTGTATCGTAAATAACGGGAGTTGCTTTGTTTAACATTCAGGGTCGAGCGAACTATTTACTGGGCGTCGTAAAGTTTTATTGACGTTGGACAGGTTTTGATTTACGTAATTTATGATGTCGTAAAACGTATCGATAATATTTATTTCATTGTTCAAATAAAACAATGCTAGGTTAGTTATTTAGTTGCTATTTTATGTATTTCAATAAATGGTTTGTGACAACCCTGAATGAACGGTTTTATGTCTAGTTCTCATTCTTGTTCTTTATACTATTGAAGTTTTAATTAACTTAAAAATATAAAATTCAAAGGTTTGAAACAAATTCACAAAAACATTTTTACCTTTAAATTATATATATTTAAATTTCATTATAATAAGATTCATTTTTTTTTAATAGTTAATTTTTCCCGTAGATTCAACATGAGTAACCGTAAAATTAAGTACCTAGTGGATAGTAGCTGGTAATTGATAAAAGTGATAATGTGTCATTAATCCTTTCTAGAATGCTGGTGAGATAAACCTAACCGTGATAGCCTGGATCTAGGTTTCGAGTTCATATTTTAGGTATAAATATATGTAACTGTAAGTATGTCAGAGTGTATTGAGGGCGACCGCGAAATTTAGCCTAATAACCCGTCTGTTGATTTTTTATTATTTTTGGGGTTCCTTTTATAAAAACACCCAATTTTACCTTTTCATAATATATTTATTTATTAATTTTATTACATTTATTATGTAAATGTAACATTTAAGGTATGAACAATACAAGTACCTTCAAGTATAATAGGTAGTTAAACCATTTTTGTAGTACAACTTTTAAATAATTCATTTTCATATTTAAATATAATACTCTGTAACAATTTATTCATACTTTCACTTTGCATTGTTTTTATTTAATTACACAGCGTGGGTGAAGACAAAGCACTTTTTTAAAAGTTTAAAAGTATAAGCCCCGGACAGAACAGCCTTGAGATATACAATTGGCAATATCCTGGAGCGAGAAGTCCGACTGGCGAAACCTTGCGAGGTGCTAAGTCGGTCGACGAACTCTCCAAGGTCTGGCCGCTTTCTTTGTTCGAGCTGTCGCAACCAGGTCCAGGCCTCGGTAACCTCGCCTGGCGCTATCAACCATCTAACTTTAAATATTATCTATATACCTTTTCATTCTTTATTCCTAATATTATCATTATTTCCATAATTTTAAAATTTTAATTATTTCTAGCCTTATCGTTATTTCATTATGTACATTATGTTCATTATTTCAATTACCTTTGTCAAATTTTGATCATATTAAAATTTCGCAATTTTATATAAAAATCGGACATACCTACGTACAAATAAAACATCATACATACATACAAGAATGTCATATAAAAGTAGTACGTAAATAAAAATATATTTAAGTAAGTTTGATTCACTAAATCCCTTAATAACAACAAATGGAGCGAAACGTAACACAACAGAACTTTTAAATACGTTACGTAAGTTTCACTTATTGCGTACGTTATTTACGTAAGATGCGTCTATTCAATCACTAGTTACTTACCGTCTGCAGTTATATAACAACGAACAAACAGACAAATAACATTCTATTATTATCATACATGTCACCTACATTGGATGTTATGAGATCCTTAAACTTTATATATATGTAATAGTTATAATTTCAAATATTTATTATTACCATATCTGTGTTCGTTTCCAATAACAATAATCTTGTATCAAACCTTTATTTTGTCAGAAAATTTACCATACATTATCTTACTTATTTGTTTTGAGAGTAAACATTTATAAATTTGTGACTGTTAAAATATATAGCAAATTTTTAATCAAAGATTTCCTTCTTTATTTCTGACAAAAACTAAATATAATAAATGTCCATTGCTGATCCGTGAAGGAAACCATTATAAGGTACTTAATATCTTGGAATCAATTCCATAATCCATGCAACAGGGAACTGATGGAACAGCGTGTTAAAAAAAACGTGTGCATTTAGTCATCAGGGTTGGTCCAACATAGGGCTTAGACTTGTACTAACTTGTACTAGACTAGTACGATATATTAGATTCCACGCCATTGACTACAAAGGTCTAAGTTTACGTATTTGCAGCTGGAGCAGTGTTTCGCAGTTAATAGCTCCATGGCCAAGTTGCAAAAACCAGGCGCGTGCGCAGGTAAGTTTACCGCCATCAGAGGGGGGTGGGGAGAGAGGACCACTTTCACCTGGCGAGGCTGCGCGGGCGTCGACCCCGCGTGCCCTACTCCGCTGACCCACTATGAACTAAGCGAAACACTGTACTTTCGTTTTTGAGATCGTTATTAGGTACGAGGATGCGTCTCACGTCGCCTCGTGGGGGAAGGTTGCACCATTCTTGTTATGCTCTCATCTGGTGGGTGGAGGGGCGCGGAGATGCCAAGCAAGTAGAGAGTTGCCGGAGTGGTTGCGGCTTGTGGTTGCGCAACACTTGTTATTGGCGAGAGTGAAAGTGGTGAGCTGCTGTCTCCATACTAATGAACGAGTATCTGGTGCGACGCTCTAACACCTCCGGAGTCACAGCACTCGATTAAAGTGTCACGAGACTTTCTGACTCATATTACGTAATGACTTTTGCTTTTGACTGACTTTTATAACTCATCAACATAGCTTGAGTGTTGGTTTAGAATATGTTTGTTAGTTTGTTGTTTTTGATTACCTACATTGTTTGAATGTAAATACTTTTATAGAAGAAATTAGTGTACATAGAAAGTATAATATATATAAACTTTGTGAATAAAACCTCATTATTGTTGAGAATTAATTCCATTTTGTATTGAAGGCAATGCGTCGTCTTTATCCGAATAAAGTTTCTCAACAGGTAAATGTAATATGCTTTACATATAAATAATGACATGTCGTTAGTAAATAAAATATATTATTTGTATTGGAAACAGTAGTAACCTATATTGAGGCGTATTGAGTAAGTTTTTGAATTCCGCGCCATTTTGATTCCGTGATTTCCGTTGGCATTCGGGCGCGCTCGGCACTGTCTACTACGGCCTCGAGGCGCGGGCCAACGAACGCAGACTAGGCCGATTGTATTACAAAGTCCGAGTCGGTCGCAGCCGCTCCCTGCCTCTGCTTTTGAGATCCTAGACTTACCTCTTACTGCACGATAACTAAGGCTACCTGTACCTCATTATATCAAGGTGAAATAAACCCATTTCAAAGCGCTTTGGTAAAGCTTACTATTATTTAAATTTCTACTGTACAATGTTTAAAGTACAACTACATAATACAAAAACATATGTGAATGAAAATGCATTTACAATTATATAAATGTAGAAAAAATATTTATTTAAAAGGCTAGTTATGTATATCCCATTTTTATCCTCATTAATTGTAGATAATAATATTCCGATTATTTAATAATACTATGAATAGAGAGAGGAGTAAAATCAAAAGTGAAACAACCGCATTTCTGACATGAAGGATTAATTTTAATTGACTTATCATGTTTAAGATTTTCATTGAACAAATATCTTTTATTTATTAAACAAAATATTACTCAAAAAATATATCAGCCCAATATATTATTATAATTCACGTCAAGTAACCAACGACCGAGACTCCACAGGTTTTAAAAGCGTAAAAAACAAAAAGTAAACCAACAAATTTAAAAATAGGTATAATGGTTCAAGAATGCACAATAAATAATCCGCGGGTAGTAAAATTCGCCAACATTAGAATGCGATTTGCGCGCGGCTCACGTTCGCGAGATAAGTCAGTCAGGGTCGCGCGGTGCCGACGGCCGACCATGCACCCGACTTGCGACACCCGCGCACCGCACCGCCAACCTTAGCTTAACTGGATATCCATGGGGAAAATTAAAAAAAACATCGTCTAACTAATTGTTATGGCACTAAAGATCCTACCGCCATCAACCTTTGCTTTTAGATATTCAACATGGGAAAAATTAAAAAAGTATGGCTTAGTGTTATGGTACTTAATATCCTAATGCCTTTGCTATTAGGATTCAGGATAGCGAAATTAAAAATATATCTTATTCCTAATTTCTATTATACGTATATTACTTTACCGCCGTCAATTTTCGTTTTATTTTAGACGATGGGGAAATTAAAATAAGACGATCATTTATTGTTATGGTACTTAACATTCAACAGCCATCTTTGCTTTACTGGTTGTCAATAAAGGGATTTAAAAAAAAAGATTTAGAATTGTTATTACAGATATCCTACGGCCGTCGATGTTGGCTCTTCTGAATGTTAACAGTAAAGGAAATTAAAAAAACAAAAAACAATAAAATCAATGTTACTGTCAGATTTAAATGTAGAATGATATCATGACGTAATAGAGTTGTATTACTTCAGTTGGTTCAAAAGGACCTGTTGAAATTTAATATTTCATAGTCATTTGAATGATTTTATTGGGTGCAGCGGTCATTATTGCGACTATTGTGTTAGCAGAGGTGGGTTCGATCCCCACTTGTAAAATATTGATTAGATCTGAGTTTTATTTATATATATATTACGTGAATGTATTTTAAAAAATCACGTATGTTTCAGTTTTCTGGTAAACATAGTAGGTATAAAGTTTTCTTAGTTTTGGGGTTAAATAATATTGTGTGTTTTCTGAATATTTATTACGTATATTAATATTATTTCTATAAACATATTGAGGAAAAATGATATACATGTAATATTACATATATAATATAAAAGTATTTGCAGAAAGCTCTCAGCTAAATTATTATTGTATAAAATGTATAGTTGCGTTCTACATTCATACAAAGGAATAAGAGGGAATAAGAGAGGACGCCATTGAGTTGTGTTTATTATTTCTCTAGTGTTTTTGTTTTGCTATAATGTTATGAGTACTTTCGAAAAAACCCGAACAAAAAATTCCGTAGATATTAGATATTTTTTTGAATATTTTAAGTTTAATTGTTTACACATTGAGGTAGTCTTAAGGTATCATTACGATATTATTTTTTAAATGTTGAGGCTAATTGTATACCTACTCCCTAAAATTGGATTTTGGATCAAATATTGTAATTTCAACTTTGACCGATTTTGACTATTGTTTACTTAGGAGTAAGCAATATAGTAACACTAGTTATACGTCGGTAATTGCCTGTAAATTATGTATATTGAAATGATAAAAGTTTTTTAATATTTATCTTTCAACGTTAAAATTTCAATCGTCGATCTATTAGCGTTCAAACATACCGATTTTGTGACAGACAGATTGCAAAAACTTTCGATCTTTTAAGTCACAGGACCCTAAGAAGTTCATATATATAAATAAATTGTAATACAGAGAATAAATATCACCAGTCAATAAAAAAAATAATAAAAGGTTAATTACCAACTTGATAAACCAAACTAGATAAAAAATAATTTTAAATATAGAACCTTACGCAAATAAAATGACGGAAAGTTCGAGAACCACTTGCAATGCATAAATATATTTGTTGCTATGTTGGCTAAGCGGTGCACGAGTGAATGGGTGCACGTGTGAATGGATGCACAAGTGTATTGCACGGGTGCATGGCTGACGGGTGCATCACTGGGAGCGACCTAGATGCAGTTCGACGACCGCAGTATATTTAGCATGCTCCCAGATCGCGATGCATCCAACTTATTTCCACTGCATTCGTTATCGTCCACATCACTCTACTATAATCCCCGTCACCTCATTTCCTTTCACGTGTCTAATATTCCGAGCACGTGAACCTATTTTTAACTCTTATTTCAATTGTGGAATAAATTTAACATTACTTCCCATTATTTTTGTTATATTTGAATTTGGAACGCTGAACGTAATAAATTTGAAATAAATTACTTTTTTCCTGTTGATTTCTTAATTGTGTTAATTTTTAATTTAGATTTGATAATAAATGTATTTTAAAATGTAATAATAGTGGTCTATTATTACAACTTTATAATACAATTAACTATCAAGTTACAATTTAATTTTAATGGATAAAAGAGACACCGACAATTTTATTTATGGATTTTACCACATAAAATACTAATTGAATGTTACTTACGTACACTGAAGACCTGTAGATAATTCTTGAACGAAATAATCTTATATTCTTACCTGGAACAAAATAAATGATAAGATTATAATAAATAAGTAAATTGCTTCTGCTATTGTGTTAAGTGCTAATTAAGAGGTCAATGACTCCTAACTCCTATTCCAGCCTGATATTACCTCAATGTGAAATACTTGAAGCTAGTTTACAGTCGGAGTCAGCGTATTTGCCTAATTGATCAAATATATGTAGTTCAATCCCCGATTATCATACGATTTTGATCTTTGCTGTATTATAATAAGGTTGAAGTTTGTTTGTCGCCTCCTGGCGCTGGAGTCGTTACGTTGCCATCGTCCTAATTTTGCAGTGTCCTCGTTTTTGAGGTCAGCCTCTATCGGGGCAACGAACTCGTGCCCTTATCGCGGGAGGTGGAGGGGATACGATACAATTGGTAAGCGTTTCTCAGTCAGTTCGAAATAACTATGCGATAGATGACACTTTTAGATTAAGGTTATTTTTTAATTGAAATTCAAATTAATAACTTGTATACAGCAATATTTTAAATTCTTAGACGAATATCTGATATATAAAAAAAATTAACCAAACTACAAAATTAAAAAAAAATATTGCAAAGAAGGTAGCACAATACTAAAGAAAATAATGTTAAAAATCTATTAGTCGATGGCATCCTCTACAATAGATATGTGAAGCATATGGCCGATGGCGCGAACTCTGTAACACGCGTGTCGTACAGACGTGGATACATTCTCGTAGGTAGGGGCGCGGGTCGACGAACGCGAACCGGGGCAGCCTTGCTCTGTCCTCCGCGCCCTATTTCTGTCGCCACAGAGCGTTCCCCTGCTCCCCCCTCCTCCACACCCCCCATCGGCCCAAAAGCAACCCTCCACTTTAGAAATTACCCGTAGAATATACTCGAAATATAATATTTATTTATTACGAAATGTTTATTTTAAGTTGTTTTTCATATTATATATTTTTTTGTTATTAAGTATTGCGTTTATAAGTTTCAAATAAACTTTCAAAACAATGTTAGTGGAACATTCCGTTTTGTGATATTTATTGGTTCCAAGGCAACAATAGAATGTTACTGGAGACTGTTTGCTGTGCAGAGGAATGTGCTGCTTGTATTGGAGATGAGGCTAGGAGTATTGAAATCGGATGCTATCTGCTTTGTATCGTCAGAAGGTCAACAAACAACGCAGAGTCAATACCTTGAAGGTGCTAACGTAACTGACGATATTTTCAGATGTAAAGTTTGAAATAGCTTTTATAGAAAACTATTATTTTGTTTAAAACGAAATGTATTAACAAATTAATATGGAATGATTCAATCATTTATTTTTCCTCATACAAGTACTAGCAACATTCATTTAATTATTTGTTTATTATATATTTGTTTATATTTGGTATTGTATAAGACAGTTTGATTGTAATCGGGTATCGTCAATGCACGACACGTATGTAGTAGTGGTATATAACGTAACATGTATACATGAAGGATGAGCGTGTGTGAGTGTGACGTATAGTGAGTGGTATGACGCCGGTTGCGTCAACTTTTACTCGCACTTTCTCGCTATGCGCTTGCGCAACCGCCGCTTAGCACAATACTGGTTCAGTGGAGTCGTCACAAAGCAGCATTTCCCTTGAAGCAGTTTAACGAAACCGACGCAATAATGTCATGGACTTCAAAATTTGTGACCAAATTTATTTTTGATTAATATCTTTAATTCCATGAATAAAGTAAAAAATATTTTAATCTAGTACAAGTACAAATGACCTAGTCTTTTGAGAAAATTTCGGCTAACCGATAAGATACTGGGCGTATTTAACTGAAACGTGAATTATATCAACGAGCCTAGAGTCAAGACAAAGAACGATCTCGTAATTTAAGTGAATAATCGGCCTCATAAATAGGTCGAACCGACATTACGAGATGAGATTGTTCTAGTGTTTAAAACGTACTACGAGATTTCAGATTACAAATTCGAGTAATAGTAACATTTCAATGAAAGCTAGTGGTAGGTAACGGGACGGTGAGGGGGGAGCGCAGGTGGGGGGGGAGCACGAGGTACGTGTCCTAGTTCCGCGCGGGTGCATGAACTCAAATGAGGTAAGGCCACCGACCGCGGCGACGATTATACAAAATTACACCTTATCTCGTAGGTGTTAGATGGTGTTTTGGCGTTCGCTTCCGAGGGCCAGTGTATCGTCATAGAGCATATTGATATCACAGAGGAGTTGGGCGTGTGACGGTGGATCCAGCTGCGAGGCGACCTTCACAATTATCACCCTCCTGAGATACTGTGGTTGCCTCATACTATTGTGTCCTTTTTATCTTAAAAGTTAAATCCTTCGTTA
Source organism: Napeogenes inachia (assembly GCA_959347355.1). Classification (NCBI taxonomy): domain Eukaryota; kingdom Metazoa; phylum Arthropoda; class Insecta; order Lepidoptera; family Nymphalidae; genus Napeogenes; species Napeogenes inachia. The sequence goes on along the minus strand of OY365791.1, from coordinate 14,075,888 downwards.
TAATGAACTTCTAAGACGATTTCTATCGTAAACACTAGACTATATACATATTCTATTTTGTAAATATAGGTTAATTTGATGAGAGCACATGATCTTCCCTTAGAATGGAAGCTGGATGTTATAGAGATATTTAGAACGTTCCATTTTTATGAAAACCTCACGTACTAAGCTGATAGAAAGTGAAGATAACTTTAAATAGATCACATCTGTCAGTCTGGTCTGTTCGTAATACTTCACGAGCTCTAATAATGTACTAAGTTCTTCCCACGGGACAAAACTTCAGTACGTAAATAATAAATCATAAAAAAGGATACAAATTGCGTATTCGGTTATTATTAGAGAACGTATACGTTACGTAGTGCAGTAAACAACCCATAACTGGAACAATAAACTGCATCAAGTACGAGTTCGATTGTTAATAGCTATCTCATTATATTATTATCAATCGACGATACAGGCGCTTATCCGTGAATTTGCATCAAGGAACACGCAATGCTGAGACAAAGATCTGTTTGAAATAATATCGCGTACATAGCCAAAAGTTAAAAATATAACATAATTAATATTTACATTACAAATATTTTGCTAATAGAAAACTAAAGTTTACATGAAGTATAGTTAAGGTAGTTCATCGCGATTGGCAGGACCGAGTCATTGGAGGTTAGAGCCCCTCCCCCCGCACGCAGGCCCCTCGCTCGCCCGCGCCGGAGCAACAAACTCTGCAAGGTTGCATCGCGACTCCGCTATCGTTAGCTACAGTTACGATATCGCCCGCCCTTCTCCAACATACCGTTTTATTTTATTACATTACTATCATATCGATATTGTGCTGAAGGTCTTTAGATAATTTTACTTTAGTGAAAAAAGTCAACACATCTATAGATATCACCGAAACTTAAATGTTAACGAACACTGAATTATATTTAATAAATAGTGATTTGAAAGTACAGAATTACGGTTTATAAAAATCAATATAATAATATAATTATAATTTAAGACTTATATTTATAATTATTTCTATATTTTAATTTATTTAGTAAAAATACTCTATAACTATTTGTAACATAAAAAAAGTTTGATTGTACAAGTAGCGCCATCTGTTACTGAGTAGCTATAACTGATACGCACCAAATATTTTTTTTTAACATGCAACTAGATTTAAATATTAGACTATCTAGTCTAGTCAATTTTTATGATGATTGTAATTTAAATAAGAAATTAAGTTTTTTCTGTTTACAATCAACGTTAACGAAGCTTATTTAAATTAATATAACCTCGTAAAAACACAATTTCTTAGACCTCAAATCAATGTAAAATGACTATTTCTTTTATAACCATTGCTAAACATGATACTCTCAGTAAATTATAGTATTTTGTGAAGGTGTAATTCACATAAATAAAAATAACAAATGACGTAAACGTGGGTAAATATGCAATAAACAAACTGAGTCAAGAACGTCATTTTTCTGTAAAGAGAGCGACGACCGCTTACGGACTGTTCGTGCGTCATCAACGCTTAAAACTGAGCCGATTTTCGAACAAATTAACATTTGATTTAAAATTTACTATTTAAGTATTTAATATTATTGTTAAAAGTATTATTATAGGGCTAAAATATTTACATCTTTAAGTTTGAGAAATCTTGAGGTATAGTCACATAGTAGTAGTAGTTATATGCATGTAAAATACATTTTAATAAAATAACCAATATCGATTAATGGCAACCAATTATAATATTATAGTAGACTTTTTAAAATCATGTGTTGTAAATAGTTTATAGAATACCTACATGCCAAATAAAATGCTTAACAAAGTTTTGTTACAGTAGCTCCATCTTGTAAAAGTTAAACAAAGCACGAAGTAAAAAGGTTTTCTAAAACACGCCATCTAGCGGAATTTTCCGAGACTAAAAGGCTTCGCTGCTTGTCTACAGAGAAATTCGCAGATATGCCACTAGATTACGCTTTTACACAGAATATAAGTATTTTCTCATTACATTTTGTATTATATAACATCACCTGCAAGTTGTTATAAAATGGTGAACGTTATAATTTAAATAAAGAAAGATGATACAATTTATTTTGCAAAAAATAAAATTGAACCATAAGTAAAAATATTATAATTTTAAATAAGTAATAAAAAAATTAAAAGGAATTCAACACGTTCTTATAATAACTATCTAATTTAAGAGCATTATTACTAAATTTATATTTTTAATTTTACAAACAGTAAATCAGTCTCAGGCCTCTTTAGATATTTTATAACGTTAACATAAAATAAAGTGTTCACAAAAATTTGACAATGACGAATCCAATAACAAAATCTATTAAGTTTATAAAAGTAAATCCTAGCACGTGAGTTGTCGTTGATAAACTGGCAAGAGGGATCCGTTTGCACTTGAGTGCAAAATGGAAAAATTACATCATGATAACACCTTCAAGATTGTGATTATCAAAAAGATATATAGCAATGTATATTAAGCATGTACTGTAACCTCCAGCCGACTTTCTGACTATCGTCCGGAACAAATACTGACTGACCTACAAACAGTCGCGTACACAGAAAGATTCGTTATCTGTCCTTGTTCAACCTCAATATAATCGAACGGTGCGGAAGAGACGGCAAGTGTTGTTGCAATGACGAGCCTCTGCTCTCAATGTCAAGTTCACCTATTATTATTAGTTCTCAATGCCACTAAACATACGTATAAGACGCGCTGGTCAAACAAATAAGACTGTTTCCAATTTCAGTTATTATTTTTTAATTTATAAATTTGAATATACATAAGACCAAGTTTGTGTTGAAATTTCGCGCCTTTTCTTATGTCGTCCATTAACTCGTTTATAACGTGTCTATTAATTATATTTGGTTATGGCTATAACTATACTATGTTTAATCTTAATAAGCCATTGTTTGTGTTGCCATTTGTATTATCATTGTGTAATTTCGACAATGACCTTCACCGTAAACAGTACAAGTACCTGTTGATGATAAGATACGTGACTAGATAAGAGACTTATCATAATAAAGAATGACCTGATAATGTATTTTTGGCTTTTATGTTAATTTCATTGTTTGCGACTTTATTAGGGTTGATACTGGAAAATAATATTCGATTTAATAAACAATAACTTCAATTATTTAATAAATATTTATTGGTTTTGCAACATTTTTAAGTACGGTGCTGGTTAATTAGGATTGATTTCTTAATTTATGTTTTGTAAACACCATCATATTAAAGGTTTTTTAAATAAATAACTTTTTAGTTCTGACTGAATTCCTCTCAAGTACTACCAAGTCAACGAACATTAATAAAAATATATATTTAAATAACAGTATTATTTATTATATTATAGTTATGGCGATTGTAGCCCTGGCTTGACAGGAGTCATTTTTTTATTAATAATTTTTTTGTTATTATCATTTACTATTTAAAGATAGGTACGAAAAGTTAGCTATCCTAAAATAGTGCAATTAAAAAATTTTAAAATCTTCATTCATAAGTATCCAGACAATTACGAAAGAAAGAACCAAACCGTTCTTAACAAACAATCTTTACATTGTCACATGTATATAAGTACACATCATAATTTTTAAAATTATTACCAACAATATAAAATATAAGATACTAACACATATTGACAAATATTTATTAACATGCTAGACATCACATAGAACTCAGGAGGTCATAGGTTCGAGTCCTGCAATGATGAATTTTTCATTCAATTTTTATTTCAATTTCACTAGGACTAGGACTTCAACTGAATAGTTAAACTTAAAACGAATGTCAGAACAACGATTAGATAACTATAAGGGCAATGACCTCTAAAGTATTGAAAGTGACATTTTAATTGCCTGATAAGTTGATATATTACTCGAGAAACTCTCTATTTTATCATATAGAAGATTCTATAATTGTTAAACAAAATTGTCTTTGAAAACAAAACCCATGATTTGTTATAAATATATTGTTAAACTATATAGTCTTTCCCATCCTTTATTTGACTTTTGACAGCTAAGGCATTGATGTACAAATAGCATTTCTGAATCGATTTCTAAAAACAATTGATATTATTTTCATACAGGTTTTAATCGATTTATCATATTAATATTCCTTTTTTACTCAACGTTTTTCATCGTTTTATGACTATTTTTATGTATTTAAATAAATATGTAACATTTATAGCATTACTTAAAGAAACATGTCTGTAAAGCAATGAAAATTGTGTCAATTGACCATTTCTTAATTTTGGTTATAATCCACAGGCTGAATAAATATCGTTGATAACTAATTAGTCACGTCAGTATTTAATAAAAACAATGTGTCCATAAAGCAGTGTATTTGTGCACTGTTGTTTTAAATGTATCAATTACGGAACTTGATACGCGTGTATATGTCAAAAGTAAAAAAAATGGAAAGTTAGTACATAATATATGAAACTTATATTGATTTGCGAGACTTGATCCTTTAATTATTTGACTTATTAAATTGACTGAAAAAATCATTCATTCATCCAATTACATCAGCACTCTTTCCTGGGACCTTTTGCAAATACAAGTCCAGAATTCATAAATTAATGTCTGGGTATTGGAAAAAAAATTACGATACAATATATTGTACAGGTACCTAGCAGATAATTCATATATCTTTATTCTTTATGTATGATGGGTAAAACTTAAATAAATGTTAAGTTTTATAGTAAATCTGATAGAATTGTTAAAAATATTGATACTCGTTAAAAATATGAATTAAAATACATGCAATTAAATTAATAATATAAAATAGTTTCTATTAAAAGTCAATCCAAACATGGTGTTACCCTGCTTTAATTGCATATATACATGCATACATATATCAGTTTTACTTTTATTCTGTTTGTTTGTTTTATTAATAGATAAAACCATGATCAGAGAGCAAGAGTTCAATAAAAAAAATCGAAGGCTATTTTTTTTTACCAAAAGTCGTAATAATTAAACTATTAACAACATAACTATTATTAATAATACAAATATAAAATAGAAAGGCATTACATCACTTATATTCCAACTTAAAGTCTCCCAAACTTGTAATTCAGTACACTGATGCCGAATCGACTCATAGGGGCAGTAGAGACAGTGTCAAAGTGCAGCCGGTGGGGGGGTTGGTGAGGCGGGGGAGGGGGGTTTAGGTACGCACTTCCTACTGCAGTATTGATCGCGGCCGTGACTCACGCCGCCCTTGCCCGACATTCAACTCCCCCCGTCCCACTGGCGGCTGCCACCCGACACCCCCGCGTTATCACTACACATCTCGCTGTAAGGAATTTGAGGTGTGGTCGCTTTTATAGCGTTTTGATTTCTTTTATATTTTAATTCTTGGTTATTTATTTACATTATATTTTGTGTATGTTAATTTTAGTTTCACAATGATACTTATATACATGTTGTTTGTTAAAAACAATAGTATAGCCAAAAAGATATAATATTTTTATTCATAATATATATTAAATATTGAAATTTATTAATTTATATGAGAACAAATGTAGTGCTTAATAAATTGGTTTGAATGTCTTTTAAGCAAAAAAATATTTTCTCATGGCACAGTGTATATTTAATCTCGGAAAAGCAAGTGAAGCCAACCGAGATTAAATATCTGCTTAGCGTCGCGCCAACTCAGACCACACACCAAGAAAACTGCATAACTGAGTTATTTAGAGTGTAATAGTTACGTTTTATTATACTTTCAAGTATAAAAAAATATAAAAGGAAATTATTAATGATGATTACAAGTTAAATGGCTTTTATAACTGTTTTTATTTTTGTCTGATTTACAAATGTTATTTAGTTTAATATTTCATAGACATGTATATTCTTATTTAAGCTTTTCTCCATAGAATTTTATTACAATCTAAGGAATCCGCAATATAACCCCCGTGACCAGAGCACCCTACTAACTTTAATTTCGTTATAACATTAGGGAAGAAAGCTGAGAGGGAGCCGTCTTGGGGAAGGACAAGTTCTAACGAAATTTCCCTTTTATATTTATGCTGTATTAACATTATCCGCGTTTTACGACTTGCGCAAGTTTATTTTTGTATTTCAAACAAAGTAACCAAGACGTTAGTTCTCTATACTAATCGAAACGCAATAGAACAAAAATAACGCCTAGATATTGCGACATAAATTTAAAATAATTTCGCACGCAGTAAATGAAATTGTAAATTAATTAATATTGATGTATCATTAAAATTTGGCGCGCTTTTCATCCAAATATTAATAACTAACATTGAATCATTAATATCATTAATAATCTGCGACAACAGTAATGACGTTACCCGGAAGATCCAGGGTTTCCAACACGGGTACACTTTCCCGTTGCGCGAGGGTATGGCTGGAGGATCGATGCCGCCCCACGTTCACGGTCAACGCCCTGCAACCGCCCTACGCTTCCGCGTCGCCCCCCTCCCCTCACCCCGCACTCTAAATATACTCCTACGACCCTTCAGACTGCTGTTATGAAACACAATTAGCCCGACTATTTCCAGCGTAATCGTTCCTCGTTGACTAAGACCGAGCAACTGTACAAGCTTTGAATCTATAAGTGGAACACCTTCAGTTATACAAAATCTTATCACACAGTAATCAAATATTACCTAATAATAATGAGGGTTATCAAATGTTAAGTATTACCTAATATTAATCAGAGTTTTTAGCTCGTATTGAACAAACAAACTTCTCGGTTTCAGTGATCAATTACAAATAGAAATTCCTTATCACAAAGGCTTATTAGCAGTAAACGGCCTATTGTTTCTAGTTCATGGGACCTTTCTATTTATGAACTGGCTATGAATTGTCTAGAACGTAACCAGAGACCTAATACTAATACTAACCATCCGGTAGGAGCAGACTGATAATTCTTAGAATAGTGTCGCGTTGGTACCTAATGTTCAGTAACGATTTCTATGTTTACTATCAATAAAGAAACTTGGACACTATATATTACAAGATACAGATAGAATTCAGCAAATATTTACTTATAATAAATCAAACAAATTAAAAACTATTTTAATTTTAATACTAATGAAATAGATGTGTTTATTACTATACATAAAAGAATAAACGGACAAAAGTATAGAACTAAGTAAGCAATTATTGTACGTCACTACAATGTCTGGTACCTTCATATGTCGGATATTACTTTCCATAGAGGAGACAGCAAATATAACCGAGCGACTTGGCTTTTTTGTCCCATCGCCCTAAGGAGCCCTATCAGACAAGAGCTTTCATTCCTCATTTGAATGTAGCCGCCTTATAAAGAAAATACAAAACTGCGTCTGACGAGGGCTCTCAGACGTCTGTATCTAGATGAACATGTATACTGCAGTGGGTGAACAGACTGCAGTTAAGGCTGGCTGAATCCCGGAAAACTACCGACCCAGTCTAGACATGGGGGCACTTCCCGGCCATGCCCCCTCGGCTTTACCCTCACCACCCTCACGCTTTCACCAACTTGCAGACTATAAAAACAGAATGCATCGACGCGTTGAGTGATGTAGTGTAACAGAAACAAAACTCGTCAAGAATCCCGCTTCATTTATAATTGCTTAACATCTCCCTCTTTGAACTTGAAAAGCAGAACAAATAGTAAATGTATTGTTTTATTACAATACGTCCTTCCTACCTACCTATGTCGTATTATTATTATGATGCATGAAAATAATGGCTTGCAGTTTTCAGGTATATATTCTGTTATGTTTATATACGTTATTTATATGAAAATAACAATAACCACAAAATAGTATAAAAATAATAATATATTAATTTACTTTATTAACATTAGAATCGAGAAATATATACACATAAATAGCCTGAAACCTTCTCAATGAATGCCTAACACCTATAACAGTAGTATTCATAAAACATTCTTCTTATCAACTCCTCTCTCACGACCATCGCCTTGAATTAGATTGTGATATGCATGATTGACTGTGCTGCAGTGGGTTAGTGAGAGTGAATTACAGGGTGGCACCGTGGCAGGGTGCAAAGGAGGCGAAGGGGGCTTGCAGACAGGGCGGACGAGGGTATGGGGCCAGACGGGAGACGACGCACCTCGTTTCCGCACCGACGTGTCGACATACATACAGACTTGCACAGGCCATGTGATTACACCTCACAATGTCTTTTACTACGTGCAGTACAAAGAGCTAGAGGGTTTGTTTCACGCAGCTTCTGAGATGCCTCGTTTAAAGGATTTTTTCAGAACCGAGTAGTTCATAATGAGACGTGAATATTTTCTACCCCTCGTATATAAACGTCCCTCTTTCAATAAAGATATCTTAATCTGTATACAACGTTATACAAATAATGAAACCAAATACTCTAAGATGGAGCTACGAGGGATGGACGAAATCAATATTATTACTTTCTTATATACGCACATACGGTGTTTCTTGTATAAAAAAAAATCATGAAAAATATATTAATTACAATCGAAAAGAGCAGAAACAATACAGTTTTAACTATTTTTATATTAAAGCAATAAGTTATTACCAATCTTATGATTGGCATATATTAGATTTAGTTTTATCAAAACCTTCGTAATGCATATTATTCTCATTTGAAAATATCTATAAACATATATCAGCTTATTTAAATTTTATATAAATATAGAATGATAAATAAACCTATACGGGCAGGCACTCGAACTCGCAACTACTGGGAAACCGTTCGTCCGTCAGTAATATATATTATAAAGATACGTATCTGTACGTTCTATATATAATATGTATTTTTCTAACCCGGTGCTATGGTAATTGCAATCGAGTTAGATACGACGTCCCTGACCGCGCGGGCCTTGGCCGCGGCCGTCGACTCGTCCCGCGCGCTCACTGCCACATCGGTGCTCCCTATTACGACTTGTGCTGGCTCATTATACAGAGATACGAGGTGACCATCCCGCTCGCACACATCTTGCGAGATAGAGACAAATAACAGAGATTTCAATTCGCATACCAACTACCTTGGCTCTCTGGATCCTTCTCACGCTATTGATAAAAAAGCTTACCGCATACGATACTGAAACAGTGCAATCGTTATGTTTCATTGACTTGTTTATTGAATAGAAAATACTCGCCCATCAAGCTAGAGTGGAAGAACTTTAATAATTCATACATTGTTGGCTAGTTACGCTAAATATTTTTTCTTTTATTTATCCGTGGTTGTATTTTAATAATAAAATTATTATAAAGTCTGTTTTTAGGTACATAATATAAAAAAGGATATATTTAGTAACATTACTATGTATGTATATATATATATATATATATATATATATATATATATATATATGTATATATATATATATATATATGTATATATATATGTATATATATATATATATATATGTATATATATATATATATATAATTTATTTTATCAACTTTTATTAACTTTGAAAAACATAAATTTTGACTATGATAAAAAAATATAATTATAAACGTTTAAAAATCTGTTAGTTAGTCACAACTAAAGTTAACTACGAGTAAGTCAGTTAAGTTGCAGTGAAGTCAACGTAACAGACAGGTCGTCGGCCGGGTCGACTCGCAACTCTGAACGCGAACTACAACTGACATCGAAAACTACGATCCCTTGATGTATTCAATTAACATTTAACTTTGAGAACCTTTTTTATATAAATTAGCTGTAATTTATAATAGAAAACAATAATCTTATTCAATTATAAGGTTCATTTTGTTAGTTTCAACAGAAATTATGTGGTTTATTAATAATTTTGTTAATACATTTTGTGTTTCCAAAATATTCCTTACGTTTTTATACGCACAGATAAAAACATGAAATGAATTGAGATCAGCGAATATCATACGTAACTGTAAGTTTAGCATATGTATGGGAGTGAAGACCTCGGTCGTTGCTTTGAAAATTTGTATTTATTTCACTTTATCTTGAAAATTATACTGTATTACTTTTAACTTATCTCTTAAGTGTTTGTTCATAACTACGAGTATATTATTGAAATAAACACTCATTCTAATTAATTTCAGTAAAGCACGATTAACCTTTTTTCGCTGATTACAATATTGTTTGTTCGTTTCGCGAAAAGTAATTTATGACTTTGCAGCTATGAGTCATCATGTCAAGATATTCACAAGGGATTCCCAACACTCTATTGATCTCTGAGACACGTCATGGGCTCTCCCATAGGGTGAATTGGAATTTGACATATATTGACTTTCAATATTATAAATATTCTATTATTTCTTTGGCATATAACAATGTTAGTATTAATTATATTATTAAAAAAGTTAGAATTGTAGGGCTAACGAAATCAATATGTTTTGGAAAACTGTGGAACTCTACCAATTAAGTAACAAAAGTACAAATAACTACAATAACTACTTTTAGATTAATTACTAAAATACTAAATTCAAACAAATTTTAAACCATATAAAAGTTCTTAAGTTCGCCACAAACTTAAAAATAGTTAAGCTTCGGCTAGATTCGTAGACAGCACGTAGCGGGTCTACGAGCGAGCACCGCGCGAGCACCACAGGTCACTGGCACTGCCCGGCCACTGCACCCAACTTGCTTAGATACTTCTAACATTGCTGTTTTTTTTCTATCGCTGTATTCCCAGCCCAGTCAACTGGGTTCATGCCACTTTTATACCGGGTAATGGCACGATAACTGGCCATATAGGGCTCAACAGAGGATGCTTATATAACTCGTTTGTCGGTTGCCTTATTTATAACAAAATGTTTAATAAATATGGAACCGGTGGTTATTTATATTAATTGTAATTGTTATAAAACGATATATAGTTATAACGCACTAATGATATCTTTTTTGTATGTAAAAATATATATTAGAAATGCTCTATTACTTACATCGTATATCGCCATATCCTTATGACTTTCCTTTTAATTTTAATTATTCAGATACGATTTTTTTTTATAATACATATTTGACTTTTTATCATGAGGGAGAGTGTTTAGAAAAACTCTGTCTAGCAAGCGCCTACGATCTAAAATCTTTACTTAAAATTTCACACTTCTAGTTTCTAGCTAGGGTGTAGACTGCTAGATAATAGATTATAAGGAATATATATAGTTATATTATAATAATAATAGTAAATACTTTATAACTACATATATTATAATACTATAAGTAAGCTGGAAAATTTGATTATAAGTAATAAGTTATAACATTTTAGTATGATCAGGCCATTTTGGTTGGAAGGACAAATAAAGTATCCGAAATAAAAATCTCGAATTTTGTGTTACAAACCACATAGCGTCTCGGCTGTGATTGTGGTGGTAAAATTTAAATTAAACCAAATTATTTTTAACATTAAAAAGTAGCATTAAATTAATAAACAAACAATCTAATATTACTCTTAATAATTATAATTTTAATATAGTATTTTTAGTAGATTTCACTGACACATTTTACGATATAAATTCCAAGTCATTAAATATTGTTGAGCTATTTGAAATCTCGTCGCGTGGTGAGAGTAGTACGTGGATCACTTTCGACGCGCGCGCATTAGTTTCGCATCTAAAGTGCAACGCCCTGATGAACTTCGCTTACTGGGCCGGCCTGCACTTGTTGCACATTTCTAAGCTCAAATTTTTTTTTATTTTATTGCCACAGAAGAAAATTTAATCATTAGTTTTGTAAAACGTAGTACTAAATTATATTGTGTATTAACGTTATATTATTATTATTGTGAAACTTTTGAACCTAACATTCAATGTTACAATTAAATACAAGTAAAATAGATCTCAAGTAAACATCATGTTTTTTTCCCTCGGCCGGATACTACATCTATATATGGTACATTTTAGTAGCATTTATAAGCTAGAAATATCGTAGTTTATGTTATCATTTATGCGTGCAGTTTTTGCTTCTCACGTTACATAGGCAAGGCAGGTCGAGACTGGTATCTAAGCAAGTGTGCTCTGAAATAGTCAGGACGGGAACTATTTCCCGGGCAGCTGCGTGCGTTCGTTGCCCCTTAGGGCATTAGATGCAACGATCTCTACTATCGCTGCGCCCGCGCACTAAACTTGAACTACAATCGCTACGAGCGTGCATCTCACCTTCACTGCTTAGAAAGCAACATCAAATGCATCTAACTCACACATACACAACACGTAATCGCTGCGTGCAGGGTAATCGAGTAAAAGTGAGAGGAATATTTGCTTTCAGTCCGATGTCATAATTACTCATTCTTTACTTTATATTGCTTTTGAATTATTTTACATTAAGATGCCTTTCTCACGGTTCGTGATAATACAATAGCTTTGTTATCTTAATACGAATAAAGAAAATATTATTCAAGTGACACTGTTATGATATCTTTATCAATTTGGGTTGTATTGTAGCTTGCTCAATTGGAGCGGTAAGAGAGTCGTTTTTAAAACATCTCTGTTTGAAAGGTGTTTTGCTCAAGGTAAACCAAAAATAAATACTCCATCTCTAACGAGCAGATTTAAAAAAGAAGACAAAAGCATCTAGCAATCTAGTGGAAAATTCGAAAGTTTTGAAAAGAAATTTTACTCTAAATTGAATTTTTTATACGTGTTAATCAAGTTACATTTATGGATAGATTACGTATGGACAGACATTAGAAACTTTATCAAACAAATTATTATAAAGGATTTGGTATCAAAATTGACAGATAACGTTTTATCCTGACGGTAAAATTATTTGTTCGTCCGCTCAGTGTCACAAATGTGCATGCGCATATCTTTCCATTCATGTTAGCCTGGTACTCGGTTGCACCGGAGTGCATTATAATACCAGCGCGGTGGCTACATAATTAATTAATTTAATATATTATAAATTACCTATATAAAGTTTTCAGCGAAATGTATTTACATAAACTATTCTGATTTAATGAAGAACTTCTTTCTTTCTTTAAATTAAGTTTAATAAGAACAAAAATATTTGAGTTTTAAAAGATTTGATATCCTTTATTATTTATTATATTACAATATTTAATATAAAAAAAGAAATAAAAAGTATCAGAAAGACAATCAAATAAATGTTTATTTTATAGCAAATAAATAATTAAATTATATAAAAAGAGTTTTGTTAATATCACTATATTTTACCAGGAGAGCTGAAGCGACGAGGAGATATTAAACGCGCCAAGAATATGTGGAGGTGCATTTGTATGCAGTTTAGTGAGAATTGCGTGCGGGTGTAAAAGGGAGAGCTATACATTATGCACGTGTTCGCTTCTTTAGCTGTGACGTCGACGTTCAAACTGCATCTGTATTTATAGTTACGCATATTTGATTCTTTGATCACTCGTGATACAAATGCAATAAATAATAATAAAATATATATTGTCAAAAATATGATGTGAAATTACAGCTCATAATTATTTAAAAAGTAAGAAAGCATTAAAAAATACTTTATGCATGTTCAAAATAACAATTTGTTTGTATGAGCTAACTTTAGCGTCTGACATTAGATGACTGTGCAATGACCCGGTGTAAATGGCGTGCAATATGACGTAGCGGGGACGGCGTCACTTGACGTATAACGCGCCACCACCTCGCGCTTTCTATTGTCCTGGTAACGAAGGTTCGTTTAACAGACAACCCTTCATTTGTCCTGTAAGGTTTTTGTGATAGACTGAAAAGGACAAACAAATAGTGGGTCTACTGTACAGAGAATGATGTATGAACAATGCACTCTTGATACAGATATGCATAATGAAGTAATTTGTTTAACGACGATGCATTTTGTACGTGACTTTATTTATTATCGTTATGAAGGTCGGACAAGATCATTCACAAATTGTAGAGTTCATTCTCAATAACACGTAAGGTAAAATTAAATCTGTTTTATGACTACAAAATAAATATTGACTTGCTTTAAGAATTATATTATAAGCAAACTTTATAATGTTTTGTTATTTAGTTTTAACTTCGTAGGATTTATTGGGAATGCGTTATTATTAGTATATGGTTGTATAAGTATGCATAATAACATAGTTTTGTATAAATATTATGAGGCCGGGTGCCCCTTATTTTAATTTGGTAGAGTCAACGCACGCGAGTGTAAAAATAAATAGCTCTCAATAAGGTTTGTCTTAACCACTGCTATAGAACTTCAGAAATATAAATGTATAACTGTAAGTCTACAAAACATAGAATTCTATATAACCTTATACATTTTTTTTATACAATTGCCGTAGAAAAAGCAAGGTACAAAAATAAAGTTTCAACAAATTTTCAGCGTGTGATCTTGAATAGTGAAGGAATGTTCGAGTCTTCCGGGTGCATCCCTGCATCGATCGACCGTGACCATGGCAACGCGCGCAGTGCGTGGGTCCGGCCCGTGATCTATCTTGGTACATGTCTGGGATGCTGCGGTGTGATTTGATATTGATTTCGTGTGCGTCTAAATTATGCGTCTGAGATAAATATATTAATTACATATTTGTATTTGAAATATGTAAAAAAATATATGCATAAAACTGTCTACTTTTACTTTTATAAAAGTAATGTTGTTATTATTCTGGTGATATTATTTTGTATTAAATAGAGTGAATATTGTATTTCTCAACTGCAATAAACAACAGCTCGGTTTTAAGTAAATTGCATACAGATTGTAATGTAGGAGATTTCTTATCAACGACCTTCAGTACCAACAGCAATCGCACGGATGGAAAGGAAAAACAATATTTTATGTAACGACAGATTCCATTCACTCAAAAGATTAATATGTTACTTCGGTCTTTGTATTTGGTGGGGATTTTACATTTAATAATAATATTTATAACATGTCTCTATATTTTCCACAAAATATATATTCTCAGATACAGATTCTGGTTTTGTCTGAGTCTGTCTCAGACTACTTTTAAAATTTTCCTCGAGTACGAATAGGTTACAAACTATATAATATCTATTAATATTATTTACCGGAGTTCATTCTAAGAATTGAAATAAATAAACAAGGTTTTATTCTTTTTTTTCATATTTACTATGACTATAACTAAACGTAACTAAAAATCTAATGTGGATCAATTATAAAACAAGATTTAAAATGAGAAAATAATTAGACAAATAATAGTGAATTTCATTTAAATGATACAAAGTATACATATATATACTTGTATTTTTTCCTATGTTTATAACATTAAATCGTTTTCTAGACTATTTTGGCACATACGGCATTGGTACAGCAGGCAGTCGTTACAATAAAATTATTCTTCGACCTTGTACACTTGATGTGTGGTATAGTGGTGTTCATTTTGCTTCCTACATAGATTGGCGTCGCAATATTTACTGCAGCTTAGATTTTCTTAAATATTCAAGACTTTTAACTTTTAGAACATTTGAATAAAAGTTTAAATTTACTGGGTCTGAGAACAACCTTTCGTATCAAAGATGGGAGAATCTATAAATAAATGTTACGAATTGAATACTTTTCGTGCAAACTCAAGGTTACATTGAAATTATAAATATGATAATAACAAAAAAAACTGGCTATGTTTGTTTACATTAAGATATATTTTTTGCATTGCATATATATGTATAATATATATATATATAAACTGAAATGTATATAATGTAATACAACTCTACTTATATTATGTAAATAGATATAAAATAGAGCGCTTATGAAAGAAAATAAATAAAAACACAATAAATAAAAGTACATTACGTATTGTGTTATATTTCAATGTCAATTATGTTATATTAAGTACAGTGAC
The DNA here is from genome assembly GCA_959347355.1 of Napeogenes inachia. Classification (NCBI taxonomy): domain Eukaryota; kingdom Metazoa; phylum Arthropoda; class Insecta; order Lepidoptera; family Nymphalidae; genus Napeogenes; species Napeogenes inachia. Next base: position 14,060,158 of record OY365791.1, on the reverse strand, counting down.
CCTGACCTCTGCTCGGTCAAATTAATAGGGGTGGGATCAAAGTGAAGGCCAACTTGGAGGCAGGGTCGATAGGTTGAACACAAAAGTATACGACTAGTGATGTATATGTAAGCAATTAATTTGATTTCAGTGTTTATGGAGCAATTGTTGTTATAAGTGACGAGGTGACCTCGGACAAGGTTGCGACGACACTTCCCTATGTATTCAATCATTTATAACATATGTATATATGTCTTGTTATATAAACATTTAATGTTTCATGATAATCTAATTATCTGAAAATCATATTGAATATAATATATAATTTTTAATGTAAAGAATTCTAATTAATATAATATTTCAAGGACTGACAGCAAAACGCTTCGAACTTCAGAGGGTCAAGACTTTATTAATATTCAGACCCTAGGTCATTGAAACGATTATTATTTGACCTACAGTAGAATTGGTTCAGGTTCTAGACTCACCTCGTATTTTATTCATAGTTAACTGTTCAAAATTATATTTAGTTTAATTTTCTTATAAGATTTTATGTTAATTTAGATCTAGTAGGTATTATTATATAAATATTTATTTCAATCTTAATCTAATTATCAATTATTAAAGATACATATAGATACGAGATCAGTGAGAAGGAATAAATAACTAGTTTACAGTAGAAATATTTCAATTTAATTACTAAGTGTACATTTGTATAAACTAATATTTATCACGGTATCATCAAAGTATGTGATAGACACGTATCACTATATCACCAGGAAGTAATTTGCTCTTACAGAAGGTTATTGTGATAACGCATATATTTTTTGCCGCGTAAGTAAATTACAATAAATACTTCCTTTTTATGATAAATATATATATATATATTTTTATTTTACTAATATACAGATTCAATATATTCAACACATTGCATTTAAATCTTTATCGAAGTTAAACGTAATACAAAGAATAAATTACATTAAAATTATAAGATTTCTAAGTAATTATTAATTACCTGCTCTAGTATATTCAACTATGTTATGTAACAAGTGGTTTATTTATTAAGCTAAGGTACTAAAATCGTATATTACATTCGAAAAGACAAAGGTACTTATGGCTAAAAAAACCATAAAAAGATACATTTTACTTGAATATATTCTATTAGATTAATAAGTATAATTAAAAATCTTATAAGATACAAATTTATATCTTGTACCAATGTCCAATCGCCGTGACAGGGAGAGGAACATTAAGGGCGTAGGGATCGCGACCACCTGCGCCCGCGCATCTGACATTGACAGATAAGATAGCACCTATTATTTTGTCACTGCTGTCGGACCAATGTCACAGTGACCTTAATGACACTGAATGACGCGGCGTCACGACGCGCTCGTCGGTCTGACCTTGCGATATTTTTTTAATCTTCCATTGGCGAAAATGTTTGCATAATCATTTTTCATACAGATATAACATACACCTAATAAACAAACACGTGTTATTAATAATGTTTTGAGTTGTACCTTTTTTGAGGCGCTTTGTTTATTTTTTTTATATTATGCTACAGACTTACAAGATTTTGGAATATATATATTTATATATTTTTTTTTTATGCATAAGCGTTACCGTAATTAATGCATTACATATTTTTGTTCTAAATAAATCACAACATAAGTAGCAATCATATAAATATGATAAAATGTAGTTTAGAAACGATATATTAGTTAATTAAAACCACAATTTAAGAAATTACAATACTAGTCTATACCCGCAGCTTCACATTATCTTATTTTTCAGGATTTGTTTCTGGTGTTTAAATCAAACCAATAAAGGTTTAAGTAAACGCAGCCTATAACATCGTCCAAATAAATCCTAAATCCTAATAGACTATATTTATTGTTCAAGTTAATTCTAAAGAATTAGTTAATTTAAAATAAATAAAAAAGCTTAAAAAAAATCCCTTTTATGTAACATTGTAAAATATTCTATTAAAATATCAATTTCTCTTTATCTCCTGGTATCTCTTTGCTGGTTGACTAGGTCATGGTGCCGTTTGCACTCTGAGATACTTTTTGATTACGTCGTGGTTCTGCTTAGCTTTATTGAGGATTTTTTTATATTTATTGATACAATTAGGGATGGGACTTGTATGGCGAAACAAAAGAAGGGTATTTTTTTACATGTATTTCTGTTTGTTTCACTTTAGCTCCTAATTTGACAAAATTCGATGCATTATTTTTGTGATATATTTTTTATTCTTAACTTTTTTATTGGGTGTTTGTTTTTATATATAATGCAATGAAGGTTTTAATTAAATGCGTCTCAAATATCATTGATATACCTGATCTGTCAGTATGTTTGGTAATATACATTAGTGTGCTACAGGATTATTTTTTGTTCCTTTATAACAAAAAAAACAACCATGACAAGTGACGTCACCACGAAATTAGTGAGGACTTGCTAATTTTATATTTTTGTGCAGTTGAAATACAAGACGCATACTGGATATTAAAAATCTAAGAAGTAATATATTAAAATAAATGATGTGGTTTTCTTTTTGTATCAATGCCAAAATTTAGGTAGGTAAAAAAATGGCGTGAGATTGAAGGTACCAAAATTATTTAGCAAACACAAACTTAAAAGTATGTTTGGAATTGGGACAATTAGTGTTTGTTTTCTATATAAATTAAAATATATTTAAAAATAAAGTAAACAAAAGTAAAGACATGTACTGAAGCGTATAATATTTTAACTGCTTTGTAAGAATAAGAATATGGACTGGAAATAACGATCTATAATTATTAAATATTTACGAAAACAGCCCCAAATGACCTTGAATTGTTAAGATTGTATTTGTCCTACTGTATGAGAAGCCTATATACTATACAAAAATCAGAATAAATTTAGAGAAATATTAGGTTTCAATTTTAAATGTCGTCTAATCGATTTTAATGTTTAATACAGAACCCTAAATTATTATTTTATATGTCAATCGAGTCACCTTGAAACATAATTCGTTCGTCCAATAACCTTGATCCTATCACTAAAAACTTTCATTAAGTGCATCCACGTTCGATAATTTGGTCAGTTATCAGTGCGGATGTATATACCATCATTGTTTACATTTCTATGTATAATATCAGCAATCTACGCTGTATTTAATACATAAGTAATTGTAATACACACGACCTTCATCAGTCGTCGTCATCACCCGGAAATTAGTATGTAACTGTAACGCTGTGTTACGATTTTCCGAAGCAGGAAGTTTAAACCGATGATGGCCAAGGCAATGCAAAATTAATGCTTGTCATAACAGTTTAGTAATGTCAGAAATATATCGAATTATCACACATATAATTAGAATAAAATAACGTACCATAGACGATTAATTACGTTATGTCTTTATAGATTCTAAATCTTACTAGAATATAGTTTAAGCAACTAACCTAAATCTGGAATGGAGCTGGATGGTTCCTCGAACATTGGTGGCTTGTGGAGACGAGGTGGCGGCGGTGGCGGTGGTGGAGGCCTCATGCATTGGATCACGGAGTGCGTCGGGACCGGTGGCGGCGCCGGCGCCGGTAGCAGGCACGGCGCCCGAAACTCCTTGCCGGGTGGCGCTGGAAGCTCGAGCCTCCTTGCACCACCCATCATCTCCATTTCATAAACATGCTCCGAAGGCTCTCGCTTCGGAGATAGCTTAGGATAGCACTGCATAGTTTTTTTAATATAAAATATTTTTAAGTCTAATCTTTCAAATACTTCAACAAGTGTTCACAATTACGAAAATGTATCACGAAAAATATGTTTGTAACGTATATATGCATCAATGTTTACAAGGGCGATATCGCGCGTGCACTCGTACAGTGGGTCGGTGCGGCGTCGCGCCGCTCCACTCGCGGGACTCGTTCGCTCGCCGCGGCTAACTTTCTCTCACTGGCATGGCGCGCTCGCGGCCGGACGAAAGTGAATCTGCAGCGTCCCCGCGCCCCCCGCTCTCCCCAGGTGTCGCGTCCCTGCACCGCCCGCCTGACGCCCGCCCAGCACTACACGCCGCCTGCAACACCCGACATCAACTTTAACCTTATGCTGTGACCTCTTCAGTGCAATGATCTTTAGATACACCTTAATGTAATTCATTAACCGTTCAGCTATTTATCTCCCTTATTGTTTAAAATGAAATTGAAAATGTATAATTGCGAACATCATTATTGGTCTTTTATTTTGTTATGTAAAAGACCTTGAATTTTATCTACGCTATGAGAATATGAAGTATATGGAGCATGTTCCACATAGTCAGCAGTGTTGCTGTAAAATGTGCGAATCAAGAAAACAAATATACAGCCTTCACACACTTCGTAACTTCCGCGGTTACGAGTGCTCTGAATAACTGAAATCATAAAAAATACTTATACATAATTTGCTACGTTACTTACCTAAAAACTTGGATATATTTTTAATAACTTGCTAAAAACAATTATTATTAATAGTATAGGAGTTTGATGATAAATAATTTTACTAAATATAAAAAATATATATAAAATAAGGTAAATAAATAATAAGTTTGAAGGTAAGATTTTTAGTATTGTTGATATCATTTCCATAATTTTTTATGTAGCTTATATTTTTATAGAATAAGAACATAGTTAATTTCCGCGAAAAATCCTCAAAATGATAAGCAGTGTACAGACGTTAAAACACGCTTACTGATAAGAGATAACCATCTGATGATATCAGTAACATCTTCGATGTGATTAAACCGAGATCAATATATATCACTTACTAAGATAATACACGCAACCCTTATCTACATACAATACGTTTTAAACAGCGTTTTTTGTACAAGAACTAGACTGATTCTGTAGCTATTGCAAACACTGGTTGTCAATTCTACCTAAATGTATGGTTTAACCGATACTATAAATGTTTTATATAATATATTGATTTGTCATTCTATTCGAAAGGCTATTTGTCTCTGCCCTCTGTAATATATAACCTACTGAAATTAAATTGAAATTAAACGATCAAAAATTTTAAAATGTGTGTATATTATTTTCAAGTTCTGCTGAAGCCTTTGACCAAGAAACCTAACAAATTTAGCATGACAAAATTCTAAGTAAATAAGTAATCTTACATGACCCTTCCTTTTTAGTAATAATACGAAGGTTTATTTCGTGTTCCAAATTCTTAGAGGTTTTTTCACTTGGTAGTGGGGTGTGGGTAGGGTTGTCGCGACGGGGTGGTGCAGAGCGATCGGGTCACTGCCACCGACGACTCAGGGCTCCGTTGATGTTCACGTATTTGGCTACAGGCTTCATTTGACTTCAATTTAATATTCTATACAAATATATTAATGATTTCTTTTGTTTAAGTAAACTTCGAAATTTATTTTTAAAGTATTTTTGATAACACTATTGTTTAAGCTTGTTAGTTTATGTTGTAGATATATAAATATTATATGTATATTTATATTAATATATATATTTACGTCTAACGTTTATTAATTGTACAGTAACGTAACTTTTTAGAAAAAAAAAGACCTAGTTTCAGTCGGTCCATGTTCTTATGAACTGACATCGGCATTTAAAGAAAAAAAAAATATATTTTTAATTATCATATTTAGAACAGACTAATACTACTAGATTTCTTTCATTTATTATTAACTCTATAAAAAATAGTTTATCTATTAGTGAAGCTCAATTTGTTTATATTGTATTGTAGTCTGTACACGCAATACTAAAACGTTCAAATATACATATTCTTGAAAGCTATATTTTACATGTTCTATATTACAATTACTTGTAATTATTTTTTTTTTATTTATATAATGCTCTTTCCTATTTTTTTTGTCTAAATTATATAATATAGCAAAGTCTAAGTTTAAACAGAAGTAAACAATAATAACAGAAGTAAACAATAATATTAAAATATTTTTTTTCTCTACTTAATATGAAAATGAACTAAAAGAAAACTAAATTTTCGGTTGAACCAATTGTTAGGCAATGCAATATACGCATTGCGTGCCAATAGCTATAGGGTGGTTTGTCTGTGTGCGGGAGTGAAAGTCTGTCCCGGGAAGGGCACGAGGACACTCGGATCAAACGAGGGTGTCCTGGTGAAGCTGCGCATGCGCGGCATGCAGCCTTGCACCGCTCATGTGTCTGCCTTACACCGTACCACAATATAAATTATAAGGATAAAAACCATTTTATATCATACCTACAAAAAATGACATAAAAAATATTAGAATATATATATTTTTTATGAACTTTATTATATGTATAACTCAATTTAAATACAATTCTATTACACATAAGAATAGAAATAACAATAATTAAATCAATATTATCTTATTCTGGAATAAAAATGACAAAAAAAATAAATAAAAAAACAACGATCAAACATTTTTATTTATACATAATTAAAAAATAAATATATAAAGATATAATAAATACATAAAATAATCATTATAATGCAATAATTATCCTGCATTTTCGCTGTTCATGCACCCCCTTCAAACGTAGCCACCGTCGCGACCTCATCCGATCAATATGTACCGGCTAGACGTGTATTTCTTCCCCTGGATACAAGGATACCGACAGAGCTATAACTGTATTCCTTTTTACAGATTTATAGCCTTCATTCAAATTGATTTTTAATTTTATATATCATCTTTTATTTTTCACCAGTTGGTATTAGGTATGCTAAATTCTAATCGATTATTTTTCTTTTGTTTAGTTAATCGATTACTTTTCTTTGGTTTAGTTTATCAATGACTTTTTTAGATTAAGTAAATCGATTACCTAGCTTTAGTTTATCGATTAACTCTTCTTAGGTTTAGTTAATCGATGTCTTATCTCTTTCATTAGAAAAGTATTATTTAGATACTTACTCAGTAAAATTATAATGCACAAGTTACAATGTAACATATTTTTTAAAGTTAACATAAATTTATTTCTCTTATTAACATAAATTGAAGAAATGTTTGTTTAAAAGTTGTAGGTGGAGTCTTAAAACAAAAACTTTAATTTTTCAAATAAATTTCTTTTGACCGCTAAGTTCTATAGTTAAGTATTTTTATAAGTTCTGTAACAATTTTATTTATTTATTAAATAGTTTCCAGAGTATTTTGTAGAAGTCTTACATTGATGAAAATTTCTAAAGAATGTTTTATAATAAACTTTTCTTCATTCTAGTTATTTGGAATTTGTAAATACTTAAAAAATTATTGATTCTCTGAGTTATATAACTAAACTAGTTGACCCTCCCCGACTTCATTAAATTGAATTTCTAAAAAAATATTTCTTATTAGAATTTTCAAAATCTAAAATACTTTATTCGTAACTTGAAGTTCATCAATAACATCTACAAAATAACAATGATTCATATAAACTAAATTTTATTTCCACACACTAAGAGGTTGAATCTGTATATAACACATAGACAAATTCTTGTTTAAAAAATACTGTTTTCATACAAATCGTTATGAATTATTTTTTACTTTGAAGTATTTGATTTACGTTATTAAAAGAAAACTTTGAGCAAAATTTTACGTTTCAGAAGTTTGGACTAAGTTTAATAATCAATTAATAACATTAAAAATAATTAATAGCCCCCCAAAAACCACCTGTATTCAATAATACTTAGCAACTAGCTTTTCAATAAAACAAACATTATTATAACAAAATATATAAATACTTGCATACCTTTTAGGTTTTGAAACCAATTTTTTTAAAATAATTGTACCATATTATATCTAACCTTAAATTTAATGCAAATTTTATTACGAGACACTAATTATGAGAACCCTCCCACATTACTCTATGAAGAAGAGTATAACAACATAAGTACTCTGTGCAATTATAAATACCGTAAATTATTGTTATGAAAATATATATTTTTTTAAATATCTAAATTACAGACAGATAACAGTAGGTACACTGTTGTATGTCTACCTGAAATTTTTAAGAGATAACTTTTTCACTTACATTATTCTATAAAAAAATATATATTTCGTATAGTTATTTAGACAGTCACTGAATTAATTAATAAGAACATATTCTCTAAATGAATTATGAGTCCCAAGTAGTTTATAATCTAAAACCGTTCCAAAGTTAGTAACAATATAAATTTATTCACGACTTCATCAATATTAATAGTCTTTGTTTAGAGTTAAAGCTGAATTTCGGTATATAGTTCGCAAGTGTCTCGACCCTTCGAGCCTTAAAGACTGCAGTAGTGGAATGCCCTTGCAAGGGTATTTGAATGTCGGACTTTAGGTGCCAGTCAACGCCCTCGCCTCCATCCTAACCCATTCCAAAGTTTAACCATGCATTGAGTAAATAAATAATCACTGCCTACGAGATACGATATACAGAAGATAGTTTATCTCTTAGGATTCCTATTATACTTATATTTCCTATATAGTATTTTTTTTAACATTCCTGAAATATAAGCAATCTTGATACTTTGGTTAGCTTACATCTGTATATTGTTTTCTGTTCTTAGTTTTAGGTCTTAATTTTCTTAATTTTCCAGTACCTGTATCATTAAGTTCTGTCAGAAATCTAGAATATCGATCTAGAATCAGACAAATGTTAAAATTTTCTAGTACCTGTATCATTAAGTTCTGTCAGAAATCTAGAATATCGATCTAGAATCAGACAAATGTAAAAGACAATGGGATTGACAGTCCAATTATTTTGAAGTACCTACCTATTTCGTAAACAAGAAAAATGTACATAATATTATAAATTTAAAATAGGTAATACTTATTTTAAGTGATTGAGTCCTATAAGTAGTAATCTATTTAAAAAATGAAGTGGTTCTTCTTTTATTATTAACAACGCTGCTTACACGAAACCATCATAGGATTTGAGTTTATTTAATATTTGCAAACACAGTCAATCGATACGACCTTCACTTGAAATAATATCTTAATGAATATATTTTATTATTACAAAGTCAAGTTCAGACCTCAACATTTATTTCATTGGTAAAGCAATTAACAGTTTTACATATTTTAATAAAGTACGCCACAGAATATAAGTATACAACACACCTATTTAATCGCCAAAAGGACATAAATATACTGCCTGAGTCATAAATACCTTATAGTTAAAACTATTTAAGTGCTAGGTGTCAATTAAGTTTTTATGAGTGACAAATTATATTTACTTACAATTTAAGTCCGCTGCAGTGAGGTTAAATTTTTGCAGTCCCCGGGGATGGGTAGGGGGGAGGGGCGACCGCTGTCATTGACACAGCTCGAGGACGCCATCTCAAGGTCGATCTGCCTAAATACTGTTTAAATATAAACGTCTAACTTTGTTCAGTTCATGTCAATGTATTGAAATATATGTCAGTGCCCTGGATAGACAACTTCGCTGTGATTTAAAGGTTCAGAATACAAAGGTCAATGTATATCAGGTTTTTTTTCTTATAGGTAAGCTTACGATGCATCGTACCGATTTTCAATCTCCGTATTTCCGATAATATGGAACTAAAAATGAAATGTTTTCCTGACATACATTCTGTACATTAAAATATGAAACGTGATTCTTTAAAAGCTTTTTTATAATACAATTACCTAATCAATATAGAAATCCACAAATACATTAAATGCATATTCAATAACATTATTAATGTACCTACCTATTTGAAATAGGTATATTAACATACAATAATTGTAACAGCATTAATTATTAAGAGGTTAAAGAAATTATCGTCCTTTTGACATTAGTCAAAACCAACAAGTCCTTGCCAATGTCATGAGTTACACCACTGACCTTGGGTGAGTACATTTAATTTTTGTTTATTACTGCACTTATCGCTTTAAATCAGGTATAACATGAGTAGAATTTTAATTCTTTTAGTAAATGCTATCATTCAAAAATTTGATGTAAACAAAAAAATAAGTATGTATATTTTTCCCATCTCTGAAATAGGTACATCATATTAATATCCTACATACATTACATATTATTTATCTAAATTTTTTTTCGTCAAGGGAATAAAATATTTTAATTTAAAAAAACTATTTTTAATAATTATTAAATTTACATTTTAAACTTTAAATTTAGCCCCACATTTTCATTAAAGATGGTTTTATTTCAATTTTCAAAGTAGGTATAGAACTGAAAATAAAAATATATTTCTTTAGCTATGAACACAAAGCTTTTAACGAGATGGTTCATTAAAACAATGGTAAAGGCGTGCGAAGGTCCTTACACTTGGAGTTCAAGGATAAAATACCTATAAATACTATCCTTATCACAAGGGTCTGACTAGAAAACAATACGCACATTCTATATCACATATATGTACTTACACCCTTATAATATATTTGTCATTTTAATAGCCAGCTGTATAACCTTTAAATGACCTTTGAATAAAATAAACAGTAAACCAATCTATCCTAGAAAAGTTTTGCTTTTATACGTATTTTTTTTAAATATATCTGATTAACTTTTCATAGTTTTTAGCTTATACATTACAGTCAGTTAGTCATGTGGACTTACCTACCTCTTTTGTGACAAAAACTTTTATAATAATAATGAACAAGTTTTACAATTTTTTTATCCTCATAAACAACAATGTTGCCAGCTTTTGTTGTTTGTTTGGAAATAAGAATATATTTCTTTTATACCTTAAAGATTTTAATACATGGGTTAACTATTTGCTATTAAATAAAGGAAGCCATTTTGTTCATACAATATCCAAGTCCAGCCAATGACTTGCGAATTTAGTTACAGTGCTATTTCAGGTCAATAGCAAATTCTAGAATACTGAGGGGTCTACCGTCTGATGTCCCCGACTGGTGGGGGTGGAAGGAGGGTTACGGTGCATCGTACGAAAGGGCAACTGCAGATAACGCAGTCAGGAGCCAGACAGTCAACGTCCCGATGCACTCCCGTCCTCCTCCCCCGCGCCCCTCCCCCCACGACTCCATCGGGAACCCGTATCCGACCGCCATATCGTCGTGAATGACGGTTTTTACATCACTCCCAGTCTTAGCGTTTGTTGTTGATTTGTTACTTTAATGAGAACTATTAAGAAGACGCATACCCGAGACAGTGACACTTACAATACTTTTTATTTGCGTTCATTTTAGCATTCAATGAATCTTAATTACAGTATTGGATTACTATCTCGGACATCTGTTTATTGGAATTTCATTGCTAATAAAAAAAAAAACATTTGTAGCATTTTTAAATCAATTATATAGATCTATAAATATACCATAGGTTAATTGTGAAGTTCCAAATGTTTTTTTATATTTAATTTGAACAAGGATCACGGCTTTAAATAAAGAATACTATTATATTAATATTTAAATAATTTTGTTACGACCACGTGGGATGACGTAATACTGGCCATCAAGTAAACGTTCACGGAACGAAAACGGTTGAACGGAAGAGAAAAAAAAAACAGGAATAAAATATAATAGGTATATTATTCATTCTAAGATGGGTACTAAATATGAGGCATGGGATAATGCAAAAAAGTATATAGGTTCTTGTGAAACTTACGAAAACCATTGAACTATTGATGTTTATGACTATATAAAATACAAAATACATTATAAAAAATTCAATACAACAATGTTATTTTATTTGATTTGTAAAATTAATTCTCGTCAGCTACCGACAAGTATAGTAGGTATATATAGTAACAAAGAAACGGGTTGATATAATAAAAACAAAATGATTTAACAGTATCTAGTCCCTAGTGTCTCCTTGACTGGAAAATGTTCCATTTTATATTATTTTCTTTCTCGAAAATAGTCTAAAACAGTTTTGCGTAAAACCCGAAAACATCAGTGAAAAATCTAATTAGACAAATAAAAATAAGAGATTGACCCATGTCAGAGCGCGGCCTCTTATAGTAGATCTGAAAATGGCATCATAAAATACCTCTTCTTAGTTGAAACCTTCACATAGGAGGCGTTAGCGTGAAAGTTATTGTCAGTATGAAAACAGTTTTTTCGTAATTTGACATAGAAAATTGCCGTTATTGCGCAAATTAAAAGTATTTTATATTCAGAGAATATATCCTTATTTACTTATACTAAAAAAGAATGAATATATTCGGATTTGTCGGTATTTTTTTTTGTGTAAATGTTATGTTTAAAATTAGCTATTGTGGTAAATTGTCTGTGTTAAAATTTTATTGTTTCCTTCCTACTGTCACAGTTGTCGTTTGTCAAAATAAAGCTCTTCGTATTTGTGTGTATGTTGTACCTAGGCATGCGTACGCAAGTTTTTACACATACGTACATGGTTGGGTATACGTATATGTAAGAACCGATGTATACCGATTTATATTACATATTTATTATATCTTTGTACATAGTACTCTTCTGTGTGTGTGTGTGACACTGAACTACTAAACGGCTGGATTTTTATAAAGATTTTCATGTGCCTAATTAAGTAGGAAGATATGGCTCTAATTTACAATAATAGCTAAGATGATGTTGCGTTTTGCAGAGTTCTAGTTTTGTTTAGTGTTATAATTTATAAGTTTAGAAACGTTTGTCTGTTTGTTTGCTCTCGCATTAAAAGTGTACTTGACGAATTTAAATGAACATCGATTATACTATACACTACACTACACTACAGTAATAATATAAGATACTTTATTTAGTGAAAAACTCTCATATTTTTAAGGCTCAATCAAGAACTACGGATTTTCCTTATATATATAGCGATATTACAATATAACAAGACTTACGATAGTATAGATACTCTTTACATAGAAATAACTAATGTCTACATTTAAGCATAATGATTGAGATCCGTTACTAAGGTACTCAATATCTAACACCAGCTAGTATCGATTTTTTTCTTGCCAATACAATACTTATTAAGGATTATTGAATAATATTACAATATGATTTACAAGTATGTAATACTACAGAAATATATTAATGTTTAAATGAATGTAAAAAATCATGAGACTGCTTCTAAAAAATGTTCTCAACTACACATTTCTAAAGTTAACACGGGCGGGATGTTAAGAAAAAATAATCTTCAAAAAACTTTGCTATTAAAAAGAAAACATTTAAATGTAATCATTTAAAATAAATATTTATACCGGTTCATCGTGGCATGAAACCGAATAAAGTTTAGCAACAAACTTGGGATTTATTTTAAAAGTTCACGGCAAAAGAAGTTTAAAATAGTACTTAGTAAGCTTTACGAACTACTAATGCCATCTGTTGCTAGACTCAGAAACTAAAACTTATAAATTATTTATATTCATACCAAACGAAATATTAAGATTTTAAAAATGTTATCTAAGTTTTGTTATAAATTAAAGAATCTGTGTTATAACTCTGTATCTTAAATGGTTATCGAAGAAATAAAGTTTTTTTTATCATCATTTTATTTAGGAAAGATTGTTGAAAATTGTTTATTTTTTCAAAGCAAAGAATATGAAACGTCTATTAAATCGATACGTCAAAGAATATCTATACTATAAGAAAGCTGTAAACGAAACATGTATAATATATTAGGTATGTGTTCTAACATACGTATTTTAAATCAAGTAAATGAATTAACAGGCCATATGATGATATTAATGTTTTGAAAATTATGTCCTCGTAGTTCATAGACACGCTCGGATATAAGATTTGATATAGGGGTGCATTTTTAATGTGATTTTAAATATTTTCAAAAAACTTTCTTCGTTCGAAATAAACTACAATCTGTACTAAATATAAAACATAATCACCGTAAATACTCATACGTAATAGCTGTGATGCAAATAAATATATTCTTATGACCACCAAAAAAATATATATTGCATCAAAATTTACTCCGCTCCATACTTCTTGAGTCGGAAGATAGCATTCTTTGCCTTTCCTGTCCATAAACATCCATCCATTCCACCCACTTCAATCTGTACATAATCAGCTTTGCTTTAAATCTGAGACCATTAACATCATTTTATCAACAATAAATCAATACGAACAATCGTGTTTAATAATAATTATTATTATATAAGCATGTAACCCGTAGCCCAAGAGGCATCCAGTGTCAAGGCTGCGCCCTCGACCATGACCGCGAGCGCCCCGCGCCCCGCACCTCGCACCCCGCACCGCTCCCCCCACTGATGCCTGATATTGCTCGAACAAAACCGAATAAAAATATGTAGTCTGGTGTATCTCATTTATAATGACTTTTGTTCACCTAATTGTATTTTATTACGTATTATTTGAATTAATAATTTACTCAGTTTTATGATATACCTATAGGTATATATATTACAATCTACAGGTACATTTTACTATTGAAGAATAAAATTACAATATTTAATAAGAAATATAAAAAGTGGGTAGTATTTTATTTTGCAAGATGTTTCTTCTTATTCCTAAGACCCGCTACGCTAGCAAGCAATAAATATAATTAAAATTAAGTTAATTGAGTTTAACTGTTATATATCCTTATTTTACGTAACTTTTCTTCTTTTTTTGGCTTTTTGTATGATACGTAAAAATAAAATACTGATTTGGACAAAGTATCTTTTTAGCATTTTTAAATTAATATTCTCCATTAAGGGTCTACTTTCTTTTAAAAAATTCTTACATTAAACCAGGTTTACAGCAGTTTGGATAAATTATCCTATCTTTTATACTTGTTATATTAATAGGATGTTATTATTTACTGATTATAAATATAAATTCTAAACGATCAACATGTTCTAATGTAACTAATTATAATAATTTAATCAAGGAGCTTAAATAACTGAAGTCTTTGATGTCTTAAGGAGTCTATCTACTCAATATAATACTGTAAACACTTTATTATTAGGTACATAGAAACACAAGTTATAATGGCGTAACAGGTCTTAAACGTTTCTATTAATTAAACAAAAGGAATCCATTTAAACAAGAACAAACAAGCGGTCATTGGCAGCGAGTTGTTGCCATAAAACTGAATAACACGCTTCGCAACAGGTTCAATTCCTGACGAACAATAGACGTGTACTTACGTTTGCACAAACTTGTCGATATCTTAAATGCGAATCAATTGAGAACTTAGACAAGTGGCATTAACGTTTATCGATTATTGTTATATAATATAGTCTGTAAGATGTCTATGGTAAGACAGGAACTACAATGTCTATGGTTCCACTTGTACTTGGTTGTAATGGTAGTCATTCCGCATACGTGTAAAGCATTTAATAAAAAGTACCAAAATAGAAGTCGTTGTCTAATTCAAGATATATATCCAAGAACGAACCCTACAATATATAACAATTACCTATATCGATAAATGTATCTGCATTAACTTTAGGTTTCTATCGTTTTCTCTCGTTTGTATAGAATCGTCTCCTAGCACTAGTTTGGCTACAACCTCAGCAACATAACGCCTACGCGTCATACACGTGTCATGTTGTTCGGTCAAGGCGGTGAAGGTCACACGTCCCAATTTGTATTAAAGCTTCTCGCCCTGAAATACGAACCTAGGTCGTCGAACTCAATGAAAATCTTCCAGGGTATCTAACCTTGACCTTTCGCCGCGCACGCGCTGTTTCTTCTGATATCCTGACCTTGTTAAGAAATACTAGGCCTATATACTTATTTAAAACATAAAATGAAACAACTTCTCCTACAAATATATTTGGCACTACAAAAATGTTTTCACAAGTACGTGTTTTGTAATAGTTACTGATTTTGTTTAAGAAACTGAACATTTATCATCTTAAAAGGTTGGATTGTCAGTTACTTGTAGGTATAAGGTTTAGCTTAAAACTTATAAGGTATGTAATCTATTGTTTTTATAGTTACTTTTATCAGGAATGTATGTTTATTATAAGAGTTGAAATTTACGATTTTTTTTTCATATTTACTCTATATTTCGTAAGTCAAGTATTGTCATATAGATAGTTACCGCTTTACACATGTATATATCAGAAAAAAGTTGAACATATTATATATAACCCTCTAAGACAATGGAAGCTGGCTCAGCTATTTGTTAACCAGGATCGACATAAACCTTGGACAATGCTGGTTTTAAGCCAGTCTTCTCTCCTATTAATATTAGGTTTATATATTTTAAGAAGCGTCGATTAAAGTTTAATTAATAAAGCAGCAAAATTATATCAGTAAGCTTTTATAGTCCGGGAGCCAGCTACCAATTTTCGTCATGAATTTCCTCCCGAGTGAAAATTTGTAAACTGCAATAGAAAGTTGTGTTATGAAGCTTCGCGGTCGTCAGCTGCGGCTCTGGTGGTGGAGAAGGCAGTGGCAGCCTCCCACGCACGAAGAAAAAAAAATTTTTTTTAGTCATTTCCTCCCATTCTAAAATTTCTTGAATAATGGTTTATCTAATATCTTGAAGGGAAAATAAAGTCAGCTGACCATAACATGGTGGATTATACGTCAGCTGGCCACCCGAATATGAAAAAAAATAAAAAAAATTCAATGATTTCCTCTCAACTAAAAATTTATCTGGTGATAGTTTATATGTTACTGTGAATGAAAATTAACATCAGCTGGCTGTATCTCAGTGGAAAGTTCGTCAGCTGGTTACTTGAATTGTGTAATGTAGCTGCATTTATCACCTACTGAATCTTATCAGCTGACGACTTTTCCCTTTACTTACAGCTAGCTGATTTGTTTTATTATTTACAAGAGTATATTAACTATTTTCTTAAAAATTTTCATCCAGGAGGAAATCAATTTTCTCAGGTTGTTTGGCAGTATATTTGATTTGATAATAAATATGCAGTTTAATAATGAAGGAAATATAGTTATAACTAAAGTTTAATTAATCAATAATTTATTGAAGCATAATTTTATAAATTAATGAAATTTTATTTTAATATAATGAATAAAAATACTAACAACGGTTATTCATTTTCGCTCTCGCTTTGGCTTGAGTCGCATCGACGCAGTTTTAGAATCATATAGAATGTAATTTAATTATAAAATACATTAATTTTAAGTATGTCTTATTTCCTTTTGCACCCTCTGCTGCGACCATATATAATTAATAATTAATTATTAATTAATTAATTAATTAATTAATAATTAATTATTTGTAATTTATATTATTATTACTTTTGATAACAGCGCACATATACACTTAATGCTTAAGTAATAATTATATATGGGTGTTTCTCTACTAACGGGAAAGTTTTGCATGAAATTTGTCCGGCTCACTTTTTGTTTTAAAATAGGGTTTTAAATATATAGAATGAAAGCTAATAACTAGCGATTTTCAAGTCTATAAAAGGCTGGAAGATTACTCTGCTGTTTTCAATTTTAGAAGACTTCACACTGTCAGCGATTTATTCAACACAAAATTGAGTCGTTATCATAGACTATATAATTTTGTTTTATTTTTTCAAATTAACCAGAGGATTGTGTTCAAATATTTAGGACAACATTCAGGCGGTAATTTCGAATAATTATTATTACATCTACGTAGTGTTTGTTCAACATATATGATTTTCAGTATATTTAGTTTTAAAATATACTTTAAATTTATTACACGCACTTAAATATTATTTTAAAATTGGATTTAAAGTGAAGATTCTGGGATGGTTGGGATTAAAAGAAAAAAAGATATAAAACATTTACATGATCAACCGGTAGCCTCAAAGATACTGAAATGTACTATAGTTTTAGATATTTTCTTAAATAAAAAATATCCAAAACAATGTGCAAATTGCTTGGGACATCAATTTTCCCGTTAGTAGAGAAACACCCATATATATAATGTATATTCTTACTGTAGAAGTTCTCAATAGTGTAATTCCCTAGTTGGAATACATTACACTAAATTATACTTTTTCTTACAATTAATTGTTAAAAAATTATAATCGAAGTAGTAGAAAGAAATAACATTCTACCCATATATTTACGTTAATGTTGAAGGTGTCTCTTCTGATGTCGTTCTTATTTTCCGATATTTTTGGGGCAAGCAGTATAACGTCGATAACACTCACTATGATACAACTGAAAATGGTTAAGTTGTGTAGGAAGCACATTATTTTGACCGGTTAGATTATTAACTTTTCGTATTGTTATATAGATCTACACTTATTTTAATTATCTTCACTAAATAATTTTGGAAGAACATTAGTTTTTTTTACAAAAGTGGTAACGTGGTACACGTTAGACATTTTTATTTTTAATTATCCGTTACTATAATAACACTATGTTCGACTGACCAACTTAAACATGGAATCTTTCACTTACCATTCGAGTCACATTATACTTTCAACTTACACTCTCGTTAGTGTGTTTTACTGTTTTATTAGTGTGTTTATAAAATCTGGAGAGGGTAATTTGAATCTACAATCTAGCTACAATGTAAAAAGGGCTCATGTATTACTTTAATTTATATAAGAAAAAGAGATAAATAGAGAAAAGTGATTTCCTCCTGGATGAAAATTTATAAGAGAATAGTTAATATACTCTTGTAAATAATAAAACAAATCAGGTAGCTGTAAGTAAAGGGAAAAGTCGTCAGCTGATAAGATTCAGTAGGTGATAAATGCAGCTACATTACACATTTCAAGTAACCAGCTGACGAACTTTCCACTGAGATACAGCCAGCTGATGTTAATTTTCATTCACAGTAACATATAAACTATCACCAGATAAATTTTTAGTTGAGAGGAAATCATTGAATTTTTTTTATTTTTTTTCATATTCGGGTGGCCAGCTGACGTATAATCCACCATGTTATGGTCAGCTGACTTTATTTTCCCTTCAAGATATTAGATAAACCATTATTCAAGAAATTTTAGAATGGGAGGAAATGACTAAAAAAAATTTTTTTTTCTTCGTGCGTGGGAGGCTGCCACTGCCTTCTCCACCACCGGAGTCGCAGCTGACGATCGCGAAGCTTCATAACACAACTTCCTATTGCATTTTACAAATTTTCACTTGGGAGGAAATTGGTCATGAAAATCTGTTACTGGCTCCCGGACTATTAGAAAGAAGCCTATCAACTAAATATAATGATAATTTGTATTGAATAGATTATAATATTATTTAGATGTAATTTCACACTTAAATTGGGCAAATGTTTTTTTTTACAATTTAACAGTATTTATTATTAACCAACTTAAAGAAAAAAATATATAGATAATCGTATTCTTATCATGTTCTACATCGATTAAAAATAATTCTATTTTTATCTAGAAACTCCCATGTGTGGTCTTATTAAATACAATGAGTCCAGTTTTAAGGATGGCTTCTGTGAGTAAATAAAATATTGAAAGAAAAAAAAAATCAGCAAATAGTTTTTATTCTTGTAATGATGGAACGGACTCAAAAAATATTCTAAGGTTTGTATGTAAATGTATGATTTTACGAAAAAAAACAAAAACATATGTGTATATACTTAAGTATAACTACTAAGTACGAAAATATAAAAGCAATTTAAATAACTAAACCTGCAATGGTTTTGAGTAAATAATTTTCAATTAATTAAATTTTGTAGAACATTACAATACGCAGGCGTTGTAGTTAAGAACCATCAGGCTCCTGTTGCACGGTTCGAAAGAGAAGGACATGGAGAAGAAGCGGCAAGACACATGGATACTTTTTTAATTTTTTCATTAATTGTTATTTTTTAAGCAACTTTTATTTGTTAGAGTAATTCAGTTTTGCTTAATATATGAAAACAAATTACAATTCAAGTAAAGCGTTTTAAGAATATTAAAATAAATAACAAAACCACTACTAGCTCGATGTTGCTTACTTTCAATATTTAATTAATTGTAATTATATAAAATTTTAATTTGGAAGCAAGAATGCTAAAAGATGAAATTAATATAATAAAGCAACACCTAAATACAAGCAGGAGTTGTTCTCAATCAGTCATTTAGGAGAACGTTCCGAAGTGTTTAAATAGTCATACCATAGATATCCGTTTCAGTAATGGTTTTGTCACTAAAAGTATTATCAAAATTAAGTATTACTTAAGATATAATACAAATCTATTTATTAAAAAAACAAATATTTGACATATTCTTTTTTTTTAAGTATTTAAATAACGGCTAGTCATATATATATATATATATATATATATATATATATATATATATATATATATATATATATATATATATATATATATATATATATATATATATATATATATATATATATATAATCCTATAATCCTTCTTAGGATATAAAGAATAATGTGATAAGTATTCTGAAAGATTTAACATTCTGAATATTATATCAATTCAGAAAAAAATAAATCCTATAAATTTGAAATATTTTCGTCTCTTGAGTGTTTTGATTACACAAAACTGACAGGCGCAAAATACACGTCGGTTTTAAGCTTAAAGCACACGTCTTATAGCTGGTTAAAGAATTATACTTTTTAATAGAATTATAAAGTACATTTGTGAAAAGATTCAAGCAGTCATTAAGGTGATTTATGTTTTTTGTTTTTTTTTTATGGCTAAGATGAACAGGAGCGAGAAGGAGAGGAAAAGGAAACAATATCAAGAAACAACCAGGAAATAGTGAATGAGTTAAATAATGATGAAAAGGGAATTGCAATAAATAAAATTAAAAAACACGCCAGGTGCTGCCCTCTGGGGTAGGTAATGCGAATTACCTTAAACAAGATCCATTTAGTTCCATCTAGCTTCTTTAGTGCGTAAAAAACTATGTCTTAGAACACTTGTTGATATATTAAGTCAAAAGACATTGAAAGGAAAACAAAGTTGTTGTTCTTTAAAAATAACAATAGACCAAACGTATTTGAAGAAATAATATCGCTGGACAAATTGAAAAAATTGATGTACCCCTAAGTAAGCAAAACGTATTCAGTTTTGTCTCGTCTCTCGTCTCATTATTTTTCGAGGAATAATTAAGCAATAATCATTGAAAAAATATTTCACATTAACTACTACGACTATAGTGTCAATCTTAATATATATAAATTACGTGTCACGTTGTTTGTCCGCGATGGACTCCTAAACTACTTAACCGATTTTAATCAAATTTGCACACCGTGTGTAGTTTGATCCAACTTGAAACATAGGATAACTTACATCTTAATTTTAAGTCACAATATTATTTTATATCGAAATATTGTTATTTCATTATTGGCCTTGATAAATTTACTGACATTTTAAATTTTTTGCTTTACTTAGCGGTCGGGGGTTTTTTTAATTTTAATTTTATTTTTTCTAATACCGTGACTTCTTAAATAGTTTACTACAATGTAATAGTTATATCCAAAACCTTAGCAACCACAGCAACGCGTGGCCGAGTCTGCTAGTAGTTATATATATTATAACTTTAAAAATATTTTTATTAATCTTGTTTTCATAACTCCACCATATTTTTCTTTACGATTCATTTTCTTTTAATCTCTAACCTGCAACAAATACCCCCACTTTTATGTATATACCTGTATATTTGATTAGTTAGTATCTATACTATTTAAATATCGTTTGTGTAGACACAATGTTATAAAATATATTTTAACTTAGAGATTGTTACAAATTGATTATTTTAAAACGTATAAATATATAAAATAAATACTACTAATAAAAAACGATACAATCGTTCAATGTGCATGCCTTAATATTATTTTAAATAAAACATTTTTAATGCAACATAATATAGTTATATGAAATAATACATATGAAAAAACAGTAAACAAATATAAAGTAAAGACCAAAAATACGAAAAATATATCTAAATGTTTAATATTATCTATGTTAATAAAATCTATTTTTTTTTTTAATAATTTTACTTTTATTATGTATTGTTATCATTATATTATTATATATTATTATTTTTCAGTCCAAACAATGTATTAAACATAAAAATTTAAAAACCATTTTAGAAGGAGTACATAATCGATCTAGATCATTCTTGTTTCATCAGCAGTAATGATGTGTCATTATACAATTAATAAAGCCAACATCCATAATTATTCGAAATATTATTCTGTAATAATATTTAAGTTTTTTTTTATCTAGCTTTTACATTTCTTTCTTGATATACATAATCTAGACTTATTGAGCATTTTAAATTTTAAATGAGTTAAATGAACGTGTTCATTAAAGAAAACAATTTTTCACCCTTGCTTTTTCTTAGTGCCATTAGATATTAAAATAATGAACTAAAAGTCAACGTACTAAATATATGTACAGAGCAGTATATTTTTGACAAATTTAGGTATTAAGCTCAAATCTAGCCCCATTAAAATGCACTTTATTTTGGAACATACCCAATTCAAAAGCTTTTCATAATCTAATTATTTTTGGTGTCGTTAAAGCACCTTCTATAAACATAGCAAGAACCTTAATACTTAAAACCCTTGAATTAATAACATAAATATAAGTCTCTTTTAATGTTAAATTGCCTGGTTATTTTCAGAATTTTCTAATTTCAGTAGGTAAAATAAGTAATGAGTATCATATAACGTAGGTGGCCGAGCGCAGGCCGCTGCAGGGGAAGCGAGCATTAACCCTTCCTGCAGTTCATTCGCCGTCTGGCCTCACCCCTACAGTCCACCCCCGTTCGCCCCTTGACGCCGACTCGATTGCACGTTGCCATACTGCAACTGATCACTAAATATAACTATACCTAGGATTCACAAAAAAAAACTTATGTGTATATAAGTGAAAATGAGCGAGCAATCAACAATATATATAATATGTCATAGTATTTGACTTCTGACTTTATACTATTTGACTTTTGAATGTAATCTTTGATGTTGTTATTTTAATTTTTAATTGTTTTTCTTTTACGATTTTTGTAAATTTCAATATCTGTATTCCTATTACATATATCTAAGATAAGTAGAAAGTTATTATTACTTATAAAAAGATTTATAGTATAGTTTTACAAGCTCTTAATCTCTTAGGTGTGGAATTTCACAACACCCCTTAGTGAACTCTTAGGACGCTAGGTTTTGCATTATTGTATAATATATATTTTCCCTAGATGTCAATTTAGAAACTTATATCTAGTTTATATAAATTATTGGATTTTTGTGCTTATACTACTTATTTTTAATTGCGGGTACTATAACATATATATGACTCTGACTGAATGTAAGCATATATATATATTAAATATAATTATACTTAAGTAGAGCACTTTACTATTATGGTTTTTATTTCGTTTTAGCGACGACCCATAGTGACAAATAATCGTCTAGACACTGTAGCTTCCAAAGAAAAAATAAAGAAGTTTATAAAGCACTCATTATTTTATTTTGGTGCTAAGATTTAGTATCATGTATGCCGCAGTCCCTACCCTGATCAATGACAAGATTTTAAATTTAGATATACTTTGCCCTACAATTGAACATACTACATGGCATTTCCCCTTCTTGATATGGTCTAGATTAGATAAGATATCAGGGTCAGCTGCGAGGCAACCGCAAGCTAGGAGCTTAAGTGTTCTATTTACACTTAAGCTAGGACATAGATCCTGTAGGTGATGGTTACTAGTTCGTGTTAGACGGTGTGTTTGTTCATTCCCATCCTACAAGAAACTTATTACTCAATCATACATACTTACTCGTATCTATGGTTAAAAGATTTCTTCTTTTTATTTTAAATCCTTTTTTATATTAAATAATACCGAACATGTCTTAAAATTAATATAGTATTTTAATAAAGACTTTTTTTAAAGATTAATTTAAGGTTCAATACTTATACATGTCAATCTACTAGACTATTTTAATCCTTTGGGTATTAAAAAAAAGAGTGCATACGTACTTAAGTATTATTAGTTATATTTCTTTGTCGTCATTAAAAAACATAAAAAATAGTTTTTGATTATAATTAGTTACAACAAAATAATAAAAGAACTGGAAAAGGATAGTCAACACAGTCAATAAAGGTCAGTTTAAATTTGAAAAATTAAATATATTAATATTTATTTTCTTACATAAAGTGTAACATAAATTCTATTATTATCGAAATGTTATTTTTTTAAAATTATTTATGGGCATAATGTCCATTGCCATAGCATCTATCGGTAATGACCGAATCGGAACTTCGGTTATCAGTGGCTTTAGTAATCATATACTAAAATATGATACGAAAAGTTTTGTATTAAAAGTGTAGAGATATCGTGTAAATGTAGCATCTATGGTAGTACCAAATTGTGTTGTCGAAAATAGAGAATTATGATTCATGCCTAGATTTAAGTCATTTTTGAGGAAATCAAAAATAAATTAAATTTTAGTGATCGAAGGTTCTCGTTACCTTTTTTTATACGCACCTTTTAACAACGCCATCCATTTTAACTTAAACAAATATAATTTTACAACTGTGACACATTTCCGTACAGTATGACACCGCTAGGTGGCGTGACAGTCACCAACCACTACCTAGAGACAGGTGGTAGATATTCTCACCTTTTTTAATTTGGTACTCGGTAGCACTTTTTACAATACTTATGAGAGATTTAGCAACTAACTTCAGACTGTTGTTTTTTTTGTCAACATTTTTCCCAATCGCGCTAAACGAAGTATAAGTTCAGAAATATTTTCATCCACTGTGTATATAATTTTGCTCATACTGTGTATATAATTTTAATGATATATGGTCACATACTATATGTGGTTTGAAATAAGACTAAGTTGATTTCAAAATCGATAGTTGTTCTCCAAAAAATAAAGGATTTTCTATCACCCGTGTCACGCACAAAGGGATTAGGTAAATGTCAAATTTATTGTGTAGAGTGGGTGAAATGGTTCGGAGACGCTACTTTCTTTTGATTTGATCGAAGTCTCAACTAAAAATATGTTTAAAACAGTTGAAGTAAACTGCTTTGCTTAAAACATGATATTCTTCGTCAAAAATAATGAAGAAGAAATTCTAAAAAACATACCTAAGCAAGTATCGTCACGGGCAGGACTTTTACTTACCACCATTGGAAAAAAAGATCAGTCGCCCTGGTCAAGAAGGTACCGTACCGCTACCCCAGAAGATGAATCTGGCATTCTACATACAATCGGCTTTTTGGGACGGAGTTGGACTCTACCAGGCCTCTTTTGATAGTTCACAGACTCCCGGGAAAATAACCCATAGAGATATTATACAAATATATTATATGTAAAATAATTCTATGAAAGTACCAGCTCGAAACTCCATTAATACTTTTTCAATATATTTATAATATTTTTGTTTAGTTTTAACAGTAACACTGACAACAATAATTGATATATTTATTCATACATACCTGCCATTAAATTACAAATACAAGATATTATATAGTACAAAGGATTACTTATCTCCTTTAGACATCTTTAACATTTATCATATGGTGTTATACAGTTTCTATAAGATATAATATAAAAGTATTTTTACTACCTTCCTACCATCACACAAATACGACGAAACAGTTAAAAAATAAATCTTTTAAATACAACTTAACATAGACTTAAAAAAACATACATACTTAGATAAATAAAAAAATATACTTTTAAAAAAAATATATACACGCTTAAAAATGATTGCTTGTTGTTTTTTTGAAGGAAGATAGTACTTCTGCTGAACTCTCAGCTTAAAAGAGTTAAGGCAAGGCTTACCATCAAGAATACTCTGTGGTGCAAGAGGCGAACCGTAAAAACAGAAAATATTTTTTATAAAATATAAAGTTGAAAAAAAAATCTTAATCCTATTATGTAGAAGATTAGACAAAAATGTATGTAGCCGTTCCAAAAGTTATAATAAGTTTATATTTTTTCGGTAGGCAAATAGATTTTGATGATCATTCCAATTTTATAGAACTGTTTAACCAGCGGTGATAGTTTTTATTAATATATGCGTGAATATTTTTTACTTATTTTTGATAAGTGGCAACACTTTTTCTATATTTTATCTATTAAAAATTTGTTGTCTGTGGTGTGGGATATTAACTATCTGTTTAAAGTTGACAGGCAATTCTGTCAACACAGCTATTATAATTTATGAGATTTTGTAGTCTTAATTGTATATGTTTTTACTCTAGACTATATAAATAATGCCGAAGAATAAAGGAAAAGGAGGTAAAAACAGGAGAAGGGGGAAGAATGAAAATGAAACAGAAAAACGTGAGTTAGTTTTTAAGGAAGACGGCCAGGAATACGCCCAAGTCACAAAGATGCTCGGTAATGGCCGCTTAGAGGCCATGTGCTTTGATGGCATTAAACGTCTTTGCCACATCAGAGGTAAATTACGAAAAAAGGTTTGGATAAATCAAGGAGATATCATACTCATTGGCTTACGAGATTACCAAGATGCCAAAGCAGATGTTATCCTTAAATATACACCCGACGAGGCCAGGAATCTGAAAACTTACGGAGAATTCCCTGAAACGGTTCGCATCAATGAGACTGTTGTGTATTCTGTGGATGGTCTGGATGAAGACATTGAATTCGGCGACGAAGTAAGCTCAGAAGACGAACCTGATGCTGTCGATGCTATATAAATGATTTTGATATATGTTAACAACTACAGTAAGTCAATAGAAATTTGTTTTCTGTTATAAATAAAATGACATTTTGTGATTACAGTTTTGTTATCAAAATTACTAATAGCATAATAAAGCACACACATAGTAAATTGTCTAGAATAGACACCTAGTGTTGTCCTTTTCCACAAGAAATATACAATGTTATAAATATTTATTAAACAAAAATGAAAAATATCATTACAACTGCTTACTCATATCTTGCACAACAAATTCCAGACCCTATGACTTCTTCTCAAATATAAAATTGTAAGGAATGTATATAATTAAATAATTATAAATGATTCCATTGTTTTAATTTTGTTTCTGTTTCTAAATTTGCAAGCAAATCTTAGTTTATTTACTTGAAAAATGAATGGAAAATACCCTGATATTAGTTATTAATATCAAAGTTGTAAGGTATCATAAGGTGTTTATAGTTCTGGTTGTGTTGAAATGTATGTATTATGATTATATGTGTTATTTATTGATAACTGAGCTCATTGTGTTTCCAGAATAAATTAGGGGTATTTATGATTGTTCCTGATTTCTTAAGTCCTATCTTTTATATATATATACATATATATCTTATTTTATTTATTCATCCACGAAAGTAAAGTATTTGATTCCAAGTATATTTTTTATTATTTTAAGACAATCCTCTATTTATGTTAAATGACAAGCAGCACTCATGAAGATTAGATGTGTGAGCTAATTTTAAATATAATTATTATAAAAAAAAAACAAAGTTAATATTTTTACATTAAGTATGGTTTTGAGAAAGTAATTACTGTGTTAAATATCACAAAGAATTCTTAAACATGTTTTTACTTTTGCCTGTTCTTATTTCTACACGTCTATAAGATGATTTTTTATGAAATTTAGTTAAATAATTATCCTTAACCTCGGGCCTATTAATAGACCACATTTGGCACTTAAAAATTCAAAAATGTAATGTTTTAACCAAGTGCACAATATTATTTTTAAAATTAGAACAGAACTATAGCTAAGGATTTTTAATTAAAAATACATTTATATGATTTACTTCAAATAATAAAAAAAATCTCAATAACAAAATTTTATTATCGTCATCGTTACTGTGTCATACCCATAGAGTAGGGAGTTGGTAGCTGGCAGTATTGATTTGTCATCTTTTATTTTATATCAGACACAGACACTCAAAGGCCTGCCTATGACTCCGCTATTTTATGTATAATAATTCTATGGTCATATCATTTAGCCACATTGTGATTATGATGAAAAATAACCAGTGGTTTCAGCATATTTTATGTACATCTAAAATAAGAAAGATATACAAGAAATTCTGAAGTCCATATTGATCAAATAATTTAGTCACTTCACAGTTCACTATAAATCTGAGACTGACAGATGGCAAATGTGATCTATTAAATTGACTCAGGATCATAGAATTATATACCTATGTCCTATAATAACTAATTGCCTGGTTACAGCCTACAAGTAACAATGCTTTTTTTACCAGAGAAAGCAGAATTTTAAGAATAGTGAATGAAACATTTAGAGCTGCCACAATAATTATTGGTAAAACTAATTAAAAAATAAAAGATTTTTTTTTATTGTTATGGTTTATTTTTTAGGTAAGATTACTAATATATAGCTATAACTTAAAGATGAGTCATGAGAGGTAGATTCTTATAAAGTCGATAGTATAGAATACGTAAAAGAAGTAGGTATATAGGTACATTTGGTTTATATAAACTTCCTAACTATTTTTGTTATACTGCCATGTAAAATTAAATTGGTACAATTTAATTTAAATTTGGTAATATACTGCTCTAGCATACCAAAACTTTATAATTTATCTATATTTAAATAAAATGGTTTACGCGGAAAACGCTTAGTTATTAATTTATTATAAAAATTGCCTAAATAATATCATTATTTAACAAAGTGGCAAATGTGGTTGATATATATTTTCACAAATATAAATGTATGATCTATCTTATTAAATGATAAATAATTGAATAGTAAGTGATTACTTTGATAAGAATTATCAATTACCAACATTTTATTGCTCGGTATTTTTTACGAAGACCATTTCTTTAACCTGCGACGGAAAACTTATTAAAAACAAGCTGTGCTTGCGACTTCGTACACGTAACTTTCGATTTTGATAAAACGTACCCTTTGTAATTACCAATGTATGTAAAAAATATAAACCTTCAAACTGGTAAGCAGCAATGGTACGACAATAAGAGATTATTAACTTCTTTATTTGTTAACCGATTGTTAAAAAAAAAAACTAAATATAAAGTGAATCCCATGACAATATATTCCCGAAAACTGCATCCAAATGGATTAAACCGTTTCTGAGATTAGTTTCCACAAACATACAGACGAACAGACAAAATGAAAAAACATTGTTTTTGGTTCTCTTGCATATATAAAGGGTACCCTGTATGAATTTTTCAATTTTTTTTTCATGTTGTGTGCACGACTAAAAGATAAACAGACAAAGATTTTAAAATGCTGAAAATGGATTCTGTTAGTTATCACTTCACATCCTGGTATATTTTTTAAAAAAATTTCAATGTACAACGCCTACTCTTCTAAAGATTTATTACATGTATAGAACAAGATTTGCATGGTACCTATTACGTGATTGACATAAATTGACATAACTTTTTTTTCACCGATTAAAAAGAAATGAATACTAAATGTTAAGTGAAGACTGTGATAATATATTCCTGAAAACCGCATTCGAATTGGTTAAGCCGATTCTGAGAATAGCGTGCACAAACATTCAGGCATACAGACTCACAAAAACATACAGACATAAAGACATACAGACATGCAGACACACAGACATGCAGACACACAGACATGCAGACACACAGACATGCAGACACACAGACATGCAGACACACAGACATGCAGACACACAGACATGCAGACACACAGACATGCAGACACACAGACATGCAGACACACAGACATGCAGACACACAGACATGCAGACACACAGACATGCAGACACACAGACATGCAGACACACAGACATGCAGACACACAGACATGCAGACACACAGACATGCAGACACACAGACATGCAGACACACAGACATGCAGACACACAGACATGCAGACACACAGACATGCAGACACACAGACATGCAGACACACAGACATGCAGACACACAGACATGCAGACACACAGACATGCAGACACACAGACATGCAGACACACAGACATGCAGACACACAGACATGCAGACACACAGACATGCAGACACACAGACATGCAGACACACAGACATGCAGACACACAGACATGCAGACACACAGACATGCAGACACACAGACATGCAGACACACAGACATGCAGACACACAGACATGCAGACACACAGACATGCAGACACACAGACATGCAGACACACAGACATGCAGACACACAGACATGTAGACACACAGACGTACGTGATTTAGCCGCAGCTCTTTCTGATAAAGTGGCTATTCAGGCGAGCTTCTTCCGCTCCTGCTCTCTTTTTCGTAGTTCTTTTAACACGGTCGTAGAGTACGTGCTCGTTAGTTCCCAGGTCGAAGACGAGGATAGCATGGTAGCTATCAGAGTTTCAGGTTCAGAGTTCAGCTATCGATTGAAGACGCAGAGCACGTTTATTTTGTCTGCTCTCAATTTATCGAAGCCAGGAAGACCTGATCTGATCCTGAAACTCTGATAGCTACCATGCTATCCTCGTCTTCGACCTGGGAACTAACTAGATAGAAAAAAAAGTAAACACTCAAGTAAACATATATATTAAAGTTGATAGAGCTGGCCATCAAACAGTAGATTGCAACTGTTGCACAATTCGTTTAATCGTGGTATTACCATCTTCGCAGTAGAGATGGGCTTTACATTGGTTATTCCAATTGGGTTTTGACGTGTATAAGAGTCCTAAACGTTAGTTTTTTTGTACCTCCCTGCGTCATTATCCGTTTCCCGTTTTACTCGTCCTATTTCACAGGGTTATGCCCATATTTAAAGATATTAGTACGGATTGTAATTCGAAACTGTTACATTTTATAGCAACGATTAGTTAATTAAAGTAAAACAATTTAAATATAAACAATATCGCAATCTAACAATTTTAAAATCGAATAGTTGCCGCTCCAAAGAGAATTATTATCAAGTTAAAAATATTTTTAATTTATATTTTAGGCCAATGTAACATAATGTCTATTGATTGAATGATTTGCCTTTCCACTCGTAATTACGAGTGGAAAGACTTTACGTGCACTTTACGTTCACTGCATGTCTGTGTGTCTACGGGAACTTTTGTTTACTACCGCTCTATATGTTCCAATACCCAGCATACAAATATTTTATCAATCGAATTCTTAAAAGCAAATACTAAGCAATGATCTGCAAACATGAATATAATATCTTTCTCAACAATTGCTCAACTCAGTGAGCAATTATTAAAATATAGATCGCACATAGTTGTGAGAAACAAAAAAAACAGCTAACTGAATCGAACAAATATTTTAACGGGTAAGAAGACATACCATGTCTTGTCTATCACGTACATCTTAAAACACCGCCGCATCACTTTTTACGGATACGCTGGCATCATAGTAAGTGATACGTTGATGCAATGTTCTTATTTAGATGATCTAAACATAAATCCATATACTATACATCTATTTGTGGTAAGTCATACAAAATAAGGCATTTTATGGAAAAAAGATGTATAGTTAATTTCAAACGTTACTATGCAAATACTTGATATAAAAAAATAAAACTGCTGCCCAAAGAAACTATCTAATCCGGACGAAGTCGCGGGTAAAAGCTAGTTTAAGATACGTGATATTTAAGCTTTTGGTTATTGCTTTTATATGCTATAGTAGCGCCAATTTGGCAATTTATTGAACTATTATTAACTCATCGATGTTATCTATAATCTATACTTGTTTAATAAAGATAAAGAGTTGTTAGTTTATTTGAATTTGCTCTTCTCTACAACCTCTGAATAATAACTA
The DNA here is from genome assembly GCA_959347355.1 of Napeogenes inachia. Lineage (NCBI taxonomy): Eukaryota > Metazoa > Arthropoda > Insecta > Lepidoptera > Nymphalidae > Napeogenes > Napeogenes inachia. Next base: position 14,028,715 of record OY365791.1, on the reverse strand, counting down.
AATTATTGTTCTCAGTCTACAACTATTGGTTCTATTTGAAAATATATTTTTGCATTTGATAGCTAGTTCATGAAGATTAAATAACAGAAGAGACTCACAAAATTATTTTTTAATACTAACCAAATAACTATAAACATAATGTTACAGTTTATATTTTTATATAACAATAAGCATTAAAAAACCCAAAAGAATTGTTAATTTCTAGTAAATGTTAAAATCCATACAATGGTTTTACAAAATAATCTTTGTAAATCTTATAATATAAACGGTTGGTGGAATCATATTTGTTTAGATGAAAATACATTCGAACATAATTACAACATACAACTTATTAACAAAAATAAATTTGGTGTTTGCCTTTTTTAATAGTAAAAAAAAATTTTTCGTTCTGAAGGTTGCCAGCTTGCAATCATATTCGCCATATTGAATTTTGTTGTGCTTTTGTAGAAAACATTGTGAGCACGTGGATAGTTGGATAATAAAATATTGGGCGAAATTTATTAGTAACATATTTATTCATTAACTTATATTTTGGTCTGTTTAATTTTCTTTTTAAGGAAGTGATAATTTCCTTGCTGGGATAGTAAAGTAAGTAGTCCAGTTATTTATTCGCCGGTTACATATTTAGATTTGGATCACTAGTTTGGTTTTTGTGTAGGGGTTTGGAATGTTATGCATTTATATATTTATATTAAATTATGAATTATTAAACATATTAACCTACTTTATTTTTTTTTTCTGTTTAGTCCAAATTTTGACATACATCTAATTGCGTAACCTTTCATTTTATAATTTGGTACAAATGCTTACGTGTTGTCCATGAAGGTTTTCACACTGCTCCATGCTCGTGACCCCCATCGGGCAACGTAATACGTTTTTAAATTAAAAAGATAAAGTAGATAGACTTATGTTAAGTACGCCGAGAAAGTAATGTGTACGTGTCTTTTTAATTGTCGTGCAGATTGATTGGACGACTTTTACATTTATAGCTCATGCATGCTTTTGTAGCAATTTCCGTATGGTGTTGGCCGGTGTTGTAATGTGCCACATTGGTTTGCTTATTCTTTAAATATTTATATAAGTACAAATTACTGCCATGTGTTTTTGTCATATAAATTGTTAGTATTGTATATAAACAAATTTATTGGTGATAAAGAGGACTTATATTACTATTTGCTATTTTCATTGTTCTAAAAAAAATATGCAAGTTTAATATAATAATGTGGTCTTCAGCTTATCTTTTATCATCCTTTGCCATTAGTCTTGCTGTTTGTTATCAGTTTAAAAAATTGGGACACAGATATATTTTTAGAACAAAACAGTGTCTACAACAATGTTATTATTTCAAATACTCATATTAATTTGCTTGTTATTTTATTATTAAGTTCCTAATTGTAGAAGTTTTTAATATGTAAACTAATTCTTGACCTAAATTTTTACTTAAAATTATTTATAAAAATATATACATATATATATATATATATATATATATATATATATATATATATATATATATATATATATATATATATATATATATAATGTATTTGTTTCTAATAACATTATTTTGTTATAGTTTTTTGGTAAAAGTGGCTTATTACAATGGCTCCTTGTCGTCAGCTACTTTTGTGGTCGGTGCCATCAATAGCAGTTTTACTTGGTATCTTCTGGTTCAAGAAAAAGAGGGAGTATGCAAAATCTGACCCAGGTGGAAGAGAAAGAATAAAAAGTTTAAAAGAAGAACTTGCTGAGGCTCTAAACGCTGAAGCAGAATTAATTAGAACATCTCCTCTGGGTAAAATGGAGCATTCTCTAGTCAAGTCTTCACCTATTAATATAATTCCAAATGGAAGTGGATCACAAAGATCTTCTCCCTTACAATTGACTGATGAAGAGGTAGATCTTGAGATAGAAAAGATCATTAAGAAAAAATCTCTTGATGTAGAAAAAAGAATGTCATTACGTTCAGAAAATAGGATGGAAGAAATTCAAAAAAGAGATGCTACCATTATTAAAAAAGATCCTCAGTCTAAATTAGGTTCTTCTTTTAAAACTGAGTTAAATTGCATTAGAAGCAATAATAGCTTACAAATAGATGATATTTCAAAAATAGAAGAGAATGAGGAAATACCTACTGAGTCAGATACAAACTCACAAGCAGATAGTACAAAATGTGATGCTATAGTATCAGAGAATATTGGGACTGACGAGAGCACAGTAACTGATAATGATGAACCAAATGATAATGAAGAAACTAGTGATAGTAATGAGGCTCATGAAGGTGCTAATACTTTTTCAGCTCCACAAGATAGGAGAATTTCAGAAAGAGATTCAGCTAATCACAGCCCGGTGGATCCTATGTTAGCTAGCCCCTCTATGTGTCACTTTTCAGATGATCACAGTGAGGTATGTTGATTAGTCATTGATATCTTGTAACCTATTGTGTTTTTTTTAACATATTTTTTTTCTAGGGATCAAGTGATAGTGGTAAAGGATGTTCAGAAGCAGCAAGTCCTCCTCCCGCAAATATGAACATAGTGTCTGCTGAAGCAGGTTTAAGAATACATCAATTTGTAATACCACAGACCTTAGTTGGTCTATTAATAGGAAAATGTGGATCATTTGTAACTAAAATAAAGGCTAAGACTGGTGCAACAGTTTATGTTAGGAGACATCCAGATCTAGTCAAACAGAAAATTTGTGCAGTTGAAGGTATATTTACAAATGTATTCATATATACAATAATCTTTATTGATTCTCTTTTTGGTTATTTCAATTAATTTTTCTTTTTATTTTGTTATCAGGAACTCAAAGTGAAATTGAAGCAGCTATAGAAATGATAAAAGAAAAGTTCCCTGAAAATAGGTTTCCTCATTTCTCAATTCAAGAAATTAGTGCAGAATTATATCAAAGACTAACTCCTGTAGTACCAGAATTCCTTCAAGTAAGTTGTCTTTATACCCTATAGTTTTAAGTACAATATATATTTATTAATATGACTATCAATATTTTTTATTGATATAAATTCATTAAAATCAATAACTATCTTGTTTAATGTGCAAACCTCAGTGGAGTGCCATGGTAGGTTGAAATTAAATTTTCTTATATTAAGCTTAAAATCTCAAATCATATACTATCAGGGCTGCGATTTATGCCTTGGCTATTTAATATTCGTTTTTAATATCGTCAGTATATTATTTTATTATTACATAAAACTCTTTTTTCCTTTCATTATTGATTGCCTAATTTCATTCCAATAAACATTAATCAAATATTTGCTTAACTGATTATCAAAGCTTAACTGTTAAAAAAACTTGCGTATTTATGTGTTAAGTTTGTCCCAATCACTTAAATTAAAAATATTTTCTTTCACAATTTCATACAGAATAATATTTTATAATTGATTGTTTTTTTAATCCATAATACTATTGATACACATTAAAAATAAGTTTTCTGTAAATAATTATGTTATAAAAAGCTTCATTACTTTCTATAGTTGTTAGAATTCTATATATATCTAACGTTTGTTCACAATAATACGATTGTTTTGTCCAACTGCTATTTATACCTTTACTTAAAATAATTACTTAGTTAGTTATGGTAATTACAGTGTTATGATATTACAATGATACTAGGATGGTTTTGATCATAACTTTCTGATGATAAACTATACCGAAGTGTTACAATTGCGAAAAGTTTTCTTTAATTGATTTTATAATTTTATCTGAGGATCGCGTCTACATTTCTTAATAAGTACTTTTTGAAATGTTGTTTCTGTTATTATAATTCAAGCGATAAGAATTAATCGTATCATTAATTCTGAGTTACTTGAGCGGAGATTAAATGATTTTATTCGTACATTTTGTGAAATTTGGTTTTTCGGTGACCGATCACTGATTTTTTGTTTCTAAACCATTGATGATAATGCTGATATCAAATAAAAAAACCTGATGACAATCGGTTTAGTAGTTCAGGAGAAGAAACGTCAAGGAGATCGCATTGAAGCCAACCAGGATGAGCTTCCCCCCTCGTTGCGCTCAATTAATAGTAAAAAAATGACCAAAGATTGATTATACATTTCTAGTATATTTTTTATGATATAGGAATAATTTATCTCGTTACACTTACTGAAATTTTAACTCTACTAATATGTACCTAAGAAAAGTTCAATAGAATGCGAAACAAGTGCATGTTACTGAACTATTTAGACGAAACTGCTTCAATAGATTTTAAAAGTTTACTCCATAAAGTTTTGGTACGTTATTTTAAACCATGTATTTTTTTTATTATTTATTTGTTAGTGTATTTATCATGTGAGGTCTTTTTGTGGCATTTCTAATAATGGACATTGCTTTAAAGTTTAAATAATTTATTTTTGAATATTTTGTCTGCCTATTTAATGAAACATGCATGGTTTTCAATTAATTTGTCATATTTATTGTACAAGGTATATTGCAAATAGTGTTATCATTATTAACTAAAAGACATAATCAAAAACTCTTCATCACAATCATGACTTCAACATTGTCAACTACCATTTAGATGAACATTTACATGCCACTGCAGCTGCAACTAAACTATGAACATACTAATTTACAATGAATTTACAATGAACATAGCGAACACTATATGCTCAAACCATCAGTTGCAGTTAGTAGAGTCGGTGAACAACGACACCATCCTGACGTGCCTGGTGAGTGCGGGCCACTTCTTCCTCCAGCAGCCGCTGCACCCGACCTTCCCGTCGCTGCACGCGCTGCACCGCCTCATGGCCGCCACCTACCAGAGCCCGGACGTACCCGCACTACCCAAACCGGTTAAAGGTAATTGCTTTCATAAAAGACAATATTGTACTATGTAATTTCGTTTGAAGGTGCCCTGTATATGATATCAGTATCAATGTACTGCTAAAAAAAGAATATGAAGAATATGAAGAGTATTCAAAGCGTGTAATTATTGTATTAAAGAATTAAAAAATGTATATTACGACAGCATTCAGGATTCGGCCGTGTCCGTATTACCGTGGCCGGTGAAAGGTGTTATTGACCTTTGAGACAACTGGTTTTAACACTTGAATTTGTGAACATAAGTTATTGGTCATATTACCTGTCATGATTTAGTTTACTTTATCATATTTGGTCATGCAGTTGCATGTGTATATGTCCTCATATATGTCGATTACTTATATTTAAATCTAAAACATGTACCGTTTAAAGAAATCTTAAATGTATATTAATTATAAATCTAAAAATCATAATAATATGCAAATAATATTTAAGCCATTTATTAAATTATAATGTATAATATGAATTTAAAATCGGAGACGTATTATACAAGGTCACGCTTAGTTTATAATATGTTAATATTAGCCTTGACCTCGTTCTCAATGACCTATATTCCTTTCAGAGGGATCTATCTGCGCGGCTCCTACCGAGAACAACTGGTACAGAGCACAGATCATCTCCACCTCGGAGGAGAATGATACCTCAGTAGTAAAGCTGGTGGACTTCGGCGGCTACCTCACCGTCGACAACGACCAGCTCAAGCAGATCCGCTCGGACTTCATGACACTGCCCTTCCAGGCGACGGAGGCGCTCCTGGCGTTCGTCAAACCCGCCAATAATGGTTCATATTTTATTCATTTTACTTTAATTTTATTTTTACTACTCATTTTCGTTTGCGTGGAATATTGAAGGATCGTATTCATTTGAAGCACTAGTTAACTAGTGATGAAATTGAAGACCACAAATATCAAGAAGTAGTATTATGTTTAAAATAAGATGATTCATCATTCAGCTATCATCATTCCATCTTTTTTAATGTAACTATGTATCAAACCAGTTAGCGTTTTTGCGGAAAGATGAGAAACAGATTTTATTTACATCCGTCTTGTAGTTTTTGTGTAAATCGTAAATAAACAAACTAAAATTCTAAGTGGTCTGTACTATAAACTTAACACTTTGAAAAAAAAATGTATATAATGTGAACACCTGGATTGCTTACGATATCTGTAAATTCTTATTTTCCCTTAAATAATTTATTATTTAGTAATATTACTTAAATTGTTTATTTTTAGAAAACTTGACGACATGCCAATTTTTTTTGTCACTATACATTTTAAAGTAACTATAAAAAAAATCCTTCCTTCGCTAAACAATAATTATATCTTCAAAACCAATAGTAGTATAAATTATATATTATAAATAACTTCAACTTTGAATATATAATATGTATAAAATATAATTAGTTTGACATTGAATATTGACAGAGCTTAAATATAAATATGTTAATGCTAGTATTCTCATAATTTCCGACTCCATTACTTGGGTCACCTTGTGCTATTATTGCCGTTATCATTTCCGACTTAAGGAACGCTATTTTTATTCATTGACCTGAAAACAAACTTAAACAAACCAGTTCTTGTTTTTTTTGTTCTTGTTTTTATTCAATGTCGTAACATATACAATTATATTATTTCCTTTTAAAAAAATACGGTATTTGTTAAAATAAAATATACAGTTCATTATTAGTTCTAATTATTAACATATCTAATACAATTTAGCATCGTAATTATTATTACTGACGCACATTCTAGTATGTTTTAGGAATATTATTATTTTTTATAGACTTGTGTAACAAATTGGATTTACTGTATTCAGTATTTTTTACTTTTAAGTACATTAATTGAAAAGGTTACATATAATTTGTTATTGTTTATGTATTCTTATATTTATTTTCTTGTTTATAACCTTGAAACAAGATTTTCATTGTCGCATCTGTTATAAAAATCGATATAAGGTATATATTTATATATATTAATTATAGTATATTTATATATATTAATAGTAGTAGTTATTTAATTAGACCGTAATTACAAATTTGTTTAATTAAACCGTAATTACAATTTAGTGCGATTCGAATATCGGGGAATCTTAGGACGATAAAAGAACATTGCATCTTCTGTCAGGGCCGAGGAGTCAATAGCACCCATCGATATCAAAACGTCAGTCTTCAACCCCTTAACTGACACAGTTGTGTACGAAGCTATCTAACAGTAGTATATGACCTGCAGAGAGCGAGTGGAGCGGCGAGGCGCTGCGCATCATGGCGGGGCTCACGGCGGGGCAGCTGCTGCACGCACAGGTCGCCGGCTACGACGAGCGAGGCCTGCCGCTGGTGCACCTCTACCTCACGCTCAGCCCGCAGGTACGGTCACAGCCGCCGTGACATTACAGAATAGTCACGAATTCATCAAGTTCTTAGAAGAAATTTAAAATTTATTAAAATAGTAAAATGTAATCTTATTGTCCAGATAATATATGAAATGTTTTGTTAAAGAAACGGTAGAAGATATTGTATTTGAATGTAAGTTTTTTACAACCTGTGTGTTATCATTATTATTACTATTGCAGCAAGTGATATTCCTGAACCGCGAGCTGGTGGACCGCGGGCTGGCGGAGTGGGACGTGCCGGCCGACTCGTGAGCGCGCCGAGGACATAATATGAGATTGCATTTCTCTTCCTACCGTTGACTCCTCGAGGAAACGCGATCTCGCATTATGAGTCACGTATGTCCGTTCCTTGCAGATTGGCACTACTGTAGCTGATTAAATTGAAGTTTCGTTCTGTGACTTGTGTTTGAACATGTACGAAATAAAAACTTATTTCAAATGTTAAATTTTAGGTATTGACTTGTTACTGCGAGACTCATTACAGACTAATTATAAGTGTTACCGGTTCATGTTATTGTGGACGATTTAATACATATATATTTTCTATTTGCGTCTTCACTCCCGTAAATTATAAATTACTATTACTCGTACGAAGGAACTGTAATTACTCTTGATGACAACAAATATTCTCTCATAGATAAATTAGGAGTAACTTGACGCTTGTATAAGTTTATCAAAACATTGTGTTTATTAGAGATTCTTACGTTGTAATATTATAAGTGGTCAGGATGCTCATTATAATACGTAATAGCACTGCCATCCGCATTTTGCTACTATTTTGACTGAATTGCAATATTTCTGTAATCGTTTCCTCTTATATGCAGTGCCAATATGATCTTAAAAGGTTTCTGATTTGATGACGCGATAAATAACGTCGGTTGCACCTTGAAAATCGTGCCCTTTTTATTAATAATAAATTATTTACTTAAAATCTTCAAGTACTGAATGTATATTTTGGTTTGTCACAAATGCAATGCAATGCATTTTATAAATGATTTAATTTTGTATACTACTGTTATGTTGATTTTCAGTAGGCCACCGTGACAAATTAGTTTTCTTACAATCGTAATAATTAGGAAATATTGTTAAATAATTGTGTAAATTAAATGGTACAATGTACTATCGTGTGACTGGTGTGATGATATGTTCTGGTATGTTCAATGATGTTCTAGTAATGTACATATATCATCAACAATAGCCACATAGATTTTTGCTGGTTGTATTCATTTCATATAACTATTGTTACTTTATTCACAAAAATATTTTCTATTTATTTCTCTCGGGTTTCATAACATATTCTTTACTTTATATTGCTATTTGTACTTGAGTAAATGGTAAAATTTTGGAGTTATAATGAGCATGTCGATATTCCTGACTTTAGTGTAATAATGTACATAATAGAAGGTTTAAGTAGTTATTAAAAGCAATTTGATACTTGTGTTCTAAAAAAATATTCAGTATTTTTAATAAGTTGGAAAAATTTAGGTGTTTGTTAGTGATTTGAGTTTTGTATGCATAATATGGCGTAGTGAACTTGGCTATGGATAACTTAGACAAGTATCATTTGTAGTTTAGCTTAGAGCCTAAGCAATAAGCGATCTTTATATACTAACATCCGATGTCAGTTGTTCACTTGCAGAGTTCACATAATAAATTGGCTGATATCACTGTGTGAAATGATTTGTAGCTGGCTCTCCGTTTGCATTTTTGTTGACGTCCTTACTGTATATAAACTAATATATTTGCGGTTAAATCAATAAATTATCGTTTTAAAAATGTTTTGCACTTTTATTTATCTTCGTTAAACTTATCTAAATGTAAGACATCGGTAATACAAAAAAAATACAGAAATAATTCCCCCTTATCTTTTTTGCCTTTCTAAAGCTAGAAAAATTAACCTTTAGCACAATTTGAAATTACAAATTAATTATTCAAAGATAATCTTAAATTTTTTAACTTCGTAGAGTTCGCATTTCGCAACTAATTTTAGATTAAACTTTGAATTCTTGTATAATTGTCCAGCTGGGATGGTTATGAATAACAAAAGGTCCATGTAAGTACGCCAAAATAATATAATAATAAAAGTTTGAAAAAAACTAACCTATAAAAAAACCTGATTGTTTTGTCTAATTATGTGCCCCCCCACCCCATCTTCCCTGCTAGTTTAGTCTCCGGTGTTGCAGCAGACATGCACTATATACAGCACTTCGCCTTGAGTGGATGATTTTTTTAAATAAATATTTATTAAACTTATTGACAGGTAAAGTCCTTACGCTTGATCTAGATTTTAGACATTGTGTTTAGTCTTGTACCCAAAAGTAACGACCGTTGCCGGTGTTTTATTCCGATGTAAAGAACAGTAACGCGCTTGCTTTTGGTCAAATAAATAATAATTAGTTATTTATTTTTATTAGACACGAATTGAATATGATATATCAGGGACTGGAAATAAGACTGAAATAGACAGAGTAATTAGTAGACATCTAGAACAACTTCGTCTCTACGCCTTAAATGTATCGCATATCTCGCATCGTGGAATTACATTGCAATCCGGAAAACGGTTTCGGTAATCCGGCATCATTATGAGTTATTTATGGAATACTCTTCACTCTTCTGTCTATTGTGGAAATATATTATATAAGCTTTAAGTGTGTTATGATAAAACTTTAATAGATGTGGGTTCAAATAAAAAAAAATATTGACGATTTCCACTCATTTAAATTGGCTATACCGTTACTGGCAGAGATTCGAACCCGCGACCTCAAACCAACTCATCGCTCTACCAAGAGCAACAAGACGGATTCCCAGATTTCAATTGGTATTGAACTACAGTACCGGCTTTTTTTAAAAATCCTAACCTACCTGGTTTATATGTTTTATATGGATGTATGTATGTTTTAAATAGACATGTTTTATATTCTAAACTTATTTAAACTATATTAAGGATAATGTCATTTGGTTTTACTAATAGTTCATTTTGAACCGAAAAACATAAATCAACGTGATTTGACCAATTCCTACTTGGACCGTTATTAAGTACAACAGAAGTGTGTTAAATGCTTTTTTTGAAAAGACATTCAACATGTTGATCTCTAAACGCTATTTTTTTGCATTTACAAATGAAAATATTTTAGTAAAACCTACTAGGTATGGATTTAGTCATAGCGTCATATAAATCGATGACATGCTATCAGTCTGCCTCGCGGGCGATAATGATTTGTAATTATAATTATAACCAATCAGTCAATAACACGTTTAGGCCAACCTTGTCATGTTTACCCACCGATATAATCTTTTGTCAGCGTTTTGTAGTGTTAATTTTTATTTTTTTTATTGAAAATACCCTCGTATATTTAAATAATAATTTAATAATATGTTATTTTTAGAATAGTCAAATAAGTACTTTCGATTTAATCATAAAATTATTTTCTTTACAACAAAGTATAATTTATATTCAACATTGTGTAATTATCGCAACAACTCGTTTATCAGATTAAATTTCATTAGACCGTAGTAACTATAAGATAAAAACTAGATAAACGCAGACACTCGACAAAGTATATTTAATGTTAGGACATACATGACATAATTTCTAAATCAATAGTAAATTTCACTGACATAATGTTTTTTTATGGTTTAAGATAACTATACAACTCCTCTGGCTAATTTGTACAATTTATTTGTCGACTTGTAGAGACGAATAGTTTATTTTCTTAATGATAACTTTATAGTCGTGGTACAAAATGGTAGTCGAAATTATCTCTAATTAAAATTGTATTAAAACATGTAGTCGTTTAAAATTCTTATTTATTCGATTCGTTAACGCGACCTTTGCTTTGTTTGTTGCCTAGGTTAAAAGAAAAAGTACGAGTTTTAAATATAAAACATTTAATCAAATATATATTTACTTATAATAAAATATTTTCTTATATATCCCGGTCCACTTAAATAATGTAACATGTATTTACTAACAATTTGTAATGTACACACAACAATAACAACTTAATCTAAACCACAATTACTGCTCAGTTTAAAACACTCTTAAAACTTGTTTTCTATATAAAAATATATCTTTTATTTTAAAAATACAATATCATAGCATTATACTATTCTAATTATTATGAATTCATAAATATTTGATTATACTTGTTATATGCAAAATGCCATGACAATGCTTCTTATAAATGACTGCTAATTATAAATACACGATATATTACGAGCGTTTTTGTACGAATTAATTAGTGGGGTCAAATGTAAATCAGTTTAAAACGATGCTAACGAACAATAATGACTTGGTGATGATTATCTAGTCACGATGACGAAACATTGTACGTTCATTTAAAATATCGAAATATTATATGTAATTCAAATTAGGTCAATTTTCTCAATGACACTTTGTCTTTTATATAGAAATTGTCTACTTATTACATTAGTCTCTGCGTATTTATTTCTTACTAGCCGATATTTAGTTCTTTAACTCCATACATCAGCGGAATATTTCTTCATAGATTCCAATTTTTTGACGAATTGTACAGCTTCTGCTTCCGTACGAGCGCCTTTTTCTTGAATGGCCTTGACTACAATATTACGGACGTCCACGGCCATGTTCTTAGCGTCACTGTAAGTAAATATTATTTATTGCACATAAAATAAACATTCATTTTATATTATTATTCAAGGTCATATGGTTAGGCAAGAATATTTAAAATTATACTTTAATTATTATATTATACACATTTTTTTATTTTATATAGGCGTACTTATTAAACTTCGGACTTTAAATGTACGGTTCTAAAAAGTTGGTCCGTGGATACAAAGCAAAAACTGCAAGGAAACAACACTAAAAATGACAGTACCGTAAAACTAAAATTTTAAAAAATAAATAAATAAAAACATTGAAATGCTAAATTAGACAATTATTAATTTTATATTATTTTATTACTAAAGATGATTTTCGTCTTGACACAGCCGTTAGTTCTTGAATAGTTAAATACTTATTTCCTTTAGCGTCTAAGGTAGGTGTCATGACAAGTTGTCGGTAAGGAAAATATTTCAAGGGAAATGCTAAACTGATACGTAAATGTATTATCAGAATATATAGTAAATAATGTTGTTTTGAAATTTTTAATATGGTTTTCGGTTAATAAAATATAAATCTTACCCGCATATATAAAAGTGTCCATTTCGTTTCCCGAGTACATCCCAAATCTGTTCTAGATTGTTCTCCAACAAATGCGTCACATAAACTTTTTGTTTTTGATCACGCGAGAAGGCAACGTTCAAAGATACGTCACCATTTTTTTCAAATTCTTCTAGTTCCTGAAAATAATTAGGTACTCATTTTTATATTCATATAGAAAATGGTATGTATGTTAATGTAAGTAGAAAACAAATACATTACAAATACATATTTTTTCTTTCAAACAGAGAGTGGGAAGACGTTATAATTATTAGTAAGTGTTATTGCAAAACTAATGAAATGTATTTTTGTAAAATTCCCTGCTGATCCCTGTACACCTAACAGTGGGTTTACACTATACAATTTATTTAAGTGTGTGAACATGAGTGTAAAAAAATATACATTTGTATACAACAATTATCAATTTTGATATTTTGTGTTAATAATTTCAATCAGTTTCAAAATTTTAAAAAGTCACACAATAACATCTCATTGCTAGATTCTCAGGGTCAGATTTTTTTAAATAATGATTATTAATGATTTTATAAATACCTCTTGGTAAATATAATCTTGGTCCCGATGTCTGCATCCAAAGTACAGTATGGTGTCGCCGACTTCCTTGCCGTTGATTCTCGCGTGGGATCGCTCTTGAAGGAAGCCCCGGAAGGGGGCCAACCCAGTTCCCGGCCCCACCATCAACACTGGCGTCTGAGTCTGAAGGGGCAATCTGAAACAAACAATAATATGTCTCGTCGTAACTAGTGTATATGATGAGTGATGTTTGACCTCTACTCGTAAAGAAAGGTAACGATAACAAAAAAAGTTTGAATTGTATTTTATATTTAACAAAATAATATATATATATATATTTTTTTTATTTATTCAATACCTCTAAATAAATACTAACATATTTCATAATATTACAGACTTAAATTATTCAATAAATCGTATACTAATCTATTTAACATTATTTTTAAATCAATTTTAATGTTCATTGTAAATTGTTAAAAGTGAATCTGACAACATAGAAAAAACCATAACGACGTAATTTAACAATGAGACAATATATAATATTATTTTGCAAAATCTTACATACAATATAATTGAACAATTAATGGCAAAAAAAAACAGACAGACCAATGTATGCATTACATTTTTTACTATTACATATTGTACCTTCTTGTGACCTCGTCATGGACAATTTAGTTAACAACTTCACACATTACGACAAAAAGGAAGGTTGTTAAAAACATTTTTAATATTTGAGTTATTTATGATCTTAAAGCATTTAACATCACGTTAGTTACTAACTACTTTAGATTTATATAAATATAGAATGAAAAATAAACCGATACGGGTAGGGATTAGAACCCGCGACCTCTGGGAAACCGTCCCGTTGCTCTACCAATTGAGCTACCGTATCGATCATTTAGGTTGATTTTAATCAGAGGTACGTTATGACCTCGAGTAGTATCTTTCTTTTCACAATAACTATTTTGATATTTATTGTGAAAAGTTGTGTGTTGTGTTGTGTTAAAACTATGAACTAAAAATTATTTTTTGTAATATCGACAGAAATTAAACTACGATTCAGTTTAAATTTTTGTAAAAGTTCCATTTAATTTTCTAATAAACTTTATTTTATTTCAATTTTCCTGTTCTTCTGTGATACATATATAATTTGTATACAAATATATTGTAGGGTAATTATAAAATTATTATAATTATAATAATCACAATAGGTATACAAATATATTGCGTCGCTAATAATATTATTTAATATAATTAATATTAATTGCAATCTCATGATTAGTCTGTTATAAATCTAAGTAGGTTCTTAATTCCAACACTAGCTTCTTTATCTATAACAATTATTAGAAATATTAAATATTATTTTTTGTGCAGACCTAGGCATATAATATACTGTATAATTTTACGTAATAATATTTAAAATATATTCTTATTTATGTATTTATTATTAATAAAATATATTTCTTGTGATATTATTAGCTCACTTTTTATTATTTTCAACAACCTTGAGAATTATGTATATAAATGTATTTTTTCCTTTGTAAAGGGTATCCATTATTCCAAAGTATATAAAATGAATATATTATTAAAACTTGATTTTATTTCATTAAAGACGAGTTATTTTCAAGCATTTAGATCAAATAAAGATAATTCATTCATGTCATGTGCATGTCACGTGTATGTCATGTGCATGTCATTTATGTGTTATGTAACGATTTATTATCGATTTTATCTCAATTTCTTGGGTGGTACTTTATATTAGTTTTAATTGTTAACAAGAAATTAAGATTCTTAATAAAGAAATATTTGATAATAAAATATTATCCGACAATAGGTCATAACAATAATCCGACAATAGGTCATGAAATATAACCCGACAATAGGTCATTTAACAAGATAAAACAGGTTTATTTAGTTTTTTTATTACTACCTAGCTACTGAATATTATTTTTACATACTTATATTATTTTGACGACTTTTAAATTACATATTACAATACAATTGTTAGGTAATTATGTTATGTTACTTCGTCTAACTTATATGATCAAATATATATTTTCTCAAACGAACATTTATAAATTATTTACCTGAACTGAGACTTCCTAATATACACGGGCACCTTGGGGAAGGGTTTCCCTGGTTCCGGCTTGTTCTCTGCCAGCCACGTGGTGGTGACGCCCTTGTTGACGCGCCCCGTGGGTGTCTTGTACTGTACCACCACCGCCGTCACATGCACTGTCTCGGGGTACAGCTGGATAAATGCAAATTTAAATGTATATCATAGTTTTGATTGGTATATTGCTTAATATCGTAAAGTTAGCCGATTTCATGTTTGAAATTGTCTATTTTACATGTTTAACCATGTGAAGGATATTTATTTTTTTTTTAATTAATATAGAACGATGACTTATTAATGACAGGACACTTTAAATTAATATAGAACGATGACTTATTAATGTCAGAGAGGACACTTTAGGTCACGTGACCTACTTGAGGTGTATTTCGTGGTGGGAACAAAAGTATTGAAAAATATGATTAACCGGATTTAGTTTAGTTTTGCAGTTTACTGCAGAAAGAGAGTTTACAAAACTTGACGATGAACTTCGATGAACGCTATTTAATAATAAAATCATTTTATTATTATTATATTATTAATTGGTTTTAAAGGAAATTCTTTAATTAAATGCTCTTTAATGTATAATTTGGTTTGGAGGTCTTTGATTTATATTTTTATAATTACATAAATATTAAATACTATTTAACAGAATATGACAGTTTTGGTAACTGACCTGAAGTGTCAAGTTATAAACCCTTTCACGCTGTGGTGTTTCTGTAGTTTTATATTACAGAATGTTCAATTAATATTAAAGAATGAAAATACTTTATATAGGTAAAGACTTTGACTTATATTTACTATTTACATTTTCAAATATTAATCACAGAAAATAAATTCGCTTGAAATAATTTATTATCATAAATATATACGATTTTTTTGCAGCATTTTCGGGTTTTTCGAGAACTCGAATTGTTCCTTATGAAACAAAAACTTTGACTTTGGAAGCAGTCAGACAAGAACTTTTGTAATCATTATTCTATTATATGCCTTGAGGCCAATGACATGTCTTAAAAAAATATAACAGTACATCTTACGTTTAATTTAAATGAGGATGAAATGATCATAAAATTCGTAAAAGATTGTGCTTGACAGCATATAAGATGAACAAAAATTACCTATAAAAAGGAACATTGCCCTTTAGTAAAGAAATTAATTTAATACTTTTAGAGCGTGCGAGCGAATTTAATACTTTAAATGTGTAATTTAATTTACTGCAATCAAGGCGTCATTCGAATTATCTCTATTAAGCCAGGGCCATGGCCGCGAAACAAGATAGCAACAGATACGAATTATATATGAAAATGAATATTTTAGTGATTATTCATTACCATATGACTTTTATCAGATCACCGACGCACGACGTGGCTGGTACTGTGCTATATGGATGATTTGATTAGAATGAACAACATGTTAATAAAATAGAAAAACAGAAAATAGCATGGAACCATGCTTGTTTTCTATTATTACAAACAAACTGAATATGATATCCATATATTACAGATTTTTAAACAAATATAGAATTATAAATTCACCGAAGTAGATAGATACGGGAACTTAATTAGTAGAATGAATGTCACAGGTTCAAATCTCTTTCTTTATCAGTTAATTAGTCTGTATTAATTTAAAAAAATAAATAAACTTATCATGACTATAAATATTTTTTTGCATTATTTTAAAAGTAACAAAATATGAATATAAGTCGCCGCAGCTAGTACATATTGATATCAAATTATGCAAAACTTAATTTACGTTATTTTATATATTTTAGCAATAATATACAATAAGAGACCAATTATATTATAATATAGTCGTACAAAGCTACAAGAATCATATTATATTTAACGAAATATATTGTGTGAAATAACGGTATTAATATCTAATCTATGTAATGTATGGTTTCCATCTAATCTATGATTCACAATTATCTCAACTGGTATTCCAAAAATGGTCAATCAATCAATTATAATCAAAAAAATTGTGACGAAAAACAATTAAAACCAAAAAAATAGTCTTAGTATTATTAGGCGTCGAATGTTTCAATTTTTTATTGTTTTTACTAGTATCTCAGTCTGCTCAAGTTGCAAATCAATTTTTTTATTATTATTGATTTCATTAATTTTTATCTATATTGTTATTTTATGTGTTAGTAAGTCTCAACCAGAATTTACGTTGTTGTAATTTTTTTAAAACCGTGATTGCCTTACGACCTTATTAACTCTTAAGGTTCTTCCTTACTTACGTCATTTGAATTCACTCTAAGGTTACGTTTACTTTATATTAACGATAATCATTAATTATATCATTAATAATATATTTCTCTTCACAGCTTGAAACAAGAAAAAGTATATATATTTAAAAATTTAAATTAACCACCCATCAGATCCATAATTTTAATCACATTTTGATTCACACACAAGGTTAGAAACATTTATGAGTGTAAAATATATGACATACCTTAGGACTTGATGAAATAGAATAGTATCTTGGTTGAAGGCGTGGCAGCAGTTCACAGAGGTGGTCCAGCGGAGGCTTACATGACTTGAGGTCCTCCAATATATGTACTATGTTCCTACACGCATCAACCACAAAGGATTGGTACAAGGCCTTCCCTTCTTGAGAGTTTGTTGCCATCAACAATAACTTTTGCTTATCCTTAGAATATATTAATCATAATTAAATCCTGAATTTTAAACAACAATATGCTAATTTGTAAAAAAATAATAATAAACATAATCACCTCTTCCTCTGCACAATACTCTACAAGCTCTCGTAGGATATGCGTTCTTGGTAATGCGGTTATTTCCACATAATGGGACAGGGCAGTGCGGTAGGACGTAGGACAGGGGAAGGGGTTCTTCTTTGTGCTCTCCTGGTCAGTGTTGATAAGAGAGAAAACTTCATCCAAATCAGCTCCAGTCAACAGTCCCAGTCGATCAACCAAACTACTATCGTTAATAGGATACACAGCAACATGGTCACCTGTTAGATTTAAAATAGTATTATCCATATATGCAATTTTGTTTTAACAATAAAATCTATTCATAAATATTTCTATATATTTTTATGACTTAATTTGCATTCCATGAATAGAAGATTTAATCATTGTCAAGGTTATTATAAGTTTCTACAGCAAAGAGTTGGTTATTAGTTGTGAATATTATTTTCCTTAGATATACATATTACCTGCTTCATATCTCATTTTTGAACTAGAAATATCTAATTCAACATGAAGACATGATCGGTCTCCGCCTTTGTGTAACTCTCTATTGACTGTTATTTGAGCTAAGAAAGGATTTTTAGCATCAAATGGCCTACAAGAAAGAATTTAGTATTTAATATATGAAGATTAATACACACAGTATTAATAAATTATGTGTCTTTATCAAGATTAAAACATAATTATTTTAAGGTTTAGGATTATATTTAATTCCCAAATTAAATATATTTTTTTTATCATGACTATTTTAGTGTTAACAAATGTTCGTATCAATCAATTTGTTCTAATGTTAAAAATAATGTTACTAATAATAATTTAACATGATATAATAATTAATCACTTACGGTCTTTGATTCTGGAAGGAATGTAACCTCGATAATTCACCACTGAATACTTCATTTGAAGTAATTTCATCAGGAGCATGTGTAATTAAACGGAATTGACGAGTAAGCTCCTCTTCACCTGTACTCTCAATATTGTACTTCTCACATACAGTAGGCCAAAACTTCTCTTTCCAAGTGATAAAATCATCTTCAATGCTATAGATTATAACTTTTGTAAGAATAATGTTTTACAAATATTATTAAATATAATTTATTTGATTATATACTTTGCATCATCATCACCAATCCCAAGCTCAAAAACTCTTGTAGCTCCGAGTTCTTCTAGACGTTTGTCTACATAGATGGCTACAGAATTAAAATGTTCGTATGTCTTGTTGCCTAGTCCAAACACCTATGAGAATATTAACAAATTAAACTTAACTTTTACTAAAGAGATAATTTAGCATCAATTATAAAGGATTTCATAAATAATATATAACTAAAAATACGATATATATTTACTTGTTTCTCTAATTTTGTTTAATAAAGGCAAGACCTGCAATAGGTTAAAACAAAACAAATCAATTACCAAATGCTAGTTTTGCGTACCATGTGCTTAAATTTCAGAAGAGGTGATATAATTTGCTTTCTATATATACCTTTGATGACATAACGAGGCACATTTTTTAAAGAAACACTACTTAACGATGTAAACATCATGAAATTAAACTTAATCATTTATATAATTAATGATAAAATAATTATGTTATACTTCGTGAAGATATAGACATTACACATGTAACAAATAATTATGTTATTAGATTATTAAAACATTATTAAATGAATATAATTTTGTCGTATTTATACCGCAATACCGCAAATCTTTGGCTACATTTACTCTAAAATCAAACACATTGCCTAAAACGTCAAATTGACAGTGACAGATCAAAGTCGAAGTTATCATAGACCATTGTTTTTTTTTATAATGTAGCTTGTAGTTAAACGATAAAATGGCCTTAAACATTTATTTTGCATTAGAATTTTTAATTATGTATTGAGTATACTTGTACATGTATTGAAGTAACGAATGTAGAGTTAAAAGTACTTATTTAAACTACTCACTGCATAATTTAATCCTGTTAAATCAGGTTCACCACTTTTCAACCATTCAAAAAAATCCATTGCATTATCTGTAGGGTCTCCTTCACCGTATGTTGCCAAACAAAATACAGCGAGCGAGTTATTAATATCTTTTAGTTTTGACAATTCCTCCTAAAAGAAAGATTTATTCAAAATAAGTATGTGTTTACCTTTTTATTTACTCGCACTAATTCTTGGCTTACCATATCGCACTCTTCGGGATCAGCAACCATTCCTTTCATTTTGTAACGTATACCCTCTTTGGCTAATCGCCCCGCAAACTCTTCACCTGTACCAGTCTGAGATCCATAAAATACTACAAGACTTCTTCCAGACGTTTGCAATTTCTGAATAAATGAATTCTCAGTTATTTGTATTGAACCGGCGGGCCTGGTGAATAAGATTATTATATTATAAAAAATCCAACAAAACCACCACTTAGTAGAATAGACCTAGAATGTCGTATTATTCAAAAATATGTGGTAAAAAATGTATATTTTATATAATTTAAAGATTCCAAGTTTAATTTAACTTGGGAAGTACTTAAATAATTTTATTCAAAGATGACCTTGCCGTATAATTTTCTATATCAAATTATTGACTAGGCCGTCACGGGCCACGGATTGCTCACATTGGTCCAATTAAATATTGTACATCTGTAAAGTGTTTCTGTCTTACACCAAGGTTAACATAGACATACGTGGATAGGGCGAAGTATAGATAGTCTTTAAACAATATCATGTCTGCAATCAAGCTAGGCTTGAGGTTCACAATATTTTTTTTTATAAAGTGGTTAGAGCATTAATTGTTAATTACCACGTAATCTTTGATACGAACCATTGAGACATTCTGATAATAACGATCTAGTTATTAATATGTTTTGAGACTTTTTTGTCTAAGCTATAATTCCATAATAGATGGAGCCAATAAAAAATATCAGGTCTACCTGTTAAGATTTTTGACGCCATTTATTATTAGCGCCTACTGTAATTTTGGCGGTTATTTGTTTGCGGGTAGGACAGAAATCGAAAGCTACTATTTAACATAATGTTAGAATAAAAAAATGCATAAGTAAGAGGACAACTATAACCTCTTTCAAGGATAACAAGCTTTTGCACGCTCATATACTCGGTTCATGCTAAGTAGACTATTAAAAAAATACCTACAGAGTCTATATACTATTTTCACAAGGAAAACGAGTATTTTGTAATGTAAAGTTGATAATCTTATATAACTTATAAAAAGTATCACAATATTATAATGTTATAGAATTAATATAATGTATATTACTTCTATGTAAAGCAAAACTGGTTGTACTTGTTATTTTTACATTGATTTATTTATGGGTCACATGTAGAGCATGTCAAATGTATTGACATGGACACTTAAAAAATAAATATGTACATTAAAAAAAAACGTGAAAACTGAATCTTGTTAATCCTTGGCATATACATTATAATTATTTATTAACTATATTTCTGTTCAATTAGTTACTCGTCATAGAAATCAATATTTTTTAAAATGGAATGTCGGTTAAACAGCTTTTAAGGTTTTTTTCTGTGTTTTATATGTTTTACCCATGATTTTAACGCTATTTTGTTATATGTGATACTTTGACTTAATTAATAATAGCAGTATCTGCCAATATAGCACATTGTTTTTAATTTGTCATTTCTTTGTAAGCATTAAAGTAATTTATATGAAATATGTTTTAGAGTACTGATATACTACATGAATAGATAACAAGTTGCAGTTATAATATATATATTTTTTCTTTTCACTTATAAATTCGATAAATCTTAAATTGGCAAATTGACCTTACTCAACTTGTTCTACTTCAACAAGAATGTAAAGCAGTCATTTCAATGACAAAAAATAAATGCAAATAAAAATATATGCACGTCATTAAAAATATAATATAAGTACTATAATTTTTGAGGTCATTTTGCACAGGATTTATTATGACTTTCACCCATACGACACCTCAAAAAAATCAAAACCGAAGCCTTATTCAATTTTAGGCGCGGTTCCTGATTGGACTTTCATGATGGACAAGTATGAAAAGCATTACAAAATCCCTGGGGATGTTGGTGATTCGTCATCGAGACCGGACTTATTCCTGTATTCTAAACATCTAAGGCGCGTGATACATGTGGAGCTTATAGTGCCTTGGCAAACAAACATCCCCAGGGATCACACAAGAGGTATAGCAACAAAATCTCTATAACTTACTTAAAGAGCTTGGCCTTTCTAGAGCAAGCATCGGTTCATTTCTAAAACGTATTTCAAAAACGGCATTGATAGGTTCTTTCCAAATTTGGTTAGGTAGGGAGAGGAGTGTGGATAGTGGAGGCGAGCGTATTTGCGCATCATAAACGGGCCCCTTAAACCTACACCCGGGTTGCAAGTCCCAGGCATTGTTTGCACTCCTCTCCATTCAACGGTATGGGCCCGGCACCCGCAAGGTGAATCTATGGAATGCTAAGAAGCTTCGTCTCGCCTATCATACGACTATAACTATTTTGAAGGGTTTAATCTTCTTTTATTAGTTAATGGCAATCGTCGATCAAAATATTTCAAGATTAGTGTACGCTAAAAGTCGGTAAAATCTTTTATTTAAGTGAAATAGTTATTATTAAAAGTGGATTTTAAATATTTTAATATAATTAAAATATAAAAATGGTATTACTGCATTAATGATATTTACCTAAAACAAATGTTTCAAGGGGTCTAGATTAAAGGCAGAATCATAGAGAAAAAACGAATATTATTACAGTAATGGATTTTTTTGCCTGTTTATCTGGCATTGGAACATTCGAAAAATAAAATGAGGAAAGTTATTGTGACACTTATTAAAATATTTGTAATTATAATCTTTTTTCTATTTTGTTTGATTCACAAACTGTGTGAGTATTTAAATTTAAATACTGCAAAGTTTAGAAACAACTCTTAAGAAATTTCAGACGTGGTTCATTATTTGTGGATTGTATTATTCTATATTAATGTGGTATGATTCCAAATTTAATAGACATACTAATTACTAAGTTCGTAGCGTTATTCCGGATACAGATTATCAATAATAACTATATTTTAATATGCTAAGTGGATATTTGGTTCTGAAATTTTCTTAAAAAAATCTGATTGTTTTGGTGGAAAAAGATATATGGTTAGTCACCAAACAAGGAGACATTTATCTATCTCACTCCGGATGACGACGGTAATCTTAGCCAATGTGGTTGTGACCATGACGGAAACCGGACTGAAGCGGATTGAGAAGATCGTAATTTAAAAGATTGAGACCGCTGTTGGTAGACCTGAAGCTCAAGGGTCGTAAATAAAGAAAGCATTGACGACTGAAATTCGATTATTTTTTGCTTAATTAATTATTTCAGAAGAAAGGTTTAAAAATTGATTGAAGTAATAAGTGGATTGGCTAATTATATCGATAGTGCAATTTACGATTTTTAATTAAACTTACGTAATGCTTAAGATTACAATTTTATTATACATAGTTTTTTTTTATATAGATTTATCGTTATCGGCAAATTCTTTGATTAGGGTACTATAACGTTATACATAAATTTGGATAATGTTGTTATTTCCATAGATAAATATTTAAAGAAAAAAAAAAATTTTTTTTTGATTTTATTGGACAAAGTAATTCGTATTTTTAATTTAAGTTTTAATGCTTTAAATTCTTGGACAAATAATAAATGATAATACTTATAGATAACTTTTTATCAGAGATGGGACAATAAATATGGCGGAATAAACTTCATAAAATTTTCCGGCTATTCGCTCCATTGCGAGTAACGTCCATTATTTTCGTGAACTTTCATTCTACATGGTTTGACATGACTGCAGATTGACCCAAGTTGGTGTAAATATGTTGCCAAACCATTCCTCACTTTGTAGCGCTAGTAGTTAATGCTTCATTATGTTAATTAATAAAATAAGGTAGGGATTCTATTAGATATATTAAAAATATAATGAGAAAAACATCTTTGATATAACAAATATATATTCAATAATAGTTATTATATGTAGACAATTATTATTTTTGTTTCTTTGGACGCATCACGCAAATTAAAAACCGGTCTGGATTTAATAATATGTATTGGTATGTGGTTCGCTTCAATATACATTATTATTTTTAGTGGTAAAATTTATTTTCGGTCTGTGTTATAATTGCCATACATCTAGATTCAGGAATTGTATGTAATGGATAGATTAATTATTATTCCGTTTCACCATATACAAAAATACTATAATGTAATTTACTATATTTTACTATAATTTAATTCGAGGATAAGCTAGTTTTTGGTAATAAGATCATCGTTATGTTTTGACGCGTGTGTTTTTTTATTGTTAATAGTTTAAATTGTTTCAATAGCCAAGTAATAATTTTCTTCTAAGCTGAAAGGAAGCCTTGGAAAAATACATTTATAATTTCGACCGAGTTTCCTTTATTCCTATTTTCGATGTTTTAAAACTGCGTTGACAACTAAACCTTAACAAACCTTTCAAAGTGCTATAATCAATTTATTAGCTATCTTTTATAAGAAACATGTGTTCATAAGCTGTATAGGTACCTCCAAAAATGGTAAGTACTTAAAGAGTACTACTTACTGATAGTGAAAAATATATTCAAAAATAATGGAAGATTTTAAGCGAATCATTCATTTCGAATCCAAAAAAATAGCAGCTGAAGGTAAAAAAAAACGTTGATGAAACTACAAGCGATGCAAAAAAGATTAATCTTGCGTTACTTTTAAATTTATCCGAAAACATTCATTATATCAAATATGTATTGAAATGTATTAAAGATACATACATGGACAACAAAATTCTTTAATTGTTATTCTTAATAGTAAGGCTTAGGATAGGAAGCTAAAATTGCTATATCATTGTTAAAACGGCAAGGCAAGGTGAGATTGTCCTTAAATCTTTTAGGTATCTCCTTTTTATATTAAAATATTAATTTTTACATAGTAGGTATGTTCTTAAAATATATTACGAAATTAATTCAGATAAGCTATTGAATTTTAAAAATAATGTTTCTAGGAATATAAACATTGTTATAAAAATATATAATTGATGGGGTCAATGAGAGGAGTTACATACGTTTGATAATTTTATTCAGTTAGGTACTGCATAAAATGAATCAGTCATCGTGAATTGATTGTTTCAGTTAGATATCGATAGAGAATTTATTATTTATGACGCATGCAATTATAAAAATATATATAATTAATTGATTATTAAAAATGTTATTGACCACAGGAATTCAATAACTTTGTATTCACCTACATATTTATTGGATTCCAATGTAAGTAATGATCACTATAATCAAGGAAAAGAAATCCAAAAATAAAATGACTCTCAATGATTCATGTTGAGACATAACCGACTTATCGGAACAATAAAATGCCTATAATTTTTATCAAAAAGAAGCCATTGCGTCGAATTTGATAACAGTCAATAAAAAAACATAATATCAATAAACCTATTAATTGTAGATCTAAATAAAAGATATTAATCTATTATCATTCAGTTCACATTGAAAATTTTGTGGATAAAACTAGGTACTACAAACCAGAAGTACCATTGATTGATAAAATAAATGTCTTGCTTAGTGCTTCATGGCAGACTTATGTAAATGACCTATTATGACGTATTCTATATCTAGTAAAGTTATTTGATCAGGTTCTGACATGCAAATAAAATTTAACTTTTGATTTTTAACTCCTGACAAGGTTGCCAACCATACTTTAAAATAAAGTATTATACTTTATGTGAAAATACTTTATTTCCAAGCTTTACTGCGATGCATAGAGCAAAACATACATTATGGGATTTATGGGTAACTATGTATTTAACATATAACTTAGAACAGATGATGGAAACGATTTATAATTACTGAACCAAATGTATCTAACATTTAATTCAGTCAGTCTGATGTAATGTTAATGTGTCATCACCCGAAATATTTAATAAAGTTATCAGTATTATTCACTTTTTATTTATCGGAGCTTAAGTTATATGACAAAATGGTTTGATTTTAGCTAACATAACTGGTTTTCCGTTCATTCCAATATGTCTTTGAATTATGTATTTAAATGAGATATTTTAAGCATACAATTTGAAAAATACTTTTTTTTCTTACAAATACTTTAGTTTTTCCTTCTCAAACAATTTTATACGTTTTTTTCGTCAAAAAAAGTTGGCAACCTTATTTCGGACCCAAAAAAGTTATATAAGTTTGACCTGTGTATTTGTGTGTGCCAACGCGTGGACGGATTTGATTGCGGTTTTTTTAATCGAAAACCTAGTTCGTCAAAAAGGTTCTTAACTATATTTGGTTGAAATAATAGCAGTGGTGAAAGCTTCTTACGCAATATTGATACTAACAAATACCTATACAAGTGAAAATTGGTGTGTTCATAGGTACATATAGTATAATATAGAAACTAGTAACAAAACTTTAAAAAGCAAAAAAAAAAAAACTCCAGTTACAAAAGACCTCTAAAAAGAATAACAGTAAGAATATGTACTAATTGAAGTCGTTGCGTCGGGGAACCGCTAAAATAAATAAATCAACAAAACGAAATGTAAGTTACTTACCAGGGCAAATAACGAAATCAAATCGTATAATCCCCGTTAATAAGTTCCGAAAACTTAGTGAAATAGATACCACTTGCAACTGTCCACCGACACAACAACTTCAGTTAGTACATAATAATATTATTGTTATTCTTTTTAGTTTTTTGTTTTGGATTTTTTTTTTATTTTAAATTACATTTTTAATTACTAAAATTTCCCTCTTCAATTTTTTTTGTAAGTATTCTAACAGATTTTCAATAAAAGAACATGTTTCTGAACATGAACATTCTTCTTCTACAACTCCTTAAATATTGTTTTCTAATACTTAAATAAATAGCATTTTGCAAAATAGCCCAATTTGGAAGCATTCTGAACCACTCAAAACATCACACGCACACACTGACAACAAATTTTATAGCAAAGTTCTAACTTTATATCTCTAAGTATCGTGGATTCAGAAGTACCATTAAATTTAATTGGATTTGGAGTGAGACATTTTTCGAGTCGTCTTCCAAGCTTCCTAGCCTTTTGGGGCAGAATTAAATGTCCCTGTTGTGAAATATTGTGTATATATATATATATATATATATATATGCTTATGCTTAAAGGCTTTCGAAATTTCGAAGTGCATTTTGTCTAGTATTACAATGGAACGTTCTAACCAAAAACTATAACCTTTTTAAATTCGATCAAAATGTAATAAGTAATAAAACCCGGACTAGGCTTCTTGAATAGTCTAGCTTCAAAACCTGGTCAGTCACAACTAAAATGTTCGACTTGTTTTAGATAATTAATATATTCGTACGTCAACATGTCTTCGTTGTGGGGTCGGCAGATGAATTAAACATGACGTCCGTATGGAACGGAAGAACTTCGTTTCGGTAAACAAGGACTCTCACGTCAAAAAAGTTCATTTGGGCTTCTTCGTTGTTCAATAATTGATATAATGAAAATTTCTCTGGCCATCACTAATAGACTCACTTACATTGATAATCGACCCTCTGACTTTAATAGGGAAGATCAATATTGAAAGACTTTATAATGCGTATTAAAACTTCACCTGGTGACAAGGGCATTAGATCATTTATCAAAAAAAAAAATCTCAGCTATTTATAGAAAAAATCTGTTAGAATTTCTATTATTAATTCCTCAGGACGAGATTTATATTAAAATGTTTCCGTAGTTAGTTATAATAATAAATGAATAAAAAAATATCTATCTATATAAGATTCTTCAAAATTCTAAAATAATTTGCATTGGTATCCTCATATCACATGACTGGTAGGCTCTTACCTGTTAGGCGGCGTTCTCAATGACAAAATGTTAGTTAAAAGTCAAAGTAATTTTTTTATAAAACCATACATTTTTTTCTGTTTAAAATTTAATCTGTATTTTTTTTACTAGGAGTAAAAATGAGTAGCATTTTGGTTTATTTAAAAAAGAAATCCTTTTTTTAGGTCTCCCTATACTTAATACGATATCTATTTGTTTTTCGTTACAGGAAACTATAAAATATGATTTTTGAATATGCTATGATAGCTTTGATAATTTATTTGGCTTGTATAAGAGAAATTTGTCTTACAAATATTATTAAATTTTATTCAATTTTTTTTTTTGCAGTTGCAATATTAATATTTTGGTATAGTGTTGTCAGGTTCGTATATTCATTGAAATATCTTATTTTTATAATAATATAACCTCTCAAGGTGATGATCATAAATAATCAAACTTTATATTTTGATTTTTACTCCATAGGTTACGCAATAAGGTTGTTTGGATTAGATACCTAATCAACTCAAAGTTTGTCTATTATCGGAAAGAGATACAAATGTCACTGTCAACATTTTATTATCTGGAATATCGGGTCTGTCTGCCTATGCTGTCACACGAAGCACGATTCACGACGGAATACATAATACATTACAAACGCGCATCAATTGAGTAATGGTTATCGCTTAAGTATTTTAACCAAAAATATTTATCCTCTTAATCTATAAAATAATTACACTTACTGAATTGAATATTTGCTAAGGAGTAAATCATCCTTTTTGTTCTCTTTCCTTGAACTGTAAAGCCACCAAAGAGCTGCTCCAAATAGTAAGACAAGCATAATTATATCAAATGTACTAAATAATGATCCACCAACAGCGGCTGCTGCTGCTGCTTCCATTATAATATCCTGAGTGTTGTCTGACATTCTTACAGGGTCAGGTTTACTTCTTATTTATATTCACCACTTAAATACGTCACTATAAAAGTGTTTAGAACCGACGCGAAAATAATTAATATATTTCACACATTGACCAGACGACTTTAAGCGTACACAAGCAAAATAAAACTGGTGTGACTGCTCAGTGTCGAGTTCGAGTGTCGGTGTTGTCTGTCTGCTACGTACTATCTGACCGAATATCATCGAACTGAGTGAGCGAGAACAACAACCACCGATTACGTCGGCCTGGGTAACGACGCGCAACTGTATAGCGAACTGCGAACATAACCGAGTAACGAATAGCAAAGCAGCCGAACCTCGGCCCTCCAGCGACGTTTTCAACGTATTATTACCCTGTTATCTGTTCCAAACGCGCTACGCATTGGAGAGAATACCACACGTGCCATCGAAGGTTGCATATTAGTTTGACCTCTACTTTTGCTGCTTCTAATTATTGCATCATTTCAGTCCTCCAAATCATCGTTATAGCAGTCGGTAAAATTGGTGATTTAATATTATTATTAAAACAATAGTTGTATATAAAGTGTTCATTAAATTATTATATTTATTATTATATTGCCAATAACCATTTATCTGGTTCAAAATAATGAATACGGTATCGTCCATTATACCTACCTATACGACTTATCACTTATCAGATAAACTAAAGTCAAACTAAGTAACAATAATTATCTAATCGTTCATCGATCATTTAAAATAATATCCATTGTTAGTAGATTAATATTTTTTTTATTAAATTAAATTAATTATTAAATGATAACGACTTATTAAAAAAAAATCATAATTATTGTTACCTAATTGTATATGTATATTATGATGCATTATGTGTATTATTAATAATTTTAATTAACCTACTTTTAATAGGTTTAACTCTGCGCTTAGAATGATTTGCAAATCGAGTTCTCTTGCAATCAATACTTGAGTTGAAAATAGTTTTATTCATATAGGTACCTATATAAGTAACAGCAGTGACAATCTTAATAATACTACACATAATAACCAATTAAAATTTACCATTCCTAGGTTGGAATACCTACTATGGTCGACCTAGAGCCGGCCAATATTTGACAGTAGCTGTTTCCAGCGACTTGAAAGTTAAAGATATTCCGATATTAAAAACAGGTCTTGGCCTGATAATAAACTGATACCAAGCCAAATTTATATATTTTTTAAATTATCATTGTAGCCCAAACCAGTTTTCATGCATTTTCGCGAAAATTAGTATATTTCCGTAAGTAAAAGTAACTTATAAGTTCATAATACGCTACAGCTAAGCTAAATTCATAAAAATCCGCTCAGGAGTAGGATGAGTGCACAGGCAAGATGAAATTTTTATTATAAATTTTTGATTAGATAGAAAAATCACTGTAGAAATCAATAATAATGATAAATTATAATAGAATAATCAATATAAAAATCTTGAATAAGATAAAATGTTTTTTGTGTCGACCTTTATTAAACCAAATACAGAAATAAGCAAAAATAATCCCGATACCATGAACTGGCGACAGAGCATATACGTATATTATTTTTTTATACCATAAGTATACTTTTTGTTCTTAGAAAAGTATTCAAAACTCTTATGTGTCCTGTATATTATCATGGTATATAAAACAGTCGGTGAACATAAGAAACAATATATATAACTTAATAAATAGGCAACAATTATCGGGTGTAGCAAATTCACAGCAAATAGAAGCTATGGTTGCCTCGACATAAGGTCTACGGTAAAGCATTCTCGAAGCTACCATCTTTCAGATTACAAAGGATTACTTTTTATTCAATTTCATACTCTAGCAACACTGGCGGCAGTAAGTAGTAAGTGTTTCAATCTAACATCGAAAATTTGTGCAGATTACAGTACAGAGATTAATTTCTTTTATGAACTTGCAATGATTGTAAGTCTGGCAGAAGGGAAAAAGTGCGACTCTGATAGTTTGTATCGCTGATGATCCCTATCTCACCAATTAATTATCTTAAACCTATAATCGGAAACAGTGACTTCAGCTCCCTTTTTTAATTCCTTTGTTTGTACAATGGGTAGTGTCAGACTTGGGACGTTTTTATAATGCCGTACCCTTCAATGCATATCTTAATATTTAAAATTCGAAGACTACGTTCACGTGGTCGTGTTTATTATTATGCTCTCAGCAGATGGGAATGAGCTTTCTCCATAATTTCTCCTGTATTAACATTATTGTATATTAAACCAAGAACGTTATACCTACATTATTATATATTAAACCGATTTATTAATTAAATTTAAACATTTGTTGATTACAAAAACAAAATTAAAAACAGAAATGTTAATAAATTTTGATTCAGTGACCAATATACAGTCACCGAATTTTTGAACATCAATATATATTTTTTAAATCATTTGCTGTATAAGACTTAACGGATCAGCTGCGTCACTTTTAGAAATGGAATATTTCTCCTTTACAATAATTCTTTTACTAACTTTTTTGCTAATATGTCAATGATAATTCTTTTAGATTTTACTAACATTCTTTTATCTCGAAAATGGGTAAGGGTTGGCGCCCCTAAAGCACTCTGTTCCAGTAACACTCCCCCTATATCAGGTAGGTACTAGCATTATCCGGGGAGTAAAATTACTGTAGAAAAATTGCTATTAAATTTAATATCATTTATATTGCAGAGTAGTTAGTTACCTAAATAATTAGACGCTTTTAACTTAAAAATCTTATGGTATTACTAGATGTTGCCCGTGACTTCGTCCACGTAGACTGTAAAAATAATATTTTTATCGTTAGTAGGTAACATAAACATATTATTTTCGATTATTTTTAACGTATCTATCGATACCTCATTCGTCAAAATCCTTAAATCTGTTAAGACTGTAGTAAGGAACATAAAAATTAATTTAAAAATTTAAAAAACCCCCGATACAAAAAGACCTCTAAAAAGAATAAAAATAATATTAGTATGTACTTATTGAGTTCGTTGCGTCGGGGAACCGTTGTACGTACGTTGATAGTCTATATTACGAAGTTAATCATTGAGGACTATACGATTCGATATTGTAATTTCTTTATTTGCCTTGTTAACTTATTTGCATTTTTATTTCTTCCTTTATTAAACGGTCCCCCGACGCAACGAATTCAATAAGTACATTTGTATCGGGGGTTTTTTAAATTTTAAATTTTTTTTTTCTGCTTTTAAAAGTTATGTAACTAGTTTCTGAATTGTACTAAATGAAGCTACAGTACAGATACACAAAATTTTCAATTGTTTAAGTAGGAAAGATTCGTTTGTTTGAATTGAATAGGCTCCAAAACTACGGGACCGATTTTTTTTTTTTTTTAGCATTAGAATCCGATATTATGATGTACAAAGGTTATATTTAATACGAGAAATATGTATTATATTCAATAAAATAAGGATCCACGTGAAAGTCTCGACAATGTAATAAATTATAAATGTATTAAGTAACATGATTCAAGACTTTTTCATATGGGTAGGTTTCATATGTATTTAGAATTAAAATGATTTACAATCACTAATAACACTATGACAAAGGAATTTATATTATCGCTAGCTGTTGCCCGTGATTCTTTATTGAATACGATCATAAGCCATATAAGTATATTTTTGAAAGTCTACGTGGACGCAGTCACAAGCAAGAGCTATCCCTAATAAAGTACTTTACCTGAGTAAGTGTAAAAACCTTTTGACCTTCATAACAAGCCGCTGGGAACAGCTAATTATTGCATAAGAACCTCTCCCCCGCACGAATAAAACGTCAATAACTTGGAGACGACTATTTCTATTTCTAGTTTCGACCAAACATGGATAAGAACGATCTCGACGAACATAGCTTTCGATTAAAAAAACCGCATTCAAATCCGTCCACACGTTTGGCTGCAAATTTGCCACAGACACACACAGATCGACAGGTCAAACTTATAACACCCCTCTTTTTAGTCGGGAGTTAAAAACAGGATCTCCCGTGGCAATTAGTTGTCGCGCTATAAGCTATGTGATGTCATAGATAAACCACTTGCAATTTGCAAAAGCTAGGATTTCTATAGTCTGTTTTATTCTGGTACATAAGCTACAATATTGCTAAGTTACCTACATCAAAATTTTGCTGTGATTGAGTAACAAACATCTTTCCATCCAAACATTCGCACTAAGGTATATATTAGTCAGATTACTGGCTTCAAACTATTCGTAACCATCCTTTAGAAAAAAATAATATATTTTTTAATGTTTAGAGAAATTTAAACATAAATTCATTTCTTTACACATTCAAAAACACAAGAAAATTGAGAACTACTTCGTAGATAGTGACGGTAGCTCTAAATATTAATATGTATGTTTAACTAGATGACGCAATAGGGGTCAGCCACTCAAGGTGAGGGCTAGTGGGGGAGCCGCGAAACTGCTCTTTTGTCACGTAAGCATAACAAATGTATGTATTTGTAATTCTAAGATGATAGAGTATTATACATAAACCCTGATCTGTATATTTTAAACATTGTATATATAAGAAAATATAGGTAAAGAAGTTCAACTCAAATTAAAAACTGTTAAATAGGTGAAAGACTAGGTAATGTGCATTCAGTAGGTATATAATATCTCTTTCTTACATATAGGTATTAAGTTTTTTAACCCCATTTTGCATCCTGAGATAGTTTAATGTCAATGCAAAAAGGTGTTAGAAAATCGTTAAAAAAATATTAAACCGGAATATATATTGTTTCACTAGGAGTCTGGTTTCTTATTTATTATGTCAGCTTTATAATTCGAGAGATAGTTTGCACTATCACGTACACAAATATAAGCAAGGTCTGCCCATATAAAGAATAAAATTATAGTGTTGCAATATCTTTTCTAACGTCAACGCTAACGACAAGGGCGATTTTATCGCTGTATTATACATCTTTATGAAAGAGTATAATACAGCGATAGTCTTTGGATGAAGCGAAATCCGACTAAAACTTCCCCTTCTCCTCTTTTTGTATACATCTATAAGATAAATATTTTTTATTAAAATATTAATTACCACTGCTGTACTCTTCTGATGCCTAAAGCGGCTGCTCCCTTGTCGTACGAAAAGGCGGCCCTGAGTGGAAGGCCGTACCGGAATTCTCGAATTATTGTGTACTATTTTCACTGAGCATGTTTAACAGAGTTAATTCCATACATAGTGGCTCTTTAATTATTTTAAATAAACATATAAAATTCAAAGAACGTAAGGACATAGTGAGCCATTCTGTTGAGCGGATAACTGAACTTGAATCAATTGAATTAGAAGAGTTCATAATTGAAAATGTTTATAGGCCACCGTCATCTAACTTAGAAAAATTTGAAAAGATTATGGATGAGATATTGTTAAAACAATGTAAAATAGCAAAATCTCAACATATTAAAAATAAAATAGTAGTAATAAAATAAAAACAACTTGGAAAATAATTTATGAGGAAACTGGAAGAACTAAATTCCAGAGGATAGACTTTAAATTAAATATAGATAATAAATATGTTACGTCTGACCTCGAGGTTGCTACTGCTTTTGAAACCTTTTTTACTAATATTCCAGTGACTATAACGTTATCCTTAAATTCTTCTACCGCTGCAGCTATGGGTTTACTAAAAGATAATGTAGATTATCAGTTTTAATTTTTAAAAAGTAAATGCTCAAGAAGTAATCAAAGTATTTAAATTAAATAGCGTCAAAGAGACTATCCTGATTGAGATCTTGATGTTAAGTTGAGTTGTTGAATGTTGATCTTTGGGGATTATCTGTTGACATACTTAAGGCCATAATTGAAATTGACTTAGCATTAATATTTAATGATTGTTTAGAATGTGGTATATTTCCTGATCTAATAAAATAAAGTAAAATAACTCCATTATTCAAATCTGGCTGTTCATTAGATCCTAGTAACTATAGACCAATTTCAGTCTTACCCACATTCAGTAAGATCTTTGAGAAAATAATTCTTAATCAACTTGTTGCATATTTCAGTAAAAACAATCTCTTACACAAAAACCAGTTTGTTTTCACTGCCGGTCGCTCTACAACAGATGCTGGTGTTGAGCTATTACTAAAAATATTTGAAGCCTTGGAAGGATCACAGGATGCACTATAAGCACTTGGAATTTTCTGTGACTTGTCTAAGGCATTCGACTGCGTTCAACATGAAATCCTTATAAAAAAGTTAGAAAATTACGGAGTTAAAAATAAGTCCCTATATTTGATCAGTTCATATCTTAAGGATAGAATTCAAAAAGTTGATGTAAATAGAAAACGTTCTCCTGGTTCTTTGGTTAAAGTAGGTGTGCCACAGCCCATAGGGCTCTATCTTAGGCCATTTCTTGTTCCTCATTTACACAAATTACTTACCTCACCTAGTGAGGGAAAAACATGGGATAGTGTTGTTTGCTGATGATACTTTTCTTACTCTTATAGTTAATAGACGGCAATCTGTTATTGAATAGGGTGGGGTAGCCAACAATGAACCAGGTGGATACAGTGAACCACTATAGTTAGCGACAAAACGAAACGTTGCCAGACTATGTAATTTGCACGATAGAACCCCCCCGCTTACCCCGATCAACTGCTTCAGTCGCTGGTGGGCCTCCATTGTAAGTTTGTGTACGCGGACGTTTTATGTGTTTCAGAGCAGCAAAAGTAAGAAAATTACGAGAGTTTATTTTTTTGATTACTTTTATTCTACTACATGTATCTCATTTTCAATTTTATCTCAGGGTGGAGTGGCTTATTACGCGTTTTTAGCATGAATGTTAATGCTTCTACGTGCTTCTAGTCGTGGCTAACATAACCTATATTAAAAAGTGTATAGGTAGTACACATTGAACCAGTACCTGAAGGTACACAATGAACCTTGGTTCACTGTGTGCCTTAAAGCAATGAACGATGGTGCTTTGTGTACACATGTTATTATGAACGAAAAAAGTAAAATTAAACTGAAGGTAACTTTTATAATTTATATTTAAATTATTGTTGTAGTATGAGGAGGCAAACAGGTAGGTAGAGAAGAGCGAAAAAAATGATCGCATACATCATATATGAAAGCTATGACCCCGGTGAACATTTCAAATGCCTTCAGAAAATGTGGTATATTTCCCTTAGACGAGAATATTTTCTCTGAAGTTGACTTTTTGCCAAGCCAAGTTACTAATAGACCAGCACCAGCTACTCCCGATATTACGGCAAACGAAATTGTTGGACGTGATAGTTGTGAATTACCTTCCATTTTGACTTGTTCTATTTTAACCGACCAGGACTTACCAATCCTGCCAGAAATAAGACTTATTGTTATTTAAAATTAAAAAGCAAATGGAATCAAACATTCTCTTAACCACTCGAACCTGATACTGCCGGAGTTAGCTTGAAAGAAATAAAATTTAAAAAGGAACGAATAGGCGACAGGCGACATACAATGGAAAAAAAATATGCCAAATAAATATATAAATAATGTTTTGGTTGTATTCTTATGCCATAACAAGTTCTGTAAAGTATAATAGTGTTAATAAGCACATTTCACATATAATAATGTTTAATTTATTTCCCAAATTTTAGGGTATCCAGCCCGTGGTTGATTGTAAACTACAATGGTTCATTGAATACTACCCCTTGGTTCATTGTGCACTATAGGGTGTACACAGTGAACCATTTCCATGTTTTTTTTAATCTGATCATTAAACAAAATTTGTAGGAAATATGCAAAATTATAGTATTAGCGATTAAACTTTAGTAAATTTTCTAACTTATGGTATAATTTAAGCTATAATAATCGCTTTAGGATAAGAGTTATATCTCATCAAACTTTTTGTGGTTCATTGTTGGCACTCCCACCCTACGTAAACTATGCTCTCTCAAATGTTGTACAATCGTTTAACGCCAATAATTTGTTGCTCAAAGGAAAAAAGACGAAATGTGTCAAATTTAGTTCACCAAATGTTAAAAATGTTAGAGCCAAAGTACAATTAAATAATGAGGAATTGGACTTGGTCAAATCTACTACTTTCTTGGGCATTACCTTAGAAGAAAAATTACAATGGGGTCCTCATATATTTGATTTGTCCACACACACTTAGTTCTGCTGCATACGCGGTTAAAAAAATACGTCGGTTAACAAATATGGAAACTGCTAGATTAGTTTAGTTACTTTCATAGTTTAATGTCATACGGTATACTCTTATGGGGCAATGCAACTGAGATTGTTACCATATTTACACTGCAGAACAGGGCTGTTCGAGCAATATATAATATGAGACCAAGAGATTCTTTAAGAAACAAATTTAAAGAAATTAAAATGATGACTGTTTAAAAAAATATTTTACGTTCATAAAAATATTTCAAAGTTAAAAAAAAATGTGATTTACACAAAATTAATACAAGACATAAAAATAATCTCGCTATGCCCAATACTAGACTTTATAAAATAGGTAAATCCTTTAAGGTTAATTGTATAGGTACGTTTTTATAATAAGCTCCCAAATGAAGCCTTAAGTTTATCATAAAATAAATTTAAATTATATGTAAAAATTAATTTGATTAATTGTAAACGGGTGCTGCTTGCGGTGACTGGTTGTGTAGCAGGCAGAGTTTTTTTTTACTGTTTTATTAGTATTTTATGTTTGTTGCCTGAAATCATTAGGCTTTATTTCCGATTTGCTTTTATGATTGACGTTTGTGAAACAGTGATCACAATAAAAAAAAATATCCGGCTGAGTTTGTTGTGTGGTTCTTCTAAGACCAGGACGCGTTTGGAACCCTCATAGCCATAACATTAAGTTGGAAAGTGCTTTTACAGAATGGCTTATTACGATAAATCTGGTATCGAAATAAGCCCTCCTGACACTTTGTTTGACTCCTCATGTTGAAGTACACATGTGATCACTGATTATAATTCAAAGTGGAAAAGATATAAATAAATAAAATAATTCTCAAGATTGGTGGGTATTGGGAGGACCAATTTCGTATACTAAAAAGCGACTATAGTTTTGCTGGACATCGTGTGCGGCAGTTTTCAGTTCCCTGTTTAAAAAAGAATTAAAAATTAAATACATCCTTTTTAATTATCCATGGAGAATTAAATAGAATTAAAAAGGAAAGAAATTTTCAATCAAAAGCATTGATTTTTTTTTTTTTCAATTCTCCGCGAGAACAAAAATTGCTAAAATATTTTAGAATTAAATACCTATGATAAGCATAATTCTATGATGTCAAGAACTTGAATAAGGTTGTTTGAAAGAAATCGCTACTTGCCGATAAGGCGGCCTTATTGTGCTTAGAATTTTTGTATTCAATATATTTCTAACTTAATGTATTTATGTATGTATATATACCATAAAATGATTATTATGATGTATGTGATTAGTATGATGATAAATGATTGATAGCATTATAGAAAACGGTGACAGCAATTGGATCAAATAGTTTTAGCAACCCTATAACTTATAAGTGATGATCCACAAGATGCAGCGATTCAACATTACAAGTTACAACTCTATATGATGATTTTTCAAAACACTTCCAACACCCTGAAAATTTAAACATTTCTCCTTCTACGAGGTTTCTAAAAATATCAAGCATGAGACGTTGGAGTGCGCTGGACCAGAGACAAGAATAAACGTGATTAGATTTGCCTCTTATATGGATTATGGCACTAGCCAACCTTGTACTGCCTCAAATTTTGTCATAGGTACTATATTTATTCAATATTATACATATTGCAGTCTAATAAAAACAAAATATTCGGTGTCAATAAACTAAAGGTTATAAACCGTAGTCGTCATTAAAATCGCTTTTGAAACATTTATTTTTTTAGTTTCTTTTTTTGCATATAAATTATAGGTATTTATTGCCCATGTTCTTTGAAAGAATCGCTAATTATACATTGTAAATTTAAATTACTTTGTTACGTTTAGTAAATGTTTAAATGCGTTATAGTTATACATATTAGTATTTACTATTATGAGGGCTGCAGACAGAAAACTAATGGATAAGTTATTTTAGTTTAGTTCGCATAGCTGTTACAGGTTTTCATATTGTGTGTATAGTTTGCAGCCTGCATAAAAGTATTAAAAATGCGTCAGCGTCAGCTATGAGAATTAAACTGACTTAGCTTAGCTTTTGGTCTGCAACCCGCATTATACTGGATACAAATTGCTGTCAATAATTTAATAATATGAACTACACAGTAAACTACTACTAACTTTATTAAGTAACTTTGTCCTTTTGTGAAAACATTGTAAAAACCTTTTCTAAAAATATTGTAAAAACCAGGAATCGCACTCTGAGCCGAGCTTTTCCAAGGATCTAAATCTTGTGCAGCTTCTAGTCTACTATGAATCCTAATTCATTAAATACAATATAAGCTTTTCTTCCTTCCTTTCCCTTTTATTTGGAGTCGGTTCTCCTTATCACTTTGCGCTAGACCTCTCGCTGCGTTTAAACAAAATGCTTCCAGTTTCTTTCATATATTGAATTACCAACGTTGCTTTTGGACGTCTCTCTTGGTCATTCGGGGAGGTTATAGGGATTGACATTTCGAGCTAACTTAACGAACCTCAAATATATTCGCTCCTTATTCTGTCCATTATGGTGACACCACCCGACCATCTCATTAACATGAAGGTTGTGTCAGAGTTACAGTCAAGCAATTATCAAGAATCTATTTTTAACAAGTCACAAAAATCTTTTTATTTTATTTAAAAAAAGATACACGGAATGTAATAATAATATAAAGGTAATTTTAAGAAGAAATGGTAATTAACTTCCAAACTTAAGTCTTATTCTGAAAACCAATAGGCTGGCACTTGATAGTTGATACTAAGTATAAGTTATTTATTAAGTATATGTTGTAAGAACATGATTTAGTTCTAAATTGCGGGTTTTATTTGAATTCCTCACCCTGCTAATATCTGCACTGTATCTCTTTGATGATTCGCATATGCAACCATAATATAGTGAGTAGTCTATGATTATGCAAAGAAATGTATTAAGCGCAGGGAGGAGCGATGCTTATGTAGTTGATTTCAAGGCGATCTCCCTAATGCTTCTACTCCTGAATCGATTGTCATATTTATTGTTATATTTTATTTGAATAGCAGCACTATCATCAATGGTTAGCAACAAAAAAAATTGTGAGTGGTTATGTGCTTGACGAATAATCCTCGAAAAACAAAATTTCGCAAAATATACGAATTACATAATTGAAACTGCCTCTACTGTCATAATGGCTGCCTATCTAGTTTGAATATTACATTTATTTTTATAAATCAAAATTAATAATACATGTCATGCAAACGTACTGGAGAGTGCATTATCTAAAAAACCTGTATTTATTTACAGGTGAAATGCTGTCTAAAATGTTTCATAATTATGACACAATTCATTTTTCAATTGTTTTATTCTTAGAATATATTGTACATATGCTTATATGATTCCAATCTTGTTGGCAACGTCTAACGCGTCATAGTCTCTTGCGAGTCTTACATACGCCTTCTTCTTGCCGTCAGGTCTAAAACAAGAAAAATAAATATGTTTTAGAATAGAACAACAAATGAAAAAAATTGTATCTCTCAGCAAACATAAATCAGAAGTTTGTATTTTTTGATTTCATCCTCATTCAAAGAGATTCCCACAAAACATATCATCATATAATTTTGAGATGTTTAAAGTTGACTAATTATTATAAAGTATTTATAATATATAATAATATAATTAGTTAGTTATGCTGTGTCAGTTTTTTAAATGATCTAAATTCTAAAAAAGAAAATTTAAAAATAAATTATTTTTGTTTATTCTTATTGTTGTTATATTTATAAAACAAGCCTTACCTGATAAGAGTGTTCACTTTAGCAACGTTGATGTCATACAGCTTCTTCACCGCAGCTTTAATGTGGTGTTTGTTAGAGCTGGTGTGTACAATGAATACCAAAGTATTATTGTCC
This sequence comes from Napeogenes inachia, assembly GCA_959347355.1. NCBI lineage: Eukaryota > Metazoa > Arthropoda > Insecta > Lepidoptera > Nymphalidae > Napeogenes > Napeogenes inachia. The sequence continues at coordinate 13,988,190 of OY365791.1, read as the reverse complement.
TCAATTTTCTTCATTGCTGCTTCAGATGTCAACGGGAACTTAATAATGTTGTATGCATCCATACTGAAAAAATGTTAGGTTTCTTAAAAATAAAAATTTAAATTCAAGCTGCATTCTTCCCATAAATTAATGTTGTATTAATATATCAATATTTGACCTGTTGTTAAAATATTGAACTATTAAACAACATAGCCTTGAAAGGGTTTTAAAAAATCTAGTTGTTACCTATTAAGAGCTAACAATGAAAATAGTTACAAATTTCAGATTTTTTTAGACTGTAAGATTTTATATTCTATATATACAACAGACTAAAATACAAGTAACAAAATTTAATAGAACTCATTACAGTATATGATAATAAAAGTCAAATGCAACATTTTAAAACCTGGTGTTGTGTAGCAAGAGTTCAATTACTTACCGATTTCTTTTGGGTAAAGATTTCCTTGGGTATTTAGGATTTCTCGGAGGTTCAAAAGTCTTGGGTCTGCGGAAGTGCACAGATGTGCGAATCTTACGTACACGCTTTCCATGTTCTCCTTTAACAACCTGAAATAATTTAATAAGGTATGTTAAAAATATATATAATAAAATAATAACTGCACTGTCAAATAATATATATAAGTCATAAAACAGAACTGGAATAATTTATACCTTCTTTTGAATTTTAAGGGCCTTAACAACTGGTTTAACAACTTTCTTCTGTCCTTTGATGCCAGTCTTCTTAGGCTTAGGGGCAATCTTTAGTTTAGCCGCTGCTGGTTTTGGCTTAGCTGCTTTGGAGGCAGCTTTCTTGACAGAGGGCTTAGCACTAGACTTTGCCTTCAGAGCCGCTGCCTTAGCAGAGCCAGGCTTGGCGGTTGGTGCAGCCGCTGGTTTCTTTTCAGCAGCAGGTTTAGCTGGAGCAGGTGCAGATGCAGCCTTAGCCGGTGCTGGCTTTGCAGCGGGTGCCGCCGCCTTAGGAGCAGCAGCTTTAGGCGCAGGTGCTGGTGTTTTAGCAGATGCTGGTTTGGCAGCGCTACTACTAGCAGCTGCAGTTTTAGGTGCTGCCGCTGGAGTTTTAGCGGTAGCTGGTTTTTTCTCAGCGGGCTTAGCCCCTGACGCCCCTAGATATTTAGCAATAATTTAATGTTTGAAAATATTAACTTATGAATGATTTATTTGAAATTATAAAATGATATAGCGTGCCTATGAAGTAATGTCAAATATGAGAAATTGCAACATAACCTCAACAAAAATATTTTTAAAATAAATTACATGACTATAAATGCCATACTCATTTAGAAGATATTAAAAGTAAAAGATCATAATTTAAAGTGAAAAAACCTATACGCGAAGTTAACAAACATTTGACAGCATTGAATATTGATGTTGCATCGTACCGCGTGGCTCAAAGTAAACCATAATATCGAACAAGAAATTTCACTAGTTAGGATTAAACTTACATAAATGGTTTATAATTTATATAACGGAGACCACTATTTACTGTTCAGAAAAGAATAACTACAATTGTGTCTGAAATATTCTTTTAGAAATTATAAAACATACCGGATTTCTCGGGTTGCTTCTTAGGAGGCATCGTGACAAAAAGATGGAGACTAGTTGAAATTGCCAGATGAAAAATTTGGTTCAATATTTAATATTGTTTTATCTTTTGCTTCCAAGCACAGACTATATTATAGAGCAGGTCTAGAAACAGGCGAACTTAAATGTAACGTACAAGTAACGTTCATTATCCAATTTGAGAAAACTAAGTCAACTAGATATCTAATAATTAAAATCGCATTCTGAAAATGCTGCTAGTAAGCTCCCATAAGATTGGTGGGCAAGTTTACTTATTATTTTTGTGATCAAGTAGTACTCTGTAGATTCGATTCGAATGAATGTGAATAAAAAAATATTTTATAAAACAGGTAAATAAATAAGTAAAAAAATATCTCTAAAATCAAAGATAATAGATAGAGAATGTTATTATCATAGAGTTGTATGGTTATTCTTTTTCTTGACTAAATGTTATATGGTGTACTTGTGAGAGTCAAAAGCTATTTTAAAAGTGATGATTAAAAATATTATAATCATTAATTAATAGTATTCAATTACTTTGTAAATGCTTTTTAGGGTTCCATACACAAAGGGTAAAAATAGTAGGTTTATATTTTATATTATAGCAAAAATCGCTAAGACTCCGCCGTCCATTTGTCGGTCATCAGACTGTTACTCATGATTCACTATTCACGATTCATCATAGCTTGGTAGTTGGAATTGTAAAAAGTACTGTATTTTTGTTGGCACTATAAAAATAAATGCTAGAAACCGAATAAAATATATATATTTGAGGTGGCTCTTATACAACAAACTTGATTATTGGCTCTATATTTTAATAGAGCCTTAAAATATTCACAGAATGTTTAGTTATATAATTAATTTTGGGAAAAAATAAATTCAACTGAACCTTTAAAGGAAGCACCCATGTAACCAAAGTGTTATTCTTCCAATTTATATTTTTAATAGTTCTTAATTCTTCGTGCGCAAGTCCGATTAGGACATGGCCGTTTTTTGAAATGTTTAACTTGGTGAAGTGGTACCTACAATTTAATGCACTTTAAAAAGGCACTGTTTGGTCAACGGAGTGAGTACTCCTTATCTCTTCCTTTCATAATTGTTTATTCGTATGTCAAAAGTCAACATTGACTGTTGAAGTCAAATTTATGTTAGCTACTCGATGTCGAAAACTTATAAGTTGAAATATTATGTAATTACAAATGCAATAAACGGCATTTGAATTATTGTTTAAGTGATATGATAGGTCAAATAATAAGATTATTATCAGCTGACTCAAAAGTTGTTATGACATCCATTCATTTATACAAATACCTTCTGCGAGAGTGTGAAAAGTTACCGCCGGATGCTTGTAAACATTACAAATTTGCTGTCAAACAGGTATAAAATAATTATACATACTTTGGAATAAATGAACTCAATTTTCAATATATTATATTATCCGACCGATTAATGTTTTTACAGAGTTATAAGCAGCATAAGTCTGAATCTGACCCAGAGAGAGTCAAAGATATTATACTTAAAAGCTTAGAGGATGCGAAGTGGATTGTAGCAAAGGTAAAAAAAAATATATATGATAATGAAAATGTTGTACTTAATTATGATTGTAAATGAACGTATTGTTTTTTTTCTTTCAGTACGCCAAAAATAATGGAAAAAGTAATTAAAATAAATATTCTTAAAATATTTAAAAAGTATTACATTTATTATTATAAACAAATATTATAAATAGTAAAAATGTTTGGAGATAAAATAGAAGAATATGAATTGCTTGAACATCTTGGTAAAGGTGGATTTGCTCATGTTTATCGAGCAAAATGTCGCAAGACAGGCATTGTTGTTGCCATCAAGATGATAGATAAGGCCTTAATGGCAAGTGCAGGTATGATAGGACGAGTTCGACAAGAGGTTACTATACACTCTCGCTTAAAACATCCTGCTATATTGGAGTTGTATACATTCTTTGAAGATGCACATTATGTATACTTAGTTTTAGAACTTGCACACAATGGAGAATTAGCTAAGCATTTTAAATTGGGTACTCGGGGCCTTTCTGAAAAAGCTGCTGGAGATATATTTAGACAAGTTGTGAGTGGAGTTTTGTACCTTCATACTCATAATATTATACATAGAGATTTATCTCTTAATAACTTGCTATTGACTAAAGATTTGAATGTGAAAATTGCTGACTTTGGTTTGGCAACACAGTTAAATGCTCCAGATGAAAAACATGTTACTATGTGTGGAACACCTAATTACATATCTCCTGAGGTAGCTTCAAGGGCAATGCATGGTCTACCAGCAGATGTCTGGGGATTAGGTTGTATGTTGTATACCCTTTTAGTAGGTAGTCCACCATTTCATACTCAACATGTTAAAACAACTTTAAACAGAGTTATAAATGCTGATTATAAAATACCCACAGAAATTTCTTTACAAGCTCAAGATTTGCTACAGAAGCTTCTATGTAAGGATCCATCTAAAAGGATTACATTAAAAGGAATAATGGAACATCCATATTTAAATCATACTTATAATAATGTTCCGAAACATGATTTGTCCCGAGATTCAGGATTTCTGACAACATTACATAGCACGCAACATAGTCAAAAACCAAGAATTGAAGGAAAAAGCAACTCTGAACATCTAGATATATTTAGTGAACATAACAATTTTAACAAAGAAAATATAGTATCAAGTAAATGCTTTGAACATAATTCATACAATTTGTTTGAACCACGAAATAATTGTGTGTCATCTGCAAGTGAACCTTTAAAGGTGTTGTGTAGTCAAAATAATATCCAGGCTCAAATTACAGATAAAAACATAAATTTATGTGAACTTGCAAGCATTGCAGGAATAAAAAATTTGGATATAAAATGTACCAAGACAGAAGAAAGCGGTTTAAGTGAAAGTAACAAAGAAAAGATACAAAAGCCATGTAAGATTACTTCAAATGTTCTAAGTGTACCACCACTTTGTGCAGACAGGTTGCCTTCTATATCACATAGAACAAGGAATGCTATTCTAAAAATTGATTCTTCAGGAGTTACTGTTGAATTCCTTAAAAGAAAAGGTAAAGAAAGAGAAGAGAGGGTTGTAGAAATTTGTAAAATATCCAAAGATGGTATGAAAGTCATAATTTACTTAGTCGATAGAGAAAAAGATAAAATTTCCTGTAATGAGCACAAACCTAATCCCAATGAAGTATTTTCCTATCATAATTTACCTCAGAAACATTGGAAGAAATATCTATATGCAGCACGGTTTGTAGATCTTGTAAAGGCGAAAACACCCAAAATAACACTTTATACCTCATTATCAAAATGTCAGCTTATGGAAAATGGTACAGACATTGAAATGTTTTTTTATAATGGCGAAAAAGTTACATTTACATCAACAGAGGGCTTAAAACTTATTGATAAAACCTTGAAAACACACCAAAATGTGAATTTAATTCCAGAACTAAAATATTTGACGGATCATTTTGAAGAATGTTCAAATCGCTTAAATCGAATACAAAGTGCTCTCTCATGTATTCCAGATGAATGCTTTCCTCTTATAATTGGAAAAAGACCAGTTCAAGTTCAATCTACAAGTAACTTAACATCCTCAGGACCTGAAGCACAGTACAACACACCTCTGTACAATTTTGGATCATTCCATCGTACAACTTCATGCTCCAGCAGAGCTCAAAGTGAAAATAATATACTATAAAAGCTGCAATAATATGTGTGAATTATATGTAATTTTGTTTTGTAGTCTAGAATAATACAAATAAATGATATTTATTACAAAAATAGGTTTAAACCAAAAATTATTCGATCATTTATCAACAGTGGCATCATCTGTTGAAGTGAATGTCTATATGCAACTTTTTTTGGATAACTATTTATAATAGTGATCGCCCAACGGCCGAAATTCGACCGTAATCTAAAGTGTTAATATTTATGAAAATTTCGATTAAAATTTCTATGCATATTTATTTTCGCATCGCAGTGTGTGTAATGTTTTTATGATTGAATTAATGTAAGTATTAAAAGTGCATTTTTAATGAAAAATATTAGCGTTCTGCACTTCTACACATGAACTATAAGTATGCCAAATGTCATACTCCTTTGTCCGCGCAATTTTCGTAAAAGGGGCTCCAAAGTTTTTCTTCACGTAATTATATATAGATTTTCCTTTTACAGTTAGAAATATTCTTGGTAAATCTTTGTCTTTGTGGTTTTATGGAATCTACTAATTATGGTAACATTATTATGTATTTCTATTATAACTTCGATTTTTTGTTAGTAACAGAAATTTAATAATTTAGTATACCTACCTGTTTTATTTTGTAATAACAAACATAGCCGCAACATTCTTTAATCTGTATTGAATGTTTATGAATTTATATTACGTACATAAGGATAGTGAATGCATTTACCATATTATAATATTGTGTATGAAAAGGGCACTTTATAGTACTCTGTGAAGGGCACAATCTGATCTTGTGGAGACGTAATCGGTTATAATAATTTGAATTTTTATCATTATATCATAGACTAATAATTTATACTATACTATAGATAAATTTTATTAGTACAATTTTTAAAATAAGAGTTTTTGTATCTCGATCTGCATCGATTCAAAAATAACTCTCGTTTTGAAAGAATCGGCATTCGGCAATCGCCGTCCCTGGCCGTAAACTTTTTTTTTTGTTTTCTTACGTTTTAAAAACTGCTGGACTGCAGATAGACCGCTGAAGTTTTTAGTTCTAACGATAGAACAAAAAATATTTAGCTGTAAATGTAACAGTTTAAAGTAAAATGTTATTATGAAAACATGATACATTACCTATATTTGAAATGACATTTAAAAAAATAATTTGCGGTCTGCGGATTATTCATATTTCAATATTTGATTGACTATTGTTTTGACATCTTTGATCTTAGGGCCTTAAAAGCAAACCAACCCCCATCCCACATCTGAAAATATACCTATGAAGTTGTGGCAAGTATTAGAAAAAGCAATATCAATTTATTGCATTTTCATTCGAGCAAGAAAATCGGAAGCACAACTTTAGAATTTAAATTGTGACCAATCATTCGACAAGTCGCGTGCACACATAATTTAGTTTATATGTGTTTTAATTATTAAATAACTGATATGAAACAAAATATTTTACATAGGTTTTACGTATATATATATATACGAGAGGACCTAAGAATCGATTGTGGCAGCCAGTGTGGAAACGGGAATATCTATCTGCTTCCACCGTTTATTAGTATTTTGAATGTTGTTAGGTTTAAGGATTTGCAAAAAAGTTGGGTTATTTAGGAAGAAGATTTGGAGAAAAGAAGAGTGGACTAACAATGGTTGTGATAAAGGAAATCAATAATTTCAAACATATTAATACCATTTCAAGCAGTGTTGCCAACCTAGAACGTACCAAGGAGCGTAAAATTATCGTACCTGTCAAAAAAATATAGTATATTTTAAAATAACGTATTAAAGTATTAGTTATTAATAAAACAGACATTGTCACGAACTTATATTATGCTCGACCACCCGTCACGTCCTTATTTTATGATTTCACATGGGTACTTCACTTGGGTACACCGCATAGAAAATGGCGCGACTATTTTGGTGATTCAAAATTTGCACAAAAAATATGTGACTTAAGATTCCAAGTATAATTTATTCAAGATCTATTCGTTATTAAATGGATTCATTCATTCTTTTGTAGGTTTGTTTTTCTTGAATAACTCCATGTAAGTGTAATCAATAATATTTTATTAATATACTATAATAAAAGTGATGTCGAAGAAAATTATCCTTTGTGTGACCTATCTGAAACCGAATGTTTGCAATGTGATTTACAAAAGCAAATATCGCAAGATTTTTTATTTAAAAAAATACGATTAGTATGTGTCATTACACGAAAGCGGTCAACTAAATTCCCACTCCGACATAAACATAATTATGAAATGAAATGAAATGAGAGTAAAGTTCAATTTTACAAAATATGCCTTGGTTGCTGTATAAACAACAAAAAAAAGAGACTATATTTTGTGCCAAATTCAACGGTCAGTTCTGGAATTTATTTATAATCTCATTAAATATTTTATAGAACCTAAATCTAATTTCTACCCTAACTTAGGATGTATCAAAGCCTAAGGTCTGACTAGGCTAGTTTCGTATACAAATTATTATTAAGTAGAGCCCCGTTGTTCGATGGCTAGTATCTATTAGCAAGCTAAATTGAAAAGTAATCATTATTTTTGAAAATTTCATAGTGTAATGGTTTTTCTATATTTAGACATTAATCTTGTAGTACTAATTAAAACGGTAGAGATAAGGACTACTAATCCATTGTGTCAAAATGTGTCCTTCAAAAAGCAATAATTAAATTGAAATTATACATATTACACATTAGTACACATTTCAAAATAAGCGTTAAAAGTGACTGTCGGCTTTAACGCTTAATTTGAAAAGCTTTTAAAGAAAGAAATATTTAAATAATAACGTTAAATGTGACTTACAGTAATTTTCGGGTCATTTTATTTAAATTAGGAAACAGTACAAGTTTTATTTAATCGTTATTTTATTTAACTCCACTCTGTCTATAATTGTTAAATAGTGTCATCTTATTCCTATTTCGGGCTTTCGGATTCACTTTTAATTTCTTCTTCACACATGTTGGCACTGCTTATACTGCCCGCAGTAAATAATAACAGAATTCTGTTGGCTGCTGAACCTGCAGGGCCATATTTGACATTTAAAGTATCGAATTTTTTTATCTATATTTAGTAAATTTTATTTTATCTGAAAATTTGTCTGTCCATTGCATTTCATTGCAAATGCAAGTGAGTATTTTCGTTGTTCCGCGTTCGTAAAAGTGTTTAAGCGTTAAAAAATGACAAAATTGTTACATTTAAGTATATTCAATGTGTCGTGAGTGCTACGCAAGTGTACATTAAATTAGTTGGTTTTTACACGATATTAATGATTCATCTGAAGATTAGTATTATGATAAGTCGATATTAATTCACTTTATGTTTGTGATTGTGTATTACTTCGATAATGATTGGTTAGGATTAATGTGGTATGGCACTTGTAACAATTCGTCGTACTCCGAGTGTTCTAACACCGAAGAAAGCGGTGAGTAACAATAGCGGATGTTAAAGTTAGGTCAATAATTTAGAACACATACTAGCAACAGGAGTCAGGATTTTTTATTCATATTCTGGCTTTTGATTTATTAGTTTGATTTGGTCTTTACTGTTTTTAAAAGTAAATCATATTTGGTATTACCTATAATATTTTTCATTTTATAAAATAACTAATTCATAATTTGAAATACTAAAATATCATTCTAATTTTGGTTTGTAGGATTTAAACTCGGCCAAACTAGCCTTTTGCTATACCACAATTCATCTTTCACATACCCACAATTCATCTTTTACAATATCTACTAGTAACCAGTCCTTTGAATTGTACTTAATAAGTATATGTTTGTAAAAAAGGATTGTGTTAATTTACATATGGTTTTAATATATTTCCAAACCTTTTTATAAACACTAAATGTTGCTAGTTTTGTATTCTTCATACTATAATAACAATAGTTAGTGGATAGTTTATATTTTACACACGCATACAAAGTAGTAGTAATAGAGGTGTAAATCTAAATAGATAGTTTTGTAAGCAAAGTAAATCAAATAAAAGTAGACTGCAATGGCCTCTCTGTTTCCTTAATATATATTCAAGTGTTTTATTTTATAAACCACTGAAAAAAATTGTGTCTTAAAAATAATTATTTTAATATTAATAATTAAGAAATATGTAAGACCTTAGTATTTTTTCTATAATGAAATTAAAAAATCTAACTAGTTGCAAAACCTACAAAAACATTGTAATGAAAAGTGTTCAGTATAATTTTTAAATAACTGATTTCACTCCCATGAAGGTCAAGGACAGCTTAAGCAGTATTTATTTAAATAGAAATTCATATTTTTTAGTTTTCACTAAATATTTGTTAAGGATCTCTGAAATTCTAACTTTTATTTGGTATTTAACTTTAGTCAATTGTTTTTTATATCATGGTCATGCAATGTTTTGTACATGTTGTTTGAGTTGAATATTTATGTTATAATTTTGTTACACTCATTTATTAAGAAAATGTTGCCTTTTGTAATTGTGATCTTTAATAAGTTTCCTTAATTCTAAAGTAGCAGTTAGAATAAAAAAGGAAGTAAACAACCGTTAATGTTATACTTATAATGAAGTCCAATTGAGTTAGAAATTTTCCTGGTAAAGTTAACCACAGGAAACGTGATATACAATAACAATGTTTCTATTGTATGTATGGTATGTACATCATAATTAAGAATAATGTGGTCTCTAATATTTGTTTCATCATATACAGATATTCTATAGTGAACATTGATTTAAACATTTTATTTATATTTGAATATTTTATTAATATCATCTTCAATAATTACTACTCCTTTTAAATGAATATTATTTTATGGAGTGAATATTCCATACAAACATTTACTTTATATTTAAAAATTTTATTAATATCTTTAATAATTGATACTCATTCAAAATGTACATTATTTAATAGAATGAACATTATTTTCAAAAAAAAATCTTTATATTAAATTTTTTTATTCATTTCTACTGTCTAGTGCACATTATCACCCTTTATACATTACAATTTTTGACATTTTATATTTTCCAAGCCTAATCCTGTTCAGTTTACAACAATACATCAAGTCATTGAAACACTTCTTTTTAAGATACCACATACTTCCGAACTAGATAGGGTTATTCCCATACTTGAAATAAAACCTAATAAGAATGTAAACTGTAAATTAAGAATACTATGACTCCAAGAGAAAGATTTTCTATGATATATTCAGTACGTTAATTTTTGTAAAATCAATTTAATATAACATAAAAGTCTATATAAATAACACTAAACTACTGAACAGTACTAAATTTACACATGAAATTCAGATAATTCTTATTTATAATGGTTAAAATATAACTTGTACTAATAATAGTGTTGATCATTATTAACTCTCTGGAAAATAATATACCAGGTCACCATTGGCAAAAGAATATAAGTTAAATATGTTCTACTATCTGGCTCGGCTTCTAGATAAATAATGATATTGCAATATTTGTAAATTGTTTGTATGCAATATTTGTACTCATCTGGAGAATTCTTTGTATATACATTATATGTACAAAGAATTTAGCAATATTTCTCAATAGATCTGAGAAAATATGTTAAAATAGATTTCTGTTTATAAAAATGGTTTTCCACATAATATTTGATCTCCTTTTTATCATTATGCTATGACACAAAATGCAATGATGCAAAATCTGTAAAGAGTGATATTGAAATGTAAATATTTATTACAATATTTGTCCTACAGGGTGAGGAAGAAAAATCAGCTGAAGTTACAGAAGAGGATGTTGGAAATCGAACCAGTAAAAGGTAAAGTATTTTTACGTGTTTATAAAATTTGTATCAATAGATGGAGTTTGAGTGATGTTTAAATAATGAGTTTGAATAAAATTACAAAAATCATATTGTACAGTTGTGCAAATAAATAGGAGGCACATATAGACAACATATATAAAAAATATTTTTCCTCACCAAAGAATACACTTAATCCATTAATTATGAATGGTTTTCATGGCGAATATTATTAAATTTGTATTATATAAATATATCATCAACAAGGACTGGGTTCAAATCTGGGATGATAAATTATTCCAAGGGTGGCCAAGATTAAACGCTGTCGAGTTTTTTTTATTTATTGCTATATAATTTTTTAAATATTTATATAAAACTGACTAAACCCAAGAGCTGTCAATTTGATGATGAGGGAATAATGGCCAGAAGTCGATCCCAACTAGAGTAGGATAGGGATAAGAAAATAATAATACTAGTTTTTGCCAGCAGCTTCGTTAATGCACTTCTGTATAAGATTTACAAATTTTTATAGTCAAACTTTTTGCGTAATCTATGTTCTTATTATATACTGATCAAGATTCGTCTTTCCATTTTTAAGTCTTCGAAGAATATAAAACAGATAGAGACAGACAAAACCTATTGATGTATTGGTATTATTTTTTTTAAAATTTGTGGTTGAAAAGTCCATCATTTCATTTATGGTTTCTCGCCTATGCAGAGTATTTTTTATATGTATAACCCTAAGATACGAAAAGAAATCCCACGCGTCCAAAGTCGCGGTCAACAGGTAGACAACTCTAAGGTAAGGTAATCTAAGTCTGGACGATGATTGTGCACTCATCCGATAGAGTGAACAGAAAGCAGTATTTTTATACCTACATTGTATTATCCGATAAATGTCAAAACACATTCTTTCTGTCTATAAAAGTTATTATTTTCGCAGATTTTTACGGTCATCGTTCCTCGTAGACTTACGAACTATACATTATTATTTTGTCATGTGTTAACATTACGTAAATTTAATACTACAATCATTGCACGAGTCCATGGTTTACCAGGGTGTGAAAAAATGATAGATTCATTTGATGCCAGACTGGAACATTAAACCTATCCGCCAGTTTAGGATTGATCAACAATTAAGTTTAAATTTACTTTCTTAAATAGTTCATGCTTGTCTTGCGATTTCTTTTAATATTTAAGGCGTATTTACCTTTTTTTTTAATCAATACGCATCGGTACACTGAAGTTTTAAATTATTAAGCATTTTATTTTGATTTATCACTCTGCCAAAACTGTTTACGAGAAAATTGACTGTGACGCATTTCTTTGGTTTAAACGCAATGATGAGTAATCAACAAAATTTCTCGCACCCAATAATGGATTATGATTATGTATATCTATTTATATATTTAGGTTTTGCTGTTTGGCAAACCCTTCTCGAACAGTGGAGTAATTACTACTCTTAGTACATAAAACATTCCTAAGGTTTCTTACTTTCAAAGTTTATTTCAAAGGTCGAAAGCTCTGATTGTAGCGTTTACCTAACTTGCGTCTAACAAAACGGCTATATTTCGTCCAATCGATACGAATTAAATTTAATTTCAAAATAATATCTTCCTGCTTGAACGTTTATCTTATTTTAGAAGAGTACATTACCATATAGCACGCATTCATCAGAACGCAATAACAGCTTGTAGTGCAAGGCATGTTCTGATCGGTTCGTGTTCCTGTTCTGCGTCGAGTTTCTATATTTACTCGGTAGTTCGCCCAGTGCAGAGGGAAACTGTGACGTCGCCCGACGGGCTGGCTGAGGCCTGTGCCGCACTACGCAGCGTGCTGAGCGCGTGCTCAGTGCCGTATTGTGATTCAGGACGCGCCGGATGGTGACCGTCGCGTGCGCAGCGGCCCGTATGCCGTTTCATAAACCGCGACACAAGAAAATAAATAAAACGACCTATTTTTTGTTTTTATGTGCTCAACCTGACAATTTGCGTTAACTAAGAACCTACTTTTCTTTGAATCGGAAATGGTCGCTTTCAGGTAATGTTGAACTACATTGGGTCGTTGATAAATATATCCACTAATTTGTTGACATGTCAACATTGAAGCTACTGACCCTTAAAGATTATTTATGTGCGTTGTTCTCAAGTATATTTATTAATAATTGATTGTGAATTCAATGTATATTTAACACGTTCACTGTACAAGGAGCTAAAATTTATTTTTTGTAATGTAAATAATTGATGTTCAAATACCTATTTCCTTGTGTTGTTAACTTAGTTTTATTTTTTTTTATTACAAATATGTTTTAAAGGTTAGTCAATTCCCACGCTATTACAGAGCAGTCCTCGGTTTACTTTTACTTCATATAGGCTGAAACATTCTTGCAAGAATTTTTAATTATATCATTCAAAAATATAGTGAAGAAGTACATAATTAGTAGGCAATAACGGTTGTATGACCAATACTTACTAGTACCGAAATTCTTTCTCAACGATAATGATTTTCTAAGTAAGTTTCTTGTTTCTGTTATCTTAAGTACCTTCATTAGGTTAAATACTAAATTCTCTACTTTCAAAACAGTACATTTTTTTATGGACAATTTATTGATAAGTTTTAATTAAATATACCTAAATATATATTTTTTTTATCTTGTCCCGGGGCTTCAAATGTTAAATTGACAATATGGAGTATTTTTTTATTACTTATAAATAAGTAAAGATGGTTATTTTAGTTAAGATACAAATATTAATGTCACGAAGTCATTTATTTGACCTTTAATTGTATGTAGCTCGTGACAACTTAAAATTAAGGCCTAAAAATTGGGATACAAGAGACGCGACTTGGTTTTACTTAATAAGTAAAGTAACATTTAAAACCCAAAGACTAACATAAAATTATAGAACACTTCCTACTCGCTTATCTATCAGGAGGACACTATAGACAGTATTAGAATCATAGTTCATTGTCTCAATTAGCTTTGAGTATTATTCTATTGGAGGAATGTCGATCAAAAAACAGATAGGTATATTAATATTACTATACTACAGATATATTAATATTACTAATACGTCATGTCTGTCAATATGACCGTCTTTAATAATGATATACATGGGACAATTTCTCGATAGTATATAATACAATTTCAATTAGAGATATTGATAAATAGGCCATATCAAAATGTGATATTACGAACACATCTGTATTGTTGTCCATAGTTAAAATGTAGGATATAAATTAGGTTTGTTAAACTATATTGAATTGTCTTTTAATGTGTATTTGAATATAAAGAAAGTGCTAGGGATGAATATTGTTTTGACGCGTCACGTAACGCCATGTGTCGGAGACGCGCGTTGCCCTAAATTGGGTAAAGCGGTACGAAGAAGCGGGCTGCAGATGTGGCGATTTAATATACGCGCACTATAAGCGGGTAACGCAGCTTTGGCAACGCGCCGCCGCTCTATTTTTAACGAACCTTGAGGCAACCGCCCTTGCTTCTGTAGTAGTAGTGACAATGTAAATTTGCTACTATTCAATGAACAGCTAATTTTCAGTATTTTAATAATAATTTTTATTTTGCACGAGAATCTCCGTCTCGTCTAAAATAAAATTGTGCTCATGACTATGTTATGCGGATATTTTTAAAAGATTCTCGATGATATAAGTGTTATAAATATCGTTTAAAAGAACTAATTAAAAAAATGGGTTGGCTACGAGAGGGCTGGTACGAATATATCAAATACCGAATGCCAATAATAATAACGCAAGCAATTGGCAATTGAAACGTGTTTTTAGAGTCAATCGACAGTAAACAAGCTCAATGAGTAATCACGGTGTTATACATGTTGAGGCAAACCCACAGCTCAAGGGCCAGCCAGCGCGTCTCGCCGCGATCGGCGCGCAACGCTGAACGAACTTTGTGTTGCGCCCGCGCCGCGTTGGTGAAAGGAAGGTAAAGCAGCGAGCCAAGATGGATTGCCGCAACTTACTAAAAATGGCGTCATTCATACTTTTCGCGGTTGCATTATTTTAAAAAGTGATTACAGTCGAATAAGTTACGTACGAATCGCGACTCCGTTGAAGGACATCTTGTTGTAGCTAGTTAAGACTCAATTGCGATGAGACCTTAATAGTATAATTGCTTAACGTGCTCTGCAATTCTCGTTATCTTTTGTTTAATTTCGAAAATTATCTTAAAAGTAGATTACTATCTATAAATTCAACGAATGTCAATGTCAGAACCTGACGCTTCTACTTTTTTCGTTAGATGGACATACTCAATGAATTCTGGTTGCACAAGTTTTATTAATAGCTATAAGTAGAGAAAAGGAACAAATACAGAAGAAATAAATATACATAATCTACTTATATAAAGGATTTATTTATTCCCAAAAGTTTTGGGCCTTTATTATTACCCGGATAGTAGTGTTACAATATTTTTTGTAATTGAATAACAAATATCCAATAACAATTTTATCTATTGTAACGGTACGGTACCTACGTAAATATGGTAAAAAAAACGTTGTGATAATATGTACGGCATATACCGATAAATAGATAACAAACATAGTATATTATTTTCGTGAAACTAAATAAAATACGTTATACGTAATTAATTGATTTTTAAAACATAACTCGTTTCTGCAAGAAAACTTTAAGAAATTGCTGCAAAGCATTCGAAAAGTCGGGTTAGATTTAAAATGTAAATTTAAAACTAAGAAAAATAATTCAAACTCTAGTTAAACTACCTAAAGTGCAGATAAACTTTTGGGACCAGCATATAAGTGTATACAAATATGAATTGTCTAACCAAAACATTTCATAATTGTTACAGTCTCAATGAGTGCTACTTCGCGAACAAGGGCGCGGCCTTGGTGCTTGGCAGCACAGAGCAGGGCTGCGCGGACCGACGCGCCGCCCCCGCTAGGGTGCTCCCACAGCCAGACATACATCACCACTTACAGTCCATGTTTTATCTGGTGCGCCCGGAGGAGACGCTCAAAATGGTACAGTAACCATTATTCACTATAATTTATTATTACATATTTGGTGTCAGAACTATAATTTCGGTATACAGAGTAAATAAAGAGTATTATTTTACGTCAGAACCACCTGTGCTTTTTCTTGCTCCAGCGGCTTCGACCGCAAATATAAAAATATGGTTTCCCAAAATGACAGAGTGACATGTGTTCAGTTTCTTATAATTAAATTACCAGAAGTTTCGGAAAGGATTATGCTTTTATCCTTAATGGAATTCCCTTATAATTTATCTCTCAAAAATTGGTCATAGTGAGTGATTTATATTTAGAATTAAGGGATTTTAGACAAAACTATAGATCAATGCTATATTTGTAAAGTTTTCGGTCAGGGTTTTTCAAATTTCTAAAAATCGTCGAATACCAGGCGGTGAAACTGGAGAGCGCCCACGCGGGTCGCACTCGCTACCTGGTAGTGGTGTGCAGCTGCCAGGAGGCGGCGCTGCTGGGCATCGACTGCAACGAGACCACCACCGTCGGACTCGTGCTGCGGGTTCTGGCAGACACCTCCATCAAGCTGGATGGAGACGGGTTGGTACCACTTATTTATTTATTACAGACAGAAGGTTTTAGTACCACAAATATAGGAAGAGAAGTTGACCGAAATGGTTTACGTGAAAAATATAGCAAAAATAAAAATAATTTTACGACAATATTAAAATACATTTCAACACAAATATATTATATTTAAATAAATAGAACACAGCCAACACAAATAATAATAACATATATATTATTCACAAGCAATAATAAAACACGAATATAATATAATTACCAAAATTCATTGCGTGATATAGACATCCGCTTTGATTATACACGTTGCTGACTCGTAAGGGAGGTGCTGAGACGAAGAGCAAGTGATAGGAACGCCCTTGATATAAATGTTAAGTTAGTTTAGCCTTCACTGATCTGTGCATAATGTTTCGTCTGAACACGTTTAAAATACCTCTGGAGAAAATTTTATTTTTATTTATAAGTAATTTGTTTATATTTAATGATATTTTTGATGTCTATTGAAATTATTACAAATGATTGATCGTATAACGATATTTAGTTATATACATACTAACTTTTATTAGTTTTTGTAACACATGTATATATATATGTACACGGTTATTTCATAGTTTTTGATAAAGTGTTAATTATTGTTCGAGTCATATACATATATAAATATATATATATATATCCCTTAAATTAAATAACTCTTCCTTTAATTGTTCCATTAGTTGCTATTAAACAGTATGGACCTTTATACTTTAAGAACGAACTCTGAGGTCATAATAACAAGAACTTCTTAACCAAAAGACATTTTTGTCGGAAACAATAACTAATTATGGATTCATTGTCCACAGAGGGTTCAGCGTGTGTGTGTGCAACCAACAACACATATTCAAACCTGTGTCTGTACAAGCCATGTGGTATGTATTTATTTATGGATAGTTTATCGTATGTTTGTATACTTTTATTACACAAACAGTCATCGGAAACAATCTATACTTTAAAATACACACGTTATTAATGTCATGTTAGATTTCCTTAAATATGTGTTAAAATTAAAAATGAATAATTTTATTGGTAACTTAATTTTATTGAATAATTTTATTGGTAACATTTCTCGTTGGATTTTATTAGGTTATTTAACTGTTGCTGTGGCATTATTTTTAAATGTTTATTAAGCTCCCAAAAAGTACTTGGATTTTCGTTTGTACTATTATTTAAATTACTTTAAAAAGTCCGCCAAAAACTAAGTTTCAATTGACCTCTGACGTCAGTCCGCATAGTTTTTTAGTAAACCTTAGCACTTAATTTTTTCAAACTATACTTTACCATGTAGTATTAATCGAAGCATTTTTAGTTATTGCAATAGGGTCGATTGTTACATGCACGATAAATTACACGAAACCAGGAAAAGACAATAAAATAATAGTCGCGTTATAAATTTGTATTAATTAATTTACCTCTAAAAGAAATTTAAGTATAATGTTAATTTAGGTTGTTATTTGCCATCTCGTACAGATATAAAAATAAAAAAAAAAATGTTTTGATTCGACTGATTGTGATTGTGAATGATGATTCACCAATTAGAAGCAGGTCAATGTGAATGCATCTCTGGCCAAAATTGTTCTTTGTGTCTATGCGAGAATAGATGAAAAAAAAGGTAGTCCATCAAGCTCATAGCTCATGAATAAATTTTGAAACTTCAGGCAAATTTTGGTACATTAATATCATTAAAGCTGGTATACACCAAGCATTGCTGTCGGATACTTAACGTGCTGGTGGTGGCAGGTCCGCGCTGCAGACGCTGCACCGCGCGAGCGGCCGCGCAAGAGACCTCAACCACTTCGCGGGCGGGCCCTCCCATGACTGGTGCGTGCACTACGAGAGCGCGCTGACCTCCGACCGCTCCTGTCTCAACGAGTGGAACGCCATGGACAGCATTGAATCCCGGCGACCGCCCTCACCAGATTCTCTAAGACTTAAGTATGAAACCACCTACTGTTCTGGAATGCATGTACATACGGTACTACATTTAAATTCTTGAATTCGTATCGGATGCGATGCGCAAGATACTCCATACTCTTTTTCTTTCAGGGCTCAGTTTCGCAATAGCTCATTCAACCTTTTTTTTAATTTTTACCTAAATATCAACAAATAGGAATTCCGGTTAAGTCACCTGTCAACTTACTAAACCGATAAAACAATACTCATATAACGAGAACCTTAATCTGTTCTTTATCATTTTACTACATTCCCATAACGACAACAATCATCTTTTCTTCATTATTATTATTATTATGTATTTTAGTAGTACTAAAATTACTGGAATTTCTATGAAATTTGGCTCTAGGTACTATCTGGGAGTTCTGTTGCCAATTTGCAAGTCGAGTAATGTTAATAAAGTTAAACCGAAAACCTTAATTGTGATATTGAGCGCATACAGCACCTAGACCTCATTTCTTGACCTAGAATTGTATCGGATGTTGGCAAATGCGTTAATTATAAGTATTAGCTGCCTGCAAATGCAAAACAAAAATAATTGAGGCTATTTATGATCTCTATTGAAATGATTACATATGATTGATCATGTTACGATAATTAATTATATACTGCTAATACTATTCACTAGATTTTCTAATCACATGAAACGCAGTTAAATACAAGTATATACATTTCTGATACAGTATTAAATAATAATTATATTGTATTTATTATTTTGGCAGGATCCGCACTAATTACATGATTAGTAAAACTTAATAACTTAAATGTTCTTTTTTAAAGTATGTAATAGAGTACTTGTTATAATTATTAAAGTTTGTAAGGACGTAAGAATTATTGTTCTTAATTTCTAGATGGCTTAATATCTGACCTAAGACACAATCTAAGATTCTAAGATGTCCTTAGATTTGACCTAAGATACATTCTAAGGTTTTTCCTAAGTTTCTGGGATGTATTCGTTTCGAATTGCTCTTAACATATATAATGAAATTCGACAGGCCCCGAGAACGAGATGAAACGGAGTGCGTCATCAGATGTACACTAAAGGAAATAATGATGAGTGTGGATCTCGACGAGGTCACGAGTAAAGCGATCAGAGGCCGCCTCGAAGACGAGCTGGACATGGATCTCACGGAGTTTAAGTCATTTATAGATCAAGAAATGCTCACAATATTAGGCCAAATGGACGCACCCACAGAAATTTTTGATCATGTGTATCTGGGCTCCGAGTGGAATGCCAGCAATTTGGAAGAATTGCAAAGAAATGGGTGAGTTGCTCGAAATACCATTTGTTGTTGTTTTGCGAGTAATGTATAATGTTGATTATTTTTTTTTTCATTTCAGGGTACGACATATCCTTAACGTAACACGTGAAATTGACAATTTTTTTCCTGGTATGTTTGATTACCTTAATATTAGGGTCTACGATGATGACAAGACTGACCTACTAAAACATTGGGACAACACCTTTAAGTACATTAATAAGGCTAGAAACCAGGGCTCGAAGGTGCTCGTGCACTGTAAAATGGGAATAAGTAGGTCCGCTTCGGTCGTCATCGCTTACGCCATGAAAGCTTTCAACTGGAATTTCGATAAGGCACTGAATCACGTTAAAGCCAAAAGAAGCTGCATCAAACCGAACTTGAATTTTCGCAGCCAGCTTGAAACATACCAGGGTATACTCGACGCTATGAAGAACAAAGAAAAATTACAGCGTTCAAAATCCGAAACCAACTTGAAAGGCCCGATGTCGTCGTCGAAGACCGAAAACAAGGCGACGGATCCAACGCCGCTGGTGCTGGCGCTGACAGGCTCGTACTCGGGCCGGCCACGCTCCTGGTCGCCCGACACAAAGCTGGCCGCCGAGCTGCTGCCGCCCACCTCCGTATCGCTCGAGAACCTAGCCTCCGAAACCAGACACATGCTCATGCCGTGCGCCAGCGGCTCCTACAGCGTTTCTCCCAACCAGATCATACGACTCAAGGAGGAGGGCGCACCGTCCGTCAAGCACATCGTTAACGAAATAGAGAGCGCGGCGTCGGGGGAGAAGAAGGAGCCCCCGAAACGAAATCAGAGGTTGAACTTTGGAAATTCCGGAGATGTAGTGTCCGGCCGATGGCCGGATAGTACAGGACCGACCGCGGAAACCTTTAATAGAGGTCAATCTCTCCCGCTCCAAAGTTCGGTACATCAGTCGGATTTAGAGGTCGAAAAAATTCATACGTGGGATCCGGGGGAAAACACGTGGTCGCGATGCGAGGAGACTCGGACCGTCGCGGACAGTGACGATATCGTTAAGAGTGACAGTGGTATCATAGACAAAATTAAATTGAGTGACATTATATACAATTCGTTAGAACGCAACGTAGACTCGGAGGAGAGGAAGGGTGACGAGGACGCGCCGCCGCCCAGCAGGCAGAGCTCCTGGAGCTCGTTCGATAGCGCCGTGGTCGCGGACCTGTCGCGACACTCGTCGTGGGGCTCGTACGACACTCGAGGGGCGAGGCCGCCGGTCGGACCTCGAGAGCCCCGCGAGCCACGAGAGGAGCCCGCGCCGGTTCCCGACCTCGCTGTCATCCGGGAGCACGCCGAGCGCGCCCGCCTGCCGCCCGACATCGCCGCCAACGAGAGGAAGTTCTACGAGACCTGTGCCATACTGAAGGAGCTGGCGGCCGCGCGCTCCAGTGCCTGCACGTGGGGGGGCCGACTGTCCGCGTCCGCGCCTGCCGACACGTGGCTGCGCGCGGGGCCCCGCCGCCGGCGTCTGGCCGCCTCCTCGCACGGGGACCTGCCGCGAGCCACACCCGCCTCCGCCGCGCCGCCCGCTCTCGGCCTCGTCGGCAACCTGAAAAAGGAGTTCGAGGCGCGCTCCGAGTCCGAGACTCCGCGTCGCTCGGGGTCGCGCGTGCGTCCCCCCGCCACTCCCCCCGCCCCGCCGCCGGAGGACCTCTCGGTGCGCGTGCTCGTAGATCGTTACGACCAGCCGGAGCGGACGCGCTCCGAGTCGGGCGGAGAGCCCGCTCGAGCGAAGGTACCGCACGAGTCTGTGTCTAAGAAGTGCAAGTTGACTTCCGAGGGTGATAGTCGTGCGCGAGTGCGCAACTCTTATTGCGCGGGGCTGGCGGGTCTGGCGGGGGCGGTGGCGGGTCCGGGCGAGCGGCCGCCCGTCGCGCCCACGGTGGTGGCGCTGGCACCTCTCGACTACACTAACGTAGTGGTTTCAACTGTGATGTCGAAAGCTCAAAAAAAAAAACAATTGCAGCATGGGAAGACCCATCCGTTGACGAGGCTCAACTTGGAACCTTCGAACAATAGATGTTCGAATCCTGTGTATAATACTATGTAGTATTTACTTTTATTTATTATGAATTCTTGCCAAACTGGATATTTTATCTTTCTAGAGTTTTATATACTATTTACAATGAAATCACAGCGTATTTGTCTATCACGTAAAATTGTATTAAACGGCTGTTTGTGAGTAGAGAATTTTAAAAGAGAATAAATTCGATACAACGGATGTACAACTTTTATAAAACCTTTTTATTGTATTTCTCTACACTCTACATCACACTGTTAAAAAAATCTGTGACATTTTAACCAAAGTCTACGGTTTGCAGTCTTTTTCCCGAGACGAATGCTACACGTGGCGAATCTTGTATTTCACTTATTTTTTTGTATGTGTCTGGAATTTTTGTGGGCTTCCTTCTTATTGTTCCAAAATCAAAGGCGTATATGGCGCCGGGATTATTTCGTATTGAACATTCTGTCTGCGGTATAATTGATATTTAGAAACCCTACTATTATAAATACGTTTTAAAACTTTAAATTGTTGCATTTAATGTACACTTACTATTTTCATATTAATATCGACCACCCGCAATATATTAAGTTCAGACCCGCCGCAGATAACTAGATTGGTATGTGGCACAATTCTACCACAGTAAAGCTTTGACTGGTGGTTATCTGGTACTATTGTTTCAATAAGTTTGCACGATCCATAATCCCAAATTTGTATTGTATCTTTATCTTGCCAAGAACACGTCAGAACCTAAAACAATTATAGCGATGCCCCTTAGTACTGTATTGTAAAGTCAGACGTTTTGCTCTATTTTTAGAATTTTAATTGTGATCTATCTCGTTAATTTTTTATTAATACAATCAACTAATAGTATAAACAACATGTGCATGAGTTTCTATCTACAAGGACGTCATTAATAAATCCGTCGGATTAGATCAAGTCCTTTTTACTTTGATGAGTACAGCACCAAAGGAAAATAATAAAAATACAAACTGACATCAATTGTTTATTGTTATACAATGATGTTATTACATTGTCTTGAGGTCTTTTTAAACTTATTCTACTCTCCATTAAATACCAATATATCTTTTAGGCTGCTTAAGGTATTTACTTATAGGTAAGTGGCTTATTAACGACATGTACATAATAATTGCTACAACTACTTAGTTGCAAACTTTGCTTTGCAAACTGCAATTAAATAAAAATTAGGAGATACTATATAAATTATTCTGCTAATACTAAATTGGCAAATTTAAATAGAGATTGATTACTGAATTAAAAGATAGTAACAAGTATTTCCTAAATCTACCTATATTCTAATATAATTTGTTAATCAAAAGGAATGACTGTCATTCAACGAGCTCGCACAACTTGAAGATTAGTTATCGGTTATTACGTTTAAAATAAAACTAAAAATTAATTAAATTTACATTTTAAATTTGACCCCGAGTTAAATCCGTAAAAATAGTTTTAGTTCAATGTGTAGTACTCGTGAAAGTCTTAGTAAATACTAGATGTTACCTTTGTCAATCTGTAGAACGAACAACGTTCAGCATATTTATTGGCAACACTAATATTTATTGTAAAATATATGGATGGATTTTTTTGTAATTGAACCATAATGATATATATATATATATATATATGTATATATATATATATATGTATATATATATATGTATATATATATATGTATATATATGTATATATGTATATATATATATATATATATATATATATTTACTCGGCTAATTTACCGAAAATAATAGGAATTTTGTCCGACAAGTTTCGAACCCATTCGGGGTTCCTATTAATGAGCTCACGTGAACATAGCCGGGTAGGTATACATTTAATAATCTTTTCGTGATTGTGACTGAAACAAAAAATATATGCTACCTGCTTTCCGGGTTTATCAAAATCGAGACCCTCGCCGCACATATGCACTCCAGCAAAATATTTCGTGGAGTATGGTTGTCTATCGTCCCAACACATGACCGTGTCGTCCCACCCGCCAGATATCAGTTCATGGTGAGATTTAGGATTAAAAACACACGCAAATATTCTCGACGTATGACCGTCTATTATGTTTTTTCGTTGGCTGTAATTTTAGTTTTATTTAAATCAAAACCTTTTCTTAGTTTCGTACTTTATAATTCACAGTACGAAAATAACCTTATAATTTGATAAACTTGATTCATTTAGTAAAGAAAATAGTCTATTCTTTGACAATCAATTCAATTAGAGCAGAATGACTCCGTACCCCAGGGGAATTTAAGTAATTTTCGAAAGCGTATTATTAAAATTTTGAATTTAGTACCAAAAAGCGAAACCACGGTAACGAAATAGTGAGGGGCATATAATTTTGTTTGTTTAGTTTGTTACCTTGAATAGAATGCCCTCTCTTGTGTTTGTGCTTCCTCGTCATACATGTTTAGCTTAGCGTCATCTCCATATGTTACAAACTTACTGTAACGCGGGTGATAGCATAATCCTAACGTCTGTCGCTTCTCTCGTATTGTGTATAAACATTGTTCATATTTATATTTCCAACATTTTATACATCCGTTAACATCTGTGATTACTCAAGTTTTAGTAAACACTAGACACAATTTTTTATAGTACTTATCCTTTATTTTAATTAAAAAATATATATAAACTTACAAGATGACAAAAGCGTATTTGTGATAGGATGTGCTTTGCTAACTGGCCTGTGCTTTATAGCAGTCACAGGACCAGGGTATGCGCGACACTCATCATCTACAAGAATTTGTTTGCAGTCACCAGTGTTGCAGTCAAACAATCTTATAGTGCCATCAATAAAACCAGCTGCTATATCTTTTACATCCTCTGTGTATTTACAGCACATTATCTCTTTAGTTGTATCTCTAAAAATATTATTTTAATAAAAGTATTTACTTCGGTATCATAAAAGACATTGATTTATTTCGCAGGAGTCAGCACGCGACCTTCTTAAGTTAATTCATTGAATTGAATGTATTCACCTAATTACGAGTCAGTCGGTTAATTATATTTAATTAATATATTGAAACATATATAAATAATATGATATGAATTATATCTCTATCACTTGTCAAAATTATATTTACTTTGTCTTAAACGATATCTTGAAAGTCACTCAAACTAATTTAGAGCAAAATATATATTTTTGTAAGTATTCCAATATAATTACATTATTGACAACACATTCACCTCCCCTTGATAAATTTGATTTTGTTCGCTATGAAAAGATCGATGTTCAATATTGGGCGTGCTAGTATGAACGGTTATAATTTCCTTTTGCGGATTCATATTTTTAACGTAAGTATTTGTAACTGCAAAACTTTTACGAGCTGTTTTTAAACTAGAGGGAGCCATTGGTCCCGCTGAAATTTTTCTCTGTGGATCCATTGTGTTGATTTCATAATTCTAATCTAAAATATTGTATTTATTTTTCCGCTACAAAAATTTGTATATTCACGTCAAAAAATTCAATACAGATCATAACATAAAGGTATGTATATACTGTGGAATACGATGTCACAGTCATAACTCATTAATCTTACATTAAACATTTATAAACCCTTATTGCTACCGATAAAAAAAGGCTGGGAAAATATATTTTTAAGAGTTCTGTGTTTTTAATAGGTTAATTGTATTACCTTGGTTACGGTTCATTGATTCATCACGATTTAAATTATAATCAGATAACCGAGTTATATTAAATAATACACATTCTCTCTGGTTTCTAATAAATAGCTTTATCTCTGCATCCTGTGCACTATATATACATACCTATGTGTTACAAATAAGGCATTCAAGTTTCGTTTTATAGGGTTAACAGTATTTTATACAAGGTTATTTGTAATTAGTTGAACACCTGTTGCAGGCAGCCTCTTTGAATCAATCCCAACAACATTAACTCTACGACTTTTTAAAATTAATAGTTTTTAAAATTTAAATTTTCCCATACAAATTTGTTTATTTGTTGTCTCTGAACTGGTATTAACCTTGAGCATTGGTATGGCGCCTGAGCGTTGACATTTTAAGCACTTCCTACAAAATACAGAGTAATAAGTAAAAGAGGGAGCAAAAAATTTTTTGTTTCGTTTTTTTGTGATGTTTGTCAAGATTTGTAAAAAGTTGTAGAACAAATGTTGTTGGTATTGATGTAGAGAGGCTGCCTGCAAGAGGTGGTCAACTAATTAAAAATAACCCTGTATATGTATACCCCTCGGTAGCAATGAATCTCATGCATCAGAAATCCTAAAAAAAACTTCATATTTCAATAATCCATTATTGTATTGTTGCGTGATAGAAGATTAAGGTTAATTAAATTAATAATTAATTAAGGTAAACAACAGTCCTACAGGAATGGTGTGTTTAAGGAAAAGATGGACTTTAAAGTTTTATTTTCACCTTAATTCGTTGTTTAAAATGATCTCAATTACCTACCTACTATCCATATTGAACTTGTTTTATTATAAAACTAACGTTATATTAAATTAGGTTCTTATTTATTTTTCGATATGAAATACATCCCCTATATTCAGTTGTGACAAAAGTTATTACTAAGTTAAAATCACCAAATTAATTAAAATCTCTCAAATACTTACAAAGAAATAACATCTGTTCAAAGACAGGCAAACAAAAATTAAAGAAAAGTTTTTTTTTTTAATCGTGAAACGATTTCTAAAGTGTTAATATAAAAACTAAGTTCAGTTTTCGTCCAATTACAGTTTTATTAAAAATATTTTTTCAACAGCGTCTTCAGTGTCTTTATTAAAAATCGAAAGTACCCTTAATCAATGATTTATAACTATTCCTAAGCTTCCAACTCTTCCTAGCCTTATGTGCTCTACCTATCATCTATGCAATTTTGGTGAAAGTTGCCGAATGGTGTATTCGCAAGAAGAATCGAAAGATTCAAGTTTAGTATCTTAATATGTATGAAAATTGAAAAGTTTCATATCTGTTTGCGAAAATCAAGGTGGTTTTCAAATTTCAAAGACTTTAATTTCATAGTTCCAACGCGTAGCTCCGTGGAGAAAAATAGTCAAGAGAAAATTCTCTTGCGGTTTTCCCAGTGTCACTAATATCTGTATTGACAGATGAAAAGCGACCGTCCACTTTATACTGCGGCAAGTTGTTAGCAACCGACACAAATAATAATATAAGAAAATTGTACATTATTATATTATTTTCGATATGATAATCTTACATATAATAACATAGTAACGAAGCAAAGTAGTTATATTGATAAATTAATTGCTAAGTAGGTACGTGTTGGGACCATGAATCAACACACATGTCGTAATGCGTAAACATACATTTTTTTTTTTACTTTTAGTACATATCACATATAGTTAACCACAAGAACATTGGTTAGAACCCACCAGTGTCTACATAATATTTCATCACTTAATTATTGTTCACTAGGCATAATAATTACCAATAATTGTTTCCTATGAAAACATAAGTTTTTGTTAAAACCATTTGTTCCAACCATAAGTCTTGTTAATATAACCACTAATAATAAGATATTTCAGTATTATTAATTTTAAAAGTTATTCAATTGTCTGGTAGAGATAATGTGTATAAGTACCTACCCATTATAGAAATGTAGTTGTCTCTTGATAAAGATACCTAATAGTTAGAATTAGATAATTAACTTCAAATGACGTAAAAAAGAAATATTATGATATTTTTATCTGTACTGATATTATATTTGTAAATTATGTTGAATCGCTAATCTCTAGAATTTTAAACAACATTTGAAGAACTGTTTAGATATGCGATTATGGATATATTACAATATTATATTTTATATTTACAATCAGTATTAGAAAGTGCGTAATACAAAATATAATAAATGTCGATATTGTCATATTTTGTAAAAAGGCATGTTTGTCCTATTATAGGTTAATAGGAACGTGAGACTTAAAAAATAACTTGCGATGTCCCACTAAAGCGATGACGGTAATCGAAGGTTTTGAGTGGGTAGTCTGAAAAATAGTGGCGTTTCATGTTGGCGAGTAGTCCCATATAGGTAACTGCTTCGACTGTAACTTCCTTTTTTTTTTATTGTTGGCAAAAGGCTCTACGCATCATCCCAGCGGCCAGGAAGGTTATGGCCGAGGGGGTATGTGGGACTACCCGGCAGCATAGAAGACGCTGCCATTTTTAAGGCTACCCACTAAAAAACCAACGGTTGACCTCATTGCCTTAGTGGGACGCCACGGGATCGCTTTCGCACTCATCGTGACGCCCCGGCAGAACCCCCTGCGAGGGGCCCCTTATTAACTGAGGGACACCCTCACCTCGTAGGCCTATAATGGGTGGGAGAGGTCACCCCCCTCTCCCGCCCAGGCACTACGGCTGGGGGCGGCAAGGAGTCTGAGGCCCTTTGGCGTTGGGCAGCCTACTCAAGGCAGCTGCAGTGGAGATCAGCTTCGGGGCCAGCAGAGAAAAGCGAGCCCCGAAGTTCCATCCACCCGTGCCACCCTGGTCGGAGATGTACGCCCAACGAGGGAGACCTCGGCCCGGCCGTGGAACAGGATGGCCTCTGTGTTGGAAACGGAGACTTCCAGTCCCAGTAGCCCTATGCGGTCCGCTACCGAAGTAGCTCTGACTGTGGCAAGACGGGCCGCCTCTGCGAAGCTCCCTCCGCGTGCCGTGACGAGGGTATCATCTGCGTAACACAGCACCCTCGGTCGGGGGAGGAGCGGACAGCGAAGCAGCCAGTCATAGCCCAGGTTTCACAAGACCGGTCCCAACACGGACCCTTGTGGAACCCTTCGGCTCACCCCACGTCGGTAGACCCGCCGGTGGCTGCACTCCCACAGGACCTCTCTGTCCTGCAGGTAAGCCCCCAACAGACTGCGGAGATAGGGAGGCACTCCATGGTACCGGAGCGCCTCATCCAAAGTCTCGAAGCGCAGGCTAATAAAGGCGTTGGCAACGTCCAGCGAAACCGCTAGGACGACATCCTCCTCGGATACAGCCTCTTCGGTCAGGGCCTTCAGAGCTCTCAGGGCGTCGATCTTAGAACGACGCGCTCTGAAACCGAACTGAGCCTCTGAAAGACCTGGACCAACCTCCTCGAGGTGATGGACGAAACGGGCAGACCGACTATAACTTCCTAGGTAGGATGTTTTAATTTCCCTAAAAGATTTTTCAAAGCTTTAAATAAATTTTAACATTAACATAACTTTCAGTGACAGAAAAACATATAATAATACATAAATTAAAAATAGTTTTAATGTTTTTAGATGCTAAATTTATTCTAGTTTCATACCCAATATATATATTTTTTGTATGTCTCAAGAATATTAAACTACGATCCAAAATATGGAACCCTATCGAATGCTTACTTTGCCCGGAGGCTGGCCTAAAGCGGGCATGAGCATAAGGGCAAAGCGAGCATGCCTCTGTCTTATTGTCTAATTTACAGATGAGAAGAAATATATTTAGAAAAACATCAGAGAGTTAGTAATAAATAATAATAAATCCTTATTGCACAATAACATAATCAGGAATATCATTTTAGTATTAACTAATATGAATATATATAGATAGGTACGTAAAGTTTATGTAAAATCAACATTCTAATAATTCCTGAGTTGTCTTTAGTAACATTGCAGTACTATTTTTCATAAATTTAGCATTTAAAAAAATATACAATTAAACAATAAAATCTCAATTTTGAAATAAACTTGTAAATTAATATACCTATTTTTTTACAAAATTAAAAAAATACGAAACTTAAAATTAAACAACGGAAATTGAATTCTTATCAGCCTTCAAATTTTTATTCGATTTAGTCAGTCGTAATTAGAAATCACCACATAAATAGATTTTCCTCCTTTAACGCAAAGAATCAAGAGTAAAATCGTTTGAAAAAATCACAAAAATGCCCTAATTCCGGAGTATAATGTTCATTTATCATGGGCCCACATTTTATAATAATTGCATTGGATCTAGTCCTAACCTATAGGAGAATAAGATATAGAGATAAAAATATAAAATCGTACTTTCGGATTCATTTTTCTACTTCACATTATTTGCTTAAGAAAAATATGTATAAATTACATTGTAAGTTTAAAATTTTGTTTTTCATTGGGATCCAACTACTGCATCAATAATGTAGATAAATTCTAACGTTGGTATTGAAATAGGAAGAATTAACATTTATGTCAGATAATTTAGGTACTTCCTTTACAGATATTGTAGTACCTATATGGACAAACACGCAATTATTACATTTTATAAGTTATTGTTATATATAAATAAAATGTAATATTAAGATTTCATTTCGAATTACATTCAGAGTTGAAGTAAGAACCTAAGGAACTTCGTTTCTGACGGGGGTCATATTTTCTCCGACCGCGCAATATTTTTTATTATTCCATTGAGCTAATTATTATGTAGGTAAGTATGTTTATGATGTAGACGATGCTTTAAAATTATCTAGGTCATAGGCTGTCGACCAACACATGTGTTTTTTGTTTACCTACTTCACTAGTTGTTATAAGGCATATAACATATTTTTCAAAATATCGCAATATAACTAGCTGTTGTCCGTAACATTTTCTGCGGCTTCGGCAGCAACGGATTTAGCTACTTACTTAATAAGCTATCGATCAATGTCAATTTTTTTTGTTAGTGGAGCTTGAGCAATGACTAACCAAAAAATAAGTTATATAAAAATCCAAATTTAACAAATTTTTTCTAAGAAATTTGATGTGATACCGAAACACCAAAATAAAGTATTTTTCTGCCCGCTGGGACAACTTTCGGCCAGCCGCGCAAATCGAAGTGTCCGGTTTCCACCTTCGTCGGACAGAAAAATAGCATATACAGTACACACCTCGGGAAGTAAAATAAGAAAGCCTCAGATCACATGTTAGTCGAGACAATTACATGTGATCTGAAAATTTTCTTATTTTTCGTCCCTAGGGGCTAGGGGTGTAATATACTATAGTGGTCTGCATCACGCTGCTAGTATATAACAAGTAAAAATATTATAATGCTGCTGTAGCCTGTACTATAACATCTTGCTCATGCAGTACTTAAGTTCCATTTAATTCAAATTTTAATATTTTTTTATGATTTTAATACGAATCATTTTTATTAAACCGCCAAAACATTTACTTTAGAAATCTTTAATTTGATGTAGTTCAAGATATCAGACGGTCAAAATATTATCTTTGTGAAAGTAAAGTAAAAACATGCCTTGCATAATTTGTATGTTTTAAGTACTTTATTAAATCAACGCAGACACAAAACAAATTCAATAGAATCAATAAAACCGGTGTGGAGACAAAGATCACAATAAGTAAAAGCTAAAAAGGGAAAGCAGTAATACCTATTATAACATCTAGTATGTAGGAGGAGCATATAAATCGACTATCTATTACATATATATACGAAAATATATTACAAATACGGGTGGAAGACATTAAAACAACAAAGAAAGTAACAACATAATAGGGGACAATGTATAATAATTAAATCTCTGGTAAAATTAAAATATCAAAGAAAACAATTCAATAAATATCATCCATGACGTCATATTTTTTCAAGAAAAGAGCGGGTAGTAGCTGTTAACTCTTTATTTTTATACTGTAGTGTTTCAAATAAAAAAGATAATGTAAATACCATAGGCATAAGGTAGCTTTTATATTTCAGAATTAAATATCTGTAAAACAAATAAATTATATCTTCACTGAAATTATAAAGACTTTTAAAAGTTTTTGAAGAGTATTTGACTTTCTTTTTACCCAAAATTTTAGTGTTTTACAAAAATATACTTTAATAGCCTGTTAAATAAATACCGTGTTAAACAATTTTGTTACATACAATGAAATAATACATATAATTCCAAATATAGTCTCCTACAAATATCTTATCATAATTAAATCATAGTCAAATACCCACTACGGATGATGTAACAGAAATAAATAAAAAGTTTTTGATATCGGCAATTAGCACCTTGTTATTTTGATCCTATTGAAGTCAGTGGGATTGTAAATTTAATAATTATACAAACCTTGACTAAGCACACACATGATGATTGATATTTTACGATAAAAAGATAATCAGCCGATTGCACTTTAGCGAAAGACATAATTATTTACAAGATCAATTATTGCACTAACAAGTTTTGAAATTCCGTTAAGAAATAATTTGAAACGCTAAACAGATGCAATCTGTAACACCTAAGCTACAATCAATGAAATTGACATATTATTAGATTCAAAATGACATATGCAAGTGAATATTTGGACGATACATATTTTTAACAGGCACTATTAAGAACCAATAATATTTGGTCCACTTTAAATAAGTTAATAAAATTAACAAAATCCAAACGATATAGAAAAAAAAAATGTTTTTAAACATTTCAACAAAACAATTACAAATGATATTTGGTGATACATAAACAGTTATCTAAACAGAGTTGTACTATTGATAATATTTTATGACAACACATTACTGTCTCCCTTTTAAAATATCTTTGTCAAATGATTGTTGATAAATATAAATTAAATTGGTACTACATACACAGACATCCCATTTCTCTTATTTCAATAAAACATCCACTGACTGACTCAAGAAAAAGGTAAAACTAATAAAAATCAACTGAAGTGGTAACATGAAAAAATACCTTTTAAATATCTACATATTTCAATTGTTGCTAAAACATTCTACATGATTGCTTGTAATATATTTAAAGTGAAAAAATATTTGATATTGCTATAGGGCTGATTTTCCGTTGCTAGTTATTAAAAATCTTGGCTAAATAATGCATGATAGAACCCTACTTCTTTAATCTCAGAGATTGGAAATTTTTATGAATATAATTCCTAATCACAACCAATTTGCTGACAATAAAATGAAGATGATTCTATAATGCATTATTAAACTAACATTACAAATATTACACAGAAATTCCAAATTCATAACTCATGGTGTTCTACAAACTCTCATAAAACTATTAACATATTTCACATTATAGTTAATCTTCCTTCCTGTAGGTTTGTGAATGAATGAAAAAACTTTCACCCATTTTAAAGCAAGTAATATTAAAAATCTTTAAGTATATTGTAAATATTTTTATAGTATTAAACATCTATGTTTAGCTTTATGACATTAGTTTCATAAACTCTTTGCACCAAATTGTTTAATTACATAATGAAATTTTAATCTATATTGTTTACAATATTATGTACTGGAAATTATTTACAGTCTTAAAATTTGTACCAACATCATTTAGATCTGCCCTACATTAGTGCACACTTTTTTACACAATGCCAGTGGATTCACTATTTCTAAAGCTAGGATCCCATTCAATGAACAATTCCACATTGCTTAGTCACAAAAATATCTAGCCATTTAGTCAAAAATAGACATTTACCCTCAATTTGCACATATACTGAGGAAACACACAATAAATTTATAATAAACAACATCATTTGATAAACAATGATAACAATCAATAGACCTCTATCTTTTCTATACAAGTATGAACTTTTAACAGTCTGTTGTAAAAACATATACCTATTAACGTACAAAGCACAGTACACTTATTCTATTTAAGGTACAACTTATTTTTGGGGGTAATGTTTACAAAGTAGTATGTATCAAAAATACATATATTAACTCCAATATAGCAAAAACAACATCATACGACACATTTTTTTACATATTTTGTCAAATATTATCAATCTTCAAGATTTCTATTCAAGTCATATTATATTTATAACACCTGCAAGTTTATTAATTCACATGACAGAAGGCAAAGAGGGATCAAAAACAAATTTAAATTGCATATTCATGATTATAGAAAGCAATTGAATGATATATTAACAACACCAAATAAGAAAAATAGGAAGTAAAATGATGATTACACATGAAATAAGTGATTCATAATATAGCCTAAACATTACTATTACTTTGATTTTGAAGTATTATATTTGTGATTAAAATATAAAATACAAACAAGCAAAAGCAATGGTCTTTGAGTGTAGTGAAATCCTAAAATGCTGTTAATGACTGCACAATTAAAATTTTTGTTAGTATGTTTAAAATTATATAAAATAAAATGTTTATGATCAATAAAAGCACACTAACAACAAGGTCATTTATAATTCAAACCAAATATATACTACACCAATTTAAGTGTACCTGATACTTTAACCATGCAATTGTAACAATAGATCCAAGAAAACAACAAAACACAAGCAACTCCATAATAAATTAATAACATCAGCAGCAAACCACTTTCCACCAAAAGAACAACCCATTTGTATTTGTAGATAATGACAAATAAATTATCTAAAACTTTTGCTACAATCACAGAGATTATTGTGAGCTTATCAAATCAGACACTACATCAAACGGAGTGGCCTTGGGATTGGTGTCTCTGTCCCCACTGACTAGAAGGTCCTTGTCCAGAATTGCCCTGTTGCATCCATGAGAGGAAGTTAGGTGGTGCTGGTGGAGCAGAAGATGCTGGTCCGGCAAATGCACCTTGCTCGGATCCTCCTGATGGTATATTGTTAATTAAACCCCAACCTGCTGCTTGATTTAGTGCTGCAGCTACCAATGCTTGGTTAACCGGCAAGCCGCCCATACCCAGTGGCATACTTCCACCTTGTCCTTGTGTTTGTCCACCGGTAACAGCAGTTTGACCATGTTGGCCAGACAAACCTAATGCTTGCATATTCACCATATCCATATTGCGACTACTCCATGAATTATTGTTTGAGGCACCATGCGGATGACCTTCTTCATAGTTTCTACTTGGTAAGTTTCGTTGGTTAGAGCCACTTTTGTTTTGCTTGGGAGACGCATTGGACACATTTACAGACACTCCTTTTATAATATGATCTTGACCACATAGGCTTTGTGCAACTTCTGGGTCCAAAAATGTTATAAAGCTGAATGCCCTAAAAGGCTTTGGAATAAAAACATCTGTTACCTCACCAAATTGTGAAAAATATTCTCTTAAATCATTTGCTGTTAGATCTTCTGTACAACGGCCAACAAAAACTTTACATGGCATTGAAGTGACTGATCCTTCTTTCGAATTTGGTATCCGTACATCACACCAGCGACCATCAATCATATGTCTCTGGGCTAAGACTCTCATTTGAGATGTATATGATGAAAATCGGATAAAAGCAAAACCTTTTGACATACCAGTTTTAGGATCACGTTTTAACTGTGCCATTAAAACCTCGCCAAACTTTTCAAAATACTCCCGTACTGTTTGCTCTGTTGCTTTCCATGGTAGCCCTAATACTATTAAATCCGAGCATAAATTATCATTCCGTTTACTTTTGACCGAAGATGTTTCAGAATTGTCACCCGATTTTCGTTTATTTTCTTTCGGAAAACTGCAGATGTACAAGTGATTGCCCCAACCTTCAGGTGGTGGGTACAGCCTGCCATCTCGTAATCTTATACCTCTAAACGTTTTCGTTTCAGGATGTCGATACTTTAGTCCACAACAGCCAGGAAACTGCGCAGACACTGTTGTTAACATCAAAGTCCCATCTTCCTCAATTGGAAGTTCTATGGGTTCTTCATTTTCATCTTCGGCCACGGGCAAGTAATCGAAGGACATTATTACTTAATCATGAACAATATTATATTATATATTTTAATCACAAACACAGATACTTCACTTAAACTACAAATCTGTACAATTTCTGTTTCTTATAAATATAAAATACGTCAGCTACGGGTTAGGAACCCATTGCAATTTGATGGTTGAAAACATAGATAAAATAAACAGTTTTGATCTTTGTGCCAACAATTTTACTTAAATTGCTATATGATTATAAAGACCAAATACAGCTCATCGTGCTATAATTATAGATTAGACAACTTTCTAAATATGACATTTGTCTGCTTAAACAACGTTGCAGATTATAATATGATAAGATTTGCTTATAATATAACTATGTTACAAAAGGAAATGCTATAAAACTTGTTAAACTTATGTATTTGAAGAAATTTGGTTATTGGTATTGTTGTACCATCTCACCACCATAACTTTAAAAATGTCTTGAATTAATTTTAATCTATGTTTGAAACGTTATCTGTGATTTGGAAATGTCTAGTTGAAAAATGTTTTGCTTCTGTGCAAATAATACAAACGTATAGTATTTGATGCATTGTTTTCATTATATTTATTTTTGTTAATAGGTATAAATATAATACAGTGATTTATAAATCTCTAAAAAACCGTGTGCTTAGGACTATAGCTGTTTTATCTGTTCAGTTATCTTTATCAAGCAATTTTAACATAACCTTTTTATGTGTAGTTAACTGCTTAAGTAGCATATATATATTTCAATAAAAATATATTACTGTTAAGTTTTTAATATGTTATTGTTTTAAAACACTTCATTGCATGTTATTTTGCTATGGATGATGACTGTAGGGATTACAAAAAACTTAAACCACAGCAACAGTTATACAAACCAGGTAGTGGACCTTTGAGACGCTCTAGGTATGGTCTTGACTCAAAAATGGAATCATTTGATTTAGACAACAGTACCAAGGGAAGAGACAAAGCTCATTATGGCTCGCAGCATTCTGTAAATGGTGAAGATGTCAATGCCACTTGTAGAGACTTTGCAAACAGCCGTTATAGAAAACCTGAACAACAGCTTTATGTACCCAGATCAGGAGACTCTTGTGCAGATATTGACAAACGGAGTAAATCAACTTTTAAGTGTGATAATTCTAGTCAATATGGGAATAGACAAAAGTCCAACAAACAAGATAATCATGGTGCCGGTACTACAGGGTCATATAACAGAGATAGCGCAGGAAGAGATTCTCACCACAAAGACGGAACTAATGATGTTAATTTTAATAGACAATATAGACAAGGGTCAGAAGCTAGATCAATGTCACCAATGCAGGTTATGCATGACCAGAAATCTGTAGACAGAAATAGAGACAGCAGAAGTATGGAGACCTGGGCAGGAAGGCACAAGTCTAGTTCAGGTGGTAAACCACCATCAGGCAGAAGAAATTCAGCAGGTTTCAGTTCAGATCCACGTCCTAAACATATGATTAACTTAGATAATTTACCACCTAGATTTAGAAAAAAATATTTAGAGTCAACTGGACATCAAAGTTTTGATAGTGTAGACCAATTGAATAAAGATCATTACAGCAGCAATGACATGTCACAATCACATTACAATCAGGGTCAGTTTTACAGTTCAAATAACACAAATTGGTCACAAACCCTTCCTTCAAGAGGTCGGGGCCGTTTAAGAGATAATGAAAATTTTGATAGAGAAAAATTTATTAATTCATACATAAAAAATTATGAAGTACAAAATTCCAGAAGATCAACTCCCAGCAATTCATATGTTAACTTGTATGATCCTTCTGTCAATGAAAGTAAAAGTCTCTCAGAAAAATTAGATTCATTGAAAATTGATTATGAAAGCCAAAATAATGCAAATAATGCTGGTGTGTTTATATTTTTTTACTTAACTATCACCTTTTGTTTAAATTAGATGAAATAAACAGCTAGTTTGCAAATTTAAATATGATATTTAAAAATTTTACTCCAAACTCAACTTTTATATTTTAGCTCAGAAAAATGGTTTAAGTTCAAATGAGATGCAGCACAGCGATAAGGAATCTGAAGAAAAAGTTGAAAGTAGTGAAAACCAAAATGACAGTGAATCAATTTCACACTTATCAACAAATCTTTCTGATATGACTAACTTGGTGAGTTGCACAATATTTATTAATTGAATATTAATGTGTGGTAATCCATTATATCTGCACAATTCTGGTTTTACAAGCAGCAATTCAGTTGTAAGGTATTTTTTTGTTATATTGTGGTTTTCTTTAAACTAGGGATCAAATAGTTTTCCAACTCTATTTAACCAGCAAAAAGGTTGTCTAGTTTTTTCAACATTTGTCAAGACCAGACCTGCCTATGTATGGTTTCAGATTTATTAAAAATGGATCTACAACAATGATTATTCATTTGATTTCATTCTTTATAAGCAAATAATATCTCTCTGTGTATAGCTTTAACATACTGGCCTTGTTACATTGTTTTAAAATAATAGTCTTCATTCAAATTTATATAATATTTATTGTATGTTTATAGAATAATTGAAAAGTTAATTTAAAGAAGAAAGAGATAGAAATAATTTAATTATTGCTACTATTTAAAAGGTAAATTCATAATGAACAAATTACTCTTGTTCAACAACAAATTGTGTATTTAATTTCTTATAGGCTGATATTTTTAATTACTATCAAAATTCATGGAACCATATCGAAATTAATGATTGCATTATATTACACAGGTGCACGATCAGCTACTTTAAAAAACAGTTCTTTATGTTAGTGACTAAACTAAATAAATAAACCCGGTGTGTATTTTGCGAATTAAAAACATATTTATGGTGTGGAAAATATACATTTTCTTTTGTTCATACAACCGTTACACTACAACTCCGTTTCCGCAAAGGTTGAGCGCTAAACCTTCGGATCTGCATCCGTTTCCTCAAAGATGGCCTCTGCTGCAACATCCATTTTAAATATAAGCGATAAAAAACGAATTATATTAAATGTATTGTTATATTTTCAAATTTCTCAGCATTTATAAGTAACTAACAGTTAACCTTCAGCTTTAGATTTCATGAATATTTCATTAAGTTAGTTTATTTATAATACCTTATTTATTATTTCATAGGATTGGACTGAAGAGGTTGAGAAAAATATAAAACTTGACGACGTGTGCAATTCTTCTGCGTCCTTTTCACAAAGTGAAAGTTTTTCTCATAAAAAACCGTCGCATCAGGAAACGAAAGAGGGGGAGTCCCGAGAAGCCAAAAGAAATAATAGATCTCGTCGTAAAGACAGAAGGTTACACTTTGATTTCTTTCTTTATACAATTTAAACAAAAAAATATAATTTACTTATTATTTGCACGATAACTATACACAATGTATATTTGGAGGTATTATGAACATGTGAAATCTGCATTACAGAAGCTCTAGCAGGGGTCATAAAAATTCGGAAAAGAAAGATCGTAATAGAAAAGATAGTAACGTAAGCGTACCTTATGAACCGGAGAGAAATAGAAAAGATAGCAATGTTAGTATCCAATATGAAACCCCATCCTATGGTCTCAAACAACGGGAGAGGGAACGACGCGATAGTCACAGAAGTAATCGTTCGTCTACTATTGGCAACAGTAGAGACGATTTGGACAGATGGAGGTCGTTGCGGTCTTACAGTCGCGAACAGAGCTCCGAAAGGTAAAAGATATACATATCATGAACTGAGAGACTTACAATTTGAATTTGTCTGTATTAATAAAATGTTCGTATTTTAGAAGAATAGTATCGCAGTGTAATAGTAGGGATACGTCGGCAAACCGAGCCGCAAGTCCTAAAGATAATGACGGGTTCAGAGTTCCATCAAGCACTGCCAAATCGTGGGCTACAGCAAATCAGGTATGGGATCATTAAAGAGTGAGCTTTTAATGATAGTATAATCTTGGAACCTAGAAGTAACGACAATTATATTAAAGTAAAATAAATATATATGCAAAGAAGAAAAACTTTTAAAATAGTGTGATAATAAGCAGAAAAGAAGCAACGGTCCAGCCCAACCGATGAACGGTCGCACGCCGAGTTCGGAGCGCAAGTCCCCGCTGGGCGCCGAGCACGAGGGCGGGAGCAGGCGCTCGCGCAAGCGTTTCGTGAAGCGACGACGCAACGCAGAGAACATGCAGCCCACCACGCATGCGCACACGCACCAACATCCGCAGCCGCACGCTCCCGCCGCGCAGACCACCGCGCCCGCCAGCGTCAACTGGAGGGACGAGATCATAGAGTCCAGGAAGCAACACCATGACAGGTGACAATAATAATTAATTAAATTAAATACCAAGAATGTGAAATGTACATTGATCTAGACTTGAGATTATTGAAGTGTCTCAGTGATAAAGGAAATAACAGTGATTAGTTCTACTTACGGGATATTTGCCATGTATTATTTTTTTATTAGTTTCCTAGATTTTTATACAACTAATGGTTGTTTATTGAAATATGCAATTTGTTTTATTTCATTCAGTTTATTTGTAAACTAAAAAATATTATGCTGTGCATATTATTTCCAGATCGGAAGGCACGCATCAGCGAAACCGGTTGAACAGTATTCTTTCAGAAAAATCTGTTTCTGAATCGTGCTCTCAGCCCGGGCTTATAATTTTACCTCAAAGCTCTATGTCGCATTTCCAAAAAGACCAATGGTACAAATGATATTAGCTAACGAGAAATATTGTGCTTATGGTAATATTCTTTTATTTTTTTATATTATCTGACTTTATTTCTGCAGTCGTGGAGGATCGGGCGAAACTCAAAAGACCCTATTTGATCATCATAATCCATCTAAGCCGATCATTGTACAAACCACACCATCGAAACACGACATGCGAATGGAGCGAGGTAATGAAACCGTTTCTGTAATTACTTATTTTGGTTATAATACAATTATCTGAGTATGTGCAATAACTAAACATATTTTTTTTGATAATTATCACTTCGAGAAGTCGGAGACGGTCTGAGACGGGTTTGAGTCCCTCTTGTGTTGATCATTTCTTCATTAAACACATTAATAACAAGGGTAACATCACATATAATAAGGTTATCTATAAATATATAAAATTTCTAGGTGTGAAGGAGTCGTCCCGCTACGAGTGCGTGTCGGAGGGCGAGCGCGGGTCACGTCACACCGCGCTGCTGCAGACGGTGGACCGCGCGGACGCCGTGCTCAAGACGCACACTCTGCGGGGCCCGCTGGCACTCGCCGCCAACTGGCCGGAGGTCACTGACACCAGGCACGTTACCGGCTACCATATGCCTAGACAATCTAGAAGCTCTAATTGATTTTATGTGATAACTATACATATTTTTATATGTAAGCAAAGCTAGTTCTTTTAATTGTTATCCAAACACGATATAAAAACAACATTTACATTTATGACTATGTCATATTTCATATATTTTTGTAAGATGCACTACCAATACTTTGCTATAATTTTTAGAAAGGACCTTGTAGTAATTTTGTTAGCAATTATAAGGTTGTTTGTGTATTAAAAGGGCTATCAAAAGCAAACATACCTATATTTCTAAATATTTGTTTTTCTCTTCAGGAAGTTCTTACATGGTGCTCTCCAAAAATTGTTAATGTCAGATCTAAAGTTCTGTCAGGCCGACAACATCGAGCAACAATTCTGGAAAATTCTGTATTATCACTTCATTGAAAACTTGAGAAAGAGTATTGTTCAAGTAACACCAGAAGAGAAACCGCAAGTGGTCAAATTGATAAATACTATAATAGACGAAGGGAATATATTCTTTGAGAATCTGGTCCAAATGCTAGAGAAGACATATAAATTTAATACAGAAGATTATCTGAACGACAACCACGTACTGCCGCCGAAGGGTCTCGGTTATGTCGGTCTGGCTTTGATATCGGTCCAGAAGTTATATGTATTTCTTGGTGACTTAGCTAGATATAAGGAACAAGTAAACGAAAGTAATAACTATGCGAAAAGTAAATTTTGGTATGCAAAAGCACAACAAATAAATCCTAAA
Organism: Napeogenes inachia; assembly: GCA_959347355.1. NCBI lineage: Eukaryota > Metazoa > Arthropoda > Insecta > Lepidoptera > Nymphalidae > Napeogenes > Napeogenes inachia. The sequence continues at coordinate 13,946,667 of OY365791.1, read as the reverse complement.
AATGGCAGACCATATAACCAATTAGCAATTTTAGCTATATATGCTGTAAGTATATTTTTGTAAAACAATTTTTTTATTATACATATTATATTATTAATATTAAATTATGTTTCTTTATAGAGAAGAAAATTGGATGCAGTTTATTATTATATGCGAAGTCTAATGTCCTCTAATCCGTTCCAATCGGCTCGCGAAAGTTTATTATCTTTATTTGACGAAAACCGGAAAAAGGTTAGTAAAAAAATATATCTAAATATATCTGATAAATATAGAAGACTTCAATTAATAGATATACTTTTCTTTGCTTTATTATATTATTCAGTTTTCAAATCTTCTTATTTGCATAATATATTATCTTTAATATACAACTTTTTATGAACAATATACAACCTTTTTGGTTAAAATAATATTCACTCCTACTGTGATAAGCAAGAAGGGCTCGTGTATTGTATTGATAAACTATAATACTAGTTGACATTAGTGATACTTTAATTACTGATAAAGATAAATGCCCGTTATTTACCTTTTTAAATAGTTAATCATAAAATTCATATTATGATAAACTATTTAAAATGTATATATATAAAATTGTAACAAATTATAACACATTTAGGCTATGTCAAATAAAATAATTTCCAATATTTTTTCAATAGCAAATTTATATTATGTATGTTTTCTAATATACACATCTAGATTTGTTTAGTTAGGCACAGATTGCACTTATAACTCAGATAAATCTTTTTATTTCATAAAGTATATTTTTACTAAGATATTTAAGTTAAGATACAGAAAATTCACATACAAGATAAAATTATATTTGTAAAGTAAATTTTCATAATTATTTTGTAATTTGGACTCTGTGTGAAATGAGAGTGAATATAGTATGCAAATAAAAATGATATCCCTGCTTCCAGTACGAGGCGGCAGAGCGCAAGAAACGCGCCGCCGCGGAGCAGCGCGCGGACGGCGGGGAGGCGGCGCGGACGGCGGGAGGAGTTGCCGGGGCGGGCGGCGCGGGCGGGCTGCGGCGGGAGGTTTGGGTGCGGCCGAGCGGGCACCGCACCACCACGCTGCGGCATGCGCGCCGGGACTCCTTCAACAACATCACTCCCGTTGAGGTTAGTGACCGACCTATCGAAGATTCGATTTCGATTTCGCCCTCAGTTTCACTTTTCGACACAACATTTAAGCTATTAAAAAATGTATTTGTTTCAGTTGAACAAGAATTTCATCACCAGCTACTTACACGTTCACGGAAAACTTATAACTAAAATCGGGTAAGTTTAAAAGGTTATACTAATGAACTAGAAAAAAACGTTATGCCTCAAGTGGTGATGTCCAGAAAATAAAAGAAACTGATTCTTCCTTGTAAAGTATCAATCACCTCCTCCCCGCAGCATGGAGTCGTTCCACGTGTGCGCGTGTCAGATGCTGCGTCAGTTCCGGTCGCTGCTGCACCGCTCCCCGCTGCCGACGCCGGCGCCGCGCCTGCTGCAGCTCACCGCGCTCAACATGTTCGCCGTAGAGGCCACCGCGCACACCAAGGGTAACTACAACACACACACACACACACATGTATACAAGGGAGATTACAAACCTTATTTTATTACTATTATTATACAAATACATGTTTATACTATATATACATTTAATATCAATTCCATCATATTCGGCCTAGTTTCCGAATAATGTGCGGTCAGATAACACATTATGTATTTGTTAATTACTGTGTGATTTTTTTTTGGTGTCCGTTAAATTTTTCTATACCTCTTATTAGAGTTCAATTATCAAGTTGTAAATATTCTCTATATCATCCTCAAAATGTGTTGTCGAAAACAAAAAAAAATTGAAGAATGGCCTTGTTTAATAGCAAAAGTTGAAGTAGTTGTAGAAAATGCTAGTAAATAATTGGTTTTATAATTCCTTAACATATTGGCAAGTTATTGGTATTTTGAATAATACAATTTTCAAATCGATTTAAAACTTATAATAAAGCAAACGAAGTTTAGAATAGGTCGAATTCTTTCTTCTCGAGGCTGTCGTAAGAGCCTATTGAGCGACAAAAATACAGGGGAAATCATCCTACACCATTTATCAGAAAAATGACTAAATTCCACAACACAAATTTACAAGGAGGGTTGACTGAGGCCACCGATCGGTCCTCAAAATATTTGCCAAATTTCTTGCAATATATTTATTGCGCCGACCCCAAATAATTGAGTAATTTCAGGTTAGGTTAGAAATTTGAATATTATGATCAGATTTGATTCGGATATTGAAAGGTTGATGTCACATAACACACAACATTTTATTAACTCCTTTCCACGAAAAGCGAGTTATTATCACATGTTTCATAATAACAGTTAGCTTAGATCTTAAAGTAGACTAGATGTAATCTATACTTCTGGTTTTTCCTCGACGAGTTTAAGAACTAAGAACCGTTAAGAAACTTAACTGATATCCTCAGATAATGACTAGAAAATACATTAAAAATGCAATAAAAGAGGTTAATAACTAAAGAGATTAATTCATTTCGATTCATATATGAAATGTGAAAAATTATATCTTATTTATTTATTAAGGTTTTTCAATAACGCTACTTAAATGTAAATTTTGTTTAGATATCTTGTTATGTATACATAATTATGTATTCTTTTGTTTGAAACAATATTGTTTAAATATTCTTGTTATTCTATATAAAATTTCAAGTTTATTTTTTTTTATATCTTCCAATTTCCAGTGATAAATCGGTTTCTCGAACATCCACGAACCTTAAATGTCTAAGTCATTTGTTTTATATTAATATTAACTTACATAGATATCAAGGTAACATCCCACAGAAACAAAAAATACGGAATTTGCTTATCATCGAGTTAGAGTTGACCATCCGCCTTTTGTGTTTTAAGGATTACTATCTAATGTCAATAACCTTGTCTGGGTTTTAACGAGTGTTCCAAAGACAGGTCAACTGCCCTTGTGACCGCGGAAGTTTACTCTCGCAGATAATACAATAATAATAATAATAATAATAGGAACTTTATTCAAGTAGCACACAAGTAAGAATATATTTACCAATGAGTAATTATTACACTTATTAATATGTTCATTATCATTATATTTTCACGGACTATGGAGATTAACTATGGCGTCTTGTCTAACCTTCTGTCCGACTTTGATTAATAGTTTTCTTTTCAATTTATTTCTTTTTTGTTAACTAATGAATATTTTATAATCGAATGTGAAAGGAAATCTAAAGTTTTTATTATTATATTTTTAATATAAAAAGTAACAGCCCACTACAAACTCTAGAAAAGTAGTTGTAGACGCGCTGACATCCGAGGAACAGGGAGCGATGAAGAAATTTAAGGAAAATGGAGATCAAGTTTAATTTTTGATTCCCTCTTATAGTCTTTCCGCGTTGATATTTTCTTATTGAAAGGTTTACTTGTCCTTAAATCGGTTATATATTTACGATGTCACAAACTTTCATAAAATAATTAACTAGCTGTTACCCGCGACGTCGTCTGTAGCGATTTTTTATACACATTTCCCCTATTTGAATCAGATGTGGTTCACTATTTTATTGATTCCAGTTTTGTTTCGTGGAAATATAGTTTTAGTTTTAATCTGATGCCTTATAACATCAGCATCCGCCAGTGAAAGTCCTGTTATTATCGGTCCAACAATTTTAGAGATTATTCTGAACAAACAGACAGTCAAAAATTAAAAAATAAAGTTTTTTTTATGTTAGTTTTCGTATATAATTATTAATTTCATATGCATTTAGTAAAAACACTGTTAATTTGGAATAACAAACATCAATTTCATTTATATGTATAGATGAAGCTAAGGATCAATAATCCCATTTCAATATTGTATCTTTATGTAAGAATCTAAACTTGAATTTTGCATTTTATTTATAAAGCTGGAAAAAGAGTTGCTATTATTTTTATTATATCCTTGGACTATATAAGCACTAAAGTCTAAAATCCTTAGTAATTTATGAAGGCGTCAATCAAGGTCACAAGCTATATTTTAGAGTTAAGTGTCGACTTTTAAAGCCGTATTAGAATGTATCTATAAACATGTACAACCATGTTAAGCTTATTTAAATTAAAAATAAATATGTACTGGATAAATATATATGGGATTCGAACACTGGACCTCTTAAAACCGTCCCGGCGCTCTAGCAATTGAGCTACCAGACCCGTCTCGACTACAACTACATTTATGTCCCTTAATAAAATAGTGTTTTCTAAGGCTTTCACGAGTACTACACATTGAAATAAAACTATTTTTACGGATTTAACTCGCGTATATTAAATTAAATTTTTAATTTACATTTTAAATAGATTTAATATAAATAGATTCAATATACGCGAGTTGAATCCGTAAAAATAGTCTTAATATAATATAATTTAAAAGATCTTTCTCAAACTTATTTAACGAAATTTGGGGCAAAAATCTTAATCCGGTTAAGCAGTGGTCATTATTGTTAAACTTGCACTATTAGTAATGTTCTAACGTTTATTTTATTTAAAAAAATAATAAAGAATTAATTATTCGAAGTAAAAGTTACGTAATGACGTTGTTATTTATTTCATAACCTTTTACATTTAGATGTATGTTCGTCACGCCGATTGTTTTCAAGAGGGTCGTAACAATTATTTGTGGAATTATAAAGTTGCGATACAATGGAAAAATAATCATATTATTCTTTATGTATTCTTTTTCTTCTATACGTATTCTTGCACTACGATAAATGATTCTAAGTTACTTAAAATAAAATTAATAAAAGAACGAAAACATTATTATTCAATCGTATTTTAAAATGTTGTTTAGTAATTGTATTTGTAATATGAGGCCATATATTTTTGCAAAGCGATTTTGGGAAGATAAATTAAAAGTAACACGATTTAAATGATAATAAATAAAGAGACGTCCGATGTTTGCGGCAGGACAAGAAAACAAAAAAGGACTGATTAATTGCATTGCATGACCAAAATTATTTGTTTTTATTTGTTATAACGAATAAATAAATACCATTTTAAAATAAATAAATCAATTCGTCGATTGGTTCATGTATGTTATCAAATAATTAATCCTAAATAAAATACTACTACTAGAGCGTAAAAGCTGGTTAATATCTATGCTGATTTTTTAGCTGAGTTTCTTGTTTTTGCGACCTTCTCATGCAAGCGAACCGAGACGAATAGAATTGCTACGAGAAATTATAAAATCCATAAAAAAACTATATTTTCTTGAATCGTATAATTAGTTATGGTATGCATACTAATAACACATGAACTTTGTCATTATTATAAACTTTAATTTAGAAACACCTGATATGAGTAGGACAATTATATCCTGTGATTTTGTGTGCAATAAAACTTAATAATTACATGGAGGTTGTTGCACCTTAAGGCCGTAGCTTGCCCCTGCCGCAAGACACATGAAGCAGACCTGTCAGTTTTGAGAGTTCAACGAAACCTATTTCATAACAAACTTCTTTGTAAAACAATTTGTTTATTTCCTTAGATTTTGACGTGTAACCTATTTTTAACTATTAAAAAACTATTTTTATATGAGTAAGATCACGTTCTTTTAAATTTGAAACCTTAAATTTAAGAGATTGGATTATTATGCAGCAGTCGTGTTCATGGAAAGATTTGTTTATTTTTTTTTTATTTATTCAGTACATAGGTATATCTAATTAGTAATGTATTCACCATCGCTGAACGATTTACATATGAATTAGCACTATTTTATGTTTACACATTCAACGTCATCTCATAAGGAGAAAATGTTGTTGATTTTTTATTTTATTATCGCTTGACAGATCTCCATTATGACAATTTATTTTCTTGTATATATTAATCAGCATTAGCTCGAGAAAAATAATATATTAAATAATAGGGAATAGTTCATTTATTATTCGTTCATTCAGATTAAATATTACCTACTTATATTAAAGTAATGAATAGTTATCATTTGTTTGTTTTTTTTTTTTATTTTTTTTTTGTGGACAAGCTATTTTCAGAAGAATTTGGTAATAACTAAAAAGGTTTAATTATTTTTCCCAAAACTCGTTTATATCCACTACAACCGCTAAAATGACTGAATTTAGATAAATACAGCTTTAAAATGAATACCTACTCAAATTCAAGTAATTGAAGTTGAATTAGTAAAGTCTTAACCGGTTATATAACATACATAACCCAGCCACGATGATCCTGATAAAGGGTTTTTTGTGTCCCTATGCTAATTATGTATGGAAAATAGTATAATGTTACAAAACTACTCGTTATTTACAAGGACTACCAGTTTTATAAATAGCATGTAAAATTCTATTTTAGATTCTTACAAGAAGTATTATACGATATTGGAATGCGTTTATAAATATAGTCTTAACTAGTTTAATAATTAATTTTAAACGTTGGTTATACCATGACGATTATAGCTGTAAACTCATTTTATTCAAGTTAATAAAACACTAAATTTATAAATCTTTAAATTTAAAATAATAATAATAATAATTAAAATAATTTCTTACTATTTGTGATGTTATAAAAATAATCATTCCTTTCTTAGTTTACATCGGCGATTATAAAAAAAGCTTAATGAGAGTTTATAGGTAGGTTTATCGTTAATAGTATAAAAAACTTTTTATTTATGTATATTACAATAAATACAATTCACAGGATATTTAATGTTTTTCTATTTTAATTGCAAAACGGAGATAACCAAGATCCTTTTCAATAGTGGCTCAGCGGGTTCACAGGTGTAATCCGTGCGGTGTATTTTTAGTCTAGGCTATTATTATCCGACCGGCTTTATCCCTTCAAGCTGTCCGTCATCCTCAGCGCCACCTTCAATGTTGCGGATAGTTATTATTATTATATTCACGTATCCTTTATGCTGCACCTGAAGCTAAATAATACGCTGCTACTCTCGTAATTCTGCTACGTTTTTGTATACGTCATAAATTATAATATTTTTTATGTCGTATCTTATTAAAATGCGTAGTTCGTTAAAATTTTATTTGATTCTCGACTATAAAAAGTATAACATACGTTATGCGTTTGATGATGTTTCTCAGTAATATTTATTTTTAGAATACATGATATAATTGTATTTTCTTTATCGTCGATAATATATATAAATAGACTTTATTAATAGAAACCGGTGCTAAATATTCCGGTACCACGGGTTACTTCATGTTTTTACCGGGACTTCTAATAATTCAGAAATCGAAGTTAACTTTTTGTACCGAGTACGTAATTAATAATCCTTGGATTAGACTGCTTTAGCTAAGCTATCCATGTAATGAAAGAATAATTTCCCAAATGTCTGCAATAGGTTAGACATGTTTCAATAACGCCGAATAATTAGGATAAAGGCAGGTGAAGGAAAAATTTTGATGTTACGTCTTCATCATATCATAGGTCACACCGGTCCGGGTCGGTCTCCGTGGCTGGAATGTGCGCTGGGTGTGTCACTGTTGATGTTCGGTGCGTTGCTGGAGCGCTGCTGCGCGCTGCTGCCGGAGCCCGCGCACACGCAGCAACATGCCGACGCACTGCTGCTGCTGCCCGCCATCAAGGTACACAGCATTTTGAGTATTATGACTTAAGTAATAAGGACAACTTACAACCTTTGCAATTATAAATTCAGGTATCACCCCTAATCGTCACGTTTAATACGTTTTATATGGCTACTTTAATATTCTTGTCATAGGAGTTTAATTTAATTTTTTTTTAACTTAATTACATTATACTGTCAATTGAGTTTTAGAGGTTTATTTTTCCATGCATCAACTCCTACAGTCTAAGTCAGATCTAACACGTTATTATAATTACTTTTATTTTATATATTTCAGGGTTATTTGTAATTAGTTGACCACCTCTTGCAGGCACCCTCTCTACATCAATCCCAACCACATTCGTTCTACGACTTTTTAAAATTAATAGTTTTTAAGATTTAAATTTTCCAATACAAAATTTATTTTTTTGTCTCTGCCCTGGCATTAACTCTGAGCGTTGGTATGGTGCCCGGGCGTTGATCTTTTAAGTACTTCTTACAAAATACAGATTAATAAGTAAAAGAGCAAAACATGTTTTTGTTTCGTTTTTTCTTATGTTGTTTTTCAAGATTTTTAATAAGTTGTCAAACAAATGCTGTTGGGAATGCGTTAGAGAGGCTGCCTGCAAGAGGTGGTCAACTAATTAAAAATAACCCTGTAAAACTGTTGTCGGTGTTCGAAATTATTATTATTTTTTATTTAAGCACTACCTTTTTGCGATTAAACTATAGCAAGTATTTTGCTGAACATTACATATTATATTATCCTTGTAATAAATAAATAATACAATATTATTATATGTTTGATTATCTTATTATTAGTCTCACGAGGTAGTGTCTAAATTTGGATGATTAATTTCGCGTTTCAACAACGCCCCGACCGATATAAGTGTAATCGATCGTCACATATTTAGCTGAACTGAATACCTACCTTACTAAAAATGTACAGTCGGTAACTGATAATTGATTACTATTATTTTAAATGCTCTAAATTAGAATCATATCATATCATAATATTATAGAAGAAATAATGGCGTGGTTAGATATGCTAGTCTCTTTTTAAAACTAGAAGACGCATATTTCAATTCTAATTAGCTCTTATATATAAAAATAAAACTATAACTCATTAGTCAATATAAAAAAAAACTTTTATAAATAATTGGAAACCTTTTAAAACCATGTATATAGTCTAACGTTTCCTAAGTGCTGTTTGTTTGAAATGGATGTTTTTTTGGTTCGACTGTAAATTGTGATTTTTAAATAAAGTATGTTTGCAGGTGTGGTCTGATTGGATGTTATGTCATAGCAGTATCTGGAACCCACCACCGAGTTTTGACAATTTCGAAATGGAGTACGTATTGATACTTTAAAAATATCATTTAAAATAAGTAAATAAAATATATTACTTTATTAATCATTTATTTAGAAGCGAAAACGACCCCTGGGATTGGCTCGCGAAGCTTATGAACATTTTGGAAGCTCTCGACGATAAATCTATAGAATTCGAAACCGAAGCGAAAGAAGGTAATATTTAGATTTTAATCATTAACACATTTTTTTTTATTATTTTACGCAATCAGTCTTCCAGTTATATTAAAAGATATAAAAATATATATATATACGTTGTGTATTTTTAATGATGGTTCTGCTGGAGTTATTCTAGACTGACGGTAATGATTTTACGCACTATACAATTATAAGGTACGATCCACTCTTGAATACATTAACCTTTTACTTCCTGTAAACAATAATTTACAGCTCGCTCAACTATAAAATTACTGCGAAATGTAATAGTTTTATGAGTGTGTTGAATATTATGTTAAACTGAAATAAACACAAGTAATTATGCGTTTCGAAGACCTTACAAGAAGACATGCTTAGATCTCTTATATAACGAAAATGTTACCAAATACGTCAACAGGATATATTCGATTACTTTACCGTCCCTATCGAGTCACAAGTCGTACCTCCCTGTGACGTCAGTGTGAGCGTCCCCCCTCCCCCCGCAGGTTGTACCGCGGTGCGTCTCCCGGAGGACGCGTCGTTGGCCGGCTTCACCCCGCTGATGTACATGGAGCCGGCGCACGCGCGCGTCGCCCCCTCCGCGCCCCTCGCGCCGCACGCCGCGGAGCACGCACTGCGCACCAGGAAACTACTGTTCTTCGGCACCGAGTGAGTATGGATATAGTACCGAGGTAGACGAACACTCAAAAACTGTATAAAATTTACCACTAAGGGCGTTTAAAAAATTGTGTGCGAGCGAGACCAGGGATATCTCGGTTTTGTTTGTAATAAAATCGTAATTATGAATTTTGTTTCAATACGGCATTATATGAACCGATTTTGTATACATATATTTGTTCCGATAATAGACCAGTGAATGTCTGAAACTAATCGTTCAAGTGCCTCCCGGTACTCGGATGTGAGTATCATCGTATTAGCGTTGGACGTTCATTTATTTGCAAATGGGATCAATATCCAATTTGAATATTAGTCACATTGTATATTCTCACGATATTTTTAGATACATGTAAAATATAAAATCTATAACAAACCAAGTCTCCACGAGAACTAATAAATATTACTTATATTTATTTTCATTAAATAATATATTTTCCACCAGGTATCTGGTGGGAGTGGATCCTCCGGTGCTGAAGCTGGAGTACCCGTCTGGAGAGCAGCCTCGCTACGTGAGCGCGGTGCAGCGCGCGCCTGACAACTACCCGCCGCTACACCACCTCGTACTGCACTATTATAACCACATATATACTATTATAAATAATGTACTGTAGGGTATTATGGTCTATTAACTTGTCTATCAAACAATTCATACATAATTCCTAAGGCATTTTATCTGTACCTTCCATTATGGATTTTCTGAAAAACTATAAAGATATCCAATATCCAAACTTTTTAATTACCACGTTCTACTACACACAATAATGTAGTCTAATAATACTTACTAAAAATTAAATGTTAGAAAATTGAAAAATAAATAAAAATCCTTTCGACAGTCTGAAGACTCTGAGGTCGAGGAACCCGTAAGTGGTACTCCCAGCGGCCCCACCAGCCTGAGCGAGGCGGCCGACGCGCCCGACGACACCACCAGGGACTTGCTCAGGAGACGAGAGATGTTGGAGACCAGGAAAGCGACTATTGAGAAACGTCGCCAAAGGATGCAGGTATATAACATTATTGTATAACTAATATTAGTAAATATATTTATATTTAGTTTGTTGTTCTACGATTTATATATTTTACAATGTCCTTCAATATGATTCGAGCGAAGTTAACCTAACTTGAAAACTTTTGTGCTTAGGAGATGCTAAGCACCGGTTGGGTGAGCGTAGAGGTGGAAGTTCGTCCACGCTGGTTGGTGCCCGACACCAACTGCTTCATCGATCATCTGTCGCTGCTGCAGGCGGTGGCCTCTGCACCGGCGAATCCTTACAATCTTGCAGTGCCGCTCGTCGGTACGTTATATTTTATTTGCTTGTCAATCATCTGTTACTTATTTTGGCTTAAACATTCGACAGTGGTATAATAAATTTATATAAAATGTAAATAATTTAATCATTTCACAGTGGTAACCGAATTGGAGGGTTTACGGAAGTGTTCCCGTTTGGGGGGCAAGGCGCGGGAGGCTCTCGCGTGGGTGTGCGGGGGCGGTGGGGGAGGAGGGGGAGGCACCGTGCGCCTGGCGACCGCGCGCGGCTCGCTGTTGACGTCACGGACCTTCACCGCCGAACAGGACGAGGGACGCGCCACTAACGACGACCGCGTTCTCGCCACTGCACTGAACTTACAGGCCAATCTAGCTGCCGATAGTGGTGACTATTATATAGATATATGTATTTTTATAAGTCATTTAATTATGATAAACCGCTACGTGTAAAAGGAATAATGATAAGAATACAGAACTTAAATAATTAATAGCAGAAGGCCGTGAAGAGGGTGGTGGGTGCGTCCGCGTGGTGGTGTTGGTGACGGACGACCGCAACCTGCGCGTGAAGGCGCTGGCGGCCGAGCTGCCGGCTAGAGACCTGCTGTCCTTCGCACACTGGGCCGGCCTGCACACAGACACGGTATGCGGTACTTGTACGTTGTAGGCATATTGTTTGATTGATTTAAAGAACAGGCAAACGATTTGAAGAAGCAAAAACCAATTCAAATATTTTATTAGGGATTTTTTAGCTTCAATTATAAAATTATATAAGAAATATTTAACAGAAAAATCCAATTTTTAAAAAAAAAATCCAATTCAAACCAAAAACTCCAGTTTAAAAAATTCTTGCTTAGTATAAGAGCACTGCGTGTTTAATATTTAAGTTGTTAATCACAAAATACAAAAATAGTACAATAATATATTTTGTTACAGGCTGCAAAATCATTGACAGATATCCAGAGTCCGGATGTCTAGCGCGTTTTTGACTCGACGAGAGTTCAGCTCATAACGATTTATTTGTTCTTGATGTGATTTCGTAACGAAACAAGTTAGGTCTCGTTCACACTAAATGCGCGTTGAGCTCGTTCAATACGGACGAAGTAACATTCAATGTATGGAGATAAACATAGTTTGGACGCCGCAGCCCGCTCCCGCCCGTAGCGCATTCAATGTGAACGCGCGGTTAGTTTTAGCAAACAATGATTTTAGTCGCTATCAATTTTCGCTGAGGCGATATTCTGAATTCGTTTAAATATTACTCTAGAATAGGAATTGAATAGAATAAGTGAAAATAATACACCAATAGAGAGATATAATATTAATTAATTTTGTTAAGAGCTTTAGGATTCCACCTTCGTGTTCCTGGGCGCCATTTTCATTGATAATATTATTTTTGGTCATTTTTATTTTTTTAAGAATTCAATTAAAATATCAGGTACAAGGTGTGGCTGAGCTATTATTTTTATTTACTTTTTTTGTAATATATATTAAGTATATTTTAATGTTTTAAAACTAGGTGATATTTTTAACTCATTAATTATTTCTTTTTTATATCAGTCAAATTGTTTTTCATTTCTTATTTTTGAATATTTCTAATTAAATATTGTCCAGAAGACTTGTAACTGAGTATTATGTTCCCGGCTAATTGTTACTAGCGTTTTTAATTATGCATGTACTCATTTTATTAAAGTATATGTCGTTTTGAAGCCATGCGTCCGTCGTAAGGAAATATTGTGCCATGCAAGCCTTGCTTTTGTCGGTGATTTCCATTTTAATTTCTTTTATTTATATTAAAATGACTGCAGTGTAGAACTTTAGTAATAAGACACTGAACAAAATATTCCATCACGGTTTTATATCTCACTATAAATATACATATACAAACATATACTTTTGTTAAATGTTTAAAAATATACAGACTTTTACTATCTCTAATAAAATCATTTTATTATATTGTATTCAAATGACAAATCTATAACATATATTCTTCTATTGTTTTGTTTTGAGTTATACAGAACGTATTTTGATGGTACATAAAATATTATTTCACCTTAGATAATAATAAAACTATATAAAAATGCAAAATGACTACACAGATAGATAATATTGTAATTAATTCTTTTTCATTTTTGAAATAAATTTGATGCTGTTACTTTTTGTCTTAATCATGATGTTAATAAACATTGATTACATCTTACGATGGTTTTAATTGTTCCCTATGTAAATATTTTCAATAACTTTTCAAGTATGATCATCAGATAAGCCCGTTTATTGCACAAGAAATATTTAATTGGCTAATTTCATCGAATTTACTTCTGTCATGGCAAAGGTCAAATTGGCCTCGGGTCATTGAAAACTAAAAAAAGATATTGAGAACGAGCTATTGAATTTTTAGACAAGACGCAAACCGCGCAATGAGGTAAAGGCTGCGGAGGACTTAAATGATTACGAAACGAATTTTAAAGGACTGTAAGCCTGTAATATTAAATATTCATTTGTATACTGAAAATGAATAGTAAATCTATTTATGGTCGTACAAGTGAGAAATTCCAATGCTAAGACTTGAGCAATGGGAATTGGCAATGTTCCGAGGCTCGGCTCGCACCGGTGCGGAGGTTGTAAAAGTGCCGTTACTTTTATATGCCGCGCGCATCTCGCTCTGTTAGCTTATTTACAATATATACAACATAATAGCAATTGTGTTGCGACAGTACTTCGGAAATGCATTTATTGATCGCTTTTATTATTGCTATAAAACCTGCAATTATATCCCCAATAATTGCTTCTATTATGTATTTTTATTGTATAGCATTTAAGTATATTAAAATATTGATATATTAGAATTGTTGGTAAATATAACAAATAAATCATTACCCAAATATATATTAAGTACAGAGAGATGCTATATAAAAAAGAGGTACGTTTCATGCATAACATCATTATGAAAATTATGTATGTATTTTTGTTAGTTAAACACAAAACAACATTTACATTACATAATACATAATAGATTAAAGTGTTTTAATATTTATTCTCATCTACTTTCAATACCGATTGAAAGATAATATGTAATACAAAATTGTATTTAAGTAAACATTTTAAATTTATTTTATGAAGAAAATATGATTATACTGTTTCCTGGCGAATTGTTGTTCTCGACAGTTTCCGCTATAACATATGAGATCGCATAATGAAACACGTAGTCGCGTGACGTAAAAAATAAATAATTAAATAATAGTACAGTTACTTATTTCTAACCTAATCTATCATCGTAATTCCTTTGTAAATATATAAATTATTCATTCATATCTAAACCTAGCATCCTATTCAACCTAGACCATAACTCAAAACAGGCTTAAACTATGCCAAATTGTATCTGTATCTGGTACCGTTTAGATGTTGAAGATACCACCATCTACGTGAGTTATTAATATCTTATTCCATGGCATTATAAATAATAATATAATTTAAAAGAAATATAAGATCGTTTATGGTTTCTTATAACACGACGATGACTATTGTTGGTTGAGAGATTCACATTACAATGATTTTATGGATAAAGGAATGTGAAGAGGATTAATCAGGGGCAAATGAAGAATGATTAATTTAGTAAACGTTCAATGTTGTTAGTGTCTGTTTAAGGTAAAGAGTTGTTTTGATAAGTTAGGGACATTAGTAGAACTGTTTTCTTGTTTACAATCATGAATTAAAACAATCAGTAAAATTAAATGTATCTATTGCATTTAATATGTTCAGTGAGTCAGCCCTAATGAAACTGTATACTACCACAAAGTAATGAATAGGAAGAAGCCAATGCATTTATTAGGTAATTACTCGGAAACTTACGTGTATGTATTTAAACTTAAGGTCTGTGTTTAATTGATGCGCGAGCGCATGTCCATGGTTCAACGCACGATTCACGAACTGTATAAATCAAACTGCGTTCTTTATTCAATTTACCTATTTGCGGAAACGAAACGAAAATCCTTAATGAAGAACAATTATGTAATTGAATTTATAACGATGTAAGAAAAACTTTAAACAGAGTACCTAATGGGATAATTGTCTTAAGATATATGTGTTTTTTTATTTAGTGCTTTTTAATCTGTTACGTAGTGATGTGGCCTGAAAATAAAACCGTTTCAGTTCAAAAAAACCATTCAAATAAAGTTTTCAGAATTTGAAAAGCTCACTTATTTCTGAATGTGGACGAACTAGATTTGTACTTAGGTATTCGTTTTATGTTGAAATCACAACTAAATAAAATACATAATAATACACATAGTTATAATACAAAATTATAACTAAACATTAATAAACAAAATATTGTTATAATTAAAATGTCATGTTAAATATCGATGACTATATCCAGATAAAAATGCAATAATTTGAATTCTTAATTAATTACAAATTTATACAAAAGTTATAAAATTAAAGTTCTGTTAGTATTTGAGTAGCTGACTCTAATATGTTTATTATGTTTTTAACACGCATAGATAATAATTTACGTTTCATAAATTATTTTTTTTGATAGGAAGTGTTTTGATATCTACATTATTAAATGTAGTATATATCTTTAATAATATGTCTACAAAAAAGAAATCCTAAACTCGCAACCTATTTGGACGTATCTTCTCCAAAATAGACAATGTTATTTGACCTTTACCGCGAAGAAATTACCGCCATTGCTATAATGGAACCTTAGAACCAATTTCGCTTTTATGGAAGTCCCGTTTCCATTTTAATGAATCATTTTACGTACCTGATTACGCATAATTGGTATCTTATATTAACGCGTACAACAACTCGCGCGGAAGTAGAACGATCGTTTATGAGCCAAATGTCTCGTCAAGGTTTTGTCCGTTATTTGGTCATTATTCTATAAGCATCTCGTCAGACATTGGATTAGAATTTTCAATAGGACACCTATGTGTGAACCTTTTCTTCTATTTATAAACTAATGTATTGCCACATTAAATCCCCGTAGAAGCTGATTTATTTTGTGCTATTATGCCGATTGAATATGTTCGAAAGAGCGTCAGTTCTTGGCAAACCTCTTTACAAATTTATAATGAAATGATAATCTCAGGGTTATTTTTAACTAATAGCCATTCAGTTAAATATATTGAGAAATCATATTTTTAAGACATTTTGCTAACAATCGTTGTTGCCTAATTTTTACGATTTAGTTAAGTCATGCTCCAACCCTAATAAAAAAATACCTATAGGTACCTAGTTTTCTTGTTTCCAGAAATGTATGACGTTATTTGAAAATACGGAAAATTATAGTGACGTTGACCAGTTGTGTTAGGTCTTTGAAGAGGCAAAATTATAAGATATTATAGAATGACAAATATAATATAAGCGTAAATGGAAACTGTATAAAAAAGGGTTAGTCACCAAAAACAAGCCAGCAGGAAAAAATCTTTAGTATGGTTATAACTTGTTTATCACCATTATCTGTAAACCTAAATTCCCAAGTGTTGGTCATTTATAATAAATGCATACTGACCTTCATATATATAGGTAATGAAAAGGGGGTTTTATAGAATCGGCTGCAAAGATTTTAATACAATATTAGGATTTATTTGGGGTTTTAGCATGATCCGTGATTACTCAAAAAATGCAGTTACATTCATTTTATAATTATGCCAATTATATCTAGAACCATGTCATATTTAATTCATGTAATTTCTTCGAAGGATAGTTTTATACAAAAGAATATTATAATTATTATCGCGTGCTATTCACAATCCGATGGAATTTATTTACGCTAATGACAATCGGTCTTCCAGGGACTGTCTCATTAAACATTATTTAGTGCAGTATGTATGCCTTTATGTAGCCCATTACATTTTCATATACAGTAGGTAGTCATAATATAGATCCAAGACATAAATGGTTTAAATGACACTTCCACTCTAAGCATGTCCTATATATTATTTTGTTTTAAATAGTTTAAACACGAGATAGTTCGATACAAAGCACGTGCGGGTTCGTCGGCTTAGATGAGAGCTTTGAGATCTCAACGTCAAAGTTAAAGATAAGGTCAAAGTTTTTTTTATATATATTATATAACGTAATTATCGTAAAATATATATTTGTAATATTATATATTTAAGGTTTGGTCCAATTCTAAAGCAGTCTATGTCTATCAATATCAACGTATATTAAAAACCATTTTCGACTTTTTGTGTTGTTATTCATGGAAGGGAAATACCTAAGTAGGTAAGTGGAATGTATATTTTGATGGTAGCACTTTCGGACCTCAATAACTCAATAAAAAGCCCAGGTTGAAACAGTGGAAGACGAAGAAGAGGAGAACTGATTTTGAGCTCATTTTATACGTATATAATAATCGTATAAGTACATCTCATATAATTCAATAACATATATGAGTAAAGTTACTGTAAGTTTGGTAGGGGAGAAAATCGTAGGTATAGGTTCGAATATTTTATAAGATATAATATATGAAAACTCATTGGAGATGCAGAAATAGGTTATAGGTTAGATCATTGGTATTATTAACAATTACAGAGCCATCAAAGGTCTTAGACGTCCATTAACGCTAAGTATTATTATTTTTAAATGGTAATTGCTCTTAATTATCATTTTTATATTAATATTAATACTAACTTTGAATATTAATTTACTTATAACCTATAATATTTATGCAAAAATATGCCAGAAGGTTGTGCTATATCCTGTCCTTACGAAGCATATTTTTGTGATAGTAGATCGTCAAATGGTATTTACGAGTAAGTATATGCTTATGCTTTGTATGAAATGAGAAAACTAATATATTAAATCAGTAAGATAAAATAATTGGTTAATTACTTCCGGTCTCGCGGTTTTATTATTATTAAATATTTGAATTAATAACCTCATCTAAACGAATTATTTTAATATTCTATTATTATTATATTTATTTACCTGTAGATAGATTAATTATTTTTTGAGAAAACAGTAATAAAATAAACGTTACACATTTTTCTCAAATATTTGATACTTTTTAAGTAAAGTCATTGTTTGCACAACGCTCAAAAACTTACAGTTCCGTTATCAGAGTTTATCGCTCCCCAATGTCAAATTAATTGCATTAATATGATTCATACGTCCCCTTTGTTTGAATTAACTGGTATATTTCGGTAACATTTTTAAATTAGGTTACGAACTATGTGTAGAATATAATAAACTCTTTAATATAAAACTCTATCATACAATTTCTTAACACCTTAGAAGAAACAAGTTTTGATTGTGATGTTTAGGATGTGGTAAACAAATAAGTTAATTCAATTGTTATTTGTCTGCGAAATTAGTGTTGATTATATGATTATTTTATGAGCAGTCATCCGGTTACATTTCCCACATGCTTGCTAATGTATATTCGATTTAAAATGACCTCAGTTTTAAACTAAATAATGATATACTTAGTTTTATTAATACATTTAAATTTATTTGTTTGTTTTACTTTACTCAACTACACTTTACTCAATGAGGACATGATTATGTGTTACTTTTAAATAGTCGGAGTGTATTTCTTGAATGTCATCACGTGTTTAAATAGTAAGTTTGTAACGAGGTCTATTGACAGGATTTTGAGTTTATACCTACTCTCTTGTATTACAAGAGAGTGTAAAAGTCTTTTTCCGTTATCTGAAGACTTCACTTCTTTATTGTCATTAAGTTTTTTTGGATTCAATATTTGCCGCTATTTTTATAGT
Organism: Napeogenes inachia; assembly: GCA_959347355.1. Taxonomy (NCBI): domain Eukaryota; kingdom Metazoa; phylum Arthropoda; class Insecta; order Lepidoptera; family Nymphalidae; genus Napeogenes; species Napeogenes inachia. The sequence continues at coordinate 13,927,917 of OY365791.1, read as the reverse complement.
TATTTGTTTTAATTAAGTTGATTATATTTTCCAGTTAAGAACCATATTTTTTTCACATTAGTGAATTGTAACTGTGACAAAACTTTTTACCCAATTAAAATAAGAATTAAAAATATGTTATTTGACCATGTTGTTATTATTACATATCAAGTAAAACATTTTCAACTTCAACAGATGTATATAAATAATAGATACAAAATAGAATATGATCTCACTGATTATAAGTTATTAATAACTGCGTAGTTCCAAACTACGATAAATCGTTATTTATTCGCAAATTAAATAGAATCTGATGATTTCTTTAGAATCGTTAATTTTTGTCGATGATTATTTTTTTTTATTAAGCAATCGTTGAGTCGTGAGCTTGTTCGGGGCGGCTTAGCTCATCCGGTAAGCATTTGGGTAGTTTTTGTGATATAACCGCGTGAGGAAGGCCTCACGGAACACGATTCTATACAAACAACCGCATGAGATAAGCATCCTTTACCGTGCTTTTCTCTATTAATAAGCATAATTTGTTAATATTATATATGTTTATATACAATATTGGTAAATATTTTGTTATTAATGTCTCATACAATTTAAGGATGTAGTTAAAATATTATCATTTGTTTCTTAAAAAGAATGGGTATTGTTTTTGTCAAAATAATGTCGAGTTTTTCATAAGTAGGTAATATGAAATATTTAAAACTAAAATTTCTTTTAAGTCTTCTGTTATAATTCAAGTATGAACTTTTGTTATAATTTAGATATGGAAACTTCATAGTTAGGTATTTATATAGATAAAAAATATTTATATAAATATTTATTTTTAATGATGTGTCATAAACGTTATTCATGTTTATACTAATTATCTGAGGTCTTGCCGCTAGATAGCCATCTTTTCCAGGCAAAATACTCAAATCGCATTATACTTAAATTAAAACAATTAATAAGCTACATATTTCATATACTTTTATAATATAACATACTATTAAGAACGTCATTCATTCAACAACGTTCAACAACTTTTTGTCACTCAATGTTCATTCATAAGAGCGATTGGCGGTCACGCGCATGCGCGTTACGCGCTTCACATTAGATATCAACGCATCCAGCTCGCTAATTACGAGGAAAACGAGACTCTGGATTCTCAATTAGTTGTATAAATAACAAGGGACGCTCTAAACGTGTCGGAACTATTAAATTGTATCCAATTAATAGTAATGGAGTCAATTATTTTCATATTAGGAACGCTTATCATAAAAGGTTCTCAATTACGCATAGTTTGACTTTATTGTTACAATCAATCTTCTTTCAGCATAATTAGTATTAAGAAGCATGCACAGAGTTGCAAGACATTGTAAGCGTGACAGTAAATAATAAACTCTAACTTGTTAAGCACAAGATACACATTCCCGTAAAGAGCACCTTTCCTCATTAATGAACTTCGTTATAAATAAGAGGACCTGTGACTACCACTACTACCTAACTACCACTCGCGGAAATTAGTTTTCGTGGTCGGCGTCTAATAGATATTTATAGGTAAAACTTACGTTGCGAAACATAAGCCGGCATTACATAGACTATTGAGTAAAAAAGTATGCATCATTTGACAAATTTAATATTATTGACATATATTTTAAATTACTTGATTTAAATATTGCAGCACCTTATACATATTTCTAAAATTCTAATACCTACATGTCGTAGTTTAATGTAAGTAACAGGAAATTAACCGAACAACACGAAAATCCCAGAGAAACAAGATCATCATTGGATAAAGTAATTGAGGTCATTATAGTTGAACCATTGTTTAAACTTTTCTCATGTATAGATTAAAAGTTACAGTTAAGTTAAAGACTCCAGAACCTAACGTAATATAGAATTGAAGTGGGTTAGGTAAAGGTTTATATTAATTTAAGTATCTCTATTACTTTTACGATTAAAATAATAAAGTTTAATAGGCTGGATATTTTACTGGGATAATTATATTAATATGTAAATAGCAATCATTCTACAACATAGGTATAACATAAAAAACATAAGGAAAAAATATGGTTTGTTTTGTTTGAGATTTTGTGATTATTTTTCTTTATTTCGATCCCTATTATAATAACATAGAATTTTCAGATTTATCTTTAAATAAATGATAATACGAGGACCCTAATTTTAGTGTCAATCAAAAAGAACACTAATTAAGGCTAGCTGTTTTTTCTAAAAATATAGGTTTAGAATAATATTAATAGAGTTTTCTTGAAAACATTAATAATAATGTTATTATAGCTTTACAAAAAATATAATAGAAAATATATCCAGTTAAGAATTGATATTATTATATTTAGGTATTGTTTTAAAATATAACGAATGAGACAGAACAACGTCTTGGGTGATGACAAAATAGCTAATGCACTAGACGTGAGAACGCGCTAATGACAAAGAACTGCGATATCGCGTCTGGCTTACATGGCGCGACTTTACATTTTTATTTGGTATGCGCAAGCGCTTTCAATATCAATATCCGGCAAGTCAAGTTAATTGTTTAATTTTAAATCCTGAATCATAAAGACATATTTAATAATTCGAATTTATAGAACAACATAATTTTATTTAAATTTATATTATTATTATTTTATAGATATGAAATTCAATATAAAAAGATAACAAAAACTTCAAATTTATAAAATCTTATGGTATATTAAATTAGAATTAAATCAATAAATGTTACGATGCTATGAAAGTGTTGGCTGCAGGTTATTAATATTATAGAGAATATTGAGATCGCATGTAGCTCTGGCCGAGATACCCTTGAACCTAAGCGGCGGCTCGCTGCGCGTTGCCAATGACCCCACGCTGCCGCAGCTCGCCTCGCAGCCTGCTAATTGTTATGTAACAGAGAATATTGCAGCATCCAAATATTCGATACACGAATTTAAAGTACATTTTTATTCATCTATATCACTTTAAACGGTGACACTTTGAATAACTGTGTTTGGCGAGACGCGTTCCGTGTGAACTTTATCTTTCGAATTCTTTTTAGTTTTAAGTTGAACTTATTGTAAATATTTATTGTGTTGTCATTCGAGGACGGTGACCCAGTCGATGTAGTGGCCGAAAAATTACTGCCTTCGTGCATTATTAGGGTCCAGAAACAGGTTCTGCAAATGCGAATATAACTTCCTGTCGAGTCTGAGGAACCGGGGAAGGTAGAGTCAGTGAACTTAAGTAGCGTGTTTCTCCGTAATGTTATAATTATGAAACAATATAAATAAACACATTTGTATATTTAAAATATGGATATTATTCTAAAAAAATAAATGTATAATCAATAAAAAATTATAAATACATACATAAAATTACTGAATATCAGTATTTGATAAATTAATAATAACAGATTGACGGCCAATAAAGAGAAACTTTTTGCTATCAAAGTATTAATAAATATAATGTAAAAAATGTAAAAAAACCTATTTAAGCGGACAATGAAGCAAGAACTGCGTTAAAGACGTTATCAATATCTAAGGTAATGTTCTTTTAACCTATTTTTGATATTAATTACCAGTTTCTTTCAAGCAATTATTTTTTGTTTATTATATCCATCGTAAAATAGTGTTTGAGCTTACACGATGTAGCGCGACTGCCGCGGGCGCATGTGCTAGAATTTTGATTGATATTTTTTGTCAGTTACTCGGCCACAATAAGATGATAGCGGCAACAAGAGAACTGCGAAATAGACATCGTAACTGAAAGTACATATCAAGGTTAGTTGTTGGCTAGCCGACGAAACTCGGCTAACAGTAACAGTACACCTACAAGATGGCAAAAACCGGCCACTCAGCCGACACCAAATACAATGTCACTTTTGTGCTCCGCCATTCAAATTAATTACTTGATACTTGTGAATGGACGAGCAGACGGAGGCACGATTTGTACCCTCGCTGTAATAAGGATTTAATTAGATATGTATGTTACATCCGAAACTGCTCACGCGCCACAATGACATCTAAGTCAAGTATCTAGACTCTATAAAAGAGAGGTTGCCGTTACTGTACCCGCGGGTAGATTCACGATTCTTTTGACCATACTGGAAATTTCCTTAAGTTGTAATCTCCTTGAACTTATATAGGCATAGTAAAAAAGATTGAAGGCATACATGGAAAGGTCGAGTTCTCTGATGAGTTCCTACATTACGGACACTTTCTTGTCCTCAATCTTGACCGGCCCACGGCCACGGTCAGAAGGTGTATTCTCATAGTCGAAAATCGAATGTATCTATGTCGATTGCTTGTAGGCGGCCTTGAGCTGCAACCATTAATTTGTGTGCAAAGTTGTTGGCATGATCCCGTTAGAGTGAGTGCTTGAATCTTGTTACCACTCAGAGGCTTGAGAACGATTCCATTTGGAATCCTTATCAATGTTTATTATACATTTCCTACTTTGCATTAAAATCCACTAAAATTACGAAACAAAATGATTCAATATTAATTTACACAAGGCACTTTTTAATAAATGTGAGTTATAAATCATTCTAAAATATAACAATAAGACGTGCTTATAATTTATTAGTCGACGTATTTTTATACGATAACGGTACTCACTGAACAAATAAAATAAACCGTCACTGAAGTCAATGGCGATTGATATATTTACTGAACGAGACAAGATGTCTTTATGCAGTAATAATTGTTTTCATTGAAAATACAGTACTTTTGAATAAATTCCTGTAATTCTGGGAGTATTGACCGCTGGCCGGAGTGGACTGTCTGTGTGGGCTAGTAGTAACGATTTGCGAGACTTTCCATCGATCAACAAACTCCACTCTAGGCTGGTTCTTGAAAATATGCAAAAAGATCTGAAGACACCAAGCAGACATGAAATAATTATATTTATTAATTGTTAAAATAAACATTGTTTTTTTCTATCAACGAAAAATTTACTTTTTTTGGATATTTTTTTATGTGATTCATAAATTTAAAGTAAAGAACGGAATAATGGACTCATATACTTATAATTTATGGATGGACTTTTATATAAACAGTTGGTATAATCCAAGAACAATAAATATTCAAATTTCTTAATATTTGTTAAACTTCTTTATAATATATTTTTATAAGCATTTTTTTCTAGTCTATAAGCGATAAATAAGAATTAACTTCACAAGGCTTCACCTTTAAAAATACCTCTTGCATTTAGGAATTCCAGAATTTTAAAGTGGAGAAAAAAATAATTATTAAAAAAGAAATTAAAGAAGCAGAACTAACAAATTTAATGTTGCAAACCTCATGTCAACAAACTCAACATAAAACCTACATAGATAAAAAGTCACTATTAAAACTGTGTTCTAAACTGTTATTAAGCCATAAAATAACTTCTTTAAATTGAATTAAGGTGCCTGTATGTAAATTACAATATCTTGTAACTATTTAGCTATAGTTATAGTAAAAACCAAAACTTTTCAAATTATTCATTATTCTTACATAATAAATATTTTTTATTGTCATGTCTTCTTTCTTTCAAAATATTCATTATAATCCAAGGTAGAGTGGATTATTAGGATTATTTATTCAAAAATATTCATTGTGTAAGATCCATAATGTGTCATAGTGTCGTAACATAATAAATGTACTTAACATTACAATTTATATTCTGTCTTAATGTAAATGACCAAACGAAATTTACGCGTGCACGAAAGTTATAAAAAGCGATTTTAAGTAGACTACATTGTTAACAATAAAGTAAGACGCCATTCCCCGACGCCTCTGTGCTCGTGTGATCAGAATTTGTATACGCTGCCTGGGAATAGCTCGAGCACATAGTGTTCTTGTTTGGCCAGGTAAAACCTTTGCGTTTTTACGCAGAACGCCTCGCAAATACAAATAAAGCTGTGAATTTTAAGCTCCCACTAATTTACATAGATAGAAATAAAATTACTTAACAAATATTTATTTCTGGTACAGCAGACAGCAACAAAGATTGACTGTTAGAAAGAATTTCTAGCATTATAAATAGAAATTGATTAGACAAAGAAATGTAGATATCATTATAGCAGGTACATATATTTGTAAGCTATGAGTATGTTTTTAAAAGAAGGCATGTAGACAAACCGAACTACGTGGTGAGTCTGGTGTTGTCGTTGGTCGCCGGTACTACGTGACCAAGCGCGTGAAGCAACCGCTACCACTGCTCCCGCCGCCCGCGCCGGCCGGAGACGTGAGACCATTGTTGCCGCTAATAGTTAATTAGTTAGGTGCCGTTACTTATCCAACGATCGGCGATCGATCGACACTGACGGCCCACATTGGCAGATTGCCATTTAGTGCACACAAATTCATCAATTTTATTTGAATGTTGGCATCTTGATGTTCAAAGCACGGTTTATATGTTAATCGTCGTACCATTAATGTGGTTAACCTGTTATGGCTCATCCTATGATTTATAACTATATAATTACGCAGTTATAACATATAAATTATATTTGAAATGTTTGAATTTATTTAATAAAATACATTTATTTTTGTGATAAAAGATCTGAATAAGTTTGTCAACAGTAAATAATTAAACTGCATTTAAATGATTCTAGAATTAACTTAATTGCTCAGGAGTTATTTTATTCAAATAATTCCCGATAATAATCACTCTATTTATAGTCGCATTAACATACAGAAGACACGGAGCGCAGTCCAGAAAAGATTCAATGTTTGAATACAGTCAGGCTATTTATAAAGAAAAGAAAGAACAAAAGATAATATCTATTATATCTATAAATAGCGAATGTACAATTATAAACAACTATGTTTAAGCGACATTATTTTAGCGAACCATGTAAATAATGGCTCAATTTCACCGTAACTCTAAAGCCTAGTTCTCACGATTAGGTTATTTGCCGCTAACTATTGGTATGTGAGGCAAGTGGATGGCTCATTATTTATTGAACACGATATACTTACCTGAGTTTACTTTATTTCATTTAAATATTACATCATTGATAAATATAAATATTCTAGAAAAATGATGAATTAAAATAGTTGAAGAATAAATTGTAAAATAGAAAGAAACCGTTATTGTAGATTGGTTCAAATACTTTCACATAAGTCATTTGGTTACATTTTCTGCATCAAACTATTTATTCAATTAACATTTTTTTCTTATTTTTATTCTTTTGTCTAGTTATTCAATTACATAAATGTAAATAAATGTTTCATTTAGTCACTTTAATTAAATTTAATGTTTAGGATGGAAAAAATGTAGGTAGAGGTTTATAAGAATCAACTTGACCTTTATGTCAATACAGATGCATCTCCTTAGTTTTTACATCACTACGCACTAGTACTTACGTTAAATATAAAGTAATAAAATGAAATTAAATACATTAGGAATGAAACAGGTATTATCTTAAGATGGCCTCAGCCGGATGCTCTTAGCATTATTTGCGTTTTACGTTAAGTAGAATATTGTACTCTAAAAATAAGTTTCAATATAACTATTTTATATATTATAATACTCTTAAAATAGCTTTGTGCCCATAATTACATTTATATGTTAAACTTAACTATTTTATGTAAAAACGTAATAAATGCAACATTGAGTTTTTTAATCTATATTACAGCGTAGAGAAAATAATAATGTATTTTTAGAACTGGCCACTCCTTGGACCATAAATAATATATTACGCTTGGAGGGACTTCTTATCCCGGGTTTTTGTAAAAGTAAATTGTTTTTAAGGTTGTTTATAACGTAACGTAACATAACGTATTGTAACTTGCAAGTCACATTTATAAGAATTTAATTTTTCCATAAAAAATAAACCACATACCTATTTTATAAATATGTGACTTATGCTGATAAAATTTAAATGATATGTAAAGAAAACGAATGAATGATTTTTTTTAATAATGTAACAAGAAACGTGCTAAGAAAACAAACGAATTACAAAATAAATTTAATTTGATATTTCAGTTCCTCTGTAAGGTTCGTCAAAATTGTCAGGTTTGTATTCGAATATTAAATCAAATTATTATTTTTTCAATTTTAATAGAATTATTTAAAACATATTTCTATGTATTAATGATTACTAATGGTAATATTAGTCATCCCGAAGGTTATTCGAGGCCAGAAAACAAAATCCGCAGTTTGGGTCACGAACTCGACGAAGATGAGTCATTGAACAAGGAAGATCTAGGAACTATGCCGTCAGCGACCTGCGCAGACTCACTTATCATCTCATCTCCGTATTTAAATTAATGAATTTAATTATAAGCCTAATTAAATTCGTATTGCAGAAAGTCTCCTTCACTTTCAATTAACTATCAGTTAGCTCTTTGTATTTTCACTCTTACTTTTGGTATTGTAATGGTATATTCTATTTCGTTTTCAATATCGTAATTAGACGTATTGATCTCTTATTGTCAACTGATATCCGGAGCTGAGAGAAAATTAAAAAAATAAAAGATACTCGCAAATATGTAGCAATAAACTTTCTTTTGCTTTAAGCTATATTAGATAGCTCAAACAGCGTTTCAAATTAGAGATATTTGGAAGTAAATATTCATTGATAATTAGTATGTTATGTTGTAAAAATATGTTATAATTATAGTCAACCATAAACAAGTTATAAATTGCCTTAAAAACCTATGAGTAAATCGTCTGCAATGTGACATCATAAGGATAATTTGTTATTTGGCGCCGTGAGTATAATAGTTTTTATTCTTGAATAATAACATATTTCTTAGAAACTAAATGGGGCATTTATTTATGAGAACAAAATATCAATATTTTGCCTCCTGCCCATAAAAGATGACATTGTCTTGTGAACGCAAGCGAAAAGAGCGGTTAAAGAAACCACGTATGGTTTTTTTTGCGGTTGGATCTAGTTTCCCGCCAGCGGGATACGTCGAAGTTTCAGATGATAATTTTAGACATAGGTAAATATACCGGTTATTTTGCGATTATGATGTGTAATATTTTTTCCGTTATCATGAAGTTTATGGTCTCGATAATTTACACTTGCGGTGCTCACTGGTGCTCGAATTTAAATGTTCACATTGTTTAGAGAAATATCACGGTCACTTCACAAGCATTTAACGAAGTCATTCAACTTGCTTTTGCAATTACATTTATTATCTCGACCCTTCGTGCAGCTTCTTATTTTTTCTTGGACTGGTCTTATTAATTTTATATATGAAATAGAAAACAGCAAAAAATATGACCGACCTAGACATTGATTCCATAAATATATCATCATACAACATTATGTTCATTATAAACTCATTAGCATAGCGAGTAACGGAACTCTTGTCGGGCGCCAAATTACCAGCATTATCAGTTAAGTCCGCGCTCAAACAAAAAATTCGAATGTAGATGGCCGGTTCCCGTTAACAATTTCGTATTGTGCAATGTGGAAGAAAATGTATCAAGTGCGAGTCGGACTTCACTACTAAGATATTGGATATTTGTCGAATAGAATGACATATCTATACATTTGACATTTATAATATTGCTGAAATCATACAATTAATTGTCAAACAGTTTTGTCACTTTGACTACAACCGCTGTTATATTTATACCAGAACAAGAATCACAAAACTTATAATCATAATATAATTAAATCAAGAACAATTATGTTTTCCCTCTAAGAACTTAATTGTGATTATTATTAATAAATAATTGTTAGCTCTGCTTTTAGACCGCTTGTACGATACCTTATAACCGTAGAGGTAATATACATATTTATATCAGCGTTGATTTTAAATAAAAATGTTTATCACTAGACTTTTCAAAGCTTCTATATTAAATAAATATTTGCTACCAGATATAGTACTGTTATCCTTAGTTTATGTTTATTCATTTGTTTATTTATAATAAATGTAAATATTATACAACACATATGGCATATGTTTTAAATAATTGCTGTAATACGAAAGAAAGTGTTTTTGTATTAAATAACCGAGTTAAAAGCTTTTTAAGGTCAGGTTTTTAATTTTCTAAGTAGGATTTCTTAAGGAAATAAAAATATATATAATATAAGAAGGCTTGTTTTTTTATATTTTGAATACATAAAAAGTTACTATTATATTAACTTATTTTTTGTTTCATTACTCAGGGCTGCTGCTGATACTCAATCACCATACTGGGATAATACTATCGTAATACGACTTGTGGAGCTCTAGATTATTAAGAGTAGCATCTGGGCTGGCTTAGTCGGCTATCATAGCAACTTCTCACAGAAGATTTGCGTAAAGAATTATTAGTAACATCTTGTTTCCTCCTTTCTAAGAGTGGAAACACACCTGCCACAATGGTGAAGCTGGAGATCTTTAATTGCAACCCCTGACCATAAAAATTTCAAGCGAGAGAGCTTTTTTATTCAGAAAAGTGTATTTGCTTCCAAATACATCTTTTTAAGATTATTTTATTATTAGTATGTAATACGACACTGTGGTTGAAGAAATGATATTATATTTCTCTGAAAAAATACGTAATAATAAAGTTTATATTTACCTTATTTGGGTTGGCTACAAAATTATAAAATATATTTAATATTTTAGTAATTCTTGCAACTCAAATTGGTTTTCATTTATTAAGGATGAAATGAAAATGAAATGAAAAAGTTATATATACTCGTAACTATGTCTGCCTGTCCTGCGTCTGACGTAATGATTTTGAAACGATTATACCAGTGTACTTATCACAGAATAAACATATTATGAGTTTTAGATACAAAGTAGACCTTACTATTGCTAGTTAGCGTAAATCTAGTTAGCTCTTATCTAATCTAGGTAGTTAGCTCCAATCTGATAATAACTGCATAAAACTTTAATCATGCACAACGAAATTAAGCGATTAAAATTATCTAGAAAATATAATAACAGTATTTATATTGTTACAGGTTTTGATAATATTCTTAATTTAATGAAATCGTGCGAGACTAATATTAAAATACTAATATTTGTGTTTATTCAAACGGTGTCAAAAGTTAAAGGTTACTTCCTTATACTTCGTGCGAGTAGTTTTCGTAATGGCGAGTCTCGTCACGTCTCTCAGGTTTAGAATTTATACGGTAATCATCACTTAAACTATAAATAATAGGCAGATGATCGGCCTTCTCAAGGACGCGGCTTTTAACTAAGTAATTTCACGCGGATAACTCTGTAGTGTAAAACTAAGAGAATAAGTCAGTATAACCTAGTAAGTCAAAAAAATAGGTATAATATTCAACTTTTATTATATTGCATTCGTTGTGCAAGTAAATGAAAGTATTAGCTAAAAATAGATCACTATAAGAACACTTTTATATTTGACCTATAAAACAATGTAACCAAAATAAACCTATTTACACTTAAAAATGTAAATAGGGAGACCCAGGAAACAAAGGACCAAATAAACAAAAAATATATTAATATCATATCGTAAAGTAGCCAAAAATAGGTTAAAATACAAATATAGGTTATATAAATAAGTACTTATTTTATTGGTATGAAAATATCAATAATAAACGGCTGTACACGATTACACTCTTATAAATCATGACTCCGATGGTCCTTGTCTACGCATAAGTGTAATGATAAGTATGATAGAAAAGGCTGGCATTGGAATATTGACATTTATTTATGTTGATAAAATTGATGTTTGAATTATTTTATACAAATACATAGAGATATTATACAAATTCTATGTACAAATATCACTGCTGCGTGATTATACAAGGGTATTTTTTACTATATCAGTATGACAGAACATAGTTTGTTTTTTTTTAATTTTCCGCACAATTTAAAATGTTTAAACATTTACATACAGCTTTGAATAAAAAAGTTTGTATATGTACCTAATTTATTTACAAATACATACTTATAACTAAAATAGCACTTTAAAAAGTACATACTTGTGTTTTTAATTCATTTGATAATGTATTTTTATTATAGTTGAATACAAATTGTATTTGATAGGAAACTTAATTTTAATAGCTTACTTTATATACATAGCTTAGAAAAGTTTTTTCTAATTACCTCTACTTTTATAGTGCAGTTGTATTTGATGCCTTCTAATTAGTAAGACTTAATCCAAGCACTAGAATACGCTCGCACTACTTTTAAAAGTTTAAAACCCTGTATTTCCATTTTCCCCGCGGGCTGTTCTTAATTACCCCATTTAAGTTACTTTATTTGTTTCCTCGTTTATTTTATTGCCGTGGTTTTTTAACAAGGATTTATTTTTAAAAGATGTTCATACCTTACTATACGCTTTAGGATTTATGCTTAAATGGATCTATATTTAATTATATTACGAAGAAGATTCATATATATTGACAATAATAAAGTTAAAAAAGAATATCACAACTTAGACATATCTAATTTAATGAAATTTCAGTGTTAGTATATTAAACCCTAAAAGCTAATTTATAAAACTAAGCGATAACAAGCTGGTGAAGCAGTCACGAGACTGACTGGCAGCTTATATTAAAGTACTTCCGTTTAGACAAAGTCGGTTTAATAGCTTTTAGACTTTGATTTATCACCCATAGTTTCATTAAATAAAAACAATGTTTGTTTAAGATATCGGAACTGTATATATAATTGCGTGTAACCAATACTAGTTTCGGGTATCAATAACGAAAGTTAATAACTCCGTATGAATCAAAGCTATAATCTCATCTCTATCTTAATGCTCAGACAGAAACAAATACAAAGTTGATAAATGACCTCGTTATTGTAACGGTCGCGAGTGCTTTTCATTTCGAGGTCGGTGTAGAGCATGTTACATGCGTGTTTTGGAATGTTTTTAACATTCAAATCGATAATCATTTATAAATTATGGCGGTTGTCAAACATCTCTGAAAAGTTCTGAATTAACTTTGATTACATTTTAATGTGTATTTAGAATTGTATATTTTGTATAGAATAAGTCAAGGATTTTATTTCACAAAAATTATGTGTCTTTTGTAAATTATATAAAAGATAACATTAATTTACTTTCTGATTAGTTTTATTACTTTTTTACACTTGACCAATTTGTAGGGTTGTGTCATCTTGACCTGTCATGTGTCATTCTGTGTTCCCACAAAGGTAACAGGAAATGCTTATTAAGCAATTGTATTATTTACATGTCAAGAGGTAAAACAAATTAAAATAAACGTTATTACAAGAGGACAGATTAGATATAATTATGTCGAGAGTACACACGCAAGTGAAATGTAATTCAATCTCTCACTCAATTTAAGTTTGTACCAAATTCTCATCGACATAGAAACATGACCTACATCTAACACGAAAGCAAGATAACTGTCTGTGTATTGAAATAAACAGGGTGTCTGAAAATATATTAAAGAGCGATCCGAAAGAAGGCCGCGCGGCGACCTTCAAAATTATGGACGAAGAGCGTTGACCGCGAATCACGGCAAGGCAAATTACTCCGCCCGCCCGAAATAACCAATTAAGCTCCAGCCACAAATTATTTTATTTATTAAATTACAAAACGTTTAACCATTTATGGCAACTTAGCCTAAATTACGTATTTTAAAAATATTTAAAATGCTGTTCACAATTAAGTCCTTATTGCTTTTGACATGTGTATATTTGCTTAATTATATGTAATTGTATGTTGAAGTAGTTTTCTTCTTTTTGACCCCCTACTCAAAAAGAGGGGTGTTATAAGTTTTACCTGTCGATCTGTGTATCTGTGTGTCTGTCTGTCTGGCAATGTAGCAGTTAAACGCGTTGACCGATTTCATTGCGATTTTTTAATCGAAAGCCTGTTTCGTGGAGATAGTTCTTAGCTATGTTTGGTCGAAATAGAAACAGTCTTCTCCAAGATATTGAGGTTTTATTGGTGCGGGTGAAAGGTTCTCATGCAATATTGATAGAAATATTTAAGCAAGTGAATATTTTTGTTTCCGTAGGTTCAATTAGTACAATAATGAAACCAATGACATAACTTTAAAAAGCAGAAAAAAAAATAATAAAAAAAAAACGATAGGAAAAGAATAAAAATAATATTATTATGTACTTATTGTCGGGGGAGCGCTTAATAAAGGAAGAAATGAAAATGCAAGTAAATAAAAAAAAAACAAGGCAAATAAAGAAATTACGATATTGAATCCTATAGTCCGAGCCCTCGTACCTTCGTAAAATAGACACCATCTTATATCCATCCATCATCATAATATTATCTTTATTCTTTTTTTTTTAATCATTTTTGTTGGTATGTATGTCAAATATATACACGTTTACTATATCTACTACGTATAGATTATACGACACAGAAATATTGACATATATTTTTAAAAAGAAACAATTTTAAATTAAGATTTAAATTTTTAGTTTTATAAGGAAACAAAAATGATGAGTGAGCCTATCCGTTTTTCAATATGTCATTTAAATAAAATGGCTATAAAAGAAATCAATAAACTGGACTGAGTATCAAAGAAATAACTTTAATTGGTTAATTGAGCTGAAAATATACAAAAAACATTTTTAAATATTAAATATTGTATAATTGGAATCTTAAATAAAAAGTATGTATCGAATAATAGATTCTAAAGGTTTTTTATATTTATAATTGATTTTTTTATGTTAAAGCAGAGGTCTCCGCCATGAGATCATCGACAACAATGTCTATTGCAAATTCGTGAAACAGATCATGATTCCACACCACACTTCCACTGCATACAGCAAAAAGTTTAATTAAACTGCGTTTGGTACAAACAAAACTTACACAAACCTTTTTATATTAAGGAAAAAACATTAATTGTTATACAATTAAAAGTAATTTTATATATCCTTCCTTTTATTGAAATAAAACTTAAAACCTGGCCTCCTCGTTAACGTAATCTAAAGTTGACGTTTATCAGTTTTAATATAGACTGATCCAGATCTCGACTTTATATTATAATTAAGAGCACTGGCGACAGCCCGCTGCGATTAATCAATTACATTTACCTTTAGTGAGACGATCAATGACGGTTATCAATACTTACGAGATTGGCATTTCAATTGATGGTCTATTGAGCGTTTTTTCAATAGTGTAGTGATTGAAAAGAGGTTATAGAGTTTCTTCTTAATTTTTGAAATTGTCTATGAAATATTATATTACCAAAATATATACATAAATATGTATTTACAATAAAGAAAGCAAAGGATTAAATATTTTAACACATATTCTGCCTAAATCTATATATTATTTCAATCTTCTGAATTTTTAAGCAGTTGCTATATTTTCATAAAGTTTCTTCAAAAAGAGTCCAACAGTTAGATCGAAAGAAAGACATACTTTTATTCTTGAAAAGATTAAAAAAAAGAGGAAAATATTTTTTTAATAATGCAAAAGTGTAACATTGTTTCAAAAACAACTACAAGAAAATATCTTTTAAAGAAAGTAAAGAAATAAGAAAACAACAAAATTTGTTCAAGCTAATCTAAGCTGTTCTTAATTCTTACCATTTTTTAAAGACCTGAATAAAGTTATATTTCAACAATAAATTCAATATTTCTTCTACCGGTTTTTATTTAATATTTTATAACAGAAAAGTAAAAAGATAAAATAAAAAAGGAACTTTACGTGCTTTAATTTAAATAAATAAGAGTTTCAATATTTGTATGTACATATTTAAGACATTGATTTTACTTAAACGTATGTCACATTGTGGATTTCAGAGGAAGCTGTCACTTGTAATAGGAAAGTGGTATTTAGATTAGCATCACTGCTCCAGTGGGGTGCCACCTAACATTAGACTGCCAAATAACAACAGCAAACTGACTAGGCGATTGTTTTTTACAACATATCCGGCAACACTAAGTTAACTAGCTAATTAAGAGATATATATGCATAAGTGAGATACTAATTAATTTATTAATAGATTTAAAAAAAAAAAACTTCATTATCAGCCAGAGTCACAGGACTCTAGCAGTCCTTTTGATGGTATTATCGCTATGGGACCTTTATTGTGCTAAATATTTTAATGTCTATTTCACATTTACGAGCGTAGTTAATTGGATAAAGCTGGGCTTTATCTACATAAAAAAGTTTTATGATTTATTGCTCTTTGTTATAATTTGAAAAAAACATCCAGCGAGAGTTGGTAAAACATATACTTACTCTGACAAATTACTATATAATTTTTTAGTAAACCTAATCTATTTTAGAGCCGGAATAGAAAGTATTGACCGTAGAAATAGTACAAAGTAAAAAATATTTTTTTTATAAATATATAGCAGGTATAAATAAACCCAGAATTAGTTTAGCTAAAACCCAGTTTATTTTAAAAGCTTTGCATCGGTCGCATACAGATTTGACAATATTTTTAATCGTTCAATTCGTCAATACACGGTTTCAATTGATTGATAATTTCAGTTGTTTGATAATTGACGTTTTATTGACGCAGTGTGTTATTCGATAAGTGATCCAAAAAGTTAATGAGCCTTAATAATAAAAAAATAAATATTGCATTGACCGTCTCGTGGCAACTTTAAACATTATCTTGTGGTATTCTCGATAAAGCTTCTACGACAGCTTAATGTATCCCAGCTTATTATCTTAGGACCAAGTATTTAAAATATTCCATCAATGTTAATTCATGGCTATTATTATTAAAATTGTTTAAGTTAATAGTTTTCTTATATTAAACTAAAATATATAATACTAATGTTAATTATAATTCTTGTCAGCTATCTACGAAAACAATAATCATTTATTAAAGACATTTATTATATTGACCACACAAAGACGAATAATGAATATAGATAATTTATATTATGACTCAATTCAATTAAATATTATCTAGTCACATTTCTATATCTCTTTCTTTTGTTCTAAAGCTTTGTTAAATATGAAAGTCCTTTATAAAAGTTACAACAACTTCAGATGTTGTAGCCTGAGAGATGATTGTTAAACAAATAAAATTATTAAAATATTAATAGTAATTAGTAATTTAAACCATAAACTATTACAATGATAGCTTAAGATGTATAAATAAAGAAAAATAATATTATAGGTATTAAATGGACTGTTTCCTTCAAATGATAAAGCCTAAATATTTACTATATATTTTGATGTGTTTGTATGTGTGTGTGATATGATATGTTTAAGTAGGTACTCTAAGCTCAAACATTTTGGTGAATTCGTTAGCTCTATTTAGCGCATATTCTTACATCTGTGTGGTCTCGTATTGTGATAATTTGATGATCGGTGACGGGCGGTCGAGTCACTAAGGCTGTATCTATCGGTCTTAATATTTACACTTAGAGTGTAACGCCCTTTGTCCCTTGTTTGTTACAAAATATTGAACACCGTTTTATTTAACACTAACTTTCAAATTACCTGTATATTGACTTGTAACGACGCCGACCTCTCGCAGATAGAGCAAAAGGAAGTGTTATGAAATAAATAGAAAACGATACAAATGAGTGCAACCATGTTTTGAATTAGAAAATAGTGTTTGAAATTAAAAATAATAAGATTTTTAAATATGGTAGATGTGAATTTTGATCCAATCATTTAAATAATTATTACGTAAATACAAAATATTAAAAGCTATTGATGTGTTATTAATTTACTGAAGATATTGTGGTACCACGGCTGAAGATCAGATTAAACTTTTCAACTAGTAAGCCTCTTGTTAACATAATCATTTATGTTTAATGCGTCAACAAGCTAATGGCATTTTGGGGATCATGTTTCCAAGCTTTGTACCAGTTTTGGGTTCATATTGAATGAATGATGGTGGTAGTCCGACTGCATAAATTCTACGCAATGTATGCGCCAAAGTGGGAATGCCAATGAACTTAGGACGGCTATTGACAAGTATTGCGTTAAGACAAATAGACGTTCCGGCGGCTGAGACAGACCTCCGTTCACTTGACCTGCCTACCACGTACATGTGTAGGTACTGCATATAACCACAAGCCTCCTGAGAACGTCTATGTAAATATATGCTTAGGGTACATAAAGTTTTCTTGGGTAAGAGCCTAATTCTTTAAATGGAGTCGTATCAATGGCTCCGTTATTTCATTTTTAAAAGACGTTTGTTCTTTACACAAATATTGTTTAATTTAAATGAGGTTATATTATTATTTGTAAGATTAAGATTTAGCGTATTAATTATACTATTGTATCATTCTAAAAAGGTCTTTATAGAAGTATATGCGGAAAAGAAATTCACTATCTTACAAACCCAGAAGAACAAATACAGGAATATTAAATATGCGTAAAAAAATAAAACCATGAATGAAGGTGTATATATACATATATGTATTTACTATATTGTAAATATAATATATGATTCATGACGACTAAAACATGACGTATGTGTAGTCACGCAGGTTTCCTACTCTTCAGACAGAAACAATAGTGCGTACATTACTGCTTCGAGGCGTAAACAAATAGCCAAGAGGAAGGTACTTATCTTCTCTTCAACGCTGACGACTTCTATACGGTAAGCTGAGGAAAGTATAAGTCTTTCTTTGAACTTTCTTGTTTTAATTCATATGGAATTGGTATGGCATGTATGAGGGAGTATCCTTAACGTACATTTTTGTGATCAAAATATTGCAATAGATTATTATTTATTGCAATGTTTTAACTAATATACTATCTAATTAAGTTACATGAGATGATAACTTTTCAGCGTTTTTTGAAAAAAGAAAAATATCTTCGTAAATAATAGAATAATATTTATATTTTATTTTTTAAGTGTAAATTATCTCCAGTAGCAATTATATATCCATGATGTAACAAAATTTCGCAGTTTCTAAACTTAGAATATCGACCATATTTGATAAACGTAGTCCAGTTTCACAAGCTACCCGGAAACTGGGACATCACAATGCTGTTGGGAATAATGAACAGGCCACATCCTGACATAAATATTTTGAGTCAGACACTGAGTTGAATATTCTTCTTAGGAAGCAACAGTAAGTGGCCTTCTCAGGAGGCATCAGTAAGCCTCGTGCGTTGCATATTTCTTCTTCTTTCTTTACTTAACTGTTTTGTTTTCCCTATCAGTGAGCAGAGAAATAAAGGATTTTGTGATAATTTTCTTATATTTTACCTCTGTAATTTAGATAATTGGTCTTCCTAAATTCACTCGCGAAATTATGTAATGTGTTATTAATTTAATAACAAATATAATAAACATACTTTGGAAGGTTTTTTTTTGAGACAAAGCTAATCTACGTCTAATCTTGACTCATCATCATTTGAAATAGCTAAGTAAATAGTTTGGATTTCTTAAATAGATAGATAATTGTTTTTTTTTAGTTCTTCAAAAAAGTACTTAATAAAGAAAACAATCTACGTCTACGTTATTATGTAATATTCTTGGATGTTTTGTTGTTTCAATGAGTTGCGGATCAGATGATCTTAAAACGTTTTATTGGAGTTACCCAATAATTCTCACAGAACCAACTACAAAGAATCTGATAACGTCGATGTTATCTGACATTCAGAATCAAATCTGAGTCTGAAGCAAAGAGAAAGATTGACACATCTTATTTAGTGGTCATAGTAAAAAAGGGTTTAGAAAAACTACTAAACGAAAAGTTGCCGATTGCGAGATTAGTCAAACGTCCATAGTTGAAAACAATACATCAAAACTTATTTATGAGAACTTTATTTATGTTCGATAGTAACTTACCCTGTCAGAAAGGATAAGTTCCTTCCAAGAAATGAAAATGTATAATGTAACTCAATAAATTATCATTTTTATTTGACACTCGTTCAAGTTTGAGCGAGGAAATTTGCTAAGGCGTAAATAACGATACGTATTTTAATAAGTGCGGTCTCGTTAATGGTCTCGTGGCAGGAATAGGAAATTCATCAGAGTGCAAGCGGCACACCGATTATTGATTGTGACGCGGCAGCCCTGTGCCTAGCGATAAATCACCTACCATGATTGAATGATGAGCTGGTTATGGGAAACATACACCTCTCTATAGATTGAATTCTTCATACACAATTATAGTTACGTTTTTCTTATTACAGTAACGAGTTTAGTGAGTTAGAACTAATTGATTAGGTAATTCTAATTGGTTGTTAATGTGCATACTTGAAGAAAGGAATTTCATGGCCCAGCCTTTCTAGGCAGAAAATTTATAGCGGAGGTCAAGATTGCTTTGCGGCGACATGCGATGTTGGTATTTGGGATGCGTTTGCGGTACTTGCATTTCGCTGCAACTAACTGGGAAATAAGAGAAAAGTTTAAAAATGCATCAACTTGAACTTTGGCCTCTGGGTAGGTTCAAGTTGTGGCCAATTCTGCTGGAGTTAATAATTTCAAATTTGACTTATGTTATATTAATTGTTAGATATTATGGCATTCATGAATCTTCATGAGCCGATGACCCGAGGGCGATTACGGTACCTCTGTGAGTATTTACTTTGCCGCCTCATTGTTTGTACTTCGAGTAGTGGAAGGATGAGAAACATCAGACACGTAATTAAACTTGACGCGACAAGTAATGGAGTGTGGAGAAATGCTTA
Source organism: Napeogenes inachia (assembly GCA_959347355.1). Classification (NCBI taxonomy): domain Eukaryota; kingdom Metazoa; phylum Arthropoda; class Insecta; order Lepidoptera; family Nymphalidae; genus Napeogenes; species Napeogenes inachia. The sequence goes on along the minus strand of OY365791.1, from coordinate 13,907,472 downwards.
TATGAAATTATTTAAGTTATATTTTTTTTTTACATTTAAGACTGGATACTTTATACATTTTGGACTGGATTCTCTTAGGTATTCTATTAATATACATTAATACGTTTGTATACACTAAAAAAGCTTCTTAAGCTACCTTCTGTGTACTATCAATATAAGATTATTAACTGTACACAAAAGGTATATTATTTGGTTGTGCTTTTCTGTTCTTTTTATTTTTTATCTGTTATTGCACGCACCAACATCCTCTCCTTTACATCCTACGGTTGACTGGTAGAGAATGTCTCAGTGGCATTAAAGTGTGCATTAAAGAATTAAATAAATAAATAAATTATATGCTGCTGATATTTGCAAAATATACAAAGCCAGTGACAACTTACTAACTTTGAAATCTCAAGATACTTACAATTCAAAAAACATGTATAGACTTTTATAAAATACCCTTATTTACAATCAAGACTGAGCTAAATCTAGAGAAAAATAAAAGTTAATATATTCCATAGCATTCCGAGAAAATAAAACAATAAACAAGTTACATTTATTAGAATCTTGTAAGATGTGGTATAACGGAGATTGTTTAAGTAAATAAAGTAATAAGTATATATTTCTATTGAACTACCACTTCATAAATAAATGGGAATTACTGCGAAAAACTCTTTAAGACCACATTTCTGATGCAAAAATAATAATTATGTATAATACTCCATGTTTGGAATAAACATATACATTTATGTAATATACAAAAAAATATATATATAAAATAATTCTGGTATAGTGTCCTAGTTATCGAGGGTTCAAGTCCTCCCAATGTATTTAATACTTTCATTCTATAATAATTTTACAAAATAATCTTACATGTTTTTAGACAATTTCAAACACATCAGAGATAATTTTATTAGTTGCACTGTTTGTGTTGCTTAATGAGACACTGTATACGAAATGTTTTAATTAAATTAATTCTTTGAATTCCAGTCGGGATAAGGACTTAGTAAAAAGCGACATGAACGGAAGCCTAAACGATTACCAAATGTGGCCCACACATGAATATTAACAAAATAATACCGCATTTAAAAAATGATTCAAGAAGTAGTATAATTTTCTTATATTATTCCTTTTTTTTTATTAAATTTTTATTTAATTGATACTAGTTTTATCATTTACTGGACCGCAGATTAAAAATCGGAATAATTTAGCTTTTGAGAACATTTTGATATCACAGTAATAAATAAAAGGTTATATTTATATTTTTTTTTAATATATTTTTTTCAAACTTTTAGAATCTAACTTCTAGATATCATAAGTATTACAGGTTCATTGTTAAAAAATATGTGGATATTAATAATTACTTGGAAACATTTAGTTTACAATACCTCCAAAACTGCAGATGTGGATTTAAATTTCAAGTATATAGATTATCTTTTATATATCACATGATACCAATAATCTTCTGAAAGATCTGTGCTGCAGACCGTGAAATTGAGCATGGCGGTGTTTAAGCAACCTACCAAATAAAATGATATTATATGAACTCCAATGGACCCACAATTTATATTATAATGATTTTTTTAACTAAATATTTACATAAACAAATTTGGGAATTCAAAGGGTTGACCGACCCGGCTTTGAAACTCAAACATTTTGCAGTAATTATAATTAATGAGAAGAACATAAGGCACCGTTGACATCTTGAAATATGATACACACACAAACACACACCCGCCACCAGAGAAACTTTTGGTTTTTTTAATTCGAAGAATAGCTAATATTATGTGTTCAGTAACTTTAGCTCGAGCTAACTACAATCCTTGTTATTAAATCTATGGTCAATAAGACCTGTGTTTGTTCATGTTAATGGCGGTGTTAGGGTACCGTGTCCACAACATAGATTCCTATATTTATACCCCCTATCGACTAGTTGTTCCCTGCTACTTCGTTCGTGAGGACTACAGAAGCCTTTGACCTTTGAAAGCTTAGTTCAGAACCTGGGAAAGACTCCAGTAAGAAACAATATTGGCTATATAATACTAGTTCTAGGATTCGTAAATCATGTTATATACGGAAATTGTGTTTGCAAATGTATAATACTGTTTATACGGTTGACTTCGCAAATGTTGTGCAAAAAACAAAAAGCAAACTTATCATAGTTAATAACTATTTAATTTCGCAGTTGTATTACTAAAATATAGGGGGCTGTTAAGTTGTTTTTATTTCTATAGTTGTTTTTATTCCTGTGGTAAAATGTGTGTCAACTCATATCCCTTGTGAGTGAATACCCTTTGCACGCTTGCACTACGTGTGTGTTGTATGTATGTTGTTGTATGAACCTATTTGTGCTGCTGAGTACCACTTTAACCGTTCAACGTAATTTGAAAACATAATTTCAATTATGATTTATTTTCATAACTTTAAAAATATTTCATTAATATTAAATAATGTACCTAAAATCCAATTCAACTTTCACAACTATTTTTCTCGAGCGATGCACACCTCTTTTTTTTACTTAAAAAGCTATCGTATGAAGTATGTGCGGATAATAATTTTAATTATGATTTCCAATAAGAATAATTCGACCAATTTCCGTCTAGACGGAGATTATGTTAAAAATTTAAAGCCTTTTCAATTCCATTAATATTCTCTTCAATTTCGATTCATTTTGCTTCTATTCAAGTAGATTTGCTATGCGTTCTTTGATATGGAATATCTGTTTTATTCTGTTACGTGATTTCCAAACAGTTATGCTCGTTATCTTGTCGATTCGCTCGTTTCGTTTGTTTTTGATGTTAGGGTTTCAACGAGGAGGTAAAACAGTATCGAATTATTCTTATTGCTTCAATTAAGCTGCCGCGTTGCTCGTTGTAAGTCAAAATACGAACTGAACTTAACCAAATTAAGCAAAATAAAATATATACACACAAATAAAAATAAAACGTGACTAACGCAACAGATGTGATCCAGTCAATTCGTATTAGGAGCTAATATCTCTTTGTTATTATTAATGACGCTCCCCTAGCGACGTATTAACAAAGGATGTGTCGTCCAAATGTTCACCGGCCATAGAGTTTCATCAATATAAATGAAAATTGCGGAAACTTAATATAAATCGAATCTAGTATTGTGCAGGGGACGTTTTGGGATAAATCTCAATCGGGGGAGAGGTGAACGCAGAGCGGGGGCCGCAGACGGTTCGGGCGGCCTGGCGCGGCCGGCCATCTGCTGCGGGGTAATCGATAATATTTAGGAAGCCACCAATATAATGTCCAGATTTCTAAACTTGATGTAATTTTAATTCTAAATTAATGTAACATTTTTTTTTTTAATTATAGTAACTGTTTGGTGTTATTTGTACACAAGGCTGATTGATTATCCTACGTCTTATAAAAGAACGGTAAGTTTTAAAGAGGTTTTTAAAAGTTAGAAAAGAATACGATCACGATGAAGTGGTGTATTTGATAGAATTTCTTCTATATAATGCATTTCACGTTAAAGGCTAGTTTTAGGATAAATAAAAAAACAACTAAAGCTTTTTTTAATATATATTTGTTAATTTTTTCACAACTACCTACGCCACAACAGCTTAGGGCTTCAAGCTGTTGCTCAGTTCGCTATATTGTAGGGCTGGTCCTTGTAGAATGTTTTCCTTCGTTGACTTGATCCAGAAGATATAAATATCCAAACTTGGAAATCCATTTACAACAGTTAACATTTTATCCTTGTTTTAGACACTAACTGCTCGTTTGCTTGTTTTGTACTATATGTACTTTTTGTTATTAACGCATTTTTTTTAAGTTCAAAAACAGATTCAACTTTTTAAAATGCTCTATAACGTTTGGTGATTGATGCCAATGTTTTTAAATCATAATTATTATATACTGGATATAATTTCATAATCTTGTTGATATTATATGTCATTTAATATGATTTTTCTGTACGTTGAAATAAAAAAATAAAACTACTTTTACGGATTTAACTCGCGTATTTCAATGTGTAGTCTTTTGTACGTGTGTTTTTTAATATATTTATAAATGGCTTAATTGTTTTTGAGGTTATTTTTGTGTGTTTTCTGTGGGTCCGTGAATGATTTAAAATTTTAATTTGTTGTAGAAGGCACTGTAAGACAGTTTCGGCAATCGAACCTGAAAAATACAAAAACCTTTTTTGGTCCTGAAAAAAATACCAACTCTTATTTTATGTTTCTTCCGGACAGAGCAACGTCTGCCGGACTCGTAAAAAGGATTATGTAAATGTGATTATTCCAGGTCAGCCTTTATTATTATTCTTAATATGCATATTTTAATATTATTACAGTTTTAATAATACTGGCAGCTTCCTAACTACATTTCTATGTAGGAATAAAGTACTTGCTATAATAACGCAGTAAAGGTAAGGTATAAGTTCAAATTACTTACAATATACGACTCACTGTTCCGAATAAACGAAATCATTTACCTCATCCGAGTAAACTTCCTTAATTGAGTTCCAAAAGCAAGTTCGGGCTGCGAGAGCATATTTTTTTAAGATATATTTTTTGTTACTTTACTATATTGACAAAACTACAGTTGATATAAAATCTCTCACGAAAACAGGTTTAACTCCTTTTACTCTTTATTAACATATTATACTCATTAAAACGGACCTCTTAGAATTTACAAATTTTTATTTAGGTTAAACAAAGTATGAAAATAAAAATATATGGTTTTTATGAATCTGGTGACTGCGGATATTAGTTTCTTTTGCCAAGAAATATGTAGCCGTATCTTAGGTTCAGGTTCGGTAAAGTTTCTTGAGTTTCAAATTGATAAGCAAAATTGGCAAAGTGTACCATGATTTATAGTGACAATGGTAAGATTGCGTTTTTGAATAAAAATACGACTCCATTATATGTTACTTTATTTATATTTTTATACATTGGGTTTAAGGTAGTAAAAATTAATCACTAATTAATAAATAATTTCATAATAATTACCTAATTTTTCTATTATAGTTATAATGACGTTTATCTTCTTGTATATTCAAGTATAGGCATTTGAAATGGGAAAAACGTAAAGAGGAAACGGTAAAATAATGTAGGTCTTTTTTATTTCGCACGATATAACATCACTAATCATGCTAACTAATGTCGATGACGTGTGACATTATACATTTGACTCACTAGACTGGTAAATACAAATATCTTTAAAACTGTATATATTAAATTATACCAAATTTATAAAATGATTATCCTCTATACGATTAGTCAGCGCTGCGCTTAAAATATTATACGGTCAATTCCCCTAGTTTTATAGGAGTGGAAAAAAGAGTTTCAAGAATAAATGATTTTGATATCATGAAGAAGAAAAAAGTGTTGACGTCAATGACAGCGGTCAGCGGCTAATATCTAGAAGTAATGATCGGGCGATCTCGTTCGCAATTAGGAACGTATTTCCCCAATCGTTGTGGTGAGATGTCCGGGCGGTGAATCACGGGCGGTGGCGGGTGCGGGAGCGGGCTCGGGTGACGAAGCGAACCCTGCGCGAGCGCAGCTTGCATCGCTCCAACATTCCACGCGATCGTTGCCTCCACACATTCGCAATCTGATGCAATATTCAACTTTACTTCGTCCTTACAATGCCGTAATTCGTTATAACAAGTTTAATCGCCGCTGTTTTGTCTTTATCTTTTTCTTAGCTACAGGTTCTACATATCTGGACTCAAGGACATTTTGGCGCCCTTAATTATGTTAGTCTGGATATGACAGATGAGCCGAGGTTGCGATGACAGAACAAGTTCAGAATTTGGTTTTTGCTCGTCGAGTTTGCAATGTGGATTCTGTATTAAGAATAAAAAACTCCGTTCTTTCTGTGTTTAGCAAAGCATTGCAACGTAATACGAATAAAGAGGCGAGAGTCTGACATGTTGAGTGGCAAATTGGCGTCGTCTCTGAATTAGTTCCACGCCGCCGCGCTCTCCTCGAAGCCGGTCATCGGTCGCCGACCAAACCACACAACCTTGCTCTGCTTACTTATCACTGTCAATGTCGTTCGTTCCCAGGTCTTGAAATGCCAAAATTTTTATTCATTTACCTTAATTTAAATTCGTTTATTTGAATTGACAAACTAATACTTGGGTGTTATGTCTTAGTAAATATTTGTATATTGTAATGTTAGTTTACTTATACTTTAGACGAGGCTATAATATTCTTATATTGTTGACGATAAACTTGAGTTGTCTCCTGAATTTTTTATTGTTACACCCACATTACGATATATTATTTGTATAGCCCACGGTCATGATTAAGATCACGTTTTATCACCTGTGAAAAATATATGTGCCTACATACTGTGCTAAGGAAATGTGCACGGTTCTACTAATACCCCTTAAAAATGACTGTAAGTGCTTGGCTAATACATTATTATCGGAGTTCCGGTAAATGATTAATATTACTCACACATTTTAAGGTTTTATCGTTAGTAAGAAGTTATAATTTTTAGACACTATAAAAACTGAAAAACACATTTAAAAAATTATAGGTAATAAAATTAACAACCGATGGTAATTTCAACTTGGTATCTATCATATTTTGTTTACAGAGATCTTAGGTAATTTCGCAAAAAATGGCAGGATGTGGAGTCAAAGGCGTGTCGAGTAGCGGCGGCTGGGGAGGGTGGAGGTCCAGGGGGGCGCCGGGCGAGGCTGCTGCGAGTGTCCGCTGCTGTCGGCCGGACTAACCCGTCGCACCAGGTCACCGCTCCAGCCGGCTATTTATAGAGGAGCCCCTTAAACAGAGTAATTATTCATTGATTAGCACTGCGAGGAATAGGGGATTGCGTTTCTGATAGCCATCGCGCAAACGAGTATCGTAACTATGCAGCTCCTTAAGTCTTACCATGTTTGCTGCACTAGTCCCTTGAAACTGTTACTAATATTTTCTCTTGATGGGGGGAATATTATTGATGATATATTAGTTTACTGTAAATAATATCTGTGCTTTTAAAAGAAACATGAATTGTGGACATGTTTCTTCTCACGTAGACCACCTGATGCTGTTTCCCCTTTATAAGAGTTTCGTCTCGTATGAGTTCGCTCCATCTTCATTTGGATCTCAAGATTCTCGAAAACTATAGTTTGACTCATTACTTACTCAATTGAATGTCTCATTATAACATCTTAATTAAGTATATCTTACTAATTAAAATGAAATATGCGTAGTTAAGAAAATAACATTTTTTTAATTATTTTTTTTGTTACTTAATACATCTGTTCAAACTTCAATAACCTTATACAAATAATTATTTAACAAAGGAAATTAATTATTTTACTTCCACCTTTATGTCTAAGATAGATTTAAGTCCGGATTTTTTAAGTGATTCAATTTATTTATTAAATCAACATGATAATTCACATACACTATAAAGAGAAATGGTTTGTTTGTCTATTTATAATTAATAAACTTTGTAACTACTGAACCATGTAGCTCGAAATCGAATGATCAACACTAATTATTCCTCCACGGCGCCGGAACCAAGACCTAGTATAATAAGAAATAAAAAGACAAGTAACTAGAAACAATAATTCTAAAAAAAATATATTAAAATTTATGTACTTGTAACTCTAAACATACTTATATTAAAACTTATCTACTTGTAACTCTAAACTGCTATTTCATGATTTATATTAATACCTTCTACCTTCTTATGCTAATTGACTCTTACTAATAACCCTTCAGATATAACAATCAGACAAAAATAAGGGAAACAAACATTGTTTATTTTGGTTCAATCCATTAAGATTAACTCCGCGGAGGTTTATTCTGAATGCATATTGTAAATAGATTTAAGCAGTTATTGATTTATTGTGACCGCTGAAAGATTTTCATTTATATTTAAAGATATATTTTAATTATATTATGCAAGGCAGAAGGTTGCTTTGTCAAATTATGTAATAAGACATAATAGAATCAAAGTATATAAGTCCCGCTGTTCTGTATATAATGTACTAAAAATTTTGATTATAAAGATATAATTTGCAGAGATCTGCCATTTACAAGTTTTGGTGTTACCACTCAATATAACTATGATAAGTATGAGAAACATCAAAACAACGGAAGTAAGAACCGTTAGGTATATATTTAATGGTCGTTAAATCTTAATTATTAAACAGGCTTCCGTAGAATTAAAGGATTTCTTGTTAGGTATTTTTTAAGTAATTCGACAAATAATTTTACACGTGACGTAATACTTAAAAAAGGCTATAGTTCGAAAACCTATCACGTTTTATAGCCGGCGATTCCCAGACTTGACCGGTTTTTGATCGGGAAATTCGTGGAAGGCTCAAAAGAATATGACCACTTGATCCTTTTTATACTCTGAATATTATTTTAAAGCACCTTCAGGAAAGTTAACTAATAAATTTAAAATTCGTTCCGTACTTATTTGCGGCTGAGTCACAAACCTAGGCCAGTCTGTATTAAGCACTAAACAGTGAGAATGTAAAAGTTCTGGTGACTTAACCGTTACTTACTAAAACTTTTGGTCTCATTATAATTTGGGTTTAATTTTGTTCCAGTCAATAAATTGATATTAATAGCTGGGAAACAGAGTTCGGCGGGTTATAGGTGTACTGTTGGCCGGGTGTAAGCGTTCTGGGGTGGACAAAATCAATAGTCCGTACCTACGAATATCTACCACTACATTCACGAAATCTGCACACATTGCAATTCTTTATTTGCTTATATCGGATCTCGTTCACCCAAAGTTATTGTCTTTTGAGCAGGTGCCGCTTTCAACGAATTTTAGGTAACTCATAAGAATATTGAGGGGTGAAAATTGCATTTTTATACCCTGTTTTCGTTGTTTCAAGGGACGAGATGTTGATGGGGTGGTATTTATTAATCATGATATATTGAGTTGTTTTCTGGGGGAATAGATAAATATTTACAATTTCATTATTTAAACTGAATACTGAATTTTGTTTTTTTAAATAATTTATGAATAATAGCAATAAAACCATAACTTGGAACTTTTATTTCAATTCCATCTCAGAAAGACAGATAACAAATTATGATTGCTCCGGCTGTTATCTCCAAACACAGTAATAGATCATGCAAGACTCAAAGCAAGACTATCAGGTTTCCAATAACCTCTTTGTAGATAATAATTGTGTAAGGTTGGCCACAACACCGAAGCGCACTCCAACGGATAAATATCAATCATTTAGATGCTACAGTTAAGTCCTAAAAAAATTGTGTCACGTTGCGGATGGCAGAAAATAGCCTAATAATAAATTAGCATAGTAATGCTTCCAGCCGTTATGTTAGAATTGAGATCACTAATTAATAAACAACTTTTTGACGAGCGTATTCTGCGATATGGGTTCTGTATATAATTCTGCTAACATAACAAAAATTGGGGCACGGATATTGTCCTTGTTAAACAATAAAAGAGTTATAATAAAATTACCGTTTATAATAAATAAAAAGTCCTTTAAGTTCCTAAGCTATATTCAAGATACGCAAATAAACAAATAAGTAAGAGGTGGTCGCGGAAGCAGTAATCTGTTCAGACTCGTTTGCGGCACTCTAAAAACTCAAAAATGCGGCGCCAGCTAGTGTCACTGGCCTTAGTTGACCACGCCAAGTCATAAACATTGAAAAAATAATTAAAATGTTCACGTTGTAATATATTAAAATTAGGTATTCATTTCATGGGCAGCTTAATTGATGATTGCTACATATTTATTACTAGCACAAATTGAACTAATTGATTAATACAGTTACAAATTACTATTTTTGGGCATTCTAAATTTTCACACAGATTTGTAATTTAATTATAATTTATGGAGATTAAGATTTAATTCACATAATTTTAACATATTGTGCAAATGGATATTTTTGTAATATTTGATCTAATAATTAAATATGTATAGAAATATTTTTTTTGTAATACGAGAAATTAATTTATGTATAGCCAGTATCATAAGTCTTGCAGTTATTTTATATAATTTAAGCAATAATATTATATAATATATTATATAAGGTATATTGCAATATAACGATCCTATTAACAAAATTCGATGTAATATTTAAAGAATTTAAAACATCATTTTTATCCGTAATCGTATAAAAAGTAGAGCGAAAATATAAAGAAAGATTGATAATGTCGCAGTAATAACAATGAGGATATAATAATGTAGGCGAAATTATGATCGATGATCTCTGAAAATACTTTCTATATAAAGAGGGCTCTAGGTAGAGAGAGACGGTAGAGTCACATAAATAGCCGTATCGTAACATCGCTGTACTTTAATTAACCAGGAACAATCGAACCCAACCCTCTTAAATTAGGTTAAGTTTAGTTTACTTTTATCCCTCGACACGTGTGTAGTTTAACTACTAACTATACAATACTTCATCGCAACTTTACTGCGATTTCATTTACACTGTGACCCCAAGTAATAAGTCATCTAATAAACTGTTTTATTATAATTGCAATTGTTTTATTATATAGTACAGTTGCAATTAAAGAGCAAAACCAGATTAATTGTATTTAAAGCTCAAAAAGTAAAAATAATAAAAAACTGTGTAACGTTAATTTATTTCATTAATTAACTATATTGGAGATTTGGTGTCCTTGCAAATTTATTATATTATAAATACATTAAATAAGTATATATAATAATAATGTCTGTATATATTCTTATTAGTATGATAATGTTATTATATATTGAATTTTAAAAGTTCACACACATTTCACGAGCGCTGTGGTTGATAGAAATCAGTTATGTTCGCAATTACTGTCAACAGACATCAGTATTGTCAGACGCACTGGTGCTTAATATAATTAAATGTAGCTTGCACGATTGGTGACAAATGCCTGTTGTTGTGTGGCTTTATAATATTTGAGGCTTTATAAAAATTATCAAACATCAAAATGGTATTACAAAATTAAATAGATTTATCTATATTAGGTTCGTTTGATAATCTGTGCGATTCTGAAAAAAGTTAGCGCTTAAAATAAAATAACTGTCTTAGCAGCGTTTTTTAATAACTTATTGATCAACTTTCTAAAATTAAAATATATTCCTAACGGCAATAATCAATACACTGTACAAAATTTTATAAATATTTAAATTTTTTGTTGATGTTTTTATCGAATATTAATGATTAATTATAGGAGATAATAAAATAACTTTAACATGATTTTGCTATAATTTACATGACATATTAATATGGCATTTATAGTCCTAATATAAATCGGCAGCTTCTTGATTTTTTTTTTATAGAATTTTAACAGCTAGTAGAACATTACAATTTTATATATTGTATACTTAACAATATCGTATATCTATTCTGATATAATATTCAATAAAATATTTATTAACTAAGCCCCAACGTTTCAATTCTAATTTTAAATAAAATAATTCTAAATTAACACGTCAATATATCAAATTAAAAAGATAGTTAAATAGATAAAGATAGATAATCTTTGATTATGCTCCAGAGCAGGTTTTTGATGTACAAGTGATCACTGTTATTGATTTAAAGTGGAAATAAATAATTAAATAAATAATGGAGCATTTTAATATTTTTCACTGATTACTTTCTTACTTTAGTGATCTTTGAAGATGAAGACGTTAATTAAAACAACATTTTGAGTCCTGATGACGGATAAAAGAAACTCTTTTGAGGACAAACAGTATTGAGATTTTAATAACTTAGATTTAATTAATTTTGATATATTGTAAAAAAACGTTATAGATCCTTGATCAGTTCTTTTATAGAAGTCTATAAAAAGGGTAAGGGAGACCCCTTCCCGTTCTTTACCTTCCATGTCACGATAGGATACTAGAATCTAGATTCCATGTTAGATTGTACAAATATGTACACTTTATGGGATGAGGTAAAAATACTAGAGCTACTTTTTGCCCGTGGCTTCTTCCACGTACTTCGCCGATCATTTGGTTATCTTTAAAAAGATTTGTAATTATTTTATATTTATTCCAATGCCGTCATTACTCCCTGCACACTATAACAGCTTTTACCCTTTTTCCATAACATCTGTTAATAATCTGTTGTGTTATCTAATAGCTTGTTTTAAAGAAATATTTTTTTGAAGATATATTATAATATATTCTATATAATCATCTATACTACTACTGTCACAAAGAAATATTTATATAAATTTGTGATAATAAATGTAGGTATTTCGAGAATATCACTCTCGATCTTTGAAACTATAAATTCGAATTTAAAACATTTTTTGCCAATTATTGAACCATGGATAAGGCTTTAGGAATAAGGCTCTATAAAAGCGCGTTGAAATGGTAATGTTAGAAAAACCGTATATGCAAAGTAAGTTGAAGAAAAACCGATCGCGTAAATGCGTTTCTTGTGACCACTGCCTTATATTCCAGACTAACGTAGTTGAGGGCACAAGCCGTATTTATTATTAGATAGATGGAAAAAAACATTAAAATCACTGATTTAGGCATTCATCAAATATTTACTCAAATTTACATAAATATTACTTAAACGACTTTTCTGTTAATTTATTTATATAGATTAGACCTAAGTTTATTATTTTTTTTAATTTACATGTTTATTATTTTTTTCTTTTTCATTACTTAATATTGTTGTTACTAATTAAGTTCAAAAGAATTACTTTGTAACAACTTTATTGTAGATGTTAAACAGATGAAGGGAAGGATCGCATAGCCTTAATTAGAAGTTACAAAATAATATACTTATTTATCGTCATAAATCTAGCAACTTAGTGATGAAACTTTTATTTTATAGACTCTGGAACAAAGAGCAAACACCGCTTTTACATGTAACAAAGTTATCCTTTTTATTAAATATACATTAATGTTTCTGAAAAAATCCATACTTTAGCATTTCAAGCTTAAATTTAAATCTAAATTAAATCACCACATTTGGCAAATGAGTCGATTTCGCAATAATTGTATTCATGCCTGCGGTTATGGCATAGTCTATTCACTTTATTTACCTTTTCTAAGTATTAATTATATTTGAATAAACAAAACTTTCAAGAATGGCAAACGGCGTGGTGGTAAGTGGTTGGTATTCAAGAGACATAATGAATGTCTTACTCGTAACAGAGTTCCCGGAGCGTGGCTGTCACCGGCAGCCATGGCTCTCTGAATGTTTATACGCGTTTTAATGACGGATTTTATTATGTTATCATTTTAATGAGAATTGAAGACTAATCTACATTAATCATAATAATGTTTGGGGGATACTATTATAGTTTCTTGATAAGTTTCGTTTTAAAAAAGAAATTACTCGAGAAATTGTTCCCTATGAATACTTTGGAAAATACTTTTAAAAAGTTAAAAGAAAAATGCTTATATATTTTGTAAAAGTAGACAATAAGAGGCTGCAAGTTTGAATGAATGATTTACACAAAAAAAAAACACATTCTAATTTCAGGATTTTTAGATGCGACGTGTGTGCTATGTTTTAAATGTTTTATAATATAATATTAAAGCAAACGTGGAAATTAATTTCTTAAACGGTACAAAAGACAATAAAATACTTCTCCTATTATCTACACAATATTTATTATTGATGATATTGTCTTCCAGTAAGGTCTATAAATGCATTTATCTACAATATCACTATGTTTCTATCCTATTACTGTCTCATATATACTTAGAAAGAGTATTATCGCCAGCCTATTTTGCGTAGGTTGTCTGTGCAATGGGCGCCCTACTGGTCAGGCCAGTCACAAGAGCTTTTGTCAGCTAGACTGTAGGCAACTCCATACATGGCCACATCACTATATTACATGTCTACCAAAAACTCTCAAGAAACAATGCTTCAAGATATTTGAACTGGAGCATTCTTGAGATCATTAGCTAGATGTAAATTGAGAGTGTAACAGCAGTAACTACTGCTTCTTCCATTTACGATAAGAGTATATTATTCTTGGCAAGTATACGGAAGTCATGACAAAGCTTAGGAATCGAGCTTTTGCTAATTGGCTGTAACTGATAGATAAGCAATAAAATCGATTGGGAGGACACTGGCTGCATCTTCAATTTATGTCGATGTGGATTCGCGATGCGTCGTGGTCCGGCGCCGGCCCCCGCCACCGGGGTTCATATTTATACGCTAAAGCAGGCAGTGCGCAGAGTTCAAACGCGCGACGGGCGCTCGGAACAGTAGACGATAGAGAAGAATCAACGCGTTAGTAGACGAGGACGAAGGCGAGTGCAGTGTGCAGTGCGTGCGGAACGTGATCGCTGAAAGCTCGCGCTGCGAAGCCTCCGAAAGCGGTGGCATCGGGCGAGCGCCCGCTTCGCGTCAGTGCCGGCCCGGCCGTGCCGTAGACATCACGCTCATACTACGTCACTTACTGTTTACTGCTGGACAGTGACACACTCTAACGAATTATTCTTATCCGCGGGCCGCCTTCAGAAGTGAACGCGGAATTATTTATCGCATCTACAAGTGAGGTGAGTTAATATTTAGATGTTTTTTTTCTTTTTTGTTTTTATTTTATAAATTTAAATTAATTAAAATATTGTATATATTTTAATTTATTTTTATTACATCCGGCATATATATGAATATTGTAAATTTTTAATGCAGTATATTTATGAATAGTTGAATATTCTTATGGGGTTTTTTATGCCGTGAATATGTTAAATCAACATTAAACTATTTGTAATTTTACAAATTATCCTCTTATAATATATTGTATGAATCATTTAACAACAATAAAAAAATATCGCTATATGGTTTTAAAATATTTTTGATTTAAGTACAAATAAAAAAATATATATTGTTTATATTTTATTCATATGATATTCTATTCTAAAATAATAATATGATTAAATAATTTAAATGAAAAACAATACAACAACAAACAATAAAATTTACTAGAAAAAAATAATATACAAAGATTTAATATTACAAAATAATTCAATTAAAATAATTGAAAACCTTATCATAATTAAAAACACGAGCGCCTAAACTTCAAAAATACTCTGGGAGCTGTTGATATTAATCACTCTACGACAGCAAACAACAAAAGAATTAGAGGACTCTTGAAGTATTTTGAATGAAACCGAATTTATTCTTATATTTGCTTATTATATCTTACGACCGCGTGCCAGGATCGTGACGAATCCGATATTTCACAGTCTGCGAGCTGATAATTTCAGATTGTAGCTAGGTATTGATACTATGTGATTGAATAACGCGTCTTAATTAAATACTTTTATTCAATGCATTAATGTCAAAATGGAAATTGAACGTTATTTTCCAGTCACGTGGAGGAACAGAAATAGCTTATGTTATACACAATGTAGTTACTAATTTCGCATTTGTAATAATTTATTGTCTCTTTTGTAATTTCACACAAGAGCGCGTATCAAATGGAGTCTTGTCACAGTAGTTTTTCGTTAATCACTTTTTTGCCTATTACTGTAAATTTGCAAGCGTGTAAAACTTTAGAGATCTGGAAAAATATAGTCTTGCCACGAAGTCTAGCCAATTAGTTGGTTAGTTAGTTTTATAGATTTGGTTGCTAAATAGTAATAAATTAGCTGCTTTAACTGAATAATAAATTAGTGCTAAAAAAAATGTTGATATTTTTTACTGTAATAACATGTTAATGTTTTGTAATAGTTATTAAAAAGAACATTAGCGCCTCATCAATTAAGCGTTGTTTTTGCCGAGGAGGTGTTATCGAGTATATCAATCAGAAAATTACACGATGTTAAGTCATCAAAGAGTTTAAATCTATTTCTTACAACAGATTACTCGTTCCAAGACTATGTTTAAAAAAAATGTCTGACAAACGATTCTCCGACTCATATTAACATAACACAGTCCTATTAATTGATAGTAATTCGATATAAAAGATCGCTAAGTAAGTTAGATGTGGTCTAAAATTCGTGGACACGCGAAACGACGCTTTCGTCTCGGATGATTGCGCGTAGCCCGGCGTTGCAGCGAGTTCAAGTGCGGGGTGAAGGTTTCATTGTTGCCCTTCGCTGATGTCGCCAGCCCTTACCCTAAGATAACTTTAGGGCGCTGTTCAAATTTCTATGATCCTACAGTTAGTGACGTATTTAATTCCCATATGAAATTTATTTTTTCATTTCATCATAATGCTTTTGCGATTATTTACATTTTACAGTTTAAGGAATTTAAACCGAATAAAAAGTTAAACGTGTTCAGAAGTACATATATATATTATTTTACAGTTACAATCACCATATAAAATTGAAATATCGCGACGCAAATTATACGGTTAGCCACAATGCAATCTACTTAACGGTAAAATTAAGGTAAACACAGCGATTTATTTGGTGAACATAATAAAAATTATATTATTATAAAAATTGAATATTTATTCAAATAAATACGTTCCGTGGTTGACGATTTTAATCTTGCAAGGTCGATAGGCTTCCGATGCTTTGTTTTACCTAAACACTTCGCACTTAGTCCGCGGAATCACGCTTAGTTGAAGGGAGCTAAATGGCTGGATGATGCCACGATCTTAACGGCAATGATGTCTAGTTTTTTGGTTATCTACAAAAACACAAGGCCAATAGCATCTTTTATAACACGTATTGTTTAGAAGATACATGGATCATCCAATTGGTATTCGATCGTAAATATCCTGTTTGTAAATTAGCTTCACGGTTTTGAGTACAAAAAAACTTGAGATTACGCTTATATTGAACATACTATTCAAATGTAATTGTAATCTTATAAAAGTAAGTTAAACCAAGCTTCAGCGAGTGTGCTTTAATGGAAGCATACTTCAATATGCGCGCGAGAGTCCCGGCGTGACAGAATGCGCCTGCGTCGCCGGCGCCGAGCCACTTGCCGGCGCGGTTTCTTGAGAAAATGGCAACTTAAGGGGAACTTAATCTGGGCCTCGCAGGTGCCATTGACCTATGCAACGTTGATTGATGCACTCTTGTCGTGAATAAAATTTCATCTTACCAAAATAACATCTACCATAGAAAATGATATAGAGAAATGTATTTAAGAAAAACAGCCAGAAATTAAATTTCCTTCAATTTTACAATCACACTCTTCGCAGCGTCAAAAACCTAAAACCGTTATTGTACCACAAAAATCTTGTAAAAAACACATTAACCGTTTCTGTTTCATTTGCCGTAATCGTAATTTCAAGACGTGACGTTGATTTCATGGTTTCAATGAAATTTATCAACAATGGTCACCATCCGTACAATTATATAATTCACAAAGAATGTCCTCACCAATCACCAAAGTTAAATGTTAATTAACGTATCTAAATATATTTTATTTATATCCATTGCTCGATAACAATTATTTATAGTTTATTTTATAAAATTACAACTTATTCGTTCAAATCTAACATCGTTTTTATTACGCAGTATTTTTTTTGCAATAGTATTTTTAAATGAAAATATTGGTTGAATGTGCTAAGGCTGTATGGTTATTGGTCCCCGGAGAAGGAAATTCTGGTAGCGTGTATAAGAAACCTCGGAACGTTCGCCGCATGAATATCAATATCAGAATATAGCCGAGTTGCGATGCCGGCCACAATGACCGATAAAAGAGAAACACACAAATATGGCCCTACTTGAAGTTCGTTTAAAATTCACACTCAATAGCACCTAGGCGCTTGGTACGCGGTGCCACCAAAAGGAATGTAGGTTATGATGTTATTTGGTTTGTATTTTTTTGCTGTTCTGTTTTTTTTTTTTATTATAATCGTTATCTTCTTTTACGTCAATCAATTTGTATAAAGCGTGAAAGTAGTAACGTTGTCGTTGTGCTAAATTTTTCTATCCTAATTTATGCTATTATTGTGATACTGAAGGAGATCACCCAATGTTGTCCTCATTTTTTATGTAGTAGCAAATATTATTTTCTTATAGAAAGGTAAACCAAGCAAGAAGAAAAAACTGTAAGACATCATTTAATAGGTGAAATATCGTTTATTATGGAATACCAATTATTATGGAAAAAGGGAGAATGTAGGTTTAATAACGAAACTACAACATAAATTGAAAACAAAGAAATATTATTTCAATTTATATTATGATTTAAATGTCATAAATCGCTTTATTGTTACTAGATGTTCTAAACACTGTCAAAACTCACACATTTCTCGCAGTAAAATAATAGATATGAAAGACAAATTCTACTAATATGTATTTTATATAATGCTCTTAGAAATGTAGTATGAATTTTTCAAAATTTGGAAAAACGTTTATCACTGCAACACGTAGTCCGAGAGCTTGATACCTTCTTAAAGAGCTCTTCACTGCCCATGCTCGTGGCACCCACACTCTAAGTAACAAGACAAATAGGCTTGTCCAGTTTACCATTTACTGAGTAAAAATTCTCTTGTTTTGTGTGCATAGGTCTTTTACCAATTAGTATTTGTAGTATATCTATATATAACTTTTTGTTAGTGAGGTGTGTCTGTTGCACTCTCTTCAAACTTTGTCTAGGACCTCGCACGCCGAGTCGAGAGCGAGGCGTGAGAGAATAAGGAGACTACTTAAAAATGAATATCCATTGTTTGTGTTCAAATAAAAGTGGAGTCTGTTTGAAAGTATTACTTCGGCATCATAAAACGTCTTTACACAACACTGATCTGTCATTGAAATGTTCCAAAACCTTGACTGAGGCATAAAATAGCAATATTGGCGACGCATACCCATAAACATTTACCTTAATTCGTGACCTAAGAACGTGAAAAAACCTCGATAATGTTAAACTATTTATATGCACAGTAATTCATAATTATTTCCGCACTCACAACGAGCTAAACTAAGATTACTATTTTAAATAGGACGGTTATGAATCGCGGTTATGTGAACTGAAAATAAATAGATCTTATATACAAATATTGATTTTACTTAAAGGCTCCATAGCTACGAGATCTGAAATAGCAATTTAGAAGCAGCGGCCGGGGTCTTATTAAACCAATCTACTTAAGTTGATCGTTGGTTAGATTTATTAATTTGCAGTCCTTCCTGGTTGCCTGAATTGCGCTTAAATCTTTATTATTTAACATCTTTACCTTGACGGTGGTTATAATATGTTTTTGTGTATGTTTTTCTTAACATTAATAACAATATTTACAATCATACTGTTCGTTATGTATTTTGATGCTGGAGCCAATCACGATTGTTTAAAAAGACATAAAAACCACCGATTATGGTATTTTTATAGATATAGAAATGATGTAACCAGGAAGGTTCTTTAACTCGCATTTCAACCATGAATCATTATTAAATAAAACTCATTAAAATGTTTCATTATAACATCTAACGATATCCAGAGTGCACTAACATTAAACTTACATCAAATTGCATATGGTTTTTAAAAATGCGTTATAATGATGATTTGCAGCTTCAACTTAATTGCAGCTTTCTGAAACCTTTAATTTGTGAAATAAATGACCATTGCGTTTAGTTAATCAAAGCACAAATCTGTGTAACGGTATCCCAGAGTGCAGACGTAGACGTCGTAGACGCATGACTGGGTTTACTAAGCGAGAATAGATACATCAATTAATTATACTATTTTGCTTCACTATCACATTTTATTAGCTCATGTTCGACTTCAATTTCACTTTAGTTTAATTTTTATGATACAAAAATTAGAAAAAATATTTTTACTGAAAAAAAAGTTGATTTGTTTGTTTCCTTCAAATCATTTTATATAAATGTTTATTTCTTAAAGAAACATTTCCTGAAATTTGAGTATTAAATATACATTTCAATGTAGTTAATGGCTTTATATAGCAGCGTCTTCATAACGGCACAAAACAACCTATAATATGTCTTGTTGCATACAAGTATAGGTAAAACAAGCTAATTTCCGGTCTCGAGGCCCTCTTTTGATGATTATTGGATATTAAACTAGACATCATTTGAAACGACGTTATTTAGAACGAAACATTTCGGTATATTTAATAATAGAAATAATATTATATTTGTAAATATTTTTAAATATAATTTATAATTTCAGTATAATTTCAATTAAATATTTACAATTCATATTAATATGAATTGTTTTGTAAGTGTATAAAAAAGATTAATATTTCAAATAATAACACGAAAGCACCTAAATGAATGTAAATATTGGTTTATCCTCAATGAGTTGTGGGCCACGGCTGTAAGAACATTTACCGGTTGATTTGGTTATAAGCGATAGAAAGAAAGTCGATGTTGACGTGCCGTCGATGGCCCTCACGATCACAATAGCGACAGTGGTGCGCGGGCGCAGCCAACCTCCGCCTTTGTGGCTCCAACTTACTAAATCAATATTTGCGCAGATGTCATTTTAAGAGCATACTATGCTTGTAGCGACCTAAAATTCATACAGCTTATATGGCAATGTTAGCGGTAAATTTTCTCGGCAGCTACTTGTAATCCTTCAAATGTAGGTCGGTGCTGCACGCATAACTTGACCCCGGCCTGGTGGGCGCAAGACAGTTTGTTAAGAACCTAGATAGCGGTTCCTGATACACACTTTTAGATTCAAACACTCATACACATACACACATAGACACAAACACACATACATATAGTTTTAGATACAAAGCGAATATTCACGAATCATCTTGTATGAGCGGTATTTCTTCGATTTGTTATCACTTAAGTTTGATTTATGTTTCTACAACCTATTGTACTTTTTTTGTTATCGTCATTATAAAATTTAAAAAATATTTATTTATAATAGATTGAGTTTATTATATTACAGAATTAATTCTAATTAAATTAACAGGTTATTATAGATTGTCTTATCTATTAATTATCATAGCTTCTGTAGCTATAAAAAACTAAGCGTTCATTAGTAATTATGATAGAGGGATGTAAGTTGGGAATAATAGTGAATAAAATCACTATTATTCCCTGTTCAAATTAATGTTATTTGCAAACAACATAAACAGCCGTAGAGATATAATTTAAAAGCTCTTACATCAGTATCCTCCCTAGAGACTATATTTCTTTTTTTTATAAATATAGTTCCTCAGTGCAAGCTTAATGCATAATTTTCTAAGTTATGACCACGATTCCCATGTAATATGATAATGCATCGTATAAATATTTCATGTCTAGTCTATCGTTTTTGCGCTAAAACCAGTTTCTTGAACCTTAAGTAGTTTTTGCAAAAAGTGATGCTTTATTTTTTTTTTCTTTCACAGTCAACAAATCCACTTCATTAAGTTACTTTGATGATATAAAGAGATATCGTATTTTCGTCTATCGATTTCGAGCCAACAATGTGTAAATATGGAAACCGCGGTCAGACCTGAATTCTGAACAAAATTGTTCATGCAAGAATTAATAGGAAGTTTAAGGTACTTAAACTTCAGCTGCACACTGTATGCTATTTGGCTTGTAAACCATAGTTAAGGTAATAAAACGGTTAACGGAAAATGTTTGTGAACTTAAATCCACTACGTGCCAGGGCTCGCTCGTTTAAAGCTTACTTCTAACATTCGTTTGTTAGTGCTTGCCATTCATTCCTTACATAGAGATATGGCCTGTAATGACTGGCCGGCCAGTTAGTTATCGGTGAGGTGATCGTAAACACTGCAACGCGTAGCTTTGGTACATGGCAATGAGACCTAGTCAATGGGCATCACCCTGATTGCATACATTTCCTGGTTAAGTTTTCACGCCAGTATATCCTTCAGCGCCACGTCTAAAATAATTATAAAAATCATGAATTAGAAATATGTCCGAATATAGTTTTATTATATAAACATTCAATTAAGGTGCACAATTTTTATAGACTCGCTAGAAGATGAGAGAAGGGTGTTGAGTTGGGTCAAAGAGGGTCAGTGGGCGATGTAATAACAGCTATCAAAGGGCTTTCTCATCCCAACGGATGGTAGAGTGTGAGGGTGGCACGGTTACTATCTAATTACTACAACGAGGTGGGGTCGTTATATAACCAAAGTTCCCAGATTACTTATCGATTTTGTCACGAAAACGTAATAATAACAAGCAAAAACATTATTGATTTTACAAGGAAATAGTGCACAAGGTATTTAGTATAATATAACATTTTGCGGAATCCAAGCACACGGTTACATGTTAAATGGCATACAATAGCTAATTACAAAGCCTGGAATGTGATGAGAGAAATAGCTGTAAGCGATGTGAGCCGTACCTGGACTGCGCACAGGTTTGCGGGGCAACGCTCAGCGTGTGATCGCGGACCGAGCAACAATGAATTCTGCAAACCTAGCAACAATCACACCAACATTTATGCCTTGCGTACACTATCGTAGTGCATACCAAGTTTTAGTATTTTCATTTTCTTCGAGAGAAATATGTTCGTGATATATTTCTCTATAATAAGAATTAAACATCGTGACTTATTCTAGCATTGCACATTATAAATTGTGACCTGACTTAATTTTCAATGCAAATATCCGATCAGTGGAACTTAATTTTCAATGCAAATTTCTAATGAACAGACGAATTCAACTGAATTTATTGTTCTTAATGGTCACTAGATAAATCGAAATAACATGTAGTAAGATAATTCGTAAGTGGGCTAGAGTTGAATGCTAACGCAGCATAACGGTGTTGAGATGTCTAGCTTGGATTTACCTAAATTATTCGGACTACGTTTGAGATACGTGATCGCCCCTCGGCTCATTTTGTATAAGTATGAGTAATTTAGAGCGTGAGATATTTCTACCTTATTACATCCACACTTAGGACGAGCTCTTATTATAATCGATCTTACATATTTTTGCACTTATTTTATTAATTTATTTTTCTTAGCGAAAAGCCGGCAAATTGTACCACTGTTCTTATATCTGTTTTGTGGTATTTTCTGGGTGTATAATAAACAATATTTATTTATTATTATTTTACAAAACACAGGGTATAAGATACTTGAAAAAGATAGCTTAAAATTCAATAATTTTTATTATTAGATGACGTTATTAATTGTAATAAATTAAATAAACGTATGAGATTCAACAATTATAATTCCTTATGTGAAAAAAATAATAAGGTGACTGCTTACTTTGGCGGTACGATGTTTTAATAGATAAAGTGTACATAAAGCTCGTAAAAAATCCAACAACTGTTATGTTACGTTAGTCTAGATAGTTTTTATTTGTATATTCTGACACAAAATTTCCACGGGTCAACGAACTGAGAATACGTCGCGAGGGAAACTAATATTTGCTTTCTTCCTTTCCTCCCATTTCCCTCTGAGACTCACCCTGTCACGTGAATTTACTTCCACACGACTGCCCTACATCCTTATTGTATATAAACTTTATAAAACATACCTGTAAAACTATTATATATTAGGTAGTTCTGTAAGAATTAATTTGCGTGGAATGTGTTAAATTACCCTCTTATAATTATAACAGTTAGTAAACACATAAAGACAACTATTAATAAACGTTAAATGGACAATAAATATTTATCTAAGCGCCAGTTAAGTGCTTACCTCAAAATGTTCAGTATGTACATGTCATTTTGCCGTTAATCGTCCGGTACAACTTAGCGACAATTATCACCTAACAACAAGTGGAGTGTTCGTGAATCTAAATCTAATATGAAGTCGTCGCCATGTCCACGACTTCTATGCTAATCAGTGGTAATTTACGACGGCTGATAATCGCGATTGGTACGTGAGTGCATTGTGCGAACGAAGGCGCGCGCACTGGATGTTTGAACGTACCAACACGCTCGCTGCCTTACAATGTGACACCTCGCTAATCGATGTTAGATATTTACCAATTTTATTAGGCAATTATTTTTTAAATAAGATTAAAATATTTCAAAAATTATATACTATTTTATAGGTAGTTTAGATTATTATTATTTGATTTATGATTTTCAATGGATCAATACTGCGTTACCGAATCTTATATTAGTGATTCAATGCGGAAGAAAAATTCAAGGCAATGTTAAAGCAATTGAGTATAATGCATATCGAGGCTTCACGATATTGGAGCAGTTGTTCATGATCGAAATTGGTGTCAATGCTCGCTGCGGTTGCTGTGTTCCGAAATTATGTGTTGGGCAAGACACGCGCAGGCCACCGACCCACGCGGTCGCCCAGAGCCCTTCCGACTATTTCAATCACCTTTTACTGCCAACTATGTGTTCAAATAACGCCATTACATTATAGACAATATTGAATATCAATTGTAAATCTAATCTCAAACATCTTTATTGGTGAGCTTAACTGTTATCTTAAGTCTAATTAATGAACGTGTTTGTTTTACGTTTGTTACTGATTATAACAAATTATACGATTAACATACTATACATATATTTACATATAACGCAGCGAAATCAAGTTCTTATTGGTGGTTTATAAAAACAATTAAAATTCCTTCCGGTTAAAGACTTTTGTCTCAATTTTATTTTAAAAGATTAACTGTATCTCTTTACGCACAAAGTTACAAAATCGTTATGCCAAATTATACTTGGGAATTGGGCTTTCTTTGTGTAACATAAAAGAGTTTATTCCACTTTAGATGACGTTAAGAATTCGTCATGTAATTGCATCTGTTGAGAACTTTAAGAAATCTCTTTGTATCAAACCTCTTCATGTCCGGAACACTTCCTTACTAAAGCAAATAAATAGATAGTGTTGTATCGTCCGCGCCCTCACCCTCCCTGTGACTTGCGAAGAGTGTCTAGACGGAGGGACCCCCTATCTGTGAATAGAATGACTTTCTATTTATCTAAGATACTTCTAAATTGAGTTAACTTGAAAATTTTCCTTAATTCTACCTCAATCTGGGGAATTCGTAAATCAAAAATAACAAACAAACTTCGAAACATCACAAACATAAAACTAGGAAGAACAAGCAAGTGACAAGCAAGTCAGAGACTTATAAAAATATAAAAAGTAAGAACTGAAAGCTCCCTCTTGTAACATCCAGCCGTTTGTAGGTGAAATTTTAACGTAGCATAAACGATATGTAAAGAAAACAGTACAAACGCTGTTATATGGAATGTATATGTGTGCAAAACCCCGCGCTTACTGATGCGTTCCCACGGTAACTCTCGGGTTATACCTACGAAGCAGGAGTAACATAATTTGCCCCGTAGTTATTGACTCTTGAAGTACGAGCCATAAATACAAGTTAGCCAGTTAAAGAGTAACAGTGCAACCGTCTATAACATGCATTTGTGATACTTATCTTTCTTTATGATTCCATGAACTTACATGTTTATTGTCTAGTGTCTGAGGAAAAATTAAGGATATTTAAATTAATTGTTGTTGACTTAGCATTGTATATACTCTTAAAGCCATCTGTTTACAACATTAATAGATAATCGATACTATGACTATTTATGTTATATTTTCCTTATGGCAACAATTTGAAATTCAAATCCAATAATATATGCACATACAAAGAATGTGTGTAATAGAGATTGACATTAAGGCCATAATGAAACGGCGGTTTGTTTTTATGAAATAAAACGTCACCTTATTTGTAAAATGTGAGTAATGTAAGCGTTTTAGCAATAAAGATCAATCCTTATATCCGGTGTTCATAAAACGTGTCATTGGTATGAATGTGTGCGCATCGCATGCACACATTTGCACACGTAACCCTCCTGTTCCCTCCACTCGAGCGCGCTTGCCCCGCGACACACTCCCGAACTCGCCCAGCCTCCCGTCTCTTCTATTTATTACGTCTAACCATAAACTCTGCCAACGAAGAACACTTAACAACTCCTAGAGTATTCCTAAAGGACCCGTGTAATGTACCTACTAGCCCCCTTATTAAAACAACAAAACTTCACCCACTTAAACTTCGCTCAAAACACATTTTATTTTTCGTCTCTCCAGGGAGCCTAATAAGTTCACTTCTCACTGTGTCCTGCTACTTTAGCATGATTTTAAAAACGATTGCTTTAAATAACATCTTTCTTTTTATTTTTTGATATTGTTTGAAGTTAATAAATGTATATTTATGTGTTAGAAAATAAGTTCATAAGATATTGAACCCGAAGTTTAGTTTGATAAGTTCATTATTATTACCTTCAACAGTGGGTACCATCCTAGATTAAACTATTCCAATATATATTATTAACATATTATTGTCATAATATTTTAAATATGAAATGAATGTCTATGATTTAAATTAAAATAAAAACCATAAATAAATGTAAACAAAATGAAATAAGAAAGCAATGATTCCGATGGCACATCCTCGATAATCTTAAATTACGACTCGTAATAGCTATAATCTCAATAAAGTGCCTCATAACTAAGAGACTATTTCCATTCGGATATGAAACTATAAATATAACGGGAAAAACATTTATCGATATTGACCCGTACTTTAAAAACATATTTTAAAAGAACTTTTTGGACTGCATAACTCAATTATTATTTATTGACGCTATTACAGACTTCAGTACGTAAATTGAAACTTAATAGAGAAAATTCAATCACTCTTTTCAATCTTTCCTGCGATGTTCTATAAATTATAATATTTATCTTAAGTTATTTGAGCCAACGAACATTTATCTTTAAAATTATTGGTTTGACTTACAAAAGAATCCTTTCCCAAAAACTACAGTTAACTACGTCAAATAAATTACTAAAAGTTCGGATAGAGTTCGGAAATATAATAGTAGGTGTATTTACATTTATTATAGCTATCAAGGATTCATTCTAATGTTTTTTTTTTTGTTACAGACGGCAGACGTCAAATGGATAGAACGCGCGCGGCGGCGGCGCTGTTCGCGCTGGCCGCGTGCATCGTGTGCTGTACAGCAGGTACATATACATATATATACTATTATATTGTAATCTTTTAAACACTTATATATTCAACATTATATAACTATAAATGAACCGACCATTTAAAATAATAATCCATCACTTTATAGCACGTAGAATATGTCAATAAAGCTCATCGCCTGAACTCAAAGCCGGTTATCACCTGTATATTACTAACGGAACACTTTTATAGACTCCATTAATTATATAAATTTGATTAAAATCGTTTAGTACAAATGTTTAAAACATAAAATTTATGAATAACGGATAAAACTGCTTAAAATTATAATTATCCTTATTTATTTATTTTGATATTCACAATCCATTAAATTGTCGGGAAACAGGTAGAACCGTTGTGTT
Source organism: Napeogenes inachia (assembly GCA_959347355.1). Taxonomy (NCBI): domain Eukaryota; kingdom Metazoa; phylum Arthropoda; class Insecta; order Lepidoptera; family Nymphalidae; genus Napeogenes; species Napeogenes inachia. Next base: position 13,880,357 of record OY365791.1, on the reverse strand, counting down.
GTCTGGTGACCTAGAATAAGTCTAGCTATTCTTGAGATGTTCGTGCGCGATATATGGCGCCGCTCAGCATCAGTTTAAACCCTGAATATAAATTAGAGTCATTTAAATAGGTCTTGATGTGTTAAAACTTGATAAGTTTGCCATTAATTATATTTTATGTTTAGGCAAAATAAGTTGTGAAACTGTTAACTTTTAAGTAACATTTCTAAATCAAGGAAGGTCTTACCATGAAGTTACACACATTCTGTAAACAATAGAAGCTAATTGTCGGGGTGGTTACACGCTCGCACTTAACTGTTTTCAGTACATGGCATTAGATAGGTAATGCAATTTTAGTCCGTTAGATTTAGTAACCTCTGCACGGTTACTTCAAAGAATTCTGAATTTATGTTATACATAGGAAGTATATTCAAATGCGGGCTACACTGTTTAGGTGTAGGTACCCGTGTGAACTTCATCACGCATGGGGACCGCGCCGTTCATTCATTGAAACGACAATCCATATTAATGTAGTGCAAAATTTTAAATTCATGCTGCCTCCTCATTTCGATTGCTTCGGGCCATGTTTCTAAGCTCACGACTTTGCATAAATAGTTTTTTCATAGTCGTGCAAAGCCATTTTTAACTTGTATGCGCTTTTCTCTTCCCTTTTTAATACGTAGGAATAAAATAATAATATATTAATATTTAATATCATTTCGATGAATTTTAAGTAACGTAAGGAAAAAGATTTCTGTTAAAATACCGTTGCTTAAAAGACTTTTAATATTTATGTTTTTATATTCGATTACAATTCTGAGAAATTGAAAATATATTCGTTATCATAAGCGAAAACTTGATAACGACGGCATTCCTGTAGACCGTTACGTGGATGAGCTTTCCAAGAGCAAAGATTGAGAGGTCCGAGCGCGGTGAGACGAGTGACTGCGTGTATGCGCCCTAACGGACCCCAGACACCGACTTGTTAACGCACCCAAACAAAGAATTATCTACAGCCATCAACACAACTTTAAAATAATACTATATGCAGTTAAACGTATTCAATCATAAAATATTTTCTTTTAACTGCCAATTATCAGCCGTTATAGTATTTAGACTTCGAGTATCAAATATTATTTATTAATAATTATAAGATTTAGTTGAATCTTTTATTGGATACTAATGGGTGTTGTTTACCGCAACCGCACCGTTAAGATATGCTACGAAAACCCAATACGTACAGCAGATTTTCCTCCGTTGTTATGGCTTGTACCCTCGAATCGAATTAACTCATAGCTGTGGTTACGAACTTAACGACTCTCTCCGTTACTTTAATTACAGCTTTGTCGCCTCATCGCCCGCCTTAGTAATTACACGCAGTAAAACGGATATGTAAAACTTCTTTTCAAGATGATGACCGATCCCGTCTCTTAATGATTTGCAGCTAATATCCTGTCCAGCTGTAACGCACTTAATAAGTAGATACATAAAACCCGCAATAAAATATTCTTAGAACATGCTCCTTTCATTATATTCGCAGTATATTTAAAGGCAACAAACAAGATAAGATGATAGTAATCAACGTCTTACCTTTATCATGATTTATCTGAATTGAAATTCTTTAACGATAATTAAATCAATTTAGTCGATAATTCAAAATTGCGAATCTAAGTTTTTATTATGATTATCTTTCCTAAGATTTGAATTTTTTTTTGTTTATTTATGGAAAAAAAATATTAATTATATTTATTTGAATTACATAAAATACATTAATTACAATTAAACAGCCCATATTTAGAATCATGTGTTTTAATATTAGAGAGACGGGACCAAAAAAAAAGTTATAAAGCTTGAATTTTTTGATTAAAGCATAAAATCTCATTCCGACAGAGGCTGACCTCAATCCAGAAAGATATATCTCGGGCATATCAATATTGTTACAGATTAAGCTAATTAAATCAATTATTGCTATTACAGAATTTTTATTTGCTATTATATTTTTTTATATAATATTTGCAAATGATAACAATTAAATATTAGTGTTACATGACCTGCTAAGTATCTATCACTAACAGCAAGTTTACTAAGTATATTTGTTTTTTTCAGCACCGACGGCGAGCCACCCCACAGCGTTAGAGTTACACGACGGTATTTATATTTGTTTATTATAAGTAGCTTTAAGATATTATAATGGTTTACTTAGTCAATAGTTATTTATTGTCGGCATTTATATTTGAATATTAAAGTTCGTAGCTTTCCTTCAACAGCCTCCTCATTTATATATGTGAGCATAAGTAAATAAATTTTAAACGTCTAAATCTTACTAAACCTAACCATTATAGTCAAATCATTGTGTTGACTAATATATCCAAAATAAATTCGAAGGGCCGTACATTATAATATATCGGTAAATACATGTTAAATAAAAGTAAAAAAAATATTTCAGGTCCTACGGAAGGCTGTTATTACAATTTCCAGCACTATGGCGAAGGCGATCGAATCATGACAAACGAACCCTGTCTCAACTGCACGTGTCATAATCGAATGTTGATGTGCTACCTCAGAGTGTGCCCGTTCACTAAAGCAATTGGTCAGGATTGTACTGTAGAAAAACGAGCGGATCAGTGCTGTCCCATCGTGACCTGCCCTGACGGTTTGTATCAATACTATTTTATGGTCTACTTATTTAATTCGTTTATTATCTAAATGTATTCCTACAAAAGATTGCATCGAAATATAAAAAAAAATATATGTGCTCAACTAACCATAGATTTTTTTTTTAATATTTTCATTATTCAGTTCCAGTTGACCTACTCACGTCCACCTCGACTTCATCTCCTGCTGAATATGGACCAACTGGAGTTGGGAAATTAGACAAATATGGATGCAGTATAAATAATAAATACTTCCCAGAAGGCTCTAAGGTTCCGTCATCACCAAATAAACCATGTGAACATTGCTACTGCATTCGAAATATGACAACTTGTGTGATGCAAGAATGTACACTTCACGTCGATGGCTGTACTCCCATATATCTTAAGGATGTATGCTGTCCCGTTCGATACTCTTGTGGTGATTATTTTTTACTAGCTAAATATTATAATTAATATTTATGTTCCTAATTTTAAACAGTGTGTGAGGTTTTTGTGAAATTATATGTTAATAAAGTTTATAAATATTTCTTTCAGATCACTCAGAAGACGAAATACCTCTTTTAGATGATATGACTACAACAGTTCGACCAACTCAAGGTTTCCTATTAACAACAACAACAATGATGCCAGTGACACAAATGACACAGGACTGTATACATGATGATCAAATATTCCCAGATGGAGTTTCGATTAAAACAGATAAAGCTTGTGAGCATTGTTACTGTATGAAAGGTGATATTGTATGTGTGGTACAAGAATGTGGAACACCGATGGAAAATGAAGGCAAAAACTGTAAATCTCTTCCACCTCGACAAGGTCAGTGTTGTCCAGATACATATATATGTGAAGGTGATGAGCCAAGTTTAGATCTGACAACAGAGACAATAGACCTTACTTCGGTGCCACCGAGAAGATTTGGCGTTGAAGGAAGTGGTTATAGAAATGAACCAGATGAACCAATTACTGAAAAGAGTCCATTTGAACATGAAATAGAAGGAAGTGGTGATGTATCTGAAGCTGATATACCAACAGAGGTTCCTACAATAAAGGACGAATTATTATTAATTACAACGGAAAAAGAGGATCTGTACAGTCAGACCACAGAAGCAGATAAAGGATTCGATACAATCACCGGCCAAATTTCAGAAAAGGAACCTTCAGTTACTATTGAAGACGATACATTTACACGATCAACAGAATCTGCTTTATTAACAAGTACTGAATCCAAAGCTACCATGGCTGACGAGATCATAACTTCAGATGGAATAACAACTAAATATGAAGATGACATAATTGATACAGAAACTCCTTTCCATTCTTATGAACGTGACGAAATTTTGCCTACTGACATTTCAATAGATAAAAAAACCTCATTAACCGTACCTGAACAATCAACAAAGATGGATGAACATCCCGAATATACAGTAACAGAAAGTATTACATCAATAAAGAAAGAAACAGACAATATACTTGGTTCAACAGATAGTGTAGCACCTTATGACGCTACAACAACAGAACATCCGATCATATTTACTATCACTGAAAAAGATAATTCAAACGAAGAGTCATCTGAAATAAATAAAATAGATAGTGTCATTAAAACGACTAACGCCGACGTAAGCGTTACTGAGCAAAATAAACCAGATTTTGATTACTCGACAGTAAAACAAATACATATTGTAGATGATGCGACCACTGTTAGTAGTTACCAAGATACCGCTGAAACTACCTCTATTAATCCCGTCGATAATGAAGTCGACTACATTTCTGGCAGAATCCCTGGAGAGGGTGATTGTTTAGTAAACGGAGTTAGATACAGTGATAATACATCAGTACCAAGTACTAATAATTGCCATACAGGTTGTAAATGCATGAGTAGTATTGTCAAATGTGATCCAATTATTTGTAGTCCTCCGCCAGAGTATATGGAAAATATGAATGACTGCCAAACTAGTTATGATTCACCTGATGCATGTTGTCCGACATTTGTTTGTAGTGCGAAAGAAACTAGCCTTCCACAATCACACAGCCAAACATCTGTTACTGAAAGTTCTAAGCCCGTATTTGCAGAACAGTGCATTGGCAACGATTGCAGCTCCAGTGGGGTGAAACAACCATCTACAGAACCACATACAATTTGTGATTCAGAAAATTGTGAAAGTGGAACAAAACAAAATGAATGTGGTATTAATGGTTGCCAAAGTGAAGAGCAGCCTTCATTAGAACATCCTGTCAGTTGTTCTGGAGATAAATGTTCAGTTTCACCACCAGTTTCATGTGATGGCGGAAACTGCGAAACGGTTCCAATCAAAGAGAAGGATGTTGATGACAAAACTCATTCTCTATCACCAAGTATACCGATCTGTAACGATGACAGCGAATGTGATAATAATAAAAATACTTCACCAACACAAGATGAATGCAAAGATGAAATTTGTAGGAGAAAGGAAACTTTTGAGACCGATACAAATATTCAACCTGAGTGTTCAGGAACGCAATGTAAAATAGACGACGAACAAAAGACACCACTTATCGAGCCAACAATAGTTCCAGTGACAGAATATATATTTAACGAAAATAATACTGAAATAAATTCAGACGAAACACAGAAAACAGCATCACCGGTACCAAATATAATAACACCTGAAAAAGCAATAACAACAGAGTCGACTACGGATACAGGTACTCAAACAGAAATAGTCAAAGACCAATTACCGGAGAAAACACTGACTAATATAATAACTACTGAAGAACCAATAAAGCTTATCACAGAAAGTGCAATCGGTATAACAGATGATTCTGGAATTAAGATAGATAACATAGATAGAATAGTTACTGCAATTACTGATAACCCGCAAAAAGAAATTATTAAATCTGAAACATCTCCAACTGTGTTAATACCAATATCAGAGAGTGCGACTGAAAAAATTAAGACATCCGATGAAGCTTCTACCGAACAAGGATCTTACACGATAGCCCCAAGCCAGGATGAAACAGAAGCATTTACAGAAAGTAGGTTAGTTGATGATACGTCTGAGAGTAAAGACACCTCTTCTCAAGAATACACAAAGGAAGTAAGTCAAACAACTACTCAAAAATCTGAAACCTACTCGGATATTTATGACACAAAACCAGATGAATCTTTTACTAGATTACCAATTGTAATGGATACTGAAAAAGAAATAAATACAATGGAAATCCCTCATCTAACTGACAATGAAGTTGAAGTAACAGCTAAATCTGAAGACTATCCACTGACAACAGAAAAACTCGAAACTATAAATGTCAATGATGAAAAGGTAAGTATCACATTACAACCACCGAAAATACAAGATAATGAACAAACTGAACCAGAAAGTACAATGGAAATAGGAAATGAAAATGAAGATCGTTCTGGTGAGAATGACGATAACAGTAAATTAACAACAGCTAAGAGTATTACTATGCCAGGAGCTACTGAGAATCCAACGCCGGTGCAAACCGAACCACAATCAATATTATTAGAAACAGTTACTTCTGAATCGTCAATTCCCATGGAAACAATTTCGACTGAAATACATAAAACATACACTGAATCGCCACAAACTGTTGGAACTAAATCTGATACAGCTGTAGATTCCAATTCTTATACCACAATGAAACTAGACGAATCGGACAACATATTTAAGGAACCTACTACTCCTGGCTCAGACCTTAAAGAACCCGAAGAATTTTCAACAAAATTAGACGAAATAAAATCTGGAGATGGCCATTCGGCAACTGATACTGAATATCAAGAGAATGCTACAACAGAAAGAAAGCCATCTACTTTAAATGATGATGTTGACTTGAACTTGATTGTTACCGAAAAGCAAACTACTATATCACAAATAAAAGACAATGATAAAAATGATGTAGAAGAAGAAATACAGACAATACTACCAATCATAGATAAAACAACTGAAAAAACAGAATTCCAAATGACTGAAATGACGGAATCACATAAAGAAACTGAGATGGGAGATTTTATCGACAGGGATTCACAGACAATATCACCTCTTGATGATAAGGTAACAGAACTAGATTTAAATAAAGATATTACCGTCACAGAATCAGCTCATCCATACACATCAAGTGAGGGCCCACAACCTACTAGTGAACTTACTTCTAAAGATACAAATCTAAATTTACAAACTTCTACTACTTCACAAGATATATCCGCAACAAAAGACACATCAACCACTACTATACTCAAGGATGAAAGTGACATTGAGATTATGTCTTCCACAGACAAAAATGTACTAAAAATAACAACATCATCAGAAGATTCAGTTACAGAAACTAAATATATCTCCGATGTTACCGGAGGCGAAGAATTAACGACATTACTTCCTAATGAAAAGAAAGAACAGCATGATTCAACTAAAGATTTGAAATTAACTACAGTATATTTGGATATTCCTATTGAAACTACTACATCCGTGAAAGAAATAACAGAAGAAAAACAACAAACCTCTGAAATGGAAAAACCAGAAAAAACCATGGAAAAGGAAGATGATAGGACAAAGTATATAACGACTGAAACGCCAGCATTTACAAAAGATATTAGTGACGAAGCTATGGTGTCTGTGGAAATACCAGAACTAATACCTCATGGTCAAGAGACAACTGATATTCCAAGTGACAATGAAAAATCGACAACAATTTCGATTCATAACACTAAAGAAGAAGAAATAACAGCAAACAAATTGGATGAAATTACTCATACTACGCTAAGCAACATTGTTATATCCGAAAATGTTACTGAAACAATTAAGATGCAACCACAGGAGCAACCCATACAAGAGTCCTCGGTAGAAGGGAGCAGTAAGAAACCTGATGTTAATGAAAATGATCTTATTACAGAGTCACAGACCGGTTCTTATGATTTTGACAAATATTCAACTATTGCTCCAGATGAATATGAAGTAGACCAAACACCAAAATTACCAGTTTCTGAAATAAATAATGATAATAAACCTATTTCAACATCTATACCTTTATTGACTCCAGACAACGAAATATTTACAGAAATAATACCAATCCCTGCTGTTGCAGAAAAAGAATCAACTACTGAAAAGTCTGAAAATGATATAATCCTGGATAAGAAAGAACAACCACCAGTAGCAACGTCTACGGAATCAAATACTGAACAAGATATATTCCAAAACATTGTTACTGAAGATAAACAAATTGAAATTGTGGAAAAGGCTACAGAGATTTCCCCTACTGCATACGAGTCAGGAATGCAGAACACAGGAAGTATCAATATTGAACAAGAAAATGAAAAACCAATATCTGATGTATCAAAACAAACCACTGAAATGCAATTCGAAAGTGAATTAACAACTCAACAAGAACACCAAACCGTTGCTTCTATACCAAAAGATCAGAGTAGTAGTGAACTGCCTTTTGAAGGTCTACCCATATCAAACAAAACCTACACAAGCTCTCCCGAGTCAGAAATAGAAGATGTAGGAACTACTGAGTTTGCACCCATTAAACAAGAAGACTTACCTATGCATCCAGAAATTTCTGTTGAAAATATTTATACTACAAACGACACAATGACTACGGATGACGGACTTATAAAGCATGATGAATTACCGAAACATCCAGTAACTGATTCAATGGATACAGTTTTACCAGGGCACGATAGAATGGGCGGAGAAGAAGGTACAAGTAACATTGAATCGGCTACGGTACCAATAGAATCATTTATAACTAGTCAACCTTCATTAATTACGTCAACAGAGGTAAGCAAAACTGAAACTACAAAATTAGATGATATGTTAGAAGAACAACCCATTTCCTCCAAAATGCCGGAAACAGTTGTAGAAAGTACTTCACAAACCGAAATTGATCGCGTACCTGAACAAGAGGATACAACAGCGAAGCAAGAAGCCGAAATTGATCGCGTACCTGAACAAGAGGATACAACCGATAAGCAACAAAACGAAATTGATCGCGTACCTGAACAAGAAGAAACCACCGAAAAGCAACAAACTGAAATGGATCGCGTACCTGAACAAGAGGATACCACCGAAGAGCAATACGTGTCAAAATCAGATCAAGAAGAAGTACCTAAAGTTCCAGAACTGCCCGAGGAACAGAATACTGTTCAAACTGAAACCGAAACTGTAAGCGACCAGAAAGATTTAGGAACTTTCACTACTGAAATGCAGTACGTGACAAAATCGGATCAAGAAGATATTCCTAAAATCCCTGCGTTAGTTGATGAACAAAGTACTTCTCAAAGCGACATTGAAATTGTAACCAAATTAGACATAACTGTACCTTACACTACTGAGAAGCAATATGTCACCGAATCGGTTAAAGAACTACCTGAAAACCCTATAGTAACTGACGAACAAAGTACTGATAAAACGCATACTGAAGTTCTAAACAAAAAAGAGGACTTTGAACCTTTCACTACTGAGAGGACATATGTGACTAAATTAGATGAAGAAATTCCTAAACTCCCGGAACAAATTGATGAACAAAGTACTTCTCGCACTGACACTGAAAGTGTAACCAAATTAGATGATAGTGAACCTTTGGTTACCGAAACACAATATGTAACCAAATCAGACCACGAAGAAGTTCCCAAAGTTACTGTATCAATTGATGAACAAGGTACATCTCAAAGCGTTACAGAACTCATAACGAAACTAAACGATTTTGAACCTTACACAACTGAAAAACAATATGTGACCAAATCCGATGAAGTCGAAGAACCTAAAATCCCAGAAGTTTCTGAGGAACCAAAAACTGATCGAACTGATTTTGAAATTGGAAGTAAACAAGAAGATTCTGAATCAACTACAACTGAAAGGCAATACGTGACCAAATCGGATCAAGAAGATATTCCCAAAATCTCAGTATTAGTAGATGAACAAAGTACTTCTCAAAGTGACATTGAAAGTGTAACTAAATTAGACAATACAGAACCTTTTGTTACAGAAAAGCAATACATGACCAATTCAGATCAAGAAGAAATTCCTAAAAAACCAGCTCAAGTTGATGAGGAAAGTACCTCTCAAACTGACATGGAAAGTATAACAAAGTTAAACGATATTGAACCTTTCACTACTGAAAAGCAACATGTGACCAAATTAAATGAAGAAGTCCCTGAAACCCCAGAACTACCTAAGACACAAAGTACTGATCGAACTGATATCGAATCGGTAAGCAAAACAGAGGATGCTGGTCCTTTCACTACTGAAAGCCCATACGTGACTAAAGTAGAACAAGAAGTTCCTGAAACCCCGGTACAAATTGAAGATCAAAGTACTTCTCGCTATGATTCTGAAAGTGCAACCAAACTACAGGATACTGAACCTTTCGTTACAGAAAAGCAATATGTTACTAATTCAGACCATGAAGAAACTCCCAATTTCCCGGTACATTCAGAGGAACAAAGTACTTCTCGAATCGACACTGAGAGTGTAACTAAGATGGAGGATAGCGAAAGTGATCATGAAGAAACTGTTGATGTTTCGAAACCAGAACAAGATAGCAAAAACACTGAAAACATTACTACAGAACCTTTAAGTTATCCTGATACGACCGTTAAGTCCGAACCAGAAGGCTCAGGTTTATTCAACCCATCTGAAGATGTCACTATAGTTCCACAGATGGACGATTCTCCAGGAATAATTACAACTGTTAGTAATCTCATCACACAAAAGGTTGAAACGCCGATTAAGACTGATACTGAACATATAGATGATTTTGAAACATACAGTACAGAACGAAATATACAAACAAGTGTACCAACAGATGAAACCATAACTCTAGAGGAAGTAACTGATGCTAAACCTTATGAAACAGAGCATAAAACGCCCAGTAAATTGTCAACCGAAGATGAAGGCATTTATAGTGAAACCACACCATATGCTGTTTTATTAGAAGAACATACCCATGCGGTACTAGAAGATACTTCTTCTAGCCTACCTATTGAAGAAGGTACTAGTACCACCAGAAATGAGGTACAACCAGGGCATGGTGATCAAGTTCCTGATACACCAGAGACCAACGATGAATATGAACGCACAACATCAAAACAGGTAGAAGAAGAAGAAAGAACTACTCCTTATGAAAAGATAAGTAGTCCAATTGTTCATAGCAGCGATGAAGCAGAAACGACAACAAGTATCGAAAAAATTACTTCAGATACAGTTATTCAGGATGAAGATAAAAAGTACCCTCCTTCAATGCAAGATGAAGGATTAACAACTCCTACAGACTTACCAGTAATTAAAGACAAAGAACCACACATTACATCTTCTCCAATGTTAGAACAGGAAATTACCACATTGGGAGATATTATCGCAAGCTCAAGTAAACCAGAATTAACTGCAAGTTCATCTAAAGATACACAAGAATTACCACCTTCCAGCACAAGCAAACTTCAAGAAGAATCAACAACGCATTTACCACCTTCTGAAGATAAGTATAAAGAAAAACCGTTATTCTCATCACCCCCGCCAAGTTCTTCAGAAATGCCTGAAATACATGAAGAAGAGGAACATTTACCAGATTTTCCCCCAAGTGGAGCTGGTGGTTACGGACAAGAGCCAGACTACGTCGAAGAAGATCAATCATTTGGCCCAGGAACATGCAGATATGGTGGAAAAGTATACGTATCAGCTCAACAAATCCCAAGAGATGATCCATGTGACTTTTGCTTCTGTTTTAGAAGTGATATTATTTGTCTGCAACAAAGCTGCCCTCCTCCTATTCATGGCTGTCATGAAGAACCAATACAAGGTTTCTGTTGTCCACGGTATGAGTGTCCTGTGTCAATGGCCACGACAATGAATGTAACTACGACAACAACTACCACTACAACAACTTTACCTCCACACTTCCTACCGCATGCCTACAAAGGTGCAGCTCAGCGAAGAGGATGTCAAATCAAAGGTCACAGTTATAAAGTAGGAGAAGTCGTCCGAGCTTCATCAGGACCATGCTTACATTGCACGTAAGTATTGCACCTATTAATCTCAATTAGCCATTTTTTAATCATCATTATCTTAAATTTGTAAACTTATATATTGATCTTGATAGTTACGTTCAAAAGTGTTAAAACTTTAAACTCTAAAGTTACTTAAACAATGAATTTTCCTATGTTTTATGTCACTATGTACTGTTTAATATAATTTTTGATTTTTTTCAGATGTGGCGGAGACGGTCAGATGAAATGTGATCCTAAGGCGTGTACACCGGAACCAATGTTAAGGCAAATGATAGCAGCTGCCGTATCCGCTAAAAGACGGAGGTGAAAAGGCACGGAAGTTAAAGTAACATCATGAAGTTCATTATCATAAAAATACATCTACATGATAATAATTTCATGTTATCGTTTATGCACAAGAATAATGCTCAAATTTCGCGATGAATTAGATTAAGATTTCGTGTCATATGTAGTAATCGCTATTAATGTATTTTTAATTTTCATAGTGTCGTGGCACGCACTTTTCAAACGTTTTCAATGAATCAACCATGACTGTGATTAAAATGTTATATATAATTATTTTCAAAATATCATTTTTATTAACAAAGTCATTTTAAAAGTTTATTTATTATTAATATTTTTACAAAATCAGTGCCAAACGATAGAGCTAAGTTACGACTATATCCCTAGAAAATGGGTACTCAGATGAATAATAAGTATCTGGCCTAAACGAAGCTATGAAAACCTCTATTTAAATTCTCTCGTTAACATTAAAGCTTCGTGGGTCAGTTTTGATCGCCGAAATCTTGACCATTTTTACATATTAAAAACAAAAATTGTTTTACCGAAATAAGTTTAGTCAATTCTTTATTTTTACACGATGTTACATAGTATCTAGTATCGTGTAAATATAAAGTTTATTAAGAATCCCAGATTTTGTAAATGCCTTACTTAATTTGTAATAATTTATATATTTTAGGTGTATAGTACTTAAGCCATGTTTCGAGACCAGTGACTATTATAATTTAGGAGTTAAACGAAGGCCCTTTACAATGTGTACGAAAAGCATCAATCAACGCAATGTAGCCCTGGTTGATACTTTTCTTCTTTTCACTTTTTACGGAAAACGACTTTACAATATTCTTGTTTTCTTTAATTCGTGAATGCTTACTAGCACTTATTAAACAAGTGGCCGAAAAAAAAATCATTTTGGAAAGTAATTTACAATGTAGCTTTACTAAAAGGCATATTGTAAGATCTTTTGTAATTTTTGATATAAAAGTGCTGGTAGATTATATTAAATATTTGAATCCCAGATCAAGGTGGGTACGGAAGTTTCTAGACTGTTGTAATCGCTATGCTCGAGACAGTTAATAGGCGATTGCATTAATTCGTACCACCCTTCTTCTGTACAATGAGGTTGTAGTTATATCTCCTTATTTATTTTAAAGTTTATAGGAATAGTAATACATATTTGTTTAAACTGGTGATAAAATGTATTGTTCTAAAAGTTGTCCATGGTTTATTGCAATCCAATATAAAATAAAATGTCAATTATATTATTTTATAATTTTACCGATCATAGAAAGCTACGAGCTAGCTACCTGTACAACTTATGCAAACAAGTTTTAAATAAAATATTTGAAAACGATTTTTGTTTCTTTTTTTGTCAATATATGATAGAGGTATATTGATATTATTATTGAGATCTGACGTTACAATTACTACCTAGGTGTATTCTTAAGAATGTGGCTACACAAGATCACTGTCGAACTTACTTTAAAAAAATGTTTTAGTGATTTTAGCACATTGGTATTTTACAAGAATTTATGTATTTTAAAAAAAATTGCACACATATTGCAAAGGCAAGTATAATGCCACAAGCATTCTCTTCCAGCAAGCCCTCAAATAAACAGTAAATACATCAAGGTGCATAACAAACCCAAAATAAAATAGCAATTATATAAAAATTATATACAAAAATATAACTTATATACTTATATACATAACTTACACTTCTAATATAAATTTACGTTTTTCGTCAAAACTACGCTACGACATATTATGTTACATATTATTATAGAATCTATTCTTACACTTTGTCAACTGACTTTTCAATTGTAGCTGCACTGTTGCTGATATACTCTCTTAGGCGGTCACTGAAAATCAGCGTTGGATCTCGGTGGACGGTAAGCGTCCTTCGGTTTCAACATAGGCTGAGTGATCTACCTTTTTGTGTCGGTACACTGCTGTGAAAAATGTTATTGTTATAAATTGTGTATTGTATTTTATGTTTTTTTTTATATTGTTTTTTATTATTGTTATTTTGTTTTTTTTTATTGTGTTTCTTTTTTATTTTACCATGTACCTAAGCAGTGTCTGGCATAAATAAAGTTTTTGAATTTGAATTTGAAATTGATAATGTGACTAATGACAGGTAGAACATGATCAATGATACGAAATAGCATATCACTGCTCACTTTATCATTACCGATTGCCTTAGATTTAATGGAGTTTTTAGGAATTTTGCGAATTTCATCAACAGAAACGAGAGATAAACGAAATATGCAGGAGGTATTTGAGATTAAAGAATTTAAAAGTGACAGAGTATATTGTTTAGAAGAAGTATCTAAAGTTGGGACATTAGAGAAATGAAGATTAAATTCATCAGGCGTATTAGAAAATGAAGAAGCAACCGAAGATATAGAGCAAATGCCAATAACAGCTAAAAAATTCCAAATATCAGGAGAAGATAATTTACTTATGTTATTGTGAATATAGCGCCGTTTGGTTTCTCTTACCATCTGACTGCATCGGTTTCTAGCTGTCTTAAAAGAACTCCAGTATTCATCACAGCGATTACCTTTATACCTATTAAATGCCCGATCTCTATCGATCATCGGCTTCTGCATTTCTGGTGTTATTCATAGAGCAGGTGAACGTTTCACTTTAACTTCACAAACAGGTGCCTGTTTATTATATAAACTAATAATTAAATCATTGAATTTATTTACTTTTGTATCAATGCTGCGTTCGCGGTTTATGCAGGACCAGTCAATCAAAGCAGCGTCATATGAGAGGTGATCATTGTTTGACTTAGCAAAATTTGTCATAAGAAGACCTTAGTGAGTATTTTAAGAGAATTTAAATTGTAAGAAAGGAAGATCAAATCGTGTCTAGAAAAGGCAGGTGCAGAGACCTGCCCATGGTCAACAACACTTGCAGTTGAAGAGACAAGCATAAGGTCGATCGATTTAGGCGAATTGGGCTCAATGGGAGTACAGAAAAGTTAACAGCAGTTACAAAAGACTGACTATACTGACCAATTTAATGTAATTAACGATTCAAAAGTGCGTTTAAATGCCTACTTGAATAAAGATATTTTAAATTTGAATACTTTGAATAGAAAGGACTTGTCCCGACCTTACACTATCTTTCAATAGGTCAGTATTGAAATCGCCCATGACTATGTGGTTTGTGTACTCTACACAAGGAGAAATGAAGGGCCTCTAAGTCTGAGTAAAAGTTAACAACAGGGGGATAATAGATAACTCCGAATAAAACTTTTACCCTACTGAGGATTATTTCAAGAAATAACATCTCCATAGATCCTGAGTAAGAAGATGGTGAGGCCGCAACTTTTTTAAAGGGTCTGTTACTTCGCAAGTATATCGCAATATCACCACCACCCTTATCGTCGCGATCATTTCTAATCAAGAAAAAGCCAGGTATACTGCAGTAAGTTGAGGGATAAGATAAGACTATGTCTCATCTAGTTCGTTCTTCTCAGTGTACCGTAATAGCCACCTAAGAAATGTACTAATGAATATGTAAATAATGTATTCCATCCTTTACTTACATCCTTATATGACACGTGACGGAAATCCGACGAACATCATAGGAATTGAGGTCAGGGTAGCGACCAATCATAAAAACCTTTTGTCTTGAGATTGGCACTAAAGCGTTTCCTCGTACTCAGTGGCCGTAGCCAACTCCTGTGATAAATTGACAAGAGACAAACCAAGTAGCATCACCAAGGGCGGGTACAACGTAAGACGCAAACCCAAAAAAAAAGAGGAACGACTGAGTTGTACAAAAAATAAATGTTGGAACGATGGAAAAGACATTGCTCTAGCACATGTATTAAAGACAGATAGGAAAAATGCTAAAATTAATAATACAAAAAGATATTATAGTGAAATCAATGGAAAATGGAATGCTGTGGAACATTGTTACGAAAAAAATACATTTAACAAAGTCAAAAAATATGGTTGCCTGTAAAGTCGGTTTTACGGGCGAAGATTTACGTGACCACGTCTTTTTCTCGGTAGAATATTTATTGATATGAATATTATTAAATTGCATAATATTTTAATAATTTGAGTGATTTTGTTGAGGATAGGACGATGAAGACGTTGTCACGTAAAATCATTTTATATATTATTTATTTTATATTATATTATTGATGTTATTATTTTTTACAAAATTTATTTACAGACTTTTTCGATACATCAATTAGTTGCGGAGATATCGATCATTGAAGTTATTGTTTGCTACCAGTATTTTATATATTTATTTTTTTCAGTTATAAAAAAATACTATTTCCAATTGTGTCTACCAAGTATGGTCACATGTACTGGCCTACATATTAAATAATAATAAGTACAGATAATGTTATGTGACGTCACTTCTGATTTTATATATTTTAATATTTTTAATTTTAAAGAATTAATTTGAAAATCAAAACATTTATTCAGATCGAAGGTTCAAATTTTTGCTAAATAAATTTGAAATTAATTAAAATTTGTAATTGTAAATAATGAAGTTGAAAATTAAAACATTTACTTAAATTAGATGTTAAAATTCTTGCTCAACACATTTTAAATCAAGTTTTCTTATATCTGCCACTTTTTCTTAATATTTGTAATTTTAAAGAATCAATTTGAAAATCAAAACATTGCTCGGCGGACCGATCATGTTTGAGTGGGAGAGAGACGCAAGGCATTCTATGTGTGTGTGACTCATCGTTACGTTACCGGGCGTTACACTTTTTCATAAGTGACTCCCAGCTTAACCTAATTTAAGACGTTGTCACGTCAAAAAACAAAGGCTACATACATACAGGTAGGTATATAACAACAATAGTAAAACACTAAAACTGTAGTTGAGCCTTCAGTGCCCTTTTAAAAGTTGCAAATATTAAAGGATAAATTGTAAAACTAGGAAAATGCTTAACAGCCATACCATAGCAAACGTCCGACACGATTGCAATGTTGGTATATTCTCTAAAATAATTTAAATATCACGCCATGATTTAGTTTCATCTATAACTTATATCTATAACCTATCAAAGTTTATTATTATGTAAATTGCAAAATATAAATATATATATGAATAGTATATGTTGAATAGCACTGTACATGTTTAGGGATTAGGATAAAAATAGCTGTCGATGTGTTAAAGTTGAAGTATACTAGTGAAAATATATGTAAGCATGTATGTAGCCATGTCAAACTTAACAATTGAGCTACCGTATCGTTTCCCGCTTCGATGAATGTCACATTCTGTGTGCGATCGTCTTTATCGGGACAGTGGCGACATCCATTAGGCTTCTTTTAAACATCCTAACCATTGTTTCTAACTTTTCAGTATACATAAACATACTGATACACATGTTTAGCTTTCTTAATCTCATTTAAATTTGACATACATATAAAATAAAAAATAAAAAATAAAATTAAAGAACAGGAATTACAACATAATGCTATTTCAAAAAATGACTTTTAGGAAATCTTAAAAGTGTAAATTAGTTACACAGGGTCAAATTTTTAGTCCATGGAACAGAATACGTGAGAAACGCCATTAATAAATTTATTATATTATGTGTAATTACCTCTTTCACTTTATAAATTCAGTAACACAACATTTTAATTTACAGTTTTGACTTTTGAGTTACACTTGTGACAGCAGTGTGAGGGGGAAGTGAATACAATTTAGATCCCAAATAAAGCTTGTTACAAAAAATAAAACTGTTATATATAAGCACACTATTATATGTATTTACGATTATAAGTCTTTGTAAATGAATACATGTATATGTACATGTATACATGTATACTTATATACAGACTTATAATCGTAAATACGTAAGTAAAAATAATGTACTACCCGACAAATAATTTCTGAAAAACAATGTGGAAATGATTTCTGGATTCTTGCATTATTAACGAGTAATTATTTATACTAAAAAAAATATTTTTTTTATTAAAATGAATCCCTCTTGAATAAACAATAACTTCGCTTATGAACTTGCTAACAAAACAATATTTTTCAAGAGAATAACCATATTATTTGATTGGTTTTACCTATAAAATAAATAATAACCTAGGCACATTTACATACTTATGAACGTCAATATATTTTTTGTGGTTCTATTTTATGAGGCAATGTTAATAAATGTCGACTTAAAACTAAAGTTATGACGGTTCCAACGCGCGCAGCACTGAGCTCTACATTTACAAAAGCTTTACAAATGCAGCCGATTATTCTCTTTTGTATATAACAACGTCATTTTATAATAATTTAATCATTATTATTATATAATTTAATCAGTTACCAAATATTTGTTTAATCTAAAGACCTCCTAGATACGATCAAAGCTTAGACCCTTTATCCACACTGATTTCCCCTCTGCCTTAAATTTCCTTACATCTTTATAAACCTTGATTTTATGAAGTCACTCATATTATTATCTTAAAAAAAATAGTTTCTTTACAAAATAAATCTAATAACTATTGATAATATTCCAAGAAGATCAAATATAGGCCTTCATCTTATCAAAATAAATTACTAGAAACGTGCTTTAAAATAAGTATGTTTTTTATTCCTAAGCCTTAACGGCCTTACTATAATACAACCTGAAATATTATTTAGAAATAGATTTATTACTAAAAATAGAATTAATACATTTCTATGACTGTTGAGCTCACCTTATTTGAATACATACGAGTATTTTTCAAGTTTCAACCAAGATGCAGTAATATGAATACTGTATAATAAGTAATATAAAACTCAGAAGAGAGAGAAAAGAGTGAAGATTCATTAAATTTAAAGATAACGAATAAGATAGGATTAAGATTCGTTAAAATATAACTACATATTTATCTTCATTTGTTTAGTAATAGTCCTAATGTTAATAATTCTACTATACAAAAACTTGTGCCGCCCTCTATGTGTTCACACCGACATTTAGAACACTGTGTAGGCTGAAAGCTTTTACGATATTGTATAGATTTAAACAAAGATGGCGCACCAATGCCGAGCTTTTAAAACTAAGAATATTTACATGTATATAATTGATTTAATGATGATATTAAAATTTAATTAATTACGACTTATTGTAAAGAAGTTGTAAATATGTGAATAGTACTGATAAAGGAACTTCAAATTTAACAAATTTATTGATTAAATTTAATTGTTAAATCATATATTATCCTTTGTGTGTTGACAAATTGTCAAATTTTTGTTTTGATTAGTCAAACCATAAATCTAGTATTTAAATTAAATATCGATATTTTTTTTACTTTCATAACTACACTAAATTCATTATAAATACATAGCTTAGCTGTTAATACAGTATATTACTTATTTATGATTGCTCTTAATGTTGAGGTTGTCTATACGTTCGGTTGTTATTTTCTTATTTGCCTAGTTTTTATTATCTCGTTAGCTAGAAAGTTACTGTAATTTTATTTCAATTTGCAACATCAGTTTTCAGTTTATACGTCTCGAATTATTTAAGATCTTATTAAAATATGCGCATTAGTATCTTAGTTTTATAAAAATAAAATAGAAAATGTATCTACCCTGACAGGACTTCAAAATACGACCACCAGGACGTGTTACCCATAGGTCGCAGGTTCAAGTCCTGCCCATGTTATAAATTTAATCATTAAATCATCATCAATCATTAAAAAAAAATATGCGTAATATGTCTAGAATGTGTATAGATAATTATAAAAATAAATTACCAAAAATGTCTTACTAAAAGAAAACCCTAATTGTATTATACTTTTCATTTTCATGATCTAAACAAAAAATAATCTAAAACTACCTGCACAACCTACATATTCAAACAGTGTAAATACCTGTTCTTAAAGTTGCTCCTGCAACTCTCCTCAACTTTTCTACTTTTTGTTCAATAATCATAACATGGAAATGCCATGTTTCAAATTGTCTGTACATGTTTGTCCATGTGAAGATTGTTTAAAAATAAATATAAATTTAATATCATTTCGTAAAGATAATAAAAGTTAATATTTTGATCATTCAAACCTGCAATGTTAAGAATATCGCGTGCAAAAAATAAAAAATCTGTTAAGGGAATTAAAAATAACTCTTTAATAATAACATCGAGCACTGAATGTCTGCTCATTGTTGCGAAAAAACTATTATCTATAAAAGTGGGTGGAGATGTAGATTGACATGCTAGATTAATATTGGTTCATACACAACATACATACATACAGATGTTAGTATAGTGTAGAATTAAATACTTTAAAGATGACCGGTTAAAGTATTTACGTATATTATAAATATTACATAAATAAAAGTACTACATATTTATAATATTGATAAAAATATTAAAATAAAAAATAAATGAACAGGTTTTCTGTACTATATATCGATTAAGTATAAGTAAATTATATTAAATAATAATGACGTATCCATATATTGTTAACAAGCTATTTGTTACCTATGTACCCTCAATTTGAATAACTTCATCTCTCTCCCACCAATGTTTATTCTATCAGGCATTCCGCTCTATCCCATTACTTTTATATTGTTCGCTAACTTTCTTGTTTGTATAAGTAAATACATTTGAAAGTTCGTATATTTGTAGGTTGTATTTTTAATAAATATTAAGTAGACATAATACTTTATATTTTTATGTGGTATTTTCAGCTATCATTTACATTTATATTTTTTTAATATAAATGAATATAATTCCATATTGTGAAATGTATATTATAAACCATACATATTTAAAAGGTCATATCAAGCTTTTGTCCAACTATAAAAACTAATTATAACTTGATTGGCGTCCATTTCAAACTGTCTGTTTTGTACAACTCATTCGACATATATAAATGAAAATAGCATTATCATTTAAAACACTAACTGTATAATATTTTACATTTAAAATGAATATTATAAATAAATAAGACATTTTCCTTTTTAATACAGTAATTTTAAGATAAGGATATTTCGTTTTACGAGATGAAATCCGAAAGATTTACATCATCTTACGTTTTGATTACTTAATATAATGTTATAAAAATAGATGTAGCTTTAGGTTACTGTGATGAAATTCACGATTTATTTTGAAATATATGACTAAACTTAAACTACATTTGATATTGGTATAACAGAAACCTTTTAAAATCATATTAATCACAGAATATCATTTGTTTTAAAAGGATATTATTTTATTTAGTAGGTACCTGTTTTATTCTAAACCTAGATAAAACCCCACGTTGTGCAATAACTGAATGTTTGTGCCTTTGCTCGCAAATCAATTGAATTGTTAAGCTATTGCTACAAGGAAATTGCATTTTCCTCCCAGTTCCCCATTGGTTAAGGTTATTTTGTAGTTGTAATGAATATTAAATAAGCACTATTTAAGCCTCATTCTTATATTTATGCAATTTCATTATAAAATAATGAACACAGTAACTATCATCTATATATATAAATAAATATCAAAGTACATATTAAAACTTTTTAATTAAAACAATATTCCAAAGTACTATCTCTCGAGAAATGACTCTAACTTCTTCCAAATACAAGATAAGTTATAATTAAATACTAACATTTCAATGTTTTTATGTCGTTTATCTTTATTTATATATAATATAAACTCACATGTTTATATTCTAATTAAGCTGATAACATCTATAAAGCTTCTAATACACTCTCCATAATTGGAAGTTCCCTCGGCTCGGCAGTCAGATATTAAATTAAAAATAATGTTACAAATAATTGAAATAATCTGAGGCTATTCGATTTTATATTAGATCTTCAAAAATAGTTCACTACAATATAGACATGGGTGAAAGCAAAGAACCAGATGTTTCTTTTTCTGTACGAGTCGTAAAAAATAGATTATAAAATGTAAATGAATGTTATTGTTGTAGATTTTACGATTTGATTGTAAAAAATGTAGAGTTGATTCATTTCATCATCACAATAGTAGGTATATTAATTTAATTATCACAATAAGTTTAATAACCTTTTCTTAAAACAAACAGTTTAATTTCTATTTATAATTTATATTGTTTTATATAAAGCAATAAAAACACAAGCATCCAATTTAAATTATAAAAGACCCTTTTCGAAATCTGAATAGATAATGAATAAATTATAAATGTAAGCTTCACTAGCTTACATTTATAATTTGGTTTATTTATCATATAGGTATCTAATGTCCATGAAAAAAGTATTATCTCACTATTCATTTAGACATTTTTATTATGATTCTAAAAGATTATACTTAATAAAAACCGAAACATAAGTATACAAAACGAAAATATTATTTTGCTTATTTCCATCCATAATTATTTATTAGTTCTATTAGTGTAATAATCGTCTACTTAATAGGCCATACGTCTAATAAGAAAACGACCGTGGTCCGCAGATTCGCGGTTCGCGGTACCCGCGGCCCTTGCATCATCCCGAGTCCCGACATCCCGAAGCTGCGGCGCCGCCCCGCTCCGTTCGCGGTCTCCATGGCGACCAGCTCAAATGACGTATCGATCCCGCGTGGGGGCGGGGGGTTCGCGGCTCGCGGGGTGGCGCCGCTCCACCCGCCGCCGACCCCCCTGCACCCCTACCACCGCTACTCGACCGTTGGCCCATGCTAAAATGACGAATGTAAAGTTTGGATATACCTCCTTGGAAGGAAATGATATTTTCATTAAAATGAAAATGAGGTAATGTTTTATGATTATTTTTTCCTTCATATATTTATTTGGCAATCTCGAACCGCATCCCAATTGTTGCCTCCCAACGTCTTACATAAGAAATAAAGTCGAGACTAACTATTTAAGGGAATTGAATTTCGAGCGATCTACTTTCTTTTTATGGTCCATAAATCGTATTTATTGTTACTTATAATATTATTTTGGTATGGAATTGGATCATAATTTAATGACTTCAACTTGCAATACAAATACAAATGTAGGTATGTATTTCTGTTTTCTTCTTTTATATTTTTCAATTGCTCTTAAATTCTACTTTCTCTCATTATCTCATGCATTACTCAATTTAGTCTTTTTTATATTTGGTTCTCCCATTAATAATGATTATAATAAATGAAAAATTACCCAACAAATAACGGTGTATTTTTTATTCAACTGTCTATATCAATTATTTGCTTTTAAAAGACAAGTAAATTACCCACATTTTGAAGTCAATTTTTTCGTATACGTAAGCGAATATAAACATAATTCATGTACATTTTTTTGATTTATAATAAATAAAAAAAAAACTTGATTAATCAATTATTTTATTTAATAATCGAAATTAAACCGCAATATATATTACAGAAAATAATTTAATTGAAATCACAATACATTAAGATCGTGACGGATATTTATTGTCAAAACAACTTATAATAAAATATAACATTTCAAATTGCTTATTTTATTAAAGCCCTCAAGCACCCCTTCGTATTAAGCCCATTGCCAATGTTTACTCGTGATAAGAGACGTCGCAGTTTTCTAATCTTGGATCGATATATTTCCTACAGATGGTACGTGTAAGAGCTTGCTATTAAAACTAATAGTATGCGGCTTCAGAAACATCCACGAAACTTTAATTAGTTCGTAGTATTAATTTACCAAATTTAATTTAGCGATGCAATTGGATCAGTCCCTGCGACTCTGATTTTAATATTAATTTTCAAGCTTTTGTTATTTTATATCAAATTTGTACATCTAATATATTGGTTATATTAATACTACATACATTGAATAACAAATATATATTTTTTTTATATCTAAAATAAATGTTGAGGAACATTCAGATGTATTGCTTGAACAAGGAGCATTTTGCTATCACGAAACATTATAAGCTTGGAGGTAGTTAATTGTACGAATTCATATTCAAATATTTTTTTTAAATTATGTCATTGCCGTGTTTAAACGTCTCTTCTAAAATTTTGTTTCAAACATTAACATAATTAAGTGGTTCTCAAAGTTTTCCCATTATAAACTTAGCGAGAAATTTTATTTTTCCCTCAAGTCACGCGTCCCTGTGTGCGCGCGTGTGTACGACACGGCGAATTGGATTTTCTCTAGTGTGGGTAAACCTACTTTTGTCGACTGAACAGGAAAGACGTAGAGTTTCATGAAATATTAAAATAAATAGTTTACTTCCAAGTTGTGTTATTATTAGCTTGGTATATCATTAGATTTGCCATACCTACTTTTTTTTTAATAAAAAAATTGTTTATGCATTTAAAATGAAAAATATTTTTAACACTAAATTAAATAACCGCAAACTGTTAATAGTTACTAAGTTTTATCCTGGCGTGATTGTAATCAAAACATTTGCTGAAAGTACTAAATTTATTTTATAATTTTGTATAACTATATAGTAGTCAATCTTTTATAATAATTCTATTAAATTTTTTGGAAGTTCTATATTAGCGTTTTTATTGACAGTGGTTCTTTCTTATTCATTAACATATCACACTATTACAATGCTGTTATATATTTTTAATTATTTTTCTTCTATGAAATGTATTTTAGATATTTTAAAAGCAAAATTTGCTTTACAAAGTGAGCTCTAAGGATTCGAGTTTTAGTTATAACGTCTTCTCTCGATGCGAACCAAGAAATATAGATCTGCGCGGGCAAAACCTGTAGTAAATCAGTACTCCGTACATACATATCAATACATAAATATTATCCATTATAATATGAGGATAATCGAAATAATTATTTATAATGGTATTGCCTTAAGTATTTCGATAATATTAACCTCAATTATCTATTAGATATAAACATGATTAGAATTGTTAAATTAATTTAATAATAATATTTTATATCTACATAATAATAAAAAGGAATATGTAAAAACTTTATCAAAAGAAGTAAAAAAGGCAAAGTAAATTATAAAAAGTAATAGATTACTTTTATTATTTAATGACACGGAATTACTTACAAACATCTTATGACTTCTCGAAAAAATAGCCGTAATGTATAAGTATATAGTATATGACATATTGTAGGTAATTAACTTTATATTAATGATTTCTCAAGTCATTTTTCCATTGAGTTATATTCAAATTTTAAGAAAATAAACATGGCAGCTCATGGAGATAGGCATAACTAAATCTAGATATCCTGATTATACTAAATATTCTGATCCACCTTACACATAGTTGGAGACAAATTAAATCTACATATTTTGAAATTTGGTTCAATAATCGCTGGAAATAAAGATTGGAAATAGATAGGAGAAAATTACTTACTTTGGAAATCATCAGGTTATGATTCTGATGATACTACATCTAAGATTAAATATGGTTAAAAGAGACATTACTTTAAACAATAGTTTTTATAAATAATCATAGAATTAATTAATTAATTAATCAAAATAGTCATAGAACTATTATAAATAATATAGGAGAGCTATGGGCCGACCATTGTCAGTTTTTGACAAATAATAAAACAGACAAGATGAGAGGGCGATACTTATCTTTGTCTAACGTATGCGAGGAAAAGAGACAGATAGGTGTTCTCTTTTGCCTTCTCTTTTTTTCGTTCGACAGATTTTAGGCTGGCTTCCCAACTCTATGTATAATAACTCTATGAAAATAGTAAATATAGCAGCTTCGAGTGACAGGGCCAGTGACAGTGACAGCTAACTTAACGAATAATTAACTTTTTAATAAATTTGACAAATTAACTCTTAACGTATCTTTGTTTTATTAGTTGTAATCTTTTGTATATTTTAGTTTAATTAATTTTAAGGAACCCCTTTGAAATTAATCCCCAAAACAGGGGATTTTTAATTTCCTTGAAATATTGTTTAATTTTCTCGTTTCTTCCTTCAAAAGGTTATGAAATAATGAAGCTATTTAAAAAAAAGATAAAAGTACATTTAAAAGAGTATTTAATTTTATTAGACATTCTCAAATTTCTGGATGGATTTTTCGTACACTGCGGAGATTGCTCGACATCAAAAAATGTATTTTCTCTCTGTAAGTCATTAACATAATGTAATTGACTTTGAGTGTCTTATATTTTGTAATATTGGTTTTTAGTTACGAAGTCGTTAAGTACAGTTAACAATTTCTTTGTAACTTGTGACCGGTTTAGTTTGGACAAACTTACAATGTAAGCTTTATGATTCAGAACTGGTTATTTCATAAGGCAGCCATGTTAGTTTTTATTATTAAATGTCATATTTATTTTACTCTTATTGATTTTACAAAACATAAACCATTGATATTTTTACCAAGAATATATAAGGATAAATAATTAGTATCATCTTATTATTTTAATAAGTCGATTTCTTCAAAGTAAGACATTTGAGAAACAACTTACATTTTAAATTTCATCGCACCTAATTCTAATTATCAATAATCAAAATTAATTAATTCTAATTATTGATATAATTAAAGGTCAACAAACCGGTCAGCCGTGTTTGGATTTATTATATATTTTTTTTTATATATGCATATGGAATGAATTAATTATCAACACAAGTGGGACTCGAACCATTTCAATTAGTATCATTACCATATTTTTTTTAGCTATTATTTAAATGGAAAACCTGTTGTATAATCCAAAAATATGTATAATTAAAATATTTTATTTGTACTGGTACATTAGTAACTTGAAACAGACTTTAAGTTATTAGTTCTTTGATTGATTTTTTATTGAAATATGAAGTAGTTAAAGTTTATTGCTTTATCCAAGATAAAGGCTACTTTTTCCTCTAGAATTTTTAGTGGATTTTTGGCGTCGGCAATAATTTGGGCTCTTAATACAATATATAAAACTGCTGAACGGATTTGGATGAAATTCGGAGTGGTGGTGCTGGTCGTGGTGGTGGTAGTATTATTAACGTATCATCTGTTTCAATATATGAAAGGTTTTACTTTAAAATAACATTTTAATAACAAAGCATAACACTTTAAAATCCCGTTACACGGATTTAAGATTGAGGAATCAAAAACATATATTTCTGATCATAATGAATGAAGAGGTTCTTTTTAACTTGAATCTTGAACTCCAATGACGTCACGCCTGTAAAGACAAATGAACTGAGGCAACATAACCAATATTTAAAAACTAATTTATTGAATTTTTTATTAAAATATTATTGAGATTTGTCATAGCTAACTTTAAGGAATGTACGGAAGAAGAAGAAAAAAGAAGTTAATATTGACATGGGATTTGTTTTTTTTTTTGTAAATTCTATTTAAATGTTTACCAGAAGTTAATGCTGGCGTGATTTATACCTTTTTATCTGGAAGATGTGATTGTTGAAATTAAAGTTTTTTTTTTATATATACCAATCAATATATTCTATATCAATATTAGAGTAATTTCCACAAGGGAATGATAAAACGTTGTTGTTATATACATATTATATTGCCTTGTGGCTCGACTATTCCATGCTATCAAACTGAAAGACAAAACTAATCCTATATTTAAAAAATCATTTGGAAACTGTTAAAGTAGACGAACTCATTAGTATGAAACAAAAATCAACAAGTTTTTTTCCAAGTAATTATGACTACCTGAGATTTTGATCGAAGAATCATATTTTGTAGTTGCAAGTTACTATACACTGGTAAAAAATCAAATACCGAAATCTAACTAGGAATCCAAAACGAGATAGATGACATATAATGACAGGAAGAGAATTAATGACAGAACAGGTGTGACGTCATTAGAACTTGGTCTGTTTTCGCGCGCTTAGTGAAGGTGCTAGTTTATGAAACCATTTTCATCTATTCATGTCTTTTATTTATTTTTTAATCAATTAATACCTTTTAAGGCCCTAAAGGAACCTAATTTTCAATTAAGTTGTCTGTACCTATTTGTTAAGTAGCAATTGTCTACTACATAAAAAGTTTTATTTTAATTTATTTAAATATTATAATTATGTTTATTCAACTTAAAATTAAGCATACTTTATAATCACGTTTTTTAATATGTCGATTTCAAATGATTTATTGAAAAAGCCATACCTATTTTATGCACCTCGTATCCTCTCAAAGTTTTAACAATTAATTAACAACTTGTATATATTTATCTGTGTAGTATTTACTTAATAAATCTTTTTTTTTAATCTTTGTAATAATGTAATGTAGGTATCGGAAATCAGAATATCTTTAAAATGTCATTATCTCGGTTCCGATACAATTTCTGATTTGTACTGTCTTCAATATTCTAATAAAGAATTATGTTTCTATGTGAATTGAATTGATAGAGAAATATTAAATGAAAGTTTTTATATTATTAATTAAATATGATCGATTGTATGAATATAACTTTATTTTTAAATAGAGCCTATTTTCAAATTTCAATTTTTAAATTTGATACTTATTAATATTTATATACCTATATGACTTTCATATCAAAATGACTTTATTTAGATAATCATATAAGCCGCAGTTGAGTCAGGGCTTCAGTCTGTGCCCTGCTTCCCGCGCCCTCCGGTGGAATGCCCATTGTCCCATCGATATGATGTTGGCGAGCTATTTAAACTCCATAACAGCATAAATGTTTTAAAAATTGGATACCTTCTACAAAATACGTGTAACTTTTTGAAAATTATAAAAATGTAACAAGTTTTTCGAACCTAACAACACGTAGGTATAGAACAGACGCATTAAAAATAAATAAAAGTTTTATTTCCATGTTATTACTTAAAAGATAAGACTTTAAATGTGGGTCGACGTAATTTATCACCACAACGACGTCGCGCAACAGGAAGACTTGGATAGCACGAGCATAAAAGCTCTGATAAGTAGTGCACTGCATTCATGCCTCATAAGACAAATATATATCCACAAATCATGTTTTGACGAGATGTCAGCGTTCTAGAGTGTGTTATAATAGAGGCATAGTGCAAGTTATGGCTTATGATGTTGAATGTTGTAGTTATTAGTGGTTGAATCGGGCTCCGGCCGGAGTGAGCGCAGCTGTCAAGGCCAACCGAGGTCACTCCTCCGACGATCTCAGAGCCGGGACCGGTTCTACGATTTTTAGTCTCTTTTTATTTTCATTTTTGTATACACGACGCGGACTAAACAATGTTTATAATGCCAGACTCGGTCAGATTAACTTTAATTTAAATGATAATGTTTAACTAACGTATCTATAATATGAATGAAGCTCTAATTACATTGGTTATGCCTAAGTAATTCTTAACAACATATGTTTTAAACTTTTCAAACATAACGGTCTTAAATACCTAAAGCTAATATAAATATATATAATATTAGAAAAGTAATAATCGTATTCTATTATATTGCATGATATTTCATACTTTAAACCAACAAACTTGTATTCGTAGACTTTAATCTATACATTAAATAAAATCTAATATAAAAGTTAAAAAGACAAAGAACGTGGAACAAGAAAATAAAAAGTAACTTGAGTCAGCTCAAGCAATATAAGATAATATTGAACTTTTAAGCAAGATAATACAGATTTTTCTTTTTTAATTTATTTTTTATAAAGCGCTGTTTAGACTTTCTTTAAATCTTAATAATTTTAACTTTCCAGTTTTTTATTATGATTACATTTTGACAATACAGGCTGGTGGTTTTTAAAAATGTCTTAAATTTAGTAAATTTATTGAGGAAAAGTGTTATAATATAATGACTATATTAATAACGTTATAGCTAATAATCTAAAATATTTTTAATTTATGCATATTAGGATCGTTCAGTATTTGGGTCATATCGAGGGGTTTTATTGTTTCACAAGTTGTTTGCCGCGGCTTTATCCAGTGAACTTAACCAATTAAAATAAAAATTAATAAATTGGTAATTTCCTAGTTGTATTTTAATTAATTCAATCTTGACATTTTCTACATTTAACATTATATAAGAAGTTTTAAATATATACATTGTAATGTTAGATTATCTATTATTAAAACATTGATATTGTACTTTTATTGGAAAGTAGCGATTGTGCTATATTTTTTCGAAGACTTCTTTACAAACCAGTTTCTTAAAACGATATTAATAAATAAGGCCTAAGGTATGAATACAAATGTGTATATTAAGTACTGTGTATGAAACACGTATTTTGATTCTAACACATTATTCCATAGCTAATAAAATGTCAAGAATCCAGTACATGTTATAAATTAAAAAAAATAAAGATCAAAGATAAATAAAACACGGAAGTGCATATTACATAACAGTATAACAGTATAATGTCAAGTAATGTTTAAAAGTAGAATTTATTTTTGATGCC
Source organism: Napeogenes inachia (assembly GCA_959347355.1). Classification (NCBI taxonomy): domain Eukaryota; kingdom Metazoa; phylum Arthropoda; class Insecta; order Lepidoptera; family Nymphalidae; genus Napeogenes; species Napeogenes inachia. The sequence continues at coordinate 13,850,235 of OY365791.1, read as the reverse complement.
TGGTTTGTTTATTATCACAGATAGTTTGTTTTTGTTGATTCGTGATGGGCAGCAGATGGCGCACGTACCGCCGAGATTGCCGTGTACCGTGTACGGTAAACATGGAACCCTCGTGTTCGCCGCTAGCCTCGGAATTTTTACACGCTCTTCACTCCAAATAGCTTCACAAATATCATGATTGAGATAGTTATGGGGTTTCCCTGCACCGGTTGCAGGGCAAAAAGTAATTGCATTATTGCTTAACTTTTTATCGAATTAGCCAATGGGTGGGAAAAATAAATTTCAGGTGGAATTTTGAGCTTTGTATCATTTTTTGTAACTATTTTTTTCCTATACGAGATGTGATATGTAAAGAGCAATCTCTCGTAGGGGTACTACAATGCTTTTTAAACCATATGTGACGATATGAACAAATATGCAGTCAAAATATATTTTTCTATTGTCTTTTATTTATCCATATTGTCAATACAATGAAGTCTAAAAAACGAACAATCCGTAAAATTACCAGTCAGACATTTAATTACTACTTGTAAATTCTTCAAGTTGTTTGTTCACGCTTCGATGGCTATGTATATCACTTAATAGCGTCCAAGAGTTGAAAATGTTGGAGAAATATCACGGACGGAAGAACAATGGCGTATTATGTGGTAATATTGAAAATATATTCGTTGCTTAAGTCTGGAAAAAAGCACCTAAACAAATCTCGGTATTGTTATAAAGTATAAAAAGGGACCACTAACTTTTCATATCATTATAGCTTTATCCGACGATATATTACCGACCAACGTTGACTTTATAAATGGCTGCTTACAGTTATATTTATGTATATTTTTTACAACATAAATTATACTTAATAAATCCAAAATTGTGTTCTCTATAAGGGTTAAACCTTTTTAGTGAAACATTTTAGTTAAAATTGTTTTTGTTTGCTCCACGTAACTGTTTTTATAAAATACACCTGCTATTGAATGTCACATATTTTTAATCTCATCCTGGTTCGAGACAGAAAGAGTCAACGGCTGCAACCAACTTACAAAGAACTACCATGCTCCGCTCGTGATATAGTATCGTGAGACGTCAGGGGGCAGTTGTCAAGGGTAGGGAGGTCTTTTGTCGTGGTTGATTCAACGCTTCGGGCAAGTCACTTGTCGGGGTCATAACCTGTTTGCGACCCCTCCCAATGGGACTATAGGACTCACGTTTGTAACAATTTAAACCTTAGCCTTTTTGCCCTTTTCTTACTTGACCAAAAAACAATGTTTCTAAACATAATAGAGCATATAGATACAAGCTATAAGCCCGTTTTTAACATTTTATTTAACCATTAGTACTTTGCTATGTTATGTAATGTATGCCATAAATCACCATTATCAACCCAAGTTAAATGACTTTAAAAATAATGGGGATATAAAAATGGAAAACATCGTACCTAAAACACAAAATAATAATTAACAAACGTAAAATATTCACTTGGAAAATTGGAGACATTTTATCTCGAATAATTAACTTGATGAATGATATATTTGCAAAGATAATTAGATTAATCTAAATAATTAAAGGTTGTAGGTTATAGTCGTCCTATACAGACACACACACAATGCGTGTTGCGGCCGTTGTGCCTTGTGAAATGTTGCACGACCACTTTTTTCGTCTGGGTTCTACACTCACGATACTCCTTTTTTAAGCCGTGAGCTCGAGATGTACAGGTTTATCTGTTTAAAATTTATTAACATCGAGAAACAATTTAAACCCTTTTCTTTAGATGGCCCATGAGATTCATGAAGGGAAGAATATACTGTAACATATTATTTAGATTAAAAATAGGTATTGTTGTAATATTTGTAACATCATTTTATCTTTAGGATATTATTACTTTGATAGCAATTTAATATTAAAATTGCGTGGATAATTCTTGCTTTCATATTTTTAATCTGTATTTTATTAAATGTTGGATAAAGTTGATTACACAGAGAAACATTTAATTATAGTACCAAAGCAGAATAGCGTATTAAAATAGTTGCGTAATTATATGTTATCATGCCTCGTGAGACTGTACCTTCAATTAGGTTGTTATTTGATCAGTACAACTTGAAACATGGCTCTAAAAATGTTAGTACATTATTGCCAATTATTATTACGTAAATTAAACTATTACGTTTTAACTAATAATTGCCATTGGAAAGGTGTTGCATGCCACGAATTTCTAAAAAGAAAATAATGCAATGTTGCCATGTATAAAAAAATGCCTTTCCTTGCTTTAATATTGTATATAAAATAAATTAATCGGAACATCAACATAAAGTTTAGTAAAGATTTATGCTTAAATATTTTATTTATCAAAATTATACAAAAGCTTTGATAAAATCAATATCTTCAATAAATTTATGAATAGTTATTCAACATCCTTTATAGATCCATATTTGTTGGTCGAATGAATAAAAGAAATATTCCCGCATAATCAGGGGCCATTTTGTATTTTATGTTTGATTACTGTTGACAAAATGAAGAAATAAATATTATCGTATTGATTTTATCATTTATCATTGAAATGAATTATTGTATTTGTAATTATAAACAAAATGTATATTAAAATCCTATTTATTAAGTTATAAAATAATTAAAACGCTTACAAAATCCGTAGTTAAGTAAAAAAAACATTAATTACGAAACAAAAGCTCTTAAAAGCTCTCCTTTTCAATCGCATCCAAGTTGGGGCGCCCTCCGATATTTTATGAGGCTCCTAAACTTAATAGTAGAAATTTTCTTACAGTAATATAAAATACAGTAAATAAGCTATAATATTTTGTACCAATCGACATCTTTTATTGATAACTAATTTTAAATCTATCTTTTGTAAGTCATTGTTTTAACTCGGTGGCTTAAATCTATTATTAAATGTGTACAAAATATTGAGATATATAATCAAATACGTTTGTGAAAGTGTAACCCAAATATACGAGTAATAAAAAATCACCGATATCCTGATTTAACCATTAAATATGTAGTACTTTAAACATATGGAATAAAGTGTATTTAAACGGGATACAGATGCCAGCAACAGAGATTTGCCGGTTATAAAAATCGAAAAATAACTTATCTTTGGCAGGCCTTTTCGAATGACATTCAAAGATAAGCAAAGGTAAAGTCTTATATTGTGACTTTATATTTTAATCAAGTGATTAACATATGAACTTCAAGTATATTATATACAAGATATATAATCCAAGTCTTTTTATCTGTTTCCTATCAGTAACAGGGAAATTACTAGGATCTCTACGTTATAGGACACTCTTTAAGCATAGAGCTAGATTATTTTGTATCTTTCAACTACGCGCTAATCTGTCTGGAACTCAGTCGAGCATTCCGGTGAATATTATAAGATACTTTACCGTCTTAGATTAAATCGAAAATAATAATTATATGCTTAGGCCACCCAACTTGGATGCCAATTGTTTAACCACCAAGATATTTATAAGATAAAACTTTCATTATCTTACTGGCCACTTCCGTAGTAATAAAAAAAACCCAAAAAAATCATATTGATATAACATTGAACACAAAAAAAGTATTTTGATACTTTCAAGTATCAAAATACTTTTTTTAACTCTATTTTCTATCTTTGCAGTAGAAATATATATATATATACGATAAATAAATAATAGTAACGTGAACAAACATAAAGGTAAAATAAATTATAACAACATTATAAATGTACATTAAACACATAGATTTAATATTAATCACAACAGGGGTTAACGACACAAGAGAAACGTAGAGCACCTTTTAGCATATTCAGAGCTCAGTGCACTTTCTGTTAATTATAATATCATAATGAAGTCTTTCAAAACAATTTATGTTACGAATTTAAATATAGATGATATTTTTAGTATATCTTTTCGTTTCGTTTATTAATTCTTACATTCGTTATATTCAAGAAAAATATTTACACAAATAATAATTATGTGTTTTGTACATGTTAGGTTTCTAGATCATAGTCATAAAAATTAATAGTGCATATCTTTTGGGTTACGTGTAAATATATATAATGTTGATTTTATCAATCCAATTTCAATACTAAACAGTAATATCATGTTCGATTATAGCTTTTTGTGTATGAGATTACCTAAAAACGTTACCCTTTATTACTATACCAATATTAAAAATCTCGGTTTTTCATATTATTTTTTTTCAATATGGTCTGACTTAACCATAATTATTGTCAAAAATATATTTTTTTGATTTCAATTATTTAATTATTGAAATCGTCTGCCTGATACTGAGCACTCTACATACGACATAAAGAGTCATTTTGAATCGTGTAGTCTCATATTTAATATTTAGAATCTTTTAATTTATGTAATTAATTACATAACGCTAAGTATTTAAGTTTAATCTTTACATAAATTTAAATAACAAAATTAATAACAGCTTTTTTCCGTATATTAATAGTAAATTGCAGCATAACATGACAAAATGTAACATAGGTACATTTAAATGTACTTAATAATTGCCCAATTTTTATAATGTTCTTGAACTAATCGTTTTTCTTCTGCCAGTTCCCGGGTCACGATTGGCTCTATAACAGTAACAAAGAAAAATTTTTTTTTTTTATTAACATATACGGAGTACTGCTTAAGATTTTTGAGACAGCTAACCTTGTTTCTAAAATTAGACGACAAATGAAATCCCATCTGATCTTAAGTAGAGCCTTCGTTAAGGGATTTGTGAAATATATAAATTCATCGGGAACCCAATTAATTACATTGTTGTGATTTATACGGCTTTTTAAAACAAGTCGGTGATCTGAACCCATCGATCCATCTATACACAACAATCAATTCGCTACAACTTTGCTCCCCCTTTTTGTTATAGTTTTGAACTCCTTTATTTGATACCATCCTGCCCTGGGTCTTGGAATGGTACTCGAAAGTCACTGGCATTGAAAAGGACTACAGGCATTTCACCTTTTGAAGAACTGTCTTCTGTAATTTCAGAAACATCGCTGCCGTGGCTGACCCGCGAATTTTAAGCTCACAACCATTTCGTTCCACCTCAGCCTCATACCAAACTTTTGAAAATTCATTAATGATTCTTAGACACATAATTAAGAATCTTTATTATCGGAGCCTGGCGGTGGCTCCACTATAATGATAAATACAGATATAATGATGTAAACAGAAAAAGAACGCAGTAAAAAGAAACTGAGATGATAAAAAATTAAAGAACGTATCGTGTCCATGTAAAACTCATTAAAATTTTAAATAAATATAATAATAATAATAATATAATAATATAATAATATCAGGACAAATTACACACATTGATCTAACCCCTAAGTAAGCAAATGATTTGCTTGTGTTAAGGGTGTTAGACAACGATACATTTACATAGAAATACACATATAAATACTGAGAATATATTATTTAATAAACGACCAAACCCAGAAACACAGACATCTATGCTCATCACATAAATGCCTGTCTCTGCCGGGAATCGAACCCGAGCCCCATTGCGCCGTGACACGTTAGGCGTCTGCGCTAACCACTCGACCAACGGGGCGGTTAAATCTGATGGTCTCTAATTTCTTAGACGCTGTTCCAGAGGTTTCAGAACATATTAATAATTAAAATTAATAATTAGAACCTCTGAAACATCTCTTATTACATACTTTATTATTAACTACTAGCTACTTCTACAACTAACTATATGTATTTAAGGTTATGCTAGACATTTTAGGAACTTAGCTTAGAAGAATTTATGAATGAGGTACAATATTTGAATAGATTTTCTATGAATATGATAGATGATATCGTTATTAAAGTTTGACGTTTTCAATATATTATCCGTTACATACAAGTAGTATTTTATAAGTTTCTGAAAATGTGGAATATTCAATTTAATTAATAAATATGTACAATTTATCTTCTTTGTTGTTATTTTAGGCTGCATCTTTACGTCTGTTATATCTGCTTTTAATTGCTGCAATTTTTCTTACATGTATTTATTAAATTTGTAATTACCTATCAAAGTATTGACTTTTGACTTACGTTTAAGTTAGTGGTCATAAAACCAAAAGACAAATTTACATTATTCTTGTTTAATGCTTGAGATAAAAATAATTATTAAAATAAGATAACACGTCGCATTTCGTGCAAAAAGACTGATGTCAATGTCCGGAGAGGACTTTTTCATTTAAAGAATCTGATGATAATGGAATGAACAAAAACATATTTAAAAACAACTTTAAAAATAATATTTATCTTTCATACTCTCAGATAAGTGAGGATCTATTATTTCAACTAACGACTAGGTATAAAACCTAGTCTAGCCATAAATATTGTAACAGAGAAAAAAAAAATTTTTAATTACGAATAACATTTATCACTTTTACAGTGTGAGTTTAATATACAAATATAAAACAATTAAAAATATAAAAAAAAGCTTAATTGAAATGGTGTTCATAGGCTGCAATACAGTCCTTTAAACGTTGAGGCCAGTTATCAATAGAAGCACGCACTCTTTCCATGGAGAAATTATTCACTGCCAATCGTATAGATTGTTTTAGGGACTCCAAATTATCATGGCGTTTAGAGCAAGCTGTACTCACTAAAACTGACCATAAATCATCATCATTGTACCTTTCAATAGCCCGGTACACAAACATTTGACTAATACAAAGTGTATAGAGAGTTTTAAAAATTGCATTTGGCTCCATACCTACTTTGTGTAATGCAATCACAGCGATTCTGTTGTCTTTATCACTCCAGTCCATTTTAATATTGCAAAATATTGTACAATGTATGGGCGCCAAAATGATAAAACACAATTAAAACACAATGAACAATCTGATAAAAATGACAGATTCCAAATTCAAATGTAATATTTTTTATTTTTAATTGTAACACTATTTATGGCCAAATTAAGTATTATGTAATGTATTTTATAAAATCGAAAAACTTACACAGATATCTTTAAAAAAATATCCTAACTTAAAAAAGGAATACGATAAGGTCAGAAATGTAATGCCTCCAATTATGTTTTATGTTTGTTTAAAATATATATTTATATATACATATTAGCTTCCTAGTTGGTTTAGATTCGAAATTTGTATACCTTTTAGAAAGCGCTGCAATCTGATTCTAGGTTTTTTTTTAGGATTTTGCATATCACATAAATCTCCTTCCCTGAATATTTGAACCCAATCTATTATTTGCACCGATATTCCAGCGGTGGAAAGAATTAAGTATTTTTTTTTTTAATCTTAATAATAAAAATCATTGCTCGCTTTAAAAAGACCAAAACATAAAGAATGTATGTCCCCTTGGTTGTAAGTCACTACCAAATGACGTATCAATACAGTATACCGCGCCAACAAATCAATATGAAAATCGGTAAAATTATAATATCGCGTACAGTATTACAAAAATACAATTCAAACGCCATGAAAATTTGTAAGCACATACATTCGAACGTGATGTTCGAACGAGTTGTATTTTTATAAAATGCGTTTTTTTTTTGGGCGGCTGTTTCGGGGATTCTTTTATGTGTATGTGGATAGCTTGAATTTTGATCTGGATCCAATAGGTAGCGCTGCAATTATTTTCAAGGATTTTTTTTTGTTCAGAACAAAACAATGTCTGCCAGGTCTTGTTTCTGATGAACTTGAGAAAGTAATGAATTTATTGTTGTAGTTAATTTTGCTTATTCCGTATAATATATTCGCTAAAATGTTAAAGTCTCATATCTCCTCACATCATATTAACTATTAAGATCAATCAGTAATAAATATTATTATAACGAAAAATCGTAATATAATAAATGGCACATATAAATAGAGTATATTTATCAGTCCGTCCCAATGGACAAAGGGTAAACCCTTTGTAATCGTGCAACGTAAGCCTAATTGAAATAAAAACTTTGACTTTGACCTGGTCCCTGATACTTGGAAGAGAATACCACTTTCAAGGTTGTAAGTTAAATATTTAATCTCACTTTCAAGGTTATAAGTTAAATATTACAGTATCTCTAAAATGTATATCTTTGAAATATTATACTTTTAAAATGACGCAGGTCTGATATTAGTTTTTGACCTGTGTTAACCAACGAGTAAAATTCCTAATAGATAGTAATCTTATAATAATGTACTTTTATAAGAGATAAGTGTACATTACATATAAAAATGTTAATATATATATTTTTAGGCCCTTGGGAGTCTGTATGTCTTTTGTACAAAATAGTATTTACAGATCGTCTTTAAAATGTAGACATGGCATCTTTGATATATCTGTAAATAAAAAGGTAAAGTATGTAGATATGTATCTTCCTTATAGAATCCGAAACGGCTGGACCGATTTCAGTGAAATTTGCATAGAATCATTAAATTGACCCAGCACGTAATCCTGTATGGTGAAACATTTTTTTTTAAACTCTCATTAACAGTTTTGTTACTACCGACATTCTATTATTTTTATAAAAAAAAATGGTGTTAATACGTGCACTGTAAGTTTTTTTCTACATCTATAAAAGAGAAAGTATGTGTGTTCCTTATAGACTCCGAAACGATTTCAATAAATGAAAATTCAGATCATCTTTAGAGGAACACATAATCCTGTAAGAATTATTGGTGATCGGAACATTTTATTGAACAGTAAGTGACAGTTCTTACTACCTACTACTTCATACTACAGTTTTTTACTACTATACTATTATTTTTATACTGAAATATTTAAAGTCAGATATACTGCCAAGAAGAATATACTAGAGAAACGAGTAGAAGAATATGAAATACAAAGTGAATCATAATTATTATTGCGTAAGTTTCATTCTTATATTTAAAGTATGTATCTATGTCGAATAAATATATCTTTAAATTAAGCCCGGCGTAGCGGGCTGGGTATGCTAGTAAGGTATGCAACAAAATAGAATTTAATGCTATAATATGGAAGTATAATAATATCGTGTAATAATGTGTCGCCGTACAATTTATAGCTAGAAAACCAAAAATAACCTAAACTAAATACAATTTATTATCAAACCTATTAATAAAAATTGATGATATAAGAAATTATAAAAAATATAACAAATATATAATCTTTTTAAAATTTTACTTCTTAAAAGTTTATAGACAATAAACTTGTATAATAAACTTGTATAATCAAAACGATAGCATTCGAATTTATATAAACGATACGGTAGTTCAGTTGGTAGAGCGACGGAAACTACTACTACTAGGAAACCGTTCCTAGTAGTCGCGGGTTCCAATCCCTGCCCGTATCGGTTCATTTTTTCATTCTATATTTATATAAATTTAATTAAACTTAACCTAGCTATACATGTTTATATTTTCAAACAACGATAACATTCGTTATTTGTAATATTTTTCAGGGCGTTATCACATCATTATCTCTACCACAGTATCACTCTACTCTACAGACGAATCAAAGTTGATAGCTGAGCGACTTTCGATCATCTTCAGTATTTTGTAAAAAGATAATCATAGACTACTAAAATTATAGATTTTCATGATAAAGAACCAGGTCTGCTTACAAAAAAGATGTTTTTTTTTCACAAATGTTGGTGTTGTTATCAATTGAATGTCAATGTAAAATAAAGAATAATACTAATATTACAAGGATAAAGATTTAGTTTTTGTTAGTTTTATTGTCTTAAACTATTAGTAAGATTGGTGACATCGTCTTGGCATTTGATATTTATTGAGAAAGTTTATAGGCTATATTTCAATAAACTACGACGCTTCAGAGCAAAAAAGCATTCAATATATATTTACGATCCATAATGGCAAACGCTATTTCTTCTTTGAATAGATATAAAATATATAGGTTGGTAAAAAAAATATAGCACGAATATTTGTAATTTCCAGTCCCAGGTTCGATTAAATTCTGTCCAAAGGTAAATTCTGTAATCCAAGTGGATACAATCGCCGGCAACAACAAAATATTTTTTATCCAGTCTGCCTTATTTAAATGGATCATTTTTAGAACTTTATTAGCATTGATGTCAATATAACACAAAAAAACATATAATGTTACATGTGCTCTATATAAATCAAGAACCAAATAAGGAATTCGATGGGCAAGTAAAAACTTTCCAAAATACTATTTACGACTACTGCAATGACCTTACTCCACTATTCAAATCGTAATAAAAATCCTTTTAAGTACCTAAAAAGTCATTTTAAAAAAGGAAAAAATTAGGCTTCTCCGGACCAACGAGCAAATTTACGATCATTATAAGCACATGTTAAAGACCAAACCAAAGCCTATAAAGGGATCAAAACTAACAAAAACCGGAATCTTTTCATTGATTTTCAAGACAACTAACTTTGGACGAAATAACTAACTTGTAACAAACTATAAAGAAACCATCTATGTACGCACCAGGTCCTGATGGTATTCCTTATATAGTTCCTTATATATTATAGTCCTTAGACAACAAAAAAATAATGGTAGTTCTCAAATACCTCTTAAATATATTCATTAAATTTTCAAATTTCAAAAAAAAAAAAATTCAAACTAGCCATTTTCACACTCATAACCAAAAAAAATACTGACATCTATCTGTATACTAAGAAAAAGATAATCATGAATCCTAAGGACACTTTAGCAAACACAATACCTGTGTTCTTTCTCTTCTTTTTATCAACAAAAGTGACATTCATGGACGGTAGGGCAAAGCCACCGAAAAATCTTGCAACAACAACATTCGCCCCGTTGAAATTGGTCGAGTGGTTAGCGCAGATGCCTCGTTGAACGTTTGTAGCGGCGCAAAGGGGCTTGCGTTCGATTCCCGGCAGAGACAGGCATGTATGTAATGAGCATAGGTGTCTGTATTTCTGGGTTTGGTCGGTTATTAAATATATTTTCAGTATTTATAATGTGTTTTTCTATGTATTTGTATCGTTGTACTTTGTCCAGTGATATTTTTATTATTATCCTTGGGACGGAACAGCGACACACTTATTAGTAGGATTCTTCTTAATGGAGATCAATAAGGTAAAACAATAGAAATTATACAGAAAGCGACCAATCTTAAAAAAAAAATTTCACTCTATCTTAGTAGTGACTCCAGATTGAACTCTCATGTTGAACACCTATTTAATATAATACAAACCCCCTAATAATAATAAGAGTACGTCATCCGGACAGGACATATTACTGTACTCTAGACATTCAAAACGCCTATACTTATGGAGACTGTCCTTTGGGAAACAAATATCTCCAAAGATGACACGTTTAAAAAAAAACTTTATCACAAGTCTGGAGTTCTTATCAACTCGAAGTTAACATATACAGATATTTTTTGTTTAAGAGATTCAGTTTTCTTTCTGTAAATTTATAAGAACTATTAACTAAACTAACAACATGATTAAAGCCAACGTATATATATTTTCCGAAAATATTAATTCAAAAAATATATTTCATTATTTATATACTTGAATAATAAAAAAAACATATTCGTATTAATTTTATACCAATATAATATACTTATTATATAATTTGAATAATATTTATTCTAAAACAAGAAATCTTATCTTTGTAGAGTTGAAATTACGTTGAGAGATTGGAGAGTTAATATCATAACGAAGTCTATCTGTACCGACGTAACCAACATTATTCATTCCAAACATAGATAAAATACTATAAATATTTAATATATAAAATCGAAGTATGCAGACGGAAAGAACATAAGTACTGCTTCAAGCTTAATCTTTCATCTTCAAGTGGAAGAACTTTCCAACCACATAATAAATAAATTATAAAAAAAACTAGTATATAATAAGGTTTCAATCACATTTAAAATGTAGAAGACCTACGTACTGTTCTAGTTAGTATTACAAAATGCTACTTCCTTCCAGATCTTAAATATTTATGCTAACATTTTCATCTTCCTTTCTGCCAATTTACGCTTAGGATTTATCCTAAGCTTACTAAGCTACTTTGATATGCTTTGAAAAAAAAATAACAAAAGCAATCCAAATAGACCGTTTTTATTAATAAAAAAATGTTATAATGAAATAAATTTTAATACGTTTAAGTTTCAAATGATATCTGCCGATTTTCTTAAAATTAATATAGAATTCCTGTTTATATAAAAATAACATTATGTAAAGCAATATTCAAATATAAGAACCATTAAAACCCTGAATAATATAGAGAACGTATTATCTTAAATTTGCCAGAAAAACAAATAATCTTACGTGTTTTTAATAATAAACGATAGCAATAAAAGAAAATTGAATCCTAGCTTTTCATTAATACGCTAAGAATAACTTCACGAAACTTATGTAAAATAATTGTATAGAATAGAGATTTAATTTAGAAAATGTTTGTTTAAATTTTTTCAGTTGTAAATTGGAGTAAAATGAAGGAGCGTCCCGGCGCGGGACGGAGCGGAGAATAACACATGGGGTGCAGCCAAGGGTGCGGCGGGGCGGCCCACTGAAAAGTGCGGGGTGGGGCTGAACAAACTCGCGGGGACATACAACTGCGGCCCAACACATTTTCATATTATAAAAATAATTTAAAATTCGTCATCCACTATTTGAATAATGTACCATTATTTGGTATAATATTCATTATTGTTTTAATATTCACATATAAGTATTCTTAAGTTTAAGATAAGTGTTAGTAAAAACTGACTGTTTTTTTTATAAAAATTAAAAATGCTTTCAGCGTATTGAATAAAGATATTATACGATAAAATATAATAAACATGTCGTATTTTCGTTTAGAATGTATTGGTATTCGTCCATATTTAACATAATAAACGTAAATAATTTCTAGGAAATTAAAATCGGTAAGAAAAACAGCGTTCAGCGTTGGCCCATGTTGAACATCCCTCCAGTATGTACTCTCAAATAGGGGAACAAGCATTTTAGCATTACCCCCGTGCACAACTCTTCCCGCGGGGCGGGGTGGCCCACGGCGACGTAAAAATCAATATGCTGGAGTTGTTAAATCACGCTTATAAACGAGCACTCGTCTTCGTTTCATTCTTAAAACATCACATGTTTACATATTCTAGTATTTATAAAGATTTCTGATCGATAAGAACTCTGGTAGCTCAAGGTTCAATCTTTCAGCAAATTTTTGTTAAGCACTCACTTGACGTAACCCAATTGATTCATTATTAACTCCACCAATATTGTTATAATTAGAAACCATAAAAAACACGTCCGCCTCAACTTTAATCAATACATTCGATATTATCTTTAATTAAACCATACGTTTTAAAATCGCGTAACAAATACTTGAACACTTCCTGTACATTACGATAATTAATTCAATCATGAACATTGAATTTTCGACTCTAAAACATTTGGTGTATAATATACTATATGTTTAATAAAAATTCAACTTAAAAACAGCTCTAATAAGATATTAAATCAAAAATTAATTAGATCTTGTCTTGAGCTTAAAACGTTATTATTTCTCGTCGCCTATCTCATGATATTCTTAGAAAGAGCGAGATGGGAATAGCTTACTATTATACATTTAAATTAATACCCCTATTCTTCGTCCTATCTTTAAAGATAGGTTTCCATTATTCATTAAATGAGATTGATTTATTTTCTAGTAAGTATACTTTTCTACGCTAACTAAATGGCTCCGGTTTTAATATCAGTTTTCTTATATCGAATTAATAAAATGTACATGTAATAAAAATTGAGGAAAACTTAATTAATTCAAACAAATACACGCCCTCCCATACAAAATATGGGAATGGGGGCTGAGTATTATACATAAACATTGTACTTATACGAACCAGCTACGTCAATAACAGAACGCTCGTTTAGATTAGACTTATGACTGCATTTAACTCAAATAAATTGTACATGTTTTCCAAATATATTAATAAAAAACATATTTTTCATTTAGATTTTAATATTTTTTTAATACTCTAATTACTTACAAGTAAATATCTCTTATGTAATGCTTATGTTATTTAATATATTCTGAAGGAGAAAAATATCTTCAATTTTCATTTCCAAAAAGAAAAGTTTATGTGTACACAATATATTATGTTATTATCACGATAAAATGTGAAATAGTTACCTAAAAGTAAAAAGTAATATTACTTGTCCCGTTAAAGTGGGTCACCCCCCGGCACCCCGCGGCCCCTACCCCCTCCCCGACACCGTCTCTCGTCCGCCTCACGACTGTCCCCACAACCCACTCCAACCCCCCAACATTCATTGTGCCGCAATATATTTCTTTTTATGTGCAAACAGAAAAGTCATTTATTTAAATTTTCTCACGAATTCGCATAGCAATTTTATTTTATTATATTATCTATATCGCGTTTAGATTTCTTTGAATATCATTACTGGGACATGCAAAGAAATTGTATTAGATTGAGTACCTCTCAATGCGGCTGTGAAAATGTCTTATATGCTATGTTCAAATAAACTCTTAACGATTCGTCAAAGCAAAGTCAGTGTGAGTGTTTTTTTTTTATCATAACGTTATTCTGTAGTAAGTTACGTAGCTATTATGCCCCCAAATAATTAAATTGAAAGCGCTCGACGTTGTAGAATAACATTTAACTCAATCGCATCGCAAAGATCACAATTTCCCACTGCCAACCCCGAGAAAGATAAAATACTACACAACTTTTAAAACACTTTTTGAAATAATATTGAATTTTTAAATAACTTTTCTCAGTAATAATATCGCGACTCTGGAAGTATCGCGACAAGTTTTGAATTTAAAATATTCCTTTAACATAAATACTTCATTTTATAATTTATTTCAAATTTAAAGTGCTTACCAAAGAGGTTTTAATGTCGAAGGAGGATTGAATAAGTTAATAGAAAAACGTAATATTAATTTCTTGTGATTTGGCTCAAGTATAATTTGTGAACAGTCATTTCCAAAGTAACTCTTGTTGATATATATTATCTTTTTTATTGAACGCAGTTAGATAATTTGAGTTCTGCTATATCCTTAATGTGTATTTAATTATTCCATTTAATTACAAAATATATTTAAAAAAAACCAACTTAAATATGATATAACTTGCAAAGTGTTAAAACAACGTATTAAACGTATCTAAAGTGTAAATTTTATTCAAACCTTTTAATATATTCTGATATCCATTTTCCGTTATTCTACTTTCGCTTTACTGCTTAGATTTTATCATTTTAATGGTAACTATGGTAACTGGTGGTATAAGGTTTATTAATATTTTTTTTATGAATTAAATAAACTAAATTTCTTAAACAATATGTATAAAGTAAGAAAAAAATTGTTCTGCAAATCGTCCCACATAGAACGATATAATTTAGTGAACATTCAGATTGTATGAAATAACGTTTATTATTAATTTTTGCTTCTTATTCTTTTATTATAAGATAAGGCTAGTGTTAAATTTCGATTTAAATGAACGTGTTTTATGTATAATCGATTAATTTCCATACGAATTTCCAATCTATTTTACACTATTATGAATTATATTAATTAACGAACGGCTACTTTTAAACTATTATGAATGATTTGATTGAACGAACGATTACTTTTAAGCTATTATGAATGATTTGATTGAACGAACGATTTCTATTTATTTTATGCTAACATCACTATGACGCTTTACTTTTGTACTAATTAGTTCTCAAATGTCACTAATGACTGTGACTCTAAAATCAATACTGTGAAACAAAGTTCTGTGAAGTAATGAAACTATTAAAAGGATATTCATTGAGTTCCTTCGTACTTCATGAACCCTTTGGAACCGTGCAACTAGAGTCTGATGTTTCCGAAGTGCAATGTATGTTTATTTGTATGAAACCATAATTTTCACTTTTGATGGACGTAAATCAAAAATATTTAACATTATTTCTGTTCAATCACTTAATTCACATTACATACATTGTTTTATTAATTTTTTTATTTTCTTATCATTATTTTATATTTTCTGTGTTTTGGTGTGCAATAAAGAATATTTATTATTATTATTACATACATTAACAAATGACTCTATAAACAGTAAAGTACAAGTAAACATTCTGTAGTTTGTTATTTTTATTGTTTCGGAAACTTAAAAATATAATTTCATTGTATCATATATGTACGTATTAAAAATATAATTTCACTGTATCATATATGTATTATGTATGTATGACTTCAGTATTTTATTCAAGTTATAACCGCTAAAGACTTGAAAGGACCAAATAGAGGCCGCAACCTAAATTTTGTCTCTTAAGGACTCTAGGCTTATAAGATAATGCCGATTTATGAAGCGGTCGCACATCTAGATAAATATAAGTAACATACAACATACATATAAAGGAATTTAAATATTACATGAATAATAAGGACTATTATATATAAAGTGGATATACTGAAACCCAAAAAGAAACTTAACAACAACAGGTAAACCAGATCACTTTTATATCAAACTTGATAAAAATATACAATAAGTTAAATCTAAATATATTTTTTCTTCAATCTATAGAATATTACTGACGCCAGAACTAAGATGCTGTCAGAATGTCATATAGGTAAGAGGTCACCAATCTCAATAAATCTTGGATGTTAAAAATAATAATTTAAAATATAAATGTAACATGATTTTCGTCTCTCAGATCAACAAATGGTTTAATTCAAATTTATAAAATTGTACCCAGCCGCTTTAATATTCAAATACACTAAGCAACTTTACTAACAATAATGTAACATTCTCAGCTGTCTATTATTAGCTAGAATTGGCTGTTGATTTCGGTCTAATTTTGTACATTCTGGCAATTTAAGCAGACACGCACTACGCCTTTATTAATTATTTAGCCACTGATACTTAGTCATCCATTATGATAGTATAGTAACTCTACATTCACTTAAAAATATTTTAATTGTAACTTGTTTCAATTTCAGTCTCAATGCCATTGTCAATAGAATTAGATTAAAATCAATTAGTTTTAAATACATATAACATGATAATGTTTAAAATATTTAAACTTAATTCTCTAATTGGTTACAAATACCTAATGGATGCACAAATGAAACGAATGTTAATTTCATTCAACAAACAACTCAACCGACGATAAAAAACATGTTTGATCAAGTGATTGACAAGTATAAAAGCAAATTACAGGTGTTTGCAAGCAAATCCCCGCATTCAACGAAGTGGCGATAAAAAGTGAGTTGGCGCGTTCATTCATTCCAAATCCACGCCTGCCGTGCCGCTCAGCGTAGATCCCGCACCACGCATTCTTTGACAGTTGATAAGCACGTTTGCCTTCAAATTACTGAATGAATACTCCAATTGCATACCTCACCGGGGATATCCCACGATGCAGTTCAACTCTATTCTATGTTCAGAGATTACAACAGATGAAGATTATGTTTAGAGATTACAACAGAATAGTGAAGAATGAAGTCAAAATCATCACCGTAAGTGTCGATACATGTTTTGTGAACCGTTCAGAATAAAAAACGACATTGCAAAGAAGTTAAAATGTTCCAAGTACGTAGGATTTGTTTTCATTGAGATGGAGTATAAACACGGTAGTGGCGCACGAGTGCGGGGTCACTTAAAGTTAGTGTCGGCTCGTAAACGTATCGGGCGGGGGCTACCGCTCGCCGTAGCCGCCCCGCGGCGACCGCACTCGACACGCTGCCGCACGTCGCCGACGCTCTGAATCGCACCCATTCACACAATATCAAGGAATGGATATACCTTGCGAATTTATATTATATTTTATACGCATGATTTTTTATTTTTTATTAAAAATTATATCATATTAACATTTTGTTGTTGAGTCGTTTTATTAGAGATCGATTTTTTATAATGATTTGCAAATCATTTAGGCATTGTCAGATGTTTATTTTATTTTTTTATTAATTTAAAATTTAGTTTAGCTTTGTATGCAAGCAATTACATTTTAACTAACAAACGATGGTCAGCGACAGTATTTTTACCTGGTAAAAACTTTTTTTTTTGTTTAAGTCAAAAAATATTCTAAATTATTTTTATAGTACTCTTACCGTTTCAGCACATCTTTTCCTCACCTAAAAATAAACGCACCGAATTTCCCGGGCATGTCCATAATAGACTCCCCTGGGAAAGGCGGCGGCGGCGTTCCGACAACAGACAGCGGGTGTCAGCCGCCACGTGCTACCCAAGGCCACTCGCTTAGTGTCAAGGTCATTGCCACTCCAGCTCGGTACACGCGGTACCCACGCTTCTCTGTCACCACAAATAGAACGACCCACTCAAACAACCTGTACCGCAAGAATGCTACACCACACTACCACACATACCACGGCCATGTCAGCCATGACTCTAGTATGTACAACGTAGCGGAACTGCCTGTATGTCTGCGAACGTTTTCTAATCTTGGCAATTCTCCATGATTCATCAACGCCGCAATGATGGCAAGACCACATTAGGGCGTAACAGAAAACAAAAACAGAAGTACATAAATTACAAAACTGGATAAAGAGTTGAACAGCAGAACAGAGTACGAAGAACAAAGTTTCGAACAGTTTACAATTCACTTAATACACAAACTCTTAAACTAGAATTCAACTCCACACTTATTTTGCTGAATTACTCTGTTATAATTCTCTTTCTTTCTTCCCTTTTTCATTCTTCTTGTGTGTGTGTGTGTGTGTGTGTGTGTGCATTCTTGCACACACACACACACAATACTGTATTGTTGATTATTAAAAATGAAAACAGATTGTCAAACTATAGCTGTACAAAATGTTTATTTTTGTATGAATAATAAAAAGTATAAGACAAGTATTTATATACAAGATGTTAATGTTAATATTTGGTATTAAGCTAGACAGTCAAACGAGGATTACAAGGGGAATATGCTCATTGATACAAGTCGAAGTAGGTACGTTCCGAACACAAATAATTATAGTCGCTATATGTCTGGACGCATATTCCTTGTTGTCTGGATTCGAAGGCAATGTGGAATTATTGCAAATTTGGTTTTGCTCGTTTAACCAAAATGCATTATGATTAAATTCCAAACATAAGTTTAGTTATTAGATGTTATTATGTCCATTTTTTTTAATAATGGTGTTCAAAATGATATAAGGAAAACATGTACGTAGTATGTTTTTTCTATAAAAGTGAAAGAAGTCTAAAAATGTGAAGTAATTAAATTACTTATGAAATGAAACACGTGAGACTGTGATCGTGGTAAAAGTCAAAGTTTGTAAATTGAAATATCTACCTATATTGCCTTACAAAACGCAAGAGAATAAATATAATTTTTAGCGTCGAAAGCTCTTCATTAATTTTTGAAAAACCGACGAGTTTAGTAGAAGATTCAAACAATTTGTATGTAATTACATAAACATAAGACAATATAAAATTTTCGAATGTTAAAGTTGTGGTCAATTTGATATCAAAATAATAAATGACATCAAATTATGCTGTAAGCCCGACGGAAAACATTACTGGAGCCTTAATTCGCGATTAAGGCAAGCATAGAATGCGGGGAGAGCGGCGGTGGAGGCTTCAGAGTGCATGCGGGTGTGGGGTGCGGGGTGCGGGGCGCGCGGGGCGGACGCGCCGCGGGCCGCCACTTCTCTGTACTCGAGGAGCCCCGGTACACCTCGGTTTCCGGCGGGTGCTCCCTCGCGGATTCGCAAGTGTATCCTGCCCCGTGCCGGCCACGTGCTCGCCGCTTGCCCCTGACGGTGACGACGCCTTACCACTTACGCGTGTCATTCATAAAATCCGTAATTACAATACGATTGATCTTGATTTTTGGATTTCGAACTTTTTGTTTTTTTTTTCAACTTTACTTCCTTTACTATTTGTTTTTTTATCTTTTTTTATTTTAAAATGTTAAACCAGTATTATATTTGAGTATTTTATCAAAATAAATTATTTATGATTTTTAAATAAGTACTTTTATAAATAGATTAGACATCTATAATTATTTTATATAATATTTAGTATAAATGTAAATTAAATATAACATGAATATACTTATTTAAATTAAATTTCTTAAAGCATTCGATTTCTAAGATCTAATAAAAATTGTTTAATCTCGGACCTCAACAGTGTTTTCTGGATCCTTAAATTGCGAGTAAAACAGGACTATTAAATGGACATTAGTACGGAACCAGTGTCTCAGTCAGTTGATACACCATGGATCACACTCAAATCACAGCGGAGGACCACGATAGGTCTTATAAAATCTATCACATGTATAAGGTAAGTCTTTTATAAGAATAATTCATTTACGTTACTTATTTTAAATTATCAAAATAAATTCAAGTTATCTAACTTCTCTGCATTTTTTTAGAAAGTATTTCATTTTTATAGTATAGTTACTATCAAGTAATAATTATGAAACCTATTTTGTTAATAACTATGAAACCTTTTTAGTAGTACCTATTTAGTAGTATCTATTTGGTGTGTAGTACCTCTAGGTCTAAATTAATAATTGCACAATTTACATTGAAGTTGTAGTTTTTCTACGAGATTTAGTTCTGCATGATGAAATCCTTAACTGATTGAGTGCAACTTATTGTTCTTATAAAATATTATTTATTTTAAAAATATACGAGTAAATTTATCGTCCAAATGTATCTTATTGTAATTTTATTACTGAATTTATATTACAGAATTTCATTATTCAGTTTCTTATTAAATGTTTTATATTTTAATAAAGTTGAATAAAAACGCTTATTTAATAGCACTCGCTTAATAAACTATAATGACAATTTCAAATTATAAGACGTCCTGGTTATAAATTTTCCTTATTACGTTTATTTTTTAATTTTTAAGTAAAATTCAACGCAACCCATTTTACTTTTTTTAAATATACATTATTGTTTTTTATTAACATGCATATTGAGTAATATAGTCATGCTCCAGAATAACAAGCTGTCTCTTAGATCAGAATCATCGATGGATTCAGACTTTAAGCCGAAGGTCGCAGATTCAAACCTTAATCGTATCGTGTTTTTATCAATATTTCAGTTATTTTATCTATTAATATGAAACATTTAATTTAATTATTAAATATAAATTTACGATTTTTTTATTATTACAAACATCTACCAATTTCCAGTCTTAGTTTTAGTTATTATTTTTAACGAAAAATCTTTTTAAAGAACTTTATTTAAGTAAGAAATCTTGTTATGTAAGACGTTATTTTTATGAATATTTTATCACGTAGGATGATTACATTTTTGTTATAAAAAATGGCAGCCATTACCAAATATTTTACTCCTTTTCCTTAAAAATTGTGTCACCCTCTTGATTTAAGGGATGCTCTTTACTTTAACACAATTTTGAATATCATGTCATATCCCCCTTCCCCTCCAAATAAAACAAAATAAACTCAGCCAATAACAAAATAATTGGTTTTATTTCCCCCAATATTGTTAGTTTTTATGAGACTTTCTTTTTTTTACCAGACTATTTGTCTATGGAAAGAAATTATAGATGAATAAAAGAAAGAAAGAATGGATTTGGTCTTAATGTCCAAAACATAAATTTAATTATTCATTCCATTATAAGTATTACAAAGATATATTCTCTCTATCTATATGTTTATCTGCATTAAAAAGCGGCACAGATTCTTAATCTTCTTCTTAATCTTGCTTGAAATATAATTTGCATTTAGATTATTTTTTATTGTAATATTCCATTATAATTTTTACAACCCATATCGATATTCGATACAGAAGTATACAATAATATTTGTAAAATACAAATATATTGAAATATACAACCATATATTTCTTACATATTAAATTTTAAAAAAATAATGTATTTTGTAACCCAATATTACTAATCTATGATTCATCTAGCACTAAGAAGAATTATTGAAATAATATTTGAATATAATTGTTTCATTCCATTTGTATATTTGGCTACTTGTATGTGTTAAGGTCTTGTGTACTTTATTTAGTATTATGAGCTTTATAGTTTTCATAAATTAGTCAGTTTCATTTGAAAGAATGTAGATCAATTTCATAAAAAAAAAATGTGTATGGACTGTCTTATATATTATAACAATATAAAAATAGTTTTATGAAAGTTTTATTGGAAATAATATATCTGCATTTTATATTAACAACGAGATAGAGAGAGACAACTCTTTTAATGTCTCTCTCTTTCCCGTAAATCATTTTTATACAGTACTAGCCCCAACGGAATTCGGCCTATATGTTGCAATTTTCAGAAATATTATTGATGGTATTTCAATTGTTTGTTATTGGTTTAGCAAACACAAATATCGTAATATGTTCGGAGTAGAATGAATTTAGTAAAAAATATTTTATTCAAATTCAATTGTTTCGATATGTTCTATAAGATTTTATATTATAATGAAAACAATAAATTTAAAGGTTACTTCGAAAATTAAAATTAGTTTCAGGAAGTTTGATATATTTTTGCGAAGAACCTGACGTTCAGAAACGGGCACTAGGACTGTTATATATATGTGTGTTTCTTATTTGTCTATCACTTTTTATCTTATCTTAAATAATCAGGGATTTGAATTACATTTTCAGATTTTAAGATTTTTTATGATCATCTGATAAATTCTGTCCCTTATCAGTTTGTTGCGGCCCTCAGGAGTTAACTTGGACAGACCTGCTTGAAGTTTGTTATTACACTCTCTTAAGGCAAGAATTTAGACGAACGGATTGCATATCAAGAAAATACATGATCTTATGTGTATGTGTGTCTAAAGAAAATTAAAAATATATACGAGATCCCCTTTCATACTTGGTTTTATCCGGCCAAGGGATGCCAAATCTCTACTCTGGATAAAGAGCAACGCCATGATCTTTCTCCGTTTGATTTCTATCATGCTGTGTAAGTTGGAGTTAAATGTAAAGGCATTTTACGCATCTTTACTATGAAAGTAAATCACCCACGAGTAGCAGCTGTTCTAATGTGTAATTACTTACGTGTAAGATTTATTTATTGTAGGAGATTATAAAAATGTCCGAGATCCTCCTTTATATTTGGATTTATCCGTCAAGGGATACCAAATCTCTACTCTGGTTAAAAAACAACGCTATACTCTTTTTCAGTTTGATATGTATCATTGTCCTTGAAAATCAAAGTCTACACCAGGTCGCGGTATCCACACAAATATAAGTAAGCCTATAAGAACCGTTCCATCAGTAAATATTACAGAATATCACCAGCATACATCCTCATAGAGATGGGTTAGAGTAATGTGCCCTGGAGAACCCCTGATATATGGTCCGAATATATACAATTAAAAGAATAATGCTCGGATTTATTAATTTACAAACAAATAGAAATATAGAAATTGATACTACACAGTTCTTTTATGAAGTAGACGATGAAAAGAGGAGAATTATCGGAAATTCAGTCCGTAAATACATTTCGAAGATGTACATATTTAGAGGAAATAATGTTTTTCACTTAGATTACCACATATTTAGAGAAAATAATATTTTTGTTATAAATAATAACATTAATTTAAGTTTTATCTTTTAACACCTATAGTTGCTATTAATAAACCAACGTTTGAATTATTTTGCGATTATAACATTTAACGAGTTATATAGAAATGTATAAGGAGTTATATTTCTTTAAACATTATTACATATATATTTCTAATATTATGTTAAGAAACATAAGTCCTTTAAAATATTTTTTTTATTAAGCACTCTGTCTCTCTGTCTCAATCTGTCCCTCCTATAAGAATTAAATTTATAAAAGAAGGTAATGAATTTGCACTTACTGTTAATAGTACAATTAATATTTTTTGGCAAAAATACGTTGTAATTTACGAAGGTAAGGTAAATTATTTGTAAGGAAAATGTTTATTAAAGATGTCTTCTAAATTTATAAGAAAAAACAAGATAATTAATATTTAATTTGTATGAAGTCAATGAGGTTAGACAACTCATATTCTTTATGTATAGTCCAATCAGAGTTCACAGGAACACGAAGTTCTCTTTAGTATGTACTTCGGATACCTAGGTGAATAATCAGACGACCCTTTCAAATATTCCACGGTTTCAGGAAATATAGGAATTTTAGAGTTTCGGAATCACAGGTTTGATTCTATTAGTTTGATAATATCTTTTGACACTTATTAAAATGAAATATAAGAGAACAATATAAATGTTAAAAAGATGTTGAAAAAACAGTACAATTAAATTTAATCAAGATATTCATTACATAATTGACTTTCTTGTGAAATTGATTTTATAATGTACATGTTAATTTTTTGTTAATAATTAAATTAAATAAAGAAATTATAATTTAACACCATATAGACACTAATTCTTAAAACGAAAGAAAAAACTCATATTTTAGATGAAATTAAAAACAAAAAATGTGCTAGTTAAAAATAAAATGCATAATAAAATCGCCACCCCACCATCACCACCCACACAGGAATTGCTTAAACAAATATTTGTTGTCGAGTCTGATCCCTTATGCAAGGGCAGGTATAGAGCTTACGAAAATTCAAATCCATTATCTGATTTTACATGTTATATTTCACTTGGAGTATTTGTGTTAAATACATTTTTACACAAGCTATAGTATGAAGATGGAATATTATACGCGTAAATCTTAATAACAATTAAACTAAAAACTCTATCGTGTAAAATAGAAAATGAATAAAACCTTTTTTAAATACTGTTTTTTTTACATTCTGGAAATACAAGAGATTTATAAAGCTATCTCTAATTACATTAAAAACAAAATAGATTGCGAATTTGACCGCATAAATTATAAGTTTTTTAAAGGATTTATGGCACAGATTATATTAATATGGTCGCCAGATAAGCATTACTGGATAAAAAACGTGTAATCTAGCTACAATACTAATATATACAATGACGAATAGCATATTGATGAAAAGTCATGTTTACTGAAAAAATATCTTAAATAAAACCTGCCCCACATTAATTTAAATAGAATCTATTATAATTACAACTTTAATTAAATTACATTTTATAGGCAATAAATACTGCTTCGTGATATACAAAATTGAATTCAAAATCATTCGAAATAAGTATAAAATTTCCATGACAGGAATTTGTAACGAGCCCTATATTTACAGGGGCAAGTGTTTAATAAGGAAAATGAATCATGAGAAAAAATTGGGGGCCCCTATTTACAAACATCCAAAAATGATTTATGGGTTAGAGGTTTGTGTTATTACATTGTTAACTCGTTATGAATTTGCTTAAAATTTCATACAATAACAAATTTTAATAACCTAATTTGTATTTCAATTTATCTTTATATAAAAAACATAAACGGAGCTAGAACCTGCACTCGGAGATATCGTTATGTTTAAATACAAGATGTTATTTAAACGGAAAGAAAATTGTCAAACTTTAAATATTTAGATCTGACAATAGAACTTAGAATACACAATACCTTCTATAATAGGGCAACAGTAAAGTATCTACATAAGCACCAAAAACCTTAATAACTCATAAATAAACCGCGACGTAGAGAGCTTTTGCCCTGGATCGCTAAAGGGCATTAGGAAAACCTGTATACATATATCGGTTTACAAATTTAAGAAGAACCGACTTTAGAGGCTTTCGATGACAGCAGCGCCCTCGGCGTGGCTCGGGTGTTGGTGGAACTAGCAGCGCCCCTCTGCAGCGCGCGCCACCTTCGGCCACCGCCACGCAGTCTTCCCGCGCCCGCACGTGCGTCTAGCGTGCTTACGTCCTCCAACTAATCCGATAACTTATACATCAACTCGGAACTAAATATCTATTATAAACTATTGTATTGTGACTGTGTTTCGGGTGTTAGCACCGGACATTGTGAACTCGATTTCAGTGTATTAATTAAAACTATAATTGTTATATTACTTCCTCGACAGATTAATTAGATCTTACATGGAACCGGAACGTTTTTAATTAAAGTCTGGAATTTATTTGATCTACTGCAGATAGGATATGTAACATCTATATCTGGCTGAATGGTGGGTACCTGCATAACTTTCTAATAACTATATTATTTGTTTTGTTTACATCATGTAAACAGATATTATTTTATTACATTATTACTTATGTTTTAAATATAACACAAGAGCATGAAAATTACAATCATAATATAGAAATTATTATGATTAGAAAATGAATAAAATGTTTCTAGCAAATACAATAATACAATAAAATAAATTATATAATAAAAAGTTATCAATCATTTCATTTATTATTTATTTAATACACAATCAATTATTTTCAACAACATCAAAACTCTTGATATTTTATATACATTATATTATCATTATAGAGTCGATAGAGACAAATTTAAAAGTTAATTTTACTTTTAGATCGTTTTAATTCAATCAGGTTACAAAAATATTGGAATATTTATTTATATCAATTGAATAATAAATAAAACATAAATACTTTATGATTAAAGAAATATAAAAACATTGGAATGTAAACAGTAAAAACGATAAAATATAGTATCTGTGAAAAGTAGAGCGTAAGAAACACATCGATATAGATAACACATGTTTAGTAATTTACGTGCATTTAACATATTTATATTTAGTTACCACAAGTTTTGATATAACATCTAGTGATGTGTCTGGAATTTACGTGTGATTAAGTTGAAATATTTATATCTATACAACACATTTTTTTGTTGTCCATTGAAAAAATATATATCCAATAATATTTACTAAACAAAATAACGATATTGAAAAAAAAATCCAAAATGATCATTATTCAAAAATTCGTTTCTACAAACCTTGTAAGATTTTAAAATGTTATTAATTACAGCTAAATATATAGCAATGTAATTTTATAACACATTATTGTGTCAATGACTGACATAAATATCTGAAACAATCTTAAATCAAACTAATTAAGTTTTATTTATCGATTTAAAATTAACATATATTAATAATTAATTAACTCTTACTGAAAATATATTTATATATATTTAATATTCTATTATAATTTGTATATCAAATAAACGGTACGTTATTTAAACTAACCATAAATATTATCTGTTTCTTTAAATACTGATAGCATGGCTTATCTTGAATCTCAATGCCTACCTAATAAATACATTCACATAATAACTTCACCTGTTACTTTTATTTGTATATATAAGAGCTCCCTACAAAAGTGTAAGCATACTACGATGAAAGATGCGTACCAATTGTAATAACATCAATTGATTTAACGCTATTTTAGTGGGAGGAACTAAACGGGGTCACCGACCGGCAATTATGTCCTCCTAAAGAATTCTCTACCACACAAACGAGTAATGGAATGCTCTTATAATATTCAAACGTCTTTTTGTTTATTTTTTATTTGATATGATTTATAATATTCAATTATTAATTAGTTTTTATTAGTTTTGTGGCTTAGTTATTGCTGTTAGTTGAATATTTAATATTGTTTAGAGTTTTATGTTTATCCTTTATAAGATTTTTTGTGATTTATAATACTTAGAAAACCAGTTAAAAAATATGACACAATACCTATATGGTGATGTCAGTAGAAAACTATTCTTTGATACATTTTCCGTTAATAATAAAAAGAACAGAGAGGAAAAGCGGATAAATAAATACCTTTGCCCAGCAGTGGGCTACTTCCATTTCTTTTAACAAAAGTGAACGCCAATGATTTATTTTATAATTTAGGCAAATACCTGAAGTATGTTTATTAATGTTGCCTACTTTTTAAAACTTTCTACTTTCCATGCTCTAAAAACATACAACAATCATAGTATCATTATAGTTGATATTATAATTGAGTAATATTGGAATTCTAACACAGGAATGCCATTTTCAGCTTCCAATATAAACTTTAAGCTTGAGGAGATTACGTAATTTTTTGATTAAGAGTTAGATAAGCCTTTTAAATTATAAAATAATTTATTAGTTAGACATGTTACAAAATCGAATAACAGAGCAATTATTTGTGTCCTTTCACTTATCGTTGATAGTGTGCAACTTATAATAGGCTATTGGGACCACAGCAGCCGGTGTGCTACAGAAACCGGTTGAGGAATGAGATCAAGTCAAGGCACTATACAATATTGATCAATCGATTTTTGGAACATCATAACTAATTTATTTTGTAAAGCCTTTTTAAATTGTTCTCAAATGATTAATAGTTTTTTGTAAAAAATATTCATAAAATATGAGAGTTGTTTATTCATTGAAAGTTTATTAATTAGTTAACATATATGGATATGTAGTTTTATTAGTTTTCAAGGGGATTTATTTGAACACTAGCTGTGCCTGCGACTTCGTACGCGTCGATTTTGATTTTGACAAAGCGTAACCTTTGTACTTACCAATGTATGTAAAAACTATAAACCTTCAAACTGGTAAGCAGCAATGGCACGAAAATAAGGGATTATTAACTTCTTTATTTGTTAACTAATTGATAAAATAAAACAAAATATAAAGTGAATCCCATGACAATATATTCCCGAAAACTGCATCCAAATCGTGATCGTGATCTGATCCAACCGTTTCTGTGATTAGCGTGCACAAATATACAGACATACAGACGAACAGACTATATAAAAAAAACATTGTTTTGGGTTCTCTTGCTTATATAAAAGTGTATGAATTTTTGAAAATATTTTTTTTTCGTGTTGTGTGCAACTAATAGACAAACAGATAAACAGACAAAAATTTTAAAAATGCTGAAAATGGATTCTGTTAGTTATCACTTCACATCCTGGTATATTTTTTTAAATATTTTCAATGTTCAAAGACTCCTCCTGTACTCCTGTACTCCTCTACAGATTTATAACATGTATAGAATAAGATTTGAATGGTACCTACTACTGGTGCTGATTGACATTAATTGACATAACTTTTTTATTTCTCAATCGATTTAGATGAAATAAACACTAAATGTTAAGTGAAGACTGTGATAATAAATTCCTGGACCGCATTCAAATTGGATAAGCCGTTGCTGAGATTAGCACAAACATACAGACAAACTGAAAAACTATTGTTTTGGGTTCTCTTGCTCTTACAAAAGCCCCTTATGATGTTTTTTTTAATATTTTCCATGTACAGAAATGGATCAGTGACAATTTTATTATATGTATAGATAATAGGTAAAGTGGTTTATTATGTGTCATTTTTTTTGCAATATTTACATTTTCACAATATACCTATTCTATTAGAAAAACGGTTACCTAATATTTATTTCTTTAATCATTTTAATTCAGTTTTTAGCATTTATTCTCCTAATAATAAGGCATTTTATACAAGTACAGTATCTAGCGTTTTCATTAAAGCGTACTGTAGAAATAAGGTAAAACGAACGTTTAAGGAATTTATATGAATTTATATGAATAAATTTAATATGATTCTATTATGTTTAAAGAATTTTAATAAACTCTATCAGCAAACTCTATAGCTTTGTACTTAGATAATAATAACGAAAAATATATACAGACAATACAATAAATTTATCCATCTATTTCAGCCAACACAAAATCCAGTAGCGTGTTTCTTGTTTTGGTATTATTTTTCTGTGTTCCAAAACATTCTATAATGGTCTATTTATTTTTCGTTCTTGTTAACAGAAACGTCAACTTCGGCTTTTACCTGGTTCAAAGTGCCCTTCATTAAATCTCACTGGTTACTAAAATTTATATAATAAGATTTTAATAATATCTTAACATTTAAACAACAATAATAATCACCACATACTGAAACTATACAAATAAATTCTTAATAAGATTGGTAATACATCAAATGTAGAGCATAGATGTATGTCTTGATATAATCAATTTTTGTTATATTTGAATTAATAATTTACATATTTATCTTGTTTGATATTTGTAGTTAATATATAACACTCATACTATATTTATTATATGGCTTGCATAACAAATCTACGTTCTAATTCTAATTTCTTAAGATTGCAATATTAAATGTTCAGTACTGGGACACGCAACCATTCTCTGTATTGGTTGCTATACCTACTTAGTCTGGCCATAAAAACTGTTACAAATAAAAATAAAAAAATATTACATTTGAATTTGGAATCTGTCATTTTTATAAGATTGTTTATTGTGTTTTCTCCTCAGAACAATATGCTTTAGTTATTATTCTGAGGTTTTCTCATTTACAATACATTGTACAATATTTTGCGATATTAAAATGGAGTCTGGTGATAAAGACAACAGAATCGCTGTGATTGCATTACACAAAATAGGTATGGAGTCAAATGCAATTTTTAAAACTCTCCATACACTTGTTATTAGTCAAATGTTTGTGTACCGGGCTACTAATAGGTACAATGAAACTTCCTCTGCTTATGACAGGGAAAGATCTGGCCGTCCACGTAGTGTTCGTACGAAAATGGCGGTCAAAGCAGGGAATTAATTCGAAGAAATCCTGTCCGAAAGCAAAAGATTTTATCTCGGGAAATGAAGATAGCACCTAGAAATATGAACATTTTAAGAGATGACTTAGGACGTGCAGCCTATAACAGACGCACTGGTCATTTCCTAACTGATAAATTAAAGATGAATAGGGTGGTAAAATCGAAACAACTACTGAAGCGGTACGCAAAGGGCTTCAGAAAAATTTTGGTTACAGTGGTTGGAGATTTTTTTTACAATTGAGCAAAATTTTAACAAACAAAATGTCCGTTTTTTTGCTCAAAGCTCTAAGGAAGCTTCCCAATAAGTCGACAAAGTGGAACGTGGGCATTATCCGACTTCAGTGATAGTTTGGTGGTGTATTAGTCTTGGTTGAAAGCGAACGTCTCGGACTTCATCAGAGCTGAAGACTGGCCATTGTCTAGTCCCAATCTTAATCCGCTGGATTATGATTTATAGTCAGTTTTAGAGAGTACAGCTTGCTCTAAACGCCATGATAATTTGGGGTCTCTAAATCAATACATACGATTGGCAGTGAAGAATTTCCCCATGGAAAGAACGCGTGATTCTATTGAACTCAACGTTTAAAGGACACCACTTCGAATAAGCTTTTTATATTTTGAATTATTAAAATATTTGTGTATTAAACTATAAACTAATACACTATAAAAGTAATAAATATAATTTGCAATTAAAAATTTTTTTTTTCTTTATTACAATGTTTATGGCAAAACTAGGTATAGTAACATTAATTATTAACCTTTAAATAAATTCGAAAATATTTTCTATTTGATTTTTTTTGTCTATACGTATATATTTTACTGATTAAATAAGGTAAGAAAAAAGTGAGTTTTGGTACCATGGTTGGCGGCATGTGGCATATGGCCGAATGTTGACATTATAAAAGTACTGGGTTATTATGTAGAGTTTGGTTGTAGTTCTATTGTATATTTTTCAGTTCAGAAATTCATGAAACCGTCTGTCTGTTTGTCGAGGTCTCTAATATTATAAACGTATATTAGGATCTTTACCGGGCTATAACCGGAAATAACTGTCACTGTAATTATATAGTATTCATTGTAGCAAGAAATATATATTTTTTTAGTTAAACACACAAGACGTTTTTAGTTCGTTGTTTTACAAAAAATAACCTATTATTACCAAACATTTGAGAAGTTTTATATTATAAGACTATATTTATACATTCTTGAACTCTATAATTATT
This sequence comes from Napeogenes inachia, assembly GCA_959347355.1. Taxonomy (NCBI): domain Eukaryota; kingdom Metazoa; phylum Arthropoda; class Insecta; order Lepidoptera; family Nymphalidae; genus Napeogenes; species Napeogenes inachia. The sequence goes on along the minus strand of OY365791.1, from coordinate 13,818,668 downwards.
ATACATAAATTTAATCAAAGATCGATGGATATGCAAATTATTTCCAATCCCAAAAAATGAGTCGTGCGTTGCAATTTAAGATAAAAAAAGAAAAGTCGACTCAAAAGAGTTCAGTAGTTCCGTGACATGAATGCGATTTTTTTTTCTAGATTTTTACTTTCTTTAACATTCTTACAATTAAAAAAAATAGTATACAACAGTATATATAAAATAATCTTAACGAAAAACATTTCACGTCGTTTATTATCTCTTATTACCCTAACCTAAAATTACGTTCCGTGATCGTGGAAAATTTAATAATGTTTAAATTTGTAATATAATAAAATTGAAGTTAACTATCATGTCGGAAAGTTAACGAGGTTGTTGTTGGGATCACGGTTACTTTGTTCAGCTCGTTCCAGTATCGTTGCCAGGGAATAAGTATCCATCGCGATACGCCGTAATAAATTCAACATCAAGATAAATTAAGTGTTTACCAGAGGTTGATCTTCGGCATCGATAATGGTGAAATTACAACTTCGTTAGATTTTATGGTACAGCCTTTTTGTTTCAAGTTGTAACTAACTTGTTAACTAGTTAATGTGGCTTGATTCCATCAAAACATAGATCTAGTAATTTAATTAAAAACTTGATTAAGTTCTTCATTAACATAACTTGAGATGATAAAACTAAATTTATTACTATGTATGTATGTTTTATAATAGTAATTTATCGTTTTTCTTTGTTCTATGTAATGCGTCAAGAGTAAGGGGATAATAAACAATAGCGCTGCGGATGCTGTTTTTACACATTAATGTACAGATTTTTTTATATAAAATATTACTTGGTAATGCAAATGACAATGGTACTAGTTTTTATTAATGTATAATTTCTGCTATTATAGCAGAAAAAAATATCGTTTGCAAACTAAAAAATAAAATTGCAAATATTTTTTTATATTTGTAGGGGCAAACGATCAAACACAGCGTTTGTCGTTTCAGGTAAGCCTGAAAGAAAGTGACTACCGTCGAAGATGACCATTTTGGATTCCCGTCAGGGATGAGTATATTGGGAAACGTTCAAATGCATTACCTACCTTAAAGAATACAGAGCTCTTTCATCAGTATACAAAACCCAGTCCTATTATCTTTTTTTTCTCTCTCTCCTTTAAAAACAACTGGATGTATATAAACATGTCAGCCATAGAGGATCAGCTCCCATCAATAGTTCTGATCTTCTTAGTTTTTGAACTACCCATATACAGCCTTAATCTATGAGTTGCAGTTAAGTAGTTTCTTCCCTAGAAGAGTCTGCTCCACTGCAAAATAAAGAGATGAAAAAATATCACACAATCAATGTTAGCGCTTCTGGCTTTTAGTATTTATTACCGAAGTACAAGAAATAATTAGACGATTGACAAATTTTACGACTCTTGTAATGGCATCCTTTAGTTCACATGTTATTTATTTATTAATTTAGTTTAATACTTTATTGCTATTGTACTTATAATAGCTACTAATATTCAAAAGCATTCGTTTTTATTGAGTCACCTGCAAAAAAAATTAAAAAACCCGGTATGGCACCAAAGTTACTTACTAAAAGACGATATCTTAATAACTAAATATAAAATAGGTACCTACTATTAGCAATAAACACACTGAGATTTTTTTACATCGATGCAAAATTCTGAATGGACAATAAATATACTTATTCATTTAGTTTAGGTAATGTTTTTGTTCATGATTTCGTAAGTTATACTTATTGTAATTTGTAACCGACATTTAATAAACTACAATTTACACTTAATATTATCTAATTCCCTACTTGCTTTATCACATACAAGCTGTTACCCGCAACTCTATTCGCTTGGATTACCTACAGAAAGTCGTCAAACATTCGTTATATTAGTTGAGAACTAATGATTAAACCCGGAATAAACAATATTATCTGCATCTACCATATTTACCTTATTATTATATTAGCATATGTAAACTATACAATGTTACTTTTAATTACTGTTTAATAAAGTTATAATTTTTGAAAAGTTTATGTTTAAACGTGTACTAAAAAAGAGTTTTTTTAGCCTTTAAAATAAAATATGGTATTATTTGAGAATATTCAGAATTTTTCTTAACTGACTCAACAACGAAACATATGAAGTTTCATTACAATGTGAATTTTAGGTCAATATTTAAAATCTTCGACCGTGAATTTATAAAAAAGCTATATTAAGAAGAAGAGACTTCACGTTCGAAGTAGCGTATTACAGGGTAGAGATATTTTAATTCTACTATTGCTCCGCGGGTGTAATTGCAAGAGCCAAAAAAACCTATAAATACCTACCTATAAATACCAAAAAAACCTGCGCCTTAATCCAGTCGCACAGAGCCATTTAGTTAATATCAAACTATTAGTTCTTTGAAGATGTCGATATCTGAGTATGTAATCGTAGTCTTTATGGGTTGTTATTTTTCATATAGGTAGTTCAGAATAATAGAACTTCATCTTGACAACCATATGAATTTATTTTTTTTTTTGTTTTAGCGGCCCGAAAGCCTTGACACGTCTCTGTCCAGCTCTCGCGACACAAAAGCAAGTGTGTACGCTATGAATGATCAGGTTGGTATTATAGTATTCATTTAAATTTTAATTGTTAGCTTTATTTCTGTTGGATATATATTTTAATTACTTCCTTCGTTTTTCAAAAACATGAAAATAAAACTATTGTTATTTTATTTTTCTTTCACTTACAATTGTACTATAACTTCAGTAACTGTATTTAGTTTTCGGATGAGATGCCTATAATTTAAATATGTTTATGATACCAATAATATTTTGTTTAAGTTTACCACGTTTATATAATTCCTAATTAAAAAATAGAAAAAGATTTCTTTATTTTTTTTTTGTTATTTTATTAAAATGGTTTCATTAAATATTATTTTTGGAATCATAGAAAATATATATAATCAGGTTGGTAGAGATTTTTTAAAATTATTTAGTTTTTGTATTTATAAGTATAGTAAGTTTAAAATATTATTCGACACAAGCAGTACTCGGACCTGCGACCCCTGGGAGTTTGTATCCGTCGCTCCGTGAACTGAATTATCGTGTCGTTACTTAGCGTGATATATTTAACATATACATATATATTTCTTTAGTTATTCGTCTTTATATATTTTCAGCAAGATTACAATAATACAATATATCCAAAAAAAATGAGGCAATGAGGTCAATAATCTTAAGCATTAAACTGATTTTACATACATCTTGGGACTAATTAAATTTATGTCTATAATGTTACTACATTAATAAAACATACTAATACCTATACATTTTAAGTGTATTTACCTTTTTTATCAAATTTAAAAATACCAGACAGGAAACAAATTCTTCATTATGCGTCTTAAATTCTAAACATTATCCGTTGTTATTTTGTTGGAAAACATTTTCTAATATAATTTTCTTTGCAGACTTTTCACACGCCATCTTTTGGGGACGAAGAGTTTGACATTCCTCTGATCCACGGACAGCATGCTGCTAGTGCCGGACAAAACACACACATGCAATATTCTCAACTACACCATTCAGCACCGCAGGTTTGTGTTGCGAATATTAATATAAAATATTTTAATTCTTTACACTAATTATTATTACTAATTATTATTATTATTATTATTAATTTCTTCTTATTTATACAGCTACGCTTCAATATTTATATAAATGTTACTGCTACCAAACATTGTAAATAAAATAGTACAAAAAATATTTAAGAGTGGCTGACACTAAAAACTTTGGCAGATTTGACTTACGAATTCTTAGTTACTTTTCTATTATTGTTGCTAAGACTTTAAAAAAACTTTGAGTTTCCGATATTGTCATCCCCGTCTTGAAAACTAACTGTAACAGAGAGACTAAGGCCAAGACTTAGTCTGCAACAACCTTCTTCTGCTTCAGCTGCAGTTACGTTAAACCTTACGCTATTTTTAAATAGTGTTGATATTTTTAATATGCAATCTGGAGTGTAATCCTATAAAGATTAGATGCCAAATATATTTTTATCATACTTCCCACTAATAAAATTTAAGCCTTACCTAAGTACGTACCTACTAAGCTCCTTTTATTACTACTTTGATAAGTAGTTACATTTACTTACAAGGCTCTATCGCAAGATCAAAACAAAGACTGAGAATGCAAAACTAAAACGTCTTAAATCGCAACAAAATAAATCAATAAAAAATACCAAGGCCAAACGAAAATAGAACCCCTACAATTTTGGATTGCTTTTATTATAGAGCCATGATTCTTTTATTATTACCAGAGCCAATTAAAAAACTGTAGGTCCTGTTATCCGGTCACCGTGTGTAGTATGTTTGGTTTCTTTATAAATAAAGTTAAGTAAATAGTAACCGTAAGCAATATGAATAACAATAAACTTACTTGTAATAAAATTCTTCTAGCAATAGGTACGTTTACGAAATACGTTCTCGATCATCTGCCCTACTTTTTAGATTGGTTTTATTGAAATGAAATTGCCTTTGAATGAATTCCGTTAAGTAGACGTTGGTTTCGAAGTTATTTTTGATCACTCTTACAGCTATTCTAAAATAGATGCAATAATGTATTGCCCTAAATATTTTATTGAAGGTACTTGATATGCTCAGGTACGTTCACTGCATTTTTATAACTTTTAGATATGCAATAGGTTGCATTCTACTAGTGTCTTAAGCGACTTGAAAATAATTACTGTTATTCAAACAAGCATTTCAATATATTTTAACTTTCACATTACTTATGGACCTTAAATATATTTTTGTAATAGTTCAAAGTAAAAAAAATACAATTAAGTATATAATACAAGTATTTTATACAAATTTATTTTTGGATTAAGACACAAACAATTAATATGTCAACTTACTGTTTTCTTATGACCGTATCTAACTTACTTTGCATTTACAAAACAACTGCAAAAGGCAAACAATATTAATTGATTCCCTAGAAAATAGATTTAACTTAGTGATTATTGCAATATGTGCAAATGTTAATTTTGGTCCTTAAGAAAATATTAATAAAACAAAGAGTTTAATAAATTCATAAGATACTTTTACCGCGGTCATTAAAACCGCACATTTGTCATATAGTTAATAGTGAATAGTCTGTAACTATTTATCAAGTGTCAATGTCACATCATATCTGACATATTTGCTTAATTGTCAATTGTCAATGTCATTCAATTTAAAAATTAAAATCATTTTTACCTCTAGAGCTTATTAGTGCCTTAATGGATAGTAATAATTTGAAACGTGTTTAGATATTGTATTTAGGCTAAAACAATACTATCTTTTTTTAATAACAGGTTGGTATGATGAATCCAGCACAAGATGGACTTGCACCTCCAGGAGGTGCCCCCTCGTATCAACAACCTTTATATTTACAAGAACCGCATACGCCTGTCACATCTCACAGGTACTAAACACTAATGTATAAACGTGTTTTGTCGTTAAGGTTTTAAGGTTATAAATTATTTAATGTAATAAGTTTTATAACAAAGTGATTGTCTTAGCAATGCAACTGCGCCAGCCGGAAATTATATGATCCAGCAACAACCTGGTGGTCAGCAGCTGTTGATGCTACAACCAAGTCAAGTAATGAGTGGGCCGCCAACTCCGAGTACTCCAACACAGCCAGCCCCAGTGTATGGATCTCCTCAAAGGGCATCCCCACCTGGAACAACCAGTGATGATTCTGATGATAGTGTGCCTTCTCAGCATTCCCAGGTATTTTACAATAATATTTTTTTTTATTTGAATGGTTATTTTAAATTCATTATATTGAAACATCTTTCAGTATTACTTGTGCTTGTTGTGACTTATTCTCATGCTTATCAAAGAAAATAATCTTATTTTTTCACCAACATAATTTTATTATTTGTAATTTCTTTCTTTTTCTTATAATTGCTTACTTACCTTATAATTCCATTAGTTAATTTGTCTTTGTGATATATATTTCTATTTTAATCGAACAAGTTTTGACTTCTATTCGAAAACATTAAAATATATAATTTTTATTAAAAGACTATATAAATGTGTAAGAATGATCTTCTTTTTCATGTTAGTGTGTTATGTTCTTTTCTTGATATAATATTATATAAAAAAAATATGTGCATGTGATACTTCTTTTATTCTTAACATTTGCTACAAAAGTTCATTGGCATATACATTTCTTCATTATTTGTAGTGGCATTTTTTCAAATTAACCATAAAACTTCTAATAAATCCGTTGTTTGTTGGTAGTTGCCTGGTGATGCGGAAAGCCTTCTGCCTATCCATTATTGCTCAGCGAGCCGGCAGCAACAAACTACGCTTCATCAGGTATAGGCAAATTCTATAGCTATCATAACTTAGTTCATAGACATTGTTGTAAATGTAGATTTGTATTGCCAATGAACAGATCAATATTCTATTGTACTTTATATGCATCTTTGTCTGTATTCAATAATATTTCTTAAATCCTAATATAGATTGGTGTGAGCAATATGGGTGTTAAAAGATCATCACCAGAACCAATGGATAATGGAGTCACTAGAGGACAGATGCAGAAGAAACCAAAAGTTCAGAAAAAAAAGAAAAAACGAGACCCAAATGAACCGCAAAAGTATGTCAATTTTATTATTAAATATATATTGTATTATAATATGCCAATTTAAATAAGTATAGAGTGAAAAATATATTTGGTTTTTTTTTATTCCATAAAAACTTAAGAATAAATTAAAAAACTTAAAATATTATCATTTACATTATTATGTTTTACACAAACATTAGTAAGTCTTAAATCATTTTTTCTTATAGACCTGTATCAGCATATGCCTTATTTTTCCGAGACACACAAGCAGCTATTAAAGGACAGAATCCAAATGCCAGTTTTGGTGAAGTCTCGAAAATTGTTGCCTCTATGTGGGATGGCCTTGATTCGGAACATAAAAGTGTAAGTTTCCGAAAAATATTGTTTAATATTCTACAAATATGTTATTTGTGGGATTTGTTTACTAATTATATATTTTCAGGTATACAAACAAAAAACAGAAGTGGCAAAGAAAGAATACTTGAAAGCATTAGCAGCATATCGGGCCAGTTTGGTATCAAAGGTAAGCTATTTCTATATAACAGTGCTTTTACATATAAAAAAATTACAATCAAGGACATGGTAACTTAAAATAATGTTATCGAAGTGAAAACCTTACTTTAAGATTTTTAACTAATTATATATTGACTTTGTAATAAATATGATTTTTTTAGAGTAAATGGGTTTTTTAACTGTGCCAGCCAATAAAATAATTATTTATATACTTAATCAATTGTAACTTATAAAGAAGTTTCAAAATTTTTTGGATGCCTTTCAATGAAACTAAGATTTTAAAAAATCTACTTTTAAGTAGTGTTAATAGTGATGGATTAATAGTAAATATGGAACTAAATATCCAACTAAAACAATTAATGAAAAAAAAAATATTTTTAGTTATGAACTTTGACAAATTTGCCAAATTTTTGAGACTAAAAAGATGTTACAAATGTTTTATTCAGATGTGTTCAAACTTATTTAATGAAGTAGGATCTTAAATAACATCTAGCATATTTATTAAAAATCATAAGATTGTAAAAAAAAATATTAAAAAACTAAATAAAGTTTTTAAACCAATTAATCCTAAACTACTATTTTTAAACCTAGTTACCGATGAAAGTGATTTGTTTAAAAGGTTTAAGACTACTTTTATAGTAATAATTTTTTTATACTTGCAACATCACATACAACATACTCTGTACAAGAACGGCGAACGCATTAATAACTGCAAAAGTCAATGACTGCGCGGACTGTGCCTTTGTTCGCGCCGGTTCGCGCACGGCGCAGTTGGCCTTGCGCGTCTCACGCTTGCTGACGTTATAACGTATCGACCGGCTTCACTCTTGTTGAAATACAGGCTCATTTATTTAAAAAAATCGAAATTATATTATTTTTAACACTTTATTAGTTAAGTGAATTACTTATCACGTGAAATTATAGCAGAAAATATAAGCAAACATTGAAGGATAACATTCAACTGCTTCGCTTTGCACGCTACATGGTAAGCTTTTGAGAGCTTTATTGACGAAAACCTATATAATACCTCAATGAAGCTTTACATCATTTTTTAACCATAAACTAGGTATTTTTTAATATGATTTTTAATTTTAAATGTGATACAAGTCAAGTACTCTACATATTATTATATTATTTAATTTGTGTATTCAATGTAAATTTGAATATTTCCGCAAAATTGAAATAATGATTCTTAGAAAAACGTCGTGTTCTTTAAATAATTTGACTGTGTGTTAATCATAATAAATAGATTGCTAGCCCTAGCGATAACTATAGTACATTATGTTACGCTTTAACAATGGTAAAGTTTTTTATGCTATTTTACAGTGATAGGTAAAAACAAAATATAAAAACGCGTCATAAATGACAAATAAATAAAACATATTATAAAACTATTAATTATTATATTATCAAACATATCAACCACATTTTATGTAATTTGAAAAGAATATTATATTAATTATAAATAGAAACTTATTTTTGACTTTTTTATAATAACTTGATTTTAGGGTGGTGAACAAGAAAGTCCAGTCATGTATAATCATAACAATACAAATGCAAATTATGGAAATTATTACCAAGGTCAAGCATATGGTAATGGCCACCCACCACAGGGATATGCACCAAACGCTACACCACAAGGTTACACACCACAGAGCTTCCCTGGTGGACAATCACAGCCCACATACAATGGGACTGGACCTCAGGGATACCCACCAAATCCTCAACCACCACCTCAAAATTATCAAGGCAATATTGGACACAATCCTCAAACATACCAAGTAGGTATTATTCAGTATATTTATCCTTAAATATTATAAAAATGAATAAAATGTTTTTTTGTTTTATAGAATGTACCAGGACAATCGCCTCAAGGGTATCAAGTGAATACAACTTCTTCATCTCAAGTAGGTCAACCTACCATTGCTCAGTCTCCAAGAAGCTATCAACCCGCCCAATCTCCTAACTATGGTGCCAATACAGCACTATCACCGCCAGGCTATCGGCAAGTTCAACCACAGTCTCCGCCTGTGCAAACGGTCCATGCTGCCATGCAGTACCATCATTCTCAACAAGTAAATATAACCTTTAAAATAGTGCATATTCTCCATTTATTGCTGAAAGTAAGATTAATGACAGCTATGTAACAACATTTCATTAATATTGTATAACTTATCATAGATGCAACAAGTCCACCAAGTCCAATACCAGCAGCAACAACAAATGCATCAGCAGCAGAGTCAGCAACAGGCTATTCAACACCAGCAACAACAGCATCAACAACAACAGCACCAACAGCAACAACATCAGCAGCAACAGCAACAACAACAATCACCCCAGCAACAAATACAGTCATCACCACTGCCACCTCCACAGAGCATAAAGAATGATCAACAATCTCCAAACAGCAATGGCACAGGCATGCCTCATCAGTCCCCCGAGGTGAATTATTAATATTTTCTAATTTTTATTATTTTTTCGTTTCTTAGCACTAAAAATCTTATACTTGCTCTAAACAAGTAAACCTTAGGTATTATGAAATAAAGTAAATCATAATTACAGCAAAATGAAAATCGAAGTTCTTCATCATGTATACGCCAAGGGTGCACCAATCCTGCCATCGCCAATAGTGAATGGGAAGATGAATATTGCTCCAATGAATGTGTGGTCAGTCATTGCAGGTAAACAAAATATAACTTTGCTTTTAATATTTCTTTATATTTAAAAGTTTAATTCTAAATACCAACTTACTAAATAATACTATAATACTAAATTTTATATCTTTTCAGGGATGTCTTCAGCTCGTGGGTAGCATCAAATACCAATAATCAAATACAAAATTTCTCTGCTGTCAAGTAAAATACCTAATACATATCAATGCTTAATTGTGGATATTTTTTTTTGTGGTTACAATATTTTACATTGTTAGAGTTATTTATTAAGTCATTATTGAATTTACATGACAATCCAATTAGATCATGATCAGAGAGATTAATTACATGAATTTACAAAATAGTACTGTATTTTCGGATAGATTTTATATTGCACAAAAATTCGAGTGCCTTGTTATTTAAAACCATTGTCCCAATTGAAACAATATTTGACATTATTTTACTTCATAACACGGAAAAACTAATTGTGAATATATATATACATAGTAATTGTCTCTCAATATTCATGATCATGATTAATATAATTTTAATAAAATTTATATTATGTTACTTTATTTGATGTAAGATAAAAATGTTATATTAAATTATGCATTGTTCATTTGGTGTAAAAAGTTATTTATATAATTTACACTTGTTTTATTGCCATGTACAAGTTATTCATGTGTCTGTCTATTAGTATATGAAATTAGCATTTAGTAAGTATATTTACTTTAAAATTATAAATTAAGTAGCAGACAAGCAATTTAAACAATAATTGTTGTTAATTGTGTAACATGAAACTACATAATGTGTTTTGCCTTAAATGATATTTTTGAAAATGTTAGGTTAAAAATTGTAGAAATCTAAGAAAGCTTGTAACGTAATTATGCTAAAATGGCGTCTGATTCATTGTAAAAAATATTAACTTTTACACATAATTCAAAGTAAATTGTATATGAATTTTAAAATTAAGTGTAGGATGTGAAGTGTAAACACTTAAATTGTAGGACCTGTAGGTAAAAAACGTTAAATTTTCAATATATTAACTGTCTATCATAATATAAGTTTAATCCTATGTTTAAAATTGTAATTGTATTCTTAACAGCAATATCGTCTTATTCCTCTAGAAGTTGTGCTTAGCATAGGACATAGCTGGACCAAAATTTCCTTTATATTCAAATAAAGTAACTAGTTATATAAATTCTAATTATGTTTTATTGTATATTCAATAAGTGAAATATGTAAATAAATCCTTGCAATAATAGGAATAATGTTAGTTAAGAACAAAATATCTCTTAATTCAATTTGATGTAATTTATAGGTGAAATCAAGATATGTAGTGTACTTCTTCAAGAAAACTACCCTATACCTATTATATGCTGTAATTGTAAAATAATTGTGTATAAAATGTAACTAGAACAATTATTTCATTAAATTTCCTAAGCAGTATTCTTGTTTTAATCAAACTAAGTAATCTTCTGCATCCCTTTATCCATTCGAATACAGGGCTTGGTCCATGCATTCAGGGGATTCATTAACAGACTAGCTTAATGAAAGAATAATCTAAATCTATAAATATATAAAAAAATAATACGGAAGCATAAAATCTTTATTGAAGAAAATCATAGGCTTCATCCAGTTTAATTAAAAGAAAACCACAAGTGGGTCAAACTCAAATACCATGCAGCGACAGGCTATTTCTTAAAATTGTCATGATTTAATCATGACAATGGTTCAATCAGTAGGATATATTCGGCTAGTTAGGTGATAATAACGATTATTTGTTTAAAAGATATTAGTCAATACTAATAAATAATATTTATTAAAAAAAATATTCAAAAGTCTACTTAGAGGAGGCAGGTCCATTCAAGTCAATTATTATCGGCCATCTCGCCAATGCATCCGCACCAACTACAATCAACAATGGTACTACAATATATAACTGAATGTTCTGTGATTATTTCAAGTGGTTACCAGTTTTATTTTTTTTATAAATATTGAGCCAATAAAAGCGTTAGTTGTATTTGAGCCTGGTGATATTACTACTGAAGCATAATGGGAATCCCCGGAAAGTCGACAGCTTTGACCCATCACGCTTTTAAGTTCAATCTCAAAGCACTTCGAGAAAATGCTCCTGCCTACTATCAACACATACCTGAAGCCGCGCCCGGAGCAGTTCGGCTTCAGGAATGAGCAGGCTGGCCAGGTTGTTTCATTGCGTGGCGACCGACACGAACAGGAGAGAGACCGCAACAGCGGCCCTCCTGAACGTGGCGAAGACCTGTGACAAAGGTCTGGCACCCTGACCTCTCCTTCAAGATTTTACGAATCCCCTCACTTCCTCACGCAGCTCCAAGCCGAATTCTATATTTTAAATCTGTAATATCTTCGAAAATATTCATATAAATTACATGCTGCATTGTTCCATAATAAATGTAAAATGTATGTATTTTTTATGGTATACAATACTCAGTAGGTACATTATTTTGAACTATCTCGTAGAGTTCAGCCAGCATTTGCAATGTAAGCGAAAACAATGTGTTTGTTTACGACTTCGCATTAAAAATCTTGAAATTATCAGCGGATCTCTAATATATTAAGCATGTTATTATACATATTAACCTTTCTCTTGAATCACTCTATCTATTAAAAAAAAACTGCATCAAAATCCGTTGTGTAGTTTTAAAGATCTAAGCATACATACATACATAGGGACAGACGCGCAAAGCGACTTTATTATACTACGTGATAATAGGTAATAGTTTTGTTTTTTCCCTTTGGGTAAAAATCCTAAAAAACAAAGATGACATTTAAATTTAAGATTGCCTGCGACTGAACTGCATTATATTAATTTAATATACAATTAGTCATCGTTGTTAATAACTTATAAATGCACTTTCATAAGAATTTAGGGCTAGGCTTGGATAAATAATGCCACTTATCAAGTAAGGGCATAATCGAAATAATAAAAAAAAATTGTATTTGTAAGACCAAACAAATGGTTTTTGTGTCTGAAGTCTGATAAAGTCAATAATAATTCTATGTTTACAACAATCAGTTAACTTCCATTGCAAACGCTGGCTGAACTCTACGAGATCGATCAAAGCAATGTACTAAGTATTGTATTACCTATACCTTAAAAAAGTCTACAAGAAATTCCGCGATGGTATATGTCTATATTTCTTAGGGATAATCCACAATAACCATTTTTTATCCTTTACTTTTTACGAGAAATAATGTCTTATTTACGAAGCGATTTTAAGTAATTATTAATCCTAATCTAATTAAGTAGAAGAAGGAGAAGAATTAAGTAGAAGAAGTAAGAATATTTTCGGAGATATTACAGATTGAAAATATTTAATATAGGGACATCGCGATTACGGCGGTATCTGCCTCCCGGCGCACTATGGTCTGGAACCGGGTAAACCGTCTCATCTATGGCTTTCAATGTTCAGTATTGAAAATTTTGTAAATAGCTAACTGAATGTCTAAACTCTAATACATATTATTTAACATTTATAACATATATTTTTTTAACAAAACGAAAACTGCAAGTTGATGGTCAAAATTGTAATTGTGTAGCTCAGAATTCCTCAAGTTTACATGGTCATACTTTGATTATTTTTAATGAAAATCGATGAGTGTGATATATATTGTTAGAATGGTTATTAAGTAATTTGTTTAAAAAGTATTTAAATGGACGTTTAAGTAAAACAAGAGAGGTATGAAAAAAATTACAGTACCTAATATCCTAATATGTATCCTTATTAAAAACTTAAAATAGACTTTTTTACAGCGAGCGATGTCTGCCGATGTCGTAATTTTGATTGTATCTCTTAAAACAAATTATATAGAAGCCAATACAAAAAAAAGGGAAAGGGAAAGTTTTACTACTAATCTAAAGAGTGCGAAGTCGCGGGCAAAACCTAGTATAATATAAATCTTACAGTAGTTAATGTATTCTTTTAACATTTAAAATTGTCTTTGTTTTGTAGAATAAATTTTATTTTAAACTTATTTGTTTTATAATATACACTTACAATATTGTAATAGCTAAAAGATATAACTATCAAACATTACACGTAATACTTTTTTTCTGGCAACCTCGTATATGTTGACGTTTGCGGTCTGATGACGGATGTTGAATCTTGACAAGATTTTATTAACGAATTATAATGATGAATTGTGTATAAAAGTACTATTATTTTATAATCACACCATCTTTAATTAATATTTATCTAGTATAATTGTTCATGTGTCTAAGTTAAAAAGTTAAATACAAAACATACCAAAATGATGGACGGAAATGATATAGCCTCTGAAACGAACAGAAGAGGTTTTATAGCTCAAGGATGGACTCGAATTTCGCAGGTAACAAAGTTTTAAGTATCAAATGATACAAATGCTTGTTTTACTATATATGTACGTTGTCATGTTGCTATTTTTTTATAGTACAACTTTCTCTGTCAAAACATATCTTGAATTTTGAAATTAACTCTTTACTGCGAGCATTGAGTTAAATATTAAGACTTTTACAACTATAAGCACCTTTTCTACAACAATTATAATAGTTAACAAAAGACAGTAGTTTCCAAAAATTAAAAAAGTTTTTGTAAACAATAAAACTACAAATGTAGGAAATAAATACGCAAGACGTATCTACTTCTTATTTTTGTATTTTAAACCTAAAGTTTCGTGTGCTATATACTAATAATACTGTATATAGTAATAATACTGTAATTATTGTAGACATGGAAAATATTGCCATCTACCTTCAACAAACCCTTCACATCATCAGTGTCTTATGGTCTTGCCAATGTAACATGGTGACTTAGTTTTGTATCATTTACAGATTTATCAAGGTCTCCTAGATAAATGGACACCACATACTAAAAGTAGATGGGTAGCCTCTTCTGTATTTCTAGCTATATTTGTTCTACGGATATTTTTAAAACAAGTGAGTATTTATATACTACATAAAGTATGCATTTTTTTTGTAACAAACGACTCTCCTTACAATGAATTAATATGTAGTATGAGGTAAGAATGTCATAATATGACTTTAATAGTAAATTACCTAAAATACATATTTTGACCCTTGCTCAGATGAAGTCTTCTTCTCTTACTTCCTGTCTTCACACTAATGAGCAAAGATATCTTTTGATATTATGTAGTGTGACTTCAGTCAGATTACATCAGATTGTATTTCAATCTGATGTAGAAACATAACCTAGATAACAGTAACATAAAAAGATAACACAATTTCTATGAATGCTCATTAATGATGAAAATCATATTGTTGTTCAATTTGAGAGCAGTTACTTTTAGGGGTGAGTATATTAAATGGAATGAGTAAAAGGAATGAAATGAATGGATTAATGTGTCATAAACAACAATGAGCTAAGTGTTTGTTTAAATTTGAATGTTATATGATACCAGTGAATTGTCTGATTTTGATTACTTATTTTTAACTATTAAACAGAAATACAGATATAGTTTCAGTCAAGACATATAAGATTTTTTTCAATGTAATTTAAAGGCTTTAAGAAAATACTAAATTGAAACCCTGCTGGGTTTCTCTGGCCAACTTTTCTCTGTTCTATTTCAAATAATTTTCCTAGCTAGTCATAGCTTGATTGAGAATTTTAATTTTACACTGATTAGGTTACAGAGGTCAATGGTACAAAAGGCCCCAAATTTGATATGAGTTATTTAAATGGCTTAGAATTAATGGTCTAAATCATATTTTATATTAAATAAAAATTTAATTCTAAATTCCTACATAAAAAATATTAACAAGATAAATTTTTGTTGACATCAAAATTCAACCTCTTACCCAAGAAATTAATAATTTATTCTGACCTAATTGCTACTAAAGATTATAATATCAGATTCTTTAATTATTGCACAAAACCTGTGAAGGATTAGGATTTGTATTTCATTGAGTCAAGTTGTAGATAGATTTTTAATTTCGGTAATTGTATTATAGGAAATTTGGCTTAAATAACAAGTTATTGATTAACTATTTAAATTTTTCAGGGTTGGTATATAGTCACATATGCTCTAGGTATATATCATTTAAATCTATTTATTGCATTCCTTACACCAAAAATTGATCCTGCTATGGACTTTGATGGTAAGTGCCTGTGTATTCTTGACTATATTATATTATACTTTTTTCTAGAATCTAAACTTCAAATCATAAAGGTAAACTTAAATTATGATAATGACTTATGTTTGTTTAAAAAAATATATAAAACTAACCATACTTAATTTGAAGGAAAATGTTATGCACCTAGTAATGTCTATTAGTTTAATTATATTATTTAGAATTACATATCAGTGGTAGTTGATATTAAGTTCTGTTATTATGCTTTATTTTTTATTAAATAACATTATCAAAAATATTTAAAAATACATAAAAGTCATAAAAGTCAATAAAAATGTCATAAAAGCTCTTATTTAATTGTACTCTCCGTTTCCAGGCGAAGATGATAATGGGCCAGCTCTACCAACAAGGGCATCGGAAGAATTTAGACCGTTCATAAGAAGATTGCCGGAATTTAAATTCTGGTTATCCGTAACCAAGAGTACGTTGATAGGGTTCTGTTGTACCTTTATTGATGCATTCAATATTCCAGTGTTCTGGCCAATACTAGTAATGTACTTTATAACCCTGTTTTGTTTAACCATGAAGAGACAAATTAAGGTATGTACATTAAAATATATATACTGTGCTTGTTTTAACTGATATTTATTTAATATTTATAAAAAAAAAAAACATACCCAAATGGCAATATAGTTGGTAATTTTATCATTATTTTGCGTCATTTTTATCAAAACCGGATGGTACCAAATCGGGTTATATAATTTGACCTTGTTCATTTTGTAACCCATATTAAGTTACTGAATTTTTCATATCCACCTCCAAAATGAAGATAGAAACAGTAAAATTTATGCATTTGTAATGTTGATTTATATTTAGTTACATTTATAATTTAGAATTTAGCTTAATAAACACCAAAATTTGATTTATTTTTTTACAAATAAATCTAATTATCATTCATTAAAAAAATGGGTCAACATTCTTTATTTATTATTTCTTGCATACGGGATCACCAAACGGGTTTTTATATGCTCAAATGTAGGAAAAGATAAACCCACTTATTAGGTTATCTACAACTATTATCTATTTTAATTTATATAAATATAGAATGAAAAATAAACCGCGACCACGGGACGGTTTCCCAGTAGTCACGGGTTCGAATCCCTGGCCTTATCGGTTTATTTTTCATTCTATATTTATATAAATTTAAATAAGCTTAACATGGCTATACATGTTTACTTAGGCTACACATGTTTATAGATATTTTCAAATATTATCTATTTGCTTATTTTTTTTTTTTGATCTAGTGTTTTTTTCAGCATATGATTAAATACCGCTACCTGCCATTCACTCACAACAAACCTAAATACAGAACTGTGGACGCGAATGTGACTGTAAACTGATGGTGTTCAACTTTACCCACTAACATTTATAGTATGGAATATAAAAATAATTTGCAACTGTTGTATGAAAACAATTATAGAAATACAGCTCTTATTGTAATGTTTTTTATTTTTAATTTATTATTTTTATTTAGTCTAAGTGGTCTATGGCCAAGTAAATTGTAATGAAGTGTATGAAAAATTGTTATATTTTGTGTTAATTTAAATGGCTTGAACTAATATAATGTCTACACATAAACAATGAAGAAAAAAGTATTTTTGAAATACAATAACTTTGATTATAGTTTATGAAGTTTCTTTTTCATTTTATATATAAAATCGAATATAAATATGTAACTATTAAAGTGCAGGAATAAAGTATAAACAATTAAGTGTCTAAGGACTTTTGTAACTAGCAAGAAACAACGCAAGATAATGTAAATAATATCCTAACAAAAATAATTTAATGTTTTTACCGATAGTTTATGGCCATTTGATATAAAATGTTATATTAATGAATTAGTTATAATAACAAAATAAATATTATAAACAAAAATCAATTATATTTTTACTGCTGCTATTTGCCGAGGATGAAGATGGTGTTGAACCTTATTATTAATTTATTAACCAACTAATAAAGTGTCAGTGATATTTTACATAAAATAAATCTTTATTAATACTGAATTAATTGCAACTAATAACAACTATAACTAGCATAATAAAATAATATAACGGTTGGATAAGAAAGAACAAAAATTTCTTATTAAATTTAAAAGTATTTTATATTTAACTTAATATGAACAATATATTGATAAGCCTAGCTGATATTTTGAATCATTAACGTGTGGATGTATATTTTTTTGTTTAATAAATCTTCAATAAGTTACTAGAATATTACTCGATTGTAATGACTGCTATGAACCCATCTGATTCCACATGCGAAGGGCAAGGAAGTGGCAGTTAGTCGATGTTAATAATGATATTTGCTTGTGTTAAGAGTGTTAGACAACGATACGAATACATAGAAATACACATATAAATTACTAAAAATATATTTTTGTGTTTGTCTATGCTGTTAGCCCTGTTGGCTATTACAGCGTCACCGGGGGAGCTAAAAATATAGTTCATAAACGACTAAACCCAGAAATGCAGACATCTATGTTCATCACATATATGCCTGTCCCTGTCGGGGATCGAACCCGAGCCCCATTGCGTCGCTATACGTTAGGCGTCTGCGCTAACCTCTCGACCAACGGGGTGGTTTACGGCGGTTATAGCTTTGGATTGTTTAAGGCCCAAAGAGCAAAAAATGTATGTCAGTATCCATATTGGACGCAGTATACCGCTCGTTATGTTTACTCTTAGTTCTCTGGAGAATTAAGATCCAACTTGAAATTAATCTGATTCTCCTTCATGTTCCAAAAAAATATATTATCATTTTAGGATTGAAAATGATTGAAAAGGATTCACAATATTTGTAATCCTAACTTATCCTTTCTAATTCTAAAATAATGTACCTAGCAGTTTTGTTCTCGCGGAAAATTTAAAAGAAAAAAGAAGAATTGAAAAAAAATACTAATTCTTTTTAACATTTTAACTCTTTAATTTTTCACGGAAAATTGAAAGTATTCAAAATTTATACATATGATTTTATTAATACTCTTTAATTCTCCACGGTGAATTAAAAAGGATCTAATTTTTAATTCTTTTTTAACCGGGATTTTTAAATGAAATTTGACAATGTTTGACTTATACATCATCATTACATAGAATAAAGCAAAGTCGCTTTCCGCGTCTGTCCCTATGTCTATTTATGCTTAGATCTTTAAAACTACACAACGGATTTTGATGCAGTTTTTTAAAAAGATAAAGTGATGCAAGAGGAAGTTTTGTATGTATAATAACATGCTTAATATAATAGAGAACCACTGATAATTTCTAATGCGAAGACGTAAACAAAGACATTGTTTTGCGCTTACATTGCAAACGCTGGCTGAACTGAACTAGATCAAAATAATGTACTAAGTATTATATACCTTAAAAAGTTCTACAAGTAATTCCGCGATGGTATATGTTTATCTCTTAGGGATAACCCACAATAGCCAATTTTTATCCTTTACTTTTTACGAGAAATAATGGCTTATTTACGAAGCGATTTTAAGCAATACAGCTTTAATACTTATAATCTTAAGTGCCTTAAATACATTTTATATTTAATATGGAACAATATAGCCCTTTACAGCATGTAATTTAAATGAATATTTTAAAAGATATTACAGATTTAAAATATAGGAACATCGCGTTTGCGGAGATACGTTCGGCCGGCGCACTATGGTATGGAACCGTGCAAACCGTTTCAAAAATGGCTTTTGTGAATGTTAAGTATTGAAAATTTTGTTACTGCATATAGCTAACTGAATGTCTAATACATATAATTTAGCATTCAAAATATATTTTTTTAATTTTAATAAAACCAGACCTGCAAGTTGATGGTCAAAATAACGTCGATTGTGTAGCTCAGAATTTCACAAGTTTATATGGTCATATATTTATTATTTTCAATGAAAATCTATAAGTGTGATATATGGTTAGAATAGTTATTAAGTACTCTGTTTAAAAAGTATTTAATAGGACGTTTAAGTAAAAACAAGAGAGGTATAAAAATACAGTATCTAATATTGTATCCTTATTAAAAACTTTAAATAGATTTTTGACAGTGAGCGATATCAGCCGATGTCGTAATTATGATTGTATCACTTAGTTAAAATATTTCATATAGAAGCCAATACTAAAAAAAAGGGAAAGGGGATTTTTTTTTACTACGAATTTAAGGGGTGCGAGGCCGCGGGAAAAAGCTAGTAATACATATAAGTATCGACATTGCCGAAAGCTCTGAGCGAAATTTGGAGGGGATAACACACAATACTTTTGTAACAATATTATTTTTTATCGGTTTTAAATAGTAGGTAAGGTAATAATTATCTAAAAGTCGTATTTTGTTAATTAAAAACATATATTGTAAAAAAAATGTTGATAATTATAGCCTACCCATGGTTTATATTGTATCTTAGATATGATTTATTAAAGTATATGAGGATTTCGTATAGTAATAAAAACCACTATCAGAATTGAATAATGTTCAAAGACACAAAAAACAATAATAAAATATTAATAGCGATAACAATTGAGTAGTCGACTGTACACTGAAAGTGATCGGGGTATTGTATCGGTGGGGGGAGACGTAACGCGACTGAAGAGCCAGTCAGCGTTACCTATGCCTGTCCTTTATCCTTCGCAGACTCCTCAGATACCTTAATTTAGACTTCCATGAACGCTATTTCATGTAGATACCTATACATATAATACCCTGCATATGAGTCAATGCCCCAAGTTCCACACATTTCGATCAAGCGAAAACTCTTGAATTCAAAGCTGGAATACCGGCCATCTTACCCGAAACTGCCGATATGAGGCATTTTGAAATGAGAGCTCTTTTCTCTGCACCGGCTATGCCGAAGATCTTTAAACTTTATGTCGATGACACCTTTACATCTGTACCTACCTATTAATCATTAATCAAACATCTGCATTTGTGCATTTACAGAATACCTTCATTTTAGAATACAAACTTTACAATGAAATAGCAATCACAAAATTATTTAGCTTTCCTTGATATTTTTTATATCGTCAAGAATCCTCAGAAGTTAGTAGGCACACTTTTTAAAGGAAACCCACACATTCAGATAGGCACTTCAATGGTACCAGTAAGTAGTGTTGGCGAATCTTTGTTTCACACACCACAAAAGTGACGTTAGCGAAACTTTGTTTCAGAGAGCACAAAACAACTGTAACACTGAACACCTAAGGACGTGCGACTGTTGTGCTCTCTGAAATAAAGATTTGCCAACGGTAGCTACATGGGTAGGATGGTGGTGTGATTTACAATTGAGATACTTATCTGTATAAGTAGGTTTCCTATACACAGTTTGCTCTAATGTGTTGTCAGGCGCACTATGAGACCTCAAGATACTATTAGTGCGTTTCGTGTGCATTCTGAACTATACGCCCGAAAACTTAAAACTTCCTTTGGAGATAATAATAATATTAATATCTGGACAAATTACACAAATTGATCTAACCCCTAAGTAAGCAAATTATTTGCTTGTGTTAAGGGTGTTAGACAACGATACAAATACATAGAAATAAACATTATAAATACTGGAAATATATTTAATAAACGACCAAACCCAGAAACACAGACATAGGCAGTGGCGATCACAATAAATCTTTTAGGTCGCCGTAATACTGGGCCCTGCACAGCCGCGCTTTATAAATAATAATAATAACATATGTTTTGTTACTAATAATTACCTAATTCTTGGGATGATGATATTATTTTAAATCTTTTTTATGGACAGTCATACTTGTAAACAAGATTTCGAACTTCACACAAGGTAGGCTAATTTTGCGAGATTTTCGCCATGTCAAAAGTGAAAATTATATTTTTAAAGTTATTGTACCAACTAGATATCTAGGTGTTTGAAAATATCTATAAACATGTATAGCCATGTTAACCCTATTTAAATTTATATAAATATAGAAAAACAAAATAAACTGATACGGGCAGGGATTCGCACCCGCGACTACTGGAAAAGCGACGGGATGTTTTCCCAGTAGTCACGGGTTCGAATCCCTGGCCGTATCGGTATATTTTTCATTCGATATTTATATAAATTTGGATATCTAGGTTTTAAATTATGGATTATTTGTCACCCTCACCGCTTTTGAGTTATAGAATAATGTATTTAGAATTTTGTTAGGGCTTCTTCGTTGTAATGCATCTGGAATGTTGGTAGCTATAGTAGACTACTTAAAAGCAATACTTTTACATACCGATTAGATAATTTTCATTGTAGGTATAATTGTAGGCTAATTGTAACGAATCAAGATTATTTTAAATGACAATTATATAAAAATCGTACTAATCAAAGTTTATACCTACATAATTATTATTATGAGCAATATAAAATAAAATCTGAAAAATCCAAAAAAGTATTCCAATACGAGAGCTATATTTTTGTTTTTAGGACATATGGAAGAAGAAAGGCGACAGGGGATTGTACCTAATAAGAATCTAATAACATTAAAACTTGACACAATTGAGACTCGCCTCGGGGTGAGCGCGGGGTGAGGATAGATCTATAAATAAAACCCACTGATGGCTATACCGCCGCGGTCATTAATACTGTCACTGATACGCTTCAGTAGCAAATTCATTTCAACAAATTACAGATATCTTTGCAATAAGGCCAGATTGGAGGTAGTGGTATCTCACACTCTTAATAATATTAATATGCCATATGTGACGATGTTCTTTCCAGAGTACTGATATGGTTAGCGTAGATATTAATTATGTTAATTAGGTCAGCCAAGTGACATACATTTAGTGTCAGATTTATGCATCCTCCTGCGAGGCCTGGGTGTCACTCGCACAATATTTAATTGAAATCTTAAAAGTTATAAGAACCTATTTGGTAGCAATCTTGTCATCAGATTTACATTTCTTAAGTTAAACCTCTATAGTATTGTTGTTCCAGTCTCAACTGGTGGGGAATTATTCCGGCACAGGTTCATCATACATACCGCATAATGAATTCGATTTCAGACAAGTTTTGTGGCTACATTCTCTGAGTGCAATAGATATTTTCAATGAAAAATAAAATTCCTTCTTTTGGGATTCTGTTTCCTATTCAACTAGTTATTTCTTGGGTTGGTGAAATAGCAAATTTAAATTTCAATATGTATTTAGAAATAAATGGTTTTAACCTACGGTTATTGCGACATGGGCAAAATTGTCTTTGGCCTATAAGTAAACTTTTCCAGAGGCTTAAGATTCGTATGTCGCATTTTTTCTTAACTGAGGTCCTAAAATATAATTTCCTAATGCAACTTGCAAACAAACACAAACTATTTACACCTTCGAATGACTGCATTAACTAAAAGCTGTCGTTACTGCCCAGGAAATCCTAGTAAATTAAACCACTGCCTTCGAATCTAGACTTCGGGAACAATTTCGTTTTTATTTTATATTAGCCTAATTATATATAATCTATGCATTCGCTATCGGAAATAAACATTATTACAATTAAAGTTGTCTAGATAACATATCGAATTACATCAAAACAAATAAAACCTATGTAACTGAAAACCAGCGAGCACATTTAACCGCGGCAGTACAAAGCAATTATTACCCTAGGTTTATAAATAGTCGCTAACGATAAAAATAATACGTATGATTTGGGTGACGTTTAATAAAAAGTAGGATTACGTAGCCTATAAGATTGCTACGTTTTGATGTTTGGTCGTTCAATTAGAAAACAATATATTCGTATAATACCGCATATTTGAAGAATTTTAAAATGCTCAAGCTAAAGAAATAGTCTTGTTTCACATACATGATTCCAATAAGAAATTTTATCATAAAATAATAAGCGTAATATTTAGCGTGGAATGAAATGCAAAACCTTTAGGTTATTGGATAAGTATGAAACCCTTATTTTATTAATCTATAAATTACAATAAAAACTTTTGTGTATTAGAGATATTCTAAAATTAAATTAAATTTAAATTTCTACCACCTATTTTAGGTACGACCAACATACAAATAAATTATGTGGTTGTGATGAACAATCTTAAAATGATCATGGAAGAGGTGCAACAATTAGAATTGAATTTTTATGAAGGTATTTGATAATTTTATTTGCTGCATTGCTACCTCTAAAATTATTTTCATAATTCCTATTATAATTTTAAATAATGGCAACCGTATTTCCAGTGTTACTATTTAAATGATATGTTCAAAAGTAATAAAACGCGCTCGATATCCCTGTTTATTTTATTGACCACTCGCCAGATGTTTGCGCATTGTTTTCCAGTGCGCAGTAGTTTCTCTGTCGTGAAATCGGGATTCTGTTTTAGTATTATATCTATTCTGCCATTTTGAAAATAGTGGCGTGTATGGATTAGACCTAGTGTTTTTTATGTGACAAATATGTCCGGGAGCAATGATAAAGTGTCGACTACGCAGCGTATGATCCAAAGTGTTGCTTTCCCTCCCAGCCACAAGCTTACAGTAAGTGAAGTATTTGATGAAAAAATCGGAAAACCTTTGCCAGATGTACTGAAGCAACATTTTATCTTAGAGGGTCGAATCGAAGAAAATGCAGCTTTACGAATCATCCAAGATGGTGCCACCTTATTACGATCTGAAAAAACTATGATCGAAATTGATTCACCGGTGACCGTGTGCGGAGACGTCCATGGCCAATTTTACGATTTGATGAAGTTATTTGAGGTGGGAGGTTCTCCCTCATGCACCAAGTATTTATTCTTAGGTGATTATGTCGACCGAGGTTATTTTAGTATAGAATGTGTTCTCTACCTCTGGGCTTTGAAATTGTGTTATCCGAAGACATTATTTCTATTACGCGGTAACCATGAATGCCGACATTTGACAGAATATTTTACATTCAAACAAGAATGTAAAATTAAGTATTCTGAAAAAGTGTATGATGCCTGTATGGATGCCTTCGATTGCTTACCTCTCGCTGCTCTTATGAACCAGCAGTTCCTATGTGTACATGGAGGTCTTTCGCCTGAAATTAACAGCTTAGATGATATTCGTAAACTAGATAGATTCAAAGAACCTCCTGCATTTGGAGCCATGTGTGATCTGCTGTGGTCTGATCCTCTTGAAGACTTCGGAAATGAGAAAAATGCTGAACATTTCTCTCACAACTCTGTTAGGGGTTGTTCATATTTCTACAGCTATGCAGCATGCTGTGACTTCTTACAGAGGAACAACTTATTGTCCATCATACGTGCTCATGAAGCTCAAGATGCTGGTTATCGGATGTATCGCAAAAGCCAAACTACTGGCTTCCCAAGTCTTATTACCATCTTCTCTGCTCCTAATTACCTTGATGTTTATAATAATAAGGCTGCAGTCTTAAAGTATGAGAACAATGTCATGAACATTAGACAGTTCAATTGCTCTCCTCATCCCTATTGGCTTCCTAACTTTATGGATGTTTTCACCTGGTCCTTACCATTTGTGGGAGAAAAGGTGACAGAGATGTTGGTAAATGTATTGAACATTTGCTCTGATGATGAACTGATGTCTGAAGGAGATGATGCATTGGAGGAAGCTAATCTCAGGAAAGAAGTTATACGTAACAAGATCCGTGCGATTGGAAAAATGGCTCATGTATTTTCTGTTCTTCGTGAAGAAAGTGAATCTGTTTTACAGCTGAAGGGGCTCACTCCCACTGGTGCTCTACCTCTAGGTGCACTTTCAGGTGGTAAGACATCACTTAAAAATGCCTTGCAAGGATTTTCACCCAATCATAAGATAACATCTTTTGCTGAAGCAAAAGGCTTGGATGCCATCAATGAGAGAATGCCACCACGCCGAGATGGCCAGCGCACTCCAGATGCACAGGAAAAGAAACCTCATGTAAACAGCAATGCCCACTCGTGAAGTGTTAGCTGATATTTCTCTTCAATCCTCACATTTTGGCCCACAATTATAGTGATAGTGAAATATGTGTGACGGAGACTCAGCTTTTGGAATGATATTTCACAGTCATAACAACTGGTGGATATGAAGGGAATTGTCATCATAGATACTAAATATTTTAAAATTTGGATTTAACTTTTTTTCAATAGTTGAAATTAAAATTTCTCTTAAGATATTACCTCTCGATATTTAAAATAATTATCAGATCTGCAGGCAACAAATTTATTTAGTCAATTAAATATTAAGGTATGCACATTTATTTATAATGCGCTGCACTGTTTAATTTTTGGTAATGTATTTTAAAAAAAATCATATGAAAAGACATGATATTGTAATGTAAATTTATTCAGATTGTCTACTTATACTCTACATTGTTATCTACATTAGTGAAAATTAGACATGTCTATAATTTTCAAAGCATAATTAGCTGTGATATTAAGCGTCGATCAATGTATTATTTAATAGCGATCTGCTAGTGAGTACAGGCATGTTCATTGGCTAATCATGCATTGAAATATGTAAAGTAAGTGGTAAAGTTCTCAGCTTGGGCGTGTCTTTATATTCTATTTAAGTCATAAAATTAATTATGTACTATAGTGTGCAGCACCTGGTGTGCTGTTGCCGTGCGTGTGTGCTGTGTAAATATGCCTCGGGCGTACACACATGTTATTGCAGCTTTAACACTTGAGATAAATATTACTCTCTTTAATATCTTTGCTACAAGTTGTACTTAATTGTATTTTATTGTACAAAATATATTAAATTACTATCTATGAACTATACTTAAAAATAATTTATATTTGGGTGTATGCTGGCCCCTTGTTGCCTGCATGCAGCTAAACTTGTATGCTGGGACATCACATTATTACATTTTTCTTAGTCATATAATGTTTCGGTATATAAGATGTAGTGGCTAGTCTAATTGCAGATTTTCTTACAGCTTCTATTCCAACTTTCACTTATAATATTAATAAGGTTTAATGACCCATGCACTGTTGGAAAATCTCTTTTGGTCTGCCAAATAATTATTAATCAATGCAATAAGTTCATAATATTGTGAATACTAAAAGTGGCTTACATCATTTTCAAAGTCAGTTTAAGTATTTTATCTCAATTCAGTGTGTAGTCCTTCATATGTTCTGTACTTTTAAATAAATTTTACCTATGTAAAAAACTAACAATATATTTAATTTTATTTTGTACTAATCTTGGGAAGTGTTGTTTTATCCTTATAAAATATATTAACATTGAGCTCTACTTATTATAGTTTCAATAAGTAAATCCTATGTTATTATTATCCTTGTGTGAAACTTTAGTACAAGAAGGAATATTCATAAATACTTTATTGAAATTTATTTGTTCTGAAATAAATCTTATAGCTGTTTAATATTTTTATGATACACTTTATAAAAAATCTCTACCCTAAAATATTTCATCAACACTTTTCATTTAAAAAAAGTTATTTTTTTAGGCAGAGTGAGTTATATATATTGAATTATGTAATAATTAGAACATAAAAATGCTAATCTTTTATAAAAGGTCATACTTTTGAGGGTACAAAATTTGACGTACAGATTTAAAACATCAAATCTCTTATATATAATATTTAGCTGGTAGGTATACAGGAAAAACAAAATTTTTAGTTACATTTGAAACTAAGTGTGAAGGATATGTTATTTTTCCAAATTACTTGATATATTTAATTTTAACGATTACAATTTTCCATTTACAAGTATAATGATACCATAAATTAGGTAACGTACAGTAACTTTAATCGCAACTTGGGTATATAAATTACATCACGAGTAATTCATTACATGGCACTTAATATGAATATATATTACATAATAAAATTTCGGTTCTTTAAAATTAGATTACTTTTCTCAGCCGTCTTGCTTTCAAATTTCAATAAGCATATTTTGCAATATTATTGAAGGAACGTAAACAGTTATAGCACTTGTAAAACAAAAAACATTCAATATGTACTTAGTATGAATGGTTTACTCATAATGACAACGTGAGTTACGTGTCCATGATGACAAAAGGATTCAATTACATATTATGTTATCCTACCACAGTTTTATACTAATTTTCGAACTAGATTCTACTAATAATAATATTTCATTGCAAGCCACAAAAACTAGGTAAAGAATTACCCTCTAAACATAATAAGGTTATCGTTTTATTTATATACACAATGATTTGAGTGTTCTGTCACCCAAATAAGTACGTTAAGGGCAAAAGGAGGCAAATCAACGGATCAGGATACAAAGTGATGTGAAATATATAATACAATACATCTATGACCTTGAAAAGTTTTGTGGGTATTACAAATATAGTATAAATATGTGGTGTGTTATGTGCATGCTCAAAAGATACATTTGCTTAATGAGAGTTGGATGACAATACTTTATATCTATGTAAAACCTACCTGAGTGAAATCATGATTTAATTTTAATTAGAAAAATATACATCATAACGATATTTTGTAATATAATGTATTACAATATTTATTATATACTAGCAGACTCGGCCACGCGTTGCTGTGGTTGCTAAGGTTTTGGATATACCTATTACATTGTAGTAAATTATTTAAGAAGTCACGGTATTAGAAAAAATAAAATTAAAAATTACAAAAACCCCCGTCCGCTAAGTAAAGGAAAAAATTTAAAATGCAAGTAAATTTATCAAGGCCAATAACGAAATAACAATATTTTGATATAAAATAATATTGTGACTTAAAATTAAGATGTAAGTTATCCTATGTTTCAAGTTGGATCAAACTACACACAGTGTGCAAATTTGATTAAAATCGGTCAAGTAGTTTAGGAGTCCATTGCGGACAAACAACGTGACACGTAATTTATATATATTAAGATTTAATTTTCTTCAGAGAAAAAAAGGTACTACATCCATTTTCATTTTATTAAGCCTGACTCAAAAAAGAGGGTGTTATAAGTTTTAATTGTAGATCTGTGAGTCTGTCTGTGGCATTCTAGCAGCCAAACGCGTGGACATATTTGATTGCGGTTGTTTTTAATCGAAAGCCTGGTTCGTCGAAATTATTCTTAGCTATGTTTGGTCGAAAAAAAAACAGTCGTCTCTAAGATTGAGGTTTCATCGGTGCTGGTGAAAGGTTCTCATACAATATTGATAGAAATACTTAAACAAGTTAAAATTTGTGTGTCCGTAGATTCATTTAGTTCAATAATGAAAATAGTAACATCAGTTACAAAAAGAGAAAAAAACCCCCATTACAAAAAGACCTCTAAAAAGAATAAAATTATATTATTATGTACTTATTGAAGTCGTTGCGTAAAATGCAAGTAAGTCCTTAATGATTAGTTTCGAAAAATAGACACCATCGTCAACGTATGTATAACGGACCCCCCCACGCAACGACTTCAATAAGTACATAATAATATTATTTTTAGCGATTTTTCTCCTTCCAAAATTGTACAGACCATCGTTTTGTCAAAAATATCGCTTACAACAAATAGCCTAGAACTGCCAATTTATATTTTTTATACAATAAAATAAGAATTTGTTCACACAAACAACATAAATTATGAATTTTCCATTAACGATGTTCTAGTTTCTGTAAAATATAATTGGTCTACCTATATCATGTATATAGTACGTCTAGTTGGCGCTGTCGTTGAGTACCGCAAACCTAGCCACAAGACTAATCAATTTTGTCACTGGTCACTTATGTACACCTACAGTCCTAAATGTAGATAATTACCTAACCCGGTCTTGGTTAGCAACATATTTGTGTACCTATCAGATTTATCTATATTATTAAAGGTTTTGCTGGGTTTTTAAAAATTAATAGGTATATCATAAACGATAGTTAGGTAGGTAGTAACAATTATTTAGGAATATACGAAATGTAATATTGTGTTTTATGTTTACAAACTTCTAATAAAAATACAAAAATATATAATACCAAGAATAATCGTTAATATGAACATAAAAGAAAATTAGGTTCTTAAAAAGATGTTACCGAGCTACATCTACATATAAGGTTAACGTAAAGATAGCGATAAGATAAGGATTAGCTACTAAAACCTTACAGCTTAGCTTCCTCATTTGCTATTATGATTAATCGTATCTTATTTATTGAATAATATTAAATAACACAGCTTTCTAAATTGGAATTATCATTTATGCTGCCGATTAGACAAAAAAGTTTTGTCAGCACCTAGCGCTCATACTTTAAAATCTTTATTAAAAAATCGCAAATAAAAATATCATGAGATATATCAGAAATTAAGATTACAATCTAAGAACACGCATACTGCAAGAAAGTTTTCACCTCTTTATAAGCGGATATCGGGGAAGTCGTGTCAAAGCAAATTTAGTTTGTTTATGCATCTATATAAATATAATAATATTTAGAAGAAATAGTTGGTGTACAGAATAGGAAATATTCAAGAAAAAAAATATCTTCATATAAAAGCCAAGACAGTATTTTTTTTTAATTTTTGTTTTTCTGTGGTAGGTTGATATGTTTGTTAACCAACAAAGCACGCCCAAAGTATTGCGAGAAATAGAATGCGTGTTTCGGTTTTATAATAAGTAGGTATAAAATATTATAAGGAGGTCAGTATATTGGGTGGAATTGTAAGCAGTTATTTTTTTTAAATTTTGATTACCGATTTAAAAACCTTTCACTAAGAGAAAGCTATAATATATATCGCCCTTTTTATATAGGCAGGAATAAAATGCATAATTGTGCCTATTATACAATGGCCCACTTTATGATGTGATGATTTTTTGTGTATGCGATTTCTCATTTAATTAGTTGGTAGGTTGGAATAATAATTCTGATCATCGCTGTAAGCTGTAATCCACGTGTACGGAGTCGCAGGCAACAGGTACATTTATAATATGAAAATGAACATTATCTTAAAAATATTTTATTTAACATTTATTTTATTCCCCAACATCTGTATTTGTATATTATCTATAACAAAAAAGTAAATCCTAAAATTCTAAAAATCAATAAAATTTTGTAATAAGCGTTTTAATTATTTTAAATAATAACTACAATAAACAACTCAAAAGAAGTTCTTAAAATTGTAATCAATTTGTTCTTGCATCATAAAAAATCGATCTTTTCCGTAAAAAATAATAATTTGACGTTGACTTATTATCTAAGTCATAATCATAGAACATGGAGGTTGTTCACTCCAGAAAGAAAAGCAAGTATAAGTATTCACAATAGCTAGCGCTTATCGGTTAGGTTTAACATATACCTATCCACCGATTAAGAGGCTTATTACAATTTAACTAAATTCAGTAATCCTAATGGCTTAGTGACTGAATCAAGCGTAATCGCATTCAGTTATATTCCTAAAAATACGAACTAAACGAGAAATAGTTCTAACATAGATTATTGCATTCATTCAGCATTTGGCGGGACAAGACAAGAGTAGGTAACTCTTGTAAGCTCTTGAAGTGTCTACGTGTGATTAGCAGATATAGTTTAATTCCTGTCATCATAACTTCAAAGCAGTGGAACCCTTTTGATATATTTAATTTTAAATATTAGGTGCTTATTGATTTAGTTTATTGGTTCAGCCGTTTTAAGATTACCTATAAACTATTTCTTGTTGATAACGGTTATGCAACCTCTACAGGTCTTTTGATACTTATTCTCTTACTTAATTTGTTACTGTTAATTATTATTTTTATTTTTAAAGATACTCTCACGTAAACGCGTTCATAGTTCTAACTTGCTGTATCCACGTGATAAAATAGTTTATTTCAAAGCCATGTAATAGTCATAAATTTGAAAAATGTTAGTAATCAAATAAAATACTTAAATTTTTCTTGTTTTTGTGGAAAATTTTAAATATGTCAATTATTCATTCATTTTCATTAGGCACTTACGAATCTTCACATGACGCAGAATTTATGTAAGACAAGGAAAATTATAAGTTACACGTGGGTCTGGAATACACACTTTTAAATCCGGTTTATTTGGTTATAATAGTTAAGCAGATATTAATAAGAAAAAAGTAAAAAACAAATTATATATATATATATATATATATATATATCTATGCTAAAAACACTAATATTACATGAAATTGAGCAGAATAGGCATTTTGAATTTAAATTTTCTAATATAAATATTTTTTTATTCAGAAATCTTGACGTCATTTGAAGGTGAATACAATGAATTTATACATTAACGAGCGTCATTCCAGTTTAAAGTTTTTTTAATAATTGCTTCTAACAATTGTAAAACTTCACAAACTTGTTATATATGTACAGAGAGTTGCAAACCATTCGTATACGTTTGTTTACCAAACTGAATACAGATAAGCGATATCCATCTTGAACAGATGTATTTACCACTAAGGAGGAATTTTAAGATTTTTTTAATTTCTTACAAGTCCTTTATTCAAGGAAAAAATAATATTATGATCTATGATCATAAAAATTAAAATCAAAGCAGTGGCGTAGCAAGGTTACAACTCGCGCCCGGGACAAAATACCGTTTTAGCGTCCCCCAATTTGAAATCAATCAAATTTTATATGTAAAATATAGTCACAACCTAATAAATAAATAAATAAAGTCATAGGCTCAAACTAGGCGTTTTCGTCTATTACTCTAAACGATAAAACTCTGTACTTATTTTTCGTGTTCCTGCGAAGTAGTTATATTAAAAGACGATTTTATATTTGTTATTTTTCGGATACATGCCTCTTCTGTGACTGTTTATAAGTATATTGTATAAGAACGATATTGATTTCATCATGACGGATAAAAATCACATATTTAGGGATGTCTTAGTAATCAACAGGTTTGATAGTGGAAGCGATTATCAGACAAAACTTGTAAGGGGCACCCTAGTTATTAATTTGAAGCTCGTGTGGAACCGCATGATGTGATCTGTTCTTTGTCGAACTGCCAGGCCCGACATTATGAGTTGTAACTGGAGCAATTCCAGATTTCAGAAACAGATTCGCTGCACTGGAAACCCCAGCAAATGTTGATACTTGACAAGGAGTTAAACGTCAAATATTGGTTGTGCTCGAAGTGGGAATGAGGCATTTTCGGAAAAGGCTATCAGATCAGAAGTTCAAACTTTCCTAAGATTTCGATAAGATACACAGAGAATCCTTAATCAGACAACCAGTCATTCCACAAAAAAATCTGGAGCTTGGTAAGGCGCAACCACAGAAACTGGAACACTCGACTCATACGGGAAAATTTGAAATCCAAAATCTTTTCAAAGACACTGGAAAAAAGTCTCCTGATAAAACTGACCTCGAATGGTGAAACCGCCACATCAGTTCCGGAGATACTTTCTAAAATTAAGGACTTCCTCGCAAATCTTTATTTAATTTTCACAATTAATTCCCAAGCACCGAAGCCTCAATCAGTTTTCTTTATTATTCGGAAAGGGGATAAGCTACTACAATTAAGTAAGTTTAAACTCCGTCATAACCAATGACTACCCCGAAGGCGTGGAGTAGAAGGTGGCGCTCCTTTAAAATTATAGACCAATTACAGTGCTGAGCCAAGTTTTTTTCTAGAGTCATCACGAATCGTCTGGTATTAAGATTTGACAGCAACCGGAGCAGACTGGGTCTTGTAAAGGGCATAGTACAGTAGACCACATCCATACTGTTTGGCAGGTTATACAAAAGTCCGAAGTGTATAACTAGTCGCTGTGTATGGCTGTTGTTGACCAGGAGAAGGCTTTCGATTCGTGCAGAGAAATCTCTACCAAATGATGACGATGTTTGTGTTTTTTCGGTTATTTTTATTATAGGTTGACTGGTAGAGAGTGTTTTAGCGCTAAGTCCGTCATTTGTACAAATTTATTTATACAATAATGATTTAATAAATAAATGTCCGTCCAAGTACAGAACCATCAATCAAGTTCTATCTAATTGCTTTGAGGTGTAAAACAGGGTGGCAATATATGTCCGAAACTCTTCACCAATGTGCTGGAGGATATTTTTAAGACATTGCAGTGTGGTTAAATGGGCATCAATATCAATGTTGAATATCTCATGCATCTCCGCTTTAATAATAATAATAATAATAATAATAATATCAGGACAAATTACACACATTGATCTAACCCCTAAGTAAGCAAATTATTTGCTTGTGTTAAGGGTGTTAGACAACGATACATACCTATACATAGAAATACACATATAAATACTGAAAATATATTTAATAAACGACCAAACCCAGAAACAGACATTTATGATCATCACATAAAATGCCTGTCTCCGCCGGGAATCGAACCCGAGCCCCATTGCGCCGTGACACGTTAGGCGTCTGCGATAACCACTCGACCAACGGGGCGGTCACCGATAACATAGTAATAATCACTGCAAGACTTGCAGGAAATGCTGTCTATTCAGATTATCCAGAAGAAAACCAAAGTGACTGACATAGTAAGCTGAAAAGTAGCAAGCTGAAGTGGCAGTGGGCTGGTCGAGATAACATAGATCCGATGGTTGGTGAAGTAAACGGGTTCTCGAATGTAGACCATGGCATACGTAGTGGTGAACACCCTCCAGCTAGATGGACGATAGCTTGAAGAGGGTACAGCTGGAAATGACTGGAGGGAGAAGACTAGAGATCGGGTCCTATGGCGTACCTTGGGGGAGGCCTACGTCCAGCAGCAAACAATAAACGTAAGCTACATTGCGTTTATAGTTCAATAAATAATAATCGGAAAGAAATAATGTTTTGTACTATGTGCACTACAAATATTTATTATAACATATTATTTTATCACAAAAATTAAGAAAGGACATAATTTTTGCAACCACACAGCGTAGATGCCATAAGGAACGACTGAAGATAACATCAGTGTTGTGCAGCGTATGATAGACACTAACAAAAAAGTAATCTATAAGCATATTTAGTCAAGCTTTGAGTAAGACACCAGTATGAGTTAAGTGTTAAAAAAATCTCCATGCACATTCAGCGGTAAGGAAGCTTTGTGCTTTTGAAAAGCTTCCAAGGTTTAGCGGAGGTCACTCAAATGCTATGTTTAACATTAAGTATATTAAGGGAGACGAAAGCTGGATTTACTATTATGATCAGCTGGAATTCAAAAGACAGTCAGCTCAGTGGGTGTTTCCTTCCGAGGAGTTGCTATAACCAAAGTGAAAAGAGGTCAAAATGTGGACAGAATGATGGTGGCCACGTTCTTGGGAAGGGTTACGCGACTATTGTTTAGAGCAGAGGTTCCCAAACTTCTTCCGTCCAACGCCCACTTTGAAAGTCAGTTATTTTGTAACGCCCCCCAATTTTTTTCATCTTAAAAACTTGAATAACAGATCAGATTCGTTTCCTTTCTGGTAAGATAAGTCAAAGTCAGACCAGAAAAAGCAATAATAATGCAACCTTACAATATTAAAAGTATTTTTGATTAAAAAATTACATTTAATATTTAGCAATAGTAATACAACTTTTCATAATAAAAGGCATCTTTTATAAAAAAATAACAACAGTTAAGATTGATCAATAGTAATACCACTTTTCACAATTAAAAGTTTTCTTCTTCATCTTCCTGGTTTTCATCCTGACGTATATCAAGGTCTGTCTTCCTGATCAATCTACTCCTCTTTGTACGATCTTCGACATCCATCCAGCACTTCCTTGTACGTCCGGGAGATCTCACTCCAGGAACAGATATATCAAGGTTTTTCCATCCAACATATTTCATAGCCGAGCGCGCAACGTGGCCATACCATCTCAGGCGTCGATCTTGGACTACTTCGAATTTACGTATGTGGTCAGACCGCCTAACGCCGCACATCCAATTCAGCATCATTTCCTCCCTCGTCATTAGGTCAGTCATTTACTTGAATTTCCTGTGTGTGCCGAGATGGTACTGGCAAACATTCGCTGCCGTATATAAGAATCGGTCGGATGACGCTCCTTTATATCAGCCCCTTGATTTTAGGCGATATTCTGCGATTACAGACTACACCAGTCCAGGCAGCGTTTATCCGGCCTTGGGAATCGTAATCGATGCCTCCAGGCTCGTGCATTACAGATCCAGGTTACTTGAACTTTTCCAACTTAATGGCTGACTCAGGATCTGTATGGATAGTAGTTGAGTCTGGGCTCCTTCAAGCCATGTACTCGGTCTTCGATATATTTAGTTTAATACCACCGTTCTCAAGGGTATCCTTCCATAGGTTTAATTTACGGTCCAGCTCCGTTCGGTCCGTTCTTTCCGCAACCCTTTATCTGCTGTACATTAACGATCAGCTGAAGCCCGGTATCTATGGGTATAGGTATTAGACGAGAGCACAGTTGTAGAAAGATATCTGCCAAGTTCTCGAACTAGTAGAGATTTAGTATAGTCTGAAAGAGAAGCCATGGTGCAACGTTTGAATGACAAACTCTAGGCAGTTTCCGCATTGGGCAATGCTAATCTTGTCAATTTCAATGCCACCAAAACGCAGACGTATCTGTTCACCGCTATAAGGAGCCCTTTCACCTTGGATCCTACTTTTCAGAACGTATCCTTGGAATGTAGTGACCGGTTCAGTTGTTAGGCTTGGAGAACTTCAACTTTGGTCGGTTCATTGAGTCCAGAGCAAAAGCAGCAGCAGGAAAGCTTGCCGGTCTTGCGAAGGTCCGACAGTACTTTACACCGGGACAGCTACTTGTACTATACAAAGCACAAATTCGGTCGTGTGTGTGGAGTACTGTGGTCATATATTTGCTGGTGCCGTAAAGTCTCATCTTGCGGTTCTGAACTCAATTAAGAGGCGAGCAAAGACGCTTATAGGTGACCCTGAATAATTTAAAGCCAACCTCCACAGCCTTGAACACTGGCTTAGAATGACTATCCTCTTAATATTCTATAGAATACATTTTTGTGAGTGTGCGCAGGAATTACACGACTTAATTTCCCCAACCCCTTCCTTCCTTCATCACCAGACGTTTCGATGCACGGTGGGTATCCATCCCTAATATGTGGACATTTATTCTGCCCGAACGAAGCACTTTATTTCGTCTTTTTTAGTTCGTACAGCGAAGGAATGGAACAACTTGCCTGCATCGGTATTTCCTTCCGAATATAATGTGGGTCTCTACTAGAGTAGAGTGAATAGGTTGCTAAGTTAATGCGCCTTACCACCTATGACTACATTTCCATTTTCCATCAGGTGGAATGTAGTCAAGCAATAACTAAGTTTGTATAAAAAATAGGCCATTAGGTGATTCTCATCAATGAGTGCTATTTCATCGGCATACATCATCAACCATGGAGACTGGTTTTGGATGTGAGCCGAGAGTGAATAAGAACGGACCAAGGGCTGAGCCCTGGTGAACCACTACTGTTATCTGGAAGGGTTTGGTGTCGTCGACGGAGTTCCTAACCATAGGAGTCGTGGTACATGTCTCTGATAGTCTCAATTGAAGGATCGATGGATTTCTTTAAATCACAATGTCCACCAGAAACACCGACGAGGCACACAGCCAAAAGTCTACTGCAATTTTAAAAAGGTTACGAGTAGAGCTCTTTTTTTCTGTATACTTCCATCAGAGTTCTGAAGACAAAAATAGCGTCTATAGTACTCGATCTTGGCTGAAATCCACATTGAGACTCAGAGACAGTGCACTTTGGCGGAGCCTGAGGTCGCTTATGTGCACGAAGATCTTCATGGCTCATGACTCATAAGCTTAATGCCCTTATAATTACCACAGTCTTGAACACTGCCTTTTCCCTTGTAAATAGGTTTAACAAAACTATGTCGCCACTGCTTAGGCATCTTTCCAGTGTTCAAAATTTGGTTAAAAAGGTCAGTAAGCGTTTCGTTTCGGTCTTATCCTTTAGCTCTGTTGGTGTGCTCGTACCAACAGAGCTAAACGATATTCAAGCTTCTATCCGAAGATCGTCAGGCCCTACCATTTTTCCGTTCTTCATACGTCGAAGGCAATCACGAGTTTCTGCAAATATTATTAGGGTAAGTCCGAGTTTAGATGGTAGATCGGGAGGAAGCCCGCACTGATGCTGTCTGACTGCTGTATAACGACAAAGCAGTGTGCCCCAAATTTCTGACGCAAAGAAATTTTGCGATATCTCGCGTCGCTTCATCTCGAGCTCGTGCCATTTTAATTATATATTATAAGGTTAATTTAATATTGTCAAGTTTTATTTATACAATAAACTAGAATATTAATGGTTTATTAATAATTATAAACTTGTATAACTTTTGAAAACGTATTCTTTGTATTAAAAATAGATGAAAAATCAATCGATACGGGCAAAGATACGAATTTGCCACTTGTGGGAAACTTTACCAAGGATGTGTTTCCGTAACCATGTATTTTTCATTTTACATTTATTTAAAATTTAAAAACATTAATAAATGGATGTTGTGTAGTAGAAGGATATTATTTTTAGTGAATTTTCAAATATGAATAAGATAAAGTTACAAATCATCTATCGCCCCCCTAAATGACACCAGCGCCCCCCAAATCTTTCTCGGTCTCTTACCGCCCCCCTCTAGGGTTCCAGCGCCCACAAGGGGGCGTTATCGCCCACTTTGAGAAAGACTGGTTTAGAGGATCAAAAAACAGTTGCTGCTGAGTGGTACACTAACGATTGTTTGCCACTTAGCTTGGAAAAGGTTCGGTAAAAAATTCTACTGCTAGATAGAACCCTCCTTCACCACAAGACCTCGTCGAACACCGTTTATGTCGATAACGACAAACGATATCTTTTTGATGATGATGATTTTTTTATGCATATACATCGTTCAATAAATCCCGGGACTAACAATGAAAACAACATTTCATAGGCAAAATTCTTTATTATTCATCAACATAATCTCCTTCAAGTGTAATACAATCATTCCAACGCTTCTCTAACTTTTCAATGCCATATTTGTAGAACGATTTGTCGTTTGACTTAAAATGAGCCTCAGTAGCAGCGATCATCTCGATTCGAGCCAAATCTTTTTCCCTGGATCATATTTTTTTGAGATCCGCAAAGAGCCAGTAGTCGCCAGGGGCCAGATCCGGCGAGTACGGAGGATGAGGAAGCAGTTGGAAGCCTAATTCGTTAAATTTGGTCATCGTCTTGATCGACTTGTGGCATGGTGCGTTTTCTTGATGAAAGATGACTTTCTTCTTCATGTGTGAGCGTTTTTTCGTTATTTCGGCCTTCAAACGATCCAATAAAACTATGTACTAATCGCTATTGATGGTTCTTCCTTTTTCGAGGTAGTCAATATAAATTATACCATTCGCATCCCAGAATACGGACGCCGTCAATTTACCGGCATACGTTGTTGCTTTTGTTCCTGAGGATAATAATATATGTTAAGTTAATTGTTGTTTTTGTGTTTTGGTTGAGTTAATGCCTCATTTGGCCGACCAAAACGTTCCGCAACATTTGTATCAGCACGACCGCGTTTGAAGTCAACATACCACCGACAAATTGTTGTTTTCGACGGAGTAGAGTCCGGATAACGTTTTTCAAGCCATTGCTGAGCTTGAAGTGTTTTTCCTCATTAGAAAACAATGTATTATCAACACACGAGACTCGGTTTGGTCCACTTTTTCAGGACTGCAAAGGTAGTGTCACTTTAACCACTATAGCTTTCTTGGTTAAATTTCGAATTACATCAAATTTTGACATATCTTATCTGAAGGTTGGTACTTCTGAACCTTAGTATATAAATGGCATTATTAGCGCCATCTCTACACTAGTCCTGGGACTTATTGAACGATGTGCTGGTAGTTGGCAACCGTACGATAATTATCATACATGTACGATAATTTGGGCCTAACGTACATGTACGATTGCTATTGATTATCGTACGCAAATGTAAAAAATTGCAGATCGAAATTTGAGTAACAGAAACAATGGCACAGACTACTAGAGAGACCCTGTCAACTGTGACAGACCTTATTATTACCTCATTTGTTTTAATAAATGAATAATTGACCGATCAACTTTAAAGTCACTTATTTTTTGTAAAATTTTTGAATCACCTACATTTTCGCGCCATTTTCTACGCATTGTACCCATATGAAATCCTATGTAAAATCATAAAATAAGGACGTGACGGGTGGTCGAGCATAATATAAGTTCGTGACAATGGGGCCTATCACGAACTCTTATAGCAGTATTACAATAATCTTACTTTCGATTTTCGTACCATGACATCCTAAAAGTAATATTACTTTAATAATGTTTCGATAAGAAATTTTGATGACGTCATCTTAAATCATTCACTCTTTTACCATATAAAACATTATTAACTCGTACCATGAACTATTTTCTGAAAATAGAAACATGAAAGTAACATTACTTTTATGTCTAATTTTGACATTTAAAAATCGTTAGTTTTTCAAGACGGATTTAGAATGTAATATTGTTTATATGCCCAATTTTATTATTTTGAGTTAGTTTTTCGCGATAGATTTACTTATTATAACTTTATAATTTACGTATTTATTACCAGCAACTACAATAGGCATAAATACTACAAAAGAAGTCGAGGTTAGCTAACCAGACCACATGTAATTATATGATATTCTCAAAATTACAAGGGCTTTACAGGGTATTTCCATTTACAAAAACGATTTGTAAAATAATTTCTGTACTTTATTTAGTCTGAACTGGTTAACTATTATTTTATGATTAGGTATATGATTATTATCACCGAAGTGACTATTGATCCGTATATACGGATTTATAATATATTATTATTTATCCGTATAAAATCGTGAACCAATCAGAAGGTAGTTTTTGGTCACGTGTAATGTTGAGTTGTTCACCTATATTTTAAGTTAGGTGGTTAGGTTTTTTTTTTTTTTTTTTAAAGCACCCGCCATTTCGGGGTGTTGTGTGTATATATATATATTATATATTACATAGTATTTTGTTCTACTTAGCCGATGTCGGCCGACAAATCTTGTTATTTACCCGATATTAATGTGTGTGAACATTGCGAGTGTAGTTAATCTGTTAACAATAATTAATTAAATTTAATAAACAAATAAATATGTAAATATATATGTAAATATAAAAATATATTATGTAAGCAAACGTAAATATATATTTCATCTCAATTTTATGTTGGGAATTGGGATTGGGATTATCTCGGAATCTTGATTTTTTGTATTAATTTCCGGACGAATAAAAATATCTAATTCATCCGGTATACGGATCAATAGATGCAGCCTATTTTTACTGTTTACATACATCACACTTAACTCATTTATTATATTATAAATATAATGGTATAGTGTTCAACTCAGCACCACCTCTTTAATTCAAAGACAGTTTATCATCACTATATTTTTATTAATATTAATTAATTAAAACGTAAGAAGTGAATCGACTGTTTGTGACGTATAATATTCTCATAGAAGAAACATATAATTACCATAAAAAAAACAGACAAATGTACACAATCCACTTTAAAAATAATAACTTTAGGCTTCTTAACATGTTGGATCGTCACTATAGCACAAAAAAAAATATTCTTCATAGGTAATTGTTTCTGCTGTTTCGAGTTGTTGTTCGTTCTAGGTATAGCAAAACAGCTCTTTTAAAGATCAGGCACCCTATTCTCCATTTCTTACCCAAAACACGTATTTCTTTCCTTTTTACTTCTTCTATTTCAGACAATCAATGTTTTTTAAATACATATTATAAAATATATATCATAATTTCTTCTTCATGTTATAAGCTTGAATTTATTTATTAGTTTCAATAGCAAGTCCATAAAATCGTATTGTCCAGTATGTAATTACAATTCATAGTTTAATTATATAACTCTAATCCGATAATTTTATTTTTGGTTTATGTAAATTGTGTTTTGAATTCCACATTCCTGTCATTTTGATTATTTAGTATTTTCATAGCAACATCGTGTAAAAGAGATGAAGCTATACGAAATACAAGGGATGTCTCATTCCCTCCTATTGCAGGAATAGAAAAGCATTCGTTAATTTACGTCACTAAGCAGGCATAAAACAATATTGTTTTTTTAAAGTTCATGGTACGAATCAAAGTAATATTATTGTAATATTGCTACAAAACGTCTTATAACTATGATAGTTTTTAAGAGTTCATGGTAGGCCTCACTGTCTGTTTTATTAATAAGTAATACTTTTATACGTTATTTGAAAATGTATGATATTTTTTTGACAAGTACGATAATTTTACGCCCCTTGATACGATCGGCGCATCTTTCCAGGTTGGCAACACTGGGTGGTACGGAAACCTTCGTGTGCGAATCAGACTTCCAGTATATGACCTGCGTTTTTCTTTTTTAATTACGAATTGTCATTTATTATATTACACCGGCACTTTATCTAAAATATATTTGAAAGAAATTGATTAAGACAAAAAATTTAAAATATCCAGTGTTTTTTTTCTTTCCTTTTGGCGCCCGTTTATGAGTAGCGCCCGGGGCATGATCACCCTCTTAGCCCCCCCTAGCTATGAGCGAATAGAATAACACTTTACAAATGTAAAACAAAAAATAAAATACAATATGAAGTTTATTACCATTTGTTTTTTATATAATTTCAAGTGCTAAATGCACTACACTTCCATAGATAAAACTAAATTTAATAACTAAGTTGAATAAAACATAAAAAGTAATATTTAAAGAAAAAATATCAGCATTTGAGTAGTTAGTCATGTTTTTTATAACAGTCAAGGTATAACTTCCTACACACATGCCGCATGTCTAAGTCCTGTAACTGTGGTACTGTATTCTCAGTCAGCTCCTTATCAGTAGCTACATAACAGTGTTTCATGCATTTATTTACATCACGACATATGCAAAAGTCATTTGAACAGCTTAATTTATTTTCTGTTCGCATTTTATTAGCTTCACCAACAGAATCTTTAATTGTGTTTATGTTGTTAATATTAATCGTTAACATTAAATTAGAGCTTGGATAAACTAGCAGGGCAAACATAGTTAAGCCAACTAACAATTGAATAGGAACCGCTGTAGACCAATATTTCTGAGGATAATAATATATGTTAAGGTAATGTAAATAGTAGTCGGGAGTTATTGCCCATATACAATAAATAGCTAAAATTGTTTTACT
This sequence comes from Napeogenes inachia, assembly GCA_959347355.1. Taxonomy (NCBI): domain Eukaryota; kingdom Metazoa; phylum Arthropoda; class Insecta; order Lepidoptera; family Nymphalidae; genus Napeogenes; species Napeogenes inachia. The sequence continues at coordinate 13,775,752 of OY365791.1, read as the reverse complement.
GAACAAATACATAAAAAATCCATACAAGGATCTTGCAGGTGTCGGTGCTGGAGTGTGTTCTGGCATATTGAAATAGATGTTTATTCAAACATATTAATAGTTTTAACAATTAATATAACATTCTTTAAGAATGAATTAACAGACACTCGTATCTTCTTGTAATCAACTCCTTCAAAGACTCTAAAAATACATTAGTATGATTAAACTATATGAAAATGATATGAAACAAATTTAGAAAATGAAATACTAACACAATCAAACCATCCTCCTCAATATTAATTTTTCTATTTACTTCACTTCCCTTAAATTCCTTGTCCACACTTAATACTTCGGATACTAATGTAGATTGTTCCTTTGATTTTAATGGTATCCTTAAATGTCTAAAAATATTTATTATGTAAATAACATGTTCTATTAAGATGTTATAATCTACATTATATTATGTATGATATTAACAAACATTTTTTTCTTTGATTCCTCGGACATATTGAAATAACTTCTGTGAAGACTTAGAAAATAAAAATGTATACACTAAACAACAAATAATTTAATACAGATCCCACCAAAAATAATTGTCACCATCTATGGGTATGTTCGTTTAAAATGTAATTCATTAATGATTCATAGAATTATTAAAAAAAATAAGAAACCTAAGTTATTTCTAACGTAGTTACATTTCAATATTATAATTTCTAACCTTCAAAGTTCAAATAATGTTAAAATTATATCGTTCTGTCAATAATCAGTTGTCACTTGTCATTAGAGATGACCATTCAAAATTAAAATATTTAGTCTGCTTTTCTGCACAAAAGTATATTAATAATAGTGTTTTTTTTATCGATATGAAAACAAAACAACACTTTATTCTTTAAAAATCCTTTTATTTTTAATAAGATTTTAGAATATTAAATTTAGAATAGTACAAATATAAAATATCATATAAGCTAAAAGTAACTTTCTATACCGTTGTCAATTTTATTTTTAAAATTGGTCTTTAATCTTGAGTTTATAAACAAACTTGAACGTATTCGTTTTTTTTTCAAATATATTTATGTTATACATATTACCGATTAAATATTTATTTTGTTTTATTTTAGTAAGATTATTTTTATATTGTTTTTTCTAGATTGGTATACTGTTAAGTAAATTGTTATTAAATAATATTACATTATTATTTTTTTTAAGATTAATTATTTACGACAAAGTCTGGTTTCTTTTAAAAGCTTTAATTATATTTAATCATGCCAAACTAGTCAATAAAACAAATTATTCTTATTAAAATTAAAATAAATGCTAAATAAATATTCTATATTTTTTTCTTTTTATTTATTAGCAAAAACTTAAACAGAACAATTTTAATATGTAATTAGTAAGAATGAACAGTGGCATTGAAATTAACTTACGTATTGCAATTGCATCGATATTATATATATATATATATATATATATATATATATATATATATATATATATATATATATATATATATATATATATATATATTTTACTTTCAATTATATGAGCAACAATATTATTTAATTAATAAATTTTAATCTTTTAACTTGTTAACAATACTGCACATATTGCTGCACTATTGTTATGCATAAAACCTATAACCACTTGTATAAATTTATAAATATAGAATGTAAAAAACCGATACGGGCAGGGATTCAAACCCGCGACTACTGGGAAACCGTCCCGTCGCTCTACCAACTGAGCTACCGTATCGCTGTCCGTCTCCGTCACAGGACCGCCGTAGGCAGAAATAAACAAGAACTAGACAAAGTCCAAAGGCTAGCGGCCCTAATGACAACCGGTGCGATGAGGACAACACCCACAGCTGCACTAGAAATCATGATGGGACTAAACCCACTGGATATAGAAATTAAGAGAAGAGCAGCCGAACAGTGGTTTAAGCTAAAGAGCACTGGACAATGGACCGCTAAAAACACTGATGAGGGCCATGCCAGCATAAACAGTCAATATGAAAGTAAACTATCAATGATTCTCTCCAACAATGATCTCATTAAGAAGGAAAGGATCTTCGACAAAAAGTACAAGATACATATAGGACAAAGAGAAAACTGGATGATAGAGTCTAAGGGCACTATATGGTACACAGATGGCTCTAGAATAGAACAAACGATGCTATCTGGTGCCGGAGTGCATATTAAATGTGCGGACGGGGCAGAAATCAACAGATCAATAGAGCTAGGAAGATTCGCTAGCGTTTTTCAAGCGGAAATATATGCCATTATGGAATGCGCTGACAAGGTAAACAAACTTACAGAAACAGGTAAGATTACCAACTACAGCGATAGCCAGGCAGCGCTGAAAGCACTCAACAAAGCAGAGACAACCTCGGCAATTGTCAAAGAATGCAAGAACACATTGAAGGTAATGACCAGGAAAGCCGATGTCACGCTAGCCTGGGTTCCTGGACACAAGGGCCACACGGGCAACGAAACAGCGGACAAACTGGCCAGAGATGGAGCGAATGTGAACTTGGTGGGACCGGAACCAAGGTTACCGATCCCACACAGAATCACAAAAGGAGTAATCAATCAAAGCATTAAGATAGAATCCAACCGTAGATGGAAATCCTCAAAGGGCATGAAACAGTCCAAGATCTTCATCAAAGGAATGGACAAGAAAAAGACAAGTCAACTAATGAGACTATCCAGAGCGAACATGAGGCTTATCATAGAGGTAATCACAGGACACTGTTGACTTAACAAACACCTGACGGTGATAGGAGCGACAAGAGATGCAATATGTCCTGAGTGCATGGATAGCGAAGAAACCAGTTTCCATCTACTCGCTCAGTGCCCAATATACTCGATGGCGAGATGGGAGATAATGGGATCGGACATATTAGACAAGGAAGACCTAAGACAACTGAAACTAGAAAACATTATAAGATTGTGTAAAGAAACCAAAAGATTTAAAGGGGAACCGTGACCGCTGGTATATCCATATCACTATGGGGAAATGGATGAAGTGACCAGCACTCAACGCGGGTGGATCATCCGTCCGGCAGTGGACGTCCCCGATAGAAATAATAATCGCTGTCCGTCTCGGTGAATTAAGCAATCTATATGTGATCGCCTTTATCGGGACGGTGGTGACACCTATTAGGTTTCTTTCGAAAATCCTAACCAATGTTTCTAACTTTGCAGTATAGATAAACATTGAAAAGATGCCACTTCCGAAATCAATTTTTGAAAATATCTTTAAACGTGTATAGCCATGTTAAGCTTATTTTAAATTTATAAATATGTGTGGTGAGGGGACTGCCGACTGCTTTCCCCACCGATACGACATCTCGTTCACTTGCAGTTAACAGTTGAGTACTCACTACTCAATTGTTATCGCTATTCATATTACGTGGAACGACGTCCCGAGGGCGTCTCAGATTGAGACACGGTCCTCGGCTCGGGGCGTCGTTAGTCAGGAGGGAAGCTAAGGAAATTTGGACTCTAGCGTCCTCCGACGGCAGAACGCCGGAGCAACGGAGCACTTACTCAGTTGGGACCTCGTCTATACCGGTATAGAGGGTGTGTGTCTGTATTTTGTGTAGTGTCACTTATGCCTACGCGTACACGTTATTACCTACTGTGAACGCGTCGTCGGGGTCAACGAGTACCGACTTGGGTCTTTTTTTTCTGACTAAAGTAGTCTTACGTGGTCTATACTCTGCGGCGTCAGCCACCAGTGGGTTCGGGTGTCGCTCAGCACATTCAAAGTACTTTTGGGAAAGCCCTTTGAAGTACCGAGCGATGGTCGGAAGGTTTACGACAGTACAGATGCGCAGTTATGCCCTCCAAAATTCGCCCAGAGCTTTTCGTCAATGCCGATAATTATTTGCTTGTATAGTCTATTCTAAAAATAAGTGTAATTGCATTAAATTTATAGTTTAAGCTAAGTTATAGTTTAAGCTAAGTTATAGTTTAAGCTAAGTTATAGTTTAAGCTAAGTTATAGTTTAAGCTAAGTTATAGTTTAAGCTAAGTTATAGTTTAAGCTAAGTTATAGTTTAAGCTAAGTTATAGTTTAAGCTAAGTTATAGTTTAAGCTAAGTTATAGTTTAAGCTAAGTTATAGTTTAAGCTAAGTTATAGTTTAAGCTAAGTTATAGTTTAAGCTAAGTTATAGTTTAAGCTAAGTTATAGTTTAAGCTAAGTTATAGTTTAAGCTAAGTTATAGTTTAAGCTAAGTTATAGTTTAAGCTAAGTTATAGTTTAAGCTAAGTTATAGTTTAAGCTAAGTTATAGTTTAAGCTAAGTTATAGTTTAAGCTAAGTTATAGTTTAAGCTAAGTTATAGTTTAAGCTAAGTTATAGTTTAAGCTAAGTTATAGTTTAAGCTAAGTTATAGTTTAAGCTAAGTTATAGTTTAAGCTAAGTTATAGTTTAAGCTAAGTTATAGTTTAAGCTAAGTTATAGTTTAAGCTAAGTTATAGTTTAAGCTAAGTTATAGTTTAAGCTAAGTTATAGTTTAAGCTAAGTTATAGTTTAAGCTAAGTTATAGTTTAAGCTAAGTTATAGTTTAAGCTAAGTTATAGTTTAAGCTAAGTTATAGTTTAAGCTAAGTTATAGTTTAAGCTAAGTTATAGTTTAAGCTAAGTTATAGTTTAAGCTAAGTTATAGTTTAAGCTAAGTTATAGTTTAAGCTAAGTTATAGTTTAAGCTAAGTTATAGTTTAAGCTAAGTTATAGTTTAAGCTAAGTTATAGTTTAAGCTAAGTTATGTTAAATATGAATTTATAATAAAGTTCAGACTATCCATACAGTTTCTTGCATGTTACTTCTACCCACCCTGGGTGTTCTATAAACCGTGTGAAGACTTCCCTTTCAAACTGTGATAGACTGACACTTCATAAATGCAATACATTCTTATTTGAAATATATAACCAACTGTGAATCAGTTATTTTACCCTAATATCCGAATTTGTATGTTTATTATATAAAATGTATTTCATGTAACATTGTTACCATTTAACTAAGTCATTTCTAGGTCTAGGATAGGACGCGACTTAGTTTGTTAAAAACTGATTATTTGTTATATTATTTAGACTCATGTAAAGATTTTGACAAAGACGTGACACGAATAATCAGGTAAAATAAAAAAGTCCTGTAAAAGATTTTATTAATATTTCAAACACAATTCATATGTACAAATTACTTTGTAAAAATATTCATTCTCGTCTTATTATTAATGATTTATTATGTTATAGGCAACGCTTAAAAACATAAAATAGAAAAAAAAACAATTATTATGAAAAATTATTTCATTATATTTTCAAGCAATAAGTACAACGTAACATCATTTCAAGATTCATTGTGTTATGTTTAAAGCTTGGAGAAGCTACTGAAATTCTAGTTATTTAAAAGAATATTAAAACATATTTACTTTATTGCATATGTATTTATACAATAAAACTACTATCCAACTAAAAACATGCAACAAATAACTCCATGCAATTGATTTGAGCACACTCCAAACTTTAACCAAAACCAATGTGCTTGAAAATAATTATTGTAAACAATTTAATATGTATAATATATATTAACGTATATTTATCATTCTACAATATATTAAAATTATGCAAATGTATCAAAGTATTATTCTACGCAAATCAAAACGATGGCATTTTTAAAAAACAATTTCGTTACAATCCATATGGCTTAATTCGGCACTAACGATTCTAAAATGTACTGAGTAATCGTAAAAAATAATCGTATAAGTGAAAAAGTTTTTATCATGTTATATAACATTACACAGTTCCATATTAAATAAACGCCTATACAATCACGTGAACTTATCGCGCGATTCGACAATTCGTTATCAGAGTTCGTTGAATAATACGAACAACTACATACAATATTATGTAAATGATGTATAAATAGTATAATGCGAATAATTACAAACCCTCCGATGTTGCGAAAAAATCAATGGGCTCAAATAAAGGAATGTATTTTAAAGTATTGAAAAAGTTTACCGGAGACTCACTAGAGCTAACCATAGCAAAAGAATGCAAAGATTGCATTAGTAGACGGACCGCTAGCTGCGATAATTTGTGTAGAACGACTGACAATAGAGTCCTACACTTAAGACTTTTAGTGAAAATGTGGTCGAACATCCGAGGGCGGGGGCAATGTATGAGCGGGTGCCGCTCTAACGGCGCGGGCCCCAAGCAGAAGAGGGCGCGGAGCTGGGCGCTGCGGCGCGTGGAGCTCCAGGCATGGTGGGAAACTCGTGCGTGGAAGCCGTGTCCGGCGCGCGTTGCTCCCACGGGCCGCCCTTCACCACGAACCCAGTGGAAGGAGGCTGCGGGCCCTGGCCGCCGGCGTTGCCACCGCCGCCGACAACAGCGGCGCCGGTGGAGCTCTCAGTGCTCAGCACGTCCCCGAAGTCGCCGAGAGAAGGTCCCGCCGGCCTCTGGTAGCGGTCCACTACGTCTTGCAGCTAGTACAAAATAACATAACAATAACATTGCGCTTTCATGACACTGTTAATACTTAAAAATGAAAGCAACAAATATTTTTACATATTCCTCTGCTAGATTGAGAAGATGATCCTTAGCGTCGAGTACGTTGTCTTCGTCGCCGGTGATTATGACGATGCTATCGTCTCCGTGTTTTGGGAAGCGAATATCCACTTTGTATTCGTCCATAATACGCCGTATATTCTTACCACGTTGACCTATCAGCCTTCTATGGACCCGGGGATCAATATCCACCTCATCTCGATATTGATTATCCTATATAAAAAAAAAGATATATAAATACTATATAAATATTATTTTTATTGAGTTTTAAGAAACACAAAATTCTTGTCACCAAAATCTATGTATATGAATACTTACAAGTTGATGGACAATAGCCATTATGGCTTCTTTGGCTTGATGTGCCTTATCCTCATAACCTTGTATGGTAATAATATCATCGTCAGGTTCACCCCGCTTGGGCAGATTAATTTGTACTCCATAATCAGTACGAATCTTAGTGATTACCGCACCACCTTTTCCAATGACAAGAGGGTGGTATTCAGAATCTACTTTAAATTTCAGCTCAAATGATCTAAAAACATTATAAAATAATATTAATTTCTAATTTCTGGCCATTTATGGTCATAATATGCAATGTTGCAGAATGGTGGTAATATCATAAATATAATAATATTATCTCTAATAAAATATACTATGTGTTAATTTTATTAATGCCATTGTAATTCTAATTTCAATTTGTAAAAAAATTGGCACTTTTATACCTTAAAAGTCTGTCTTCCTTTTCTTTCTCCATATCTACAATTTTATCGGCAATTGCCTGTTTGGCTTTTTCAACATTGGTAGGAGTGCCTGTTACCTAATTTTAAAAGTTTGATTTGGTTTAGTGCTTCCTATCAATAAATTTTCTAGTCACAAATTTATATAACAAAGTTGAATCACAAATTTGTAAATAAGTATGTCAAATTTAAAGATTATTTATTACCTTTACTATATCACTGTTGTCATCATTGGGTGGCATTAAGATGTGAACATCATAGGTCTGCATCAACTCTCTCCTCTTCTGTCCCGCAAGCAATCGGTGAAGATCATTTGGCACTTCAACATCAATTGTTATTGGTACCTTTAAAATGTTTTTATAAGGATAAGTTACATAGCTAAATTGATTTCAATATTATTAAATTTGAATAAAGATTCGTACCTGATCAAGTAAAGCTTTTTTAGCGGCCTCACATTTTTCTGGACGTCCAGTTATTCTGATGATATCATTCGGACCCGGTTCGGAACTATCTTCGGTCCTGACCGGAATGTCTGCGCCCTCGGTGGGGTCACGCTCGGGGAACTTGATCTGAACATCAAATTCGGCCGTAATATCCTTCACTTTAGCACCGCGGGCGCCCATGACAGTGCGGTGGTGTCTTTGTGGAATGACGCATTCAATCGTTATCTAAAACAAAATATAATGATGATAATGAATTTTCACAGGCAAATCACAATCTGAAAACTGGCCGTTATCTATAACTCACCTTGGCCTCCAGGTCCTCGATAATCTCGGCGATCCTGATCTTTGCGGCCTCGATGCACTCCTTGGGTCCCTTGAGCACAACGCGGTCCCCGTTGTCTCCCTGTCTAGGGAAGGAGATCTGCACGCCGCCGCAGTCGTCTGCGATGCGGCGCAGCACTTCCCCGCGGCGCGCCACGAAGTGTCGGTGGTGACGCGGCTCCACGGACATCTCGCCCTCCGACACGTTGCTAATCTCCGCCACTGCCGTTTCCAGCTGCTTGCGCGCCTCCTCTACTTGTGCCGCGCGACCTAATGTTATCGTCGTTAAATGGTTTAGTAACGTTTTTGCACTTATTATATATATATTTTTTATTTATTAAGATGTAACCTACCAATGATGAAAATGGTTTCCTTATCCTCGTCCTTCTCGGTGGGGAAAATAATACGCGCACCGGTCTGTTCACGAATCTTTTTAATGTTAGCACCGTTCTTGCCAATGAGGAACTTGTGATGTTCAGGTTTGGCGCGAACGTGAGCCGTGTGCGACGTCAACTCCCGTTCCGATGCATGCGCCAGTAATTGCTGCTTGGCTTTTTCTACGTCCTCAATAGGCCCCTTAATCACAACCTTATCGCTATCACTATCGGCGGGAGGAAACTTAATAAGTACACCGCCGCACTCTTCCATAATGGAATGAATAAGTTTACCGCCGGCTCCTATCAGTGAGTTATAGTATTTTGGCGCAATTGTCACTTCCTCTGTCACAATGTTAGCCTTTTCGTTGTGAATTTGCTGTATCCTCTTAACAGCTTCTTCTACATTCTCACGTTTACCTCTTACGGTAATAACGTCGCTATCGTCTCCCTCCGCCGGCAGATCGATGGCAGTTTGGGTCTCATCTCTGATCTTTCTTAAATTAGCACCACCCTTTCCGATAATAAATTTATGGAACTGTTTAAAAATAGGCACTTCTTGTATATATGACGATTCAGCAATTTCTTTCATTGTTATATGGAGGTATTCTTCACATTTTTCAATATCTTCTTGTGGTCCTCTAAGTTTGATTGGACTCCTCTTTTGGCCTTGGTCTGGCAGTGAAATAAGTACACGGTCGAATTTTTCACGAATTTCTTTTATCTTATCTCCTCTAACACCTATTAATGATTTAATATATTTATGGTCTACAAATACTTCTTTTGTCCTTTCGTTCTCAAGTTTCATTACCATTTCACGTAATTCCGATTCAGCGTCAGCTACTCCTTGAAGCTTTCCTTCAATGCGAATAACATTGTTTCCTTCATTTTCAATAATATTTAGTACTACACCAGTCTCAACCTTCAGTCTATTAACTAAAAAAAATATACATTATTATAAAAAAATAAATAAAAAAGCAGTATGTACAAGAATAGTATACTATAAAAAATATAGCCACTTACTGTTTGTTCCGTTTTTGCCAATGATGTGCTTAAAGAATTTAGGGTCGACAGATAGCTCCACATATGTAAGATCAGCAAGTAGTTCCTTTACAAAATTATCAAGTTTGACTTGAGCGCGTTCTACTTCTTCTGGTGGTCCATCGATTTTTACTTTATCTTCAGAGTGTGTAATATCAACATGAATCTATGTAAAATGAATCTATTAATATTCTCTCTTTCACACAATGTTTCATTCACTTTTTTTTATTTTGTTACTACTTCATGATAAAACATAAGATTTATTAATTATCTCTTACCTTAGAGAAATCCTGAGTAATCTTTTTAATATTAGAGCCGTTTTTTCCAATTATGTACTTGTGTATCCATGTTGGCGCATCTACGGTTGCCGTTTTGACTGAATTTGCTTTTTCACATACCTTGGACAGAGCTGAAAAATTTTTGGTATTAATACTATTATCAACACCACTTAAATAAAATATTTTAAACCTTATTTTACATACCAAGACCGATCTTGTTATGAGGACCATGTAGAGTAATGGTGCCAGTCGGCGAGTCCGGAGGCGGCATCTCTACAGATACTCCAGTTTCCTTTAATATCTCCTGAATAGTAGTTCCACGGGCTCCGATCACGTATTTATGCTGAGACTTTGGCACTTCCACACGCACAGTTGAACATTTCTTAGCCTGAATAAATGAAAAATATAATTATATACATCCAATTATAATTATACAACACGATACAATAAAATTCCTTAAATGATTAGTTAGCCCACCATTTCCTCGTATATCTGCTCTATCTGCGCCTTAGCAGCCAGCACACCGTTCTTCTCCCCCGCGATGACGATCTCGTCGCTCTTAGTGGAGGCTGGCGGGATGTGTATCCGCGCTCCGGTCTCGGCGCTCAAAGCTGCGGCTCTCTCACCGAACGGACCGTGAATGAACGGGTGGTAGATCTTCGGTACCGTTATGCGCTCTAGGGCCTTGCGAGACTGCGAAAGATTACACCGTTAATTGATGTTTGAATTGATTTATTATTATTATAGGTAATTCGTTGTATAATGTACCTGTTCCTCTGAGCAAACGCGAATCTCGTGTTCGGCCTTTTCAATTCCTTCTTTGGTGCCAGTAATTGTTATAGTTTCATTCGGGTCGGCGATGCCGGGCACGCTGATCTTAGTTGCCGTCAATTTCTCCAGTTCCTTCAGTTTCAGCCCCTGCCTGCCTAAAATCCAGCGATGATGTTCCTTCGGGATCGAAACTTGCTTGCTCGCCTAGAAAGCATTAATAATGATTATTACATTTCCTACAAAATTATATTGTTTATAATTATTTTAGATTTTTTTATCTAACCTGTTGTTGAAAGTGGGTGAGTATTAACCGTCTCGCATCGAGAACAGCGCTATGTTTCCCCGTAATAAGGAAAGTCAAGCTGCCGTCCTTGCTAGTAGAAATCTCAATATGCGCGCCTGTATCCTTCGTAATCGACTGGCATGTCCTCAGCGACTCGCCTTCGCCAAAAGTGTTAGCGTTATCAAGCTTCCTTTCTTCGTATGGCACATGGAAAACCTTAAAATATACAAAAATATTTAACATTTAATATCATCAGTACATTTAAAATAGAAACTGAGACCATAAAGGCCCATCAAGATGTTTTCAAATGTAAATTTATAATATTTTTGTTTAAATTTAAATTGTCAATTAAACATACTATCCAATTAAGTAAATTAAGACAGGATCTTAATCATTAAGAGGTTAAGTAGGTGTTCTGTAATTTTTTTAAATAAGAATATTATATGTTATGAAAAGACATTCGTCAGGCCATCAGTAAGTTCTTTTTAAATGCTAGAAAAGGTAACTAATTTTATATCGAAGAAACCGCATAACTATTTAAAGTTCGTTCATACACTGAAAAAAATAATGATAACGGTCTAATATATCGTGAATATTTGGAAGTGGATATTTATCTTCTATTATTCGATCGTTAAGTCTCTTGTAGTCTTTCTGTAGTCTAGTCTAGTAGTCTTTTTTTGTATTTGTATTTTTGTATAAATGAAAGGTTAGTGTAAAATATACAAAATTTTATGTAATATTCTAAAGTTATCAGTTTATTTAAATGGATAACTTGAATATTGAATTGTCATCAAACTAATGTAAATAATTTTTTAATTATATAAAAAAAAATTATATTTTTATAAATATGTAGTAACATGTGGATTTTTTTAAATTACGTAATTCAATCCTCATTTTAACGCATTTTCACTAGGAAAAGACAAATTCCAATTATAAACATCTCTTATCCATATCTCTTATTCACATCCATCTGTTGTCAATAAAATCAAATTTCTTGGAATTGTGCTTGACTTGATGCTAAATGGAACAGCACAGATTACATTATAAAAAAAAAACAAGCAGTATGAGCAAGCTCTCTTTCTATCTTGTCTTTACCAATCTTTGCAATGTCCTTGGTCGTCATCTAAATTAGCTAAAGGTAGACATTATGCATCAATCCAATTATACACATGTATCACGAAAACCTTGGTTTTTTATATATATAAAAGCGAACCGACAAGTAACCTCAACCATTTGCAGACTACGAGTAGGTCATGCCAGCATTATTAATTTCTGCCCCAGACTCACTTACTAACTTTATGACGTTCTCCCAAATAAAATACATCCCCCTTAAATGTAGAATATTTTACAAACCTTCTTAATGACCTTGGTTTGGTTTATTTGTAAATTTATAAAATGTTATAATATAAAACTATAAAAAGTACATATAACATCTGTAATAAAAAAGTGTTTTTTATTATATATATTACATATGTATATCCAATAAAATATATATAATCCTTTTGTGCTGTTTTAGATGCTGGTCAACAATATTATAACTAAAGAATTAAAATTTACACAAAATTTCCTTCATACTTCCTCCACTTTGTATGATAGTATTAAAAGATAAATAGTTTTTTCTAACTAAATGTAACTTGTAATTGGCAGAATATTCAATATGTAATTGTGAAAGAAGACATAACAAAATACAAGCAAATAAAAATTATATTTGAACAAGTGTCTAAAGATATTAAATTGCACCTATAATAATATTGCAGGCAACTTAAAGGTCTTTTGGAATGTGTTATCACTTTGAATTACATTACATTATTATCATATAATAATAAGTAATTACGTTATTATTTGGATATGATAATACCTATAAATTATTGTCATATCTAAATATTAATTACTACTTTATCAGTCCATTATACCTGAGTATGGAGTGAAGATCCCACTCGTAGTTTATTGGTGACTTGCTGAATGTTGCGTTGAATAGGAGCTTGGGCGTGAGGGAGCGCCGGGAACAGGTCGTCATAGGCGAACGAGTTGCTGTTGGCCTCGTAGCCGACATTATTCATCTCCTCGGTATGCACGGGTATTTCAGAGTGTACGGGTATCATATCTCCAACCATCATGGATTGCTGATGCATCATTTTCGTCTCCGACAGCAGTCCTTGTCCGCGCCAAGTCGTTACAGTACTAATAATAAATAAAGTATCATTAATACAAACTTTATGTATGTTTAAATAATTTTTGGTCAATTGTATTAAAAGTGTATAAAACATGTTATGTAACTTGACCAAACTTACAAGTGTGTTTTTGTATCATTGTAACTTTTTTAAAGCTTTTTTTTACTTACATGATATTGATTGAGTAATATTGATTTTTATTTACACAGAAATTTGTAAAGTGAGAAGCTGTAAGAAATTGTAGCAATTTGTAAACACAATCACACTATTTAAAATAAAATACAAAATATATACATACATATATGCAGTGTAAGTTATCTATAAAGCTAAATAAAACTTATGAGTAAAATACAATAAAAAAGTAAATAATTATCTTCAGTCAAATAATGGTATGATCAGTGCAAAGATACAGCAAAGTTACAAGTCTTAAACATATTATCATAATTAGTTTTATTTAGAATACAGAGAAAAAAAATGTATGTACCTATATTGTAATTTTACATAGCAGATGTATTAACATGGTAGTTTATTAATATGTGTTTTTTTAATTCAATTTGATAAAATTTAATATCTCCACAAACCAGATTTTTTATAGTTAATTAATTTTTTTTAGTTATATATTCCTTATTTACGAATTTATATTCCATAAAAAATGTTGATTTCAGTCAAGATTCTGATAGCAACCAAATAATTCTGAAATAAATTTTTCACACAACCAATTATGTCACAAGTATTTGTGTTTTGATTATCTATGGATACTCAAAACAATAATATTAAAAAAAAAACAGTTAAGTTACAATAATAATCCTGATTTTTGTTTTAAAATATTTGACTTAATGCACGCCCTTACCACTAATTGTTTCTTCCAAGTTACTTTATCAGCGAATATAGTTTGTAACTTTTGTAACTTTATCAAATTTCTTTTTTTGTGTAAATGATCCGGGTAAATATTATCGTATTTTGTACAACATATGATCTATTGATGTTGATTAAATACGTGAAAACATTAATTTATAGGTTACATGTTTAGTTTTTAAATTCAAAGTTACATGAACCGTCAGCATCATTTATAATGGACATTAGACGTATTGTTATAATTAAAACCAATTAAACTAACCTGAATTAAGTTAAAATATATTTTTTAAGTATTTTCTATTCAATGTTAATAATTCATACAAGCACCGAAAACATGTTTTTTTTATCGGCATTCCAGATTTTGATAATACGTGTCACCTCTTCCAACACATTTGACGTGGAAGCAGTCTTCTTTAAATATATTAATACGTACCGTATGTACTGTAGCTAATCAATCTGGAAAATTATCCTTGCGACGCCAGGATCGAATTTTCTTCTCCTATAAGAATAGATAATGTTTTTTTTAATATCTAATCAAGAAAAACAAAATATTTTTTTGTACACACGTACCCAATGCTACTGCAAGCAAGGAGAATGAACCACAGACAATTCCCATTAATAATGTCAAATTTGTTACCGTCAGTCGTCACTTTACTTTATACCGTGGTGGCGTTGGACATGCGTTGGAAATTTTATATAAATAAGGTGCGTTCACGTGGCAACAATAACGTACACATTAAATATAGTATGTTTAAGGACGCGTTTACGGTTATGCGCAAAATTATCAACTTTTCGGTACATAATGCTACAAAATCAAACTTAATGTAGTGAAACCAATAATTGCAACGCATAGAATGTTACTTAATCTTTAGTGTCCTCAGAGAAAATACTGTTATATTTTTGTTTTTAATATAAAAAAAAACGATCTGTCACCGAAGGAGTTTAGGTACATTTTTGTCGTAAATATTATAATATATTTAAGCATAAAAAATATCTTAGCTAAGAAGACATACTCAACTAATAATTTGTGAGAAACCTTAAATAAGTAACGTAATATATCAGAAAATAAATAAAAATATTTTAAATTTTTATCACGTATCTGTAGTTACACATGACTCTTAATTTATTTCAATAAGGATCATTTCTGTGCTATTTTAGTTGATCCTATGTAATAAATATTTCTAAAATTCAATTATCAGTTATCACCACAGTCGGCGTGAGGCCGTTGTCGGGAGTGGTCCGTGTCTCGCTTGTTAGCAAAAATGTCTATTGGTAAAGATCGCTGTATGAACACAAAATATGTAATCAAACCTAACTTGCTACTTTACAGTTTATATATATATTTTTGTCAATTTGTCAAAATATTTTTTTTTGTTATTTCATTTTGCTTCTAGTACCGGTAAATCGGTAACAATTTTTGACTTGAGTTAGTGATGGATGGGAGCTAGTCGATCTCCTAGACGAGTAGAACTGGGTGCACCGACTATGGGTTTGTTTTGATGCTTGTGATGAGATCTTACCATTAGACTTGATGGAATGATCTGAAGGTACCCTGATAGATGAATGCTAGTGGATCTCATAGATGAATAGAGCTGAATGTACCGTGTAAGGGCTTGTTTTATTGTGTTTGATAAGATATTACTATTAGACTTGATAGAGTGATTTGATAAAGCTGGGAGCGACGAAAATGTAATCTTTCTATTCGTCTAGGAGATCCAGTAGCATCCATCCATCGGGAAACCTTCGGGATCTCATTAAAAGACAAATAAAACAAGACCATATTCGGCGCACCAAGCTCTGTTTATATAGGAGTTCCACTAGCATCCATCCATCAGTATAAATTCAGGTCCACTCCACCAAGCCTGGAAGTAGTATCTCTTTATGATTAACACAACGGGCCTAAACTCGACTAGCCTTGCTTTTTTTAGTCTAAAAGATCAAGTAACAGCCACCGAAGTATTCAGCTATTTTTAGGTCACAGAATAATTAATACGTATATTATATATGTAATAATAATCTGTAATTTTATCACATGTATAATATGTACACACCTAATTATCAATAATATAAAAATAATTTAAAGAAGTAATAATTAAAATTACATATATGAGAAAAAAATATATATATCGAAAGTATATAAATTGTTAATTCACACAATATTCTCGCACTATACATGCGTAAGTGTGCGTAGTCGAGATTTGTGTATGTAGTGATGCGATTTTCTACCTATCAGTTTTGTAATCGCGTCCTTAAAATATGGTACAAAAATGAAAAATACATAACATAACTATTATGGTATTATTACTATTACACTATACAAAAAAAAAGAATATTTTGTTATGTTTATTTAATTTTTGCTTTATTACTTTGTTATTTTTTTGCTAATAAAATAGCTATTTAACAGCATTTATTTAGTGGAAAAATATTACAATAGAGAGCGATCTTATAACGATATAATAAAATTATAAAAGCTAACACCAAAAACGAAAATGTCTATAACTACACTAGCGGCACGCTATGATGGCCGTTTAGACAAATTAGAATAGTGATATAAAACGTCAATTTGTTCTCGAAAAAAAAAAAACACAAATCTATAAGTTTTGTTGCAAGTAGAATTAGATTAAAAAGGTTTATTTTTTTATTTTTATTTTTTTTTATTTAATAGGTCGTTGGAAAGTTTACCAGATTAAAAAGCTTTAATAAAACAAAAATATAAATGTTTACTTAATATATTTAAACAAACAAAATTTTGGAATGAACATGAATATACATGCTTTATATGCACTCAAGAAACAATATATAAATGCAAAAAAAAAAACACAAAAAAAAGTGTTACAAAAGGAGGTTTTAGTTGTGCTCTCCAGCGATATTGTGAGGATCCTAAGAGATTTCATTTATTAAAAAAATAAATTTAGAAAACCAAATGCTGAGCTGGTTGTAGTTTACTCACAGACTGACTATACTGACCAATTTAATATAATTCACGATTCAAAAGTGCGTGAAAATGCCTACTTGAATAAAGATTTTTTGAATTTGCACCAATAAAAAAATAACGTTTGCGAGACCCTAATATATACCTATAGAAATAAATTTAATAAATAAAATTTGGGTCCTGAAATTACATTACAATCATTACATCACTATCGTCAATAAAGTACCGCATTTTTTTCCTTTAAAGTCGTTATTTATTAATACGGCACTTCATGAGCGGACAAACGTCAAAACGGCCATCGGCATGGACACGTTACGATTAGCCAGCATGCATTATTTGTGCCCAGATATAATTAAGCAGTCTTATATTACAATAACAGAAAAAAATAGCTTTAATCATAATGAATGTACGAATGTACCAAAATCATATCTTTTTAAACCTGGCTCAGCAGTGTTGCCAATCTGGAATGATGCGCCGATCGTACCAATGACCCAAATGGGCGTAAAATTATCTCTCAAAAAATTATCGTACATTTTCAAATAACGTATAAAAGTATTATTTATTAATAAAACAGACATTGTCACGAACTTATATTATGCTCGACCACCAGTCACGTTCTTATTTTATGATTTCACATGGGTACACCGTATAGAAAATGGCGCAAAAATTTGGGTGATTCAAAAATTTTACAAAAAATAAGTGACTTTAAAGTGGATGGGTCAGTTATTAGATTTATTAAAAGAAATGAGTTAATAATAAGGTCTGTTAAGATTGACAGGGTATCTCTAGTAGTCTGTGCCATTGCTTCTGCTAATCAAACTTCGATCTGCAATTTTTTTTAGAAAAGAAATGTATAATCGAATATTAACGTACATTTGCGTACGACAATGAATAGCAATCGTACATCGTACGTTAGGCCCAAATTATCGTACATGTACGATAATTATCGTACGGTTGCCAACACTGCCTGGCTGCAAAGAGGTGCTGCCGAATGCACAAAGGCAACCGTGATTTTTCTGACTCTTTATGTATTGCCTTATATGAAATAAAGGTCCACGTTATTTAATTTACTATACAAATCGGTACAATTTTTTCGAAAAATATATTTTTTAATAATTTAATTTAAAATATTAGCATCGACATTTTGGTGGGAAACTAATTATATTCTACTAATCATAAATATACGCACATTATTCGTTTTTGCTACAAAACCGATGGGTGCACTAATTTGTAGTGGAATCTCGTACTATATGGTGTGCTTCTATTTCAAGCGCATAAGGTGCGAAATAAAGAAAATGGTATTTAATATCTTGGTCGCTTTCTAGCTGTAAATAAGTGACAATTGTAAGCAATATTAAATTAAATATTTATGAAAATAACTTTGATGCCTCTAATACCATATTTCATATTTAACCATATTTAAATATTTTTAACCTATATTTTTAATCTAAGTTTTTTGGTGTTATGACTTTTGAAATCTATGATTTTTAATCTGTTACTTGTTAGTGTATTTCGTGCAGTATACGATTATTGATGCGGAATTTATAAAAGTTTGGTGGGATAATTGTTTTCAATATTGCCGTTTAGTATATTATTAGTTTCAGTGTCCATGTCCATATAGAAATGGACAAAATCCCACGGACGCATGAAGGTAAGTCTTAACCCACATTGGAAAAGACAAGCTTACATTCGGCCATTTTAACTAATGAATCCTTTAGTTTTATGAAACTATGCATGCTTTTCTAATAGTTAGATTATTATTTTGTACTTTTCTTTATATTAATAATATTAATGTTTTTAGTTTAAAGGTAAATAGAGCTTAGATAATGAGTTTTTAACAGGACATGTGGCGACCACAAATAGAAAAAGTATAATTTATTCAATTATTTTAGATATAGTGACTAAAAATTAAACATTTTTACAGCCATAGAGGCTCAAATAAAAGAAATACAGTCTAAGAAGAAAGAACTTCCTGAGAATGGTTCAGGCAAGGGTGTTGCTCTGGGTGATGCTTACTATGACAGTGACATTTACGATAATTCTGGACAAGGAGGGAAATCCAGATACGATGGCTATGTGACCTCAATAGCCGCTAATGATGAAGTGGAAGATGAAGATGTAGAGAATGTCCCTATATCTCAAAAAAGACCTGGTTACACTGCACCTGCATCCTTATTAAATGACATAGCACAGGTACACTATTACTCTACATTGTGTAATTGGTTTTATTTATACATATATATATATTTTAATGTATATATGGTAATGTGTGTTTGTATAATTGAACTTTTCCAATTATTTTTTTTTAATTGTCTTTCTGATATCATTTTAGAGTGAGAAAGATTATGATCCATTTGCTGATAAAAGGAGGCCTACAATTGCAGACAGAGAAGATGAATATCGTCAAAAGAGGCGTAGGATGATTATATCTCCAGAGCGTTCAGATCCCTTTGCTGAAGGCAAGTATAGCCTCTATTACATAGAAAAATATATTTTGTGATCAGAGATAAAAGGAAAAAACAGTTTGGTTTTTCATTACTCTTGTATGTTTTTGGGGTAATAATGGTCTTGTTAAGAGATTATCTTCCTCTTTCCATGGATAACATCTCAGATAGTGCAAACAATAAAATTAACCTTGTTATGCTTTATATAAGGGGGTGTTGGTCAGTCAATCAAAAATAGTTCCACTACCAAATTAAATTGCCCATTATTTGACTAGGGACAATTCATTATGGGTTGTGGAATTTAGAATGTCAATTGACTGACTTCACACACTCTTATCTATCCCACATCTAGAGTGTTTTTGTAAATTTGGAAGTGTGGGAGGGAAGCTTCTAGCTGACATAACACTTTACAAGAAAATATAAGTTTCTGTGTTTTGTTGCTCAAGACTGTAGAAACTTTCTTACCACACACTGCATATATTACAGAAGTTTGTCAATATAGAGTTGCAAGTTTTTGCACAACTTCATGTAAGTTTGTCTGAAATTAAGCATGAGGGGAGCATGACAGGAGAAAGGCCTTCTTTATCCTCACTCCCCCTACACTCCATTCTACAAAATCATACAAGAGCAATGTAAAGATTAGCTTAAAATACTTTGAATAATGAATAAAACTATCGGTCTAAACTCAAAAACATAAAAATTTTGTTTATCCCTTTGTTCAGGTGGGAAAACTCCAGATGTAGGTTCTAGAACCTATACAGAAATTATGAAAGAACAGTATCTTAGAGCTGAAGAAACTGAAGTAAGTGTTTATTATTTTTGTTTTGCTTATAGCTGTATAAGGACGAAAGACTTTTTTAAATATATTTTTCAATTGTGAAACAAATATAATTCTAATCTCATTTTTTAGTTAAGAAAAAAGCTTCTGGAAAGAGCTAGAGAAGGCACACTCAAGCCAGTAGCACAGTCAAATGGAGAGTCTATAAAACCAGCAGCAAAACGTAAGGGACGATGGGACCAGAGTTCAGAAGATACACCAACAGTAAAGAAACCTGTTGTCTCATCTACACCTAGTTCTCAGGCCACACCCTCCTGGGAAAATGAGGTTACTATGATTATCTAATTTAGTAAAAGCTAAGATGTTAATATTAATTATATTTTTTTAGCTAATTTTAATAATACATTTGAGACCACAATGTTATAACTTATATTTAACAACATTTTGTAATCAAAATTATTCTAGCAATAATAGAATTTATGAATATAGCGTGGTGCATGGGAAGAGACCCCGGGGGCTGGTGGGAGAGGTGGCGAGACACCTGGTGCGACACCGTCAGCGCGCGTATGGGACGCCACACCTGCTCATCTAACGCCTGGACACGCTACTCCTGGTCGCGAAACACCTGCGCACCATGCCTCAAGGCGGAACCGGTGGGATGAGACTCCAAAAACTGATAGAGGTGTGGGAGACTCATTTGTTTCTTTTATTAATACTTTAACCTTTTAATGGCTTCTAGGAGTCTAGTGACAGAGAACCTTACTTTAAAATTATATTATTAACTATGACTATTTAAATAAATACACTTTATACTTAATTCACTTAAAGGTAATCTTATACCTATCTTAATTAATGTAATATAAAAGGATTGTTTAATGATATTATTTTATTATTATTGTTATATAACAGAAACACCAGGCCATGCAAGCGGTTGGGCCGAAACACCACGAACAGATCGCGGCGTAGGCGTAGATACGATACAAGAGACGCCTACACCAGGAACCAAAAGACGGTCACGATGGGACGAGACACCAGGCGCCACGCCGGCTGCGGCCACTCCGACACCCTCACACGCTACACCCTCGCACGCAACACCCTCACATGCCACACCCTCACACGGCACGCCTACCCCTCATACGCCGATTTTCACCCCCGGTGGTGTAAGTAATATTTAAGTAATACATATTTCTTATTACATATAATAGAATAAAATGAATGTTATTTCGTCTTAACTTTCATAATCATAAATATAATATTTATCATCTAATGATTTATGTTTTATCATGTGTAGTCTACACCGGTAGGCGTAAAAGCAATGGCCATGGCTACACCTACACCTGGCCATATTGCGGCCATGACGCCAGAACAGTTGCAAGCATACCGCTGGGAGAAAGAAATAGATGAACGGAACCGACCATACACTGATGAAGAACTTGATTCCATGTTCCCCCCTGGGTACAAGGTTTTGCCACCTCCGGCCGGTAAGTCTATACCTAATTTGGGTTTCATTTTTATTATTTTAATTGTTTTTATGAACACCACTGGAGGAGAGGCGAAGGAAAAATCTATTAGTAATTAATATAACTTGAGTTTCAGGACACATGTATTAAATGACAACTCATATTTGACGGATATACATTACGTGACGGAGTTAACAGAAATACATGTGTTACATTAATTATGAAACATAATAAAAATTTTAATAATAAATTTTTCTTTCAGATGATTGATGACAATAACATGCTTAACAACTTGCCGACGGATAGATCTGCAGATTTTGCTTTTCAACGTAGTTGCCGTGTTTAATAAATAAGCGAGCACGCTATTAAGATCCATCCGACGGCACGACGCATACTAATCACTTGTGTTGTCGCCCAGGTTATGTTCCGATTCGGACCCCGGCTCGTAAGCTGACCGCAACGCCCACGCCTTTGGCTGGTACCCCAATCGGCTTTTTCATGCAGACGGAGGAAGTGGGCGGGAGTGCGGCGGCGGCTGCGCGCCTCCTCGACCCGCAGCCCAAGGGTAGCCAGCAGCTGCCCTTCATGAAGCCCGAGGATGCTCAGTACTTCGACAAGCTACTCATCGACGTCGACGAGGAGACGCTCTCTCCGGAGGAACTCAAGGAGAGGAAGATTATGAAGTTGTTACTTAAAATAAAGGTAGTATGATCAGTTCTGTGATAGGCAATTTTTATTAATTATAGCATATATGTTGGTAAAAGAAAATATGATTCTTGTTTTGTATTACCTATAATATTGTACACATTAAAACTCTTAAAATATACATTTTTTAGAATGGAACTCCGCCTATGTGCAAAGCAGCTCTTCGTCAGATCACTGACAAAGCTCGAGACTTTGGTGCAGGTCCACTTTTTAATCAAATCTTACCTTTGCTTATGAGTCCAACTCTTGAAGATCAGGAACGTCATCTATTAGTAAAAGTGATTGACAGGATCTTGTACAAATTAGATGATCTGGTCCGTCCATATGTCCACAAAGTAGGTATCATTGTCAATATAGTTACACAATTTGATTAAGCTCAAATTTTCAGGTATTTTTAATAACGCTTTTTTTAGATTTTGGTTGTAATAGAGCCTCTACTTATCGATGAGGATTACTACGCTCGTGTAGAGGGGCGTGAGATCATATCTAACTTGGCAAAAGCAGCTGGCTTGGCGACTATGATTTCCACTATGAGACCTGATATCGACAATATCGATGAATATGTTCGTAACACGACAGCCAGAGCCTTCGCTGTCGTTGCATCTGCTTTAGGTAGTATATTACTCCTATTGATTTAATTAATATACATCAAAAAATTGATACAAACCCTTACCAATGGTTTTAGCCAAACTGCCGACAAATGAAAAATGTAATAGTAAACTTCAAAATTACAGATTTATATACAAACTTCTATATTATTCTATACTGCAAAGTTTGAAACATTTTACATTACTTAAGATTTATAATAAACCTGAAAGATCTGACCTAGTCATGATACATACATCATCCTCCATATGCATAAAATAACCCGAAAATTTCAGGTATCCCATCTCTACTGCCGTTTTTAAAGGCTGTGTGTAGATCAAAGAAGTCGTGGCAAGCTCGCCATACTGGTATTAAAATTGTGCAACAGATTGCTATCCTAATGGGATGTGCTATTTTGCCTCATCTGAAGTCACTCGTCGAAATCATAGAGCACGGACTTGTGGACGAACAGCAAAAAGTCCGGACAATCACAGCCCTGGCGAGTGCCGCCCTGGCTGAGGCCGCCACGCCCTACGGTATAGAGTCCTTCGACTCTGTACTCAAACCGCTGTGGAAGGGTATTAGAACTCATCGTGGTAAGGGATTGGCGGCTTTCCTCAAAGCCATCGGTTACCTCATTCCGCTCATGGATGCCGAGTACGCGAACTATTATACGCGTGAAGTGATGCTTATCTTGATCCGTGAGTTCCAGTCACCAGATGAGGAAATGAAGAAGATTGTGTTGAAGGTCTGATTATTTTATGACTGATATTATTTTAATAAATGTAAATAATTATAACTCAATAAAATTTGTTTTGCAGGTAGTGAAGCAATGTTGCGGTACTGATGGTGTTGAGCCCCAGTACATAATGGATGAAATCCTTCCACACTTTTTCAAACATTTTTGGAACCACAGAATGGCACTAGACCGTCGTAACTACCGGCAACTTGTGGATACAACCGTCGAAATAGCTAACAAAGTAAGAATCAACAAGCACTTATCAGACTTTCTACAAAAAGTATAATATTAGAGTTTTCTTACAAAAAAACTTAGTTATTTTTTGTGTCAGATAGGTCTTGTATCTACTATCTAAAGTACTAGACATTTATTTCTAATTACAGACAATATGACCAGTATACATATCATCCTTGGATTATTTTTTTGTGAATTGAATCTGTTTAAATTGAAATAATTATTCTATTTTTAGGTTGGAGCATCAGAAATAATTAACAGAATTGTTGATGATCTTAAAGATGACAACGAGCAGTATAGGAAAATGGTGATGGAGTCAATTGAAAAAATTCTTGCTAACTTGGGTGCAGCAGATATTGACTCCAAACTGGAGGAAGCATTGATTGATGGAATATTGTATGCATTCCAAGAACAAACTACTGAGGTAACAATATTTTTATCACCATTGGTTAATTATAATAATAATGTAGCTAAGAAAAAAATTAACACAATAATAATATGTTTTTTTTTATACACAGGATGTGGTGATGTTAAACGGTTTTGGCACAATAGTAAATCAGCTTGGCAAACGAGTGAAACCATACTTGCCACAAATCTGTGGTATAATTTTGTGGCGAATGAATAATAAGTCCGCAAAAGTGCGACAGCAAGCTGCTGATCTAATCTCCCGTATTGCTGTGGTCATGAAAACGTGTCAAGAAGTGAGTATATATTATAATAATAATCATTAACATCTGATTTTATTTCACTTATGTATGAATAAATTTCAGGAAAAGCTGATGGGACATCTTGGTGTAGTGCTTTATGAATATCTAGGAGAGGAGTACCCTGAAGTACTTGGTTCTATTTTAGGTGCACTAAAAGCTATAGTTAACGTCATTGGTATGACTAAAATGACTCCGCCCATCAAAGATTTACTGCCTAGATTAACACCTATTCTCAAAAACAGGTATAGAGCTTTAGTAATTTTTGGTGTCATGCCTAAAACAACATTTTCTGCATATTATTATATATAAACTTTCGACTTGGGTAATAAATAGTTCAACATTGTGAATTATACGTCAATAATAATTGCTTTTTACAGACATGAAAAAGTGCAAGAAAATTGCATTGATCTGGTCGGACGTATTGCAGACAGGGGTCCCGAATTCGTGTCAGCGAGAGAATGGATGAGGATTTGTTTTGAATTGCTGGAACTTCTGAAAGCACACAAAAAAGCTATCAGACGAGCAACTGTTAATACCTTCGGATACATCGCCAAGGCCATCGGTCCGCATGATGTCCTAGCCACGCTGCTAAACAACTTAAAAGTACAAGAGAGACAAAACAGGTAAGTAAAAGAGATTGATGGATTATAATAAACAACCAAACAAGGTATGGTCACTTAACATTTGACTTGTTTTACAGAGTATGCACAACAGTGGCCATTGCTATTGTGGCGGAAACATGTTCTCCATTCACCGTATTGCCAGCTCTTATGAATGAATACAGAGTGCCAGAATTAAATGTACAAAATGGTGTTCTGAAATCATTGTCATTTTTATTTGAATACATTGGTGAAATGGGAAAAGATTACATATATGCTGTGTGCCCATTATTAGAAGATGCACTTATGGACAGGTACTTCAATTATGCATATACATAAATAGTAGTATATACACATTTATGGTAGTAGATGTTTGGGTATTAAAATTTGATGAAAATAAAGACCTAAAAAAAGAAAAGTTTTTACAGCGGTTGCACTCCTCATTTAAAGTGCACCTCAGTAATATCAGGGGCTTGCACTCTAGTATCTTACCTGTCCATCAAAACCTGGAGACAGAGCAACCGCACCTGTTCTTTTTTGACGGAGACGCAGATACAATGTCCTTTTAGCGTTGCGCTAGGATTATCCCGGATACACATTACAGCATAACTTTCGCTCACGTACCGCAGTCTGCGTGTACGCGCGAAACGACCTCTGTATCCAGCGTCTCCGTCACCTTGAAAACCCCACTTTTTCTT
Source organism: Napeogenes inachia (assembly GCA_959347355.1). NCBI lineage: Eukaryota > Metazoa > Arthropoda > Insecta > Lepidoptera > Nymphalidae > Napeogenes > Napeogenes inachia. Next base: position 13,750,051 of record OY365791.1, on the reverse strand, counting down.
CCCTATAGGTTATAGTAATCTGTGTTTACATATTCCCCAACAGCTTTCGAACCTCATGGTGTTAGGCGACTCGGGAAATACAAGTCAGCAGATTAGGATGAGATGTGGCACTTTTTTCCGTCTTATCCTTAGAGGCAGCTCTGCTTCTCTTCTTTGGATCCGTCGAGTTGCGCGGATGCTATAACCGCTGTGGTGCATCAGGCAATGAAGTATTTAATTCCTTTTGCTGACGTACCTATCGGTGGAAAAACTCGCCCATGGTTTAATGCTGAATGTGATCATGCTGAAGACCAAAAATATTCGGCATACCTCATATGGGCCGATGCTCGAAGCCGCAAAACTCCGGATGTAAATTTAAAGAAGAGAGCCTTTAACCAAGCTGCCAAGTCTTATAAAAAGTCTTATAGTCTCGATCGTATTGCTAAGAATAGCGAAAAGCTATTTTTCAGACCAACTGGCAGTCGAGCTTTTTGGTCTCTTGCCAAAGCGATCGAGTCGAACTTCTGTCAACCCTCACTGCCTGCTCTGCTAAAGCCGGATGGATCCCTGGTCCACAAAGCAACAGAGAAACCTAATGTATTTGCTTCTCTGTTTGCTGATAATTCGCATCTAGACACTGGCAATGCTTCTCCAGCACATCTTCCTCACTGCGGTATTTTGATGCCTGACATCCCCATCACGAACAAAGAGGCATGAGGAATATTGTGTCGCTTAGATGTAAATAAAGCCAGTGGTCCTGATGGTATACCAGCCATTCTGCTCCAGACATGCGCAGCTAAGTTGTCTCCTGTACTGACACGTGTGTATCGCCTCTCTTCCATGACTGGAATAGTGCCGAAATCCTGGAAGCTTGTCAACGTGCAACCCATGCCCAAAAAAGACAGTAGTGCCGATCCTGTCAATTACAGACCGATTTCAATCACCTCCATACTCTGCAAGATTATGGAGCGTGTATCGAAGTCGCGCCTTCTAGCATACCTATAAGGTAACGACCTCCTCGTTTCGACGTAATAGGTCTACTGGGAACCTCCTAGTTAATGCTGCACATATTTTAGGCGAGGCCACCGAGAAGAACGGAGAAGCGGTCGCCGTCTCTCTGGACGTCTCGAGGGCTTTATAAGCAAGCTTTCAGCGTACGGTATATCTCCCGGTTTTATCGGCTGGGTAACGGACTTTCTGAGCCAGAGATCTCTTCGAGTAGTTGTCGACGGGTGTTCCTCGGAACCCTTGACAATAAATGCCGGAGTGCCTCAGGGGCCCGTTCTTTCTGCAACTCTTCTTCTGCTGCACATTAGCGATCTATTGAAGGCCGGTATCTATGGGTATGCAGACGACAGCACAGTTGTAAAAAGATATGTGCCTAGTACTCGGGACTTGTAGAGATCAAGTACAATTTGAAAGAGAAGCCATGGTGCAGCGTTTGATTGACAAACTTGAAGCAGTTTCCGCATAGAGCGATGCCAATCTTGTCAAATTCAACGTCACCAAAACGCAGACGTGTCTGTTCACCGCCAAAAGGGGCCCTTTCACCTTGGCTCCTACTTTCCAGAATGTATCCTTGGAATACAGTGACCGGCTTCAGTTATTAGGCTTAGAGATTTCCTCGAACCTCAACTTTGGTCAGTTCATTGAGTCCAGAGCAAGAGCAGCAGCAGCAAAGCTTGCCGTTCTTGCGAAGGTCCGGCAGTACTTTACACCGGGACAGCTTCTTGTTTTATACAAAGCACAGATCCGGTCGTGTGTAGAAGTCAGTGGTCACATATTTGCTGGTGCCGCAAAGTCTCATCTTGCGGTTCTGGACTCAATTATGAGGATTATAGGTGATCCCGAATTGGTCGAAGCCGACCTCCACAGCCTTGAACACAGGCGTAGAATTGATAGCCTCTCAGTATTCTATAGGATACATTTTGGTGAGTGTGCGCAGGAATTACACGATAATTCCGCCGACCCCTTTCCATAACCGGACGTCCCGACGCACGCACGGCAGGTATCCATCCCTTTGTTGTGGACATTCCACCTGTCCGAACGAAGTGCTTTTCTTTGTCTTTTCTACTTCGTACAATGTGGGTGTCTTCAAGAGTAGCGTGAATAGATTGGTAGGGTTATGCGCCTTTCCACCTAAGATTACATTCCACTTACCATCAGGTGGAATGTAGTCAAACGTTGCCCTAGATTATATAAAATATATATAACAATATTTTACAGAGATCTCGTACATCGACAAACAGCTTGTGCCGCTATCAAGCATATGGCATTGGGTGTGTATGGTTTCGGATGTGAAGATGCTCTCATACATTTGTTGAACCATGTGTGGCCAAATATATTTGAAACTTCACCACATCTTGTACAGGCGTTTATGGATGCTGTTGAGGGCATGAGAGTTGCACTTGGCCCAATAAAAATACTCCAGTATGCATTACAGGTAACTTTATTTTATTTTTGTATAATGCACAAGGTTACAATAATATTACATTAAATGAAGCCTCGAAATTCCCAATACAAAAATACACATTCACATACAAAAATTGTAACATAGGGCCATGGAATAATCCCAAAACTCAAGTAAAAGATAAAAAAATAGTAATTCGAGAATGGTCAAACTATACGAAAAAGCTGAATATACTTTTTTGTTGTTCTTATGTTGAGCATCTTTTTTATCTAAAAACTTTTTTATTAAGAGCTTTTGGCAATTGTACACAGCATGTATATATGTGTATAATATGTTTTTCTGGGATAGTATTCTTTTTTTCATTAAATTTCGATTTGTTTTATCCACTCTATATATGTTAACCTTTTTTGGCAATTTTCGAATCATTATGAAAATATTTTGTTACAGGGTTTGTTCCATCCGGCGAGAAAAGTCCGAGATGTATACTGGAAGATATACAACACATTGTATATCGGAGGACAAGATGCCCTGGTCGCCGGTTATCCCAGAATACAAAATGATCCCAACAACCACTTTGTCAGATATGAGCTAGACTATCTGTTGTAGCACGTTTAAAATATAGTATACGTGTGCGTAGACACTTGTTTGATTTAATATATTCAACATTCTAATGTGAACCGTGAAGATAAGTTTAAATAAATGTTTAAAATTCTAAGAGTCTTTCTTACTGTACATACAATTGAATCAAATTAAATCGGCGATCATAAACGTTTTGTTCTGAAGACATCACAATACTTACTTACTGTTATTGATTTTTACCTATGAGTAAATGAATAAAGTGTTCTTAAAGAAAATTCTTTTGCAGTAATACTCCTATTACACAAGCAGACTATTTACTATCTAGCAACCTATCTGTCCAGGATAATAATATATGCTTTGCAAAAAAATCTGAATTTTAAATAATTCTGCTTTGTAAATAATTCTCAATTGACATGACTTTCCGTTTTGAAAAAGTGACATAGATAGAATCCTTATATTCATTGACTATACAAACTCTTCATTTAGCAACAAATGAATTCATTATAAAAGATTAAATATATTTTTATAGTTCTGTTAGTGCTAGTCTCAATTCTCCATAAAAATACTAAATTGATGGAATCAATATTTTTAAATTAAATGATAGATAGCTGATAGTTAGTAACTGATAGACTACCAATTGTCATAGACGTCAAAGTTCAAACAGTTTCTTAGCAAAAGTTCCTCGAATAGTGCTTCGGGAAGTAATTTGATTATTTATTAAATTACGCCATGAGTTAAGAGTCTTAGAAACTATAGTTTGGCTTCACTCAGATGAATAAAATATTCGCGGCTTGCATTTAGTGTCTTCGTCCAAGTTGAGATTTCCATAGTAATTCAACTTATTATAACTTATCCTAAGCATTGTTATGAAATAATTAAAAATGTAAATAAAAAGAACCATTGAGTAAGTAATTTATTAAAATTAAGCTTTTACATTTGGTATATAACTAACAAAATATCAGACTAAAAGAATTTGAGACGAAATAGAACAGTGACTAGATACACCAAGATTACACATACTTACATTCTAAAATAAATAAATTCTAATGAATGAGCCTTGATTTGGGAAATAAATAAATATTTTAAACAAGGAATAGTTTCGGAATGTTTAAAAACCGGTAATCCAACTATACGATAAAAGATGAAGCGGTAAACGAGTGTCCCAACACTAGGAGCACCCTCTGACGGACACGTGTATCATCGGTCCGGGCAGCACCTGCAGCCAGGCGGCGCCGGGCGCGTGTTCCGCGGTGACGCCGAGGCGCCGCTGCAGCGCGCCGTCGCTCCGCACGACCCACACCTCCTGACCCATGCACGACACGTGCTTGTATGTAGACTCGCTATCTATACGACAGATGTATAATACATGCATATTAACATTCTAAACGGATACCGGATATATATACACACACCTATTATTAATTTGTATTAAACTAAATTAGAACCTTATGACGTTATATGTATGACTTTATCAACTCGTACATACTTTTACGCTCTTTTATGTATGTTTTAGACGAAAGAGACTAGTCTCCACGACACAGGAAATCCTAGTGTGGAGGCTAGTGACTTATGTATTGTAATTGCTTCTTTTTGAACAATAAACATTTATTATATTAAATCTATATCTAGATATTGAATCTAGACCTAGAATCTTAAAGTATTTTTTTTTATTTAAAATATGTGCCCGATGATTAGTTCAATAGATTAAGAAAATGAAAACTATAGAAAAGCGAATAATAAATTAAAATAGTTCAATCCAAATTGTAATATGCTATAGGAGCCTTAGCATAACCAAAGTAAACCAAAGTAACTAGTCACGCATAGTATATATCGTAACAAGAAAATTACCTGTTAAATATTTCCATTGTTTGCCCGCTTGTGTATTTTTAGTAACTTCGGTACGTACAGCAATGTACCCATTTGTGAGCACCACCCAAGCTGAATTATTACTTAATGATACCAATTTTGCTCCTACGCTCTTTTGGTTAAAAGGGAATGTGCATTTAGGCGTTTCGATTAATTTCCAACTCGAACCTCCAGGATTTTCTTCTGAAACACCCTCTCTGTAGTATAGTTCTCCTTTTCTACCAACAGCCCATATCACATTGTCGTATGTGCTAATTGCTACAAACGTATTTGGACTATTAATATGTTCCCAATGAAGCCCCTGAAAATTAAAATTTTAATAGATATAATAAAGACAAAAGAAAAATAACAGCCAGTTTATGGTACACTGATTAACAGTTAAAAATATTTGACAATTTTTATACAATATGAACGTTTTTTATTACTTCAGAAAATACACAAATAGCATTTTTTTTAATATGGCTTACCGCAGGCGTAGCTGTTGTGATTCCAGTTCTAAAAATTGCTTCTCCCCCTAAAGTTACAGCCCAAGCAGACGCTTCTTTGTTACTGGCCTGTAATAGAATTATAATTGAATGACTTATTTTACCAGCTAGCAACTTATTAAGTATAAGTGTGTCCCTGAGGACAAGTTGTTACATGTACAAATAACTAAGACAACAGTTGATTAAATTGGCATTCTTAGTATATATTTTTTTGTTAATGTAAAACGTTTAACAAGTTGCAAGAATTTAACTCAACTACGTATTTTAACGACTGCAGGTCCGATCCGATAGAAAGAGTAATGGATCTCCTCGGAAGTCTTTCACGATCCTATCTGTCTTTAGTAGAGGTATGCTTTCCTTTTTTTGACAGATCTGGGTTTCATCATTTGCATGGCAAAGTGTTCGTTATTACTCACATACATACATTTTTGACTTCCCTTGAATAGAACACAACCGAACAGTTTCGTAAAATCGGGGCTCAGATTAATTAAAAGTTTTTATTAAAACGGTAAATTTAAATAAAAATACACTGTTGATAATAGTTTTTTCATTTTAATTTCTGATTAGATTATATATTAGCTATTGTATAATATAGTACATACTGATACTAACCCATAATGATATATCTAGTATCGCCGTGCTCCCAGCGCGAACCCAAGGACCTTCAGAGACAATTTGAGCTTTTCTGTACCACCGACGACGTCGAACACAATCAGTAAAAACTTTCTTTCCATGGTAAGGAGCTGGAAAATCTGTGGCGTACTGCCAACCATCGCTGTCTACGCCGCCAGGAGTATTGTAATCTATTATCCACTCTGAAATCTGATAATATTCAATATTGAAGTAAAAAAGTTTAGAGAAAAAACCGACATTGCCCTAAAATATAAGGTTTAGAGTATAAGGAAGTATCTCAAACATTTGGTATCAAGGTAGGTACAAATTTTAAGAATTCGTTGTTTCCTTACCCAATGCCAGTGACGGCTGAGTAATTTTGTATGTTCCCTTGTTCTCTTATGTTTTCCTGTAACATCACTCCACATGTATCGGTCTGTAGGAAGACCCGTGGACGTGTAGCCAGATAAAGGATTCCATCGTTGATTCTCATACACACAGTAAGTTTGCGTATCGGTTATTGGATGAATACCCTCATTGTTTCCAATTCCTGAAAAGTTACATCTGGTATTAATTCAACTAATATCATAAAGGCGAGTTTGTTTGTTTGTTATTTTTACACGTTGAAATACTCAACCAGTTATAACGAAATTTTGCACATGTTATCAGGAAAAAAAATGTTTTTGCCGAAAGGGTAGATACTACACTTTTTAATCTATACAGCTTGGGTTAAAAAGCTCTCAAAAACTAGTATGAAAGTTAAATAAGTTATAGTCATAAATAGTAATATTGATTATTTTTTACCTTTAAAAATACCACCCCCCCATCCTCCAGTGTACACCCAGGCTCTGTGATCATGAGAAATTCCCCATACAATACCATTTTGACAACATTCAATTTTACGTAAATAGCCTCCTATCATTCGCCACACCATTTCATCAGGTCCAATAATTGGGCTAGTAGAACAATATTCCATTGCATAAAGTTTTAAAGGACCTAATACTAATACCGACATAATACTTTCAGGGTTTAGTCTGTGTTTATAAGAGCAAAACTGAATATCATTAACAAAAACCACAAATCCGATACCATTACATATTATTTTTATTATAAACTCTTGGCCAGGTTTTAAGGGCAGCCCACATCGTTCTTCACTGCCCCAACAACCTTCCTTCTTTGTATTGCAGACTACTGTGCATTCATCAAATCTCATGTTTAAATGGAATGGTATATCAGTTATTGCAGTTTCAATTTTATGTCTCTGTTTTGAAACTTCTGGTCCTTGCAAATTTATATGAAATCTATTAATAACATCAAATAAGCAGCCTGTAATTTTGAGTACAGTTCCTGGTGAAAAATTATTGTGTAAAGTTGTAGTAAAGCCATTTGTAATATCTTTGTTGCATACTTGAAATTCCTTGACATAGCTACCATTTTTTTCTGCATTCAATTGAGCTGGTGTTGGATCCCAGTTAAGCACATCACCAGAATTAGCTACAGACCATACAGAATGACTGGAAGGTTTACCCGATAGTCCATTAATCTGTGATGTTATGTCTACTAGTACACTTAACCATTCCTCTTGTTCCATTTCAGAGATAAATTGAATTTTAATACTTTTCTGATTTTGGTCAGGAATTGTCATAGTTATTCTTGGTGAACCAGGTTCAGATGACATTAAAATACTAGTAATTTCTCTTAGATTTAATATAAATTTTATTGTGCCATCTGGTTGAAATACTGATAAGGTACCAGCATTTTCTAAAGCATGCCAATAAAGGGAAAGTATACAATCCTCACAAGAATTATTTTCACAAACTAATCTAGCCTCACAACTACGAGTCCAACCTTTTTCTTCAATAGCTAACCCAAAATCACTGAGATCAATGTTTTCATTATTTCTACTCTTTAAACAATCCAATATTTCAAATCGCCATTTAGCAGTAATATCAGAATTATAAGCATTTTTGGAATCTGAGAACCAATGAGGCACTTGGACTGAATCTATGGAACATGCTCCAGACTCTATAAAGGTCCATGTTGTGTCACAAGTGCCCCAAGCTGTCTGACTAACCTCTTCATCAAAGTACATACCTGAATCTACATCAAACACACTACTATCACTATCAGGTTGTGCTTCCATACCTACAACTGACCCTACACTTCTTACAGGACTCCAAGCTCTTGGATTTTTCAGAGTAGTTTCATAACTTTTTCCTGATAAATCAATATTCTCTACAACATTTGCATTTTTTTTAGGTCTTATTTCCTTGGAGGGCTTTAAGGGCAATGTGTTTTCAATGGGTGCAGAATGTGATTCCTCCCAGGAATTTCTTAGGTTTATATTGGTTTTTAGTTCCACAGTGTTCTCATTCAATAAACTAAGACTATGATGTTTTGGATTGGAAGAAGAGGATATAATACTAGCAGAACTTGATGTACGACTTAACTGCATATTTGCCTGTACCATTCTCCATCTTTTACCTGTTAATTCTGTAGGTGTAATTCCACTGCGCCAATAAATACTTTTATTTGTCTCTCCAATAGCAAAAACTTGATCATTTATGCTTACTGATATATGTATCATATTACCAGTAATTTCTAACCATCCACTACCCATACTAGATGTTTCTGAATGTCCTGCAGAATACCCTTCTATACCTTTTCTAAACCATACTCTAGTATCAGAGCTTACAGCCCAAACTGCATTGTAACCAACTGATACTGATGTTAGCTTGGTTTCAGGAGGTGATTTTACTTCTAGCCAAGCTTCTCCTGCTGGACAATCTTTGGTTATACCTTTCCTTACAATAGCTCTGCCTGTCCAAAGCAAGGCCCACAATAAACCTGTGGGACCCACAGATATTTGTTTTATATCACAGTTTGGTGGAATGCTAACATTTATCCATTTTAATCCTTCTGGTGAAGTTGTGCTAACTCCAGCTCGAAACATTACCCGCCCTTGAGCAGTAATGGCCCAAACAGACAAAGTACCCGGAGCAGCATGAGGAATTTGATTACCCCCAATACTTACATCTATAAAAGGTTCTTGAGTAGGGTCCTTATGAAGTGGTGCTATAGCACACCAGGAGTTCATAGCACTGAACTTCCGATATCTTATCCATTTTCTTCTCCTTACACATGATTTCCATTGTTTAACAGGACCAAACTGTGCTGGAAAATCTACAGCATATGTCCAACCATCATGGTCTAAGGGTTGCCCATCATATGTTAGTTCAAGTTGCCAGTCACCTTCCCACTGCCATGCCATAGAAGGAAGTCTAATGCAATGTATAGATCTATCTTTTGTTCCATCTTGAGACGAAAAGTGATACCTGTCTGTAGGAAGAAGTCTCTCACTAAATCCATCTAAAGGAAGCCATCTTTCATTTTCATATGATTCTTCTTTGACTCTTATAGGAATTTCTAATCCATGAACGTGGAGATAAATCTGTCTGTCTCCACCAACAGCCCATAAAAAATGTGGTACAGCAGACAATGTTTTAAATTCTAAACCAAGATACATAAATTCTCTCCAACATGACCCGCTAGTGGAGAGTGCATAAACTTTACCTTCATTATTTATTGAAAATAAAAGTGAATTACTAGTCATTTTGCTATTTTTGAACTATAATAACACAAGAGCTGCTTTAAGTTAGGAAAAAGATACGCATTTTAAAAGTAATTTTTGCTATGACACTTTAACTAAAGGGTTTTGCACAATTGATCATAGCCCCTTTAAAAGTATTTTTATAAATTAATTGTTTATTTTATTTGGATCAATATATCGGCTAACTGCCCTCAAAAAGTCAAATTGTACTGCTTTGAAATTGTCATCTGTCAGATACGTTGTGTCGTTTGTCACTGTCAATTAGAGGTGTGATAAACTTTAACGAGTCTTTAGTTTAATGCTTGAAATTTTAAGCAGGCTTTTTAAAAAGCTTATTTTTCTTCAACACTTTTTTTTTTAATAAATATAAAAATAAATTAACAAAAGTTAAAAGTCATTGTCGAGCAACCTAGCGGTGTCACGCTGTACTGAATTGTTTAACAGATGTTGAAATATTTTCGTTAAGGTAAAAATGGATGGCGTCGTTACAAATCCTACTACTATTATAAAGGCGAAAGTTTGTAAGTATGGATGTATGGATGTTTGTTACTCTTTCACGTAAAAACTACTGAATGGATTTGAATGAAACTTTACCACAATATAGCTTATACATCAGAATAACACATAGGCTATAGCTTATACATCAGAATAACACATAGGCTACAATTTTTGAGGTTTTTAATGTGAGGTCGTAAAAAAAACACTGACTGAATCCTACAAGATAGATCAAAACAATTTACTGCAGTATTGTACAACTTAAAAAGGTCTACAAAAAAGTCTGTGATGGTATATGTTTATCTCTTAGGAATAACCCACAGTAACCATTTTTTATCCTTTACTTTGTACGAGAAATAATGGCTTATTTACGAAGCGATTTTAAGCAATACAGTATTAATCCTTATCCAATTAAGTATCTTAAATACATTGTGCATTTAATAGAGATCACGTGTTTCCAAAGCGAAGAATCTGCATGTTTATGCTGAAGGAAAAAGATCGTTAAATGTAGTTTATAGGAGCATACTGCAGTAGTTACCTATAGGCCTATGATTAGGGCTCTGCAGTGCTTAGTTACCGTATTTCTTACTTATTACTAGACTAGACGGGACGAACCTGAAGTCCACGCGAACGAAGTCGCGGGCAAAAACTAGTTGTATATAAAAACGCTACGAGTATATTCGATCAAAACATTTTATAATATATTTTTTTAAACTGCCTTACTTGAAAATCGATTCTTAAGTAGCAAAGTCCAATAAAAAAAAATATGTAAATATAGAATGAAAAAAAATCGATACGAGCATTAATTCGAACCCGCAACCTTTGGGAAACCGTCCCGTCCCAGGTTCGAATCCTTGCTCGTATCGGTTTATTTTAAATTCTATAGTTATATATATTAGAATGAGCTTAACATGACTATACATGTTTATAGATATTTTTAAACAACAAATAAATAATAACGAACTAAAAAGCAATTTAATGAAATAAAAAACAATAATGAAAATAATTAATTTAAACCTAAAATATTTAATATGTAATGTAAGTAAAGTTTCATATTTCCAAGTAAGGAAAGATACATTTTTATTTTTTATGGTATCAATAAAAGCTAATATGAGTATAATTACTGATAAAATCAATATATGATTATTGACGAAATTAATGAAAATATTAAATTATGTCTTATTATTATGAACGATAACGGAACAAATTCATTGTATGAATAATAGCCAAAACGCTCGTGCTTGATAAACTTGATTATTTAAGTTGTAAGTCCATTTTAAAATGAATCTTCATTCAAGATGTTTAAGATGACTTTTAAAATGGACGAATTGATGTGAAAATATTTCAACTTTATCGGTTTATTATTTTAAACATGTTTTTGAGCTTTGCCCTGAAAAGCAGACTTTGTTAAATGCTTGAAGCTTAAGTTGTCTTTACAGTCAATAAACTAAATTTGGAGTATATTTTAGGATTTAGAACAGAGCAGTGAGTACTATTAACTATAAGCTTACTTAGAAGTATAAGTATCGACATTCACAAAGAGCGAAATTTGGAGGGGATAACTGTGCATCTGTACTATCGCGCCACACTAATTTTGTAACAATTATTATTATTTTATTTATTTTAATTAGTAGGTAATGTAATAAATACCTTAATGTTGTATAAGACGATGCTTCTTAGCATTCCATGGATTCACCTTGCCGGTGCCGGGCCCATCGTGTTGCAAGGAGAGGACTGCAAGCAATGCCTGGGACTTGCGACCCAGGGGTAGGTTTACCGTTTAAGGTGCCCCTTTGTGATGCACAAAAACGCTCGCCCTTACTGTCTACACCTCTCCCCCTACCTAACCAAATTTAAAAAGAATCTACTAATGCCGCCTTTGAAATACGTTCTAGTAATTAATCGATGCTAGTTCGTAGAAAGGCCAAAGTCTTTAAGTAACACTTCTACCGCGTACAAACTAACTATAAATTTATTCCGGACAGTTCATTTGTCTGTTCGTAATACTTAATAAATTTGAATGTGTGATTCCCTGGGGATGTTTGTTTCCCAGGGCACTGTGAGGTCCAAAAGTATCACGCGGCTTAAATGTTTAGAATACAGGAATAAGGCTGGTCTGGATGACGAAATATCAACATCCCCAGGCACTTTTGTAATGTTTTTTATACGTGTCCATCATGACAGTCCAATCAGGTGCCGCGTCTAAAAATAGAATAAGGCTTCGGTGTTGATATTTCGGAGCAGTCTTCTATTACAAACTCCACAGATCGTTTGGTGGTTGTTACACCCTTTCACGCTCTTGCTACTGAAACACTAACCGCTTTCCGTACGATTTCTAATACCTTATCGTGGCGACGCGAGTATTGATCTTTATCTAGAAGTACCCTACATCCTACTAATAAGTGTTTGGCGGTTCCTACTATCTCCCCACAGTTTCACACTTTTCGGTGGTTTTGCTCCATCTTACTAAATTACTTTGATCTGGGAGAGTCATTTGGAATACATTAAGATAGAATTTTAATAATGCTTTCGACCAATTATAAAACAAGGTGCGCTACCGCAAAGCTAGTAGAATAGAAAAATCCACTATGGTCACTTTGAATTTCTAGGCTGATCGCGTGCAGTCGGTAGTTATCGTTTTCGTCTTGTCGAATAAAGGATTTTGTTATTTCCTACTTAATTCTAGCCCTATTTTATTCGTTTGAGTACCTAACTTTGACAAAAAGGTTTTATTAATATCATAAACGAGGAAAGGCCAATTTAGACGTGATGTTAAAAAATATCGTATATCCAAGCTTTTTGACGTTACTTATTAGTTGACTGTCTGCCTTTTTAAGATCATTTAAAAAGCTATCGACGATTGCATGCAACGATGGAGTACGGCCTTGGTAATCGATTTTATTACCCAAAATTTTTAACGGAGCTGCTTCCGTAACCGCACTAACGAATTGACCGCCTATTTTAAAAATCGTAATAGGTTATAGGTATATTTGGTGTTACGTCTACCCAGACACAGACTAAAGCAGTTTTTTGGTTTTTTCCTTAATCCACGTACAGAAATCCTCAACTACATTTAAGAGAAACTGACATGGTTTTGGTTCCGTGTCAGTGTCGCGAGATTACCTATCTGCTAGTATAGATTCTGGGTACTTATTGTTAAACTAAAATCGATAACCCCACTTTTTTCCTTTTAATTAATTAGCCCTAAAATAAACATATGTTATAATTGAGTGGTTTTCATAAAAATTATGAAGATTTTAATGGAAATGGGAAAGTTATACAGGTATTTTTCCAATTACAGCACTAGAGCGCATTATGCGGCATAATGCTTAACGTTGAATGTTTCAACGACAGCAACGCTTCGCACAATCGAGCACTCTTAAAGTAATGTTTTCGCGTGATACGTGCAATCGATGCCAACTCAAGAGTGCTCGATTGTGCGAAGCGTTGCTGTCGTTGAAACATTCAACGTTAAGCATTATGCCGCATAATGCGCTCTAGTGCTGTAATTGGAAAACTACCACAATCTAACCGCGAACATCATCAGTTCATGTCGTACCGACCCAAAGGCGTTCTTTAGACTTTAAGTCTATCCAACAAACCGTAATGTGTCTTTCGTTAGTTCTAGAACCTTTAAGGCTTACCGGTATTAGAGTATTACGTTCCAGGCATCCAGAAATTCCGGGCAAAAATCCTTTTTTGGTGATTTGGCCTGAAATATCTATTATTTATAATTGTGTCATTTTTGTTTGTAAATAAGAAAAAAAAGACTTGAAATCGTTTTTGTTAGGGTTATCGGTTTAATGTCTCTAGGGTTATTGACATTGTCGTTTTTCGGAACGAGGACAAAAAGGGCTTTTCCAAATGATGCCGGTATTTGCTTTCTTGACCAGATTTTACCGAATATATTTAAAAGATGCTAATGGGCCGACGGACATTTTTTATAAACTATAACTTACAAGGGAAACCATACACACATGGTGCTGACTTAGCTGGTTTAATGTTAATAATTAGATATAATATCTAACTACATATATAGTTAATTCTGTTTAAAGGACACAACCATTACACTAACAACAGAACTGTTAATTACTATTATTATTTTTTATGAATACATTGAGTGCTAATAATTCAAAGTAGTTTTCCTTACTCATTGTGAAATAAAGATTTATGAAAATAACTAGAAGATATAATGTGAAATATATTATCTATTCGTTAAGAGAATATAATAGAAGTAAAACCTTTTTGCAATATTAATGACTTGTCATGGTAATGGTAATGGTATTGTCAGTTATTGTTTCTGTTAATTAAATACTTATGTTATTAATAAAAGAAAAAAATTTCTTTAATTTTTAAAACAGTATGTATAGCAACAATATTTTTTTTAATAATTTACAACATAAACAAAATAAATAATATTTTTTAAATAAATTGTAACATTAACAAAACAAATATTTTTTTAAAAATTAATTACAACATATACAAATCAATCTAGGTAGATTCATACTAATGTACTCGAGCACAACATTTGAGATTACAAATTTGTTTATAAAAATAGTAGGAACTATTTCAATAATTGGTTAAATATTCACTGTATATACTCTATTACGTCTTATATGATATTTTATATCATAGAATTGAATACTCTAAAATCACAGGATTGCATTGAAATACTGTATAAATACTTAATGTACAATGTAAAGTATTATTTTTTTTGTCCTAAAAAAATCATAAGCTTAACTTAACAGATCTATGTTCAATATTTAAAAGAATATTTTCTTCTTCTACATGTTTCATATAAGCTAGGAAACATGTCCAAATAAGACTACATAAACTTATAAATGGTACCCTGTTTTTTGGAGGTACAAGGCAAAAATTTATCATGGCCACAGCCGGCCAAATAGATGCTCCAACCTGAAATATAAAGTTTATATTAAAATCTAAATGTTTTTCAATTTGAAAACTATTAATATAGTAAAAAAAAATTGCTGTTACAAATATGTTTTTAGTCTATAAAGATAACATTTACCCGGTAAGTTGGCCACAATTTAGTTTTTACTTCCAAAACTGCTTCATTTAGGGCCTTGGATTCTAGTAGACTCATACCAAAATAAAAACTGCACATTGCAAGTGGAGTATAAGTGATTGTTTCAATTAAGGTCTGAAAAAAAATATTTGTCTTCATTTATAATTATGATTAAGTACTAATAAAGCAAAGATACATATTAAAAAACTTAAATTATATATGTTAATTATGCACATGGTAAAGAACTTTTTATCACATAATTTATAAAAAAATTTATTACAGACTACATGTATGTTGCATTATAAATAATTGATTACACAACATTTATATGATATACAGTATCGCTGTTTCAAGGTAATGATGGAAAGTATGAGTAAAATACCTTAATTAATGCAGACTTTACTGCACTACCTGGCCACATAATACTAGCTACAGTAAGCCAACTATACAGAGTGGGAGCCACATAACATGACCCATATAGCCCATAACGAGCACATCGCATCCAATCATATCTATTAGCGGAATCTACAATTTTCAATAAAAAATATTATGAAGACACAGATATAACACGGCCAAACTTAAAAATGAAACTTACCAAAGCTTTTTCCTTCAAATGTTTGTTGTATTAAACTAGAAAGGGGCCAAATAACAGCATAAGAGGCCATTCCTCTTAGTAAGGGATATTTTCTAAAAGCCACTATCACATTTTTACTAAAAATAACCATTTTTTATATATTATGAACTAATTTTGCGCCAAATTATTTTACAACAAAAATGTAATATTACGATTATATAATGAAGCCGAGTTTGGTATAAATGAGAACTATTTTAGAATAGTTAGTAATGTTATGTTTTTGATTTAGTGCCAGAGAGCACCTAACACGTGCGACAGTACTCGATTATCAAATAAAAATAGATATCCTTCGTAAATTGTACTGGTGCCTACTGCTTGTCGGCCTTATTAATACCAGCAAACTATATTGCCTTGAGCACTTCATAATTCGAATTTCTTTTACTTCCTAAATATATACAATTATTGTCTAATATTTGTCAGAGTCAGTTGTCAAAATATGTCAACTCTATTGTCACAGTGACAAAGTGACAATAATGAAATCATATATCATTTTACGCATTAGATGATTACCCATTAAGCAACAGAGAAAGCATTCTCTATCAATTCTACGAGTAATAGTATTTTATTTTTTTTATAAAATACTAGGTTAATGTTTGACTACATTCCACCTGATGGTAAGTGGAATGTAGTCTTAGGTGGTAACACGTATTAATCTAGCAACTTATTCACTCTCCTCTTATATTTGGCCGGAAATACCGACGCAGGCAAATGGTTCCAGTCCTTCGCTGAACGCACTAAAAAAGACGAAGCATAGCGCTTCGTTCAGACAGGTGGAGTGTCTACAACGTAGGGATGAATACCCGCCTTGCGTCGGGACGTCCGGAACTGGAACGGGGATGGGGGAATTAAATCGTGTAATTACTGCCCACACTCACCATAATGTATACTATAGAATACTGAGAGGCTAGCAATTCTACGTCTGTGTTCAAGGCTGTGGACGTTGGCGTCAACCAATTTAGGTTCACCAATAAGCCTCTTTGTTCGCCTCTCAATTGAGTCCAGAACCACAAAATGAGTCTTTGCGGCACCAGCAAATATGTGGCCACAGTACTGTACACACGACCGGAGCTGTGCTTTGTATAATACAAGTAGCTGTCCCGGTGTAAAGTACTTTTGGACCTTCGCAAGAATGGCAAGCTTTCCTGCAGCTGATCTTGCTCTGGACTCAATGTACCGACCAAAGTTGACGTTCGAGGAGATCGCTAAGCCTCACAACTGAAGCCAGTCACTGTATTTCAAGGATACATTCTGGAAAGTAGGAGTTCAAAGTGAAAAGGCTCCTTTTGGCGGTGAACAGAAACGTCTGCGTTTTGGTGGCGTTGAATTTGACAAGATTGGCATTGCCCCATGCGGAGACTGCCTGAAGTTTGTCATTCAAACGTTGCACCATGACTTCTTTTTCAGATTGGACTTCATCTCTACTAGCCGGAGAACCTAGCAGATATCTTTCTACAACTGTGCTGTCCTCTGCATACCCATAGATACCGGGCTTCAACAGATCGTTAATGTGCAGCAGAAAAAGAGTTGCAGAAAGAACGGACCCCGGAGGTACTTCGGTATTTATTGTCAAAAGTTCCGAAGAACACCCTTCGACAACTACACTGAGAGATCTCTGGCTCAGAAAGTCCGTTATCCAGTCAAACAGACCAGGAGATAAAAGCCGTACGCTGAAAGCTTGCTTAAAAGACTCGCATGCCAGACCTTGTTAAAAGCCTTCGAGACATCCAGAGAGACGGCGACCGCTTCTCCGTTCCTCTCGATGACCTCGCCTAAAATGTGTGTAGCGCACGCTAGAAGGTCCCCAGCGGACCTATTTCGGCGAAACCCGTACTGTTAGTCACTGAGAAGATCGTTACCTTCTAGGTACGCTAGAAGCCGCGAGTTCAATACACGCTCCATAATCTTGCACAGTATAGAGGTGATTGAAATGGGCCTATATTTGGCAGGATCGGAACGGCTGCCTTTTTTGGGCACGGGTTGCACGTTGGCAAGCTTTCAGGATTCCGGCACTATTCCAGTCTTGAAAGAGAGGCGTTACAGATGTGTAATACAGGAGACAACTCACCTGTGCATGTCTTGAGCAGAATGGCTGGTATACCATCAGGACCACTGGCTTTATTCACATCTACGAGTAAACGACACAATGTTCTCCATGTTCACATGTATTGTAAGTAATTTCAATAAATGACCCAACGATAAGATGTGATATTATTTTAAAATTTGAATTCTCATTCTTCCTATAATACTGATTATTTTTTAATAGATTTTAGATCCCGGGTAATAGTATTATACAAGTAATAAGTTTCTAATCTATGCAAAAATGCATTAAATAATCTTTAAAATGGTTTTCAAAACAATTAGATTTTTTGGGGCAAAGTTCATAAAAAAATGATATGTATTTATTTAAATTTACAATTGAACCATAAAAATCTTTCGATAAATTGGACTCCATAAAGCCGTGTATAAAGGAAAGCAATTTGTGTGCGTAATATTTGATTTACATAACATATATGTCTAATAATTATACTTTTAAATGATATATATATATAAACCAACGCACTGATTTTGTTATCGCAACTAGGTTTCTATGCATATTTGAACTACAGGAATCTAAGTGTTCTCATAAAATATAATACACTTTTTTATTATTATTTTTAATATAATTTAATTTATTATTGCATATATTTTAATATTTAATTTATTATTGCCTGTCAAGTTGTCACCTGTCAACGTTCCTGGTATGACTATTCACTATTCAGATTTTAAAAGTGTTATTAAGCTTTGACTGTACCTTTCTCTAAGCCATAAATTGAGAGAGACATCTCCGTTTCCTGTCTAGTGCACCGCTTTTAGCGCCAAAACAGCGTCCTTCCGGTCTAATCTAGCAGACAGTGGGGGTGGATATTGTGCTTGCGCAGCACAACTCACTAAAATACTCATTGGCGTTCCAGTTTCCGAACAGTGCAGCCGCATTAAATTAGTTTAATACAGATTTTATTGCGTTAAATAAGTAGTGATTTACAATATGAATCCAGTGAATAGTGCCGATGTGGTCAAGAACAAGCCTACCCGTGCCCGTTCGTCTTCAAACGACTCTGCGGGCAGCAGCAGCGCTACTTCGACCTCGGTGAGAAGCAAAAAGCATAGAAAGAGGCGACGGCGAAATAACAAGATAAGTAAACTTGAAAGTGTTGTTAGAGACCTAAGTAAAAAAGTGACTTTTTTACATGATCATATTTCTAAGAATACTAAACATTCGTTTAATTCAGACAATGATTCAGTCTTATCTATCCCTCAAACAAGTGACCTTGAACGAGACTTATTAGGATTTGAAAAAGGTATTGATTTGAATTTACAAACTACCCTCAAATCTCAGACTATACGAACCAGTGACCTACATTTGGAATTACTTAATAAATTACAGTACTTTAACTCTCCCGATTGGTCTCAAGTGCGTTATTCGGAGATTCAAAAGTTATACAATTCTACCCCCGGTTTTGTAGAATTGGAATGTAATGATGCTATAAAAATATACGACAAGAATTATTGTTTAGCGAATGTTGAAAAGTCGCTTGCCGCTATTACGCATGCAGTTATTTTACAAAATGAAGCTTTTCAGAAAGGTTTAAATCAACTAATGTCATGGTTGTCTGAACTTCAAAATGCAACAACTATTGATGATATTACGGTAAAAATTAATGAAATTTTTTCTGAAGGCGATTATCAAAAGATTCAATGTAATTTATTACAAATGATTTGTGGCAAGCGAGCTGATATCGTGCAACAGCGCCGTGATGCTATTTTAAAATCTGTTAAGGATAAATATTTAAGGGAATCTTTGAGAAAAATACCGCCTTCATCAGATAATTTATTTAATGATTTAAAGTTTACAGATTTTGTAACCAAACAAGGTGGCGTTCAGAGAACTTTTGTTAATACAAATCGAAAACAATCTGCGCAAGATAAGTATAATAAAGATCCTTTTGCGCAAAAAGGTCATAATGAGAGTTATAGTAGATATGTCATGCCTGTGCGCAACAGTGCATACGATCAACCTTCATCTAGTGGTTTTCTTAACCCTGCGCAAGGGCAAAAGAGGAAAACTGATGAGTTTTTTCGTCACCGCGGATCTAAGCGTCAGAAACACGCCTCAATGGGAAGGCGTTATAAACGCGAAAATTGACTATCATCAGACCTTTCGAGCTGGGCAAATAGAAAATCAGGTAAGCATTTGGAGGACATTGGGAGCACCATTGTACATATTAAAAATCATTACGGGTTATCGAATTCCATTTGTAAGTCGACCTCCTTTAATACATCCATCCAAGATTTCAACAAAATTTTATACCAAGAATTCAAAAGCAATCTTAATTCAATTGAAAAAAATGGCAAATCTAAAAGTAATCGAAAAAGCCTCAGTAACACCCAGTTTTGTATCCAAAATCTTTCTAGTTGCAAAGAAAGATACGATATCCTCGGTTCGTCCGATTTTCAATTTAAAATTATTAAACCAATATGTCCAAATAGACAAATTTCATTTAGTAAATATGTACAAGGTCCCCGACTTTCTCCAAGCACAAGATTGGCTTGTGAAAGTGGATTTAAAGAACGCCTATTTTCATCTGCCTATTGCTCCAGCTCATCGTCCTTACTTAAGGATTATAATATGCAACCAACTCTGGCAAATGACTTGCCTTCCATTTGGGTTGGCAACGGCACCAAAGGTCTTTGCGTGTCTGACGAATTGGATTGCGCAAATCCTAAGAGAACAAGGAGTAAGGTTGTTGATATATCTCGACGATTTTTTGATAGTGAATCAACGTCGAGACACTCTTCAGCAACACACAAATTTGGTGATTCGTTTATTACAAAGTCTTGGTTTTCTAATAAATTTTCCAAAATCTGTATTGATCCCACAGCGGTCGATCGAGTACCTGGGAATCATTTGGGATACTTGGAACAATACCAAGTCACTACCGCAAACCAAGATTCAATCGCTTCGACACAAAACAAAAAAGTTGCTTACGCTGAAGAAGGTGAGTCAGAAAGAGGTTCAGAGCCTGCTAGGGCTATGGAATTTTTGCAGCTTCGTCATTCCCAGAGGGCGACTGAACTGCCGTGCCGTTCAGTTGTTCAGCAACACAATGATGCTGGAAGAGGTCAGAGGTCGCGCAGATCTTCCGCACCCTGCAATATTAAACCTACGGTGGTGGATGCTGAACTGTACGGCGTGGTCTCCACTGCATTACGCTCCACCGACGTTTTTTCTATCAACCGACTCTTCCAAAATCGGTTGGGGTGCGCAACTGAACACCGAAACTTTATCAGGTCAGTGGTCAAAGCTAGAAATGATTTATCACAGCAATCTTTTAGAAATGGCAGCCATTTTAAAAGTTGTTCAAAAAAGGGGTCATACCATGTACCATTCAAGTCTAATGATACAGAGCGACAATCGAACTGTGGTCTCCTATTTACGAAACGAGGGGGGCACGAGGTCTCAGGCCTTGTTAGACCTAACTTACGAAGTCTTACACGAGCTAGATCGCTACCAAATACAAGCGACTGTGTATCACCTACCCGGTCGTTACAATTACACAGCAGATCGACTTTCGAGGGAAATGGGATCTTCGGAATGGCATCTTCTTCCAGGAGCCACGATAAAAATTTTTCAACATTTCGGTACTCCCGAGATAGACCTCTTCGCGTCGCAGACTGCGCATGTCGTAGCGAAGTATGTGTCTCTCGATATTCGAGATCGAAAAGCTGTTTATCACAACGCTTTCAGTCGCGAGTGGCATTACAAGCTAGCTTGGGTCTTCCCTCCACCATGTCTCATTCCCAGGATTCTAGCACATTTGAATCGAGCAACCGGCTGTTACCTGTTGGTAGTTCCGGATTGGCAGAAAGTTTTTTGGAAACCAGATCTGGAGACGCGAGCCTTAAGGCGTCCATACCAGATATTACCCCTAGACCACGTTTTGATAGACACGAGAACAAACCTTCCACCTCCTCAAATTTCTCAAATGAGTTTAAAAGTGTGGCTGATACGGGGTGGTCTTCCTTAGTAGAATCTTGGAGACAAGATCAGATAAAACTCCTAAATAGCAGTTGGAGACAATCTACATTAAATACCTATAAGCCTGCGTGGCAACGGTGGTGTAAATGGTCTATGCAAAATAATGTAAATTCTTTGAAACCTCCGCCTGAAGATGTCGCTCGTTTCCTAACAGATTTACACTTGAAGTTTAAACTTTCATATAGTACAATAGCCGTTCACAAATCTGTTGTCTGTAGTTTTTGTTGTCCCACTATTAGTGCTGGGTTAAGTTCACATATAATAATTAAGCAAGTATTAAAAGGTATAGCGTCACAACAACCACTTAAGAATAAAAAACATATTTGGGACGTAAATTCTTTGATTGAATATTTAACTAATAATCTCCCCCCTAACTATTCGTTATTTGAAATATCTAAAAGAGCCGCAATACTGCTGCTACTATATTCAGGGCGCAGAGTTCATGATCTTACATTGTTAAACATTGAAAAGGATAATTTTATTTCAGAAAATAGTTCAATAGTTTTATGGCCATCTTTCGGTTCCAAAACTGACAACTTAAGGTACAGACAATCTGGTTGGCGGTTGTTTAGATGCGAATCTAACAAAAGTATAGATCCCGTATTTTGGGTAAATAAATTGGTAGAACATTCCGCTTCACGTAGAGGCAATCTGAAAAGTCTGTTTATTAACACATGTGGTACCCCTAAACCAGCAAGTAGAACTGTAATTGGAGGTTGGATCAAATCCATTTTAAAAGATGCAGGTATCAATTGTAGTCCGGGTAGTGTACGATCTGCAGTCGCTTCTGCCAATTGGTTAGAAAATGTACCTATAGATGACATATTAAAAAGGGGTAACTGGCGCTCAGCATTGACTTTCAATAAATTTTATAGAAAAGAAATTAAAAAATGTACATCAACTCATAACAAATTCTACGAAATGTTTCAAACAGTCCCTTAATTTTGGTTTTATAATTAAAATAATTAATAACTGATCACATTGGCGTCCTTACTTAAACAATCTAGCAGACGATAACAAACACTTCTCAATTTATGGCTTAGAGAAAGGTACAGTCAAAGCTTAATAGAACAATTTTACCTGAAAATAAAATTGATATTAAGCATACTTACCTTTCTCTAAGCCAATGTATATTTCTGTCTGCTAATTCATATACATTTAGGCACAATTTCTATTTCCATAAATTGAGTCGCAATGAGTATTTTAGTGAGTTGTGCTGCGCAAGCACAATATCCACCCCCACTGTCTGCTAGATTAGACCGGAAGGACGCTGTTTTGGCGCTAAAAGCGGTGCACTAGACAGGAAACGGAGATGTCTCTCTCAATTTATGGCTTAGAGAAAGGTAAGTATGCTTAATATCAATTTTATTTTCAGGTAAAATTGTTCTATTTTCATAGAGATATTATACATATACATGTATATTAATTCTATGGTTATTTTACATAGGCCGTGTTCCGAAATACAAACCAACATACTGGCCAGGCTAATGACGTCATAACACCCACGCCATATTGCACTGGTGTCGGTGTCGATTGGCGTCGATTTTTGACGTCATCAGCACTGGCCAGTATACTGGTTTGTATTTCGGAACACGGCCGTAGTAACTAGTTCTTAATCTGTGGTGCCAAGTGCCAGTGTCAAGTGATAAAGTTATAACTTAAATTTTTTTATGGAATTGTTTGTTTATACATTTTGTTTGTCTGTTATTGTCATAAACTCACATAGCATTTAAGTTTTAAGATAATGTTGTGTTTGATTGTCTTTGTCTACTAAATTGCCTATTTTACCGCCGAAGATTCCTATTTGGATAATATGCCTATTTACTATAAATGGTTAACTTTGTTTTATTTAGTTCTTATGAACACATTTTTACTGCGAATACATTTAAAATCAAATTCGAATTTCAGGGTCTCTGCCTCAAAGCAAAAAAGAAAACAGGAATATCCCAGCTTAGAGGTTACCAATCATCCCCTAAAAGTTGAAGTTTTAAGTTTAGTGAGTATTTAATATTGTTTATTATGTATCCTCAATTCCTGCTGATTGATTGATTTTTTATATGAAGTTTCACGTTTTTTTTCTAATTACGTAAGTCTATAGAACTTTTGTTATTATGTTTTACATAGTTTTTTTAAATTTTATTTATATTACAAATTTAAAAGAACAGTTGCTATTGATTTTCCTCATTAATATAGCTATTATGAACTAATATTACAACTAATCATTCATTAAAGTTTAACTGTAAATATCAATATAGTAAAATAATCACATACTTGTTTGATGTTTCAGAAATTCAGTTCAAACAAAAATTTCCTGCAAAGCCTTCAAAAATGGAGTTCACCATTTGAGGAGTTGGATCCACTATTACGATTTGAACAGATGAATTTAGATAATGTAAGTTTTATTTTAATAATAGCACCAATGATTTGTATGTAATTAAAATATATTTTAGACCTTTAAGCTTACATTTCAGCTAATTGTACTGTTTTCATTTTTATTTTAAGGAAACTGGATCACTTGATATTTTGGTTGATGAAATTAACTATACAAAAGCTTGGAATTCCAAAAGAATTTCAGTTCTAAATAAATATACTACTGGGGAAAAATTGACTATAATCAGTAGCTTTCTGCCTGGTGGCGAAAAAAGTATGATTTTAAATATATCAAGAGTAATTCAATGTTTTTATAACTGTAACTAATTCTTGTTCTTTTTTTTCTTTTTTTTTATACTTTTAAGTTAGTACCTTTTCAGCTCTTTTAAGGCAAGTTTCTAATCTAAATGACAAAGTCAAACATAGATTGGAACAACTAGATGACTTTGATGAATCTTCTGTAAGAAAGACAATGGGTTTGAGTCAGCAAGAGTTTGTCACCAAAATTCATATGCTTGATGAAGAAATAAAAAAGGTGTTTTTTTTGTATATTTAATGTATATGAAGATCCAAATAATAAATATTTGTTATATCTTAGTATGAATTAAATGTCTATAAAAAATATTAAAAAAAAATCACAAGTGACAAGCTTTTATCTTTTTATGTAATGATCATTAAAAACGAAATCATCATTATTATTGGAGATGTTAATTTAAATTTGCATTAAAAGAAACCCCATTGTTCTTTCAGGCATGGGATACTGAACAAAGAGTCACAGCATTTAAAATTGCAATACAATGTTCCAAGCTGTTATCTGACATTACTGTAATGCAATTTTATCCCAGCAAGTTTGTGTTGATAAGTAATGTATTAGATAATTTTGGTATGTTGGTGTATGACCGCCTTAAGAAAAAAAGTTTTGGGTAAGATTAAATAATTATACTAAGTGTTAAAATATATAAACATTTTGTAATAATGATTTAAAAATTCAGGGACAAAGATATAAAACTTGGAGATATTGATTCTAATCTTGTACCAGAGTCTGCGAGAGAAACATGCCAAAACTGGTTATTTAAAATGGCGTCAATAAGAGAACTTTTGCCACGATTATACATGGAAATGTCTTTGCTCAAATGTTATGTGTTTACATCAAGAGATGACATAAAACCTGCCATAGCAAGGTTGACGAAAATGATAAGGGGTATTGGAAACCCTCTGGTTGCTATTTATATTAGACTGTATTTATGTAATGTGGCAGCAAATCTTTTTGGTAGAGACAGTGAGTGCTACTTTTATGACAATTTGATTGAGTTTTTTGAGGATTATCCACAGGTAAAAAATCATAAATGCACTTTAGTGTTTTTAATTTATTGCCTACTTATAAAGTACATTTGCTTTAGGAAACCATAGAATCACTCTATTAATTAATTGAGTTACCATATCTTGAGTGGTTGTGGGTTTGAATCCCTATCTGTTCATTCTATATTTATTTAAAATTTAACTAAGCATTTTATTATACATGTTTTAAGATATTTTCAAACATATAAAGTATATTATTAATTACAGGTTTTCCATCCAGATATGCTAAAAAAATTTGGAACACAGTTATTAACCACTGATCAGTATTTGAGTCTGTATATACCAGCAGTGGATTGGCTACTTTATGGCACTCTTAATGCCACCCCTTGTAAGCTCACTCTTCTAGAAGAATTTTTAGAAAAATGTCAAACTAATGAAAATAGGTATATATGTCTTCTTTATTATTTTTAATTTAATGTTAAGATGAGTTTAGTGCAAATTAAATATTTACTGGATTATTATATACTCTGGACATTTTCCATTATAACATATTTTTCAGATATTCTTTTATTATTTTAAGTGTCTTTATGTTTGATGTTTTTTTTATTTTCAGTGAGTTATTGTTATGTTGTTTCGTATCGGCTTTCGACTCTCCAAGTATTATTAAAAAGGCATCAACCATTTTAGATATTATTCAAAAATCTCCCGATGAGATGGGTAAGTTTGTTATTATTAACTCTTAGAAGATTGTAATAAGCAATACATTATATTTATTCACATTTTAAATTGTCAACACAATATATTACAGTACTGTTAAGTCCAGTGCTGACGGCGTTGGGGGAGCATCTTTGTCATGCGGAGCCCTATCGGCATATGTCGTCGGAGTCGCTGAGTCAGACCTGGTGGAAGATTGCCTCCAACATGCGCTCCACAGTCAGCTTCTTACAAGCGCTCGAGCCCTGGCTGCAGTTCGCCTGCACTCAACTATCGGTGGGTCCCATATATATTTCCCGTCTCCGTCATGTACATCGGGCCTATTTTTAGCTTTTTGTTTGAATTATAATTTTGTTTAATTTATAAAAATTTGTTATGATTAAATCATATATTCAAACAAAAGTTCCCAGATATTATATATATATATATATATACTCCATAGACATTTAACACTATTATTATGACCATTATGCCTTGATCAGACTCAACACATCAACATGCTGCTCCGCGGGTCAGTGCGCTACATGGTGAAGTGCGGCGCTCCGCCCGACGACTACACCACCCACATACAGGCCGCCGTATACAGGGTGCTCCGAAACATACCTGATGTAGAGGAACTGTTCCTCATGGTAGGGGTTTATTAGTTTTAATTGTGGTGCATCATCTAAATCAAAAGAAATAGTAATTAAGAATAACTAATTTTCTATATATATATTTTTGTTTTATAAGGCATAGAGAGCTATCTAAATATTTAATTAAATTTTGATGTTTAATATTTATTTAAAAAAATCAACCTATCAACTTCTTATTGGTATCAAATACGTAATCACTGCAGTGGAATGCTCTAGAACAGGAAGATAATTTATATTATTTAAAATTAAATAATATTTACAATAAACCATTTTAAAGAGCAATCAAATGTTAATTTTCACCCAGGACGCCTTCATGCCGCTTGTGGAGTTGGTACAGACATCCAGCGCTCGAACAACTATGGCTAAAACTGTACTCTCAGTATTCTTCGAGCGCTGTACCTCGGTACAAATAGAGGACCACATTGTTATCGCCAGCCTTATGAGACTGTGTTGCATTCTTCACGATTCCATCAAGTGAGATTATTGTTTTAAAATTCTAATTATCTTTATTCAAGTAGGCATTTACACACACTTTTAAATCGTCAATGATTACATGAAGTTGGTCAGTTTAGTCAGTCCGTAAGTAAGCTACCACCATCAACATTAAAAAATGATTACTAATTAATGTTACATAAAATTACCTTTTTAAAAAAAGTTGAGTTTAAAAGTTCGTTTAATTTTTTTTAACATATATTAAGACTTTAAATGTCAATAAACTTTGACGATATATTTTTTTTAGTGCCGTCACAGTAGAAGACGAGTGCAAAATGTGTGCAGAATTAATCAACAAGTTCATTCAGGCTGTGTCCTACCAGGACGACTTGGAACAACAATTGAACTTCTATGTTGATTGTAGAGCAGCGTTTATTAAATTAGATTCAGTTCTCGTTACATTGATACATGTAAGTAATAAAAAAAACGATAGTATAATATTATTTGATTGGTAAATGTTAAAATAATTTAGAATTTTTACACAATATGAAACTACTGGTTATTGCGTGAATATGTGTGTGTAAAGATTCATTTATTACCTTGTGTATGTATGTGTGTAGGCAGTGAGCACACTGTGGTCGGCGGGCGGTCGCGGCACGGCGCGTGCGTGCGGTGCGTACTGCTTCGTGACGTCACCGTCGCTACAGTGCGCGCTGACCCGCGCTGGCCTGGCGCTGCGAGCTGCACACCTCGCATTACTTAACTGCTGTCAGGGACAAGGTTACTAGTGTTGTCATTTAGTACTAAATAAACCACCCCATGAAGGTCACTTTGAGCCGTGTAACACAATGAGCTTCTTGAATATCAAACGTTTATAACACCCTTTTTTATGATTATTTCAGATAAAGTATTATTATTATTGTAGATATTACATTTAGTGTTATTACTAGCACTTTTTGTGCTGACATATAATATGGTAAAATTAAAATATTATTATTCCCATTATTGAGAACCCTTTTTTACAGCTGAAGCAAATTTGAAAGCCTTTGTCAGTTTGATACCAGAAATACCTCAGTTTATTCAAGAGGATGCACAGAAAAAACCAACACATGATAAAGTCCTTGGATTAATTAGTAATTTTCTCTCCACGCTATTAATTTTACCGGTGAGTATTGTAGTAAAAATAACCCATAAATAAGGGCGAAGATCTACCTTTATGTACATCACTAAACTGAACTTTTTTGGTATTCATATTTGAAGTCTTATCAGAATCGGTTTAGCACATTTTAAAGATTAACCAGTACAAAAACATAAACAATTTAAAACACGAATACGGGCGAACACGCCCGTATAAGCTTTTTAATAGTTCTCATAATTCAATATTTCTCATAATGTAGGTATATATTTATTTACATACATTATTTAATAATGCATTAGGTTGAATCACAAAGTATTGAGCAAATGATATATAGACTAAAATTGGAGCTAGATCTTCCAACCGTTCTGTTCTTGACATTTCTTTGGACAGTGCGTGACGGTAATAAATCGTCGTTTCTTCTTTCTTGTTACTAAAGAAACTACCTTGTTACAAAAAACAGTTAATAAGTTGTTAACTGTTCCTAAAATTTGGAAATCCGTTCTAGATTTTGGTTTAAAATTATAGTTCCTTTACGAAAGTCAAAATATTCACGACTGAATATACAAGATTTTTTCTAAACAAACATCATTTTTGTAACTGAAATGACTATTATAAATGCAATATCTATACATCATTAATCTACTACCTACCTTTCATTTAGATTTCAATATTTTTAATATTTTTATGTGTATATATCTCCACTATGTTATTTGATTTTTATATATTATATAATTTATAGAAATAAATTGTTGCCAAAATACCGTGATATATATTTATGTAATAACATTCGATGATAAAAAAAGTTATTTCTTACTCTGCATATTCATTATTGAAATAGTATTATAAGCATAGTTTATAATAATAATATCACAGAACAAATTACACACATTTTTGTGACTCCTAAGTAAGCAAATTATTTGCGTGTGTTAAGAATGTTAGACAACGATACAAATATATATAGAAATACACATTATAAATACTGCGAATATATTTAATAAACAACCATACTCTGAAATACTGACATCCATGCTCATCACATACATGCCTGTCCCTGGTTTAACTACTTAACCGTTCATCATGAAACTTCGCACACACATTGATAGGGGTACAGAAAAAGACAGAAGTATTTTTCATCCTAATAAAAAGTAGTTCCCGAGGGATAGAGATTTTGAGATAACAGGGTGGTTCTTTACCTATACAGGGTTATTTTTAATTAGTTGACCACCTCTTGCAGGCAGCCTCTCTACATCAATCCCAACAACATTTGTCCTACGACTTTTTAAAATTAATAGTGTTTAAAATTTAAATTTTTCCCATACAAATATTTTTTTTGTCTCTGAACTGGCATTAACTATGAGCGTCGGTATGGCGCCCGAGCGTTGACCTGCCAGAGGTGGTCAACTAATTAAAAATAACCCTGTATATAAGAAGAAGCAAGTCTCAACTGAGATGATGTTTGATAGAAGGGCGAGGAAGAGATTAAAATTTGGCGTTAAACTTAAATACTTGGTATAAGGGATAATGCGTGTTTTTTTATTGAGGTAGTAAAGTAACGGTGTAAGATACTTCGAAAACTACTACATTTCCGGCCGCTTTGAAGTATTTATACTATGAATTTTTTGATTTAATTTGTATTAGCGGAAAATATTGTAACTATATTCGAAAAAAAATACACTCTATAAACGCGAATTTCCTAATTTTTACAAAAGTCACTGTTTCTAATGTATAGGTTGATATTTTTAGGATAACATGGAGAGCAACAGCAAGGCGTACATATTAAGTGGATTCATAAAGACAATGGAAAGAATACACTGGAAGAAGACGGATTCGTTATACTACAACACTCTGCTGAGAACACTAGATCTTCTATGCGAAATGACACAAGAGACTTATGCTTATCATATCGATGGAGGTACGTATCAATAATGCAAATTACAATAACTTAGTACTATTAAATATTTTTTACAAATACTTATTATTAAGACTAAATTCGTGTATTTTTTCGACAGTTATCTCAAACGATGAGTTGTATGGATCTGATCAAGAATTTATAGAAGTTATTGAAAACCACTCCACTAATATATGCCAGGAATTATTAGTGGTTTTGAAAGCTCTTGGGGATGCCAAAGAAAATAGGAAGCAATACAATTTAGCGTTAGAGTTGTTCTGGAGGATTATAAGAAGGGGGGACATGCGAGACACTTCCATGGTCAGCTTAGCCACTAACTTATGGGCATTGTCGAAAAAATATCAAGAACCTAACAATAAATATGCGGTAAGTACCTATGTTATCAAAAATATTATAACTGGCAGAAAAAAAATCTATTTTAGATATAGAAACCATAGACAAGAGAGTTCTTCTAAATACTATTAAGTGCGTAACATCTCATAAAATGAATAAAATACCATACCATATCATACTTGCGCAATGGTGTAACAGTTTTAATTGTTTTGTAACGAAATTCATAATATTTCTGATGCCGCCAGTAGATGTTTAAATTATATATTTAAAGAATATGTCAATAATCTCACAATAATGGTTATATTTTATTATTGACAAATATAAATTTAAATAAACAAATTAATAATGGACAAATATAAATAAACTTTGTTTGATTTACACAATATTAACATTAATCATAATTAAATATTTTTTTCAGAAAGCCCTGTTATCAAGCTTGGAACAAAATGAAAACGCGGAGTCTCAACGTCTATTTGAAAAACTAAAAGAAATGTAGAAATATATCGCATTTTATATATAT
This sequence comes from Napeogenes inachia, assembly GCA_959347355.1. Classification (NCBI taxonomy): domain Eukaryota; kingdom Metazoa; phylum Arthropoda; class Insecta; order Lepidoptera; family Nymphalidae; genus Napeogenes; species Napeogenes inachia. Next base: position 13,718,932 of record OY365791.1, on the reverse strand, counting down.
TCTTTATGGCACTTTAAAAAAAAAACAATACAAAGGTTACCATACCATGTTTATACATGGTTTTAAAAAATGTTGGCAAGGGCGAACTTATCTCTATAAGAGATTTCTGCCAGTCGACCCCATGGTGCATAAGTGCATTCCAGAAAAATATAATATTAAACAATCTTTACATTGTACTTGAAATACATTTTTAAGTTATTAATATTGTTGTTTTCTTTATCCCTTTTGCCCAAATTAGTCCCTCCTTGAGTAATGATTTTTTTTAATATAATTTTCGTGAATATTTCCACTAATATCAATCATTCATTATAAAAATGTCGAAATGAAGTTATAATATTCCTAAATAAATAAAATAATACGGAATCCTATTACTGTTCGATATTATTGTTATGAATACGTACTATTATGACCTACCTAGCATAAAACTGTAGGTACATATGCCGCCATACTCAACAAATTGGGATGAGCAGAACCTACCTAAAATTAATAAAGATTTTTTTTAACAAAGCTTTTAACATAACATTAAAACAATAATAAAATAGTATCATTGTTCTTATTTTTGCACAAAAAGTTAATCATTAGATCTAATTAAGTTGCTTTCATTTTGTAATTGATAAAAATAAACCGTGAACTCCATTGAACCTTTAACCGTTACTGTAACAAATTAATGAAAATAATCACATTTTTGTGGCCAAACTTTACCGCTGGTTGAGTAAAACCACTTTGAATAAATTAATTTAAAAGGCACAATATTTAAAGTGTAAAAATGTTAAAAGAAACAAATACAATGAACGTGAAACCGCATTTGAAGTATATTGCAGATGGTGACACCACAGACTGGTGGAGCAAGCAATTGTCCGCAAGACACGCTTCAATGGCGATCTCGCTCTGTTGCACCGATCTTTCACCTTCGCAATAATTACGCCTATAAAACCTTGTCAATGTAATGATATGACGTTACTTTCCTCTCGACGCAAAACGGAAATACAACTCCTCATAGATAGGACTGACAAAACTTTAAGCGACACCTCTTGGGTTTATACCCATAATAAAATGAACAAATTAGGTTTTTTGGTACGAGATGTTAAATATACTTATCTATTTAACTGCAATGCATTCTTCAATATGTATAATACTTAGTTATTTTTACAGTTCATACTTTGCGCTATTTGTGGAGCTGTATCAACAAATGATGAAGATCAGCGTGATGAATTCGTAAAATCCTTAAATGTGGAAAATATTTTCGAAGGCCAAGAATCTGGTAAGAATCATATAAGTTAACCGTAATTTATAATACACGCACGCTTTTTTAATATTTTCGATTATTTTATATGCTTTATGCTTGCAGGCCTGGCTTCAAATCCTATTGCCGCGGCAATTCTAAAAGTAGATAAAAATCAATATCCCGAATTTTTTGATACGCTTGTTAGTAGTTCGATTGATAACTTGCAAAGGCAATCAGCACCAAGACAAAACGTTTTTGATGCAGCTAACTTTGGGTTTGATCCTATTGCAAGTCAAAGCTTTTACCCATATGGGCAATTGGCTAAGTTAAAAGCGCAGCCGCAACAACCAAACACGCATGTAGCACCCAACACGCAGCAACTTAGCCCACTGAGATATGATATAAGGACGATTCACGATGCTAATTATAAAGTTTACAAACCGGAAGAAAATGAAGATGGAAATGGAATTTTGGAGGCTTTGAAACAAAATCCTGACGTTGCATCGTATTTTCAACCGACTGTAATTAATAGTCCTGTGAAATATCAGCAAGCAGATGTTATTGAAAATTTTGATGGTAATCAAAATTACAAACAAAATCCTTATATTGCAGGGCCAGCCCGTATTCGACGATATACAGGAAGAAGAAGCAGAGAACATTTAAGGCAAGCTGAGGATGATGATGACGATCCTTACAACTATAAGGCTGAATACATTTCCAAACCGAAGGCTTTTGATGAAAGTCCCTACAGCAGTCCGTACAAAAAAAAGAAGGGCGCTAAGGATGATTATGAATACCCATACAGCTATGATTCTGGATATGACCATAAGGAATATGACAGAATTAAGGACTTGTCAGAAAAACAAGCTGCCGAAATAAAACAAAACCCCGGAAATTGTAAAGAAGTAAAAAAGGATGGCATGTCATGCATGCAATGCAAGGACCCCAAAACAGGCGGCAATTACGAATCCTGCTCTTATGTCGCTGAACCAAAGAATAATAAATATGCTTACTCCAAAGAAAATAAATTTAATAGCAATGATGAACCAGATGAACCGGAAAATGAAAATGATAAATCTGCAAATCCAAAAACTGAAAAATTTGAGAAATTGACCAGAGATACTGCTCCCCAAAAATTTACTGAGAACGAAAGTAATGAAAAACCTTACAGCAGTTACAAAGAGAAGATCCCAAAAGACGATTCCGGTGAAAAGTATAAAGCGTATTATGTGCATACGTCACAACCTAAATCCAATGAAAAGTTGCGTACAGATAATGGAGAAGAAAATTCTGAAGAAGATAAGTCAAAATCATATGATTATAAAAAAGCATTGCCTGGCTTTTATACCGACAATGAACCTAAAAAAGACGTAGAACACGTTTTAGCTGAATTTAAAAAGAAAGACAGATCTTCATGTAAAAAAGTTCAAAAAAATTCGATGACCTGCTATCAATGTGTAGATAAGTCGGGATTGAAAAATGAGGAGTGCATGTTTGTGTCAGAATCGGCTCCTAAAAAAAGTCATGTAGCTTATCAGGAATTGAAAGAATATACTTCGAAGCCAGCTACACTTGAAAGTAATGAAGGAGCTGAAAGCCAAACTGTCACCACAAGTGCTCCTGTTCAAAAGTCAGCTGCATATGTGGCTGCAAATGATAATTATGGTAGAAAGTTAAAACGTAAGAAAACCCAAGTTGCCGCTCCCATAACAAAATCTCAGAAAGTAAAACGAAGCGAAGGTTCAGAATTAAAACCGGACGATGATTCCAACTTAGCTCCTCCAGAAGAATTCGCAGGTGCTGCATCTCAAGGTGCATTTTGGGCTGAAACCATTCCAAGATATAGCGCTACATTAGGAGTGTCGTTACCAGAATACATGCTTTCAAGGTCAGAACATGAAGATTCTTTCGACGAAGCTGTTATGGGAGCGTAAATTGCCTAATATTTTTTAAATAAAACAATATCAAATAGAAATAGAGCGTAGCAATTCTACAAAGTTTAAATGAATCTGAATAGGCAACCGATAATGTTGCATAATGGTTTTAAATAACAGTTTGATTGACCACCGCTATTTTAATCAAACAACAAACTATTTTTTTTTTATTTCACAAAGGTTTAATTAATTTGTTGTAAATATTACGACGTAACTTGTCTAACTACTGTAGGATGTTGTTATGTTTTATTAGGATGTGACTGCTCAAGTTAATCGTTTTTGTTAACTAGTTTTAAATATTCTCATTAAAAATGTTTTTTTAGAAATGTGCAGTTTTATTACTCAATCACCTATGGTTAACTTATGATTTAAGCAAGTCCGTAAAATAGGAAAGGGTTTTTTTTGTTCTAATTTATGTTACATTATTTTAACTACAAATACTCTGCAATTAAATGTTAATTTTCTTAGCGTTGCAAATACGCAATTGTAGGTACGCCCAATCATGCAGTTTCGTTAAATTACTCTAAATAATATTACAAAAGTCAATGCGGAGAAATCTAAAATATAACTAAGACAGTTATTTGTTCTTGTTAATGCAATTGGTAGCCGATCATGAAATCGGTCAACGTCACTGAATCAAAATTGTTGGCATCAAAACCGGTCAGCGTCCTAGATGTCAATACTATACTCACTGCTCTTATTTTACTGGTAATTGTCCAACATACGTCACAGAGAAACGACTACCGGCAAATTTGAGGCTCTTGGACACGAGAGAAAGTAATTAATTTCAGTTTCATTCTTCTCATGCTACGGTTCACTGTTCTGTGATTAAAAATAAAATCGCTCAACATTTGTAGCCAATAATACGACGGTTCTATATAATTCATCTCCAGTGCGGACCATTTGTGTTAAACGGTTAAACAGCGTCTTTTATAAAAGTAAGTAAAATATAAATTAATAATTAGTTTAATACAGAAAGGGGGCGGAATTCCAAAGATTGTAGGTTCAAGCCTGCTCGGATAGATGTTTTTTTTTGGTTTTGTTTATATATATTAAAAATGTAAGTAAGCTTAATTATTAAATTATGAATGATCTGTTTGTAACTGATTTAGATTTTTATGCAGGCAAATATCAGTTTGTTACTATGTATAAATTTGAAAAGTATAATAATGATTTTTTTTTACCTCTTTATATTTAGCATGTAACCTAGTTAGCAACTTCGAATTATTATTCGGAACTATATCACACAGATATAATTGAAATAGACATAGATGTTATAACTTTATTCTAACAATGTGTTAATCGTTAAATCCTGAGAAGTTATTAAAATAACCGTGCTTTTTATATTATACTAAGTGTGGCCAATGACTCCGTCTAGTGAAATAGGTACCTAATTGGAAATGCCCGTTCCCTTGGACACTTAAGAATAAAATGTATAGGTATTCAATACTGTTACATAGAAATGCAACGTTACGTAAAAAACAATTCAGTCTATTGAATGAGTTTTGCGAACCCAAACATACGGAAGGTAAAATCGTGATTAGGTATGTGGTCGATAAAAATTGAAGCCATTAATTGAAGAAACAAAACTAACTATTAAGTAATAGCAAAAAGTTTATCTGCAACTTTCCATTAATTTGTAGCATTTACATTACCAACAAGACTTAACGGAATGAGCCTGCATAAAATTATACCTTGTCTGTGTGCCAAGTATAATAAAAATTGGTTATTGCGTAGTTGGTTCGTACGAAGCAGATTGTGATGTTTATTTTTGTACGCTTTGGTTTCGCTGAAGCCTCAATCAATTGGTTCTTTGCTTATCAAATCTTGTTCATATTACAAAATAGAAACAGACAAAGAGTTATGTTTTTAATATAGATTTTAATTGTTAGCCAATTTTAAGCATTCTCTAAGAAGTTAACTAAAAATCTGTGCACTTAAAAGAACATACTTTTTTAGAAATTAGCGACAGTTTATTATTAAACATAATTGTAAGTTGCTGTGCGGTATATAATAGGGACAAAGATGCCAACCGTTTTTCCCTAATACATCTATATTATAAGTGCCTACTGTAACAACATAGGTAACCCTGAAAACGTGACAAAAACTTCAAATTGAATCAAATTGAACAAAAAAAGGCCGATATTCAATATACAGTTTGATCTATACCATATAATAAAATTATGACTGATCGATTTCTGTACATGGAAAATATTAAACAATGGTTTTTTATTTTGTCTGTATATGTCTGTATGTTTGTGCACGCTAATCTCAGAAAAGTATTAAACGATTTGGATGCAGTTTTCGGCAATACCTATGTTGTAATGGGCTTCACTTAACATTTTGTTTTTTTTAACAATCTGGTAACAAATAGAAAAAGTTAATAATCTCTTCTTTTTTTGTACCATTGCTACTTACCAGCGACTAAACATAAAAAATATATATAGATAAACTAGAAATACTCCTATAGGTATGCAAAAACTACTTAATTGAGCTCGATGAAACTTTGAAGGTTTATAGTTTTTACATACATTGTTATGTACAAAGGGTACGTTTTATCGAAATCGAAATCTACTCGTACAAATTTGTAGGCACAGCTAGTGTATCATAATGGACTTAAATATAATCATAATGTATAGGTAGTAAATGATCTTTCTAAATGTCGGCCATGTTGTGTTTACCAAATACCTTTTTTGAATATAGTACAAAAAATATATTAAAACTAACTGTATCGAAACTGAAATTGCCGGCCGTTGGGTCCCAGAATATTTGATAACAAATTTCATCAGATACACTATATATTTTTAAGTGAAATAACTTTAAAATCATTTTAGAAGCTATCAGAGTCTGTTCTTATTAGTATTTAGGTAGGAACTCATTAAAGCAACATAATGCACTAAGCATTACGTTATTTACACATACTTATAGTCTGGCTATAAATACTTATACAATTAAAAATAAAAAAAATATTACATTTGAATTTAGAATCTGTCATATTTATATGATTGTTCACTGTGTTTTGTCATTTTGGCGCTAATACATTGTACAATATTTTGCGATATTAAAATGGAGTGGGGTGATAAAGACAAGAGAATCGCTGTGATTGCATTATACAAAGTAGGTATGGAGCCAAATGCAATTTTTAAAACTAGCCATATATACTCCATACAAATGTTTGTGTACTGGGCTATTAATGGGTACAATGAGGCTTCCTCCGTTTGTGACAGAAAAAGTTCTGGTCGTCCAGGTAGTGTTCGTACGAAAAAGCTGTTCAAAGCAGTAATTGGGAAAGAATTCGAAGAGTTCTTGTCCGAAAGCAAAAGACTTTATCTCGAGAAATGAAGATAGCACCTAGAACCATGTCGCTTATTTTAAGAGATAACTTAGGACTTGCAGCCTGATCGGGGCCCCTCGCAGGGGGTTCCGCCGGGGCGTCACGGTGAGTGCGAAAGCGATCCCGTGGCGCCCCACTAAGGCGATGAGGTCAACCGTTGGTTTTTTAGTGGGTAGCCTTAAAAATGGCAGCGTCTTCTATGCTGCCGGGTAGTCCCACATACCCCCTCGGTCATCACCTTCCTGGCCGCAGGGATGATGATGCGTAACGCATTTTTCCAAAGATAAAAAAAAAAGAAAAAAAAATAGGACTTGCAGCCTATAAGAGACGCACTAGTCATTTCTTAACTGATAAATTAAAGATGAATAGGGTGGTAAAATCGAAACAACCACTGAAGCGGTACGCAAAGGGAGGTCACAGAAAAATTTGTTTACGGATGAGATTTTTTTTACAATTCAGCATCATTTTAAAAAACAAAATGACCATATTTATGCTCAAAGCGCTAAGGAAACTTCCCAACTAGTCGACAGAGTGCAACGTGGGCATTATCCGACTTTAGTGATGGTTTGGTGGTGTGTTAGCTATGAAGGAGTGACTGAGCCATATTTTTGTGAAAAAAGTATCAAAACATCGGCACATGTGTATTAGGATACCATTTTTAAGAAGGTAGTTAAGCCCCTTAATAACACCATGTTTAATAACAAAATATGGTCCTAGTCCAGCAAGACCGGCGCCGGGTTATAAAGCTCGGACCACGCAGTCTTGGTTGGAAGCTAACGTCTCGGACTTCATTAGAGCTGAAGACTGGCCTTCGTCTTCAGCTCTACCGATCTTAATCTGAATTATGACTTATGGTCAGTTTTAGAGAGTACAGCTTGTTCTAAACGCGATGATAATTAAAAATGATGCCATGATAATTTAAAATATATATGATGCCATGATATTTAAAATAAGAGTTTATTAACTACTTTATTTGTTAATCGATTGTTAAAAAAAAAACAAAATGTAAAGTGAATCCCATGACAATATATTCCCGAAAACTGCATCCATATCGATAAATCCGTTTCTGAGATAGCGTTAGCGTGCATAAATATACAGACATACAGATTTTGATAAAACTTTGAAGGTTTATAGTTTTTATGTATAATACCCGGCAATAAATATTGCACATCGACCTCTGGAAAGAGACAATCGGCTAATTTCGGCTTCATAGAGCGTTATCACTGTCGCAAGAAATACAATCATTCCTGTATCTATTAGGAGCTGTTAAAACAAGTATAATTTTCTTCTTTTCTCTTTATATTTTTATTTTCTGTATAAAAATTTTTTTTTTCTATAAGTGGTTATTTTAATTGGGGAGTAATATAATTTAATAAACATTGTTTTTTATTATTTAAAAATTTTATTATTTAGGAAAATTATAACTGCACATAATAAAAACCATTATACCCATTCTTAAAATGAGACGTTGTAATACAGTAGCCGGCAATAAATATTACACATCGTCCTTTTGAAAGAGACAATCGGCTGATTTCGACTTCGTAGAGCATTATCTACCACACTACCTATTTCTCAAAATAATAATTAAAGCATAGAAGAATTAAAACATATGAAATGTTTAAGGCGTACACTGCCGTAGACAACAATTTTTTTTCTAGTGATGTAACATTGCGTAAACTTATCCGCGATATCGATAGTGATCCTTATCTTTATGGTAGTACATACTGTTTTTAATAGGCTGTTTAAGTGCTTTCCATCACTTGCTAGAACGAGATACATCAAAAAGTACTATCACCTAGAGGACTTTGCCGTGTGCGATAACGTTCAGCTATATTCCGTTCTAGAAAATAACTAAGGTAGCATTTAAAAATAATCAATACGACAAATAAACTAGAAAAACAAAATCAAAAACATTTATTGAAAGTAAATTTAAAAAAAATGGTCAGGTTAACACACATTTTTAATTTTTTATTCGCCACTTTGAGAACGTCTTATAAAAGAAACGACAAATAAATTACAATAAAACTACAGCCTTATTTTTCTAAACTATTAAATATTATTTATTAAAATATTGCGGACTAAAATGGTTCTATTCCCAATTTTTCTGTGCAATCGTGTCGATCCATATCTGTCGTCAGTTAACGTCCACGGGAAATCTGGAATAATAATCCCTAGATATAGCACGTAGATGTTGCAGAATTCATTAGAATAATACTGGATTAAATTATCGATAACTGTGCTTTTTACAACACTGTAGCAAAAAAATATGGAATACCTTAAAATACTCAAATATCATAATAAATATTGCATATAGCAGTCCTATAATTTGGTCATAGGATGATTTTCTCTTTATAATTGTAAACCATTTAAAAAACAAAAATAGTTTATTGTAATGAAGAACAACGTAAAAAAAATACCATGTTGGATCACTTACCGATGGAAGGTTACGTTTTGAACGAAATTTTGCATTCTGGAAACAATGGGATTTACAGCCCCTTATAATGTAGGACATTGCTCTTGCTATTAGGTCATATTTTCTTTCAACAAAACGGAGAAAATATGTAAATAACTATGTGAATTCGTAAATGAAACTAAACAAGAATAAACCACTGACAGCCGACATCAAACATCGGCGCTGAAGAGTGGAAAAAGGTTTGCGATCATACAATCAAATGTGAAAATGAATATAGAAGCATTCAACACAGTTAAGACAATTACACTGATGGACTAGTGATAAATACAGCTGATAGTGACAGTGATATTGACCTCTTTGAGAGCACAGATGGTGTAATGGAAGTAGCTGAGAATTAGAATTATTATTATTACAATGTCTCATTTCAAGAATAGCTATAATGGTCTTTATTGTTTACAGTTATAATTTTCCTAAATAATAAATTACGTGAACATAATGTAAGCATGTTAAGCTATTGAATGGCTTCTATCGCGGGCCTTGAGCGTGGAGACTGAATCCAGAAATTCCGTAACGAAAATAACCTAACACACCAGTATTGTGTACCTATCTTTTAACAATAGCGTAAGCGTAACTTTATTGTCTACAGCTTAAGGTTTAGTTAAAAATAAATGTTTTACTTGTACAAATGTATTTTTTTCAACAAGGATTTTCATTTCAATGACTTTCTGTTATGGTGTTACAAAAGACCCTGAGTACAAGAATTTAACAATCGTAATTGAACTTTATTCCTGAGATTTAAGGTTAAAAACGTTTTACCTGTAATATTATTAACTTTTTTATGATATTACATAGCACTGATAATTTCTCATTTAAATAGGACTAAAATAGGAATTTAAATTGAGAAATTATACCATTCTTATTTAAAATTTTATCCTATATAGCGTAGGAAAACCCTATAAATGAGTAATTTATTCACTAAAAGAAAAAAAATGTTTTTTTATAGATCACCACGCACACGCAAGTTACACAACTTGAATTAACATCAAAGAAAAAAAAACAACTACATAAATAAATAACTATAATTGCATAAGTTGATAAAAAATGCTATGCAATAGCTTTACCGCGGCAGTCTCCGAGTGCCACACGTCTTTTCTTTATTATTTTATTTTACCCCAGCTTAAAGCCACCACTTATAGAAAAATTTGTGGCTTTTATACAAAGAATAAAAATAATTATCAATAGAAGCAAATTATACTTGTTTTAACAGCTCCTTATAGTTACCATATTGTTTAAATTTCGTGCGACAGAGATAATGCTCTACGAAGCCGAAATTAGCCGATTGTCTCTTTCCATAGGTCGATGTGCAATATTTATTGCCGGGCACTATACATTGGTAAGTACAAAGGGTACGTTTTATCAAAATTTACGCGTACGAAGTCGCAGGCACACCGCACAGCTAGCATAATAATAAATACATATTATTAATAGTATTTACTCAGCCACCACGGCGAAAAGATATAAATGATAAAATTTCGGTAAACATTAACGACAAATATTTTTTTGTCTAGCTGTTATCCCTTCCTCATAACCTCCGAGGAATCAAATAAATAAGAAGCCTATCTTACATCACTTACATTTTATACATTGCATACACTTATTGTTATTATAAGCAAAATACATTATTGTACCCTGTGAAAATGAGAAAAAAAACCTTTCAAAACATCTTGACATATATGCGTTGAACCTGCTAAGCCACGCCTTCTCATTTTCACATACTCACATATCAAATTTCATCAAAATCTGCACAGGATGTTTGATTATATTAGCATTAAGCTCAAATTAGCTTTTGCATTGATTTGTGAAAACTAGAGAATTCTACGTAGTAAACTGAGAATCCAATGTTAACTAGGTCAATTGGTAAAGCTATATAACTTCCCAATATTTTATCCAACGCCGTCCAGTAGTTTTAGTTAGCAAACAAACAAACGACAATGTTAAAAATTGTTGTTTGATTTCTATGTACATTATTATACCAATTATTATTATATATACTAATTAAAAATAGCCCTGTATATGTATGTATATAAATATAGCAGATTTATTTCATCCTTTTATTTTTTTTCGAGCTACAGAACCCTAGGTGGGCCAATTGGTTTCTAAATGGCGTGTTTTCCTATTAAATCATATACCATAATTGGTATAATATTTTTCAGTCATAATGCACCGAGAGACGGATATGAACGAGGAGGATGTCTACGTCGACGTGCGCTCTCTGCCGCTGAGGCCGCCCCAACCGCTGCTGCAACCGGAGAAGGCCGTGCGTCGGCCCTGGCACCCGATCATGTACAATCATAGCACCATTGAAATGCCTACACGAGAACAGATCGAGAGGGAAGAGGTATCTTCATCATGCTGACTTTTTGTTTCAGTGTTTACAAAATAGATATATTTTTCATATTTTTTTTTAGAGTAATTATTAATAATTTATATAATTTAATTTTTAATATCCATCAGAAGACTTCTCTTTCCTTTGAAACAATGACATTTCTTCCTTGTCAGATGATTAAATGTATTATATAATTTCAGTATTTAAAACATTAATAGCTTTATCAGGAACACTGCGTTTCTAAATTTTGTCGATGTAGATGGCATTTTTGTAGATGGTATTTGATTTTATATTTTAAATGATTCTAAGCAAAAGCGCATAATTTGTCGAATATCGTCAAATTTAAAGAAACCAATATTCTTAAATAACCCACAGTAGGGTATTAAGTACCTCATGGGGGTCACTGACTTATCTGGTAGTGATCTAAAAAAATCATAGCGTGTAATGGTTAGTAGAAGAATAAAATAGCTTGGTAATCATATTTTTAAACAATATTCGACAAATTCAATGAAATGGTTTTATATTGTAAAAAAACTGTGTGCATTAAATTATTCTTGACTTTTTTTTTTTTATTGTAAAATTTACCAAAACATTAATCATAACTGTTAACTGATTAATCAAACCTAGTCCTACATTTAAAATACATATTTAGAATATTGTAATATGTAGTTTGAATGTTGTAATTTCAGAATGCGAGACTGGGGCCTAGGGAGTATCCACACTCGCAGCGCATGCGCAACTTGAAAAGACTGATAGCAGAGGGAAAGGTTAAACCAACTTCTGAAACACTAATATTCTTCCTTTGCAACAAATTCGCTATATCAGACGAACGACAGTCTAAGATCAAATTATAAACCCTTTTATTATAATTTATTTGATGTATCTTAAAAATTTTATTTGATATTCCTTTTTATAAAATTTTATTACTTTGCAAATATTGATGTTTTTGTCGAGGTCAAGTTCAAAGTCATAAATTGCGCAAAGTAATTCTTGTGTTTTATTATTATTACAATTTTGTACTTTATTATAATGTTGATATCACTAACAATTTTGTAATAACTTAATGTGTTAATTATTTGTTAGTTGGCAATTTAACTAATATATATATATTGCTAAATTTCTTAACCAAAGAGCTTTAGGATTCAAATGTATTGTAACGGTTTGATATAATGGTGGATTTTTAATATAATATATTTGTAAACAATATGCTGTAATAAATTATTATTTTTATATTTATCTGTGCGACAATGTAATTATTAAACTAACATGTATTTCTAAAAATACAAAGCTAATAATAAATTAGCAAAACCGAGGTCTCACTCGGGAGTCCGAAATTATTATAAAAATGTAAATGGGATATAAAGAAAATATAAAATCTATCGTTCTTATTATTATCTGAAATGCAGTTTATTGCAGTACCCTTCCATATCAACATATATCTTTTATTCTATATTACATAGACGCCGATACGTATAAAAATTATGCACTTTATTTCTCGCAATAGTGACAGACTCCGCATAAGAAATTGACCTACTATAATAAATCTTCTCGTCTATACCGCGCGCAATTTCGAGATTACAATGAGACAAAACACTCTCGAGGAATCGAGTCGGTGTCGATACATATACTTTATATTCTTCATAAAAATTATCTACACACAAGACTTTTAATATAAAACAAAATCAAGTTTCTCAAATATAACTCATATAAAGAATTCAAGGTCGCCAGTCGGCGGCTCCCCGCGGGCGCCGGCGCGGGGCGGCCGCAGACAATAAATTAAATCGATATAGAAAATACGATCGAACGTCCGCCCGACGCGATAGGGTCAGGTCGGGCCGGGGCGGGGCGGGGTGAGGCGGGGTGTGGCGGGTCACACGCACTGCACTGTCACTGTCACTTTATCGTCCGGAGCGCGCGGGCGGCGGCGGCGGCGGCTAGGTGGCACCCGCGCCGGCCGCGCCGCCCGCGCTCGACGTGCTCACCCCCGCCGCAACCCCCGCAGCCGCCGCGGCGGCTGCGCTGCCGCTAGCGCCCGCGACGCCGCCCGCCGCCGCCGCCTCCTCGTCCTCCTCCTCCTCGGGGTCGAACTTCAACATCAACTGTTTAAACTGAAAAACATTGGAGTTTTTAATGTAGTGTTCACAATTGGTAGATATAACGTTACCTTATATCGGTAGGTTACCTCGAGGTAGTCGTCGACCAGTCTGCGTCGGCCGCGTTCATCTAGTTCCTGGTCGTCGTCCTCGTGTTTCAACTGTGCGATCGTGGCCTTCGGCTCGAACTGTGGTGCATGCCGCCGTGACACAGCCTTCTCGTACACCTTCACACTCTCAGACGGGGAATACTGGTTAATTTTTCTGCAGAACAAATACAATTTATTACTTGTACTGCCAGTAGAACCATTCCTGGGTATAAATGGGGGACACCTACGCGTCAGTGAACCCGTAGAGTTGCTTGAGGTGCTGCTTGAGCACGAGTAGCAGCAGACAGCCGCGCGCCTGGCGCATGGCGTCCCGCAGCGGTCGCGTGCCGTGTGGCAGACGGGCCACCAGCGACTCTGCCTCCTCTTCGTCCTCTTCTTCATCCAGAGTTTCCTTTTCCTCGCTCCCCGTCTTTAGCAGGCCCTAAGGAAGAAAGGAAAATATATATTATATAGAATCGAAAAGCACGAGTATAAGAAATAGGAAAGTCAATGTAATTCTTACCTCCCGAAAAAGTTGTAATAAATTTGATCCCGAAGTAGAAATAATAATATCAATGTGGTGTATTATAAAAAGTGGTTCATCTTGAACTTGAAATGGTAAATAGCTTAAGTTATCGGCCAGGTACAACATTTGATCCAATGGAGCGGTCTGCAAATGGTAAATGTTTAATCTTTACAGATGATTTGATAAAGCCCAATGTATAAAGTAAAACTTACTGAAACATCATCAAATTGTTTTAACAATGACAATATTAATGCTCTTCGTTGTGGCCGCGTGTTACGCAGCAGTGAATATAAAAAACCGTTAAGTGCAGTCGGCAAATCATCCAGTTCTTTTTTTCTAAAAACATTCAAAATTACAAATAAAATGTCACTTCTGGCACAGCAGTTTGCCTTTATTTTTTTTGCTTTTAATGTTTACAATCAGATAAATTTAAGATAAACAATCTTACCTAAACCCTCTTATAACTCCCTTCTTACTATTTTGTAATATTTTTTGTAGTTGGTAAGACAGTTTTATTCCGAGTTGAGCCTTCATGTGTATGAATCCTGGATACTTCTTATCTATTTCTTGGAGGTTTTTATCGGCAGTGTGCGAAACTGTCACCTCTGTATCCGTGCTCATACATATTAGATATGGTACAATCTGTAATTGGTATTCGATATATATACATAAATATACTATATTTTTAAAATAGATTTTTGAAAACAATTATAAATAATAAACTGACCTGTACAGGATGGACCAACCCTTGTGCTAATACTAGTTGCACTACTTTCATAGCGCTCGAGCGAACAACCGTGCTTGAATGTAAGAACGAACCCAGAATCTCTTTGAGATATAATTGGATAACTGTAGACGCCATCCCCGAAGACACATCGCCCATCTCTTTTAAGTTTTCATGCTTTGACCTCTTCGACCCTGAAAATTTAACATTAAGAATAGAATCTTGAACAGCAACATTTTCTTCTCTTGGTGTAAAAGTTAAATCAAACACACTTACATTCCTTATCCTGTCTAATCATTCTTTGTTCCTCTTCTTGTAAGTACATTTCAATGTTTCTAAGAACGTCAGCCTTCATTTCTACTGGGGCCAACTCCGAAGTTAGAAGTTGGTGATAGAACTCTTTCAATTCCGGCCTTAACATGAACTCGTAATGTCGCACACAAACCGAACCGAGCGCTTTGAGTGTGTGCGACACGAAATCTTCATCCTCAAGACCGACGAAAAATAATAACGTTGAATAAACTTGCTCTTTAATGTCATTCTAAAAGAACAGTACTTGGATGAGTAAAAATGTTACAATATGTATAAGATATGGAAGTACATAAACCAAAAAATTCTTACCGCAAGACCCTCAATAACTCTACTCTCAGTGAAATCAAAGTACCGCAGCAGCAGTCCCACAATGAAGAGTGCCCTTCGGAAGTGAGGCCTTGTGTTGAGCGTCCGCGTCATCTCCGGATTGCGCTGCCAACTCTGCTTCCACTGAAGTAGCACTCCTGGTACACCAAGTTTAATTCATTTATATAAATCGCCTATTTCTCACGGTGTTACTTTTAACGATAAATTAATTAGTAATTTAACACATAACTTAAGATTACTAAATAAAACAAATCGCACTAACCATGATACTTATTAAAAACGTCCCTAATAAGTTTATAATTGTGCGTAAGCTTGTTGACGATGGCGGCCAGGCACGCTATGCAGGCCGCGATGACGAGCTGACCGCGCTGCAGGATGAGCTTGACGGCGTCCTCCTCTAGTTGCGCCAGGAACACCTCACTGGGGTGCTCCATCAGAGGCACCACCAGCTCCAGGGTCGAAGCTACCGTTGACATTATTTGTTGCTCATATTGATTCTGAAAGGATTATATTCTTTATAATCTGAAGACACTGTCAGAAAAAATATACTAGTTTATATTAAAAATAGGAAAATATACTATTTATTTTTATTTTATTTATTTATGTCTTTTCCACTTTAAACTATGGATTTATGGATATATCAGAGATCACTTGTGTACGACAGGAATTTTTAATTGCAAATCACTAAATTTTAGTCTTTACCTGACACTTCAAACTGAGATAAGGCTGAAGGGTTAATGCATGATTAACTAATAACTGTGGCCTAATTTTTGCAAATAAATGCAAAGTAGAGAGACAAGCTAAAATACGCTGCGATGACCCAGCTCCTACAAAGTAATAATATTATTAACTTAAATATTTTTTGTCTAACAGAACAAAGTTCAAAAACGTATAAGAAAGGTTACCATCAGTATTGGTTTCTTCCAACTGTAGTAAGTGTTCAATAAGGCAGTCAACAATTTGTTGGCAAGCTACCAATAAAGATTTAGGCGGTTGATAAATAATTTTTGTGGAGTCATCCTTATCTTCTTTCGGCTTGAATAACTGAAAAAGTATCAAATACATTGGTTTACAGTTAAGAAATTCTACAATAACAAATTAATTATGTACTCCCGTTATTACTTACGCTCATGAGCAGTTGTTGAAACCATTCCAGTCCTATATCTCTAGAGGACACGACTACATCGGTAATGTTGAGTACTTTCCTGGTGAGTGGGTCCGCAGTGGCGGCCGTAATGTCGAGGGCACCGTGCCGCGACGAATTCGGACATGGACTGAACCACATGTTTTGAAACACTTCCATCACTAGCTTTCTAATACCCTCCTCGTCGTTCACCCTTCTTATCATTTTAACGCATATTTCCGGTATTTTCGGAAACTCCGGACATTCTATACAAATATCTTTTAAGATTTTTATTACTCGTTTCCGAACCGATACACCGGTGTCCTAAAATATATAATAATCATTTTTAGACGAAAGTTTTTTTTTGTCATAAATTTTATCATTTAAAGTTCACAATACCTACCAGTATTCTATTGGAGAGCATTCCGTAATACTTGTCAATAAGTTCGGGGCGACTCAACACGAACTTCCCCACGAGGTCGACGGCCGCCTCCCGCACGGCCGTGGACTGATCCAGAAAGGAGCGGTTGACTCCTATCTGCATGTCGGGTCGCGCCAGCACGGCGGGGTCCGCCTCCACTATCATCGTCAGACACTTCATGGCCTTTGTGCGAATCGCTATCGTGTTCTCGCATAGAATAACTAGGATCTTTCTAAGATACCTATCGAAACTCTGCGAGAAAGATCTCTTCGACGCCAAATACTGCGAGATCAGCTCCGCGCCGCCGTAATCTATGTAGGATTGCATCACTTGTACTTGCGTCCCGCCCTGATAACGGAACGGTCTTATTTTTTCGAGGAAGAAGGTCTTCCGCCGCTCTATTGTTTTGTACTTTTCGGCAGACATAATAGCACTGAGAGCGAGTTTTTTTTCCGACTTCGATTCTTTAAGACCGCCATCACTATCGTCGTCGGGATCCGATTCCTCTTCACTGCTTTCCACTCTATATTTTTTCTTCGATTTGTTTTTTGGCCTTTTCGTAGGCGAAGAGCTTTTAGGTTGGACCACCATATCCCTGTACCATTGAGTGATGTAAAAATGCCTCGCACAGTTCCACGCCTGATCCTTCTGACCGTTTATAGCGAGGTAATCAAGCAAAACCCTCTGAAGAAATTCTGTTCGTTCTTCATCTTCGTCTAATCCTGACGTCAGTGACTATAACAATATATAAGAATTTCAATAAATATATAAGTTTAAGACTTGTTGAACAAATAACACATAATATTTAAATTGATACAAAATTAATAATAGGATGAAACTGGAAGAAAGGTACATTTGAGAAAATATAAATAAGGTCAATGTCCTTTTTATATGAAGGAAATATTATAAAGAGAATGGCTTCGATGTTCGAAACATCCAAAGGACTCGGTCTCCAATAATCCTTATAAATGAATAATCTAATGTGGCATATTATGGCTACCAATGGATACTTAAAGACGAGGGAAGTTCATCCAGGTGGTGTTATTCTAAGTGTATGTACCTGCTGCAGACAGCCGTCCTTCTCCTCCTCCGCTCGTATGTCTCGCACCACGGCGTCCATGGTGGCGAGCTTGGCGCGTGACGTCACACTGTCGCGCCGCAGCCGGGACGCGACCAGCCCGAGGTACTCCAGCGACGCCACGCGGACCGACATCTCCATCGACTTGTCTGACATGTATTTCACCTAAAAACACATATTTGTATATATTATTGCTTTTAAGATATCATTGATTTTAATCGTTTTATTGCTATTAAAGGTGACAAGAGCTGCCTTCTTTTTCGGAGACTTTTTCGTTCATGATTGATTCATAATTCTCGGTAAATACAATATTCCTATTGTAGTAGTAGTGTCTAGTCTTTTTTCTCCTATATTCAACGTAATATAAATATAGTATGTATGCGACTTACCAACATTGTTCCAAGTAAACTGAGCAGCAACTCTGTAGCCGGCCATTCGGGTTTATTAACAGTAGTTAAAAGATCATGAACGAAATTCTCAAACAGGGGCCTGAAATCGACTTCTTCGTTTCGACTCCGGCACTTGTTCAGGAATGATGTGAGAAATGTCCCGCCCACACTAATTGCTGCCTCATACTTGGATATTATTGTAAGGTCTTTATCTAGTGGCTAAAAGAAAACAGAAAGAATATACGTATAGTTAAAAAAACATAACGTTCCTTCTAGAGCAGTGGGGTAATAAGAAGGATTTTCACAAATACTTATGTCAAATTTAGTGAACCAGATGATTAACAATAATAATGCCGTGGTAATAACGTAATCGCGCTAAAACATATGTTATGTCACAGACAAAACCACGTGCAAAAGTTAGTATTTCTATAGCCAATTTGTTATTCTGGTATATAAGCTACAATATTGCCAAGTTTCATCAAAATACGTTCAGAACTTTTGGCGCGATTAAGTAACAAACACCCATCCATCCAAACATCCAAGCTACCGCATTTATAATATAAGTATGTATAAATTATTATAAATACCTTTTTACTGTCGGACTCAACGTGTTCCTTGTCCTTTTCTTTATCTTTTTCCTGAGTCTTACAGAGTGTCTCTGGTAGTGTGACCACGCACTGTACTAGTTGTAACACGAGGGCGGTCAACATTTGTATGTGTTGGTCGGAGCTCAATTGGAATGACCGTAAATTGTGTTTCGAGCTCGGTATCCGTGCTATCGATGCTAATATATCTTCAAGTAGTAACCGTCGATGCTGCTCGTACTTTGTAAATATCTGCGAATCGAAAATATTATCATTTATAATATTAATTTAAAAATTAACTACAATATTTACAATTTAACCTGATGCTAGCGCCCAGTATAATTTTAAAACAACCAATCTGTTTTCCATTTAAACATTTAAATGGTTATATTATAAGGTGTTACAATGATAACATAGATGATTTATGATGACTTATTTGAGGAAGAAGTGTGCAGACAAAGTTGCCGGCAACAGCAACTCTGTTTTAAGAAATTAAGATATTTAATCAACACAATGAATTATCAGCTTCAATGTTAAGATTCTGTCACTACCACCATAAGGACGATTACTTTTATTTTTACGATACATAGCTAAGGTTCAACTCGAAAGACAGGACTTTCGATTAAAAAAATCTTACTCAAATCGGTTCATTCAAAAATTCTTACACAATCGGTTCGGGAACTATGAAGCCACAGACACAAAGTTAAGTCAGATGTAATTTAAAAGAAATATGTACGATATCATCGCACTCTATACGGAAGACTTACAGTAGTAACGAGCTTGAGGGCCGACAGCTGTAGCTCGCTAATGTTCTCGACGAAGAAGGGCGACACGCCGACGGTGGAGGCGTGCAGCACGGTGGTGTCGGTGAGGTGGTGCGCCGCGAACAACTCGGCCAGCAGCGTCACGCACTCGTGCGCGTGCGTGTACAGCTCGCGCACTGCGCGCGTCGACCCGCCGCCGCCGCCGCGCTTGTTGGCGTGACCCGCGCCCCCGCCGCGACGCTTGCGGCCGTCCACTACACGAGGGGGGAGGGGGGTGTCTCGGTAAGTTATATTCTATGTTATATTCTTTATACAGTATTTTACCGACCGAGTTCAAGTCCAACTAGCACTTTAAAGAATTAGTAGCACCGTACAAAATTTAACACTAAAAAATTTTCTCTAAAAAATTTTGAAACCTTGAAAACGAAATCCTAAAAAAAGGTAATTCTAATAAAAATAGGAAATAGAGGGGCGACTCTACATATGGTTAAGTAGCATTATTTGAGGACTTTTATTTTCTATATTTTATTTTAATATATATTTTTTAATTGCTTTACAAAATTTGATACTAGGTTATGATACGAGTACGTAAGGCGACAAAATTTGACACTGGGTTATGATACGAGTACGTAAGGCAAAGATTAGATTTAAGTAACTAATTAGATACTTCAAAAATGGACGGTTCTTAGTTATTAAGTTATTACAACATAATGTTTTTATTGTTAAATTACGCAAAAAAGATGTAGTGAGAAGAACAACTTCTAATAACATATTGTTTCAAAAGCAAATTTATGAAGGCAACATGTGCACTCAAATTGCTAATACTCCTGAGTCTTGAACTCAATGCATGATCGGAATACGAAAACTATTTCAATATTTTTCTACATTCTTATGCAAAAGTCGTAGAATTATAAGAATACAGAACAGTAACTTAGTGCAGCTAGAAGACCTAAAGTAGATTTATAAACTGCATTTTTAATATAATATATTAATTATAAATAAAATATATTTTTAATTATAATAAATAAATACATATAAGTTTGGATAAAAAAAATCTTTCCTCACTTTTATATGTAGTAACTTTTCAGTTAATTAAAAATATTAAAAATGTCATATGACTATGATGGTTAAAATATATAAGACATAAAATACGAGGTTCTAATATTAAAATATTAATTTAATTAATAAATGAATTAAAAATTAAACTTACCTTTCTTTTTGGAAGTACTCTGAATACTGTATACCGGGTCATATACACAGTATATTGTATTGTTAAGTTGAAATTTTATAAACATTATTATTTTATCTATAACATCTTCTAAAAATATGCGTTTAGGCATACTGGGGGAAGTCATTATGTATAATGACGTAAGGCAGGCGTCCGACGCACACATCACTCGCTCCAGCGCAGACTCCATCCAAATCTGTCTCATTTCTTCACTATCCTCCTAAAAATATTATTATGTAATTAAAATAGTTATTACTATTAAATAATATAACTAATAAAAAGTACGTACTGGATCTGAAACTAACGACATCTTTTCGGCCGCTCTAATGTTTTTTTCTAATATGTTTAACAATCGAACTAATCTATCCGCGGGAATGGCTTCCATAGCACCTAAGTTTTTCAATTTCGCTGCTTCAGAACACAACTCTGATAATTGATATCGCGGCAAAAGAAGATCTTGCGGAATATCTGATCCCTCTGCAATTCAAACAATTATATATAAAAAATAAACATGAACAAGCTTCAGATTAGACTATAATATAAATAAACAATAAAAATCTTTTATAATAGTCGATCTTAAACTTACCCATTTCATCTGTTATTATCACATCATCATCAATTGTTTCAAAGACGGATTCTATTAATTTGTTAAACCGTTGATATGTGTTTGTCTCCATAAGTTCATCAACTGACAACATTTCCAAGACAGGTACTAATCTTCTTTCAACTTTTCGTAACTTAGGTCGCACTAGAAACAAAATAACATTTTCATTAAAACAACTACACTCACTTATTTTATTATTTTTTTATTATTTACTCATTTATATTGATGGATTTCAAGATATCAAGCAGCAGAAGATAAGAAGATAGAAGGAAATAGCAAACAGAAAATAAATACAATCATCAAGTTACCAATAGCAGCTTCTGCTTCTTCTCTTCTACTAGCTTCTTCATGTTTTCTCTTCACTGCTTCCCAGTTCTTCTCTCTAGCCATATCTATTGCTTCTCTGTCTTTATCTACTGTGGGTGTAGAGCTACTTGACTTGGCCTTTAAGGGCAAATTGTCATCAGAATCTGAATCCACTGTACTATTCTTTCTTGTCCTTTCATCATGAGACACATCATGTTTTTTTAACATCCCCTCCTATTTGATAATAAGTATATATTAAATCTCAAACAAAAACCTTAAATAAAGAAAATATTTTGATGAACAAAATGAAGTGTTAAATATTTAAAACATACTTACAGAGAGTCGTCCCAACTTAACAACAGGGTATCTACTGTTCATAGCTGTTGTGCTTTTGTTGGGATCTTGTTTCTCATGAGTAGTACTTTGTATAGGCGGCGGCGCGTAGGGAGCGCCCATAGACGGCTGAGGCACTTGAGGTTCCTGACGTAATGGGGAAGGCGCCACGCTGGCTTGAGCCGGAGACTGCCCTGTTACTACATTGCCATCTAAAATACAATTAGATTTAAGTGTTATTTGTTTTATTATGCAAAGATTTTGAATAATATATTTAATGTTATACCTTGTTCATAACTTTTGTCCTGGACTTGCATATGTTGTTTTTGTTGCTCAGTCATATTTCTTGGTGACATAGAAAGTGGATCTTTATCATCACCGATATTAGTAACAAAATGCCTATTATCTTGTACTAGGCTATTATAAAATCCACCGTTCTGAGCATTGGAACACGATGAGTTCGATAGAGGGCTTGTGTATATATTGGATGGGTTAGAAGTACTCCAAGGAGGAGAAACATTATTTTGAGCTGTAATATTAACTTGACTTCCTGGTCTGGCTTGGGAGGGTGGAGATCCCATGTTTACATGTGGTGATGACTGGCATGGTGGCGCTAATAGTTGCTGATTGGGTATGGAACCTGAATGCACAGCTGTACCATGTGATGAAGGACTGGAGTGGACAGTATTGTGTGATGAGTAGTTGTATGTGGAAGAGGGTGACATTCCATTAAACTTGGATGTGTGTAAATGGTTTCCCCAATGGTTTCTTTGTTGCTGATCAAAAACATTAGGATTAACATGTAAGATAGCTTTCAAAAGTTCTGGAGTTGTTTGAGGAGGAGCAGGACTGACAGCATTAGGTATACTTTCATCCTTTAAATCACTGGAAACAAATTTTCGGTGTTTAAACCAAATGGTTTTATACTTAAAAACAAGATTATTACAAAATAATCCATTGTAGCACGAAAAAATACATACATGTGTTGCACTGATGTTTGCATAAGTGATTGTAACAATAATGAAACCAGATTGTCATCACGAGTTGCAAGCAGTATAGCTGCTTCTTCTGCAACACGTGGGTGAAACAACTGAGACTTGTTGTTCAATGTTGACGGCAAAGGTGTTGGTAATGGAAGCACTGGTAACACTGAAAGAATATTTTATCCTATTATCAAATAAAGTGAAGTTAAGTAACACTTATAAAAATCAATTAAGTTATCTAAATATTATTTATAAAAGGGCTAAAACTTTACTAACACTATTCAAAACATTAATTATATACTACTTATTGTTTAAAATTTATATGAATCCAATTAGAAAAGTGTTGGTATCATTTATGTTTTTGAGGAAATGTTAATGAAAAGAAAACTGATATAATAAACAACATTTTTTAGTGTTATTTGGACTAGATATTTTGACATATAAATACATATTAACATAATATGATAATTCATACATATTATAATATAGTCATAAATATTTAAAACTAATTGATTTAATATTCTTTATATGACTTTTTTTATTTATTTGTTATTTAATAACTAAAAACTACTTCTTTATATATATAAAAAACTAAACTAAGTCACTACTATAATATCAGGACAGTTCTAAATACATTAAACTTATGTATCTGTCATTGTATTTGTTTTTAAATAATATTAATATTTATCATTTATAACATTAAATTTACAATTACATTTTAAATTACAAAATTTCAAATATAAATAGTCAGTGTAAATTATTAAATCTCCAGAACATTCAATGTTTATTTTCGACTAATATTAATATATATATATTTAAGTTGCATTGAAGTTTTAAGGTTATTTTAATATGCAATACTTAATGTATGTTTAAAATTGTCACAGTTGTTTATTGCATTTAATATAATGTTACATTAAATGTGTGTTGCATGTACTGAGTATTGTCATGCTACTTGAATCCTAAATATATTTTATATATTGCTAATATATGTATTAACCATAATAGAATTTACAAAATATAAATAAAGGTAAAGTAAACCACTTATTATTATAGTTCATTAACATTATGGCAAATACTTACAGTCAGTCAAACTAGCTACTCCAGCTAATGTAGTAATAGGGACACTTGGAATATCCCTCTCATTCATCTTGATATCAGAGTCAGTTTTATTTTTCCAGGTTTGGGAAAGCTGTCCTAAAAGTCAAAAAGAAAGTCTTTGCTTTGGCCATGTAACATACACCAATAGAAGTAGTTTGCGTAGTCGCCGATTCCATTATCATTACTCCTCATATGCGGCACTTTGCACAATCAAATTTCACATTTATTAGTAAAATGTTTATCACAGAAAAGACTTTACACAAAAACAGTTAATTAATAAACGCAAAGATTGTTGTGAAAATAGGGCAGCCGTCAATTTGATGCTTTGTTGTGCGTTGTGCATCAAAACGAAGGTCAGCGCATCTGTACGACACTCCCAATAAATTAAAAGGAAAGTTGTTTAGAGGATAGAAATAAATAGTTGCTTGTAATATATTCTCAAATACTCACTCAAACATTCTGTTAACTATTTATATCCAGGACAAATCAAACATAATCTTAACATTTAGATAATCAAGGAATTGTAACTTGGTGTTGCCCGTTCAAATTTACTTTTACAATTTATTTGCTACCATAAACAATTATGTAAAAACATGGATAATACCAAATAGTTACTTATCAAAATAAATTTATATATTTAATGCAAAAATGGTTGATAGTTGTATAATCTTATAAGTTGTATTCGTTTTATTTTTGGCTTAAGTAAATTTGGTCACATGCCGGAGTATCGTAATAAACTCAAATGGCTTTCTATCCGTGAAAGACGAATTTCGAGAAATTTAAGTCAACTTTTTTCCATCTTAAATGATCCATCTTCGCCTCGATACCTGAAATCCAAAGTTCATTTACTCATGACAACTCAGAACTTGAATCTTCGTTCGTCGTCTAACTTTAGTAATTTATATATTCCTATACACCATACTGGTTTTCTGTATTCCTCTTTCACAGTAAACGCAATAAAACTCTGGAACGGCTTGCATGATCATCTTCGGCGTGCTCCTAATAAGCAGGTGTTCAAGAAACGTGTATCTTATATAGCCTAATGATTTATTATTTATCAGATATTTTGTTATATATGTAGTAGTTCATGTATTTATTATAGTTCATGGTATATTTAGTATACTGTATGTAAGGTTTATGTTTAAGTTTGTTAACATATGATATTTTATTTTGAATATGTAATATATATTTTAGATCTTTAATCATAGTTTTGAATTTTAATAGTTTTTTTTTTCGTATTATACCCCAGTACTTTTTATTTCTCTGTATTATGGTTCGGCTGACTGATAGATAAGCCTTTAACATTAAGTCCGCGAATTGTATAATTTTGTACAGTAAAGTTTAAATAAATAAAAATAAATAAATATACATATGTATTTATATGAATATAAACACTTAAATGTAGCATATATTCTAATAATTTAATTAATTCTAAAAAGTTTCATAATTGATTTTATATTAACAAACAATATATATATATATATATATATATATATATATATATATATATATATATATATATATATATATATAAATTAACAAAAGTGCATCAAGCGTTATCTGAATTGCAATAACGTTATATTTGTTTGTAATTGCAGACGGCGCTTCGCTTGTCTTTTTGATTTAAAAAGACAGTCGTCTGTCTGTATTTAATATTATAAATGTATAACTTCTTGCCAGAAATGTGTGGAGAGATTAAAAAAAAAAACATTAAAATTTTATTTTATTGTTAACAAATGAACTTCTTCGTTTATTTTATTTTGAGAATAATTATAATATATGAGTTGTAAAATATTTTTATCAAATTAAGTATGACATGGAACACACACCTTCATCCATCTTAATTATAAACCTCGTTACACTTTCGTAATTATAGATAGAATACCGACAACAAATAGCATTATCCGCATATTTGCTTTATTGTTTTGAAAGGGGCTCTCTAACTTTTTATGGGCACAGTATGATGTTATTCATTAATACCTAGAAAATAATAACAAATAAAATAATCAAATTTAAATGTGTTTTATAGTTTCAGAAAATAGTGCCTTTTAAAATAAAATCGCCCGCTCTTTATAAGTAACATGCGCTTTGTCAGGTCGGAAGACAGTTGAAATATTATTTTTCTATCCTTCGCAAACAGTACTTTTTATAGGACTTATTTATATTCCATTCCATTCAATATCTATGTGAAGTTTCATGATGATCACAACAAACAAACTCACATTTCCCTTTATAATATTAGTAAGTAAGGGCAACACTTTGAAGTAATTCTGAACGAATGCTCCAAATATGTAACACCCTTCTGTACTCAACGTGAACGGAGTCGTCGGCAACTGCTGGTATATTTATATAGTAGTAAGAGCTTGTAAAATATTAATATAATTAGTATGTAAATATTAGGATCTAGAAATAGTCTCGGTCCGTTTTCCTGTCTATATTAATGAGTCTGTCTTTGAGGTGATGATCAAGTATAATGCCAACTCCGTTTTGTTTATTATCCGTACCATGGTAAACCAATTGATACCCTAAGCCTAAGTCTCTGGATTTGGATACCATCCAACGTCTTTCCTGTATGCAACCTGGTTGCCCAGCACACCCACGACCTCTACTCCAAATATGCCAGAGAAGCTCGTAGGCGGGTTTTGATGACGGAGTTTTCATCTCAGGCCTTGTGGTCCGCGGGAGGTATTTTATTGTCCTCCTACCCCCGAGCTGAAATATCAGCATTCCCCTATCCGCCACCTGCAGACGCGTTCTCTAAGGATTGAGGCTATCCCGAGAAAAAAAAAGCTTGTAGATCATCATTCTTTATGTTGCCAGGAGCTTTATTGTTTTTACTCCACCCCTTATGATATTCATATAAACAACTAAAAAAAACAAACGCTTTAAAATTATGTTTTAAAATAGTTAAAACATAATTTGTTTTATGACAATATGCTTTTCTCTCTTAAAATTAGAGATACTTATAGTCAGGTAGTTAAAAAAATAAATAAAACAATAAAAATAATTGGAATTAATTATCCTAAACCAAATTTAAAATTCCTTCCTTTTTGTTTATGTAATACATGTTTGTTATTTTGTTTCAAATAAAAATTATTATTATTATTATTATTATTATTATTTTCTTGCCTTCATTCCTTTGAAATGTGGAGTAGGTACACAAACTTGATAGCGATTGTCGGTGGTCATACATAGTACAAACAGAAGGAGCAACGGTAAAAGAGTTAAGGAATATCTCAGATATCAAGCATGAATGTATATCAAAGTAAACAGTATGTGAACATGATATAGATAAGCCCAATTATTATATAAGATTTCATAAACCTTGAGAGAACCTAAGAGATAGTTGGAGGCTTTTTGCCACCTGGGACCCACTGATGAACAATGTTAAAACTCACGTCTGTGACCGCACTGTGAGACCTCACGATATTGTTAGTGAATTTTGTGTGCACCCTGAACTATATGCTCGGAAACTTAAAAACCGTTGGAGGTAGATGACTAATTAACTGACTTACTGATGGACACCTGACACCTCCATCTCGTCTTATCGTCACCGGACGGAGTTGATGCCTGACGGCTGACCTAACGCTCGGTAAATTGGATAACGAAATGACTGCTTAATACATATTTTGGTTTCTTTGTTAGTTCATGCATTACGTGTACACTACTGGATGATTCTAAATAATATTTTGTATGATTATTGTCTTAGTGAACTTATTAAGTTCTGTATACTTTGAAAAAATATATATAATTGGAAAATCAATGAATCTTACATATTATATGTTTCTAATACCTAGTTTATAAAAAAATAATAAACTTAGACTTTAATATTTGTAGCAGATGAATTTATTATCTAATGTACAGTTATTTTATAGCTCTATAATATATTCCGATATGAATGTATATAAATTTCGTGTCAACGACCTCAGATTCATGTCATTGTCAAAAAGGGTCTACTTTGCCGTCACGTCGTGTAGCCTGAAGCGTCATAGACACAGAGTACTATCATTTGTCAGTAGGTACGCTATTGCATCTTTCATTACTTAATTGTTATAGTTGTTATAGTAATTATTTTATATTCTACCTATTCTGTTCAATTACTGCTAGTAACATCCATATAAGTGGACTTTATATATTGATCTCTGAACCTAATATCTTAGTAATAAAATAATAATTTAATTTCGCAGATAACATTTATAAAGCAATTTGCATTTATGTTGATAAACCAAGCATCACAGCATCAGCATAGGTCTTTATTATAATAAGAATTGACTAGTCACATAAAGTAATTTAAAATACATTCTTATGATTTTAAATATAAAGTAATCCTTAAAAGTGTTAAATCAATTTAAAAAGTGTTTTGTTTTTATCTTATAAGAAATATGTATGTTATTTATTTATAGTCATAAATTTGTAGATAGTATACAATAAACAAATTAAGTATATATTACTATTATTTACATTCTAAGTGCATAATAAGTGTTTTGAATATATTTGCATAGTTAAGAACACTGCGACCTCGCTAGTTTCCTCTTACTGGAATAAAACTAGTTGTTTGATATTATGTCTGTCATTAATGTAAACTCACTCAAGTGGTACATTAAATTCATTGGCTTGCCTTTAGTTTTTGGTGCAAGTATGTATCGTTTGTGTGGGCAGATTACAAACCGGAAAAAAAAGAATGCCCTGCAGGGACAGGTAATTAAATTTATATATTTTTTTATCCTTTTGCATTTATATCATTTAATTTATAATTTAAATTTGCATTTTTATAATTTATATAATATGTACATAAATTAATTATTATTACAGGTAGTAGTTATAACTGGTGCTAGTTCAGGAATTGGAGAGGCTTTAGCACACATATTTTATGAAAATGGCTGCAAGGTTGTCTTGGCATCCAGGAGGAAAACGGAATTGGAAAGAGTTAAAGATGCTCTGTTATCAAAGAAAATAGTGAGTTTTAGTAAAAGTTATTACTAATCAAAATGATTTCAAACCTTTTATTTTTTAGTGACCTGTATAAATTATAAAGCTGTTTTTAATAAGAGAAATACTCAAACTATCAAAATTTCAATGTCTTATAGCTTTTTAGGTAACTAAAAGACAATGAAAAATGTAATACATATAAATATAATATTTTTATTGCCTAATCAAAAGTATAAGAAGTTTAGTTTTTTTTGTCACCAAAGTATATAAAAATATACTTTAGTAATAAAATTTAATTCGGCATTTAGAATGCTTGGCAGAGATTGTAAACACAATAATTTAAAATTAATTATACACAAATTAAATCTGTGAAAATAGTTTTATATCAAGGTGGCATTAGTAGGTTCTTTTCAAATTTGGTTAGGTAGGGAGAGGAGTGTGGATAGTGGGGGCAAGCTAGTTTGCACATAATAAAGGGCCCCCTACAACCTTTACTTGGGTCCCAAGTCCCAGGAATTGTTTGCACTCCTCTCCTTGCAATGCGATGAGCCCAGCACCCGCACAGTGAATCCATGGAATACTAAGACGCTTTGTGTGTATTATTGTAAAAATCTAGGAAAATATTAACATGATTGTTATTAGTTCATAGGTTATTTGTACATATTATGTGTATATTCTTTTGCAAGGTGCAAAAGTATATAGCCATAATATGTACAAATCTTCCTGAGGGTGTCTTGATAACCTACTAAATCAAAAAAAAATTAGTGACCTTACTTTAATCAATTATTTGGATATCAGACCAACATGCATTCCCAAGAAGTTACAGGGTAATTTATATTTAGTTGGCCACCTCTCGCAAGCAGCCTCCCTATATCAATTCTAACAGCATTTGTTCTACGACTTTTTAGAAATCATGAGATAAACAACTTTGGGTTCAAATTAAAGAAACCATCGGAGCTCTATAAACATCCATAACTTCTCTCCCAAAAGATAAAATTGCCTCATAATACTGTAACTTCTGTCCCAAAAGATAAAGTTGCCTCAGAGCTGTAGTCACGGCTTCAATTCCATAAAAATATATGATAGGTGCTCAAACGAATAAAGTAGGGCTAGGATCAAGTAGGAAAGGTCAAAACATACATAACAAAATATTTTATTTGACAAGATGAAAACGATAACGACAATGCTCGCAATGAGCCTAGAAATACAAAACGAAGGGGTGACCAAAGGAGATTTTTGTATTCCACTAGTTTTTAAATGGCGAATCTTGCTTTATGATTGGTCTCCAGCCTTATTAAAATTTTATGTTAAAAAAAAGCCGCCGAAAACTCTTGATAGGTATATGTGAATATTAGACAAGTACTATGTTTACAGACCGATGCAGTTTATTTAAAGTTATTATATATTAAAGTACTTGGTGTTACACGTAGAATAGTTCGTGATTAATAGATAGCGTGTTTAGTTGTCACGGAATTGATGATTGATGTAGAGAGGCTACCTGCAAGAGATGGCCAATTAATTACAAATAACCCTATACATATATTATTTATGTTGCCCGATTTGGTATTGCTACCTACTAAATTCTTTTAAGCTCCTGACACCTAAAACCCAATTATGGTACTAGAATACATAATTATTAACTTATGTTACTGATAGACCTCTTGTCGTGTCTATCAAGATTTTGAGTGGATTTAAAATTTCTTTTAACACAGTCATTGACGCTGACCATACAATTTTTGGCTTGAACTATGTATTTAAAAGATATACATTATTAAAATATGCTATTCTATAATTAAATAAATATTTGTAAAAAATATGACCTTGTTAGTAAACATAAACAACCCTTCAATATTTATTTATTAATTATTGAATAGTTTTTGTATCTCAATTTGTACTATATATTTTCTATTCTTAATAGTAACTCTAAAAATAAAGAAGATAATTGTTTATTTATTGTAATCAATACTTTTGTTATTTTTAGTCTCTACCAACTGAACAACCTCTGGTACTTGAATTGGACCTTTCAGATCTCGATCAGCTAGAACCGTTTGTTAACAAAATTTATGATGTCTATGGAAAAATTGATATTCTTATTAATAATGGAGGAATATCTCATCGTGGTTCAATCCTTTATACAAAACTGGAAGTTGATAAGAAGATTATGTATACAAATTATTTTGGCTCTGTAGGTCTTACAAAAGGTATGTTTTACATTGTTTTGTATTTTTTAAAACAGACAAATTTCCGTATTTGAACTTTCGTGAACCATGATGATTATTAAATATTTATTTACCCTGCTGGCTGCTAGAATCAAAATTTAATTGGAATTTGCCCGATAGTTTCGAACCCATTCGGGGTTCTATTCATGAGCTCGAAGCATGACAGACTCGTGGCGTGAACTGCGTACAGACTACAGTAGCGCGCTGGGCGTGTCGCAGTGTGGTGGTGAAGGAGGGCAAATGTATAGTATCTTATCAGAGGCTTCGTGCAGGTCTTCGTTACTCGTATATTACGTTGTAAACACACTGAACCTGCTGAAGTGTAATCTCGAAAACCTCTAAAAACCACTCAACTACAAAATTAACAAATAAAATATGTGGATTGTTTACTATCATTTAAATTTTACATATTAACCTTACCTTATAACATACTTTTTGAAATTAACATGATGTTTTTGAAATTCTAATTTAATATTACTAGTCAAATGTCAATAAACAAAATACGGGTCAGCAGTTACAACCTTGTTTGAAAATTATACCGATAATACGGTTTTTTTTTCAAATATTTATCGATATTTAAAAACCCCTAAACCTTTTGTCTCCCTAAAAACCCCGGAGAATTTAAATTCCCCTTAAATTAAAGGGGAAAACCCGTAAGCTGGCTACACTGGCTTACTGTATCACAATTAAATGTATGTAACTTATTGTTAGTGTCCTTTGTAGTGTTAATAACCAGTTTCCAGGCTGTAGCTTCACCATCCTTCACTACCCTATTGAAATTCGGTAGACGGCTGATTTCAATAGCTTCACGTACTTTATACGGTAGTAAAAACTTTTAAACTAGTCGGGCAAATTCCGATTAAACTACAAAATTATAGCCGGGTAAATAAATATATGATGTATTTCCAACTCTAAGTAGCCTGAGGTATTGAATAAGAAGTATCTTGTTATTTACAAAATATTATTTAAAATACTAAAATATATTTATTTTATTTACTAGAATCCCTCACTGCTAGTCCTAGTCTTAAAAATGGTAAATGCATATGTATAACTTTTGAAATCTATTTTCCAAGATATCTAAAGCGCTTTTTTGAGTTACACCTGAAGATCTAGATTCTAGAACATAGCAAACAAAAAAAAACAGCTATTATATATTAGTATGGATAACTAATAGATTAGGTAAATACTCTTTACATAAAATAGTAAACTGGTACTACAAATAATGACTACTTCCTTATTTACTTTATTTTAAAAAAGTTATATTAATTTATCAAGGTAAGTTCTTGACGTAAGAATTGCTCCTAACAAATTTTTAGGGTCAAACAGCAAACTAATATCTTCAGAAATTAAAAATTTGTTCCTCAATTGTATAATAATAGCATAAACAAAACTTAACAGTGTGCACCTCTTAATTTTTTTTTTTAATTTTTCAGCTGTCTTACCTAAGATGGTAGAGAGAAAAAGTGGTCATATTGTCTTTATCAGCTCAGTACAAGGGCTGATAGCAATACCAGACCGCTCAGCATATGCAGCTTCTAAGCATGCACTCCAAGCGTTTGGAGATTCATTGCGTGCCGAAATGCATCAGCACAACATTAATGTTTCCGTAGTTAGTCCAGGCTATGTGAAGACTGCAGTTTCTTTAAATGCTTTGACCGGAAGTGGAGACAATCATGGAGGCAAGCATTTTATTTTTAGCAATTTTAAAATTACTGTTATAGTATACATTCTGTATGATATCAAACTATACTATCATATTAATAATAATAGGAATAGCCTTAATTCTGACAATCTACGTTCTACATACATATTAATTATTATTAATTTTTATATTAATGATTTATTCAACATTACATTAATAAATTATTCACATATGCGCTTATATACTAATGATAATTCTCTAAAGTCGATCTTGTCTTTGCATTGTATGTCTTATCCAATAAATATTGTAAATATTGCTTTCTGATAAATATTGTGACGTCTTTTGTTCTCTCCATTTATGTTTATAGATGGTTCTCAAACTATCGGGGAGCTTCTTTCCCATCATGTTTTCCATTGCTATTTGGCATGTTGCTAGTTTCTTAGCAGGAGTTTTATTGAGTGGCTATACTATCGTATATCTTCACAATGTTTCGATAATTAGTTGTAATTCAGGTGTGGGGGGTAAAATACTCAAAATTGAAATCCATTTACTAATATTTTACCAAATATTTAAAAATAATGTAGCTAACAATATACAGGTTGTGGCTGACATATGTTTGTAAGATTACCCATTTTAAAAATGAATGAATAGATTTTTGAATAATTTTTGTCTCTATTAGATAACTTTTTTAAATTTGTCTTCTTACACTTATGAATACATTAAAGTATGTATATTCTGTAATGTCTGTAAAAAAATAAAAAGAAACTATTAATAGTTTAATAATAACATTTTTTTTTACAGTAATGGATAAGAGCACAGCAGCCGGTTTCTCATCTGAATATGTTGCATTAAAGATTCTGGAAATGGTCATCAACAAAGATAATGATCTTATCATAAGTCAGTTTACACCTAATCTAGCTATATTTTTAAGACGTTTTTCACCTTCAATATATAATTGGGCTATGACTAAGAGGGCTTTAAAAACTACATAAATGTGTGATTGTGGTTTGGGACTTATTATATAATAGTTTAATCATTTTATTATCTAAGATGTACTAAAAATTAAAGGACAAATTAAACAAAGGTTAAATTATATCTTTTATTTCATGATAACAGTGACAATGTTATTTTGAGATTCTCACTGATATCATGATTATATAACAGAATCAACAACCTGCTATTATCTCTAAAAAAAGCATCCTTACATTTAAAGAAACTATTTTGTACAGAATTGTATGTCTATTCTAATAACATTTAAAATTAATTATAATAAATTTACATTGTATTCTACAAGAAACATTTTTTTTTTACAAGATACATAGATCACTAAAAAGCATAAAGTATCCATTTTATTTTAAATATAATATACATATTTTTCTAATGTGAGCATATTGACTTTTAAAAAAATGTTCACTAGATCATTTAAATGTATGGTAAATTCTCCATAAGCAAATTGCAGCTGCAGCAAAAGATACTGTACTATGCAGTAGTATTTTTCTCCTATTATCTGTATGCACAAGAACAACAGGTGATGCCGATGTTAAATCACTTAAAACGGGTAACTTAGACAAGTGATGAAGGTCTTTTTCTTCTTGATATTTGCAACATGGATCCCATTGCCAGGACAATGTGTAACAACCAGAACATAAAACTGAAACAACACCAAACGGTGTGCAAGCCAGAGAACTCCAGGTTAGACCTGAAGAGATAAATATATCTATTAGTGTTTGTATTTTAATTACATAAAGCGTTAAAATAACTTACAACGTTTTTATATTATTTACCTGAAGCTATACTGCATAAGCCGCTATATACAGAGATTTTATGTAAGAGGTTGCCTACATATATCCATCTAGCTGTTTCTTCTCCAAGAGGCTCAGGTTCTATAACGATAACGCTCACGCCAGCCTCAAGCGCTCTTTCCAATTCCATTTCAAATTTAATGTGGGCATTTTCACTATCGTAGACTTCTCTTACTATTACTACTTGAGAGGGTTTGAGATCGCTGAAATATAAAATAGTAGCTAAAAATACATGATATAAATTTAAAATTATATAAATCAAACTTTACTGGTAACGCCTGTACAATATCCAGGCCGAGTTCTAAATATAGTCTTAATATTTTTAATTTAGCTTAGGAACTATCTTTTATTTACAAACCTGTCACTTTCATCACCCGCCATCTTAAACTATAGACAAATATAAAGGATAAGACGAATTATTTCATATTACATATTTAATCTATAAGATATATTTTTAATGATATAAATATATGTCTTTAGTTGAATAGTGAAAAAATAATTCTATAAATTAAAAATATTAATTATTTGGTTGGTTTTTTTTTCTTTCTTTTATGCATAGTTTAAATAGCTAATATATGATTAGCTATTTAAACTACTGATACAAGGTAATGTTTTACCATAACTTAGATGGTGCTACGTAATCATTTTATTTTGTGTCTAAATCTTTAAATAAGCAAAATTAGACTTTACCTATTTAATTAAGTATATATGACCTCATGTGTTATCGAATTGAATTTTGAAATGGCTGAAATTATTAACAAAAGGGCTTTAGATACAGGTAAATATGTTTAGATAAACAATCATAGGCAGAAGAACGTTAAAAAAAATGTGGCTATATAAAAATTGGATCTAGTGACTCAATGGTGTTTTTGTGACACCATTGGATATTCACGAGTTTTTCACAAGTTTAAATACTAAAAGGTAGGCTTGGCAATGATCAATTTGCTAACAATGCTGGACACGATAACCACTTACAAGGTGTTGTCGATTAGCAGTCTTAGTTCAAATATAAGATATACATTATTTAACCATTAGATGTGAGAGCATTATACAACTAGATCATAGGAAGTAGCATGGTTAAATGTTTTTTGTCATTTTTTGGTACCACATTGATTTATCTTTTTTCTTAGTTATCAATTGGTATCAACTGCCATTGAATCGATATAAAAAAAGACAATAAATAAATAATTTAACACATTCACAAGTTTTCTTGCCGACTATTCTCAACGTATAGTTTGGAATGGTACAAACTACAAACAGAGTTTGACGTTGACGTAATAAAAAAAACTTTGATTTGACCCTATGACTTCGAAATATTAATTATAGGTTCATATTAGCTTTAATTTTTATGCCAATTCAATTCTTGCTATATTTTCATTAATTCATGTTGCTTGGTTAAAATGTTTTTACATAATGTCAAACTTACAGGCAATAACTTATTGACAGATATAATATAATAGGTATATTATTATACTATAGTTAATGTTATCTTAGCAACGTGTGCAATTTAATACAAATTACAAATAAACAAGGTAGTTGGATGAATACATTTCGTGTAAGATATTTAAGATTGTAACAGGCTTATAAAAATATATAAGAAAGTCTTTAAATTAATAGTTTTTTTCTTTGCTGTACAGTTACTAATTTAAGGGAAAAATCTTTGGAAATTATATCCTTAAACACAAAAAAAAAATTGCAAGATATGTGACGTCAAAACTTGTACTTGCAGTACAGTTACAGATTAAAAGTTGCCAAAAATTAGATATAATCTTATAATTACCCGGCAGTATTCTCGGCAATTATATCGGAATTTTGTCCGTCACACCGTCAGTCCCGCCATTTTTCAACCTCGTGAATAAGAACCGCAATTGGGTTAGAAACTAAAAGAACAAAATTCCTATATAATAGGGAATATGCATAAAATTTAAAATGGTCTCAAATATTTTTATTATTATTATCATCTTATTCTAATAAAATAAAAAAAAAAAATGAGCCTTTAATAAAAAGTTTTTTTTTTCATTGACTAATTATTGAAATCCATAATATATTATTTGAAAAGTGCAAATTAAGGCACGAAATTCAAACATCTAAAACACGCCATATTGGTCGAAAGCAAATGTGACGTCATTTGACATGACATTCAATTTATCGGCGTCGAAGTTCATACTGTGGTATTAATTAGTGTTTCTGAGAAAAATAACTCATTTTAACCCATATTTTCGTGCTTAAAAGTTTTTTAAATGATACGTTGTTTAGGTAATCCTAAAAACATTTTTC
Organism: Napeogenes inachia; assembly: GCA_959347355.1. NCBI lineage: Eukaryota > Metazoa > Arthropoda > Insecta > Lepidoptera > Nymphalidae > Napeogenes > Napeogenes inachia. The sequence continues at coordinate 13,681,789 of OY365791.1, read as the reverse complement.
GCTCTTTTTTAATAGCAGTTAGTATTAGCAGTATATAGTACTTAGCAGCTACTACACATTACATTTTTAAAGTGTTTCTTCCTCTGTATAATTTTCCACTTCACTTGACTCAAATAAAAAAATTGGTTGATAATCAGCACATAAAAGAATAAGAAGCTATAGAAATACTATCAGCTGTGTTTTCAGTAAACAATTTTCTTTTAAAACACAATTTTACTGGTAAAGTACCAATATTGTGTGATGAATGAGGAAATGGTGACAATGCTACATTTTGTTTTACAGCAAGTACCTATATTTACATTGACACCTTTACTTCTATACTTCGGTTTAATATTGACTTGCCTAGCTTAGTCACTCGGTGATTTATCTTCCATATGCTAAAAGCAAGGCTCTGTCCTATGATCATCACATTCAATAGGAGAAGTACTGAGTCCTGGTTGATTAATATTACATACATTTGTATGGAAAGTACCTGAACTTACATAGTGATCGCTTCTTTGTGAAGTTTCACCATTTTTTGAAATATTACCACATTTGATAATTTCTGAAAAAGTTTTATTAACCGGTGTTAATCTTTGCCTTTAGACTCATTCTCCCAGCTGGTGGTTTTGGCACAAAAATATATAAGGCACAACTCCTTTCTTCAAACTTAGATTACATTTTTCTCATTGTGTTTCGTTATATTATATTCAATACAATTTGCTGTATCTTCCTTAACCTGAAATAAATCAACAACCATAAAAATTTCGTAAAACCAAATACTACTACCAAATAGTACTAATTTACACTAAGCTATATATAAATGAAGTATACTCACATTAAATTGATCTTCACAACAATATAATCACGATTTAGGACATTTTTTTATTCCTTTTAATTACCATACACTATTGTTTTGTATTTTGGCATCTCTTGGAATACAAATAAAACGGTCGTACGATGTAAAGTGAGGGACGTTTTTTTCATTGTTTTTTTTGGGAAATGAGTATTTTAAGCCCCTGAGTCCGCTTCTGATGTCTGGTTTTTTGGCGGCGCCTCATTTCCCCCCAAGGAGGAAAAAGGTAAAAAAAATAATTACACCAAATCCCGACCTCCTGATCATTTTCGGTACCAGCCGCCTTTTTTGGTACCAGTTTTAGTCTCCCGGGGTCCTACCTCTAAAACCCTAAAATAACCTTTTTTTGCGTCTGGAATCCTCCTAGGATGCGCACCTCAATTTAGGGGAAGATGGAGGCGGTTATGTGAGACTACAACTCACTAAACCAGACCAGGTCAACATATCGCCGTCGTAATGGAGCGCCACGGGAACGCTTGCACGTACATCCGTGTTGCTCCGACGGCAGGCCGCAACCGGCCCCAAGACCGGATCGCGTCCTACTCCGGTGGCGACTTGTTAGCGTGGAGGGATCCCCTTCCCCCAACCAACCCGATCGTCAGATCGAGACTCTTTTTTCACAGAGAGCAAGCTGCACTCAGAATTAAGGAGTCTCGATCCGACCACCCTACTCGGGCTAGGGTGGCAGGCGGCACTCATGAGCGATGCGCCTGCGACCCACCCTCCTCCGGGTCTATGCAACCACCTCGCCCGGACTAACTATCGTCAAGCGCTACTGTTCCTGACAATGAGTATTCCGGGCCAGGGATTTTCAGCGCAAACGGCCTCCCCCTCAGCAAGGAAGAGACCGTCGCGTACCCCCCACACGACCACGGGACCGCCCTACAGTCCACTCTGCGCATAGAGAAGTACCAGGGGCGACCAGGCAGCTGTCCCCGGTAGAGAGGACCTGCACCCTCCCACCCTCACTGCCCAGACCAAAAGGCACGAACCTAATCCACAGGCAGACCACCCCGAAAGGCAGCCTGCCCGCCAGTCATTCATGGACCGGGCACAAACCCCCATGACCGACCCCCACCGCGCCGGGTATTACAACGAGAGAACCCGAAGGTTCTCAGTAACCCTTGTTGCCCAGGGAGCACCACGAGGAGGTTACCGACGTTCGCCCCCCAACTTAACATAAGAAGTATAAATGTATGTTAGTGACCGAAACAAATTATTACACAAAACACATTACAAATAAAGCGAACTAAAGGTAATAAAAACAGTATAAAATTCAAGCGGCAGCCATTTTGAAGTAAAATGTACAAATAAACACAAACGAAATTAAAATTATAACAAACGTAGAAATCAGATGGAAAACCTCAAAATAATAAGTAAACAATTAAAAAATGTCGCGCGGATAACAAAACGGCTGCCGTTTGTCGGAAATCATAAACATGCCTCACCATTCACCCAACCACACTAATAAAATACACCTATAAAAAACTTATATTCCCAAAAACTGATTCCCTCCTCCCATGGGGAAGAAAATTGTGAATAACCCCGAAAAAAATATATATATAATCTGTGTCAACCTTTTTATTATTTTATATTTGTAACGTTGGAAAAAGTGCGTTACGCTACTTCCCATCGGCCAGGATGGTGATGGCTGAAGGGGTATGTGGGACTACCCGGCAGCATAGAGAACGCTATCACTTTTAAGGCTAACCACTAAAACAACCAACGGTCAATCTCATCGCCTGAGTGGGACGCCACGTGATTGCTTTCGTAATCACTGTGACGCCCCAGGCGATACCACCTGCGAGGGGCCCCGGTCAACTTAGGGATACCCTCACCACGTAGGCCTATGGTAGACGAGAGAGGTCACACCCCTTTTCCTTAGGCAGCTCCAAGAGCATAGCCCCTGCTGCCGAGTGGGGAATCCTCAGCCCATCCCTGAGGCTGAGGCGGCACGCCTCAGAACATGGGCGTAGGTCACGCCCGTCTCTGCCACCCCGCTTTGCAGTTTTAATAAAACCGCAGGAGACCGCGGAGATGACAGCTTGCCCGAGAAGTAGTCGCCGCAGCTGCGACCGACTGCCTTTTCTCCGCCGCGAGTGGCGGCCGATGAATCCACGCCGGGAGGAGACGCTCTTTAAGTTCTTCAAATCGGGAGCTAATTAAAACTCCCACTGAGGACAATACGGGGCCTCTCAACTCCTCAATTGCGTCTGAACCCACAGACAGCAACTCAGACGACAACCCCCCCCGAAGAGATTGCAAGCCCGGAAGAACCGACGGAAGCCTTGAGCTCCGCAAAACTCCCTGCGGACCCTCAGAATCTCCTCCCAGAGGAATGATAACTCGCGACTGAGTTGGGCGTTATCCGCCCGAATCCGCCGCGACTCCTTAGGTTTCCCCCTGGATGCAAGCACATCTACTACCTCAAGGAGGCTGCTAGTCGCCTCCTTTAGAGCCTTAATCATAGTGCCCTTTAGATTTTTGCTCTTCTAGCATACCTCGTGAATCGAGGCTGCACAGGACAGTCCCTCGTCCTCGGAAACCGGTGCACTACCAGCCGGAGCCTTCTTCTTCTCGCGAAGGGCCCGAGCGCTCAGTGTGCGCTCGGACTCGGCCTCCTCCATCTCCTCCTCAATGGCTCGCAATTCGGCTCTCGCCTGGGCGAGCCTACTCTCTCCTCCACGCCTCACACTAAATTTATTTGTACAGGTCGGTGTGGTCACGACCTGTGCAGAGGCTCCTGATTCAGAGCTGTTCTTGCCCTTACTCTCTGCCTCTTGACTGACTGACTGGCTTATTTTATGATCAGCTTTCTTTATAATTTTCTTTTAAGGGGTGAGGTCCCCACGACGAACACAAAAGACAGACACACGATAAACAAAACAAGACAACGACAACGAAAAAAAAGACAAGACATTTTTGCACTTCGGAACTATACTATACTTGTTTGATGGTTTTTGTCTTGTCTTCTTCCATGATTTGCATAGCAATTAAAACCTAAAATATGTATGAAGTAGATAAAGGCCGTGTTCCGAAATACATACCAGTAAACTGGCCAGTGCTGACGACGTCAAAAACCGACGCCATGCTGGTGAAACGTTCCAAAATATGATGGCCAGCGCTGAGTACTTTGACAGCATAAATTGACACTATTGACAGAGTACTACATGATCGGGATGAACCTAGTATTACCAATTACTTATAAGTCTGTGACTACATATTTATTTCTAATGTGTCTGTTTTAGATAGTTATCATTTTATTACGTAAAATAATAAAGTTGAGAATGGAGTTACAAAACAATTACAACTAAAAGTGGTATTGATCAGATTTTTCATTCTAAAAAAGTACAAAATTACTACTATTTAATAAGTATATAATTATATTTAATTAATAGTAAATGTTGGCTTTTGTCACAAGAAACAAAATATTTTAAAACCTAATAAGAACGAAAATGAAAAAAGAATTATCTATATACTTTAAAATTAAATTTACTGCATAGATACCGTGCATTGATGTAACTGTAACTGCGATAATAATTTAAAAGACGTACAAGTATAAAGAAAATATATTTTTTAAACATAACATGACGAAAATTAAGTTGTCCTTTATTTACTTCACCACTACAATATGTATTTTTTCAAAAGAAAAAAAAAGTCATCGTCGTCGTCATTAGCACTGGTCAGTATACTGGTATGTATTTTGGAACACGGTCAAAGGATTTAGAGTAAACGTTCACTGGACGTGTCATTTGACGTCACGCAAAGCGCGCGCAAAATGAAGGCGTTTGAACGGCTTAAATTTACGCAATGTTTTAATTTTCAGTTTGAAAAATTACTATAATATTTTCAAGCCTATTTATATTTTTTTTGACGATGTAAAAAGGTTAAGGATTAATTTAAGTAAAAAGAAAACATGAATATTTTCTATTGAGGTGAATTCAGCTGCATAAATATATTTATATTTATAATAAATAGATTAGATTCAACATGGTTCTCGAAAGTTGTATACAAAAAATCTTTGACTTTTGAATTTTATTTTTCAAAATTCTAGTTTTATTATAAGATAAAGTATTTTCCTTTACTATTTTACACATATTCTACGTTATTTTTATTAGTTTTGAACAATTTCTTCCATAATAATTACCATATATTTTGAATTTGCAATTGTGTATGGTGTGTATTTTATTAATTGTGTATGGTTTGCAGACACACATCGTCTATACCGGTATAGACGAGATCCCAACCGAGTAAGTGCTCAGTTGCTCCGGCGTTCTACCGTCGGAGGACGCTAGTGTCAAATTTCCAGTAGCTTCCCTCTTGACTAACGACGACCTAAGCCGAGGTCCGTGCCTCACCTGATATATATATGTATATATAAAATCAGGCAGGGAGATCTTATCAAAAATATCATAACGAACCAAAACTCGGAGCATTAGCTTATTTCCTCTAAGAGATTCAGTGGCAGCTAGCGAAGTGTCCATATTCAGGAAAAAGATGTATTTTGTTTTGCTTTTACATATGTAGGCTTGAAATGACGATCCTCAAATTAATTAATTAAATTAGAGAGATATAATCGAGTAACGATAATAAGTAAAAGCAAATCCGTTTTATGTTTGCAAATATGCTGATCTGTTGAATTGTGCGACTTGAATGTGATATAAAAAATAGGGTTTAAACATCTCTACAATATTTTAGTTTGCAATTTGATTGATAAATAGTTTCTGGGGCTTTCTCCTTTTTACTAACATTTGTAAGAATTTCATTTTTCCAAAATATTTATTAGTTTCTGAATTTTTGTTATGATATTTAACTCTTCTGAAAAGCATTATGCAAATGAACAGCAAATAAATATCTCTGTGGTTAAATGACTAAAATAACGAATATGTTCTTAAGAGTTACCTATTAATAACACTAGTCTTATGTTATTAGAATTTACTCACTTGCTATCAATTTTGGACCCAATTTGGTAACGTTTTTTTTATCTTAAAGGCTTATTTAGTTAGGAGGATTATTATATCATAATATCACAAGTTACAAATCAGTTAAGATCAGTATGAATAGATTTGAAGTTACATATAAGTTTCATATAAATCTTAGGTTTATAATCACTATGAGGAGTCACTGTTAGTGCGAAAACGATCCCGTGGCGTCCCACTAAGGCGATTAAGTTTTTTTAACGAATCCCCTTAAAAATGGCGGCATCATCGATGCTGCCGGATAGTCCCATATATCTCCTTGATCATAGCCTTTTTGGTCGTGCTTATCAGTTTTTAATAGTATCGGATTTGACCAAAAAAAAAACAAAAAAATTTCATAGTCACAGTTTTTGCAATGTATAAGCAATGGAGTAAAAGTTTCTATGTACAAAGATTGAACTTCGTAAATAAAATATATAATTGAATACTACCGGGGTTATCTGGACAATGTTGCCATTATATGCAGACAAAACTAATTTGGTTACATACATTTTGGATACTCTTGACGCGACCAAGGCAATTAGTAATAATTATAATTATAAGCAGCGTTATAAAGTGAGTCAGGAAAACCAAATTAACAGATAGTCACAGCGTCATCGCCGCCTCGGGCGACGACTGGAGACTGCGAGTTTATCCCAAGAGATTCTTTTATTAAATTTCCGAGCGTGCTTACTACACATAGACTAGTGGCCTTCTCTTATCTTTTATTTGCTTTTCTAATTATTTTTTTTATCTAATCAGTCTATATGCGAGTAAAAACATTTTTTGCGTGATTAATGGCAAAAAATATACCGGCATTCAAACTTTCACAATGATAACTTTATTATACCTTATATAATTAATAACACTTAACTTAAAAATAGTTTTTGGTAAAATAGAGGATGAAAAAGGTTTTTTCACACTTTTGAACTCGCATATTGCGGCGTTGTACAATACTAATTACAACAAACACATGGTACCTACATATATTTTGTTTCATCTAATGAACATGCGTATCCAATGAATAACAACAGATCTTAATTTTATGTATTAAGTCTTAATTAGTATGTAATTGTTTTCGTATATTTGCAATGCAATGTCTGTATATATAAACAATTACTCTTATTTTTGGATGATGTTGATCAATTTTACTATACTTTTCAGGTTTTATTAAAAAAAAGTAAAAGAAATCTGAGTAGTATACTTAGATTTCTTGGAATATGTTGGAAAAAATAAATATAAAACTTGAAGCAAGATACATTTTCAAGTTCTAGTTCAAGGAAAATTGTAGAGCCCTTACACATACCTAAATGGTTTTATTTGTACAATAAATTAAATTCACTTTAGTAAATATGGGTGTATTTAAATCTGCGACCTCTGGTGTATCAGATGTTGGCAATATATAAGTGAAATTCCATATATTTATAAATAATTTAAAAATTATCTCAACATGGCTAACTACAAGTATAATAAAAGTTTATATAAGTTGATGGTCCCAAATAGCTTGTCCTGTAGTGAACATTTGTGATAATTAAACGTCTACCAGATTTAAAATTAATAGTCAAGTTGTTTATAGGTCTTCTTAGGTAAGCATTTTTAGACTCTACATCAGTTCGCCCACTGATGCCATTCTAAAATCCGTATGCCGGATTAAGTAAAGGTGAATGTTGTAAATTCTTAGAAAAATTAAAAACCGTGTTATATAAAATAGATTAAAATACAATTTTTATCCCTAATCCATACGCAATAAAGCTTCTATTTCCTTCTAAATCTCTGGTGACTTGAGCCTTATATTTTTGAAGTCATAAGTGTTTAGCGATATACTTATACGGTACGTGTGGGTGCAAGGCTGACCTTATAGGCGCCCACTAGCTTTGCTAACATTAATATCATTTCCCGACAACCCACTCTTAACCGCCAAAGACATTATTGCCATAATTGTTAAAAATATTCTAAGTAACTAACTTTGTATATGTTTAACGTTATATTAAGTTATTTTATATATAAATAACAATCTACAGTGTCTCGATAAAGATCTTTTAATTTTATCTAAAGTAAACATACATGTTGCCCTAAAAACATAATAAAGTATTGTGATGAAAAACAGTTATATTGGACCCATTTTTACACCTGTAATTTGTTTATTCAGATGGCAACAAAAATGTATAAAAAATAAATATACCTAATGGAAGCTGTCTCATTAAAAGTATAGAGATTATTAAAACTAAACAATATAAATTCGTCTTTAAGGAGAGGCAGTAAAACCTGCTCGTAAAAATTCTCCTTAAAATCTTGTTGTTTGTGCCATTTACACACATACACTGACATTTACTGAGCACAAACATAAATATTCAGATAATTTGTGGAAGATACCAGTATCATGTTTAATTCAAAAACTTTAGTGATACTTGCTTAATATATTAAAAGTTAAAGAAATACGTTAAAGATTATTTATGTTTAAACATAAATAATCATATTTCAAAATTTCAACTGTTTATATTTTTAATATATAATTTTATGTGGTTGAACAGACCAGTTTTATTTTATACTAGCTTTTGCCCGCGGCTTCGCACGCCTTAAATTCGTAGTAAAACAATTCCCACTTCCCTTTTATTGTATTGGCTTCTATATGACTTACTTTAAGTGAAACAATCAAAATTACTACATCGGCAGACATCGCTCACTGTCAAAAGTTTAAAGTTTTTAATAAGGATACAATATTAGGTACTGTAATTATTTTTATACCTCTCTTGTTTTTACTTAAACGTCCATGTAAATACTTCTTAAACAGAGTACTTAATAACCATTCTAACCATATATCACACTTACAGATTTTCGTTGAACATAATCAAAATATTACCATGTAAACTTGAGAAATTCTGAGCTACACAATCGAAGTTATTTTCACCATCAACTTGCAGGTCCAGTTTTATTAAAAAAAACCTACTTTAAATGATAAACGTTCAATTAACTATATGCATTAACAAAATTTTCAATACTGAACATTCACAAAAGCCATTTTTGAGACGGTCTGCACGGTTCCATACCAGAGTGCGCCGGTAAACGCGAAGACCCTATATTTTAAATCTGTAATATCTTCAAAAATATTCATTAAAATTACATGCTGTAAAGGGCTATATTGTTCCATATTAAATGTAAAATGTATATAAGTTACTTAATTAGCTACGGATTAAAGCTGTATTTCTTAAAATCGCTTCGTAAAATACTTATTATTTTTCGTAAAAAGTAAAGGTTAAAAATTTGCTATTGTGTTATCCCTAAGAGATAAACATATACCATCACGGACTTTTTTGTAGACCTTTTTAAGTTGTACAATACTGTAGTAAATTGTTTTGATCTATCTTGTAGGATTCAGTCAGTGTTTTTTTTACGACCTCACATTAAAAACCTCAAACATTGTAGCCTAAGTGTTATTCTGATGTATAAGCTATAGCCTATATGTTATTCTGATGTATAAGCTATATTGTGGTAAAGTTTCATTCAAATCCATTCAGTAGTTTTTACGTGAAAGAGTAACAAACATCCATACATCCATACTTACAAACTTTCGCCTTTATAATAGTAGTAGGACTATATCATTATTATATTAATTTGTTTAAGAATATAGTCTAAGGTTTTTTTTATTAAGACCAACTAACGTACAATAAAATCTTAGATTATGATAGTTATTTTCTTGTATAATTATCTTGTATAGGATCAAATAATTTGTGGAAGATACCAGTATCATGTTTACTTCAAAAACTTTAGTGATAATTGCAAAATATATTAAAAGTTAAAGACGTCTAAACATAAATAATCTTATTTCCAGATTTCAACTCTTTTTATTTTGAATATATAATTTTATCTAATTGAACAGATCGGTTTTATTTTTATATTATAGCATTATCATATTTATTTGTATAAGAATGTAGTCTAAGGATTTTTTTATTAAGACCAACTAACGCACAATAAAATCTTACGATTATGATAGTTATTGTCTTGTATAGGACTAACTTATCAGGATCACAAAAAGGTAAAATGTTAAAATTCTATATCTGTTATATTGTTACTTTAAGAAATTTTGTTTACCATCGTATAATTATAGTAATGTTAAACCATTATAGCGACAGAGGTATGGGGTTGTTTGTGGTCTTATTAACTTTAAAATATTTGAGATCTTATAATTTATATTAGCTTGTAATCGCTGAAGGTTTCTAAAAGAAATGCGTACTGGTTGTGTAAGATTCCGATTGTAAGGGGTATGAAGAAGCGGGCGCGGATATTGAACCCAGGCATCCGCGGGATGCACGCCGCCATGCCATGACCCCCCCCCCCCCCCTCCCTCCGCAGCGCACTCCGTGCTCACGACCACGATGTTACCCGAGGCCCTCGCCTAGTATCAACAAAATAACAATGCTTGTTTATGGGCTCAAGTAAAATAGAACAATACTTCATAAATAAAAGACAGCACAGGGAATGGACTAGATATGGATTTTAAAAGTTTTTGTTTTTTCTTCGTGTGTGCATAACATTGCATTATTAGATTATTATAACAACGTTCTAAGGCACAAGGTATGGGGATAACATATAACAGCCACATCGGAATCATAAATATGTGGTAAAAAGTTTGATATTTTAACCCTGGAATGAAGGTTTGTCAAGAATCTAGTTTATCGATTTCATCCACAGAAGTATATATCATTTATGTTTAAAAGCACTGTGTGTAGCCTGAAAAATAAAACTAAACTACTATAGGTATGTATAAAATATCCAGATAATGACCTATAATGACCCCATGCACTATAAGCATATCGCGCATTACGGCTGACTGCAATTTTATGTGACGACTAAAGTACGTGTCGGCACATCGAGGGCAATGCCATGTCACACCGACTTTGTAAACTATCGAACATCTATGACTTTGTATACTAATACACTATGATAAAATATTATTTTAATTATATAGGTATGTTATATCTTCACAGTATCTAAATATACCGTTATTTTAAAAGCTCACAGAGCAATCAATGTTCGATTTCTTTCATCATTTACTTTTAATGACGGACTTATTCAGTAATTGTTAATTATATGATATATAATAAAACGTTCCTGGTATCGGTGTGTAAATTCCTCTGTCCATCATTAGACATCTTGTCTATTAAGTTAATTACATGCAACACGATACATGCTGAGACTCATCCCCTCGGAATAATAATTTCTGACTCATTAGATATAGAGCAGATAGCGACAGCTTTATTTTTACCTTAATGGGGAATGTTGTAGATTAAAATTATTAGCCAACAAGAGACATAATATGGTGCATTTTAAGAAATCAATTTATTATATATTTTTTAATGACTATGTTTTATTCAATAACATTTTTATCTACTAATAAGTTTGTATAAATCTCTGAAATATCATCAAATATCATTTTATTTATGTTATCGTTTATGAAAAAAATATCTTTACACAGCTAACAAGTTTTTAGACTATTTGAATTTATTATAGTGTGTGATGTACCTTATACTTATACCGCCTAGGTCACAACCGTTACTCGCTCGTATGGGTAACTGAAACGGAAGCAGCCATATCCTGACCGATGGACGGTATACCCGTTTGCATATAATCAAAGCTTTAATAGGTCCCTCGCGGCAACGGTGGCGGCATGTTAAATTCATCGTGTTACGTTAATTATATGCCAGAAAACGATACTTTAGATTATTTTAAGATTAACAACGCATCTTAGGAATAACGAGGTGATGTAATCTACACATAGCTGTGCGGATGCTAGTCTATATTTTATTTGAATATGAAACGGAAACAATTACAGCAAATTTAGTGATTCGAATCAGTTTAAGTTATTTGATATTTACATAGTTTAATTAATTTGGAATTTAGGAATAGATTTAAAATATCAAGTATTTTCTTTGTTGAGCTGTAATTTTATTTTACAAATATATTTATTTTAAAGTCTACCAAATAACCTGAGTTCTTACTTACGATTTCCCGCTTCTTTGAACGCATGTCAGGTGCTATTGTCGTTGAGTCACCCCCCCTCGTTCCCCACTTCGACCCCTTCCCTCCGCTACGGTCACTGAGCACTCTGACCTCTCTCTGAATACCCGACATGTCTTACGTAATTCTAACAACATCCATTAGTTAAAAAACATCAACGGATGATCTTATAATGCAATTAACACTCAAAATGTAATAGGTTTCAAATTATCTTTTTGCCGAACTAATTCACTTCTGGTTAGTTGTTTAAAATGGTTTTTTTTTATACGAGGAAATATATGGGTAATCTGAATCGAATATACTGAGATATATTTAGTTTATAAGATAAATTAATTTATTTTGATAAGTTTGAAAATTAAAACAAAAGTTTGCTCTGTTATTTTTTACGATTTTTTTATTGAGGTTTATGGACTTTTTTGCTATTTACAAAATATGTTAAACCACAAATACAAAAAATGTATAAATTATTTATAACAAGGTAAACGTTTTTACTTATGCTACAGGTAATAATCTATATAATATAAAAAAGTTTAACAAATATAGTACCAGAAAAACAATATCAACTGGATACCGATCCAGTAACTGCGGTACAAAAGACATCAACGGGAACATGAAAGTGTTTCAATATTGAATCTCTACATCCATTAATACTTTCTCACCATCCCGTCGAGTTTAATTCTGTTTTTATAATGGCTACCTGGAGGGCTTTTATTAGTAATGAGTAGGTGTTGTGCCTTCCGTGATATATTATTCCATTCATCGCTCGCGAATTATGTGTTTGCATTAATATTCAATGTGTAGCTTTTAATATTCCCTTTAAAGTTGCATATTAATATTATGTGCTATTATAAAAATAAAAGAATGATTTTATACAACTAAATATTTATTTTATGTATGCAAGTATTCTATGTTAGCTTTTGTTTAAGGTGTTAGTTTATATGAAGCACTGTTGGGCTCAGGTCTCTTTTATAATGAATAAATGTTAATTTCGAATAAAAGAGCGTTATATTTTTAATATCAAACAAATATTAATATTTATACAAATATCTTTGATCTGGAACCAAATTCGAAATCATTTTAAAGTTAAGCATTAAAACCGCCAGACGATCATAGAGAACAATAGAGTCTTGAAAAATAATGTTTGTAACTTTCATAGTTAAAAAATCAATTGTATTATCTTGTCACTAGATCAAATTGCTTATGATCGGTGAACGGTTATAAAAACGTGTACTGGTGCTCCTCCCATTCAATTACACTCTTCATGATAGAAAATAAGTAGATACTTATAGTTGTTTTTATATTAGTTTCTTTGAAGTGCTCATCTAAACGCCATTATATAATAGTTTTCTAAGATTATGAGTAGTATCTAGATTAGATACCCTCTCATCTTTTATTATTATTGTGTCAGAAATAACGTCTGATGGCTTGTAACTAGATATAGGAGAGGAAAGATTCACTTACATAGGTGGAATATTAAGAATATATAATTAAATGTGTAAGGCAGAAAATCATTTCCTTGCTTCAATTATGTTTTGTTTTGTTTTGCCCTAAAAAAATATATTAAAAAAAAACATACATTTGTAACTTTGAAAATAACGACAAATTATAATTTATAAGTTACAATTAAAAATAAAAAATATTACACTTGAATTTAGTATCTGTCATTTTTATACAATTGTTCATTGTGTTTTCTCATTTTGGCGCCAATACATTGTACAATATTTTGCGATATTAAAATGGAGTGGGTTGATAAAGAGAACAAAATCGCTGTGATTGCATTACATAAAGTAGGTATGGAGCCAAATGTAATTTTTAAAACTCTCCATACACTTGGTATTAGTCAAATGTTTGTGTACTGGGTTATTAATAGGTACAATGAGACTTCTTCTGTTTGTAACAGAGAAAAATCTGGCCGTCCAAGTAGTGTTCGTACGAAAAAGGTGGTCAAAGCAGTAAGGGAAAGAATACGGAGAAATCCTGTCCGAAAGCAAAAGATTTAATCTCGGGAAATGAAGATAGCACCTAGAACCATGACGCGTATTTTAAGAGATGACTTAGGACTTGCAGCCTATAAGAGGCGCACTGGTAATTTCTTAAATGATAAATTAAAGATGAATAGGGTGGTGAAATCGAAACAACTACTGAAGCGGTACGCAAAGAGAGGTCACAGAAAAATTTTGTTTACGGATGAGAAAATTTTTACAACTGAACAACATTTTAATAAACAAAATGACCGTATTTATGCTCAAAGCTCTAAGGAAGCTTCCCAATTAGTTAAAAGAGTGCAATGTGGGCATTATCCGACTTCAGTGATGGTTTGGCGGGGGTGTTAGCTATGCAGGAGTTACTGAGCCATATTTTTGTGAAAATACAATCAATCAAAACATCGGCAGAAGTTGTATCAAGATACCATTTTTAAGAAGGTAGTTAAGCCTCTTAATAACACCATGTAAATAAATCTTAATCCGCTGGATTATGTTTTATGGTCAGTTTTAGAGACAGCAACTTGCTCTAAACGCCATGACAATTATGAATCAATAAAAAAATCCATATGATTGGCAGTGAAGAATTTCCACATGGAAAGAGTGCGTGCTTCTATTGATAACTGGCCTCAACGTTTAAAGGACTCTATTGCAGCCAATGCACACCACTTTGAATAAGCTTTTTATATTTTTAATTGTTTTATATTTGTGTATTAAAGTAACACATTGTAAAAGTAGTAAATGTTATTTGCAATAAAAAAAAAAATTTTCTTTGTTACAATATTTATTGCAAGACTGGGTATATCGAGAATAAAATTAAAGCCTCAGCATTTATCATAGATCAGTCAGTCACCAATTATCATACGAGTAGATCAGTTATATAATTTACAATATAATATCTAAAAATATATAAAGAACAGTAACTGTTTTATAAATTATGCTGACTTGCCAAAAAATATGTAAAAAATAAACCAAGTCTCTTAGCTCCGTGGCCTGTTCCCTCTTTCGTTATAATAGTACAGGATGGTTTGAAGTCTTTTCTGTTTTTATTCTTTTTACAAATCTAGAGACCGTATCTCCTCAAGGTACAAAAACACCAAAGTTGCTCGGTTACTCGTGTTTCAAACCGAACAAGCCATTAAGGTATACGATGAGGAAAAACTTAATTGTTACATTTACGCGCTTAATGTCTTTTGCAAGTTTTCCCCTAAATAAAATGCTTGACCATTAAAAATAAAGCAAATTACTTTCTTAAAATCAATAATACATGATATTGTAACTTTTAAAAAAAAAATGGAATTCTAAAAAATATATGACTAATAATCAAATGAAATCGTACTGTAGATCTTAATAAACTTGAGGTTGTGTAAATAAAAGTTTTCTAAAACGTGATTGCGTAATAATACATTAAGCTAACACGGTCGAATCTTATTTCAGCATATCGCGGCATCTGCTCAAATAAGCGACCATTGAACTCCCTTAATACCATATTTGTTGAAAACTGGTATTAAAATTGTTATGGTTCTGGATAAACGTAATGGAATATATTTTTATATTTTTTTCCTTCTATTAAACAAAAAAAAATATTGTAACTTCATTACGTTCGTTCGTTTTAATTTTAGAATGAATAAACCCTTGTCATGGTTTAAAATTGTTATTAGTTATTTTACCATGAAAGACCTATTTTGCTTCTTTACTTCTTTTTTGTATTTTTTTCTTACTGTTTTTTAAGGATATTGAATGACTCACAAAAATTCATTTCGTGAAGCTTAGTTATAAGTGCTCATATTGTAGTCATGAATTATATTTTGTTAAAGATTTATTGTATTCCTAAGTTTTGTAGCTAAATAAATGTAAAGTTACATCAGTGATATTGAGACTTCAGTATAAATTAAACGAATGTTATGCGTACAACTGTACATCGAGCATGACAAATATATGTTAATTACTCTATGATATAAATCCTTTTGTTCTCCTAAGTAGGTAATGGGTAAACGACAGGCTCACAAAATAGCGGTCGAGGTCCTTCACCCACTCGCGTAGTGGATATAACGTTACCGAACTGTAATACTTGTGGAAAATTGTGTTACTTGCAATTATATACCTGGCATTTGTTTTTTAAATATAATTATAATATTCATATTTATATTTCGTAGCTAGTACTAGTTTTGCGAACTGCAAAATGTTATCTTGATTTACTTTTTGATTTATTTAACCATTGTCAACTTTAATGTGCGAAAATTAAAAAAAAAACGTTTTATACCTAGACTATAATAGGTAAATCAAAGTGTGGGTATGTGCGTGTGATTTATGTATATCCTGTGGTTGTAGTGATAATATAAATGAATAGCTTGTACGCAATCATTGGTTTGATTGCCAAACACGTTGCGGTCGATCTTATATTACCTATATCAAAATATTTCTGTATTTGATACTGATATTTAATAAGAACACTAAAAGTAGTACGAACATAATAAATATAAAATCAATTTGAAATATCTCGTATTGACGCGAGTTGACGATAATAACGACTAAGATGCCTCAACTATTTGTCATAGGCCATATTCTTTTGATTCGTCACCAATTGAATGATAATCATAAAAAATAATTTTCCGTGTATAATTCTACGACAATACAAAGTAAAAGTATAATTTTACATTTGCAACAATACTAGTGTTATCAGTTGTTACTTTTTAGTACAAGTTATAAGACGTTTTAGTATTCGACCGCATTTTACAATGACCTAATTCTAGTTCGACAATGTAAGAAGTAAATTTTATTGTGTGCCTTCATATTAATTTATTGCTTGGTGTATTTAAAACGTGTTTTAGTTCGCGTTAAACGGATTTAAGTAACTTTAATGCGACAGTGTGATGTCATTGCATGTTGAGAACGCTTATTAGTAGCAAATGCGAAGTCGTGAACTGTTTCGACACTAGTTATTTCTAAGGAACTTGGTACGTGATGATACCGCGATGTTGTCATGTGAATATATTTTTGCAGGAAATATGTAAAGAACCGTATCCAACTAGTTAGGTATGGAAATAAAATATTGTTAGTTATTTTATAATTACAAAAAAAAAAATGCTACTATTA
This sequence comes from Napeogenes inachia, assembly GCA_959347355.1. Taxonomy (NCBI): domain Eukaryota; kingdom Metazoa; phylum Arthropoda; class Insecta; order Lepidoptera; family Nymphalidae; genus Napeogenes; species Napeogenes inachia. Next base: position 13,664,903 of record OY365791.1, on the reverse strand, counting down.
AATCGATTACACGTAGCGCACCAGACTTAGGTTCTTATCGTCCCTTTTTAATCGGTAAATCTTTTATGGATAATCTTCCGCCAAAGGGAAGAAGCCACTATTATCCAATCGTGGAGGCCCACGCTGTCATAGCGGGACCAAATAGGATCACTTGTATATTACACCGCGGCATCCGGAAAAGGTTAAACTATGGTGCCTAATTGAATTTACCTGAATACATTTCCCGTATAAATATTAAATTAGAGAAAGGAACATTATTCGTGTTCGTGTCGTGTCTGTCAGATAATTATTGATAACTGAATTGACATATTGAGTACAAATAAAAAATGAATAAAATTAACTAATTTCCATCCATTAAAAACAGTGCTTTATCGAATATAATTTTAGATACATATCTATTCTAGCTATAAGACTTCATTTAATATTGCAGGGAAGTTGGCGGATGTTTATCTCGATTATTAATTATTATTCTTGTTTACCCACTGGAACAATGTCGAGGCTGTCCGGCCACTGCTTGCGTGTTGCATGACAATATTGCCCCTTGCGATCTCATGGAAGTGTACAAGCCACAGAACCTCACGCCACTATTTTATCCTGGTGATTCTGTCAGAACAATATGACTAAAATAAATAAGGATGACCTAACTATCGCATCATGCACTGCTACTTCGTGGTTTTTCTTGACTTTTTTCAAGGTTGCTGATGTCATTAATTAAAGTAGCAGCAGCTTTATTTGCAATTAATGTAATTATATTCATGGCCGATTTTTTAATTCTAACTCTTAACTACAGAATTGGTTTCATATTTCTATATTCTCTCACAAAATATCTAATTTGTTACTTGGTTATATATTAACCCGCAGGTTATCAAAGGCTTGTAGTCAAATGCCAAATGAATCCTACATAGTCATCTAGGTATTAAAATGAGAGTAAAAGTAATAACTCTATAAGTTTATATGAACATTTACTTAATTATTACGATCGTTAGCTGCGTGGGAATGCCTGTTGTCAATCTTGAGTGCGCAGACAAAGCTGCGATACTAATTGCTAGCGTACTATTCTCATACATATAAGTTGAAAGCCCGACGTATCCATTCTCATGAAAACACGATACACAATTACAAATATTTCTTGGCTGTAGAATTGTATATCTAAATTATAATTATAATTCGTCTTTACAAACTTCTTTTTAACAAACCTGAAGCAGCGAGAAACCATCACATTTCTAAGGTAATTATTTTATTAATAGTTTCCCTGTAAAATGACATTAAATAAAATGCTTATTTACAAGACGTAATTTCTAATGCAATAAAATATATGTAATTAGGAGGTAATGATCGTGTGCATCGCACAATGTAACCATGACAACAAGTCCTTATGACTTCCGCATAGTAATCATGAAGAGTCTAAGCTTGATATAAAATAACTGACAATTGTTTACATGAAACACGTACGAGGAAACAGAAAACCCGTATAATTCAATTGAATAGATACTACATATTTCTTATTTTCTATGAAATTATGCGGGTTTTCAAATGACCTTTACGTTGTTTGTGAATCGTCTTTGTATTTGTAATAAAATTTATGATTTATTTGTATATAATATTGAATACATTGGCTATAAAAATATTTTTTTTTTTGGTCTCAACATCAAGAAAAAATGTATGACTTAGGATTAATAATGCGATTTGTTATGATAATATTTGCATTGTGCTATTTCATCAAATGAGGATCATCCAAATATGTGTTGCGTAAGCGGTTACAACAGTTCGACCAGCGGATATAGCACGGGGCCGCTCTTCAAGCCCACACCTCTGTCTAAATAACAGCGCCTGCGCATACCACACATGCTAAGTGGTTGAGCAAACGAAACGCAAAAACGAAATAATGGTCCCGTGTTATCAGGTGACAGCTTTACAAAGGTGAAAATATTCCACTTATCTCGTATATTGTATTGGGTTCATCGGCCAAGGTTTTTTGAAGTCTAGGTGCGATCATTATAATAAACGAATCATTCATTTCAAAGGGATAAAAACTTCGAAGGTTATGATGATATCATTACTTTAAGATGAGTTGAAGATATTATCTATTAAATAAAGATCTTTAATCTAAATATGTATCTTTTAAATATGAATAAAGTCGTCGATAGCAACAGATAGTATGTAACATAAACTTCAAAAGCGATTATTTATTTTATATAAATTATGCATTGCAAAATAATTATACATAATGGAATGAATGATTAATATTTACTATATTTTTCATAAATCCAGTTCTATTATTGAATCAAGCCTTGTCTCATCAACCGAGGTCTTAAGGTGATGTCATCCTTTCTCAGACCTCAGATTATTGATATTTGATTAGCTATATTTTTTCCGTTTGAAATTGCTTCGTATGTATGTATAATTTTTGCCTTGAATGATTTTTAGAATTATTCTGATTGCAGTAATTATAAAAATTAAAAACGTATTAATAATTTTGAAAGTCTTTTTACTAATTTTAGTATTTAATAAAGTTTAAATTCATAAAAAGTTTTTCTTTCCAAACAATCATAAAAAGATTAGGATATACCTAAATAATCTATTACTAAAATGTTTGTTTTATTAACTACTGAAAATAATAGCATATATATTTATATCTACTCTAATTATGCCTAATTTGACAATTGACTTGTTAAGTACATGAGATACTATAAAAAAATATATTTCTTAAAATTTTTGACTTTTGTTTTTTAGTTTGAGCGTGAATCACGTTAAACTAGACAGAATTTAAGAAAAAATTTGTAATATTTTAAGAATACTACCTTCATTTTTTATAATGTTGAAGATTAAACGGCAATTTGATTTAATTTTTAATCAGAATAATGATATGTACCATTTTATGTGATAGTAGACGATTTGGGGTGGGAGACAGCAGATACATTCATTAGCAACAGTTAACTATGTTATTGATATAAACAATTCAATTATCACAAGTTACTTATATTGATAATATTTACCTAACGTAACTTTTTAATAAGTTATAAATAAGGTCAAAGTAAATAATGTACAGAGAATCTACAAGCAATCGTTCAAGTTAATGAACGGGCTACTCCTTAAAATATAGAAAATAATTAAATTATTTTACCAGTACATATTTGAACGTTTTGTTTATTGGTAAATCGTAAAGATTGTGGTCATTGCCTATGAAATGTGAATATAGCTTAAACTTTATAATATCGCGTTTCATAATACCTGTATAATTATTAAAAAAAAGCGGGAATTGTAACAAAATGGCTGAACAGCTTGTGACCACGGCCAATGCAACCTGGCTGAAACGTCAGGCAATTAAAAGGTATGTGATATCTATTTCGTACGCGTTAATTCCCGTTTTTAAAATAATTATATGTGAATAAAGTATTTTGGATTTGTAAAATTCTTTGCGCCTTAATTAGGTAGGTATTTTTATAAAACGATGAAAATAAATGATTTCAACCAGATCAACTCGGTCTCTATGGGGATACCTGATACGTTTAAATTTTAAAAATAGCCAACATTACTTTTTCATAATAACTGTCTAGATGTAGATCTAAAAAACAAAGAGCTCCCGAGGCGAACTAATGAACTGAGTACTCGCCCGTTCGGAATTGAATCTCAAGAATGTTACTTTGTTTTCACACAATGCTGTTCTTGAAGATTGCCTACCGAGGTTGCTTTAAATACGGAATAAATGTCGGATATATAGAATTAATTATTATGAGTTCTCTGTGTGTGTATTAAAAGGTATTAAAAGTTAATAAAGTTATTTAACTTTGTTTTGTAATGGAATCCAAAATACTTTTTACCGTGAACTTCCTTCTTGGTAAAAAAAAAGGCAACAATCTAAAAAAAAACTAAAAAAGTACCTAATATCTTTTATTCTATAAATATGAAGGTACAGTTTCTTGGAGCATGAACTGCCCTAGTTGCAATAGTAATGCAAGTGTTGATCCAAGTGTCTGGTTAGTGACCGAGTATCCACTGTACTTGAGTAAGTCAATATTTAGTATTGACTAACTTACTTAATTAACATCTAATAATAACTGTTCCTCTGAGGTAAACTGTGACAAATTTTAAAAAGGATAAATTATACCCTAAATAATGTAAAGTTGTCATCAAAATAAAAACCTTTATGTGATGAAAATGATCAAAAGGGTAATTAACTGATTAAAAAAAAATACTTGCACAAGCATCCGTTCAGACATCAAACAGAGAGTCTAATGTATTCGGTTCTCTCACAAACACCCGTCGAATAATAAGCGAAACGAGTCGATTCAGTGACATCATCTTCCTGCTGAGGCCATGTCCCTTACGTCAGTCGTTTTCCTTTACAATTTGAACTTTTAGCGACATTCAAAAAATATTTAATTTGTCAACCAATGAAATAATATACTATAATATTAATTCTTGTCCTATTAATAATACGACCGGTTACAAGGATGTAAAATTATACAAAAACGTTGTTTTAAGTTAACACATTATTAAAATATAAATTTAGTTATTTAAACTAGATGGGTTAATTTCTGTTCTTTTTTTTTAATTTCTATAGATACTGAAAGCAATAAGTCTAAATAAAGCAAATTAAGCATAAGCATTTTTATACAAATATCCAATACATACATACAAACTCCCCACCATACCGACCCTACATTTACACTTTAGTTATGAAATGCCCAATATTCCAACTTTACTTATGAAATTTAAATGATAAAGGGCAACTTTAAACAATATCTCAGATTCACAGGCTTAAAGGTTTTATGTTGATAAGTCAATTCAAGTCTGTCAAGACTTCCTCTCTAAAATATTTCTAAATAATTTTAGTTCTTATATATTTTTTTTTATAAATTTTTTCTTCATACGTTAGATAAGCCGTCTTTCTTACGGATTTTAGATTTTAATAAAAATTCAAAGAATACATAAAAAAAGGGTCTTCTCTTTATGATTAATAAAAATGACTTAGGAAATATCCCAAATAAAAGCCCTTATCCTTAAATTGATGGCTCAGGATTATAGTGTTCAAAACCGTTATACTGGATCAGGCCCATTAAAATAATTTATGTTTTATACGATATCAAGACTCTAAATTAAAGATAAATATTAACTGCAGGATAAAAATATAAAAGTAAACAAAAACTAATTAATAGCGTGTTAATAAAATACACGTCGAGATCAAGAAGTATTTTAAGAAAATAATCGCTTGAAACTTGTTTAAAAAAAAGTGAGTTATTTCGATGTAGTTTTTAATCTAGTGAATAGTAACACATCCTACCATCATTAATTTAATCATGTTATATGGGTAATGTCTTATTATAATATCTGTTAGGTGATATATTTCAATACAGGCTGAAATATTTTCTGACTCTAGTATACTAATTGGTTCTAAAGCTTCTCACCCTTTTCGTATTTTTATTATTTTTAATTAAAAAAATACATTTTTAATAGAGAAGACGTATATAAACTATTTAATACCCATTCATAAACAATGTAAAATCTCTTTGGTGTCCATGGGTATTTGTATTATGGGTCTGTGAACTTACTGTGAGGTCTTATGATACTGTTAGTGCGTTTTGTGTGCATCCTAAACTCTGTGCCGGAAACTAAAACACAGTTGAAATTAGATGACTAATTAACTGATTAACTACAAGACACCTACATCTCCTCATCTGACGATCACGACTCCTGCAAAGCATTGAAAACATCGGCTTCAAATAAAAATCAAAGCTTAAAATGGCAATCCATTATAAAAACATCAAATCATTCGTCAAACATTATATATATTTGTGAAAGTCTTATGCAATCATAAAAAAATGCGTTTGTTTCATCGCAGACCGCAAGAAAATGAACAGCTAAGTATTTTTTTTTAATTATTTATATTTTCCTTAGTGTATGTTCAGAGAGTTGTGTCATACTAATAACAAATATTACGCATTAAACGTTTTTTAACCATTTAAAGAAGTGGTTTTATGTAGTTCTGTACATGACAATATGTTGCTTTTATGTTAACTGGGTTTTAATTGAAAGAAAAATAATTTGAAAGAATGTGCATTTACAGTACATTACCCTTAAAGAATCTTTTAGGCGGACTTAAAGAGCACAGAAATTCGGAGTGTCTATGTATAAAAAAAGTAATAGGTAAAAGATAGATAATTATATAAATACCTAAATTTATAACTAAAAACTAATCAATTAGATAATGTTATAATATTTTTAATAGTTAGGATAAAACTTAAGTGGTAAATAAATAGCAAACTGAATAAACTGAAAAACACGTTACTAACAAAACAATGTTATGATAATTAAATAAAAATACTTTGAAAGATTTGTATTTTCGAGGTGTTTCTAAAACCGGTCCGCATTTTATTACGTAATTAGATGCTGTTGCCCCGCAACAAGTAAATATATATGAGTTGCAGTTCAACCATAATTAGATATCACAACGTCAACTGCCCGTATGTAATGAAACTTAAGAAACTTACAGCCTTCAAAGGAATTTGCAACTCGACCCTAATGTCCTTGCCACCAGGTCTGAAGTTGTTGTCCGCTATGGTCCGTAAAGTAACAAGATGGCGCATCGGGATGACGAGGGAATGCGAGGGACGGGGGTGTCGGGACAGGTCTGGCTGCGCCCGGTCGCATCGCTGCGCCTGGCCCTGAGTCTCTCAGCTCTATTTTTAGCGCTGTGTCACCGTTCGCTTTACGTCCGAACTCTGCTCTTGCGAGCGGATAAACGCATACAAAGTTGGCGGCAAAGAAACAAAGCTGTATGGAATAATGCAACACGTCTCCGTCAACTAAATTGTGGAACATACATATCTGGACGCCGTACCGAGCCGGGCCGTGCAATTTCTTTGTTTCCAGTAAATAATTATGCGGCAGACACAAAAAAAGCCTTATTTCCATTTCTCCTTTGAGCTTAAGTATGTCATGTTTTTGAAACACAAAAGTATAAAGAGTTATTTATTTCAGCATGGTCTCCGCTGATTGTTGATTTTTTCCACTTTCTCTTGATTTTGCATTATTCTAAAGGAAAATCTCTCTGTGAACGTGAATTTGAAAAAATTCAAATCACGTTTCCCACTCTAGTTAACCGTAAGTGGTCGTCATGATGTCATTGGCATGCGATAAGTACTGTCCTACAGTATGACGTCTGTTATATAAGTAGCGGTATACCTTAAATATATTACTTGTATAAAGACGTTGCTTTAGTATACTTATATTATTCGAAATGTCATGTCCAATATTACACATAAACAAACATTAGTATATAATTGATTAAATAGTCTTATTACATTTATGCGCTTGTATATTTTAGACAACTTATTTCATATAACAGTACTACTACTACATACAAATACTTTCAATTATTAAAGGCACTTTGAGCATGACTCGACTTTCGCCTACACTGGTTTTTTTTCTCTGTATGTCAGCAGGTATTGGCAGAGTTGAGATCCAGCCTACGCAGATCTCGCTGTCGCTATCGTCGAGGACTCTGCCCACATTCATATTACTCAACAGCTTGAAAGTTGTGCAACAGATTTTTCCAGTTATAATTGTGAAAGGATAATTTTTAAAGGGCTATAAAAAATATTTATTGTTTTTATTTCAATGGATTGAAGAATTTTACAGTCTTCCGGAATATTTAATTATAACAATCACTACAGAGAAAAAGAATTACAAAATATATTTTTTGAACCATAGGCAAGTATTTATTAAGGATAAAGAGAGGTGACTAATCAAGACCATATATTGGATTTGAACTATTTGTATGCATATTTAAGTTAAGCGTCAGTTAGTTTTAATAACAAAATGGTAATTTGTATATGTTTGTCTAGTTTGTAAGTGGGTAGTAATTCTTATTAATTAACTAATTTGACTCATGAAATCTTGATTTAAATGTCTTTAAAAGTCAAAAGCAATATACCAGTTTCCTATTTAGCTAACACCCGCACAAAGTCTATGATTCACATTGGATTCGAATTTTAAAGTAAGTGGTGAATAATACATACACAGACTGTTTTCTTTAAGTTAGTCAAACTGGATTGCCTTGATATTCTGATTTTTAAAATTAATATGCCACAGATTACATCGTTGCACGTATCATTGACGAGTTGTTCAAGTTGCAACACAGAGAAAGTTGCCATTCGTTTGGTGAAATCACACCCACAGTCAATGTGCCAAATCCGCGAGATATATCCTCTCAGCTTATATGGAAACTGAATTAAATGATAATTAGCGCTAAAAATAAGTTTTGCTTATATTAGAATAAGATGACTATTATCAAGAAAAGGATGAATTCTAATGTTGAATATTTTACAATGCTTTTCGCATGTGCCGTAGCTACAAAAACTAAACGTGAGTTGATCATTAGTGGTTGTCCGTCACGCAGATTGTGTCATTGCGAGATGAGTTTTCGAGTTTTGTATCCATAATTTTATAATTACACATTAAAAAACAATATTTTCTTTTATATTAATATAAATCCGTCTTGCACATTAAAAAACAATATTGTCTTTTATATTACAATAAATCCGTCAGCAAATATCTATCCAATAATCAGAATAAAAAAATTAATGATATATATAACAATAATATTTTTTTTATTAAGGTAAATATACGTATTCAGTAATCAAATCAACAAAATGAATCTAAGTCATATGAACAGAAACAGATATCTCGAAATATCAGAAGCTGTTAAGTAATCAATTGTCACTTTTGAGGAACATGAAGGAATAAAGATGAATAAAAAGAGGAGGCCCGTAAGAAAAAGGAATAAACGAACAAAATAAAATTTAAAGTTTCAAATAAATATAAATTCACAGACAGTAAAATGTTTTGACGAATTAAGGAACTTCAATCTAAATATGGAAATATGATCGAACCGAAGTAGGTAGAGGTTGTTAGTTTTTTATCATGTCACTAAATTATTACGACAAAAGAGGATTTGTGGTTTTAAAACAAAACAATTAATCAAACTCCATATTTAATTAATTATTTAAAGTACTTAATATATAAAAATATTTATGTTATTAATATAACATGACATTATTGATTAAAGGCATTGCCACCTAATACGATTTTAAAACCCAGGCAAACATAGTTTACGGTATTTAATACTTAAGGTGTTTGTAATAGAAACGATACTGTACCTGCAATTAGTTATTATTTTGTAATACTTGATGTGGTACTTTTTGTAAAACGCATTTTACATATATATTAATCAAAAAAGCTATCAAACTAAATTAACTTAAATTATAAGTACAACAAAATGGACTCGGTCGAATCTAAAATGTCTGATAAACAGAAATAACGTTGGTGACGTAAAGTTCACAAGCAGACAAATACCTTAGAGTTCCGTTTCAAAGACGTGACCATGATTTATGTTATAATACCTCTCCGTTACTGTTACGTGAAAACTTATATGTGACTTCAACCTTGTGCGATGGCAGTCCGTGATTACGATGGCAACCGACCGTGACACTGGGCCGGGTTATGATACTAACGTCTTCATCCGTACAGAGAGCTTCACGTATTCGCAATTATACCTAGAATTCATCTATTGCATATTTATTATATAAGTTTACTTAAATGACCAGAATCTTTAACGATAAAAGCAATTATTAGGTTAGGTAACATTAAGTTGTCTCCTAAAATAGGTGCAGCTTCTAGATATCATTAAAATTGTTTATATATGTATTTGTTTGCTATAAACAACCTGTTTGTAAATATTCAGTTTAAAGGGCATATAATGTCTTCACAGATTTAAAAATTTATTTACAGAGTATTTTATTGGATTTTATAAAATATGTAAGTAGGGAACTATGATCGAAATGTAATGCATAATGCGAATAAAATGAGTGTCCGTATCAGAAGTTATATATAATAATGTAGTATAAGTAGTATAAGAAATTTGCCCTCCAAGTGTTTGTACCTCTGGGACCGTTATCTGGTCACCGCTACGCCGCTTCGTGCCACTCGGAAAATGGCTTCCACGTTCAAACACTGGCAAACCGTATTTTCAAGTCAGTAAATACAAGAGCGGTGCTATTCCATTGTTTAGAATTTATTATTGTTATGTAATATTTATTTTTTGTTCCTGCACTTGAACATATTTTTTGTTTTAAATATATGCGCCTTTGAGATAAAACACACTTATTTTTTTCTTTTTTTATAAAACATTATAACAACATAAATTATTATTTGTTAACCATTAATATGAAGAATATGTTAATCTAATCTTATATCAACACAGGTACTTATTACTGGAATAACAAGTTACATGGCATCAGTGGACATGGTTAGCAACATGTATTTGTAAAGTACATTTTATATGTTTATATTTCTTACGTTAATAATTTTATTAATATTATAATAATATAGTCTGTTGCGGAATGATGAGATGGAAATGAAAGAGCTCCGGTTCTTAAGTCTCGTGAACTATACAATAACATAAATTATAATATTTTTTACTTTTTCTAGCAGGTTATAGCAAGTTGCGACATTGCCCTTTGACATTCGCAATGTTAGTCGAGTGCACAAGTTAGTATGTGTTTATTGCCACCTAGCGGAGATTGGATTGGAATTTAAATTTAATCAGAAAATATAAGGTAAACGAAGACAGGAGTTCTAAACTGTTTTAACCAGAAGCTAAACTATGTTGTCTAATTCACGTCAAACCTGCCAGTTTACAAACATTCAATAAATGAATAATTATATGACTTCACATGGGTCCACTTTGAGAGGCACAGTTATTATTACAACTGACATTACACTGAATTGCTAGCTCTGAAGATTTACAATAGTTACTGGGTTCGGTCTATCTGTAAACTGGTGTTATATTAATTTACCTGTATAATATAATATATGCTTTACATAATCATAATGACCATGTTTTTTACCTATGAACATTATTTTAGAACCGGTATATTTTGATCGTTAAATAATGGCGGTGAACCCGATAATTGCCTTGGACCGGTTGTCCAGGATGTTCCATGTCTTCATCCAAGACTCTACAAGATAGGAAATATAACAAGCATCCCGTTACGGTAATGAAAAACTATTTATTTTTTTATATTTATTGTGTAAAATGTCTAGTTTTTTAGCGATTCGCATAAAATCTGTTATTATTAATTTATGCATTCTGCTATGGCGCCTTGTTAGTACAGAACGAAGGTACATTTAAGTTATTTTTATTATTTATTCGAAAATTGTATTAATGACGGAAAGATAATTATGCATATACTTCGTATGTTTTATGTTCCTTATTAAATCTTGATACGAGTTGAAAAATGGAAGAGGAAGTTTGTAAAGACAACTTCCGGAAATTTCAATTACAAAAATTCGAAATTAATATTAATGCAAAAACACATGTACACTAATTGTTTTATGCTACAGCTTTATATATTATCATTGAATATGTTAAATATGTTATATTATAGAACATAACAAAATGTAACCTGTGAATGTCTGTGAATAAATATTATGTATACCAAACAAGAGTTATTTTAATTAACGGAATTAGTGTTTTTGTATGTTCAAAAAAGTTAATGGCAGTTAATGTGGAGGTACTAACAAAAACACTTATTATTTGCACGTGAATTACCGAGAATAGTTTATTTAGACCGCTGAGACCTATTTAGCGAAACTGACGCGCGCGTTGAAGTCTTCAATATGGGACACAGGAGAGAATTTGCAATAATGATTGCATTATAAACAAGAAACTATTAACGCCTTTATAAACTTAATACAAGAATATCAATATAATTAATATATTGCTTTAATTACTATGTTTTTTAAAAGTTTTTTTCAATTCACTTAGCATTTAGATAATGAAAATAATAATAATTTAATTACATTTTAATGAAATTTAAATTAAAGTAAGCATTTAAATTAAATAGGTTTTAATTACTTTTGACATCATAATATATATTGATTATGGATTTACGCACAATTTTTATTTGTAGAAATGTTATCATGTAAATTACGTTACTGGATTTAAATTTACAATACATTTTGTATGTAAAATAAGAAATATTATTATTTATTATTATTTAGGATCGCGACAAAGTATCTAATCTTATTGATACACGTTCAATAGTTCAATACATACCTTATAGAGCGAAGACTATTGTCGCCGGGCATCAAAGTGAATACGTATTTTGAAGAGGCACTCGAATTGTACTGTCATTATTGCATTATGACTTTCAATGGACCTTTGAAACTGGTAATTGGTGTTGTGGAAAAAACGTACATCTCTTATTCAGGCTCGCATCACTGCGCCCGGATAAGACGACCGCTAATAGCCACACAGGAGCTGACTAGTTTTTTATTTACAGGCTATTTTGAGGGACGTAATTGCGGACCGACTTAAATATATTTTATAGGTTTGATTATATTTTTGTGGTCGTTGTGTTTATCTTTGTAAAGTTACAGTATGTACATACAAGCTTTTTACATAGTATGTAGAGGTTTAGTTTTATAAAAGGTCAGAAGGAGAAAGCTACAATCAAATTTCAACAACAAAAAAAACTTCAAAGGTGTCGGTGCAGTCAGCCGGTTCGACGTTAGTGTTTATATCCTTTGCAGTTTTATTATCTGGTGGTGTAAAGGCAGGCAAAAGCTCGTCCAGTAGAGGGTCAGCGAGCCGGGGAGAGTGAAGGGAGCGGGGAGGTGTAAGGCGAAGAGCGGGGGCCGCGCGCGCGCCGCAACCTGACGCACCGCGATCAGTCTCACTCCGACCAACACCCCGGTCGTGCGTGTTAATCTATTGGTGTCGCGACTTCATTACGTTCTCGAGTGTAGTTCGCTCCATCTGTGGAGTATTTTAGGTGCAGTGCTGTGACAGTGTGTTTTTGGTCATACAGTCTGTTAGTGTATCACTACAAAGTACCACTGTCTTCTGTGCTCGGCTGGATTCTCGGAGTTTTCTAACGGCTGTTCGTCTATCGAGGGAAGGCGGATTGCTTGCACCGGGAGGAATGAGCCCCGTACATTACTGCTCCCACACTCACCGATGATCTCAAGGTTGGCATCTAGCACTTCCCGGCCGTGTCCCAACGTGTCGCAACTCTACGATACCCCCATTCTCTTCTACTCTCCATTCTAGTCATATTACAATAACATTCGTTCCGAACTTCTACTGCATGGAACATTCACTTCATAAATATTAACAGCGCCTTTCAACTAACATTTTTTACGCTCTACCTAAATATGTATTCTTATTAGAACTTTTGTATTCCGCGTTGTTTTGAGTACAAAGTACTGGTTTAACTTTTACTTAATTATTAAACATCGGTTTTGCAACTATTGAGTTTATTTTGTAAGAAATTAATAAATATTATATATACACTTTACAAATTTATCAATAAACTTTTATGAGTATTACATTTCAAGTACAAATCGAAAGTTATAGCAATAAATATTCAGTATTTAGACGTAATGGCATTACAAAACTCTAATAGTCTTACTGGATGGCGTCCGAGGTCCACTTACATAAGCTGGACCTGAACCGCCTTATAAAGACAAGCTGATTTTCTTAGTGGCATCCGCAGACACATACTTAAGTAATATGATGTAATCTATTTTTTACGACTTTACATGTTTACATTTACTGTTTATAGTTCTTCGATTATATATTATTTGTATCCTAATTAATTTATTAGTATAACCTACATAAAATTTTAAAAGTTCCCTAAAAGTAGTTTTTTTGCAAATATTCAGTTGCAGTTTATATAAGAAAGAAAAGAAAGACAAAATTATTATATAAATAAATTTATCCTTTTGAGCAATCTTGAGGTTAACTTTGCGTAAATTTTCATTTGAACTAGACTTGCGGAATTTTTGTTAAATAGCTTCTCAAAACAACTCTATCATTATTCTAAAAACCCAAAACAGGTATTTCAAATAAAATAAATTCAAATTCTCTAAGAATCATACTAGCTATTGGCGACCTGATATAGTTTTCCAAGGCAATATAATATCTACTAATTTAGTCAGTAAATAGGTATTTTTCGTCACACATACCACACATTCCCATTTTTATTAATATTTTCTAAGGTATTGATTCAAATGATAAAAAGCAAGTTTCTCTACTAATTTACATTAAATGCCTAAGATAATTTACATATTTTACTAAGTAAAAAAAAAATGATTTATTGTTAAAAATTGCTTCGAAAACAATTAATTTTATTTTTATTATTGGCAAGAACTGATTAATTATTTTGAGTTATTTTAGGATATACGAATATATTCATTGGTGACTTTCCTGTAGGCATACTAGAACTAAGGTTTCAATTGTATTTATCTCTGTATCTAGGACACTAATAGCTGTCTGCGACTCTGTCCACATGAGAGAGACTGTAGGTACATGTTACAAATTTGGAACGACAGTTCAGAACTAATATTCGAAACCAGGAAACTAACAACATTATATATTAGTAATATATTGGTATTTAAACTTTTACCGATGCTCTTTGAGATATTATCGCCGTGTAAGTGAATGAACAAAACATCAACTTTTAAATAACTTTTAAGAATAATTAGAATATATTATTTAGATATTTTTTTCGGAACATAATCTCAAAATTATAGTAAAAAAGCTGCTTAAGCTTGCTTACCGTAAAAATAGGCAAACTTTTTTCAATGCTATTTATAAATTAGGTACCGTTATCATTAAAATATTTAATCACTTTTTTTTTTATTTTATTTTTTTTATTTATTTCTGTTTATTACATTCAAATATTACAATATTACATATTCATAAACACAAATCTTGTCAAAATATTGTCGCATTTATGGGGTTCACATGCTTCGTAACTAAATAATTAGATATAACATTACCTTGATCTTAAAACAATTTAATACTAATATAAAACAAAAAATTAATAAATAAATCTTAAACTAGCAAAAGTAGGAAAAAAATATATAGACAAAGTTCATACCTAAAATGTTACATTTGTGTGTGGTAAGTTCTTTTATAACGTCATCGAAGATCGTAAGATGCAAAAATTAAAATTATTCTATAATATAATCGTTACTCCGTTTACTTTGGCACTTTCTCAGACGTCTTCCTGGTAGGCATTGATTAAATCGGTCGATGAAGTAGAAAGTTATAAAAATTGATTTTCTTAAAAATTAGGCACCTACTCTGAAAATATACTAAAATAAACATACTCCATACATTCTTAGCAAGGATTCATACATAGGTCATCGAAAGTTGAAACCGGAAAGTTAGGATTTATTGTTTCATATATGTAAAAACTAAGAACCCATTGAAGTATAATCGTAAAACAGTAGTTATTTGATAGGTCGAGGCCTGTTTGACAAAGTATACACATAGTATAACAGAATGTTGAAATGTTTATTATTAATGAAAGATAAAACTTGGGATCAGTTTTCAGAATAATAATTGAGATTGGTGGCTTCTATGGTTTAAATACGAAACAATATTTCATTTTGTTGTTTTTCATTTTTAAAATCCTTTCTTATTGCTGCCTTATAGTACAGAAACTAAATTTTGGCAGACGCTGCTGAGCTCGTCATTTTTGCATTTTTTATATTTTGCAAACCAGTTGTTTTTTTTTTATAGACGTTTAATGTAAAAAAGGATATCCTCGATTCTTCTTGATTCGATCCTTTAGCTCAGCCTTAATTAAAGTCAATTAATTGTAACCAGTAAATTAACTTACATAAATAAACCGCTTACGTAAATAGCTTTTTACGATAATTAGAAATTAAGTTTAATACAAATTAATTCAATAACAGGAATAAAACCACCCTTTTGTGTGATGCGTTAAGAGAAAACTTTTTATATGGCTTTTACGTGGTATTGATAATAAACTAATGAAAAAACTAACAAGAACACTTAACAAAAGATATGAAGTTTATATATTTTTTAATATCTCTATAAATAAAGCTTTAGACTGTGCGTTGTACTTCAACGACACACTATCACAATTCATTATGAAAGTAATTTTTATATTAAAGTTTTCATACCGAAATACTATCTTAATGTGTAAAAAACGGTAGCTCAGTTGGTAGAGCGACGGGACGGTTTCCCAGTAGTCGCGGGTTCGAATCCCTGCCCGTATCGGTTTTTTACATTCTATATATATATAAATTTAAATAAGCTTAACATGGCTATACATGTTTAAAGATATTTTCAAAAAACTATCTTAATGTCCAATTTTTACAATAGCTTTCACAAAACATAAATTTTATACAAGCTTTATGAAAGAACTATAAACAAAAACAAAAAAACTATGAAATAGGTAGGTCGAGTTATTGTAATGATCTTTCGTACACGCGACAATTAATTATTATTTGAACAGATTTATAAATTTTGTTAAAATAAGTATACTTCATTCGTAGCAAGGATTCATACATAGTTCATCGAAAGTTGAAAAAGAGTAATTCAATTTGTTTACTTTCGGATATACATAAGCGTCACGATTTTGACCTACTTACTTATTTCTATCAAAACTAATTTTCGGGAGATAAAACAGTGTGTTAGTAATATAATAATTTAAATATATTTACTGTAAGCATGTTTTTTGATATATTGATTATTGATTTTAGTAATTATTATTACTTCTCTTATTACTTCAACGTGAGAAAAATGTAGAAATCTGTCTGACTAATGAAAAAACGATTTGAAACAATCTATTGACATTCATACCATTTTAGTAGATACTATTAACTATATACTTTAAGTAGTTAGTATTCTATTATTATAATATCATTTTAATATTATCATTATCTATTTAATAATTTAATAATTTGTATAAGTATTCAACCAGTGGCGGCAGAAGTTCCACATTATATTCTTTTCGAATAAATCACTGCTATGTGAACAGTATAGTTTACGATAGAGAACTCAAAACTAGTTTTACTTTTTTTGTATTTTTATGTTTATGTGTTAATTTGTTCAGGTATCACGCACGCAAAGCAAGAGTTAGTTTTAATATAACATTCGATAGGAAATAACGAATTGTATATAAAAATATGTAAAAGATACATAAGTGTTGGTTATTATAGATGGAATATCTCAGTATCTATCGTGGGTGGGAACTGAATAGAAAGCGTGTTTACCTTCAATTTATGAATCATACCGGAGGTTGATGTCACATAGTCACCTTAAGTATATTTTTGACTGGCTTTATGTGTTTGATGTTAATATTATTTTAAACTCAAGTAATGTGTTCATAGACAAAATCAAAATATATTCTAAGATTTAAAAATAAATAATAATTTTGATACCATATTCTTATTATTCAAGAAACAACAAAAACATTTGTAGCAATTTTGTTAAGACTAGTAAATTGGAAGTTGTCGAGGCCAGTAACTTGGACAAAGTCCTAAATCCTTGAAGTTGTGTCAGTCAATTAATACGTACGTAGAAATTAAATACAAAATAAATATATTTAATAAATTTTAAAATACATTAAATAACGGAATAGTATTCGACGTATTTGCTTATGAATGACATGTCTGCAGCCATCGCTAGCCTTGGCAACAATACTTTAACATAAATTAATATTTTATAAAAATGTTTGATGTCACAACTCGTAATACCTTTACAGTATTATATATTAAATACTCTGATATTTATTTACAGTTAACTCAATGTTACTACAAAAAAACATTCTTTTTACAAGAATAAAAACTAAATCCTATTATTAAGTAATCAAATAATAGAGTGAAAGAAATTACAGAACATTGATATAAATGATTAACATTTAAAATTCATCAGATCACCCATCCAGTCAATTAACCATCAATAAAGTAAAAACTATTAATAGCATAAAAAGGCCTCTGTAATACCTGTTTAGGAAAGTATTTATTGAGTTGAGGCCTAGATGCAGCGACTTCGCTCAAGCGTGGCGCCGTTAAACAAATGCTCGCTCCAAGGCCTCTTTGTTCTTATTGCAATTTATTCCCACAAACGAGTTAATTGTAATCAACTTCAGATCAAAAGGTTTTCTTTAGTATTTCGTCATACCCCTATTCTTAGGTTGTACAGACAATGTATCCTTATCTTATGCCTATCTAATGAAACTTAAATCAAATGATGAAATATCTATGAATATACGATTTCAAGTTATCAACGTATTCTAAAACAGTACGAATGATGTTGCATATCTGTTATATCCAGGTAAAAAAACTATAAAGATCACCTTACTGTAGTGGCCTATCACGGTTGGGGTCGGCAAATTACAGTACAGGTGACGCTATGTGGTAGAATGAGAACACCTGTTGTGTCTGTGGGCACTCAACCGGCGACATCGCCCGTTATGTCATTCCATTCCAATGTACTATAAGTCCATACTCTCACGCGTATGCCATCAATCTCCCATGTCTGTGGGAAATTTTATATAAATATACTTATTAAGCGACCGCCGTTTATGGTGTCGTGGAATTAACTTTGATTGTATGCTTTAAAAAACTTTGTAATGTACTGATTTGAAAAGTTTGTCTAGTATATTTTTTATGTTTCATTTGCAACAATAATTATGAATTGATATACATCGTGGGAAGATAAATTCTGCATAATGTTCTTTGTTGTTGACGTTCAACAAGTTTGTGGTAAAATTGTAATGCAAGAACACTCCCACAGCTGGCTTTTCAACGCACTACTTATTCTAAGATTCATGTTCGTAATGACCATTACCGTAGATGTGACTAATATTCATGAATATGAATACTTTTTAATTATTCCTCTCGCGAATCATCCGATGTCACCGGAACACATGAGCGTCTGTTTCTTCTTCAAAAGATGTTATCGTCATAGTAACGACAATGTACCGCCAAACGACAAAACTCCTCACCAGATTTATTTGGCAGAGATAACATTGTTGTGATTATTAGAACTAAGAAAGTATTATTGTAGGAAGTACACGAATATGATATTAATTTGCAAATAATAAGCAATGATTTTGGATCCTATCATATAATCTATAATGTTTTTTATGCCACAATTGAAACGTTAATAATAATTAAAGACAATGAAAACATTCATTTATACTTAGTATATTACATTCAAATATAAAGAATATTTTACAATCTAGCTTCGTACTATGAAAAAACCCGTTATAAAAGGCAAAATTGATTAAATAAATAAACAGAATACCTATAATATTTTGAACACACTTGTACACACGTACTAAAGATAATTACAATTACATTTAAATATAACTACACTTGGCAATTTGTTAATTATATAATAAATATATAAATTATATATATTTATTTATTGTTTTACGCAATATAATAAACACGGAACTTCTACTTTTAATAAATCTACTATATGTGTAACGAGATATTTATTATTATATCAGTGCCAGATAAACGAAATAAAACATATAGTATATAAAAGTCGAGCAAATCGTAATTCGTTTCGTGATCTATAATCGCTGATTAGACCATAGTAGTTCCGCGATAGTTTTAAAACAGTTGTGTTGTCCCGCTATTGTTACTACTGGTACCGTTTGCAATATGCAATCGCAATTTGATGTAATCGATTTTATTATTATCGTAGAATTCCTCTGAGTAGTCCAAAGAAAACAACGTACCTCATTCTACTTATATAGGTATAAGACTTCCCAACAAATTGATCTCGATTATGTCAAACTAATTTATTTATGCTAATTTTATTTATTAAATAAATTCCGATTAATACTACATGATTATAGCCGGGTAAATATATATATATTTCATTTATGATTGTTCATTGTAATAAAATAGAGAGGAAGGACACTTAAATATAAATTGTTGTCATGTCTATTTTATTATAAATAGATAATAAAATAATATTGCATTTAATATTTAAGTATCTGGATGAGCTTTGCCCGTTATTTATTTTTGGTTAATTCAATTTCTTGGTAAATATATTTAGATACGAATAAGATGCGTTTATAAAAGTTATACTAACATTTACAATAGTTTTTGTCACAAAATCCGAAATTTGAAAAAAAAGAGAGACTGATCTGAGACATCTCCTTTGTATACTAATGTTATTGTAGCAGTTGTTCATTGCCTGAAAACAAGGATGAATCGATGTTTTCTAAATGAAAGCTATCTAGATCGATTAGATGCTCCCGAAATCTCCTGCCGGCAATATTATATAATCACTAGATCCTATACTTTAAACGAATAACACTTATATACATATTATTATAAGTGTTATTGATTGATTTTTGTACAAATATATACAAGAATATATTTAAAGTATAGGAAGTGTTTATTTACGGACATGTCACAGGAAACAATATTGATGATAATGCCGCAAATTTTACCAATTCTCAGGAAACTTAAGGAAATTGAATCACATTTAAGTGATTGGTTTTCCTTCAATGGATCTTAGGTTCGTCCCATACAATTGGCAATGTAGTGTCATTTCTCAAGAGAGAAACTGGCTTGAAGGCATTGTTTGCAGCCTACTTTCTGTACAAACGGCGTGCCAGCGAACGACATGAGACGTGAAAGTGAATGGCGCAAGCAAGTTCATACGGACGCCCGGACGCTCTTTACGCCTGAATACATTTGTACACGCGAACCATACGTTTATTTGCTAACTATTTATGGTGTAACGATTTGATTGTTTGTTATAATAACGCGTGATTAAAACAATATTATATATGTATACATAATTATTATGAGAAATATTGTTCTTATTAGGTTTGAACTTCCAAGATCGGTAAGATTGTTAAGGTTTTATAATTATAATAAGATATACCCTTAAAGTTTTTCAATATAGTTTAGCAGTGTTAAAGAGATTTGATTATAAAAACATATAAGAATTGTTCTGATTAAAATTATAATTTAAATATAATTTCTTGAATTATATGTAAAGGATCTGTCTTTTACCGTAATATTAGCCTCAATGTCTGTGTAGTTAGGTTAGGTTAGTGAGCTAGGAATAGTTAATAATATTGGTATTTTTTCAAATTTTTAAATACTTAATTATATACTCGGTGTTCTAAAATAAAGACTCACATTGGACGTGATAATATTGTAAAATGTAATATTATTATCAACCATAAAACAGCTTTATATTTGTCAATTGAATCCTTAATTATATCAAGTACATTGGAGATGTTCAAAGGATACAAGTTATCAATGATTGATAATAAACATAAAATTATCAGTGTCACGAAGCTCCTTAACATGTCAAGGTTGTTGACTGTTGGAGACAATGTAAATAAGTTAATAAACGTCTATCTTATGTGACCTTAGCAACATTGCGTAATTCTCGATACTTGTGTACACAATTTGTGACATCAATTGACAAAACCTTGCGAAAATGTTTATAAAATTATTATTCATAGAAATAACATGAATATAGGTATCTGTCTGTTTTATAACAAAATAAAAATATTTATAATGAAAAATGGTTACGGTTAGCCTGTTTTTTAAAAATTGATGATATACTAACGCGAAATATTATACATGTACTTGATATGCAATAGTTCATTTTTCAATGAAAATAATAACATATAATTGGACATTTATCAAATTAAAAAAATACTTTTAATACTCAAATGGTCTTCAATAAACCTTGATCGTAGATACGATCACTTCAATAGGTATTAGTTTAATATAATTTTGTCATATTACATTCTCTAATATAATATTATTTACGCAATGTTTTTATAGTACGATCTGTGTAACGTACGAGTACATATTTTTAAGAAATAAATATAAAGAAGTAATAAATTCTATTGAGTGTATATTTGACAAAAATCGATGTATATTAAAAGTAGTACTTGATTTTTTATTATTATTTTTAAGAAATATATATTGTTATCATTCAACATCAACATGAAAGATACAGAACTACATTTATATTTTGCGGCCAATACACAGCTCGTAGTTATTCGACCTCGAGCTACAACCTTCGCCTTTGCAGCTTACTAAAATTTAACGGCTTATATGAAAGACATTCTCCAATCACTTTTGTTTACTATTAATTTAATATCGCAATTCGAAAACGAGAGCTTGATTGCTAAACATTGCTTTTTATTTTAGTCATTAAGATATGGTGTGATATTCGCAATCGCAACTTTTCAACATACCTACTTAAGTAGTTAAAATATCAAGAAAGGACTTGTTAAATAGGTCAAAAGTTACTTGAAAAGTTATTGAAATTGAATAATTTACGAAAATAGGGCTCCATAATGTACCGCGATCGGTAAATCACATTTTGCTGTCGCCATGCATTCTGTTGCACGTATTATCACTTAATTCTAGTCTGTACTCACTTATACTTATGTAACTATATATAACTTGCGTGAGATTTTAAGCGTTTCAAGTCTGACCGGAACAGTAATTTTATCTGACAGAAGTAACATATGACGGACGAAATAGACAGTATTATATTAATAGGAGCTTTATTATATTATTATATTAGTGACAAACAGATTTATTTTAAGATCCCGGTTCTACTTTTTTAAAAGCCCTAAAATTCAGATTTATTAAGACTCATTATGAAATATAATTTATAATAAACACTTATGATTAGGTTATCAAATCAGTATTAGGTACATATGATTTGGTTTTTTCTTGAACAACGTTACAACTAACTCATTATTTTAATGTGTGATTAATTTTTATGTCCTATAAAATATAACTAAAATATTTTTTCTTTTTCAGAGACCATGTATATAGAAACACTACCGCTTGTAGTTTGGACGCTCTTAATTACAACAACAAACGTAAGTTTTTTTTTATAGATTTTACTTTATATTATACGTAATATAAAATTCAGTATGTTACAGTCTTTAAAAATTTTTTTTTTTTGTTTTTTTTTTCGGATTATTTTTTTTGTGTTCATACAATAAAAAAATAATATTTTTTTTAAGATCAAGTTAGTCTGATCTGTTTTATCTATTTTATTGCGAATGTTAGGGACCATTGACCTTTGTCATTGAATGGACCCGACGAAGCGTAAATACTCACACACTTTTCAGTTATTCAGAACAATTATTAGTAAATATTAGTCTTTAAAATATTACGTTTAGAAATCTTTCATAAATGATTTAACTATTAATGGTCAATTATACCGTGTAAATTAAAATTTTGGATTATTAATGGGTTTAGAAAAATATACTCGTATGTACATACTTGTAAATTACTTATAGTAATCAGATAATAGGTATATCTGTAAATTATTTTCAAATTAATAGAATTTAAAATGTATTTATTTTGTTTCAATATGTAAATTAACAGGTAGCGACGCAAAACCAATATGGAATAGGTCTAGGAATAAAACGAGAAGTATTTTTCTTAAATTTAGAAGACGGATACTTCGGTTGTCAAGTTAACGAATCGACACAAATATTACAGTTGTATGAATTATCAAAATTATGTGACGGAGTGTCAGATTGTTATAAGTCATCCGATGAACTTAAAGCAGAATTAAAATGCACAGGTGAGATAAAATAACATAGACAAAATAATGAATCAATGCATTTTACAAATTGTGTTTAATGTTATTTTATTATTTTAAGATGATTGTACCAAAGATGATGGAGCGCGTTGTATAAATGGTGCTTGTCTTAACGGTGTGTGTTACTGTAACGATGGTTTCGGAGGATGCAATTGCCAAGAACAAGGTGAGAAATAGTTATTTCTTATTATGTCTTGGAGTTTCCATGGTTAAAATTTTAATGTTATATTTCTTTTAGACGTAAATGAATGCAAAGACAGGCCATGTGACGTCTTTGCTCATTGTACAAACACCGTAGGAAGCTTTCAATGTTCATGTTTTCCGGGATATGTTGGCGACGGACTTACGTGCAAAGGTAATGTACCAGATTGATTGGTTTTGTCTGCCTTTTTTGCTATTAGTTCCCGTATCCCGTTTTTCATTTTGCTGTCTCTACACTAAACCAATACAAATTTATAGTGATTAGAGTTTAATGATCCTGTGTATAGCGACGTAATAGGGTCGGGTTCGAATCCCGGCGGGGACAGGCATGTGTGCATGTGGCATATGTGATCACCATAAATGTCTCTATTCCTGGGTTTGGTCGTTAATTAAATATATTTGCAGTATCTATAATATGTAATTCTTTGTATTTGTATCGTTGTCTAAGACCCTTAAAACAATCAAATTTATTTACTTACTTCAATGTGTCTAATTCATCCTGTGATATTATTATTATTATCAGGTTTTATATAAACAAAATTCATTATGTAATCCACATATAGTTGTACTGAGTTTGGTTGTATTTTGTAACTATTATAAGAATAAAATAATGTCACCATTTTATTTTAGATATTAATGAGTGCGAAGACCCAACAATTGCAGCACGATGCGTTAAAAATGCTGAGTGCTGTAATTTACCCGCTCATTTCATATGCAAGTGCAACCGTGGTTTCGAAGGCGACGGAGAAGAAGAGTGTCGAGGTTTTATTTTTTTTTATATCATATTCAATTTAATTTTTATACATATAATAATATTATGTTAAAATCAACATTTTAGACATAGATGAATGCCAACGGCCAGGTGCTTGCGGTGTTAACACGATTTGTCAAAACTATCCGGGAAACTATACTTGCGCATGCAAAGCTGGATATACAGGAAATCCTTTTGATGGAGTGAGTGGTTTTTATTTATTTAAACTTCACTTGTCACTTATAATACTAAATTAATATAAATAATGATATTATTATTTAGAAATGTATAACACTAAAAACAGATAAAATAAACGTGAAATCATGCCTTCATGTTATTTGCTCTTTTAAATTTTAAACGCAATTTTTTCCTTTGAAGTGCGTTGATGTGGATGAATGCAGCAGCAATACAGCATGCGGCGTGGGAGCGGTGTGCCGTAACGTAGAGGGTGGTTATGAGTGCAGTTGCCCTCATGGACTGGAAGGTGACCCGCGCGTCGCCTGCCATGACAACGATGTTTGCAGAAGCGTTTCATGTGGACGAGACGCACTCTGCGAGAATCTACCTGGTGCGCATCGTTGCGTCTGTCCTCCAGGTTTTGAAGGAAATCCTGATGTCAAGTGTACCGGTAAGATAAAAAATTATCGCGTCAGTAGGTGTGACCATAACCTATTCTTTGACTAACGCTTCTATGTCTTTAATCTATGGTTTCCCGAAAAAAGTACTACCGCAATGGACGCGCGGTAACCTCACGCTTTACTAATGTAACCAGCCACTACATTAATAATTACTTCATATATAAAATGACACTTTTCAGCGTAGGATTACATTCAGTAGTATTTTAGATATTATTGGAGAGTCAATGGTTGTTTTTTGGATACAAAAAAGTACACGCTTATCATGAAAGTCATTCTTTTATGGATCTGGATATTTTGGATTGTCTAGCTCTAAAATTCTATCATCGTATTTCCGTGTGCCTGTTTCTTCTTCCTCTTCCATAGACGGTTGGAGGACCTACTGCGTGCGTATGTTTTTTTTAATGTTTCACAGAGGATAATATAATAAGACGTAAGTTGTTTTTAAACCAGACATCAATGAGTGTAAGACTAGCAAGTCTGTCTGCGGCGCCAATGCGAAGTGCACCAATACTATTGGCAGCTTCGTGTGCACATGTGGCCCTGAGTACACAGGCGATCCCCATTCATCAGTGGGATGTTACGATGTGAATGAATGTGAAACTTTGGAGCACCCTTGTGGATTAAGCGCTGTTTGTGAAAATAGTGATCCTGGATATAATTGTATTTGTCCTCAAGGATATAGAGCAAAACCAAACCCACAAATTGCCTGTGAACAGGTATTGTATTTTTGTTTTTTAGTATTTACAATTAGACTTTTTGCACTTTTTTATGTTTATCAATTTCAGGTCGATGTAAATACGCTGTGTAAATCTAATTTCGACTGCACCAATAATGCGGAGTGCATAGAAAATCAATGCTTTTGCAAAGAAGGATTTGACGCAAAAGGTTCTGTCTGTATTGACATCGACGAGTGTAATAATAAAACTAATTGTGGCGATAACGCAGTTTGCCTAAATTCACCAGGAAGTTATAAATGTGAATGTAATATTGGATATGTCGGGGCTCCACCTCTTATAATATGTAGAGCTCCTTGTGAAGATGTACAATGTGGTGATCATTCGTATTGTAAACCAGAAGGTTCTAATGCTTATTGCGTATGCGAAGACGGTTGGACATTCAATCCTAATGATATATCAGTGGGATGTATTGATATTGATGAATGCGACTCTTCGATTGGAATTGCTGGGCGTTGTGGACAAAATGCTCAATGTGCTAATACTTTAGGAAGTTTTATTTGTAACTGTCCAGACGGTTACACTGGTGATGCGTACAATGAATGCTCAGATATAAATGAATGCTTACATGAAAATTCTTGTGGTACAGGAGCAAATTGCATAAATAAAGAAGGATCTTTCATATGCGAATGTCCTGAAGGAACTATAGCTGATCCAGAACCTATTCTAAGATGTTCGGAAATACTTATCTGCGAGAAGAATAAGGATTGTCCTGGTAATGCAAATTGTGATCACAATAAAAAATGTGTCTGCCCAGAACCCAATATTGGCAACGAATGTCGGCGTAAGTTTTGAATAACAAACCTTTTGTTTGATTTTTTTATTAGTCTGGAAAATATTTGTAACGTATAATGCTCCTTTACAGATCCATGCGAAACTTTACATTGTGGAAGTAATTCAGAATGTCTTCTCACTGACCGAATCGCTCAATGCACGTGTCGCAGCGGATTTACTGGCAACCCGTTATCTCCTACTGGATGTCAAGATATTAATGAGTGTACTGTAAATCCTTGCTCTATAGGAGCCGTATGTAAGAATTTCCCCGGAAATTTTCAATGCGAATGCCCAGGCAATTTTAGCGGAGATCCCTATATAAATGGATGTGTCATTAGTAATGTACCTAATCAATGTAGTAATGTTAATCCTTGCCCGCACGGTGAGCAATGTATTTTACATGAAGGGGAAAATGTTTGCATATGTTCCCAAGGTTTCTTTCGCAGTAAAGAAACAGGCCAATGTGAAGATATTAATGAATGTACACAACACGGTCGTACACCATGCGGATTGAATGCCTTATGTAAAAATTTACCCGGGAGTTACGAATGCAAATGTCCGCCAGAATATAGTGGTAACCCATACAATCTGTGCGAGGTGTGTGATGACATCAATTGTCAGTGTCTTCCGCCGTATAAAGTAGTAGATGGAAATTGTGTACTATCTGGCTGTTCAAATGGAAAAAAATGTGGAAAAGGGGCGGAATGTATAGTGATTTCTGATGGAGTTAGTTATTGCGCTTGTCCCGCTGGATATTCACAAACCATAGATGGTTCTTGTGAAGATATTAATGAATGCGATTTTGGTCAACCGGTTTGTGGTTTTGGAGCAGAATGTATAAACACTATCGGGTCTTATAATTGCCAATGTCCTTCGGGCTACGGAAAAGATTCTATATCCGGACACTGCAGCCTAAATCAAAAGAAGTGCATAAGTGATTCAGATTGCTTTCGTAATGAAAAATGTGTTCAACCAGGAAATTGTGTTTGCCCACCCCCATTCTACTTAGATGTTTCAGATGGTCAAAAGTGTAAAAGTCCATGTGAAAGATTTATTTGTGGAATTAATGCAAAATGCACACCAAGTGACCCTCCTAAATGCATGTGTATGCCCGGTTTTGAAGGAGATCCTTATACTGGTTGTACTAATAGAAACGAGTGTAACAGCGCTCCCTGCGCCTATGGTGCTATCTGTCACGATGAAAAAGGTGGATATAAGTGCACTTGTCCACAAAATATGATTGGTGATCCATACAAAGCGGGGTGTAAGTAGTAGTTTGATTGATATATATCATTTTATTGAAATAACTCATTCAATGTAATTAGAGATAAGAAGTTACTAATATGCTATTAAATGCCGGTTGCATTTTAATCGCTTATTATATTTTAATATCGACAAGTATTTGATAATAAAATTAAAAGTTTATAAGAAAAATAAAAGTTATGAAATATGAATAAGAAAACATTTTAGAATTGGCTGTGCAATATGTAAAACAGGAGTTCTGCTGTTCTGATACTACTGAACTCGGGCACATAGGTTTAAATCATTATCATAATTATATAACCAATAGTTTTGGCAGTAACTATAAGCTTGGCACAGATTTTATAATGACAAGCTAATAAATTATATATTTTTTCTACAGGTACAATAGAGCAAGGGTCTCTGCCGCGACAATTATGTAGTAAAAGCAATGAGTGCCCCAATAACCTTGCTTGTTTGAATCGCACTTGTATATCACCCTGCACAACCATTTCTTGCGGGCCCAATGCTTTTTGTGAAGTTGAAAATCATGCCGCTTGGTGTCGCTGCAATCCAGGATATACCAAACCTGATGGAGGAAAATGCGTATCTGGTTAGTATACAGTCAATTATGTCAACATATGATACAAGGTTATGATATATGGATGTTACAATTATAATGGGATAAGTTATATCATGATTATTTGAATAAAAATTACAATAAAGATAAATATTGCAGGAAATGGAAAATAACTAAATGTTAAATTTTAATTGTTTGTGGTTAAACTTTAAAATAACTTTGTTTTAGGATGCGATAACTATTCGTGTGCTCCTGCTGCACAATGTATAATATCAAAAATGGGCCCGACATGTGTTTGCCCAGAGGGTATGGTTGGAAATCCATTCCCTGGAGGGGTTTGTAAGAGGGACACTTGCGGGCCAGGCATACCCTGTGATGATCCGCTGACTTGTGTATCAGGACGGTGTCGTCAACGGTGTGAGAACGTCGTATGCGGAGTAGGCGCTTCCTGCGATGAGGAGAGTGGCCGTTGCGTTTGCTATACATTTTTTGTTGGAAACCCCGACCTTTTATGCATGCCGCGTAAGTTCCGTAAATCGTCACATGAATGGTAATATTTTATTTTCTTTAAAATTTACTAATATTTCCTTCTTATTTTAGCTGTTAAACCCCCAAGCTGTGAACCAAAATGTGGACAAAATGCACATTGTAATTATGGACAAATAAATACTTGCAAATGCGATAAAGGGTACACAGGCAATCCGTACTTGAAATGTCTTCCACGAAAACAAATAACTTGTGCCAGTGCTAAATGTGGCACAAATGCAATTTGTCAACAAACGAGATCACATGTTGAATGCTTGTGTCCTCCTGGATATGTAGGCAATCCAAATTTGCAATGTGTAGATATTGATGAATGTAGCTCACGACCGTGCGCTGAAAATGCTGTCTGTATTAACACCCCTGGAAGTTTTAGTTGCATTTGCAAAAGCAAATATGTTGGTAATCCATACGAATTGTGTACGCAAGTAACACTCTCTAAGTGTATTGATGGAAGTATTTGTTCATGCTCAAATAATAAAACATGTCCTGAAGGATACGTTTGTGAAGCATCAAAATGTGTAGACAAATGTCGCTCAATTTTATGTGGTCAAAAGTCGATTTGCCAAGAAGGAAAATGTATCTGCTTACCCGATCACATTGGTGATCCTAATGATTTAACTCAAGGCTGTTCTTTTAATAAAAAATGCATTATAGACGGGGACTGTCAGGATTCTGAAATTTGTTTCCAAATTGGAAAGACCATTCGCAAATGTGTTGATGCTTGCAGTAAGATACAATGTGGACCCAATTCTTTATGCGTTACCACTAATCACCAAGCACATTGTATTTGTGCCGAGGGTTACATGGGAAGACCAAGTGATATCAAAACTGGCTGCCATCTACAACAAAAAGAGCCAAATGAAGTAGAATGCAATGTAAATAGTGATTGTGCGGCTCCACAAATTTGTGATACAGGTGACGGTACAACAAAGAGATGTTTAGATTTATGTTCAACTGTGGCATGTAGTGCTAATGAAATTTGTAAAGTAATCAACGACATTGCGCGTTGTGAATGTAAGGAAGGATTTGTATGGAACCCGGTTAATTCCATATGTGAACAGCCGACTACACCAACTTGTGAAAAGGATGCTGATTGTGAAGAAGACAAATCATGCCAGACAGATGTCCTTGGGGTCAAAAAATGTATAGATAATTGCTTAGTATTTACCTGTCCATTGCATTCAACCTGCATCTCTAGTAATCATAAAAGTCAATGCCAATGTTCAGTAGGTTTCATTGGTAATCCGAATGATCGTGATGGTTGTCTACCCATTGATAGAAATGAATGTTCAAAAGATGTTGAATGCAGAGAGAATGAAGTATGTAAAATGACTGGCAACATAAATAAGTGTGTATCCGCATGTCAGCAAATCAAATGTGGGCCAAACGCTATGTGTATTTCAAATAATCATGTTGCCCAATGTCAATGTCCGCCAGGACCATTTACCGGTAACCCGGATGATCTAGAAAAGGGATGTCAATCCGTACCTTGTGTTTATAATATAGATTGTCCGCCACATCAACTATGCAATCGTCTGACCCATAAATGTATAAATGTATGTGGTGAAGATAGTTGTGGTGAAAATTCAGTATGTATAGCAAATGAGCATAAATTCAAATGCCAGTGCTTAAACGGATATAAAGCAGATCCATTACCTGAAATTGCCTGTACAAAACTGGATTTATGTAATCCTAATCCTTGTCATAGAACAGCGTTATGCGAACCGTTCCAATTAACTTATGTTTGCAAATGTCCTGTTGGTTCTATTGGAGATCCATTGAAAGAAGGATGCAGGAAACAAGGACAGTGTCCAAATGGTGATAAAGATTGTTTAGACGATTCTGCTTGCATTAATGGTCGTTGTATAAATCCATGCGAAGGAGCGTGTGGCTATAACTCTTTATGCAAAACTGTTGATAGAAAGGCAATTTGTTCATGTCCACATGGTTATGAATATGCGCAAAAGGATAATTCTTGCAAGAAAAAAGTAGTATCATGTGTAAACGAATACGATTGTAATGGTGATATTTGTCACAATGGTCAGTGCTTCCAAGCTTGTAAAAATATTAGCAATTGCGACGCCGGTGACTTGTGTATAAAAAATTACTGTGTAAGTCAATGTAATAGCCACGCCGAATGTAGTGTCGGACAAGCTTGCGTTGAAAGTAAATGTTTAATAGGCTGCCGAGTTAATAACGACTGTGCTAGTGAAGAATCTTGTGTTAATAATAAATGTGTCAATCCATGCCTAGCAACAAAAGTTTGTGGACCAAATGCAATATGTTCAAGAATTAATCATAGTACAACGTGTGAGTGCCCGGTAGGATTTGAAGGATCTCCAACACCACAGCAAGGGTGTGTGCGTAAACCAGCATCTTGTGCTAAAACATCTCAATGTCCACCAGATCATATGTGCATTGGTTTTCTTTGTCAAGTACCCTGCCAAAAACATTCAGATTGTGCTATGGGTGAAATGTGCCATGACAATCAATGCCACAAAATTTGTCACACCAGTAATAACTGTTTACACGGTGAACACTGTAGTTCTGGAGTCTGCGTTTCTGGATGCAAAAGTAATTCCGACTGTCTTAATAACCAACTATGTATTTCAAGTGAATGTACATGTGTAGCTGGTTTTCATATTATAAATGGAGAATGCAGTAACATTGATGAATGTCTTAATACCCCGTGTCATCCATCGGCGCAGTGTATAGATTCAATAGGTGGTTATAAGTGCGTTTGTCCTACTGAAGCAATTGGGGATCCTTATATTACTGGATGCTTGTTACCAAATCAATGCAGACAAAATAATCAATGCGAAGATTCACTTGCCTGTTTAAGAGGAAAATGTTCAAATCCTTGTCAAAGTCATGTATGTGGTTTAAATGCTGTATGCAATGTTAATAAGCATAGAACAACATGCACTTGTGAGAATGGACATCTAGGCAATCCATTTGATAAAAAAGTTGGATGCGTTAAAGTTGAATGTGTAGATGATTTCAGTTGTTCTGATGATAAATTTTGTAATCCACGAACATATAAATGTTATGGTAAGTTGAGTATGACAGCATGAATTTGTTTTCTTATAAAACTTTGATTAACGTTAGTTGTACTTCTTTTTAGATAAATGTGAAAGTGGTGCATGTGAAGGAGGAACATGCAAAATCGTAAATCATAAAGTATCTTGCATGTGCTCATCTGGATTGGAGTTGATACAAAATAAATGTCAAGATATAGATGAGTGCCTTCATAATCCATGCCCTCTTAATGCAGTTTGTGTAAATAATATAGGTTCTTTTACTTGTGATTGCGTTAATGGTACAGTGTTTGAAATAGAAACCGGGAGCTGTCGTATGCCCGGGGAATGTTTAACAAATCATGATTGTACAGAACAAACAAAATGCCAGAATCAATACTGTATTAATCCATGTGATAATGTTAAATGCGGATATAGTGCCAGATGTATAGTATCAAAACATGAACCTATATGTGAATGTGAGCCAGATAGTGAAGGGGACCCTTATAAGAGCTGTAATAAATTGGAATGTGTTAAAGATTCAGATTGCTCGGATGAGGAAGCATGTATTAATAATAAATGCTTAAACTCTTGTAGTCTACCACGCGCTTGTGGCAAAAATGCTAATTGCTTATCGAGAAGTCATATTGGTCAGTGTTCTTGCGAACCAGGTTATACAGGTGACCCTGTACTTGGTTGTGCCCCAATTCAATATTGTTTATTTGATAGCAATCGATGTCCCGGGGGTACAAAGTGTGTCGATAATATCTGTCTAGGTAAATATCAATTCTTAGTTCATTGTTCCTATTTCTTGCTGTTTTTTATACAATTTGTTGCTACCTTAAATATTGAATGACGTGTTTGATAAATTTCAGGCTTATGTACTTCGACCCGAGATTGCTACGACCAGCAGCTCTGTATTAACGCAACAT
This sequence comes from Napeogenes inachia, assembly GCA_959347355.1. Taxonomy (NCBI): domain Eukaryota; kingdom Metazoa; phylum Arthropoda; class Insecta; order Lepidoptera; family Nymphalidae; genus Napeogenes; species Napeogenes inachia. The sequence continues at coordinate 13,632,039 of OY365791.1, read as the reverse complement.
GTAGACAGACATGTTATACAAATAATACATGTCCGCAATCCTATTTCTGTGATAAAGACAAAATGTGTGCTAAAAGTTTAAAATGTATTAAAGATACTGATTGTGAAACTGATGAATTGTGTACTGAAACTAAAAATGGTATATCCGAATGTACTAAAATATGTGATAGTCAACCATGCGGGAGAAATGCATATTGCACGGGTTTAACTCATAAACCTATATGTTCATGTAAAGATAATTATTTTGGTAATCCTTTAAAAGGATGTGACAAAAAAGAATGTGACGAAGACAAAGATTGTTCAGAAGATAAGATTTGCAACAGTAATTTGTGTAAAAACGTATGCCTCTTTCGTAATGATTGTGGGGATAACACTATCTGTTCTTCCGAAAATCATAAACATGAGTGTTATTGTCAGTCAGGTTTTACTGGCAATCCAAAAAAGGGATGCACAGAAGTTGACTGGTGTGAATCAAATCCTTGTGGTGAAGGTGCAGAATGCGTTAGTACGAGAACTGGTGCAAAGTGCACATGTCCTGTTGGTACTGTGAGGAATCCAAATAATAAGGGTTGTCAGATCGCTCCTGAATGTAGGTTTAACAGAGACTGTCCAGGAGACGCACGGTGTACCGTTATTGATGGTGTGAGGAAATGCACAGGTAAATAAATAACTCTAGCTGTTAGCAAAAAATGATATTTATGCTTAAATAAGTGTCTAACAAATAATGAGTAATAACATTGTTTTTGCGTAAAATGATTTAGGCCTAAATTTTAGTGTTAAAAGAAATATGAAATATCTCTTAATAAAAAATATCTTAAAATAATAATATTTTTAGATGCCTGTGAGAACATCAAGTGTGGTCTTAACGCCGAATGCATATCTACGAGGCATTCTGGGCAATGTAAATGCAAATCTGGTTACGTGGGTAACGCTGACAATGAAAAGGGTTGTCATCTTCGCCAGATTGCTTGTACGAGAAATACCGAATGTTTAGATGGACAATATTGTCGGAAGGCTATATGTCAAGGTACCCGTTTAGATATAAAAAATATAATTAATGGATTAGAGATCAATCGCTTGTCGTCGCTTTATTTGACTTCACGATTACTGATTGTTTAGAGAGTGTTAAAAATTTAATATGCAAAAATTTAACACGTGATAAACACTTCACAAGAAATGCATTCATTTTCTGATATTCCAAATTTATCGAATTTAAACTTTGCAAACTTTAAATTAGTCGTTATTTCATGTAATGAGGACGTAAAAATGTAAAAAAAAAATCATTTGCTAATAAATATATTACAACATTAATTTATTTAGTTGCATGTTTTAAGGACTATGTGTAATTGACGAAGAATGCGATTCAAGTGAAAAATGCTACAACGGCCAGTGCGTTAACCCTTGTGAATTAGATAACACCTGCGGTTTAAACGCTATATGTCACACTGAAAACCACGTCGTGCAATGTAGTTGCCCTTACAGTTTTACCGGAAACCAAGATGTGGAATGTGTCCGAAGTAAGATAATTTTATTATATGTTTAAATATTTTTTCTCTATACATTTTACTCCTTTATTTTATGAGTACCTACCTATATATAAAACGTATATTTGGATAACTACAACTGTCCTTTTTATATTATTGATTGAACAGTGCCAAGACTTTGCGGGGGTGTTGGCGAATGTGAGGAAGGTTTCGCCTGTAAAGACTCAGCCTGTGTGCCCCGATGTACTAAAGACGAGGAGTGTGCACTAAATGAAAGATGCTCTCAAGGAGCATGTTTATGTAAGTTTTTTTTAAATATTATTCTATCCCAATGTATTTTTGATTTATTATATACATTTATTTTGCCTTTCAGTAACATGTAGGTTAGACAACGACTGTTTCCTAGGTCATATATGTCTATCAAATAATTGTCGATATGGATGCAGACATGACGACGACTGCAGGCAAGAGGAAATTTGCAGAAATAATTATTGTAAAAATCCTTGCGCCAGTGATGTAAGCCCGTGCGGCCCAAATGCGGCTTGCTCAGTTGTAGATAGAAAAGCTATTTGTTCCTGTTTAGAAGGTTTAATACCAAATCCAACACCTAATATCGGCTGCGTACGGACGCCGCCTTTATCCTGTAGGATGCATACCGATTGTGCTATAGGCTGGAAATGTGAAGATGAAAGATGCCGTCCAGCCTGTAGTTCAGATGGTTCAGAATGCTTAGAAGGCGAACGTTGCAATTCAGGTGTTTGCCGATATGCTTGTACATCGGATGAGAACTGTTCTGATGATGAAGTTTGTGACGGTCGGTTTTGTATAATGGGTTGCAGATCAGATTCTGACTGTCCAACCAACTTCGCTTGTCTCTCAGGGCAATGTTCAGACCCATGTATCACGCCTGGAACATGTGGAGCTAATGCGTTGTGTAAGACGGTAGCACACCGTCCTGTATGTACTTGTCCGAAAAAATTAACTGGAGATCCAAAATTTGTTTGTAAGAGAATAACATCTAGCTGTGATAATGACAACAATTGTTCTGATGGTTTTAGTTGTTATGGTGATACCTGTTACCCGTCGTGTAGAGGGTATTTATAATTGAACTTTATTAACGCTGTGAATTTTATTTATTTTTAGGTATTATACTTAAAAAAGTATTTATGTTTTAGAGACAATGTTTGTTTATCGAACGAAAAATGTATTCGAGGAATATGTAGACTCGTCTGTAATAATGATGAGGCTTGTAGCGAAGGACAAATTTGCGAAAATAGAATATGCAGACAAGGATGTCGCGATGACAATGCTTGCCATAATAATGAAGCTTGCATTAGGGGCAAATGTAAAGGTACAAAGTCTTGAAATATTTAAACATAGAATATATTCGTATAAGCTTTTGAATGTTGATTGGTTGGAAAAATATTATGTATTTATATCAAATACCCTTTTTTAGATCCTTGCAGTGACAACTCTGTCTGTGGGATTTGTGCGGATTGTAATGTGCTTAGCCATCGAGTTCAGTGTAGTTGTACAAGTAATTATACAGGAAATCCACTCGTTGAGTGTAAGAAAAAGCCACTCTACTGTGATGGTTTTTGTCCATGCGACGACAGTGGCTATTGTATCGGTCTCTGTGATGATAATTTAGATTGCTCTTGTGGTGAAAAATGTCTCAATGGTGGTTGCAGATCGCTATGCTCTCCGAAATCTAAATGTCCTGACCGGCATATATGCCTACAAGGAGTTTGTTTACCTGGTTGTAATTATAACAAAGATTGCGGAGAAGACATGTTTTGTTCATCAAAGCAATGTGTATCTGTTTGTCAAGACAACTCTTGTGGCAAAAATGCACTCTGCTTAGCAAACCGACATCAAGCTATTTGTAGCTGTCCTAGCGGTTTTTCTGGTGACCCAGAAAAAGAGTGCAGGGCTTATGAATGTATGAAAAATGAAGATTGTGGTTCAGACGAAGAATGTACACCTTTAAGAACATGTAAAAACGTATGTGTCAATGCTTGTGGTGCTAATGCAATATGTCGGCCAGAGAATCGAGCACCACAATGTTCTTGTCCTCCAAACTACTTGGGTAATCCAAAAGTGGAGTGTTCTAAACCAGCGTCAGGCAGTTGTTTACGTAACCCATGTGGAATAAATGCACGTTGTCGTGATTTGGATGATGGAGGTTACGAGTGCACGTGTCCACCAGGATGTGCTGGCATCCCACAAAGACAATGCTTTTGTGGAACTATGGCCCCATGTGCATTTAAAGCTTGCGGTGTTAATGCCCAATGCCGTATTGGACAAAAAGGAGAAGCGCACTGCTATTGTCCCCGTAATTACCCTAATGGTGATCCTAATATAGAATGTAAGTGTTGTACTATTATAATCCATGAATGTACAGTATATTTGAGAACATATTTCAAAATGATACATACATATACATATGTACTATGTTTCACGTTGATATTACAAGTTAATGAAAATAATCTTTTAGGTGCTCAGGAACGTAGTTTGATAGACTGTAGAACGACAGGTTGTGGTAAAAATGGAGAGTGTTTGAGAGAGGGTGCTGAATTTGTCTGTCGATGCATACCTGGTACTGAAGGACAAGCGGATATCGAGTGCCATACCAGTGAGTAATTCATTTCATATTCTATTTTACATATAACTTCTCGTCACATGTACAAATGCACAACATAAAGCAGTGTATAGAACAAAATCAATTCCAAGTTGAGATTAAGATGAAAAGTAAGATAACTAAATAAAATTAATATTTTAAAATATGTATTTTTGTGGTGTAAATATTTTAATAATTGCATATTTAAATGGTATTTTCTATTTTCACAACTCATAACCTATTATTAAATTATATAAAATAATTACAGGGTAGGTTCACTTAAAGTATTATATTAAAGTTGTACAAATATGTATTCTATAATAATTAATAGTAATAATAATATTGTAACTACATATGTGTACAAAAAAAACATATTTTATTTGAAATTAGTGGAAGCATTCTCACCGTTTGTGCTTGAATACAGTCAATTCGGCTTCATGTACATATTGCTTGTATTATAATATAACGTTATATACTTCTGATCATAAACCCTCAATTTCAAAAAGCATGCACTGTCTCGTGAGAAAGTTTCCTCTTCATGGCTGAAGGTACAGCTCTTTCGACTCTGCTTTCTTCTTTCACATCTTCCTAGGTATCGAATGCACGAGTGACAAAGACTGTCCAGTAGACAAAGCTTGTTTAAGCTTACGTTGCGTGGACCCCTGCACAATTCGTGGCGTATGCGGCGAGGATGCACTGTGCGTCTCAGTGTTGCACCGCGCTCAGTGTTCGTGTCCCCAGTGCTATGTTGGCCAGCCGCGACTAGTCTGCCGCTTGGACCCAACCTGCAAACCCACAGCCGACGTCAACGTTACGTTTACTTGCTCGGAAACAAAATCATGTCCTTCTAAATTAGCATGTGACTTGACCACTAACCAATGCAGAAATCCATGTTTGAACTACCAAAACTGTCGAAGAAATCAAAAATGTGAAGTGCGAAACCATAGACCAGTCTGTGTCTGTCGCAATGGATTTGCTCTTAATGATAAAGGGGAGTTGACTTGCGCCCCAGAATACGCTGAATGTACGAGGGATGAACAATGTCCATCCAATGCTGCTTGTCGTGACACGAAATGCGTGAACCCTTGTCTAGCATCTAAACAAGCCATATGTCCAAAAGGGAAACAATGTGATGTAGTAGAACATAGGGCCGTATGCATCTGTGTCGAAGACTGTAACCCCACTGCTTCGATATGTCTGAGAGACAATGGATGTCCACAAAATCTAGCATGCATAAATTTTCAATGCAAAGATCCATGTAAGGAGGCTTGTGGGGAGGCCCCTTGTTCAGTTGAAGATCATCACCCTGTATGCAAGTTTTGCCCTAGTGGTTTTACACACGATGAAAAGAATGGCTGCATTAAAGGTAATTCTGGTAAATCAGAAAGTTCAAATATTACCATACTATTAGTATATTACCGTTTAAAAATTATCTTGTTAATTTGATTCTTCATATTCCAGGAAACCTTGATAGTATACTCTATGACTCAACTCCAATTCTATTTCTATATCTGTTTTTTTTCTAGCATGATTATTCTTTTTTCAACATTAGAACTACTTCTTGACAAGGTAGAATCGCATGTTCTTTCTTATCTGTGTACATACATGAATATAGTTAAGAAAAATAATTCTCACTTCTACATTTTGGTGGTGGCAGCGCTTGGGAAACTTTAACGCTTTCGATGCTTAAACATAACCGAAACAATGCAACACATGCAACTGACACGAGACAGAGTTTGCAAAGTTATGAATCAATGCCTGTGTTCTGGTTATCTTTGTCTTTTGTGTATTATTATGTATAAATGAAATATTTTTCATATGATATTTATTTAGGTCACGTGTAGTTAATATATTTATGTAAAAAAAAACACTATTTCGTAGTAACTATCTTTTCTATTCTTTTATTGAAAGCAAGCATTAAAAATGTACGAAGTTATATATTTTTTTAACTGCATTACCAAAATTATTTAATATATATATTTTGATCGTCACTAAGTACTATGATACGTGGTTGAAGTAAATAGCACTTGGTGACATGGTTCGATGTCGCAGCGTTGTCGTGTGGCGTGCACGAGGAGTGCGCGTCGTCAATGGCATGCGTCGATGGGCGCTGTGCTGATCCATGTTCGCGAGATGGACCATGCGCACCTGGGCACCACTGCACCGTCGTCAACCACCAACCTGTTTGCTCTAAAGGTACATTAAAGAAAATACATTAACAATTACTTATAGACAACAAAAAGATAAATAATGTGCTCAATGATGATAAAACTCGCAATCACAACTAACTGATTTTTTGACAAGAATGAAAGATATATGTTTATTTTATATAATTTTGCAGTTTGTCAATGTCAGACATCTGAGGACTGCGTCAGGCACCCTAACACAAAATGTGATGGATGTATGTGTGTACAAGGTAAAAACAACATCTTTGACTAAATAAAAATTTTATTAATTAAAAATAAATAATAAAATAAATAAAAAAATTAGTAAATTGTAAAAGTATTAGGAATTTCTGAATTTGTTTTAGGTGCATTTTCAGACATTTCTAAATATCTAAAATACAGATATTGTTCTTTTAGGTGGAAGACCCTCTGCTAATTGTGGACATTGTCGTCCCGGAGTATCCTGTGATCCATTCTCTGGAGCATGCATGGAAAGTAAGTAAAATATATAGTTTAATGTTTTTTAAAATAATTTAACAAATAACTATTTAAATACGCTTTCTGTGATTATTATATTTTAAATACAGGTCCATATTAGCTGTTCTTATTCGCACATCTTTACGTAATGTGTACCATAGACTACTACTTTATATCTAGCTAGTCTGTGTCTGTATTTTAATGTGAATAGCAAAATTAACTCCAAACAAACTGGTTGTTGCTATGAACTGCGTACAATTTTGTCCGATAAAAACGCCACGAAGTACTGGTTATGTTCATTCGGCAGACCCGAAAAACAAGTTGTTTTCTTATAATACTTTCAGAGTAGATTTAGTTCTGTGAACATAATCTGTTGTAGAACCAGATATATACTTGATTTTTTTACAGAAACAGGGAATATGTTGTAGTTTATTAGTGTTTAGATGTATGTATTGACTTATTTTTATTAAGGTTTTTTATTTGGTTCTTGGTTAATTTGGTTTCTTCAGCTTTAATGATTATTTTTTCTGCCTTTACTATTTCCTACCTATCCTTTCTTCTATGGCTTATTATGTGTTGTAGTAATTAAAGTTATACTTAAAACTGTTGTAATTTAGCTATTTATGTATTATATATATTAAACAGCTAAACATAGAACATATTAGAATTAGTATGAAAATTAACGAGATATTCCTCTCCTATTAACAGATGAACGCACTATAAATGTCCCACTAACCGAAACGTACTCTGATACAGAACAGACTGATACAACTAATAACTACGACATGACTCCTTCAATGACTACTGCTATTACAGATTTAACTGATGAAACAACCACTTACAAAGATAATATGTCTTCAAATATTTCACTAAAAAATAAACAATTTTCCGAAATAAATGAGGAAAGTGATCCAAATAAAAACGTTACAAGTCTTGAACTAAATAATACAAAAAGCAGTCTAATAACAACCACTGAAACTAATAAAGAAAATATTGATAACACAAACGAAAATATAATTTCTGTAAAACCGAATAGTTCTACGGACTTGCATAAGCAAACAACTGAAATTTCGTTTAAAAGTAATAATGATAATATTTCTCCGTTAGTTTCTGATTACGATGAACAAATACAAAGTAGTAGTACAATGCACGCCGAAAATACGATTAAACCACAATTGAAAAAAATTGAAGTAGTCGGGGCTAATAAAAATACAAAAACACCTGATAATCAAAGAAATTTACACAATAATTATACTAATAATCTAAATAAGTTTTCAACAGAAACACCTACATCCATAAAAACCACAATATCAATGGATAAACATCCTACTAGTTTTCAAATAAGTAAGACAACAGGTTTATTTAATGATTTTACAGAGACGTCTACGTTGAACTCCTTAGATAATATAAGTAAACCAGAGAATATGAACACTCCCACTGATAAAGTCTTAATAGCAAATACTATAATCAAAACAGTCAACGATCTGAGAACAACATATACGGATACTACCGATAATCCTACAGAACAATATTTTTCTAAAGTATTTAATCAAGACTTGACTTCTGAAGACAACGCAGTGCATTCAACATTATATACATCTTTAATTAATTTAACAGAAAGTATTTCTCAAACTGATCAAACCACTAGCTCTTACACTGATATTAATGGTTCTACTTTGATGGATGCAATGAGAACAACTACAAAACAGAAAAGTTCTATAAAACCTCATGGATACGACGCAAATAATGATCGTGCAGCAAATACAAAATCAAGTTATGATTTAAAATACGATTTGTTAGAATCAACCGAAAGTATTTCAAAAATACTAACACATGATTCTTTTAGTACTACAGACGCGGATATTTTAAATAAAGATCCTAGCTCTCCAATAACTTTAGAAACAAACTTACCGAATAATTTAGAATTTACAACGAAAGATTATTACAGTAAGAAACATATGTATAGTACATCAAGAAAAGACTACTTACCTACTTATACCACAAATGATTATCTAGCTTATGATACCGAAGAGGTTTATCATCATACTAAGTTAGACTCTAATTTTGCTATGGCAGTAAATACTCCTGAGACAGAAATAAAAGAAACTAATTCTGATGCTAGAGAAGAGACAAGTTCTACTGTGAAATCAAACAAGGGTTTCATAGACCTATCAACCATTCAACCAAAAAAGTCAATACCAGATTATTTATCGACAATAATTCCATACGAAATCACAACATATTCTACGTATCAACCTAAATCTACGAATACAGATGAAAACTTTACTTCAACTGAATCTAAAATAAGATCTCCACTACAAGAAAACACTAATAAGATGAGTACTAATAAAAAGATGTCTTCAACAATAGACGATTATTTCGATCCAAAGAAACTCAACACAGATCTGGATCGTGGTACAACTACATCTAAAATAATATCTTCGCCACAAAAAGAGAATACTGATATCTTTATCGATATACAATCTTCTACATTTAGTAATAACTTTGATACAAGGACATACAAAATTGAGGATAGCTTTAGTGTAACTACATTAAAAAATGAACCCATATCTACAACTTTTGGTAACCAATTTGACACAAACACAGTTAACACAGAGGAATATGAAGTTTCAACTTTACATGACATAACATTGCCTCAAGAAAATAAACCAAAAGCATCTTTTGGTAAAGAAGTATCCACAATTAGCGATAAAATTGAATCAAGTCCATATAATACATTAGATACTATATCTGTAACTAAATATTTACCACAAGAAAATTTTAATAAAATCACAACCAACATAATTCATTCAAAGTTTACAACAGTAGATAATCAATTTGATATTAATAATTTATATACTGATGAAAATTTTAGAACAACTTCATCCATAACTTTGTCAACGGAAGACTACAAAAAAATAACAACCGACAATCCATCGTTAACAATTGGCAATAAAATTGAAACAAGTACATATAATATTATGGATAGCATTGATAGTACTCAAATGAATTTTAAACCCGTAACATCACATATTCAACATGGCGCTGACGGTAAAATAAACATGGATAAAGTAAGTTCACAATCTATCACTTCAAGTGATGACATAAATTCTACAACAGTAGATCACCAATTTGATACAAATACTATCAAAACAGATGAATATCAAGCTTCAACTACTCCTGAAATAATGTCATTTTCTCAGCAAAATAAACAAATAACTACAGTAGGTAAGGACTCACTTACATTTAGCGATGAAATTGAATCAAGTTCATACAATAAATATGAAACCAATTTTGAAACAACATATGCAACACGAGAAAATTTTAACGAAATCAAAACTAATATAATTAATTCAAAGTTTACAACAGTAGATGATCTATTTGATATTAATATTGACACTACTGAGAAAAGTTTTGGAACAACTTCATCTATGTCAATCGAAAATCATAATATAATAACAATAGACAAGTCATCGACAATCTTTAATGAAGAAATTGAAACAAGTACATTCAATATTGAGGATAGCATTGATACTAATAAAATTATTATTAAACCCGTAATATCAGATTTACAACCTCTAGGTGCTAATCAAATAACCACTGATAAAACCAGTACGGCAACTGGTATATCAGTTAATGCATTTGAAAAAGATTTATACAACTCGTTGGCTGAAAGTGAGAGAAATACACCTAATATCAAGCTTATAACATCATTTCCATCGCAGGAAAATAATAATCAAATAATAACTCATTTCAATGATATAAGTTCTACAACAATAGGCTCTAACTTTGATGAAAACACATTAAAAATGAAATATTCTCCCGATGCAAATACACCTAAAACAACATTTTCGCCACAAGAAATGAACACCAAAATAACAGTCGATATACTTTCTACAACAAATAGCGATCACATTGAAACTAGTACAAATAATATAGAGAATATCCTTAGTACAACAACAATAAAAACTAAACCCATAACAGTGAGTCATCAACATGGAAGTATTGATATGACAAATGATAAATCAAATGTACAATCGGCTACTGTTAATGTATATGAAACAGATACTTACAATATGGAAACTCAAATTCTCAATATCAAACCTGATCCAAATGTTAAAGCGTCATATCCACCGTGGGAGCTAAATAAACATACGACACCTAACAAAATGTATATAACTACTAGTCCACTAGATAATGACTTTGATAAAAAATCGTTTAATTCACAACTTGATTCAACTACATCTGAAATAACGTATTCCTCAAAAGAAAACGACGATGAAATAGCAAACGGGTCAGAATCTTCTACATTCAACGATAAAATGGAAACAAGTGTTTACAATTTTGAGGATAGAATTAGTATCACTACATCAAAAATTAATCCTATCACAACATATCTTGAACACGGAAATGATGTTGAAAAAACGACTGATACAACAAATATAAAAACTGAGACAACAAGTGATACAGTTCAAATAGGAAAATATAATACGCAGTCGGAAATTGATAAAAAAATACCGGTAACTGAAGCATCATATCCACCGCGGGAAAATAATTTTAAAATTACTACAAATATCATTGATATAATGTCAAGCACCTTAGTTACTAATGCGTTAATAGAGAAGGAACATGTTGGTTCACCTGCTCCTAAAACGACTTTTGATAGTACAATAACAACTTATGAAACAAGTACTCAATTTGCACCATCAGACGTATTTGAAACTAGTATGTACAATATAGAAGAACAATATCCTCGAAGTACACCTTATGCACAGGAAAATAATCATATTTCTACGAAGAATATAATAGATAAACATTTTTCAACATTAGAACATACAAATAATTTTGAATCAACTTATTTAACAAAATCAGATAGAGATACTTTAGAATCAGAATCTACTATGGTATCTCAAAATACAAAAACAACAAAACAGTGGGATGAAAATGACTCGACAACGCAAAACATAGACTTCATCACTTTAAATCAGAAATATAAAGATAAAAATATAGTCGATGACGACAATAAAAAAATGGTAATCACAGAGTTTAGTACTTACGGCGGTGAATCTATATCAACAATCAAACCAGTATTAAATGACACAAATATAATATTTTACAATGATATATCAATTAATTCGACTGAAAAACAATTTAATAAAGTTACGTCCCATCGTTCTCAAACAAATAAAGATAAAATCAATAATATATCTAAATTACAAACTTTTGAAACTGCCTTTTCACCAACTTTCACATTGGATATGGAAAAAACTGAAACTCATAATTTGGATGTAAACAATGAAAAAGAATATCCAACGACCCCTATCCATTCTAGCACTTCTTTAGATAATTTATCATCTCGAAGAAAAGATGTAGATATTTCAGCTTGGACTGATTCTACCCCTTATATCGACTCGACTTCGACAGAGACAGCAACATTTAGCACCGACTCTAATACTAATAAACAATGTTTCTTAAACGAACATTGTCCATCGAACAAAACCTGCTTCAATGGAGAGTGCCAGAATCCATGTGAAGTACGAAAGCCATGTATAAAGAACGCATCCTGTAAAGTTATCAACCATGACGCTGTTTGCGTGTGCTTTGATGCTGCTGACGGAAAATGTGACAAAGGTATGAAAGTAGTAGTGTAATAAAAGTAAATTGTAATTTTATTTAAAACAATTGTAATTTATGCTGTCTACACTAGTACTATTGATACAATGGAATATTTTAGATAGAAGGAAGTATTTTAAGGTTTTATATTAGGGCTGTTTTATCGGACAAAGTGTACTATTTATGTGTATAAAATTTAATGTTTTCCTTGTATATACAAACACTACTTATTATTATTAAAAACTCCATTGTAACATACTAATTTCTAATATAAAATAGAATCACCCGGAACACCTAAGGCACCAGAACCTTGTCATTCTGATCGGGACTGTATAGATACCGAAGCCTGTTTTATGGGACTATGTCAAAATCCTTGTGAATTTGACAATGTGTGTGGTGTAGATGCTAAATGCCACCCCGTCAAACAGAGACCAATGTGTTCATGTCCGTCCGGATACGAGGGGGACCCGGCAGCTAAATGTTCACCTAAAAAATGTAAGCTTATCGTACTAACAAAACAATAATTATATTTACATTGTTAACTCTTTTAAATTATACTACTAATAATAAAACACCACTTTAAACATTATTATAAGGTAATTTATAATTATACAATGAAACAAACCGATACGGGCAGGCATTTGTACCCGCGACCTCTGGTATACGGTCCTCTACCGTATATATAAGCTATAGTATCGCTACCGGTGATTAGGCATTCTATATGTGACCTTCTTTATCGGGACGGTTACCTTCTTCTACTTTTTTGAGTAAATAATAATGTAATAAATTATAGTGTGGTGCATTTTATTTTAAATTATTTCGAATTGCACATATTTTTATTATAAATAGAAAAAAACATATTATAAATAGAATAATGTAACTGTAAATCTATTTACGCAAACACTAGCTGCACCTTCTTGTATGTCTACTTAAAGTTGTATTTTAAACTACTCTTGACTTTTAATCTTTATAATAAAGATGTAATATATTTAATTGCACCTATAAATATGTGTATAATACATACAAGTTAACCTTTACCCAGCTGGTTGCACTAGAAATGAAGATTGTCAATTGACAGAAGCTTGTATAAATAATGCATGTCAACACCCATGTGCAATTCACAACCCATGTGCACAAAACGCAGTTTGTATAAATACAAAACACGGCTCAGATTGTAGTTGTGTCGAAGGCTACCAGGGAAACGGATATGTTGGCTGCGTACCGGGTAAGTTTATATGCAAATCACACTTCTAAATAATGTATGAGTTGTTAAGTTCAATCTATAATCATAATTTTGTTGTAGTTATCGACTCTCATTCTGTGTGTCAGTATAACGAAGATTGTCCTCCAGAGTTATTGTGTGATAGATTGAACAGAATTTGTATAAATCCATGCGCTATTAACAAATGCGGAGATAACGCAGCGTGCTTCCCAGCAAACCATGGAATACAATGCAAGTGCTTTGCCGGATTTACTGGAAATGCCTTCTTAGAATGTTTCCAAGGTAAGTTTTCAATTTATAAAAAAACATACTTTTTAATGGAAGTCTAATAATTTATTATGAATATTCTAGTTCAAGGATGCCGATCAGACAATGAATGCGCTAGCTCGGAGGCCTGCATCAATGGAAAATGTGAATCCCCTTGCAAATGTGGAATCAATGCAATTTGTGACGTTATAAATCACGAAGCCTCCTGTAAATGTCTATCAGGATACAATGGTAATCCATTAACGAGCTGTGAACCTCCAACAAATCCATGCATACCTAACCCATGCGGTTTTAATGCTTTATGTGAAGTAGATAATGGTAATCCTATCTGCTTCTGTCCTAAGGGTTTAACTGGCAACCCATTCAAGAATTGCAGTAAGTATATACATTTTTCAATTTCGTAATAAATATAAGTTAGTAAAGTAACATTTAGCTTATTAATAAAATAAGAACTATCACTGTGACTGCCAAAAGGTAAATCTAGAAGCTTTATTTTCTTTTATCAATGTTTAATATATATTTTTTTTATATCTTTCAGTCCCTGAAGGGAATGAATGTAGTCCTAACCCCTGTGGACCTTTCACTGGATGTAGAATTATTGACAATAAACCTGCTTGCTTCTGCCTACCAAATTATGAAGGCAATCCACCACAACAATCTTGTCGGTTACCTACTAATCCTTGCCAACCATCGCCTTGTGGACCCAATACGCAATGTACAATATTATCTAATGGATTCTCAAAATGTACATGTTTACAAGGCTACGTTGAAAGTCCAAACACAGTTCGCGGATGTATTGAAGTGCGTAATCCGTGTGAACCCAACCCTTGCGGTTTAGGAGCACGGTGTGATCCTAACAGAGCGCCGTCTTGTTACTGTCCAGAAAACATGAAAGGCAACCCTTTTAAGTTATGTGAGCATCACACTTATTTGCCTCCGCCCGTTTTATGTCAACCTGGCAATTGTGGAGAGAATGCAGATTGCTATGTTAGTAGCAACCGAGAAATGTGTTTCTGTAAAACTGGATTTAGCGGAGATCCTTACATTGGATGTCAACCTCAGAGAAATCCATGTGAGCCGAACCCTTGCGGTCCTCAAGCAATTTGTAACTCAAATTATGACCGACAGCCTTTGTGTACGTGTAGGGAGGGTAGTACAGGTGATCCATACAGCTTAGAAGGGTGTCATTCTCGGGAATGTGAAATAGATGATGAATGTGCTTACGATAAGTCTTGCATTGGTTATACTTGTCGTGACCCTTGTCCAGGTGTTTGCGGCCTAAATGCAAGATGTCATGTGGAAGCACATAATCCTGTATGTATTTGTGAAAATGGATTTATTGGGAATCCTCTACTTTGCTGTCTACCGCCTCAAGAACTCAAGAGCAATAAGCCATGTAATAAAGTACAATGTGGCATTAATGCTATTTGTCAAGATGTCGGAGAAATAGCTTTGTGTTCCTGTCCACCTGACTTTTATGGCGATCCTACTAAAGAATGTAAGCCGGAATGTCTCATGAATTCAGAATGTTCTTCAAATGAAGCTTGTATTAACCGAAAATGTACTGATCCTTGTGCACAAAGTAATATTTGTGGAATAAATGCTGTTTGCTTGTGTTCGGATCATACAGTTTCATGTTTATGTCCTGACGGTTATATGGGTGATCCGCAAATTCAATGTATATATAGACGTAAGTAACTAAGTTATATTTTTTGTTTTCATAATCATTATTCCTTAATACAAAATACTCATTTTATTTCAGCTATAATTATCACGGCTGATAATAATACTAGACAACCATGTACGCCTAGCCCTTGTGATCCAAACGCGGTGTGTGATGCATATGGAGACAAATTTGCTGTTTGTAATATTTGCGTAGGTTCTAATGCAATCAACAATCCTGTATGCCGACCTGAATGTGTTTTAAATTCAGATTGTTCTTTCGACAAATTTTGTTTGAAAAATAAGTGCGTTGATCCCTGCCCAGGATCTTGTGGGGTAAATGCTGATTGCATTGTTTATCATCACGACCCCATTTGTCAATGCAAAAGTGGGTTCGAAGGAAATCCATATGAACAATGTAAACTGGGAAAACAGCGTAAGTTTGACTATATTTCTAAATATATTATTTTTAAATATGTACAAAAAATATATATATTTTTTAATTTTCAGCTCTTCCTGCAGAAACGTGTGACAATATCAGATGTGGACCAAATGCTGTATGTCAAGAATTAAACAAAGCTCTTACATGTCAATGTTTGCCTGGTTTTTACGGAAATCCTTATCTTTCTTGCAAACCAGAATGTGTTCTTAATAGTGACTGTCCTTCCAACCTAGCATGTATCAACAATAAATGCGAAAACCCTTGCAAGGATGTTTGTGGATTAGGTGCATTGTGCAATACGGTTAATCACCATGCCATCTGTTATTGTGCTCCAGGCCAAACTGGTGATCCATACATAAGATGTCAGGTGGGGCATCAGAATCCACCCACGTTGTCCATGTGCGATCCATCACCTTGTGGGCCGTTTAGTCGCTGTCTCTTGTCGTCATCAGGAACAGCTCTATGCTCCTGTTTGCCGGGCTTTAGAGGCGTTCCACCAATGTGTCAACCTAAATGTATCAGCAATTCAGATTGCCCACAAAGTGAAACATGTGTCAACCAAATATGTGCAAACCCTTGTCTTGGTAGTTGTGGTGTCGGTGCCAATTGTATCGTCGTTAATCACAATCCGTTATGCAGCTGCAAACCCGGAGAAACTGGAGATCCCTTCGTAGTATGTACAGCTTTAGTAGAATACCAGCCAGATGAAAATAATCCATGTCTACCATCGCCATGCGGACCAAATTCAGTTTGTGAAGTTAAATCAAACCATCCAGTTTGTTCCTGTCAACCTGATTTTTCTGGTACACCCCCATACTGTAGGCCAGAGTGCATTATAAGCCAGGAATGTCCATCAAATCAAGCTTGTATAAATGAAAAATGCTCAGATCCATGTATAGGTGCTTGCGGGCACAATGCTATATGCAACGTTGTTAATCATACACCTCTGTGCAGTTGTATGGAGGGATATAAGGGCGACGCGTTTATTGGATGTATTGTGGTATCAAGTAACCAATCTAGTAATTTATGTAATCCAACACCTTGTGGCGAAAACTCCATTTGTACCGTTATAAATAGCGCAGCACGGTGTTCTTGCATTCCACCAAACATTGGAAATCCCTACGCAGGTGGCTGCAGACCTGAATGTATAGTTAATTCAGATTGTCCTAATCATTTATCTTGTTTATCAAATCACTGTCGAGACCCATGCAAAGATTTATGCGGAGTTAATTCAGAATGTGTGGTAACCAATCATGTTCCAGTCTGTACATGCTTTAGCGGATATGAAGGAGATCCATTTTCATCTTGTCGTCATAAACATACTCCACGTAAGGCAATCTACTTTTCTTAATTTTAAGTTTTCGTAAAATATATACGAGTACATTCCTATTAAACGGAACCGATTACCAAACTTATACGACTACAGATTTTACAATATTTTAACAAAATTTAATTGATTTCAGCATCTCGTAACAATCCCTGCGATCCATCGCCATGTGGGGCAAATAGCGAATGTCACGTAGTAAGCGACCGCGCTGCGTGCTCCTGTCGCAAAGGCTACCGTGGTTCTCCTCCGACCTGCCGTCCAGAATGTTCCGTTAACTCTGACTGTCCTCCGAACAGAGCTTGCATAAACCAAAAGTGCAAAGACCCCTGTATTCATAGTTGTGGTTTGGATGCAGTGTGCCACGTAGTCAGCCATAACCCCATTTGCGTGTGCCCAGACAATACTCCAGAAGGCGACCCTTTCATAAGATGTTATAAGAAAAGTAAGGTTTTAAGATATTTCATATTGTAATTGTTTCTAGATATTTACAATAAATTAAAGTTTTAAAATATATAGTGACCCCTCACCATACAGGCATGTATTATGCAAGTAATAGATGCTCATTAAAATCTTGACTTGTGTGTTTACTAAACTATCTATGTTTACATACAATTCTATGATTCTATTATATCTTCAAAAATAATATGGTATAAATAATGTTTTAAATAAATCAGTTATTTTATATATATATATATATATATATATTTCTTTTTATTGCTATTTTTTTAATAGATTATTTATTAATATTATGATTATATTACATATAGGTGTCACGCCGCAAGCGCCCAATGCCTGCTTGCCGTCCCCATGTGGACCTCACTCAACTTGTAGAAACGAAGTCGGACGTGCAGTGTGTGCTTGTGAACCTGGCACTTTAGGAGCTCCCCCAACCTGCCGACCCCAGTGTCTCATCAATCAAGACTGTCCACTAGCTCTAGCTTGTTTAAGCGGCACTTGTGTTAATCCTTGTGTTGGTTCATGTGGTTTTAATGCTCGATGTGTTGTTCAAAATCATCAACCTATTTGTTCGTGTGATGACGGCTACTCAGGTGATCCTTTCTCGGGCTGTAATCCACTTGAAAGTAAGTATCTGAAACATTTTCTGTACATATATTGCATGGTAGATTGATTTTCTTGCATGTTATAGAAAAGGAAGATATATATATTTATTATATATATGTATATTATATACCCATTTCAGCGACAAAAGATGTTTCCCATCAACCTTGCAATCCATCACCTTGCGGACCTAATGCCCTTTGTAGAGAAAGGAACGGTGCTATTTCGTGTACTTGTATAAATGACTTTCATGGAGATCCTTACCAAGGATGTAGACCAGAATGTGTTATGAATACAGATTGTTCTAGTGACAAAACCTGTTTCAATAACAAATGTGTAAATCCATGTGTTGGTATTTGCGGAAAAAACACAGAATGTAGAGTCACGAATCATGCACCGTCATGTTTCTGCTTACAAGGATATTCTGGGAACCCTCTTCATGCATGTGCACCTATTATAAGTAAGCCTTTCTCTCTTTCTTTCTTATTTTTTCTTAAAGATCTATTTCATACTATGTTCAATCTTCATCTTCTCTCACTATGCAGTTTCTTCAGAACCAATCGACCCGTGCCACCCTTCACCGTGTGGTCCTTACAGTAAATGTCGTACGTTTAATAATCATGCGGTTTGTACATGCCTCGATATGTGTGTCGGTTCTCCGCCAAATTGTCGACCTGCATGTATTATTAGTGCAGATTGTCGGCCCAATAAAGCGTGCATAAATAATAAATGTCAAGATCCTTGTCCTGGTACATGTGGAATTAACGCAAAATGCCAAGTTATCAATCACAATCCTATCTGTAGCTGTTCCAGCGATTTTACTGGAGACCCATTTGTAAGATGTGTTTTAGAGGACAGTAAGTTTATCATTAAATATTACTAGTATTTTTTTTTAATTTATTCAACCATTATGCATATAACATGATACTTTCAGAACAAATGACGCCGATTAATAATTGTTTACCTAATCCATGCGGTCCTCATTCTCAATGCAATGATATAAATGGAGTTCCAGCTTGTTCTTGCCTGAATAATTATATTGGCCGTCCTCCGAACTGTAGACCCGAATGCAGTATGAGTTTTGAATGTCCAGGAAACTTAGCTTGCATTTCTGAAAAATGTTCTGATCCCTGTCCCGGCTCTTGTGGTTTTCATGCTACATGTACCGTATTAAAACATATTCCAATCTGTAGTTGTGATAATGGTTATACCGGTGATCCTTTCTCTGGATGTTCGCTCGTTCTTAGTAAGTATTTTTATAGCAGTATTAATGTCATCTCAAACCTAAAATTTACTATGAAACACCCTTAATTAAAAAGTGATTTATATGAAAACAATAATAAAATTGGAGCAAATTTATCATTAGAATCGGTTCCTAAAAAATAACGTTTTAAGAATACATTTATTTACTGTATCCCTGAAATTAGGAAATTTGTACTAACCAAATCATGTGTTTATGTAGTCATTGCAATTGACAAGCGTGCACGCTAGCTACTATTAACTCATCATTTTAAATGTTCGTTATTTCAATTAGCATTTACATTTACAGCTATTGAACCGCAAATAGAAAATCCATGTTCTCGATCGCCTTGTGGAGTAAATGCTATCTGTAAAGAAAGACATGGTATTGGCTCATGTTCTTGTCTCCCAGATTATTATGGTGATCCAAATATTGAATGTAGGCCTGAATGTGTATTAAATTCGGATTGTTCAAAGGAAAAGGCATGTATTAATAATAAATGTAAAGATCCATGCCCAGGAGTTTGTGGTATGAACGCTGAATGTCGCGTACATAATCATGCTCCATCATGTGCTTGCATACTCGGATATGATGGAAATCCATTTACTACCTGCCACTTGAGTAAGAAATAAACAAAACTGTTATAAATTTAATGTAGTGCTTGTTACAAATATTCATGGCTGTATTCGTCATAAGGTTTGTAAAAAAAATAAATGCGTTGAAGTAATTATTTTATTTTAGGTATAATCGAAATGCAAGCAGATCCATGTCTACCGTCACCTTGCGGCCCGTATAGTGTTTGTCGCGCTAACAATGGTCATGCTATTTGTTCATGTCAGGAAAAATACTTTGGTGTCCCTCCTAATTGTCGTCCTGAATGCATGGTTAGCAGTGACTGCATGCCAAATATGGCGTGCATTAATTTAAAATGTGTTGATCCATGCATTGGAGTATGTGGCAATAATGCCAAATGCACAGTTGTCAACCATAACGCGTTATGTAGTTGTCCTATAAATTATATAGGTGACCCTTTCGTAAATTGTGCTTATAATAAAAGTAAGTGTTAAAACTTTACCTTCTTTAGGGGCATAATGTACCCTACTATAAAATAATATTTCAGTTTCTATATTGATCCCAAGTTATTTTTAAATTATTTACATTTCTAGGACCGGAGCCCAAGCCCTCTGTCAATTCATGTATTCCAAATCCGTGTGGACCTAATTCTCATTGCCGCGTAGTAGGAGAGACTCCAGCATGTTCTTGTAAAGCTGGATATATAGGTCGTTCACCAAATTGTCGCCCAGAATGTATTTACGATGAAGATTGTCCCAGTAATCTTGCATGTGTTCAAGACAAGTGTGTGAGTCCTTGTGATGGGTCCTGCGGCTCCAATGCTAACTGTATCGTTATTGCCCACAAAGCTGTTTGTCATTGTCGTGAAAGTTATACTGGCGATCCATTTAGTGGTTGTTACTTTATTGGTTAGTAATTTTATATAGTAACGCATAGCATATATTATATAGAAACAACTTATTTGAACTTATCTTTTACGTTATTTATAATTTGCACAGTGACAGTTCCAAGTGAAGAAGAAATAAATCCATGCACTTTATCTCCTTGTGGTCCGAATTCACAATGCACTGAACGGAATAATGCTGGCGCGTGTACTTGCTTGCCCGGATATTTTGGCGATCCATATCTGGGTTGTAGACCTGAATGTGTTACCAACAATGATTGCACTATAGAAAAATCTTGCTCAAATAATAAATGTGTTGATCCTTGTCAAGGGGCGTGTGGAATGAATGCTTTATGTAATGTAGCGCATCACACTCCTGTTTGTCGGTGCATTGAAGGATATGAAGGAAATCCAATGGTCTCATGCCATCCTCAAAGAAAACGTTAGTGTTGCTTTTATTTATTATTCGAGATTGAAACACTTTTTTTGTAGTTACAAATCTGTTTTATTTTAGCAATTTTACAAGACGTCAATCCGTGTGTACCATCACCTTGTGGTCCATATAGCCAATGTAAAGAGGTAGACGAACATGGGGTGTGTTCTTGTCAGGAAGGATATATAGGATCTCCGCCAGCATGCAGACCAGAATGCGTTATAAGTACCGATTGTCCGCAACACGAAGCGTGTATAAAACAGAAATGTAGAGATCCATGTCCCAGTACATGTGGAGTCAACGCAAGATGTCACACTGTAAACCATATCTGTACATGCAAAGCAGGTTTTACTGGTGATCCATTCGTTGTTTGCCAATTAGAGCAAAGTAAGAATAATTTGTGCGTGATAAAGTCAAAAAATAAAGAAATCAAACATGTTTTAAATTTATTACTCAATATGACCCAATTTTTTGTATAATTTAAGCTTTGCATGACCTTTATTTAGTTCTTTCTGAATTTCTTTCAATCAAATCTGTATTCTTGTATCTATTGTATCTGTTTCTTTTTATTCTTAATGTATGTGTACTTTCTTTCTTAGAGTCTATCTTTACGGGACCTAAAGGAAACCCATGCATACCATCACCATGTGGTCCATATTCTCAATGTAAGGTAGTTGGAGAAGCACCTGCATGCTCATGCTTGCCAAATTATATTGGTATCGCGCCTAATTGTAGACCCGAATGTTCCATCAACGCGGAATGTCCGGGTAATCTTGCATGTCAAAATGAAAAATGTGTAGATCCCTGCCCAGGCTCTTGCGGTTTTAACGCTGATTGTTCTGTGGCAAATCATATAGCATTATGTAACTGTTTACCGGGTTACACAGGCGATCCATTTAGTGGATGTTCATTTATTGAGTGTAAGTCTATTTAAAAAATGTGTGCTTAAAACTATCCAAACTTTTAAAAATAAATGCATTTTTTTTAACAGACGTTTCAGAACCACCACCTAACCCATGCCACCCATCTCCTTGTGGTGCAAATGCACAATGTAAGGAGCGGAATGGAGTCGGGTCGTGTTCATGCTTACCAGAATATTTCGGAGATCCATACACAGGATGTCGTCCTGAATGCGTTTCAAATTCAGACTGCGACCGCAATAAAGCTTGCTCAAATAATAGATGCAAAGATCCGTGTCCTGGAGCTTGTGGTATAAATGCAGAATGTAGAACGGTGAACCATGCTCCAACATGTACCTGTCTCTCTGAATATACCGGCAATCCACTTACCAAATGTGAATTAGACAGTAAGTGTATTTTGTTTTGTATTTTTCTGTTACAATAATCACTTAAACGCTCTTTAAGTTTTCTTACTTTATTACGGTAAAATTATTATAATCAATATAATAAAATATATATCGAGGACCTACGTCTCAACTAATTAAAAAAAATACTTTGTTAATAGTTTATAATTTTAACTATCACGGAATTTTCGATGAATATATATATTTTACTATCCTATTTCATTGTATCAATATTACCTATATTTATTTTATTTACACTTTATTGAATTAACAAAAGGCGAACTTAATGCCTAATGGCATTCTCTCCCAGTTAACCTCTGTGTATAGTGAAAAATTGTGGTAGGCGTTTAAAAATAAAAGCAATATATATATATATATATATATATATATATATAGAAGATATAAATTAGGTTACATTCATAAAAATATAAATTATAGGAATATTGAAAAGTACTTTTTTTTTCTAGTTATTCCAGATTTTAAAGAACCACAGCTAGATCCTTGTCAGCCTTCTCCATGCGGCCCCAACAGCTTGTGCCGCGCAATTAATGGCCATAGCGTGTGCACTTGTGAAAGCGGTTATATAGGAACACCACCATCATGCCGGCCAGAATGCATTGTTAGCTCTGAATGCCCACAAGATAAAGCATGTGTTAGTAAAAAGTGCGTTGATCCATGTCCAAATACTTGTGGTGTTAATGCAAGATGTCAAGTAGTCACACATAATCCAATTTGTAGTTGTACTTCTGGTTTCACGGGTGACCCCTTTACCAAATGTATACCCGAAGAGCGTAAGTATTTAATTAAATTATATTATTTTTTGATTTCCTTAAGTATTATTGAATTCAATTAAACTCGTCAATTTATATCAATTTGGTTTACTTATTGCCTAAAAATTACTTAGTATGAAAAATAAGTAATAATTATAGTTCAGGGAAACAAACTTATATTAAGCAACAATTACAGGGATAACACCATCCAATCCATGTGTACCCTCACCTTGTGGACCAAACTCAGAATGTCGTGTGATCGGACATCAAGCTGCCTGCTCATGCTTACTGAACTATATTGGTAGAGTACCAAACTGCAGGCCCGAATGCACTATTGACGCCGAATGTCCTAGTAACACTGCTTGTGTGAATGAGCGTTGCAAAGATCCTTGCCAAGGAGCGTGTGGTTTAAATGCACTATGTTTAACCGTTAACCACAAACCAATGTGCACATGTCAACAAGGTTTTACAGGAGATGCTGCTAAGATCTGCTCTCAAATCGTTATCTCATGTAAGTAAAAGAAATATGTTTTTTCTCTTTCACGAATTTTAAAACCATAAATTATTCAATTTGGTGTTTAATAAAAAGTATTTCTCGAAATTTGATAACATTATGACAAAAAAATGGTATCTTCCAGATAGGCTTTTAGTTCATTTTAAAGAAAAAATGTTACAACATTACATAATTGACCGAGGGTTATTTTACAGCAGTGGTTTGTTTTTAAGCGAATTTATAAGTTGTTTAT
Organism: Napeogenes inachia; assembly: GCA_959347355.1. Lineage (NCBI taxonomy): Eukaryota > Metazoa > Arthropoda > Insecta > Lepidoptera > Nymphalidae > Napeogenes > Napeogenes inachia. The sequence goes on along the minus strand of OY365791.1, from coordinate 13,607,754 downwards.
TCTTCTAGCAACGGAAATGACTCCAACATCAAGTCCATGCACTCCATCTCCATGTGGCCCAAGCGCTGAATGCAGAGAGTACAATGGAGCAGGTGCTTGTTTCTGCTCAGAAGGCTATGAAGGTGACCCCTACAGTCCTCAAGGTTGTAGAAGAGAATGTGAAAGTAATGACGACTGCTCATATAACTTGGCATGCACAAGATTTAAGTGCATTGATCCCTGTCCCAGAACGTGTGGACAATTAGCTCAATGTATAGTAGAAAAACACGTTCCCGTTTGTTCGTGTCCCGATGGATATACAGGAGATCCATTTTTCCAATGCAGAGAAATACTCCTCGAACGTAAGAATTTATTTTTAAAGTTTTTTATTATTATGAAGTATATATCTCACTGCTACAAAGCTACACGTCCAAAACTTACAGCAGTGATTTACTTAAAGGCAGTCCAATCTACTTGCTATAATTCTAATGCTGTTACAGCTGCTCTTCCTGCACTCTGCGCACTAAAGATGTGCATCTTATTTTGAGGATCGTTTCATAAAAACAGTAGACTCGCTCTTTTCGAATTATCTTTTTGCGCTGCAGAAACAAAGCAGCCCATCATAAATAGCCTTAAATAATTTGGTAGTTTAAATTGTTAATTTTAAACTTATTTAGAAATATGCTTAATCATTTTATTTTTATTTTATAAATTGCAGCTATACCAATACGTAATCCTTGCGAGCCTAGCCCTTGTGGACCTAATAGTCAATGTAGACAAGTAAACATGCAGGCGGTATGCTCTTGCCTTCCAAACTATGTAGGATCGCCACCGTCCTGTAGACCTCAATGCGTGGTTAATAGTGAATGTGATACTTCAAAAGCATGTATTAATCAAAAATGTGACGACCCCTGTCCGAATACGTGTGGTCTAAGAGCTCATTGTCTTGTAAAAAGTCATAACCCTATCTGTACTTGTCCAATTGGAATGACAGGAGATCCATTTACGCAATGTTATAGTAAGTTTGAATATATTAAAAAAATAATTAACGAAAATATTTAATCTAGTCTAACTTTCATTAAAATATCTATGAAATATAGTTTTAAAAATAATATTTATTTTCATATGTATATATTTTTTTTACTTTTTATAGCAATCCCACCTACAACAGAACGTCCACCTTCATGTAATCCTTCACCTTGTGGCCCACACTCACGTTGCCAACTTTTAACAAGTGGACCAGCATGTTCATGCTTATCAGGCTATGTGGGATCTCCACCATCTTGTCGACCAGAATGTACCATAAATTCGGAGTGCCCCGCTGCATTGGCTTGTGTTAGACAAAAATGTGAAGATCCCTGCCCGGGATCATGTGGCATTGAAGCTAATTGCCACGTTTTGAATCATGTAGCCGTTTGCGTATGCAATGAAGGTTTTACTGGCGATCCGTTTTCTAGATGCTTACTAAGCAGTGAAGGTATTTATTAAATAATTCATAAATCAATAGCCTAAATATAAATTTATAAAAAAAATATATAATGACATTTTTTTAGTGCCAACAACACCCATACCCTCGGATCCTTGTACACCTTCACCATGTGGACCTAATGCACAGTGTAATAACGGTTTTTGTACTTGTTTACCTGACTACAGAGGTAATCCTTACGAATCTTGTAGACCAGAATGTACTGGCAGCCAAGAATGTCCTAGAGACAAAGCTTGTTTTAGAAATAAATGCCAAGATCCCTGCCCAGGTGTATGTGGACAAAATGCAAAGTGTGATGTAATAAACCACATACCGAGTTGCTCATGTATTGGTGACTATACTGGAAATCCCTTCACACACTGCCAACCAATGGAAAAAGTTGCAACTCCTATAGATCCATGTCATCCATCACCGTGTGGACCTAACAGCATTTGTAGGACAACTGACAATGCCGCAGTTTGTGCTTGCGTAGAAGGTTTTCAAGGTGCTCCACCGGCATGTAGACCGGAATGCATTGTAAGTTCTGAATGTCCTTCAACTAAAGCGTGTGTAAATCGAAAATGTATCAATCCATGCATTAACTCTTGCGGAATATCCGCCCGCTGTGAAGTAATAAATCATAGTCCAATCTGCAGTTGCAATCCGTTACAAACAGGAGATCCTTTTAAAAGCTGTCACGACATAATATCCTCCGTTCCGGAACATACAGATGTATGCAATCCGTCTCCTTGCGGTCCCAATGCACAATGTATAGAAAGAAATGGAAAAGCTAATTGTAGATGTGCAGATGATTATATTGGACAACCACCAAACTGTAGACCAGAATGTGTTATTAATCCTGATTGCCCGTCCAACCAAGCTTGTGTTCGAAATAAATGTATTGATCCCTGCCCAGGGTCTTGTGGTATTAATTCAGACTGCATTATTGTGAGCCATACAGTATCTTGTATTTGTAAAGACAAATATACTGGAAATCCTTTCTTACAATGTATTCCATTAGAAGGTAAATTAAAGCATATGAACAAGTCTTCTACAAGTAGGTATGTAGAATTTATATTAAATATTCTGTATATTTTGTTTCAGAAAATGTTATGAAACCATGTGACCCGTCACCATGTGGATCCAATGCAGTATGTAGCCAAAGAGACGGTGCAGGAGCTTGCTCCTGTTTAGAGGGTTATCAAGGAAATCCATATGAGGCTTGTCGTCCTGAATGTGTCCTCAGTTCTGATTGTTCCGCTGATAAAGCATGTGTCAGAAATAAGTGTGCCGATCCTTGTCCTGGAATCTGCGGAACTTTTGCAGAATGTACTGTTGTTAACCATGTCCCTACTTGTGCGTGTATAAAAAGCTTTTCGGGCAATCCATTTGTACAATGTAGCAAAAATGAACCACCGAAAATCATAAGACCTTGCCAACCATCACCTTGTGGCCCTAATAGTATATGCAGAGAAAATGGTGAACTTGCATCGTGTGAATGTCTTTCAGAGTATAAAGGCGCTCCACCTGATTGTCGTCCTGAATGTACTGTGAGTAGTGAATGCCCATCTGATCGTGCCTGCCATAAACTAAAATGCGCAGATCCATGCAGAGGTACTTGTGGTTTAGGAGCACATTGTCAAGTTATCAATCATAGTCCATTATGTAGTTGTCCAGCTGGCACAACTGGAGATCCATTTAGTTCTTGTCGAGAAATACAGTTCAGTATAATAGAGAAACCCTTAGAACCATGTCAACCAAATCCATGCGGACCTTATAGTGAATGTCGAGCAGTTAACGGGAATCCATCATGTAGTTGTATATCAAGTTTTGTTGGGGCACCTCCAAATTGTCGACCAGAATGTCTAGTTAATACTGATTGCCCATCATATCAAGCATGTATTGCAGAAAAATGTAGAAATCCTTGTGAAGGCTCTTGTGGTTTTAAAGCAGATTGCAGAGTTCAAAACCATATCCCAATATGCAGCTGCCCTTCAAGTTTCTCAGGCGATCCGTTTATACAATGCACAAAAATTATAGGTTAGCTAATATTTTTTTAATATGGTTATTGTGTATTAAAGTTTTCTATATATATTTTTTTTAATTTTCATATCTCCAAATCTATCTAACTGAATCTTTGTCTTTTATTTTCTAGAAACGCAGAACGTTATATCAGATCCCTGCAACCCATCTCCTTGTGGAAGTAATGCACTATGCGATGCGGGATCCTGTTCATGTACTCCTGGATATTTCGGTGATCCTTATTCGGGTTGTCGATTAGAATGTACTACAAATGGAGAATGTGCACCTACTCGTGCCTGCCAAGGTGGAAAGTGTATTGATCCATGTCCTGGAGCCTGTGGTACTGGAGCAACATGCTCTGTAAATAATCATGTACCATCTTGCACTTGTCCACCTCATACCTCAGGAGATCCTTTCTCATTCTGTTCAGAAATAGTTAGACAAGGTGAACATTTTGTTTATATTTAATTTCAATTGATTTGTATATAATATTAGTGATTCTCTATTGCTTTTGAACGGATCTTGATGGCAGAAAAGTTTTTTGAGATTATTGTGGTCAGGCACAGTCAGCTAGACAATAGCAGCAAGGGAGGTTATTTTTATTATATAGTGGTGTAGTTTGCTACAAAAACCGAATGCCTTAAACTTTATGAGACATGTTATAAAATTTAGTTTGGTAAACCTCTTGTATATACTTTTTTTTTATAAAAATAATAATAATAAAGTATTTGTTTCGCTTAAAAAGTAACACAATAGCATAAACAAAGGTTGGGACCATCCTAGTAAGTATAAGATACGTGTAGCAGGAAGTAATGTACTTATACTTACTGGATTAATTAAATATTTTTAAGTGTTTTTGTAAAACAAAGAAATTAATAATCTATACAATTTGAAAGCGCATTTTGTGTGAAATAATAACACAGGATTAAAAAATATGTTTATTATTTGTTACAGAGCCTGCCTCACCATGTAGTCCATCACCATGCGGTCCTTACAGCGAGTGTGCTGTAAGCGTCAATGGTGCCGCGGCGTGTTCATGTCGCGTAGGCCACGTCGGGTCTCCACCTTCTTGTCGGCCTGAGTGTCTTGTGAGCTCTGAATGTAAACTCCAATTAGCGTGCATAGATCGAAGATGCCGCGACCCATGTGATGGCGCGTGTGGACGCGGAGCTCGCTGTCAAGTAATAGCTCACTCTCCTATTTGTACATGTAATGATGGATTTACTGGTGATCCATTTACTTACTGCTATTTAGCTCCAGGTAAAAAATTGAAATGAATAGTTAATAATAAGTGTTATATGTGATTGACAGATGTTATGAATAATTGTTTTTTTTTTAAGTTCAACCGGATGTTCCGGTAGATCCTTGTCAACCATCGCCTTGTGGACCTAACTCAATATGCGTAAAGACCGGAGAGACACCAGCTTGTACTTGCCAGCCTGGTTTCATTGGGGCTGCACCAAATTGTCGACCTGAATGTACAATTAGTGCTGAATGTCCGGCAACCCTTGCTTGTGTAGGCCAAACTTGTAAGAACCCTTGTATGCAAGCTTGCGGACCAGGCGCGATATGTTCAGTTGTAGACCATCATGCTACTTGTGCATGTGAACCTGGCATGGAAGGTGATCCCTTCCAAGGTTGTTCGCGTTCTAAAGGTAAGAACACAATTATTTTATGTCATAAAATTATTTATCAGTAAGTGTGTAAAGCGTATCAAATATTGATTGGAAATATGAAACTTGGGTAAGATTAACTTACGTTTATAAGAGGTAATAATTTTGATGATTAAAATAATATCTTAACAAATAAATACCAGCAAACAAAAACCAAAAATTGCCTATAACCATCAGCTTTGCGAAGCGTGGAAAATCATGCTTTAAAACGTGTGCTTGAAAAGTTAGGTATTACGGTCACGCCAAACGGTTAACTAATAAATAATAGCTCTGCATTGATATTTAAGCTTAAAAGCTTTTCGGTGACCATGCCCGCCGTTTTGTTTGTAGGCTAATTTATCAGTGTAGTGTTTATTATACCGCTTAAAAGTATATATATAAATATTCAGAAATATAAATGTTTCGAACGGTTCTCGAGGGATAATCAAGCTATTTTTAATAGTTTTGATTTTAAAAAGCTTTCAGAAGGGAAGTAACATTTTTAATAATAATTGTTTGTATATTGCCTTGCTTATGATCGGAAAGCGCAGAGATAACCTAGCACTTACAGTAAGCTTAGGCCGTTTCCTGAGACGGCCGCTTTTGGAAAGGCGTTTAGATAGTACGCCATCATCGAAGGTCACTAAATGTCGCCCAGGGCCCAGAATGCTTCGACTAATGCTTCAGAACAGGAAAGTGCTTCTACAGTAATGAATTAATTCTGGGTAAGTGAATTTATGGAATTATAATGACTTTCAGCTCCCCCAAAATCTGAATACCTTAATCCATGCGTACCATCACCTTGCGGTTCGAATGCGGAATGTAATGTACAAGGGAATGCAGGATCGTGTACATGTCTTCGAGACTATTTTGGTGATCCATATCAAGGTTGTAGACCGGAATGTGTAGTTGATGCCGATTGTCCTTTGACTTTAGCTTGTAATAGAAATAAATGTACCGATCCCTGTCCAGGGGTGTGTGGACAAAATGCTCTATGTTATGTTGCAAATCATAAACCATCATGTACATGTGAAACAGGCTACTCAGGAAATCCGCTATCTATCTGTTCTTTTATACGTAAGTGATAAAATAACATATTTTTTCTGATCTGTTAAAATATTATTAATTCGTTTTAAAAACATTTAAGGTAATGATATTGTATTGGTATTAAATGTCTGTAACCCATCTCCTTGTGGAGCCAATGCAATTTGCAAAGAAATTAACGGTCAACCTGTATGTTCATGTTTAAATAACTATATGGGTACTCCACCGAACTGCAGACCGGAATGTATGGTTAATTCAGAATGTAAACCAACCAGGGCTTGTGTTAACAACAGGTGTATAAATCCCTGTCCTAAACCCTGTGGAAAAAATACTGAATGTAAGGTAATAAACCATAGCCCCGTTTGTTCATGCCATCAAGGATATTCGGGCAATCCGTTTACAATGTGCACACAAATATTACGTAAGTTTTATGAAAAACAAACACTAAGATCATATTTATAATACAATATTCATCGTGTTAACTAATATTTTATTATTTTTATAGAAATATCTACTGGGCCGATAACGAATTCAAATCCATGCGTACCTTCCCCCTGTGGTCTTTATTCTGAATGCCGTGTAAAAGACAATTTAGCTTCGTGTTCTTGCTTACCGTCCTATACAGGATCTCCTCCATTTTGCAAGCCAGAGTGCTCTGTTCATTCCGACTGCCAAAACAATCAAGCATGTATAGCCGAAAAATGTAGGAATCCTTGTGAAGGGGCTTGCGGAATTTATGCAAACTGTTTTGTACATAATCATGTGCCAGTTTGTTTGTGTTCGGAGGGATTTACTGGTGATCCATTTAGTGAATGTAGACCGAAACCTTTAGAAGGTACAAATCTTAAATATTTAGTATAATTTTAATACTATGCAATATTATTACTACATATAAATAGGTCTTATTGTGACAGAATAAATAAAATTTATTGACTTCTACAAGCAATAGTTATCTCATGTATATAATGTACATACATAATAGACGTTCATATTATACTATACAAGAAGATAAATATTAAAAAGTGATACCGAGAATATCTTTATTACTATTAAGTATAGGTACTTATTATCGTACCTGTTCACATTATATAACTATATATGTATAAATTTTTAGATGCAACTCCGACTATAATTGGGGATCCTTGTCTTTCGAACAACTGTGGACCAAATACAAACTGCCAAAATGGACTCTGTTCATGCTTATTAGGCTATCATGGAGATCCTTACTTAGGATGTCGTCCGGAATGTGTATATAACTCTGATTGTCCGCAAAATAAAGGGTGCCAACGCAACAAGTGTGTTAATCCTTGTGAAGGTACTTGTGGACTCAACGCTATATGCGATGTCACCAATCATATACCTATGTGCACATGTCCTAAAGGTATGAGTGGCAGTGCGTTTATAGAGTGTAGACTAGTTACAGGTGGGACTTTTTTATAATTATTTTCTATATACTATTTATCATATCTCTCCGCCTTAAGATAGAGAGTGGTACATGTCGCATAAATGAGAGTGTAACAAACTTTTTTAATTTTTTTTATAGTTGTTAATGTAAATCCATGCAATCCATCGCCATGCGGGCCTAACAGTCAATGCCAGCAGTCTAATGGTCAAGCAGTCTGTTCGTGTTTGCCCGGTTACCGCAGTAGTCCTCCAACGTGTAGACCCGAATGTGTAGTAAGCCTTGAATGTCCATTAAACGAGGCTTGCCAAAATCAAAAATGTATTAATCCTTGTATTGGCGCATGTGGAGTTTCTGCGTTATGTGAAATTATTAATCATAACCCCATATGTACCTGCCCACCATCATTTACTGGTGACCCATTTGTAAGGTGTTCTATAATTGGTGAGTAACCAGTACTAGTGTATGTTTTGTATTAAATTACAATTTAATTCCAAACAAACACAAATAACAAAAACTACAAACTAAACTTTAATTCCATATTTCAAAATACCATACATTTCCAGTTGAAGCGCAAATACAAACAAATCCGTGTGATCCTTCTCCTTGTGGGTCACATTCGACCTGCAAGATCAGTGGTGAAAGCCCGGTATGCGCTTGTTTATTGGGATATAAAGGGACTCCACCAAGTTGTCGGCCAGAGTGTATAAGTAACAGTGAATGTGATAACAATTTAGCATGTATAAATAATAAATGCAGTGACCCTTGTTTGGGCAGTTGTGGTACTAATACAGAATGTAGAGTAGTTAGTCATTCACCAATGTGTATTTGTAAAATTGGATATACAGGAGATGCATTTTCACAATGTAATCCAATAATAATAGAGAATGAAAATTTGAAACCATGTGAGCCAAGTCCTTGTGGTTCGAATGCTATATGTAGAGAAAAACAAGGTGTAGGGGCTTGTCAGTGTTTGAATGGATATTTTGGAAATCCATATGAAGGTTGTCGACCTGAATGTGTTGTTAATACTGACTGTCCCTTAAATAAAGCTTGTTCACAAATGAGGTGCATTGACCCTTGTCCAGGTACTTGTGGATTAAACGCATTATGCCAAATTAATAATCACATGCCAAACTGTATATGTCAAGTTGGTTATAGTGGGAATCCGTTCAGCCATTGCAGAATACTACAAGAACGTAAGCATATCTTTTTAGAAATATATATTTTTTTTAATTTCACATTTGAATTTAAAAATATATCAACGATATTCTTTTTATTTGTGTTTATTGTATAAAACTATATATATTTATTATTCTTATTATTACTTTATTAAATTAATAAAATTGTTTGTTTTTTTAGCTCAAGAAGTGGCTAAACAGATTCCTTGTAGCCCTTCTCCATGTGGTCCAAATAGTCAATGCAAAGAAATTAATATGCAAGCAGTTTGTTCTTGTTTACCTAATTTTAGCGGCTCCCCTCCAAATTGCCGCCCTGAATGTATAGTAAGTGCTGAATGTCCTCCGAACTTAGCTTGTGCAAATCAAAAATGTACTGATCCTTGTATTGGAACCTGTGGAGAAAATGCGAATTGCAACGTTATTAATCACAGTCCAATCTGTGCTTGCAAGCTTGGCTTAACTGGGAATCCTTTTACAAGGTGTTTTCCTATTAAAGGTAATTATTTAAATTTATTTTAACATCATCGAAGCTCCCTATATTTATTAATGAAATAATTATTTATATTTCAATGAATGATCTTTTTAAGTTTTAGAAACACACACACATATTGTACCAACCCTTGATGCTTGTTTACCATCCCCCTGCGGACTTTACGCAGAATGTCGAGACATTGGAGGTTCGGCTTCATGCGCCTGTCAAACTGGTTACGTAGGTAATCCACCTAATTGCCGACCAGAATGTACTATTAACTCTGAATGTCCAAGCGATCAGGCGTGTATAAATGAAAAATGTCGTGATCCCTGTAGTGGTGCTTGCGGCCTTAACGCAAAATGTACAGTGTTCAATCACATAGCTGAGTGTAGTTGCATCGATCATTACAAAGGAGATCCCTTTACACAGTGTCAACACATTGTCTTTGAAGAAGGTAAGGTTACTTTTATATATACATAACTGAAAACATAGTAAAACTATATTGAAATGAATATAGATGTATTATAATACTACAATATCTGAATTAATTATATTAACTGTTTTAGACATAACTGAATTAGATCGGGATCAGTGCAATCCTTCGCCATGCGGTTCTAATACTGAATGCAATAATGGCGAGTGTAGTTGTTTGCCTGAATATTTTGGTGATCCCTATTTCGGTTGCCGACCTGAATGTCTTATTAATAGTGACTGCCAAATGAACAAAGCATGTATCAAAAATAAATGTATTGATCCGTGCATTAATACCTGTGGGGTACAAGCAATTTGCAATATTTATAATCATGTGCCAATGTGTACGTGTTTGCAAGGATATTCTGGAAATGCTTTTATTGAATGTAGGAAAAATATAGTCACAGAAGAACTTAAACCATGCAGTCCATCTCCTTGTGGACCAAACAGTAGGTGTAGAGAGATCAATGGGCAGGCTATTTGTACCTGCTTGGCTGGATACTATGGTGCCCCGCCTACTTGCAGACCCGAATGCGTCACTAGTTCCGAGTGCGCTCTCAACAAAGCATGCTCCGGACAACGCTGTGTGGACCCATGTAATGGAAATTGTGGAATCGGTGCTAATTGTCAAGTTATAAACCACAACCCGATTTGCTCTTGTCCAGCTGGTACTACTGGGGACCCATTTAATAGATGTTTACAAAAAGGTAGTTTGGCGATTTGACACAAATATAAATTAGAAAATTGAAGTTGTTAACATTTAAAGCTTTAAGAATTTAAGTTAAAAAGAAATACCCTAAATGTATAATTATTTAACACTTACTCTACTAAACTACTAGTCAATGTGGTATATAAATAAAATTATTCTTTTCTACTATATACTTTACTATCGTTTTTGAATTTGAGATAGTTATAAAATATCTTGTTTTAGATGTGATAGAGGAACCCCGTGTGAATCCGTGTGAACCATCACCATGTGGTCCTAATTCCATCTGCAAAGAAATCGGTAGATATCCATCATGCGCTTGCCTCGATAAATATACAGGAACTCCGCCCAACTGTCGACCTGAATGTATTGCAAATAGTGAATGTCCTAATGAGTTAGCATGCATTAACCAAAAGTGTAAAGATCCTTGCCTTGGTTCTTGTGGTATTGGAGCAGAGTGTCGAGTAATTAGTCACGCTCCTCAATGTCTTTGTGCACCAGGTTATACTGGAGATGCAATCATCGAATGTAGCATTATTGACATACCTCTCAACCCATGCTCACCATCACCATGTGGTCCTAACGCAATATGCAAAGTATTTAAAGGTGCTGGTTCCTGTGTATGTTTACCAGAATATGAAGGAAATCCGTATGAAGGTTGCCGTCCTGAATGTGTGGTAAATTCAGATTGTTCTCTCAATTTGGCATGTATGCAGAACAAATGTAAAAATCCATGTGGGAACATTTGTGGAAGCAACGCCCTTTGTAATGTAATTAATCACACTCCAACTTGCGAATGTTTACCAGGACTTACAGGTAGTCCCTATCAAGCATGTCATGTAGTATCAAAAGGTAAATGAAATGTTTCAATATTCTTTAACATAATTTTGAATCACTTATATAAGTAAAACTCTAAAAAAAATATTTTTACAGACATTCCAAATAGAAATAAAAGTCCCTGTTTGCCATCTCCTTGTGGACCTTATAGTCTTTGCAAAATAGTAAACGATCAAGCAGTGTGCACCTGTACGCCAGAATATATAGGTTCCCCACCGAATTGCAAACCTGAGTGTGTTGTTAGTTCTCAGTGCAGCCAACAACAAGCCTGTATAAATCAAAAATGTCAAAATGTATGTGAAGGTGTATGTGGAATTAACACCGAATGCAAAGTAATTAATCATAGCCCGATTTGTACTTGTAGTCCTCAGTACACAGGAGATCCATTTAGTAGATGTTATAGAGGTAAAAAAACGAAAATATAAACATTGTTAATTAGTTAAGTAGATTTCTATTTAAAGTATAAACATATATATTTTTTCTAATAGAACCCGAAATTCTACCCGACGTTACTAGAAATCCATGCCTGCCATCCCCTTGTGGCCCATTCTCACAGTGCGCGGAAACAAACGGTATCCCATCTTGCACATGTTTACCATTATACATCGGTGCTCCACCTCACTGTCGGCCAGAATGTACTCTAAACTCTGACTGCTCCAGTGATAAAGCGTGTATAAACGAGAAGTGTATCGATCCTTGCCCAGGTTCTTGTGGTGTTAACGCTAATTGTAGGGTTCAAAGTCATGTTTCAATATGTACTTGTGTCGACGGTTACATAGGAGACCCTTTTTCAAGCTGTGCTATAAAGCAACATAGTGGTACGTTAATGTCATACAAAATTATCGGAAATATAATAGGCGTATTTTCTAAAGTAATCGTCTTTTATTGTGTTTCTAGAAAATATTGCAGTAAATCCTTGCAATCCATCGCCATGTGGGCCAAATGCTGTTTGTAACGATGGAACTTGTACTTGTTTACCTGAATACAATGGCGACCCATACTTTGGATGTCGTCCAGAATGTACAATAAGCGCAGAATGTCCTATAGAAAAGGCATGTGTCAGACAACGTTGCGTAAACCCCTGTATCAACACTTGTGGTGTGAATGCTCTTTGTGAAGTTATGAAACATATGGCTATTTGTACTTGTCCGCCCAAATTCACGGGCAATGCATTTATTCAGTGTAGTTCTGTTAAAGGTAGTACAGAGATTAAGAAATACTTTATCAAAGTTCAGTCATTTATAGAAGTTAATATATTTAATATGTTCCTTTGCAGAAGTTATTCTAAAAAATCCTTGCCAACCGAGTCGTTGTGGACCTTTTAGTCAATGTAGAGAATATAATGATCAGCCAGTATGTTCCTGCGCACCTGGGTATCTTGGGGCACCTCCGTCCTGTCATCCGGAATGCGTTGCGAGCTCTGACTGTCCATTAAACAAAGCATGTAATAATCAGAAATGTATCAATCCATGTGAAGGCGCTTGTGGTGTGGCAGCCCATTGCCAAGTCATAAATCATAATCCTATCTGTACATGCCCATCTAAATTGACAGGAGATCCATTCACAAGATGTATTTTAATATGTAAGTATAATATAATATTGAACAATTGTTTAAAATAAAAAAAAGTTTTTTTTTAATAAAGTAAACAACACTTATGTTTTAAATAAAATAATTGATGTAATTTACATTTAAGATCTTGTGAAATGTCCTTAATGTATATTACATAAAAGAAACATAATTACGGACATAACAATATTAGTTATTATTATTCTTATTTATAGCTCCTGTTCAGCCTGTAGTCAGTACAAATCCATGTCATCCTTCGCCATGTGGACCAAATTCAATTTGTCAACCAACACAATCGGAATCACCATCATGTCAATGTATGCCCGATTTTATTGGGTCGCCACCAAATTGTCGACCGGAATGTATATCGAATAGTGAATGTGAATCGCAATTGGCATGCATAAACAAAAAATGTCAGAACCCTTGCTTACAAGCCTGTGGTACAAACGCAAAATGCCAAGTTATCAGTCATACAGCAAGTTGTTTATGCCCAGAAGGCTATAATGGTGACGCCGCTGTTCAATGTACCCTAAACGATCTAATACCAGACGTATCCATTTCACCGTGCATACCCTCACCTTGTGGAATAAATGCAGAGTGTCGGGAAAAATCAGGTGCCGGTGCATGCTTCTGCATAAATGGATACTTTGGTAATCCCTACGAAGGCTGCCATCCCGAATGTGTGGTTGACTCTGATTGTCCGAGTAGTAAGACCTGCACACGTAACAAATGCAACGATCCTTGTCCAGGCACGTGCGCTATTAATGCTGAATGTCAAGTAGTAAATCATTCACCATTTTGCACTTGTCCACCAGCCTACACCGGAGATCCTTTCCAACAGTGTATTCCTTTAGGTGGGTAGTAATATGTTATTGCCATAGAAATACAAAACATTTTTACTTTTTAATAGGATTTTCATATTCATCGAATATTTATACTTACTTCTAGCACATGACGAAACACCAATAGATCCTTGTCAGCCCTCGCCATGTGGCCCCAACAGTCAGTGTCGAATTTCGAATGGTCAGAGTGTATGTTCCTGTTTACCTGAATACCGTGAATCTCCGCCTAATTGTAGACCGGAATGTGTTGTTAGTTCAGAGTGTTTACCAGAGAAGACTTGTATAAATCAGAAATGCGTTTCGCCCTGCCCCGGTCCATGTGGTCAAAATGCAGATTGCAGAGCAATCAATCATAGCCCAATATGTACCTGCAAAATTAGATATACTGGAGATCCATTCTCCAGCTGTTACAAACTAACAGGTATATAGTATATACATTTTCCTTCTTTACTAAAGCTATACATATAATAATAATGTCTAATGAATATATTTTTTACTTAGTTCCTGACCGAGTGCCGGCGGTAGTAGATCCATGTTTACCCTCACCGTGTGGCCCAGATTCTTATTGTCAGAATCAAAACGGCCTTCCATCATGTTCTTGTCAGCCAAATTACTTCGGTAGTCCACCTAATTGCCGACCAGAATGTATTGTAAACGAAGACTGTGCCAGTGATATGGCTTGTATTAGATTAAAATGTAGCGACCCGTGTCTGGGTTCATGTGGCCTTAACGCTAACTGTCTTGTAATGAAACATATCGCGATTTGTAACTGTAATGAGGGTTACACCGGAAACGCATTTGTACAATGTAATCCAACGCCAGTTAAAGGTATGAAAAGAACTATTATTTATTATTACAATACAGAAAAATATTCCGAAAAAAAATAATATATTTTTTATAGTTTTAGTTAAAGACGATATATGTCAATCTTTGCGTTGTGGTGCTAATGCTGATTGCTATGAGGGAAAATGCAAATGCCAATCAGAATATCACGGAGATCCATACGACAGGTGTCTACCTGAGTGTGTTAGGAGCTCTGACTGTGAATTACATAAGTCATGTATCAATAACAAATGTGTAGATCCATGTCCAGGAACTTGTGCTCCAACTGCTATATGTAATGTAGTCAACCATATACCAATGTGCAGTTGCCCTGAACACACAACTGGTAATGCTTTCTTAGACTGTCGGATATTTTCAGGTATGTTTATATTTAAACTAATTCTACTTGTACCTATGCTACTTGTACCTTCATCTTATCTTGTTCGTATATATTATAGCTTAGTCTAAGTTCGTTAGTAATATCTATGTAGATATAAAGTAAAATTTTTTTTTTGCCTAATACTATAAAAATATTTTCAGAATCTATGAACATCAATTCATGTAATCCATCCCCTTGTGGCCCTAATAGTAAGTGTAGACAGATAAACGGGCAAGCTGCCTGTTCTTGTGTCCCAAATACTATTGGCACACCACCAGCATGTCGTCCTGAATGTACGATAAGTGCTGAATGCCGATTAGACCAAGCTTGTAGCAATCAACATTGTGTAAACCCATGTGCAGGCTCATGTGGCGTGAATGGTGAATGTAAAGTTGTAAACCACAACCCTATTTGTACTTGCCCACCTTACTTTACTGGGGACCCATTTTCGCGTTGCTTTAAACAAGGTATGTATCTTGTGTATTTATACCATATTTAATAATATTTTTGTGTGACAATGTTTATATAATTTAACTTTACAGCTGAAAAAGTACCGGAACGAATTAACCTATGCATACCATCGCCCTGCGGACCTAACTCTTTATGCAAAGTAATTAATGAAGTTCCATCCTGTACTTGTTCTGATGGTTATCACGGTCAACCTCCATATTGTAAGCCTGAGTGTACAAGTAATGAAGAATGTCTATCGAATTTATCTTGTATTCGTATGAAGTGTATAAATCCATGTGAAGGCATATGCGGTGCGAACGCTGAATGTAAAGTTGTCAGTCATTCACCTATTTGTTTGTGTGCTTTCGGTTACACTGGTGATCCATTCTTTGGCTGTACTAAAGAAATTTTACATGCTGAATTAGAAACAACCCCATGTTCACCATCGCCATGTGGATCTAATGCTGTTTGCAAAGAAAAATTAAACGCGGGTTCATGTAGTTGTATTGAAGGGTATTTAGGAAATCCCTATGAAGGATGTCGTCCAGAATGTGTTATAAATACTGATTGTCCTTCTAATAAAGCCTGTGTCAGTAACAAATGCAAAGATCCCTGTCCTGGTACTTGTGGATCAAATGCGATATGTCAAGTAGTCTCTCACTTGCCATTATGTACATGTATAAGTGGTTATATAGGAGATCCCTTTGAATATTGTGTCTATCAAGGTTTGCATTATTTTTATAATCTTTGTTTATAAAATTATGATAATAAATAATGTTTTATAATGAAAAATAAAATTTCCAGAGCCACGTCCATCAAAAATACCTACAGATGTTTGTTATCCTTCTCCTTGTGGACCCAACAGTCAGTGTAAAGAGAGCAATGGTCAAGCCATATGTTCATGCTTGACGGGATATGAAGGGGTTCCACCAAACTGTCGACCAGAATGTGTCGTCAGCTCAGAGTGCCTTCAAGACAAGGCTTGTATTAAAAACAAATGTGTTAACCCGTGCCCTACGCCCTGTGGAGTCAATACCAACTGTCATATGATCAACCATAGCCCTATCTGTTCCTGTAAGAATTATTATACAGGAGACCCGTTCACATTATGTAAACCTATACAATGTAAGTTTTTTTTTGCTATATCTATATATAACATAAATTATTATAGTAATACACAAATAATCATAAATATATGTTTATAGTTGAAGTTATTGCCGATAAAAAGGATCCGTGTGTCCCTTCACCATGTGGCCAAAATGCTGAATGTCGAAATATTGGAAATGTTCCTATTTGTTCGTGCCGTCTAAACTTTATCGGCCACCCACCGAACTGTCGGCCAGAATGCATCATACACGCTGATTGCTCGACAGACCGCGCTTGTATAAACACAAAATGCCAAGATCCTTGCCCAGGATCATGCGGAATCTCAGCTTCCTGCAATGTACACAATCATATACCCATATGTACATGTTTTGAAGGTTACATTGGAGATCCATTTACAAGTTGCAGACCGAAACCTTTACAAGGTATTAATTATTTTTGTTATTTAATTAGTGTTATATTAAATACTTAAGGATGATTAATGATTAAAATACTTAAGAAAATACATATGTTTATTTCTTATTTATTTTAGTTGAACCAAATGTCATTGATGAATGTACAAAAGTACGATGTGGATCGAATGCTGAATGCATAAATGGACAGTGTCAATGTCTTCTAGAGTATCGCGGTGATCCATACTTTAATTGTCGTCCAGAATGTGTTTTTAGCACTGATTGCGAACTAAATAAAGCTTGCGTTCAACAAAAATGCATTGATCCTTGTATAGGAATATGTGGAACTAATGCGTTATGTCAAGTTATAAACCACATTCCTATGTGTATTTGCAACAAAGGATTTTCTGGAAATGCATTTGTTGTTTGCCACCCGATTAGAGGTAAATACATAATTCTACCGCCATTAAATATTTTTTTGATTGATATATATACTTTTTGATTGTTACTTAATATTGTATTATCGATTTTAGTTACTCGTTTGCATTAAGAATACTATAAAGCATTTTTTACTCTCAGTTACAGCTTCTGAACATCCTTGTAGTACTTCAGTTTGTGGACCAAATAGCCAATGCCGTGAAATAAACAATCAAGCTGTTTGTTCTTGTTTGCCTACTTATTTAGGCGTACCACCGGCTTGTAGACCAGAATGTGTAGTCAATGCTGAATGCCTTCAAAATCAAGCATGTATAAATCAAAAATGTGTAAATCCGTGCATTGGTTCTTGTGGATTAAGAGCTGTATGCGAAGTAGTAAACCATAATCCAATATGTGCTTGTCCAGATGGATTTTCAGGAGATCCGTTTGTAGGATGTTCTTTTATATCAAGTAAGAATTATATTTATTGCCTGATCATTTTATGAATTCATTAGTAGTTTGGAGTATTTAAATTAATTGTATTCTAGATGTTCAACTAACGGCCATAAATCCTTGTCAACCTTCTCCGTGTGGACCTAATTCAGTTTGTCATGAAATAAATGGAAATCCATCTTGTCGCTGTATGCCAGAGTTTAAGGGTCAACCACCATTTTGTAAACCCGAATGCATAAGCAACAGTGAATGCTCGTCACATTTAGCATGTGTTAATCAAAAATGCAAAGATCCCTGCGTTAATGCGTGTGGTATCAATGCCGAATGTCGAGTTGTAAGCCATTCTGCAATGTGTGTATGTCCACAAGGGTATGAAGGTGATCCATTCTCACAATGTTCTATTAAAACAGCCATAGAAATATTGACACCTTGCTCCCCTACGCCGTGTGGTATTAATGCCGTTTGCAAAGAGCTCAACAATCTTGGATCATGCATGTGTAATGAAGGATATTTTGGAAACCCCTACGAAAGTTGCAGACCTGAATGTGTATCTGAGTCTGATTGCCCAGGAAACCGAGCTTGCATTAATAATAGATGTCAAGACCCTTGTCCTGGCACATGTGGCCTGAATGCCGAATGTACTGTTATAAATCACTCACCCATATGTGTGTGCATGTCTGGTTATACTGGTGATGCATTCCGCAGATGCATTCGTAAGTTACACTTGTCATATATATATTTTTATGGTTGTCTATGGGTAAATAATGTTTAAAAGCTTTAAAGTGTGGTAAAATGCCTAAAATTTATATATATATATATTTATATTAATTTCTTAATTAAGGCGTATTCTGTTATAGTTCAAGATGCTACACCAGTGAACGTATGCTACCCTACACCATGTGGTCCAAATAGTCAATGTAAAATTATAAATGATCAAGCCGTGTGTAGCTGCCAGCCTAATTTTATGGGTCAACCGCCTTTATGCAGGCCAGAGTGTACGCTCAGCTCAGAGTGCCATTCAGAGAAGGCTTGTGTTAACCAAAAATGTGTGAACCCATGTCCAGGTCCGTGTGGACAACTAACTGATTGTCGCGTTATACATCACAATCCAATTTGTAGTTGTTTGCCAGGGTTCACTGGAGACCCCTTCACAAGATGCTATACTAAACCAGGTACGTCTACGATGTATAGTTTAAAAACAGGCATTTTATGTTTTACAGAACGTTTTTTTTACTATTCCTCGGGTATATTACTTTTTAGGGATTCTTTTTTCCGTGTATTCTTTTCTATACCCCTGGCAACCGATGTGCGAATGTTCATGTTATTCGGTTGTGCAGTTAAGATGTAAAAGCGTTTCACACAAACAAACTCACATTCTTTCTTAGAATATTATCTAGGATTACTGAAATATCAAAAGGCATTGGAAAACAATATAAATCAATATAGCCATTCATTTTAAAATATTATTCAGATAATAAAAAAAATACCCTATGTTTAACCCTGGGTTAATAAATATATGTTTACTAAAAGTCATTACAATCGGTTAAACGGTTTAGAATTTTCACGCAAATTTAATTTCATTTAACCCTGAAATAGTAATAGACAGATAGACTTTCGCATTTATAATATTAGTGTGGATGAAAATTATTTTATTTTAATAATTATTTAATATATTTATAAAAATGTATACAATATATTTCTTAACAGTTACACAGACACAAATAGAAGATATTAAGGATGCATGTATACCCAGTCCTTGCGGTCTTAATTCTCAATGTCACAATGTGGGCGGCCAAGCAGCTTGCTCCTGTTTGGTTGGTTACTTTGGAAGCCCACCAAATTGTAAACCAGAATGTACGACCAATCAAGATTGTATGGGTTCTTTATCCTGTATAAATGAAAAATGTGTTGATCCTTGTCCTGGATCCTGTGGAAGGAATGCAAAATGTTTTGTAATTAAACATGTAGCTATTTGTGCATGTCTCGATGGCTTTAAAGGTGATCCTTTTACAAAATGCGAAGTAGAACTAGTGCAAGGTAATTAATTTTGACATTAATCTCTATTACGTTAATAAAAAATGTACTGATGTGTATCTTGTAGGTATTACTTATTTTTCTATTACAGATACAGTTGTTGACTTATGCAATCCATCACCATGTGGGTCTAATACGGAGTGCCGTGATGGACAGTGTAGTTGTTTATCAGAATATCATGGAGACCCTTATATTGGCTGCAGACCAGAGTGTACTGTAAGCTCTGATTGTGCAAAAGGCCAAATTTGTGATGTTAAAAAATGTGTTAACCCATGTCCAGATATGTGTGGTACCAATGCTGTTTGTGAAGTCGTAAACCATGTTCCAATGTGCAGTTGCCCAGCTGGATATACTGGCAACTCATTTGTATATTGTCAAGTTGCTCAAGGTATATATAGAATATATATTATATACGTACAGTGCGAGTCAAAATTTATAATGTATGATATTGCATTACAGTTTCACTGCCAAAAAATCCGTGCAACCCTAGCCCATGCGGTCCCAATAGTCAGTGTCGTGACATAAACAGTATTGCAGTCTGCTCCTGTATTCCTGGTTATCAAGGAAATCCACCGACGTGCCGACCCGAGTGCACAACTAGCTCGGAGTGTCCTTTGAACAAAGCTTGTAATAATTACAAGTGTATAGATCCATGTAATGGAGCATGTGGTGTTAACGCTCTATGCGAAATAGTCAATCATAATCCAATTTGCTCATGTCCATCTCAGTATACGGGAGATCCATTCGGTCGATGTATTTTAAAAGGTATTAACTAATGATAGATTTTTTGTTGAACATAAGTACAATTTGTAACCTATAACTTCTTTACTATTTCCAGCCTTAGAAGCTCCACCTCAAGTAAATCCATGCCTCCCTTCACCATGTGGACCGAATTCATTATGTCAAGCTATAGCAGATACACCTTCATGCTCTTGCATGCCAGAATTTATAGGATCACCACCAAGTTGTCGCCCAGAATGTACAAGTAACAGTGAATGTTCAAACCATTTGGCCTGTATTAACAATAAATGTAGTGATCCTTGTATAGGAGCTTGCGGTTCGCTAGCTCAATGCAGAGTAGTAAGCCATACTCCAAATTGTATTTGCCCTCCAAGATACACAGGAGATCCGTTTGTATCTTGTTCAGAACAAACTACCCTATCTATCGAACTTCCGACACCTTGTACGCCTTCGCCTTGTGGATTTAATGCATTGTGTAAGGAACGCAACAGCGTTGGTTCCTGTGTTTGCTCTCCTGGTTACTTTGGTAATCCATATGAAGGATGCCGACCAGAATGTACTGTAAATACAGATTGTTCATCTGATAAGATTTGCCAACAAAACAAGTGTCAAGATCCTTGCCCAGGAACGTGTGGCGTGAATGCAATTTGTCATTCAGTTAATCACGCTCCAATATGTTCCTGCTTACCTGGTTATACTGGCAATCCTTTCCAAAACTGTATTTTCAAACAAGGTAATTGGTTTTTTTTAATGATACTATTTGAAACAAAGTATTTTTTTATTAATTCTGTAATATTTTAGATGTAGAAAAACAAAGCGACCCGTGCAAACCTTCGCCTTGTGGACCAAATAGTGTTTGTAAAATAAATAATGAACAAGCTGTATGTAGCTGTATGCTAGAATATCGTGGTACTCCACCTAATTGCCGACCGGAATGCATCATTAGTGCGGAGTGTGACACCAACCGGGCCTGCATATCTCATAAATGTGTCGATCCTTGCATAAATCAATGTGGACAAAATTCAAAATGTTTAGTTATTAATCATAGTCCAATCTGCACGTGCATGGAACATTATACCGGAGATCCATTTAGCCGATGCTATCCTTTTGAAGTTTATATACCAGAAAAACAACATAACCCCTGTTTGCCTTCGCCTTGTGGACCATTTAGTGAATGCAGGGAAAATGGTGGGGTACCTTCATGCTCTTGTTTATTAAATTACATAGGAGCACCTCCACATTGCCGACCAGAATGTGTTATAAATGCAGATTGTAATAGTAATTTAGCATGTATTAATCAAAGATGTAGAGATCCATGTCCAGGATCTTGCGGCATAAACGCACAGTGCCTTGTAAAGAATCATACACCTATGTGTATCTGTTACGATAATTATGTGGGAGATGCTTTTATCGAGTGTAAATTGCAAGGTAAATAAAAGATTTTTCTTTTTATGTTTATATTGTTTATTCAAAAATCACGTCATCATATAGAATTTTTTTTAGAAGTCGTAAGTGACACTTTGGACCTGTGTAATCCCACTCCTTGCGGAGCCAATACTCAATGTGATAAAGGTATATGCTCATGTCTGCCTGAATATCAAGGGGATCCTTACTTTGAATGTCGTCCAGAATGCGCTCTAAGCTCTGACTGTCCACAAAATAAAGCTTGTCATAAAAACAAATGCGTTGATCCATGCAATGCTGGCGTATGTGCCAGCAATGCAATATGCGAGGTTATAAACCATGTACCAATGTGCAAATGTCCAGAACAAATGACTGGAAATGCTTTTGTTTTCTGCTCAATGCTAGAAGGTAAATATATATTATTACATTTTTTTTTAAGAAATATAATTATGTATATATTTATATAACTATAATTTATATTTTTGTATTATCTCACAAAAAGAGAATAGCTTAACCTGTCACCGTGAATTATCGGTGTTATATTTTTATAAACTGACAGCTTGGGTATTATAGAGATAACAACTCTTATGGCTATCTTAAAACAAATACAGGCACCAACTCCTAAATTTACTTGTATGGAACGTTTAACAGTATAAAAAAAATATATAAAAAAATATAAAAAAAAACGAATCTATACTTAATAGAAATATAATTAATTGTTTAAAAAAAACCATTTTAGTTGAGAATCTTCAACCCTGCCAACCAAGCCCTTGTGGACCCAACAGTCAGTGTCGTGATATGAATGGGCAGGCGGTTTGTTCATGTTTAGTTGGATATATTGGAACACCACCCTCATGCCGACCTGAGTGCATTGTTAGCACCGATTGCTTACCTGAAGAAGCATGTTCTAATAGAAAATGTATTAAACCATGCCAGGGTGCCTGTGGTATAGATGCAAAATGTCAAGTCATAAACCACAATCCAATATGTTCTTGTCTACCATCATACACTGGCAACCCTTTCATAAGGTGCATCTTAAAAGAATTTGAACCGGAACACATAAATGTCTGTATTCCATCACCATGTGGATCCAACTCAATTTGCAAAGAAATTAAAGACACACCAATCTGTTCGTGTCAGCCTGGATACTTCGGTGCCCCGCCTTATTGCAAGCCCGAATGTATAAGTAATTCTGAATGTCCTACACATCGTGCATGTATTAATGAAAAGTGTGTAGATCCCTGCGACAAAGTTTGTGGCTCCAATACAGTATGTCATGTAATTAGCCATTCGCCCTCATGTTCATGTATTCAAGACTATGTAGGTAATCCATTCATTGAGTGCCACCAGATAGAAAGAGTTACAGAAGTATTATCACCCTGCCAACCATCTCCTTGTGGTGCTAATGCTGCCTGTAAGGAGTATAACGGTGCTGGCTCATGTACATGTTTAGCAGATTTCTATGGTAATCCATATGAAGGATGTAGACCAGAGTGTCTCATAAATTCTGACTGTCTATTAAGCCAGGCATGTTTGCAAAACAAGTGCAAAGATCCTTGTCCAGGTGCTTGTGCTCCAAATGCTTTTTGCCAAGTAATAAATCATGCACCATCGTGTTCATGTAATGAAGGATTTACTGGAGATCCATTCAGTTACTGCACTCCTAAACGTAAGTTAAAATTATTATATTTTATATAAAGACTTGTAAAAACAGTAATCCTTTATTTATAATTTTTATTTTATGTTCTAGAAATATTAGGACTACCTATTGATGTATGTCAACCATCACCGTGCGGACCAAATAGCCGTTGCCATGAAGTTAATAAACAGGCGGTTTGTTCATGTATGCCAAATTATATCGGTGTACCGCCTGGCTGCCACCCTGAGTGTATTTCAAGTTCTGAA
Source organism: Napeogenes inachia (assembly GCA_959347355.1). Taxonomy (NCBI): domain Eukaryota; kingdom Metazoa; phylum Arthropoda; class Insecta; order Lepidoptera; family Nymphalidae; genus Napeogenes; species Napeogenes inachia. Next base: position 13,584,013 of record OY365791.1, on the reverse strand, counting down.
TGTGCGGCTGATAAAGCATGTTCCGATGAAAAGTGTATAGACCCATGCATTAAGGCATGTGGAAGTAATGCCGAATGCAGAGTTATAAATCATAGTCCCATATGTCATTGTAAGAATTTTTATACCGGAGATCCATTCACTAGGTGCATTCCCATGAAACGTAAGTTTTTTAATTGTATAATTATTAATATTCAATTTACATTTATAAATTATATTCTTCAAATTGCATGTCGATTTAAAGAAAGAAACGTATTATTGTAGTTTATATGTTTTTATATTTCAGCGCCTGTCGCAAATGCGGTTTTAGAACCATATAAAAACCCATGCGTACCGTCTCCATGCGGGGCAAATTCTATATGTCAAGAAGTCGGTAACATACCGGCTTGCACCTGCATGGATAACTACATGGGTAGCCCCCCTTATTGTAAGCCTGAATGTATTGTTAACTCTGAATGTGCACTATCGCAAGCTTGTATTCATCAAAAATGTCAGGACCCTTGTGCTGGTTCTTGTGGTATTGAAGCTTTGTGCTCAGTTTCGCGTCATGTTCCTATCTGCACTTGCCCTAGTGGATACACGGGTGATGCTTTTACTGTATGCACCCCAAAACCACAAACAGGTTAGTGAACAATAAATAATTGGTAGTAAAGTATAATCACATTAGATTAATTAATAAACCATTTTTTCGAGCAAGTTAAATCAGTGTTCAAATTTTGCTTCAGAATTTGATATTATCGACAAATGCAATCCTTCTCCATGCGGTACAAACGCTGTATGTAATGACGGAGTTTGTATCTGTATTGCGGAACATCAAGGAGATCCTTATATTGGATGTAGACCAGAATGCGTGCTTAGTACTGATTGTTCAAGAGATAAAGCATGTATTAGGAATAAATGCGTAGATCCATGTCCAGGAGCGTGTTCTGTAACAGCTGTGTGTGATGTGATCAACCATGTGCCAATGTGTACATGTCCACAAGGAATGACTGGAAATGGCTTTTACGGATGTGAACCTATTAGAGGTAAATTATAAAGACATAAACTTATGATATCCGTGATTAAAAAGTATAAATGTTTCATATTTTTTTTTATTTTTAGGGCCACTGATAAGCAATCCTTGCATTCCATCGCCATGCGGACCAAACAGTCAATGTAGAGAAGTCAACGGTCAAGCTGTATGCACATGTATTCCTGGTTATAACGGTAGTCCTCCACTCTGCCGACCAGAGTGTGTAGTCAGTTCAGATTGTGCACAAAACAAAGCTTGTAGTAACCAGAAATGTATTGACCCATGCCAAGGTTCATGTGGGGTGGAAGCAAAATGTGTGGTTATTAAACACAATCCAATATGCACCTGTCCACCGAAGTATACGGGAGATCCTTTTATTCGATGCATACAATCGGGTAAGTATCTCACGAAAAATCTTACTCATTTATACCTGAACTCATTTCTAAATGAGAACAAAAATATAAAAAAAACTTTTCTTACAGCACCTTTGGAGACTGTTACAACACCCTGTTTGCCGTCACCGTGTGGCGCTAATTCCATTTGTAAGGAAATAGATGCTTCACCATCATGCGCTTGCATGCCAAACTATTTAGGTTCACCGCCTTACTGCAGACCTGAATGCAGCAGTAACAGTGAATGTGCAACTTATCTCGCCTGCATCAATCAAAAATGCAAAGACCCATGCATCAACGCATGTGCTCAAAATGCAAACTGTAAGGTGGTCAGTCATTCTCCAATGTGTTTCTGTGATAAAGGTTATGAAGGCGATCCGTTCACAAATTGCTATCCCCTAATACAATCTTCACCCGAAATTATTTCACCGTGTATTCCTTCACCATGTGGCACAAACGCTATTTGTAAGGAATTGAACTTAGTAGGTTCTTGTACTTGTCTTCCTGATTACATAGGCAATCCATATGAAGGGTGTCGACCCGAATGTACATTAAACACAGATTGTGCACCAAACAAGAGCTGCATTAGGAATAAGTGTGCTGACCCTTGTCCTGGAACTTGTGGGTCAATGTCTACATGTACAACTGTTAACCATTTGCCTATATGCACATGTTATTTCGGTTACACTGGTGATCCTTATCAAAGATGTAATATAATAAGAGGTATATAATAATAATTTTGTATAATTTTTATAATTACAATTTAAGATTTAAAACACTTCTTTATTAAATTAAAACTTACAATAATGTTATTTTCTTTAAGAATCAGAGCCTGAAGTTATAACTCCGTGTGTGCCAAACCCTTGTGGACCAAGCAGTATTTGCAATGCAGTTAATGGTCAACCTGCATGTTCTTGTATGCCTAACTACATAGGTATACCACCTGGCTGTCGTCCTGAATGTACAGTTAGTTCGGAATGTACGAGAAACACAGCATGTATTAGTATGAAATGTGTGGATCCATGTCCTAATCATTGTGGTGTCAATACTGAATGCAAAGTTATAGCACATAGTCCAATTTGTTCGTGCAAAAATGGTTTTACGGGAGATCCATTCACACGATGCTACCAACAACGTAATAACCTTTTTAATATATATATATGATTTAATATGATTAATGTCTATTTCAATACAATGTCTTATCATCGTTAATTCTTATTTTTAGCTCCAGCTTATGCTACGCAAGAAATACAACAAGATCCTTGTGTTCCAAATCCATGTGGTAATAATGCCATTTGCAAAGATAGTAATGGTGTACCTGCATGCTCTTGCAAGCCAAACTTCGAAGGAAATCCACCAAACTGTAGGCCGGAATGTGCTATAAATCAGGATTGTTCGCCAAATAGGGCGTGTATTAACTTGAAATGTCGTGATCCATGTCCTGGCAGTTGCGGTATAAACACGGAATGCATAGTGTATAATCATTTCCCTGCTTGTTCTTGCGCACAAGGCTTTACTGGTGATCCATTTACTCGCTGTAGCCCAGTTCAACCGATACAAGGTATATTGTCTTAATAAGTAGATATATATAATTGTATATATAAATAACGAAAAACTCCTTTATATGGACATATATCTGTACTTTACTTTACTACTTTCAGATGAAATATCACAAGATCCATGTCACCCTTCGCCATGCGGTTTCAATGCCCAATGTGTCCAAGGAATATGTTCTTGTATACTTGATTATTATGGCGATCCTTATCTAGGATGCAAGCCAGAATGTACTACAAACATGGACTGTCCATCAAATAAAGTGTGTACGAGAAATAAATGTATCAATCCTTGTCCTGCAGTATGTGCCTTAACAGCAGAATGTAACGTTTATAATCATATTCCTATATGCACCTGTCCACAAGGAATGAGCGGAAATGCTTTTAAGGATTGTTTCCTGTTGGGAAGTAAGAAAATCGACATGAACAACTGTTATAATCATTTAAAAAAAAACTGTTTTCAGAAACAATTTTATTTTTTCTTTCAGTAACACACGTGAAACCCTGTAATCCAAGTCCTTGCGGTCCTAACAGCCAATGCCGGGAAGTGAATAGTCAAGCCGTGTGTTCATGTTTACCTACATTTGTTGGTAGCCCGCCCTCCTGTAGACCTGAATGCTCTATAAGCGCTGAATGTCCATTGGATGAAGCGTGCAATAATCAAAAATGTATAAATCCCTGCAAAGGCAGTTGCGGATATGGAGCAAGATGTGAAGTCGTAAATCACAATCCTATATGCTCATGCCCTTTGCAACACACAGGAGACCCATTTACAGTTTGTAATCCAATCGGTATGTTCTTATTTACTATATATAACTATAAAATATAAATATTCTATAAATATATAAATATATAAGTATAAAATGATGTGTAAAAATGTGATTGATATGTTTTTATTTTAGTCGCTGCTGTGCCAATACCAGTCGATCCTTGCACTCCATCCCCATGTGGGCCTTATTCAATATGTAAAGTTATTGGCGAATCGCCGTCGTGCTCATGTCAAGTTGAATACATGGGTTCGCCTCCCAATTGTCACCCGGAATGCATCAGTAATTCAGAGTGTTTGAGTAATCAAGCCTGTATAAATCAGAGATGCAAAGATCCATGCCCTGGAAGTTGCGGATATAATGCAGACTGTAAAGTTATTAGTCATGCTTTAATTTGCTCTTGTCCACATAGACAAACTGGTGACCCTCTGGTTTCTTGCAATCCTATCAAAGGTAAAAATATTTAAACATTTACCAATAATGATTTTTGTACGGATTTTAATATTCAAAACAATAACTTTTTCTTACCAGATACTTCTTTTGTGTATGATTCTCCATGTGAACCTTCACCTTGTGGTCTAAATGCAAAATGCACGAAAAGAAATGGTGTGGGATCATGTAGATGTCTTCCAGACTTCACTGGTGATCCCTACGAAGGATGTCGACCAGAGTGTCTAATAAACACTGACTGTAGACCTACTCAAGCATGTATTCAAAATAAATGTAAAGATCCCTGCACAGGCATTTGTGCACCTAATGGTATATGTCAAGTGGTAAATCATTTGCCATCGTGCCACTGTCCACCGGGACTCACAGGAGATGCTTTTTCTATCTGTATAGATAAAGTTGAAGGTAAATAAAATATCATGACTGTGTGTCTTTTTGTCGATGTATACATTCTAAATAATTGTGGTATTGTTTTCAGATGATATACCAATAACACCTTGCACTCCTTCTCCTTGCGGCCCGAATAGTCAATGTCGTGAAGTGAATACACAGGCTGTTTGTAGTTGTAAAAACACATATGTGGGTACGCCGCCAAGTTGTCGACCGGAATGTACAATTAATAGCGAATGTACCTCCGACAGAGCTTGTATTAATAAAAAATGTGTAAATCCCTGTGCTGGTAAATGCGGTAAAAATGCTAACTGTAGGGTCATAGCACATAGCCCAATATGTTCATGCCAAGAATTATTTACGGGAGATCCATTTTCTTATTGTATGCCACGTAAGTATATCTATTTATATTGAGTTATTCAAATATTTCCTTAAAAATTAATACAAATCTCTTTTTTTAGAACCTACTTCAGTTCCATCAGAACCGCAAATTGTAAGTCCTTGCCTACCATCACCGTGTGGTTCAAATGCAATTTGTGAAGAAAACAATGGACTACCGCGCTGCAGCTGTATGCCGAACTATATTGGCACACCACCGCTATGCCGTCCTGAGTGTACGATCAACTCTGATTGTAACGCTGATCAAGCTTGTATTAACAACCGCTGCTCTGATCCTTGCCCAGGAGCTTGTGGAAACAATGCTCAATGTTTAGTAAATAATCACTTACCGATATGCTCATGTTTATCTAGTTTCACTGGAGATCCTTTCACAAATTGCAAACCTATAATGAAAGGTAATTTTTTTTAATACTACTAAATAAAATTATTTTATTTCACCGTATCAAATTTGGATGTAAAATATAAAAACGTAATATATTTATAGATGAGCCAATCAACTTATGCTCTCCCTCACCATGTGGAGCTAATGCCGTCTGCAAAGAAGGAGTTTGTTCTTGTATAAGAGATTATTTCGGAGATCCTTACTTTAATTGCAAACCTGAATGCGTATTGAATACCGACTGTATAGGAAGCAAGGCTTGCATTACCAACAAGTGCCGTGATCCATGTTTAGGAACATGCGGAAGTGAAGCTGTCTGTGAAGTTATTAATCACATACCCATATGCTCTTGCCCTGTAGCAACTACGGGCGATCCCTTCAATTACTGCTCTAGAGTAATAGGTATGATTTGAGATTGTTTTGGTTATTACATTAGTACCTGCCGTCGTTATAAACATTAATAATGATAAGTACCACGATAAATATAAATATCTTTTTCAGAACCGATTTCTAAAAACTTATGTCAACCAAATCCATGTGGACCTTATAGCAGATGTAAAGAAGTCAACGGGCATGCTGTTTGCGTTTGTATTCAAGGTTATAGTGGCAGCCCTCCAAACTGTCGTCCAGAATGTACAGTGAGCTCCGATTGTTCTTTAAATAAAGCTTGTTCTAATCAGAAATGTATTGATCCATGCCCCGGAGCATGCGGAAGAAACGCCGAGTGCGTTGTTGTAAATCACAATCCAATATGCACTTGTTTGACTGGATTTTCTGGAGATCCCTTCTCAGTGTGTCAAATCATTTGTAAGTATATTTTAGTATACATTTATATCATTACAAAAATTTTAAAATTCTTTCAGTTAAAAATTATTATTTTTAATTTTAGCTATTGTAGCACCTATTAAAATTAATCCGTGTCTTCCGTCACCGTGTGGACCAAATTCTCAATGTACAGAAAGGGGAGAGGAAGCACAATGTTCATGTTTAATAGAATATATAGGCTTGCCACCAAATTGTCGCCCAGAATGCACTAGTAACACTGAATGTCATATGAATATGGCTTGTATAAATAAGAAATGCCGTGACCCTTGTCCCGGATCTTGTGGTATTAACGCGGAATGTAAAGTTGTGAGTCATACTCCTATTTGCTCTTGCCAAAACGGTTTTACCGGGGATCCTTTTTCATACTGCAATGTTGCCGTAATATCTACACCACAAGAGAGGCTAACTCCTTGTGTTCCATCTCCTTGTGGTGCAAATGCTGAATGTAGAGAACAAAATAACATTGGATCTTGCAAGTGTCTACCAGATTATTTTGGTGACCCTTATGTGGTTTGCAAGCCAGAGTGTGTACTAAATTCCGATTGTCCTTCGAATAAGGCGTGTCAAAATGGTAAATGTCATGACCCTTGTCCTGGTACATGTGGTATAAACGCTCTTTGCAATGTAGTGAACCATGCCCCAAGTTGCAGTTGTCCTGAACATAATTACGGAGATCCATACAAAATCTGTACATTTAGACCTCAAGGTAAGACAAAAAATGCGTAGACTTATTTATATTATATACTATTAAATCGTTTTTTAGTTGCAGTAAATACGTAATTTTCGGTTTTAAATCTCATTATTCTTTTTTAGAAGAAAAAGTAGACTCCTGTAATCCCTCACCCTGTGGACCAAACTCACAATGTAAAACTGTTAGAGAACTTGCCATATGCACTTGCTTAAGTGGTTACCAAGGATCGCCGCCTGACTGCCGACCAGATTGTATTACGACGTCTGAGTGTGATCTTGACAAAATTTGCGAAAACTATAAATGTGTATCGCCATGCCCTCGAGGATGTGGTATCAACTCAAATTGTCGAGTAATTAACCATAATCCTATATGCGCATGCCAAGAAGGCTACACCGGAGATCCATTTTCCATTTGTAATATTATTATTCAAAACGAACCATCTATACTCGAAAATCCGAATCCATGCTTTCCTTCTCCTTGCGGGTTAAATGCAGAATGCCGGGATGTGGGTGGCATGGCTTCATGCTCATGTTTACCTAAATATATTGGAAGCCCTCCAAATTGCAAACCAGAATGTATTACCAACTCTGATTGTAGTAATGACAAGGCTTGCATAAATATGAAATGTTTAGACCCATGCTTGGGTTCGTGTGGAGTAATCGCAGTTTGTAACGTAATCAAACATGTGCCGGTGTGTTCATGTCCTAATGGCTACGAAGGAGATCCTTTTAATATGTGTACCATCAAAAAACCAGGTAAGAAAATTCATACCAAAAAATATAACGTTATTTACATACATCTACCGGTGGACAAAAAATACACTCAAATAGTAGCCATTTTTACGTTAAGTGGAATATTATGTACCTCTTATCTTTACAGAAATAATACAAGACCTTAATCCGTGCCACCCATCACCTTGCGGCCCTAATGCGGTATGTAACAACGGCATTTGTACGTGTTTGCCGGAGTATCACGGAGACCCGTATTTTGAATGTCGACCCGAGTGTGTTCTCAGTTCCGATTGCACTCTAACTAAAACATGTCTGAACAACAAATGTGTGGATCCTTGTCTCAATATGTGTGGTTCTAATGCCGAATGCAGTGTTTATAATCATGTGGCAGTTTGTAGCTGCCCGATTGGAATGACAGGAAATGCATTTATTGAATGCCTCTACGCAAAGAGTAAGTTTTGAAAAATCTGATTTAGCTGTAGTAAGCTTCACAATAAATATACTGAATAAATTATAATCAATTTAATGTATTTATGTTACACATTTTTACAGATCCCATTAAAAAACCATGTGAACCATCACCATGTGGACCTAACAGCGTATGTAGAGAGGGGAACGGGCAAGCTGTATGTACTTGTATACAAGGGTTTGTTGGGAACCCGCCCAGTTGTCGACCCGAATGCACTCGAAGCACAGATTGTCCGTCATCTTTGGCTTGCATAAATAGGAGATGTCAAGATCCATGTCCTGGTTCATGTGGATCAAATGCCATATGTTACGTCTATAGTCATAATCCAGTGTGCTCTTGCCCTCCAAAATACACTGGATCACCATTCACACATTGTTATGGTAAATATTATTGTAAAAGTTAGATTTTTATTTATCTATACACTTCTTCAAAACTTATTTTTTTTTATTACAGTTCAACAAATACAAGAACTTCCCAGCAATCCATGCGATCCATCTCCATGTGGGAAAAATGGTTTATGTAAAGTAACAGCAGGTGGTGATTCTTATGTTTGTTCTTGTCAGCCTACATTTGAAGGCAAGCCACCAAATTGTAGAAGGGAATGTTCTGCGAACGAAGAATGTCCTTCAGACAAAACTTGTATAAACTATAAGTGCAAAAATCCATGTCCTGAATCTTGTGGAATCGATACAATATGTACAGTTCATCTTCACACAGTTATGTGTTCTTGCCAAGACGGGTACTCGGGTGATCCCTTCTTATCTTGTTATCTAATACCTCAGACAATAAAACCTGAAAACCCCTGCAATCCCTCTCCTTGTGGTCCTAATGCTCGATGCTCCGTTTCTGCTAATGATGTTGCGGTTTGTATTTGTGAAATTGGGTACTTTGGTAATCCATATGAAACATGCAGACCCGAATGTGTTGTAAATTCTGAATGTCCTTTCAATAAGGCCTGTATAAGAAATAAATGTGAAGATCCATGTCCAGGAGTATGTGGTACTACTGCCATTTGCGAGGTTGTAAATCATTTGCCAACGTGTTCCTGCTCTTTAGGATATACGGGAAATCCTTATGCTTATTGTCATATAATTATTGAAAAGATAGGTAAGTCTTAGCATAGATATTTTAAAAAAATCGTTTGCTATATATGTATTATGCTTTATATATGCTTGTTCGTCTAGTAGTTGATATCCCTAACTACCGAAGTTAATTCACAGATTGGATTACTTATTCTTTATTCATAATAAAAAGTTATACATACCTGATAATCTTATGACTTTTTCTTAAATAAAATGTTTGTTTATTACAGAATACGTATCTCAAGATCCTTGTATTCCTAACCCATGTGGCAGCAATAGTATATGTAAAGATAACGGAAACGTTGCTTCATGTACCTGTATATCAGAATTTATTGGAGTTCCACCAAATTGTCGTCCGCAGTGCACAGTTAATGCAGAATGCGAAGTTTCCAAGAGTTGTGTTAACCAGAAATGTGTTGATCCTTGTCTCGGTGTTTGCGGTCAAAATGCCTTATGTAAAGTAGTAAACCACGCTCCAATTTGTTCATGCGGTCAAGATTATGAAGGAGATCCATTTACAAGGTGCCTAGAAATACAAAGTAAGTTAAAAAAATAATGAATATTATTTCATATATAGTGAAATACGTATATATTAATTTACTTTTCAATAATCTCTTAGAATTACCCCCCTCCGAAGTAAATCCATGCAGTCCATCACCATGTGGACCAAATTCCCTTTGTCAAACAATAAATAAAATACCAATGTGCACGTGCATAGACAATTTTATTGGTTTTTCACCAAACTGTAGACCAGAATGTATATTAAATTCGGATTGTACTTCTGACAAAGCCTGTATAAATCAAAGATGTAAGGATCCTTGTATTGGTTCATGTGGACTGAAGACGATATGTCAAGTACATCAACATTCTGCTGTGTGCAGTTGTGTTGAAGGTTATACTGGAAATCCCTTTGAAAGCTGTCATGAAATTAAAATTATCGGTATGTTATAATAACTCTTTATTAATATTTTTGAATACCTTAAGACGTACTTTATTAGTATGACTAATATTGTTTTCAATGGTAACCTTTTCAGAAAACATCCCAATCATTTATGATAATTGTAATCCTAGTCCATGCGGTGCAAACAGTGAGTGCAATGACGGTGTATGTACTTGTAAGCCAAATTATTTTGGAAATCCTTACATGAGCTGTCGTCCTGAATGTACCCACAATTCTGATTGCGCAGTAAGCCTGGCATGTATCAACAATAGATGCAATAATCCATGTAGCAATCTTTGTGGTCAGCAAGCATTGTGTGAAGTATACAACCACATACCTATGTGCAGTTGTCCATCAAATATGGTTGGCAATGCGTTCTTTTTATGCACACCTGTGAAAGGTAATCCTAGTTATTGTTCACAACGTTTGTTGCTTGTTAAATGTTTTTAATATAAATAATAAATATTTTTCAGTGAATGAAATGAGAAAACCTTGCGAACCTTCGCCATGTGGTCCAAACAGTGTATGCCGTACTGTGCAAGATCAAGCCATATGCTCATGTCTTATAGGCTTTAAAGGAACACCGCCTACTTGCAGACCTGAATGTTTAGTAGATTCCGACTGTACGAGTCTTCTGTCATGTTCTAATCAGAAGTGTATTAACCCATGTCAAGGATCTTGCGGCATCAATGCCGAGTGTAGAGTGCATAACCACAACCCTATATGCTATTGTCGTAATGGATTAACAGGAGATCCATTCACACAGTGCGTTCAATGTACGTTAGATTAATATTTATATCTCCTGTATTTATTAACAACTTAATATTTACCGTTTGTTTTACAATAAATAAAACCTTTGTAGATTCCATGCCATCTAAGAAAACCCCGTGTGAGCCTTCACCTTGTGGACCTAACTCTATCTGTCGAGAAGCGGGCGAAATACCATCTTGTGAATGCATGAACCATTTCATGGGAAAACCTCCGTATTGTCAACCAGAATGTGTCACAAATAGCGAATGTGCTATGGACAAATCTTGTATCAACCATAAATGTGTAGATCCATGTGTAGGAGCTTGTGGGAGTAACACGAACTGTCGAGTCGTCAGTCATTCACCCATGTGCTCTTGTCAACCTGGATATGAGGGCGATGCATTTTATCAGTGCCAACCTGTAAAAAGTAAACAAATCTTAAAAAATATTTAAGAACTTAATCTATTCTAGTAATGATTTTAGAATCAGAATATGACTGTTACATCAGAAGCGTTATAGAGTATAGTTTTGGATAATTAAACCGTACAATCTCGTATTGCAAATCATGTGTCAGTTTCACATTTAAAATATAAAAAATGTGACACATTCAAAAATAACATTAGTCTTTTTTTTAGTTGAAATACTCAAGCCTACATCGCAATTCAAGCCATGCGTGCCAAATCCCTGTGGTCCGAATGCAATATGCCAAGAACGAAACGACGCTGCTAGTTGCATGTGTATTAATGAATTCTTCGGAAATCCTTATGAAGGATGTAGACCGGAATGTTTAATAAGCTCCGACTGTTCGCAAAACTTAGCGTGCATTAATAGCAAGTGTCAAGATCCATGCTTAGGATACTGTGGTTCTAATTCTCAATGTCAAACTGTTAATCACATGCCAAAATGTAGTTGCGTAATCGGCTATGCAGGCAACCCTTACGATAATTGTATACTTAAAGAAGGTAAGTTTTAAGAACATCTTTATTAAAATTTTGAGAAAAACGTACAGATAGCAATTGTTTAAAGAACTCATACGTTCAAAACTTTCATTATCATTATACATTTTCCAGAATCTTCAGACAGAAATCCTTGTATACCTACGCCCTGTGGACCAAACAGTGTGTGTAAAAACATTAATAATCAGGCAATTTGTACATGTCTCCCCGATAAACATGGTAACCCACCAAACTGTCGATCGGAATGTGTATCCAGTTCTGAGTGTCCTCTTAATAAGGCCTGCATAAACGAAAAATGTGCCGATCCTTGTATTGGAACATGTGGTAATAATGCACAATGTCGAGTCCAACGCCATAAACCTTACTGCACTTGCCTATCCGGTTTTGAGGGTGATCCGTTTGTAACCTGTACTGAACAAAAGAATGTACATTCAGTAATATTGCCTTGTGAGCCAAATCCTTGTGGACCGTTTGCTATATGTAAAGACGTAGGGGGGTCGGCAACTTGCAGTTGCAAATTAGGATATATCGGTATTCCTCCACATTGCTCCCCTGAATGTGTTATTAATGAAGATTGTCCAAAAGACAGAGCCTGTGTTCGAGAAAAGTGTATGGATCCATGTCTAGGATCTTGTGGATTTAATTCACATTGTCGCGCTATAAATCACCTTGCTATTTGTTCTTGTATGACGGGTTACCGTGGCGATCCATTCGTAGGATGCTATGAATTGGAAAAAGGTAATAAGAAACTTACTTACATATAAATTTTATTTTTTCTATTAGATATTATTTCATAACCGTTTTAAAACATTTTTTTGTATTTTTAGATGTACCAACTTTAACACACAAAGACCCATGCGCACAGTTACCTTGCGGCATTAACGCATTGTGTGACAATGGGACTTGTTCGTGTATATCTGGATATCAAGGCAATGCTTATTTCGAATGTCGACCGGAATGTACGATAGATAGTGAATGTCCAAGAAACCGAGCCTGTATCAATTCTAAATGTATCAACCCTTGCAAAAATGCATGTGGTTTGGATGCTATTTGCAATGTGTATAATCACTTAGCGATATGTGAATGCCCACCTCCACTTCGTGGTGATCCATTTATTGCTTGTCGTCGTGTTATAGGTATGTTAGATAAAATCAGTATTTAAATTGTATGCTAATAGATGGCTATATTAACATTGATGACCGGCTTTCTCTAGTCGTATCAGTTGAAGAATTTTAAAGAGAATATTGAATGTGTATTTCCTAACAGATATCCTATAACAGTATAGGATATATGTAGAAAAAAACCTATCCGCATTTATTTTACTGTTGCGTATTATTTTTTAGGTACTTTCTATATGAAGTAATTATATCTGCTTTTTTAAAATAGTCAATAATAACGTCCTCAAACAAACCAAGTAAAAGCTTTACTTCTACCGGTTTTTTGTACAAGTTTGATGCACAAGTGACTAAACATAGTTACAAACGTTATAATACTTTAGTGTTATATTTTTTTTCAGTGATTCGTAAAAAGATAATTAAAGTCTAATTAACACATTATCCCATTTACAGAACCTTCTATAAGCGATCCATGTTCACCGAATCCATGTGGATCAAATAGTATTTGCAAATCATCAGGCACGGTAGCCCATTGCTCATGCCGGTCTACTATGTTTGAAGAGCCTCCAAGTTGCCGACCCGAGTGTCGTGCTGATTCAGACTGCTCACCAAGCTTGGCTTGTCGTAATAATAAATGTCGAGATCCTTGTCCTGGATCATGCGGAACACACGCGATTTGCCACATCCAAATGCATTCTCCAATATGTAGTTGCCCCCATGCATACACTGGCGATCCACTTATTCAATGTCTACAAGGTATGGCTGCATATAATGTTATTATCAAACTCATCTTAAATGACTTTTTTGTCTGAGAACATCTTTCAACAATTTATATACTTACAGTTGCTGGAATTACTATCGAGGCCAAATCACCGTGCTCAGATTGTGGGCCAAACTCAGATTGCATTAATGGCGCTTGTCTGTGTCGTAAAAATTATTTAGGATCCCCACCCTTCTGTCGTGCAGAGTGTATAAAATCCAGTGACTGTGGATTGAATCAGATGTGTGTGAACAAGCGCTGCCGGGACGCATGTGCTGGTGCTTGCGCGGAGTCTGCACTTTGTAATACCGTATTACATGAGCCACGATGCAACTGTCCTTCAAATTCTACCGGCAACCCCTATTTCCAATGTCGACCCATCGAAACAATTCGTAAGATAGATTAACCTGGATGAGAGCTTTTTGTGTGTTTAATGGTTTAGATTCGTTTTGAATAAAGGTATCGATAAACTTATGTTTTCGCTTTTAAGACTTAGGCATGGGTTTTACTAGCGAAACTTAGTGAGTCGGTCATCTTTTGATGTGACCTTAGAAATGTTAAGCGATAAGGCTTATTCTACTTGCTACACTGACCCAAGCTTTGATAAATTCAATAATTACATAAATACGCTAACTTTACAGCTAAACTACCAAATGACCCATGTACTCCATCACCGTGTGGTCCTGGTGCGATATGTCACGCCCGAGGTTCTGGAGCCGCTTGTGAGTGCGAACCAGGTCTCCGGGGTGATCCTTACAGCGGTTGTCGACCCGAGTGTATAGCAGACTCCGACTGTGCACCAAATCGCGCATGTATTCGTTCACATTGCCGAGACCCGTGCCAAGGAACCTGTGGTATCGGCGCAGATTGCGATACTATAAATCATATTCCACTATGCTCATGTCCTCAAGGAACAAGAGGAAATGCTTTTGAAAAGTGCGAGTTTATACCTCAAGGTAAATACTTTAATAACTTGTCAATTGCATATCTTCTCTTAAACCTTTAATACTATAGTAAATTTAATTGAGCATTAAATTAATAAGCTGTTTTTATTTTCTTTTTCTTTTTAGCACCCCCATGTACACCATCTCCATGCGGCCCTGGTGCATTATGTACGGTGGCGGGCAAGAATGCCGTGTGCTCCTGTCCGAGCGGCACTAGTGGAGACGCTTCTTCTACTGGCTGTCGTCCAGAATGTGTTGTCAGCTCTGAGTGTGCACGTAATCGAGCCTGTATTCGTAATAAATGTATCGACCCTTGCTTTGGTGCTTGTGGTAACGGCGCCGTGTGTCGAGTCTTCGACCACGCACCAATATGCTCGTGTCCACCAATGACTACCGGGGATCCATTCTTAGATTGTAGAGTCAGAGGTAAGGTGCCCTAATATATAATTTGTTACTGATAAACTCTTAGGAAAAAAAGTTGAGCATTTTAGGTAACAAGACTAAGAGTACTTTATCTCCTATGGCTAACCATGCCAAAGGAGATAAAGTACTCTTATTTCAAAGGTCAGTATATTTTAAATGATCTTTTTTTATTTATTAAGTAATAAATTTATAATCCGTATTCCACATACACATTATACGTAGTTTTTTTTCCAAACGGTTTAAATGTCTCTCAATATAAATCTTTTTGGGCAGATATTTTATATTAACACTGCCGACTAATCTTTGTTAATATATATAAAATAATAAACATAAAATAATATTCTTTGTAGATGTTCCAACAACTAGTCCTACTGTCTACGACCCGTGCGATCCTAACCCTTGTGGACCTCATGGAACCTGCCGTGACGGCTTTTGCAAATATCCCGAATGCATTGTAAATGACGACTGTCCAGGAGACCGTTCATGTCTAAACAGAAAATGTTCAGATCCTTGTATTAATGCATGTGGCATCAATGCCATATGTACCGGTGTAAGACATTCTGCAGTGTGCTCATGCCCTGTAGGTTATACTGGATATCCGTTTGTACGTTGTGAGCAAATTACAACTACATTAGTTGTCCCACCTGTGCCTGAATGTTTAAATGATGATGAATGCTCAGAAATTTCAGCATGCATAGACAAAAAGTGTTCACTAGCATGTGGACCTTCCGCTTGTGGTATAAATGCCCGCTGCTTTGCTAGACAACATAGAGCTAGATGCGCTTGTTTACCTGGTTATGAAGGAGATGCGTATGTAGGGTGCTATTCAGGTAAGTAATTAAATATATATCTTTTAAGGAATTGACTTATGTATTACTAATAAAATATATTATTTTTAGTTCAATGTCACAGTAATAATGACTGTCCTGATGATGAGAGCTGCGAAGGAAACTCTTGTATAAAAGTGTGTTCCCGTATACGTTGCGGTATTGACGCTCATTGTTACGCACGTGGTCATGTGGCCTCTTGTGAATGTGACTCCGGAACTCGGGGTGACCCATGGAGTATCTGCAGCAAAGATGAATGTATAAATGATGAAGATTGTGCTCTGTGGTTAGCGTGCAGAGGCAAAAAGTGTCAAAATCCGTGTCCTGGAGCCTGTGCGCCAGATGCACTTTGCAATGTGTTACGTCACGTCCCAACGTGCGAATGCCCGCGTGGTACCCAAGGCAATCCAAGAATTGAATGTAAACCAGGTAGGCTTAACCTGATAAACGATTTTTGCGACCACTATTGGTTGTTTATTTTGATACAATATTAATCCCATGACGATAACTTTATAGTTAAAGATCAGAATGAATGCGGTAGTGATGCTGAATGTGGTCCTGGACTAGCGTGTCTCCAAGAAACATGTAGGAACCCATGCGATGCAACATCTTGTGGAATTGATGCTGTTTGTAGAGTCGCAAATACATTGCCGTTCCGGACACTTGTGTGTGAATGCCCCCAACCTTTGATTGGTGATGCTTCCGTACATTGCCAACCCAGTAAGTTCCCTGTTTAATAAAAAAAAAACCCTCGTTTTCAGGACAAGAAATTTTTCTTCAGAATTTTTTAATCACATATTTTTCAGATAACTTGATGCTGACCGCAAGTTATGACCGAAGTAAAATCAGAATGATATTATGTGTATAATAATAATGTAATAGTACATATAAACCTTTTAAGAAACAACATATAAAATTTCTAAAAATATAAGATTATAATATGATTAACCTACAAATTTATAAAAGTAGACACATGAAAGTCATTCAACCGAGTTTTTTTCCTTTTTTATTATGTACCATTATTTAATACCTACGTTTTCCTAATGTAAATAAATGTAAACGTATAATATAAATCATCTTCTATGTACATTATTTAAAGCACATATTTTTAAATATTTTAAAACAAAACACAATTACTTTTACTGTAAATTATTTCTTGTTGGTGTCGGTAGATTAATATGAAAATACAAGATAATTCTTAAATTCGGGTTGTCATTGCTACTTATACTTATTAATAATATTTTATTTTGTAGAAGGTCAATGTAATGAAGATTCAGAATGTAGTGACGAGGAGCGTTGTATTAAGGGCGCATGTCGTAATGCGTGTACTCCGGAAACGTGTGGTGCCGGCGCTGAATGTCGCGTCAGTGCTCATCGTGCTTCCTGCGTCTGTGTGGCGCCGCTTCAAGGGGACCCCACTGTCGCTTGTACCCCAAGTAAATAATCTTGTACTACCTTAAAAGGACGAAGTAAAAACCAACATCATTGAAATAAAACAATGTAATGGAAATTCGAAGATGTGAAAATATTTAATGTATATTAACAATCTTGTATCGACAGGAACAACAGGAGCAGTGTGTTTGTCGGACGAAGGTTGCGGAGCAGCGGAAGCTTGCGTCGCTCGGCGCTGTGTGTCTGCATGTATGGGCGCCTGTGGAACCGGTGCGCTTTGTGAAGCTGCCAACCACCGCGCTTCTTGTCGATGCCCACCCGCCACCGCCGGTGACCCTGCAAGAGCCTGTTACACACGTAAGGCCAAACCGTATTACATTAATAGATATGTATTAAAGGTTACCCATAATATTAAAAGTTTTAATACATTTTTTTACAGCGGAATGCAATTCAAATGAAGATTGTCCATTTGATAAGGTTTGTCTTAATGGCTACTGTAGAGACCCATGTGCTCAAAGCGGCCCATGCGGCCGAGACGCCGTCTGCGAAGTTGTTGCCCATGTACCAACGTGTCGCTGTCCAACTGGCACCCAGGGTGATCCGCGTCGGGCTTGTGTTTCTTCGGTTTGCCAATATAATGAAGATTGCGATGACAATCAATTATGCGACCGTCTTAACCGTATTTGTCAACCGGCATGTTCAGACAGCAGCTGCGCACCTGGAGCAATCTGTACGGCTAAACTCCATCGGCCAATATGTAACTGTCCACCAGGCTATAGTGGAGATCCTTATTCACGTGGATGCATAACTGTACAATTAACTGATGAATGCATAAATGATTCGGACTGTCCTCGTCCACATGGTTGCGTCAACGCCAAATGTATTGATCTGTGCCAGTTTAATCCTTGTGATACTGGACTGATTTGTAAGACTGTTGATATATTACCACTGCGCGCTGTGGCATGTGTCTGCCCCGATGAAGGACGCATAGCACCCGATAAAGGCTGTCGTCCTCCACCTGAAGCGGAATGCGCAGCTGATCCGGATTGTTCTAACAGTCAGACTTGTAGAAGAGGAAAGTGTGTAGAGGCTTGCAAAGCTGCACCGTGTGGACACAATGCACTTTGCGAATCTATCGATCATGTACCACGGTGCACTTGCCCGCCAGGATATCTTGGAAATCCAAGAACTGAGTGCAATACTGGTAAATTGTTAACTTAGTGATTTAATATACATATACAGTACATTCTGTTTTTACTTTGGTTTAAATTTTCTACATCTTTTTTTAGAACCAAGACAACCGTCTATATTCGAATGTTATAAAGATGAAGAATGTGGATCAGAACAGGCTTGTAATGAGCGTACTTGTATTAACCCATGCATAAATGCTTGTGGTGCAGGTGCGTTGTGTCGCGTTAAAAACCACAAATATCAATGCTCTTGCCCTAGAGGTTATACTGGCGATGCAAAGATAAGATGTACACCACGTAAGTTTTATAATCAAGCGTACATGTACTTTAAATCTATGTTTTATTAATTTTTATTTTTATAACTACATTTGAATTTTAACTGAAAAATTTTTACCTAATTTTATTTCAGCAATAGAAGATAAGTCCGTCTTCCCAGTAGGTTGCAAAGCAAACTCGGACTGTCCACTATCTCAGGCATGTATAAATAGCGCCTGCGCTAATCCATGTGCCTGTGGCACCAATGCCGAATGCACTGTAGTAAAACACCATCCGGTTTGTTACTGCGCTCGTAACCATTCAGGAAATCCTTACATTGGTTGTATGAAAGGTAAATTTGTAGTATGGATTTACTAAATTAACACTTTAAAGATATTGATTCATCTTCCAAATTATTCTACTTTTGAATTACCTATCTTTTTTTTTTGCAGTTGACTGTACTTCTGATTTAGAATGTCCAGACAGTGACATGTGCTATAATGGAGCTTGTATTAGCCCTTGCGTAGTTCAAGCTCCGTGTGCAATAAGCGCTGAATGTTATGGTGAAAACCACAGAGCTCAATGTCGTTGTCCTTTGAGAACAACAGGAAACCCTTACAATAAATGCCAAGCTCCTGACTGTGAATTTAACTCAGACTGTAACGATGATAGTGTGTGTATAAAAGGCATTTGCCATAATGCATGTGCCCTAAGTGACCACAACCCATGCGCAAATAATGCAAAATGTTTTGCTAGAAATCATGCTGCATCTTGCAAATGTCCTTCTGCCCTTCCAAATGGAGACCCACTATCTTATTGTGAAAAAGC
This sequence comes from Napeogenes inachia, assembly GCA_959347355.1. Lineage (NCBI taxonomy): Eukaryota > Metazoa > Arthropoda > Insecta > Lepidoptera > Nymphalidae > Napeogenes > Napeogenes inachia. The sequence continues at coordinate 13,564,499 of OY365791.1, read as the reverse complement.
AATCGTGATTGGAGAACCAGAATGCCGTTATGACAGTGACTGTCCAAGCGGTCAGGCTTGCCTTAGAGATGAATGTCGAAATGCTTGTGAAGATTTAAAACCATGTGCCAGCAATGCTCGATGCACAGTGTCTGATAGCGTACCATTCCGCACATTGATTTGTCGCTGTCCTGCGGGTTATATACCAGATGAAAGAGGCACGTGTAAGCCCGCCCAATTGCCACCTCTTAGTTGTTCCACTGATAATGACTGTAGTGATCAAGATTCATGTATTAATAGAATATGTCGAAATCCATGCGACTGTGGTAAAAATGCAGAGTGCTTTATTCGTAACCATAGACCCGTCTGCTCCTGTCGAGATGGCTTTGATGGCAATCCATATCAAGAATGTCGCGTGGTTGGATGCCGATCAAACTCCGAATGTGAATCTCACCAAGCATGTATTAATGGCAACTGTGTAAGTCCATGTTTATTAAATAGTACATGCGGAGCCAACGCTGAATGTTTCGTTGAGAGATCACAACCACTTTGTCGTTGCCGCTCTGGTTTTGAAGGTGATGCCTACTCGGCTTGTAATGCCGTTGAATGTAGATCTAACGGGGATTGTCCTGAAGATAAGCAGTGTAAAGCTCACAGATGTGTAAATCCATGTTTGTCTGGAAACCCTTGTGGTAATAATGCCGAATGCTTGGTTCGTAACTATATTGCTATCTGTAGATGTAAGCAGGGATACATAGGTAGTCCGTATGTTGAATGTAGACCCGACTACACAGCAGAGTGTTACGTTGATGCTGATTGCCCATCTAAGTTAGCTTGTTTATCAAGTAAATGTGTAAATCCCTGCACAGCACTTCAACCCTGTAAAATGCCCGCACAATGCGAAGTATCTCCCACGTTACCAGTTCGTACAATGATTTGTTCCTGCCCTCAAGGATATATAAGTAGTGGAGGTGGTATCTGTCGCCCCGCTACGTTGATACAAGAAGTAACATGTGAAATTGATAATGATTGTACAACTAATCATGCTTGTATAAAATCAGTCTGCAAAAACCCCTGTGATTGTGGTCCCAATACTGATTGTCTAATAAAAGATCATAAGCCAGTCTGTGCCTGTACACCGGGATATATCGGTGATCCTAGAACCGGGTGTTACAATATTTTATGTCAGTCCGACAACCAGTGCGCAAACGACGAAACTTGTATTAACAGTAGATGCGTTCCAGCCTGTGCGATTGAAACAGATATGTGTGGTAAATCTGCTGAATGTTACGGAATTGATCACCGCGCGTCTTGTCGTTGCCTTATTGGCACGGTTGGTAATCCAAGTGTGGCATGTACGCCTATTGGATGCCGCTCTAACACAGACTGTCCATCTGAAAAGGCTTGCATTAACTCTAAATGTGTTGAACCTTGTAACGTAACAAATTGTAACACACCAGCTGAATGTCGAGTACATCATCATGAAGTATATTGCGTTTGTCCTCCGGGATTCGAGAGTACCACTGAAGGCTGTAATAAAACCGAGCCAATCTGCATAAGTGACTTTGACTGTCCACCATCGACAGCATGCTTGAATAAGAAATGTGTAAACCCTTGTTTAGAAGGAAATCCCTGTGGAAACAACGCACAGTGTAACGTCATGGATACTCTGCCAGTAAAAACAATGACATGCGAATGTAAACCTGGTTACAGAGGAAATGCACTAATAGAATGTACACCCTATAAGCGTAAGGATTTTTAAAATAAATAAATTATTTTACTATAATTCCATTTAAGGTATTAAATATTATGTTTAATGTATTTTAGCACCAGCCACAAAATGCGAAGATGGACAAGGCATAAACGAGTTCGGCGAATGTTTGCCTTGCGCTGCGAGTGAGGGCCGTATAGTGGACTCTCGCGGGCGATGCGTGTGCGACGTGACCAAAGGCCTTACAGCTCGCGGTGACTCTTGTGAACCAGTAGGCTGTCGTGCTGACGATCACTGCGATGACACATCACGCTGCATCAATGGAAAGTGTGTACCTGCTTGCGAAGCTGAACCGTGTGGTTTACACGCTACCTGTGAAGCTTTAGGACATCGTTCACGTTGCACATGCGTCACTGGTTACGTTGGAAATCCAAGAGTTCACTGTAATCAAACAAATACTAATTACCGTACTGACTTCCCGGTACCAGATATGCAGGTAATTTATTTATGAATGGGTTTAAGCTATTTACTATGAAAAATATTTTTCAGGATTTACAAATCGATAAACAATAAAAACTCTCTTCAAAAATTATGAATAAATTTTAAACTTTTTATTTTTAGGTTCATTGTCTTGCAAATGGTGTAAGCGTAAGTCTGAAAATCAAGGACTTCAATGGAGTTCTTTATGTGAAGGGTTACAGCAAGGACGAAAGATGCCGACTGGTGGTCCATACAAGTGAAAATCAAGAAAGCCCAGTTGATTTTACAGTCTTCTTTGGTGATTGTGGATTAGTACACGTTAATGTAAGTATCATATACATATATATCTGATAATAATCTTTTCTAGGCTAGTCAGAGTATTTTAAAACTTTTCTACTATTTGTCTTAAAATAACAAGAGACATATATTTTTCTAAATGGTAATGAATTAAAATGAATTTTGCAGGGACTTGCAAGCTTCGTACTTGTAATGCAGAAACATCCTAAACTGGTAACATCAAACGCTAAAGCTTTCCACATAAAATGTATCTATCAAACAGGCGAACAAAATGTAACACTAGCGTTTAATGTGTCGATGTTAACAACTGCCGGCACTATAGCGAATACCGGACCTCCGCCTACTTGTTCTATGAGAATCGTATCGCGAACAGGAGACGAGGTTAGCTCTGCTGAGATTGGAGAAAACTTGGTGCTGCAAGTTGATGTTCAACCATCTAGTACGTATTAAAAATTAAAATGTGAATGTGATCCTTACTTTGCAATTAATTAAATGCGCAATTAAAAAAAATATATACTATATTGAAATACATTTAGTTACTAACATTGCTATTTTATTATTTTAGGTATCTATGGTGGTTTTGCGCGAAGCTGTATCGCCAAAACTAGTGAAGTTGCGACAAATATAGAAAACGAATACACCGTCACAGACGAAGACGGATGTGCAACAGATGCGGCAATCTTCGGTGAGTGGGAGCGAAATGAAGATGGAAGCGCACTACGAGCGGCCTTTAATGCTTTCAAGTTCCCGAGCAGTGACAACATCCGATTCCAATGTAATATACGAGTTTGCTTTGGAAAATGTCAACCGGTATGTTTTACAATCTATTTTTGACTATTTTATTTAAAAAAATACCCTTAAATATGAATACATATTAAACATACGTTTCAACTATTACCAGGTCAATTGTCATGGTTCTGATGCCTTTGGTAAGCGCCGTAAACGAGAAACGATTGGAAGAGATAGTCCCCTAGCGGGACAACTTCGAGAGGAGGTGACCGTTGAATCTAATCAAATCCTCACGCTTGAAAGACGTGACCCGTCTCGAGCTGCACGTCAGCGCGACGGTTCAGGAGATGCTAATGCGACTGGCGGTGCCAGCGACGTATGCGTGTCGGCGGCCGGACTAGCCGTGGCGCTTGCGCTGACGGCTCTTTTGGCATTGGTGGCGGTGGCAGCAGCCGTGGCGTGCTGGTTGGTGGCGTGGCGTCGCGCGCGGCCTCCACCCGCGCCTTTGCCGCACCCGCCGGATTTCCCCAACCCATTGTTCCAGCGTTAGCCGCGGGTCCCAGCTAGTCGATCGTCCCGCTCCTCCGCCGGCGCCAGCGGTGTCGGTCTTCTCTTCTCTCGGTGTTATTGTTCGCCGTCGGAGGACCGTCGGGCGAGGACACCACGGGCGCCGTCCCTCGCGTGCGCTCGTGAGGTCCTGTTTAGATATTATCTTAATTATATTATATTGTCATAATTAACTTAGAATCGTCGCCTCCTCTGAACTATGTGATAAATAATAAATATTCGAAATCACCATATTTTTGTGTAAAATAATTAACGACCTTAGTTTTTAAGCATTTATTAATAAAACGAAATAATAAAAATAAATAAACACTGTTTTACTTAAACCTAATATAAAAAGTTCTCACCCTCAGTCAGTCTCTTATTTTTTCAGTCTAATTTATTTTCTCCTTTTTAAAGTTACGTCACTGGTTCTTAGTTTTTAGATACTAAATAAAGTTATGAATACACTAACTTTCGCTTGTTTAGGTTTCAATATTAATATTAATATAATAAACGAAACGAAGAAAAAAAAGAAAGTAAAAGAGCAAGCTAACCGATGCACTTACACAGCTTTGAGACTGAAACGGCAATGGGTCGGTCAGATTGGGCGCTACACCGACGACCGATAGACATTACATACAACAAGTTGGAAAAAGTAAATAAGGCAGGCCAAACCGATGGTGGGCTGATGATATGTCAGACGTAGGAGGAAAAGATTGGATAATCCTGAGCAAAGAGGGAGAGACATAGAAGAAGATGGAAGATATCTTCTCCTAAAAAGTGATTTATATTCCAAATTAGGTTCTTGGTTTTTGAAGGTAATAATACTAATACATAAAGTTAAAAAGTGAAGTTCTAACAAATACCTACTAACAAAATTTGACATTTACCATGAGAATATGAAAATAAATTGTCTTTATTATTATTATTCGTTCCTTTATTAATATGGAACAAACAATTATGTTTCTTGTATGAGGCTCTCATACATTATTTTTATTAAAATTGTTTTTTTTTAAGTATTTGTTGTTATAACGGCAACAGAAATTCATAATCTGTATAAATTTTAAATGTCAAGCTATCACGGTTCTTGAGATACAGCCTGGTGACACACAGACCGACAAACAGCGGAATCTTAGTAAATAAATATATGCTTAATAAATCAATAAGTAGTATAATGTTTTAAAAATATATATAAACATGTATAGCCATGTTAAGCTGCTGGGTAATAACCAGTAGTGGCGGGCTCGAATCCCTGTTTAAATGTGAATTTATATAAATTTAAATAAGCTTAACATGGCTATACATGTTTACAGATATTTTCAAACATTTTTATATATAATATAATAAATAACTATTTTTATAACTTTGGAAGAAAAGACAACAACTTGAAACCTAATAGGCTGGTATTTGTCGAAGGTTTACCACATAGTAGATTAATTATTATAGAACAATTACTAAGATCTTAGTATTTAAAAATAAATCCCATCGTTATGCCCAACAATATTTAGTTAAGCTTATACCTATATTAATGAATGTCCTTTATATAAAGTAGCATTTTTTTTTATCAAACAAACATTATTGTTTTGGTAATAAATATATCACCCATATGTAAAACCAACTTTTATGTTACTTAACAGTAATATATAGGTACATATGACATAAATTACCTGCATAACGTGAGCGCATTTCCCACACAAGTTCTGCAACATGTAGGTATATGTTGTATTGTATAGTAGTACATTACAATAGTAGTAAATATGATGTGCCAGGACATGTACCCAGTTATTAGTTTCTGGTAACATTATACTCTGTATATGATCTGCCCTGTTTATATAAAATACAATGTGTTACAAATACACATACAAATGTGTTAAAAATATGGAGCAGGTTAACACTAAATAAACATTAAAACCATTTTTAATGTAAGTAATTTTATAGACTGTAAAATTTGCTGATAAACAAGATAAAAATCACACTCTTGTACGCCAACAATCTTATATGTAATATATTTATAATATCGTTGAAACTTTAAAGATTAATATGAAACTTTCTTTTAAAATGAGTAAATAAAAATAAAAAATGTTTATAAAACATTTTATACTTATATTCATAATCAGCTCGGTAGCTTATTGACCACAGACATGATACAAAACACAATGCGTTTCATTTCCTTATTTTTACAATAAATTAAACACATTAAATTTATAGACAGAAAAAAATGTAAGACATTGTATTACATTTATCTTTTATTTTATTTATATTTTAAGCACCCAACTTTCCCTCAGTTTTCTAACATCATTGATCCTCTTCATTTCTTGTCGATTAAAAAAATATTAATATGAGTTCTATATCATACATACATACATAGCAATTAGTTTTTTGCAGAAAATATTTTCAATGGAGAGAATTTAGCTTTTTACTATGTAGTTAGTTATGCCTACGTATGGATATTGAAGCGTTAGCAGCGATCGCTTCATCACCAAGCAACATACTCTAAATATTAATACTACAGTAATGTTCTTCAGCCAGGGGTGTAACGATGCGGGGAGGGGGGCAAGAGTGTTGTCATGCCACCGGGCGCTAATCACAAAGTGGCACCAAAAGGCCCGCCAAGCAAAAAAATAATATTTTTTTATTTCTATTGTAACTAATTTCTTGAAAATATACTTTAAATTTAGTGTCAGTGTAATACAATACATGTTAATTCCTAAATAAAAAGGGTAAAGAACAGGCAAGTGTTTGAAGTTGGACTCGCACACGGAGTGTCCCGTACCATTATATAAAAAAAAACATCAAAAAGACTAAGGGGAATACTTCAAGCGCTTACCTGTTGCTTTTATTAAAAGGGCGCAAAAATCACGTTTGTTTTATGGGAACCCCCAATAGTAATTATTTCTTTTTATGATTTTTTAAAAGTGAATATATAAATAAATGTTTCCAGCAAAAATGTAAATTTTATTGTATGTATTATTTTATACAAGTATCTGTTTTATTTTGTTTTAGTACATATTTGATATAACGAGAGTCACAATAAGTTTCTAGAAAATAAAGAAAAACACTTCGCCCACGCGTACTTAGGGATCTTTTCGACGGCATTTTGAAACGCAGCCATTGCCTCTTCGACGTCCATAAAACGTTTTCCTCAAAGTTTTTCTTTTATTTTCGGAAATAAAAAAAAATAGCAAAATGCAGGGCAGGGCTATACTGCGTCTGACTTCTTCAAATAGTCTATTATTCGCCCGGCAGTGTGCGACGAGGCGCTGCATTGTCATGGTGAAAGAGAATTCTACTGCTAGGTCGTTTTTACCAAACCTTATTCAAAATAAGTGGCAAATTCTAGTTAGTGTATCACTCAGCAGTAACCTTTCTTTTGATCCTCTAAAACAATTCTCGCGTAATCCTTCCGAAGAACAGGCCACCATCTTTTTCCCACACTTCGATCTTTTTTCACTTTGGTTGGCAACTCCTCAGAAAGGCACACCCTGTTGATTGCCTTTTGGTTTCCGGATCGTAATTGTAAATCCACCTATCACCCTTAAGTTTGTGGAACACAGCATTTGAGTCAACACCGTAAAATCTTTGAAGCATTTCACGGTACATATCAATCAACCTGACGAGAGTTTTGTGCTTCGGTCTAATTATAAGTTATCCACCGGGTACAAGCTAAATATTCATTGGGAATTTTATGCTCTTAATTCATACTTAGCTCTTGTCTTAGCTTTACCAAATCTGCTGATAGGTCACTCTTTTTTCAAAGTCTATAATATAAAGTCATCGGTTCATCTAGCCTGTGGGTGTCCACAGTCCAACACTATGTTTGCCATTGAACATCCTTGAACATCCATTCAAGACCCCGTTTCCTTAACCGACCATTGGTTCTACGACAGATATGATCAGCCAACTGCCGCTTTTGTTTTCTGCCAGATAACCTCGTTTAGGAGTTGGTCCCTAAGTGAGATCCCATGCACAGCACAGACAGACTTTTCCATAGCTCTCTGGGTGACATGCAGACAGTGGGTCTGCATCATCGTCAGATTCCACGTCTCGGCTCCGTCTTTAGGGATTGTGGCAAAGATAACTTAAATATGTGATGCAATTTTCGGTTCGGGGATTATGTGTTTATTGAAAATTATTTTGGTCTTGTCCAAGTTCATCCCGAAACTAACACGTCACGGTAAAGTTTCGGGAATATAACGTCACCCTGTCTTACACCTCAAGACAAATTATTAGGAGTTGTTTGGTGGTTCTTTACTTGGACTGACATCTTTGACATTTCAAAGAGATTTTTTCAGCACCTATACATATCACCAGTCGACTTGACACCACTGCGAAGACTCCATAACAGAAAGGTCTAAGCGAAGTCGAAAGTTTTTTCCTGATCCACCAAAGACCATCCAGACCTTTACAAAACTCAGCCTGCTCCAGTGGGTGAAAGGTGTCAAATCTGTCAATCTGAAATACAGCCTATATTTATGGCTCAGACATGTAATTATCCTATAGTTTTTGAGAAGCGCACTGATGTGACGGCTTCACCATTCCAGGTCAGTCAGTTTTTGTCAGTTTTGGATCCCCAATTTCACTCAATCGCCTTCTGTATGGGGCGAGTGTTCCAGCGTCGATGGTCGCGCCATACCAGGCTCCGGATCTTTTTGTAGAGCAACTGGGTATCTGACAAAAGATCCCCTTGTCTTTCTCGTCGAGGTCGCTAATTCCAGGGTTTAGCTTGAATGTTAGATCGTATACTTTGAATATAGATACTTATTTATTTATTTATTTCATAATAATACAAACACGTTACAATATAAAAACTCCGCCAAACTACTGAGCCAAGCTCACAACAAATACAACGTTTTGAAAAAGGCAAAAACGTCTTCCTTGAGCTTATGACTTTATTTATTTATTTATTCAGTTGTAAGTACATTTAACATTTCATTGTTTTCAAAATGAGGACGCTGAAATGGTCAAGCTCGCTACGCCATTGTCTTCAGCACAAACTTTCCTTGTTGTTTTCTGTTAATTTTAATACGTTACGTTACGTTTTCTGTTAACTTTAATAAGATTCATACTTGAACTTTTATTAAGACAACGATGGAAAACGTAAACATTGATTAATAAAAGAGTAATTCTTTCTTGTGAAAGAGTAACTTATTCCCCATATACAAATTATGGTTTTTGCAATTGCTTATAAATATTATCGGTATTTTTATAGACCTTTTTAAAAATTAACTATGGCAATCCAAAGAATGCGAATTTATGTATCAACTGCTTACCTTTTTTTGTGAAATGTGTTACTCCGGAGTAGGATATCAGACTATAAAAATATATTTACCTAACAATCTAAATTGGGAATGACCGCTACCGTAAGGGGTTTTGAATACATATATGGCCGTATTAAGTTTAGGTTATAGATAATCCAGGTGCTTGAGAGCTCCATTGCATTTACAGCGAATAGAGTTTAGACTTTTCACTATAGACTAGCCCTAAACCAATACATTAATTTATTATTATATCAGTTTTTTGTACAATTTTGAAAAAACAAAAACTTAGAAGCTGCAAACATAGATTTACAATAATTATATAATTTAATTAGCTAAACTTTCAATTCAGTTCAGTTATCTTATTGCTATAATCATTCGCCAAAGATGATGAATAATTATATTAGTAAGTAGGTTATAAGGTCTATATTATTACCTAGGTATACAATACAGTCATACAGATACTTACAAAGAGAATAATAACTTAAAGAAGTAGATAGATTATAACGTACCTATAGTAGATAAGTACTTAGCGACCTAAAATACTATATTAATGAAGAAAAACGCAATTTTGCGATCTGTGTCTGCACTATGTACCTATTGCAGTTAGATAAATTGGTAAAATATGTGTTATTTTACTAAAATCTATAATTATAATTAGAGAAAAGTATCGACTTTCTTAAATTTCAGATTGCTTAACCTAGACAACACTTACAAAAAAATATTTTAGATTCATTCGATTATCATATGATTATCATATAAAATAGGGCGGGTCGATATTTTATTTATAAATCGTAAGAGATTTATTGGCGGAAAACAAATTATCATAATGTATGTAATAATGTTCACAATAAACAAAAAAAAGTAAACTGTTGATATGACAATATGTTTTCTGTCTTAGAAGTTAAATACACGTCACTTTGTGCCACACCTTATAACTACGTCAATGATAATAATTTAATATATTTCATACAAATATACTAAAAAATACAAAAAATCTATTTGAACACTCGTCTATTTAGGTATATCATTATTCATATTAGTTTTACTTATTACAGCTTAGATTAAGTGTGTATTAAAAAAATAAACATTACATTAAATTCTCTTTCAGATTGTTTACGTGTGATTACCTGTAGATATATATATGTCATTCAACACATCCTAATCACAATCAGTCGCAAGCGCAGCTCTACCTATCGCGGTCACCTTTGCGCATGCGCGGCCTCCTATATCCCCCCACCTCTTCCCTTCCTGTGCTCTCCCCACTCTGCACAAGCAGAATCACACTTTGTTTACCAATTGCCGCGATTGACGAATCAGTCGGTCGGCCTGTTTAGCCGACCTCGCTCGCTTTATCCGGTGATTTACTCACCAGTTGCGCGTTGCCAGCGGCAAACGCAACTCCAATCACTAAGTTATGACCCTGTGACGTAATATCATGAGTAAAGCCGAAAACTCGGCGGAAGCCGCTTCACCGAGCGTGGCAATCCACGTGGATCGGTATGAATTACAAGACCAGGAACGTTTAAAACTGCTGGAATCAAACTCGCCAACGCCGATTGTTACGCCCTCTGGACAAATTCGCAAAGTTAAGAGCTTCACAGACACACATAAAATTCGTGATTTAAATGCCGCTTCTGGTGCAGCCTCAGCACGAAGTCTGCGTCCTTATGACCAAGTTACTACTTATAACCCTGAAGGTTCTGACTGTGGCACTAACCATTATGCTCCCTCTGTACGGTCTCTTGCCTCCATCGGAATGGGCTGCACCGATGGTCGAAAAATGGTTATTAGAAGAGTCCCAACGTCGCCCACGGAACTGTTTCATCTAGTTCGTCCTCCTACGTGAGTATTTTACGGATGCTACATCCTATACAACAACATTATTCAATTGTTATAAGTGACAGAGGACCGGTTTGTCTATGTATATCCTTTGAATAAGTTATCTAGTATCTTAAATATATTAGCAATGTTGTCTGTGTCCTAAAAAATATTAATATATTTGTTAAATATGAACTATCATAGGAATGTAGAGTGCAGTCACACCATAATAACAATTATATTATTTTATATTGATTTGATGTAAAGCTATATAAATTCTGTATTTAGAATTTATAACACTATCTCGATCTTATGATTAGATAAAATTATTAGTTACATAAAATATTAGTTAAATAAAGGTTATGTTCTTACTTGAAGATATTCAAAATGTAAATATTAGGTCCACAGTATTTTATTTACCCGTCATAATATTGCAGCTTAACGTAAAAAGAGTGTTTGTTATATATCATTTATACTCCGATTAAAAGTTTAACCAAAATTAAATAAACACCAACTATTATTTTGAAAACTATTAGTTTTCACGGCCGTTTAATGTTCTCAAACATCTGTAATGTTTTTAATCTATGCATATTATATCAATGCTCTAATTACGCCTATTCTACATATTCTAGCCATAATTTGTTTATTAAAAACTGTTTCAAGAACACGTTATATAAACAGATCACTATTTTTACTAATATAGCCAGCAAAGTATTTTTTTGAATTAAAATTCATTTCTTTAATTTATTTTTATTAACATATAACAAATAAAAATAGGGAATTAATGAAACAATTAAGTTTAATCCCTAAATAGCGGTTATAATTATCTAGAAGACGGACGGACAATTACAGGTTATCTTCAACAAAACCGTAATTTAACAATTTATGACTGAAATTAATTTGATAAGTCTGTATTATCTAGATACGTATGAGTTAAATAGTATCGGTCTCATTGATAAATTATTTCACGCCTCTATTGAAAAAACAGGTCAGCGTGATTGTCATAAATGTATTTGTGGCCCAAATGTTTATTATGACATTTTGGGGACTTGACCTTCATACTTGGCACTGATAAGGCTGCACTGCCACTATCTGGTCCCCAGTATCTCGAACCAAAGTTGCATACGACTGATCGTGAGCCCTCTTATCACTACTTTTTTGATAATGACTTTAAAATACGTTTACACACTTAGACGTTGACACCTGAGGATTATATTCCACACATTAAATTGTCAACATATGTTTATAAAGCAGAGATAGTACGTATCTTTTGCTATTTTTTTTTTATTTATGTCTATTGTGAAATGTTTAAAAAAACAGAAAAATAATGTTCTATAATTACTCCTAGCCAAATAAAGTAAATTATAAGTGATAGTAAAATTAAAATTTTAATTATCAATTAAAACCTAATTGAAATTATGAAAAACGTTAGTTGAATCGATCTGTATTAAGTTAAGATTTAATATTATATCATGTAGTTTTTTATTAATCATATATTAACAGAACAATCGCAGTCGCAATCGCAGTCGCAATCGCAGTCGCAAACATTCGCAGTCAATCATATTTAAAATAAGTGAAAGAAATAAACAATAAGAATCCCGAAAATTTTAAAAAGGCATTCTATAAAAATAGCTACAAATAGATACAAAAATTCCTACTTATCATAAAATCTTAAGAAATATAAATAAACTAATATAATATAAATTTAGAAGTACAGATGATATAAATTATAAGAAATTTCAGGTAACTCAATTTCTTTTATCATTTTCTCACGAAAAGAGTTTGTAGTTTCTTAAGAATCAATCGCTATGGTCGATACACTATACCCTACTATATATACCTATACGCCAATGTACACTATATTTCACATTAAATGATAAGAGGATATTCAGAAGGTAGGTAATTGTGACAAGCTAAGACCTATTTTATGATAGAAGATATTAAGATGATAATGTCAATAGTAGAATTAAGACAAATCCAACCACGTGTCACTGTAATCTTGATAAAACAACACAATACCTACTTACAGTATGATATGGGATTACAGAGCGTTATCTGATGGTAATATTATTTAATTGTGTAAAAAAAAACTTTTATTTGCAACTAAAGAATTTGTGTTAATATTAGAACAATCATTAACGAATCATATTGTTTTTCATTGTTATTATCTAGAATTTGTCTTTAAGTGGAAATAAAAGAAAAAGTAAGCATAAAAATGAATTTACTTTTATAATTTGTCCATCCTGTCATCCGGAGTAATAGAGATGTAAGTGTTAATAAAAATAAAGAATATTAAAAGTTCACGCTTATAATTGCAGTGATTGAATAAAACTGTCCTAACATATGTCTCAAGGAATAATTTTAAATTTCAATTGGGTGTCAAAGGGTAAAAAATACGACCGTAGAGAACTAAAATTACTTGCAAGCGCATTCTTTTTCACTGTCTTATAATGTACACATTACAAATTTCATATTATAAAAGAGCAGGATATTAATTTATAATATTATTAATATATTTAGGATCTTACCTAAACAATGTTCCTATCGCCAGCTATACTCAGGTCTGTGACAAATAACTTCAGAGCATCAGATCTACTCTTTTTTATATTTAAATATAATTTACTTCCAATGTTTTTATTTTTTATTTGGATTAAAGCGCAGTTCCCATTGTATTTTATAACACAGTAACCGGTTGTGTTCCATCCTGAAACATACAAACCAAATTCAAATTACTGTATAATATAAAGGATTTGTTGATGTTAGACACATGCCAGTGGAACGAACATACATCTCGAGGTTGTTATTATATCATGAAAGTTATTACCAAGTATATATTTTTTTCAAAATTCATGAGTTATTCAAAATTATTTGTTATCTACCGATAAATTGGTTGCTTATTCTGTAGAACAGATTTAAATATCAATTAATACAGACACTTCGATGTTCAGAGGATAGCCATGGTCGCATGTCATACAGCCAGTCTAGTCAGATAGTCTTAAAGGTTTATCAAAAACCTGTAGGATTTTAGAGTATGGTGTTATTTAGGTAAATGCAATAATTGCAACTATTTTTTATGTAGTGCCTTATAGTCGTTCGGTTCATATGAGACGTCTTTTAGTTTCCCCTTCCCGAGTAGACAATAATTTTTAAAAATTACCTTCTCATAGATAAATTAATTACATTCATACAGAGATATATTTGTTAAAAAGTTAAAGTTAATAATATATTTATCTACAGTTATTCTTTACATTAAGAAAAATGTCTTTTATGTTTTTGCAGACAATTATTTGTATTTGAAAACTCTAATTTTATTTTTAATTTTAAAACTAGTGATAGTATAAAGCAAGGGTAATACTTACTATGCTTTGACCGTCTTCTTGATACAATAAATGTTTTTGGTTCCTCAGGATAGTGATATTATAGAACTGGTTGAAATATGATACACTTACCTTTCGTAACCCTCACAGCTTGAAGTTTAAAGTTGTTAAAATGTGCCGGTGATTTTTGTTATTTTTATGTTTCTTTTGAAGTTAAAGTTTATATATAAGTTCTTCATTTTAAATTTGAACTCGATCTAACTAAAACTATAAAAGTATATACTTGTGTAACTAAAAGAGGTGGCAGTTTAAAAAAAAACTTAAAATTAACACGAAATCACTTTTGAGTAATTACTTATCTTATTTTGTTGCGAAGATTAAATAAAATATTTAAATAATTGCTGGAGGTAAATGTCATATAATAAAAATAAATCTTAATCTTATAACTGAGATTTATTATTCAATTTATTTGTCATTACATTTTCGTCAGATCATAAACCTGACGTAGCTCGTCTTACAGCGGGGCAAATCTTTTGAGCTCTGTGACCTTACTTTAATCGCTTTAGGACATCCATCTTTAATCCAAACAACTTTAAACGGTTATCAATGGCGTGTAAACAGACGTATAGTGAATATTTTGTCGATATGGCTGGTATTGTTAACCTTTTATTTTATTTATGCTAATACCACGCGTACTTATATTAACCTGCAAAGTGCAAACATTACTATCCCAATAAGTTTGGTTAAAAAACCCAGGGGTTAGCTAGCTCTGAAAATATTGTAGGTAGGTATATTTGTATTATTCGATTTAAATCGAAATAATTAATTTCGATTTAAGTTTCAAAAATCTTCCAGGCTGCCAGGAAAAAAAACCATTTATTTATTTGGATTAAAATGTAATAATGTTATTTACATTTCTTTACGAACACCTGCTTATCTTTCAATCTTTTACACGAACCTTATCTTATTAACCTAACCGTAATATTAAAATAAAATCTTAATTTTCATTACTTTTTTAAATGTTATTTACGAACTATCTTAATTATTATGAGACTAAAGTAAACATTTTATCGTATTTTTGTATCTATAAAACAACATTCCAATTGTGACAAGCTATTTTATTTTTATGGCACTACAATATTTAAATATGATTAAAAAATATTTATTACATCTATGTAATTACTATGCATATATGCTATATTATTTTTAATTCAATTTAATACTATAGGTAAAAAAATAATTGTGTACTAATTATAATTATTAGACTAACTAAATATATTTTAGACATATTAGGGTATATTAGAACTTATAAAATCAAATATTTTTTTTAATTATGCTTTATTTAATTACACCTTAACTTTTGTAATCGGCTATTGGCTGCCATAATCTGATTTACGACAAACATATATACCTACATCATCTACATATACATGAAAAAAACTGTCTGTTGTTCCGATGACCCTATTTTTGTCAAAACGACGACATATGATCTATTTCTGTAAACTAATTTTACATTTATACAATATTTGGCAGACCACCAGATGAGGATACCGCCTCGCATGAGAGTGATTGCGGGGAAGAGGAAGAAGATGCTGAGACAGTGCATTTAAAACCTAGAAGACCATTTTGGGCAAACAAAATACAATTTGTACTTGCCTGCGTGGGATACTCTGTAGGACTTGGAAACGTGTGGCGCTTCCCCTATCTTTGCTACAAAAGCGGTGGAGGTAAATTGAATTAAATTTCTCTATTTAGATATGAACACAACCAATTCAAGATCTTTGACTTGCAAAAGATTGTCAGCAGATCTTATTGATACTACTTATCTACAAATGAATATCGCCGTTGACTTTCATAAGTATCATTTATCTGTAAATAATTTATATCTGAATATGAATAAAGTGCATATTATTTACGTTTAAGAGTTAAAAAATACCAATCTAAGCTATCATTTAAATAGCTAAGTACTTTTGGCTAAATAGAGATCTATTTGGTTCTTAAGCAAATATATAAAACTTTTTATTCTAATATTGCAAATAGTTTTGCCAATCTTAAAATGAGTTCACGATTTTGTGAACCTTTTCTACGTAGTCTAAATCTCTGAAAATAGTATAGATATATAATATATGTGTGGTGATAATATGAAGCACCTTAGTGACCAGTGTTATCCCAACTTCATTATTATGTACAATTTATTTATGAAAGTTGTTACACTAAAATGTCTGCTTTCTAAATTTCACTTACTCACTTAATTACGGTTTTTTTCAGTTTAATATTTTTGTATACCGTTCTTTAGTTATGTGGTAAAAATTTTTTTGAAATAAGCACAGCTTTCTGTGAGGGTAGATGTCATTTTTGTAGATATGTATGCTAGAATGGTTGAAAATTATATGTATATGATGAACATATAACTTTTAGTACTTATAATTATTATAAAGACCCTAATGATTATGCTAATAATAATGCTTTGGTTCAGAACGGGCTCAGAAACGATGAGTTAGTAACAGTATTTTGTATAACTTTGAAATCGTTTTGTAGTATGCGAAAATTATTTATTTTCTGAGCAAATTTTCCTCAATACGAAGATAAATAGTGACGTTATAAACATTTATAAATATTATTATCACAATTTTACATATCGTAATCACACGCCCATTTTTTCAAAAGCGTGACTTAATTTCGTGATCGCTCTTATTTGTATTGTATATTTTTAAACATACAAAATGTCGGTAAACATATTTCAGCATAGCGAACTTAAGTGTTAACTAAATTATTTCATTTATATAATAAATAATCAACGTGGTAAGTCGTGATCTTCGTAGCATTGACTACACACCTCCAGGGTAAATAACTTTGGCATTCTAGTCAGGTAATTACACATAGTCCATTTAATTATTTATTAATAAATAAAAAAGGAGTATTCCCATTTTAAATCAAACAAAAACCTTTATAGAATAAAGCATGGATTGTGGAGTATAAATATCCTATAAATATTTTATTCCAATCCTAACTAAATAGTATTTCAACAAAAACATTACTTTGACTTCAGCTAGTATTTAAACATAAATATGAGGTTAGAATAGATTTTTTTTACTTATTAAAATTCTTTTATGCTTTTAATCAATATTGATAATATATTTAATGACCCTGGGTTTGTTATGACTGAAGTCTGGAGAGTCGTGCAGTGTAAATTACAGTAGATGATTTCTGTAAACTGATACGTCACGGAATACTCCTCCTCTTGAGATATCATATGATATATCGTTTTGATATCTGGGTGTTATGGTGACATCTGTCCACACCCAAAACTTCGACAACAGATTTCTGATCAACATTCATTCCTGTATATGTTTAGAGACTACATAAATTACCTAAGAAAGAAAGCTTCGGATGGCGACTAACGAAATATAACACGAGGAAACATTTTTCTGTCAAACTTTACTTATCGTATGGATTGTTGTTAAAACGGAAATTAATAAGTAAAAAAGTTTCTATGTATAATGTTTATTTATTTTTAACAATACAATCTCAATTAATAACAACTATGCAAATAAAACCTTGCCTTCAGTTCAAATATTTCACATTTTTTTATATGTAATATGATTATGAAAACATCTTTAAAATTATATAAATATAGAATGAAAAATAAACCGATACGGGGATGGATTCGAACCCGCGACCTCTGGGAAACAGTACCAATTGAGCTATCGTATCCCTAAAAATTACGATTAAAGTTTAACATGGCTATGCATATTTATAGATATTTCAAACCAACATCTTAATATGACAGTAATTACATTTTAATATGCACAAATCGAATGTGGCGTGAGAAAGTAATCTCATATTTATGTGATGAAAATTAAGCCTGTGCATACAAATTCTATAAATAAGTGGTCTTATCAAAGAAAGGGCGCTGTGTTATAGACTACTGCTTTATTGAGATAATTATTTTCTTTAACTTTGATGAAAGTAACTCATCTATAGTCTTATTGCTATTTATGTTATTATTTTTGTTATTGAAAAATAATCTATAATACCATTTCAATGTTTTTTATGCTGTATATTATTGTTTTGATTTTGCTACTAGTTATTGTAGATAATGCTCTTATTATATCTGCAACTTTCTTTTATATATATTTAGAGTTTACTTGCTTAAAACTAAAATAGTTTACCTCTTGAGAGCAAGTCACCGCGGATGGACAATATAGGTTTGTTCTAGGAAGTCACCGCAAAATAGTTACAAGCGAGTAGGTACCTAACCCCAATCAGAGCTACTCATTTTTACAAAAAATATCTCTCGATTCTCACAAACACATTCCAAACTCATTTTCTTAGATTATTTTGTTAGGTGGTTATTTATGTATATACATTGTCTTAAACTATATTCGTATATGTAGTTATATATGCCACCTTTAATTTTTTATATTTTTTTAATTGTCTTCAATTGTCCACATTTTCTAACTAAACTAAAATAAATTCTACTTTTATAGAGTTACATATGCCCAATTAGGAGTGGTATTCCGGATAATTGGGACTTCGTGATAACCGAGGATCGGATAATCGAGTTTTTACATAATACTCAAGATTAGTTTTTATAATCTTTAAATTAAAAGAAAGTCTAGTCTTTTGTTATTATAATGAACTTAAAAGAATGTTATGTGATTATACTTATAAAAAATCTTATTGATAACATGCTTGTTGATAGTATCTGCCCAGCTACCCACGCCTTAAATAATGATATGATCTTTAGAGAAATATAACCAAATCAATTTATTTTTAGTTTTATAAATTAGTTTGTTCGAGCAGTATGCCATCTCTTTGCCGTTCCAGTTCCAAATGTATTGGCTGAAAAGAATAGGCACACTAAAATAAAACAAATAAAAAACATATTTGTGACACCCATCCACCCATAGTAGTTTCGTTTCGTTCGTTCATTTTCGTACGTTTGCCATTCGCCACGGACAATTAGAAGGAATTCTATAATTGAAATTCGTGTCTATAAGTACTTAAGTCGTGAATCATTTGTTCACGAGTGGATTATTCGCCTATGATAGATGTATATTTTGTATTGCATAAACAAAAATAAGTAACTACTTCAGATACGCTTTTTTATTGTCATACAAGTAAAATGAGTCAATGTTTTGAAATCAACAACTCACGCTTAACCAAAAAAACATTACGGCAGAACTAATTCCACAATTATTTATAGCAGATTGCTAACTATTGCATGAAATTCTTCAATTATTTACATAAAACAAAATATGCAAAATAATATTAAAAAAACGGTCACTATTTCAGTTTCGCCATGCTTTTTTATTTCCCTATACAGTTAGGTACGGCTTGCCCATACATGTACAGTTTTTATTTAAAAAAAATAATATTATAGTTTACTTCCTGACCAAAATTATGATACACAAAATTCTGAAAATCCTATACCTATGTTTTCATAGAAAATTATGACGAATAGATAAGCCACTCAATTTATTAATTACCAATAACTTCCTACGTCCATATCTCTAGATATATCCTATTAAACCTGTGATTAGATTAACAAGAACTGAGAACAATTTAGGAGGCTTATTTTAATTTTAATAAACTTCGATCTGTAATATTTAGCAGATCCTAAAACACCCGGACTAGTAATATGTTGACTAACAAGTTGTATTTAGGGTTGTCGCCTTTTTAAAAAGAATATAGTTTTTTTTTTCCAACCGTGGAAAAAATATAACACTTTAGGGATGTTCAGGAAAATAAAAGAAGGTACACCTTAAAAAAAACCATGTGTATTATATTTATATTTTTGGCTTAAATCATCAAAATTCTATTATAAAAATAATAATAATATCTAAACAATTGAATTCGATATTAAAATTAATTCAAATTCATTTTGTATGAAATGAATGAATACTCTATTTTATTATACTCCATTGCGAAAGAGTTCCCATCACTTTTAAAACCAAAAATGGGACACTTGAATTTTGTGGTGTAGATATCGTTCTTTTCTCACTATACTGTTTTTTATTGAATAAAATTTAGTAGGATACTGTGTAATACTAGCATGGGTGGTAACCCTAGTTGTAGGTAATGTGTATGAGCAGAGCCTAAATGGCCGCTTGAGTTGAGTTAATTATAATTTTTCTAGGTCAATTCATTGATACCGAGGACTTAAACAACAAGGTAGAGATATAAGTCTGAATATTTGTAGATCTTCATTGTGTTGATGCCAAATAACGAAGAATGATGTTTATTTAAAACGTTTTATCTCTTTTTGCATTACCTATATTAAATATATTTTATTTTTATTACAGGCGCATTTCTGGTTCCTTATTTTATAATACTCCTGGTATGCGGCGTACCTATGCTTTTTATGGAACTAGCGGTGGGCCAATACACAGCTCATGGTCCTATTGGAGCACTCTCACAAATATGCCCGCTATTCAAAGGTAAGCGTCGATTATGAAATACCCTTTACCTACGCCTATATATGTTTACAAGGTCATTACATAAAATTAACGACATTTGTTAGTAAGACAATTGCTATAACCGATTACAAGTACGTATTTCTTGTATTAATCACAAATGTAACCTTTGTTTAAACTTTTATTACAGGTGCTGGCTTAGCAAGCGTGGTGATCTCTTTCTTAATGTCCACGTACTATGCAGTGATTATTGCTTGGGCGATATATTACTTTTTCACATCATTTAAGTCTGAGGTTCCATGGGCGAGTTGTTCGAACCGATGGAATACTGCACAATGCTGGGTTCCGAACCATAACATGACCAAACCTAATGGCTCTCAAACGCCCACCGAACAGTTTTTTGAGTAAGAAACTTTTTTTTTTCTTACGTTTGGGTGGTATATATGTTTGGATATAGGTTATGATTTAGCATTGATTTCATTAAAATGCTTCGTTATATTTATTTAAGTTCAAATTGTAACATGATATATTATTTATCACATTTTTGTATACTTTCAGGAAAAAGGTCTTGAGCATGAGTGATGGTATTGAATTCCCTGGTGGCATGCGGTGGGAGTTGGCAGCTTGTTTAGTTTGTGCTTGGGTTCTAGTTTACTTTGCTATATGGAAAAGCATTAAATCTTCGGCTAAAGTTCGTTACATCACCACTACTTTACCATTCGTACTTATTATAGTATTTCTTGGTCGATCTCTAACACTAGAAGGTGCTGATAAAGGCTTAAGGTTCTTCTTTAAACCAGACTGGGAACTGCTAAAACAATCACAGCCATGGGTAAATGCAGCCTCACAAATCTTTAACTCAATAGGAATCGCATTTGGTTCAATGATCATGTTTGCATCATATAATCGATTTGACAATAATTTCTTACACGATACGTTGGCCGTGTCCTTAGTGAATGCGGTAACTAGTCTCATTGTGGGCATATTTACATTTGCTACCATTGGAAATATTGCTTTTGAGCAAAACACATCAGTAAAAGTTGTCATTGCCGATAGTAAGTAAACATTTGTAATGTTTACAAATTCTATTGATTTAGACGAAATTACAACTAATTCTTTATTATAATTTCAGGTCCTGGGTTATTATTCGTAGTATATCCTCAGGCTATCGCCAAAATGCCAGCATCACAACTTTGGGCAGTATTATTTTTCTTCATGTTCCTTTGTCTGGGCTTAAACAGTCAGGTAAAAATCAGCGTTTTACATAATATGCAAGAAGTTATTACAAATTAAATATTGTTATTCAAGAACTTCTAATCCGTCGTAACTATGGGCAAATTATTTATATTTCAGTTCGCCATAGTCGAAGTCGTGGTGACTTCTATACAAGACGGGTTTCCCAACATGATTCGGAAGAAATTGGTGTATCATGAACTACTAGTACTTATTGTATGCGCCATTTCTCTACTTTTTGGGTTGCCACATATTATACAAAGCGGCATTTACGTATTCCAAATGATGGATTATTATGCAGCTTCGCTGAGCATAACCTATCTAGCCTTCTTTGAAGTAGTTGGAATTGCGTGGTTCTATGGAGTTGACCGCCTCTCCAGAAACATTAAGCAGATGACAGGTCGGTACTTCACAATATACATTTGTGTTGCGTGAGTGCGTCATTTATTCATATCATATCACTAATCATTTGTAATGAAAACTTAAACAAAGGATTACATCATAATCTGATAACTTTTGTTATTTTTTTTAAATAATTACCTATGTTTATAGAACATTTCGTCGGACTTCCGTTCAATCTATAACACGGCATGTATTTATAGTATTTACAGAAGATTATACTTAACAAAATCATATCACAGTGGTGTCAATTAACAAATATGTTTTTTTCTATTGTATCAGGTCAAACCCCATCGCTATATTTCCGATTCTGTTGGCTGATAGCGGCACCAGCGCTACTAATAGCTCTGTGGGTAGCCAGCTTGGTGGATTACACGCCGCCCAGCTATCGCCAGTATAAATACCCGGCGTGGGCGCAAGTAATGGGTTGGACTATTGCCTCACTGTCCCTTCTGTGCATTCCAGTCTATGCGGTGGTCGTTATTGTAAGATCTCCTGGCAATAGTATTAGAGAGGTTGGTTTTTATAGTATATTTCAATGAAAAAGCGATACTTGTACAATTTAACCTACATTTCTGATAAAACTTCTTTAATTTAACTTCTTAAACTTCTAATAGTTGCGCTAATCTAGTATGTTATATGATTTTAACCATATAATTTGTTATATTTCAGAAATTGAGGAATTCAATTCGTCCCACAACGATGTGTGATTGTGGAGTTACCGGTTGTGATTTGTGTTGCTCGGAATCCGAACCCCCTGACGATAAAACAATAACTATAAACTAGTCCTCGCGTTTGATTTAGTTTTAGATAATATTTGGTCTCTTGTACCTATTATTAGAGTGTCTATCTACATAGTTATCAAGAACAAACACGACCAAAAAAGATAAAATGGAACTTCCATCTTTAGAATTATCAAGAAATTATGTTCACGCATTTGCCATGCTCGACCTCAAACTACTTAGAATGTAGGTATATATTATAACAGTGACACAGTTTTCAACACTCAATATCAAGAGGTGTATAGGTACTTCAGTTGACTACAAACAGATCTGTTGATTAAATAAGATAATTGAGTGGCTAGTGGAAATTCAATATCAACTAATTTATTAGATAATAAATTATATTATTAGTTTGTTTTGTTCTCAATGATAAAAATGTCGAAGTGAATTGATTAAGTATTTATTATCGAGCGATCCAATAAAATTATCATTTTTATAAGTTCATTTACTCGAAAGCATTCCATTGTTTTGAAACTAAAAAATATTATTTTAATCTTTTATCTTGGATATTTATTTCATACGTGTATTTGAATCTAAGATTTTAAATCATTATAATTGTATTAATTCTGTGATTAAAACATTCCAAAAGAAACATTTTAAAAGTTATTTTAGGTAATAAATTTAATATTTATTAATATTAATTGTATAATTATTCCATGAAATGATTCCATATCATAAAAAGATGCATGTTTACAAATGTTGTAGTGAAAAAATAAAGTATGTACTACCAAGTACTGCTATAAGTACAAAAATATAAAATAAGTGATTAAATCATTTATTAAATGTATTTTTTGAAATTGTAAATAGTGTTGTAATTTTCATTATATCTAAGAAAATAAATAAATAATTAAATATTTGCATTTTTTATTTACATATCATTATTACAGTTTGTAATAAATTCACGTTTTTCTCTTCTTAGGGCTAATGTGCTGAACGGATTCTTTCTCATCATCACTACTGCTAATTTCATCTTCAATAGAGTCATCTGGAAATATTTGTCTATTTAACAAAATTATAATTAACAATGAAAAACCAGAAGCCCGAATATGGTATTTCTATTAAGACTTATTTTTTGTTATTAATATGTAATGTCTTAACTATAAGTTATAAAAAAGGACATTAATGGTTCTGTAGTCAACACAATTGCTCGTCAGGGAGTGGGTAGTATATAATATGTGTTATATTCAGCAATATGACAAAGGACATTTTTATTATATGATCAGTGACAATTTTATTATATGTATGAATGTAATAAAACTGTAGAGGAGTAGTCTTTGTACATTGAAAATATTAAAAAATATATACCAGGATGTGAAGTGATGTCTAACAGATTACATTTTCAGCATTTTTTAAATCTTTGTATGTTTATCTGTTACTCTTATTGTTTTACACACATCACGAAATAAAAGAAATGGATTAATCAATTTGGATGCAGTTTTCAGGAATATTGACTATTGTCAAGGGATTTACTTTACATTTTTTTTTAACAATTGGTTAACAAATAAAGAAGTTAATAATCTCTTATTGTCGTACCATTGCTGCTTACCAGCTTTAAGGTTTATAGTCTTTACATACATTGATTGGTAAGTACAGGGGGTATGTATTATCAAAATCAAAATTTATGCATACAAAGTCGCAGGGACAGCTACTATTATAATATAACTGTATGTAAGAAATAATTCTTAATATGTTCGGAGGATCTTTTCATAAAAAGACAAAAAAGTTTCTTAATTAATTATTCTCAGTACTAAGCCCCGGAACCTATGATGTACATTTTTTATTTGAATTATTTTTGTTTACTTAAAAATGTTTAATGTTAATTAGAAAAATGGTTGATGAAAAAACAAATAATCATGCATGTAGTCATTGCATTGTAACACACTGTTATAAATCTGATCCTGGGGTTTTTTTTAACTTTACTCACATAATAAAAGAATATTACATCAATTTTGATCACAAAGTTAAAAATAATAAAAACTACCCAATTAAAATTGATATATTTATATGCCAAATTAAATTTAATAAAATCTTGACATTTTATATAAATATAAAATGAAAAATAAGCTAATATGGGCAGTAAGTTGAACCTGCAACCTCTAGAACACTGTTGTTCTACGTTATGTTGTGACATGAACATTTTTATAAACAATATATTAAAATGATTATAAGGAAATATCCAAAAAGAATGTAAATCAAAATAATACCTATTTTTATTTAGATGTTACAATAAAATTATAAACTAATAATTGTATGCTATGCCATTGTATTTGCTATTGCATTGCTAATACGAAATAATATAAAATCTATAGATTTTCAGTATTATAGTAAAGAATTTACACTTAGTCAATAAGTAGTATTTTCTACAGCAAGATTATAACTATCACATAGTTTATTATAACCTTTATGGTCTTTAGATTTTTCTGATACAGTAAGCAAGCTTACCATGTTTTGAGTCGAAATTATCGGTGCTTAATTTGGATCACTAGAAGGAAAATAAAATATTGAAAGTTACCTATACGGCCGTCATCTTCTATGATTTCGGTCAATTTAATATTTACTGCTTGTCTAAATTCTTCGAGTGATTTTATTAAATGCTGCGTATCCGCTAAAGTTTCTTTTTGAACTGTTCCTATTACGTTTTCGTTGTCATATATAATCAGTTTAAATTCTGTTGGCATCTTATGTTACGTTAAATTACTTGTTTCAACTTTCAATTTGTTCGTTGTTTGTATTCACTATTCAGTCAATCAATCTTATTTTCATATTGTTTATGTAAAATGTAAATTAATTTGACTTTTGACAGATTCATAAATTTTCTATAGTCTATACAACGTACCATAAATAGGATACAGAGTAAAGACTCTGTGATTTGAATTAATAGTTCCAAGTTTGCAACACTGAGTTCTGGAGACAGTGATCAAAAGAAAGAAATACGCGGCTGAGCTTATGGGGTGGTTCGTCTTCAACCAGATCAAGTTTGGAGTCCTCGTCGTGTTAATTTTGAGTTGAAGAATGTCTTTACAGAATTGAATATTTAGATAAGGTCCTAATGACACTTAAATTTGACGTATACTGGTGACTCAGAACGATTACTAAAGCATAGAAGTAGCATAAATTTGAAGACTTAAATTGTGCGTAATAGTTGTCCTCTTTTTTCATACTGTAAAAATATATAGTAATGAGTGAAACAAATGTAACGCTGTCAAAACAGGAAAATTTACACTTTTGAATGTCACTTTGGTGTCCATTTTGGAGTCCATTTTCACCATTATGATGGTAAATTGGAAAGTACAATTCATATTTGACTTATTGGGTATGGACAATGTTTACACATTTTGGTTGTGTTTGATGTCGGCTGTCAGTGGTGTGTTCATGTTTAGTTTTATTAACGAATTCATCTATTTATTCACATATTTTCACCGTTTCGCTGAGAGAAAACATAAGTTAATCGTATTAAGAATGTCGTGTGTTATAAGGGGATGTAAATCCCATTCAACTCGTAAAGAAAATCAAGTTGAAACGGTATCTTTTCACCGGTAAGTGATCTAACATGGTATTATTTTACGTTTTGCTTAGTTACAAAATAACTATTTGTGCTTTTTTAACTGGTTTATATATTCTTAAGAAAGTGTTGTCCTATAGTTCAATTATAAGACTGCTATATGCAATATTTAATATGATATTTGAAAATTTTTAAGTTTTCTATATATTATTGTAATAGTGTTGCAAAAACTATTGTTATCGATAATTTAATCCAGTGTTATTCTAGTAAATTCTGCAACATCTATGTAATATATCCATGGATTATTGTACCAGATTTCAGTTCCGGTATGCAGTACTTATGTTTATACAAATTAAGTCAAGATCACATCGAATTATTTTTCGGAGCTATCAGGGCAAAATGCGGGTTCAATAACAACCCATCGGCTCGTATGTTCCGTGCTGCATATAAACGATTACTTGTTCACGCACAATTCAAAGATGGGTCTAAGGGTAATTGCATACCATTGGAATCTTTAACGGTTTTAAATTAGGTATAACATGCAAAAATACAAAGATATAATAAATTCAAGCACTTGGAATAGTAGGCTTATAGAATTTTCAGAAGTAACTAATACTACATTTGACCATGATTAAATTTTACATACACCAAATTTAACAGAGTACGCACATCACGTTGTTCATTATATTGCAGGTTATATAGTGCGTAAATTACAAAAAAAAATACATTGCGAAGTTTGCGTCCAAACCTTAGAAGAAAAAACAAGGCAAACATCACTGTCCTTGATTTCTATTAAGGATAGAGGAGGTCTTGTACATCCGTCTTACGGTGTTAACAAAGTATGTAAAGCAGCTGAAAAAATACTGCGAGAGTTTGAGATACGTATAGGCATGAAATCATTAGGACAACCTAAGTACTTTTTGTCAATGATAAACAAAATTTCGGAATTATTACTACCAACATCAATTTTCCATGATTTGGTTGAACATTCATTCGATAACCATTTACTAGATGATCATAGAAATGTTTTAATAAAATTAATCAGCAAAGAATTTTTAACAACTCGTATCCATTACAGTACGAAAAAACTGTCTAATCATGCAGAAAAAATTAGGTCTTTTTTTTACTAAAACTGTAATATTCAAAGGACAATAAATGTCGCTCCACGACTGACGTGGGCGAGAATGTAATAAGTAAAATTTTTGTTGCCTGGGATCAAAACAGCTAATTGTTATCGCACGTGAAATCATCGGTTAGGTGATAGCACTTTACGGTGCATCTCGTTCTAGCAAATGATAGAGAAAACCTAACCAGCCTTTTAAAACCGGTAGGTACTACCATAGAGATAAGGATCACTATCGATATCGCGGATAAGTTTACACAATTTCACATCACTAGAAATAATTCTGTTGTCTACGGCAGTACGCTTTAAAAATCTGAAGCTCCTTCTATGCTTTAGTTATTATTCTGAGACTGGTGACCTCTAGATATTGTTTATAGTGTAAAACGTCATAATCTTTTTGCCCTTATTTATGCGGAGAGGGGAGTACATGTTTTTCTCTCCTATTCTTGCCTATCAGCCGTCATCTCAACAGTCACTTCACTCACTCCTTTTTTACTCATGTCATCCTTCACACAATCCATCTCTCTTTTCTTTCGTCTACCTCGACGCAGATGTCCTTCCAATTTCCTATTTAGTATTTTTCTTGTTAGATGGCATTCATCTCTTCTCATAACTTGCCCAATATTAGGAAAGCTTTTTTACTCCTGATTTTCTCCATCACTGGCGCCACTATCTACTTTCCTCTGATATAATTATTGCGTAACTCATTACTTACCTACCACATTAAAGTGGAAAATATATAAATAATTAAATACAAGTTTGAGTGCTATAAATTGAGTTTACATTAG
Source organism: Napeogenes inachia (assembly GCA_959347355.1). Classification (NCBI taxonomy): domain Eukaryota; kingdom Metazoa; phylum Arthropoda; class Insecta; order Lepidoptera; family Nymphalidae; genus Napeogenes; species Napeogenes inachia. Next base: position 13,536,118 of record OY365791.1, on the reverse strand, counting down.
GAACATGTAAATAGAGCATTTACATTGAAAAGTAGACACGGATAGAATCAAGTATTTTTAATCCTATCTCAATGTATTACATTTTACAAACACAACACATATGTTTAGAAAATTTAAAATTTTACATAATATCTCCAAGGTTGTTGTAAAGGTGTACCAATATTAAAATATCGGTAACACAATATTTCGCTTTGTGGCAAAGGCTACTTATGTATGAGAAAATAAATAAACATAAAATAACACTGTAAGCAAAGACAATTTATTTTATATTGAGTACACAATTCTTCGTAGATGCGATTGTCAATCAGCTTAATTCGCACATTGTTGTCCATAATGGAAGTTAGTAGGCATACAACTTTTTAATACGATAATTAGACCTAATAAATTTAAAGTGTAATAATAATAACGAAGGAAATCCACAAAAAAAATTACATATAAGATTTATCTATAAAATATCACATGATTCTCCAATCATCAATTCTCCAATTAAAATCTATATATCAGCCTAACTGTAAATATTAGATTGCAGCTCGTATATAAACCTCAACCGTAGAATTATTCCAGCATAGAATTATACCAAGCATTCCCGCCAGATGGACTTTTATTTGGCTATTATAACTGGAATGTAGATGTCGTAGGGTGAATGAGAGTGTCGGACTAACAATCAGTCCTCTTCTTTGCATGTGCGAACATCTTCTTACCCTCCTTCTATTCCAATCTCTTAAGATATTTCCATAAATAAACAGACAACTTTATGGCTCTTTATTGACTGAAGAAAAATATAGCTGTTAATAATTCAAACAGGGTAGAAATATCTTTACAGATTGTAGTTTATTGTACATTAAACGAACATAATAAACTACTAAAGAAACATTTTTTTGTGTATTTCTGGGCCCCCAAGCCAACGACAGTCGTTCTATTCTTTAAAGCTTTTTATGACACTGTTCACAAATACACTAAACTGTTAACCATTTAAACTCTTAACTATCATTGTTACACAACTTAGTCTCTCGATCACACACTCAGCGGTTTATTATAACTGTTACACTTTTATCACAATAGCACCACCACACAACTCCCAATTTCACAATGCCATCTCTTAACCGAGCTGCGATTTATATACTTCTTATTCTTAGTCAAATCAGTATCCAATATTACATTTATTTTATAAATCAAACTTCTATACAGAGATTTAACTGTTTTAGTCAAATCAACAACTTATATCTTTATTTTTAGTCAAAACCAAACTACTACATGTATAAAAGCAAACATGAATATCATTAAATTGTAATTTAGACAAATTTTAAGCAATATTAGCGGTATCATCTGCAAAATGTATATAAATATGAATACATCTAAAAGTTGTTATATATAGTTCAAAGACCGTAAATATAAGTCAAGAGACACGATTCGGACACTATAATAGTGTCCGAATTTTAGTCCGGAAATTATAGTCCGGACACTATAATTGTTACTTTTAATACGACGCCTGAAACAATTTTATCAATCGGATTCCCAAAAATAATAATTTAAACACAAGTTTAAAACAATGTTAATGTATGTTAGCAATTATATTAAATGTAAACAATTATAACTAATAGAATTAAAAAAAATTACATTGATTGTAATTTAATTCAAATGTTTGTATTTTTTATACTTTTTTATACATTACCTACTAGTTGATTCAAAATGAGTTAGATGTTATTTGATCCAGTCGCAAATGTATGCGAATGAGTTAGAGCCATACCTGCCTAAATTTATCAACCAAGTAATGCTATAATTAATCTAAATATTTCGATTCATACCGAATCCCAATCACTAAGTGAATTTGATTCTTCCGTTTATTTCTTTATCTGTTGCATCCAACAAGGTATATCATCAAATCAAGGTCATCAAATTGCAATAATATGGAACTCAATACTGTAGGTAGGTAGGTATAATTAAGATTTGATTACCATATGCTTTTTGATTGAGAAACATCATACCTGAACTGAATAGTTTGTTTCATGTAAAGCTTTCAGCTATTCTCTTTCTTTTCGGTGATCCAGACTACTATTATCTTCTGATTTCACTTTTTTTTAATGTAATCCCCGTTAAAATATTTATTCTAGAACTACTAAAGAAATACCATAAATTCATTATCATGTCATATAAAGCGCCATTGAGTTTCTTGCCGGTTAATATCCATGGGACTATCCTTTGGAACCGTTTAACAAAATTCTGTCATTATGTAAGTGCAAAGCTTGCATATTTGACAAAATATGTTCTTTGTCTCTGATTTTAGATCTAAACTATTAAAATTAATGTCTACCAGCCAAAGTAGACAATTCTCTGCCAGAAACATGTATTGTAGGATGTATATATTAGAAAAAAATTCTCCAAAAAATTCACATCTATTCATTTGCATTGTTTATCGTTTTAACGGTATATGGGATAAAATGTTATAGCACCATCTGGTAGTAAGTGATATAAGTAGCAAAGTAAAGGAATATATTTTTCTTATTCATATATTTCCAATTTGCATAGCGATTGATGGAAGGGTAGATATAAAATATACTGGAATGTCCTCTAGTGACGACTTACATGATACTTGATTTGCTGATTATTATCTACTTAGTTGGTAATTTGACGGATTCAAATACTTTGACTTTGGAGAAATATGCGAAAAATCATATGAAAATCGTACCGTTCTTTATAGTCTTTAATTGTTAAGAATTTTTAAGGCAAAATTCTGTTAGAAGACACAAAACCTTCAAAAATTGCTCCAGTTGATTAGGAGTACTTCAGTTACAAACACATGAATAGAAGAATTAGATGTGTGTAAAGATAATTCTTAAAGGTCATCCTTAAGGCTATTAGAAAAAATTTAATATGTACTTACCTATTATAAATGTACTTTCTCACCATTACTTACATATACTATACGTATATCATCTATATCTATATATTATGTACTGTACTTATGTTGGGCCGAAGAGTACTGGTTGCTACGCAACTAGTGACGCGCAAACAATGTTGTAGCATTCATTTTAAAACAGCAATTGTATCATTCATATATTTATTCTTTATCTTGATAAAGTTTAAAGATTAATAATATTGTCTAAATAAAGGGTACGGATTTAAAAAAATAAGATGACGGAACAAATAAAGTTTATAGTAAAAGAATTGAATTCCATTTTAAACAGACACTATGACTTAATTAAATTCGATGCTTTAGATGAGAAACAGCTGCTGCAATTGCTTGGGGATCTTCTTGTCAGTTTTGGGACAGGTGACAAGGTAAGTATATTTTAATACTTTAAAAGATGTAACTATTATAAGCAATAAAATTGAAGGGATACCTATGCAAGATAAAGTATGTATTTTAGGTTTTTGTTAAGATCATATAACATTTGAAGTATGAATATTAAAACTTATAGTGTGTTATTCATTACAATAATGTAACAATTAACGTAATCTTAACTCCTAGCTTAACATTCGTGAAGATGACCCAGAGATTGTAACTGTAAAGTTGTTGGAAATGTTGGGTAATGTCAAATATCGACCTCCTCCTGGTGTTGAACCTACACTGTTCAGATCGCAACTAATAGCTGGAGATTCGAGAACAATCCACCATGTTTTGTATTGGCTATTGTCGAACAAAGAGCAAGTGAAAAACACGGCATATCTTGCTAAGTGAGTAAGGTTTGACATAAAATTCAAAGTTTAAAAGGTAGAGGTACTTACAGTATATATATATAAGTATGTTTTTATAATTGTAAGTTTGCTTACTATATTAAAAACCTTAATTTTTTTTATTTTATACCTTGTATGTATGGGTAGGTACAATAGCTAATTAAAAAATATATTTACTATTGCAATTATTTCAAAAAGAAAAGTAACATGTTTTACCAAATGTTTTAAAAATAATAGTAGGTATATTGTAGGGATTGTAAGGTCATAAAGTTACGAGTACGACAGTAGAGTAGTAGTACAGTGCAATAACGAGAAAATAATAAAGTTCCGTTCTATTCAAATTATAAAATAAAATACAAATAAGGAAGATACGAACAGGAGATACAGATCTCATACAGTGACGATATTTTTTTGTAATTTCTGTCCTTCTATGACATTTACATTTTTAGAAGTAAAAAAGATTGCACATTTAATTATTTCAACGTCCGGTCTGAGGTAGAATGCTATTAAATTGTAATGCGACACTAAAATACTCATTTCCTGCAAAACTACCGTAGAAGTATTTAGGGAAATATTTACGATAATGGGTGATAGTGACAAGACCATAATGTAAACGAGGCATAATAAAATGAGCGCTTCAGTGATGATAGCTTTCTTTGATTTTACATACAAACGCCATCTAGTAAACTACAATACAACTACGTCGTAGGACTCGTAGCCCGTAGGCCACATGTTTTGTAGCGCTTTAAATTGTGAATATTCTGTAACATGTAAATAGCTCTACGTCGATGGCTTATCTTCTAACAGTTAGATTTATATGTAACGTATACCATAAGTATAATCTTTATTGGACCTTGAGACTTTCGATTGTAAAACAAATTTAAATCGAACTATTTGTGTTTTCACGAAACGCGAGTCACAGAGAGACAGCAGATGGATAGGCGATATAAAAAATATTCATATAGGTATTTGTGAAAAATATAGCTCATTAAATACCCTTAACCATTGATAAGGCCTTTGCATATTTTAAATATTAAACATAATGATATTTTAAATTAAAAATATACGTTTTTAATATTATAATTTACTCATGTTGATATTATTAAACAATTACAATACCATTTAGACACCTTAACCAATTAATTCTGGTAACATATATGAATATACATATATATTTATTTTATTCATTTAAGTTAAATAACGTCCATAGACCGCCATTTTAACGACGCCAGGAGACGACATGAAAAGAATATTTAATTTCATCATTACTTCAAGCGATGAAAATCATGTTGATAGTAGATTCTGAATGCCCTCTTAAATTTTTATGAATACCCATCGGTGTGATATTACTGAATATTTTTGGGACAAAAATTTAAATAACACTTAATACTTTTTTATTTTAAGTAGATTAGCTAAGCACGTTTATTTATATCAACTTCCAAAGTGACAAAGTTAAGGATCATACATTTAAGTTGTGTCAAAAATAATCAAATTAATTTAAGTACTAGCATGTGCATGAGCTCGAATAAATCAAAAGACTTTTCGGGATCGTTAATTTCAATTAGGAACTTCTAATACAATGACGGTACGTGTCAAGAACTTTTGTTGAGGCTTTTTGATAAAGTTTCTTCGCGTTTATTTATTATATGATCGACTTCGATATAATCTATTTCTGAAGCAATACGTTGGTAAACAATACTTATGTCATAAGCATATCATAATTGCATTAAATAAAAAAAAATCATGAACACTGGTAGAACTCTAACGGACAACCTCCGAGGTACTGTACCCGTCGCTCTACTAACTGAGCTATCGGGTCATTACTCTTATGCTGTAGTTATGATAATTGTAATTGTTTTTACCGGACAGAGGTGACGTCGATTAGATTTCTTATCATCTGGTGCGTAACAAGGTAGTTCAGTAAATAAGCAAAGCATGTTTGAACACAGTTCAAAATGCAATTGCATCGTTCATTATGTATAGAGCAATTACATTAACATTGGCAATTAGTGCTCAACCACGCGTTATGTGGATATAGGAGAATAAATTAATTATTAATTCTGACATGATAGTACCTATAGGTTAATTTGTTATATTTACAGATAGGGAAATAATTTATAATCTAACAATATTATTATAATAATAATCTTTTATTTTTAGGTACCTTAAAATACCTGATATACCAGCTGATGCTATACGAAACAGTACCATCCAGGATTTACTGAACCTGTATCAAAATCTTATTAATGAATTTAAAGATGTACATAAGAGGACTAGAATGCTGCAGAAGGAAAATGCAACTGAAATAATTAATGATATCAAAGAGATGGCAGTCGAAAGAGATATTGGTAAATGTTATATGTATAATATAGGTTTCTATATACATCTGTCAAACTGCCTAACAATCCCTGAACAATTTGTTTACGCCATTTATAACTCGTGAATGGCTGTAATGTTAGGATTTTAATCAGTGAATTGATTAGCAATATACGAAATTCTAATTGCATTAAGGGTATGTTGGGAAATATTAGATCTTTTGAGTGTATAATAATAATATACAACAAACAAACTTTTGAGATATTTTAATGGTTATTCTACTATTCAGAACTAATATTAAACTAATATTAAAATCCGTATAAACGTTGTTAAGTTTTAACATTTTTAAGACGTTAGAAATTTCAAGTAACAACTAATCCACTTTTGACCTTATTACCTGTTACTATCGATAAATATTTCTTTCAGTGATAAAAAGATTAGAAAACGTTCAAGTCCATTTAGTTGATGTAAGAGATAAAGAAGACTTGCTAACAATAAGCAAGCTCTTGCGAGTCCAACAAGAGAAATCTAAAGAATTGGAAAATCAGGTCAGTTCATATTTCTAACTATTCACATTTATAAAATATATCTTCCTTAAGTTTAATTAATTATTTCAGTATAATATGCAACAATCTCAACTCAAAACTACTTCAGATCAACTAAAGCGATATTTGAATGTTATTCACGGACAAAGTGCAACTCCCAAAACCGCAGCAGATGTAATTAAACATTTAGAAGAGGAAATACAGGTAACATTTCTCTGTCATTTATGACGTTTATTTCTCTCTAAATGTATCTATTGAGATATATGTCGTCTAAAGTTACCAAATAAAGTTTAAAGTTAGTGTCGATTGAATTACCTACGATCAACCTTTTCGTAATGAGTTTTCACACTAGAGTTAGAGACGACGACGACGACGACGACGATTTAAACATTCTTCGAACAAATTAATACTGATGTTAGTGGTATTACCGTTTGAAATTGATAATTAATACATTGTTAATATATTTATGTTTATAATCATGTTTTATTTCAGTTAAACAGTTATCTAATGAAAGAAAAATTACCCCAAGAAACTGCGAGTCTACAGAAGGAATTAAATATTATGCAAACTATAGCCATGGAGCAGCATCCGACGCGCTCAGATCTAATTACAGTCCAGGATAAGGTACATTTGTGGGATACACACACACATAATATATATATATATATTATATATATATATACATATATATTATATATATATATATATATATATATATATATATATATATATATATATATATATATATATTCTAATACGATTTAAATAATGACATTACTTTTTACGAACTGATTTTTGTATAAGTTTTTGTAAATTTATATTCATATACTAACCGTTCTATAGGTTTCTACAAATCGAGTATATGTTAAGAAATGTATTTTAAAATGTATGTAAATGTAACTCCTAGAAGTTTGTAGTTCATACGAATGAAATAATCAATATACAACAAGGATGAGAGTGATTTTAGATTACCTTTTAAAATTATTTCTACGAACATTTTTCAAGGATTCAATAAAACAAATCAAAAGTTTTTACTTTTAGTATCGGTTCTTATTACTGAAATAATTTTGAAATATGAAACTTTTTATTATGCTCCGTCTTGCAAATTTAGAAATAATAATATAACGTTTCATAAAAGTTAAGATACACAAGTATATTTTTTTTAAAAGGGTAATATGTTAATACTTGAGTAAAGGGTTATTTGGGGTTGTTTAAATATTCTGATTATAATAATAAATAAACATATATAGATAGCAGCAGTGAATGGTGAGATCGAGCAGTTCGTCCAACGTCGTCTTGCGGTGTCCGACCCTCAAGAGGACAAGTTGGCGCCATTCCGCCAGCAGGCGACGGTCATTCGTCGCAACAAGGAAGCCAGTGCTGCTCGCGTTCACGAACTGACAGCAGCCCTGAAAGAACATGAGGCAACCCTGGCTGATCTACGTTCACAGGTAACATTGTTGGTTAATTGCCTATTACTTGTAAAGATGTCAACATTGTTTTTATAATATGTGTGAAATAGTATAAGCTAAAATTAAAAATTGTTGGGTCTTTTTAAATTGCACAAAGTTTCACAATCGCACCATTATCCTGTCATCTATTTTTAAACATTTTGACAGTTAATTTAAAATGTTAATTTACGGTTGGTAGGAATATAATAATCATATTTATGTGCAAGTTCTCTCAGTAACAAAACATTAGGATTTTAAATTTTGGTGAGTCATTTTCATGAAACCACATCACCATTCGCAACTTTTATACGTTGAGCTCAAATTTAGAAATATAACATTGCAGTAACATTTTTTATATAATAATAGTACGATTACTATTGTACAAATAATATTTATATACATTATACTAACTTTTTACAGTTGCTTAACCTGCATGATATCATATTACCTAAAAGAAAAGCTTTTATGTAGTTGCTTTACTTGTAGGAATAACAACTTCTTAATAAATTTTAATAGTTCTTGTTCCATCAAAGAGTCGTTAAAACAAACACGCACATGTGCGTGTTTACTTTCCAACTAAGTAAGAAAAAATAATGAGAAACTAGAGAAATACAAAAGATGAAGTACAATCAAAGACAACTAGCACCATGTCATTAAAAAAACAACCTGTGCCAGGCAACCTTTAGGAAGATGAATTATGAACCTTATGAGAAAGATATAAGAAAAATGTAAATTATATATTTTATAAATGATACGTAGCAAGAAAATAATAAGATAAAGATTAGTTGTATTAGAAAGGCAATAATTCCTTATAAGTTTTTAAAACTAACAAAGAGACTGAACTGAAAAGTGTTAAGACAAATTCCATTGTTTAATAATATTAAAAATAGTGATCGATGGTTGCCTACTAGCACAGACAACTGAATAGAGCAATGCTATTCTAAGACCCTTATGAATTATTTCTACCAAATTGTAATTCTTGGTTGAGATGAGGGAACAAATACATAGGGGGAAAGCAATGTTGCATAATATTCTATTTTGGAAGAATTTAAGAAGTTAAATGAAAATCGAATCTACTCTTAAACAATATATTTCATACTTTAAATATAAGTGTTCTATATGCATATTAAAAAATGTAACTACAGTTCTACATGACACAGTTCTGCCAAGTTTAGTTATTTGCAATTGTGTGGCATTTTTATTGCCCCATTGATAGTTCTCCCGCTGCCAAGTTTTCCCCGGGTTCAGTTCTAAAATTTTAAGTGGAGCAAGTTTTCAATTTGACTTTATTGCATGTTTTCACATAAAAATGGAATGTTGTCCTTTTATATGAGTCAATCTTGATAAAATATATATTAAACTTTACTCAACAAAAATCTTAATTACAAAATTTGAATCAAGAGGAAGAAGAGATTAAGCGAAAATTGTTAATTCGAGAACCACCGACTTCTCTGATATCATAAAGACATAGTAGCTCAGTTGGCAGAGCTACGGTAATGTTTTCAGAGAGGTAGCACATTCAGTTGCTCGTGGTAATAAATTTTGAATTATATATATTTAAAATAATTATTAACCTAAGATGGTTAAACATATTTGAAGCCTATTTTCATATATTAAAAAATAAATTAAAAATTTAAAAACCCCCCATACAAAAAGACCTCTAAAAAGTACATAATAAAGTTATTTTTATAAAATAACATTATTATGTACTTACTGAAGTTGCGTAGCTGGACCGTTGTACGTAGGTTGACGATGGTGTCTATTTTACGAAGTTACGAGGGCTTAAACTATACTTTTCGATATCGTAATTTGCCTTAGTAACTTACTTGCATTTTAATTTCTTCCTTTATTTAGCGGTCCCCCGACGCAATGACGACGCAACGCTTAGTGTTTTTTTTAATAGATTATGAACCATAAGGTTGTGTAACACTATTGTATTTGAAGGGCAAAGCCGAAGTGAAAGTGTTAATTTTTAAAAGAAAATAAAGTAGTGGTCATACATGTTCCATTAGTTCCTTTAATCTGTGTTGTAAATAAAATACGGAACCTTAGTAGAAAGTAAAACTCCAGCTTTCCAGTTACGGAGAGTACTACAAACCTTGGAAATGTTGGTACTCTTTTGATCTAATTGCCTAAATGAGGGGGCGGTAAATTTTGCCAGGGCCTCAGGCGGCTAAAACCAACGCTACGCCACTGATGAGACAAATTAAAAATTTATATCCATACCAATTATATTTATGTTATATGGCCCTAGACATAGACTCAATGAAGTTATATTAAATATAGTAAAGAAAATGTATTTATTATACCATTCATAAATACTTCTAAATCTTATTTTTTAGATAAAAGTCTCTTAGAATCACAACTGCGAAAAAATGGGTAATAAATTTTTATTAATGTTTATTTACGCTCCTTATTTTACTACAGTAAGGTAATAAATAGCACAAGAGTATATTAAAATATATATAATTTATAATAAGAATTCTCATAATATAGAATAAGTGTTTTATTAAGAATAAAAATCTCTTTACTATTCTAGAAAATTGGGGTGTCTTGTTTATTTTCCTAAAGTGAAAAAACTTATCCAACAATGACGAATAAAGTTATTGATTCAATGCGATCCTGATAATAAAATGTACATTATAATTTATATTTGATTTATTTAAATTTAAATAAGAAAATCAAATAATTAATTATTATTGACATTCAAAGGTCATTGACTAAATCAAATTATTATCATCATTTGAAAAACATTGGATTAATAAAAGCAATAACTCCATTCACAATCTATAAAAAGAAAATTTCATCTTTTATCATGAGATGGTTTTCAGACATAATCGAGTGCTCTAGAATCAGATAAGATATTTTTTTCGCATTCCGAGTAATCGGTCATTATGTCGAAGCGTCGAGAGATTCACTGTCGATAATTTCTTTGCTATTTCCTTTCACAATGATGTTGGATGAAATCTCTAATCGGGATTAGACATTAAGATAACGGATGTCTTTAATACAGTTTTATTCGTTTTATCCTAAAATTGACCTTTTAGTAAGATTCTTTGCCATTTCGTGGAACTCTTAATTATAGTTTTTGTACTCTCACTTATATTTATTTAATAGATTAAGGATATTTAAGTAGGAACTAAAAATGTGTATTGTAGGTAAAACAGCTGCTCGGTGACATGGTCCTCAGGGGAGACGAGTTGAAGAAATATGTCAATTCATTGCGCTCTAAGAGTTCCCTCTACAAAAGACAAAGAGCTAATTTATCAACGTTTAAGGTTTGCATGAAAATTTTTTCTTTTATCTTTCATTGTGAAGTAAATTTTATTTATGTCCTTTTGTAATGTACTGTAGGTGGAAGCGGGAATACTGACGAGAACTTTACATCTATTATGTACGAAAGATCCTACAGTCGAGCTAGCCCTCGTGAATCATAAGAAAATGAAAATTGACGATGAAGATATCGTTGAAGGAAGTAAGGAAAAAACTACAGATTTAACTAAAAAATCTCTACATGATTTATCTCAGGTATTTAGAATGATATTTTTTAATTATTAATATTTTTTATGACGACCTTATTTACTTTTTGTTAATTCAAAAAATAAAACCAAAATCCATAAAAAGTTCTTACTTTTAGGTTACGTAATTCTTTTAGATTGTTTGATTACTTATATTTAAGGTGGTTTAACTTCTAAGATAAAGTTTTATACCATGTAACATTTATTGTAAGAAGCAGCGATAAAGACTAGGTATATTTTAAAAAATTTAAATCTTAAATTTAAACATTTAGCTTGTAGCCCAGACTGCTCAAAAACTATCAATAGTTCGTCAAGAAATACAGCCACTAGCGGATAAAGTTAAACCAATAAAGCAAGAATTTCAAGAAATTCAACAGCAATACGAACAGAAAAAGAGAGTTTATGAAGCGACATCTATCAATATTTCATCTCAAATGGAACCAATTAAAAATCAAGTTAAAGAGCTGACTGATGTTTTGAATGGTAAAGAGGGTGAATGGAAAAACTTAAGACAAAAAATAACAAAGGCAGAAAGTTTGCAAGAAGTTGTAATGTTTGAAATGAAAAATTCTATGCAATCTCCGAGGAACCCTTCGAAAATGGAAGCTTTGAAGAAAAGGGTTGCTGAGGTTGAAGAGATTGTTAAAAGTTTAGAAGATGTAAGTTTTTCATAATAATGTTGAGAATTTTTATATATATGTATTTATATTATAATAGATTCTATATTTAAATTCAATAAAGGATTTTAAGACGACGAAAACGAATCCTTATTTACATTATAAATATTATAGTTATATTTAAAGTACAGAAAGTATTAATGTACGTAGGATAGTCTGGAGTAGTATTAAATATGTTATTTGAGTGATCTCATGTGGTAATGTAATAATGTAATTAGTATATGAGTACAGGGTTTATTACCCAATCAAATATCGATTATTACCGATATCGTTCTTGTCAATTAATTCTAATAAATGAAAGGTTTAATATATTTTAATAAAATGTAGGTGTGAGTAATTTTCTTATTTTTATAATAGGAACAAAGAACAATAAGTTCCAAGCAAGGAGCAGTAGAAGAGCAGACGCGTCTATGGCAAAACACTCTGCAGCTGTTGCGCTGCAAGCTGAAGAGTCGCAACCAACCAGCGGCACGCCAGGAACGCATGCACATCACGCAACACTCCCAGATGTTGACTCTCACTTAGTCTTAATTTAAAATATGACTTGTATTTTAATCGTTTTAGTCCTTTTTTAATATATATTATCTAACAATTAAAAAAAAATGTGGCTTCTAGACTTAACTATATCATTAAAGCGAGTTTCAAGTAAAACCTCCAACAATAAGCATTAAAATGTCAATAAATAGAACGAAACATCATTTAGATGAAATAGAATAGGTATATTGATCTATTCTCTAGCTAAAAGTCATAATATAGTCATATGGTTCATTATTGGCTTTTCTAAAAGTACCCCGACATTTCCAGCCAGTCGACACAAACTTACTTAATTTGTGATGCAAATGACTTTCCTCGGAAACGCGTGACTTTTGTGATGGATTATGCTTTGTTTTATTTCGATCTGAGTAAAAGTCACATTTTCCGTTATTATGCATAAAGTGATAAATCTTTTCTGTACACAACACTTAGTCAATATTTTTTTTTGTTTATAAGGATTTTATATCAAAATTTGAAAAACGGGAAATAACGCGTACAAAATAGATATAACGACATACCTTTAAATTACTTGACGTTTCGCTCAGGTTGCACTGGCCGTGGTCACATTTTGACTGGCAATTTAAAGGTGTGTGATACCTATTTCGTGTTTTTTCGTAATTTCCGTTGTTAAAATATTCACATTTTATGAAACGCGTTAGCTTAAAAATAAGTATTTTATGTAACATTAATATTATATCATTTAATAGCATTATTAATTTAAATATAATTTGATTTTATTTTTATTCGAATTATCTATTGTATACATGTAGCGATGTATGAGCTGATATGTGTAATGTTTGCTCTTTTAAGTAAATCTCTTAAAGTCTGTGGGGTGACATCCGCTTTTGACAAAATCATTTCCACTGTAGGAACATTCAGATATGTAACAGGTTGGCTTGGACTGTTTGAATTATTGAGCCGTATTAAGTAAGGTAAAAGTTATAAGAATATTGAATTTATTTTATCTTTTTCAAGATCCACAGATTATTTGGTTTAAAAATTACCGAAATAAGAGATTAAAAATACATATGATTAAATTTATATTATAGTTTTCTTTTGTGTCATTATAAGACACGACTGACATTAACATAGCATTTTTAAAATATGGATAGTTTTAGAAGCATAGAATTATTATACGAAGAATACGGTAGTCGTAGGTAGGTCTATGGGTGTCGATGTTTGACAAATAGTAAAAGATTTATGATCTATATTTAACAATTTATTTTTCAAGATTTGTAAAAGTTGTGGTACAAATGTTGTTGGAATTTATGTAGGAAAGCTACCTACATGAGGTGATGCGTTAATTTAAATTAAGAATGTATGTTTAACGTCGTTTTATTTATCATTTTCGTGCTTCAGTCTTAAATCAACATCATTTTGAACGATAAGAATTTTGTTGCTTGTAGTTGCTCTCGGTGATGGTACAGAAGTTTTAAATAATATTGATTATATTTTAGAAATATGATCAATATTATTTAAAATTTAGTTTGAAATATTTTTAAAGTTTCTATTACCATAGTAAAGTAAATATTGTTTGTTAATAGTGAACATTTCTTCTGTTTCAAAAGTAAACTAAATTTCTTACTTGTGAAAACTTCGACTATCATTAAAGGGAATAATTTCTTTTTACACACAATGCATGTTATTGTCATTTTATTGGCTCAATAAATATTCTTTAAATTAAACAGTATATAATTTTGTATAACTTTTACTCCATTTTGTTCCAGCAATTTAGAGACAATTGCTCACTCAATTAGGTAGCTTAGATAGGACCTCATGGCTTTTTCTTTTCTTTTCGATTTATATATTTTAGGCTGTTTTCCCTACTCTACATATATGCATAGAAAACATTTATTTATCATACATAGTCTAACCAACTAATTGTATACCTATATGCAAATTGCTGTGTTTATTAACTGCGACATCTGGCATCAGACTGGGTCACGGCTGCCGACGATTACACTAATATTGTATTTTGATTAAGGTGAAGTTTGTTTATTGTTTACTTACAATATATTGTACCTATATCAAAATATGTTTTACAGAAATGTTTTAAAAAATAAAGTAGAATGAACTTATATTATATATGTAATAAAATAGTAACGAGAGAAAATCAGTACTTTTATTAAATATCCTTGAAAAAATCGAATGGCTACGTATTCAGTATAATTATCATATGACTACAAATATATGGTTTCACACAAGTGATATACTAATAAATTGATATATTTATTATTTATAGTATATCATTTCTAGTTTATTGCATCGTCGTTGAAACTAAACGTTTTAAAATAAAAAAGTACTAGTTTATAAACAGTATGTGTTTTAAAATGTGTTGTTATATCTACATTCTATCACAAAATATATAATAAATAACAATTTAATATACACTGGTACACCGTAAATTTGAAGTTTCTGTCTCTATTTTTTTATGTCTATGCTATATGCACGTTTTAATGACTTACTATCTCAAACTACTTTACTATATGATTTTTGTGTCTGTCCTTGTAAAACTGAAAAACATCTTGATTAAAAAAAATGTGTACAAAAAGAATATGTGGTGGCGCAAATATTCGCAATTAAAAATGTAAATAATAAAAATATGAAGATCAAAGACAAATTAAAATTCGTATTATATCTTAACTCGGCGCCTTAAAATATATTACGCTTCCAAAACTAAAGATGTTTCTGCATTTTGAACGTTATTTTAACAATTTTTTGATAGAGAATTCTTTGCATGTTTTACGTTAAATATTATCATAAACCTCTAAGTATGTGAAACGATGGTTTTAAAGTGGCCTTGTTATTGATCCAACATAACGTTGGGTCCAATCTTTTGTATATCGAACAAAATATAAAAGACAGAAATTACGTACACTTACCTAAAATTATTGTCTATAGATAGAAAGTAGTACAAAAGAAGTTATAAAAAAGTATTTTTTAAAAACATTTTTAAATTGTGAAGTACCAAAGTTTTAATCAGCTGTGAATCTAGAGCCATAATCTAGTTATGCTTCAGCTTAGAAAGTCATTAATGAAGTGTCAGTGGTGTGCTGGAGTTTGTTCTGTCCTAATGACTGACAGGCGGATGAAAGTTTGCGAGGTGGTGAGAGCATACATATATTAATTCTATGGGTGAGAGTCTGTCATTTAGATACGGCGCGTTGACCGGAGTAATTAAGTTTCAGCAACTTGCATGTTACTTGTTTTTGGAAGAACATGTAAATGTGCCGTTCGCCTGGCATTTTATTTTATTTAATTTAGATACTGTATGTAGCATTTATTATCGTTATACAATTTTCTTACAAAATAAATATAAGAAAAAACCTTTTTCATGATTAAGAAAAAAAGCTTACTGATTCTTTTAAAATACAAGTATCTACAGTGCCTTAAAGTTTTAATATATTTTTAGTTGTCATCCAAGATCAAAATGACCGTAAAACTACATTATTTTTATAATGTAGAAATAAATTATTTTTATTTAACAAAAGTTTCAGTAGTAAAACTAAAAATGATGCACTCAAACACCGTTTATTTATTCAATCTTCCTCAATTTTATTTTTTTATAGTACTGTTATAACAATCAATTACTAAATGAATTCTCCAATTAAAAAATATTTATTTTATAGAAACGGTTTCAATTAAATTGTGTAGATCAACGTTCTTATTGGCTATACGATTTGGTATCTAGAAGGCAACAGGTCTTCCAGCAGGGCTATTCGCTAACTTTGACTTTTCTAATGACCATCAGCTTTGACGTCATGACAGTTTGTCATTATAGTTATATAATACGAAATTAGTTGTTTGACAACCATTATGTCCGCACTTACTGATAGTGATTTTCATTTTAGCTGTCAAAAAAGATACGCAATAGCCCTGCTGATGTCTCTGCTTGCGCCTTTAAAGTTCATTAATCACCCTTTGGACAATTGATGTGACAAGTGAAGTGACAGAAGTATTGATGCAAAGTTTTATTTTGTGGGTTTATAAGTCCGTTTCGTTTAAACTGTTAAGTTTTCATTTTTTAAGTAGATTTATACTTGTGTAATATACTATGTTTTTATTTCTAATACGACGAGTGTAAGGGCAACGTTGGATCTAGTTATTTCCCATATTTTTCAATCAGCACCTCACTTTGAATTACTTGTATTTATTGTTTGAAAATATCTTTTAACATGTATAGCCATGTTAAGCTTATTTAAATTTATATAAATATAGAATGAAAAATAAACCGATATGGGCAAACCTCTAACCCGCGACTACTGGGAAACCGTCCCGTCTCTCTACCAACTGAGCTACCGTAGCGCTGTCCGCCTCGGTGAATTAAGCATTCTATATGTGATCGTCTTTATCGGGACGGTGCAGGTGGTGACATCTATTAGGTTTCTTTCGAAAATCCTAATCCCAAGACAGCAGCTTTACTCTCGAGTATCGTCCTAGACGCAGTTTATATACCCTTCTTTACAAACTCCCCTCTTCACATTAATTATAATCATAATCAAATCAACTACTTTAAACATACAAAAATAACGGCTACTGGTAAATAAACGATTGTAAGTATTGCTAAACGCGGTACTAAATATAGGTTTTAATTATTAAGTCTTAATAGTTCTCATTATTCTAGTTTATTCAACTATTTACTGATCAACTAAATGCTCCTCCTTATATAAATAATAATCTTAGTCAAATAAATTACTCTTAGCATACAAAAATAACAATTACTTGACATAACAATTCTAAATATCATTGAGCAAGTTATTAAAACAACGATTGAAATCATAAGACCTTTATTGGACCTTACTATTAAAGTTAAATCAATAATTCTTTAATTTAAATGAATCAATATAGTGTTCATAA
Source organism: Napeogenes inachia (assembly GCA_959347355.1). Taxonomy (NCBI): domain Eukaryota; kingdom Metazoa; phylum Arthropoda; class Insecta; order Lepidoptera; family Nymphalidae; genus Napeogenes; species Napeogenes inachia. The sequence continues at coordinate 13,518,545 of OY365791.1, read as the reverse complement.
AGACATGGAAACCATTATCAATTCATATTAAATAATCGTTAACCAATAATGTAACCTTACACAAGGTTTTTTTTCCCATCTTCACAAAATAAAAATCAAAATATGTGATAGAAATCTTAGAATTTCTATGAAAGTTATTTTCTTATTTTAGACCCAAGAAACGATGTGACTTGTTTCTTTAGTTTACACTAGATTTTTAGAGCGACTTCGTCTTTTCACCTTCCAACAAGACTTAAAACGTAAACAATCTACCATCACTTACAATTTATAAAAAAAAAACTTAAAAAAAAATATTATGTACAAAATAACATAGAAAGAAGTTCTTGGACATACCTACATAAAGAATATTTCAAACAATGATCATCTATTTATCCTCAGAATTTCTATGGATCTTCCTTTGGGATCCCTGCCAATAGATCAAGTTTCTTATTTTAAGTACCTTCAAATATTTGACTGAATTTATTCTGAGGGTTCCGTAATGAAATTTCCGGAATATGTTTTATACTGAGTGCCTACATTTTTGAACGTTAAATGTGACTCTGCGTGACGAATCCAACCATTCATTAGAACAAGGATAATGTATTCAAATTTAACTCCCTTACTGCCAAACGTCTCGGTATAATAACATATTTTTTTCTTCATTTTTCTTCTTCTGGAGGTAATCTTCTATAAATAAACCTTGGCATGTTAGAGATTGCCTGCTTTTTGTAAAATATCAGCTTTATTAAGATGTTATGAAGAGTAAATATCTCACCTATCATCTTATTAATATAAAATGTTATCTAGTCTTTGTAATTAACATGTCGGTAACCATGATGGTTATTAAATAGGTATTTAATAATCATCTTGGTTCACGAAATTTAAATACCCAGGTGTGTTTGTGAATTCATCGGAATTTTACCCGATTAGTGTCGAACCAATTTGTATAAATTAAGTAATCAATTTGTGTGATTTTTAAAGTAAACTTTATTCATTATAACTTCTATATTATCGTTTGTCGGAGATTAACCTTAATCATAATATGATTTTTCTAGCCATTGGTTTGAGTAATGTAAAATCTCAAATCTCAATATCAAATCTCAAATATACAGGGTTATTTGTAATTAGTTGAGCACCTTTTGCAGGCAGCCCCTCTACATCAATCCTAACAACATTTGTTCTACGACTTTTTAAAATTAGTAGTTTTAAAAATTTAGTTTTTCCCATACAAAATTTATTTATTGCCTCTAAACGTGCATTAAACTTGAGCAAAGCGAGGCCACGCAACTTGTCAAAATATGTGCCAAGGCCACGTGCATCGGGGCGCGGGGTGGCGGGGTGACGCAGCGGCGGCTATGCACGTTAGAACTTGATCATTTTCTAAGGTGTAATAAAAAATAGCATCGTTTTCCACTTTTATTTATTAAAATATTTTCTACAATAGTCGAAACACATATTGTCTAAATGTTTAAGAAGCTAATGAAAAAACAAAATCTCTAATAGAAGTTGTCCATAAGTTGAATGTCTCAATATTTTTATTTGGTTTATGAAATAAGGGCTCTGTAACGAAACCAAATAAATATTATTTTTACAAAACAATAACTTCTCTTTAACTTACTTTATACATATCATATAATCTCGTTTGTTAATATTTATATCATGACAATAAAACAATAAGTTACTTACGAATTTCTTTAAGATGGCGCGTAACAGAAAAACGTCATAATTTTCATTAATATTAATTAATTAAAACGTAAGAAGTGAATCGACTGTTTCTGACGTATAATATTCTCATAGAAGAAACACATAGGTAAGTACCATAAAAGCAGACAAATGTACACAATCCACTTTAAAAATAATAACTTTAGGCTTCTTAACATGTTGGATCGTCACTATATCACAAATAAAATTATTCTTCATCATGGTTTCTGCTGTTTCGAGTTGCTGTTCGTTCTAGGTATAGCAAAACAGACCTTGTAAAGATCAGGACCCCAATGCTCCATTTCTCAGCCAAAACTCGTATTTCTTTTCATTCTTACTTCTTCTATTTCAGACAATCAATGTATTTTAAAAATATTATAAATTAAATTTCATAATTTCTTCTTCATGTTATAATCTTGAATTTATTTATTAGTTTTAATAGCAAGTCCATAAAATCGTATTGTCCAGTATGTAATAATAATTTATTATTTAATTATAAAACTCTAATCCGATAATTTTATTTTTGGTTAATGTAAATTGTGTTTTGTAATCCACATACTTGTCATTTTGATTATTTAGTATTTCCATAGCAACATGGTGTAAAAGAGATGAAGCTATACGAAAAAAGCTGGCGCGCGCATTTAACAGTTTCTGACTTTCGCTAGCCTGCCGCGACCTATACTTTAGACTGCTTACAAAATACAGAGTAATAAATAATCGAGGGAGCAAAAATTTTTTTTGTTCGTTTATTCTGAGTTATTTATCAAGATTTTTTAAAAGTCGTAGAACAAATGTTGTTGGGATTGATGTAGAGAGGCTGCCTGCAAAAGGTGCTCAACTAATTAAAAATAACCCTGTATAATAAGACAGTAAAAATCAAGTGTCTGTACATTATATATTTTTTTTAAACTGAAAAGGGCCGATTAAAAAGGAGTTACAGAAAGCAAAAAAATATTTTTTGGAAGTTGTGTCTGTTTGTCTGTCTGTCTGGTACGTTATAACGTTGAAACTACTTAACGGCTTTGAACGCGGTTTTCACAGGTGGTTTATATATAATCTGGAGCGTTGTCAAAACTTTGCTTCATCAAAATCGTTTAAGGAAAAAAGAAGTTATGGTCTATTGAAAATTTACTTCAAGCACTGTTTCAAACTTTTAAACAGAATTGAGTGCGGTTTACATAAACGTATTTAATTAAGGCAAAGCTAGAATTTCTACTTTGTTTTATTTGAATTTTAATAAAATAATAAATTGAATTTGAGCATAATGCCCATATTAAATTTAGTTACATAAAATCTCAATAGATGGCTCTAACTTTTTTAGATCTCGCTATGATTATATTTTGATAATCATAGCGAAAACATAATTGTTAATTGAACATTACTCAAAAACATAATATTGGGTAAAAAATATTTCGTATTCATATGCTTTATTACGTATATCTGAATAAATCCTGGCTGTGTGTGTGTGTGTTTGTGATGTGTATCTATGTTATTATTTTCAGTTTGATATCGTAGCAATGTAATACCTATATGTATGAAATTGACACGGGAATAGGATACTATATAATTAACAATTCTATAGTATCCTATTCCTGTAAAAGTCTATTATAGGTCTGGATGATTGTAATTTCCACAGATTACGCGAAAAGCGAACTACACGCGGGCGAAGCCGCGGACAACAGCTAGTGGATAATAAAACATTACAATAGGAAACGAATAAGTCCCTAAGAAAAAAATAGTAATGTAAGAGATTGAGACAGTCAAAAGAAAGTCAATACAAGTTCTTAAGTTCGTATAAAAATGAAAGAAAAACTGCGTCGGCCTAATCTGTTTTGACGTTATGTTTTGTTATTGTAATTCGGCTCATGTCTTTGAATATCTACTTCGGACTTTTTGCTGCAACAAAAACTAAATTCATTTAATAAGAATAAGTTTTGAAAGTTTCTTTTAAACTTATCAAAGTAAAATTTCATAAGCCAGTTTATTGAGCTTTCCCGTTTTGATCCCTACACTAAAATTAATATAGGTTTACAGATAGTAAGTCAAGTATAATTATGTTTCAAGTAGGATAAACGATTATTATAAGTCGTAAGTCCATTATTGTCGTAAGCTCTACAATTGAAGATTTCACCTGTTCATCGAGGACAATAAGATAGGATTTGGCAGACCATAAGCCATTATCCTATGTTTCTTAACAAATATATTTATGACAGTAAGTACCTACTATGAAAGTACGAAACCATAACAACGCAACATTTTGATTAAAATATTGCTAAAAAAGGGGTCTAATTGGTCAGATTAATCAAACCGAAAAAGCGAGCATGTTATTGCCCAATTTGTGCTCATGAATACAAGAATGTGTGAGTCGAAGGCCATCTATCACATTAGAAACGAGGGTATGCTACATGATACGCATTCAGAAAGCTTTATAGTATTTCACGTCAATTTTTGACATTTATCATTTTTACCCCATCATTTTACATTGAGCAGCAAGGCAGTTCTATAATTTGAACAAAAAATATTACAGATTAAACTTACTGTCATTCGTATTATTGCGCTCTTGTAAGCAGCCTGAAGTAGTTTTATGAGTATTTATTAAAAATAATGTTTATTGCGCTCTGTTATTTTCTTTCGATGCTCAGAAATAGAAAATAGAATAATAATATACTCAAAGATTTAATTTATTATGTTAATATTTTGAATTGCATCTTTTAAAATTGGATAAGTTTTGCAAACTTAAATGCTTAATGACATCGTTTGGGCGATTCGTGAGGTAAAAGTCCAAAGTAATGGAATTACTATGGAGTAATGGAATTACTAATGAAATTACTATTTTCTCTATGAGTTAATCTTTGCGCCGAAAGTAGAAGTCGTTGGGGGCTAGATCTGGTAAAAATCTTCATTTTTGCCAGTATTTCAAATAATGAAATGGTAGCCATCGCAACTGCGGCTTGAGCGGGTGCTGTTTAAGGTTGACTTAGTGGGTATATTTGCAAGCTAAAAATATTTTTTTTAGATTTTTATTCCAACCGGAAATAATCGATTATCATTATTTTTGTACCACCCCTCGTATTAGGAATCCGCTACCGATACACGTTTGTAAAATATATTATAATATAGGATGTTAATTTTCATTGACAGTAACATAAAAACTATCACTAAATAAATTTTTAGTTGAGAGAAAATCATTGAAAATATAACTTTTTTTTCATATTCGAGTGGCCAGCTGATGTATAATCCGCTATGTTATGGTGAGCTGACCTTATTTTCCCTTCAAGATATTAGATAAACTATTATTCAAGATATTTCAGAAGGGGAGGAAATGATTAAAAAACATTTTTTTTTGTTTGTGCGTGGGAAGCTGCCAGCGCCTACTCCACTACCAGAACCGCAGCTGACGGTCGTTAAGCTTCATAACACAAATTCCTATTGAATTTTATAATTTTTCACTCGGGAGGAAATACATGATAAAAATTGGTCACTGGCTTCCGGACTATTAATAAAATACATTACTATTTATCTTATTCACCACATAAGGAATGAACAATCGAAATTAAACTGTTTAAAGCTTAATCCTAAGAAATAATGTATTGACTTTATTACAAGAAAAGTTATTTATTTGTTAAAGCTACTAAAGCCATGGTCAGTTGACTTTTATAGAACACCAATTCAATTAGTTCAAAACAAAAGAGTTATGCTTTTAGATATAAAGAGGTTTTAATATAAGAAAAATAAGAATACACAAAATGTTCTCATATTCATAGTGTAAAAAAATTAAGGTCAGTTAGAATAACCTAAATTGGATTATAATAAAATAATAAATAAATAAATAAACAGCTTATATTTCAATATTATCTATTATTAAAAACGTATTAGTAAATATTTTGAAAAAAATAATATTATATAGAAATTGATGTTATTATTAGTTAATTAATTTGTTTATTCTAATAATAACTAAAGCGTAGAAGAAGCTTCATATTTTAAAAGCGTACACTGCCGTAGACAACAGTTTTTTTTCTAGTGATGTGACATTGTGTAAAGTTAACTTAAGTTTACTATCACTATAGAGTGATCCTTATCTCTATGGTAGTATCTACCGTTGTTAAAAAGGTTGGTTAGAACGAGATACTTCGAAAAGTGCTATCACCTCGATATTAGGATTTCACCGCATGTGATAACGTTCAGCCGTTTTTTGTTCTGGAAAAGGACTTAGGTAGTATTTAAAAATAATATGTGCGACGAATAATAGAAAAATTCATAACCAAAAATTATTTATTAAAAAAGAATATGGTAGACGTAAAACTTATATTTACAACTCCAAGAACTCAGGGATATTTCATCGTCGGGTATGCCTGTTTAGGTCATACGAGAATATATTTTTATGGTAATTATATAGCATAATGATTACAATATTGCCATATATGGTAGATTATTTGTTGTATTTAAGTTTTGAAATATTTTTGTAAATAAAACAACAAAAAAAATATGTAATTAAATAAAATAAATAAAATTGGTACAAAAGTGGTAAATTAAGCATCTGCTTTAAAATAACAGAAGCAGGTTCTTATATTTTTTTCTGAATAAAAACATTATAACATATCGGGTCGAATAATCGTTGACTCATGTTAATAAATAAATACGGTAGTCATTAAGTAAATGAATAAGACTGGCGTTACACGGTTGTACGACTTGCATCTTGATATCATCGTGGCTTTGAATTGGTAATAAGTTTCATTTTTATAAAAAAATGTTTTGATAATTATGGTATCCTTAAACTAAATAAATAAAAATCTTGGTTCTGTTTATTTAGTGTCGTTAATATATTTTGCAGATAAACATTAAACATTTATCATATAATGTTTTATTGCCGCTGACATTTTTTCCAATTATTGACGCAAGTTGTTGTAAAGGAAAAGAAAAACAGAAGCTATAAGAATCAAAAGTCATTATAATATCAAACAAGAAGAAGCTGACTTAGACCATCTTTAAGTATTGTTGCAAGAGCCATTATTATACTAAATCAATTATGGATTTACTCAAAGATGAGATCAAAAAGCTCTGCTTTGGTAAATGGGACAAAACTTTGCATTAATATCAATATTTATAGGTCAAATAGGTGAAGAGAGGTGTGAAAGGGTGTGAGTTCAATATTTGTAGTGTGCGTTGCCTTGTATATTAAAAAGAAAGTAACGACTTTGAGTTTAAAAACTTTACCGACTAATGTAGAATTAGGAATAAAAATATATTGTGCTATTAGAATACTGTACGAGCATACAAAGATATACAAAGATATAATATGATAAAGTATAATGACAATTCAATAATAATTTGATTTTTATTTGATATTGACTCTGTTATTTGATACGCATGATACGTCGAAGGTCGAAGTGACGTGACCTAGCAAACGCTACGTTTTCATTGAAAATACTTATGTAAATATATCTCAAAATATACCTCGTCCGACAACAGATTACACACAAATGAAGAAGTCTACAAGAATTACTTGTTAAATATGAAAGTATTAATAATGTAACCATGTAAAATATATACATAAAAATAATATAACATAAAGATCAAAGACAAATCTTCTTTCGTTATTTTATATTATTAAGTAGCGTAGTTTATGATTAAAATGTAAACGATATATTTTTAAAGCTCATAAAACTAAACAAGTTTCTGCACTTTGAACTGTTGTTTTTTGTTGGATGGAGAGCCATCCTATGCATGTTTTAAATTAATTGTTATCATAAACCGTTAAGTATCTGACGATACTTTTAAAGTGACGTCGCCACTAATACAACATTATTAGGTTGGGTTCAATCTGTTTATAATGACTGAATTATAAGGGCATAAAAACGAATACTTGCTTAAAAACATTGTACAAAAAGAAGTTTTAAAAAAATAACATTTGAAAAAAAAAATCAGTTGTGAAGAACCAAAGTTTAAATTCAAGTAGCTGTGAATCTAGAGCCACAATCTGGTTATGCTTCAGTTTAGAAGTCATTAATGAAGTGTCAGTGGTGTGCTGGAGTTTGTTGTGTCCTAATGACTGACAGGCGGATGAAAGTTTGCGAGGTGGTGAGAGTCGGTCATTTAATATGGCGCGTCGACTTCAGTAATTAGGTTTTAGCAACTCGCCTGTTATTCTCTTGTTTTCGGAAGAACATGGAAATATTATGTTTTCTGTGGGTTAGATACTGTTTTTATTTATTACTATTATACTTTTAATTTATTGCTATAACACTAATCTCTCACAAACTGAATACAAAAATGAAATGTCAAAATTAAAAATAAATTTCAGTCATACTGCACCGTTTAAATATCCACAAGCTTTAAGAAGTAAATATATTTTTAGTTCACATCCAAGGTTTGAATGGTAGTAAAACTGCATTATTTTTATAAGTGTAACTGTAGTAATAAATTATTTTAATTTGACAAAAAACTAAAACTTTTGTCAAATAAAAAAACGAATCTTTACTACACCGTGTATAATTTATTACCGTTGCTTAGTTATAATTCTTTGATGTTCAATTCCAATTTATTCTATAATAAAATTATCCATTAAATGAGGTGTACATAAATAACTCTAATTGACTTTAGAATTTGAATCTATTTCCTGAATAAAATAATAAAAAAAAAGACAATAGGTTGTCACAATAACTGCTTGCCTTTTTGAAGGTCATTAATCACCCTCCAGAAAATTTATGAAGCCACGTGACAGAGGCAAGTATTATGTTTATGCAAAGTTTGATTTCTTCTGGTTGAACTGTTATGTTTAGATTTTTTCGGTGGATATATATTGCCGTTATCTTCTCATTATTATTTATTATTCTTCTTCATATGACGACCATAATTTTCAAGCAAGAGCAAACACGTCTATGGCAGAACGCTTCGCAGTTGTTGCGCTGGAAGCTGAAGATACGCATCCAGCCAGATGCACGCCAGGAAAGCGTGCACATCACACAACACTTCCAGTTTTTGACTCTTACTTAATCTTTTAATTTAAGAACTGATTTGTGATTCGGATACATGAATTAAACATTATCTTTAGTCTATTTTAAAATACATTACCTAACATTTGAATAAATAAAAATAATATGTGGCTCCGTTAAATTGGATTTCCAAGTAAAACTATAATAATAATCATTAAAATTTTAATACCTAGTCTTACCATAAATATTGTAACAAAGGAAAAAAAATATTTTAATTGCAAATAACATTTATTACTTTTAGATTGTATTAGTTTAATTCACAAATATAAAACAAGTAAAAATATAAAAAGCTTATTCGAAGTAGTGTCCATTGGCTGCAATACGGACTGTATTTAAATGTTAAGGCCAGTTATCAATAGAAGTACGCGCTTTTTCCATGGGGAAATTCTTCACTGCCAGTCGTATGTATTGTTTTAGGGTACTCCAAATTATAATCTCGTTTAGAAAAAGCTGTACTCTCTAAAACTGACCATAAATCAAAATCCAGCGGATTAAGATCGGGACTAAACGACGGCCAGTCTTCAGCTCTGATGAAGTCCGAGACGTTCGCTTCCAACCAAGACTGCGTGGAGCGAGCTTTATAACCCGGCGCCGAGTCTTGTTGGAAGGACCATACTTGGTTATTGAACATGATGTTATTAAGGGGCTTAACTACCTTCCCAAGAATGGTATCTTGATACACTTGTGGCGATGTTTTGATACCTTTTTCACAAAAATATGACAGTCTTCTTAGATAACATCCCACCAAACCACCACCGAAGTCAAACTAATTTATTTTATAGCAACTGTTTCAATTAAATGATGTTGATTAACTCTAATTGGCTTAACAATTAGACATCTAGAATGCTACAGGTTGTCGTGATGTCTGTGCTTGCCCTTTTTAAGGTCATTAATCACCCTTCGTATAATTGAAGTGACAAGCTACGTGACAGAGGTAAGTATTAATCTAAAGTTTCGTTTTGTGGGTTTTATAATTCTTGTTCAAGCTGTTAAGTTTTGATATTTTGGGTGGATTTATACTCGTTTTACTCCCTACCTTTTTTTTCCTCCTATTACGAGGCTTTTTATTTTAGTACATTTATATCACACAAAAAATAACAAAGCGTGTTATAGAAATTTTAGCACTTTATAAGAACTTAGTCTGTCCGGCTTCCAACTAGACTAAAATTAGACATTAAATAGTTAACAATCTACCATCACATTCAATTTATAAAAAAAAAGTAAAACTTAAAAAAGGATTTATATATGAATAACATGGTTGAATAGTATGAATAAAATGGTTAAACATGCATTAAGATTTTTTTAAACAATGATAATATAATGATTTATCCTCGAATTTCTTACCAGATCTTTACGGCAGAGTTAACAGAGGCACTAGAGTGATGGTTCTATATTAAAAGTACAAATATTTGACGGACTTTATTCAGAGGATTCAGTAATTAAATTTCCGGAATATGTTTTATACTGAGTGCCTACATTTTTGAATATTAACTGTGACACTGCGTGATAAGTTCAACCACTCGTTAGAACAAGGAAAATGTATTCAAATGAGACACTTAATTTACGAACTTACAGCTACTGCCGTACGTTTTTGTATAATAACATTTTTCTTAATTTTTCCTTTACTCAAGGTAATTTTCTATAAATAAACCTTGGAATATTAGAGATGGCTTCTTTATTGTGTGAAATATAAGTATATGCTCGTATTACTTAGGATTTTTTGGATTACTTAGGATTACAAAAATATATTTTACTTAAGATATATGTATTATAATATTTTTGTAATTAAACTTTCGTGAACTATGATGATTATTAATGTATGTTTACGATCACAATACAACTATGGTAATTGCAGACAAAATTTATATTAAAATTTCGTCTGACCAGTGTTAATCTCATACGGGGTAACGATAGTGTTAATCTCATAATACCTACTCAAAATGGATCATGAAAGTTTTAATACAAAAAAAAAGTCTTAATTAAGATATTAGTGTTATGAAAAGTAAATCTTACCATATTAATATAAAATGTTATCTCATTTTTATAGTTTAACTTTCGATAACTACGATGATTATTAAAAATACATTTACCAGGCTAAGTTTACGTAAATTTATAGGAATCATAATAATTTGAATAGGTCAAAAGAAAGTCAATACAAGTTATTAAGTTCGTATAAAAATAAAAAAAACTCCGCACTCCTAAGCTGTTTTGACGTAATGTTTTGGGATTGTAATTACACTCGTGGCTTTAAATATCTACAGAAGCAGATGCAAAAAAAATAATTTAATAAAACTACTAGAATCACTTTTTAATGTTTCTTTTAGGCTTATCTTTATTAAGCTTTCCCGTTTTGCTTCTCATAATATAGTTAATATAGGATTTCAGAAAGTAACTTAAGTATAATTATGTTTCAAGGGTAACGAACGATTATTTTAAGTCGTAAGACCATTATTGTCGTAAACTAGACCATTATTGTCGTCAAGCATTGCCCAAGATAATATAAAAAAAAAAAAACTCTACCACTGAAGATTTCATAATAAGACAGTATTTGGTAAACCATAAGCCATTGTCCAGTGATTCGTAACAAACATATTGAAGTAAGTAGATAGCATAACGCTTTGAAAGTAATAAAATGTCTTGTAACGTAATATTTTGAGTAATATGGAGAAAAGGGTCTAACTCGTTATCGGCACCTCTCAGAGTTAATGGGGATCAGATTCATCAAATAAAGAATGGGCGAGCATGTTATTGGCCAATTTATACTCACTGCATATAATAAGTATTTGAGTCGAACATCATCATTCACATTTGAGATGAGGGTGCTCTATATGAAACGCATTTAAAAAACTTTATACTATTCCACTTCCATTTACAATATTTGGCATTTTTTATCTTATCTTTTTATATTGAGTACCAAAGGATTTTTATAACGTTAAATTATAATCTCATTCGCATTATTGCGCTCTTGTAAACAGCTTGAAATAGTTTTATGAATATTTATTTAAAATTACGTTCAACATAACACTAAAAATTTCATTCGATGCACAGAAATAAAGATTAAATTTGCTCAGACATTTTATTTAATCTGTAAACATTTTAAATTGCATTTTTTTAAAAGTATAAGTTTTGCAAACGTAAATCCTAAATCACTTGACTTTTTGGACGGTTTGAGTTGTATTTAGATTCCGCCACCGATACAAGCTCGTAAAATATAATATTAATGGAATATTATTGGAAAACACGAATAAAATACATTACCGTATTTATCTTTAAATTTAAGTTAAGTTAATGTCTACCTCATGTTAAACTAACCTACTAAATTCATAATTAGTTGACTATTATAAAATATATAAAACAAGCAGTAATAACTAATAATTATAAATACTAAAGTAAATATACACAAGTCCCCATATCCATTTTGCAAAATTTTTATCGTCTGTATTTCGTTATCTACATTAGATTATCTTACGATGTTAAAGTATCATAGTTGAAATTTAATTAAAAAACTAAAAGATATGCTCTAGCTTTTCAAATTTGTAAAATAATGTCTATTGCTATTATATTAATTTTATTTTGGTTATGGTAAAAAGCGAAAACTAAATCAATCATGCCGTAAAAAATATATTAGATAACGTTAACGTTGTAAGAATATAAATAAAGTTGGGAATTTGTTATTTCTCTAATATAGCATCCAGGGACACATTAATCTTATTATTATGTGATAAAATTAGCAAAAATAGTTTTGATTCATTAATCAATTGTGTGTTAAAAAGATGATACTTGAGATGTTGAGAATACAATTAGTACCTAACAAAAAATCGTGTCTGCATCATTGATATTCCACGACAGGTCATCTATTTTCGACTACAATAAATTTGCATACAATATGAAGGAAGTAAGTTCTGCTCTATGCATAATACATAGTACAAAGTAGAGGTTGCTGGGTGCATATCATGTAATAGTGGAATGTGTCAAAAACGAAACAAGGGTTATATAAGATAAATTGTGAAAGTCAGGAAGCGCTACACGCTATAAATAATGAAAACTTTTGTTATATTTGAGGGCTTTTACATTTAATTAGAATATCCCTTAATACCAGGGCCCTTATTCTCTATAAGCAAATAGTCGCGTTACGTACCGCGTTACGATAAATTCGTGAAATCTTCATGGGATCGTATTGTCTATGCCATTGTCAAATCTAAAAACATGTTGTCGTGCGTTATGGGCTTGTTTTTAAATGTCAAAATAACATGTTGTGAAATCGCGCGTTTACAAAAAACGTGGTAAGTGTTGGCACGTTTCTATAAAAATAAATATATCGGTATTTAATATTAAAAAGTATTATAAAGTTAAAAAATAACTTATATTCTTTATTATAATTATAATTTACATTCTTTACAATTATTTTTAATTTAATAAATACGAGCATTACCAAAACATGTAAGATGGTTCTTTTGTAGCTTTATCGTTATGTAATGTATTAAAACGATCATTTAAAATGCCTTTAAAAAAAGAGTTTATTTATTACCTAACTATAAATTGCAATTAAAAATACAATAAACAAGACAAAACACTCAAAACTTGTTACTTAAAATTATTGCCTATTTTCGTTCTAAAACTAATCGGTAATTTAGAAAAATTTTAAGATTATTTTTTGGTTTCCTACAAAAATTCTAATAACATTATAAAATAAGACTTACGGTAGCTTAAAAATAAATTTAAGGTAACGCTTTATTTAAAATAAACCTTCTAAAAACAAATATTAAAAACAAATAATAAAAATCTTTTTTAACCGGTACCTTCGAATAAAAACCGATGTTAGATTCATTGACGTACCCGTAATGTGAAATCAAAAACTGCACATAGATAACTCACCGTGTGGCGTGCAAAATACAATTTGTCAATTCCATATCGTGGCGCGTTAAAGTTTAGAACGCGTTATGATGTATATAAATTGACATAAATGCTTGTAATGTCATCAAATATCAATGTTATGTCATTGTAACGTCTACCACATTACTTTCTTAGACAAATATCCTAAAATAAATAAATAAATAATAGAGAATAAAGTTTTTTATATTATTTAGTGTAATAATTGTTACATTACAAAGTCGGTGTTGAAGAAAACTCAAGACCATTTAGGTATATGTCATAGACGGGAATTTGAGAAACATTTTTTTAAAGTTACAAGTTTTGAGTGTTTTGTGTTATTGATTGTGTTTACAATTATGTTTTAATTTTATAATAAATAAAATCTCTCTTTAAGAGGTATTTTAAATTATCCCTATAACATAGAACATAAATATAAAATAACGAAGAAACAATGACAGAGCTATGATAGTAGTCGGATTTATTACAATAACAACATGTATAAAAAATATACTTTATAATTATTATAAATAATGTACGTTATTTCTTAATTTTAATCATACTTTGTTAAATTCAATAATTAATAAATTGATTTTAATAGAAAAGTACCAAAACGTACTGACGTTATTATAAACGCGCAAGCTCAAAGCACGTTAATTTTGACTTTTGAAAACAAGTCCATAACACACGACAACGTGTTTTAATATTTGACATTGACATAGTGAACACGATTCCACGATTTTATCGTAACGCGGTGCGTAACTGGTCATAGCGAATACGTTATTGCATACAATTTTTAATTTCACATCTTGCCGCGTTTATGTATCGCGTTTAGGTTTACAGCGCGTTGTGACGTCACGTGTTATTCGTAAGAAATGTCGTGTATCATACAGAATAAGGGCCCAGATGTGAACATATTATACAAATTGGTGGTAATGGTGGTCTTAATGTAACACTTGTCAAAATTATTTTATTTTTGCTTACATCTAATAAAGGTTATATGTATAAGTATATAATACGACAATTGGTATATAAATTAGAAAATTATTAGCATCTGATTATTTATCTGTAAACAATGATTAAAAGAACAAGGAAACCTGAAAGACAATAAATTAATCAGAAACTTGTTACTGAAAAATTCATAACATGATTAGGAAAATAGGTAACTAGAACTTATTTTGAGCTTTAATAAATCACAAAGAGGAGGTCAAAATTAAAATCATTATATTTCTATTATAATCGAACTAAAGTCCCGATATAATAATTTGACATTCAAATTAGAAGCAAAAGACTTGTGAAGTCAAGGAATAAAAGAATATTTTGCATTTATAGCAATTTTGAATGCGATATTTACATATCTTCATATAATCTAATCTATAACTAAATTTAGTATAAATAAAATGTATTACTTTCTACAAATAGTCAATGAAAAATATATTGAACTGTTCCTTATGTAAAAAGGAGAACGATATATTTATTAAAAAAGCTTGATTGTTTACTTTTACCTAAGTATTTCGGTTTTACACAAATATTTGTTTGCCTTACTATTTTTTTTTGCGACTTGTAGGTATTACAAACAGACAATCGAACCGATGTAGAGTGGTACTTTCGCTTATGTATATTTGTAAATATGAGCAGATGGCATTGCGTTTACACCCTTGAGGAATTAAGTTATGTAGGAAACTTAGACACACTGAGATGGATGGGATTTAGGATGGTTTAAAACGACCGATTCTGTCACTTTAAATTTTAAAACGATGCAATGGTGAGACTACTGTCCGTTCAGCATTTATACGAGGTATCGTCGACTGGTCTCTGACACTCACAATATAAAGAAAAGTTCCTATTATGTCATATTGATTTATAATCTAATGGCGTTCATACTATAAAAGGTTTATCTTTTATTATAACAAAACTAGAGAATATTTGATATAAATAAGGTATTCAAAAATAAATATTGTTATTTATAATAGAATTTCTTAATATAAAGATAAATTATATTAAATCTCACGAGTGTTAAAAGTTACAACTGATGAAAATTGGTTTGACTTGGGAGTGAAAACTGGTTCAATTGAATTATAACTGTATGTATGTATGTAGGTCTGTGTTGCAGAGCGTCGACACATAACATGATTATGAGTTAACATAAATATAAAGTTTCTGTAATAGATAATTTAATAACAAGAAATTATACAAACAATAATATATTTAAAAAGCGTGTTCATTAAATGAGGTGGTTGTGGAATAAAACAATTTTATTAACATTTTATAACATTAACTAACATGCTACGAATTATTTACAGAAAATTATCTTAATGAGACGACGAATCAAGGAAAAATATGTTATTTTGCCGAGAGGTAAGGGAGTTAATATAAGTGCCTTATTTGAATACATTTCCTTGTTCTTACGAGTGGTTGGACTCATCACGCAGTGGCAATGTTAATGTTCAGAAATGTAAGCACCGTTCAAATAAACTAAGTCTCTAAATTACTTTTATTTCAAATAGGAAATATGACACTTGTAGAAATCGCCACTATGCCGACAAAACTACTATTTATAGAATGCTAAATTCATCAAAGTGGGCCACTACCCGATTAGTTCTAGAATTATTTATTACTAGCTGTTTCCCGCGGCTCCGCCCGCGTGTAGGTCGCTTTTCGCGTAATCTGTGGAAACTACAATTATCCAGACCTATAATAAATTTATAGTTAATTCTAATATAGGCATTACATTGCTACGATATCAAACTGAAAATAATAACGTACATACACACCACACACATACAGCCAGGACATTATTCAGATACGTAATAAAGCATATTATGAATACGAAATAATTTTTACCAAATATTATGTTATTGAGTAATGTTCAATTAAAGAATCTCTTTGTAGAATTTCAAACTACTATACCATATGCAAAAACATAATCATAGAGTTCTAAAAAAGGTCAGCGCCATCTATTGAAATTTTATGTAACTAAATTTAAAACGGGCTTATGCTCATATTCAATTTGTTATTTTATTAAAATTCAGATAAAACAAAGTAGAAATTCTAGCTTTATCTAAATTAAATAAGTTTTTATAAACCGCATTCAATTCTGTTTAAAAGTTTTGAAACTGTGCTTGAAGTAAATTTTCAATAGACCATAACTTCCGTTAACCGATTTTGACGGAACAAATTTTTGACAACGCTTCAGATTATATATAATCTACCTGTGAAAACCGCGTTCAGATCAGTTGAGTAGTTTCGACGTTATAACGTACCAGACAGACAGACAGACAAAAATTCCAAATATTTTTTTTAGTTTCTGTTACTCGTTTTTAATCGCCCCCTACCAGTTTTTTAGAAAAATAATTAATGTACAGGCACTCGATTTTTACTATCTTACTATAGTATACTGTATACAGGGTTATATTTATCTAGTTGACCACCTCTTGCCGGTAGCCTCTCTACATCTGAATATCGAATATCGAAATGAGTATGATATAATTTTATTACAATATGATGCATTTTAAATGTATTTGATTCATGTTAAATATTTAGAATGATTTCACAGAGTAACAAATGGACTGTCACTGATCAACATATAAACTTTTATGTAATCGGTACTATCAGTTTTCCTTTTTTCTATTTGTTATCGTCCTAAAACTTGATGCCCATATGTCTACGCTATGATGCTGTTAGTTCTTGGGACAATACTACCTGTCTATCCATTGATGAAAACTAAAAATATAATTGTACTGTAAAAATACATTTTAAACTTCTTTATTGAAAAAATAATATTAAATAGTATTTTTAGGTTTGTATTAATGTAATCGTGAACTCCTTAATGTTACTTAATACCCATCATCAAATATAAAAGTTAAGTCACCTTGTAAAATTTTAAAGATATTAAGGTTTAAACATTATCTTTTTGAGCTAGTCTAGAACCCTTCTAGTCTAGTTGTTGTATCATGTAGGAATGTTTATCAGTAAACAATAACCTTTTAGGTCTTTTGTATAATATATAGTACAATATGTTTTTGATATATTTTTATTCGGTGACGATTTGTTATTCTTTCTATCCCAGCTTAAATATTAAGATAAAATACAAATCGTTGACAATAAATCATAATTATTGATATTCTAGTACATTTTTTTAATTTTTTCAACTTCTATCCACAAACACATCGCGCGTGCATTTTTCACATTTAGTGTGTATTTGTCAGATTATACTTTCAATTTTGATACAACATGTCAAGTACAAGTTTAGTATTCTGAATTCGTGTGGTGCCGCGACAACCAACACGACGACGGATACGTGCCCAGGAACTTGCTAGGGGTGAGATACCACCATACCACACGACACGACACCCGACACAGCACACCACACGACACGACACGGCACACGACACCACACACGACACACGACACGACACACCACACGACACGACACACGACTCGACACGACACACGACTCGACACGACACACGACTCGACACACGACAAGACACGACACACGACACACGACACGACATACCACACGACACGACACACGACACGACACACTACACGACACGACACACGACACAGCACACGACACGACACACGACACGACACGACACACCACACGACACACGACACGGCACACGACACGACACACCTCACGACACGACACGACACACCACACGACACACGACACTCGACACACGACACACGACACGACACGACACATGACACACCACACTACACGACACACCACACGACATACCACACGACACGATTCTAGTACAAGTTTAGTATTCTGAATCTACACAAGTTTAGGCTTAAACTTAATTAAAATTGCGTTAAAAAGGAAAAAAAAAACAATCTTAAACTTTAATATTTAATTGGTATTATAAAAAAATATGTAATTAATTTAAGTTTTCAGTACATTTTAGTGTTTATAGTACACACCTACTTATAATAACAAAATGTGTTAGATAGCCTAAGATAACGTGATCGTAATTTAAGCTAAGTTGGCAAGCTATGTTTGTAGAGCTCCATTTTACCCAACCATTATTTAATGGATGCGTCGACGAGCTAATAGTGCCCAGCGTAGCACTTTATATGGAACCCTCATTTTACAAGTAGCCCTGCCATTAAAAAAAAATTTAAAAAGAAAGTAAACGTTCAAATATCTTTATATATTAAATTGTATTTTCAGTGTATATGATATATTATTTAAGTCAGTGTATAATATATATCTTTGCATTATTAGGTACATTAAATTACGCTTTGTATAATGCACACGTTCCTTATGAGTTTTGTAAGAGAGAGACGATTGAGATATAAGTTGCAGATGTTGTAGACGTGCTGATTAGAATAGGACCTCTCCATATCTTCCCGTGGATGTCGTAAGAGGTGACTAAGGGATATAGGAGGTAAATTACTCTTACACCTCGGTAGGTGTAATTACAATTCCCGAGGAGGGTTGACGTCAGGCAGGCGGCCGGTCATAAAATTTTATCAAATTTGTTAACAACATGGACATGAGAATAAGTGATACGAGCGATAGGGGTAGGGCGTCCCCCCAGGCGACGCGCAGGTGCAGCACGCGGCACCTGTGAGAATTGGACTAGGGTTCTTGAATCAGGGACGGGTGCAACGTAAGAAGCGAGTCTAGGATGTAAGACTGCGGATGGCTGGTTACAAGTTGACAATAAATCATAATTATTGATATTATAGTACATTTTTTTTTATTTTTTCAACTTTTATCCACAAACACATAGCGCTTGCATTTTTCACATTTGGTGTGTATTTGTCAGATTATACATTGAATTTTGATAGATGTCAAGTACAAGTTTAGTATTCTGAATTCGTGTGGTGCCGCGACAACCAACACGACGACGGATACGTGCCCAGGAACTTGCTAGGGGTGAGATACCACCACACCACGACACACGACACGACACGACACACGACACGGCACACGACACGGCACACGACACGGCACACGACACGGCACACGACACGGCACACGACACGGCACACGACACGGCATACGACACGACACACCATACGACACAGGACACGGCACTTCTTATCTTTATCTTCATATCCGACATGAGTGTACTCATAAAATAAATAATAAAATATATTCATGCAACGATAAATAAACTTCATTGACTTCAGACAAGAGCAAGAATAGAAGATACAATTACAAAACTTGTAATTTAATATGATATTATTAGTCTTTAATTTATGAAATAAAATCCATGGGGTTACATCAATGTGTGTTACAAAAGAGAAGTTTTGGCAGGATTTTGATCCAGTTTTAATAAGTATGCCTGATAATGAGGAATTGTATATACAATTACATATATATGTGGGGACTTCAATGGCCATGTGAGACGGATGACTGATGGGTATGAGAGAGTACATAGAGGATGGGGTTTTGGGAACTGCAATTATGAAGGAGATACATTGCTCGAAGTTTCATCGGCATTGACTTCACCAAAGCTAAAACATTCTTTGAGAAGAAAGACGAACAACTAATCACCTATAAAAGTGGAAACCATGGGACTCAAAAAGATTTTTTTCTTCTCCAACGACAAAAGTTAAGCACATTAAAAAATTGCAAAATTATATCTGGAGAAGATCTAACATCGCAACACCGGCTCCTAGTTTTAGACATCAAAATAACAGTCCAAGTTTCTTTTAGGAAAGAAGTACTACTTTTTTCATGAAAGGTATTGAAGGGATGATAGGAAATGAATGTTGGAATGAAATGGAGATATATGTAAGACGTGTAGCGAAAGAGGTTTTTGAAGAAACAAGGTAAGGGCGAAATTGAAAGGGACACGTGGTGGTGGAATGAAACAGAGCATTTGTTCTGTGATTTTTTTGGTCCTTTCCAGCTTTACCAAATGCTTTAGATGGTGTACCCTTCCTGTATGTTCCGACTTCCGCTACCTCGGTGCAGTCGTGCAAATCAGGTGATATAGATCGGGATGTAAGGAACAGAATAAATGCCGGATAGATGAAGTAGCGACCGGTCACAGTGACAATATGTGACCCTCGAATGCCCCTTAAACTAAAGGGGTAAATATACAAGATGATCATAAGACCTGTCATATTGTATGGTCAAACCATACAATATGACAGGTCTTATGATCATCAAACTCTTATGTCTTAGGTCTTAGGTCTTATGATCTTAGGTCTCTTAGGTCTTATGATCATCTTGGCCCCGCACTCCAAAGGAGTGCGGGGCCGAAAAAGAAACGAATGAAAGGAAATTCAACACGGCTGGATGGATGTGTGGTATAACTAGAATGCACAAAATTAGAAATGAAAGGGGAAGTATGAAAATAGTGCCGTGACCGAAAAGCTGGCAAGCAACAGATTAAAGTGGTACGGGCATTTTATGT
Organism: Napeogenes inachia; assembly: GCA_959347355.1. NCBI lineage: Eukaryota > Metazoa > Arthropoda > Insecta > Lepidoptera > Nymphalidae > Napeogenes > Napeogenes inachia. The sequence goes on along the minus strand of OY365791.1, from coordinate 13,497,616 downwards.
GAAGGGATGAATGTTATGTGACGAGGAGAATGTTAAAGATGAATGTGGATGGAAAAAAAAGGAGATAAAAGATATTAATTGAAAGTCCTGATATAATAATAAGACTTTCAAATGATAACCCACAGACTGGTAAAGTTATCAATTTTGCGTTTATGGCAATTTTTAATTAAATATCTACATATCTTCATAAAACCTTAATAAAATAATTTAAGTTGATCCACCACTAAATGTTTCAAAATCAGAATGTATTTATTTATATTAAAGCCTACGATTCTTTCACTTTGAAAGGTTTGTGAAAACTCGATTGTCTTGTCAACAAATCTAGATAATACATATTAGACATTAATATGTTAAAAATTAAGTTAATATGTTTTTATTTATTTATTAATAATATTAATAGATTCATTTAAATAAAATAATTTATATTAGATGTATTACTTATGCTATAACTTACAACTTATGGAAGTTGGTTTGACTTCGGAGTGAAAACTGGTTTACTCGAATTATAACCGTCTATATTTAAGTAGGTCTGTGTTGCAAATGGCAGACTCATAACTAATATGATCAAGAGTACCTAAATATAAGGTTCCCGTAAAACGTAATTTGGTAACTAGAAATTATACACATTGTATAATTAAAAATAATAATTATTTTATACAAACAACAACTAACCACTAACACGAAACGAATAACTTACAGAAAATTATTTTAATGAAAGGAAAAATCAAAGAAAGAATACATATGTTATTATGCCGAGACGTACGGCACTAGAATTAAGGGACTCAAATTATGTGCCTCATATTAAACCTTTTTTCTTATTCTAATGGAAGTTTGTTTATTTAATATGGTAACTAATATTTTTAGGGCGTAAATTGAAAAAATGACTATGATTAAATAAGGATAATACGCCTAAGAAATCTAGCTTGTACTATAAATCTTCCAGTAATAATATATTTCCATTAATCTACAAAGAAGAGATATAATCGAAATAGCAACAGAGGATTACATAATTGTTTGGTTTATCAAATTTAGATATCATAAAATATAAAGATAAGCATACAATATCTTAACGAATGGCTTCATTCATTATAAATTGTAATAAACGAAATTTTAACTAAAATTTCACAATGCCATTAGTTGCTACAATATTTGGATTACCATTAATTATAACATAGCCCCTAATTTATTGTTGTCAATAATCCCCAATTGTATTATAATAATGCTGTTATAATATATTGTCTGTTCTATATTCGGTTATAAATAGCAGCAACAGACAGCTGGCTAAACTAATCAACAAGTACTGCTGCTGCCGGCCGGCTCCATTGTAAATTAACATAAACATTTATTTCTTATTGAGCAAGTCTTATTGGATTTTTGCTTAATAAAGTATTCTTAACAAAATATTAAATGAACCAAAACTACGACAACCCAATCACGGTATTGCTTCAGTAACATTACAATCAAGAGCTCATAATAATTATTATTTACTTACGACAACACGAGCAAAACAAAAACGGGTATGTTCAATTTGGAACATGTTTATCTTAATATAATGATTTCAGAGGGAACATGGGTAGTCATAAAATGATATTACGTATAATAAAATTAGGAATAGTCAACAATCAGCAATTTTATATTTGCCAATGTTGCCTGTTGTTACGAAGATCAGGGGGTATTACTGTCTTCTGTATCACCTTTTTTGTGTAATGGCTTGACTATAGTTATTTTTAACAGATCTGGAACGATTCCTTGGCTTAGGGACTGGTTAATAAGCAAAGAAAGTGGTGTTGCAAACTCTTCGCCACATGCTTTTATTAAAATAGGGGGGATTTCGTCAAAACCGTAACTTCTCTTATTTTTTAATCTCTTTATTATTATATAAATCTCCTTTGGATCGGTAGGGTTAATAAATATAGAGTTTACTAAAGGAATAGATATTTTCTGTCTATCCTGGCACGAGGAACTATTTGGTGAACCGCCAACTGATGCAAAAAAATGCCAGCTTTTCGGTCACGGCACTATTTTCATACTTCCCCTTTCATTTCTAATTTTGTGCATTCTAGTTATACCACACATCCATCCAGCCGTGTTGAATTTCCTTTCATTCGTCCCTTTTTCGGCCCCTTTTTGTATGGTCAAACCATACAATATGACAGGTCTTATGATCATCAAACTCTTATGTCTTAGGTCTTAGGTCTTATGATCTTAGGTCTCTTAGGTCTTATGATCATCTTGGCCCCGCACTCCAAAGGAAAATTAGAAATGAAAGGGGAAGTATGAAAATAGTGCCGTGACCGAAAAGCTGGCAAGCAACAGAATAAAGTGGTACGGGCATTTTATGTGAAGGGATGAATGTTATGTGACGAGGAGAATGTTAAAGATGAATGTGGATGGAAAAAAAAGGAGATAAAAGCCGAAGAAAGTTTGGATGGACTGTGTGAAAGATGATATGCTGAGAAAAGGAGTGAATACTGAGATGACGAATCATAGAGCTGAGTGGAGGAAAATGACATGTTGTGCCCATCCCACATAAGGCAGGAGAGCAGAGATGTTGTAGACGTTTTTCCTATATATAGTGGCAGTTACCATTATAAATATATATAGTAAAATATTTTCGTGCCATATTTATTCCAAATTATTTGGAACATTGTACATGTTTTATTGATAACATACGTTTTTCACACATATTTATTTTATGTGCATTTTTAATTTTTTTAAGACTATTGATATCCTATCGAATCGATTGCGAAAGTAGTAATAATTCTTAAATGTAAAGGTAATTTTTATAAGGTAACGTTCAAATATTTATATTTTTTTAGCATTTTTTATAACGTGAAAACGTTATACAGAAAACCATGCAACTAATACTAGTTTCACATACGAGTAACATTTTTCTCATAATACCCCCTGATCTTCGTAACAACAGGCAACATTGGCAAATATAAAATTGCTGATTGTTGACTATTCCTAATTTTACTATACGTAATATCATTTTATGAGTACCCATGTTCCTTCTGAAATCATTATATTAAGATAAACATGTTCCAAATTAAACATACCCGTTTTTGTTTTGCTCGTGTTGTCGTAAATAAATAATAATTATTATGAGCTCTTTATTGTAATGTTACTGAAGCAATACCGTGATGGGGTTGTCGTAGTTTTGGTTCATTTTATATCTTGTTAAGAATACTTTATTAAGCAAAAATCCAATAAGACTCGCTCAATAAGAAATAAATGTTTATGTTAATTTACAATGGAGCCGGCCGGCAGCAGCAGTACTTGTTGATTAGTTTAGCCAGCTGTCTGTTGCTGCTATTTATAACCGAATACAGAACAGACAGTATATTATAACAACATTATTATAATACAATTGGGGATTATTGACAACAATAAATTAGGGGCTATGTTATAATTAATGGTAATCCAAATATTGTAGCAACTAATGGCATTGTGAAATTCTAGTTAAAATTTCGTTTATTACAATTTATAATGAATGAAGCTATTCGTTTAGATATTGTATGCTTATCTTTATATTTTATGGTATCTAAATTTGATAAACCAAACAATTATGTAATCCTTTGTTGCTATTTCGATTATATCTCTTCTTTGTAGATTAATGGAAATACATTATTACTGGAAGATATATAATATAAGCTAGATTTCTTAGGCGTATTATCCTTATTTAATCATAGTTATTTTTTCAATTTACTTCCTAAAAATATTAGTTACCATATTAAAAAAACAAACTTCCGTTAGAATAAGAAAAAAGGTTTAATATGAGGCACATAATTTAAGTCCCTTAATTCTAGTGCCGTACGTCTCGGCATAATAACATATTCTTTCTTGATTTTTCCTTTCATTAAAATAATTTTCTGTAAGTTATTCGTGGCGTGTTAGTGGTTAGTTGTTGTTTGTATAAAAATATATTATATTTAATTATACAATGTGTATAATTTCTAGTTACCAAAGTTACGTTTTACGGGAACCTTATATTTAGGTACTCTTGATCATATTAGTTATGAGTCTGCCATTTGCAACACAGACCTACTTAAATATAGACGGTTATAATTCGAGTAAACCAGTTTTCACTCCGAAGTCAAACCAACTTCCATAAGTTGTAAGTTATAGCATAAGTAATACATCTAATATAAATTATTTTATTTAAATGAATGTATTAATATTATTAATAAATAAATAAAAAAATATTAACTTAATTTTTAACATATTAATGTCTAATATGTATTATCTAGATTTGTTGACAAGACAATCGAGTTTTCACAAACCTTTCAAAGTGAAAGAATCGTAGGCTTTAATATAAATAAATACATTCTGATTTTGAAACATTTAGTGGTGGATCAACTTAAATTATTTTATTAAGGTTTTATGAAGATATGTAGATATTTAATTAAAAATTGCCATAAACGCAAAATTGATAGCTTTACCAGTCTGTGGGTTATCATTTGAAAGTCTTATTATTATATCAGGACTTTTAATTATTATCGAAACTAAATTAAATTTATTTATTGCTCAATTACTTAATAATTAAAATACCGAATAATTTACTAATAAAAACTCGAGTTGCCTATTTTCTTAATCATTTTATGAATTTTTAGATAACATGTTTCTGATTTTCAATGTCTTTTCTCATTGATTAAAAAAAAAAAAAAAACAAATTGAAAAACCTAATGCGAAACTAATCCAAAATTTTGGTATTTATTTTTTATTAATTATCCTTTAAAAAGTTCATTCACATTACAGTAGTTACTTTGTCAGTTTATAAGTAATAGAAAACATTTTTTTTTTATCAGGACAAATTACACACATTGATCTAACCCCTAAGTAAGCAATTTTTTTGCTTGTGTTAAGGGTGTTAGACAACGATACAAATACATAGAAATACACATATTAATACTGAGAATATATTTAATAAACGACCAAACCCAGAAACACAGACATCTATGCTCATCGCATAAATGCCTGTCTCCGCCGGGAATCGAACCCGAGCCCCATTGCGCCGTGACACGTTAGGCGTCTGCGCTAACCACTCGACCAACGGGGCAGTTTGAATATAATAATAAGTAACTACATTGTAACAAATTTGTGTAATATGTATTATGTTCACATCCGGTTTTAAAGGGATGTTCTAAATAATTTGAAGCGCCACATGCTACATTAAATTGTATGACTGATATGAAACTATGAAAAGATTTGTTATATTTGGGAGGTTGTACATTTTATTATATGTAAATATATATAAATCTCCTTGTTTCGTTTCTGATAAATTAGTATATTACATTACTGAATGTCTATAATACAGAGACGAATTTTATCTCTTATATCTTTTAATAATTAGATTAATCTTTCGATGGATGCCACATTGAGAGAAATAACAAATTAAATATTATTATTGTTATCGAATGTTTTGCATTGTTATGGAATTGTTCTATATAACTTATAGAAATCATTATTTTGGTCTTCTATCAAAGTCAACTGAAGTAAGTTTATTAGCCTGGTTTAACTTTAGCTACAGACAGAATAGGTAGCTGAATCTTATGATTAATTTAACTCATTGTATGTGTTTATGGTTTGTTATAAATAAATATTCACGAAACTATTTCAGACTGTATATTAATAAATGTTATTATTTTTTTTTAATGAAAATACAATAATAAATATAATTGTTAAATATATTTTGTACCTACGTGTCAAATACTATTTAAAATTTCAGATTTTGTATTAATACTCCTGAAAATGGTATGAAGTAATTCGCATACAGAAATATAAGTAAAAAAAAGGACTTCACAGGGTGGGGTTACTTTTAATGAAAATGGGATACCAAGCTCTTTCAAATGCTCCTATTATGAGTTTTTGTAATGATCGAATCAAAATCTATTGAAATATTTATAAAATCTTTTAACATTGTATTTATCTTTGGTTTAATTATTTAGGAGAATGTAGAGTAATGACCCTAAAACTCGTACAACAGGTAGGTACTATATTTAAACCCAAAATAGTACGACAGTAAAGTGAAGCCAACTGGATATAAATAGAAGAAATCTTTAAAAGAAGTACCTACTAGTCGAATTATTGAATGAATTTAGTTTTTCTTGCAGCAAAAAGTCTGAAGTAAGTATATATTCAAAGACACGAGCGGAATTACAATCACAAAACATAACGTCGAAACAGATTAGGCCGGCGAAGTTTTTCTTTCATTTTTATACGAACTTAAGAACTGGTATTAACTTCCTACATTACTATATTTTCTTTTATTTTGGCCTTATTTGTAACGTATTACGTTATTTGGACTTATTTAAACCACTGTTCAGCAAAATCGTATTATGATTAAGCTAAATCGTCGACGAACGATATTATAAGAGTCATAAGGTTAAAGCATACTTTGAAAAAGACATGCATTTATTATTTTGATATCACATCCTAAACACTATAGCGTAAGAAACCCTATAGTGTTTAAAAAAACTCGGGGTTCCGGGGTTGACATCACATTTTTGTATTCAGTTTGTGAGAGAATAGTGTAATATTAATAAATTCTGTAGACAGTGTCTAACCCACAGAAAACTTAATATTTCCATTTTCTTCCGGAAACAAGCGAATAACAGGCGAGATGCTAAAACCTAATTACTGAAGTCGACGCGCCGTATTAAATGACCGACTCTCACCATCTCGCAAACTTTCATCCGCCTGTCAGTCATTAGGACACAACAAACTCCAGCACACCACTGACACTTAATTAATGACTTTCTAAACTGAAGCATAACCAGATTGTGGCTCTAGTTTCACAGCTACTTGAATTTAAACTTTGGTTCTTCACAACTGATTATTTTTTTAAATATATTTTTTTATAACTTATTGTACTACTTTTTCATCTACAGACAATAATTTAACCAAGTGTACCTTATTTCTGGCCTTTATATTTCTGTCCATATACAAAAGATTGGACCCAACGTTACGATAGATTAACATCAACGCTACTTTAAAACCGTTGTTTTAGATACTAAGAGGTTTTTAATAATATTTAATATAAAACGTGCAAAGGATGATTCTATATAAAAAAATTAAAGATAACGTACAAAGTGCAGAAACATGTTTAACCTTACGAGCTATTAAAAATATTTTTTAACACATTTATCATAAAATAGGTCCGGTGTCATAACATAAAAGTACAAAAGTGAATTTGCCTTTGATCATTATGATCTTTATATATATATATATATATATATATATATATATATACAGGGTTATTTTTAATTAGTTGAGTACCTTTTGCAGGCAGCCTCTCTACATCAATCCCAACAACATTTGTTCTACGACTTTTAAAAAATCTTGATAAATAACTCAGAATAAACGAACAAAAAAAATTTTTGCTCCCTCGATTATTTATTACTCTGTATTTTGTAAGCAGTCTAAAGTATAGGTCGCGGCAGGCTAGCGAAAGTCAGAAACTGTTAAATGCGCGCGCCACCTTTTTTCGTATAGCTTCATCTCTTTTACACCATGTTGCTATGGAAATACTAAATAAACAAAATGACAAGTATGTGGATTACAAAACACAATTTACATTAACCAAAGATAAAATTATCGGATTAGAGTTTTATAATTAAATAATGAATTGTAATTACATACTGGACAATACGATTTTATGGACTTGCTATTGAAACTAATTAATAAATTCAAGATTATAACATGAAGAAGAAATTATGAAATGTAATTTATAATATTTTTAAAATACATTGATTGTCTGAAATAGAAGAAATAATAATGAAAAGAAATACGAGTTTTGGCTGAGAAATGGAGCATTGGGGTCCTGATCTTTACAAGGTCTGTTTTGCTATATCTAGAATGAACAACAACTCGAAACAGTAGAAACCATGATGAAGAATAATTTTATTTGTGATATAGTGACAATCCAACATGTTAAGAAGCCTAAAGTTATTATTTTTAAAGTGGATTGTGTACATTTGTTTGTTTTTATGGTACTTATGTGTTTTCTTCTATGAGAATATTATACGTCAGAAACAGTCGATTTACTTCTTACGTTTTAATTAAATAATATTAATGAAAATTATAACGTTTTTCTGTTACGCGCCATCTTCAAGAAATTCTTAAGTAACTTATTGTTTTATTGTCATGATATAAATATTAACAAACGAGATAATATGATATGTATAAAGTAAGTTGAAGAGAAGTTATTGTTTTGTAAAAATAATATTAATTTGGTATCGTTACAGTGCCCTTATTTCATAAACCAAATAAAAATATTGAGACATTCAACTTGTGGACAACTTCTATTGGAGATTTTGTTTTTTCATTAGATTCTTAAACAGTTAGACAATATGTGTTTCGACTATTTTTTTCATTAGATTCTTAAACAGTTAGACAATATGTGTTTCGACTATTGTAGAAAATATTTTAATAAATAAAAGTGGAAAACGATGCTATTTTTTATTACACCTTAGAAAATGATCAAGTTCTAACATAGCATAGCATAGCCGCCGCTGCGTCACCCCGCCGCCCCGCGCCCCGATGCACGTGGCCTTGGAACATATTTTGACAAGTTGCGTGGCCTCTCTTTGCTCAAGTTTAATGCACGTTTAGAGGCAATAAATAAATTTTGTATGGGAAAAAATAAAATTTTAAAACTATTAATTTTAAAAAGTCGTAGAACAAATGTTGTTAGGATTGATGTAGAGGGGCTGCCTGCAAAAGGTGCTCAACTAATTACAAATAACCCTGTATATATATATATATATATATATATATATATATATATATATATATATATATATATACAAATATATGTTATATTTGTACATATATATAAAATGATACTGTTAATATTAGTTTCGGTTTTAACAAACCATTTGAGTATTCTGTCATTGAAAATAAAGTATATATCATGCATATCTAATAACAAAGCCAATATCAAACAAAGATCGTAAAGTATTCTATCACCACAATTCATTTTTATTTGATGCTAACTATGCCTGCGATTTTGTACGCGTAGATTTCGATTTTCATAAAACGCACCCTTTGTACTTACCAATGTATGTAAACACAATAAACCTGCCTTTTAAAAATGTTGAAAATAGATTCTGTTAGTTATCACTCCACATCCTGGTATATCTGTTAATATTTTCAATTTACAAAGAATACTCTAACATACCTTTTCTATTTCTTAACTGATTTAGATGTTATAAACAAATATATTATACAACACTACTTATAACATAAGTGTTAAGTGAAGACTGTGATAATATATTCCTAAAAACCTAAAAACCGCATTCTTATTGGTTAAGCCGTTTCTGAGATTAGCGTGCACAAATATTCAGACATACAGACAAACAGACAAACTGAAAAACTATTCTTTTGGGTTCTCTTGCTCTTATAAAGGCCCCTTATGATGTTTATTTTAATTATTTTCCATGTACAGAAATGGATCAGTGAAAATTTTATTATATGTATAGCTATATTTTTCGAAACTTGATGAACTTTATAACTCAATATTGTATTCAATTTATTTAATATACAAGACCAAGAACTATTGAAGTCTCACCCATCTTTATCTATCTGACTTATAAAATATCAATATAAATGATGGTATTATATAAATGCTAAGTACTGTCCTATTTCTGCACGCAGAGCTTGTTGACCTTATCTTCGAGTAAATACATGATTGATTCGGTATAATAATGGCTCTTGCAACAGTACTTGAAGATGATCTAAGTCAGTTGCTTCTTGTTTGATATTATAATGGTCCTTCATTTTATAGACACTTTAAATTTTTTTAACCACAACTAACATTAGTAATTGGATAAGTAACATCCGCAAAAAAATGATGGTAAATAAGTTATGTTTTTGCAAAATATATTAACGACACGAAATAAATAGAACCATACTTATTTCATTTATTATATTAGAATAAAGCGTGATACATAAAATCATGACACAAATCCTTGTTACACAAAAGAATAACATTTTATTTTATGTCTCCTGATATTCATATAAACATAGCAGTATTGGCAAATATTGGCTACTGAGAAGATTGCTGATTGTTTACTATTCTTACTTAATTTCGTTTCACGAATACCCATTCAGCCTCTGAAAGCATTGTATTAAGATAAACAAGTCCCAAATTAAATATAACCGGCTTTGTTTTGCTCTTGTTGTTGTAAGTAAATAATAATTATTATGAGTTCTAACTTGTAATTTAAGTAATGTAAGTTTCAATAATTACTGCGATTGGGTTATCCTAGTATTGGTTTATTTGACATTTAGTTAGCAATACTTTTTTAATCAAAAATCGAAAAAGGCTCGCTCTTTTTTTTTTAATTATCTAGGGCAATGCTGTACTACATTCCACCTGATGGTAAGTGGAAATATTTTTGGTTGATAGAATTTCCATCACTATCTTCGTATCAATTTACAATAGAGCCCAGACCGGAGCAGCAATACTTGTTGAATAATGTAGCCAGCTGTCCGATAATGTACAACTTTATCATGAGAAAAACAGTATTTACAACCGAATATATAACAGACAATATATTATAACAACCATAAATCAGGAACTATGCAGTCATTTAAAGCATAGTGAAAATCAAGCTTAAATTTCATATATTATAGTTTTTATTGTTTCTAAACTCGTTTTATTTTTTAACACAATAAATCCGAATCCAAACACACAACCTTTCTAATTTTAAGACTTAGGGCTGGATTGTTAAAAAACAATAATTAAACTTGTATGACATAATTTTAAATAAATATGGACTAAAAATTACAATAAAATACAATATGTATGTAAATTACAATATGTATATTTAAAATTGTTGCTGCCACTGTATTTCCAGGTACAAATGTCTACAAATATCTGTAACGTCTAACTTGATAGTCTGATTCTGACATAACTTATACGGAATGTGAGTATTATACTAAGTGTGATTTAATGTTATAATGTAAAGATATATATTACAATAATTGGCATGAATAATATATGATGCACAATGAAATATCTGCTATATGCTGTGAAATCATCCTAAACATCTTATAAGAATCATATATTTATCATAATCATATCATTAATGCTATCGATAACTTGAGTGACTTAGAAACGATATCTAAATGGAATTACGAGGTAGGAAAACAATTCCCTTCAGAGAACAAAAGGATTGAAACAATTTCGTATCAATCCTTTTGTCGTATCTTTTTTCGTATCTTTTTTACGTTTACCTTCATTTCTTTTGTTCAGTTTGTGTATCTTCGAATAGTTTAGCTTGGCTGCACTGAGAAATAATAATTTTAGAACATTTTAGATACCGGATAGAGTAGTCGATGAATTTGACCTATCTAATAATAGTTTTTATCGGGACGGAGACTATTTCTTACACAGTGACATTTCATCAAGGAAAACAAAATAATTAAGACACTTACTTTATTTTAAGGGTAGATATATTTCTGTAAATTAACTTGGACACAGCGTGACGAAATCCACCACACGTTAGAAAAAATATTCAAATGTTACACTTAAATTAACTTTCCTTATTGCTACTGCCGTACGTCTAGGCATAATAACATATTTTTCCTTCAATTTACATATTTATTAGTAAGTAAGATAAGTATTTAAAAATATGTTTTATATAAGCAATATATGTATAATAATATATTTTATTTTACAGCCACCTAACGCAAGTAAGAAATAAATTTTGGATTAGTTTTGTCTGCATGATTTCTTGTTATTGAATTACTTATTACTGTTTATAAGATTTTTCACATATTACATTACATACCTTATATTTATGTTCACTCTTAATCATATTAGACATAACTCGACGCTCTACCACGCAGACATAGTTACATATATACAAACGGTTATAAATCAAATAAACCAGTTTTCATTCCGAAGTCAAAACAATTTCCATCAGCTCCAACTCGGTACACTTGTGACATTTAATATAATATGCCAAATCAAATCAATACTATTTTAGTTTTGTTAAAATAGGTAGAGACAAACAGAGACTAGTTCTCACTTTTATAGACAAGACATCTCGTATTTGGTAATAAAATAACACGATCGGGGTCTTACCATCCTCTCATTCAACTCTATGTCTCAACCGGGATGGGGGAAGGGGTTTTATCTGGGTCTCAGTGTGTCTAAGTTTTCTACATTAACCCAATTCTTCAAGGGTGTAAACACATTGGCTTCTACCCATATTTACAAATTTCCATAAGCGAAGGCACCTATTATTATCGGTTGGATCGTCCGCTCATTATCCCGATCTCATACCAAAATAGTAATGCAAACAAATATTTGCGTAAAACAGAATGACTGAGGTAAAGGTAAACAATCGAGCTTTCCATGGATCCCACATTTGTAAAGCCTTATCTCGAATGTATGTTATAAAACTTTGAGACGATGTGAAACTGGTCTGTGTGAATTAATTTTAGCAACTAAGATTAATTAATCTCTAAAATAATACTGCTTGTAAATATGTTATGGTTTCTGTTAATAACTTTTTATATAAATATATCATTATAATTTTTACGCTAGGAACGGTTTATTTTTTATTGTCTTTCATTAGCTTTTTGTACAAATAAATACATTTTGATTATGAACCTTTTAGTGATGGATTAGATAATGTATTAAATAATCTATTTTATTGATAAGGCATGTTATCGATGAAGGCATAAACGCCAAATCGTTTTCTATTCTCTGAACTGATAATTTTCCCCAGTCTTTGAATTCTAGTTTGTGCGTTTGATTTTTAGTTCGGGACTTTCAGTTCAGTTATTATTGAAACTTTACCAGATTTATTTATTGCTTAATTTTTATATTTCTTTTAATATTGTTTACAGATAAAAAATCTGATGATGATGATAATTAAAATTTCATTAAGTTTTTTTTTTAATAAAAATTTGGTTATAAGTTTTGGTATTTATTATTTAATATAAACTTTATTAAAAAGTTGTCATTTTGTGAATATAATATAAAGTCACAACATCGCTACAAATTCATAATACGTCGCGTCAGGCGCTTTTTCATTTTTACAAATTATGTGATAGATCCTTGTTTAGTTTCTGACACATTCCACCATTACATGATATGTATCCATCAACCTCTACTTTGTCCTATGTATGGAAAACAAACTTCCTTCAGCGTGTATGCAAATTTATTGTAGCGCTAAAATCGATGACGTGTCGTGGAACCTTAATGATACTGAAATGATAATGAAAATCGAAGACACGAAAGAGAGGGGTTTTGAGTATACTACTCACTCATAACGAGGAGGAGGAAGGTGGTTACTACCACCCTTCTATAACATGACTAGGGTATTCCCTAGATTGCCTACGGTATTTTTTAATATTTACCTAAATTTTCGTGATCCATGATGAGCATTATGAGTAAGAATCCCAAACGAGTTCTAAACTAGTCAGGGAAAACTCCGATATCATTTGAGTCTTAAATTAATATAACTAATCCAGTATAGAGGTGTTAATGTCGTTAACATCGCCGGGTAAATATACATTTAAATTTAATTATATAAATATAATATAACTGTATTATATTTTTTGAATAATTATATTTTACAGAAAAGAAGTAATATCTAACAAAGCACGGCTCATTTACAGATAATTACCCCAATAGTAAAGATACAGTAAGGCAGTAAAAGGGGTTAATTTAATTGCCTCCTTTCAATTCTTTTTCTTTATTATAACGAGTGCTTGGACTCACCACGCAGTGTGACATTTAATGTCCAAAAATGTAGGCACTCTGTATAAAATATATTCCGGAAATTTAATGACTGTACTCTCTGAATAAAATCAGTCAAATGTTTGTTCTTTAAATATGAAACTTCACTATAGTAGCAGGGTTTCCAAAAGATGGTCCGTGAAGAGATAAATAGAATATCATTGTTTTAATTGTTCTTTATACATGTTAAACCATGGCCTATTATATTTTTAATTTTGTTATAAATTTTATGTAATGCAGATTATTATTATTTACGCTTTAAGTCTAGTGGAGTGAGTAGATAGAAAAACGCTCCCAAAAGCAAAGAAAAAGTTAAGGGACAAGTCGCATCGCTTCCTTCTTCATACATAATGAAATAACTTTTATAGACTTTCGTATAAATGTTCTCAGATTTCTATCACATACTTTGATTTTTCTTATATGAGGATATAAAGAATCTAAATAAAAAACTGATATGAGAAGAATATAATCTAAAACACAAGTATATACCCACACAAAATCAAACTTAGCATATGAAACAAAAATGAATTATACAACCCACAAAACAGAACTGTCCAAAGGGTGATTAATGATCTTCAAAAAGACAATCAGAGCCATCACGACTACCCGTTGTCTTCTAGATACCAAAATGTAAAAACAATTAGAGTTAGTCTACATAATTTAATTAAAACATAAAAAATATATAGAAGAAATTGGGCTGGGTGAGTAATTTAGTAATTGGTTGTTATAAAATAACTACAAAAAAAAGAAAAACCATATTCAATTAAACCCACTGTAGAAGAGCTTCATTTGTAGTTTTACGGCTTAAACTTTTGTGAAATAAAAATAATTTATTGCTACAGTTACACTTATAAAAATAATGTAGTTTTACGGCCATTTCAACCTTGGAAGACAACTAAAAATATATTAAATTCTTAAAGCACGAGTGGATATTTGTATTTTGAAAAAACGCTTAAGCTTTTTGAATGAAATTGTTATTTTATAAATTATTTTTGTTACAATATTGTATAACAATAATAAATGTTACATACAGTATCTTAATTACGTAAAGTAATATCTCAGACGAACTGAACTGAATAGTAACATGCAAGTTGCTTAAACTTAATTACTTAAGTCGACGCGCCGTATTAAATGACCGACTCTCACCACCTCGCAAACTTTCTTCCGCCTGTCAGTCATTAGGACACAACAAACTCCAGCACACCACTGACACTTCATTAATGACTTCTAAACTGAAGCATAACCAGATTGTGACTCTAGTTTGCTTGGAGTTCAAAACTTTGATTGCTCACAACTAAAAAATGTTTTAAAATTATCCTTTTTCATATATATTTTTTTATACTACTTTCTCATGTAAAGATTTTTTTAAAGTAAGTATACGTTTTTACGCCCTTAATATTTCAGTCGATATTCAAAAGGATGAACCCAACCTAATAAAGTAGTGTGAGTAGCAACGCCACTTTAAAAGTATCGTTTCACGTACTTAGATCTCTAAGTATGTGAAACGATACTAAACCTTTATGATCATCTATACATATAAAAAATTGTCACTGACCCATTTCTGTACATGGAAAATATTAAAAAAAAAAATCATAGGGGGTCTTTATAAAAGCAATAGAACCCAAAACAATGGTTTTTCAGTTGTATGTCTGTGTGTTTGTGCACGCTAATTTCAGAAACGGCTTAACCAATTTGAATGCTATTTTCAGGAATATATTAAAACAGTCTTCACTTAACATTTAGTGTTAATTTCATCTAAATCGGTTAAGAAATAAAAAAGTTATGTCAATTTATGTCAATCACGTAATAAGTACCAAACTTAATAAGTACCAAATCACGTAAAAGTACCAAAAAATCACGTAATAAGTACCAAAATTTGCATGGCAAACTTATTCTATACTTTTAATAAATCTATAGAGGAGTAGTCTTTGTACATTGAAAATACTTTAAGAGATATACCAGGATGTGGATAACTAACAGAATCTTTTTTCAGAATTTTCAAATTTTTTGTCTGTTTGTCTTTTAGTTGTGCACACAACACGAAAAAAAAAATATATTATACATTTTCAAAAATTCATACAGGGGGCCTTTATAAGAGCATGAGCACCCAAAACAATGTTTTATTCATTTTGTCTGTTCGTCTGTACCTCTGTATGTTTGTGCACGCTTATCTCAGAAACGAATTAATCGATTTGGATCCAGTTTTCGGGAATATATTGTAATGGGATTCACTCTATATTTTGTCGGAAAATTTTAATTAAAAATTAAAATTTTGTTGTTTTTTTTTAATAATCGGTTAAAAAATAAAGACGTTAATAATCACTTATTGTCGTACCATTGCTACTCACCAGTTTAAAGGTTTACAGTTTTTACTTACATTAGTAAGTACAAAGGTCACGTTTTATCAAAATCGAAATCTACGCGTACGAAGTCGCAGGCACAGCTAGTGGTTAATATAAAACATGTGAGGGATTATCCATTAAAAAAATGTTATGGATAGCGTTCAACGTGCAGAAAGTTGTTTAGTTTTAAGAGCTTTTAAAATGTATAATTTTTTTCAGAATAATTTTAAAGAAGTCGCCGTTTCAAAATATAAAAGTATGAAGTGGATTCGTCTTTGATCTTTATTGAATATAAGCTTACCCGCCAAACTTCGTTCTGCCAAACAGTCAACGAATGAGCATACTTATGTTCTAAAATTACGGATATTTTCATTAGAATATGAAAATATACTTTTTAAAAATCATTAGGCATATTGAATGCCTATGTAAATCCAGTATGACATTCGCTTCTTGACACGAGTTGCCCTCTTTAGTACAGCACCTTGTTATAAACATTTTTTTTGTCTATGAAAAAATTTTTCATTTTGTACAGATCAATTCAACAAACAATTAAGGGTTTCTCCTTATGGTTTGTGTATTGTCCTGGCGAATGAGAACTTTCTCAAATTTAAATTTTCTTGTACTCCGAAACTTATTAAACCGTTAATCTCTGAAATTTGCGCGATGATTGCGCATTTTTAACCGAGCCGTCTCACGGACTGCCTAATTTTTAACCATACTTAACCATGTACAAAGTTGCGTTTAGCTGTAATTTTATAATTGTCAAATTTTTAACCATACTTATTTACTTCTTACATGTCAGGTGCGTTTTTATTATACCACGTTTTATAGTGACTTTACGGGAATGCGGTCGAATGTAATATGTATAATAAAAGTATCCTATTTCCGTCTCCTGATTCTAAGATATCTCCCTACCGATTTTCAGTCAAACCGGTTTAGCCGTTCTTGAGTTATAAATAGTGTAACTACTCGACTCGACTTTCTTTTGTACATATAGATTCTATTTATTAATATACACATATAATTTGGTTCTATTATTATAAGTTTCGTATTTATAGAGCAATTCTTGTAGTCCAGTATATTTTTGTGAATTCTGTTATCAAAAACGAGGTATATATCGAGGGACATATACATATAAATATATATATATATTTTTCAACGTGCAGACGCGACAACGCGACGTTTTCACTTAATATATATATAAATATTGTATATATTTATTTATTTATTTATTTATTTATTTATTTATTTATTATGGAAACAAACGGTATAATAACATTGAATAAAATATACATATAGAAATAGTACTTAACCATAAACAGTTTCCAAAATTAAAACTAAACACATAATAAAAATTTTGAAAAGAGACGCATGATAATAATGATAATAAAGAACAATTCAATTCGATAAAAACATAACACAATCAATCAAAACAATGAGAAATACAATAAAATAAAATCTTAAAAAAAAACAATCAGTCGTACAATTAAATCAAATAAATCAAAATGACAATTAAATCAAAAAAATCAAAATGACAATTAAATTAAATAAATTAAATCAATAAAAATTCAATTAAATCAATAAAAAATTCAATTAAATCAATAAAAATTCAAATAAATCAAACAAATCATAATTACAAAAAAATATCGAAAAATTATATATGAGAATTAGATTTAAACAACATATTCTTGACATTAGTTTTAAATTTATTGAGAGAGAGATGAAATATGTCAATATTTATAAATAATTTATTGTACTGGGAGCAACTTCTATTAATAAATGAGTTTTTAGCATAATTAGTCCTTGTTGTTTGGATGTCAAAAGTTATCTTATGTCTAGAATTATTATTACGTGGACATTTAAAGTTCAATTTGGAAACCAAATATGGTGAATCAATTTTATGATTAATGATTTTATATAAAAGAACCTGATCCCGTTGAGCACGTCGGTCAACAGCCGACATAGGTATCGTTAAATCTCCAATATTGTCAGAACGAAATGATGTGAGAGTTTTAAGAAAACGGTCATGTATACGTTCGATCTTACCAATATGATTACCATACTGAGGACTCCAAACAGTTGAAGCATACTCTAAAATCGATCTAACGTAGGCATTAAACAAAACAATATGTGTTGAAGAATGCTTAAACTCCTTGGATATCCTCAGTACAAAACCCAGCATACGATAAGCCTTTTTGGCTATGTAGTCGACGTGCTCATCAAAGAGTAGCTTTGAATCAATTATGACTCCAAGATCTTTTATCATACGAACTCTCGAAATCGTTTCACCACTTAAATTATAAGAAAATTCTATAGGGTAATGTTTTCTAGTGAAAGTAATTACAGTACACTTTTTTAAATTAAGGACTAAAGAGTTGACGGAGCAGTAATTACTGAGTCGATATAAATCGTTCTGAAAATCTATGCAATCATCAGTACTCTTAATTATCTTAAATATTTTATTATCATCGGCATACAACAAGAACTTGGAGTGCTTAAAAGCTACAGTAATGTCATTGATATAAATGTTAAACAATGATGGGCCCAGATGGGATCCTTGAGGTACCCCAGATCGAACTGGAATAAAAGATGAAGTAAAGCCTTTAATAGTAACTGCTTGGCTACGGTTGGTAAGGTACGACTTAACCCAACGTAGAAGATCGCCGTGCACACCGATGTTGTATAATTTTTGTAGAAGTATAGAATGTGATATTTTATCGAAGGCCTTAGAAAAATCTGTGTAAACGGCGTCAACCTGCAAGCCATTGTCCATAGCATACGTCACAAAATCAATAAATTCACATAAGTTAGTTTCGGTTGATTTCCCGTTAATAAATCCATGCTGTTCGGTAGTAATTATAGGTTTTATAATAGGTGATATAATGTCGTATAAAATTTTCTCAAACATCTTCGGAATGCAGCTTAGTTTTGTAATTGGTCGGTAATTTTTAACATCATGTTTATCTCCGTTTTTAAAAACAGGAACTACATAGGACATTTTCCATTGTGAAGGCATAGTACACGACCGCAAAGACTGAGAAAAGATAATAAATAGGGGAAGACTTAAGCTATCAGAGCATTTTTTTAAAAATATAGCAGGTATCCCATCTGGACCACAGCCTTTATTTCTGTTCAAAGATTTAAGATATTTGTTTACTAATGACAAAGAAATATTAACTGAAGAAATGTCAACGCTATTACCGCTGGCAAGAATATCCCTGTTGTTATTGCTAGGGAAGGAAAATACTGAATTCTGTTCAAAAGACGATTGAAAATATCTGTTAAAGAGATTAACCATTCCTTCTCCATCAGTTGTAGAAATTTCGTTAAGATAAAATATATCAGGCAATTCGGTATTAAGTTTTTTAGATTTAACAAATGTCCAAAAGTATTTAGAATTTTTAGCTATAGTATTTTCAGCATGGTTGAGGTATCTATTATAGCATTCAATTTCAACTACTTTTTGTCTTCTACGTAGAACCCGAAACGTGCAGTAATCACTATAGTTTTGATAAACTTTCCATTTCTTGTGATATTTTAACTTTTCCCTGATAATCTTTTTCAGTGAGGCAGAATACCAGATAGGATATCGGCTATGCGTACGCACAATTTGGGTTCGGACAAAAGTATTAATAACGCTATTAACGATCCCATAAAAAACATCAACAGCAGTTTCGACATCAACACAATTTAGACTCCTCAACCAATCTATCTCATTAAATTTCTTATTAATATTACTGTAGTCAGCGCTATTAAAAAGTTTGACAACCCGCGGAACAGAAGTAATAAAATGAGACCGTAGACTAGTAAAAACAATATCCAGAGCCGGGTGGTGTAAATCTTCTGTAACTAATGGTTTATCACTGTGTTTTACATAAATATTGCAACTATTACTTATAACCAAATCCAATACTCTGTTATTTGAATTAGGGATGATGTTAAACTGGCTGAGATTATTTATTTCTAAAAATGTCGACATCGAACTAATTTGTAAATTCTCGGCTGTGTTCAATATCCTGGCAGTAGAAGTGTTATCAAATTGAGACCAATTAGCGGTGGGGATATTAAAATCACCAACTACAAAGTATACATCTCTAGGGTGCAAAATTATAGATTCGGAGACTTGTTCGTAAAATTTAATTTGGTCATCACGTTGTAACAAACACTGCGGGAAGTAACAGCAGTATATACGAAAGTCAGTGGCTCTATTGTTAAACTTCATGCCTACACAGACGGAAATTACGTCCGACGAACAGATATTAGAGGATGGCTGAACTGTGACATCTCTAACAGTTAAGCCCCTTCGTACCGCAATTAAAACGCCACCTCCCAATTTATCATTTCGAGAATCATAATCACGATCACAACGGTATACAGAATATCTACAGTCAAACAGCTCTGAATCGAATACACCAGGTAATAACCAAGTTTCTGTTAGGCAAATAATATCATATTCGACATTTAGAACATTAGAGAAAAATGATGTGGTCTTTGAACGAAGGCCACGCACATTTTGATAAAATATTACAGTTTTATTATCCATTAAAAAGTGATAGAATATAGCAATTATTGATTTCAATTATAAAATAAAAATAATAATAATAATAGAATGCTTTCCAGCATCTCATCGATAGAATATACAATATAAATCCAATAATTAAAATCAATCCAGTAATCATAATGTCAAATAAAATAATTAAATAATGTCTTGAAATAATATTATAATAAAAATATAATGATAATTTAATTGAAGTCGTCAACTCTCTCTCAAAATTAGTGAATAAAATAAATAAGTAATTAATTGATAAAAAAAAATCGGGTAATGGAATATAAACATAATGGCAAAAACAAATAATTAGATTGAAAAATAAAACCTATAATACAATTTTTTTTAAATCATTTTCAGACTGAATATGTACAACAGAACTTGTGTCATTTTTACGTGCCATAATAGAACAGTTCTTAACCCATACATATTTATAATTTTTATCACGAGCTTGTTCTTTAGTTTTGCGGAGAAGCAATTTATTAAAACTGGTTAAGTGATCGTTAAAATATATGCGATTAATGTTACCAACGAAACCTATATCACTGCACTTTAAGTCCTTTTTTTTACGCAATTTTGCTAAAAAATGGTCCTTTTTATAACGGCGAAGGAAGCGAATGATGATGGGTCGCGGTTTATTTAAACCATTCTGCTTCGGAGTGACTCGAGTGACGAAGTCAATGTCAGTTTCCGCAAAGTTATCAATAACGGCTGCTTTGGAAATGTTACTAATAACGTTTAGTAAGTTCTCATTCTTTGCTTCTGGAATGCCGATTATTTCTATATTAGAACGCCTCGCCCATTGTTCCTTTTTATCAATATCAGATTGAAGTGAAGCGACAACCTTTTGTGAATTAAATATTTCTGATTTAACAGCTTCTAAAGACTTAATTTTAGACTCGACGACGCCAATCTTTTTGGTTACACTATCATATTTTTCGCTAAGAAACTGTATAGAGTCGCGCAATGTAGATATTTCTACTCTTAAATTCTCGATATTTATTATTAATATATATATATATTAAGTGAAAACGTCGCGTTTACGAGGTGACGTCACTTGGACCCCGGTATCATGCAAATCAAATGACAAATTCAAAATGAAATAAAAATATAATTATTATAGCATTGTCAGTATACTATGTATATTTTGGTATCCTCGTACAGTTCTAACAGCACAATTCGATATTTAACAAAATTGTATAAAGTTTTGGAACTCAAAGTCGTTACTTTCTTTTAATATACGAGACCTATTTGACCTATAAATATCGATATAAATGCAAAGTATTCTCCTATTTCTGAACGCAGAGCTTGTTGACCTCATCTTCGAGTAAATCCATGATTGATTTGGTATAGTAATGGCTCTTGCAATAATACTTGAAGATGGTCTAAGTCAACTTCTTCTTGTTTTATATTATAATGGTTCTTTATTCTTATAGCCTCTTTTACTTTTGCTTACACACATTAGTAACTGTAAAAATAACAGTGGTAAATATATAACATTTTTTTTGTGTTTATTTCAAATTATATTAAGGACACGATAGAACCAAGATTTTTATGTTGTTTATTTTATATTTTATATCATTAAAATTAATGATACCATAATTATTGACACACTTTTTATAAAAAATAAAAAGAAATTGCAATTCAAAGCTACGATGATATTAAAATGCATGTCGTGGAACCGTGTAGCGCAACTCTTATTAATTTACTTGTAAGCTACGCTACAGACTACGATATTTATTTATAAATATCAGACAGTGATTATTCAATACGATATAATCTTTTTTTGTTTGTAGCAGGTTTTTTTTATAGCAGGTGCTTAGTTTGCAATAAAAATATTTTTGTATTTTATGTCCAGTAATATTTAAAATAATAAGTAAATGTAAGAAATTAAGTACCGTTATTATTACCGCTGATAATATTGTATCTCATTGTATATTGAAATTAACATAAAAATAATATTTTCTCGTATGACATGAACAGGATTTTCCAACGGTGACATATTCCTGCGTTCTTATTCTTGCAGTAGTAAATATGACTTTATTAATTATTTATGTGTATTTTAATATTTAAAATGATTATTGTGTATATAAAAATATGTTTTTATTACATACCTACTTATTTTTATACAGATTGGTTCAGCTATTTTTAAGTTGTATGAGGCTTGACAAACAAAACTTTAAAAATAGTAAAATTTGAGCTAATAAGTTAGGCGTTTATTAATAATATAATAATGTAAAAACAAAATCTTGAAATGTACATAATACCAGTGTAAATTAAATGCTTTTTTTACTGCATTTTGAGACAGAACACTATGAAGCAATTTTGCTACCTATTTGGTATAACTTAAAATACCTACGAACTGTTGATTCAAAAGTATGTTTTTAATTTTAAAAGTTGTAGTTTCATCGACTATGCAATGAATTAGAAATATTATGTAGTGCTATATTTATAAGTAGGTATTTGTGTGAAACCATACATTTGTAGTCTTATAGTAGGTAATTATGCTGTATACTAAGCAATTTTTTCAAAAGGTATTCAATAAAAGTACTGATTATATATAATATTATAAATAATAATAAAAGTTATATGAATATAGAATATTCATGTAACTTTTACCGGATTACAGCTCAATATTTCAAACAGTCAGAGCCTACCTGGTACATATTTGAATGTTCTTACAGATGAAATGATTGTGTCAAATCTGAATGTCTAGTCGACGGAATAAAGCGGACGTCACCCCACAGACTTTAAGGGATTTACTTAAAAGAGCAAAGAATTCACATATCAGCTTATACAGCGCTATATGTATAGAATGGATAGTTCGAACAGAAAAAGAATTACATTAACATTAACTATAATTAAGTCAATAATGCATATTTATTATTAAATGAAATTAATATTAATATTAGAATAAAATATGTACTCCGAAAATATGTCCTTTTATGTAGAAGAAGTATTTGAATGAGTGTTTTGTGTAGAAAATATTTATCAATTTATAGTTAAAAATGGTAAATGTAATTTGCTCAGATCGAAATAGAACAAAGCACGATCCATCACAAGAGTCACGCATTTCCGAGGAAAGTCATCTGCATTGCAAATTAAGTAAGGTTATCTTGAATGGCTGGAAATGTCGACGTACTTTTAGAAAAGCCAATAACGAATCATATATTGTATGACTTTTAGCGAGAGAATATATCATTATACTCTATTTCATCGAACTTCTAGTTGGTTATGTTATGTTTTAAAAACAAATTTGGGATTGGGATGACAACATTTCTCTCTTTGTCCCTTGTTCTGAATCATTACGTTTATAACATCTCACATCCACCAACCCTCTCGGTTACAAAGGTTGATTCCCTTTTTTTTTGTTTTTTTTTTGTTTTTGGCAAAGTTAACCCTACACAAAGACCCTTATACAACAGGTCTCATCTCCTAAGTCATCATAATCATCATTCTGATCTATCTTCTGAGACATTTGGAGGTAGATAGTTTACAGTTGAACTACGGGTCAGTTGTTAAGATCAGAGTTGCGGCGAGGCATAAGTTTGTTTGTGTAAACTGGTAACAGTACCCGTTTTGGTGTTAGATTCACGGTGATTAGTTTGTCCGTTCCCCACAGTTATCGGCGCTCGTCAGATCTCGAATACAAAAAGAGGAGAAATTGAGCAGCCTAAGGCGAAAGGCTGCTGCGGTCTTCTATTTTGGGGACTTGAAACATCTCCTGAAGTTCCTTTGGGAGGACTCTGTGGTTCGGGTAGCCCCCTCCTTAGAAATGGGTTTACTAGCATTCATCCGGTCAGACGACAGATAAATCTATTTTTGAATTCAATAATTCATATAAATTTAATTTAAAATTTCATGTACATTATACCTTTGTAGAAACGCCTAATGTTATGTTCCCATTGCCTTTATTAGACTTCATGTTTTACGTTTAAGGTTTTAGCGTGTCGAGAAAGTCGTTCAGCTGGCGATCATTAACATACAATTCTAATACGAGTTTTTTCTCATCATTATATCCCCATTTATAACTTCCTGTGGTATAAGTAAATATATTTTAAACCCAGTAATTCCTTCATGGATTAAATGGAATTATTTGGTTGTCACTATTCTATATGATAAGTTATCACTTAAAAAGGGCATTTAAATGTCTCCAATAACCAACAGAGACTTGGAAAAAAGATATTTAGTTCTAAAACAATCCGATTACAGTGTTAATAATAAATATAATATTTGTTTTTTATATTTTATTCATAGGTTTAAAATAATCATGTTATATTTTTTTTATTTTAATAATGAAATTTCTGAGTAGTGTTTTTAATTTGTATAATAATCGACTCTACTAATTTTATCCAGGACTTGAATGAATTGGAAGTTATATCTTAATAGAATTTCAGCGCAATAGAACTAATTCAAAGAAGCAAAGGGCTAAAATATTTTTCTAATTTTTAGAAGCAGTACCTTTATTTCTTTTGCGCGGTTATAGAGTTTGTAATTGCTCTTAGTAATGACAATGTACTATACTGTATATATTTATTAAGTCATATATTGTGTTTAATTGCTTCCATATATGGAATACTAAGGACTTGTCCAAGCTGCGTAAGGATTGCTATTTAATAATATTATTGTATCAAAAATCATTGTAACTATGTTCTAAATAAAGTAAATTGAAAATTATTTATTAAACAATTATTCCGTATAGAGCAAGCCTTGCTAACGAAATATCAAATAAACCAAAACTACGATACACCAATCACGCGAATGCTCCAGTAGAATTATAACAAATAAATAATTATTATTTACTTACAACAAGAGCAAAACAAACAAGGCTATATTTAATATTGGACATATAATGCTATCAGAGGAAACATGGGTACTCATAAAACGAAATTAAGAAGGAATAGTAAACAATCAGCAATCTTCTCAAGTAGCCAATATTTGCCAATATTGCTTTGTTCACATGAAATCTGGAGGCATTTAAAGAGTAATTTTACTTTTATGGAAACAAGGATTCGTGTAACCGTTTTATAAATTACATCTATTTCTGATATCCTGATCTACACAACTACTACTAATTAGTAACTTTTTTTTTTAAAGATATATAACAATACTAACTAGTAACATTTAAATAATACATATAACATAAATTGATTTGTGGAAATATAAAAAATAAAATTGATGTCGAGGCTTACGTAACGGAGTGCACTTCTTTTCGTGATTTCTTCATCGTATCTTCTTATCCTATTACATATATTATAATCAATGGATTTAGTTTGTTTTGATATTGTATTGAAAATATTCCTATAAAATGTTTGTTTGTTCAAATAAATCACAATAAAGACAAAATAGTAAAAAAACAAAAAAAAATTTAATGCCCTATTTTTATATTAATTATTATTGTATTAAATACCTCCACGCATCTGAGACTGGTCCGGACTATTACGTATGTTTAAGTCTTTCCACACAAATATAGCTTCAAAAGTATATACAGTGTTGTACTTACCCATAACTACGAGCATTCACAAACTCTATAACCGCATAAAAGAAATAAAGGTAAAACTTCAAAAACATTAAGACCATTTTAACCCTTTCGTTTTCTGAATAGCAGTCTTTATTACATCGAAATTCCATTTAGATATCGTTTCCAACTTAATCAAACCATAGGTAAACTTAGTAGGGTTAACTATTATATAAGTTTAAAAAAATACAAAAATTAAAAAAAACCCGATTCCAAAAAATGTTTTAAAGGAATAAAAATAATATTATTATGTACTTATTGAAGTCGTTGCTTCGGGAGGCCGTTGTAAATAATATGTACCTACGTTGACGATGGAGTCTATTTTACGAAGTTGTCGGAGCTAATGAATGATGACAGACTGTACGATTCGATAATGTTATTTCTTTATTTGCCTTGATAACTTGCCTTAAGCTTAGAGGCAACAAGTAAATTTTATAGAGAAAAACTTAAATTTTAATAACTATTAATTTTAAAAAGTCGTAGAACAAATGTTGTTAGGATTAATGTAGAAAAGCTGCCATTAAGAGGTGGGTAATTAATTACAAATAAGCCAATCAATTATGTCATTAAGATGTTAAAATTTTATTCACTTAATACCACAGAAAGTTGTCGTCTGGGAATAAAAGATGTGGAAGTTTATGCAACATCAAACCATCTTTGCAAAAAGCAAACCCGAACAAATTTGGCTACCGTATTCAAATCGAATGGTCCTTCGCAACACGGTAGGTACTATATATTTTCAATTTTTTTAAGTGGCTGAGCTTTGCAGTTGTGCCTAACGATTAGGCAAAATAAGCACTTATAAATACTTGTTTAGTATAATTACTAAACAAGTAGTCAAAGACAAAGACAAAAAAGACAAACTGTAGTTTGTTAATACGAAGGGGAATTTTTAGCCAGTAAAACTGTTGGGTTCTTACAATTTGCTAAAACATCATGAAGATGTAACAAACTCTTAAATATGTAGGATGGTCATCCTGATCTCAAAACATATTATCTTAGGTATATCATTGAGAAACAATGTACAAATAAATATTTGGATAGTCGAATTTTAAATAGAATTACAAACATTGTATCATAGAATGAGAATTTCATTATTATGCATCAGAGTGATTATATATAAAACATTATAACTGAAAATTTCATTTTTAAGACATTATAATACAACACTATTGCGATACACCGGCATAACGAGTAAGTAATATTTTATTTACGCATAAATCGGTTTTGATGACTCGGCTAGAAGATAAGTTACCAGAACGCTCGTAAATATTCTAGCATCACATTGACTGGAATTATTACTAATATTTAAAGTCACAATGTATATAACGTTTAATGCACGAAATATCATAAATTAAAGAAACAAGAATTAATAACGGAATATATTATGAAACAAATATTAAGCAAAGGATATACAATTTTTTTTTTCCTAAGGACCATAAACTTGATAGTATGCGAAATTAAGGGTTAAAAATAAATAAAAATCTAATTAAACCAAAGTATTCACATATATGTTTATATTATTTTTATTTTTCATCGAAGACGTATTACACATAATAATAACATATTTGATTTTTTATTGAAGATATAATAACGATAATAAGAATAACAAAAGTCAATGACAATTATGTATATTTTCAGACCTTGAACTTAAGTGATGTTAAAACTACTTTAGATTGACACATAGGTAATAGGTATAATTTTTGAATATTATATTGTTAGGAGTTGAGGGTATCTCTAAGCACCTAGTTGGGTTTTTTGTTAATTATTGGAACAATAGTTTCAAGTTGATGAATTTTGGTGTCATAGTACTTCAAAAGCGGAGGCTCTGTAAGTGTGTATATTGATTGACGGTGTGATACTGAAGGTGATTTAACGTATCTTAGACTAGATTTTTCCTCATTATAAAAAAATGTAAAGTATATAAAAGTCGTAATTACTTTGAATTTTTATTATTTAATTTAAATAAAATTCTACATTGTTCCTAATAATATTATAACCGGAGTGGTAGCAAAGAATAAACTTCAAGTAAGTTTACTCTCATTAGTTCTTTAGAAACTTTAGTCTTATTCATTCTTTAGAACTGCAACGAGACTTTTGAGATCTTAGTATTTTGTATAAGGAAATAATATCTTTAAAAATATTATATTCAAAGCATTAATATTGATAAAATGGCTGGCGCTCATTGAGATCATTTGAATATAATATGTCGAATAAGAGTAACAATAGCGCTATTGGAATATATAGATAATTGAAATTGACTAAGTTAACATGTACAATTAAGTAATATGTGTAACGTTTCATCATTAACTTTACCTATTAAAAGTGCATTAGGTATTCTATAACAATATTAGCTTTCTGCACTTCTCGATATAATCATAATAACCTATAGTAAAGAAAACATATAAGAAGTTAAGACGGCCAAAAGAAAGTCAATAAAAGTTCGTAAGTCCCTTTAAAGTTAAAAGCATAAAATCCGCCGCCCTAATCTCTTTTGATGTATTTTTTGTGATTGTAATTCCGCCTGTATCTTTTTATGTATACTTTAGACTTTTCAGTTGCAACAAGAAACTTATTTAATACTAGCTGTTGCCCACGGCTCCGCCTGCGTGTAAATCGCTTTTAGTGTAATCTGTGGAACTTTTAAAGAGGAACAATTTCATAGAACATCATTTTTACGCAACTTTCACCGTTTTCGCAGCGCAGTTTTTTGTTTATTTTTTTACACCTTGCGTTAGAATATTAAAGTTTTAGTAATCATCCCTAATTTTTTGATAATGAAACATAGCCTATGTCACTCGTGAATAGTGTAACTTGCCAACGGTGAAAGAATTTTTGAAATCGGTCCAGTAGTTTCGGAGCCTATTCATTTCAAACATACAAAAAAATAATCAAACCTTTCCTCTTTATAATATTATTATTATAGATCTTTATAATATTAGAATAGACGACTAGTACAACTTTTTTTTTTTTTGTCTGTGTATGCTGTTAGCCCTGTTGGCTATTACAGCGTCACCGGGGATAGTACAACTATTTAATATATCTTTTTTACTTATCGGGTAGGCTTTACTTTTCTATCCTAGGTTTTTAGGTTTGAAAACGCTTGCATTTGAAATTGGTTGGCATCCCACTTCCATTAAAACTACTTTCAGCCTGCGAAGATGCGTATTATTTTTATTATTTATTTTTTATGTCAGTAACTTCGCACCATTTTCACCAGCATAAGTACAAAATCAGAAATTTTAAATTTGGTATTTGACATGTATGAAATATATTTATCAATTATATTTATTATCATATTCGTATTTCATTAGAGAAATACAAATTTTATTTCATTGAATTGTATACAGTTTGAAGTAGTTTTATGAATATTATTTAAAAGAAACCATGAACAAATAAAATGAATAAACTTAATTATAAGGTAAATGTTTCAGTCTCTAGCTAAAGTTAAACCAAGCTACTAAGCTCATCTTCTAGTTGACTTTGATAGATTAGAAAAAAAAAAACTAGTTCTATAGACATATGTAGTGACTTATATAAAGACAAATAAGCACACACTACATATAAGATACAGATTGAGTAATGTTTTTATAGATTGATTAAAAATGTTTTAATCGTTAATACATTACCTGAATAACAAAAGATATATAACATTCTAATTAAGTATTTTTTTTAAAGACACAAAAACACAACTTAGTCTTTAAAATTTCGAAACCTCAAGAAACAAAATATATAATATTGCTACGTTATAATATTTTTTATTATAACATTCCGTTAAAGAGTAAATCAAATCAATCGTAACGAAAAAAAAAGAGATTCGATAACAATAATACGATAAACAAAGTTGGTAATTCGTTATTTCTCTGAATATAACATCTAACGGAAACTAAAAGTATTAAAAACACAATTAGTAACAAAATTCGTCTGTCATTGATGTTTCATGGCAGGTCTACTATTTTCGACTACAATAAATTTGCATTCTTAATGAATAAAGTTGGTTCCCCTCTATATGTGTTTGAATGATTCAGGAACGAATGTGGATTCTATAATTGAATAAATATAATAATAAATGAATATAACTAAATAAATATAACTAAATAAATATAACTAAACAAATATAATAATACATATATATAACTAAATAAATATAACTAAACAAATATAATGTGGATTCTATAACACATAGAATTAATTATGAAAAGATTTTTTAGATTTGAGGTTGTACATTTTATCAAAAATTATTAAATATTGTGAAACTTTACAAACATGTGGTATTTCATGTGGCTTCACTTTTTAATAATGAATATTATATACATAAAATATACCGAAATTGATAAATCATTTTGAACAAATTTTGCATCAGATTTTTTAACTATAAACAATAATTAAGAGTCAGTAAGTTATAAAAACATTCAACAAAGAAGAAACTTGTTGCCGAAAGAAATTAATTAAATAGACCTCGTTATTACTATTAACAAATACGTAAAAATGAATCAAATTTATTGAAGTTTCAACAATAATCGAACTACAAATCCCTATTTAACAGTAAGACATTCAAACCAGAATCAATAGTCTAGTGAAATACTACAATTCTAAGAATTTAAAGCGAGAGTACATAAAGGGTCATTCATATCCACTGAAAATTATTCTTCATAAATATTTTCTTGTAATATCGTAAATGTTTTGCATTAATAACGATTTTGAATCCGACATCAGTATAGCTCTATTAAGCCTCAATCAATTAAAAGTGTATAAATAAATTGTTTTATTTATATGACCATTAAATGTTTTATTATGGAATATATTTAATTAAAACTTTCTAAATTATATGCAAATCTTTGCTTGCGCAATATGTTTTTATGGGACTGAGCTAACAAGCAGATGAACTACCAGTTGGTAAGTGGTGTCGTTGTTCCTCTGTAAACTATTTTCCATTACGTGCCTTATCCTTCCACCTTAACCTTCTTTAATTATCTTGCTTTAGCTGCCTTGGTTTCTGAGGTTGATGCATGCATTTTTTTCCCATTTTTCGTATTACCTTTGCGACTAAAATGCTCCCCTGAAAAAGTACATACAATTTGTATTATTTGGCGCTATCAAATGTTATTGCTAATTATTTTCTTAATACTTTTAGTATTACCTCAAATCACAGAATATTTATTTAAATCATCATTATTTTTGCAAATCTTATAAAGTATAACTAAACTAAACTAAACTAAACTAAATAGATTAATGTTTCCCCGGATATTATATTCAGATAAATTACAAATTAGCAACTCTATATCTATGTTCACATAAAATAATACAATTTAAATCAAAAAAATTTGTAATTTAAGAAAAACATCATTAGTTGTTTCGGATTTTATTGAAGTTTCAATGCAGAACCGATTAAACTTTTGAACAACGCATATGTGATTATGTATTGTATGCCATTTTTTCTTTTAAACTACCTACATAGATATTTGTAGAGAAATAATTGTATTGTTATTGTGTCACAGTCAAATAGATAATTTGTATTACATACATTTAGTAGCTTGGTTTAATTTTAGCTAGGCGCAGTAATAGCAAGCATAAATACCTATTCTTGTAATAAAATTAATTTATTTCATTTCCTTTCGGGATTGTGCGGTAGATTGTATGATTCATTACGTATTTTTATGTGGTGAATAAAATAAATGTGGTACTGTATTTTATTTGTGTTTTTCTTTAATATTTACTCCACGTCAGCAATATATTTTATCAGCGAATATCGGTGTCGGAATCCTAATGTCACTCGAACCGTTCAAACGATTATTTTGGATTTACGTTTTCAAAACTTACAAAATATTCAAAACCGCTATGTAAAATCTTATTATTTTTACAAAACACCTTTTGCTTGTTTAACAATTTTTATACCTACTCTAAGAGGTGTCAATGATCCATTAGACTCTTTTGTAGCCATTTTTTTCTTCATTATAGCTTATAAAATAGTTTATCGCTATCACTATGATATGGTTTTGCGATGTTATGATACTTTCATAATACTTTTCGGTTGTTAAGGCCGCCAGAACTATCGTCAGGTTTCTTACTTTGGCGGCGCCCAAACAATGGTTAGAAGTTTCTAAAGAAGCCTAATAGTTGTCACCACTGTTATCAGAAGATAAAGAAGATCATATGTAGACTGTTTCCTTCACCGAGGCGGGTAGCGATAAGGTAGCTCAATTGATAGAGCGACGGGACGGTTTCCCAGTAGTCGCGGGTTCGAATTCCTGCCCGTATCGGTTTATTTTTAAATAAATACATACATGATTTAAATGTTCATCAGGTCTTTTTTTTAGTTGCTGTTTAAGTGCACTGTTTGTGCACTAATTACGGTTTCCGGTAAACTATTCGACATGGACACCACTCGATTTGGTAAAAAGTGTCTGTGTATCAATATTACAGTTTTTAATTTCACATAGACATTGCACTTATAAAACATCCAACTGTAGTAGCATGGTTCCAAAGGGAAGATTAAATTAGAAGAACCGCCATTGACGGTCTGTCGTACTACGCGAGTACAAACACTCCATGCTTGTACGATCCCGCGATGTCGATCTAAAAACACAGCCGAATTAAATCATTCCACAGCTTGGTGAACCGTAGGAAAAAACTCCTTGATAACCGAATTGCAGAAAAACGCTATAAATCTATATTGGTATCAAATATATTACACAAGGTGTTTGACAAAAGGATCAATCTCATATAATAATTCAATGTGATCTTTAGTGTTTTTGATTATAACCTTACAAAAATAAAACTCAGGGAACCCTTCAGCCCGTGAGCTTGTACATTACAAAAATCAACACTTTTTTTGCAAAATTCATTCTTGCAGCAACGCGGTGTTTAAATTAAAAGTAGCGGGGATTGAATGAATAACTGAGTTTAAGAAGCATTCTTACATTCATTGAGCATGTTTTGTTACAAAGGCATTCAAAATTTGTTACATGTCTGCCTATGTATGACATTCATTTTAAACGTTTTAATTTTTGAATATTATAATCTGGAATGGTGCTTTGATTTCATTTGTTTTTTAAGAGTGTGAAAAATTGAAGTTTCTAAACTTTCTAAATTTGTCGAAACAATATAAGTGGTGTTATAAAATTAAAACGTAAATAACCGTATTTGTGTCGCTTTCCGTGGCATCATATCTTTTAAACAGATGAAACAGTTTGAGTCTTGAATCTTTAATCTAGACAAGCCTTTCCTGTTCTGAAATATTTCTGGGGAAAATACAAGTAATGGTCTCCCAGAAATTCAGCGGTTGTAGGAACTAGTAACAGAATTTTGGAAAATGTTGTCGGAGATGAATGATTGAAATGTATTTAATATAATTTTAGGAAGACTTTTAATTCAAATACCAAATCACTTCTTGTAATAAGGATTTACTCGTAATAATAATGATAACTTACAACTTCCCAGCTCCTAATGTATTGGGATTAAAAAATAGTTTAACTAGACATGCTGCATTGCTCCTGGTATTATACTATACTACTTATGTTGTTACATATATATACGGAAATAAAAACAACAAGAATTCATGGTATCCGAACACAACACTTAGGAATATGTTTCAACAATAATAATTAGCAACAATATCAAATTAAAAGTCAATTTGGTGTTTTAAAATTTATAACCAATTCGTCGGAAGGAAGGTCAAGTCTGTTATTTGTTTAAATAAGTAGGTACAATTAGATCGTTATTTTTTCCACTTTACTTAACAAATTAATGTTCACTATTTAAAAGAAATAAATTTTAAATATACGTTTCTTAGGTAATATTGTACATAATTGTTGTTATTTGTATTTCCTCTTGTTTTTCCAATTAATAACATATCGTGCATTGTTATTGTTTGTGTTTAATTAATAGCAATGAATGGTACTAGAATATTTACGAGAGCTGGGAGCTCTATCTAATCTATCCTCTATCGCCGTCATCAAAGCCGTTTTATGTATAAATAAATAATGACTCTCTCGTTATGTCACTGTATCTACCGCTATAGTTTTGTTTTATAGCGTCTTTAAAATGGTAGTTTTCATTTTCATTCATAATGTTTTATTCAACATTATCACGATGCATAATAATTAAGTTCTTATTTGAAGGTATCATCGATATAATATTTAAAAGTCTATTATCTCCTTATTCTTTTAGTTTGAGCATATATTTATTGCCTGCTTTATTAGACT
This sequence comes from Napeogenes inachia, assembly GCA_959347355.1. Lineage (NCBI taxonomy): Eukaryota > Metazoa > Arthropoda > Insecta > Lepidoptera > Nymphalidae > Napeogenes > Napeogenes inachia. Next base: position 13,463,247 of record OY365791.1, on the reverse strand, counting down.
GTAATTTATAAATTGTTTTTTTTATTGTTACAAAGGAATTGTTACTAAGGAAATATGTTTTGGGATCTGGAGGACCGTCCTACATAATTTAGAGTTTGTTCTAAAGTTACGATGCCTTTGTAAATTGTACTGACCCAATATTTTGTCTTTTTAAAACATACACGGCGTTTTAAGTTAATTGGCATGTAAGTATTTATAAGTACTTACTAACCAAAACTTACCCGCTCTATATAAAAGTATTCGTTTCAGTAGATACGGGTTGAAGACAAAACCATTTAAAAATGAAAAATATTTTTTTAAATTCCATAATATCAGTTCGTTTTTCTTGAAGGAATGTGGATACTGTACCTGATCTGTAACTCCTAAAGCTATTTTCACATTCTGCTTATTAGGATCGATGTTTTACATTTTCATTTTTACCGCTTTAGAGAGGTCGTTGACACGACGACCATCCACATTCGATTTTAATACGAGAGACAAGTTTGTTCAAGTTAGTTGTTTGTTGTTTGCCGGGCTTGTTAGATACGACATATACATCCCCATCTTTGGCTCCTCGGTGACAAGTTCCTGTGGTCTTGGGTAAATACAATTTTCATAACGATAAATATGAACATATGATATGATTACATACGAATATTGTTTTTCCATATTTCGTTGTGTCTATTCTATTTAAAAAAATGTTGTTAAGGGTTCGGAAAACGAAATAGTCATCTGAACGTATTCACTATCCAAAAGATACTTATTTAAATTTTTAATTGCATTTAGTTGTAAATCAATTCGTTGTAAATGTAGTTTTAATAATAAATATAAGATTTTTTAAGAAGAAGGAACAGGAAGATTCCTGTTTTTTTTATTTCAACTTAATATAGACACTCTGTTTAGAATTTTGGGTGTTATAAAATGATAAACTCTATCAATTTTATATATGGTGTGAGTGAGTTGGAAACGAAAACCAAATAGCATATCGTTTATGAAAAACACTCCTATTCAGAGAACAAAAGTTTGAAATGGCTTCGTTTTTTAAGTTTTGCATTTATTTTCTTTGCCTGGAAACAGAATATATGAAAACTACCTATAACGTATAGCATATAATTTTAACGTCATAAGATAAGCTTAGGAACCAGTCGTAGTCAATGCTGTGTAGGGGTGCTATTTAATAAAATACCGCTGTAATTTTTTTTATTTATCAGCGTTAGTCGGAGCCAGTTGGTTGTTTATTTCTAACAGCAAATCATTACATTTATATTATAATTAGCGGACCCGACAGACGTTGTTTTGTTCACGCGTCTTTAATTTAAAAAATCAAACTTTAAAAAAATATATTAACAAAATTTGTCACAATATCTAACGTCATTACATGTACATTTATTAAAATTCGACCAATCGATACCGTATGAATATGTAAATAAAAATATTTTTTTTTATTTCACTTTTTACGTAGCGAAGCACGTATCGGGCCGCTAGTACTAAAATATTTTTCTTATTTCTATCGCAACGCCAACTGTCAGGGCAGACTATAATTAAAATATAATATTATTTAATATTTGACATTGCCATGGTAACCCAGTCCGTCGGAACCAATGTGAAACATTCCAAAATCACCACCTACTTACACAATAAAAATTATTAAAAAACCATTTTCCAGTGGACCAAATTGTGAATCTAAACAATTCTCAAGTCCCCTTGAACACACACAAAGAATTTCATAGAAATCGGTCCAGTCGTTTGGGAGAAGTTCAGTGACATACACACGCACACAAGAAATATATATATGTATAAAGATAAAGATTACCATCAATTTTCTTATTCGCTGCATATATCAATACTTTACATTCCATTTCACATTTTCGTCACAGGCAGTCTCATTCAAATTCGCTCATAAAAAGTCTGTATAAAATATCTATTATAGAATGCAGGGCTCAAAATAGCGAGTGCTTTTTGTATCGTAACATAATTTTAGAATTTTATAACAAACTTCACGATCTCAAAATGGAACTCTACTACCTACCTACTACCTACTGACCTACTTTAGTGCTGCATTACTACTTAATGAAGACCAGCATTCCAAACCAAGCAAAATTAATATGTTTTCCTTGCATTATAATTTTCTTTATTGTTTTATTAAGGGCTAATCTATTAGTCATTGTTAAATAAAAGCTAATAATACCTTTAGTAGAATTATTACTGAGAAATTTACAACATCGGCTGGACTAATCAAAATTAAAGATATATTACCAAAAATATTCGTTTACCATAAGACAGACAGACTTAAAGGGATCTAGACCAGAAATTAAATAAATTAATTATTAGAATCGCGTTAATTTATAAATATAACCACATAATTTTTTATTCAACAACGAATTCAATGTATTTTTTACAATAGAAATACATTCTTACTATAGGTAATTGGATAAACAATTTTATTGTACCGAGCACGAAGATAACGTGGGATTGACAAAAAAAAATCTGGGGTCAAAATAAATAGTTAAATGAAGAACTACTTCATTTTTCTATTTATTTTATTAACAGTGAAAAACAATCGTATTCAAATCAGTGACTTTTCGAATGAATTTCTGGGAAATCATTTTTAATATTCCTTGCTAATCATGTAATTATCATTACTGTATCATTCATCATATCTTACACATATCGATGACTTGAGTGACTTGGTATATTTATAATTATATTTAAATGAATCAAAGTTTTAATTTAGATTTGAATAAACCATTCAGAGAACGAAAGGGTTGAAAAGATTTCAAGTATTTTTAAAACCTTTATATTTATTTTCTTTAGTACAAAACTGTGATATAAATTGTTTTATGTTTAACTATAACTAGAAAAGAAAGGCTTGGTAAATAATCTAGATATTAAAGTTATTTAAAGAATGTTGGATTTTATAACTTTTAAAATTTGAGTTAATTAAAAACCTTTTTATTTGTATTACACAAAATGTCTTACAAACGCACACACACACAAGCACTCACTCACCAACCAACTTTTCTTATATGATCAAACAATATTGTGGAAATATCAGATTTTTGGGGTATGATTGATTTGGTTTACTCTTTTAAACAAAAAAGATTATAATACAATTAATATCAGGAATATTATGTATTGTATTTATTTACGTTTGCAATTTTTGAAAACTACTAACTATTTTGTATGGTATTTTAACTAATTTTCACGAAAAATTCTCTCATATTCGCTATGTAATGCACTAATATTTTAACTTTTACACCATGCATTTGTATTTGTATTGTGTATGATTATTTGTTGGTACATTAGTACTTGCTTATTTCTAGAGCACCAATTTTTTAATCCATATCATTGATACTATTAAAAAAGTCAAACAGATAAATCGTTTAATATCTTATTGTAATTATAGACAGCAACATCTAGCATAAACACCATTTCTTTAATAAAGTCAATTCATTTTATTTGTTTTAGGATTGTGTTAAAATAGTTTCATTTCGGTTACTTATTCCTTATGCAGTGAATAAGATAAATAAACTACTGTATTTTATTTGTGTTTTCCAATAATATTCACTCCACATCAGCAATATCTTTTACAAGCTTGTATCGGTGGCGGAATCCTAATGCCATTCGAACCGTCCAAACGAGTGAGTCGAAGTGATTTAGGATTTACGTTTGTAAAACTTACCCACTTTTAAAAACTGGAATGTAAAATGTTAATACATTAAATGGAATGTCTGAATAAATTTATTTATTTTATATCTCAAATGAAATTTACAGAGTTGTGTTAATTATAATTTAAAATATAAAAATTCATAAAATTATTTCAGCCTATATACATGAAAGCAATAAAACGAATAATAGCAATGATTTAATGTTTAATATTATTTTTATTTGAATAACAAAACTCTCTTGGTTCTCAATATACAATGATGAGGGTAAAAAATGACAAATGTAAATTGACGTGAAATACAAGAAAGCTTTATATAATATTCGTGTTGTGTAGCGTACCCTCGTTTTTAATGTGATATATGGTTTTGGAGGCACATATTTATGGTATTCAGTGAGCGCAGATTGACCAATAACCTGCTCGCCCTTTCTCTGTTTCACGAACCGGATCCCCTAAAATTTTAGAAGTACCGAGAGGTATTAAACCTTTTATTGCTTATTAATTTTTATTGTTTATTATTACGCTCCAAGATATTTTATCGCTTTGAGGAAGTAGAAGCTCTTTTGATAAGACTTTCCATTTGTGTCGTTGGAGTAAAAGAGAGGTCGGAGGGGAGGAGAAGGGAGGTCAAAACCCTATCCCCTGATATGATTTATATTGTAAGCAAATGTTTAGTTTTTGAGATATTACGATTTGAAGTTTTGTAAAAGCTAACCTAAAATGTAAGTATGGCGCTTCAGGATGGCCAGCCACTTCACCTTTGCGTAACACTGTACTGTTAGGTGCAGTGTTACGCAAAGTGCTGTTAGCAGGTGGGGGCTGCCCTCCTTCCGCGCCTCCGGAATTTCAAAAATACTCTAACTTAATATTTCAAATCACAAACGTTATTTGTCAAGTCGCCGCTATTTGACATTCGGAAATCTAAAACAACAAAGGTGTTACAAATTGTGTTTTTTTAGTGAATTAAAATTGTAATACTAATGTTATAATATGCATAATTGATGAATATGTTGCATAGATGTGAAATGTTTATTAAAAGTTGTGATTTTGTGCTAATATTAGTGAAACTACGGTAATTTACTCACACACAAAAAAAAAAAAAATACGTGTGTGCTCAGGCTGGGAATAGTATTAAAAGAAAGAGGAGACCAAACCCTTTCAAATAAGACTATTTTCAAATCAAAACTCTAACGACACGAATGGAAAGGCAAGCCGCTCTTTTTAAAGGGACTCATGTCGTATCAATATTGAAATACCGCCGAAAGAAAACGTTTTCATAGGTCTGTAGCTTGATAGAAAGTTTCTTGAGAACAGTACTGTTGATGCAAGGTTGATAGTATTTTAACTATTTGGGCTAGAACTAGCTATAATAACTTTGCACCACTAAATAAATAAATATATATATATATATATATATATTTAGTGGTGCGAAGTTATTATAATTAATGATAGTAATACCACTTTTTAGCGTCTCAGTTACCTACTAACGATACTATTTTATAGAAAAGGTAATATAATATAAAAAAAAACTTGTATCCTAAAACAAACAAACAAAAAAAATGTAATAAAACTTTCATTGAAGTTGTAAAAAATTAAAAGAAAGTAAAGAGTCATTGAGAGTAAACTTACGTAAAGTTTATTGTTTTATATTCCTCGGACTTGGTAATATAATATTCAAAAATTATACCTATTTATATTATACCTATTATATAAGGTACCTATATGTCTACTCAATGTGGCTTTTGACCGATAAAACACCCAAGGCCAAGGTCTGAAGGTATACAATAACCGTCATTGGCCTTTCCATATCCGACAGGGTGAGGCATTTACGGAAATCATGGCAACACATGCGAAGTCCGCATTTACTCTACCTCATTTTACCTTAAGTTCTTTTTGAAGATATTATTTCCTCAATTAAAACTATTAAATCTCGTTTCTAAAAAAAGCTGAATCTCGACTCTAAGAAAATTATATTTAATGTTTAAGGTATAACAACTTTGCATACTTATTTAAAAAAAAATATACTTTTATTCTCGTCTATGTAGATAACTAACAAGGTTAAAGTCTATTTGTTATTTTTAGATTAAGATTTGTTTCTCCTAATAAGGTCAGGCCTGTTGTTTTTATAAATAAGAACGTACAATTAGATCGTTATTTATTTTTGACCCTTATTCTTCGCATCCCACTTTATTCTTTTAATTCTCTTTCGCAAGGAAATTTATAGTCATTAGGAAAAAGGATATTTTTTATGAACACATACTTAACATCTCTTTGATAATACTTTACGTAGTCCTATACATTTTGCATTTGTTCTTGTTCTCTAATTTATAGTCTGTCGTGACATTTACACAAAATATAAATATTGGGTTTAAATAATAACCAGGGAGGTTCTAGAATATTAAAGAGCGTTTGCGTAACCTATGCTCTAGCGGAGACATCAAAACTGATTTCTGCATATATATATAACTAGCTGCCTCGGCGAACTTCGTACCGCCTTAGCGTTGCAATGATGCACTACTTTATTTTGTATAGCTGACCTATCTTAGGTATGAGTACCTATTCAATTTGAACTGAATCCTCCATATAAAAATGAATCCATAATTCCCTGGTCTCGCTATTCCTGAAAATGATTTAACTAATTTTTAATTAAATAAAAAACATAATAGTGTTTATTTCTTAGGATTCAATAATTTCACTAATATTTTTACAAATCGGTATTGAACAACTTTGCATTTTTATTTAAACACTAAGCTCAATACGATGCCCTTTCATCAATATAATCTATGGCTGTGAATGACATTGACATTTGTTACTCGCGTTTTTTAAAATATGCAAAATTAAATGTACATTTTTCAATATTTCTGAGAGATTTTCTTAATATTTTTTTCCGTAAGAACCTTCTCCTAATAATAACAAATACAACAAAAAAAGAATTAGTGAAATCGGTCCAGCCATTCACGGGTGATGCCGTGACCAAGGAAAACGGGCTTCATTTTTATATATATAGATTACTCACTAGTTAAATCGCTGTATCGACCGCAATAGTATTGTACTATAACCACTTGTAAAAGGTTATTCTTATATTCATAACCTTTTATATACAACCACATTATGTATAATTACATTATATTTTATATAATAATACGAATCATCATAATGAGGTCTTAATTCTAAGATATAATTATATCTTAGAATTAAGACTTAATTATGTATACATGTACATTTAAGACTTCATTATGTACATGTAATAATCGAATAAATCCGTTTACATTTAGTTTGCACATATAATAATAATAATAATAATAATACTCCTTGGTAAGTGACACGGAATGGTCACGTTTTTAAATGTCAATTTTTGTTTAAAATATTTATTTTCAAAATCCAGTTTTAATCACATTTAAATCATTTCATTCCGTTTACAAAATGCAAAATAAACGAAAAAAAAATAATAATACTATATACACAACTGTGAACAACTTACAAAAAGTACCTGAAAAAAGTGAACTGTTGACAATGTGAAAATAGATACTATAATAATGATCACAAGGAGTAGAAACATAAACGCACGCCCACCACCGCAGCCCGTCGCACCCAACAGCTCCACGTCATCAGAGGAGGAGTACGCAACTCCTCCTGAGGAAATCGTGTCGAGCAGTGACGACGAGCTGCCGCCTCCAGCGCCGCGCCGAGCACCAGCGCCGCGCCGTGGGAGGCCACCGCTGCCGCGCTTGGGGCCTACTGGGGCATCCGCCCCGCGTTCGGCCCCCGCCGTCGGTGGTGCAGTGCGCCGCATGAAATGGACGCAAAATATGAACGAAAATGTCATGCGAGCGTACTATAGGGCGACAGAGGGTGGCACTAACCTCACTGCGTGGCGAACCCGTTTGCTGTCTTTGTTTCAGGTCCTTGAACCAGAGTTGACCGTTTCGGCCCAACGACTATCGGATCAGGTGCGGTTTATTCAACGTAATCGTGCGTTGGATGACTCCGCACTTGACCGGCTTCGCTCCGAGGTGACAGTCTCTGCATCCACCACCGAAAGCATCCATTCGCGAGCCCAGTTATCGTCCGCTCCTTCGGTGGCAGGGTTAGTGGTTGGAGATGCTGATGTGGGGGGCGTAGAGATTACAACCGTAAGTACCCAAGATAATGAGCAATTAAGGAGGACTTTGGAGGATGCGATTTTGGAATTTAAAGATATACCAGCCCGCGACAGACCACGGTTACCCCGTTTTCCCACGCATAGACGTAATATGTCGCTTGTAATGGCTCTAGACTGCATGCTAGACTCTTATCTTCGTTCTAGCAATAGTCTCACTGATACCCATTCAATTCTTTATTGTGCAGCTGTTACAGCGTGCCGCTCCGCCCGTGTCAGATTTCCTGAGCCTGATAGGGTGGTGCGGTCCACTGAGGACACACCCGCATGGCAGATGAGGATTGAACGGCGTATCAGCGCAGCTAGGGTCATTATTGGCAAGTTAATCTGCTTCAGATCGGGAAACATCCGGCCGAGAGTCATGCGTTATGTTACACAGGCCTTTGCCGGTACTGGCATTAGACCTCAGGATTACATGGCCTATGTAACAGAACGTATAGACTACCTGAAGCAGAAAGTTTGTGCGTGGGCAAATCGTATCCGTCGTTATAAACAACGTGTAAATAGGTATAAACAGAATCGCATATTCCAAAGTGACCAAAGAAAGGTTTATAGAAGTTGGGAGGAATCTGCTACGAATGTGATTGATGGGCAGTTACCAAATATGGAAGAAATGTTCACATTTTGGAAAAATATTTGGTCGGTGCCTATTAATCACAACGATGGTGGCTGGATGCGTGTTGTTGAGCGCGCGTGTGAACACCTGCAGCCAATGGAGGCTATATTTATAAGCCCAGACAATGTCAGGGATGCGATCCGTTCGACCCATAACTGGAAATGTCCTGGGCCGGACGGATTACATAACTTTTGGCTCGAATGGCTGCGGTCTTCACACGAACGTTTGGCTGGGCAATTCCAGGAAGCCATCGTGTCCGGATCCCTACCATCTTTTATGTCAACAGGAATCACCTTTCTGCTCCACAAGTCTGGTAGTATCACGGATCCAAAGAACTTTTGACCTATCACGTGCTTACCAACAATTTATAAGCTTCTTACATCCATTTTGACTTCAAAATTAAACACACATTTGTATGCAAACAGCATTTTAGATCCCGCTCAAAATGGATGTAAGATTGGGTCTCGTGGTACTAAGGAGCTCCTCCTTATTGACATGGCCATTAATGAAAAGGTTCGCCGAGGTAAGAAGGGTCTCTCCGCCGCCTGGATTGATTATAAAAAGGCCTATGATTCGGTGCCTCATACATGGTTGAGAAAGGTACTAGAAGTGTATAAGATTGACACAGATCTATGCGCTTTTCTTGATTCATGTATGAGGCAATGGACAACGGTCCTTTGTCTTCCAGGGGGCGGAGGAAGTCTTCTTACTTCCGAACCTGTAAGGATTGAGCGAGGTATTTTCCAGGGTGATAGCTTGAGTCCTTTGTGGTTTTGCCTGGCTTTGAACCCCTTAAGCACGTTGCTTAGGGATTCAAAACTGGGATTTCGCTTTCGCAGAGGGGGTGAGATCATTTCACATCTTTTGTACATGGACGATCTCAAATTATTTGCACCAAATAAAGCAGATCTGGTATCATTACTAAGCGTTACGCAAACGTTTAGTAATGACATTAGGATGGAGTTTGGTGTAGATAAATGCGCGGTTGCACATGTGCAGAATGGCCGAGTTGTAAATAGCGAATATTTACAACTCTCGGAGACAATGTCCCTCAGATCCCTCTCTGAAACCGAATCCTACAAATACCTTGGTATGTCGGAATGCTTAGGCATACTAAGTGGGGACATTAAACAGCTAGTGAAGGAACGCTTCTTTAACCGCTTGACAAAAGTCCTAAAAAGTCTTTTGTCAGGAGGTAACAAAGTGCGTGCATTCAACAGTTGGGTAATGCCCCTGCTGATGTATACTTTCGGCATATTAAGGTGGACTCAGACCGAATTAGATGCCCTGGACCGAAAGGCCCGAAAACTATTGACAATGTATCGCATGCATCATCCGCGCTCATCAGTGATGAGATTGTATATTCCACGGAAGTGTGGGGGTCGTGGCTTCCTTAATGCCAAAAACTTACACAACCGTGAGGTATGCAATCTTAGAGAATATTTCCTTCATGCTGAGTGTGGAATGCATCGGGACATTGTTGCAGTAGATAAAGGCCTCACACCGCTCTCCTTAGCCAAAGACAACTGGCATAAACCGGTAGTACTTAGCACTGACGACCGTATAAATATATGGAAGAGTAAGGAGCTTCATGGACGGTTCCACCAGGCACTCTATGGGCCTGATGTAGACCTTCTGGCGTCCGTGGCTTGGCTACGATTCGGTGATCTCTTTGGAGAAACCGAAGGTTTTGCTTGTGCAATTGCTGACGAAGTTATCAAGACGAACAACTATCGGAAATACATAATAAAGGATGGCACTGTTGACATATGTCGTGCGTGCCACCAACCAGGTGAATCCATCAGACATGTTATTTCCGGTTGTTGTCGTCTTGCCAATGGAGAGTATTTGCACAGGCACAACCAAGTAGCCAAGATTATCCACCAAGAACTTGCTCTTCAATACGGTCTGGTACCTTTTGAAGTGCCATATTATAAGTACTCACCGGAGCCAGTTTTGGAAAATGGTCATGCTAAGCTCTATTGGGACCGATCTATCATAACGGACAGGACTATTGTAGCCAATAAGCCTGATATCGTGCTGGTAGATCGGTTAGAGCGCCGGGCATTTTTTGTTGATATCAGTGTCCCTTGTGACGCTAATCTTGTGAAAGCTGAGAAGGACAAACTGTCAAAATACTTGGACTTAGCTCACGAGATTACCGACATGTGGGATGTTGACTCAACAATAATTGTCCCGATGGTAGTTTCCGTCAATGGTCTTATAGCGAAGAGTCTCGATCATCATCTCAAGAGGCTCTCACTAAAAAACTGGATCAAGGGTCGGATGCAAAGAGCAGCAGTTTTGGGTACGACACGCATTGTGAGGAAGTTTCTTTCGCTGTCGCCCTAACCACCGACGGACTGGTCGTAAGGCCCACGTCGGCGGGATACTGTTTTTTATATTTATATTTATAATGTTGTTTTTTTTTTAAATGTTATATGTATAAATGTAAATAATAAGATTAATATGAAATAAAAGATAATAATAATAATAACAACATCACTCAACAAATTACAAAAACTGATCTAACCCCTTAGTAAGCTAATTATTTGCTTGTGTCAATAATTTAGTTGTGGTAGACAATGATAAAAATAGATAATGACAGAATTGTACATTATAAATACTACGAATACATTTAATAAACGGCCAAACCCAGAAACACAGATCTCTATTCTCATCACATATATGCCTCCCTGTCGAGTATCGAACCCGATCCCATTTGAGCCGCGATACGTTAGGTATCTGCGTTGACCAATCCACCAACGGGGAGACCAACATTTGATAATATATCGTATAAATCATGTGCTTTGATAGATTGTAATTAGTTTCTCAGCAATTTATGTAAGCAAATATGTCCTTGGATCGGCATGACGGTCCTACATCAATTTAAGTTTAGGAATAATTTTATGCTTATGATGTCTGTGCAAATTTTGCTGACCTAATATTTTGAGTTGTTCAATCTTACGCGACACTAGACAAGTATTTATACGAGTTTATTTTTACTAAACTTATCTGTATAAGAAGTCTTCGTTGTATTAGGTACAGGTGCAAAGCAAAAGCCATGGAAAAAGAAAAATCTACTTTTTTGATACATTCTTCATGACGGAATTTATAAATGGTGTCTTAATAGAAATTCGATTTGTTACCACTGTGCTTATTAGATTAAATATTTACGTTTACTATTTTGCAGTGTCAGGGAGATCGTTCCGACGGCGTCCTTTTACATTTGATATTAATAGAAGAGTAAAATTTGTTTGCTTATAGCAAAAGTTATTCCTTTTCCCCATCTTTGACTTCTCGGTGACAGCTGTCTCTGGTATTGGATAAATCAAATGTTGAACACATATTCCGTATGAAATATTTATGAATATACATTTGTTTCATATATTGTAATATATTGTCACTGTTTTGTTCGATAAAATGTTGTTTGCCGATATGGAAAAAAATTCGAGGTCTGGAAGTTTTCAATAACCTACAAGCAATAGAGCAATTTGTAAAATGGTAAATGCGTTATTTGTAAATCAATTCTATTACCGTTTTAATAAGAATTTTATTATTTGTTTGTGGCATTTTTTTTTTTTAAAGTTTATGTTAGTTTATTTTAATTCATATGACCATTACATACATATTCTATGTAGGTAAGGTTTCTCAGCTATGTAATAGTTAACTCTACCAACTTCATGGATAGGTTAAATGAGTTCAAAACGATATCTAAATGAAATTCCGACAAAGAAAAACTTTTCTATTCAAAAGACGAAAGGGTTGGAATGGTTTCAAGTATTTTAAAGTTTTTATTCCTTTTGTGCGGTTGTAGAGTTTGTAAGTGCCCGTAGTTTTAACTAAGACTACCGTCTACAGATGAGACAGATAGTAAAGTATACTGTATATTTTGGGTTGAATAAGTATAAGTGTTATAAACATAGTACAAGGAACCAGTCTCGACTGCGTAGGTTAGTTTATAATATATCGCCGTCAAAATGAAAAGTAAAAAATTAAAGTAAAAATATATACTTTGGTGAAGGTTTCCTACCGATTTTGGCCTTGGTGACCACTTCGACTCCTAGTCTGTGAAGCGGTGATGGGCACGGTAGTGGCTAATATAGCCTATATTGCGGCAATCACCCGTCCCTGTGGACGGCTAAGATGAAAAGACTACCGTCTGTGCGTAGGCGGATGCGAACTCCCTCGGAAACAGTACCTAAAACCTACCTGACTGCTACTGGAAAGTATAAATCCAATGGTGTAGGTACTAGTACGCACCCATGTTTCATCTCATAGTGGACGGGAAAGAGTTTTTTACTCTTCGCCGTTTACGGAGACGCAGCATTGCATGTCACCATGCAGAAATCGCAAGTCTCCGGAACTTCTCCTAGCATCTAGGCATTCCTAGCACCACCCAGAGAGGCACACTGTCGAATGCTTTCTCCGAGTCAACAAAGCAGAGACACAATTGACGACCTGGTTACCCACTTTTTTCCTGCAGTTGACGTATCAAGAATATCGCTTCACAAGGAGTGACTGAACCCTTTTTTAAATATGTTTAAAAATCCGCACAAGAATATTAAAGATACGATTGTCTAAAAAGTGGATAAGCTTCTCTTCAATCTTACCATGTTCCATAACTAAGAATGTTTCTTTCAGTAAGACTCTGCTCCGGGTAAGCTGTGTACACCCAATTTTTGTTGCAAACGATCGTATTTTACGACAGATGAAGATTGGCCCTCATTAATTTCCGATCATAATCAGCAATTTTTTTGTTAATTGATTGTTAGTTTTAGAGAGTATGACATATTCTAACCGCAATGATCTAATCATTAAGAGTGACAATGAAGACTTTTTGTTAAAGAAAAGTGTGTTTCGTGTGAGTGAGTTAAGCGTGAGTGTGTTTTTCGTGATAAATACCCACAACATTTAAAGGACTGTATTAAAGCCGAAGCAAAAAATTTAAAATGATCGTCATACATTTTGAATGTTATAAAGAAATACAAATTATATTTTTAATAATTTATGCATTAATAAACTGCAATATTTATGTAAGGATTTGGTATGTCTATACAAAAATAAACAGATATTAACGTTTTAAAAAAATATGCAGATGTGGTAAAGGATTTCATGTTGTCTTTAAAGTTGATTATAAAATGTTTAATAATGATAATTTAGAAATAGTGGGTGATATTTGTATTATGACTTTGGAACGCATTGCAATATCAAAGGCCCTTGATTAGGTTCATTCCATTAATAATAAAAAGTACTTTTATGTACCGATAGTAGAAGCGCACTTCAACATATAGCTCGATGCGCCTCTGGTTTCAGAGGTGTTTCGTAGCATATGCTGTGCTAATACGATTAATGCACTGAACAATAACGGCGGAAGTTTGATAATACAATGGGTGCATTCACACATAGGATTAATAGGTTATTATTTATTTATTTATTTATATCTTTTCCACTTAGAATCATAATCAGTGATCACTTGTGTACGTCAACATGGAAGTGTCAGGAGGGCCTATTACGATTATTATTAATATATTAATAGGTATTATTAATATATTAATAGGTATAGGAAGGCTGAAATTTTTGCAAATGGTAGGACAAACGGTAAAAACCACGAGTAAAGTCAAACTTTTTGAGATTTTACCTAAATACAAACGCAGATGTCTTAAAAAGTTGAAAAAATATTTTAATCAGTTGTCTTTAAAAAAGGGATTATGGTACAGGGTACTTCAATGTGAGCCTCCTCATGTACCAGAAAATATGTTGTACTAGCACACAGACTTATATCGGGACCTGTTCCTAGGAATAAGTTTTGTAATACCATGCGAAAAAGGGCTTCAGCCTACTGTGATGAGGTGAACCACTTTTTGGATGAGTGTACTCAGCACAAACCGGCTAGACAAGCATTTATTACAACCTTCGGTTTAATCAGAACAAATTTGAATATATTGCATAATATTTTGGCACACTCGAACTCCGAAGAAGAGTATAATTTATTTAGATTAACTTTATAATAGTTGATTAATATATTTGTATATCTTTATAATATTTTAAAGATTAAATTATAAATTATATAATTTATGTTTTAGTTTTAAGTTTTTTGTTAATTTAACAATTAACAATTAACTTATATAACTATAAGGTACAATAGGGCTGACATATACATTTTAGTGTAAAAATCCTTACAAAAAAAAAGAAAACAAAAGAAATGTCTATAAAAATAGTAACGAGTTTGTGTATAGTTTGTAAAACCCAATAGGTCATCAACAGTTCGTTGTATTATCGTATTTTCATCAGTTTGTTGCTTTATTTTAAGCTCCAAGTACTAAAACATTGCATCAGTTTGTCATCAATTTTCCTAATAGCTACATATTTTAAAACCTCACATCATATTTTTTTTACAATTACTTTAAATTATAAATAATTTTCGAATATCATCATTGCTCATGATTTGTAGAAATAAAATGTCTATGTAAAGCTGAGCTCAAAATAAGTGCCTATTGTATCGTAACATAATATAAAAAATGTTATTACAAACTTTAGGAGCTGAAGCAAAAGGTAGATAAATATTTGATTATTTTACATATGTTTTGTATACTCTTACAAAGAGGTTTGGGTTGTAATTATTAACTTCAGTATTGTATTACTATAGAATGAGTTACCATACCTAACATGATATCACGCCAAGTGAATATGCTTTTTATAGATTATTATTATGTGGACTGTTTTGTTAAGGATTAATGAACCGTCATTGTTTTTTATAGGCTTTTTTTTATAGACAATATTTTGAAATTGGCAGCTTTATTGTTGCAAAAGCCAAAAATCTAGGTCGTAAAAAATAAAAAAAATGTTCCAGGGCGTAAATAAATAAAATTAAGCAGTATACTGTAATAATAGGGAACAAAAATCAAATGCTAATCAGTGACCGTTCGATTTTAATTTGCAAATCTGTGAAATCACTCCTTATATTTTTTGTTAATCATATCATAATAAAAATGATAGCATTCATCACACTAATCATAACCATGTCCTATAGCCTGAATGACTTGGAAACGATATTTAAACCTAATTAGGATGTTTTTTTTTTTCAAATTACTAAGATTTGTCTTAATTAGTATCAATAAACTGTACAGCATCAAATAAAAAACCTTCTTTTTTTTGGTTTAATTATAAATAAAAAGAAAGGTAGAGAATATAATTTAATATTTTGTTTATAAAAACAAAGGTTGTTCAAATACTATTTTACATTCATGTTTAGGGTTATAAAAAATTATAGCTCCTTTATATTTTTAACCGACTTCTTCAAGAAGGAGGAGGTTCTCAATTTGGCCGGTATTTTTTTTACAATATGTATATTTGTCGTTTGTTTTTAATATTAAGTTTTACACAAACACACAAACACACAGTATACTCGACCTCTCTTGTCAATCTCACAACCCGTTATGTGTGAAATCATCCGTATTAAAGCTTGAAGAGTTCTGATTCCAGTCTAATAGGCAATTGAATACAACGAACACTTGGACAAATACAGATTATCTTTATTCTAATCCTTTTTTTTGTAAATAGCTTTTACAGTTTTCAGTATATTTACAGGGAAAATGGTTACAAATGCAACGTCTAACTTGATCGTCAGATTCTGACGTAACGTATACGAAATCGGATTGTTGTACAAAGCGTAATATAATAATTTAAGAATGCATATTATATTTGGCTAAAGGTTATGAGATTTTTGGTTCGTTTTCTAGATTTTTACGAACCATTGAGATAAAATTGTACTAACTATATATATTATAATAACAAACACATCAAATATATATTTAGTACTCTTTCTTAATGGCACAGTCTTACGCCTAGCACCATTAGCCCACGTTCCTTTAACTTATGCGTGGGTAAATGGAGCTCTAGCTAATTGAGTTAAAGTTTGAAATATTTGTACAAACTCAGAATACAAATACCTACTTTAATTAATTTGTTTGAAGAATAAAATCATAATCGAATATCAACGAATTCAAATAGACATATTATAATATATATAGTAATAGTTTGTAAACTAAATTTGTAAATATTTTTCAGTCGTCGGTTTGGGGTTTTATTTTCAGCTCCAATTATTGAATCATTGAATGAATTGCATGCATTAGATTATTTGTGATTCCTTTTATAAATTTAAATATATTTATACGTGACATTCCATTTTCTATGTTAGTCACAAGTGCGTCACATCACAAGTATAAATCATTATAGAATACCAACATCGCTATACGTGAATGCCTTCTGTATCGAAACCGGTTTCGGATTCTTAAGTTTCGTTACAAACTTCAGGATCTAAAGCAGAAGGAAAGTCACTGAAGTATTTGAAAGCTAGATGTATGCTTACGTTTGGTTCATTTATTAGTTATTTTACCCTACGTAGAATAGGGTTGTACTTTACAAAATATTTAAAAAAATTACTTTCGCTTAGCAGCTGTTACCGAAATTAGCAAAGCGAATAGGGTCTTAAAAATGTATTATTGTATTATTTGTTTTGTGCAAGGTAAAGAAGTTCTTGTAGAATATTTAATTAGAAAATAAAATAGTGACTCAACTACTTAGAGTTAAACACTTATCGTTGTTTGCGAAATATATTCCTACCTAATATGACGTCTAGACTAAAGAGGTTCTAGACCAGCTTAATTAGAAATTGTCTAATTTTTTTTATTTTACAAGAAAGCTTGACTTGTTACTCTTTTTTTTTAGATTTTATAATTTACAGAATAATTTTAGGAGTTCGTGTTTAGAATAATCCTGTTTTTTAAAAACAGTTTTCAATTATTATTCTTTGTATTAGGAAGTATTGACAATTTTTACAAAACAAATATTTTTTTATCATACATCTCCATAGATGTTATCGGCCCAAATACTAAGAGAATTATATCGTGGACAAATATAGATCTAATTTCAGAGAAGGCGTTTTGAATGATATTATATAATAAGCAGAAAAAAATACATATATGCATTAACATACTTACAACTTATTAAAGTTACAGTTCAGTTGCAAGTCGTTTTAATCATTCCTTTATATAGGCAAGAGAACAAATGGTTTTTCATTTCGTTTGTTCGTCTGTATGTCTGTATGTTTGTGCACGCTAATCTCAGAAACGTATTAAATGATTTGGATGCAGTTTTCGGTAATATGTTGTAATGAGCTTCACTTAACATTTTGTTTTTTTTAATAATCTGGTAACAAATAAAGAAGTTTATCTCTTTTTTTCGTGTTATAGCTACTTACCAGCGATTAAACATAAAAAATATACATAAATAATCTAAAAATACTAATACTACCTACTTAATTGAAATGAATGAAACTTTGAAGGTTTATAGTTTTTACATACATTGGTATGTATAAAGGGTGCGTTTTATCGAAATCGAAATCTACGCTTACGAAATGGCAGGCACAGCTAGTAAATAATAATCTTAGTCAAATCAACTACTTTAAACATACAAAAACAGCAACTACTTGAAAATGAACTATTGTAGTTCTACTATATACGGTACTAAATATTGGTTTAGTTATGAAATCTTAATGGATCTCGCTTTTCTAGTTTATTCAATTATTTACTAATCAAACAAATGACCCCTCGCATAAATAATAATGTTAGTCAAATAAACTACTTTAATCATAAAAAAGTTACAATTACTTGACATAACAATTCTAAATATCACTACTTAAGTTAATAAAACGATGATTAAAATAATTAGTCCTAGAGTTAAATCAATAATTCATTAATTTATATGAATCAATATGGTGACCATCAACATATTGAAACGAATCAAAACATTGCGAATTATTATTAACTCATTTCGATAATTTAACATTTTATATATAATTATTTTCATCAGGACGGAGAGGCAATAACTAATATAATATATGTACTACTGCATATATGTACTACTATAATATATATATAACTATAAAATATAATATCATACTGGCGTTTCCTATTGGAAATGAAATTTCTGAAATATCTTTTATACAGAAAGATGTTGTGGACATTAACTTTGACACTGCGTAATGAGTTCAACCACTCGTTAGAACAAGGAAAAGGTTTCAAATGAGGCACTTAAATTAACTGCTTTACTGTTACTCCTGTACGTCTTGGCATAATAACATATTTTTCCTTGAGTTCTCCTTGATTTTACCACTCATTCAGGTAATTTTCTGTAAATAAGTAATGGCTTCTTAGTGTTTGGTAATTAGTTATAAGTATTGAAGAATACATATAAGTTAGGTAATATGTATATATATATACAGAGTTATTTGTAATTGTAATTAATTGGTCGCCTCTTGCAGGCAGCCTCTCTACATCAATTCCAACAACATTTGTTCTAGTAGGTACTTTTTGCTAATCTTGATAAACATCACTATAAACTATATCATTATTTAAATCTATTTTTGATCAGTTTTGTCCGTATGATTTCTTGTTAATATACATAATTTTGTTGGTTATGAATCTACGCTAAGCACCAACACAGACCTACATACATACATACATACACAGACAGTAATAATTCAATCAAACCAGTTTACACTCCAAAGTCAAGCCAATTTCCATGAGTTCTAACTAGTAACACTCCTGACATTTAATATAATTTGTCTTCTCTAAATCAAGATATTAATATTATGAATAACCACATTAATTTTTAGCGTCTTATATATGTCAAATATTATCCAGTTTTTTTTTTAAATAATAGGTACACTATCTTTAATTGTAGGAACGCCATTATATTAGGTCGGAGAAAAGTCTTTTCGTATATGGTAAGAACGAACTTGTAATAAAGAATCCTTTAGCTGTACTTTATGTATCTGGCTGGTTTTAATGAAATTAAAATGGTGATATTTAAAATAGTAAAGAATTAAGTAAAACGTTGTTTCTCGCCATTTTTCATTTGTCTTTTTCTGACAAAATGAGTGAATCTAACGAAGAAATTAAATATGATCGTCTATGAACTTTACGCAGTGTCAATCAGACTAACACAAAGTTAGTTTAAGCGTCTTAGACCGGGAATTTTAATGTCAAAAATGAGCTTCGCTTTGGTCGCCCTGTTATAACTAAAATAGACTCATTTATTAAAAAGTAGACCAAGATCGGCATTTCAGTAGTAAAGACGTAGCTAAACAACTGGAGATTGACCACAAAACAGTTTCGATCCATTTGAAAAAAGCTGGGTACACAAAAAAGTTTGATGTTTGGGTGTCATATGAGCTCACTGAAAAGAGCCTAATGAATGAGCCGTGTAATCATTTCTGATTCATAAGACATAGTGAAACCGACCCGTTTTCGAAGAGATCTTTATTGCCAACAGCTGATCAGATTAAAGCTGTTGAAAGGAGTTATAATTAAAGGAGTTGAAAGAAAGCAGCTGGAATTGATCAATAGAAAGGCTGTGGCCGTGGCTTTCATAATTCTAACGTTAGACCGCATGCATCTTTAGCCATTCAGCGAAAATTAAGAGGGTTTAGCTGGGAGATAGATATTAACGAATCTGTATAAACCCCTGACCTAGCCCTAGCCTAGCCTAGCCTCGATCTTCAGATTTCTATCTATTTCAGTTTTTACAGAATTGTTTAGTCTCTGTCGGGTTTACGTCAAGAGAGGACTGCCAAAACTACTTGTCTCGTTTTTGATCAAAATTTATATAGCAACGAGATTGTGTTACTACCTACGAGATGGCAAAAAGTTCTTCAATAAAATAATACAAATACACTATATATAAAAGTAAATAAACATTGAAAAAAAAAACGTCTGGACTTTTAATATAAATTTCGATTTGAAATTTTCACCACCCTTTACCAATGCTTCGTTTCCGACATAATAGTATAATAAATGATATGCATCCAGCAACCTAAACTTTGTTCTATTTACGTAGATATACTAAGTTTCTTTAGTGTATGCAAATTTATTGTACTCCAAAATTTATGACCTGTCGTGGAAAATTAACGACACAGACATAAATATTTGTAAATGTGTTGTTAATACTTTTAGTATTACCTTTAAACAAGCAATAGATATTTAAATCAATAATCTGATTCAGTCAGAATGGCAGTCAATCGTTGATGTAATACTGACGTTTAAAAACTTTTACAAAACGAATTTGAATATAGGTATAGTTATTGTGTACCTATGCGTATTTGTTTGTTTTTATAATAGTAATATTTATACAGACCTATTCATTTTGTTACATTGATACTTCTAGTAAAGTCAACTAGATGATGAATTAGTACCTTGATTTGAATTAGGTCCTTATAGCCAGCTATTCCCAGCAGTGGCTAGCATATAGGTATAACTTTTCTTTCATAAAATCAATTATTTTTTGTGTATTTGTTCCGTTTTAAAGAGTTTTATTAGGAAAACTTATTCCTTATGTGGTGAATAAGACAAATACAGTACTGTATTCTACTTGTGTTTTCCAATAATATTCACTTCACGTCCGCAATATCGTTTACGAGCGAGTATCGGTGGCGGCATCCTAATGTCACTCGTCCAAACGATCAAGTGATTTAGGGTTTATGTTTTTCCAAAACTGATTCAATTTAAAAAGCGCAATTTAAAATGTTACCAAATTAAGAGAAACATCTGAATAAATTTTAATTATTCATGTGCATCAAACGAAAGCCATATATCGATAAGAGTAATAACAAAACAGGCCCTTCAGACCCTTCTATTTGAAAATTTCTATTTTCACAAATGATTGGTTTGTATCTTTAAACCTAAAACTAAATCAAGGTTGCTCATAAGTTCAATAAGTGTATATATTTATTTAGGTCTGCACGTGGCAATATAGCTCCTAAACGAACCGGTTCTAAAACAGTTTTTTAAATTTAAATCTAGAGCGTTGCTTTTCAAGACATTTTAAATTATTTTTGATGAGAATAAATTAACTTAAACATTCAGCTTTGGAACTAATGATACGATCTTAGATAATATTTTCAGAGGTAATAAATTTAAAATAATTTATTTCAATACTATTTCATTTACAAAATAGTTAATTTAAGGGCATTCATTCAATTCTAATAACGTTTCTTCTTCTTTATAACTTAGAATTATGATAGTAGTTTAACAAGATATTTCTTTGCTACTGTAAACCTATAGTACACTTTGCGTTTAATATAAAGATAATTAAAACTCGTGTTTCAAACGTATCTTATGGGATTCAAACCTCTATAAGTGGTTGTACATCTGCAAACTCTTTTCATCAATATTCCAATACCAAATACTACTTTTCGTAGAAGTTCTAAATAATTGAGAGACTAAGGAATTAAGAAGAATAAAAGTTTATTATTTTGTCCTCCACTTTACTCACACACTTTACTCCTCCATCTAAAATATTATATTCCAATATTATATCTATTACCTATGTGTCAGCCCAATGTGGTTTTTTACTGATAAAATACCGAGGGCCAAGGTTTGAAGTCATACAATAATCGTCATTAGCCTTTTCATATCCAACAAGGTGAGGTTCTTACGGAAATCATGGCAACACACGCGAAGTCCACATTTACTATATTTTATCTCAAAACCGTTTTATAGAAATTAAATATCTCCAATTAAAACTTTAAAATTATGTTTCTACATGAAAAAGTACTCTATCGACTTGCCGAATTAAATTTTATTTTTAATATTATTTTTATAATAATGTAGATAAGAATGACAAAGCCAAAGTCAATTAATATTTTTTTTTTTGTATAAAGTAAGGTAAAGCCTTTTTTATCTATTTTTTTACTCTTTAAATTATTTTTCTCAGAGAAATTTATGTTCATTAGAAGAAAGGACAAAACTGTACAAAAATTTATTGTTTTTTATTTCTTCTATAATTTTTTATCGCAAATATTTTTCATTTGTGTTTGCCTTGTTTCCCTAATTAATAATTTGTCGTAAAACATAATATATGTCAGATACAGTCGTTGTTAGTACGGACGCTAAACGGAACGCGGCAATCACGTGAGATGTCATTAGGCTAACTTCGTGCTACCACAAAGTCTAAATCATGGACTGAGACGCCAGACACTTATCTTGTGTAAGATGTAAGTCGTGCAATTCGGTCTCCTGGCAAGAAACTGTAACTGTTTCTCATTTGCTCGATTACCCTATCTAGCCTAGCCATTTTGTCGAACCCGAAATATAAATGTTGTATTTAAATAAAAACCATGAACGATACTAGAATAATTACGAACGCTCAGATAACCACTCTTCTAACGAAGTCATCAAAAACGATTTATGTATAACTAAATAATTAGTCACTCGTTATGTCGCTGTATCGACCGCAACAGTGTTGTATTATAACGTCTTTAAAATGATGATTCTTATTTTTATTTATATTGTCTTATACATACCCACTCTGAAGCATAATTATAAATTTATAAGATACCGATAAAATTCTATTTAAAAATCGACTATTCCCTTCTTTCTTTCTTTTCAGTTTCATTTTAGTTTGCACATGAATTATGTATTTTGTACATAAATAGATATAAGTTATGCGTTTTGATAGATTGTAATTTGTAAATTGTTTGCCAGTAATTAATGTAAGCAAATAGATTCTGGGATCAGGATGACAGACCTTCATAATTTAAAGTTTGTGAGTGACTTGCCATTCATGATGCCTTTGTAAATTGTGCTGATCCAATATTTTGAAATGTTTAAACATACGCGGCTCCCTAAGTTAATTACCAGTCAATTATTAGCTTATTATCCCAGAAATTATTTTGCTCTATCTAAGATGTACACGACTTATTACGAACTTGCAAAGTCACAAAAAAAAATTTAAATACTTGAACTGAAACTCGTAAAGCTATGTTCATGTTACACTTATTAGGTTCGATGTGTTATGTTTACGATTTCACAGTATCACGAAGGTCGTTTAAAAGACGACCATTTACATTCGATTTTAATAACCAAGTTTGTTGTTTATTGTTTGCAAAGTTTGTTTGTTACGACATTAACATCCCCATGTTTGACTCCTTGGTTTTGAACATGGTAATTCCCCGTATGGATTACTTTTGGATTTATATATTTGTTTTGTATAATCATTTTTGCTTTCTCTTTTCTATTTGACAAGTTTTCTAATCCGATACAGCATTTATAATAATTATTCCCTAATATTTAATGTAAAAAAAAACAAATGTATGTATTTACCCCGTGACGCTGTAATAGCCAACAGGACTAACAGCATAGACAGACATAAAAAAAAATTAAAAAAAAGTATGTATTTGTATGTGGTAAAACCACTATTTTATCACATGCAACTATTATTCTGTTTATTTTTTTATTTATGCATTTATTTGCATAGTAAAAGCATGTACATTCACATAGTATAATTTTACAAGCACATTTAACAAACTCACTAATCATAATGGTAACTCTAGTGCCTTTGCCAAGTTGACAAGACAGAATGTATTAAAGGCGCTAAAAATAAATATGATTATTAATAAAATTGTATTGGATTATTTCGCCACGCATTAATAAAAGGTTATAAACCAATAGCTTTATTACAATTTAAAATAAACACTTTGTTTAATATTTCTAAGTTATATAATGATCAACTCAACTCAACCAAGTTTATCGATGCCTTGAGTGAGTTGCAAACCATATCTAAATGGAATTTCGATGTATAAAAACTTTTCTATTCAGATAACGGAAGGGTTGAAATAGTTTCGAGTGATTTTTTAAGTCTTACAGTTATTTCTTTTGCGTGGTTTTATCTTAGACCCACAAATGGATACAGGTACATTTTCCGTGACTTCTCGTAGCTAGAGCGTGTAGGTTAGTGATCACTAACCTACTTTTAAACTTCTTGTGATCACAAGAAGCTTAGAAAGGGCGTGTAAAAACACTTTGGTTTGATTGTTTTCTAGAGGATTCAGCCTTCTTCTTTTAGCAGGATAGGTTATATATAGGATGAGAACTACACATTCTATTATGCCAGCCAATAAGGGAGCGTGTTTCTTGCTGTGGATTGGCCTCTTCGTGGTTCAATAAGCAAGCGGTCCCGTGGAGTCATTTGCTCATTAAACATCTTCATGGAACATCTAATTTTGTGGGTTCCATATAAAGTGCCCTCTTTTCCTTAAATAAAGTGATGTTTTTATATGGTACTGCAAAGTCGGTCCAATAGTTTAACCTACCAGTTTAATTGCTGACATACCAGCAGAGACAGACCAATATGTTTAACCTACTTACATACGTGTTTAGGTTTTTAAGAATATATTAAAGGTAAAGATTTTACTATCAGATAGGTTGCGAAAATATGTTAGCATTTGTTATGTCAGCATTTTACGTCATTCACGAAAACCATTAACCTTGTTTCACATAAGAGTAATATTTCTTTTTTAATGTCTTCTGAACTTCATATGAAAAGAGCAATATTGGCAAACATTGACTACTGAAAAAATTGCTGAATGTTTACTATTGTGTCTTAATTTCATTTCATTTTTTTTTTATTTTTTTTATTTTTGTCTGTCTATGCTGTTAGCCCTGTTGGCTATTACAGCGTCACCGGGGTAGCGGGTGGGTCAGGAGACCCGCCCTTACAAGGGGGGGCCAGATGGGCCCTCATGGAGAACGACGTCCCGAGGGCGTCTCAGATTGAGACACGGACCTCGGGTCGGGGCTTCGTTAGTCAGGAGGGAAGCTAAGGAAATTTGGACACTAGCGTCCTCCGACGGCAGAACGCCGCAGCAACGGAGCACTTACTCAGTTGGGATTTTCATTTCATGAGTACCAATATCCCCTATAAAAGTCCTATATTAAGATGAACAAGTCTCGAATTCAATATACCCGGCCTTGTTTTGCTTTTTTTTTAATAAGTAATAAATAATCTCAGTTCTATGTTGTAATGTTATTAGAGTAAAATCCTGATTGGCTTATCGTAGTTCTAGATGATATCACATTTTGTTAACAATACCTTATAAAGCAATGATCGAATAGACCTCGCTCAATAGTAAACAAATGTTTATGGGTTCTATTAAATTATAATGAATTTTTGTCACTACTCTTGCATCTAATTAAAAAAGACACTCACAGTTAGTAGCAGCAGTACTTAATTAAATAACTAAGTACTGAAAGTATAACAATTTAGTCGGTTGTCCGAGGCTGTCGTATGATTCTATTTTAAATCTAACTTTGACAAAACGAGCCTTTTAAGTGATTTATGATCTCTTAAAAAAATAATTTGTGTTTATATATTTTTTTATTTATTTCAGTTTTAGTTATTCCACATCGCACCATAATTATGACTTGTTAATTAGAAAATCTTTCAGTAGCATGATATTATTTCAATAACATTTTGTTTCAGTCCAAATTGTAAAGCTAGAGTTGTTAGGCGTGTTATTCTTATTAAATAATTATTATTTCTTCAACCTTAATTATAAAAAAAAAGATCTATCTTTCTTAAAAAGAAGTCAAGACCTTAATTTCAATATTATAGATATATTTAAGATATGTGTAAGCCCTTAGGATTATAAAAAAATACTAGTTCCTTTATATCTTACAAAATATATATTTTATAAGTAAAGTTTGGAAATATCTATAAACATGTATAGCCATATTAAGCTTATTTAAATTTATATAAATATATAAGTAGGTTATAATTCAAATATGTTTATTATTAAGTTCTACATACGCATAAACACACTGTATACTTGACCTTTATTGTCGCTTGGCGTTGTGATACGATATGTTGTTTCGCCGGGATGGTGGTGGGCGCCAGCGCCGACGTTGACGAGCTGGCCGGCTGCATACGCACAGCCCTAACAAGGGTGTGCGATGCGGCCATGTCGAGGGCGTGGCGACGCCCTAGAAATACCGAGAGTACTAAATTCCAGGGTCTAAATAAATAGAAAATATATGAATGTATCTACTATATGGTACTGGTAGTGAAAGAATCTAATGCAAATCACAAACAGTTCATTTGTAAGTGTGTGAAATCATCCTTAATATATTTTATTAATCATTGCAGTACCAATAGGCTCTATTTTCATGATTGATGACTAGAATCGATTGGTTGGAACTTGTTGCTTCACTATTTGAACGATTATTGTTTGCTGACTGAAGCAATTAATGTTTATGATGACCTCGAAATGAATCCATATGAAGCGATTAATAATATTCGACGAGTATCAATTAATATGAAATTTTCGTAAGATAAATACGTGCAACTAATATTGTACTTGTTAAAGTAAGTATATTTTGTTTGTTCTTATTTCATGCTACGAAAGATCAACGGATGACTATTAGATATATCATAAAAAAAATCGATCGATAAAAATAATAAAATTGCAGATGCTTTGCCGTTATCAAATATAACTATATATAGCTCTCAATAATATATATAAACATGTATTTGTTTTAATGTTTTATAAGACATTCCTCATTATTCCACACTTAATAAATATAAATTGAAAATCTTGCCTAAAAGTTTAGAATACTGTTAATATTGACATTAGATAATATAATGTCAATACTGATTATAGGCAGTTTGGAATAACGAAAGATAAAAATATTTTAACCTATTTAATAATTTAAATATTTTTGTGAATATAATGTATAGTGATATTAGTAATCACATTATTATTTTTTACTTAATCTACATATTTATACAACAAGTATTAGGTCTTATACAATTTGGTTATTTATGTGGTTTACGACTATCATACAACTTGAAATAAAATCTATGATTTTCAATCGGACATTTTTGACATTCAATCAAACATGTTTTCATTTTCTAGTAAATTGTAAGAGTTCCTACAAAAATAAGGGGCCTATATTAAAAGTGCGTTGATTTGTCAGTCAATCAGTCAGGATTTCTCCTTTTACTTGTTTGATATCCGATTGGAACCTGACGGAGTATAAGATTTATTAAATAAATAGAGGGTTGGTGTTGGACAATATACATTTACTTTTTTGGAAGTACAAAATTATATTAATGGTTTGAGACAAGATTAATGTTGAGTTGTGTTGAATGTTTTAAGTACTGCGTGATGAACTCCTAAGTAAATCTAGTAAGTTTAAATTAATCTTTCCACAGAGAAACAATCTTCATCACTGTTAAAGTGCTAAAAACGCAATATAAAAGGAAGAAACAAACGAAAGAAATATAAGGTTAGTTCCAAGTTGAAAGAGATAAAGTAAAAACTATTAATCTAGAGGAGTAGCAGTTGGGAAAATTACGTAATTTCACGTTAAAGTATTTACAGAAACTGTGACGGGGCTTTATTTATTTTATTATTTATCTTAACAATATCGCTTTGATTTTATTTATTTTTTAATTTGGAAAAAAAATATAAAAAAAAGTTCTTGGGTTTTAGGTTGATTTATACTCAATATTTGATATTATTTATTTTTTATTTTGGAAAACAATTAATAAAAAAAAATGGATTTTAGGTTGGTTTATATTCAATATTTATTTTAATTGTTATTTTTAATAACAATATATATTTTTAAAAATATTTTATTGCCAGCATATATCACTAATATTATTTTAAATTTCTTACATCGATCCTCAGAGTAAGTATACATTATAACTTAGTCGACCGAGGCAAGTCCATTTGCCCAAGAGACGAGTGTCCTTCTTTTCTGCTTGAATTGATACGTTTGGTTACTTTAGATCCTTTAGATCCTGACCTTCAATATTTTTTTTTATATGTCAATAAATAAAACTCAACAAACTAGCCTGCCCATGGAATTACTTACTTTTTATGTACCTAAACTTTAATTATTTTTCTTTGATGATTTTTAGCAATTTTTTTTTTACGGAATTTAAAACCATTTACTATCGATATTCTATAAGCATAGATAATAAGAAAATACTTCCCTTAAATGTACTTGAAGCATGAGATCACAAAATCAGCATAAATTAATTATTAATTCTCTTGGAGGCATACCCAATATTTAATCAGTAATATATTATTTTATTTAATTATTTAAGCGTTCAGTGAATGGTCAGGATCCAAATTCACAGTCTGCTACTAATAGTAATTCTACTACTGTTAGCATTTATTTACTTTGGTACAATTATTTTAAAACAAATATAACTATAACTTGAATAAATAAATGAAAATCCAGGCTGGAATTATTTTCTTAGTAAGAAACTCAGACTCAGCTACGACTTTTTTATATATACATATGAAACCAGATTGCCAAACTTTAAATTCTTGGCATTCATTTTTATCACACTTATACTTTAGCTTTCGGTATCAAACATAATGTATGTAATTTTGACACTGTGTACCAAATATTATTTTTAACTATGTTGATTTTCAGCCTATAAAGTACACTTATTAAAGTTGGATTTGTTGTGAAGCAGGAAAAGATTGTAATTTTGAAGAAGAGTTGTAATAATAAAATAGTAAAATCATTTTACTTATATTAATACAAAAACGATATTGATATATTTGTTGAACTACATAATATATAAAATTATATATTTTAATGTCAAAGAGATTTTAGAATTAAAATAACATTTTTCAATTAAACTTATATTCTTTTTAATAATGATAAAAGGTCCAGACTTATTTAGAACGAGAGGACTCAGTGGCATATTAAAAATATAAAAGCTCTCCCATCTAACGGTGCTGTGAACGTTTACGGTCAATATAAATAAGGTACCTTTACTAGGAATAGAACTAACTAGAGTATGTTTTAATTCATTTATTCTGATTCATTCCATTTTAGATATAACTCCATCTTATAATAGAATGAAATAAAAGTAAGACACTAAGACGCGCTGTCGTGTATGGATCAGATTGTCACAAAGATGATAAATGAAATTGCATGTCACAGAGATTAGTTACGAGGGACGAGTCAAGTCACAAGAGTGAATAAAATAGGATGTAGAATAGAAGGTACTAAAGTTATGTTTTTTAAAAGTTAGGTGGACATTGTCACAAAACGTGATGTAAACGATTGAGAAATAGATTATAGGAAATGAAAGATAATATTATGTGGCTGGGTGTTAGTACTGATGTAGCAGTTGACAGAATATTTAAAAGACGATATTCTGCGCTGGGTACAAGTGAATAATAAATATAATGATAATAATATGTATTATATAATTAATAATGGCAATATCAACCAAAATTAACCATTTAAAGTAGCAATAGAGAGTTATAATTACATTGTTATTGTAACGTTCTATGTTCCAATGAATATAACACAGCACATAGTTTTATTGTAATTGTGTTAATTTATGAAAAAAAAAACAATTATATTATATATGACTCGAAGCTAAAAGATTTCCAGCGAAATTCCACAAGGAATTAACGGTTTTTATTTTATCTAAACAAGATAATGCATATATTTGAGAAAAGCTACAATGACTTATTTATGTTAATAAAAAAATCCTTGAACACTCATCTTTAGAGAGTATCTTGAGAGCTTAATTTAACTAGAATATTAAAAAAGATTTATGTTCATATAATTGGCGATATTCCAGAAGAGATCATATTAATAATCAAAATTGACGACTATAAAAGATTAAAATGTCTATTTCAGTACAGTTGGATTACATTAACAATAAATTGAATTGTAATATCTTTCACAAATTATTTTTATTAATTGGTATCATAGTTTTAATTACTACTAGCTGTGCCTGCGACTTCGCATGCGTAGATTTCGATTGTGATAAAACGTACCCTTTGTACCTACCAATGTATGTAAAAACTATAAACCTTCAAACTGATAAGCAGCAATGGTACGACGATAAGGGATTATTAACTTCTTTATTTATTAACCGATTGTTAAAAAAAATGTAATTTGAATCCCGTGACAATATATTCCCGAAAACTGCATTCAAATCGATTAATCCTTTTCTGAGATTAGCGTGCACAAATTTGCAGACAGACAGACGAACAGACAAAATGAAAAAACATTGTTTTTGGGTTCTCTTGCTAATATAAAGGAATCCCCCTGTATGAATTATTGAAAAAATATTTTTTTGTGTTGTGTGCAAACTAAAAACAAACATTTATCTGTTTGTCTTTTTTGTCAAATTATTATTTATTTATTTATTTTTAAAATGCTGAAAATAGGTTCCGTTAGTTATCATTTCACATCCTGGTATATATTTTTTAAGATTTTCAATGTACAAAGACTACTCCTCTACAGATTTATTAAATGTAAAGAATAAGATTTGCATAGTACCTATTACGGCATTGACATAAATTGACATAACTTTTTTATTTCTTGACCGATTTAGATGAAAAAAACCTTAAATGTTAAGTGAAGACTGTGGTAATATATTGCTGAAAACCGCATTTAAATTGGTTAAGCCTTTTCTGAGATTAGTGTGCACAAACATACAGACATACAAACAAACAGACAAACTGAAAAACCATTGTTTTGGATTCGCTTGCTCTTATAAAGGCCTACTATGATATATATTTTTTTTTATATTTTCCATGTACAGAAATGGATCAGTGACGATTTTATTATATGTATAGATTAGGTTACCAAAAGAACATGTACATAAGTGCGATAAAAGCACACATGGATGATGAGATTTAACTACGGTTATGTGTAATGTCATTTTTTTATTTATACCAATACCTGTTCATATATATCCAGCGAAGTAGTTTACTTAATTAAATGACCACTTTTATTGATGATTTAACTATAATTTAATTTTAAAAAGATTTAAACATAACTAAAAAACATATAAAAATGTTCTCCTTTAAGACGTTTAAATCTTAGCTCTGTGTTAAAAATGGCAGTAAATCATGAAGGCTTTTTTTTTAATATTTATCTATGTGTCACGTTATAGTAGTCATGAAGAAAGCAAAAATAACATAACTAACTTCACTAGCTCACCTTGAAAACTTGTCAAATAGAATAGTGATAACAAAATATGGCTACTTCGAATATAAACGGAAAATTACCAAATTTCAAACATGGGGGTTGTTAATGTCTATCAAACTAGCTTTGTAAACAACTTAAACTTACTTGACTCTTTTATTAAAATCGAATGTAAATGGTCGTCGTTTGTACGGCCTTCGCGACACAGAAGTCGTAAACGTAAAACATCGAACCTAATAAGCACAATGTGATTAAGATGGATATAGCTTTAGGAGTTTCGGTTAAGGTACGACATGTACAAATTAGGGATTTAAAAGAATATGTATATGGTTAATAATATATATATTTATAGTTAGTGTAGTAGCAAATACATAACTCTAGTAATTAGAGAGTTATTATATTATTATGACCAGAATTGAGGGCGCCGCGTATGTTTTAACAACTCAAAATATTGGGTCTGCACCATTTCCAAAGGCTTCATAAATGTGAGTTCATTTACAATCTCTTAATTATTAGGATTGTCATCCTGATCCCAGAACTTATATCATTGGGAAACTGATTACAAATTACTTACAATCTATTAAGTCTTCGATAGTCATATTTTTAAATAGACTTATATCGATCGATATATCAGAATGAAAACATCATTATTATACATCAGAAAACTTCAATATAATACTTAACATTTTTTATAAAACGCCATGAATCAAATAAGAATTACCATTTTTAATGTGTTTTTATATTTACCGCCCCGTTAGTCGAGTGGTTAGCGCAAACGCCGATCGTATAGAGGCGCAACGAGGCTCGGGTTCGATTCCCGACAGGGACAGGGATGTATGTGATGCGCGTAGATGTCCTTATTTCTGGTTTTATTGTTTATTAAATATATTCTCAGCGTTTATAATGTGTGTTTCTATGTATTTGTATCGTTGTCTAACACCTTAACACAAGAAAATAATTAGCTTACTTAGGGGTTAGATCAATTTGTGTAATTTGTCCTGAAATATTATAATATTATAATACAACAAGTGAGTAATTATTTATCTCAAATATATATCTAATAATAAAGTAAAAATCCAGTGTCTGTACATTAAATATTTTTCAAGGAACTGATAGCTGGCGACTAAACACGAGTAACAGAAACCAAAAAAACAATTTTTGGAATTTTTGTCTGTTTTTCTGTCTGTCTGGTACGTTATAACGTCCAACTACTTAACAGATTTGAACGTAGTTTTCAAAGATGGATTATATATAATCTGGAGCGTTTGTTTCGTCAAAATCGGTAAAGGGAAAAAGAAGTTATGATCAATTGAAAATTTACTTCAAGCACTGTTTCAAAACTTTTAAACAGAATTGAATGTGGTTTACATAAACGTATTTATCCCCATTTTAAATTTCGTTACATAAAATATCATTAGGTTAGGTTTTTGACCGTACGGTAAATGTGACCTCTCGTGTGTTGCTATGATTTTCGTAAAGACCTCGCCTTGTCAGATATGGAAAGACCAATGACGATTATTGTATCGCTTCAGACTTGGCCTTGGATGGTTCATCGGTCAAAAGCCACTTTGAGTTGACACATAGGTAATAGGTATATATTTTAATATTATATTATAGCCGGTGGAGTAACAAGAGAATAATTTTAAGTAAATTTATTCTCAATAATCATTTATTATTATTTTTTAATATCAGGCGCTCGCATAGTTACTTTCAACCAAATGTTGAAACTAATATGTTGATCAAATGCACTTCGGATGCTTAACTCCTTAGCGTACGTTGAAATCCATGTAATACAGACTTATAGTTGTGGTGTTTAGGATCTACGGTTGTTATAGTTTTTCTTTTCTTTTCGCGTCTATGCTATTAGCCCTATTGGCTACGACAGCTTCACCGGGGGTGAGTTTTTATTGTCTATATTATATATAACCAAGTGTAAGATATATGATAGCATAGAGTATATGATATCATTACAGCAGCAGTGAAATATCTTGTTAAGCTCTTATTTAATCATAATTATTTAACTTCTGGAGAACTCTATAAAATGTCATTATTACAATCACTTAGAAGTGAATAAAACGAACGTTCTAAAATTAAATTGCTGTTGTAAAAGTTTAATGTAAGTAAAGTATTATTTTTTTCTACATTAATTACCACGGAAAATATTGTCCGAGTCGCTCTAGTTAAGCTTCTAAATACTTTTATTTTAGCAAAAATAGTAAAAAATTATTTTGACATACATAAAGTTTAGATTAAAAAACTGCTACCTAAGGGTTCATTCATTTGGAAGCTATGTTATCGCAGCTAGACATGAATAAACATATACACTTATTAAACTTACAATCCCCTTGATTTGGTTTTAGTTAGTTTAAAAGATGTATAGTTTGGTTATTTATTTATTTATTTTCCATTTTAATCAATACCAGAAATCATTTGTGGAAGTTCACTTCAAATGGAAGGATCAATAGAGCTTATTTTTATATCAATCTTATCGAAATAAGCCCTTCCGTAAATTTCGTTGGATACACATCAATAAAATTTTATTTAAATTAAATTAAATATTCCTTTTAAGTTACCAGATTGGTAACATATTGGACTATACTTTTGAAATTGGAAAAGTTTTGTTAACGTAATTCCTAAATCACTTTATCGTTTGGACGGTTCACGTGGTATTAGGACTCCGACATCGACACACTCTCCTAAAATATATTGCTGACATGGAGTACACTCCACGGAAGTTATTATTGGAAAACATAAATCATAATTTAAATATATGTTACGTTAAATCAAGACATTACGTCTCATTTCTTCTATATGTTCACATCCAGTAATAAGGATGTTCTCAAAAAATGTGCAACCTCTTAAATGTACCAAGTGTTTTCATCTGTATCGTGTATTTATTTTATTTTCAAATTTATTGTACTCAAAAATTGATGACCAGTCGTAAAATATCAATGATACAGACGCGATTTTTTTGTAAATATATTGTTAATACTTTTAGTATTACCTCTAAATATAGTATTCTCTTTTAACCATATAAAAAAACAATATAACCAAAGTTATATACTTTATTTATGCATGCCAACAACCTACAGAGGTTAGGTTATTTACTTATGACTCTCTTATATATTTATATAAGTAACTAGCGAGTGAGAAACGAAGCGACAAGCGAAACTCTGTGTTTTTGGGTCAAATGAATTCTATGTCATCGAACTCCTTTGTAATTACTGAAACGATTTAATTTAATTTTAAATTTAATTGATTATAGTAATAGTTACAGTGTTTTAAAGAAAAACAATCGGTGTTAGATCATGTACTTAAGAAATAATCATGGAGTTAAGCTGACGCTTGTTTTTTTGTTTACATTAGTCGAGGACTAAGCTTGATTCGGAAGTGAAACTCTTTTCAATTTTTTTATGTAACAGTTTAAAATTGGGCCATTTCATTTCTGAGCTCACTCGCTTGACAATCAGTCAGAAGGGCTGTCAACCTAGTATATAATGTAGTCAGTGTCATACTGATTAATACTATTAGTAAAGTCGACTAGATGATGAGTGTAGTAGCCTGGATTGACTTGCAATAAGATCGATTCATTTTTTGTTTGTTTTGTTTTAAATAGTTTCATTTCGATTAATTATTCCTTATGTGATGATTAAGATTGTTGCCTAATAATATTCACTCCACGCAACAATATCTTTTACGAGCTTGAATCTGTAGCATTAAATTACATTTAAAGCCTCGCCTTTCAAGATAGTTTTTCAAACTATTTTTGGTGAGAATAAGAACATTTATAACCTAAGCATTTAGCTTTGGAATTAATGACACAATCTCAGACGATATTGTCAGAGGTAATAAATTTAAAATATTTTTTTTTCATAACTATCTCATTTTTAAAATAAAAAGGGGTGCACCCGAAAACTTTTTTCATCAATATTCTAATACCAAATACTAGTTTTCAAAATCTTCGTAGAAGTTCTAAAAAAATAATGACACTGAGGATTCTAAAGAACTAATGAGAATAAACTTACTTAAAGTATGTTTATTTTTGTGTTACTCCTCCGGATAAAATATTATATTAAAAAATTTTACTTATTACATATGTGTCACCTCAATGTAGTTTTTGACAGATGAACCAACCAAGGCCAAGGTTTAAAGCGATACAATAATCGTCATTGCCCTTTCCATATCCGACAAGGCGAGGTCTTTACGGAAATCTTGGCAACACATGCGAAGTCCATATTT
Organism: Napeogenes inachia; assembly: GCA_959347355.1. Classification (NCBI taxonomy): domain Eukaryota; kingdom Metazoa; phylum Arthropoda; class Insecta; order Lepidoptera; family Nymphalidae; genus Napeogenes; species Napeogenes inachia. The sequence goes on along the minus strand of OY365791.1, from coordinate 13,427,773 downwards.
CACTACTCCACTAGTCCACTACGTTCTTTTATTTCAAATCCGTTTAGTATAATTTAAATGTCTTCAATGAAAACATTGAAAATAAGTTTCCAAGGGAAAAGTAATCTACCTTCGTATTGAATTATATTTTATTTTGAAGGTATAATAATGTTGCATAGTTATTTATATTAATTCATAGATAAAAATTTCAAAAACAAAGTCATTTAAAAATAGATTATTTATAAAGTAAGGTGAAACCTTTTATTTATACAAATACGTAGGTACAATTAGATCGTTTTTTACCCTTATTTTTCGTGTCATACTTAACTCTTTTAAATTATTTATTTCAGAGAATTTTATGTTCATTAGGAAAAAGGACAAAACCGTTTAACTTTTATTTTTTTTTATCGCAAAATATTTTTATTGGCGTTTGCTCTTGTTTTCCTAATTAATATTTTTTTGAGCATTATACATAGTATATGTTGGAGACAGTCATTAGTACGGACGCTAAACGAACCTACGGCTACCTTCGTGCTACGACAGAATCTAAATCGTAGAGCTAAGACTCCAGACACTTATTTTGTGTAATACGTAAGTCGCGCAGTTCGTTCTCCTGCCAAGAAACTATCTCCTTTGGTATGAATTTAATTGTCTGCTTAAAGTTACTTTTGTGTTGTAAGATATTACCTTATAAGAGTGATGACATTGTATTCGCCGTTTCTCTTCTGTTCGATTACCCTATCCAGCCTAAAGATGTCTGACAATGATGCTGGCTATTTTCTCGAATCTGACATATACGTATTGTGTTTAAATCTCAGACCACTAACTAAAGCATAGAAATAGCCTAAATTTGAAGAATTAATTGTGTAAAACTTTTTTCATACTGTGAAAAACATAATGATGAAAGAAACAAATATAAAGTTGTTAGATCAGCAAAATGTACACTTATAAATAACATAATGGTATCATTTATATCACCATGATGATAATAAATTGGAAAGTATGATTCATATTTGACTTATTGGGTATGAACAAAAGTTTCCACATTTTGGTTGTGTTTGATGTCGGCTGTCAGTGGTGTGTTCTTGATTAGTTTTATTTACGAATTCATATAGTTATTTACAATTTTTCAACAAAGGTATTTTTTTAAGTTTATTTTCGCTTTTTTAACTAATTTACAAATTATAAAGAGAAAATTGTCGAATGGCACAATTATAAGACTGCTATATGCAATATTTAATAAGATTTTTGTTTTTTTTTTTTTAGTTATCTATATATTTTTGCCATAGTGTTGTAAAAAGCACAGTTATCGATAATTTAATCCAGTATTATTCTAACAAATTCTGCAACAATTATGTGATATATCCACGGATTATTATTCTAGATTTGCCACGGACGTCAACTGACGACAGATATGGATAGACACGATTTTTACAGAAAAAATTGGGAATGGAATTTTTTTTTAAATACTTTAGAAAAATATGGCTGTAATTTTATTGTAATTTATTTGTCATTTATTTTATATAAATAATAATATAAATGTTTTTCATTTTGTATTTTTAGTTAATTTGTCGCATATATTGTTTTAAATACTACCTAAATTATTTTCTAGAACGAAATACGACTAAACGTTATAACACGCGGCAAAATCCTCGAAGTGATAGCACTTTTAGATGTATCTCGTTCTAGCAAGTGATGGAAAGCACCTAAACAGCCTTTTAAAAACGGTAGGTACGACCATAGAGATAAAAATCACTATCGATATCGCGGATAAGCTTACACAATGTCACAGCACTAGAAAAAAATCTGTTGTCTACGGTAGTGTACGCTTTATAAATATGAAGCTCCTTCTATGCTTAAGTTATTATTCTGAGGTTTCAACAATAATCATGGATGATACCAGAATTTACGAACGATTCGGTAACCTCGGCTTTAGCGAAGTCATCAAAAACGATTAGTCACTCGTTATGTCGCTGTATCGACCGCAACAGTGTCGTATTGCTTTTTTACTATTTTTTTATAAGCTATATTCATATTTTTCGAAAATATATTAGCATTTGTTATATCAGCGTTTTACGAAACTCAGAAATCAATTACACTAATAAATATGTAAAAGTAACATTTCTTTTTTAATTCCTCCTCAAATTCATATGAACTGTAATTTTGGCGAAAATTTACTACTGAAAAGATTGCTGAGTGTTTACTATTGTTACTTAATTTCATTTCATGAGTACCAATGTTCCACATGAAAGCTCTATATTAAGATAAACAAGTCCCGAATTAAATATACCCGTTTTGGTATTGTTTCTGTAGGTACCTAAGTAATAATTAATAAACTTAATAATAAATATATTAGAATTATCATGTACTTATAAATTATATATTTCGTAAGATTTAAAGGAACTAGTATATTTTTATAACCGTAAGGGTTTACTTTTGTATATATATCTACAATATTGAAATTATGTTCTGGGCTCCTTTTTAAAAGGAAGAAGATAAATCAAAATTTTATTTATTTGATGCCGAACGTTTATTGATACTAAATAAAGTAATTTAGATTGAAGAAATAATAATTACTTAATAAGAATAAAACGCCTAACAACTCTTGCTCAAACAATTTCGAATAAAACATACAATTATTTAAATAATGACATTATTACTGAAAGATTTTATAATGACTTATTTACTTACTTACGGCTATTCGATGTCGGTGACTAAATGATGACATCATCATCGTCCACTGCTGGACATGAGCCTCCCTAATGCGTCTCCAATACGGACGGTTTTGAGCGGACTGCGTCCAACGGCACCCTGCGACCTTTACTAGGTCCTCTGTCCATCGAGTGCAGAGCCGACCCACGTTGCGCCTTCCAGTTTGTGGTCTTCATTCGAGAACCTTACGGCCCTAACGGCTATCGCTTCGTCTATCTATGTGCCCCGCCCATTGCCACTTCAACTTGCTAACCCGCTGGGCTATGTCGGTGACTTCTGTTCTTCTACGGATCTCCTCATTTCTGATTCAATCATGTAGACACAATACAATGTACAATTATTGTAGAGAAACACTTAGCATAGCCCTCTCTATAGCTCCTCGAGTGACCTTGAACTTTTTTATGAGGGCCATAGAGGCCATAAGAGGCCATAAGAGGTCACGTTTCTGTCCCATAAGTCATCACTGGTAACACGCACTGGTTGAAGAGTTTTGTCTTCAGGCACTGAGGAATTTTGGACAAGAAGATGTGACGAAGTTTCCCGAACGCTGCCCGCCTGCTGCCTGCTTGAATTTTATAATTAGCGAGTCATAATTATGGTGTGATGTAGATTTATTTAAATGAAAATAAATAAAATATATATATAAATACACAAATTCAGAATAACTTTTTCGAGAGATCATAAATATTTTTTTAATGCTCGTCTAATCAGATTTAGATTTAAATCTTAAATTTAAAGTCATACGACACTATAAATTAACCGACTAAATTATTTTACTTAATGTACTTAGTTATTTAATTAAGTACTGCTGCTACTGACTTTCCTTTCTAATGAGATGCAAGAGTAGTGGCGAAAATTCATTAGAATTTAATAGAACCCATAAACATTTGTTTACTATTGAGGTAGCTCTATACACACACACACACTCACACACACAGTATACTTGACCTTTATTCTCGCCTGGCGCTATGATACGATAGGATACGATGAACATATGGACAGATACATATTATCTTTTTTTCAACACACAAATATATATATTTTTAAGACAATACATTTGTTAACAAAATGTTGCGAGCACTTACACTTACGTACAAATGAACAACCTTTCAAATTTATAAGCTTGGGATGGGAGTGTTTAAAACGGGCGATTCCGAGGAGTCGCTTGCTCATTCAACGTTATCATGGAACATCTGTTTTTGTCAATAATAGATGTAATACAATTTTCGTAATTTGAAATTTATCATTTATCAATTCATTTATTTATTCAAAATTTATCATATTTACAGAAACGTCTACAATATCTATAACGTCTAACTTGATAGTCTGATTCTGACAACTTATACAAAACGTATGACCAAAGGTTAATGTAATTCTAAAAGATATTTATATGGCTTATATAATATATTATATACACTAAAATATTTGTTAACTTAGAACATGAAAAATCTTTAAACGGTTAGTTTCTTGTTTCAAGTTTTCTTTAAAATAATGAAGGCTCCATATAAAGTGCTACGCCTATTAGCTCGTCGACACATCCATTAAATAATGTTTGGGTAAAATGAAGCTCTACAAACATAGCTCGCCAAATTATCTTAACTTACGATCACGTTATCTTAGATTATCTAGATCATCCATGTTAGTATGAATAGGAAATTAAATTATTTTAAAAATGTTATTTTGAAGTATAAAGGCAAAAATAATGATGATTATGATATCAATAGAAAAATATAAAAATCATGAACAAACAAAATATATTTCATTAAATAACAGTTTGGATTACTTGTGTAAAAATACTAATACCGTTTGCTTTCAATAATTAGTCATTTCTTAAATTTGAATCAGAATAGAAATAAAATAAATCATCATTGAATAACAATTATTATAATGAATTGATAAATTTGTTTCGATAGTCGTTGGTTGCCGTATATTTAATTACTATTTTAATATATTCTTAACTCCACAGCGATAAAAGTTAGTTTTACAAAGAGGTATTTAATTTAATTAACTGCTTAGTGCTGTATTACCATATAATAAGAGCCATGATACCAAGACAACCCAAGAAAATATTATGCTGTTTATAAATTGTTATTATGCTTTGCATGTCTGCATTGGTCATTATTTTGTGGAAGTTTAACAACTTCATGATCAATCTTCGTTCAGAAAAATAGTAGAGCAGCTGAACTACTCAGAACTGAGCAATTATTGGTTTCTTGCAAATATATTTCAAGATGATAGGACAGTCACACCTTAAAGGTTCTACACCAGTTCAAAAGAATGATGTTTAAATCTTAGTCCATTTAAAATTTTACCAAAAACTTAACTTCTCTTACCGTATATGGATATTTACTAACATCAAAAATAACCAATGGAGTTTAGAAAAATGCACATTTCTTTATTAACCAGAAGTTATTTAATATATTTTTACAATACACATACATTTTAATATACATAAATATATAGTCAGTTTTGAAGTACGAAGAAAAAGACAAACTTCCAGAGCGTAGAGACGAAGCTTCTTAGCAATCCATGGATTCACCGTGCGGGTGCCGGGCCCATCGCGTTGCAAGGAAGGAGTGCAAGCAGTGCCTGGGACTTGCGACCCAGGAGTAGGTTTAAGGGGCCCCTTTATTATGCGCAAAAACGCTCACCTTCACCCTCCACACTCCTCTCCCTACCTAACCAAATTTGGAAAGAACCTACTAATGCCGCCTTTGAAGTACGTTCTAGAAATGAACCGATGCTTGTTCTAGAAAGGCCAAGATCTTTAAGTAGGCTATAGAGAGATTTTGCTGTTATACCTCTCGCTCCCACTTCTACCGCGAACAAACTAACTATAAATTTATTCCTGATCAGTTCGTTGGTTAGTTCGTAATACTTATTGAGCTTGAATGTGTGATCCCTTGGGATGTTTGTTTCCCAAGGAACAGTAAGCTCCACAAGTATCACGCGCCTCAGATGTTTCGAATACAGGAATAAGTCCGGTCTGGATGACGAAACACCAACATCCCCAGGGATTTTGTAATTAAAGTGAATTAATTAAAGAATTAGTTATAAGAGATTCCTCATTAATAAATATTCAATTGAAAACCTTGCCTCAAAGTCTAAAATACTGTTAATATACATTTTATAATATCATTATTGGTTTTACAAGGAGCTTGGAATAACAAACAAAGAAACTATTTTTGTAAAATATTATAAAAAAGAAATAATATATATTTTAATTTATTTATTAATTTAAATATTTCTGGAAATGTTATATGTTGTTATGTTTAAATATTTCTATAAATATTACTAAACACGTTATTAATATTTACTAAATATATATATTTAAACAAAAATAGGCCTTATACAATTTATGTCTATTACGAAATTAATGAAGTTAATATAAAATCCGTGTTTCTATGATTCTCAGGTGGAGATTTTATTTTACTAGTAAATTGTAAGAGTTCTTACAAAAATAAAGACCCATATCAGAAGTGCGTTGATTTGTCAGTCAATCAGTCAGGATTTCTCCTTTTACTTGTTTTGATATCCGATTGGAACTTGACGGAGTATAAAATTTATGAAATAAATAGAGGGTTGCTGTTGGACAATATACATTTACTTTTTCGGAAGTATAAAGTTATATTAATGGTTTAAGATAAGGTTAATGTTGAGTTGAGTTGAGTTGAGTTTTTAAGTATTGCGTAATGAACTCCTTAGTAAATCTAGTCAATTTAAATTGTCTTCCCTCAGAGAAACAATCTCCTTGCTAAAGTGCTAAAAACGCAATATAAAAGTAAGAAATAAACGAAAGAAATATACGGTTAGTTCCAAGTTTAAAGTGATAAAGTATAAACTATTAATCTAGAGGAGTAGCAGTTGGGGAAATTACGTAATTTCACGTTAAAGTATTTACAGAAACTGTGACGGGGTTTTATTTCTTATATTATTTATCTTAACAGTTTAACTTTATTTTTATTGATTTTTTAATTCAAAGCCCTCTGTAATAAAATATATCTTTTAATGGATTTTAGGTTGTGTTTTTTTCACCGACACTATGTATTTAAATAAATATATATTTTTCCCGGCATAGTATATGTCACTAATATTATTAAGAATTTCTAACATTGATCTTCAGTGTAAGTATACATTATAATTAAGTCGACCGAGGTAAGGCGATTTACCCAAGAGACGATCGTCTTTATTTTCTTAAATTGATACGATTGGTTACTTCTAAGATAACAACCCCTTAAATCCTGACCTTAAATAAGTTTTTTATATGACAATGGCCATTGAATTACTAACTCTCTTATGTAAACTTTAGTTTTTTTCTTTAATGAATTTTCACATATTTTTTTTTACGGAATTAAAAAACATTCATTATCAATATTCAATCAACATGGGTTAAATACTAATCCTAAATATACTTGGGGCATGAGATCACAAAATCAGCAGTAATTTTATACCCCTCAATATTCATTATCGTTTGGGCATACCCAATCTCTAATCAGTAAGGTACAAGTCATAAAGTTCAGTAAATCACGTTGTTAATATGACAATGTTATGTAGTTTATGAATCACTATGCTTTAACAGCGTTCATTTAATGGTAAGGGTCCAAGTTCACAGTCTGCTACTAATAGCAATTCTTCATAAAAGCTACTTGACAGTAGTAATTTAATTGTAATTAATTATTTTAAAAGAAATATAAGTTTGACTTGAAAAAATAAATGAAAATCCAGGCTGAAATTATTTTCTCAGTAAGAAATTATAAAATGAAAATAAAATTTAAAGTAAATGGAAATAAAATTTAAAGACTTTCATTACATACACAGCCGAATTGAGATTGTCAAACTTTAAAGTCTTCATTTTGAAAATCCTTTGATTTCCAGTATGAAATATATAATTTTGTCACTGTGTACCTAATATCATTTTTAACTTTGTCGATTTCCAATCAATGAGAATCCACTTATTCAAAATTTGATTTTGTGTGTGGAAAGAAAATATAATAAAAAGATGCCAGTACCGAAATTTAAGTTTGAAAATGTCTAAAAACATGTATAGCCATGTTAATCTTTTGAATGTTTATATATAATGCAAAGTTAGAAACACTGGTGAGGATTTTCGAAAGAAGCCTAATTGATGTCACCACCGTCCCGATAAAGACGATCACATATAGAATGCTTAATTCACCGAGGCGCAAACCGATGCGGAAGCTCAATTGGTAGAGCAACGGGAAGGTTTCCCAGAGGTCGCGGGTTCGAATCCCTGCTTTTATCGCTTTATTTTTCATTCTTTATTTATATAAATTTAAATAAGCTTTACATGGCTGTATATGTTTATAGATATTACAAAAATTCAAATAATATTTTTCAACTAAACTTGTTTTCTGTTTAATAACGGTAAAAGCTCCAGAATTATAAAGAACGAGAGGACTCAGTGGCATATTAAAAATATAAAAGCTCTCCCATCTAACGATGCTGTGAACGATGATGCTGTGTGTGTGATGCTGTGATGCGTTTAATTGATATTTCTTTTTCGCTAATATTTTTTATTTGCGTTAAATCTTGTTTCCCTAATTAATAATTTGTCGTGCATTATACATACATAATACATAATACGTATATGTGGGATAGTCTCCACCCTGGTTTAAATCATGGATTGAGACGTAAGTTACTTATCTTGTGAAAACGTAAGTCATGCAGTTCTGCCTCCTCGCAAGAAACTGTAATTCATTTTGTTAGAGTTTAGTTGTCTGTCTAATGTTACTTTTGTATTGTAAGATATTACCTAATAAAAGTAATTACATTGTTAAAAGTAATTAGTTGTTTCTCTCCTGATTGATTACCCTAACTAGCTTACAAGATGTCTGATAATGATGCTGGCCATTATTTCGAATCCGATATATACATATTTAAATAATAACCTTGAATAATACTAGAATATTTAACAACGTTTCGAGAACCTCTCCTGTAACGAAGTCATCAAAAACTATTTATGCATAAATAAATAATTAGTCACTCGTTATGTCGCGGTATCGACTATAATAGTGTTGCATTATAACGTCTCATTTTGATTAAAAGCGTTTTATACATAGATACTCACTCTAATGTATAATAATCATTATGAGATCATCATTTTGAGATATCGATCAAATTATATTTAAAAGTTGACAATGTCCTTGTTTTTTTGTTTTAGTTGCCTTTTAGTTTGCACATAAATTATTTGATTGTATATCTTTATGAGTTACGTGCTTTGAGAGATTTTAATTGCTAAATTGTTTCTCAGTAATTAATGTATAGATTCTGGGATCAGGATGACAGACCCTCATAGTTTAGAGTTTGTGAATAAATTGACATTCATGATACCTTTGTAAATTGTGCTGACCCAATATTTTGAATTGTTTAAACATATGTGGCACCCTAAGTTAGTAACTAGTCAAATATTTGCTAATCATCCCAGTATTTACTCGCTTTGTGTAAGAGGTACGCGACTTATAAAACAGAAGTGCAAAGTCACCAAAAAATATATTTGTTTTTAAATTTTTAAACACCTCAACTAAAACGCTTAAAGTTATGTTCACATTAAGCTTATTATGTTCAGATTTCACCTTATCGCAAAGGTCATTTAAAAGACGACCATTTATATTCGATTTTAATACGATAGCCAACTTTTTTGTTTCATGTTTGCAAAGTTTTTCTAAAATTGCATAGTATGTATGTATATATGTATGAATGGTATGTATTATTATTTAAAAAATCGGGAATTAACGCGTCCGGAATAGATATCATATACTTTTTATTTGCCTGAGGATTCGACCAGGTTGCACCGGCAGTGGTCACACGCTGAGCCAGTCTGTTTTTCCCGATTTTTGAAATAATTATATATAATGAAACGCCATAATTTAAAAGTTAGTATGTTAGTATGGTATGTATTTTAAAAAAGTTAATTCAAGAATGTTTCGTCTAACTTATGGGGGAAAAAATATAAAAGCAGCGGAAATACAACTAAGTTAGCAACCCACTTATAAAATAAAAAACATCTTGCATGTCTCGACAATCATTTTTTAGATGACTTCAACAATTATTTTTGAATAAAGCCGATAAATCGAAATATCGATATATTTTTTTAAATATCAAACCCTGATATTGATACATTACATAATGATCAACTATACCAAGTTTATCGATGCCGTGAGTGAGTTGGGAACGATATCTTAATGGAATTTCGATGTATAAAAACTTTTTATACAGAAAACGAAAGGGTTGAAATGGTTTCGAGTGTTTTTTTAAGTTTTACCTTTATTTCTTTTAAGTTTCGGTTTTAGAGTTTGTGAAAGCTCGTTGTTAAAAGTAGTTACTAGACTGTATATATATTTTAAATTACAATTGTATTAAATTTAGAAAATACTAAAGACTAATTCTAGTTGCTTAAAGTTGCTATTGGATAAATTATTGTCATTTAAATTAATCGAGTACTTTTTAAAAAGTTTTCTATTGCTTTAGACCCGCTATTGGATCCAAATACAAATCCCGTGCCATCTAGTGGGTAGAGCGTGTAGGTCATAGATCCCAAGAAGTTTAAAAAAGGTGTCCACCGTTCTAAGGACATTTTGATTTGTTTTCTGAATGATTCGGATTACTTTCTTTAGCAGGCTAGATTGGGAGGTAGGATGAGAACTCCACATTCTATTATGCCAGCGAATAAGGGAACGTCTTTCTTGATGCAGGTTGGCCTCTTCGTGGTTGAATGAGCAAGCGATCCCGTGAAGTCATAAAACGTATTCATGGACATCTAATTTTGTGAGTTCCACATAATCGCCTCCTTTCCAAAAAAATGATTTTTCTATATATAGGGTACTTCAAAGTCCGTCCAATCGTTTTTCATGCGCGAAGAAATAAACAGACAAACTGTTGACATATCAGCAGAGACAGACCAATTGTTTAACCTACTTAAATACTTATTACATACGACTCTTTTGTTCTTTTAGAATATATTAAATGTACAGATTTTACTATCAGATGTGTTTATATATTTCGAAAATACACTAATAAACGATTGTAATATTTAAGTCAGTAATATTTCTTTTTTAATACCTCCTGAAAAACATTTTACATTTTATCAGAAATGTACCACGGAAAAGGTTAATGATTATTTGCTATACTGACTTAATTTCATTTCATGAGTACCCATGTTTCCTATGAAAGCTTTATTTATAGATGAACAAGTCCCGAATACAATATATCCGGCTTTGTTTTGCTCTTGTTTTTGTAGGCAAGTAGTAAATTAATCTGTGTTCTATATTTTAATGTTATTAGAGCATAATCCTGATTGGCTTATTGTAGTTCTAGATGATATCACATTTTGTTTACAATACATTATAAAGCAAGGATCGAATAGAGCTCGCCCAATAGAAAATGAATAGAAATAGAATAGAAAATTATGAGTTCTATTGAGTTTTCGCCGCTACTTTGACATCACATTAGAAAAGACACACTCGGTTAGTAGCAGCAGTACTTAATTAAATAACTATTTACACAAAGTGTAATTATTTAGTCGGTTGTCCGATTCTGTCGTATAATTTTAAATCTTAATTTGATAAAACGAGCCTTTGAAATTATTTATGATTTCTTAAAAGAGTAATTAGTGTATATATTTTTTTTATTTATTTCCGTTTTATCTTCTACTAAATCCACATCACACCATAATTATGACTCACTAATTATACAATGTTACAGTAAATGAGAGTATTTTAATAATATTTTGTTTCATTCCAAATTGTAAAGCTAGAGTTGTTAGGCGTGTTATTCTTTTTTAATAATTATTATTTCTGTTACCCTTTTTACTTTATTTATTTTAACAATAAACTTTCGAAATCAAATAAACAAACTTGGGTTTATCTCCTACCTTCTTTAAAAAAAAATACAAAATATAATTTCAATATTATAATTATATGTATAAAAAAGAAGCCCTTAGATTTATAAAAAAATACTAGTAATTTTATATGTTTCAAAATAAATAATTATATAAGTAGGTGATAGTCCAAAAAATTTAATTATTAAGTTCTACACACATACACAAAGACTCACACACACACATATACTAGGTACACTTGACCTTTATTCTCGCTTGTCGCTGTGTGAAGTCATCGGCAACCGGATACGATGAACATATGGACAGATACGTATCTTTGTTTCTGAACTCAAATATAGAGTTCAAACTCAATAATACATATAATATATATGTATAAATGTATATATATATATTTATTTATTTATATTTAATACAATTAATTTGTTAACTAGATTATGGAAGCATTAACACTTACGTTGAAATGAGCAACTTTATTTAATTAAATTTTAAAAAGTTGTTTATTTAATGAGGAATCCAAGTAAAGTGTTACGCCTGGCACTATTAGCTCGTCTACGTATCTATGAAATAATGGTTGGGTAAAATGAAAATGGAGCTCTACAAACATAGATCGCCAACTTAGCTTAACTTACGATCACTTTATCTTAGGCTATCTAATGCATACATGCTATTATCATGTACCGTACACATTGTAGATAGCCCATCAACTAAAAACTAAAATTAAATTATATATGTCGGAGATACATTAATACTTTACACTATATTCCATTACTAAATAATTTTCGAATATTATCATGTATATTTTATTATTTCGAATATTTTCGAATATATGTCATTGACTAAAAAATCATAATTATATAACGAACGCTTGTCTTAATATAGTGAGGTAGTGAGTTTTGTTCCATAACATCATGTCAAAGTTCTCATAACAAACTTCATGAGTTCAGAAGTTGAGCAAAAGGTAGGTCAGACAAATATTAGAGAGCTCGAACATTTGATTACTTTTTTAATCTATTCGTAACTCTACACCGATAATAGTTAGCTTTACAAAGAGGTATTTAATGTAATTAACTGCTTAGTGTTGTATTACTATATAATTAGTCATGATACCAAGACTTCTTTTCTATTCTTTCTTATATATATTCTTTTATTTCTTATATATATATATTCTTTTTATAACTTACTATTATGTGCACAATTTTGAAATGGGTCATTAATAATAATAATAATAGTAAAAGGACAAATTACACAAATGGATCTAACCTTACTTAGGAAGCAAATTATTTGCTTGTGTTAAAATTATGTTAAGTATGTTAGACAACGATACCAATACATAGAAATAAACATTATAAATACAAAGAATATATTTAAAAAACCACCAAACCCAGAAACTCAAATATTTATGTTCATCCCATGCATATCTGTCCCTTTCGGGAATTGAAGACGAGTATCATTGCGCCGCTTCATCTGCACTAACTATTCGACCAGCGCGGCGTGCAAGTTTAAAAGTTCATGAACAATTTTCGTTCAAAAAAGTAAAAGAGCAGCTGAACTACTCAGAACTAAGCACCTATTGGTTTCTGCTAAGTATATTCTGATATGATAGGACAGTCAGACTGAAAAGGTTGTAGACAAAGAAACTTAACTTGTTTCACTGTTCAGGAATATTAAATAAAATGAAAAATAATCAATGGAGCTTATCATTAAATAATACAGATTACAAAATATTACTTTTATTTTTTATTGAACCAGAAATTATATATTTTTACATTAAAAATACATTTTAGTATAAATAAATAGATAGACAATTTGAAGTACCAAGAGAAAAACAAACTGCCAAGGCGTAAATAAATAGAAAAATTAATAAGTGAATCTACTAGATGACATTGATAGCACAAAAATCGAATACAAATCAAAGACAGTTCATTTGTAACTCTGTGTAATTATCATTAATATATTTTATTAATCATTGTAGTACCAATATACCGGCTCTATTTTCATGATTAATGACTAGAGTCGATTGGTTAGAACTTGTTGCTTCACTATTTGAACGATTATTGTTTGCTGACTGAAGCAATTAATGGTTATTCTGACCTCGAAACGAATCCATATGAAGCGGTTAATAATGTTCGACGAGTATCAATTAATATTAAATTTTCTTACTATTCGATAATAATACATATGTTGATAATAATATAAATACATTATTATTATTTAATAATTGTATATATTTTAAAAAACTAATAGGTCTTATACAGTTTATGTTTATTACGAAATCAATAAAATACTCAGATGGATATTTTTGATCAAACGTGTTTTCTTTTCCTAGTAAATGATAAGAGTTCCTACAAAAATAAGGGCCCTTATCAGAAGTGCGTTGATTTGTCAGTCAATCAGTCAGGATTTCTTCTTTTACTTGTTGGATATAATCTGGAACCTGACGGAGTATAAGAAGATTTATTAAATAAATAGAGGATTGGTATTGGACAATATAAAAACTTTTTCGGAAGTATAAAGTTATATTAATGGTTTAAGACAAGATTAATGTTAAGTTGAGTTGACTTTTTAAATACTGCGTTATGAACTCCTAAGTAAATCTTGTCAGTTTGAATTAATCTTCCCTCAGAGAAACAATGTTCTTCACTGCTAAGGTTCACCTTATAACGCAATATAAAAGGAAGAAATAAAAGAAAGAAATATACGGTAAGTTCCAAGTTTAAAGAGATAAAGTATAAACTATTAATCTAGAGGAGTAGCAGTTGGGGAAATAACGTAATTTTACGTTACAGTATTTACAAAAACTGTGACGGGGTTTTATTTACTCTATTATTAATTATCTTCTAACAGTGTCACTTCATTTTTATTAATTTTTTAATTTGAAGCACTCATTAATAAAAAAAATGTATCTTTAAATGGAGTGTAGGTTGGTTTATTATAGTCGAAAAAATGTATTAAAAAAAAAATATCCGGCATTGTATATCACTAACATTATTTAGAATTTCTAAGATCGATCCTCTAGTAAAGTATACATTATAATTTAGTCGACCGAGGCAAGACGATTTTCCCAAGAGACAAGCCTTCTTTTCTGCTTGGTTAGTTCTAAGATGAGAAATAACCCTTAAGATCCTGACTTCTAATAAGTTTTTTTAAAAACCCAACATATCACCTAGCCTGGCCATTAAATTACTTAATTTTTTTACGCAAACCTTAGATTTTTCTTTTACGATATTTCGCATTTGTTTTTTAAGGAATTGTAAAACATTAATTATCAATATTCAATCAACATAGGTTAAAATACTAATCCTAAATATACTTGGGCTATGAGATAACAAAATCAGCAGTAATTTTATACTCCTCAATATTCATTATCGTTTGGGCATACCCAATATTTAATCAGTAAGGTACAAGTCATAAAGTTCAGTAAATCACGTTGTTAATATGACAATGTTATGTAGTTTATGAATCACTATGCTTTAACAGCGTTCATTTAATGATCGGGATCCAAGTTCACAGTCTGCAACTAATAGCAATGCTTCATAAAAGCTACTGTCAGCATTTAATTACAATTTGTTACAATTATTTTAAAAAATAAATATACAAACTAGATAAGTCTAGCCATAAGTTCTGTTGCAAAGTAATGCATGTGATTATGTAGAGTGAAAATAATGTGTTTTACATACTAAACTAGTTATTCAAAGTGTTCACCCTTAGCTTAAACGCACGCTTTTAAATGGTCGGGTCATTCGTCCTTGGATTTACGAACGGTTTCCATTGGAAACTTGGTCACTGCTGGCTCTAAAGATTTCTTAAGCGACTCAATATTTAGGTGACGCATAGAGTACGCCATGTCCTCTAGCACTGACCACAATTTATAGTTCGTTTAAGTTCGGACTAGCTGAAGGCTAATCACCAGCGTTTATGAAGTCTGGAACATTTTGCTAAAGCCGAATTTGGTAAGTACGCGCCTTATGACCCGGTGTTGAATCCTGTTAGAATATCCACACTCTCTTTTTAAATAAGGTGTTATTGAGAGGTCTAACTACCGCTTTTAACACAGTATCTTGATATACTTTGTCTGAAGTTTTCACTCCTTTTTCGCTAAAATGGAGTTTCGTTACTCCTTGGTTCCGTTTCGTTACTCACCAAACCATGACGTATACAGGATGGCCTCGCTGAACTTTGGCCACTACCTAGGAAGCTTCTGTAGAGCTGTGTACATATACTCGATCATTTTGTTAGTTGTAATGGTTTGTTGATAAAAAAATCATCGGTAAATATTTTTTCTGTGTTGTTCATCCATCTATCGAAGCAACAGCTGTTTTGATCTTTCGATTCTCTATTATTTTTGGTGAATCTTATAAGGTATATCCTGTGTATTTCCGCTAAGCCCCTTGGCCTAAAACTTGTTTGATAATCCCACCGAGGACAATTTGTCCTCGTTGGGAATCTCATATCCCTTATAAGGATTTTCTGATTCCTTATGAGATTTCGACGAATTCTGATCTTAAATGCATGAACGGCCTGGTTTGTTCGAAATCGAAAAGACTGCGGTTGGCCGGATCTCGCACGGTCATCAACAGACATGGTTTCAGTATACCTTTGGATGGTACAATAGACAAACATTCGGCTAATCCCTAGCTTTTTCAATGTATCGAAAATGTCAGCTAGCTTTTTACCTACTTTGTGCAGTGCACTCCTATTCTTTTTAGTGCCCCACTTATTTTTATTGAATGGAAAAATAATTTCTAAGCATACAATAATGGCAGAAAACGTATTTTTAATTTAAGAAAACAGCCACTAACAGAATTGATAGTCAGACTAGTTACAACTTGAAAAAATAAATGAAAATCCAGGCTGAAATTACTCTCTCAGTACGAAACTCATAAAATGGAGATAAAGTTTTAAGTTACGACTTTCATTGCATATACAGATAAAACCAGATTGTCAAACTTTAAATTCTTGGCATTCATTTTTATAACACTTTAGGTTTCCGGTATGAAATATAATGTCTGGGTATTATTACTCGTAATCGATTTGATTTTGACACTGTGTACCAAATATTATTTTTAACTTCGTCGATTTCTAGTCAATGAGAATCCACTTAGTTGGATTTTTATGGAGCAGGGAAAAATCATTTTTACATAGAATATAATATAAAACAATATTAAAATATTTATAGAACTACATAAAACATTAAATAAATTATTTTAATGTCCATGGCATTAAAATAATATTTTTCAAATCAACTTATCTACTGATTTTTAATAATGATAAAAGTTCCACACTTATAAAGAACAAGAGGACTCAGTTTCACATTACAAATATAAAAGCTCTCCCATCTAACGGTGCTGTGAACGTTTACGGTCAATATAAGATTCTTATGCTAGAAATAGAAAACTCAATTCATTTATTCTGATTCATTCCATTTTATATAATAGAATGAAATAAAAATAAGACAATAAGACGCGCTGTCGTGTATGGATCAGAATGTCACAAAGATGATAAATGAAATTGCATGTTACAGAGACAAGTTAAGAAGGAACGAGTCAAGTCCCAAGAATGAATAAAATAGGATATGGATATGTATAAAATAGGATGTGGATATGGAAGTATGAAAGTTCTGTGACATTAAAGTTAGATGGAAATTGTCACGTGATGTAAAGGAATGAGAATTAAATTATAGGAAGTGAAAGATAATATTATGTGGCTGGGTGTACGTACTGACATAGCATTTGACAGGATGTTTAATAAGACGGTACTCCGCGGTGAGCACGTGTAATAAATAAATATGATGATTTTTGATTACAAAAGATAATGATAATATGTTTACTTGTTAAGCCGTAAACCGGCGGAATGCATGCTGGATATATGTATATAAGACCACCAAAATAAACGTTACGAGATATAATTACAATGTAATTGCAATTATAATAGTGATAATTCATCATAATTATGGTATGAAATAAAACAATTATATATGCCTTGTGGCTCAAAGTTAAAACCTTTATAGCGATTTATATAGAATTATTAGTTTTGTATTTTGACTACAAAATGTGATGATTTTTGACAAAAAGTTACAATGACTTATTTGTTTTATTAAAAAAATAATTATTCACTCATCCTTACACAGTATCTTAAAAGCTAAATTTGACTAGAATATAAAAAGAGAGTTATGTTTATATAATTGGCGGTATTCCAGAAGATATCATATTAATAATCAAAACTGACGACTATAAATGAGTAAAATGTCTATTTCAGTACAATTTGAGCATATTAACATTCGTATAAGCAATTTATCTCCTGAAGTAAGAATTTAGTTCCAATCTTTGACAAATCTTTTTTTTTATTATTTGGTATCATTGTTATAATTACTATTAGGTTACAAAAATAAACAGAAATAATAGGGATCGAAGCATGTGGAACATGAGATTTGTCTACTGTTATGTGTAATGCCATTTTTTTATAAATCTTTTTTTTATTTATATCCAGCCCAATAGCTTACTTGAAATAAAAGTAAATGCACGCTTTGGTTGGGGTACTAACAATAATTTAACTCAAAAAAATATTAATAATTGAAAAACCCCCAACACAAAAAGACGTCTAAAAATCTTTTTATGTACCATTGACCGTTGTATGCAGTTGACGATGGTGGACTACTACACAAAATTTTAGAGCTAATGATTGAGGATTTACACTATGTACCTTTTGATAATGTTATTTCTTTATTTGCCTTGGTAACTTACTTGCGTTTTGATTTCTTCCTTTACTAAGCGGACTTCAAGAAAACGTCTTTACGTATCGGGGGTTTTTTAAATTTTTATTTTTTTTTATTATATAAAGGTATATTTAATTTTATTTTTTTTCTGCTTTTTAAAATAATTTTATTTTTTCTATTTTGTACTAAATAAACTTATGAACACAATAATTTCACTTGTTTAGGTTTTTACTTTCAATATTTTATAAGAATCTTCACCAGCACCAATAAAATCTCCATTTCTTAGAAACGACTGCTTCTATTTAGACCAAACATCGCTAAGAACCATCTCGACGACCTAAGCTTTCGATTTAAAAAAACACGTTCAAATCCATCCACGCGTTTGGCTGCTACGTTGAAACAAACAGACAGATACACAGGTCAAACTTATAACACCCCACTTTTTGGGTCAGGGGTTAAAAAAGGATTCATAGATGTCTAAAAAAACACGTAATAATGTTCTCCTTATAGATATTTAATTCCTAAAAATAACATGCTACCTTATTTTGATGACTACAATGATTGATCACAGTAAGTACTATTGTATCTAAGTATTGATTGTATTTAGATATTTATAACATCACGAACTTATAAAAATAATAATATAAAGATATAATTTATAATTAATTAACTAGACAGTATTTCACAATCACATCTATAATGTACAAATAATACGGGGTGTAAATATATCTCTGAAAATGTAACAAGGTAACAAACACAATATGTATGGCGCTAGATGAGGTCAGTCGGGTTGGGGCGAAGTTTACGTACGAAGAGTTAAATCGCTAAGGAGGAGCGCGGCGGCGGCGCACTCGACGACCACACAGAAGTCGTTGGAACGCGTGCCGGAATTCCGGACTAAACACTGTGTATATAACCGGATTTAGAGTTGAATTAAAATAGCCCAGCCACAATGAAAGAGATGTGAGCACCGGACTTACTTCGCAATTACACGTCGGCACTAATATAGCTAACACAAAAAAAGGAAGCCAGCACGCCACAAACGCGCCTGTAATTATTGCTAGTGTCTTAGCCGCTTTTCTCTCCCTCTTTGAATCAGCTGCTTCTTTAGGTTTACGACGAACTAGTGTAGGATAATACGCTGCTGCGACGGCTCCGTAACCCGTTGTCGGCGGATCTGCTTCTAAACCGTTTACACAGGATTGCTTCTCCGGGCTTGTGTTATTAGACGACACGTTAGTAATTCCCGTTGTAGTTGTTTCGGAAATAGTTGGTAGTGGGCGACCGATAACTGCGACTACAGCGGCAGCTATACCACCGCTTCCCCCTGCAGCAACTAATGCTCCACCTGCCGGCACGGGTGGTGGACCTACCCCTCTCGTAGTTGTACCGTGGCGTCTTCTTATTCTCTTTCTGGCAGTTTGGTATATCCTCCAATACAATATTAAAATAACAAGCACTGGCACGTAAAAAGATGAGGCTGTAGCAAATATTTGGTAGCCAACATCCTGACTTACTACGCACCGCAAATCTTCAGAGACGCGACGATCCCAGTCAGGATCTTTCCAGCCCAGTAGAGGTGCGATACAGACCAAGAAACTTACGGCCCAGACGCATACTATCATATATCCAACTCGACGAGCAGTTCGCGCATGAATGTAGTCGATGTTAGTCACAGCCCAGTACCTTAAATAAAAAAAATAGAACATCGAGTTAAAAAACATTTTTATTTATCATAGGAATGTGTGGAAAGTACCCGACTATATACGTATAGTATAAAGTGTAGTATGGAGAAAATTGGGTCGTTGGTATCTGTCATATGATGTTTAACGTTTAACGTTTAACGAAAACTTATATATACCATATATATAAGTTTTCGTCAAAGAATTATTTTTGTCACGGCTGGTATGAAACCAACGATTCAAGAAGCGTTCGTAGTTTGTAATGTTTGGCTAACAGAGTTGTAGTTACAATACTAATAAATAACAATAAACAGATGGGTCTGGTTTACATCAGTATTGAGTACTTAAATGCTCGTCGCTATTAGCTCAACAATTTATATAAAATTATGACAACTGATCAGACACAATTTGTAAGACATACCGATCAAGCGCAATTGCTACGAGGTGGAGAATTGAAGCAGTGCAGCATAAGACGTCACCAGAAGTCCACATATCACAGAGCTCTGGGCCTAAAGTCCACCGTTGTGCCACCTCGTAAACTGCACCAAGTGGCATTACCAGGCATGCCACTAGAAGGTCCGCCACCGCTAGTGAGAGTATCAGCTGGTTGGCAGCACTGCGAAGGTGTCTTTCTAGCAGTATGGCCGCTATCACGAATACATTGCCTGCGTTCAAAATTAATACTTCTGTTTATGTGAAATACTAAAATAATAAACATATATAAATCAACTTTATATGTGTATTTATTTTTTAAAACTATGATAAGTGTGATGTTTTAACCTTTTTAATAAAAAAATTTGTTACATGAATATGAAAATGATTTTGTATTACAAATCCTACAGTCTTGTAGTTATCTAAATTTACTCTGTGAGCTGTTTACAAATTTATGTAATAGATGTGAAAATATACGGTACAACAGTCGTTTAAACCAGTTCATAAATATTTCCGATACTAATAGGTTTGTTTATTTTCACGTATCCTTCTGCAAGTATTTCAAAAGGAGTTAGTCATTCTAACGTAAATATCCTACCGACTACAGTTGCCAAGATGAGTAAACCCAGTAGTACAGCTTTGGCAGCGGCTCGAAGGAGTGCGGATGCTGAATCGAAGGGCGCGGACTCATCCCACCAGGAGGTGTTAGACAATGATGTGTTCCAAGCACTGGGCACCCACTCTGTGGTGTTCCCAGATGTGTTCTGTATGCGAAATTGATACAGAGCTTCCCAGTCCAACAGCTCATCACTTCCCTCCGCGCCCTCCATACTCTCTCACCGAGACACTTCTTCACTGACTGTGTGAAATACAAAAACAATTAAACCATCCTTTTATTATTATAGTAAGTCAATTAG
Organism: Napeogenes inachia; assembly: GCA_959347355.1. Lineage (NCBI taxonomy): Eukaryota > Metazoa > Arthropoda > Insecta > Lepidoptera > Nymphalidae > Napeogenes > Napeogenes inachia. The sequence continues at coordinate 13,406,482 of OY365791.1, read as the reverse complement.
TTTTTATAGTTTTGTATGAAACTACATTAAGAAATATAATAAAGTGTGATAATTACTTACATTCTGTATCGTATATTCGCAGAAGAAAAACCAAAGGTGTGGTCGTCATTGTTACCTTAAACAAAAAAAATATAATTTACATTAAAAAAAATAATACTAAAACCTTTACACTCTTTGCATTTTATACATAAGTTTTGATATCTTAATTTAATAATATTTGGAACTTGTAATTTTACCGTCAAAGTTGCTTAGTGGATAGTGATGTATATAGAATTTTGCAAAAGATTTATTTTTTATATCGATTTGTTTACTTCGAGGCTCATCAGTCAAAATTAGACGGATTTTAATGAAATTTGTTGTGGCATTTAGGATACATATTCGGAAAATATGAATAATTTTCTGGCAAATTACAGAAGATGTTGGCCACAATTACAAAACAAAAAACTGTAATACTTGAGTAATTATACCTACCTACACCATAGTAAAACGTGTAATTGCATTTACTACTGCAATTGCATTGCTTTTTTTTGCAATACTTACACGGACTATTTAGTACCAAGCAAATTTATTTTATTATTTATTATATTTATTAAATTAATTTTTGTATATTTCAAATTTTATTTTTTCATATTTTTAATAAAGTTGCATTACATTATGTAAATAATTTTAAAGATTTTAAATTGGTAGCGATACCTCAATGTAACTGACATTTGAAATAATAGGTTCAAAATCTAAATTTTTGTACAAACGTTTCTCCCAAAATGAGGCTCAGTACGTGACAAGGGTACGTGAGTCACCTCAGCCCTTAAAAATACGAAATAAAGCAAATACGTTTCGGTTATCTTATTTGCGCAAAATCCAGTATCAATAGAATTAACGTACAAGATGATGTTTAGCTGCTGATGTGAAAAACTAATTGACCTACTATTTTCTTAACTAAATACTTCTGTTAGACACTATGCTGCTAATTAAAGAAATTATTTGATATAATTTTACTTAAAATTTGGAAATTGGGAAATTTAACTAACTCTGAAAATCCTTTAACAGTAGGTACTTTTAACTTCATCTTCCATTTTCAGCTTCCTACTTCTTTACCATTTGCTTTGTTTATTATGTAATATAATAGTATATGTGTTATTTTAACCTCTATATGATTCAATAGTTAGAATGTTGTTCGTTCAGCCATCATGTTACGGGGTTAGTTAGCGCTAAAAGTAAAAGATTTATGGTATTGTACAGTGAGTGCTGAGTGCAGTTGAGTAGTTGCCGGAAATAAATTCAGAAAAACCGTACTTTTTACCTTCCCTGTCCATTAGCGAGGGCTTTTCTGTTGCCTTTTATAAACTTAAAGCTATGTTTATCAATTATTTATGCTACAACAAAGTTTTTAAAAGAAAATAAATACAAAATATATACCATTAACCTTAAAGATCATAATTCAAAAGCATTGATACTTATCAATCGCTAAATATCGGCTTAAAATCAGGAAATTCTCTTCTATCCTAAAAAAACAAAACCATTAAAAATACCTATTTGCTACGAACCCCGTTTTCAAAACAATTATGTAGAATATTTTGGGATGCTCAATTTAAGGCAAAGTAGGAGTAGAAGCATTCGTTATAATATTTATCAATATAAATTAAATTAAATTAAATTAAATTAAATTAAATTAAATTAAATTAAATTAAATTAAATTAAATTAAATTAAATTAAATTAAATTAAATTAAATTAAATTAAATTAAATTAAATTAAATTAAATTAAATTAAATTAAATTAAATTAAATTAAATTAAATTAAATTAAATTAAATTAAATTAAATTAAATTAAATTAAATTAAATTAAATTAAATTAAATTAAATTAAATTAAATTAAATTAAATTAAATTAAATTAAATTAAATTAAATTAAATTAAATTAAATTAAATTAAATTAAATTAAATTAAATTAAATTAAATTAAATTAAATTAAATTAAATTAAATTAAATTAAATTAAATTAAATTAAATTAAATTAAATTAAATTAAATTAAATTAAATTAAATTAAATTAAATTAAATTAAATTAAATTAAATTAAATTAAATTAAATTAAATTAAATTAAATTAAATTAAATTAAATTAAATTAAATTAAATTAAATTAAATTAAATTAAATTAAATTAAATTAAATTAAATTAAATTAAATTAAATTAAATTAAATTAAATTAAATTAAATTAAATTAAATTAAATTAAATTAAATTAAATTAAATTAAATTAAATTAAATTAAATTAAATTAAATTAAATTAAATTAAATTAAATTAAATTAAATTAAATTAAATTAAATTAAATTAAATTAAATTAAATTAAATTAAATTAAATTAAATTAAATTAAATTAAATTAAATTAAATTAAATTAAATTAAATTAAATTAAATTAAATTCAATTCAATTCAATTCAATTCAATTCAATTCAATTCAATTCAATTCAATTCAATTCAATTCAATTCAATTCAATTCAATTCAATTCAATTCAATTCAATTCAATTCAATTCAATTCAATTCAATTCAATTCAATTCAATTCAATTCAATTCAATTCAATTCAATTCAATTCAATTCAATTAAATTAAATACCAATACCTGTATTACTTACAAAACCAATTTGTCACAAGAATTATTAAAATATTTAAATTTGAATTCCGTCTTTGTATTACGAAAAATTGTTTGAATTAAATAATTGATCGAAAAATAAGCATCCGGTAACAACAAAAGCGTTGAATCAATTATGGAGTATCTCCATGTCCCTTTTATTTTTATATAATTTATTTGGCTCGTGGCACACTATACAAAAATGCTATTTTCTTTTCACATATTAAATAGCATTCAGACTCGCCGCTGCGGCATAAATTATGTATTTGTGCATTCAGTTGTGTACTTCTAGGTCGGCTTTGCTGAACCTCTGAGAAAGCAATTTGATAAAATATTTATCATTTAGATAACAATCCATTAATATTAATGCAATAATATAAATAGTAATATTAGATTAATCATAGCATAAAGTGATATATAAAATATTTTTGTGGCCCATAATGATTGTTAAATACTTATTTAATAATCATCATGGGTCATATATATGGTATACTTATTTGCCTGGCTATATTTACTTAAACTCATCGGAATTTTCGCACTACTAGTTTCGAACCAGTTCGGGGTTCCTATCTATGATCTAGAAGCATGAGTTCGAAACTAAACGAATTTATTTTTTTAGACAGTAAAATCACCAGCTATTACAAAAAACTATACCAAAACAAAGTAGAAAAAAAAATCAAAATCGGTCGTGATACTGATTTATTCGTCCATTTGTCGAGCACATACTTAATGCAAATTCTAAACTTTTACATTTTTCACAAGGACGTTATTGTCGGAACTGGACCAATCAAAATGGGCACAGAAAGCATCAGCTTTCAAAAAAAAAATCATCAAAATCGATTCCCTCAGTCGAAATTTTAAGGTACTTGACATAAAAAAATACATTCGAATAAAAAACCTCCTTTTTTAATTCGGTTAAAAAAAATAAACATGTTAAAAATACTCCGTCACAAACTGTCAAAGTTGTATCTTAAGGATTTTTTTCTTTTCTTTGCCACTGGCCATCATTTATTTCAAAGAAATGCAGCCTTTGTAGCTTTGTTTTGTGGTCACAATAAATTTCCTTTGAAGAATTAAGTCCATAAACGATATATAATAACAATAGTAAATCATCTCACCGCACAAATAACTTTTAAATGTCTTAGTACTCACTGTTATTTTCTCATTGTAATTTTCAATTATTAATTATTTGTTATTATTCTTTGAAGATAGTGGTTTAACTGAGGTTTGTTATTTACCATTTAAAGTATAGATATTTTATTGTTACCATTGCATTGGTAAATCAATTTACCAATGCAATGGTAACATGGTAACTGGTATATTTTAATCAATGTAATATATATAATCAATTAAATGGTCAGTTTTCCGCTAACTATATTATTTTAAACTTATATGAATTGTGACTAGATCACATGAATTTGTCAAAAATAATAATCTTTAATTACCTGTGGGTTATTTTAGACTAGCTTTGGCCCGCGGCTTCGCACGCCTTAAATTCGTTGTGAAACAATTTCCCTTTTTTTATATTAGCTTATATATTATTTGTTTTAAGTGATACAATCAAAATTACGACATCGGCAGACATTGTCAAAAATCTATTTAAAGTTTGTAATAAGAATACAATATTAGATACTGTAATTTTTTTACACATGTAAAAACAAGAGTTTTACTTAAACGTAAACAGTACTTAATAACCATTCTAACCATATATCACACTTATAGATTTTCATTGAAAATAATCAAAATATGACCATGTAAACTTGAGGAATTCTGAGCTACAAAATCGACGTTATTTTGACCATTAACTTGCAGGTCTCGTTTTATGAAAAAATATATATATATTTTAAATGCTAGATAATATGTATTAAACATTCAGTTAGTTATATGCATTAACAAAATTTTCAATACTGAACATTAACAGAAGCCATTTTTGAGACGGTTTGCCCGGTTCTATACCGTACCGCCGCAAACGCTATGTCCCTATATTTTAAATCTTTAATATCTTCAAAAATATTCGTTTAAATTACATGCTATAACGGGCAATATTGTTCCATATTAAATGTTAAATATATTTAAGGTACTTAATTAGATAAGGATGAATGCTGTATTGCTTAAAATCGCTTCGTAAATAAGCTCTTATTTCTCGTAAAAAGTAAATAATAAAAATTGACTATTGTGGGTTACCCCTAAGATTTTTTTATGTCTGTCTATGCTGTTAGCCCTGTTGGCTATTACAGCGTCACCGGGGGAAATACCCCTAAGAGATAAACATATACCACTGCGGACTTTCTTGTAGAACTTTTTAAGGTATACAACACTTAGTATATTATTTTATCTATCTCGTAGAGTTCAGCCAGCGTTTGCAATCTAAGCGCAAAACAATATGTTTGCGACTTCGCATTAGAATTCTGGATATTATCAGTTGGTTCTCTAATATATTAGGTATGTTATTATACATATAAACCTTCCTCTTGAATCACTCTATTTATTTAAAAAAACTGCATCAAAATCCGTTATGTAGTTCTAAAGATCTAGGCATACATACAGACATAGGGACAGACGCGAAAAGCAACTTTGTTTTATTCCACTGTTAAGATTTTAAAGGTGTTTAACGAGGAGACAGTCTAAAATCTAAATGATAGTATTTGCTATACGCTATCACATGGCGTTCATATTTCTATCATTATAATAGAATCTATCTTTATAAAAGAAAATAATATTACTTTAATAATAAGTTAATATAATCCATTGAATGCCAACATTTAACATCCACAAAATGAGTTACAAATAGTGTGTATAGATGTTCAAAAATATTTTCAAAAAACTGTAAATTGAACTATATACTGTAATTATATTTTCGACTTGATTGTGATCATCAGATTTTATTTTGGGAACCTATAAACACACCGTATAGGCATTATTGAACGTCCATTGTTTGCGTTCTATTCTTAACAAGTAATAAATACGACCTCTCATTGTTGTAGCCTGTCAGTTCAGCTTGTCAGTAACCTGAATTATTCAAAGAATATGTGTGGTGAGACAGTGTTACGGCTTACAGGCGTATAATATATATGATATTAAATGTATAAACATGAGAACCGTCTTAACTCTAAAGCTTTTATGTATCAAAATATATTGGTAATATAAGTAAAGTAAATTAAATTTGGTTCATCAGTTCTTGGTTAACTAAATTACAAAATGTTAAATCAACTGAGATTAAATTCTACGTTTCTGGATTGTGCTCGAAATTGTAAATTAATTTTCTCTGAAACACATAAATCTTTCAAAAATATATTATACTACAGTTATCTCTAATGGAGGAGCTTATTATAGACTACTAAAATAAATCACTTTTCACTAACTTTGGTTCTCGAAACCGAACTATTTCGAACTATTTACAATGTCAAGTCCATTTGGAAAACACAACCAAAATAGATTTTTTAAATAATTGGAGAACTAAACAAGCCATAAGCCTGAAACCGATCACACCTGGTTTACATTTCAAAACCCGGAGCTTTACATCCTTTATATCCCTAAATCGTTGCTCCCCAATACTACTTAAACTACTTCACTCTATACAAAGTCCATACTCTGATCCGATACTTACAGACGTACCTACCTATATTCGGTGAATTCTATACCTAACTATTCAGTGTCTAGCCTTGTATTATATAGTCTAGCTTACATTTGTCTTCGTATCGATTTCAACCATCAACGTTTAATCACACTTCCTCAATACCTTTCCCTTTGTCAAGCGGTCTACAGTGTAATCAATAATATTATTTTAAGCTCACTTCTAAATAAATACAACTACTTTAATATCAACCAAACACGATAAACAATTTGGGATGTGTTATTCAGACATCTAAATGTAGATTGTTTGAGTATTTGGAATGCCTTTCTAATGTTTGGCTGTGATTTTACCGCAAATCTTAACTGTATTGATTGTAAACACAGCTGGTACTAAAGCCAATAAATATAGCGTTCACAATTGAGCGTTCATTACTCATTTACTAAGGTCATTATAGGAATCAATGTTTATTATTTTTTGGGAATAAATTAATGCAATCATAAACAAAATACTCGTTAGAATTGTTCCAGTAATTTAATATTTGAATTAAATTAGAAACTTAATGTTTTAATGATATTATTTTTTTTTTTATTTTTTTAGGTAAAAAGAAAAGCGACTGAGATTTTAAATATACATATATCAAGAATATTATTAATAAATATATCCTGATCTCTTTTTATTTTAGGTACACAATACAAGCTTTTCAAAAAACTAACTTTATTTTCGGCTTCGATCTTTGTTCGTAGATACCGAATGTAATATTTGTACTTTGATTTTGTGGATAAAAGTATATATAGAAGTACATAATAGTCAGTCAGTGAATTAGTGATAGTAGATATCTACCAGTTCTATATCTCATATCGTAGATACGGGGTTGCTTCACCGCCAATAATACTACCTTCCTCGCAAAGGTAGGAGTTAAATAACTACTATAAGTACATTTCTTACAGTGAAAGAGACGGAGCTCTCTCCCTGCCTCTCTCAACCTCCTGCATTTGCAATTTGCCATATTTGCAGAGGTCCATGGTAGACGACAGCACTTACGATCAGGCGGTCGGTGTATTTATATGCGTCCCGATAACGTTTATATACATATAAATAAAATGCTGACCCTTCTCATTTAAATGATAAATTGGTTTTGAAACCAACTTTATTCAATTTATTTGAACCGAAAAGACATTTTCATTGAATCGGGGTCGTGACATAAATGAATTGCAAACATTTTATACCGTGGAAATTTAGACCGTTAACTTTAGCAACAATATTAATTGTTCTATATATATAACAGTTTGAATATTAATTATTCCATCATTTTGTAATAATGTTTACAATATACTATTTTACAATTTATTTCGTTTTCCCATTTCGTTTTTGGCAATACAATGTGATCGTATCAAATTGTCGAAAACGAAATACGGCATATACCAATTCATATCGGCGCTTTGCAATACTGCAAAACTGTAATAATATAATAGTGTATTGATATAGCTGGCAATATTGATTCAGCTTACTTCAGCAATAAAATTCTATTAAAGAAATTAAAACAAAAGAATACCGAATGTATTATGTAAGGTCTTCCAGAGCTGTGTTATCGCGTCGTAACATTTTATTACTAAATGTGCTTTAGGAAAATGTAACCATATTTCGAATTTCTCCATAAAACTTAATATATGCAGTGAATGTTACTCAAGGGAATGTGATTTTCGCATGCACGCAGGCATTTCTCTTAAATATATTTAGTGGAAGATACCTATATACCAAAAAAATAAAAAATATCTGTAATCAAAATAAGTCATTGAATAATAGGTATGATTTTTTACCTGTATTTTTGTTGTCGATCTGTCTTTCCCATACTTTGTATTTGTTTAAAATATAAAAGCGAAAACGACTGATTGTTTATTATGTCGAATTACACAGCCGCTGAAAAATATATAAAATTTGGCAGGAACACGGCATGCAACGTTAAAAAAACATGAAAGAAGAAAAGATATTTACAAGATCCCAGAAATTAGTATTTGTTGTTTTAGTTAAATATTAAACTCATTAATTAGATAATTTGACTTGTTTTTGAATACATGGACTAATGTTTATTATTATAATATTGGTCTAAGGTGAAATAGAGCGAAATAATTTGTAAGTAATAAATATTATCTCATGCAAATGGTCCAGCCATTTCAAGAAACTAGGAAAATAAATATAAATACAATTTAGCAAGTTTCGTGATTTATGTATATTGTCTATACTTTGATTGCTTTTGTAGTACTCTATTATATGTTTTCTAGAAATCGCCTTACTTTTGTTTTATAAACTTTTAGTAGGTACTTCTGTATCTAAATAGCGGCCGCCGGCGGCTATGGCAGGGTTATATTAAAAATGTAGGTATTCTGTATAAAATTTCTGATCTTGTAACTAATATAGATTATAACTTGAAAATATGAAGTAAACTTGAAAAATATGAAGTAAACTTGAAAAATATGAAGTATGAAAGTATATGAAACTATAATAATAAACAAATATTTGTCCCATATATTAATGGATTTATTAAATATCCGGACTACAATGGCGGTACTGTTGTACGCACACCCTATTTAACCTCTTTGGATGTGGAATTTCGCAAAATCGATGCTTCTTAGAAAGCATCAACGCCAAATTTTAGACTCAAAGTCTTCGTACTTTCAGTTATTTTTTGTGAGGCAGTCTTTTTGTTTTTATTTACTTATGTTGCTATAATAATCATATTATTTGATGTTACCATATAATTTACGTCAGTGTCTTGACATGTTCTCATCTATTGGAATATATTTTCATCTCGTATTAAACTTTTAACAACTGGAAATTGGATAATTCCTATTTTTAAGCACCAGAAGACTTGATTTAAAAAATCTTAATTCATATAGTTTGCTTGATTTCTTCCATATAATAAATGACTTAGACATATTTAATCGATGTTTCACTTTAAATTTAAATATAAAATAACTTTTTTTAAATGACAGTAAGATTTTTTTTCAAATTACTTATGCACATGTTAGCCGTGTTTTAATACATTTAAATCTCGGATCGGAAAAAAAATATCTCGACTCGGATTCGAAACTGTTACCTCCGTTTCTTTACCATTTAAACTATCATTTCGTTAATCATCTTAATGGAAAAAAACATTCTATATACATATAATCGTTTATTTTTAACAATTAAAAATATAAACAATTAAATTATTATTACTTCCGTAATAACACTTGATGATTTAAAACTTTTCACTGTCTATAATTTAAGTATTCTGTATAAATACTCTTAAGCGAAACCAGGCTATAACATTAAAGTTATAAGATAAAATGTAATTATAAGTTTCAGAATACCGCAGCGAGTTCCAACAGGAATTGCTTTTCTGACGAGGAATGTATTGCAATAGCAACTATCATAGAGATAGATATCAACTGTATTGAATATGAATTAGTGTCGAGAGCAAGTGTCCGGTGTCAGAAATCGTATTTGCGTAAAAGATTCGTTTCCTGTTTCAAGGGGAGATTGTCTGTGAAACTCAATACATCGTCGATTTGAATCACTCAAAATACTTTATCGCAGACACATCCAATAAAAGAGTTGTTATATGTTATACAGTTGTTAGAATATTATATAGTTTTAGACCCTATATAAAACAAGCGTTATTTTTTGTATAAAGTAAATCTTATATCCGATGTTTTATTTAATTGACGCATTTCTGCATATAAATAATTTTGTATCTCCATAAATCTCGGGCTTAGAGTGGATTTAATAGAAATAAATCTCTTTAAACATTTGTAGCTTCAGAAATCGATATGATAGTAAAGAAACAACATCTATATATATAATAATTTATAAGAAGGCCAAATCTGTGTATATATATTTAAATATTATTTTTGTATGTTTGTTTGTTTATTTGTTCGATCATCACACAAAAACAACTGAAATGGCAAAGTAAGTATTAAATAATTGCAAGGAAAAAAAAACTTTCAATTACTTGAAAACGTGGTATTACTATTTATTAATGAAAATAATTAAGAAGAGTAAGATATTTTAATTAATATAATAGAGCATTTACTACTGCAAAATAACTGAGTAGTAAAGGCGCCGCATTATATACCAAAGACAGTTTATTTTATGAAAACATCTCATAAAATAGGCATTAAAAAAGTACCGTCTTACGACACTTACAAAGTTTAATGTTACCATTAGCCTAAATTCCACAAGTCACAAGGTGACATATACCTAATATAACTTCCCATGAGAATCTATAACCTCTTAAAACTTTGAAGCAACAATGTGGCAGGGGAAATTAGATAACCTGGGCTCCAGCAGGTGATGAAATTGGTTTACAATTCACAAGAATTTAGGGGAAACAAGCCACACATACTTCTTAAAAACGGTTCTAGAAATACATATTTTAATAGATACGTATGAATATTATTAGTCGGGATTTTTATTACATCATCACACTTAAAATTTTCTTCCAAGTGTGTCAAATGCTTTTACTGATCTAAGATTTTTGAATATTAGATATTTAGTAAGTTCTATAAAAAAATACCATTCTTTATAAAATATATAAAATATCAAGTAAATTTATAATAGGTGATTTAAATCTTGTCGTCAACGGAGTTGCGAAACTCCGCAATATACACATTTTGTATTTCGAGCACTGAAGCGATAAAGAGACTATCTGAATGTGAACTAACAGATGAACTACAGTTTGTAACATTGCACATTGGCATATCTTATTGCTTTGTGCATATGGCGTATATTGCTACATCAGACAAAAAGGAAATGTCTATGTAATGAGAATATCAGAATCCAACTACATTATATATTATTAAAATGCCATATAATAAATATACTAAGATGTATAACTATTTCTAAACTTTCTATAGATAAATATTATCATAATTCTATAAACATTTGTAAGAGAATATCGATATGTGTAGTAATACATTTTTACACTTCATATATCACGAGTTTCTAGGCCATAAGGAATCAAATTCTAAGAATTGATTGCTATTTCGCCAAAGTTAGAAATGAAATAGTAATAGTTATAATTTCAGTTAGAATAAATATAAACAAAAGTAAATTGAGATGTTGTGTTAAAGTTTAAGATTTTAGAGATACGTACATTACCAACAGTTTTTTATAATATAGCATATATTTTCTTAAATAAAATAAAATAAAAAATAAAAAATAAAAATAAAAAAATAAAAAAGCCTTTATTTGACCATGCTTACAACTGTACTTATTACTACTTATGTACTACTTTGTGTCTATACTTAACTACTTATTATACTACATGACTTAAATTCTATGGATCTATATATAATTTTTATGTAATATTTATTATTTTGTTATGCATTAAGCATGATCCCCATGTTGGGTAAAGGCCTCCTCCAAAGATGCCCACTTTCCTCTGTCCTGCGCTATTTGCAACCAGTTTGAGCCAGCTACTTTTTTAATATCATCCTCCCAACGGGTATAGGGTCTTCCTCTTTTTCTTTTTCCCTGAGGTCCTTTCCATATGGTAGTGTTGTATGTCCACCTATTATCTCCGAGTCTCGCTATGTGGCCGGCCCATTTGAATTTTAATTTCTGTGCATGACTCAAGGCATTAGTGGCTTTTGTTATAGATCTTATTTTTGTATGCCGAATCTTATCTAGTTTTTTTACCTTGAGCATGCTTCTCTCCATTCCTCGCTGGCAGGACGTGATCTTGCGCTTTACTTTTGCCGTAAATTTCCATGTCTGACACCCATAAGTCAAACATGGTAATAGACTAGAATTCATTATTTTACTTTTTAATTCTATTGGCATGTTGCTTTTGAAGATTTCTTTCAAACTCCAATATTTGTTCCAGGTTCTCTGAATTCTTCTTTCAATTTCTAAATCGTTGTTTTCTGTTTCAAAGCTGATTGTTTTTCCCAAGTAAATGTATTTGTCTGTGTATTCAAGTGGACTGCCATTAACTTTTATTGGTTTTTTGTAGCTGTTGGTCATTGTCATGGTTTTAGCGAGATTGATTTCAAGTCCTACATTGGCGCTAGCTTTTTGTAGGTCTTCCATCATGAGCTGCAGCTGAGAGCTAGTCTCTGATAGTATTACTATATCGTCAGCGAAACGTAAATGGCTCAGATAGGCTCCCTGTATGTAGAGTCCACAATTACTCCAGTTAATTTTATTTATGATGACTTCCAGTATGGCTATAAATATTTTTGGCGATAAAGGGTCGCCCTGCCTCACTCCTCGCTTTATGGGGAAGCTCGGGCCCAGTGTCTCTAACTTTATTCTACCCGTGTTGTTATTATATATATTTCTGATGACTTTTATGCACATTTCGCTTACCCCCTGGTCTTTTAAGCTTTTCCAAACGCTGTCATATGTTACCGTGTCGAAGGCTTTTTGGTAATCAATGAATCCGAGATATAGAGTTCGCTGCTGTTCTCTATACTTCTCTATAATTAATTCTAAGGTATGGATGTGATCTGTCGTAGAGAAACCCTTCCTAAAGCCGGCCTGCTCTATAGGTTGTCCAGCTTCGATTTCAGGGCTGATTCTTAAGTTTATAATGGTAGAGAACAGCTTGTACAAGGTAGGTAGTAGGCTTATAGGTCTATAGTTACCTATATCTTTTGGGTCTCCCTTCTTATAAATTAAAATAATATTTGATTCAGACCATTGTGTAGGAGTTTCGGATTTTTGTAATATCAAATTGAATAACTCCGCGAGTGGTGTTGCCAGTATATGATAAGCTGACTTTAAAGCTTCGTTTGTTATGTAGTCAGATCCAGGCGATTTTTCTAGTTTTAGTCTTTTTATAGCTTCTACAATTTCTTTCTCATCAATTGATTTGACATTCTCTATAATTTCACAATCAGTGGGGTCGATTTGTATGTTTCCTTCTGTGTTTATACTATTGCTTTGAAGTGCAGATGTATGATTTTTATCGCTGTAAAGGTTTTTGTAAAAATTGGTTGCTGTCGTGATAATATCGTTTCGTTTACTTATGTCTCTACCTAGCTCCTTTAGCTCTTTTATCCAGTTTTTGCATGTTCTTAGTTCTTTGTAGGCCTTCTTTGTGCTACCGGTGAGGTTCAGATGATTTTCTATTGTGATTTGTCTATGCTTTGCATAGTCAATTCTCATGTACCTGTTGACTAGCTTGTAGAGTGCAGAGAGTTCCTTTTTCATAGCTCGTGTCTTATTTTTTGTTTTTTGTAGTTCTTTTCTTCTCTTTAAAAGGGATGTTGTACGTTCCGATAGACACTTGTGGCGTTTGCGTTCCTTACTCACTGATTGGGCTGATCCTAAACTCTTGGTAATTGCATTTGTGATGACGTCATAATGTGTTTGTACTGTGGTGTTACCATGGCTAGCACCTCGTCCAAATAGCATGTTTGATAAGGTTTCCCTGTACGTCAAAATTTGTTCCTCATTTTTTAGTTGGTATGTTTGTATACTCGTGTATTTAGCTCTCCTTTTTTTAAGGTTGGTTAATTTAATTTTTGCTCTGATAATCCTATGGTCTGACGGGTAGTTTAAGTTCATAGTGCCAATATCTTGAAATATTCTCGGTTGATTCGTTAGTATATAATCTATTTCATTTTTACTTTTCCCGTCCGGAGAGCTCCATGTCCACCTCTTGCTTAACTTCTTTTTAAAGCATGTATTTATTATAGTTAGTTTATGCTCCAACGCGAAATCTAATAAACTTTGGCCTCTTTCGTTCCTTACTCCGTATCCGAATTGTTTTGTTATTAAGTGTTCTTCTTTCTTGGGAATGCCGATCTTCGCATTGAAGTCGCCCATGAGTATAATATTCTTATGTGCGGTATCTAGACTTTTGTCGACCAATTTGTAGAGCTCCTCTATTTCCTCTTCGCTTGCCGCTTCCGTTGGTGCGTATACTTGTATAATAGATACAAGGAAGCCTTGAATATTCATGTTGAGTACAGCGATTCGTTCCGTAATACCAGTAAAGCTCTCTATATTGTTTTTGTGTTTTTTGTTTATTATAAAGCCGACTCCGTACAGACCAGGCGTGTGACCCACGTGACAAAGTATAAAGCTTTCATGTTCTTCTATATTGGTGTCTAGCCGTCTCATTTCAGAGATGCCTATAACGTCGTAATTTATTTCTTGAATTGCTTCCTCTAATTCCAATAACCGTTCGTAAGTCGATAAGGTTCGAACATTGTATGTTGCTATGTATATATATATTGATTTTCTTGGATTTTTTTTATTAGTATTTCTCTTTGTTTCTATAATATCTAACTTTGGAGGGTTGTGGTCGTACTCTTCCACGGTGACCGGCCGGGTTGGAAGATGTATATTTTCTTACATGTAAGTAAAAAACAGTTGTGTATTTTAATATTGATACATTTTGGACTGTCGTGAGAGTAATTAAAAAAAAGTTTTAATAATGCTTTTTTTTTATATATAATCTAGGGCAATGTTTGACTACATTCCACCTGATGGTAAGTGGAATGTAGTCTTAGGTGGTAAGGCGCAGTACCCTAGCAACCTATTCACTCTTCACTTGAATGTATCCACATTGTATTCGGTCCTTTTGGCAGTGAACAGACACGTCTGCGTTTTGGTGGCGTTGAATTTGACAAGATTGGCATTGCTCCATGCGAAAACTGCGAAAACTGTTTGTCAATCAAACGTTGCACCATGGCTTCTCTTTCTTCTTCTTTCTCATTTATTGTCAAGGGTTCCGAGGAACACCCGCCGACAACTACTCGAAGAGATCTTTGGCTTAGAAAGTCCGTTACCCAGCCGATCAGACCAGGAGATATACCGTACGCTGAAAGCTTTCTTATTAGGTTCGCATGCCAGACCCTGTCAAATGTATGATGACCCTGTAGTCAAGCATTGCCCTAGATATTATAAAAAAAAAAAAAATGCCCTAGTGACATGCTGAGAGACGGCGACTGCTTCTCCGTTCTTCTCGATGGCCACGCCTAAAATGTGTTTAGCATACACTAGGAGGTCCCCAATAGACCTATTACGGCGAAACCCGTACTGTCGGTCACTGAAGAGATCGTTACCTTCTAGGTATGCTAGAAGGCGCGAGTTCAATACACGCTCCATAATCTTGCATAGTATGAAGGTGATTGAAATCAGTCTGTAATGGACAGGATCGGCACGACTGCTGTTTTGGGTACGGGTTGCACGTTGTCAAGCTTCCAGGATTTCGGCACTATTCCAGTCTTAAAAGAGAGGCAATACAGACGTATCAGTACAGGAGACAATTCAGCTGCGCATGTCTTTAGCGGAATGGCTGGTATACCATCAGAACCACTGGCTTTATTCACATCTAAACGACACAATTTTCTCCATACCTCTTTGTTAGTGATGCGGCTTTAAGGCATCGAAATACCGCAGTGAGGAAGATGTGCTGGAAAGGCATTGCCAGTGTCTAGATCAGAATTATCAGCAAACAAAGAAGCAAATACATTCGCTTTCTCTGTTGCTGTGTGGGCCAGGGATCCATACGGCTTCCGCAGAGCGGGCAGTGAGGGTTGGCAGAAATTCGACTCGATCGCTTTCGCAAGAGACTAGAAAGCTCGACTGCCAGTTGGTCTGACAGAGAGCTTTTCGCCATTCTTAGCGATTCGATAGAGACGAGCCTTCCGCAATGCCTTTTTGTAGGACTTGGCAGCTTGGTTAAAGGCTCTCTTCTTTGTACTTACAACCGGAGTTTTGCGGCTTCAGCGACATCGGCCCAAATGAGGTATGCCGAATGTTTTCGGTGTTGAGCACGACCACATTCGGCATTAAACCATGGGCGAGCCTTGCCACCGATGGGAACTTCAGCAAAAGGAATAAAATACTCCATTGCCTGATGCATCACATCGGTTATAGCATCCGCGCAACTCAACGGATCCAAAGAAGAGAAGCAGACCTGCCGCCAAGGATAAGACGCAAAAAAGTGCCGCATCTCATCCCAATCTGCTGACTTGTATTTCCATACTCGCCTAAAACCATGTGGTTCGAGAGCTGGTGAGGAATATGTAATCACAGATTTCCCTAGACAGTGATCGGAGGCTTCCAAGGGGGAGGTGACCTCTACACGATACCTGTCCAGATCAGTTGTCAGCAGAAGGTCCAGGCAATTGGCTGTATGGCCTACCACATCTGGTACCCTTGTCGCTTGCTTGACCAGCTGAAAGAGGTCCAAGGACAACAGCCAGTCCTGATGACAAGCATTAAAGTCCCCCAGAATGACGAGCTGCGCTGAAGGGTACTGATGCAGAGCCATATCAGCAGCCTCAGTATCTTAGATACTCAAATAATCGAGTTGTCTCCTGGTCACCACTGTGTGAACGGTAGACACAGGAATACAGGATTTTTTCGTTTCCTGTGTCTACTAAAACCCAAAGGGAAGAAAAAGTGGGGTCTTCAAGGTGACGGAGACGCTGGATACAGAGGTCGTTCCGCGAGTACACGCAAACTCCGGCACGTGAGCGAAAGTTGTGCTCTATCGTGTATTCGGGATAATCCAGGTGCACAGCGCTCAAAGGACATTTTATCTGTGTCTCCGTCAAAAAGAAGAGGTGTGGCTGCTCTGTCTTCAGGTGGTGATGGACAGCTAAGATATTAGAGTGCAATATTAGTGAGGTGCAGTTTAAATGAGGAGGAGTGCGACCGCTGTAAAAACATTTTCTTCTTTTTGACTTTCTTCATGAAAAAAATAAATAAAAGTGAATAGGGATGGGAAATGGCAGTTGAACGAGCTGGTACGTATCGAACCCGACGTTGAAATAGGTGATGTCTTGCCACTGGGAGGCTAGTTTGGAAACTGCGCGGACGCCGGACCCCCCCCAGGGATCGCCATCGAGCCTTCTCGTCTGGTCGCCAACCAGCACGATGGAGCCACCCTGGGATTTTTCACAGCTGGCGGGGCAGCCTTTCGTGGATGGCTAACCCACTAATTGGGCTACCAACTATCTGCGGGCGGCCAGCGGAAAGCCATCGCTTGGGATCCCCTTCGGATACCCTCCTCGACTAGACACCCGAGAAAACGAACACCAGCTCGAAGTCAAACCGGTTCGCCAACACACTACAGCTGTTCAGACCCATTTCCCATAAATGGTTTCATCGAGCAACGTGCCGGAACACGACTAGATCGCTTTGCGCCACAACTTTGCCCGATGGGTGGTAGCTTTGCCGACGACCCGATGTTATGGTCTACCACCTAGATAATGCAATTATGCTTGACAACAAGCTTTATGTTTGTTAAATATAAAATTGATTGCCCGTGACTTCGTCCACGTAGAATAACGTAAGAATAATATTTTCTTGCCTAGGAACATAAGCCATAAAAATATTATTTTCGTTTATTTTTGACGTGTCTATCTCCCTGACGTATGGGGTATTTACCGATGCCTCATACGTCAAAATCTCTACGTTTAAACTCTAGCAGGGAACATAAAAAAGCATAATTGGCCATATTTCTATTAACATACGTATGTTTGAATAACATAACACTCTTTCTAAAATCGTCAGGTAATAAGAAGGATTTTCACAAATAATTATGTAAAATTCTGTGAACCAAAATAATATTAAAAACAGGATCTCAGGATCCCGTGTATCATGATCCCGTTATTTTGATACATAAGCTATAATACTGTTAAGTTTTATCAAAATCCGATAAGTAGTTTTGGCGCAGTTGAGTAACAAACATCACAAAACAACGTGCAAAGTTAGTATTTCTATAGAATATGTGTTATTCTGGTACATTAGCTACAACATTCCTAAGTTTCATCAAAATCCGTTTTATGTTTTAGCGTGATTGAGTAACAAACATTCATCCATTCAAACATCTAAACTATCGCACTTACCTATGTATTAGTCACGAGTAACGAGAAAAATCGGTACCTCCATTTAATATTTGTTATTAACGTTTTTTTTACTTAGAAACACTCTACATGAGATAGCTCCAAACATTTTTTTGTCTATTTGGTTTTTGGTTGGTATTGTGTCATACTATTTAGCAATTAGCAATTTAGTGTAGTCATAGGTTATTGCCCTGATATCAAGTTTACTCATTAGTCATCAGAACAAGATTAGAAATTTATAGATTTTATAAATTTCAAGTGATAATAAAAAGCATATAATTAGATTTAGGACAAAGGGGAAATAGCAAAATCGCTGGTAATTTGTAATACACAATCATAACATTACATTTAGGTAAGCTAAAAAATAATTATAAAAAACTGATCATATTATTAAAAAGTTGACATTTACGAATTTTGTTAAGACACTTAACTTTTAGGTAATGAAATAAAGCTGGGACAATCCTATCTCGTCTTTAATTTCATTAATATGCTAGTAAAGGAAATATTCATGAAAGACGATATTGTATTAAACGTTTTTGATTTATAGAATAAGCTGTTTTCCATCAAAGAAAGTGGACCATAAATTTAATGATTTTGGAAATTACTCCGTTAATTCCTTATCTAAAGAAATTCCTCTTTATTTATTAACTAGTTCTTGGGTTTCAATAATTAAATGCTTTTATAAAGTTGTAAAACATTTATGTACACAAAATGTCTGTGGGTTTCATTTTAAATTAAATTACATTATATAATCTCATTAATATTTTCTTAATGAAGTTTCTTTTTACGTATTGTCATAAAAATATTGTTTTTTATTTCTATATCTATTTTATGATCAGTTGTTTCAAATTTGAACATTATCCGCAGTAAAAAATATCATGCGTGCTGACATAAACAGGAAACAACTTCTAACCAAATTTTATGAAACCCAAACATGAATTTTAGCCCCACACTAAACTTTAAACATCAAAATCCAAATTATTTTTTTTTATATTTTTAAGAGATCCACAATAAATAATACAATAACATTTAAAAAAACACGGATTTTTCATACTTATTTGACAATTGACATCCCCCAAATAACTGAAATCTTGAACAAAGTTGACGGATGATTTAATACTCGGAATCACTGTTCAGTGAACTTTCTTCAAAGCGATATTAATACATCATAAATGTGTCAGATGTTAAGATGTGATACTAGAAACTGTCCATCTTTATTTAACTTTTCAGCTACATCATCGATATTATACCGCCATATTAATTTTAGACAGTTGATATCCTTATTTAATATAAATATTATATAAAATTCTAAATTTTAATATAAGAATAGATAGTAATGTGATAAAAATTGTGCCTTCAATATTTCCTTATACACACATACATAGAAACACAGATCGTAAATTAGTTTTACCTATTTATCCGTTTGTTTCTAATAAACATAATGACCTAAAATTTACTTACTACACGAATTTTGATTAGGGTTCGGAAACCAAAACTAATTGGGCTTATAATTACAATACAACCAAAAAAGTACGTGATCACTTAAAATTGTATGTGTCATGTCTTATTAGGTAAGCCGGGACAAGAGGCAGCAGACTAAGTTGCTGGCAGCTAGTACTAAGAAAAAGGTCCATTTACATTTAAGCTATATCCCTTTATTAAAAATATGGTAATGTAGTTAAAATGGTCAGAAATTCTAGATAGGTTTGTATTTTTTACGAGACGGAACAGAAGTGCACTGTATAATTTTGTCGCTTAAATAATTGAAGTTTGACTTTCCCAGCTATAGCCATAGAAAAAAGACTTCTCTCTAGACCAGTAAGTACTATTCTACCAGAATATTTCTCTAGCGAATCGTAACTTCTTAACCGGATCTCATCACGGCTTCTATTCTCATTGTATTTGTTCACAATTATCGTGATTCTTTTTTCATGATTAGTAATTAGTTGTTTTGTGTTGTTAACGGGTTTTTAATTATTTTCTTTTTCGTTACTAGCCCCTGTTAAATCTTCCGTTTTAGTTTTTCTATACAATACAATTAAAGCATCCCTGTGAATGTAAATGTTAGCCTAGTTATCCTGTTAAACTTGAAAATTTTTGTCGGAGATAGTCTCTGTCGATCTAGAATAAGTTTGTGCACATAATATTGTAGTTATTCTTATAACTACTAAATATCAGACTTTCTATTTTAAATATGATATGAATGAGAGCTCAGGTTCACATTCTAAAATTAACTCATAAATTTGAAACAAAGCCATACAAATATTTTATTTCAGTACCCTAAATCATTTTGAAAGAGCCGTATTTTACAAGAATGTAACTTAATACGCTATTTGATAACATAATTAAATATGCTGAAAATATGTCAACAGTAAAGATTTATCTCTTAATATTTAAGCCTTCAACGAAGAAATCGTTAGACATTTACAAGAATAAAATGACAAATGTTCCTCCATTATGAAAATATGTCAATTTAGAGACTTGAATGAAAACAAACCGAATCTACATTATTTATCTTTATAGCAAAATTAACAGATATACCTACTATATGTAATAAAAATCCTTTCATGAGATTTCTGCAAATAGTTAACTCTACACCGTTTAGTGCAATTTTCAACCTTACTTACTAAGACTAAGACTTGACTAGCAAATGGTATATTTTTATGGCCAAATATTTTTTCAAGTTCGATAAATATTAAGTTATATTAATACAAAATAGGACCACAAAGGTCCATTAAACTCATTGAATTATAACAAAAAATGGGTGAAAAATAAGTAATTTTTGTCAATTATATCCAAAAACTTCTAAACATCGAAAACTCATAACAGGGTGTTAGAGCTATTATTTTAATTAGAACAACTAACCGTACAATTAGCTCTGCGAAGGTCTTCGGAACAAAATTACCTTGACCCTCGTCACCGCCTTACAACTTATAAGTCTACAAACCCGTATCAATATTGTAACTTTAATATCTTAGATTTGTATTTTAATACAAAATTTGAGTAAAAAATAACCTATAAAATTTCGTGTTAGTATTAGTATTATCATATGGCTAGTCTCGCTCGTGTGAATATAATGACATTGCAGCAGCAAAAGCTAGCGCAGATATTTTTACATTATGCAGAAAAATGCTATTACTTAGGTTTGTACGTTCTAGCTAATATAAGCGATTTTATTTTTAATAAAACCTCTAGAATCACGTTGGATTCAAAGTCAAAAAATGCAGATATAATTTCTAGCCAAGGTGTAATTATAGTCTAGTAAAATTTATTAAAAAAGTAGCTTCAAAACTTTCAATTTAATGTTAAAAATAAAAATTCTCTTATACGGAACAATATGTATCGGTTGTCAACGTCCAGTCGCTTTGATTGAGTTGAGGTTATAGCTGTAAGGGAAACCAATATTTGTAGTTAAAATGAATTGATTTTTTTAATTAAATTGGAAATTGGGTTGTCAAAAGTGCTTCTAATAAATGGCAAAAAGGTGTCGATATGGTTGTAAAAAAATTTTTGAAAGAGCAAGGATTCAAATCTAGAAATGAATAAGAAGAGATAATATGATTTTATTTATTTATTTATTTATTTATCATTATTATATTTACTTATTTATTTTTCTTTTCTTTATTCTATATAGATATATATATTTGTTTATTTATTTTTATGATTATTATTTATTTATTTTATTTTTTATATATTTATTATTAATTTTGCTAATTTTTTTTTTTTTTTTTCATAACATATCCTTAACCTTAAGGTTGCCTGGCAGAAATCGCTTTTCAGCGATAAGGCCGCCTTTTTGTGTCACCATGTTTTATTATTTGTTTTTTTTTATTTTCTTATCATTGTTTTATATTTTCTGTGTTTTGGTGTGCAATAAAGAATATTTATTATTATTATTATGAATTAATCATGAAACTGTAGTATATTTTTTTAAGGAATAAAGATTGAAAATTAAACAAATACAGATCGAAAAAACAATCAGATTTTTTTCTTTATAAAACAGTTACTTGAGCTCAATAAGCATATGGAACAAGTAGATCGTCCATATCTAAATAAATAAACTTAAAAAGATGTATTTAATACCTTTATTTATTTGGAAACTGTTGCAAATGTCAAAAAAGGAAAAAACCCTTTCTGTTATATATATGTTAACTTGAATAATAATTCTCTTAAAAATTATATTATGGATATAATTAGTGACGTCATCACAATTTAGTCCATTTTAGTGATTTTAATGAATCTAGTTAGTTAAAGTTAGTTAAAATGTTTTTTGAAAATTTAGTTTTTTTTCCTTTTTTTTTTAATTTTAGTTGTCCATTATCCATATTTTTTAACAAATGAAAACAAAAAAAATCATATTGCCAATTACATTTTTAATCAGTGTTTTTTTCCGACGGGAATTAATAATTGACAATCAAAAATATAGACCTGTATTTACAAAAATATTGTATTTATCTGTGAATATAATTGAATAAATATTAATTTTGTGCGATATACAGCTATTCATTTGATGATATAATCCATTTATTTCAAATAATTTTATTGCTACGATCGAACTGCGGCTTTCATTCTGTAATTAAAAGTTTGTTTTTTTTTTTTACCGTACAGTATTTTTATTGATAATAGCCATAGAAAATTAATAACACCTTAGATTTTTATTTACCGACGTTATGTTATATTAAGTAAGCTTGGCGTAACGTTTTTATTACGGTTATAAAATTGTTAATAATTTCAGACGTAATTGAAATTTAATAACAATGTTTTAGAATTCAGAAACAATACAAAATGGATATATTTCGTTTTAAGAATATGAGTAGATTATAAAATATAATAAACTGTAAAATAAAAATAATATTTGTCTATAAGACAAATACAGGGTTATTTGTAATTAATAGGCCGCCTCTTGCAGACAGCCTCTCTACATCAATCCCAACAACATTTGTTTTACGACTTTTTACAAATTTTGATATTCAACACAAACAAAAATGTATTTGCTACCTCTTTTTCTTATTACTCTGTATTTTGTAAGAAGTATTAAAAAAGGTCAACGCCCGGGCGCCATATCTACACTCAGTGTTAATGCCAACAGATACATTTTGTATGCGAAAACTTAAATTTTAAAAAGTAATTGTGGCCAATTAATTACAAATAACTCTGTATATACAAATAAAACATGGATACATGAAAAATACACTATTATAACTCAATATTATTTAAACGGCTTCATATTTTTGTCAATACAAAATATTTTTTTTTCATTAAAAACATTGAAAGATTTTTTTTAGGAACCGAGATATTAAAATCTGCCTCCTATTGTCCAAATTTAATAAATTTCATTACTTTTTAAACTTATTTAATTTTTATAAAAACTTAAATTTTATCAAGTTCTTGTTTTATAGAACAATTGTGGTCTCGGCTTTTGTACCAGTAAGCTCTAATAATGATGTAATTGAATATATCGCAGCACAATAGGTAAGGATTGGATATATCATTTATTGGATTAAAAGCGACTCGTTTCCTCCCCTTTAATTAGCTATATTTATCTACTATATTTACATTACTAGTTTATATTTATTGCAGCCGTCAACACCTTTTTATGTACAACTACTATTTGATATTATCAAACACCCATATTTCTTTAAATAGAAATTTAAAGAAAATATTTACACTTAGCATAGAGCAACTACTAATTTAAAAATATATTTAATGTTTTTTTTTTCATAATTTACGATCACGGTAATCAAATAAACGTTCATTTCATTTTCAAATAAACTTTAAATAAGTTTGAGTAATATTTTTTACTTTATATTTATGAGCCATGATGGCTAAAGAGCAAACGGTCCTCCTGATGATAGAATAATCCATGGACATTTGCGGAAGTCCATGGAAATATGCTTAGAAAAACTTAAGCAAAATGGAAGAATTGAGGAGAGTCTTGATTACTAAGAAATTGAGGATAGGAAAGGGAAGTGTGAATATTTAGTCTTTCGGCTCTCTCACACAGTATACAAATGAATGCAATAATATATACTTTAAAAGTATTTCCATCAGTGGTACTAGCCTAATTAAATTCATTTAAACTACCACCTACCAAATTAAAATATCTTTATAAGAAATACCGGTCCAGTATCAAAACGAGGTAAACTAAAGTTTCTAATATGCTATACTTACTTGAAAAGCAACTGAATATTTTTAATTACTACCATTTTACAAATATTTGTCTTTTACAAAACGTGTAGCAACGGAGCAATAAGATTCTCGCAAGAAAACGAGCGCCTACGATCATAAATCATGTTCCCCTCGCCGACGTTATTAGAATCGGTTCTTTCTCGGATTAATTAACATTGTTATGAGAAAGTAAAATAATACTTATAACTTAATTTGGAAATTTGATTTTTTAATTCATTAATATAGCCTTTGTTTCATCTCCCAAAATTGTGATGGATCACGGTAATAATTATCTCGTTTACTTTATACCGCTTATATGACACTTTTAGTAATAAATCATAAGTTGATCGTGTAAATAAATAATAAAATACATTTATGAATTTATTTTAGTATTGACGTTACAAAGAAAAAAATATATTATAAATTAAGAGTAACAAGGTATTACATATTTATTTATTTTTTTATTTTATTTATTTATTTACTTATTTATATCTTTTCCACTTAGAATCATAATCAGTGATCACTTGTGTACGTCAACATGGAAATGTCAGGAGGGCCTATTACGATACTAGATTTATCGTAATAAGCCCTTCTGAAAAAGCACTTTCCATCTTAATGTTAAAGCTATGAGGGTTCCAAACGCGTCCTGGTCTGAGAAGAACCACACAACAAACTCAGCCGGATATATTTTTTGTTATTGTGATCACTGTTTCACAAACGTCAAAGTTAAGTGCAATTTTGGAACAACTAGAACCGTCGCAATCAATCGGAAAAGAAGCCTAATGATTTCAGGCAACGAAAATTAAATAATAATAACAGAAAAAAAATATATATATATAAATCTTCGGCCTGCCACACAACCAGTCACCGCAAGCAGCACCCGTTCACGAGCATAACACAAGAGCCAGCCATCATATTATATTATGATTGAAAATTATATAACACGCTTTTAAAATAAGGTCTATGAATAAACTTTTAAGGTTCTTTACTTTTAAAATGTTTAGTATAGGAATAGATATTATTTTTACTACGTATAATACTTAAGCATCATTGTCGCAAAGAAAAAAGAATTCCGTTTTTGGTCGTCCAATCTCACATCTCAAAACTAATTTTAAGAGTTTAGTAAGTTTATACAAATCTGCTAAAAATTAAACTTAGAAAAACATAACCTTGCTAGAAAGACGTTAAAAAACGTTCATCAGCAAAAAGCTGAAATGTAAATTGTAAAACATATTTAACTGGATTTCGTTGACAGGATCATCGGAGCGAAGCTTGTGTGACATAGAAAAATATTATTTTATAATATCTACTACATTTTACTTCAGCGAAAATAAACATCTGGCTTTTATCTTGAAATAAAATATAAATTCAAAGAACCTTTTGAAAGTTTAGGAAAATAAACAGAAGATTCATGTGATGATTAGTGAAAGCAATCGTAATCTTAAAATTTTTGCTTGGATCTTCAGCTCAGTTTTTCTAACCTGGTATATATATTTAAACGGACTGTACTATTAGATATCATCGTATGGTGTACTTTTTTGAGGGAGCGGAGTTCTTGAAGCAGTCAGGAAGCCAGTACGATTTCGTAGTAATATGAATATATTTATTTCGATCCTTGTAAACGAACAAGCTTTTATGCCAAATATGTAAATTAATAAAAGATCAGTAATTTTATTTGAGAAATACTAAATATTGTATGTATCACTTTGCAGACCTAAAAATAACAACTTTTTTGACGTCAAGAAAATAAAAGACTTCAGTAAAGATTTTAAATAAAAGAAAAAGTAAATATCCATCAACATAATTGCAAGGGATAAATATAAATTTGATAACTATATTTAAGTACCCACTAAGATTATTTTTGAATGTCAACTAAAATATTGGATTATTCATTAAGTAGAGTGTATCGATTATCATCAGACGTCGGAGATGAAGAGAGCTACGTGCTCTCGGGAAATTCTCAAAGGTGCTGAAACCTGAAAGAATGTCATATTAAAGTATATGTTGTACACATCTTTTTTCTTACCAAATATTGTTTAAATACATTTTACTTAAAGTAATTATTGTTAAAATTATATTGTAAGAGAACTGCTGTAACTGGTATCATTTACAAATTGTTTTCATTTTGAAGTACTTTTTTTTCTAACTTTCGACACCATTCCACACGTGACACGTCTTGATATCAGAATAATAATGTCATTTATTTTGTAATGAAATAAGTAAATTTTTATAGTATTTTTAAAAGTGGGCTAGATGTTTTGATTTCAGTTATCATTATAGTTCATTAAAAACAACAACGACAAACTAACATCTGGAAATTATTACTTCATTGTAATTGTGGTAATAGATAAAATTTATTTTACTTATCTGTTCTATAATAGTTGTAAATATGTTAATCTCCTATACCACAGCTGAGTCGACAAATTATTGCCATATTGCCAATAGTCGGCAACTTGCCAAGTCTAAATATTTAAAGTCATACCAGTTTAACTCATGATACTAATTTTCATAGTTATACAAGTATTGATTTTTATATTGCCGCGAGATAATCCCCACCAGTTCTCACTGACAAAGACCACAGCCTAAACAGAAACAAATAAAATTGTATTGTTTAATACTGTAATACTATTTTTCTTAATAGTATTATTACTTTTTAAAATTCTATTATTAGTTACCTTTTTCAAAAAAGCATTTGATTTCTACAATACAAAAAAGACAATTTGATTTTTTTTTTCTAGCAATACGATAGAATGTTACGTTTGTAATAATAGTACAAAACTATTGATCGAACTCTGCAAGAAAACAAAGTTATCTGTATGTCATATTTTTGTAGACCGTACATAGAATGTTGATATATATTTTTAAAAGGCACTTTTTTATATTGGTTTAGGGATCGAGGTAGGAAAATATAAATGTTACATATGTGTGCCGTAAGTAAATAAATGTGAATTTTTCTAAAAAGGCTTGGTGTTTCTTTTCCGACAAAAGCGCGATCCAGCAAAAATAATATTTCGTTAGAATATTTATAGATAAAGGTTCAAGGACACCATTATTAGTACCCATATACACTTTGGTAAGCGTAATATATAATTAGTGCGGTAAATATTAAATAATCATCCTTTTTAATAGGTGTTGCAAGTGAATAACAAGATAAAAGTGTGTTGCTCTCGCTAGTGTTACGTTCTAATACGCTTACGCTAAGCTAAATTAAAATTCAAGTTAATTAAAAGTTTATTATATGTAGAGTAATAGTGCAACCTATTTTATTTTTAATCAGCTCTGGAATAATATTATATTTTAGATTATATCTTTACCTACTTGTAATTAGATTTATATTATTCACAAAAAGTAGCAACATTTAATTATTCAAACTATGAACAGATCTGTTTCATGACAGGTGTCAAATTGCATGTAATTCTATCAGCTGATGTTAGATCGTATATCCGACAATATAAATGAATGAAGTGTTCATATATGGATGGAAACGATATAAATATTAATCCAATATCAATTAGTCAACCGTTATTGAATATCTGTCGTCATAGAGTAGCGCTGCCAAGAACTGGTCGTTGGAATTATTCAGTCTATCAATTAATTATGTGAGATCTTTATCATTCATTATCTTAAATTAACATCAAAGAGTATATAGTACTTAGAAACGAAACGATCTGCCACATAATTTTCAACATTAGATATAACTTTTACAGAAAGGAGTCTACACCGAGAGTTTAATAATTTCCCATGCAAAAGCGACAAAAAATGTTTTTTTATGTTCTAAATAAATATTAACATTATATTTCTTGACCTTTCCCATTCATGGAAAAAGTAATGACTTTTTATATTATACCAGATAAAATTGGATGTCATTTAGAGGATCTTTAAAAATAAAGGTTTGTTTGACCGCTTCTCAATCTTAAGATCTTTTTCAAAGATACTGGACTTCAAAGTATGTTTTTCACAAATGCGAAAAGAGCCTGAGACACAGATCACATGAAGCTCTTAAAGGACCGCGATTTAAACCCTTATTTATTAAATTAATTTGAATATTTTTGTTTGATATTATATTTTTAGTTATTTAGTATATTTATTCATAAACTAGCTTTCGTCAGCGACATCATCCGCGCTCTCCTCCCCCCTGACTTCAATAGCAAGAAATCTGCCATCACTTAGTATTTTCATAGTTACATACATTTTAGTTGAATTACAATTATTACCGCTTAAAAAAAAAAATTCCATTAAAATGAATTTTTTTTGTAATTTTCGAAGGTAAAAGTTAAAATGTATTTAACATGTATTTAACAGGAGCAATAAGCTATACAAATTCTTTTTAGTTTTCGATGATTTCGTTTGATGCGAGCAAAGACAAACAGATAAACATTTAAAAATATCAAAAACTGTAAAAATGAATTACATTGCTTAAATCAAAAATTTAAGAAAAGAACATGAAATACTTCAAACAAACATAAATACAATTTTTACATCATATTTTTAGGATATGAAGATGGTTTGACGTAGCAATAGAATTGACTAATTCTAGGTTCAAAACAATTCAGACAAAAGTATTCATGTGACGAACAGTTATATTCTACGTCCGGATTAGAAGATTGACGGTATAAGAAAAGATAAAATAACTTAGAAATTGTTTGTCCCCTCAGTGGAACAAAGTAATGGATTAAGTTCTGTAACCTAACCTATAACTATATAGTATTGTATTATTATCACAGTTTCTATAAAAGGAAAACAAAAAGAAAGATAACATAGTCTTCTATGCGTCTGTTAGCGCAGACATAAATAAATGACTAGAAGAGCAAACTAAGATCGAACATGTTATTGGTTAGATTTGTATTGAACGTATCTGGATCACTCGAGCTTACTGATAATGAGACTTCCTGAACGGTATTCTATTGTATATCTTTTGATCTTATTCTTTAAACTTACTAAGACGGACTTTTATAGAGTTCGATTCAGTAAAATATATAATAATAATAATAACACTGGACAAATCACACACATTGATCAACCTAGTAAGTAAGCAAATTATTTGCTTGTGTTAAGGGTGTTAGACAACGATACGAATACATAGAAATACACATTATAAATACTGAAAATATATTTAATAAAATGAAAATATATTATGCTTATCACATACATGCCTGTCCCTGTCGGGAATCAAAACCGAGCCCCATTGCGCCGCAGTCGTTAGTCGTGTGCGCTAACCACTCGACCAATGGAACGGTAAATATTTTTTATATTTTTATTTTTAAATATTTGATTAGAAAAATATATTATTTTCCCGTTTTTTATCTACCACTAATCATGTATTGCTGACAGCTTGATAAGATAGTCATGTAATACAATGTTAAATGATCTGTACAAAAGCGATATTGAGAATGTACCTCTATATATGACCGCAACCTGACAACCTTCGGGAGATAGATAGGTACCGTCTGCATAAAAAATAATTCAATATATTATTTTCGTGGCAAATGTTAAATTACTAATGGCTGTCTTGTTACTTATAATAGTGTAAAAATATGTTTTTAAATGTTATTCAGTTTGTGTGATGTCGACTGAAATTTATTAATAATGTCTTGTTTATATGATATGCTTTTAAACTTGACCTTGTAGATATATCACTTCGGAATATTAAACAAAGTTTAAAATGATGTTACTGCAGTAATAATGTGTGAACCGCCACGCTGCACTCTGAGTATTTGACATCGATGCGGTTTTACTACAAAAGACAGATTATGCGGTAGATTTATGAAGTAAATAGTTAATAACCACAAATTTTATACTGTGCTAAAATTTAAATTTATCACCTTATCTTTTTTTAATGTTTTATTTTCTTATATAAAGATTATTATTATAATGTGTGTTCGATATTTAACTTTTAAATTAAAACTATAATACAGAGACTACAAATATAATTACAATATACATGTTTTGAACAAACATTAAAGTTTGTTAGATGTTACAAGGTCTATTATAACACGAAACATGAACTGAAGACAGACAAACGAGTTTGAAGCGGAAAAAATTGAGGTATTGTGTCTAAGAGAAGTAAAAATGACTTCTTATGAATATGGTAATAAAAAAGAATAAGTGATGCTGGTTAGTAAACTCTATAAGTGCGAAGTTTTTAAATTTCCTAAAAATCGACATAAAATATCAAATCAATATTGGTTTGCATTAGTGTGACAAATGTGGTGATAGCTATCCTGAATTTTATGGCTGCTTCTATAGAACAGAAAATATCATATTTTGTTATTTTATGCTAAAACTTTAAGCTCTAGAATATACATCGTATTATACGCTCTATTTTATACGATATTTTATGTACTTCTGCCGGTCCTAGTCACATCAAATTTAATTTCATTTCCAAATAGCATAACACAAGATTATAATAACGAAGACAATAATAATTTCCGAACTATAATACACGAAACACAGAGATCTTAGTAGAAAGCTAGTTTTAAATCAATTGGGTAAAAGGTTCCCAAATAGTTCGAAAAATAGACTTCTACAATCGCTCTAAATTTAAGTGGTTTTCTATCAAGCATCGCAGAAGTTTGAAACTTTTGTGAACTCTCTTTTCCCTTTTTTATAATCCCTGTCCTCCTAATTATATAAAATCCAAATTAAATTTTCTCGGCAATACATACATACGATTCAGCTTCGATCCAACGAAAATTTAACACTTCGAATGCCTAACCACACAGGCTTAAACCCTGGAATGCATTATTTACTGACATTAGGAAAACTTCTAATAGAAATATTTTCAAATGTTTTGTAAAAAAAAAAACGTTCTGTCTCAGTCTCTCAATAAGTAAATTGTATATTTTGTTTAGGGTTTTTTTCTGATTTATGTCTTAGATATGTCAGTTATTACGTTATTTACTTGTTCTCTTTTTATTTGTTATTAGGGTTCACTATTCATTTGAGGGCTAGCAGGAGGAGAATGCTTGTGGCACTGTATATAAATAAATTATCTAATTACAATACCAACATCACTAGTAAAATAAATACCACTATATTTGTACTGGGCGTGTTGATTAGCAAAGCCTATCTGTTGTGCATTCAATGTTCGAGCGTTCAATCATGGCAGTGGTTTTTCGCTAATTGCCCAAATTCAACGGATTCAATCTAAATATAACTTGTACCTATTATCTATGCTAGATTTTTTACATTCTAACACTGAAAATCATTTTTTATACCTGCAATATGTTTTCCGTCATGCGCGAAGTAATAACCTCAGAAAAGTTTAGAAAATGTATAATTGTTCGTTTGTTTTTACAATCAAAATCTTTATTGTACTTTATATTCATACAAACCCTAGTTCTTCTTAAAAGCTATGACCAGCTCGAAAACTATAATTGCTATAGATCTTAGAAAAGCTGAGTAATTTTTTAAAAAGTCCTAAATGACATAAATACATTATAATATTTTATTTATTTATACTCTTTTCAATTCAATAAAAAAAAATACTCGGCTCTTATATTTATAGTGCTAGCCGAATAAAAGTGCTAGCTGAATAAAATTATTCAAATGTAAACCCCACAACAAAATGTTTAAAATATTGGTTTGATAATAATGACTGACGTCTGTTACATTATATAAGTTACGTTACTTGAAGACCGTCTGCGTACAATAAAACATTACTAAGCATAAAAAAGAATTGTCTGTTTCATTCTGATAGCAATTTTATTGCTCTCACAAAAATGATACATATGACACCGATTAATCAACAAGACAAGACGTATATAAATGTTCTAACGATCTTTTTGCTCCTTGAATGGAGACAAACTCGTATTAGAAGCGAAAAAATATATATTTTTATAACTCAAGAGAGAACTAGCTTTTACTTGCAATTTCTTTTATGGAGCCTACAGAAAACAACATTAAATATATTTTAATGAGACATGGATGAACAATATTTCAAAGTCTCCTCATCTCATCTTAAGCTAGCAAACTCTGTGAAGTCTGCGGGGAATTTGAAAGTAGATTATGATGATGCACCAGATAAATTATAATTTAATTAATAATTTTGTAAATTAGGAACTTTATCTTTTTACTAGCTATTGCCACTGACTTAGTCTGCTCAAGACTCAAATTTCAATCCATTTACCAGTTAAAAATCATTTCAAATCTATTGACAGTCCAAACCAATTTTAGTGTATGATTCCGTGAAAATGTTAAATTTGCCGGGTGACAAGCACGCTATATTTTGACTTGGATAATAAGCAAACTCTACACCAAAACTAATTAAAAACCTTCCACGAATTTCGCTGTATTGTAATTATGGCCTAAATGAGTTTTGGTGTTCTTCTTTGAAAATTGTAGAATTTACCGGAGTAAAAAAAGTTATATAAGTACGTATTACATTGTAAATCAAAGTATATAATAAATATTGACCATGGCAATAACCTATAATATACAAAAAAATATGGCCATCGTCCATCCGTCTAGATATTTTGTGGCGAACGTACTAACAAACAGACAAATTTACTTACAATTTAAAAATCAATGTTTTGGATTCTGTGTCTGTTTATCCAACAAATGTTTTAGGGATGGGTTTTACTTACTAATTTATTATATGTAAAGATGGATAGTCAACCAAAAACCATATTAGAATTCTATATCATTATCATTATCATGTTTAACGAGACCTTGGGAAAATTGTTTTCCTACGTAGATTTACTTGTATCAAAGTTCTTGTCCAGTGGGGTGGGTGGTTGGACCAACTGGTCATGAGACCTTGTCCTAAACATTTGTTTTACTATTTACTAATATAGTAAAGATTGTATGAATATTATTTATATTACATTATTTTTAACTCTTAAATATATTATTAACTTTGAAATATGTTCGTTTATATAAAAGTATATTTTATTTATTCCATCCACTTAGCAGTTCCATTCGAAAAGCTATTACAGTGAAAGAAATATTAATAATAGCAATAATCCATATTAGATTCAAGTTACATTTCAAGAAAAAGATTTTGGCAATATATCTTCTGCCAGACAACTTTATTTTTTATACCATTAGGGGAATGAAACCGGAGTACATTTAAAATGTATATCAATTTTAGATATGCTTACAATATATTTCGCGTTTCTTTGGTGTATTATATATAATTTATATATTTTTTGAATTGCCCAAAATATTCTCAATTAATTTAGAATTAAGTTCATTTCGAGAGGTTCTAAGAATTACGAAACTAACGTTTCTCAACTCCTTTCTACATTCTTACAAAGGACATGAATGGAATCTTTTAACGAAATATTTTGATCTATGGTTATGTCTATGATTTACGTTGATAAGTCTGCTGATCACGAAATATCCATTATATCATTTCATTGGGTAAGCCATAATTATTTCATTTACTAGACTACCCAAAAAAGTATTCAAAATTTTGTTATTTTATTAAAACCTTATTGTAACGTTTCACTTGTTTGCTATGAATTAAATACTTATTGCATTAAATTAATATATTTTTCTTGGTTTTTAAGTAGCACAAAAAAGAATAATAGACTTTGTACTTCATATTCATATATTTTGTAATTTACAAGCAGGAAACCATCCATCAAGAAGAAGGAAAGATAGGTAAAGATGTTTTATAAAAATATAAATTTTATATGATACAATTTTCGACTTATTAAATAACAATTATCTTTGATAAAAATCGAAATTGATATATAAATGAAAAGAGTATGGAAAAAAAAATATTATTTATTAAAAAAAAAGGTTATTAGTCAGAATCGATCCCACTCCCATAATAAATGTATGAAGATTTATTAGAATTAGAAGCTAAGAGATGAAAATCCCAAGAGAAAATTTGGCAGGAATTTATAATAATGAAAAGGGATTACAGTTGCCGTATCCTAATCAGCTAATTGGGGAGTTTCATTGCAACATTGTGATCGTTAATATTTTACACTGAATATTCAAGTTAATTTTATATCAATCTAATTCACATTTGTACCAACTGGGAGACATAAGGTACTTTAAAATATTAATACAAAAAATATATATCTTAACATACCAAAATGGCGGGAATATTTGGTGTTTTCTCTGGTGGGCACGTCTGGTGGTGTTATTTACTACGTACAACACTAGCTACTACAGTCAGTGGGCGGCCGACGTCGGGCCGTTTACCCCACTCAGGAATGTCTGCACAAATTACACTTTGATCACAGAAAATTTAAATGTAATTTTATAAATTAAGTCAATGTATGATTGGAATAAGTCAGCCGCATGTTTTGTTTACGGAGGTTAAGAGTAAGGCGGGCGGCGTGTCGTGGTGGTAGCGCGATGTGACGCGACCTTCGCGCTCGGCGCGCAACAGATCAACAGATAGGTACGCGGGTGTACGGCCGTCGGGGAGGCCGGGGCCGCCGGGATGCCGGCGCGCGCCACTCTCTTGCCCTACCCCTCTCTCTCCCTCTGACGTCACTGCTAGAAACCTCCGAAAATTCTCACAAGTGATCATTGTATCGTTACAGCTACTCTAAACCTTTGGGCGGATACTGTATGAACATTACTTAATAGTTATTTATGACCTTTATCTGGATCAAGAGAGATAGTACAACCCATAATAAGATATGCTATCATATCTAAATACATTAAAATGAATCACTGTTAATGTAATAGTTACCGAT
Source organism: Napeogenes inachia (assembly GCA_959347355.1). Taxonomy (NCBI): domain Eukaryota; kingdom Metazoa; phylum Arthropoda; class Insecta; order Lepidoptera; family Nymphalidae; genus Napeogenes; species Napeogenes inachia. The sequence continues at coordinate 13,371,605 of OY365791.1, read as the reverse complement.
AAATAACACCTTTAAATTTAAAGTTAATTTATTACTGCACTATCTCGTGTGACAATATAAGTAAAATTAAACAAAATAAAAGTACAAAGTACGTTATGATTTAAGATAGATGAAGGCATATATAAAATAAATAAAACAGATTTTATAGAGTAGTGACGAGGAACAACGCATAAACCATCCAGTGTGCCATTTAATTCACTGACACGCGATCTAGAGCTCCGCTATTGAAAACCGAAGTCGTTTTATTTTATAAAATCTTTTCCTTCAGAGCAGTAAGCTAATACTATTTACAATATTTTACATTTATTGTTTATGGTACATTTTATATTTGAAAAGTATTAATTAATATATTTTATTAGCTGCTCCTGTAACCAAGAAATAAAACTTTTTTTATGTAGTATAAAGACCATACCATGGTTTGATGTTATTTTTATAAATCGCTCTGATATTCTAATATTTATTTTTGGAATGCCGTCAATCCTCAACAAAATACCAAATTATCACAAATTAAAAACAGATACAACAGATTTATTGAGAAGCTGTCATAAAAAATTCTACGCCAAAAGTATTTTTGTAAATAAATGTTTCGTACTTCCATTGAAAATACCACTTTAATTATATTTAATTATTAATATTGAAATATTTAATAAATCAAAAAAGGTATTAGAATTCCGATACATGTCATTATTTTATTTATATACTTAGTCTTATCATAAATGCTGTAGTATTAGCAGTAATAGGAGGAGTAAGTAGTAGTAGTAGGAGGAGAAAAAATATAATTTGGTATTTACAGCATGCCAAAATCGACCCTAAATCCAACAGATAAGGATTCGTTTCCAAAAATGCCCTAGTGGTTTGAGTCTTATAACTGCTGGAGGTACCGTTCTTGGTCTACACCTATCTTTACCTTGATCGATCTATGGAACATGGTGTTTAAGAACCTTAACCATTTCTCAAGAGTCATATCTTGATACACTCCTAGCGTTGTTTTAAGACATTCTTTACAAAAATACAACTCGGTCACTTCTTGATTTCTACCATCCCTATAAACCATCACTAAAGTCTGATAATATTCGCGTTGAACCCCGCTGATTTGGAGTCTTTTATGGAGCTTTGAGCATAAAAGCAAACATTCTGCTTATTGAATCATTGCAAATAGTAAAAAAAATCTCATCAGTTTTTTTTTTTACCTGCTCTTGCGAACCATTTAAAAAGTTGTTATGATTTCACCACCCCAGGGACTTTTAAATTATCCGATAAAAAATGCCCAGTACACTTTTAATAGGATACAAATCCTATGTAACATTTTAAAATACGCGAAATTATTGTAAGTGCTATATTCATTTTCCAAAATAAAAAAAAACCGAAAATATTTTCTGCTTTAATCACTTTTTACGTGCGATTACTAATGGATTGTAGGATCTTTTTTAATGATCAGATACAGACAAAGGATGTTTTATTATACTTATCAATAGCTTGGTACACAAACATTCGAGTAATATTATTGCACTATATAGATAAATATAGATAAAAAAATATATATATTCTAGCAAAATAAATATACAGATATGTATTCTGCTAGAATATTTTAAAATAAATATTTATTTAAAATCCAGCGAAGGAAGTGAATTATAAATAAGGTTATAAGAAATTATTATGTAAAAAAGATTCACAATTTTTTTAAAACTTGGTGTGCGTATTTTCAAACAAACATTTATTAAACCGATGCTTAGACATTCATCGAAAGTCGGCTCCCATTTTGCATTTTTGAACCATATAATGAAAATCCAGTTTTAAACCTCTAGTTAAAAATTAAGAAATGCCTACTTCAAGCATTTTACCAATTCGACTAAGCAATAAATTTCCGAAATTCTTCTCCAACAAAGACAGTCAGTCAATTCCAATGATAAAATAGAATACTATTGTTATACAATCAAAGTTAATATTGAGTGTTATTAATGTAAAACCATATTATATAACAATATAGAGAATACAACAATGATAAAAAACAAAAATGTAGCTTTTATTTTTCCTCAAATATAAATCCTTTGCTTGAATAAATTCTAAAGTCATTGTTACACTTAACAAATAAGAGTTTTTAAGCGTACTAATGAATGGCTGATACGAATTCAGTACAAGCTAAGTTCTTTTATCTTCCAGTCGAGAAACTCGTGACTTCTAGAAGTTTGTGCTGATAAAAAAGTAAGAAAACTTGCATTGCTGACTGGAATTGTAGAGATAATACGTATCTCATTTCAGAAGAGACTGTCTTATGTATTTTATTGTTACTTTAGTTGAAAATAAAAGTGCTAGTGGTGCAATGACTTATTGGAACATTTGCTCATAACAATTTATTGGTATATATGCGATATCAAAAGTTAAATACATTCAATCGATTAATTAATTAATCACACATTTGCTCGAGTGATTGGCGCAGACGCCTAACGTATTGCTGTGCAAATGGATTCACGTTCGATTCCCAACTGGGACAGACATGTATCTGATGAGCATAGACTTCTGTGTTTCTGGGTATGGCTGTTTATTATATATATTGTAAGTATTTATATAGTGAATTTCTATGTATTTGTATCGTTGTCTAACACCCTTAACACAATCAAATATTTGCTTACTTAGAAGTTAAATCAATTTGAGTATCCTGTCCAGTTTTATTAATAAATAACTACTTTGTATATTGTAATTATAATGTGGCCTTGGTAGCGCCATTATTTATTTTTATAGCAAAATAATAAGTTCTCGTTAAAGATAATATTACATATTTGTTATTGTTATATGCTAACTTTACATAAACAAGTAAATAATACAGTTAAATCACGCTGCAAAACAGCGTGTACCAAAAGTTTTCAAGTGACATTAATATTTTAAGAGAAAGTCAGGAACAGTAAAGGCTTTGAAATTCGCTGAAGTGTGTGTTTGTGTGAGTATTTTTAAATTATGTGCTTTAAATTAGTGCAAGGTAATCACAAGTAGTTTATTTACTACGACATTTTAACGCTTTTGTATTCAGTTCTTAGTCTATGCAATATTATGACGACCTACACTTTATTGTTGTATGTTCATTAAAAATAAAAACTTACACAATAGAATTCAAGAAATAGCCATCTCACTAATTACATGAAGGTAGAATATATTAAAATAAAGAAAACAATACGTAATAATTATACCAGTACACACTGTTTTTGTTTCACAATCTTTGTGATGATTTTTGCTTATGTTGATCTAACCTCATTATTAATATATCAACGGTTTCAGGAGAGAAAAAATCACTGATTTCAAATATGTATAGGTACAACTGTATTTCGCAAGAAAGATAGCTAAGAAAAAATAGCCCTGGAATCCTCAATATATAATATATATAATATTCATTTTAGACCTTTTTTTAATCATCCTTATAACTTTTGCTTCAACTAACATACATTTTACTGTCGTTAGATACATCGTAAATATACCACAGAAGTGTTGTTGCAACTCTGACAGTTTTTGTTATATATGTAAAGAATTATTATTTATTAGAGAATTACTTAATTAAATTATTTACTCAAATTTTCACCCCATTAATGGATCAGTACTATTTAAAATATTTTGGGTTTCCCTTGCAGCATCAAATTAAACCACACATAAATATTGTGTAACATGTGTATGGTTAGGTTAAATGAAAATCTAGACCTTTGCCATTTACAAAAGCAATGATTTGGATTGAACCATTGGATCATGTAAGTAATTGTTATTCTTATTTATTTCAAACAAAAGGCATTACAACGATGTCCAAACATACTCTCCAGTATCCAAACTTTAGCCAACAAACCCATCGTACGTAGTGCGTAGTTAACTATACCGAAGCCTTCAATTCGACCAGAAAGTGGTGACAAGTTTGGAACTTGTTTTAAGTTTAAGGAATATGTGGATTGTGACCCAATTTATGTTTCGAAAAATTCAAAAGCAAAGCAACAAGCAAAATACAAGGTGATTTAAACGATTTAGTACATGATTTGAATCTTTCTAAAAAACAAGGATTGAGATTTTATCAGGACATTTACTTAATGGATTTTTTTTATTGTTAAATGGAGTCCAGGAGTACTGCAGATTTTATTATTATAGACTAAGAATAAAGTCATAAGTATTTATTGTACATTAAGTAATAATTTCTCATACTGCTTAATTTTTGTATTTTTTTCTAAAATATAAGCTTTAATGTCAAAAGACAACGTGATATGTATTTCTTTTATAAATATGTTGTTGTTTGATGTCCCTAGTACAAAATTTGAAATAAGTTTTCATATGGCGAAAAAAAAATGTATGGACTAGTTATATTTATTCAATAATAGTGTCGACAGTTTGGTCGCTTTCTGAATTGTCTAGAACAATTCCTGAAACTATTACGGCTGAATCTGACATCTCACCATTTGGCACCTCAAGTACTTAAGTAACATAGGGTACAATTGGTTCCGGAGCAACAGGTAAATCGTTACTTTCGACTTTTGTTCCGTTAAGACCAGTAGAGAACTTGGTGCAGTGCTGTTTGCCTTCATCATCAATGTATGAATATTCGATCTTAGTGATGAGCACATAGCCATCACCTTGAAGGTTTGGAACAAGGTGGCCGCGTTCTTGTACGACTATTCCTTCTGGTGTCGCAAACCGCAATGCGTATTGTCCGGTCTCATCGTGCACCTTGTCGTGTTCCAGCGCAGGCAACGCACGGATTGCAGCCAACTCTTCAGCATTACTTGCAGCTGGAGCAGTAAAAGTGTAATTGGTCACAAGAAGCTGTAAAATTTCTAAAACATCTTAATATACCATAAGCAATTTAATATATTTTTTTTATTTAATATACAATAAAAAAATGTTATTTGGATATAGGTAATTAACATCGAATTGAGAAAAAGTGTCATTAATAAAGTTAGAAGTACTCACCTCACACATAATTTTTGGATTTTTGCTGTTGGCTGATGGATAGTAAGTCTTGAACTGATGCTAAATAATTTATTTGTTGAGTTTATAAAGGGCTTATCAACATATTTTTTTATTTCGTGCTTTGTTTTATAAGATGTCGATTTAATTATTTGAACTTATAATATTTATTAAACTCGTTTTAGTAAATACCCACCTGGGTAGGAAAGCTCAGCTTATACCAGTTGATATCACAATGATACATATACATATACAATATATCACAATGATACATGCAATGCTTTATATTTTATTCTCAAAAATGCCCCTGTAAAGGCTCCCTTATATTATTAATTATGTATGTTATTCATATATTGTGTTATATACGAAGAAATATAATGAAACAAATAAAATACACAATCTTGGGACCTTTTAATATTATTTTAATAATTAAATATCAAGTTTCTGAGGATGTACGTGCACTGAAATGAATTAGTTTGATTTGTGACGTACATTGGAAGGCTTAAACTATTAAAAAAATATTATTTACAGCCATTCTGAAACAAAATTATGCTACTCTTGTTATAAATGCGATTTTTATATAAATATAAAATGAAAAATAAACCGATACGGGCAGGGATTCGAACCCACGACCTCTGGGAAACTGTCCCGTCGCTCTACCAATTTCGATACGGAAAATTTAAATTTAAATAAGCTTAACATGTTTATAGATATTTTCAAACATAAACGCTATTAATTTCCTTCAGGGTCAAATATTTTACAGTAAAATCGTCTTGTTCAAAATAAGTACCAATATTTAAATATGGTTATGAAGGAATTAATTAGAACATCCATTCCCCATCCCTCCTTTCATGGAAATTTGCTGTATAAATCATTACAAACTCAAACATTTCCAACAGAGTAACGAGACCGTAATCCACAACAGCCATATAAATTTGATGAATAGCAAAACAACTTCTACAATCAAAAGTTTATAAAATTGAGGGGTGCGACTGTAACGTGACCTTTGGTATTAATCTCTTTGCAGACGGCCGGAGGAACAAAGGTTACCTCGAGCCTGAGTCGCAGCTCCCGTTGAATAATTGAGTTCTCCTGTACTTAGCCATTTCGTTTGTTCAAGAATACTCTTGAAATAGTTGACCTATAATATACTTTTAGTATATTACATATTTTTATTGAAATAGATTAAAAATATACATAATTTCATCCGAATTTCATCGAAACATAAACACAATTATGGGTTCTTGGTGAAATATCAACCGCCCCGTTCGTCGAGTGGTTAGCGGAGACGCCTAACGTTATTGCGGCTCAAAGTGGCTCAGGTTCGATTTCTGACAGGGACAGGCATGTATGAGCAGAGATATCTGTATTTCTGGGTTTCGTCGTTTATTAAATATATTCGCAGAATTTATAATATGTATTTCTATCTGTATCGTTATACGATACACATTTATCATTTTTCAGACATACATTTATTTTACATTACCGGAGCGTGACATTCATGTATATTAATGGCCCTACTAATATATATATTCTTCTTTATTATCTATTGCCTGAGTTGAATTAAACTAAATAGCGAGATATGTTTTCAAGGTAATGAATAAAGTTGTAATATCACTGTATATATAACAAATGTTGAAAACGAATGTCTACTTAAAGCTTTTAGTTAATGTCACTATTGTTCACAATAGCATCGCATTTCATTGTTTCAGACCTTGCTTATGTTCATATTATATTTTGTACAGAACTCTGAGAACTTTAATGATATAATATATATTAATGATATTTCTTATTTCATCATTAGCTTAACTTGCTAATGTTTCTCAATCCGGTCTTAAGGTCGGTAATACTTTTATATTATATTATATGCAAAAGTTTGAGAACTTTAATAATATGATATGTATATTAATGATACTTCTTATTTTGTCATTAATCTAATTAATGTTTCTAAAGTTTACTACATAGATATAGCTAAAACTTTTAGATTAGAATTTATATTCTGAATGGGCAAGTTTTGATGAATGTTGTTTGCAGTAAGTATCATCATAATAAATTATCAACTTAAACATTAATAAATAACAGTGTACACAAACAAATATATTTCCATAATATTAATCATATTTAGCTTTAAGGGGTGGTACATTTATTATTTTTTGTTGAAGTGAAACTTCCTTAATGGGGTTTGGAAAAAAATTTAGTGTAACATTTTTTCGTTACGGTGACATTTTTCCGTTACGCCCCAGCTTTTTTCGTATAGCTTCATCTCTTTTACACCATGTTGCTATGGAAATACTAAATAATCAAAATGACAAGTATGTCATTTTGATTATTTATCTTATATTTATCTAAAAACACAATTTACATTAACCATATGTAAAATTATCGGATTAGAGTTTTATAATTATATAATGAATTGTGATTATATACTGGACAATACGATTTTATGGACTTGCTATTGAAACTAATAAATAAATTAAGATTATAACATGAAGAAGAAATTATTTAATATCATTTATAATATTTAAAATGCATTCATTGTCTGAAATAGAAGAAGTAAGAAAGAAAAGAAATACGAGTTTTGGGTGAGAAATGGAGCATTGGGGTCCTGATCTTTACAAGGTCTGTTTTGCTATACCTAGGACGAACAAAAACTCGAAACAGCAGAAACAATTATGAAGAATAATTTTATTTGTGATATAGTGACGATCCAACATGTTAAGTAGTCTAAAGTTATTATTTTTAAAGTGAATTGTGTACATTTGTCTGTTTTTTTATGGTACTTATGTGTTTCTTCTATGAGAATATTATACGTCAGAAACAGTCGATTCACTTCTTACGGTTTAATAAATTAATATTAATGAAAATTATGACGTTTTCCTGTTACGCGCCATCTTTATTTCCAAGCCACATTTTTCCGTTACGCGCCATATTTAAAGTGAAACTTTTTTATCGACGGATGGGGGAAATTTTATAGCAATGTCAAAAAATTGTAACGTTTTTCTGTTACGCGTCATCTTTATTTTTGCTTAAACTTTATCTAATTTAGCTTAATTAGCCATTCCTGTAAAGTTCTAATTAGTGAATAATTTTTTTATCTTATTAAAAATTGAATGAAACTGTTAGATAAAAAAAAATCATCCGAAAACAGTTTCAAACGAACGTTAGGTTTTCAAAGAGGTTTCGACATCGGATCTCTCTGTCCGTATATGTTGATTTTTCATTCTATATTATATATATATTCTATGAAACAGTGACAAAATTATCTTTTGAAACATATTTTTATATATTAGAATTATTAACATGAATTATTAACGTATTATATTCTAGGGCTCGCAGAATCGTTTCCTAGCCATATTGATGAATTTCATTCTATATATATTTAAATCTCTTAAACAGTTTTCTAATATATGGTTAAAAGTTTTAGAGATATACGAGCTAGACCAACTTTAAATACATCGTATTCGGAAGTCATTTTAGAGGGAAAATTCCATATCAAGTTAAATGGAAGTGTGGGAACTTGAAGCGATGCCTCAAGATATATTTTACAGCGAAAACTTACGCTAGCTAACCTAAGTTTACAACATTTTTTATCTTTTTCTTGGTAAGTAATTTAGTTACTCATAAGGTGATATTTTGTCTCTTTAAATTTAAATTAAATAGGTATTGCTTATCTACTACGTATACATACTATTCTATCTAATATAAATACATACTATTCTATCTACTATAAAATGTTAGGAATTTAAATCTGGGTTATCAATAAAGTATAATAATTATAAATGTTGTAAACGCCTCATTTAAAAAAAATTATGACTTCCGAGATACAGTATTCAATCAAACATATAGAAAGTTTCAAATTATCTAAACAGCTTTTAGAAACATATAAATATTATTTAATATTGTTCATATAAACGAAATCGAGTTTAATATAACCGAGAGTAATACAAAAATAGAAATATAATATGTTATAAGAACTAACCAAATAATACTGAAAAGGAAATACAAAACAACCTACGTCTATAATTGAATAAACTGTATCAGTAGTTCGTATTAGCTTTTATCCTACAAATACTCTAGCAAGCACGGTAAACCGATAATATAATTCACAAATATTTGTCGTTATTCGAATTTCGAACACTTTAGCTAGTAAATTAGTACATAAGAACCTATCATATACACTATTTATTTTTATTTTTGTAACAACTCCTACATTAGATTATCCCTGTAACAGAGGATTTACAAACAAATAAATAATATAAAGAGTACCAATCAAATCCACGTTCAGCATGAAGGTCCACTAACCAAGGCCAAAAAGCCGTTATTATCCTGCTAATGGAACTGACCTGAAACAAACCAATGATTATAACGTGAATGATTAATATTATTTTTATGGTAATATTATACAAAAACAATATAACCTTAATATGTAATAACAATAATAAAATTTCTTAGCGTTTGATGTCGCCTTCTCTGACCGAGTTTAATCATTTATAAAATTGATAAAACACAGAACAACTCCAACTATTGTAGCTTGTTTTCTCGGAAATGAAATTAATGGTTTTAATGGTTTGTCGACAACAAATGACTAACTATTTAATATTACTAAAGCAACTTAACTTTTCTTAGAAAGTTATAATAGATAGTAAAAGTTTTAACATTTTTAAACTATCGATTACGCTCGCCCTTGCTCTGCTTGCAGGTTGCATATTTTAGAAATAAAGCGTAGTCTTAAATACTGTTAAAAGAACCAGAATACGAATCTCGAAAAAAAATGTTTAAAACAGGCAAGCTTTTATTATTATGCAATGAACGGATAGATACCGACTACTATTATATTAATAAATTCATATTGATGTGAATCTTGATAGAAATTATAATGTTTCTACTTAAATATTGAAGAAATACTTCTATTTGAATCAAAAGCAGTGGAAGCAGAACGTTTACTCAAATAACGTTCATTTTTTATAATATCGTATCTTAAAGTGTTCTTTCAAACTCTTTCATTTATCTTATATGAAAGCTAATAAGTTGTAAAAAGTTAACTTTTCTACTCTTTTAATTTATTGAAATTTAATAAAATACGTATACACTTGTAAGTAATAATGTACTACCAATATTTCAACTACAATAATATCACGATTATATTTTGTAAGACTAGCTGTCCCTGCGGCTTCGTACGCGTAGATTTCGTTTTTGATAAAACGTACCCTTTGTACTTACCAATGTATGACAAAACTATAAACCTTCAAAGTGCAAAGCAGCTTTAATGGAAATTATTAACTTCTTTATTTGTTAACCGATTTAAAAAAAAAAAAACAAAATATAAAGTGAATCCCATGACAATATATTCGTTCAAATCGATTAATACGTTTCTGAGATTAGCATGCACAAACATACAGACATACAGACATACAGATAAATAATGTGTTGAATAAAGCTTAACAATATAAAGCAATTTAAGTTCAATTCAATATTAATGTCGAAACATATCAAGTCAACATATTTATTTTATTATTGCTAACCTACAATTAGTATTTAGCATAGTAAAAATTAATTTTGAAACTTATCAGCATTTCTTTTTAAACCTCAAAACAATATTTTTAAACCACAAATCAACATATTTATTTATCTAGCCAATAGCACACGTAACGTACATGTTGGAACCTGTTTATTACAAACAAACAATGAAATTGTGCCGAATATTCGGTTCGGTACAGGCGTAATCGAATAGTATTCGGTTATCGGTTATTCGGTGAAACCACTATTCGGCGCATCTCTAATAGTAATATATTTTTTAATATTACATCCGTAATAAATCACATCCAAATATTTTTTATTGCTAGAAGGCAGATTGTTATTAAATGAAGGTAAAAGGAAGTTGATGCGTTAAATAAATTGCTGGGTAAATAAAACACGTAATTTATTACAGTATCAAAATAGCCTTGTTCAGTAAATGGTTGTTTTAGAAGGGTTTATGGTGAGATTAAAGAACATGTGGGAACTGTTGTGTCCGGTTATATACTGGATACATATGTATTCTATTATATTCTATTTTCCCTTGAGATTTGTGTTATAGAAATAAATCTAAGGGATCACGTTACATAAGAGTGGTTCATATATAAATGAGACTTGTTAATAATTCTACTGTTAGTTAGTTTTTGTACAATACACGAAACGCAAGTTTGTTTGTTAGTTATGTCAATTCGTATTCAACTCTCTATTGTTCTCAACATCCACACATAGAATTTAAGATGCATACACGACACACAGAATACACAAACGATACGAGTCTGTCAGTGCGACCACGGATGTGAGGCTTTATAGGTTTCATAAAAAATACAATAGTGTTATAAAATTTAGAAGCATAGAAAATGTACGAATAATAGATATTATTTATAACAATGTACATGTTTTACATTTCGTATTATGTAATACGTGCTACTTCTTTATTAATTGTATTTTTTATGATATATTTTTGAATACTTGAAATATGACAGCTGTTTTCACAAGCAAAGGTTTGCTCATCAAATTTGTAATAAGCATTTTTTTCATTTGTTTTTTTTACATAAAAAATATTGCAAGGTTAGGATACTTCACTTTATTAATTGTGTATAAGAACTAATAGTTATCCACAATTTATATTATATAGATATAGGTATGAACAATCAAATTTTAAAGAAATAAAAATTACCTCGTAATTCTTTTGTTCAATAAGGAATTCTAGTGAATGCTTTATTGCAATCTTTATTGTATTCTAATGTTTGCTTTATATGCATTATTTAATAAACTATACAAAATATGTCTTAAGAAATGGCTTTTATATGTTGTTACAAAAATAATAAGAGTGGGTTTGGTTTTAAATTAATTTTATTTAGTATAGTTCAAACAAAAACATTAATCCTTAAAATTAATAATTAATACAAATAATACAGATAAGGAGAAAGTCTTAAATAATGACATAATGCCAAAAAAGAATTGCCAGCTAGACTCAGCGGTGGGTTACTTGAGATAATACTTTATTTTAAATTATATATAGATTAATTACTAAAATAGTAATATCCTAGGCGCCACTGACAAATAACAAGCGAAGACATATATATGATCCTCCTGCTTGTCAGTTCTGGAGAACCACAGTCAAACACTTGTTCTTTATAAAACTTTCAAAAATGGAAGTGTTGATTATTGATATAAATAAATTTTGTACATCACCATAATATCGGGATTACAATAAAGACGAGCTTCTTAAACTCAGCTAGTCAGGAAGCAGGATACAGGACCAACAGGACGACGCTCCGAAGATTCACGTCTACCCCCGCGAACCAATTATAAATTTACCCGTATCTTCTAGGGTACCAACAAAAAAAAAACCTCTTTATGGAGGAAAAAGGCCTCGCAAGCAATATTATTAGCCTATGTCGACTCACAGGGTCGAATCAGGACAAATAGAAATATTGTTCCAAGAAACTTTGAAACTGCCCGGGAAGTGCCGGCAATAGGAATTATAATTATTCCATATTAAATTATTAGCCCTGCAATTAAATACGCTAATGAATTTAAGAAACAACGCTTCACATGCGTTAATAAGATCACAAATAACTAAAACACTCACCGAAGGCTAAAAAGATATTCAATTCGGAAGTGCTTCCGAAAGAAAAGACTCTAAAGGTCACGGCATTGAATTTTATAGTCAAAATATGCATAATAAGCAAACAATGTGGCTATGCACACGCCGCGTTACATGAAATGTGGGTAAAATTGATATTAATCGGAAGAAGACCAATATTTAAACAATTTAAGAACAATGCACCAATTATCTAAAGAAAGAAACGAATGTAATAAATTTATAACAAATTGTTATACTAATAAATATAACAATAAAACAACGTTGGCTGCAACTAAACTTCTGAAACAATATGACAGCTACTTTTAAATAAATATCTAGCTATATGCTATCCTTAATAATGATTAATAAATGAAATTTAGAATAATAATTATTGATAAAATGTTTATATTTTCAATAACATTTCGGGGACTATAAAGTTATCTTAAGCTGGCAACATTCAATATTTTAAACAAAAAGAAATGTCACAGACTAATTAAGAAATTGTAATTAGCTGTCAACAGATAAATAATTTACCTTGTCTACGAATTTCACAGATAATAAGAAATCGATAATATTAAAATTATAAATATTTAATTATCTACAGAAATGAAATTTCTATGTAACAGTACCTCCCTTCCCGGAAGAATTTTACGCAATATAAGAGGAAAATTCGAGCTGGCCCTCCAGCTCATAAGCTCTCATACCTAATTGTGAAAAACAAATTAATTGTAACCTAAACAAAAGAAAGGTATAAACTTAATTAATAAAAATAATTAAGTAGGCATCTACTACTAAACAGTAGACACTTGATAATATAAACAGTTTCGCAGAAATAAAAAAAATATAAAACTTATCATGAATAATAATAAGTGCTGCAAAACCAAAAACTCTCAATTAGAGTAACACCGAACCCACAACTCAACATATGTGTGCTGCTATCAAACACAGATCACACCCATAACACCACCTAATCATCAATAACATAATATGAAATTGATAAACCGAAACAAGGTACCACCTTGTCTCAGGTACAAAATGATTCCATAAAAGGATAATAGCTATCAAAGCAACCACATTATACAAGAACAAATAAGTCCAAGTACATATAATAAAATGTTCAACAGTAACTCCCTACTGAAAACACATTGCTGACCATACATAAGATGCAACAAATAATTTCTTTACCCTATTATTTAGAGTAAGACCCAACAAAAAAATGTCAGATATCTATAATTATCTAATAGATAGCTGCTAACATAATATTTAACTAAAAAAACATCCTAATAAAACAACAACACTTAACAACAGATATCTATTATTCTTAAATAGATAGCTGGAAATTAAGGTTTGTAACACAAAAATCTTAACTAAAACCTAAACTAATATAAGAAAACTAAGAACAAATAACACTTAATAACAGATATCAAATATAATTAAAGTGATACTGGAATTTAAGGTATTAAATTTTAGTTACAGAATGACCTAATGACAATACAAACCATACTTTAACCAACAGTCAGGACCGATGTTACATACAATACTACTCAGCTGTCCGGACGAATTATAAACTAAACATTAACTAACCAAAGATAACACTTAATAACAGATATCAAATAAAACATGTATTGATACTGGAATATAAGGTAACTAAAGATCAGCAATAAAAAAAAGAAAATAAAAAAATATACTAAAAAATTATTAATACTTAACCACAGATATCCCTTACATTTAAAGTGATACTGGAAATTAAGATATTAAAAAAACAAGCAAAACCTACAGACAATACAAACCATATTTTAACCAACTGTCAGGACTGATGTTACATACCATACAACTCAGCTGTCCGGACGAATTATAAACTTAATCATTCTTTAAGATTTTTAATATGCCAATTACCTAATGCCTTATTGCTGGCGAAATCTACTAATTCATACACTAATGGGCTTAATTTACGAACTACACGGGATTTTACATACTTAGGAGCTAACTTAGAGGTGAAAAATTTACTAGCATCACTTAAGGGAAAAGTTTTTCTCCACACTATATCACCAACATTAAATTGTAATGAGCGACGCGAACGATTATAATAAACTTTGCTTTTAACATAAGCTTTACTAATAGCATCAGTGACTTTAATAAAAATATTTTCTAAATTTCCTAATTTTTTAACATAAGAAGTGCGAGATGCGCAATCTAAAGAAAATTGATTATTCGAAACGGAATTATAATGACTACCACTAATAATTGGTTCCCTACCATGAACTACGAAAAACGGAGAAAAACGCGTAGTTTCATTAACAGAAGAATTAAGCGCAAATTGCACTTTGGGCAGAAAAGTATCCCAAGTACGATGATCGTCTTTGACAAGAGTAGATAACGCGGTTATAACAGTTCTGTTATACCGTTCCACAGTATTAACTTGAGGACAATATTTAGGAGTATAATGAATTTGTGGAATGTTATACTTTTCAAAAAATGCTTTAACTTCACTACCGGTAAACTGGGTACCATTATCTAATATTACCGTGCGTGGCACTCCGTGAATTAAAAATACTCCCTCTTCCAATCGAGACACTATAGATTTACCTATTGCCCTCCGTAATGGGAACAACAAAGTATATTTGCTAAAACAACAAACCACCACCAATAAGAACGTATGACCCGCGCGAGAGCGAGGTAACGGACCAACAAGATCGACACTAATCATTTCAAAAGGTCGAGAACAAACCTTTTGATCCCCCATAAAACCAGGAGTAGAATTTTGCTGATGCTTATAAGCAGAACAAGTATCACATGAATTTATATAATTAACAACATCCTTGTACAGACCAGGCCAAAAATAACGAAGAGATAATCGTTTATAAGTTTTAAAAATTCCAAAATGCGGCGAAAGTTCATTGCAATGATTTAAATTTAAAATATCTTTTCTTAGTTCATAAGGAACAACTTCTTTCCAATCATTCTCACCAGAAATACCGAATTTATTTTTTGAGTATCTAAAGAGTTTGCCATTATCAATAAAATAATTAGGACAGGATTTTGGAAATTGTTGACAACGCTTAAACATTTTATTATACCAAGGATCTTCAACAGTTGTTCGGATTTCGTTTACAACAGGAACTGAACGCGAAAGTGCGTCAGGAACAATGTTGTCTTTACCTTTGCGGTGCTCAATAACAAAATTGAAGGCAGAAAGTCTACAACCCCATCTAGCTAAGCGACCTGTTGGATTAGACAAATTAAAAAACCACTTAAGACTGGAATGATCAGTTATAACTTTAAATTCAGGACCACCTTCTAAATATGATCTAAAATGTTCTACAGCAAAAACAACTGCTAACGCTTCCCGCTCCATTACTGAATAATTGCGTTCAGCCTTATTAAGAGACCGACTGGCAAAAGCTACTGGATGCTCTTCCCCATCGCCATTAATTTGTGTCAGAGTACCAGCTATACCATAACTAGAAGCATCACAGTGTACTGAAAATGTTTTTGAAAAATCTGGACATGCTAATACAGGAGCAGAAACTAAGCAAGATTTTAGTTCATTAAAAGCTTTTTCTGCATCATCGTTCCACTTAAACGGAAGTGCATCCTTACGAGAGCTCGTAAGTGCGTTGAGAGGCGCTGCTATAGTACTAAAATTTCTAATAAAACGACGATAATAGGAAGCTGTACCAAGAAACATTTTAACTTCCTTTCTATTAGTTGGAGTTGGATAGTCTACTATAGATTTAACTTTATCAGAATCGGTATGAAGACCTTCCTGATCAACCACATATCCAAGATATTTAAGTTCCTTTCTAAAAAATTTTGACTTTTTTAAGTTAATAGTTAAGTTGGCCGATTTTAACCGACTTAAAACTTGTTTAAGTAACGTAATGTGTTCTTCAAAACTAGCGCTGACAATTATTATGTCATCTAAATAAACAAAAACCTTATTACCAAATTCAGGACCAAACAACTTATCCATAAGACGCTGCTGAGTCGCAGATGCACCCTTTAATCCAAAACACATAACTTTAAAATGAAATAGTCCGCGACCTGGCACTGTAAACGCAGTTTTCTCGCGACAAGATAACGACTGTAAAGGAATTTGCCAAAAAGCAGCTTTCAAATCAATTGACGACAAATATTTAGCTTCCTTAAGATGATCTAAAATATGAGATATATAAGGAAGTGGATAAGCATCTCCCTTGCTAACAGCATTAAGTTTACGACTATCTAAACAAAATCGAAGCTCTCCATTAGCTTTAGGAGCTAGCAAAACAGGATGATTCCACGGGCTAGCACTAGGCTCTACAACCCCCAATTCCAACATTTCATCAAGCTGACGATTTAATTCCTTTAAACGTTCTGGAGATAAACAATAATACCTTTGCTTAATTGCAGCAGTATCTCCAGTATTAATGGTATGAGTTATAACACTCGTACGACCTAAACCTTTTTTCTCAAAGGATATCTCTTCAAAATCTTTCATCACTCCTTTCGCAATAGAGAGTTGCGAAGAAGAAAGATTTTCAAAGGGATGTAAAAATCTTAATTCCGAAACACGAGCTTCGGTAGGTTCAAATGAAACCTTAAAAAATAAATCTGGCGCTAAATCAAAAGCACGCCAAAAATTTACACCTAATAACACACGAGTAGACACATCAGGAATAACATAAAACTTAATAACTTTATTCTTACCCTTAAATAAAACAGGAAGAAATAGATAACCAGCTACACGAGACACCGAATTATTAACAGAAGAAATATGAGTAATATCAGATCCACCATGCAACGTAACCCCTTGATTTATAAATTGACTTCCTAATGAAGAACCTAATATAGATATACTCGAACCTGAATCCAATAAACCGTAATAAAATTTATCATAAATTGATATTGTAATATGAGGCCTAATATCATGAGGATTACAATAATTTACCTTTGTAGGACCTCTATAAGAAAAGAAAAGTGAAAGTTGCTTAAGATACTTCCGCCAATCATCACGATCAAAATTAGGCGAACCCCTTGACGGAAGCTTTACAAGTTTTTTGACTGAGTAGAAACTTTAGAACTGCTATTCAAATGTTTATTACACTTAGTGCAAGTAAATTTAGTAACGCCTTTACTTCCACATTTAAAACAAACAACTATTTTAGACTTACAAGATTTTAAAGTATGATCACTTGTTCGGCAACGAGCACAAAATAATTTAGAGTCATGTTGCACTAACTCAACTTTAAAAAAAGTTTTAGGATTCTTAAATGCCAAATCAGGAGCCACTGTATCCGCAGTAACCCTTGGAGGTTGTACAAAATTAGAAACTTGATAAAAAGAATATTCTAGAAGTTTACATTTATTCTTCAGTTCTTCAATGCTTACAATGCTTTCAAGAGCAAGAGATTCAATAAAATTAGGTTTTAAATTTTGTCTGATAATTTTTAATTGTTCTACTTCTGAAACACTATAAGAAAGACGACTAAAATAATTAAGCATAATTGAAATAAATAAAGATGATGATTCAGAGGAACCCTGAGTACGACGACGTAATTCAGACATGAGCCTATCATCATAATCTAAAGGTGTGAATTCTTTAACTAATTTTTCTTTTAAGGAAGACCAACTAAATATTTCAGACTTAATACTACGATACCAAATCAATGCATGACCTGAAAAAAGTTCAGCAGCAGATTGAAATAAAACATCTTCACTAATACTACGAGCCGAGCAAAGTTCTGAAAGTCTATCTAAATATAAGTGAATACAAGATTTACCATTAAAAATATGATTTAATCGAGAAATAGATTTATATCCGTTAGAGCAAGTAATATTTGATGATGGATGTGCAGTAGATGGAATTTCAAAAGAAGTACAAAAAGATTTAAACAAGCCATCCACTTGTAACAAACACTTATTTAATTTATTTTTAATTTTATTATTAAGAATCAATAAAGAATCATCAACTACAACCCTACTAAAGCGATGAAAAAGGTGATGAGCCACTGCCCTAAAGCGATTAAAACTCTTAAAAGGTGGAGGAGTAGATAAAGCACTTACAATCTCAGTTAATTTAGAATCAATAATATTTAATTCAGAAGCCGACTCATAATTTGTTTCCAAAATCTCATCTGCAGGAATGGATGAAGCTAAGTCCCTAATCTGAATTCTCAATTCTTCAACAGTACCCTTTGGTTTGGTATCCCGAATAACAACCTCATAAATTAATTCATCTTTACGAAGTAGATTATATGCTATTGGACGCTCCATGATGCCTAATAAAAGAAAATAAAACAACTAAATTAAACTATTTTTAATTAGAATTAAGTTCTAATTTCAAATCAAAACTATCCCCCGGCAAAGCAAAAGATTTAAATACTTCTAACAAAAAATAAAAAATTAAGTTACTATTAAAAAAAGTTCAAAGTCAAAGTTAATTGAAA
Organism: Napeogenes inachia; assembly: GCA_959347355.1. Lineage (NCBI taxonomy): Eukaryota > Metazoa > Arthropoda > Insecta > Lepidoptera > Nymphalidae > Napeogenes > Napeogenes inachia. The sequence goes on along the minus strand of OY365791.1, from coordinate 13,352,645 downwards.
ATTAAAGAAACTTGAAAAACAAACTATTAAACAAACAATAAACTAATTGTATAGTAGTATAAAATATTTATGAAAAATAAATATTCAAGATCTCTAAAAAAATAATATTTAACTATTCAGTTCTACTACCAAAAGTTAAATATTTAAACTTTATAAAAACTAATAAGTCAAGCTGGCTTCACAGTAAGGTAAGAATAAAATTAACTTAAATATAACATAATATTAACATAAACAAAAATGAAAAATATTACACATCAGCAAATATATTGCTTACCATAATATAACATAAGTTATATTAAGTACACTAAATAACCTAGTGTAAAACACAAATATTAATACCATAAAAAACAGTTTAAAACATATCAACACTACCTTATTTATAAAACAAAATATATATAAAAAGTGTATTGATTGATATAGCAATAAGATATATCAACTATCTCAAGTAATGCCCCGACTGTTGTGCGCCACTGTTACAAAAAAAATAAAGAGTGGGTTTGGTTTTAAATTAATTTTATTTAGTATAGTTCAAACAAAAACATTAATCCTTAAAATTAATAATTAATACAAATAATACAGATAAGGAGAAAGTCTTAAATAATGACATAATGCCAAAAAAGAATTGCCAGCTAGACTCAGCGGTGGGTTACTTGAGATAATACTTTATTTTAAATTATATATAGATTAATTACTAAAATAGTAATATCCTAGGCGCCACTGACAAATAACAAGCGAAGACATATATATGATCCTCCTGCTTGTCAGTTCTGGAGAACCACAGTCAAACACTTGTTCTTTATAAAACTTTCAAAAATGGAAGTGTTGATTATTGATATAAATAAATTTTGTACATCACCATAATATCGGGATTACAATAAAGACGAGCTTCTTAAACTCAGCTAGTCAGGAAGCAGGATACAGGACCAACAGGACGACGCTCCGAAGATTCACGTCTACCCCCGCGAACCAATTATAAATTTACCCGTATCTTCTAGGGTACCAACAAAAAAAAAACCTCTTTATGGAGGAAAAAGGCCTCGCAAGCAATATTATTAGCCTATGTCGACTCACAGGGTCGAATCAGGACAAATAGAAATATTGTTCCAAGAAACTTTGAAACTGCCCGGGAAGTGCCGGCAATAGGAATTATAATTATTCCATATTAAATTATTAGCCCTGCAATTAAATACGCTAATGAATTTAAGAAACAACGCTTCACATGCGTTAATAAGATCACAAATAACTAAAACACTCACCGAAGGCTAAAAAGATATTCAATTCGGAAGTGCTTCCGAAAGAAAAGACTCTAAAGGTCACGGCATTGAATTTTATAGTCAAAATATGCATAATAAGCAAACAATGTGGCTATGCACACGCCGCGTTACATGAAATGTGGGTAAAATTGATATTAATCGGAAGAAGACCAATATTTAAACAATTTAAGAACAATGCACCAATTATCTAAAGAAAGAAACGAATGTAATAAATTTATAACAAATTGTTATACTAATAAATATAACAATAAAACAACGTTGGCTGCAACTAAACTTCTGAAACAATATGACAGCTACTTTTAAATAAATATCTAGCTATATGCTATCCTTAATAATGATTAATAAATGAAATTTAGAATAATAATTATTGATAAAATGTTTATATTTTCAATAACATTTCGGGGACTATAAAGTTATCTTAAGCTGGCAACATTCAATATTTTAAACAAAAAGAAATGTCACAGACTAATTAAGAAATTGTAATTAGCTGTCAACAGATAAATAATTTACCTTGTCTACGAATTTCACAGATAATAAGAAATCGATAATATTAAAATTATAAATATTTAATTATCTACAGAAATGAAATTTCTATGTAACAATGTTTATTACTCGAGAAATAAAAAAAATATTCTCATAGTTTTGTTTCAACCATTTGTTAAAGAAAAAAAAACAATAAAAGCCATTTTAATTTAAAAAAGTCTTTAAAAGTTAGCATTTTCTATTTTATAATAAGTCTTTTGTAGTACTAATTGTTCTTTTAATACAGCGCACAAATGACACCAGCAGTGTTTTCTTCACTTTCTTATCTAAAGGCGGTGATTTAATCTTCACACAAAGAAAAAAATTGCGGCTTATTTGAACGTTTAAACTCGCTTTGTTCCTTAATTACAGATATCACAAATACCACGTAATATTCTACCGTAACTTAGGTATATGTTCTTGCTCAAAATAAATTATAATAGCCTTCAAAAACTTGTTAATTATCAGACCATTCCTCGCTGAGTCTTATAGGTTCTACTAATCATTAATATTTCAACGTCTGAATGAACTACACAACTTCTTGAATTAAAATTGTTCTGTTCATAGGAACCCAATATTACCTCTCTTAACTCAAAATAAATGAACTGAATGACGTGAAATACACAAGATTCCAAAACTCCAACTTTCAGAAGAGGGTTGGCAGAATATCAAACAGTCCGTCGATTTTGCGGTCAAGTGTATATGAATTATAATAAATCGATATTGACTATATCCGTCCTCAGAGTTTACAATACTAGCAATACGAAAAACCTATATAGAATCTTTATTTGGCTGAACCGATTTTGATTGAATGGAACGAACATCTATTTACAAAACCTTAGGTGTATAAAAACAAGGTATAGAAACAAAAAAAAACAGTTCAATCCATTTGTTATAAAAAATTTTGATTACATTTTTCCATTAAAGAAACTAAAATATGCAATAAATATACGTTTTAATTAAATCATATCAATTTGCTATATATTTTAAGATTTTACATTTCCCAACTCAACATTAAAAATAATGATTTTATAAACCCTTACGGAATCCTAATTATTCAAGTCTCGACTTTCTCTTGCCTTCGGTCTTAAATGTAATATAGATTAAATATTGAAAAACGATTGGAATGACTATTAATTTTAAAGTGAATTTTTCTCTATCGTCTCATAATTAGCTTCCCTGAATTCTCATTATAATAATTGAAAATCTCGATTACCTTTTGTATTTGTTGTTGAATTTTTATAATTAAATTATCTTATGTAATGTAGGTAGGTACCAAAAATGTAATGTATATTATACAACTTTCTTAAGCCTGTGTTAATAATTTAGGATTCCATTAAATAATATATAATTTAACACAAAGGAAGGAGAATCTAGAATGATGTTAATTGCCTGCCATTACGAAACGCAAATTAGTGACACCCGCTTCCAATTACAGCTTGATTTTAGAACGTAAAGGTTAAAGCCCTCATTTTGCCAAATTATAGCAAACATATCAATCAAATAATAATATAATTTGCTCTTACATCGGCTTATAATTAAGTGCAGATTTTTAAAGTTAAGATATTTGTTCTATAATCAGAGGAGCAATTCCGGATATGATTTGTATTGTGACTAAAACAAATTATCATTTAAATATATCTAATTATAATTAATTTATGTTTTATAAAATAACTATAATTAGACTTACACGCAAAATCCTATTTGGATCTGTTGTTCACAGTTTGTTTAATTAAATGAGATACAGATAAACCATTAAAGTCTAATCTTCTTCAATTTTAGCGAAAATAAATTAATTTATTTCATTTAGAAAACCGGTAATACTGAGTATTAAATAATTCTCTTATGATGAATATGATATTTTTTCGTAAAATATAGAGTCGTTTTAACATTACTACTGTAGTAGGTACGTATATGAGTGTTTTCTTTCTTGTGGCTGTCAAAATAAAAAATTATATACCTTCCATGCATATAATAAAAATATGAGGTTTATACTTGTATGTCTGTTTTTGTTTATTTTTTTGTGCACAAAATAATTAATAAAACTATCCTTAATTGTAGTAGATAATTAGGGCAAGAAGGAATTTTTTTGTTCTTAAAATCGCAGAATCCAATCAAAAAATATATTTTATTTTATGTGAATATGACAGTACATTATTATTTTTTTAGCATTTATGATAAGTGGATTATAATATAAAGCAGCAATTTGTTATACAAAATGTTTTCAATCCAATTCTTGAAGTAAAATAAGTTCTTTATCGCGTTACTAAATAGTAAAAAATATTTTCTCCAGGAATACGCAAAAATTAATTTGGGAAAAAATTACCGAATTTTGGTGGGATTTTATTTAGTGATAGAAAATTTTTTAATTGATTTGAAGGGAGACTAAGTCGTCGGCAACAGCTAGTTTTCTTACAATAATACAATTAAATTGAATTTCTACCTTTATTACAATTATTTTTTTTTGAAATGGGTTACATTGTATTTTTAAAATATATTTTTTTTAAATAAGAGCGGATGTCCACGTTTATGTAGTCTTTTAATTAATTAATTAATTAACTATTAAAATAAAAAAACTCATAGTATATACAACTTAACAGCAGAATTAATACGAAGGGAGCATACTATTTAACTTTGGCGAGATTATCCGCTTATCAAGATTTTAATTAAGACGATTACATCGACATAATGCTTTTCAATTTCTTAGAATGACAAGTTTGATCTGTCATCGTAACAACACTATTAAAAAATAATTATAGTTTACCACAGGTTAATTACAATTTAATTTAACAATTTAAACTAACACCTTACATTATTTAAAAAAAATGTGAGTTAAATTCATGTTTTAATGACCTTTTAAAGTTAAAATAAATATAATGACACACATTATTTATAAAATCTTATTTCCGAAAACGGGATACAATTGGACGAGTTAATACTGGAAATCTTCTTAAGATATAACATTAATATTGATAAAGATAAAACATTGTGGTACAGATAAAACAATATAGTAAAGATAAAATAACAAAGTACTTAATTGCAAAACCTATCGTTATTAATTGTATCGTTATTAATGATATTTAGTTTTGTATTATTGTAATGAATATTCAATAATTACTGTTTACATAATATTTTAACGATGTTTAATTTTCTGTAATTTTAACGAACACACTTTTGTGGTTGTGTTTTTTTGCATTTGTGTTTTTATTGGTATTTTATTACACTATTTATTGCGTATTTGTTATTATAATGAAACGCGATATCGATGTCGTATAAATCAGGAGAGATGTTTCAATCAAACTGTCACTTTATACCGAAGCTAAATGTGTTTCCGAATCGGATTCACTGACGGATATGCGATATATTGGAGCCGAGGTGAAATATTACTCTCCCTATTCCAGATTATTGTTCATTAAAATAACACATTTCAGTTGTTATGTATCATATTTCATTATAATATCGTATATTTTCAGATATTATAAAGCTGCTATATAACTTACTTTTTAGAAACAGGTATATGCCTAGTCTTGCGATAAATATTGTAACAAAGAAAAATAAATATTTTTATTGCAAATAACATTTATTACTTTTACTGTGTCTTAGTTTAATAAATACAATACAGTCCTTCAAACGTTGAGGCCAGTTATCAATAGAAGCACGCGCTCTTTCCATGGGAAAATTCTTCACTGCCAGTTGTATGGACTGTTTTAGGGACTCCCAAATTTTCATGGCCTTTAGAGCAAGCTCTCTAAAACTGACCATAAATCATAATCTAACGGATTAAGATCGGGACTAGACGGCGGCTAGTCTTCAGCTCTGATGAAGTCCGAGACGTTCGCTTCCAACCAAGACTGCGTGGACCGAGTTTTATAACCCGGCGCTGAGTCTTGCTGGAAGGACCATACTTGGTTATTGAACATGGTTTAACTACCTTCTGAAGAATGGTATTTTGATACACTTGTGCCGATGTTTTGATACCGTTTTCACAAAAATTATGGCTCAGTCACTACTTCATAACTAACACCCCACCAAACTATCACTGAAGTCGGATAATGTCCACGTTGCACTCTGTCGACTAATTAAGAAGCATTCTTAAATATTCCTTTGAGCATAAATACCATCGTTTTGTTTGTTAAAATGTTGCTCAATTGTAAAAAAAATCTCATCGGTAAACAACATTTTTCTGTAGCCTTCCTTCGCGTACTGTTTCAGTAATTGTTTCGATTTAACAAGTAGGTGCATACTTATAGCTAAAAACACACTTAATCAATAAATATGCTTCTTTATACATCCGAAAACAACATTTATACGACAATATAAGAAATTAAAGGACTTTAGCACAATTGGCGTCTTTATAGCTATAGGGCGGTATTTTCAAACCATTGAATCTTAAGTAAAACTATTTAAAAGACATGACGTAGGCGTATGATATATAGAGGGATAAATTCAAGAAGAAATACAAACAACAAACAACATTAATACAAAAATACATTCATATATTTAAACTACATAATATCTTAAACATTTTGGTTATAATATATAGTACAATGTATTTATTGTGCATGTTCTTAGTTTCATATATTTATTTCAAGGTTTTTTATTTTTTTGTTTATGTTATCTAGTACTGTATTCTCAGGTTGACTGTCAGAGAATGTTCTGAGCATTAAGTCCGCCTTTTGTACATTTATTTGGCAACTTAAAGATTAAATAAATAAAATAAATATATATGTATAATAAATACAATAATAGTTACATATATGCTTTCATACATACTGTATATGTGTGTATACATATAAATACAAACATATATACAGTATGATTTAAAGAATGTACATAATATATTCAGAACAAAGATATACATTTAAAACATAAAACGACTGAAAACTTGTAAAATGCAATGAAGCGATAATATCAATTACAATTCAGCGAATAAATGTTTGCTCATAAAGAGACCTCTGTGTGCGATGAGCGCGGATGACCTATATAATTTTACCTTATAATAGATACTGGGCATAAATAAATAAAACAAACGTTTTGCTGCCGACATAATTCCGACAATTGTAACTTTTTGGCGGTTGTCATTTGTGTTTTTTATGGGAGCATACATAAAAGGACCATATTAGAAAGCTTAACAGCTCACCGTTGCCGGTAGCTACGAAAGCTCATTATGTATAGCGATCCTTGCCCATATTGGGTTATTTTTCAATCATTTGTTTTAAAAATAATAATTTAATTGTTTTTTCGCAGTAATCATTAGAAGTCCCTTAATAAGTCTCTTCACTGACGATACTATTTTCTTATTTTTTTTAATGTTTTTATAAATTACACATTTATGCGGCAAACGCATTGTCTTAAGATATTCCAACTGTCGTCTGTCGGAGTGACGTGAAGGGACAATGGCGACTGCTTTAGGTAAATATTTGTACACATTGCGGTTCTTAATTAATACGAACGCTCCACACCTTTATGTTTGCTACAATCAGTGTCACCTTCTTAATTATGAACATACACAATTATGTACATTTATATATTTATATAAGATCTCTATATCTATATACGATATAATGTAAGACTCTAATACTGTTTTAGAAGAAATGATTTACTATAATTGTGTTATCGAAGAACTAAATCATATATTTATATATAACCTACCAATTATATTCCTTATGGATATGTTTTACAAATCATTAATAAACAAAAAGATGAATCAAAGGCGCAAGTTTCTATATCGTATATATTCGGGTGACTGATATTTTCCTGACGTGGGATAAATTGTAAACACGCTTCATCTTTTAAATCCCTTTCATCTCGGAATATTTGTGATTGGCAGGCAAGTATTACAAAAACAATTACTTATACATTTTAATAATATTTGTTTTTCACTTTATAACAATAATTAGAAGCGACAGTACAGTAGCTCAATTGGTAGAGAGACGGGACGGTTTCTCAGAGGGTGCGGGTTCCAATGCCTGCTCGTATCAGTTTATTTTAATTGTAGTCAAAGATGTATTAATGAGTTTAGGAGCAGGTATAATCAGGTATAAGTATAACTTTAGTTTTATACATTCATGATACAACTTATAATACGACCTTTCACAGTTTAGGGGCCAGGACTGAAATGCTATGTACTGAGTATAGGTATAGGTAAGAAGAATATCTATTTTATTTGTATGTATTCCAGGTAGTCCTGTACAAAAAGTTTATCTTTAAAGCATACCTTTATACTATATGCGTTGTCTAAAAGAAGGTAAAGTTTCCGCAATTCTTAACAGAACCATAGAGTAGGGACCCTATCAGACCCTTGTCATTAAAATCCCGGGAAAATTGGAACTGGGAAAGGGATATTTTAGTAGAACTAAACCCTCTCCGACTAGCAATAGTAACGAGCAGTATTGTTACATAATGCTCAAAGTACGTACTTACACGCTCCGGAAGATATCTCTTTATCTGTTACTTGATACTTGATTCACATCTTTTCTGAATATGTACTAAAAATATTACATAATACATCGTATATATTTTTTTGTCCTTAACATACTAAGTATTGTATAAAAAATCATAACCTAAGTTCCCTAGTTACTTAGGTTGCATTTCTTATTATTTTATTTTATTTGAAGTTTGATTAATTTGACATAATCATGTTTATGGGAACACGATTTGTAAAATAATTTATATCAAATCAAATAATTTGTATCAAACAAACAAAGTTTTCTTATTTTGTTATTTTTCTACGACTATAATAAAACTATAACACTTTTACAATAACTTTGTAAGGTAAATAAATAAATTGCAGTTCTATTACTTCATTTATATATTCTATATATCTATGTAAATACACTTTAAACGCTACAATAATTTGCGGAAAAAAATATAATGTTTTCATTTCTTTGTCCATAAAAGTGCAATTAACGAAACATTATGGTATGTATTAAAATATACACACTAAATTATATATGTGTCGAATTCTTATAATTAGCTTAAGTTTCAGGTTTTCGCTTATATTAGTTTGATGTCTGCCCTTGAATAAGGTCAGCATTTCAACGACCGGAGGTCACTTGAGTTAGCTACTTATACAGATTCAGTATATTTAACCAAAATCTTTAAATAGATTACATTAAGATTGTTGATGTACCTACACACTTGCTGTGTAATTCGATCCATCAATTGGCACTCAGGCCTGTACACAAATTTTATTAGATGACACATAAAAGTCCATTAGGCTCCGGCGATGGTGCAATAGAATATCAAAGGTTACGTCTATACAATTTTGTATATAATAATCGAATCAGTCATATTAATCATATTATGAGTCTTAAAATAGAATAATTAAAATTTGTTAACATTATTCTATAACATTGACATGACAATGTCACTTTAATTTAATTACATTTTGCAGTCATAACATGACTTAATGACCTGAATGGTTACAAAATACAATAGGTTTACCAAATAAACTTGTTACGAGTATGGGGAGAGTAATAAATAATACAATTCTATTTACATATCTAAATGTATTCTGCGAAATATTCCCAAAACTCAATTTATTCTCACAGTTTGCTTGAAGCAGGACCTTTATAGCGGGGCCATTAACTCCGACTTACTTGGCTTCTTCGGGAACAATGCCAACAAAGGAAGTTGCCGCCGATATTGACTTGCTTATATAGTAATTTGCTGTTACCGATGCCTCATATATACTCGTGTGTAACTTGATACTTTAATGGGACAGATTGTTTTGTAAAAGCGTTTTCTTATTATTTTTCGTCTACCAAATAGTTTGGTATAGACGATCTTCGAGATTGTAACGCCTGGATTTTTATGCGATTTTTTTTTATTAATTACAGATATTTCTATCATTATTATCGTAAGCATATATACTAATAATTCCTAATAGCTGATAGATAGATAGCTATAAAAAAAATTGATAAAAGGATTTTAGCTTTTTATGTAAATATATTTGATATCTTCCTTTTAATAAATTGTTTTATGTTGACCTTCACTCCTTTTTCTTCTCATCAATATACCTTTATTACATTTTCTATCAATCATTTTATTTTTGTAGAACATCACTTTCGTCACAATCTTCTATTCCTGGAACACCACTTATGATCAAATAACTCTTTCATTTGATCAGTTCATAAAGTTCTAGTAATCAATTTTCTTAATTGCTCAATGATGATTGATCTTCTTTTAAAAATCTTTTCACACTAAGTGAATTAAATTTCAGTGTACAAGTTTCCTCCTAACTAATATATTGAAAGTTTTATATAAAGTTGAAACTAACGACTTAATATATTCAAAGCATGCTCTAAAAACATTAATTCAACAAAATATTAAAGCAATAACAATTAATAGTATATTTTAAACAAGTCCCCAACTTACGAATAATCTAAAGTTTATAAAAAAATATTCATTGATATAAAAATTACCTAAAATTCATTCAAGATTAAAACTTTATTTTTAATAACATAACTAAGTTTTTTCCTATATTTAGTGAAGAAAAAGATATAATTTTAAACATATATTTCTATCTATGAATCATATGATAATAAATCTTCAATGAATTATTAATTTCATAATATTTTGTCTTATTATATTTTATTCGCTAGTTTAAGATGAAAACGGAACTTATTCTCTAAAGGTGTTTTGTTTCTATGTTTTTAATCAGGTGTTAAAAAGAGTAAAATAATATTTTTTTACTTATCATTATTTTACTATTTTAGTCTTCAAAACCATTCTCAGCATTCTTTTAATTTATACCTGTCACAAAACTTTTATGTAGAAATGATATTCACACTTTCGATATATGTTATCAAAGTCAAACTTATGTCAATTTTTCTATAAAATTGCACTTTGGAAAAGTCTTACATACAAACCTTCCAAATAAATGATATCAGTCTTACATCAATATAAAATATTTTTAAATGTTATAGGTCTTCTTCACGTCATTATAATATCAACAATGTCATCAAATAATACTTTACATTATTATGTCAACGATGACATAATAACGATTTATTTTTAAACCATAATTTATATAGTAATCAGCTCTGAATTAATGATTCGAATTACTCACATTAACGCATACCTACCAATGCTGGATGGAATAATTAAGTATTTCGTACCTCAATTTATTTTCGCACACTGCTGACGGCGATGTTCTAAATTCCGACAAGTGTTTTTTTTTAATGTTTTTCTGCCTTCCATCATGGGGCCGGAGACTTTGTTTCCCTATGTTTTTATTTAATTATGTGTGTGTCGTCGAATGGCGTTCGTGGAAAAAGCTAATTTGGTTTACTTCTTTTTCTTAATATTTTACTTGCTTATATGCTTATATTTTAGCTCTTTTTTATTAATTTATGATTTGCTAAAGTTCGTTTCTGATATTTTTGTTGTCTCTATTTTATGATTTTCTGATTATTTGTTTATTACTATCAATACTAATATTATTTTCACCTTATTTATTGATTTCTTATTGATATTGAATGTGTTTTTGTTATGCAACGTAGTAATGTTGTTCACATTGTTGTAGTAAGTAGTCGATAGTCTGTTGTATCATTTCTATTTTACCCACCTTCGGGATATTTTATATTCATTGTGTTTTTACGTTTTTATGATTATTATTGTATATTTATCGTTTCTTGTTACTTTATCTCATTTATATATTGTTTATCTCATTTATATATTAGTTTATGGTTATTATTGTACGTTTGTTACTATTTTATTACATTATACTAAAATTGATATATATTCAATAAACTTTGCTTGGGGTATGGAGAGTACAACTACAGTATATTATATGATAAATTTAACCCTGAGTTGCATTAAGAAATATTTGCTATATGTAAAAAAAATAATTACTTACTGTATTAATGATATTTATAATACTCGTAAGTACTGTATTTATGATATATATCTGTAATAAGTAATATATACATACAAACTTATTGATGAAATTATAATACTGTCTGATATCAATATGATTGGTCGATTGCTTTACTCAAAAGCGATATCTAATTACTGTCTGTTATCTTTACAATATCTAGCCACACCAAGCCTCGCCCCAAAACATTTGTTGCATAATACATATTTAAAATAATTATATTTAATTATATTATATTATAGTAATATAGGTACATTTTACATATATTTCTTTTTCTTTTGTAATTTTGCTCTTTGTAAATTAGTACATTACACCTGCACCCTGTTAACAATTATTTATTTATATCTTTTTAACTTTGAATCCATGCTAGAAGTCATTTCACTTGACTCTCAGATGACCAGTCGCCGCAAGCAACTACCGTTCAGGAGTATAACGCGAGAATCGGCAATCACCCCCTTCGTTTTGTTTGAGGGAGGGGAGCAACCCGTCCCCCAACACTACCGCAAGTAGTAACTTCTAGGGAAAAGGTCTGTTAATATGTATATATGTTAACGGTTGATTGAACAAGAGTAAATAACAACGTCAAATGAACTGCGTAGGTTGCCAGTAAGTAGCTAAAACACAAATCATTCCCAGGCCATACCGTCATTAATATAATCCTATAAAACTCACTAGTCACTAAAAGTCACTATAAAAGCATTTTCTTATCAAATTCTTCTCAACATATAATATTAATTTATTCGATGACAATTCTAAGGCTTCTTTTTCGTGTTTTTTGTAAAACCATATACAATTGTCCCTAAAAGAGTTACTTATTCAGTGGAGTCTAGTTGCACAATGGGCACAGCTAGTTTTTGTTTCTAATGATAATTTTATGTAAATCATAGTTGATTAATATTTTTATGTACAGACATTAAATTTTCGTAAATATATTACCTGTCATTGCATGTTATAATAAAAAAAAAATTGGAATATTTTTTTTAAGGATTTACTGGGATTGGGATCTACTGCAATGCAAATATAATTTTAACATCAGATGCATCACCCCATAATAGATATGATACTGTGAAAATAGCTACATGCTAATATGGCGGTTTCTACGTTTGTGAACCGCCGTATTCTTTGAACCGCTTATGCGGCGGAATTAAGTCTGTTCGACAAATCACATGTATGAAGACCCCAAATTTACATCTAAGGTAATACCCAAAACTAGAGCAGAATTAACTAAATCATTATTATATTTATCATACTACTATATATACTTATCATATTTAGCTGTCTCGTTAATTGGTTTCGACATTTATTTATTAATGTTATTTAATGTTTGTTAAGCAAACAATTATTAGCGATTAACCATTGTAAAACATCTAAGAGAACATTAGTAAGGTAAATGATTTATTTAAATGAGAAATAAGAAAGGCTCTGATATAGTCTTGTGGTATGCCCTTAACTCCTTATAATGAACTACGGACCTGGTGGTTATTGAAATTAAACATTAATTCTTCATTTTTAAGCCAGTGCTCAGTAACACCAAAAATATTAATATTAAAAGTATTCATAAACACCTCAATTTCTTATTCTTTATTTCTCAGACACTGATACACTGAATATTCTGATGCAGAATGATATGGTTTACATTATGTTTATTTTTAGTCATGTAAACTATATTTGTTTTTCTAATACAATTATTATAACCAAATACATTATTTTTTTAGCTAGAGGATATCTGAACTGTCTTAAAATCTAGTTGAAGCTGCTGTTGATTGGAATTACTTCTGATACTTATATCTAAGCACTGCGCAATAGAAGTAGTTTGTGTAGCCAAATGATTGAGTCTTATTAAAATATATATATGATACCCATATAGCTACCTATCTCTTAATGTAGGGAATATCTACCATGAGTCAAATTACAAAATTAATTATTTTTGTATTAGTATCGATTACATGAAATTTATTTATATGTTTACTTATTTTCCCTTATTGACTAATACAAAAGGTAAACTTAATGCCTATTGGAATTCTCTACCAGTTAACCTTTGCGAATGGTGAGAAATTGTTTATTATATAAACATAAGTTATATATAATTAAATTATTCTTGTATCTAATTCTATTTTCACCCTTTAGCTAACTTTTATTAAAGAGTAATATAATCCACACAACTTTATTTACATTTAATTTACTCAAAATTTAAAAACATTGTTTAAATTCTAAATGGTTCCCATTACCTTTATTACCTACTAAAATTATTAATTTTATTGAATTATTAAATTGTGAAGTAATATTTATTAAGTTACAGTCAGGTAAACAGTTATATAATAATGGAGTTCCATTAAAATATATTTTAATTAAAAGATATAAATATTTTTTACAAGATTTTAAAAATTGTCAATAGATTTTAATTCATAGAGTGTATAATAATTCTATGTTTTGATTTTACGAATACTGTCATAGATTTCATAACTTGGAAACTCATTCTAGAGGTACTGTATAAGAACTCTAACAAGATGTTTTGTTTTCCTTACTATGTATGTTATTTTGTCGCTAACTAAACGGAAACAGTAGCTATCATATGAAACGGCAGCTGTGTTTAAATATTGCGAAAACACACGACAACGTAGTATTATTTTAACAATAACATATATGTATTAATTTAAAATCTATTATCATTAAATAAATATTTTGTTTGAAAAATACAGATGTGTTATTTTATTAAATCTTTTTATACTCTATACACACTCTAATTATTACACTGTGTTTATTCACTGATATTGTCCAGTAGGTTCACGTAGTAAGGGTTAGTACACAGTTTCAAATTAAAAGCGTATAAGAGTAAAGAAAAACAAACTCTGTGAGATAGGGGTGTGATGTCATGTAGCTAATGCGGCATTAACTAGACTTAAGATCAAAGGCGCCTAGTGCTTACACAAGAGAAAGTAAATCAATCTAAGTTTAGATTAATAAACTTAGTTAGAAAAGGTTTACTAGAGAAAACTATCCTGAGAGGGGTAAAAGATTGATTCCTTTTACTTCGTAGTTGATATAAATAAAGTCAAATAAAATCTTAGCTAAAACATACGCATATGAAATAATTCAATTTCATCCATCAAATTAAATAACATAATATTTCTTTCTCGTTTTTATACTGGCTGTATTGTAGATAAACTTATGGACGTCATAGATATTTTTTTCAATTTTACGGTTTGATAAATACTTGTCAGACAGAAACCTAGAAAACACGAGGGTTCCAATTTCCACGTTCTAACGCGCCTCATACTAAAAGAACCGGAACTGACTAATCCTAAATCGTTTTTTGCCAAAGTTAATAATAGATCTATATTCCGTTTGAATCCTTAGATGTTAATATTTTTTAAAATGATAACTCTAGCAACGGATTGTTATTTTAAATCTTTTACATATTAAACATTCTTTTACATATATTAAAAATTATTACACATCACAATTTAAATTAGTATACTTAGTAACAATGATGAAATTAATAATTGTTAAATTTACGAAAAACCTTGACAAACCAAATGTTTATTCACTTCTATAGATTAAATTTAACAGATATCACCTGACCTAAATGGTTTAAAAACATGAACTTGCTTTTAATAAAATAAAACATAATATTTTGTTATATCTATCACAAACAACTTGGCATTGAATATATTATTAGTGATAATAATTGTCCACGTTTCCGTCTCCGCTTCAATTTGAATAGATTTCAATTATCAATAAACGACACTTACATATTTTTATATAGGGATGTTTTATATGTTATGTACAACGACAAAAACTATTTACTTATTTATCTAAGATCGTAATCCGTAATAGCATAGCAGAAAACTTTTCAATTGTAATTTCAAGCTAATAAATTCCAGTTTAAACTTTTTATAATTGTTCATAATTATATGCTTTATTTCTATAAAAAGATTGTAATAGGATTCTTGAGTCTATTTATAAATATAAAAGTTTTTATTTATTATACCAGCGCTGTTTACCCTCAGTTGCTTTCCTCGAATTCAGTTCATAGAATTTATTTCTTTAAAAGAACATTACAATACTGTTAAAAAAATTTAAACCAAAATAACAATTTTCGACATTGAAACTTATGACAACCAACTATCCTAGTTCTAATTCAGTCATTATGTATATATATAAATACATAACCACTAAATCATTTATTGTTTTTAAATTTAAAGACAATTAATGATTTTGAACTTTTTATATCCATCGGTAAACTGTTGTATAACTTATCTCTTTCAAACTTTATGTTACATTTCCCATAGTTACTTCCTGGTTGCGGTAAGCTTAGATTTTGTTTATTTTATTTTCAAATGCTATCTGAGACAAAAAATACTAACACTACCCAAGTGTTAGTATTTGTTTTAAAAGAACACATTTGTGGTAAGTGTATATGTGTGTTATTTGTGGGCTTTTATATATTTTTTGTGTAGATGTAAGTATATGAAAATTAAAAAGCGCATTTACTATTTTATTTTGTGTTACGCAAAGATCTTTCAGATTACTCTTTGCCGCATGTCCCCATATTTGAATGAGATATTCTAGATATTGATATGAATTCCATAAATTAATTAATGGTTCAAAAAACAATGATATTGAAATCTAAGCTTCAACTAAATTAGCATTTAACACAATTCTTAAGAAATCAAGATTAGGTATCGGTTCATGACATTGGGCAGTTTACGTTTACGTAAACAACGTTTAGGGGTTATCAAGACACGTATGTATATAATCGCTTAAATACGCCTTCCTTGTGCCAGTTAATTTGATCCACTTCATCGCTAACACGGAAAACCACTCTCAAAGAATCAAGTAAGTTTTCAATATTGTAATTATATTTAATAGTATAAAGTTATATAACTCGATTTTTACAATAGCCTTTTTTTTAATGTCATTAGATATTTTATAAACATTTTCTTCAGATTTATTTCGGTTTAAAGAGCATCATACAGTTAGAGTTTTTTTTTTGTGTATTGTTTATGCGGTTACTTCTACCGCACATAGTCTCATTGGGCAGGACTAGTGTAGTAATGAGACCCAAGCATTTAGGGGAAAGTAACTGACCCCAGATTAGGATCTAAGTGCTGCATGCAATACATCGTTAACTTGGGATAGGGATGAGAAATGGGACTATAATCGTTTTCCCATCTCACAAAGATTAAGCAAATTAGAAAAGTGTGATTACTTCGACGCTGCGTTTTTGTGTCTTGTGTGATATGTGGCATCGTAAATTTTGTGCTACCTAAGTACATATACTACTGTTCTAAATAAATGTTATAATTAAAAACAACAATTTAAACCATCGGACATAATCAAAGAAATTTACACGTTTTCATTTTTAATAAATACATGCATTTTAAATCAAAAAGTCAAATATAAAGGTATAAAAGGTATGAACTTGATTCGAGTGTTTTCGCAGTTACAAGTGTAGTATCAGCTTATATATACATATAGCAATTGTGTTTGAAACGTGGGAGTAACTTTACTGAACAATATTTTGTTGTGGATCACGTACAAAACAAAAATTTTGTTATTCAATGCACGACCTAAGGCCAACTCTGTTTTAGCGACAGTACTGTAAGGCAGATTGCTTACAATTTTGATTTATCTAGATATTAGATTAATTTTTAAAATTTACGATCCCAATTTACGGGATACCAGTTATATAATTAGTATATTTATATTCAATCAATCCTATAGTTTATTATACGTACCAAATTCGTAAAATGTTACGAATATGTTGTAAATTTATACAAGTATCTATCTTAAAATATTTAATTATAATATGTACATTTTTCAGAATGAAAGCAGTTTTAGTTTTGTTCGTACTCTCGTGCGTTCTGGCACTAGCCTATGGTGACCTGGTGTGCGGTACTGACTACTGCAAGAAAAATCCTTGCTCCAATGATGTAACTCCTTCCAGTTGCGTCGCGCCTAAAGTGTACCACGCCAAACATGGTGGCAAATGCGGCTGCTGCCCAACTTGCGTCACCTTGTTGTGTAAGTATTGATTTATTCTAAAATTACAATAAACCATAATTTTTATTTAAATAAAAAAAATAACATAGGAATTTGTTATATTCTTCTAGCTGAAGGAGCTGCGTGCACAATTTATAGCAGAGAGATTGGACAGACTCCTTCCTCAATCTGCAGTCGGCCTCTCAGGTGTATCTCAGGAGTATGCACTAAAATCACCCCTAGGGTTTAATTTTGTGTACTTATGAATGTTGTATCATTTCTAAATAAAATATATATTATAATTATATCTTAATTTATTTATCTTAATTATATTTTTGTCAGGTTGTTGATTAAATTATGACAAATTAATAGCAAAAATAAGTATCAAACCGTAAATAATCTGCTTCATTAGCGTTCTTTTACGTTTCCTTTTTGTGAATTTGTCTTTTTAAGGCTTTATTACGAGTAATAAATAGTATTAGAAACAATGAGAGAAGTCATAACTCAAATTATTATGACAGCTAACAAATTTTTTTTCAAGCGTTAATCTTATTCATCTTAAATTTTCTTATTGTTTATAAACTAACATTTATTTAATTTTCCATGAATATGCTAAAACATTCTGTTATAAATTATAATTAATGAATTCAAAGAGTTCATAGAAAGTTGTTTAAACATTCTTACTGTATAACGTACATCTATTATACTATATAAAGTAACTAAAAAAAACCAGTAATTTCGTCAATAATTCAAGAAATATCTAAACTGTCACTTGTCACTTAACTGAAACAAAAAAACATCAGATGGTTACACAAATTTGAACATATTTAAATGAAAGAAATCTCAGAATTTCAATCTCTATTCTAATAACTTAGTTATCACCCCGTAACAAACTCGAACGAAGGTTCATCTAGATACATTTTCTAGAAACCATTTTTATTATTGAATGTTAAGAATTTTATTTATTTTCCTACACTCTCCGACCATGTAAAGTTAATATCCAACTTTAGCTGGAGCCAATTGATTCCAACTTGTACAGTTAACTCTTGGCTGACTGTCACTAGCTCCATATAACTTATTTCTGCGACACTAAAAACCTAAAAAACTTAATTTGACAATTTGTAGAATTTTAAATTTAATCTATAACATTGTAATACATAAAAAAATATATACATATGCTATATTATTATTTTTTATTGAAGCGCGGCAAACAAACATAGTTAACCTAATGGTGAACGATTACCACAGCCTATTTACTTCTTACAATTCATCTTACATTTACAAATCACAATAGGAATAGATAAGATATCATTATCAATGTTATGGCGCTATGAGCTTATAGTATATAATAATTGAAAATGCCTACACAGTCGTTACTCTCACATCGTTAATCCATAAACACCCAAATTTATTTGTTCCTTAAATCCAGCCCTAAAATATTTAAAAGTAATCACATTACGACTACATCAACACTTTTACAACTGTTTAAGTATTAATATGTCGCAAACCGCCCACCGTCACAGATGTGATTTAGTTATTGGGTGATATAAAAGATGGCATAAAATAAAAGCAATATTTCAAGGGATCAGTTAAACGCGTGTGATGTGAGGTGATAAACGGAAGGACAGAAACCGTAAAGCTTTGATCGCCGATATATTGACAGATAGAAATTCATTTACAGGAAAAGTAAAGTTTATATATTCTCTTAACCTTAATATTGTGTGGAGAAATAAATGTACGAAGACAGGCTAATTTATAAACATATTGTATAAATATACGAAGCATGAACTTAATCGGAAAAATACTGCCGTGTGAGAGCGCTCTTGGCGTGCGCTTATAGCATTAAGAAAATGTATTGTGGGAATTATTGTCTTGATTCTTTTGAAAATATTGTTTACTTTATCTTTTCGTTTGGTGACCAAGGAAGCTACTTGGCAGACAGTTTAAAATAGGAACAGAAAACGTTTATAAAACCTTTACTATTGATACGATTTATAGATAGGTAGGTACTATGTTTTTGAATGAAATTAGAAGTTGATATTGTGTTAGTTTTGGTATTTATAAAAAGTTTTAATTTTAAAGAACATTTTGAATAATTTATGGTTTTTTCTGATGACTAGTCTAAAACCTTAAAAAGCGGTAAGGCAGTGGCTAAAGCTAGAATAAAATGAACTTTAATATTTTTTGGTTGCATCCCTTAGTGCATAGTAAAATTTTCTAACCCATATTGTATTATTTCGGTTATCCATTTTGTAATTTAAAATTTGAGAATAATATTTACAAAAAGGTTCTTATTTAAAACTTCCAGAGCTTAACTTGAACCGTTTTTCTCATTAAGCTCTCGTTTTTAATTTTGGGAATTAAAAAGCTCTACTATATTACCAGCCATTATAATTATGCCCTGACTCTTTAGTATAATTATTCTACTCAGTGAATTGCAAAGACCACAGCGTTTTACGGAATTAAAATATTTTTTAACGTTACTTTAATAAAAAAAATATTATATATATTTTTTTTTATATATATATATTTTAATAATAATACCACAGGACAAATAGCACAGATTGATCTAACCCCTAATAAGTATTTGCTTGTATTAAGGGTGTTAGAAATACGAATTAAAAATACCGCCAATATTTTATATAAACGACCAAATCTAGAAATACAGACATCTATTTTCATCACATACATACCTGTCCCTGTCGGATTCAAACCGGAACCCTATCGCTATACGTTATTCATCTTTGCTAACTGTTAAAACATGCGTTACGTTTAGTTTAGCGGTTAAAAATTAATTATTAAACACTTTTACAAACTTTAAGATACATTTATATTCAATTCTTGCAGGGGTCAGAAAATTAATATATCTTTTACTATTATAATCATTGCACACATTTCTATAATATCAGGATGATAAAATTTAAATTGGTTTCAAGATTGAAATATATATACATATTTATATTTAAATATTTATTATACCTATGATTGGTTTGATATATGAATATATATTGTCAAGTAGCTGTATCTATTGAGACGATGGACTCACTAACTGATAACACTGACCGGTCAGCATATAATTAGTTTACTATCTAATAATATTCTTCATTTATGTATTGCTTAAATACTGATGTGGCAAGATTTATATTTTTTCATACATTAAACCTGCAAATTAAATCTTAAAGTCCAAATTATTATTATTAAATATTTTTTTTATATTCCAATACCTAATTAAAAACATCATTAATCAAATTTAATCATGATTAATATTTATTTTATTATAAAATTAACTGATTGATATCATATTTATCTTTACAGGTGCTGGCGTCTGATAGTCATGAGTCGTTTTGCATTAACGGCAAGCGCAATGATAAGTATAATAATCAAATGAAATTCATTATTTCTCCTGAATATCGATCGAACAAACGTGTGTGTGTTGTGACATTTGATAATCGGAATAGTGCAACTACAAACATCATTTGCGTCTTTAAACAACAATTGGGTCAAAATTTAACAAATAAACAATATATTGGACGCGACTACACAAGCCGTATTTGTTTTTAATTTGCAGTTATATACGAATACTCTATTGAATGTTTTGTGAATTTAATGAAAACAATGTGCTAAATAATTAATTTTAATATTGAATCGACCTCAAGTGAAAGGTTATTGGATAAACAATTATGTATTGAGTTATAATTGTCTCATTGTAACTTGGTAGCTTGAGTATTATCAGAAACCGCACAATAACTTAGTGACTAAATTTATCATAGGTATGTGGTTATTGTTTTATAATTACTTACGACCTTTCCATCACGGGATATAAATTATATCCCGAAATTCAATCAGGAGATTAATATCACTTGATTAATCTTTCAACAACCCTCTTTGGAATAATGGGATAAGGCCATTTACCCGGAACGTTTCAATTTTATTTGATATTTCCTTCATATTTAATGTGATCATTTATCTCTTTTTTAATATAAAAACCTATTGATCTTTATTGCAATATGTTATCTGTAGTTATTATATACATTTTTATTTTTTTAGATATACAATGAGTTTACGCAAAACGAGGGAAAATCCGAATATAATTCAAAATGGCGCTATATGCCAAGAGGAAAAGGCGAAAGATCCAGAGTTTGTCTGCCGAGAGTCCCCATTGACGGTTCTTATTGAACATTCTCTCCATATACGAGCTATTTATCACATTTTTGTTGTTATTCTACTGGTATTGCTATGCGATACCGTCATATACGATCTTATAGAACGCGGAAAGCAAGTAAAACATTATCTTTATTAACTATATTTTAACAACAATTAGATATTATATAACGTTGCTGACTTTGTAATTTATTGTTTTTTTTATCTTAATTACGAGTGTTGGGAATCTTATTGTTCGTCCAATTTTAATAACCTGAAGTAACTTAGAATATACAACGACGTTTATAAACTAGTTAATATTCATTCAGATGTTTAAATTTCTTAAATTCAATTTCAGTTTACTTTTAATTTAAATAATGACTTTTATTGATTCAACTAATTGAAATCTCTATGTCAGTTGACAGAATTAAAAGCTGTCTCCTTTTATATTCGAAATAACAATGTTCATTTGTTCCTAAATTTTTTTAATAGCTATTTAAATCTGTTCGTTCCCATCTGTATGCTAATGAAAAGCTTTAGGGATCAATAAGGGTCCTGAAAGCTTTACGCAGACCATCCGAAAGGATTTTTAGTTAAAAAAACATTATTCCCATTAATTAGATTAATATGTTAAACGCATATCCATTTATTTGAATAGAAAATGGTCTAATCGTGTTCGATTTTTAAGATAAACATAAAAGAACAAAGAGCAATGAAATAATATGAAACATATAAACGCATGATTTATGACTAGCTTTTAAAGTTCGTTCTACACTGCGATAAAAAATATAAAACCTGTACTGCATTATATATTATGACGCCTAAAAGAGCAAAAATCTATAGTTTAATTATATATTTTTTGTAGAATAAACATCGGCGTGACGTCAGTTGTATATGGATTCGGCGACATACGACGCGGCGCCAGACTATGGCTCTTTGAGTTCGCCGTCGCCGTCGCCTTCTATCCAGGCTTGAGGATGTATGCAGGAATACGAGATCTTATTAAACATAATGCAGGTACAAATGTTACCAGTCTTGATTATCCTTTTACCAAAAATAATTAACTCGTTTCATACATTCTTAGGTACTTGGCGTTACTTTTCCAAACGTCAGAAAATAATATGTAGATACCACTTTTTTGGCGTCAGATATTATGATCAAGTTAATGTTTTTATAATTATCTAGGTCGCCGTTAAATAAAATCAATCGGTCTCTACTAGTGTTTTATATATTTACTGCAAAAATGTGATTTATATTGTGTAAAAAATAAGTGTGTGAGTTTGAGTATTTTGAAAAGTTAGCAACGAAGAATTTCTATCCAAATCAATTAGTGTTTACCTATATGCACATTCCGGTATAAAATTTTATTTACTTAATTATAATAAAAATTCACTTAACTCTTATATCAATTGAACTATCGGAATCAATGTGTTCTAGATTTAAACTCTATTAAGTATTAAAGAATAATATAATATATATATCACGCAGGCTATAGCGAAATAGATGATCCACCATATTTGGTGTCCTCCATATTGGATTATGTATGACAGTACTTACCTTATCGTTGATCTCGTTTCCCTTTTCATTTTATACCCATATCAAGAGGTACCTGAAAAAAGGTAATGTGCCAACTTGAGCGGCACCATTTTGAACATATCTATAGTTAATGATGTATATTGTCATAAAAACCAATGGAGTATACCAAATATCAACACAATTCCTATTGAGATTTTTTAACTCAGAAGAAACATATATACGTGAAGTTATTTTCTAATTTATAAAAGCTTATTGGTATGCTCTCACGTGTTATAATTAATTACTAAAATTTGTGCAAAATTTGCTTGAAAGTTAAGGATTCTTTAGATTAAACAGCGCGCTCATTAGCGAATAAATAATCCCGGTGTCGGGAACAAACATAAATAACGGATGCAAAATACAGCCAGACTCGGATCAACAATCTCTGGATCACACAAAGATCTGTCCCTTGTGATACCAGTGTAGTACCAGAGAGATTATTGCACTCAAATCCCTTGGTGCATCAGTCAGGGTCACTGACAGATAAACCACCAACTATTATTATGATAAGTTTAACCGTAACATCCATACTGTTATGAAACATTAATATTTCATGAAAACACGATGAAGGTTTTACATACTCATAAATATAAATGATATTAAAACGTTAAACAAGGAACTAGAGGGAGCATCTTATTTCATCATTCATAAATCTACCTGAAAACCGTGCTTTTTACTCTTACAAAGATAAAGAGCCACTTCTTGATTAAAAGTCATGAAATGTAATGTGTTTGTATTATGCGATACTTTTTTATGTGATAAATATCGCTGACTATGACGGCATACAAGGTGTGAGTTGAGTGTGAGTTTCACACCACCAAGAGGTCATTCAGGGCTCGAGGCCTTTTGTTGCAAGAGGCCACTGCGCTTCGCATCCAATTAGTCACTTGGTTGACCATACAACGCCTCCGAACTACACATACACTTCACTGAAGAGCTTATAAAGTTTCGACGTGACCTTTCCTTGAGCAAACTATGAAAGCAGCTATTAAATTCTAGAAACGCTATGAAAGGACATAAAAATATTTGTACTCTTTCATGTTCAGCTCTTAAAACTTTAAGACCATAATTTATATTTTTAAAGCAATTTTTTAAGACTTTTAACAAATACATATAATAAGTTAAAATTATTTAATTTTAATTATCTACAAAGTATTTTATCAATGATAATAAAAAAAAATATTTCGATTCTATTAGCATTATTTAGCCAGGTTCCGAAAATTAAGGTCATGTACTTATTAAACTATACACGAAGATAAAGAAGGATCTTTGTCTTACACCATTAAACCACTGTTCTTAAATCGCCATTGTCTATAAATAAATACACAATAATCTTTGTAATTAATCATCAAAATAAATAATATTTATCAAAGTTGAAAATGCGTTTATTAGGATAGAATTTTGTTTCATAAGATTCTGTGCTATATAAAATATAATAGTATTGTTATATAAAATATATAGTAGCTATATTATTAAAATAAAATAATGCACCTTTGTACACTATTCCAGTTTACAAAGTTGCATTATTTTATTTTTAAAAGTATTTCACATTAAACGGTAAACGCCACATTTTAAAGTGCTTTCTAATGAGGTTTAAATAAGTCATTTTACTACAGTGAGGATACTCAATCTTAAGTCCTTTTAAAACATTTCGTTGTTTTTCAGTTTGATCGTAATTATAGCGATATAAGATATGACTAAAGTTTGTTACACGGAATAAAGTCCAAAAAAATGTATTATCTCGTGGAAATAAGAACTTTCTGTAACAAAACCTAGATATCCTATATGTTAAGCACAGCAATAATCTATGATCACACGACGATAAACGATTTTTTAAAAAATCATCTCGTGTTTCGGTGATACGTACATAGAAAATCAGGTCAATAGACAAAAACACAAAATAAATAGTTTCAAATTATTTGTCACATAACGAATACGTACCAATTATATTTTGCACAAAATTATTCATGCACACATTTTGCGTCGTTTCTGTTTTATTATATAGATAGTTTAATTGGAACACGAGTCGAGGCTGTTAGAAAATTGTCATTTCAAAATTTCAGAAATATTTCGATAACATTTTATAAAGATTTTAAAATTTGTCACAGGTCTTTGCAAAATTTGGTCCATAATTGGTGTATTAAGTGTGATACTCTTGGAGCTATTGCTGATAGCAGTACCAGTATGGGACTTGGCCAACAAACATTTGGCGCTGGCTTCATCTGTAGTGGTCACCTGTGAAATGGTTAGTATTATTAAAGAGTAGAGTAGTATTTTTAAAGGGTACCTGTATCTATCAATTCTTTTTACATATATTTACTTACTCTTTCCCTAAGATTATTATTAAATGAAAATATATATTTATAATATCAGAGTACACTTGAGGCTAATAGAATAAAGTGTTGTGGTTGAGCTTTCAAAAAGCTCTTTAAAATTCAAACCAGTTTTAATAGAATAAAAAAAAACAATAAATATTTTACCTACATATACACACAACAATAAAAAATTTAATTAAAAAAAAAAAAAAAAAAAAAAAAAAAAAAAAAAAAAAATATATATTTTCAATCTCACGTTCGTAGCGAAGTTTATATCATTATGGCCTTTTCAGTAAACAAGTCGTAAGCCTCTTTATAACGTTCATTTCGTTTTATAGACGACAATATTTTTAAATAGTAAAACAGCATATTTCATCATATTATTTTTTATTTTGTTTTGATAGATTTATTAAATTAAAATAATTAAGTTTCGTACAATACTTTTTTGGGTTCATCAAAGCGTTGTCAAATTAAATGAATATCGAAAAATAATTAATTAATATAGATATATTTTAAATTTAATTATTAACTTAACTGCGTATTTCTCTATATTTAGATCGATAAGATTAAACTTAATTACGCTTTTGTTTTGTGGAATACTCAAGTTAATGAAAAAATACCTTGCCTAGAAGAAGTTCAACAACCTTTTCTTTTAATAATTATCAACATCGCATTTCATAACTCGTTTTGTTTGATCATTTTATAAACCTTAGAGCTATATTAAATTGACGTGAACATAAGTATAACATATGTCAGACTTATGACATCAGATTACTTACATATTTGATAAATAGGTAACTACAAAGCTAAGTGTAGTTGATTGCTTTGATCAAATTATATACTAACATAATTATGTAGTAATCAACTATATTTTCTTCAACGCCGCAGTCATCTTATTCTATACTATCTGTTGGCCGCGACTCCGTCCACGTGTTTATTGACAAACAGTGTTTTTATCTTCCTATTTTTTTTAATTTATCGCAAAAAAAAATAATAATAAAAAGTATCGTATGTTACTTCTAATACCTCCAAAGGTATGTGTACAAAGTTTCATAATGATCGGTTGAGTAGTTTTCGCGTGAAAACATAACAAAGAAACTTACATTCGCATTTATAATATATTAGTAGGATATTTCATAAGTTTATTTATGAGAATGATTTTCACGATTAATTGCAATAAAGTTTTTAAAGATAAAGTTTTCTACAGAGAATTTAATTCAAATTAATAAAATTAAATTAACGAATTAGTTTTTTAATTATGTGATTCGTTATCCTAATATCTTTAGATAAATTACATTTTGAGCATGATAGTAGACAGATTAGACTGTCTCTATGTAAATCACTTCAAGGTCTCAGCTGGACCTGCTTCGTGGCACTGACAAAATAATAATTATTGTTATTATCAGATTTAAACACAAACATAGGTTGTAGGAAATTTGTTATAAACAATATAGAGTTCTATAAATAAAAATAAACAATATTAATATCATTGTAATACTGAAATCGATTAGAAGAGTACTCGTAGTATATCAGCTTTAAGTTCCAACTTAAAGCACTTTCTCAGGCAAGGATAATGTGCTTATAAAGTGTCACCATTGACAATTATCCAAGAGATACGTGACGCCAGAACTATTAATAGCTCGATGTTTAGATATTGTATCGTTATTAGATTAGGCCCCATCACTATCATTTTGCTATTCATCATAGTTTGAGATAACCAATAAATTTTTGCTAGTCAATGTTTATTTTTTATATATTGTTTTATATTTATTTCATTTAAGATATATCAGTTTAACAGGTCCAAATATATTTTATTCTTTTTATATCTCAACTCGCTATGAATACACAGCTAATTTCTTTAAAATAAAATAGTCAATTTATCAAAATATTTCTTAACGAAAAGTAATATAATACGTTGATAAAAACGCACAATAGCATAAAATAGCATAAGGGTGTCGAAGTGAAATGTTACATAAATCTGCGACCCTCGTCAGTGCCGCGGACCTGTAAATAACGGTACGCACCGGCTGCGGCAGGCGAAATACCATTACCTACTAGCCACCTGATACCATCCCTCAGACCCTCACCCTCCCCCTCCCCCTCCTACGTCATTTATTTCATTACAATGTCACCCTAATGAACACTGCTTTTGCGATTTATGTTTGAACAGTGATTACAACCGACAGTCATTTCGGAAACTGATTTACACCGCATCGCGTTCTCAGTCATGATAGCTAGCCGTAATTAATTTCCACTGGTTTAATATTTCTGATTTTAAATGAAAAATGATTTTATACATCTTTTATATACATATAATGTACACATAGGCGATGTTATGATGAATCAACAACGAGAAATATTATAAAATGTTGAATGTCCAAGTAAAGACTGTTAAAGCTCTTTGGGCAGACTCAACAAGTAGGTATTATTGTGAAGTGCGATATAACGATCTATCTTTTGACAAAGAACTTTTGAAACTCTAAGTTTTTGCACCTGATATTATTAGAAGGATAATACTTTAGAAGTAAATTCTGAAGATTAAAGTGGAAATTTATCTGAAATATTACAGGTTGACTTTAAACTTATAAGAGGTACATGATCTTAACATCCATTAGTGTTATCATTAAACTAAGGATCAAATGAAACTAGATAATCACAGAAAATAAATTAAAAGTTAAAATTTAAGACTATATCTTCAAAATATTAGCTACTTCTAAACTTTGTTTTGTTTCAAAGAGAACAATAATTTATTCAACATCTAGACAACTTTTTAATTATTATCTTTAAAATTAACGTAATCTTCCACTTTTCAGTTTCGCTTTGTAATGAAATTATGTGCTGTTGCTGTTGCAATGGCTGATAGATGCCACGTCGGAAAACCATCCCTACCATCGTTCAAACATTATATTTACTTTTTATTTGCCCCTACATTGATCTACAAAGACGAATACCCGAGGTAAGTCGATTTTTAGTAAGACGATCTCCAAAATAATAAACATATAATGAATATTTTTTTGTAATGTGGATATAAAATCTATACACGTATAATTCATAAAGATACAAGCAGTAGCGGATTTAGGCTTAGGCCCGTGAGGCCCGGGCCTAGGGCGGCAAATTTTGAGGGGCGCCAAAATTTTTAAGTTGACTAAAATTTAAAATCGATTGGGTTTTCTGTAAACTGCAAGACCAAATCTTAAAGTTTATTTTATTGCGCTTATACTATCGAAACATAGTACCATTTTGAGGGTAGAATTTCTTTGTTAAAATAATTAAGGCAAGTCCCAAAAGTTGTTAAAAAAATAAATGTTTAATTTATACCTGAATTAGATTTCTTATTATTTTATACACACACACATATATATGTACATATATGTTTATATATAGTGTTACAAAAGATAAAGGGCGCCATATCGTCTCGGGCCTAGGGCGTCCTCAAACCTAAATCCGCTACTGGATACAAGGAATACTTTGTTACAACAGAAAATTCCAATACCATGTTTTTTTTCTCCAAATTCAGTAGTCAATTCTATCATTTTTTTATTTTAAACGTGTCTTGTCTTTAATACATCTGTTGCGGTATGTAAATTGCAGCATTTAAATTACTGTCTACAAAATAGTATCACGTAGGCAAACTTGCAGAAGGGACCCGATCGGGCCGGATTAAGTAAACCTAATCCTTTTAATCCTCTTTGTTTGAATCCCGACTCAAATACAACAAAACACGGAGATTTAGAATAAAATACACAAAGATCACTATTGGACGTAATTGAATGAGTTTTGGGTAGACAGAACTTGACAAGATTTATTATGTAGAGCAAAGTACTTTGTTCGTATAGGGATTTTCATAAGATACGTTCTTGTACCTAATCGATTTATGTATGACAAATAAAATTTATCAGGGTTAAGGTATAAAAAAGACGGTGTAGGGAATGTTGCCACTAACAATATTGTTTTTATATCAAACCTGTTATACTACTATATACTATAGTTTCAAGTTCTGAGAAATATTTTAAACGAAACAAAAACCAAAAGTAACCCTTCTGTCTTATCTAGATTAAAGTCTAACAATCGTTCACAATACTAAGTAACACTACTTTTTTCTTGGTTAGGGTACATGTTTCTATACAAGTTTATTCATCTTTTTTTCAGAACAAAAAAGATAAGATGGGGAATAGTAGTGTTCCACTTTCTAGAAGTGATGGCCATTATATTTTACAATAGTTTCCTATGGGAACGGTTTATTTTGCCTTACTGGTCTGACTACGGAAAAGAAGCGAAGGTAGGCTTATTTTATTTAGTTGTTTTTGTACAACATATACCTTTTAATTGTTATGTATACAATATTCTCACTACACTATCTTTAGGTGGAGGCAGGGACAGTGGTCCGCGGTATGTTTGCGTGCGTCCTGCCAGGAGTCTTATCCTTCCTCTGCGGCTTCTACTGCCTTTTGCACGCATGGCACAATGCTTTCGCTGAGATGCTCAAGTTTGGAGACAGGCTTTTTTATGAGGTAGGATGGTCTTATTAGGAAGTGTGAAATAAAATTTTTTACACACTTGAATTATTCGCGTGACTTTAAGTACTTATTTATTATATACAATGTTAGAAACTTATTTGAACATTATTTTACCAAATAATTGTGTATCATAACAAAATCACTATCATAAACTGAATCGTAACCAAAATATTAACCATACCACACTTTATTATCAAGCTGGAAATATATTTAATTTATTTGATTTATGTACCAAAGGAACATGTTGTATTTAGATAAAGAATCATCCTGATAACAAAGTAGTCTCTGTACACTCCATATTCGTTTAGGTGACATTGACGTAGTATTACTCTAGATGAGTCAAGATTATGCTTCATAAAATTTGAATTTTAAAAATAACTATAAAATATATTCATGGTTAACGTTAACTTTTCAGAAATAAAATAAAAAAATCTTTCAAAAAATACTTACTCTATAAAATATGTAAGAAGTTAGATACGTAAACACGTATACTCAAGATTTTCATGTTTAATAATAAATCAAAATTATGCTTCATAAAATTGCATCGTTTATTTTTATATCTCTAAAATACATTAATGGTTAACGTTAAATTTTTCAGAAAATATATTAAAAAAATCTTTAAATAAAATACTTTTTCTATAAAATACGTAAATACGTATAGGTAATCCCGTATTTCTTGTTACGTAACGTCAAGACCAGACCTTTATTAAATCCCATATTTATTTTGTAATCGAGTAACTTCTCAGATTGCTTATCTCTGTAACAGTAATAATATACAGCAAGAGTAAACACTAAATAACGTTAATATATCCTTAGCACTTCAATAATTTAATAAAACACACACAACACTAATGTCAGTCATTGGTAGTAAGTGCTTAATGTGCAATATATCTTCAGTTATACCACTTACATAAAGCTTAAAGAGCCCCTCCGGCTTCCCAATTATCTGAATTAAACAAACTAACTAGGCTGCCTTATCTAATTCAGTGTACTTAAGAGCAACCCTTCCTAATAAGTGCCGTAGTAATAGAATCCTGTAATTAACTAAGACTAAGGCAAGATTTAAGTATTACTTATTAAAAAATATAATATATTTAGACCAATTAAAGTAAATTTGGCCAGTAATTACACGGAGATATCATTTACAGCATAATTAATTAAATAAATTTATATACCGATTTCTAGTAATCAATTTTGTTCCATTTATCAATGTCTGTTCCCACCAGTGCTTATTTAGTGCACTTCTGATATTTGACCCAGTTAAGTCAGTTACATAACATGTGTTATCTTAAAACAATTATTTGACCTCTTCTTAAAACGATTACGTTATACAGTTTTTTATTTAAAAATACGCAAATGAATTAACTTTTCATGAGAGATCGTTCAACGACACACAAAGTGAACTTTTATAAAGTTTTTTTTTATTATATACGTAAAAAACGCCATAGATTTCGAATACATCAAAAACAATTTGATTTGCTATTATAGTATTCGGACTTAGATAAATGTGTAGTTGCATTAAAGGAAAAAAGTAAATAAATCATTCGAATTCAAAAGTAGATTCTTTGAATAAAAAAAATGCAAGGATACAGCTTAACTTTTATCTCTATTAAATAATTGTAAAGAGTTGTATTAAATTATAATTATATATGACGAATTTTACACAACAACATTCCTTTTAACACTAAAAGAATAAAAAAAACTTTGGAAATAATACACAATATAATAGAAATGTGTTCTACTTTCAGGATTGGTGGACTACATCCCGCTTCTCGCATTACTACCGCGCTTGGAATCGCATCGTGTACGCGTGGCTGCGAGATCACATCCACCGCCCATTAGCTCCGAGAGCAGGACGAGTTGTCTCAACCTTTACCGTTTTCTTTGTAAGCACAGTAAAGTTCAGACAAGATTTCTTGTAAAATATAGAGAGAGAAACTTATCAAGTAGAGCAGAGATTTATGGTTTTGTTTACCGAGCAAATGGCTATTTAGTTTTAGATAGTCTCGTCTATTACGCTGTCACTTATACAATTCGTAATTAACGATACAAGTGGCAATCTGCCCTACATTGGTAGCTTGGGCTAGAAATTTATTTATAAGGCTAAATATGAAGCTTGCCCAATTTAATATAACCAATGAACAATGAATTGAATTTTAACTAAACATAAGGAAGTTCGAATGTTTTTTCAATAATAAAATTGAAATAAAGTTATGAGAAGGATTAGGCAGCTAATTAAAACTTCCGAAACAGATTGTTGTGCTCTACTGCGCTCAATTACAGCACTTGCTGAGCGTCTAATTGAACCTTGATCTGTCTACCTCAGCGCACTGCGTAATTTCCTGTTCATAATGGGTTTATAGAAGAACTGGCTCTTAGGGTCTTCGTATGACCCTTCCCCACTTAAGTTCAAATTATAAGCCATCTATCATCACTTAAATACAACATACAAATGTATCCAAATTCATTCTATTTATTCTTAGTCTACTTGTATGCATTAACATATGTACATAATATTTTCCCGTAAAAAAGAGATTTTTCTGAAATTATATCCTCATATATGTTGATTTACATAATAAGCCAATATCACACTAAATTTTATAACATCTTCCCAGAAGTTTTTGTCTTGTACCTAATTACAGTCCAAATCAGTTTTTGTGAAACCGTGAAAATAGGATATTTTTTTGAGGAGTATGTTTGCCGGATCAATAACCAATAACACATTCAATTACGTCAGAATCCGTTTTGTAGTGTTTCTTTTCCGTACAGATAAATAAACAATCAACGAAACAAATTAAAAACCAATCTTTTGAGTACTGCGTCATGCATTGCACACGTAGCAATATTTAATAAACAGACTTTTCCTTGATGTTATTTTATTATAATATATAAAACATAAATTTGTTCTCAAAATGATAAAAGTCACTTATGCCAATAATAATACCTACTCATATAGATATTGTAATGATACTTGAACAAATCGAATTAGTATAATATTATAATCAGCATTCGACGTCAGGCTCTTATGCTTAGCTACTTACAATGTATATGTTTTAATAATTATCAATTGATAATTATATTTCTAAATAGTTGAAGAAATGGCACAGACCCTGGCCTCTTGTCGGAGACTGAATGTGCACCGTGGTTGATAATAGGCATTGTTAGCTTTGTTAACAAACAGTGGACTCAATTGTCTTAATTAACACGAAGCAATAAGCATTGATCAACGTTAATTTAGCAAAAAATATACGCCGTTATGCGTAGGACGGGCTTAGTCTTAATGAAATACAAAAAATCTTAACATTTCTTTACATCTTCTCTAGCACTACACATTGCAAAATGTAAATTAAATAATTAATCCGTTAGAGATAGTTTTATTTCATCCTAATTAAATAGAATTTGCACATCACCTAGTTAAAATAAAGAAATTCCGTTTCAAAAGATGATTATCGAACAAAATATTTAACGTCTTCATATAAATTTGACTTCAGTCACTTTAACAAGCAAGAACAACAATGCGAACATAATTATAAGAAATTTAAATACATTAATTCCTAGATTTTTTAACATTTGTCACAGATATCATCAGCCGCTCATGAAGTAATACTGACTCTATCCTTCGGGTTCTTTTACCCTGTGCTCATGATAGAGTTCGGTGTATTAGGAGTTCTGATGCTGCCGCTGACTGCGACCAATGGAAAGTTGTTTCCCCGAATTTACAATTTGCTTATGTGGCTGTCATTTTTCATTGGAAATGGTGATTATTTCTTTAATTTTTTGTGTGTCTAAATAGAATTACATATTTAAATAATATAGTCGTACCTCGTTAGCTTCGTTTTAAAATTGATATGTAGGTACCTCCTACCTACTTATTGCTAAGAGGTAATTAGATAAAATCTTATTATAAGTGATACTTATAATTAATATATGTCAATTAATGAAAAATATATCCTTAACACTATCAATAATAACTTTCTTTGTTATTATTGAGATTTAAATACTGACATCTACCAAAATTATAATAACATATTACGTTAATGTTTCGATTGGATACACGCGGGAACAATAACTTAGTGGTATAATCAAAACAGATCATCGCTTACATGCCTCATTACGAAAACAAACAGTATCAAACAGATATAATGTATCGGCATGATTTTCATGTATTAAATCTCTCCATAAGTTTGGTAATGCTACAGAACCAAAGATACCTTTCTACGAAAAGATTTACGTAAGGCGAATGAAAAACCTTTTTCACGTATAATATCGAAATTATGCCATGTTTTTGTTACAGGACTTTTGTGGAGTTTATATCCCATGGAATATTTTGCGAGGAAGAATTGCCCAGTATCAGAAAATGATAGTTTTTTCGTACCAAAGTCATGGTCATGTCCGGAGGTTGTTCTAAAACCTAATTGGACGTTCCAAAATCCTTTTGATATTATTTACTAAATGAAAGCTAATCACAAATTTCAAAGCGTCTTATAATTATTCGCTTAGGTAAATGTGTCTTACTACTTTTGAGGAAGTGTAACAAAGATACTAAGAACAAAATATATCGAGGGCTTACATATATTATATTATATTATATTATTGAATAACAATTGCTATGCAATATAAGAATCGTTCGTTTCCAGATTAAACCTGGATTATAGATAAGTCTTATTTCAGTATATTTAAGATAAAAAAGGTATAGCGTTATTTTTAATTAGTAATAGTGGACTGGTGTTTGAATATAAATATATCACAAATTATGTTTTTCATTTAAATAAGAATCAATAAAATAATAATTATGTGTATATAATTTTTATTTTCAATTAATTATCAAACTTGAATACCTAGTATCTCTAATAAATCGACAAGAATATTTTTGGTACAAAACATTCTTAAACTGTAATTTAGGAGCCAAAATATAAATTAAATCTAGACAGTTACTTTATTTTCATATAAAATATTTAAACAATATAAGTCAAAAATGTTATAATGTGGCACAGAGGTAAGTAACTTAATATACTAATATAATGGAATATTTTTAATGAATAGAAAATAAAATTAATTACAAAATAATCATTGTGCAAATATGGCAACAAATCATTACAAACGAAAACTTATTTCTATTAATATTCCACATTATGAACCATGTGAATAATAAAATATAGTGGACTTCGCTACTTTCTTTTTATATAAACTTAATTTTTATAATAAAGCATTTTAATATAATATTAATTCTTTTAATGTGGAAAATAAAAATAATATAGCTATTTTTTAAAATGAACTGATTGATAATTTTTTTCTAATAATCTCTTGATATATACTTCAGAACAAGTTTAATTTTTCTAACAATAATATAATTCAAAATTATCTTTTATATTCAATATGTTATATCGTTTTATATTTATATAATGTAGATGTTATGTAATGTGGTGAAACCGGTTATGACTCAGTGCCAGACGCAAACGCAGGGCGTATATCCTGAATGATTTTAGATAAATAACCTTCGTAAATAACTTATATACTTCATTACGTTGTTTAAAAACTCTCAAACGGAAGTACGAATATAAAGCAAAAAAAGGTTTAGTTCTAAATATATTCAGTCTAAACTTTTTCTTAAAATATGTAGTTCAATTGAATAATTTTATTTTTTTTATAGTTAATATTCATTATATATTAAATGCAAACTTTAACAAGCAAGTACAAATTGTCCTTTACCAAACCACAATGTTAATTCAAGACAACAGTTACCTCTATAATAAAATGTCAATTGAAGTTTGAAATTATTTTTCAATCACAAAAATTAAACACTTTCTATATTATTATAAAGGCACAAATCAAATCTGTTACATATTGCATCATTCTAAAACTACAATAAAACTTAATAACTAAGGATATATTACGTTTGAAATAAGCAAATCAATCCTTCACAGCCCTACTGACTAACTTAATTTAATGGGACTGAGGAAAAGTGTGCTGTTTATATAAAAAGATATAAATTCGTGCTTATTCATTATATGTCTTCATCTATTGTTTTACACAGCAGGTGTGCGGTCTAGTTCCTTGAACAAGGAACTCGACATTCTGTAACAAATCATGTTTGTTTCATTAATAATTCAACCACATTGTTTAGAATTTCAAACAAATAAACATCAATGCAAGGCTCAGGAAATAACTCTTAGGTGAATGGATGAATGAATGATGAATAAATGATAAATGAACTTCTTTTTAAGTATGATGAATGCAAAGATCTTTACAAATTTAGAATCCATTAATGACATTAGTCGTTAATGGATTTTAAAAAAGTATCAACCAAAATAACATTTGCATTTTAAGTTTCATATAATATACCATTTTATAACTATTTAATGTTATATAATATACTACATAAGGTTAATATATATTGAGAATAAAGAAAGGTACTTTTTATTCTGATATTGAAAAAACCCAACCTGACCCAAATGACTCACACTTATTGATAGGGAAAAAAACTATGAGGCAGTGAATCATAATAAAAACCATTTCTACTGCATATTAATAGAATTATATGTTTGTAAATATTTGATAACTAATATTGAAGGAAGGATTACTCACTTGCTTATCATGTGCTTGTAGATGTACTGCGGTATTATTGTTATGTTTACAACGGATGGGCTTGCATCAATAACCCTTGATATCTCCTTATCTTTCATGCCCACCACATTAATAGTATTTATTTCCAATAACTGATGATCTGTCAGTAAACCATTACGTGCGGCGGAGGAGTCCTTTACAAGCCCCACAATATTACCATCCTTGAATTGAAAACCGACATGGCCAAGAGAATCTTTGTGTAAAGTTACTGTTCTCTCAAAAGGTCTAAAAACAAAATAGATGATAAATAACTAGAATAAAATTAAACTATCTAGTGTCCATTTGTGTTGATCATTTCTATCCAGATTGCTTTCAATTACCTGTCACGGACAGCCATTGTAATACCATTAGTAGCAGCCTTCTTTAACAAGGCATGACATTGATCCATAGTCATACCAGCTAAAGCAACATTATTAATTTCCAAGATTTGATCACCAAATCTCAAACCAACAAGTGCTGATGGACTTCCTGCCGCAACATAGCATACAAATACACCATTGTTTACAGAGTGAAGTCTTAATCCACATTTTCCATCTTTGTCTTTACACAATATGACTTGTCGTATTCCATGAGTCACCATAGCCTTAGCGAGACTAGGTGATTGAGAAGAAATTGGAGCTATGACATTAACTGGTGGCCTTGCAGCTTGTATCTATAAAATATAAATTTGGTTAAGTCAGGTTCAAAAGTATTGATTGATAGTCGAAGGAGTTGTTACTTTATATAGGACTTACAGTTTGTACTTGGTATTCAGGCATATTCAGAGCAATAACATCTGATGAGAGTTCTAATCCCATATAATCACCAAGAGCTGGGTAGACTGGTAGTGGTGCACTTGGGGAAGATGATGTCAAATGAGGGTATCCTGTTTGATAAGAGGGTGGGGCCTGATGCTGAGCCATTTGGGCCTTCAACATGTTATCCACTTTCATATCTTCCAGCGACGGGTACAGCGACATTGTTTATATTGATGATACAACGTTTCAAGAGAACACTAAATTGAATTTGATGCACGACTAAAAGTGACCACGAACAGGAAAATGCAGCCAACAAAACTCAGGCAAATGGCTGTCTGTCTTTGGTCTATGTATGATAATAATACAAAACTTCTTCTGGAATTTAAATATAAAGTATATATGTAACAAAATAATGATATAGTGATCTACAAGTACGAACTATGTACGTATTCACTATAAACAGTCCCGCGATAAACACAAAAGTTTACAAAACACTAAACAATGAACAAGTAAACACTAAACCGTGCACCTATCTACTTATACTTTATAGTTTATATTATTTTATGCAGTAAACCATAGAGTATTATACGTATAAGAGTAGAGTAAACACTAAATACTAATCCAATTATCGGAGTGTGCTCGATATACGTCTAATGTCTACACTCCACAGAGTAAGTAGAACGTAGACTCGTAGAAGATAGAACTCAGTGATTCAGAAAATACCAAATACGATTGCTTAACTTAAGTAGTCTATATCCAGATTTCAAATGTCGTGTCTCGACTGTAAGTTGACTATAAGTTATTTTTTGTCCGGAGACAAAGATAATTCTTTACCTACTGACTTATTTTCTTCTCGAACATACACATATTTATATTATATTTCTTTATTTTAGTTAAGATTAGGGTTAATTTCAATATAGGTCTTGCTATTCTTTTTAGTTTTATGAAACCTTATAAGGTTTAAAAGAATATATGTGAAAGAGAGAAATATGAAAGAAATATATAGATATGAAAAATCTAGAAGGTATGGCGAATTTATTAATTCTTCAATTCAAAAATTTACATTGGTGGAGACGAGAGGGATGCGATTTCCATGTACTAAAAAATGTCCTTAGGAAGATAATAAGCTGCCGGCTGACTGGCTTGATTAGATTTAAAATTTTAAAACCACTAAAACAATACAGAACTTTAGGACATTGCAGAAACTAGAAATTCTTACTATTGCCTTTTTATGTTACGAAGCAAATGAGCAGTTGTGATAAGGTGAAACTTGATAGTAAGATATGGGTCGGCCATTGCCTGCAAAGAAAATACGAAATTAGTGGTCATCCTTGAGAAATGGCACAAAGTTGAAGAAAGGTAAAAAGAGAAATGGGGGGGGGGGTTTAGGTTCCCAGCTTTCATTCTCACCGTACGAAACGTAGCTACAGTAGCAACTTTATGCTGGTTTTCTTCCTTGGTCAAGCCAGCTCAAGTACACTGCAGTGAATTACAGTTTAGTATAGCCTAAAATTTAAAAATATTAATTTATGTAATGACATTGAAACAGTTGAATTTTTATTATATATTTTTATCCTTTTGCCTTATCTCAGTGTTTGTTAGTATAACGTTAATAACATACATTGGTGAACACAAGTGCCACTGTGCGAATTCAATTACTATTAAAGTACTTTATAACCACTTTCTCTTTATGTACTTCAGTACCATATTGTGGGGAGTATAAGTCGATACTCCTTATCTCTACACTCTATCTATTATAATTAGATCTGTCAATTGTCAATTCCCCTGTTGTCAATTATAATATAATATTCCATAATCCATTCCATAAAGTATGTAATATGTATATAATGACTTTGTAAATACATGTTTAAGAAAATTATATATGTTTTGTTATTAATTTATGATAATGGATCAAACCTCTACTAATAAAAAACGTACACAAAGGTAAATGCCATATATAAAATACCGAAATACAAATAATGTTTTATGTATATATTTTGTTTATTTTTTTAAAGATTCACTCCTACTTAGTTAACGATTTAAAGACAAATTTTACGATATATTTACCTACTTACCCATAAATCTTTGAAGAAAATAAAAGTAATAGTAAAAACAAAATCTATACAGCAGTATAAGTATTGAAGTTAGAAATAATTTTCTTTTTATAAAACATAATAGCTGAGACAGTTTAATTAGCAGTTGTACATGAAAATATATAATGTAAATTGTGAACGAAAATATATTTGTAAAAAGGTAAGGTAAAGGAAGGCTCCTTGCTTTGAAAAAATATTGATTGAAATGTAAAAACATTTTAAGTTTTTCACATTCTAAAAATTTTTAATGCATGAGATTACAAATAAATCATTATTTAAATGATTATTTACTATTTAATTAAATATTAAATTATAAGATTTATGTACATTGAACTTAAATCTGAAAACAGTTTTATTTCTGCAATACAAATAAATTTGTCATTAAAAATTTTTAGAACCTTAAAGTATACACTTTTAATCACAAATTTCGTATATCATGCAATATTTCCTATTATTAATATTACTATTTCTATTTATGATCTTTGAGATGTAAAAAATATTTTGCAGTCGGTGTAGAGAATGGGAGAGACAAAGACGTATTAAATTTAATGATGCTATATCAAAACTTGGAGATATAGTCAAATCTATAAATAAAGCTAATAGTAACTTATTGGGTAATGAGCCTGATAATACTAACTATCCTAAAATTGAAATTGTTCAAAAAGCAATCACTTGCTTGACAAATATAATTCAAGAGAAGACACAATTAAGTAAGTTAATAACATTATGTACTCAAAATTATTTTCTGTAATATATTTTAATCTGAAATTAATTTTTCAGAAGCAGAAATATTAGCATTGGAAGTAAAATTAGAAGCTATAGGAAAAAAAAAAGAAAACAAAAAGGATGTGTCTGTTCAAGTTACTATTGGTCTTAACAAAAAATGTCAAAGTAAGTACAATGGTATTGTTAATACAAATCAAATACAATAATAATACATTACAGTTAAGTTTAATACAAATCAAACTCAACACAGTTTTGATTGTGGTAGAATTACTTTACTTTAAAATTTCACAATAAATATATAATAAAAGCAACATTGCAAACTTTTTTAATTTTTATATTTATAACAACAACATTTCTAATTTCTATAATGTTTTATTGTTTCAGATAACAAATACATGAAGCTATTAATGCTACAAAAATCAAAAGAAAACAATGGACAGGAAAAGGAAAAAACAGTAAATATAATAAAACCTAAAGTAGATAAGAAAACATTTATTAAGTCCCCAACAAAGTTACCAAAGCTATTACCACTTACTAATATGAAAAAAGGTATTTTAATTCTTCTTTATGAATGATATTTGCAATGTTCAATAGGTTGCTAATTATTAAAAATATATTTACAGAGAACACAATTGTCATGTTGCCTGCAACACCATATATATTTCCTCAGCGGCCAGTATTGTTCCCTCAGCCACCAACTATTGTGCTTGTAGACACAAATCTTCAAACGCTAAGCAAACAAACAACTATCCCAGATATTAATAGAAATACTAATGATATTACAAGAACAACAATGGTTAACGTTTTACCAATATCAGCATATTCAAGACCATTATCAGCTTTAAAAGCAAAGAAAGGTAACAAAGCAAGAAACAATTCACCAAAGAAGGGTGGAAAGAAAACAAAACCAAATAGTCCAACTATAGAAAATAAAACCAGTGAAGAAAAACCTAGTGATAAATCAAATGTGACAAATGATGAAAAGAACTGCAGTGATCTAAAAATCAAAACTTCATTAGCAAGTACAGAAATAAGTAAACAATCAATTATAAGTGATGTAACAAAAGAAGTATTAAACTGTAAAGATGTTAGTGCTACTATGACTCTAAGTGAGAAGAATAGTGAACTACCTTGTAGTGATATTAAAAATACTATAGAAAGTGATATAAATAAAACTATAGACCCACTCAAGCCAGTTGAACCATTAGTTAATAAGTCAAGTAAAATAACAACACCGAGCCTTCAATGCTCTTCAGAAAGTATTCAAAAAGACAGTCCCGTTATTAATCAGATTGATCCTAAATGTGATAAAATGCCTGTTGAAAAAACCTTACACAATCAATTCAAAGCCAAGGAAAGTAAATTACCACCTATAATCGATCCTACAATTTGTGAAAATGTTGTTGATGGGGGCAACGCACGATTGGAATTAGCGGAAGAATTTTTAGCTGCTTCACCAACAGCTGCCTTTTTAATGTCGTTTCCATTAGTGAGTGGCAATAGAGCTGATAGTCCTGCTGAAGATACTAATACGAAAGAATCTAATCGGAGGAGTGAAATAACTCAGCAAGTTTCATATTTTGATAAAGCTCATCCTTCCGAAAACAAAGTCAAAATTTGTAATAAACCTCAGATAACAACTGTTCCAAACAAAGTTGTTGAACAACAGAAATATGAAAACAACCAAAAAGTTACTCAAACAAAAGCTTCAGTGCCCATATCATGTGTAACAACAACTAATGACAATCCATTTTTAAACTTACCTCTCCCCTCCATAATTACATCCAGTTGTAATCTAGGTGATACAACATTTGGCATTGACTTTGAATGCAATGTTACCAAAACTGGAACCATTACAACAACATTACACAGTAATTCCAATAATTTCATGTACAAAACCGATCCATTTAATACCGTCAAAAGTACTATTTACAGCACCAGCAGTATATCCTCGGGACATGAATTCAATAGCTTAGGATTATACCCATGCGCAATGGATAATTACACAAATAAAAATAAACCCGACTTTACTAATGTTGAAGACAATCTTATGAAAATAAACTCATCCAGACTTACGTATGATATTGACTTGGGTTGGTCTCACAAAAGTTTCGATTTCGTAAATTGCACCACCAGTGCTAATACATTCCACAAAGATACAATTTTAACAACTGCGTCAACCCCATTTTCTACAAGTTACAATCCATTTAACCCAGATTTCCATGTTCCACTTGTTCCTAATTCAAATAAGAAGAATCCGATAACCAAACCATCAACATTTCCCGAACAGATCACAAACTTTTATTCTCAAAGCAATAACTTGTGGTCGGATGAAGTTTCTTCGATATACACAAATAGTAATGCTTCAAAAAATTTTGTTTCGAAGCAACAAAATTATTTCTCTGTGGATCATTTACAACCAAATATAAATGTGAAGACTAACTCCGCTAAACCATTTGATACGAAACAAATTTCGGAAAGTGTTGTTCAAACTAATTTAAAACCTACAGCTGTTGTAGGGCAACAAATACCTGAGAAATATACAAAAAAATCCCCTAGCAAAATGCATATAAATTGGATGACTTCAGAAATAAGACCAATTCAAAATAATTGCAATCAAACGCCAGT
This sequence comes from Napeogenes inachia, assembly GCA_959347355.1. Taxonomy (NCBI): domain Eukaryota; kingdom Metazoa; phylum Arthropoda; class Insecta; order Lepidoptera; family Nymphalidae; genus Napeogenes; species Napeogenes inachia. Next base: position 13,309,629 of record OY365791.1, on the reverse strand, counting down.
AGAGTTGAAAGAAACTAAAATACCATACTCGCACGTTGAACAGCTGCCTAAAAAGCAGACTCAAAATGAAAGTAATTATTTTCCTATTAATATGCACCATTTCCCAACTCAAACTAATCATGAAGAAATTCAAGTATGGCCCACAGCTCGGCCAGCGGGCACTACAGAAATAAGTATTGACCCTCCTCCCATTAATTTACCAACTCTGGTTGGAGATCTAGCATTGGGTCCACATGACAAGAAAAAAGCTGATATGTTAAACAGATCAGCTCAACATGCAGATCTACAGAACTGTGGAAATTTCTTATCTGTAACGCAGTTAATGAATCGTTCTTCCGAAAATATGGCACAGCGTTCTAACGTCCCAATTGCTGATAATCAGAAATCAATTTCTGTCAAACAAAATTTACCTCACCTCGTGAATGATGTTAACAGAAAAGCAATGTCTTCACGAATAGAACCTCAATCGCATGTGGGTTATGGATTCAATGATTCCAAAATAGTTAATTCCTATGAGAATATGAACCAATTTCTACAAAATAAAACAAAACCTATTTTGAAGCCTGAAAAAAATTCTAAAGCACATAAAAACAATTATTCTGCTGAAGCACTAATACGAGGCGGTACAAATTATAATCAAAAACTGCAGGATAATGTTACTAACAAATTTATGATCCCTGCTCAGAAATATAACGATTTTAATATACAAGATACCGGAGTGGCCCAAGTCTCGCATTTTCCACCTATTATTGATTATTCTGACAACAGTTACACTGGGCAACAGTTTTCGGGAACAGCTTTATATAATTCAACTACAAACACTATATCAAATTCCTTTTACTCCAATTTTATGCCTGGAAGTAGCAATTTAATGTCAGGAAACTATACAGGTGCACCTTTTACTAGTGATTTTGTAGATTACAATCAATCAATGGAATGCAACTACACCAATCACAAATATAATGACGTCAAAATGAGAAACAACACTGCTGCATTTCAACAAGATAAGGAACCATCTAATTACAAGACCTCAAGGAGAGAATCTGCAGCTAAACACAAATTAGAATGTTCCAAGAAAGATTCTACTAAAAAATATCAAAGTAAAAGACCAAAACAAGCAAACGAAGCCGAAGAATGGAGTGATACTTCCCATTTACTCTGGCAAAATAAAACTTCGTCTAAGAGAAATCAAAACTTAATGTCAGAGGATATACCATTCCCAAACTATATGGGAAACCAAATGCCTGCTCAATATCAGCCAGACTTTTTCAACAGTCACATAATGCCGTCAAACATGCAGGGAGTGGGGACGAATGCTGATCGTTCCTTGTCAAGCTTCCCAGTAGCTTCTCGGGCTAACTTTAATCTCAGCGCTTTATTCCCAGAAATAACTATGGTAAGTAAAAAGCTACCAAAATATAATAAATGTACCAGTTACCAAATATTAATTAATTATATATTGTTTCAGAAAGTACAATGACATTAAATTGGTCTCGCCACAAAAACATCTGAAACTGAGTATACGCAATCTGTGATTATGTAATTTATTGTATTAAAATTTGATTATTATGTTTTTACAAGCTACTCCAATATAATTTAATTAAATGTTTTGGTGTTATAAAAGTTGTTTTTTTATGACTTATTTTATTATTTTCTAATGCATGTTAAAAAACATTCTTAAAGGGTTCAGAATATTTAGCAATTAAGACAATCATTTTACAAGGTTACATGTAACACAAAATGAGCTCCATCACGTTGTACCCCACCTTAAAAAAACCTTACTTTTTTTCGCTCATATTTAACTACAAACGATACTAATGATTGTAGTAAAGTTGATTTTTTTGTAGTAATAATAATTACGCGGCAAACCTAATAAACACTGTTCTCAACCAGAAATATAAATATTACTGCTCTAAAGACATTTGAAATATACTCTAAATCGTTTGTAGTTTATTGTAGTGAAAAAATATATATATAATTTCCGGGAAAATAAAAAATAAGAAAAAGAAAAGTTTTTGAAAGTCCGAAAACCTGCTCGAAAACTATAAACGAAACTAACGATTGTAGTAAAGTTTATTTTATTGTAGTACTAATAATTACGCAGAAAACCTAATGAATACTGTTCTCAACCAGAAATATAAATAATACTGCCCTAAAAACTTTTGAAATACACTCTAAATCGTTTGTAGTTTATTGTAGTTAAAAAAAATATATATGTATAATTTTCGAGAAAAATAAGAGAAAACAAAGTCTTAAAAAGTCAGAAAACCTTATCGAAAACTACAATAAACTACAAACGATTTAGAGTATATTCCACAAGTCTTTAGAGCAGTAATATTTATATTTCTGGTTGAGAACAGTGTTTATTAGGTTTGCAACGTAATTTTTAGTATTTCAAAAAAATCAACTTCACTACAATCATTAGTATCGTTTGTAGTTTTCGAGAAGGATTTCTGACTTTTTAAAACTTTTTTTTCTTTTCTCGGCAATGATACATATAAAATATATTTCTTTTCGGTCACTAAACTACAAACAATTTAAAGTGTATTCCAAAAGTTTTTAGAGCAGTATTATTTGTATTTCTGGTTGAGAACAGTGTTTATTAGGTTTGCCGCGTAATTATTAGTATTGCAAAAAAATCAACTTTACTACAATCATTACTATAGTTTGTAGTTAAATATGAGCGAAAAAAAGTAGTTTTTTTTTTTGTTAAGGCGGGGTGAGCGGGATGGAGCTCACAAAATGGGCTAAAAAGAAGATTTTTAAAAATGACCCTGTGTCAAGCTATAAATCTTAAAAAACTAAAATTTATTTCTAAAACCACTTAAAACTTTAAAAATAATTTACCACTTTTTTAACCAAGAACCTGCATCTATATGCAGTTGTCAAAAATATATTAAATACCTAGAGAGTAAATATTTTATAGTAACAAATAGAACATTTGCTAGAAAATTAAATTTTTACTTGTCTTAAATAAAGTTTTACTTGTCTTTTAACATCATTCCTATTAATGAAATTGGAACTACGATTTAAATTCCATCTTTTTCTATGTCCATTTTATTAACAGGATTACGTTCTTTACAAATCATAGACAATATTTCACCAATTTGCCATTACATGAATGTTGTAAGTGAAGATAAGTTAAGTCCAATCGTGATTTATATCCCATATGCTTATACAAAGATCTTCCTCACAATCATTACGTTGTACATAGCAGTATTAATGCACTTTAAGAATTCAGTTTTTTTTGTAAGTTAAATGAAAGTACTTTTAAAAATATATTTTGCAGCAAACTCGGTTTTAAATAAATATTAAATTGATTTCACAAAAAATCTGTTCCAACCGGAAAAGAAACCCGGAACCCCTCAAATGAAAGGTTTGCCTTGGCACTACTAGTTATAACGCAATAATTAATATATAGCATCCAGTTACTTCCTTAAATTTTTATATAAAATTCTTCTCTTAAATAATTATAAATATAGAACGAAAAATAAACCGATACGGGCAGGGATTCGAACCCGCGATCTCTGGGAAACCGTCCCGTCGCTCTACCAATTGAGCTACCGTATCGCTGTCCGTCTCGGTGAATGAAGTCGACATTGATAATTATTATATAACTTGATAATTCAACCCATTTTTATAAGGGCGAAATACAATATTATATGCATAAATACATATGGCCGGGGATCTTGACTTTAACTCGAACAGCACTCGAAAGAAATAAGGACTGTAAGATACTGGCCATCGAATAATTTTAATTGTAATTATATTTTATTTGTATAATCATTACTATAATCAAAGCCACGACGAATAGTCTGTCAATGATTTTTTGTTAACTCTGTTAAGTATTTGAAATGTTTAGTTTTAAAAATTTTCCGACCGTTAACCAAGGCTAGCTTACGATTTCTTTATTTGTTTTAGAAATCCATTTTCGAAGTTTAGTGTGTCACCAAAAATTACATAAACATATTTTTTTTTAAATTTACTTTAAATTAATAACCTTAAAAAATTGTCCTATCAGCAAAATTACAAAATAATACTTCTTAGATAATTACCATTAAATTAATGACACAACATGAATTTTAAATATCCTGATATAATACACGTCACGTGTGGACAGAAATTTGCAGTTAATACGTTACTTTACTTAAGGTTGTTTACCTTGACCGCTTACTGCTTACCTGGGTGTTCGTTCATTCATACTGGAATTTTGACGATTATATCTTATCTAATTTTAAGACAATAACATTCGTTCAAACAGACGTTCGATATTTATTTATCGATATAATAACCCATACTGCACTATCAATATGAATGAACGTAGTAATTGAAGATATTTTTTTTATTTAAAAAATCATGCCTAGTGCTTAAACATATAAAATCTAATAATTTATTTTAACAAAAAAATAAAACATAGTTGGCATGCTTGTCGATTAACCTCTAATCAGGCATTCAGACTTCATTTATTCTGTATAATTATCTTTATAATTACATAAAAATATATAGTTAGTCTCAGTTAGTCACACGTAGCCGTAAAAAGTAAAAACACTGAACAGCCAGTCTACCAGCGTCAACGGTTTGTGAACGTTGTGTGCAAACATCTGTGCCGCGATCGCGGGAACTTTGGCGTAATGGCGCGAAAATAATTGGCAGTGCTCTACATTTTAAAAGTAAAATTGTCTCTAATATGAATAATTATCGAATTTTAACGAGTGTGAATGTTTGACAACACCTACGTGAAAATGATAAATTGGAAGTGGGCTATGGTAAGATTTTTTTTTATTGTTTTTCGCTTTTAAGTTCATGCTATTTAGAATAGCAGATAAAAATACAATATTTATAAAAAAATGTAGTGACAACAACAATTATATTAATAACAATTAACACACCATGAAAATACTCTACAAATAAAAGACTTTAAAACTCAATGCTATTGTATTCAATTTTATTATTAAACACATTTTATATATTGAATATTTTTATATAATATATATAATATAAAACCGAAAATCTGTTCGTTTTTAGTAAGATTACATTTTTAAATTAACATTTTAATCTTTAATGATCTATTTCAAATGACACAATTTTGACAATCATTTTGCAAAATTTATCAATACACGTATTTATATTAAAATGTTAATACAAACATGATTTAACGAATTAAAAATATCACATTAAAAATTAATGATTTTTTTTCCTATAAGAACTGCTATAACTCTTCAATCTGATTAATTGTAAGGTAATCTTTTTATGAAAAAATATCGACTATTTTTTTAATTAATTTAACTTAATTTTAGACGAACTCAAAGAATATATTAATATTAAACTGAATTTGGACTAATATCAACGAATGCATAATTCACATTTAAACTTAACAATTCGAATAAAAAAACTCATTATCTATAACTAACTATAGATAAGTTAGACAGTTATAAAAACAACTAAACGTCTGAAAAAAAAACAATTATGACAAATTATGGTAAAAGAAGTACTTCATAAAATTAGAGAAATTTTGGCAAAGATGTTGCTTTATATATTATACTTACATAAATACCAAAAAAAAAATATTGAAGACGTCCTAACTCGTTTTAGGTAATATATGATGATAAAGATAAAAAGCTGGGACATTTTACACATTTTGAGTAAATACTTATAAAAAATATCTTAAATAGCTGTTGTCTGCCACTTAAGACTCAAATTAGAAACCTAAAATTTAAAAAGAGATTTAGGAAGAAAATTATCCGTTGTGAAAAGCGTCCTCTAGACAATATGTTGACTTAAATGAGAAGCCAACAGCACACCATCGTTTTTAAATCTGTCCTACAATAATCTTCTCATATTGTAGTAATCATACCTCAAAGCGTATATGTGTTTTCCCGTGAAAGAAGTGATTCTTCTCCAGTACCTTATTTGATATAGATCATACACCAACTTCCCACTAAATCTTATTAAAATCTATTCAGTAGTTTTGTTTGTAGTTACTGATAGCCTAAATCATTTTCTGTATTTTACGGCGTCAAAAGTATCCTACATGTTGATTGATTTACCTACATTCATACTTCATCTAAATCTGTTCCGTAACCTTTGCCTGAATTTGCACACAAATATGCAAAGGGATAAACAGGCAAACAGATAAAGATATTAAGAGCAATTGTTTCGAGTTTCGTGTCATAAACTGGCAACGTAAAAATTATTTTTAAAAATAGCCTTCAGATTTAGGGTTACTTATATATTTATAGAATAGATAACGCTGTAATAAAGTTTATTTTGTAAACCAAGAAGCAGGGATACGACAACAAAAGTATTCTATCTACGGAATACAAAGAACTCTTTTCTCTATATACGGGCAATGCGTTGTAAAATGTCTTAGATATCCATAAAATGTTTATTATAAATACTTTGGAACATTAAATAAAAGGAAGCATCTTTTTATCAGATACTTTTTGCACGGAGACAATAAACAAAAGTTTTTTTCTTTACAATAGCTGATCCATCGATTAGTCACTGTCGCCATGAAATAGTTGTCTTAACAATATGCCAAAATTAAGCTTAAACGTAATGTAACTGAGCGCGACAGAACATTATTACAGTTTTTCAATAGTTCCTAATACTACTATTAAGAGACACGTTTCCTCTTTCAACTACTAATCTGTGAATTATACAAACATTAGCAACATAATACCGACTTTTTTAATTTATTTCAATACAATGCAAAAACGTTTCATTACTTTTAAACTTATTACGGTTTTGTTGAAGGAATGTCCTAGGTATTTAAAATAGAATAGTCCTTTTAGATATAATATGTTCAGAGTTCATATTGTTATGAACTCTACCGATATTTAATGATTATTGATGAGCTAACTCATTTAATTTATTGTTTAGATTTTGATGTGTTGTGTTTCAGTTTTATTTTTAGCTCATTTAAAATATATATCTAATAGTAGTTACCTAATACTAAGATGGACTGAAACTAATAGAATATTTTAACTAGTTTTATTTTTAGGTTATTTTAATAAAACAATTTATACCCAATAAATTAAAATAGTAAAATGTACTAAGAAGAAGAAAGAATATCATTAAAAACTTTAAAGATGGTTGTTAATACATATGTTTGTCGTTAACTTTCTCGTGGTTTTATTAGATTTATATAATAATAGTGCACCATATAATATACTTGTAAAGAAACGATCATTATTTATTAATATTTAATATAGGTACATTATACATATACTATGTACTTGGTAGGATACAGTAAGATAAAAACAAAATTTAAGATTATAATTATATTTTATCGCATTGAAATAAATATATTAAATAAAACTCCTAAAAGACATAATTCCAATAATATCAATGAGCTTCGTAATTCCAATTCAAACAATCCAGACCTCGAGATAACATACATTCTTGTTGAAGAGGCACTTTCTCAAATAGTTTATCTGTTCTTCTGGGGTCTCTAATCACTTTATAAAGATCCTCAAGTTCCTTAAATGTTTTTTATCAGTATTATATCGCCCAATAAATAAAAATGAAATTTAAAAAATTATGCCCTTAGGTTACAAATCAGGATTTTGAAAGAATTTTATACACATTTTATACTCTTCAAATCAAAGTTAATCTAAGATGTATAATAATCTTTGTAGTAACATAATAAACAGCGATAATCATCATAATAATCTATAAAAAATAAAATTTCCGACGGCTATTTGGCACTAAGCGACATTTTTTTTACAAAATTGAGCTATACACATATATTCTGGTTGCACAGAAAAAACAGCTGATTTAAGAACATGTATATAACCTTTGAATAATGTATATAATATTATTTATTTCATATTGAAGATTGACATAACTGTCATAGTAATCTAAAAAAACAAAATTATAAACTTAAATTTACAACCAAATTCTGTTCCTGCCGTCCTGACAGTGTCTCAGTGACAGTTGTCAGAATGATGATAATAGTTCATGAAACTGTATATAAGTCTAAAGTATTATTAGTTGAAATATTTAATAGAATATTTTGTATATGCATATTGATAAGGTTACAGACTATAACTAATATTTATTTAGCTGTCGTAATGTAACATTTAAAGTGACATTTAACACCTACATTATTATGTATCGGGCGCGACCACATGGCAAGAAGGTTGCGCGGGCGCCGGGATCAACACTGTTTTATTGATGCGGGTACAAACCTTCTACATCGTACGGGCCGGCCCGTCGTGAATACAAATGTTGCTCAAGTGAAATGATTTTCACTCGACAAACGTAACTCCTAATACAAAATTATGCTCTGTGTCCGTAAAGTATGTGTAATTGACAATAAAAGAACGTTAAATCTATAAACATGACTAATATAAATTGTTTATAAATATAGAATAAAATAATCATCAACACTGATTGGATTCCAACCTTCGACCTCTGGAATATCGTTCCGTCGAGAAAATTGAGCTACCAGATCACTCCCCGCCTTATTGTATCTAGCATTTTATACATATATATAATCGTCTTTATCGGGACGTAATTTATTTCCAACATCTGTGTGCTATTATCTACAACATATATATTACTAATTCTGCTCCAAAAAACTAATGGAACATTGAAATTGATAAGGCGTTAAAGACTATTAAATACAATTTTTATTATTAGTATTTTTTTATATTTTGTACTTTTAACATACTTATAAAGTAATTTTGAACGAAATTTAGAGCAGGTACGCTATTAATTATCTCTACGCATTGTAATACTCATTTAATTGTGATTAATTTTAACATATTAAAAAAAGTAATGTACTACATCCTACTAAGTCCTATATTTATTCCAAACTTTCTAATATTCCTCTAAGAAAAATGTATATATTATATTTATAAGTATGTAAACTTATTCAGTAGAACTAATGTTCCAATAACAAGTACTTAAGTAGTAATATTAAATCTGATATTAAATATTAAAAAGGCATACAAAAATCAACATTGTGATTAACTTAAAAGTTAAGTAAATATTAATATTCTTGCAATCAAGAAGGGCTCGTGAGTAGATACACTACTTTTTGCGCGGGCCATTGACGTAGGGACGCGGCAAGAGGCAACTATGTCAATGCCGTAGTAATACCGCACTATCTATTACATTAACTCTTATCGACCTCTTCGATTATTGGAAAACAACATCAAGTCTGAGTCCTCCAAATCCAATTTATAATAGAGGAAAATACAATATTCTATTTTCTTAGTTATTACGAATGCACAGAACCTATATGTGTCTCGGTCGATTTGTTCAAAAGTACATTTACGAGGGATGACCTTAGGTATTAAAGAGTAATATTTTCAGGATTAGTAATCACGTTTTTTTGAACCTAATCTATGTGGCTCAGTACATCGAGTGGCCTTTGGGAGAGCGCTACGATAGTAAGAACAAATAAACAGTAGAGTGTTGTGTGACTCATAAATTATTTAAAATTCATATTAAAGACTTTTATTATAAACTGAAATATAAAAAGTGTAATAAAAATAAAAACATGGAATGTAAAGGTTAATAGTTTTTTTAACATTTAGAAAAAACTTTTAACTAGATATCTACAGAAAATTACGATAGAGACGGCCATATATAGAACGCTTTTTAACTGAAGCGGGTAGCGATACAGTAGCTCAATTGGTAGAGCGATGGGACGATTTCGCGGGGGTCGCGGGTTCAAATCAATGCCCGTATCTGTTTATTTTTCATTCTATATTTATTTAAAACTAAAATTAACATTGTTTACCAATAGATATTTTAAAAAATTTCAATAGTAGCTTCAATCGTAGTCCGTAAATATATATATATATATATATATATATATATTTATATATTTATTTATATATATATATATATATATATATATATATATATATATTTATTTATATACATGGGCGAACCCAGATTCTGTGCTAGGGGGGGGGGGGGGGGCAAAGCAGTTTTTTTTAATATATATTTTTTATATAATTTTGGAACTGCAATTTTAATTTTCTGGGCATGGTTTAACAATGAAAGAGGAAAAGCTGGTGATTTGTCTTTACCGAATCCCGCTTCTAATGAAGATATTAGACTTTAAAGTGTTTTAAAAATTTTACTAGCGAATTGTATTTGTTTGTAATACATAGATCTATAATAACTGAAAAGCCACATTTCTCGTTCCCGATTAACCTTCCTGAGAAAGCATTTACAAACCTTCAATTTTTAAAACTTAATTGGTTTCATTTTTTAACGTATACGATGTCCAGGGGGGGGGCACCTGCCTCCCCTGCCCTCCCCTCGGTACATATATGGCTAGCTATATATATGGTACACCCATGTATATATATATATATATATACATGGGTTACCATATATATAGCTTCTCAATTATATGTGACAACGCAAGACTACGAAATTGCTTGCTCCCGGGTAAATTTCAATCACGCTTCGCAAACATTCCAATAGCGTCGGTATCAGAATGCGGGTATAGCTACGTTGATTTCCCGTGCCATCTCTAGAGATAAACATTTTGCAAATTGATACCGATCTTATTTAATTTCCTTGAATATTGGTTTTTGTTTTTAAATCTGGTTTTTAGGTTTATCAGATTGTTGAGTCTAGATATATAGTTTTTATTGGTATTTAGTTTCTGATGACACACACATGTGTATTTAAACTTATTTTTTCGATAACGATTTTCTGAGGCCAGAAACTGTTGAATGTTATAGTTTCTTTATTTCTTCTTCTTCTTCAACAACTATAGAAATGAGTTTATGCATCGAGTTTCAGAGTCAGAGTGCAATTTGCTGTTTTCATTTGCCACATTTTTATTGTAAAAATGTCATATTTAATCCACTTTACGTTTCTAGCTTCAAATGTATTTATAATTTTAATTAATTGCTATAATGTATCATGTTTATAAAAATTACTATTGTTAAACAGAATTTACTTGAATCTTGAATAATAAAATATTCCCCAATGATCACAAATGTAATGGTTAGTTAGGTGTAAATTTACTATGGTTTCTAACTAATTTTGAAAAGGTCAAACGAAATAGTTTTGATTCCGTATTTCAGTTGTACTTTAACGAATCTTGGCAGTACCTATTGGATTACAGCCTATTTCAAGAAACAATTTAGAAGTGTAATGCATTTTATTATAAGAGCTGCTACAACCCAGACTCACCGATCATTTAGACAACCCTGATTGAACGACTGCATCCACCTGGTTGCAGTTGTATTGTAAATAAAGATTAAAATAAACCTTTCAAACCCATTAAGATCCAACTCTTCACTTCACACATGTTTATTTTGCGAAATATACAGAACCGGGTGTTTCTAATCGTTATGTGTACTTGACTTTATTTAATGTACTTTGAATGTATTTGTTTTCTTCTCTGTTAAATAAATCTGCGAAATTGTGTTCAGAATCTTAATGTAAAGATATGAATATTTTTGTATCGTTTCACGCAAGAACGGAACCTATAAACATTTGTAACTTGTTAATTGCTTTGAATTTTCAATTAAATCTCTATCTCGTTCTTCTAAATATAGACTTTTAGCTACTACTCCTATGAGAATTATTTGAACTAAAAAATACAAATTATATTAATAATAATATAAGTATAAAATATAGGAAGTACTTTTCTTTTCAAGAAAAGTTATCAGGACTATAAATAGTAAGGTAGATATAAAAGTACCTACTCCTATTTTATGCGAAACATGTAAAACTATTAAGTTGTTCCTAATATACAATTAAAAAGCTACAAACACTGAACCCTATTTATGAAACACGATAACTGAACCGGGTCATAGTCATATAAATATCTCCCACCGGTTTTATTTTTAACAATAAACTACAAAATGTCCTCACTCAGTCTAGTTTGGACAGCGTCCCAAATTCTGAATTAATTATATGTATTAAAATTTGTAATGCAATTGAAATATATTTAATGGTCTTTAGCTCAACCTTCATATCATATATAACTTTAAGCAATTTTTTTTTTTATGTTACATAAGCCACAAAATATTGTATGAAATAGTAAAAGAAAAATTAGTTAAAATTGATTATTTTAGAAGTTGAATCTTACTAAGTGTATTACTTTTTGACCCGAAATTTAATTAAAACATGTCTGCCAAAGACAACACGGGTAGGAGGGCCATAATTACCCACGAGATGTCTACTTTCACAATACAGTTCAAGACATACTTTATAGTTTATGTTCTTGAACCTGTCACAAACAAGTTTCAGTTTTTGTTAATGTTGCCTTAACATATATTGCGCAAAGGATCGTATGAATCAATGATATAGTTGATCAATAGAATTACTTGAATCAATTATAGCTAAGATGTATTGTATTTTTTATGTGATGAATAAAATGTAAATTATTTTGGGCCAATACTAACAATTTTATTACTATGCTCAAAGACAATGGATTTTGGTTTATGTTACGAGATACATATTAAGTAATTGCTGTGGTCACAGAATAGTAGATGTATGATTTTTCATCAGCTATCATTTTCGGAACATGTCGATATTTTGTCCTTTTTGCAATGGTATTTATAAAACAAAATACAGTTAAGTATAAATTTCCTGAACCTTGCCAAGTAATAAATGACATCTCATAAGCTCTACAACAGTCCGAAGCGTGCGTTTTAAAGCGGTAACTATCTGCACTTCAAAGAGCTTTACGAGCGGACAATATTGGAAAAATGTTCCTCGCACGTGTCGGAACAGTTTGTGACGATCCGTTCAAATTAGAACTTACTAAGGTCTGTCACACTACTTTTTCCCGTTTATAACTATGAATGGTTTATAACTATGAAACTATGAACACAAGCGTTTTATTTATTGCATATAAATATGTATATATATATTTTTAGAAACCTTGGTGTATATATATACTTTTTAATATCATTATATATTTGTTCACAGTGGCACTGGTGCTGTATTATAATAGTTACCCTCGATACATCTCAGGGGGAGAAATTCACACTTGGGTACCTCACAGGGTCACAACGCAGGCCTGGTGACATGAACTATGAAAGACCTGGAAGGGTTATTTCAGGTAAATCCACAAAAACTGTACATTAACTATTTTGGGCAATCCTGAACTTATGATATAAAGAAGAAGATGAGTTTGTTTATCTGTTACGATTTTATCTCTTCAATACTCAACGAATTTACATGAAACTGCAAACACACATTGCTAGGTGTATCGAAATAGACCTAGGAAAAAAGTACTGTGACTGTACTGTACTCATGAAAGAAGTACTGTGCCCGAGGGATGGAAACTTTTAGACGACTGTTCAACCAAATAGTGTTGTATTTATGTTTTATATAGGATATATATACAGCGCGTGCAAAGCAGCGCTGACAAAAGTTAGTAAAGTATGCCAATCTTTGATTTTTTTTTAACCTTTTAAATTGAAATCGATCTATTAAAACTTTATACCAACCAACAGAATTGCCTTTCTAAGCCTATTCAACTTCCTCTTAAGTGTGAGGAACAAAAATAAATTTGTTTTGATAAAATAAAATGAAGCGAAACCAACGTTGTATCTTTTAAAGTACATGTCAATCATACAGAGAGATATATAAACAACTTCGGCTGAAAGAGATTTATAACGTATTGGAAACGAACGAAGTGTTTGCAAGATGTGGCATCGCTCCCGATTGAAGTGTGTTAATTTTAATAATACACTCTTCATATTGGTTTAAATAAACATTGTGGTCTTTTTTGTTTATAGGAAAATTATATTGCTTTGTGAAGTAGGTTTAATGAACCGTAAAATTATTTTATATAGTTATATTTTATACATTTCTATACTAGAAAAATGTGTCTTTCTGTTACCTATATTTGATTATATTTATCGATACTGGGGAGAAGATTAGAGTTATTAAATGATCACTTTTCATTAATATATATTTTAATTATATGTATATTTAGGTCTAATTAAAAAAAATAGTTAATTATGCTGCATTATCTATTCTAATAATAAATATTTCCGTACATTTTCAGTTCGTAGTTGTAAAATAATATTTCTAATGTATAGTCTTACACGCAGATAGAGTCGCCGTGAACAGCTAGTGTTAAACATAATTAAATAGTTCGCAAACTTATGCTGTAAATATGTTGCCAGGAGCTATTTCCATGGCAGTGGATGAAGTGAATGAAAAACTTCTCGGTCCGATGGGACATTCATTAAACTTCGTGGTCGCTGAAACATACGGCCAAGAAGAAGTTTCAATACGACAGGTAAGATTTTTAAATATGAACAATATTAAAATTAAATTCATTTTAAAAGATTAAGAATGTGCTATATGTATTTTTAAACGAATAACTATTAGTAACAAATTATATTATAGACATTTTATTTTTCAATTTAATATTGACTTTAACTAAATATTGTTACTAATATTTAATATATTTTTCGAGAAACTAAATTTATTAAAAATGAATTACATGACAACAATGTATCATATTCAGTTGAACTTTCACAACAAGTAAGTAATAAAAACAAAGATAAACGATAAGCCTTCCCATTGATAAGATACGTTAATGACAATATTATGGCTATCGTAAAAAAATAACCAATGAATTTACAAAAGCAGAAACCATTATAAGATGACCCTTATAATTTTAAGTATATTTTTTTTTTAAACATATGACAACATATAACAAATTGACGTATAAAGTAACAATAAATGTTTTATATATTTTTTCTACCCTTGATAATGACGTGTTTGAATGAGACAAAAAATATATGTAAAAACATAAATCTTATGAAGAGATCTATTAAGTATTTGCTTCTATTATGTTAAGACATTTTTTGCATTACCTTTGTTGAATGAATGACAAATACGGTCTTTGATGAATGGGTTCACGTAAATTGCGTTCAACGTCGCATGTAATAGCACATAATAGTATCTATTTATAAATGCTTACAAATGTCAGTGAACTTCGAAGGTGTGAAGTTTATTAAACGAAACAAATACGATTACCATGAAGCTTATATTCACAAAGATACAAAAAATATAAAGACATTTTTTTTTTATTTCGTGACTTGATCTTAGTCGATTTGATTTAGCTCAATATTTTATTTTGACAATAGTTGTCTTTTTGTAAACTTTTATTTAATTTCAATATTTTTGTATACAGTACCTACTTTTTTGTACTACAGATTTCCATTGGTTTTTGTAGGTATTAAATAACTATCAAAAGTGCTATCAAAATTGATATGTTTAGATGTCTATATAATAAGAATCTAGTGCAGATCGAAGGTTATATACTTATGCTTTCAAAAATGAATCATTGATTTTAAGAATACGAATAAAAGTCGATATCTACATGAATCACGAAGGTCACGATTTATCTGAAGCAACTCCAAATTATTACCAACCGAATTAACGCTTGCGGCATTTATGTCCTCGTAATTTGTGTTCTGTATGGCTTTAGACATGTCCAGTGCAATAACTGTTTTAATACTTTATTAACTCCAGTATAATTATCAATTAATTGCTTAAATTAAATAAAGGCTATTGCAAAATAATTAATAAATATCGTTGATAGAGAATAACAAATTATTAAATTTATTATATATTTATTCCATATTAGTGCAATCTTTTATATGCGATAACCATTGTATATTATGCTAAAGATATTAATGAGTGAAAAACGAATGTCAATATGAAGTAGTCTAGAAGTTTCATCCATACTTGACATAAAAACTGAGCATTTACAAACGTATCTGCATCAGAACATCCAGAAATAATTCGACAGGGCTTTAGTCTTGCACTACTGACCTAGTAATAGCCATCAGAAGTCAGCGCGCGTGTAAAAGACAACACTCTCATTAGTTCAATTCACTTTGCGTACCTGATATCACTTGACTCACTTTCTTTTACAAACAATATTTAATTGCATGCAATGTTTTTTGAGCCAAAACTGGTTTTAAGAACTTTAACGCCAAATGTAACAAAAAATGTAGCCACAGCATTTGTTTCAATGATAATATAAGAAAATAAATAAGGACCCCCCACAGAGCACAGCCCAGCGAATCTTTCTGATAATTGGAATGTAGATTGCGGCTTTTTCTTAGCTTTAGAGAGGAAATATTTTCGCTGTCTCTAGTAATATGACAGAAACTAAATGAACTTAAATTTTTAATAAGTAATAATAATTAAATTGTTATTAATTATTATTAATTTTTAGTTTGTAAAATGACAGAAACTAAATAAACTTAAATTTTTAATAAGTAATAATGATTAAATTGTTATTTGTAATTTGTTAATATTACGTTTTTAAAAATAATATAATTAAATTTTTAAAGACACGGGCTCAATTATCACCCATCTGAAAAAAAGGAATTTAATATAAAAAGGTAAATTATATATTTCGAAAATGATTAATATAACTACTATAAAAAGTCAAAATTTTATTTTTATAGACAACAGAGCCATAATTTTATGGAAAATAAGAGAAACAATAATTGGATAGTAATTCTTTGACAATTTCATCTTAAAGGCTTTCACAATAGATTGACTACAGAGCGCTATACTTTTTGTGACTTATACAATGCTTCAATTTTATCATTTACAAAAATAATTAACTTGTGACGTCACCATTAATTCTTTTATTTAATATACCAACATTCCTTTCACCAAATACTTCATTTCAACTGTTCTTGGCAAACCAATTTCATTTTCTTGTACATAAACTTTGATCTTTGACGTTAATTGCATATTGTTGTTGAGGCTATCAGCAAATTACTTGACAGATATACTACAGTACAATGGTTTAATAAATATAAAGAAATTCTGGAGTTCTATACTTTCTTGTTAATTAATTATCTGACTTTCTCAAACGGTTCTCGTTAAACATCTCTGGAAAATTATTTTCTCTTTGGAAGAAAGAATTGAAATAAAATACAGATTTACTACGTTTCTTAAATTTTTTTATCAACAAAGAGAATGATCAGTAAAATGTAGTATATACAAGAAATATATAAACATATTGAAGTTATTATTCCGTTTCCTTTACTTCACAAATCTTCGTGAAGTGCTAGATAAACAAACTTTTACAGATTGTCGTTGACCTAATCTCGCCTGTAAGGATTTGAAAGGTGTGAAATTTGAAAACCAGAAATCTCTCTCACCTCAAATTTTCTTTCAGACCAAATTAGTTGGATCCGAATTGGATAAAAATCAATAATCATTTATTTTTTAAACTTAACTTTCACAAAAAAAATTATATGTTATTTAAATCAAATTAAATATAATTTAAAAATATATTTTAAATTCCTTGTTTGATTACTTCTCGCAAAGGTGGCAGCATTGTGGGCTGCTAATGTGTCAGCATTCATCGGTCCGCAGGAAACTTGCGTGCACGAGGGTCGTATGGCCGCAGCCTTCAATTTACCCATGATTAGTTACGTGAGTCAAAACCAATCAGAAATTTTGTTTAGTAATATTAAGTATTATTAAGTGTACCTACATTTCAGTTCTAATGAACGCAAAAATGCAATATTTGATTTGGTTTGATTCATGAAAAATTGTCTCGATACAATCGTAACAATAAATGTTTTATTTGTCGTATTTCCTTAATTATTATTGTTGATATTGACCTAGAAATTACAAATTACTATTAATAGAGATAATGTTTCCAGTACTGCAGGGACGTGGCGAACTCCAACAAGCGCGTGTACTCGACATTCGCGCGCACGCGTCCCTCTGACATCGACATATCGCGCTCCGTCGTCACCGTACTCACGCATTTCAATTTCATGCATGTAAACATGTCATATTATACAAAGTTGTTTTATTTTCGTTCACTTCTGCTGCTTTAAAAATAAAAAAAAAAAACTTTTTTTTTATTTTTCTGTGACTCATATTATATTTCGATAAAGTATAGCTTTAGTGTACTTAAAGGCACAAAAGTCTCGCTGTATTTCAAATTTATTTTGTTTAAAAAAAATATGCAACGTTTTAGTTTTTTGGTTAATTCATTATATTTCTGTAACAGATAGCCGTAGTGTATTTAAAAGCACAAAACCACGACTTCTCTCGTCTCGCGTACGCCATAATAACAGCTGCCAATGAAAAGAAGATATCTATACGAACAGTTCAAGTATACCGCCAGCCGTTTTACTATGACAATAGACCAGATAACTTTTCACGGAATCCATTCTTAGATATTGTGAGAGAAACGTATAAGGATACGAGAAGTAAGATCCATTTCACTACTATTATATATTGTTGAAGGCTACTATTTAGACTCGGAATTAAAAGTAATTGTAAAATTAAATTAAGTTATTGTATATAAGGTGACTGTCATTTACAATAACTTATAAAATATTAATTAAGGTTCTTAAATAATTGTATAAATAAATTAATAATAGTGATACTTATATTTCTTTTGAATTTAGTTTTTAAATGTTTCTCACCCAAATTTATATCGATTTTTAAGTTAGTTAACATTGTTATATGTACTTTTTTTCAGTGGAAACTTTACTTATTTTTGAGATAATTAAATATTTTCAGTATATGTATCAGTGGGGTACTACCATGATCATATCGGTCTGATGTTGGCTTTAGATGCATTGAAACTTCTAGATTCTGGTGAGTAATATACTCTGAACGTTTGTAGAAGAAAATTGTACACAATAAACATAATAAGTTGATTCATTACATGAATAAGAAAATAAAAATAAGTTTTACTAATGTTTCAATATAGCGTGGGTTCAAGTATTTTTGTGTAAAACTATAAGCGCGTACATAGTCGTTTGATATATGTGTCTAGGGTCCCTTTGTTGTCGATATCACCTCTCTATTTTAAGTGGAAAAGTTTTTGTAGTTCCATAACATAATAAATATATTTATAAATTCAAATTGTGGCTCTTAGTTTCATGGATCTATAAAACTAAATATCTATATATTCCTAAAGGATGACGAACTTTAACTTTGTCCTGTTCTGGATGTATGTAAATAATGTTTACTTTTAATAAATATTTAGTAAGACGTTAATTAAAAGAATACACCAGCAAAGAAAAAATATCAATTTGTTTTTGTTATTATTAATTTTTTGTTAAAATTAATGTTAAATGGTTAAAACATTTGACATGGACATTTACAGTTGATCCCTAAATTGTATAGATTATATAAGAGAATGCCAAAAAACCCTTACCCAAGATTCACAATACATCATCGAAACCGTACATAAGGACCCTAATTTTAGGCGAATACGCCGCTATCGGGGTGGATGTGGACAGATATGACCCTGATGAGGCCATCAGATACTTATCTGGTCCGTTAAGGAAGGAGCCGGGCCCGCGGGTCATAAGAGCGTTCCGTTCCTTCCTCGCAGTGGCGCCCTCGCCAGGACCCTCCTACCCGACCTTCGCTAAGGAAGTCAACACGCGCCTGACGATGCCACCGTTTAATTTCAATAATCCTTTATTTGCGTTGGGTGGTGGGAAGGTGGTAAGTGTTTTAATATAATGTTAATATGTTAATAGTTGTTATTCAATATTATTTATATTAATTCTTCCTCTGTTCTTATCTAAATGGAACGGGAAGCTCTGTTATTTGCTTCATTATCCAACTAATAACAGAGTTCATTAATTCCTTGCAGTGCGCTAGGAATATTAACAAGCCGTAATTTGCCGTTACTGTATAGCACAACGTTAAAAATAAATTTAATTAATCTTTTGTTATTAACACAGATGACACTCAGAAAATGTATAATAAATTTATGAAAATATCGTAGAATTGTCATAATACTTGAGTTGGTTTGGAGGTTCTGGTGTCTAAGCTATTTCTTATCACCTTTTACCGGATAAGAGATAAGAATACTGTTCCAAATACCTGAATTAAGTAGTTTACCAATTTGCGATATTTCTTTCAAACTGAGTTTACTATTTCAATATTTTCTGACAATATATTAATATTCTATTTCAATAATATTATAAAATCAACAAAATTTTAGTTAAATTACGAAATTATTAAAGACGATATCTTGTAGGTCTGTTAACTGGGCCGTGACAAGATTTATGACCGTCTAAAATATGACGATACCAAATTAAACTGACGTCAAAAGTGTGAAGCCGTGTCCAGCAATTAAACATTTTTACCTCTTCTTTGATCTGTGGGAATACCACCTGGCTAATAAAATATATTTTTGGGTCTCTACGCACAGGAAACAAACAAACACATTTAGATTTTTTTTTTAAAAAGAAACTTGTTCTATAGATTTATATGTATTGGTTTTTACTTTTAAGAATAACATACATGTATCTTGTATTTATTAACTTCCTAATTCACCCATGTTACTGTAGGTCCTTCATTACTTTTAAATTCATCACATTTCAAAGGACCCATTTCATTATACAATATACAGCAAAATATTTGACCCTAAAAATCGAGTTAAAGTTCCACTAATCAGATGGGAGCACTAGCTCGCTAAGAACCTTTTCACAGTTCTAAATTAGTACGTGAGTTGCAACTAACCCAGTAAATAGTATAGTTAATGGATGCTCAAGGCCTTAATATAACTTCAAAATATATTCATGGGCCATCAATCCTAATGAGGTCTATCAATGCTTGGTGTACAAGATCCGTGTGGAGGCTGCGTGGTTGCACGACGCGGTCTGGGTGTATGCGCGCGCGCTCGCAGATGCGCTACGTACGGGGGAGGAACCACGGGACGGACGAGCTATAGCCAGGCGCATGCGCAACACTACCTACCGCAGTGTCATGGGGTACGTACCTATAACACTACATTTTGTACTTATAAAACAAAATCGTGTATACAAAAAAATCATAAAAAATTATCGCTACAGAGTTCCCTAAAAGTTTCGGTGTGAGATACATATTTAGTTATAAACTAAATATGCTTTCTGCTACGATCATTTGGAGAAATAAAATTTTTGAAACAATTATACATAACATTATTTCACAAATATTATTATAAACTATCTCCGCCCGCGTGTAGGTTATTTTTCGCGTAATCTGTGGAAACTACAATTATCCAGACTTTTAATAGACTTATAATTAATTCTATAGTATCCTATTCCGGTGGCAATTTTAAACATACAGGCATTACATTGCTACGATATTAAACTGAAAATAGTAACGTACATACACATCACACACACACAGCCAGGACATTATTTAGATATATCATCTACGTAATAAGGCATATGATTACAAAATATATTACCAAATATTATGTTTTTGAGTAATGTTCAATTAAAGAATTTCTTTGTAGAATTTCAAACTGCTATACCATATGCAAAAACATAATTATAGCGAGTTTTAAAAAAAGTCAGCGCCATGTATTGAAATTTTATGTAACCAACTTAGAACGGGCAATTCAGATAAAACAAAGTAGAAATTCTAACTTTATCTAAATTAAATACGTTTATGGAAACCGCATTCAATTCTGTTTAAAAGTTTTGAAACAGTGCTTAAAGAAAATTTTCAATTGACCATAACTTCTTTTTCCCTTAACCGATTTTGACGAAACAAAGTTTTAATAACGCTCCAGATTATATATAATCCACTTGTGACCGAACCGTACAAGACAGACAGACAGACAAACATTCCAAAAATTGTTTTTTTGGTTTCTGTTACTCGTCTTTAATCGCCCCCTATTAGTCTTTTGGAAAAATATTTAATTTACAGATACTGGATTTTTACTGTCTTATTATATATTTGAAATTTATAAACATACAAAAATAATACATACACAGATATTTATATACATACATTTATTGTAAGGTACTATTTCTGTTAAAGTAGGTGTTTAAGTAGGTAAGTAACCTTTAAGTCTCAGCTTCAAGGAAAGGAACCAAATGATGGCTTTCCATCAAATACCTAGTATTGCCATAAATATTGTGACAAAGAAAAAAAATATTTTTTAACTTCAAATAATATTTATTACTTTTACAGTGTCTTAGTTTAATACACAAATATAAAACAATTAAAAATATAAAAAGCTTATTCGAAGTGGTGTCTATTCGCTGAAATACGATCCTTTAAACGATTGTTTTAGGGACTCCAAATTATCATGGCGTTTAGAGCAAGCTGTACTCTCTAAAACTGACCATAATTCATAATCCAACCGATTTAGATCGGGACCATACTGGATTATTGAACATGGTGTTATTGATGGGCTTAACTACTTTCTCAAGAATGGTATCTTGATAAACTTGTGCCGATGTTTTGATACCTTTTTCACAAAAATATGGCTCAGTCACTCCTTCATAACTAACACCCCACCAAACCATTACTGAAGTCGGATAATGCCCACGTTGCACTCTGTCGACTAATTGGGAAGCTTCCTTGGAGCTTTGAGCATAAATACAGCAATTTTGTTTGTTAAAATGTTGCTTAAATGTAAAATTTTCTCATCCGTAAACATATTTTTTCTGTGACCTGCCTTTGCGTACCGTTAATTAGTTCAATTTTACCACCCTATTCATCTTTAATATATCAGTTCAGAAGTGACCAGTGCGTCTCTTATAGGCTGCAAGTCCTAAGTTATCTCTTAAAATACGCGACATGGTTCTAGGTGCTATCTTCATTTCCCGAGATAAAATCTTTTGCTTTCGGACAGGATTTCTCGGAATTCTTTCCCTTACTGCTTTGACCACCTTTTTCGTACGAAATATACGCGTACGGCCAGATCTTTTTCTGTCACAAACGGAGGAAGCCTCATTGTACCCATTAATAGCCCAGTACACAAACATTTGTATGGAGTACCTATATATGAAGAATTGTAAAAATTGCATTTGGCTCCATACCTACTTTGTGTAATGCAATCACCTCGATTCTGTTCTCTTTATCACCCCACTCCATTTTAATATCGCAAAATTTTGTACAATGTATTGGCGCCAAAATGAGAAAACACATTGAACAATCGTGTAAAAATGACAGATTCCAAATTCAAATGTAATATTTTTTTAATTTTAATTGTAACAGTATTTATGACCAGATTAAGTATATCTTAAGGAAAAACAAGCAAGCTAAAACGACAGTAAAAAAAAATAAAGTGGTACTAAACCAGGGACTTGGGTAGACTTTTGAGACACACTCGTGAGTGATGGGTCCATTTTTGAAAGTGGCTCTTGGAGACGTTTAATTAAATATGTGGAAACGATTGTTATCAAGATCTTATATGTATAGTAATAAAAGTAAATACCTACATTGCGACTATAGTTGATAGGAAGCCATTTTAATTGATGTTCGATCGATATCTAATTCATGCAATCTGTAAAAAAATTAATATAGTGTACATCACTGGTTAAACACAAAACAGTCTTCCTACTTCAACTTCCAAAACAACAGACTACCACCGTGATTCTTAATAAAGATTTACTCAGCAAGACGATTAGTAGAATAATGAAGTAACTGAGAAAACTGGTACCAAACCAGATACTGATACCAAACAAGATGAATGTCCCAATCACCAATGTTGTTAAGCTTCACGTGGTACGAAACTAGTTAACATGCTCCACGCGTGCCTCACTACAGCCAGTCTCTTCCAATGCTACTCTACAGCATATCATAAATTTCTGTCCAACTTAGAAGTATGTGAAGTAAAAGACATAATTGTTATTCAACCCACGCATGAATAGATACACTTCAGTACGTCTGGAACTTTCTGTCATCTCGTATTATTAACAATTATTTTTTTATTTTTTTTTATTTAAGATGATTTTGGCTATTTACTTTTTATTATATATATCTACATTTTTACTACAAAATATATCAAGATATAATGGATTGATTGAGAAATATTTTAATGCTAAAAGCCGAGAAATCAAAATTTATTATTTATACTTGGTACTAACTAAATTATTACAGTTTGAACTAGATTTGTGGCAACACTATTCTATATTATACAGTATCTTATTATATTCTATTCTATCGTAAATATTAATAATATAGAAAAATAATATCAATTAAGTCAACTGTTTTTGGCATTAACAGTGAATGGAACGCTCCTCAGTAAAGTGTAATGGAATAGAAATCCATTAATTTGATAAAAGAGAATTGGTAATTTATTTTAGTATTGAGCTTAATTATTAAAATTCTCATGATCGTTATATAATTAAGAGAAGTTAAATAGTTAAAGTCGTAAAAATTAACTTCTGTTTTTCTGAATTTCTCTAAAACATATTATATCAAATTTTGAAAAAAAAGACTAGGATCCATCTAAAAAAAGGTGGCAACCCAGGCTATGACTAAAAAAAAATACCTTCTAGTTTTGTGACGCAGAGAACTTTTATCATTCTTTTAGATTGCAAAAGTTCAATTAAACTTTCTCGGATATAATCGATAGACACGATTTTATCTTAGCTCAAACCCGAACAGTAAATATTTTTTTAAATAAACCCAGTATTATAAAACATGTTTTCCAATAAGTAAATAAAAAGTCTAATTTTCATTTTAAGAGAAGAGAAACTAAATATTATCTAAATGTGGAAAATTTCAATGGTTTATATTAACTTTTTATTCGATTGGAAACTCAATTCACCATAATCTGGGATTGTGTATTTAGGAATGCATTAAATTTATTTCCGATATGTAGATAAGTAAAACTAATATCAGCCTAACCGCAATTCAAAGGGTCATTTGATTAAAGATATTTTCCAACTAAAATCATTAGAAATGATTAACGTTCTTTGCCATAAAGTTAGAATTATGTTCAAACTAATTCATAGAAATTATTTAACACTAATTTGTTTGAATTATAAGAAAATCTAACTGACAGGACTAGTCGGGCAAATTTTGATTATAATGACTACTAAGACAAAATTTGCCCAACTAGTAGGGCAAACATTTTCTGAATATTTTTTTAATAAGTTTCAATATATAAATAGCTACTGGATCCATATGGATGACAATGGCGACGCTGAAGGGAATTACTCCCTTCTATCCATCGACAAAACCCGCAATCCAGGATTGTATCCCCTGGCAGTTCTACACAAAGCAGCTCCGGTAAAGTACCTTTATCCTAACATTAACCTTATCTTACTTTCTCAGATAACTTTTTCATTTTAAAAGGTCATGAACGACTTGTTCTATTTTTAAATCGGAAATAGAGTTCAGTATCTATGTAATGATATCACGTTCAAATTGTAATGATAGATTACCTCTCTGGATTTTTTATTGCTTTGTTGTGCAAAATGGTTATACGATTTTTGTTATTTATAACTAAGCAATATTTTATAATAATTATAGGTTTAAGTTAAAAACAGGTTAACGAGTTTAAACTCGTCTTTATGATAGATTAGTTCCAAATTTTTGTGGTCTTTCAAATCTATAGGTTAGTTCGAAGTATATAAAAATCGACTCTAACATGTAGCTAAAGAATTAGTTACAAGCGAGTTAATTAATTACTTGTGTCTTATCTTCTTTGCTTGTGTAATTCGGTCTCTTGTACGAGTATCTACCCTATACTTATTGTAATTTCAATATATCTAGTATTTCGACAATTTTATATATACGATGAAAAGTTTAATTATCATTAAATTCAATCGTAATAACAATTCATTATCATTTTTAAATCCTTTTGACAAAAATATTTATTATGTAACAAGATTTTGAATCTGAGCTCTAAACTAATATTGCCTTCATTTTAAATGTGGGAAATGTTAGCGAATTCCAACTGTCATTATTACACTATGGGTCCGAGATTTTTAGCGCGACATTCTTTTATACAATGAGAGTAGGAAAGGATTCCAAGTTCCTACTAGCAATAAAATTTTAAATTTAAAAAGTATTACTCAACTCCAAAATTCAATGCAAAGGTTTTTGTTGAAATTTATATTTGTACCGGAAACCTTGAAACCGGAATTAAAATAAACGATTTTTTGTCCTTCACTTTTTGTCTTTTTTTTGGGCATTATTGACATTCCGTTTTTAATTATGGGTACTTTATAAAATTGTTGGTATTTAAGATATTCTCTTACAAACTGTAAAAAGATTACGTAGTCGAAAACCGTTCGAGACTGTTGTGACTAATTAAATAATACTTTTGTTTCTTATAATAAAGTTTAACTCAGAATAACATATAATTTATTTCTTGTAACTTAGGAATTACGTCTCCTACGAGAGATCAAATGGCCCGGCGGCAGAGTACCACTCTCAGAGCCGCCTTGCGGATTTAGAGGAGAGAAATGTGTCAGTAAGTATCAACAACTCTTTATGGTATAATGTACATATAAATCCAACGTCACATGCGTACAATGTGAGTGAAGGCACTTTAAGGAAAGTATATTTTCTACATGTAAGCTAATACAATAAGTGAAAATCCATTAGTTGGGCACATTTTGTTATAAAAAACTAACATGGTCGGAGGTCTAGTGGCATTAAATACAAGGTTTGTAAGAGTAAGTGGGGTGGGTCGTAAAAGCGTCGTAACGAGTGTGAGTGACAAGCGATGTATAGCAGCGAGCCATCGGCCGCATGCGACTCCCGTTGCGACCTACCCACCCTTCGGTCCTCTCCCTTCCCCCAATAC
Source organism: Napeogenes inachia (assembly GCA_959347355.1). Taxonomy (NCBI): domain Eukaryota; kingdom Metazoa; phylum Arthropoda; class Insecta; order Lepidoptera; family Nymphalidae; genus Napeogenes; species Napeogenes inachia. The sequence goes on along the minus strand of OY365791.1, from coordinate 13,283,114 downwards.
ACTTTACCCCCTGTGCGAAAACACAACAACTAGCTTAGCTTTTTAGTTTATATAATATTGTACAAATCCTTTTGGGTGCACTATAAACCTTTATGCTAATACTTTTGAATGTTGTCTTTCATAATTTTAGAAATTTGTTCTAATACAATCCATTTGGATCGTTTCATTTTCTCTGAAATAACACCAGAATGCAGATCTGGGAATATATACAGTAAAATAAACACATCGCGTTAACTGTAAACATACGAAGCACCATTGCATTAGTAAACAAAACGTTGGAATCAGATTATGTATGGGTTTTAAACATTTATAGGGTATTGGCGTTTTATCGGATATTTCTGTGATGTCCGACGGATGTTAGTACCGGAGTCACGAAGTTAGTGAACAGATGGATCCGACATCTGCGTGTAAAGTTTTGCATTGATTGCGAATTCCCCCTTGGATGGATGACCATTAAGCTTTATTTACATTGGCTATTATTTTGTTAGGATGTACTCACAAATATTAGGATTTTACGATGATACTTCAAAAGATTTTACAGCCTTTTTCTTCAGATTTTTTATGTTTTAAAATAATAAAGTTCCATGCACCCTAACATTTATACGACAAGCAATTTCTTTGACACAATGAAGTAATTCTTTACTTTATCCACACTTGTGTGCGAACGATCCATATAAGTTTTACTATAATACCATCTTAAAAATGCTCACTAAAGGCAACATTCATGTTTTACGTATGCAATAAAACATCAAAATTCGTGATTTTACTGTAATGGGCAATTGTCCCCGCGATAATGTAGCTCTTTTCTTGTAAATGTCTAAATGGCAGGATCTGGACGTGTCCTTTCTCTTTTTATTTAATTCGAGTCTCCGCGAACCCGTTTTATATCATCTCCCAAATCCCATCTTATATCATCTCCTAGATCCCGTCTGATCTCTTACAAATTGAATTGGAAAGTATATCACAGAGTTCTATCCAAACAATACTATATATATAATAAATCTGTAGATAAATTAAGTTTACTTCAATGTAATTCACTCATTGGGTCCTGTGGAGGATTATTGTAGGTTAAGGCAATAAAAAGAAGTGTTATGTATTTCTTACCTTTTGTCGTTTCTTTTCATGCGATTGCTGAACTTTCATTTTATCGGTCTCAGTATAGGGGTCTTAACAAATTTTCCTTTTAAAAGTATTTCTTTACTTAATATTATAAATTAATATATATAATATTCAACAGTTTTAATACAAATGACCTAATATTTGTCGTATGTACATTTTTTTAAAATAAAAAACAATCGTTATATTTGAACAATACAACAGACATATATATTATATAAAGACCATCCATATTCGAAGCATCGATAGGTAAATAACAAAAAAGCGCAAAAACAAACGACAAATATTATCAGAACTTATATTTATAATGACCAATATTTATACAGAATGCTGAGGTAAGTACCTAACAATAAAGAGCGAATATTAACTAATTATCGTGTTATGAAAAAAGTATATAGAATATTACATAAGAAATTCAACAATGAACCGGTTTGTTTGGACAGCCTGTACATAATAGAACAGCTAATTAAGAATTGACTAATGGTGTCGGTTATTTATGAGGTACTTGTGAAGTCAATACAAACAAATAGTCTTTGGAACTTTTCATGCTTTGTTTAGAGTTTGTTAAACCTATTTTTTATTGAAGTAGGTAAAACCAACATTAGTATTTATGGTAGGTAAAACTACCATTAATAGTAGTACTATGTAGTATAGATTCATGAGATTTTAAATAAATAAAGGTATTGATTTGATCCCACGATCTCTGGGAAACCGTTACGTCGCTCTACCAATTGAGCTATCACTCTCACCGCTTTGCTGAATTAAGCATTCTATATTTGGTCGTCTTTATCGGGACGGTGCATGGTGACAAAATTAAATACCTGATAGTTTATTATCATTCTACATTTAGATAAAATTTAAATAAGCTTAAAATATCTATATATATTTGTAGATCTTAAAACATTTTATTAAATACTAAAACTAAATACTGCTAATACCTAATTGAATACAAGTTGATGGTGAAAAGTTTTCTAGTTTAAAACTCATTAGTGTACAGTGTGTTCCAAAGTTAGAGTTACCTCCACTCTGTCAACATTACTCGCTGAATACATTACATATAACGTGTGACGTTTGTTTAAGAAAATTGGCCTGTTTCTGTTTGGTTTGCCTCAATCAATAAAATACAGAAAACTTTTGATCACGTTTTCTATTTCTAATTTCAATTGAATAAAAGAAAAATATACACAACAGTTGTGTAACATCTTAACTTATATATTTTTAGAACGAAACATAAATTTAAGAGTCATTTACAGACCACATAGGTGCTTGGGCTCTGGGCGCATCGGGAGGTACGCTAGCTCTCCTGGCGTTAGCCGCTCTAGCGCTTTATCGCGGCTGGAGATACGAACAGGAGCTGGACTCGCTGCTGTGGAAGATAGACTTCAGAGACCTGCACCTTCCTGATGAAGACCAGCGCGCCAACAAACTGAGTAGGTAAACGGAACTTCTGTCTGTTGTTTGCATGTTGCTTTATTGTATCTATTGATGTATTATCTATGCTTTGATTGCCTAGGTCTAGGGTTTTTGTGTAAATCATGTTTAGGTAACGGGGATCTTATTTCCCAAGCAAGTTGTTCAGAGCAAATTTTTTTCAGCAAGATAGCAGCGGAGTAAACACCACTAATGGTATATCTAACGAGAAGGGTGGGGTCCCGGGAGGAACTGGGGGAGTGTCACGTTCCAGCCAAGTGTCCCTCAGCTCGAACCCGGACCTGGACTTCAGATACTCCGCCATCTTCACGGAGGTCGCCTTCTACCGCGGACGACTGCTGGCGGTCAAGCGTGTGCGACGGAACCATATTGATATTACTAGGGAGATCAAAAAGGAATTGAAAATTGTAAGTTTTAATTAATTGTAAGAAAAGTGTAAGCTAAGTAAATGTAAGTCAAATAAGTAGTTCTTGGTTTTTAAAATACATAATTATTTCGTAGATTTACTACTTACTTAAAACTTATAAGATACATATTTTATATTATATTTTAGTATCATAATATATTAGCCATGCTAAGATTATTTTTTTAAATTTTGAAGTTAGAAAAAAGAAAATCATCCATATGGGCAGGTTCGAACCTAAGACATCCAAGATACCCTTCTGTACCTCTACTAATTGAGCTACAGGGCTACCCATCTTAATGATTTATTCCATACACAATCGTCTTTATCGGCTGTATTAGCTACATCCAAAATTAATTTACGAGTCTATCTTACAATAAAACCGTCTATAAAAGTAATTTCCAACCTAATACTTTAAAACCAAGCTCTAAATCCCTTTATAAAGGATTTGGAAATTTGGAAGTAATGATAGCTATCAAAGCGTCCCTTGAAATACACGAAATTACCTTACAATTGTGCACTGAGATAAATCATTGCTATTCATAAAGCCAGGTATACAACAGTTTATTACAGACGGTATCTATGAGAAATGTATTACATTTAGTTAGTTGATTAAATCGACTCGGCCTTGTTTTTCTTGTCCTCCGCTTAAGGAATTGGCGTAATATATAGTTTTTTGTATGTGAGCTCTTGACTCTAATTTTTTCCGTGACATAAACAAATCAATACAATACACAATAGAGATCAAAGGTTTCGAGAATTCATAATAAACATGTATATACAAGTTTTTAATTACATTTAAACATATTAAAGAAATAAAATAAATATTAACAAAATTAGAAGAACTAATTACAACCGCTTACAACAAGATTTAACCAAAATAATTACCAAATACCTACTAAATAATCACAAAAATATATTTTCTTACCGTTACCACAAATAAGAAGATACATATCTTTTTATCATAAAATACTATTTCTTTCTTACTTATATAAAAGGTCTGGATAATTATTTACAGTAACAGTAAACTACAATTGAAAGAAGTTTAAAATACCTAGTTCAGGTGTAAATAAGTAGTAAAGTTCGCGGAGAACACATTTCTCTAACGGCGTGGGTTTGATTCAGAATTGCTACTCTCTTGATTTATTTGTGGTTTAAAATATATTTTATGGATAAAGTTTTAAAGGATTGATTTGCAATAAATTTGATTTTGAATAAATATTTTCAATACAGTGATAGATATTCAAAGTCATAGAATTTATTGTCGAATAGGCATTGCTCTTATGAAACATCGGGATATATTTTCATCGTTTCAAAGAATAGATTATATCTTATAGATGTAGAACCGACAAAACATCATGTACCTACATACATTTTATTACCGAAGCAATTTTTTAAACTCAATAAAAAAATTACACTATGGTTAATAGCCGCCTGAATTTTGTTACAATTAAATACAGTTTAAATAAATTTCATTTATATTCTAACATTTTTATATCAAAATATATTTTTATTGTAAAAGCTTTAGTAAGCTCTAATATAACCTAATCACATACATTGACCCAAAATCAATGGTGACTTTTGTATCGATGGCTGTCAATGAATATCATCACGTTTTTTCTGCGAACTCTATACGTGAGTCTCGTCGAAAACATAAATATGAATGGGCAATATCTGATCCAAAATTCGGAACTACTTTGTGCTATTTGCATTTCAGTTTCAATTGTAAATGTTGTTATTATCATTATTAATAAACTTATTGTTAAAATAACGACATCACCTTGTAACATATGATCAAAATATCAAAAGGAATTTATTAGGAAACGTAAAATTTTACAAAACATTTTTACCAACAAAATAAATAAGAAAAAAAAAATAAGCCTACTTTTCATTACAATGACGATCATAAATATTTTTCAACCAAATCCCTCTATTGTTGAGAATGAAAGACGCACGAGTATATAGAAACATGTATATATAGTGTAAGTAATGTCTGTGTAGTGTACTTTATATGTGTTAGTGTAAATACTGTATATGTGTGAGTAGTAGGTAATTAACATGTATGGGTAGTATAAGTACTGTACATGTGTGGTTAGTGTAAGTATGTGTGTGTCAGATGCGAGACTTACAGCACGACAACGTCAACGGTTTCGTTGGCGCGTGCATCGAGCCGCCCAATGTATGCGCGCTCTCGGAGTATTGCACGCGGGGAAGTCTTAAGGTAATTTCATAAACTAATCTAATTTTTTTTTGAAGTAGTACCACTTTTTTTTTTTTTTTTTTTTTTTTCTCTGTCTTGTAACCAGTAATAGCGTTTTAAATGGAAATGATGTTCTTTTAATATTTTTATAAAACTTATTTCAAATAAAAAATACGTTAACATTTGATGTATCCTCTATTTATTTTTGTTTATGAAGAATTAAAAATATATATCATTTATTTGAAAATAATATACTATAATATATCGCATACTAATTTATCAAAAGCTAAGACATAATGTACTCTACATCTCAGTACATCAAGAGCTCAATAAGCTCCAATACACATAAATCTGAGAGTTGCTTCTGATTCAAATAGCCTAATAATTTTGAATCAACATAAACATACACAAAACATTGTTTACAGGATATTATAGAAAATGAAGACATTAAACTTGACAATATGTTCATTGCCTCGCTCGTCGGTGACATTATAAGGGTAAGTTCACATTAAATTATATTTTTTTTTTGGACAGTTGACTCATGTAGACAATGCCTTATAAGAATAAAACAAAAGGAATTTATTTAACATAAGCAATGCTTATAACAATTGTGTTATAATCAATGCTTGCTTAATGCCATGATGCAAACATTAATGTCAAGGCTTATGAGGAATACTTATTAGTAGTTTGTTATATTATAATATAAGGAATAAATTTTTTTATTAGAATATTAGCCTTGAAATAGAACATAACAAGCTTTTAACTTTTATATCTTTGTCTTGATGTTTCCTTAGTACATTAAAAAAAATTAAAATAATTGAATGTGAAAATGGCATAAAATTAAATATTATAATATAAGGAATAAATTTTTTTATTAGAATATTAGCCTTGAAATAGAACATAACAAGTTTTAAGTTTTATGTCTTTGTCTTGATGTTTCCTTAGTACATTAAAAAAAATTAAGATAATTGAAAGTGAAAATGGCATAACATAAAATAAAACCAGCCAAGTGCCAATCGAATTCACTTAGGAAGGGTTCCGTATCAACATTTATTATTAAATAAATTAAAAATAACACTAAAGTGACCATAAATTTAGTGTAAGCAAAAACTCAAGAGACAGGAGCAAATTAAAGTTCGACTCACACCTTGCTGGTTTTTATAATTAAAAAGAAGAATATTCAATATAGTTCCATTATGTACGTAGATTTTCTATGTTTCTCCATTATTACTAGAGATGTGTCGAATAGTGGTGTCACCGAATAACCGAATACCGAATACTATTCGTTTTAACCTTTACCGAACCGAATATTCGACCGAACTATTCGGTTTAACATTTCATTGATTGTTTGTCATAAACAGGTTTTAAATTGCTTTATATTATTCAGTTTTATTCAACACATTATTTAAAAGAATTCTTGGATTTCTAATATGACATGAATAGTTGTCTTTTAGTTTTTTACAGTGTCGTGTAGCCAAAAAAATAGAAATACTCGAACTGGCACCAAAACTCGGCACCAAAACCGAATAATTCAGCCGAATACGAATAGTGAAAAAGATGCCGAATATACCGAATACCGAATACTTACTGAATATTTGGTGCATCTCTAATTATTACGGTCGACCAAAAGGCGTAACATAATAAGTTTTTTGTATGGGAACCGCTACAAATTTATAACGATACGTGTGTGTGTGTATATATTTTATACCAACGTTATATAATAAAAATATCATATATAAGTTTATATCTTTTTAACATACCGAAAATGAATCCATTTTTTATAAACTATAAAAAAATAAACATATTTCATATAGGTATTTGAAATTTTTAAGTAAATAAAACTATAGTACAATAAAAAACAAGTAAAACCACATCCGCAATGTTATACTTATATTGACGCAGAAAATAAAATAACTTTACCAGAAAACACATTATTTTGCAGGAAATGTGACATGTCCAAGATTGTTTAGGGCTTTCGCTCGTAAATTCAATGATTTTAAGAACTTTTTCTTGACCTACAAACTAAATAAGACATTGACATTGATGATCTACTTAGAAGTAAATAAAAAGTTTTAAAATATTGGTCTCCCGTCGATAGCTACGCCTACACACCAACCTCAAACGATGCTAATGTTAAATTCTCGATGCAACTTATTGAACCGAAAAAAAAAAACATTGTTAAAATATTTATTTTGTCATAATTTACTCATTGTTATTAGGATTATTCAGATTTTTTTTATATGAAGAAAGCAGCTCCCGTAATATGAATGTATTATGTATAACTCCTGAATGGTTTAACAAATATAGTAATAACGGACACAAACTCCGATCAACAATCTGTGGATCATACCAATATTTTTTCCCTGTGGAATCGAAACCACGACCATTGATTTAGCAGTTAAGGTCATTAACCACTAAACCAAGAGGCTATCTAATTAATTGTAAGTTCATTTAAACTTTACTGCACGTGCATACAATGTATAGGTTCATATTGGATCGAACTATCATTTAAAAACAATGAAATCGGCTTAAAATAGGTGAAGAAGTGTCATACTAACTATAAATCGGCTAATGATGTGTCAGAAGGTGAAGAAGTGTCATAAGTGAAGATTTTTTGTATGACATTAAACCAGGGTATGACCTTCATCCACGAGTCCCCGCTGCAGTACCACGGCGCGCTGCGTCCCTCCAACTGTCTCGTGGACGCGCGATGGGTAGTGAAGCTTGCGGACTTCGGCCTGCGAGAATTCCGTAGAGGGGAAATGTCCCCGACCGACCCAACTGTTTTGAGATCTCATATTGAGAGTACGTACTTTATCTATTTATTAGTGCAGTGAGAACATTTTATTATTATAGTTGTAAAATTAATATTACCTCGAAAGATTGCTCAAAGTTCTCGTAAATGTCCATTAAAAATGCCGTAAAGGTGAAAAGTCCCCAACTGACCCTACTGTGTTGAGATCCCATATTGAGAGTACATACTTTATGTATTTTTTTGTGGTAATATTTTATTTTAATAGTTGTAAAATTAATATTGACTCTAAACATTACTCAAAGTTCTCGTAAATGTCCATTAACCCTCAACCCAAAAGCTGTATAATGTTTATATCGTCATTAACCGTCGTAGAAATCGTTTTTGAATATCTTAGCTTTTTGGGTCGTCGCTAGTCTTAAACTTAAAACGATCAAAACGCTATAAAATAAGGCCCATAAAAAACGTTTGGCATGGAAGATATAAATATTTGCTCGTGTATATATTAGTACATGTTTTACAAACAACAAGCGATATCAGTAGATTTGTCATATTTATAATCAAAAATGTTAATTCTAAACTTACAAAAAATAATATGCAATTTAAAATCTTTCGCAGCACATAGTATAATAAAGGCCAGTTTTTGCGATCAGCACTTCTTTAACAAACGTATCATAAGCTTCATGGATATCTATCCTATCTGTCTTACTGACAGACCCATCATCGTCTTCAGGTCTGTCGTACCTGTCCCCGGAGCAGGTCCGGGCAGGCGGGTGGGGCGCGGAGTGCTTCCCGTCGTCCCTGTGCGCGGGCGCCGGCAGCGCGCCGTCGGACGTGTTCTCGTTCGCGCTGGTGCTGTACGAGCTGCACTCACGGCGCGGGCCGTACGGAGCGGACGCGCCGCCGCCGCCCACGCTGCTGCGCCGCCTCGCACGACCGCTGCCCGCGCCCTACAGGTCGGTAGGTATTACACTACGAGACATAGTGCTCGATGGACGCGGTATTTTAAACGTACTTAGATAATAGTGTCCTAAAATGTATAACAGAATATATATTTTATGCTGTCAATCTTGACAGTGGTAGCTACCGCGCAAGATGTTCACTTGTCGAGTCCTCGTGATGGTGTTAATTAAGGTATTTCTGAGTTCCGTGACAAGTACGATTGACCGCAGGCCGCCTCTGGAGGCTCTGTCGGGTGGGTTCGACTGTGTGCGCGAGTGCTGTGCGGAGTGCTGGGCGGAGGACGCCGCCCTCAGACCAGACTTCAAGACCATCCGCACGAGACTGAGGCCCCTTAGGAAGGGCATGTAAGACGCCCTTTCTTTAATCTCTTCTTAATTATTTAATAATTCGACTCAATTTTAGCTTTTACCTTTAATAGGACGCCTGCGTTTTAAAACTGGCCGAGATGTTTATCGTTCTGACGTTGACCAATCTTAATGTAAATCTTAAATAATAATAATAATATGTACATTTTAATACAACGGTAGCGCATATATTATTTTCAGGAAACCAAATATATTTGATAATATGATAGCTATGATGGAAAAATACGCAAACAACTTAGAAGCGTTAGTGGACGAGAGAACAGATCAACTACAAGAGGAAAAAAAGAAAACCGGTAAGCGTTGGTTATGGTCTAATTAATTAAATATGTTTTATTTGATCTAATAGAGATAATTGTCGAGGAACTATTTTTTTTTTTAATAAGTTTAGTCTAGGTAAATCCTTATAACATTAGCTATTCTCCAGGAAAAGTCATGTTAAAATCGGATCAACCATTTAAGAGATTATCCGGAACAGACATACATATTTTTTTTATGTATATACGTTCACATATGTTTAGGTTTCACATACGTTCACAAATCTGTTAATTTGGCATTACAAAAACAGACACTTAAATTTTACTTATGGTATAGACTATTTCCGCGGCTGTATTCACGTTAATTCAATCGGAATTTGTAAACAATTTAATCGACGTGAATACAGTGGTGTAAATGTATATAGATATATAATAAACATACATGTCCACCGAAGTGGAGATTTGATCATAGTATTAACATATACAATTATTCAAATTCTGTACCCTCGCTTCCTTCGCAGGTCAAAACTTAAGCTTTCGGTCACGAACGGGACATGCACATATTTGTCTGCTCCATTAACCAATATAGTTTATGTTTTAATATTAATATCAGTCTCTGTATTTTATTTTATTTCTACTAAAATATATATTTCTTTTAAAATAAATAATCTTTATAGAAAATCACTTTTATAAAAAACATTTTCATTTTCTAAGCTAAGACCAGCTCGGAAAAATCATTGCTACGGAAATAAGAAAATCTGGCAACAGAAACTCAGTAGGGTTATTAATTTTTTTTAAAGTCATTTTGAAAGCCAAATATCATAATAGTACATACATTATTATATATTTTAAGTAACAACTTTGAATAATTAACAGTGATCACTGTTTTACAAACGTCAATATTGAATAAACAACTAGAACAGCAATAAATCTAAAGACTTAATAATTTTAAGAATTGAAATTGCAAAAAAAAATAAGCTTGACCAGGAAGACTACCAGTCACTACTAGCTTTTTCTTCCAGATCCAGACTCACGATTAATCTAAAATTTTAACACAAAAAACTATTAAAAAAAATATCAATTAATATACACTAAAAATAAGAAAGGAATCATCAAAATCGGTTGGCGTGATATTGAGTTATTCGTCGATTTGTCGCGCACATATTTACTTAATGCAAATTTAAGACTTTCGTGTTTTTCACTTGGAGTTATTGTCAGAACTACACTTTTTTAGAATGAGATACAGGAAGCACCAGCTTGCAAAAAAAAGAATCATAAAATCCTTTACCCGCCGAAGGTAACTAACAAAAAAATACAGCCAAATTGACAGCCTCCTCCTTTTTTTTAAGTTGGTTATAAATAAAAACCTACTACTTTTTATCACGTCACGCCGGCAATCGTAAATCTGACCTATAACACCGACGAATATTTGCAAAAATGTACACTTCTTTCCATTTATCATATAAAGATGATTTATGTTGAACTTGGCCATTTCTTCCGCACTGTTAATTTTTATTCCGGACAATATCCTTTATTACAAAAACGTTAACTCGTTTGAACATTAAGGCATCACAAAAGTACAAAGATTTCATTATCGATATTTCTAGAATTAAATATGAAGTTATACATAGGTTAATATAATATGGGTTTAATATATTATTGGGGAAGAGGGGGGTGGACTTCTCCCGCCCATTATAGGCCTACGAGGTGAGGGTGTCCCTAATTTGATCAGGGCCCCTCGCAGGGGGTTCCGCCGGGGCGTCACGGTGAGTGCGAAAGCGATCCCGTGGCGTCCCACTAAGGCGATGAGGTCAACCATTGGTTTTTTAGTGGGTAGCCTTAAAAATGGCAGCGTCATCTATGCTGCCGGGTAGTCCCACACACCCCCACGGCCATCACCTTCCTGGTCGTGGGTATCCGTAACGCATTTTTGAAACGAAAAAAAAAAAGGTTTAATATACTATAAACGTTTCTCCCAGAGGCACTGTTAGAGGAGATGTTGCCGGCGCCAGTGGCGGATCAGTTAAAGCGCGGGCGACGCGTGTTGCCCGAGAGCTATGACTCCGTCACCATATACTTCAGCGACATTGTGGGCTTCACCGCTATGTCCGCCGAGAGCACGCCTCTACAGGTCAATTAATTCCCATTAATTAATGACGATTGAATCTAATTTAATAATGCCGATACTAAAACGTTTTAATTTTGTAGATATATTTTTTTCAATGTACCTATATCTTAAATTTCTTCTCCTTTATGTATAGGTGGTCGACTTTCTTAACGATCTGTACACTTGCTTCGATTCAATTTTGGAAAATTTTGATGTATACAAAGTAGAAACAATCGGAGACGCCTACATGGTCGTGAGTATCTGTGACTACAAGAGATTATAATATAGGAATTTATAAAAACAAAACATGAGTGCATATATTACTGTCCAGGTATCAGGGCTGCCAATTCGTAATGGCGTCCGTCACGCGGGCGAGGTGGCGTCCATGGCGCTGGCGCTGCTAGGAGCCACTCGCGCCTTCCGCGTGAGGCACCGACCTGATCACAGGCTACTGCTTCGCATTGGAATACACTCTGGTAAGTTTTCTGTTAACTTTTTGTTGACAACCCTGAACATTTCTTTATGGATGAGTGCTTTGGATGCTATCTGATGAGACGATAATAATAAATTTATGTCTTAGTCCATCCGTAGCTTTGTATTGTAAAATACTTTATTGTTAAATCTGTCAGCTACTACGAATAGATATAGTCCAGTTTTTCGGATGTTAAGTGATACGTGACAACCCTAATGATTTTTTTATGGATAAGTCCATCTGCTGTGCATCAAACTAGGTTCGGATGCTTTGAGCACTTACTCATACGTGAAAACCCTATACGGATTGCTCCATCTGTTCCAAAGTACACATTGTGATGCATCGTCCGGATACATTAATATGCCTACCTAGGGTATTAAGTGATACGGGAAAAGGCTATGGATTGTTTATGGGATGTCTCGCCTGATGCTTCACACCCAATTAGGTACTCAGGCGCATTGGCTGGTAAATAAAGACTTAAGTACAAGTAAGATAACCTTAGTGGTCGTAGTAAAGGATTTGTAAGTTCGATTCTTGTCAAGTAGGTGACAGCTAGACTAGGGGTTATTTATTATTTCTGAGAAGTAATCATTTCCTGTCTATTAGTATTTAACATAAGAATACTAAACAATAAGGAGGAAACAGTTCAAACGAATAGTCTAAATCTGTTAACTTAAAAGATATGTTAAGGTTTTATTATTTTTCAGTATGTTTTATTTGAACAAGTAAAACCGTCCTTACTTTATCCATAGGGCCGGTGTGCGCAGGCGTCGTTGGATTGAAGATGCCGAGATACTGTTTATTTGGCGACACAGTTAATACTGCAAGCCGCTTTGAGTCCACTGGAGTTCGTAAGTTGTTATTTTAAATCAGATTTTCAGTATTTGTGGTTAAGTTTTTGTTGGAATTTTAAAGTAATACATTATTTAAAAAAAGTGTTTGCTACTACTGCTACAGCTTAAGCGTTAAAGTGTATATGTTCGCATTTTGCCCCAATTTTTACCATGGTGTTTTAAAATGTACCACATTATCAATTGTTGGCAAACCCAAAAACATTTGACAGGGAAGTCGGTCTCAGTAGGAGTTATTGTCAAAACAAGTTTTTTTAAATAGGCATAGGCATAGGCATAGGCATAGGCATAGGCATAGGCATACATTATTCTTCATCAGATTCTGCTTACATTAACAAACATAAGTCTCTATTAATGTTTTTAAAGAGCACCTCATGAAGAAGAACCAATTAAAAACTCCGTAAATGAGTCTTTCTAAACTTATCTAAATTAAAAACAATATTCTATATTATGGACTTTTGGTTTGTGGTTATAACGAAATAATTATTAAACTTCAAAAAGAGTTATAAATTATAAAATAAAAAAGTACATGTTTAGAACTGGCCTTGCTACTATTTCATATCATGTACAAATAAATAGTTATTTAATTTACGTTGATAAAATAGGCCTCATACTGTCAACGGCCTCATACTATCAACTCAGAGTCGATATCCGCGGTAAGAATGTGTGTATCCAGCCCTAAAGATCCACTGCAGCGGCGCGTGCAAGGCGCTGCTGGACCAGCTGGGCGGCTACCTGTTGGAGGAGCGCGGGCTGGTGGCCATGAAGGGCAAGCGCGACCAGGTGACTTGGTGGGTGCGAGGAGAGGAGGCAGGAGCGGCGGCGGCACGCGCTCGGCGACGTGCCGGGGACAGCCTCCGAGGACAGAGGAGCTCCCTCAAGGCCAGAAGCTGGAAGAACCAGGGCAGCTTGCACAGGTCGGTGGATTAGGGCTCAATCGAATATGAGCCATCTTGTGTATAACCCTCTCTCGCTCGCTCCCTTTCAAAGATCGAAGAGTACCTATTGATTGCCTCCCTGGCCGTTCTACCAACCTTGGAGTCTTTCTTTTGTAACGTGATTAAATATTTTAGCAACATTTATCTGACCCTCTTTAGTTTTTGTATATATAAGTGTAGTTGGTACTTTAATACTTTGTTTTTTCAATAGATGTTGCAGTTTAGAATCTCCAAAGAAACTTAGATTTGCTTCAGGAAACCATTTGGAATCCCATACGGATAATGTTTTACATCACCGTAGTGATGAATATTTAATGGAGGTAAAGTCGTTACTTTCTTTCTTAGTCTTGTTTGTATTTGTTATAAAATGTATGAAATTACGGTAGAATACTTTGTTGTAATATAGGTACCAAAATTAAGCGAGGTAATATCGCAACATCCAATTCAAGATTAAGATTAAAGAGTTTTTTGTTTAAATTTTTTAAACAAGTGCTACAAAAATATCAAGTTTTCTTATGTATTCATGAGAACTTATGTATCTATACTAATATTATAAAGCTGAAGAGTTTGTTTGTTTGAACGCACTAATCTCTGGGACTACTGGCCGTAATTTAAAAATTCTTTTTGTGTTGAATAGTCCGTTTATTGAGGAAGGCTATATATCATCTCGCTGTGACTAATAGAAGTTAAGCAGCAATGAAAAATGCTGCAAATCTAATATAATCTAATAGGTTCTGACTGACTTAGTTATAGCATACAATCTAAACCGCAGGTCGTAGAGATAGTAAAATTGGAGGATACATTTGTTTTTATACGTAGTATAAATAAATATTATAGGTGTACTAAGAAAAGATTTTTAAATTCCACCCTTAAGGATTTTAGTTATCAATTTTGTATGGAACTCGGCGGCAACACTAAAAACCACGCGGACGAAGTCGCAGGCGACCCCTAGTTCTATACAATTTGAAAATAAAGTTATTTTCAAAAACTAATTATAAAATTACTATTATACTTTTATAGTTGTTATTATATTTATATATTATTGTTATTTTTTTCTTAGTTTCGATGGTAGTATCGGTAACAACCCCGTGTGCAGGTGGTGGGCGAGGGCGGTCGTCCGTCGCTGCTGGAGGCGCCACTACGGGAGCAGGCCAGCGTGTCGTGTCCCGTCATCGAGGCGGCCGGGGACGTGCGCCTCGTGGTGCCGCCGCGGGACCCCGCAGCCGTGCCGCTGCTGCACCACTAGTGCATCACCAGTGCTTCGATCGTGCGGTGCGATGCATTGGACACGCAGTGATGGACTTTATGACGAACCGTATCGTAGCGTAATGTGATCTATGTCAGTATTATTAAGAGACCTCGTTCGATAGAAATTATTTAATAACATTAAACTCTTATTTCACAATTGACGGTAACATCGTTTTACTTACACGTATTATTTACAACAGCATTTCATATACATATAACGCAATATACATAGTGGGGGCGTCCGTCCGCTCAGACGGCGGACTCCCTGTCGACGGGCTGCGGCGCGCGTCGCAGGGAGGACGTCGTGCTGCGCGCGCCGCCGCCGAAGATGCCGCGCAGCCACGAGCGGATCGCGAAACGCGGTATCTTGGCGCCCTTCGAATCCGCCACGTTTTCCAGCGAGCGCCACTTCTTGTAGAACTCGATATAGTCGGAGTCGGGCACCTTGCGCTTGGGGCGATCGAGCTTGTTGCAGAGGCTCGCCTGCCGCAGCAGCGGACTGTCCTCGTCAGCGCGCGGCGGATCGTCGGGTAGCGCGAGGGCGGCGCCGTTGTACAGGGTGGAGACGGTGGCGATGGCCACGTCCACGTCCAGCGAGCGCGTGGTGTAGTGGCGACGCAGGCGCTCGCGCGCGGGTAGCACGTCCAGCGACCGCGCCGGCCGCAGCGCGCAGGCCGTCGCAAACGACCCCGGGCCCACGCATTCCGCCTCCTCCCCGCCCTCACCGCCGCCCGCGCCCTCGCACGCCGTCGACGACGCGATTGAGCTCAGGGCTCGCCTGAGACACGTCACGAGAGTTGCTTCATTTTCAATAGACGAAGTTTTGTTTAAAATAAAAAAGTTATTGAGATTATTTATGAAAATAGTAAAGCGTTAAAAAATATAAGAAAAAGTACGCGTCTATGATACGTACTTGGTGTTGGCTGCGTGCGCGGCGAGTGCGGCGCGACGTGCCAGCGGCTTCAGCTCTGCGCAACCCACACATGATCGCTTAGCATACTCTCAATGTAACACCTGTCGTCGCCGACTACGTATGACTTAAGTGATTGTTTATTTTTTAAAACTCGTAAAACTCATAGAAACTATGCGTTGTCGGCGACGTCAGTTTTTGATGCAGGACTAAGCTTTAGCATTTATTTAATACAAAATGAGATATATACGAGCAGTCAGCTTGTTTTATTTTAAAACCTTAAAACATCATTACGATGCACTCGTCTTAAGGAATAATTTCAAAATGACATATCAAATAAACATGCACACACTCATAAATGCCAAGGCCGCATCGCATGCCCAGGAGTTAAAAACAATTTAACAAACTTAAAGAAAATGCTGATTTATAATAGTAAATGTCAAAGATATTTTTTAAATACCCGATATAGAAGGATGTCTAGAATCGGTCAAGCGCGGGCTCCGTCTCGGTCGACAGAACAGCGGCCGTTCTTCGCCCTCCACGGGCCGCTTCTGAATCGCCTTCTCCGTAGCACCCACCAACCAAAACGTTTGTAACTGTTTGTAACACCGAAATGTAAATATCATCCTGACGTCAACACAAAGCGTCTAAATTAAATAAATTAAATTGGATGCATACCTGTCCCTTGCCCTTTATGGGTATAGCGCCTCGGGGCTCCACGACGTATCCTCCCAACTTGTCCAGCGCGAGCTTGCAGCTGGGCGAGATGTGTATGCGAAGAGGTTCCCCGTTGGACTCCATGCGGGAGGCCGTGTTGACGGTGTCGCCGAACAGACAGTAGCGCGGCATCGTCAGACCAACCACGCCCGCCACCACGGCGCCTGCAACCACGGTACGACTCGTTACGAATACGATTATTTATTTTCTTCCATAACTTATTTGTGGCACTTTGCATAATAGTAATGAATAGTTAACTTAGGTTACAATATCCACCTGTATGAATTCCTATTCTTAATTTTAAAATTTCGTTCGGTCTGTGAGATATTTTGTGAGTCTTGACCGCGTTGAGTAATTCGAGCGCCATAGATGCAATTTCACCAACGTGTCTGTCGTTATTTCTTATCGGGAGACCGGATACCTAAAAATATGTGACAACTTTATACGAGTACTTGAGAATATTAAAAAATAAATACATGTACAGTCACTCACCACCATGTAAGCATCCCCGATAGTTTCCACCTTATAAACGTCGTAGCCTCTTATAATCCTGTCGAAGACGGTGTACAGGTCGTTGAGGAAGTTAACCACCTGCAGCGGCGTGCTCTCTGCGGACATGGCGGTGAAGCCCACGATATCGCTGAAGTATATCGTGACGGAGTCGAAGGACTCCGGCTCGACGCCCTCTCCTGTAGTGAGCCGATGAGCGGCTGACCTGCAACAATGTTCGATTATATAGTTTCAGGGGTTGTGATTGGAAATAGCGATGTTATATTTATCAATTTATTTTTTGAGGTTTTTCTCACATGGATTTCATATTTATATAATAATAGAAAATAACAAATCAAATCTACTTTACTAGCTACATATCATGCGAAATGAGTTGTCTACTGAGGTCAAATTAAAGTAAGCAAGATATGTCATGTCTTTCTGAATCCTATAAACTAAAACTAAAATAATTAAAATCTGTATACAATACCATTGGCAAACTTGCGGTTGCCAAAATATCTATAATACACATAAACACCTGAAAATAATACTTATATAAATGAAACGTAAAAAGAAATATTTAAACATGCTAGTTCACAGTTAATTATCACTGAAACTCTGATTACACTACAACTAAATGGTCAATCGCATATAAGCCAGTCATTTTCCATCACCGACCAAAATGCGCATCACCAATTCCCAAAGCAAGCACTAATGTTATTATGTTAGTAACCGCGCAACATCACTGATGGGAAGCGATGTTCCTGCACCTACAGCATAAACAAACCATATTAACTACTATCACCAGTAGAGAGTTAATTACCTCAAGACATTTTTCACGACATTTCTATAATGGATTCAACCCCCACATCTGGAAAAGAACACAAGTACAACAAAGTGAATACAATTATATGTTTTTTTTTCCTTTTTGATACGAGAGCATGTACCACTGCTTTACATCAAGTCCATGTCGATGGAACACAGATATTTTCCATATAGCTTTAAACTTGATAAATCATTTTAAATATTATTTCGAAGTTAGTTACAGATGTTATTAGACTTAATAAAAAAAATAGACATATGTAAAATCTAATAAAAAAATATGTATTTTATCCCAAACAAATAACAAGTACCATTTTAATAATTAATCCTAACCAAGTACATCATTTCTAATTGGATTATCTTTCTTTTAAAAAGAATATTTTTAAAAGCCGTTATCAGTTTCACTAATTATTTGTTAAATAATAAACGCCTATAGAGCAGACTGCATACTACAATTTCAACCACTACTATCGTATATTTTATAAGATAATGCTGTTTATTATTAAAAAAATGATTTGTTGAAATTTTACATATATAAACGTTTGAATTCTAATATTTGTAATATCATTGAAACATCGATTGAAAGTGATTGTAGAGAGTGCACGATGATTGTTTGATTTGTAATAAACATTGGTTAACCAACACCATATTCTGTGTGAAAATATATACCATATCTAATAAATAATTTATTAAAGATCTAATCACGTATATATATAAGTTAATATTGGATGTAAAATAATGTTTAATGACATGTCTGGACTAAATGTAAACCAGTGCGCACACCACTGCGGTCGGCCAGAAGTGACGCGGCTTGTTGTATTTGCGTCTCCCTGTTGTTACATTAATATACATCAACATTACATACTTACATTACTTACAATACATCACCTCGCAATTATCGTCATTTAACATGCAGTAAGGGAAATTTGATTGAATAAAAGATATGTAATTCGAAATTCAATGTATGTAGCACTAAGAAGTTATTTTTAAAGTAATTGACGTGCAACATTTCAAATCAATAAGCGAATGTCAAAAGGTGATATCGTTATGATTATCAAGTAGCATTTTATATATGAATAAATTATCGTCTAAATTAATCTAACGCAATAGGAAATGTTTTTCTTAAGTCTCTAGCATTCTCTATCATAAGAGAGGGTTTTTGTTAAACATTAAAACATACACAAATATATTAATAAAGCCACATCGAAATGTTAAATCAGGCGACATTAGAACTTGATGTGCGTGGACATATATATATATGTATATATATTTAGTTCACTATTACGCCAAAATATTACATAATAAGCCACTCACTTCGGTAACATTCTGTGCAGTAAATCTTCCGTCTTCTGCTTCTCTTCTATCAGTAGCCTCGTTCTCTCATTGACTAGTTCTTCTAAATTGTTCGCATACTTCTCCATCATGTCCATCATTTGGTCCATCAAGTTTCTAGACCTGTAACACGCGGACGGACGTCTACAATCATCCATAACGAGCTCGAGTCAACCGACACCTATATTATTACAATATATCGTCTTATAAGGTTCGAAATGACAAAATAAAATAATTACAATCATACGCACGGCCTTCATTCGGTTTGTCACCGATTCGACACTGAGATCACGGAGTTACCGAACACTGATGCAATATCGATAAGTGAATAAAATATTAAATAAATAAGAGAGTCCCACTCGTCCCGCGTCACTCACTTGCCAGACTTGAGTTTCTTAAGTCGTGCTCGCACGGTGGTGAAGTCGGGTCTAAGTGCGGGGTCCTCGTGCCAGCAGTCCCTCATGCAGGCCAGCACGTACTCGTCGGCGTCGAGCGCGCGCGTGTCCGGACGGAACGCCTCCTCCGCGCCGCGCCGCCCGCGCTTCACGCGCTCCACTATGTCTGAAACCACGCACTTAGGTTATATGATCGTCTTAGGATCAGGAAGTCTTATTCATTGAGAGATTACAACCGAACAAATTATTAAAAAAAACAATCTTTTTTAAGGAACCGATCTCGTCGGCTGTCCTTCGCAATGTGGGTACCGTTTCCACGGTTTATCAATCTTATACCATTTATTGAGGTTAAAATTAAAATATCTATGATTCACCGTTATTCTTTTCATGTTATAAGTAATGCAATAAAGTAGAATGTGATAAGGAGTGTTGGGGCGTTTCACCTTATGTATTCGCAAGTTGGGAGTTAAACTAATCATTGTTAATGAAACATATATAAATTATTAAAAACTTTTGTTACTACTAACTTATTTCTTTTAATAAAACATTCTATTGATGCTTTTTATATTGTATTAGTAAAGTACAATTCCACAGATTTTATTACCTTTAGGCTCTAAAGATGTCAGCCCAAATGGTCCTCGTCTAGCGATTATTTCGTACAGTATGATACCAAATGCATACACGTCGCCTTTCTGCGTGCCGCCAACGGTACCACTGGGATCACCCAGCTGTCTCAGTAGCTCTGGAGATTTCCATAACAAACCTATAAAAGATTAAGAATTGATGTAATGTTTATTACAATTAAAAAAAACTAAACATAATTAACATTAAAAAAAACGTTATAACAATTAATAATAACAATTATTATAAATTAATAATAATAAGTAACAACTTAAATTATTAATAAAAAAATAATAATAATAAGTAACAACTTACCCCTATAATATTGGTGTTCCCCGACGTATTCGTTTTCAGCACAATATCGCAATTCGTGTAAACCAAAATCAGCGACCTTAAACGCAATAAATATTTTGAAATTTACAAACAGGTTAAAAAACAAAATTTTTAAAGTATTATTTTATAATAAACAATGTGTGTCACCTGAAGCATCCATCGTGACGTCACAACGCAATTCGAGGACTTGAGATTTCCGTGAAATATTAACGGCGAAGTGTGGATAAAAATCATACCCTGAAATATACGAAGAGAATATGTGACTAAGTACTAATATGGCCTACATACTTATTTATTAAGTAAGACAAAAGAAGAGCTATAAATAACTACCACAAGTGTTTACTGGTAAGTTATTGAACAATCAAAGTTGTGAAAAAGATAAATATAAAAGAAAACATGTCAAGTGGAACATACATTTCTCAGAAAAAGCAAATGTGCTCACCATTGTAGTAACAATTGAATAAATAATATATTTTATTAATATAAAACTAATATTTATGTTTTCAATCTATACACAGACACAACGTGCGCAAATAACATGAGTTCGAGACAATAGTTCTAAAAATACAATTTTATGCTTACCTTAATGAGATCATGCACTAGCGAAGATATAAACATCTTATCCAATTTGATATCCTCATTTTCGATTATATCCTAAAATAAAAAGTGGATATAAGATATCGATAGTTAATTACATTTCAATCAGCGAATAAAACGAAATATATGGTGGTGGTACGTACATACAAGCTGCCCTTAGCGCAGTAGTCAGTGATGAGTAACACCCGCAGCGGCTCCACGACGGCGCCCGTGAAGGAGTTGAGGTTGTCGTGACGCAGCTCCCGCAGCAGACGCATCTCCTTCATCACCTCGCGACAGATGTCCTGCGATGAGATCGGATCACTTGAGACGAGATTTGATTCGATAGGAAGATCGTTTGGGCAATATTTTGGATTTACGTGTAATATTTTGTCGATATCTTTTTTGTTTTCTTTATTTTTTTAACAAAATAATTCACATGAGTTACTAAATTAAAAATTCGTCACAATTTTTTGGATGGACTGCGACAATTTTAACGTCTATCGAACGTAGCTGCTTCGTTTTGGGCAGGGTGTATATAGCTTACATAATAAAGTAATATTTTCCCCAAGATAAAAGAATTAGGTTAAAACTTGTAAAAGGAAAAAAGTGACGAAGTATCGAATTTCATCTTAATGATAATAAGTATCTTTTTTTTAAAGAATTTCGCATTTGCTCACCTTTTTCTTTGTAAACTTCAACTCTTTTATTCTCACGACGTTCCCTCTGTACTGTGCGGTCGTTGTAAATATTTGAGTACAACACCTACTCTCTCCCGATATCCCACTAGCTACACTCAACTGAAATTATAATAAGTTTTATTAACATAAAACATAATATGTATTGCTTATTTTTGCTATTATTATCATTCATTAAAATGATTCAAAGCTACTACTAAAATAATAATACAATATGTTATAATTTGTATTTGTATAAAGTTTTATTTACCTTACTCGGCGAACAGATAAGGCCACTACCTAAGTAGCCGTCGATGTCAGTTGGGTCGATCTTCCACAACAACCCTTCGATCTCCTGTTCTATCTTCCATTTCCTATAAATGCTTATTGTGACTACAAGAGCGCAAAACAAGGTCACTCCCAGTGTTCCAGCGACAACTAATGATGTTATTTGGGAATCATCTTTAGGACATTTCTCATTTAAAAAGCCACAGGACGGTTCGTCTTCTGGTTTAACACTGTCAGGCCAGTCGATTGGTAATTTTGAATTTAATTTAAACTCCTGTAAACAAATTCATACATTTATTAAAACTTACAATTCTTATTTCAGTTACGTATCCAAAACCATAGATAGACCAAAACTCACAGGAAACAATTTCGTGCTCTGTTGAAAGTGCCCCACAGGGATCATACTATATGTGCAATTAATTTCGACGTCGGTAAAGTTAGCTGGTTTGAAAGCCAATAACGAGAAATTGCCCTCGGAGTCTGCTCGCTCGTCCAGACGAATAGTCATTCCAGATACACCTAGATAATAACATCATCATAAAATAATATTCTAAAAAATTATATTATTACAAATAAGAAGTTATTTAATCAAGAAAACTTACTGTTAAAAGGAGTAGTGAGAATCATTTTAGAGACAATATGAGATCCATTAGTCACTATGCTATCTAGTTTTGAATAAGTAAGTGTTTCGTTTTTATAAGTGGTTTCCTCTTCAATAACCTGATGTAGGGCTGTCGCGTAAAGTTTCACCGAGTCGTATAAATACGCCGCATAGATGGAAACATACTGAAACATTACAATGAATTAAGATATAATTTTTTTGTTGTTTAAACAACTAGTAACCCATAGTTATTGTTTAATATAATATATATATACATATGTTACTACTACTTGTAACAAAACTATAAAATCTAATCCGCAAATACGAATACAAGACAATCAAATATTAAATCAAAACCGAACCTTATTATACTTTTTTTTAAAGACGCCCGGCAAGGGTGGGAAGTCGAAGGGCTTGATGCTGTTATAGACGCGCACGCGGCTCGTAAAGTATTCGTAGCTGTCCTCGGGCTCCGACGACACCACCACCAGCAGAGACTGAGCGCGTTTGTGGAAATCCGCCGTGTCCTGGCACGTCTGATTCGAACCAAGTACTTCGGTTTCTGGAAGGATCGGTTACCCATGACCATTTTTTTCTGGAGAAGTCTAAAGTTATAATGAACCAGGCGCTATGGCTTCACCCTGAGTCTGTCTCGTAGATACGGAAGGACAGAAAAATTCCACTAACTTTCAGAAATCGCTCTCACCGTTATAATGAGACGCACATACTCGTGTGGGAACCGGCCTAGTCTTAGGAGGGCTCAAAATAGATTTTTGATAAAACTGCATCATTTAGATGCTACTTACTTATTAAATATTTTAGAGAATCCTTGGAGCTGTAGGTCATCATGTCTACAAATATGACCATATATTCTCCTTTCACAAACAGTTGTAAGGATTCCATTGCCGTCATCATTTCTATAAGACCAGTTGTTGATCCCAAGAAAACGTATACTGAAAATGAGGAGTTTTTTCATGTAAAAATTACTATGTGATGTCGTTCTGTTGGACAGGTTATGGCCACTTACTCCTAGTTCTATTCTTGGTCTCCTGTATAAACTGGTACCAGAACCCGGGAGCGCAGCAGGTCATCTTTTCCTCACAGCATTTGTAGCTGTCGATGACCGGCCGCTGATGATTGACGGTCATGTTGTTCTTCTTGGCGTGGTTCTCCAGCGTCAGCGCTACTGTCACCCACGACTCCTCGTACAGAATAGAAAATTTGTTCCATCGATAGTATCGTAGCAGCGATATTACCGACTTTGTTGCCTAGAGTAGTAATAGAAAATTGTAGTAAAATTAATGATTCTATGCATATTAATCATTCAAGTATGAGAATGATGATTATACCTGAGTATCAGGAGGTTCCAGTCTGGCGAAGGTAGATAATTTCGATGTTTGATAATCGGAACATTTCTGGAATAATACAAAAATACTTTTTTATTTACAAATATCCTTAAGTAAAGTAGAATAGTAGAATAATATCGTCTCCCTGTGTTTTAAATACTCAATTATCATATTTCAATAAGATTTCGCCTTAATGAATGTGCATAGTTTCAGAACAAGCAACTCACGTAAGCGATCATGGGCAAGTTGCGTGACTGAGCAATGATAGCCTCAGTGTGACACCGACCCTCGGGTCCAAAGAAGGCGACGACCCCGGAACAGCTCATGTCAGTGAGCAGCCGCGTGGCCGTCACCTCATCACATTTGGTGTCGTTCCATTCCAGCAGCAGACGGACATCAGGAAGCAGTTCTGTGCTATTATTGATCTGGAGATGAGAAAGGTGTACGAAAATTATATATATTTTCAGTCCTTCTAAGATTTAGTTAGCTAAAGATTGTCTATCATATAATATTTCTACTTTGATATGACTTAATGATGATGATGATGATGTTATAAATACAAATTATTTGTTACATATATTAAAAAACTAAACATAATTACCAAACAGTACAAATAACATGTCTGTAGATAGCCAAGTAAAATAAATAGGCCATGTAGGTAATAAATGAAAATCAAACAAAAGTTTACCTCGATTCTGCACGTGTGAAAGAATAACCAAATATTTGCAAGCCGAAATTACTATCTCAATAACGGAGGGACATCAAAGTAGAATATTAGTTTCATTACCACAAAAGTCAATAAATTTGTTTTCTAAATACAGATAAGAATTACAATCTATAAAAACATCCTACACATTAATTATTTTGTAAAATATTCTAGAGTCGAGATATTTTATTCTTATATTTTTCGACACGTTGTCTTCTTTAATAAATAATATAATGTATATGTGTATATTATGTAAATATTTTAAATTAGTACTTGAATCGAGACAGTAAACCAAATTAGACCAATCATTGATGATGATGATGACCCTACTTTTCATAAACAACTTGACAAATTAAAATCTTACATCTTCCAATGCCATAGAAAGCGCTCCAGAGATAGCGAGACCCTGCCTGTCCCTTAACTCTCCTTTGATGGAGGGTAGATAGCCGACTGTGATGTTGAACTTCTTCCGGGGTACGGCGACCGAAGGCCCGGCCAGTAGCCCCAGCGCCGCGAGTAGGAGCACCCGCGCGCCGTGACACATGCCGTCGCCTTCACCGCACCACTAACACCTGGAACACATATAAGCCGTCATTTCATTATACTTTATTGACTCCTATTTATACTATTTACTAAACGCTAAGCTTTTACTAAGGACTAATTTAGCATTTACTAGTGTACTAATTTAGCATTGTGAAAAGGCTATTAATGAGCTAATGGTCCCATCTGATTGGCTGAAACTTTCACTCACTATTTTTCGGGTCAAATATTCCAGGCTGTTCAAAAAGTTTTAATGACCATCCCCCATGGTTATAACAATCTTAAATCAATTTAACAATCTGAACGATTACGAAATAAATATGTTTTATTGTTAACGCGGAAATTGAATTACAACAAATTATAAACATCTTTAGTCACGACAAAAGATGCTATAAATAGAATTCATGATAACAAAGGCCAATGACGATATTTATTTTCAAGTAAAAACCTAAGTAGGTACCTACTGTTTTAAATTCACTTACTGAAAATCAGTTTAAATGGTAAATTATTTCTATTTTACGAATTTTAACAACAATTGCCGCTAACCTTCAGACTTCATCAAGGATAAGCCAACTAAAACCCGACAAAGACAAGAAATGAGCTAAGGCCAATATCATAGTTAAGATAATATTATGTCAGTGTGAATATTGGACTGGAAGAGTAAGATTATAATTATAATCTAGGAATATCTAATATTATTTGATATATGAAAGTATATAAATGTAGCTAATGGACCTGTAAGAGCAGTGTCAGTTTAAAATATTATTAGTGATAGGTGTCACAGAGGCAATATGATCAAACAAAGAAATTAAACAAAAATTTCTATTTGTGTCTCAATAAAAGGAAGTCTTCCTGCAAGTATTCCGCCCTCAAATGTAGGAATTACTTCCCTGCTGTTAACTAAATAATTGGCTCACAGCCGGAGACCGATTAAAGCAATTGACATGGCGGTATTTTGACAAAATTACTCAGTTGAAGACAGTTTTATGTAAACGTATAGCAAACTGGATAAAACCAATACTCATAACCGAAGATAATGCAAGTTACACAAGTTGAAGTACGATAGTTATGAACCTAGTTTCACATTATACTACTGGTAAATGGGACTGGACTGACTAGATTTCTATAAGTAGCGGCAACTTATACAAGTATTTTTACTGTGCAGGCGATGCTTATACGTACATCTTTACAAAATACATTTATTAAATGCGATGGTAATAAACTGGGTTTCAAATACACTGCAAATAGAAATGTGGTTGTTGTTTATTAATTTCGGCGTGTTCCAGTAACCAGGGTTCTGGTTGCAGAGGAGTGCGGGAGGACGGATACTCGCTCCGACACAACTCACCAAAGACACCGATGTCGCCTTGAGATAACGTCAGCGATAACGTTCGCGAGCTATTTTTAGGCTTTTATAAAAAGGTAATGTGGCGAGATTAACATTTGCGGAATTGAAAGCATTTACTAAACCTACACATTCAGAAATACATGGATCATTTTATGTATGTTTGTATTTAAGACAATTTTTAGGGAACGGCATAAATAGTACCTACATGGAATTGGATTTTAGAATTTATGTTCGAATTTAATTTGACTGTAGCAAACATGCTGTTTCTAAAATTTTAATATCTGCATTTATATATGTCTACATCGTGACATTTGCTGTCAATTTAGTTAATAATTTTACTATTTTTTAATAGACTATAATGTACAGAAACAAAAACAGTTTAATAAAATCGTCTATTATTTAAATAATCAACAAAAAAGTTTCATTGATATATAAAAAAACACATAATTACTATAAAAATGGTAATACAATATATAGGCTATACTTTCTCTTACATATATAATACTTGATAATAAATATCAGAAACAAATATTTTTCATCTTGAGTTTCGCATTACGTCGCACGAATGTGCCACGTTCATGTCAAATCATATTCTAACCTCGACTTTGGTTACATATTTACCAAGTTATTTATAGCATCGATATATGGTCGCATTTATAGCATCGATATAAGACGGTGAATCAGAGGTCACGTGGAATACTATTTTTTTTTAAGTAAAAGTTATATAGATAATTATAACTATAGTTACTATTATTTTTTTATATGCAAATAATCATTAAATTCACATAGTTTTTTGTATAGAAAATGTAATATCAAATCGAATATTTATGATCTTTATAGATTAATATTATACAATATACATATGTATATGTTTACTATTTATACAACTAACAACAACGTAATAAATCTAATCTAAAACGGTTAAATAATAACTACATTATATTAAAGAATAATAATAAAAAATCATTTTACTCCTACGTAATATTTATATAAAATTAGCATTCATTAAGTGAAAAAAAAATCCAATTTAAATTAATGAAATGAAATGAGATAAAGATGTTTTATATAAATATAAATAAATGATTACAAATATTTGAACAACGAAATAAAATATATAAAATTAACATATTCTAATGCTTGTAGATTCCTATATAAAAATCGCAATAATTTTATTTTTCAAATTTTATATTATAAATATCTAGCCCAGTTCGATTATTTCTGTGTATAGGGGATTATTGACAGAATGTTTAGATTTTACCATCCATTTTTTGTTTTTTTTGTATTTCTTGCACTGGATCAAAGTGTTGTTGATAAAATAATATTACTCCTATATCGGTTGAGTCACTTGGAAAGAATACTTATCAGAGATTGGTGAAAATCATATGGTAATTATAACTGACGAAAAAGTTGGTGTGTTTGCTTGTATACATTAATCGCAAACATTGTTTATATTTCAGTTATTTGAAGGCAAAGTAATAATTCTTATCCTTCACACTTCCTAAGGTTTCTTTTTATTTTTAATAATTTTCGGCTATAGAGAGACGAAGCTTCTTAGCAATCCATGGATTCACCGTGCGGGTGCCGGGCCCATCGCGTTGCAAGGAGAGGAGTGCAAGCAGTGCCTGGGACTTGCGACCCAGGAGTAGGTTTAAGGGGCCCCTTTATTATGCGCAAAAACGCTCACCTTCACCCTCCACATTCCTCTCCCTACCTAACCAAATTTGGAAAGAGCCTACTAATGCCGCCTTTGAAGTACGTTCTAGAAATGAACCGATGCTTGTTCTAGAAAGGCCAAGATCTTTAAGTAGGCTATAGAGAGATTTTGCTGTTATACCTCTCGCTCCCACTTCTACCGCGTACAAACTAACTATAAATTTATTCCTGATCAGTTCGTTGGTTAGTTCGTAATACTTATTGAGCTTGAATGTGTGATCCCTTGGAATGTTTGTTTCCCAAGGAACAGTAAGCTCCACAAGTATCACGCGCCTCAGATGTTTCGAATACAGGAATAAGTCCGGTCTGGATGACGAAACACCAACATCCCCAGGGATTTTGTAATGCTTTTCATACGTGTCCATCATGAGAATCCAATCAGGAGCCGCGCCTAATATTGAATAAGGCTTCGCTTTTGATTTTTTGGAGGAGCCTTCTTTTACGAATTCTATAGATCGTTTGGTGGTTGTTATACCCTTCCGCGCTCTTGCTACTGAAAGACTAACCGCTTCCCGTATGATTTCTAATACCTTGTCGTGGCGACGCGAGTATTGACCTTTATCTAGAAGTACCCTACACCCTACTAATAGGTGTTTCGCGGTTCCTATTGCCTCCCCACAGATGTTGCAAGACTTTTCGGTGGCTTTGCCCCATCTTACTAAATTACTTTGATCTGGGAGAGTCATTTGGAATGCATTAAGATAGAATTTTAATAATGCTGGGGACCAATCATAAATTAAGGTGCGCCACTTCAAAGCTAGTGGAATACAAAAATCTCCTATGGTCACCCATTCGTTTTGAATTTCTAGGCTCATCGCGTGGAGTCGGTAATTATCGTTTTCGTCTTGTCGAATAAAAGATTTTGTTATGTCTATGTCTTGAACTTTCCTACTTGATCCTAGCCCTACTTTGTTTGTTTGAGCACCTATCATAATTTTTTTATGGAATTGAAGTCGTGACTCGAGCTCTGAGGCAACTTTGTCTTTTGGGAGAGAAGTTACAGTATCATCTTTAGATTTTCCGATGATATGTCTTTTGGTAACTCTTAGATGTTTGTAGAGCTCCGATGGTTTCTTTAATTTTAATCCAAAGTTGTTTCGGTCTCTAAATAAGGTTGAAGAGTCCGCTGAGTGCGCTAACCCGAGCCATAATCCAAGCCAAGCCTTCAATGTCTTTATGACGCTTGCATCTAACTTTGACAAAAGGGTTTTATTTATATCATACACGAGGAAAGGCCAATTTAGACGTGATGTTAAATAATTATCGTAAATCCAAGCTTTTTTGACGTTACTTATTGGTTGGTTGTCTACCTTTTTGAGATCGTTTAAAAAGCTATCGACTATTACATCCAACGATGGAGTACGGCCTTGGTAATCGATTTTTTTTTACCTAAAAATTTAAACGGAGCCGCTTCCGTAACCGTACTAACGCACTGACCGCCCATTACAAGACCCGGATCGTAAGAGGTATATTTGGTATTCCGTCTACCCAGACACAGACTAAAACATTTACTTGGTTTTGTCCTCAATCCGCCGGTCCACGTACAGAAATCCTCAACTACATTTAAAAGTACCTGACATTGTTTCGGATTACGTGTCAGTATGATTATGATTGGCGAATACCGTATACATACCTAGAGGATATTTCGTTGTAGTTTGCAGATTAAATACCTATATACTAACTAGGTTGTGCCCACGGCTTTGCCAGCATTTGTATAGATAAACAGTTATGCCGAAGGGTAGAGTAAATGTTATTTTTCCTTCCCTGGGAACAGTAGGTACTTTTTTCGGGATTAATGTGGGGTACATTAATAAATATGCATACCTAATCCTTTCTTTCGGAAATTTGAATGCGAAGTTTCGTGATGATTATTTGGTGGTTAGTATGTAGGTACACTCCTTTATAAGCTAGAATAATCCACAAACTT
Organism: Napeogenes inachia; assembly: GCA_959347355.1. NCBI lineage: Eukaryota > Metazoa > Arthropoda > Insecta > Lepidoptera > Nymphalidae > Napeogenes > Napeogenes inachia. Next base: position 13,252,673 of record OY365791.1, on the reverse strand, counting down.
CCAGCTGAGCAGCGTCGTGGAAGAAAGCCCAGAAGTGGGACTGGTTACGTTAATAATAAGTTTGTTTTAAGTACCTGTAAGCTATTTGTTATTCTTTGCATCGTCCTTCATTTTCTAATTTACCTACCCTGCATTTTGCAATTTTTAATTTGGTACAAAAAAATATTAAAGTATTATTAATTGTCTAATGTAAGTAAGGTAATGGTAATGGTAATGTAATCATGTAAGGCACGTAAATATATAAAATCATTGCTCAAGTTAAATAATATATTTACCTTACTTTGAAATCGATTATAAGTATTTTTTTTTCTATTTCAATCCCCACAAGATACTAATTAGGTATCTATGTATGTTTTATCTTTTCTCAACTCTTATTAATTGATAAAATGACTTAGTTATGGGAGCACTACAACCTTACTTTCATAGAGTAAGATTTTTTTACCCTAACATCATTGGACTAGGAAAGTCATTACATAATGTATTTCAATATTTATATTAATAAAATATCTATGGTAAATTCATATATTATGCTTATGAATCTTCGTGTTTGAAGAGGTTAGGATTAGACTAAATAGGTGCGATAATTGTCTGTTAACACATAACTAAAGAAACACACTTTTCGACATTTCACGGCCATTCCAGTCTCTAGTCTTCTTCAAACTAATTATACCTAAGCTTAGCGTCTCAAAGTTCCTCAAAATTTAATGAAAAATATAAACAATTTTATTATTTAGGTCCAATAAATATATATAGTTTTTAATATTATTAATCATTACATAGTATAAAGCAAAGTCGCTTTTCGCGTCTGCCCTATGTCTGTATGTATGATTAGATCTTTGAAACTACACAAACTATTTTGATGCAGTTTTTTTTATAGATAGTGAGGCAAGAGGAAGGTTTATATAGGTATATAATAACATGCTTAATATATTAGAGAACTACTAATAATTTCAAGATTTATAGATTGTTTAACATATTGTTTTGCGCTTACGTTGCAAACGCTGGCTGAACTGTACGAGATAGATCAAAATAATGTACTAAGTATTGTATACCTACCTTAAAAAGTTCTACAAGAAAGTCCGCGATGATACGTATATGTTTATCTCTTAAGGATAACCCACAATATCCAAATTCTATCCTTTACTATACTATAAGAAATAATGGCTATAAGTTTATAAGGAACCGTGCAAACCGTCTCAAAAATGGCGTTTGTGAATGTTCAGTATTAAAAAATATGTTAATGCATATATCTAATTGAATGTCTAATACATATTATTTAGCATTTTAAATATTTTTATTTTTTTTAATAAAACCAGACCTGCAAGTTGATGGTCAAATTAACGTCGATTGTGTAGCTCAGAATTCCTTAAGTTTACATGGTCATATTTTAATTATTTTCAATGAAAATCTATAAGTATGGTATATGGTTAGAACATAGAATGGTTATTAAGTACTCTGTTTAAAAAGTATTTAAATGGCGTTTAAGTAAAAACAAGAGAGGTATAACAAAAAATACAGTATCTAATATTGTATCCTTATTAAAAACTTTAAATAGATTTTTTGACAGCGAGCAATGTCTGTCGATGTCGTAATTTTGATTGTATCACTTAAAACAAGTCATATACAAGCCAATAAAAAAAAGGGAAAGGGGAATTGTTTTACTTCGAATTTAAGGCGTGCGAAGCCGCGGGCAAAAGCTAGTTATAAATATAAATTAGTATTCAAAAATATAGTTTTTTTTTTTTGACGTGACAACGTCTTAAATTAGGTTAAGCTGTCACTGTTAATTAGGAGTCACTTATGAAAAAGTGTAACGCCAGGTAACGTAACGATGAGTCACCGAACGAGAGAGAGGCCCGCGGAATGCCTTGCGTCTCTCTCCCACTCAAACATGATCGGTCCGCCGAGCAATGTTTTGATTTTCAAATTGATTCTTTAAAATTACAAATATTAAGAAAAAGTGGCAGATATAAGAAAACTTGATTTAAAATGTGTTGAGCAAGAATTTTAACATCTAATTTAAGTAAATGTTTTAATTTTCAACTTTATTATTTACAATTACAAATTTTAATTAATTTCAAATTTATTTAGCAAAAATTTGAACCTTCGATCTGAATAAGTGTTTTGATTTTAAAATTAATTCTTTAAAATTAAAAATATTAAAATATATAAAATCCGAAGTGACGTCACATAACATTATCTGTACTTATTATTATTTAATATGTAGGCCAGTACATGTGACCATACTTGGTAGACACAATTAGAAATAGTATTTTTTTATAACTGAAAATAATAAACATATAAAATACTGGTAGCAAACAATAACTTCAATGATCGATATCTCCGCAACTAATTGATGTATCGAAAAAGTCTGTAAATAAATTTTGTAAAAAATAATAACATCAATAATATAATATAAAATAAATAATATATAAAATGATTATACGTGACAACGTCTTCATCGTCCTATCCTCAACAAAATCACTCAAATTATTAAAATATTGTGCAATTTAATAATATTCATATCAATAAATATTCTACCGAGAAAAAGACGTGGTCACGTAAATCTTCGCCCGTAAAACCGACTTTACAGGCAACCATATTTTTTTTACGTTGTCATTTTTAAAATACTAAATACGAGTACTTTAATTAGTGGTTATTAAAGTTTAGTTTCAGCTTAGAGTTTTTTGAATTCTTTATCATTTCAATAATTTTTATCGGAAGCATTTTAGAGTTTAATTTAATAAATAACCACTAGTGAGTTCTAATTATAGGTATATTTTAATTGCAAATGTTGATCCTTAGAATCATCAATGTATTTAATTGCAGGGCTGATTCATTTATTATGTTGCAATAACCATAATTTGTTTTACCGGCCCTCCCCGAGCAATTTCAAAGTTAATTTGGACAGTGCATTGTAAGCTTTTTTAGCTTTAAGTTCGTGTTTTGTGACTTTCGATAATGTTTAAGACGTAATAATTTAGTATATTGTCCTGTTTCGAAGTATTACATAGCCAATTATAATGTATACTATATTTACATATATTAGAATTGAATTTTATTTTTCCTCCATTAGATAAGTTATTAAATAGATTGATTTGTTTTATTTCGTAAGTTAAACTTTATTTTACCTACAGCTTTGTTACGCAATTTAATATTTTTCATTCTCTTTATAACATTAGTCGAAGATTTATTGTTATACCTATAACCTTAATCACCTATACGAAAAAAATAGATGCCTCCGGTCTTTTTGGACTGTCAAAGAAGAAACTATTTATATGTCTTCACTTGATCATTATTGCCATTCTTTAACGCCAGGAAAAAAAATAATCTACCAAACGATAATATTTGAATTTTATTCCATAATAGACTGACTAGAATTTAGCTGATGCGTTTTGTAACATTTTTATAACAAGGTTTTTAAATAAATCTGTAACATAATACTACCATTTTTATGTGTGTGTGAACGACCACTGTAGTCTGCAACTGTTATGTATAAGTTTGTTAATATTGTTACCACACCGTGAAGCCAGCCCAACTTATAATGTAGAATATCTTATTACTTAAACTTTATATCCATTTGTGGAATATAATATGTAGTACTTGTAACCAAATTTTTATTTTGTTATAAAAAATATTACCAACCAAATGACTAAACAAAATTTTGAGCGAACATGCACTATTCTGGAAGCATAATACAAACACAAAATGAATTATTTAGTTGGGCACCTTGTAAAATTCATTGAAGATTTGTCACTATCAGAAATGCGTTGACGGGTATTTCAAAATTCAGTTACTACTTTATTACGAATAGATTAATAGTTTTTGAATGGTTCTTATAATATTTTCGCAATTTATAAAAAAAATCGTTATATTTTTCTTAAACCTCTTGGTTTTAAACATACCATCATAATCACCTATCCCCATCTCCCAGAGGTTGTAAGTTGAAATGTTGCCTGTGTGAATGAATCTTATTTGAAAAAAATAAACTTCTAACAGACTTATATACAATTTCAACTTCGACCACGAATATGTATAAATATTATTTTACCACCCAGGATTACTGCAGAACTTTTTGCTTAAAATTTTTATGTTTTATTCTAAAATTGAGATTGTGCATTATAGGTCCTTCTAATATACATATAGTACTGTTAGTTGTCGAGATTACTGTAATATCTTAAAATTATATCAGCCTCGAAACGTTTTTGTTTTTAGTAACTTGTTCAAGGACGTGGTAAATAAATCGAAAACTATATAAAAAGTATAGGTATATAACCTATACATTTTTTGTAATTGTCCAAAATCTTTTTAGATTTCAAAGGATTCAGGTAACTTCGTAGAAACCTTTACTAATACGTAAATTAGAAATAACGAACCACTAGGAAAATTATCTTAGTATTTGGTGAAAAAATACAAATTTATCGACGCTAAAGACAAGTACATACGGTATAAAAAATATTTTAAAGTAGAAAAATATATTTAAAAAACAACTAACGTTGCATCATAACACCTGAAACTAATAACTAATTAGCTATTAATATAATTATTGGTAATTACTTTATCTATACTAATATTATAAAGAGGAAAGGTTTGATTATTTTTTTGTATGTTTGAAATGAATAGGCTCCGAAACTACTAGACCGATTTCAAAAATTCTTTCACCGTTGGCAAGCTACACTATTCCCGAGTGACATAGGCTATGTTTCATTTTCAAAAAATTAGGGATGATTACTAAAACTTGAATATTCTAACGCAAGGTGTAAAAAATAAACAAAAAACGGCGTGCGCTGCGAAAACGGTGAAAGTTACGAAAAAATGATGTTCTATGAAATTGTTTCCTCAGATTACGCGAAAAGCGACCTACACGCGGGCGGAGTCGCGGGCAACAGCTAGTATCTTATACTTCAAGGAACTTTAATATTCAAACCTGGTAACACCGAAATGACCTTCAAATGTCACTCAATTAAATAATTATAAATTATTTAGCCTCATTTTTTAAACTGACAATAAAGTAAAAGTATAGACAAACATCGAAAAAATATGTAATAAATATTGATATTATTTTAATAAAATATATAGTTAGAAATAATTTCAAGCACGTACCAGACTTGGTAAAACAGAATACCATATGATTTGGTAGTTAAGAACGTGTCAAGCGGAATAGTCCGCGGTGCTATCGATCTTGGCGAAGTAGATGTTTAGCCTGCCACTCCCAACCACACCCACCCTACAAGATAATAAAAATCGACCACCATAAGCCGCCATGTACTAACACTATATGGCGTTATTAGGATAAACAATATCCAAATGGATTACATCTTCATGTATATTAAGTTGTTATTAAAGTGTATTGAACTTATTACTTATAATAATAAAGTAGACAGCTTTAACCCTACACCTCTTTTTCAAAACGATCAGCATCTAAATCAAACTTACATTTTTATGATCACTAATATTGTTATTCAATTTAAATTAGAATTGATACTTTTTAACAAATGAAAAAAGAGGAATTTTCAACTTTTATCTTGTCACTTGTCAGAGATGTTCTCATATCATGATAAATGTTATGCTTATCCTGAAAAAGTATAAATTGTATTCTCAGAAAAAAAATAAAAAACTTTGAATTGATAATCTGTACTAACTAAAACTACTGAACCAATTATAATAGTGCTTTTACATTTACAAAACTACATTTTTCTGTTTTGAAAAAAAAAAATACTTTGACTCTTAACATTTGAGAATTATTTTGAATAAATAGTGCTGCTTATCTCTTATATCAGCGTTAGTAATTATCAACATAGCTGAAAAATAAAATCAATAAAGGTTGACTTTTCATGTAGTGCTGAGGTTCAGATATTAACACCAACTTTTTTTCCGTGAGCTAAAAATGGTAGTGAATTATAATACTTCTATTCATATTTTTGCTTTAAGTAGCTATCTACTTAAAGCAAAAATATGATAACAAAAAAAGATTAGAACTAGAAGACTCATAAAATAAATCACAAGTTACTAACAATTTTTCATAAATATAAAAATCAATACTAAAGTTCTCAATATAAATATAAAATACATCGATTTTCTAAATTTTTGAAGACTCATTTTATATATAAAACTACACATTAAAAATTTGAAGCAGAAAATTTATAAAATTATAATAAATTTGTTTTTTTTTTCATCAGCAACTTTAAAACAACATTCTGTATTGTACTTTCTTCTGTCTACTGAATGAGTAGTTTAAAATAGTTTACAATAATGTTACATTTTCATATTATACCATATATTATTTCATATTATATCATGTAATATAACATAAACATTTATATTAAATAAACATATCTAGTAATCACTGAAACTCAATTTTTTCATCATGTTACAGACAAAAAAAATACTGAATCTGTTTTATGTATGAGAATAATAATATTTTATTGTAGAAAAGTCAAGTAAACAAAAGAAAAAACACTTTAAAACTATTAATGGTTATATAAATCTTATCACCAGGTAGAGATCTCTTCAGACCACCTTATTCTATTAGGATGAGGGTATGACAGAGTATGAAAAATAAACCAGTATAGAACAGTCAACCACATGTGTACTTTAGAATATCTACATTTTATCATGGGATACTGACAGTTATAGAAAATAAAAAAAGCAATTCAAAATAATAAATGAGCTTAAAGTGCACATGTTTTTTGTTTCAATTTAGCAAATGGGCTTTATGCATGCCATCTTGCGCCACATGATATCTGACACCATAAAAGACTAAACAGGAACAACTAATATTGTTTTTTTTAAATATTTGTGTATATATGTTTGTTTGTTTTTTTGTTGTAACTTAAAATTTTGATCTCCTTTTAAGTAGCAAACTTTATTTGAATAATAGACTTCTAATCAATGTTATAGTGATTAATTTTCTTAATAAGATTAAAAAGTACTGTTAAATAAATAAACACTTAGAATATGTTTTATTTATAATTAAATAGTAGAATTTAAATGGAATGGTTAAAAAAACCAATAAAACAACAATTACAAAATGTTTTTCTATTGATAAAAATATAAATGTTTTCAAATTAAATCCATTTTTTTATTATCTTGGGCTGTAATTATGTGACTTGTTCTTTGCAGAATAATTATGTGGTGGTATTGTAACATTACTACAAAAATTATACATATATGTTGAATGTTCCATTAATTCTTGGCCATCTTAAACATATAAAATGTTAAAAAAAAAACATAAAATGTTATCAAATAATAATTGGTTATATATTTTATAGATTTGCATATATACTTGTAAATAAGTGTATAATATAATAATCCTTATTATTGACAATACCAATGATTAAAGACTAACTGTTACTACCTTAAGTGTTATTTTATAAGACTCTCAGAGAGCCAATCTCAGTATACTATTTGTGTAAATATTATATATATATATATATATATATATATATATATATATATATATATATATATATATATATATATATATATATATATATATATATATATTTATAAAATCAAGTAATGAAAAATTAGAATTGTAAGCTGAGATTAGTCTTTATTAAACTATAACTAAATTAAGTTATAAGCATGTAAAAATGCATAAAAAAAGTTCAACAAAACAAACAAATAAAAGTTTTTATAAAAATTATTAAAGATTTTTTTTTATTTACTTACCATAAATATGTAAATATCTTTCTTGTAAACTTTCCACTTCATAAACATAAGTTTTTATTTTCACATTCAGATGAAACTGTTCATTCAAATAATAATTCACTTAACTATAACATTTAGTCATAATAAAAACAGCGCAAGTATTTACAATCATATAATGTTTACAAAGACATCAGGCTCAATACCACAGTCGAGTTCTAAAAATACTCCAACACGATAAAACAGTATGAATGTGTTAAAACATAAAGCAACACAACGATGACAATGAGTAAATGTGGATCGCGAATCCGGATTAACCACTGCTCTACGGGCTATTAACTAGGAATATGCGATGCACCTAACTAACAACTATTACATACACGAAAAATACAAAACAAATATATTAAATAACATATCAAATGATAAATTGATTACAAGTGGTTCACACTCAAAAGCAAACCTTACAGAATATTTAGTTTAGTTAGCAAATAACAAGTAACAGACATGGAATGTTAAGATAAGTATTAGACACTACAATTTGTTTACTTTAACACTAGAAAGTTGAAAGTAGAATTTCTAAGTTGAGAATTATATATTCAAAGGTACCACTACAAACAAAACGACAAACGGCACAGCGCAATACCCGCAATAAATTCAACGTGAGCAACGCTAAACGCAAAAATGTACTGTTGCCATTTGCCAATACGGAATATTACCACAGGCGACAGTCCACTAATTAATCTTGCCTTATACTATCTGTATTATAAAACTGTCAAAACACTTTTGACAGTTTGATTTTTATCTATTCTTATAATAAAACTATTTGTTAATTCTAAACTAAGTGACAAGAAAAATTATAATATATAAATTATATGTATATAAGCAATTCTCTATTTGAGGCTTTTATTGAACATGGAAAGTCACAGAGGAGAAAACTGGTTAAAAAATATTCTTCAAAGATTAAACATGCAAATATTTATTTCTACTATTTCAATATTCTTAAGCAGTTGAAATGAGTTCATAAAATATTATAAAAGACAACATCATTAATAAAAATTAATGTGCTATTTAAGCAGCAATTTAATTATCCAATTTACCGAGCGCTAGGGTGCTATTATCATAGAGATATTATACATATATAGAGTAGGGAAGCTAGCCTAAAATGTCACCATCAAACTTAAAAGAGATAGGTAAATCGAAAAACCCTATCTATCTCTAATTTTTATGAAATCTCGTCCTTCGTCGTCGTCGTCTCGGGCGTAATTTGTAGCAATTGTCATTTTTACTAATATTCTGAAAGCTAAGTTGTCATTTTCAACTTGTGTCCAATTTGAGTAAAAGTTATACAAAATTATATGCTATAATTATGTTTTATAGTTTTTTTATTGAGTGTATAAAATGACAAAAGCATTATGTGTAAAAAAGAAACTATTCCTTTCGACTAAAGTCGCAGTTGTCACAATTAAAAACGCGTCATGAATATTTCTTTGCGCATGTGTGATAAGATAAAGACAGACAGTGTGACATCTTGCATCTTTTTTAAACTGTCTTTCACTGACGCTCATACGAATTACGAATACCTATGGCTCACCTATTCTATGTATATTAATTATATGCTTGTAGCAAAGCTAAACGCAAAAACGTACCGCAGAGTAATATAAAGACCACAGAGTACTGTTGCCTTTTGCCAATAAGAAAATTAAAAATTACCACGGGCGGCTGACCACTAATTAATCTTGCATTATACTATTTATATCTTAAAACAGTCAAACCTATTTTGACCGTTAATTTTACCAAAAAATATTGTTGGTTTAACATTAATTTTCTTTAAAGATTAAATACGCAAATATATGTTTCTACTATTTTATTACTCTTAAAGAGTAGAAATAAATTCAAAAAATAATATAAAAATCAACATCTTTAATAAAAAAATAAATGTGCTATTAAAGCAGCAATTTCATTACCCAATTTACTAAGCACTAGATCCATTAGAGTGCTATTAGTGTCTATTACAGGCCTTAACTAATGTATACTGTGAACATACCGCATACGGTACAGGTATTAATGTATAGTCTGTGGTAAATCTTCCATTTGACTATTGAAATATTTTTTGTTTTCAAATTTCATTATTTCATTAGAGAGTCGTTTACTATTTATGGTACTCTGTGGAGAGTAGAGAATATAAAACAAAGGCATAATATTGTTACGAAATAGCGGAAATACAAGTGTATTTCTATTTTATTGACAATTTTTTGTAATATTAAGTGTTTAGAAAGTCCATACAATTACAATAACTGTGTAATCCTTGAACTGCTAAATCACTGATTTGATTCATCTCGCGTCTTCATCTTGATCAAATAAATTCATCATGGGGAAAGGTTTTAATAATTATATGTGTAAGAAGTTTTTCCACCCCGCTTCTAGGGATAATTTAAAAAGAGTAAGTAACATTACTTTTTTAATAAGAAACTTGTCCTTTTATTTGTCTTTTGTGAAATGTAGGAAAGAAAAAACTGTAAATAAGTTTTTACCAAAAAAATATATATCTATGACGCAAGCTGACCCGTGTAATATTTAATAAATAGATCGTTTCATTTTAATAGGTATGGATGGCAGAACAAAAAACTGATGCCTACAAAAAGAAGCAAGAAGAGTTAAGAGTGCAATATGAGAAAGAGCAAGAACTGCATGAGAATAAGTAAGAAATTCCATATTTATGCCATTCCATTTTATTTTTTCCTGTAACAGTAATAACAACATTTATTATTTTCAGAGCTCTATTGAGCAAGGACAGTAAAGACAAACTTAGTTTAAACTTCATGTATGAACCACCACCAGGTGTGAAAAAAGAAAGGGAACGTGAAGATAATGAACCAGAATACAAATTTGAATGGCAGCGTAAATATAATGCGCCAAGAGAGAGTTATTGCAAAGGTGATAATGAAATCAGAGACCAACCCTTTGGTATTCTGGTCAGAAATGTTAGGTGCATCAAATGCCATAAGTGGGGACATATCAATACAGGTACTCTTCTTATTTTTTTATTAATGTATCCTCTCAAACAAAACAATATGAAATAAATTATATCTAATGAATTTAGAATAATTAGATTATCTAACCATATATTATCAGCATTCAACATATATTGTCTCCACGAATATGATAATAAAAAAGATTTGTTTATTTATATTCTATAAATTCTATTACAATTAAACTGATTAAATAATTATTTTACTTTCATTTTAAAATAATAGCAAGAATTAATGTATTTCATTAACCTAATTTATAAAAAATAATGAAAATTTTATGTTACCAGACATAAATAATTTTACACCAATAATATTACAGACAAAGAATGTTCTATGTATTCATTATCAATGAGTGAGGCAAGAGCATTACAGGCATCAGCCTCAGCCCCAGAAGCGGAAGAAGAGAAACCAGATGTGCCAACACTGATGCAACAAATGAGAGATACAGGACTTGTTATGAAACCTGCAGCCATGCCGTTATCGGCTGGCAAGATTGGAGATAATGACACATCTCTCACTGAAACTGATTTGATCAGTCAACTTACTAAAAAACAAAAGAAGAAATTGTTGAAGTAAGTTCAAATAATAAATTATTAATACTATCTAGTTTTATTTTTATACTAGACTGCTTTAATATTTATATTTTTTTCAGGAAGCTAGAAAAACTAGAAAAGAAAAAAGAAAAGAAGCACAAGCATAAAACAAAGCACTAAGTAATATTAATTTCAAATGTACACCATATATCTTAAATATCAAGTATTGTGTTTCATTGTCTTATATCCATAATAATAAAAAAATAAATAAAGTTATTTCTCTAAATAAAATAAATTGATGTTAACAAAGATTTTTATTCTTGTTCTGGAACATTTTTTATTAGTTTTAATCTTAGACATTAGTATTATTTTTATAACAATAGATAACAATGTTTATTAACACAAACACAAATTTTGTTAATTGCCCAAATTATTTTAATAATTGTAGTATCAAATTATTTGTTTATTTTTAAATTGAATATTTATTTAATCATAAGTATAATTGGTATAGATTCTCTATAACATTACATATTGGACAACATTATTTTGAGTTTTATATACATTAAAAAAACTATAAACTGTTTAAAAGTCAATGTAATGGTCAATAGAACATAGATAAATACATACATAACATAACAAAATATCTGAATAATTAGTTTTTATCATATAAAGTCTAATAATAATTCAATCAAATCACAGTTCAATATGATTACAAACTACAACAAAAACAAACTAAATCTTAACATATGTCTTTTCATCAATTTCTATTATATCCTGTCTATCATTCCTTTCTTTCCAATGCAAATATAAAACACATCCGGTTATCACAATAATAATAGCAGTCAATACAAATACACTTTTAAGAATAACTTTGCTTGGTGTTACAAAAAGTTGAGCCTGCCATTGTGAGGGATCACTTGGAGGAGCAGGTATTAAGACTACCTGTGAATTTGGTATTATCTGTGTCCAACTTTTAGAGAAGCCTGAGAGACCAACAGTTAATGTATCTACAAAATTAGGAGTCCGATCCAGACCAAATATTGAATATGGTAGTTGTAAAGCAAAATATGCAGATTGTGGTAACTGTGCACAGACCCCAGTCCGATAATTACCTTCTTGAGACCAAGTGTTATAACCAATTTTTGGACCAGGTAAATTGGTTCCTGGAAATATACAGTCCTTAAAATTAATGTTTTTATTTTAAAGATATCAAAATAAAATTTAAGACAAAGAATCTAACTTACCGAAAGTCACTTTTCTAGTAATCAATGTTCCATTTATAGTTGGTATTTTCTCATTGCTGAGACCAGTCACCACTATGACCTTAATGAAATTAGTGTCATATTCTAACTCATTTTTAAATGCTTTTAGTAGGTATGTATTGGTTGTTACATTTTTCTGTACATATATTACATCAAGGACACCATCCATATAAAAATCATAAAATGTACCCATCACAACATTACTTCCAAATGTACTAAATTTTTCCCATTGAACCTCAAAAGTTCTATAAAATTTACAGCCTTCTTTGCTACATGCCACATTGTGCAAAAGAAAAGCTCTTGTGTCCTTGCCATTAACAGGACTTAATGTCATCAGAATATCTGGATATCCATCCATATTATAGTCCCCACTCCTCATTGTAATTGTATCCAAATAAATTTCATTTCTTGGGGGAACAAATTTCCACAAAGTACCTTTTCCATCATTGAAGTCTACTTGAAGATCATGCCACTGTTCATTGTCATAAATCAAAATTGTGCTGTTTATACATTCTAGATCATAACAAACTGGTATTACTAAAAAGAACTGTCCAGAAAGAGCTACATCAATAAACAAAGCTTGACCATATATTGTTGGATGCCCAACAAGCAATTCCATGCTGTTATTGTACCTAAATCCACTTGTCTCTTCATTCAGCCAGACTTCTACATCTAATTCAGTTGTGATTAAAAGATCTGCAGCATTGTCATCATTAACATCTAAAAATGAATGTGAATGGGGCAGTTTAATCTTTTTAAGATTCTCTCCATTCATTAGAATTTCTGTTGGAGTAGATCTAGATTTATCAAACACCCAAAATGCTCTTTGATTTTGAGCATTTATACCAAATAGATCCAAAATCATGTCTCTATTATAATCTAAAACTAAAGGTTGCCCAATTGTAACAACCTTTACTAAAAGTGCATCAGAGCAATTCAAAGTAGGCATACCACCCCATAAAATTCTCACTTCATGGGTGTTGGATGAAATATTTTTAATTTGGGCAGTTAAAAGGATGTCCATGTAAGCATCTCCATCAAAATCACCTGGCACAATACTGGTGATATTAACATCATCAAAGTTACAGGTATATAAGGAAGGTCGAAGAAACGGTTCTTTGTCATATGCTAAAAGTACTTGTACACTAGATCCATTAATGATAAAGGCATCCGTCAATTCGTCTGAGTTAAAATCTCCAAATGCTGCAATTAGTCCTTTATTGTTATTCCCAAAGGAACTAATAGTCATATCATTTACAACTATACATTTTACTAAACCCAAACAAAAGATATATATGAAATTGATGAGGACTTGATACATCATTGCTATTTATCTCGTTTATTGTTTACACTTGTGTTTTCAATACAACAAATGTAAGGTGCACTTTATCATCACCATATAAGTTATTTCAATTAACTTTATATTATTTTGTTTGTAGTCTGTTCTTCTCATATTTTTTGAAATGTAAAATTTAATAATTAGATTATTTATCGATTACCATATTTACCATTTCGTAACGTCTTGCTAGTGTGAACTGTCAATAGTGATACTGTCAACTGTCAAGTAGCAATTTGACAGACGGTAGAGGTCAGGAATGCAAACTTATAAGTTGCCAAATTAAAGTGTCAATTATAACCATATAAAGAGCCATAAGGGGTCTTATGAGTGTCAGTGTCGGACAGGTGGGACAAATAATAAAAGAGACAAGAAAACGGACTGTTTTTTACCTTTGCTTAATCACAAATGCAAGAGATACAGATAGCACATTTGCTTTCTCTTTTTTTTTTTTTTCGATGGAAACATTATAGGTCTACGCTACCCTTTTATAATAATTAATAACTCAATGATTGTAACCTATGAATAACGTTTAAATATTTGTATCTATACCTCTAATTTTAAACAGGTTTAAAAATTAAATCTTTTAGACTATTATCCTAAAATAAAACTCCTAACGGAAATAATAGGGATTAAGATTTATTCGACATACCTACATTTTAGGAAATACTGATTACTGAACTTACCGCCAAATGTCAACTGATACGTAACTAGCTACATTTTTTAAATAAAATTGACAGATAATTATTATACACTTATATTATTTCCTTATGAAAAAGACGATCGAAATTGGGAAGAACATACGTGTTTGAGTGATCTTGGTGCTTTTTTTCTAATTTTTCATATTGTTTGCCGTGTAAATAGTAGATAATTGTGCGATTAGTGGTTTAAGTAACTTTTTCATTGTAGGTAAGTATTTAGTTGTAATTTTTCTTTAGTTTACAGTAAGTATTTGATCCTAATATGGATCATGATCGACCTCCTGACCCGCCCGACACGGGTGGTTCTTCTTTCGAAGTCATGAATAATAACTTCTCTTCCTCTCAACAAAATTTGAGAAAACGTGCTGCCTCGGATTATTTTAGCGATTCCTTTCCGAAAAAATCCATCGCTCATCCATCAACAGCTAGTGCATCCATGCAATCTCTGTACACCCACCCATCCTTTTCTGAAGGCCCCAAAAGTTATTCTGATGACGACAAAGGCCCATTCATTGTTCATGTCTCCCGTGAAACCCCAGACCTAGCCTCAGGAACTACAATGCACGCATTAAAATTTGGCCAATTTCTTCATTCCCACAAAATCAGCTCAGTCTTAAAGGATGGAGTTAAAAATGCAGGCAGAAACAAAATTTCTGTTGAATTTGTATCAGCTCAAGCTGCTAATAATTTTTTAAATAATCCAATTCTAGGAATGTGTAAATATAATACTGCTATTCCAACCTATAACATTACTCGAATGGGTCTTGTTAAGGGTATACCGGTCGACTGGTCATTAGATGAATTAGTGGAGTCGTTGGATCTTCCAACTGGCTGTGGTGCAATCATGAAGGCACGAAGACTTAACCGCAAAAATGTTCAGGAAGGTTTAATTACTTGGGTTCCAACACAATCAGTTGTGTTAACTTTTAGGGGTCAAATTCTCCCAAATAGAGTTTATTCTTACCATACTTCCTTACCAGTCGAGACCTACAAATTACCTACCATCCAGTGCCTCAACTGCTGCCGTTTTGGCCACATTAAGACACAATGCAGGTCAAAACCAAGATGCTACAAGTGTTCACAATTGCATACAGGTGATTCATGCGATGTAACAAAAGAAAATGCATCTTGTTTACATTGCTCTGGTAAACATTTCACTACTGAAAAGGACTGTCCCGAATACCTTCGACAAATAAAAATAAAATCTGATATGTCCCAGGATAACATATCCTATTTAGAAGCATCCTCCCGATATCCTCCAGTCCGAAGATCATATGCAGAGATTGCAAAGGAAATGTTTTCTCCCCCTGCTTATATTCCTTCAATTCCTTCCTCGTCAACACAACCTCCATCCTTTACAAAAGCTCCTTCTTCTAATAATTGGTCATATCGAAAAACGGTAACAAATTCTCCTCGTCCCAGAGTCAATTCAACCAAAGGCTATGACAAACAAGCTCATCAATCCATTATCAGCAATATTCCTTCTTCCCTTCCTAATGGGTGTGCATTAAACAATCATCATAGCCCCTCATCTCCCTATAATAACAACCTACTTGAAAACCTCGTTGAAATGGCTCTCAATATTGTTACTACATGTAGTGATGTACCCCTACCGTCCCACGTTGCTGAATCACTTTCCCGTCTCTTCCAAATAATTCAAAATGGCCCCACTCAGCTTCCTTCAATGGAACTGTAAGAGTATCCGCCCAAAAAAGCATGAAATTCTATCCTTAATTAACCTGCACAATCCTTCCATTTTTGCCATCTCTGAATCATGGTTGGTCCCTGGCTCTCGCTTTCGAGTTCCGGGTTTTTCCTGTTTGAGAGATGACAGAAGTGATGGGTATGCGGGTAGTGCCGTGTTTATCCGGCACTCTATTCCTTTTTCCCAAATTCCTCTATCCTCCCACAACCAGTTTATTAATGCTGTTGCTGTACGATCCTGTAACATCTCCTTTGTGTCTCTGTATATATCTCATCCCAATCCTTCTCTTATTCCTGATCTCCGTCTCATCTTTTCTTCCCTTCCTAGCCCTATTCTTGTCATGGGTGATTTTAACTCTCACCACTTTTCCTGGGGATCCCACTCCAATGACAGATTTGGTAACTTGTTGCTGGACCTGTTTGATGATGTTAATCTCTGCATCCTCAATGATGGTTCTCCAACTCGTAGGGTATATCCTGGTCAGAACCCCAAATCTGCTGTAGACCTGTCATTAGCCTCTCCTTCCCTTGCCTCCATATTATCTTGGAACGTTCTCCCATCCACTTTTGGCAGTGATCATTTCCCTATTATTCTATCAATGAATCATCAATCCTTCTCTCCCATTCATTCTAGTTCATTACTGAAATTTAAAATTCGATCCACGTATTACTCCTCTTTTGCTGACTCCGTTGACAACATGATAGATTCTGTCTCTGACTCTCAAGATGATGGAAATATTTTAATTTGTTATGAACTTTTTCTTAAAGCTATTTTAATTTCAGCAAACTCTCATTTTCCTAAAAAGCACAGTTCTAAAACTCATTTGCTTCCCATCCCCTGGTGGGACGAGGATTGTAAACGTCTTGCTGTATTAAGGTTGGAAGCAGAGAAAACATATTCTCTGAGGATGAGCTCTGAAAATTTTAATATGTATCAAAAAGTAAATGCTAAGTTTAAACGTTTGATATCAAAAAAGAAAAAATTTGGTTGGATACATTTTTGTGAATCCCTTAGTCCTCGCTCTCCCCCTCGCTTAGTTTGGAACCAATTAAAAAAATTTCGCCGCTCTCTAATTTCTAATAACCCATCCTCTAATGATCCTTTCACTTGGCTTAACGATTTTGCTGACAGACTCGCTCCCCCATTTGCACCTTACAAAGACAATATCTCTTTTTCCACTCCAGCTTCTTCAATGGATTTAAATGATGATATGAATGCTCCTTTCTCCTTCTCTGAGCTTCAATGCGCTCTGAATGGGTTAAAGGACTCGACCCCTGGAGAAGATGGCATTCCATACTCTCTTATTCAAAATTTAAATGATAAAGCAAAGCATCATTACCTTCATATAATTAACACCTTGTTCATGACAGGAATCGTACCGCCATCATGGAAATCTCAAGTAATTATCCCAGTGTTAAAACAAGGTAAAGACCCTCAAGACAGTAATTCCTATCGTCCTATTGCCTTATCGTCTACTTTGGCTAAAATTACTGAGCACCTTCTGAAAAATCGCTTGGAATGGATAGTAGAAAGTAGAAACTTACTCTCTCCCTCCCAATTTGGCTTCCGGAAGGGCTTCAGCACAACTGACAGTTTAAGCTTATTAACAACAGACATTCGATTAGCTTTTGCTAAGGGAGAATATCTTGTAGGTATTTTTCTGGACATAGCTTCTGCATATGATAATGTCCTTCTTCCTATACTCAGGCAGAAAATGCACCAGTTGAGTATTCCATCAAGAATTGTTCGATTCATATGTAGCTTGCTGTCTTGCAGATCAATATCTGTGAGTCACCCATTACTTGTACTTCCTCCCAGACTTGTCTGGAAGGGTCTCCCTCAAGGCTCTGTCCTCAGTCCCTTGCTTTATAGTATTTATACAAATGATCTCGATAAGTCTGTTGAAAGTTTTTGTAACATTCTGCAATATGCAGATGATATAGTTTTATATTACAAATCTAAATCCATTGAAAATTTATCCTTTCGACTTAACTCTGCTTTGCACTATCTAGGCCAGTGGTTGTCTGACAATGGTTTATCCTTATCGATAAACAAAAGCCAGGCAGTAACGTTCACTAGAAAAAGACTAGTCCCTGTTTTTGATTTGATTTATGAGGGTGAACATATCAACCTAGTGGACAAGGCAAAATTTCTTGGTATTATTCTCGATTCTAAACTGAACGGATTTTCTCATATAGATTTCATCGCCAAAAAGTGTGAAAAGTCACTAAATGTATTAAGAGCAGTTGCAGGTGTTTGGTGGGGTGCTCATCCCTACTGCTTAAAATTAATTTATAATTCCCTTGTTCGTAGCCATATGGATTATTGTTTGTTTGTTTTAGACCCTATTAGTAAATTCCTATCACAAAAATTAGATAAAATTCAATACAAAAGTCTACGTATTATACTAGGTGCCATGAAATCTTCGCCCACTAATGCCCTACAGGTTGAGTGTGTTGACCCTCCTTTGCAAATCAGAAGACAATTTTTAAGCGATCGTTTTGTTATTAAATCGTTGCAACTATCTTCCCATCCTCTCTGGTCTAAGCTCAACAAACTCTCCCAACTTTACAATCCAAATCGTCCACTTCCCTATATTTTAATCAGCTTTAATAAATTCTCCAACCTCCCGAATCCTCTCTTAACCTTCCTTATCAATCCTTTGTACTCAACTCCTTTCAAAGCGCTTACTTATAGTGTTCCCATCATCACAGATTTGGGTCTTATAAAAGGTGATCCTGATACTAAGTTCAAATTTCAAGAAATTATTCATAAAAATTGGTCAAGGCATTATCTCATCTATACGGATGCTTCAAAACTCTCCCCATCAGGCTGTGTTGGTGCTGCTTGCTGGATTCCTAAATTCAAAATTTCTTTACAATATAAATGCCCTCCTGAAACATCTGTGTTTTCTGGTGAGGCTATTGCTATACTAGAAGCTATCCTTTTCGCCTTCTCCCATGACTTAGGTCCGACAGTTATTCTGACTGACTCACTAAGCTGTCTCTTAGCGATTAAGGAAAATCCCTTTCGTAGCAGATTGAAAATTTCCATCGTTTTTAAGATCAGGGAGGCCTTACTCTCGTGTAGTCAAAAAGGCTTGCATATCGTTCTTGTTTGGATTCCAGGTCACTCTGGAATTGCTGGAAACGAGACAGCGGATTCCTGTGCCAAAGCTGCAATTAAAACTGGTGTCCTTGACTATTTTAAAAACTCCTGTCAAGACCTGCGTTCCCTAGCCAAAATCCACATGGACAAATCCTGGAATTCATTTTGGAGTTCATCAAAATCGGTTAAGGGAAAATTCTATGCAAATGTTCAATCAGACATCCCCAGACGCCCTTGGTTTTTTCTCAATAAGAAAGTTAACCGCTGGGTCACTTCTAGCATCTGTCGCCTGCGTCTTGGTCATGCGTGTACACCTGTTCACCTGGCTAAAATCAGAGTTCGTGATCACTCATTGTGTGAATGTGGCCTTGACGAAGGCTCGACCTCCCACATTCTTTTTTCATGCCCCAATCTCCTCCGTCCTATATATGACATTCTTCCCTCTGAAATCCCTCGTCCTATAAATGTTCAATGTTTGTTAATGTTAGTGTTTAGTCCTTACTGTTCATTTCTGTGTAAATATTTTGAAATTAATAAAATTAAGTTGTAACCATGTGAATGTCCTAGTGTAATTAGTTAATTTTTGTGTAATTGTAAAGTGTAGTTTTTTAATAGTCTAACATTATATATTTGTGTTGTTTTAGATCACGGTGCAACAATGAAAGTCTGACTATTTCGTCTATTTTCCAAATTGAATTGAGACTGTTATCTCATCTTCACCGATCAATCTCTTCCGTGTGTTCTCCACCCTACGTGACATTGGCGGAATCGACCGTGCTTTACTGGCACAACTGAAAGCCATTAAATCAATCTATCTATCTATCTATCTATTATTTCCTTATTAAAATACAGTGTTTACATAGTTACAGATTTTTTCAAACTTAAATACGTATTTAGTTTTAAAAACGTAAACACCGTTTCCTTAATTAAACTAGAAGTTTCGTATACCATAATTCTTCACAATTCACAAATTAACGTTAACCTCAAAGAATACACAAGTCGTACAGTAAGACTTCTATCTAATATCTATACTGGAAATTGTAATAACATGGACAATAGTAATAAAATAGTACGGCCTCATTTAAATGCTGAAGTTTATCGAACAGACACAACAGGGACAAGCACGCAATCATACTTAGATTACATTCGTCTTCACAGTGGTATTGTGTTTAATTTAAGTATATTAATATTTTGCTTTTAGCTATATTTAAAACTACTGCAACAAAGAGAGATAATGATATTTACGAAATAATTATTGGTTAAAACAACATTTTTTTCTTTTTGGTATTGTATTTTTAATAATTCGATTTTGCCTCATTCAGTCTTCATCAAGTAATAGATGAAGGATCTTGTTTCTAGCTTATATATGTTTTTCAATTATGCTATTTGTAGTAGTTATGTGTAAAATTACTTTTTTATAGATGGAAAAATACTGGTTGGCTGTTCAGAACTGACTGGAAGATATTGGAATGGTGGTGCAAGTGTTTTTGATAAAGCTAGAGATGGAAAGAAAGTTAATAGTGCAACAAAGAAGGATATTTATCTCACCAGTGGGACTGCAGATGGATGCTTTCTTGAAAATTCAAATAAGGTTAATATAAGGATGATATTTATACTACTCTAAATATATATGTTACTCCTTGAATCTAGCTTTGGACTGAAACTGTAACTGTTTCCCTACACACTAAAATATTATTTAAAAGAAAACATTTAAAAACAATCAAAAGGTTGCCCACCCCTGTTATAACTTGAATTTAATTTAGAAAGATCTACAATTTCAAAAACAAATAGTGTAAAGTGAAATTGAACCTTTCCTTTTATTCAACCATCCTTTTCTCATGTACATGAATATTAATGATGATTGTATAGATGGTATCTCTTCTATTAATATTTTATACCATGGTTTCTAATTCTAATGTTGAATATCTAATATTAATTCCATACTCTGTTCTTATTTACATAAAAGCTATTCTAATAATATAATTAGGCTTGGGTTCGATTCCCATGAGGGACAGGCGTGTATGTGAAGAGCATAGGTGTCTGTATTTCTGGGTTTGGTTATTTATTAAATATATTCACTGTACTTATAAAGTGTATTTTTATGTATATGTATAGTTATCAAAGATCAGCATTAGCATTAGCAAATAATTTATGTGTAACATGTTGTAATAAGTAATGTGTGACATTATATTATAATATATTTTATTTGCCATATGATACTAAAAACTGAACTAAATGAAAAGAAGTTACTAATGACTGTCATGTAGAAATATTGATTATAAACAGTTTTTAGGTCAATGTTTGAAAATATCTATAAACATATATAGCCATGTTAAGCTTATTTAAATTTATATAAATATAGAATGAAAAATAAACCGATACGGGCAGGGATTCGAACCCGCGACTACTGGGAAACCGTCCCGTCGCTCTACCAACTGAGCTACCGTATCGCTATCCGTTTTGGTGAATTAATTTTTTTTTTTTTTTATTTATTTACTTATTTACGGTTTTATTATTTACGGTTTATTTTTCATTCTATATTTATATAAGTTTTTAGGTCATCTAATATTTGTAGTTAAATATATAAAAATCTTAAATACTGTCACTTGTAAAGTGATATGGTATGGTATGTAATGGAATGCAAGATACCATGTTAGACTCTCTTATTTTATACAGTTTGAGGTAAAGAAGAAACTAACTTCCTATAAATATTTTCATAGATTTTTCTCTGTGAAGACAGTGGAGCAGTAAGCATATGGCACAATAAGGATGATGCTTGGAATCAATGGGGTGAAGAGCTGTCCGTAGCAGAACATGATGGTGCTGTGATGGCCGTTGATTGTCTGGACCCCAGCAAAGAATATGTGACGGCAGGGGCAGATGGCAATGTGAAAGTAAAAATAGACAAAAATATTTATAATGAAAACTGGTTTGGTACCATTGTTTATAAGTTACTGTTTAAAATCCTATCCAATTAATTATAAATAATAATGTTTGTATATCTGGAGTTTACATTTTAATTACTGAGTACTGAATAGCTATTATATCCAATATTTTGCACACAGTTAGATCATGACCTGGAAAATGACACTCCCTTTTATTTCTGTGTCGAAAAACATACACTTTAATCACTAGATAAAGACGCTGCCACTGTGTTCATTTGTTTCTTGTCAATGTAGTCCTCTGCTTTCTATTGTACTATGTGAGTCAAATTATATAATTCAATATAATTCCAGGTTTGGGACATCATTGATTTGATATGCATAAGGAATTACATAGCAGCACATAGTCAACCAATCTATGGTGTGTCGGCAAGACCTCTCTCACTTTCAAGCTTTGCTACAGGCTCCTTAGATTATTACATATCGTTGTGGGATGAAAATGTTGCTAAACCTGTTTTAGGTAATATTTTTTAAACAAATAATTTTTTAAACACCTTTTCTTATAAAATTTTAAATATATATAGAATAAACCGATACGGCCAGGGATTCGAACCCGCGATAACTCTGTTAACTGTTTTTAGTTAGTATTGTAGTATCACATATTCATTCCTTAGATCTGTTCAAGAATGACTGTGGGGTTCGGTGTTTGGAGTGGTTTGATGAAAACTATCTATTTTATGGAGATGAGGCGGGGGCATTGAGTTTGATAGATGTAAGAAATCCTGAGAACTCAATTAAACTAGCAGAGTTTCCCGCGCCCGTTCACAAAGTCAAAATACAATCTGAGTAAGATATTTATATGTAATTTATAAACAAAAATGTACTGTTATGAGTTTTTCAAATTGAATATCAAATTAAAACAAAATTTCATTTTATATTGAAGCTTTATTATAGAAAGAAAGAAAACATGTTTATTTGTAGTCTCTACACAACACTTACATACAAAAAAGGCTATAAAAAGTTAAAACAGAATTAAGTGACTACTAAGTGCTATGTACCTAAATGTCATGTTGAGCCGAAAAGGACTCAGCTTACGCTACGATATATAATATATACATATATAACATCATTAATTTCATTTTAATCTTATTTCAGATGTAATCGAATTTCCGTATGCTGTGATAATAAAATTGTATCAGTCTTTGGTATAAGTGATGATTTGAAATTGAATTTGATTTATAATAACAGAAATTTACATAATAATTATGTAAGGGGAATGGCGTGGGATGTGGATGAGAGAAATATCATACACACAGTGGCTTGGGATGGCGAAATAAAAGCGCACAATTTGACTTAATTGAATAGATTAATAAAGAGATTGTGGTTTATGAGTTTTTATTTCTTTAATTTCATTTTAATATTTATTATAATTTACAGTAGGTTTTTAATTGCAGCAATCTTAATTACTTTATTGAACAATAATAAGGAAATATAGTTTGAACTATTCTATAAGAGAAAGTGAAATATAAATTATTAAATATTAATTTCTGATAATATGTAATGTAATAATTTACTTGCAATAAATTTTATAGAAATAAACTTACCACTAACATTTTAAAATGTAATTTATATATTTTTTACATAATAGTGTTGTTAAAAAAATACAAGCTTAATAAGGCAATAAATAAACAAAATAATGCCCATAAGTATTTATTCATAAAATATAATATATTCATAAGCGAGGGAAAATGTAGTGAAGGGTGAGAGCGGTCAGTGCGCGGGCGATGCGCCGGGGGAGGAGCCGCGACGCGCCTGCGGGCTCTTGAGACGCACCATCGTGTCCAGGTGACGGAACCTACATAGTGTACACAATATTATTATACCAACTCAGTATATTAATTTTATACTCTATGACAATACCAGAAATATTATGTTGATATCAATTATTATAATGTTGGTACTCATGAGCGTACCCAGATTCTGTGCTGGGTGGGGGTCAGACCAGATTACTTTAATATATTTTTGTAGTTTTGGAGCTGTAATTTTTTTTCTGAGCATGGTTTTACAATGAAAGTGCAAAAGTTGGTGATTTGTCTTTGCCGAATCTCGCTTCTTATGAAGACTTTTCATTTTCGACTTTAAAGTGTTTTCTAAAAGTTTTACTAGAGAATTGTAACTGTTTGTAATACATAGATTAATAACAACTGAAAACTCACTTTTCTCGTCCCCGACTAACCTTCCTGAGAAAGCATTTCTGAACCTTCTTCAATTTTTAAATCTTAATTGGTTTTATTTTTTACTGTAAAATATCAATTTTAATTTACAAGGTAGTAGAGAGGTATACGAAGTCCATGGGTACGCCCGTGTTGGTACTTAAAGGATTTTTATATATTAGGTCATAGCTGTAGGCTGTAGCCGAGTCCGTCTTGGGCACGTATGATTAACGGAACATGCAGTACTACCATATTCTGATTATACTTTCTAATAATTGTAACGACTCGTTTCGTATAATATACCTTTAATTTTTAATAAAATATTTGTGACATCTGAGATAAACTTGATAACAGTTGAAACAGCTGGGTCTAATACGGTGGACAGGATTTATTAAAAATACATTAAATTTATAAAAAATAAATATTACCTCAAGGGCAGGTCATTAGCATCATGATCAACGCTTTGGAAGAAGAAAGCTAGTGGCCAACTTATCCAGGACGATTGTTTTCTAAAAAAAAGTTATATGTATAAATAATATTACATTATTATAGTTTATTTTCGCACCTATATTAAATTAAATTTTCAATAATTAAACGCAAATTACGAATTCTCTTTCAACATTGTATAACTGAATTTTAATCAGATGAGTAGTTGGTAAAATTCCCTTTAATCATTGAAGTTTGTATTCAAGAGCTAGCCTTAAGCTACTTCATTATGTGGTTGGCAGAGATTTTCATAATATGCTTCATTATTCTCATCTTATAGTACACGGAAAACAATTGTTATAACTTTTAATATTCATGTCAAAAATGCTAATGTGGCATTGGCTTCATACTTAGGTAAGATGCAGGAATAAAATTGAAACTTATTTTAATAAATATCCAATAACATATTAAAAGCCTTCGTGAAAAAAATAGGTTTAGGCACTACAGTAACAAACCACTGTCACAATATTTCCTAAGCATTTTAGAATGTAAATTACGTGTGATTAGTTCGAAACTACAGATACCTTTAATCACCTACATCTAAATATATAAATGTATTAAAATTAGTCTTACGGCGTAGCAGGTCCTAAGGTAATGGAGCCGGCGTCAGATGGTGTGTCGGGTGAGACGGGCGCCGGTGGTGTGAGCGGGCTCGTCGGCATGGGCGGCGGTGTCTTGTTGATGGCCGGGTTATAGATCTTAGGATCGCTCACCATACGAACGAAGAACGAGCGCTTGTGAGCCAGAGCTGCACGATTCTTACGAGCACGCTCCTCATTGAGATCCTAAGAAATTAGTGTGTAAATATACAAATGTTGTGTTCAATTATTACATATTTAATGTTTGAAAATATCTATAAACGTGTATATAATGTTAAGTTTATTTAAACTTATATGAATATATAATGAAAAATAAATCAACACGGGCACGAATCGAACCTCCCGACCTCTGGGAAACCGTCCCGTCGCTCTACCAGTTGAGCTACCGTATCGCTGTCCATCTCGGTGAATTAAGCATTCTATATGTGATCGTCTTTATAATATACATATTTCCTTGAGTGTTCTTTCTTACCCTTTCTTTATCTGGTCCTTCTATCAATTCTGTTGCAATATCGGTTATTGTATCCCAAGCATATTCTGTTAAAACAAATGTTAAAGTTATTACTGTAACTGGGTTGCATAACAATATTATATTAAATAGAATAAAGATTGTCGAAAAATTGAAAAATATAGGTCACGTAGTTTGGGTACGTTCCCTAATAACTAGAAGTAAGTAAAGGTATACCAATATCTTCTCTAGTAGCATGTTGGTGAACAACACAGAAACGAATGACGTATTGATCACGAAATGAAGACGGCACCATATGGATTCTGCCAGATGCATTGATCGTGGTGAGCAACTTTTTATTTAATTCGTCGACCTGTTCGTAACTATCTCCGCGACTTCCTACTAAACGGAAGCACACCAGGCCCAACTGAAAAGTTAAATGTTTATATAAGTATATGTCTTCCATATTGTCACAACTGCAATGATTAAAAATTGTTCATACCTTTACTTCATTGCATACTTCAAACCTCTTATCTTTCTTTACGAGTTGTTCGAAATACTTAGCAAGCTCGCAGTGTCTTCGTACATACTTCTGCAATCCGCTGATGCCATAGCTTCTCAACATGAACCATAATTTGAGCGATCGGAAACGACGGCTCAGCGGTATTCCCCAATGGCGGTAGTCGATAGCAGTGTGATCATAGCAGTGTTGTAGATACAGAGGATCGACAACTAGTGCAGATGTCAATAAGTATCGATTCGTTACCCATAATAATGAACAATCAAAGTTCGTGAGCATCAGTTTATTCGAATTTGTGTTAAAAGAGTCCGCATATTCAACTCCTGTCAGGTGATATTTATGTTCAGGACAAATAAATGCGCTACCCGCATATGCAGCATCCACGTGCAACCAAACACTTGGGAATTTCCGCACAACGGGTCCTATTTCAGTCAAGTTGTCGAATGAACAAATTCCAGTTGTTCCTAATGTTGTTGCTACGAAGAATGGTACAAGTCCAGCCTCTTCATCCTCTACCATTGCCTAATAAATTTAATTAAAATAATATTACCTACGACACGCTATTACACGGACAAATAAAAATGAGAGCCGTTCAGTACCTACATACAATAAAACAGTGCTCAAAGAACATAATAAATTTGAATTCCAAAGAGGTTTTATTTGAAGTGCTTTAAAAAAGAGGGTCGAGTGATGAATTTTCACTATTTGAACCGTAAAAAGTGGTATACAATGCGGTATTGCCTCTTCACGTATCTCCGGAATCCACGAACGATTCATTAAACACCGACGGCGGACCCAGATCTCAATATAACGTGGTTCGTAGCTTCAATTACCGCTCGATTATCCGAACCTCATCGTGGCCTACTTACTTCGTTACCTCTAATTTGAATTTCGAATATTATTAATAATAATATTTTTTAATTGCGTAGGTAGATATAGTCATAATTTTATAATTTTTTTGGATAACTCTTCTCAGGCATAGGTTTTTAGTTTTTACTTTTTATCGTGTACTTTCGGATTTCTACAAACTTATTAACTACAAGTTCTAATAATAAACAATATTTTATAAAATGCTCACTTCTTTTAATGTATCTCCTCTTAACGATCCATGCTCATCAGGTTGCAAGATACGGAGTTTAACGAAGCTGATCATAGCAGCCTTTTCAACACACGAATGAGCCTCTTTTGAACAATATGCTATTAACTTGGACAGTAACAGGCCCTCATCAGTAGTCGGGAATTGGTGCTTTAGTCGTTTGATGCCTGCCGCCCTCGCAGCCAACATACATACCAAAACGCACTCGCTAGCTGACCCCTGAGATATATGGATATGATTTTAATTGTATTTTTTATTAGTAATTTATTTTATTAAAGTTTTATTACCTCAATAACACCACCGCCCTTACTCCCTTCTTCAAGCGGCAGAAAAGCTGGGGGTAATCCAATGGCTTTTCCTGAAAAGGTATGATGTTTTGACTTTTTATTCACAACATGGCTTTTAAGTGATAGCAGCAAAGACTTTGTTGAATAAATATTGTACGTAGAAAACTGTTGTATAAATTGTAAAATGAGAAGTATTTCACTTGTAGGGCAATCATTCATAATCATGGCTGTAATAATATTTAAAATGATTAAAATATCTTGAAAAAGTATATTAATTTATTTTTTATGTTAAATTTAGTCGAAAACATTAAATTACATAAATTACAATTCAATTTTTGCTAAAACTCTCAAATAACGTATTGATAAATATAGACTAGTTTTAACCGACAGAAACATATATGTATGTGTAAATACATAAAAAACCCTAAAAAAATAAGAAATGGAAAAGGTATAAAATTAAAAAAGTAAGAGAGAGTCATAAGATCAATTTAAATACATATTTATCAATATTAATTGTAACGATAGTAGGTTCCTATTTATATATACCTTTCTTATGTGGACACAACCAATCCATTTTATACTAAATAGTCAATTTATTTGTTTTACGGCAGATATTTTTTGATATAGGTAGTTATAATCTGTACATTATAAATATTATGGACAATGCTCTAACTTACCCATCCAATCCAACATAATGATTTCTAATTCTGTACAGGCCGGACTCGCGGCCTGAAAATAATAACTTCAGCTTAATAGTGATATTTTTATAATTACTTTGAAATGAAACCACACGTCGGCTCCGAGCAATGTGCAGTAAACAAAAAAGAATGCATTTAAGTAATTTATTTGTGTTTGACTAAAGATATTAGAAAAACGT
This sequence comes from Napeogenes inachia, assembly GCA_959347355.1. Taxonomy (NCBI): domain Eukaryota; kingdom Metazoa; phylum Arthropoda; class Insecta; order Lepidoptera; family Nymphalidae; genus Napeogenes; species Napeogenes inachia. The sequence goes on along the minus strand of OY365791.1, from coordinate 13,223,941 downwards.
TTTAACCTACTTTAGAGACAGATCAAAATTTATATCATTTTTAAATATATACTCAAACATTGTTTAATTTAGTATTTATTTATCTATCTAATACAACATATGCAGGTATGACTGTACGGTCATGGATTTTATTAAGCATTTTTTATTTTTTAAGTATAAATACTGTTCAGGTATTTCGAATATATTTTGAACATCTTATATGAGCAGATTAATTTAACATATTATATTGCAGGGTCAAACCACGGACAAATATAAACTGAATACAATTTTACTGAAAATATCAGAGGACGTTGTTAGACCATTTATCATTTCTAAATAAAAAGCTCTCTGGTACATTTCTGTGGTTATTTTATATTTCACTATTTTATATGAAACGTGTTAATAAATCAAATTTTTAAAATAGAGTGCTAAATGAAATTTGGTTAGGTCGTAATTTTCATATACAATAGGTAAAAGGTAAATAATATTTATTTTAATATCAGAACTACTTTTCTTGATCACAGCGACCACTATTATTGAGTTTTAATGGAATATTATAAATCTAACTGATATTATTGTTGATTTTATTAATTTTATTATTTTCTTTTTTGCATTAAACAATAATCTGCAATTTACATAAAAACTAATTACTTTTACAAATCTCGTAAAAACTAAACCTCGCTTTCTCCATGTCGTAATTATATTTCCAAAATTCTGATGTTTTAAGGATTAATCTTTGCCTTCATGTATTTGAAATAAGTAAATCGAAAGTTCCTAAACTTTGAAAAAATCATGGCTCATTTTACACATTAAATTAACAAAATTAAAAACGTTCTAAAATATTTTTCTTTATGTTATTCAATCAAACGGTATGCAGAAAAATTGTATGCAAAATCAGTAGTATTAAGTATAAGAGTGTCGTTACACTTTTATACTCTATAAGTCCTAAATAATAATTTCATCATTTACGTAATAGATATATTGTAGTGAAAATATTTAATATAATTAATTGTAACATTTGATCGAAAAAAATAAGATGACTTTTTAATAGAAATTATATTATTTTTGACGTAGGATTTAAATCTAAATAGTTACTACTGACTTCTGAATAAACTACTGCAACATTGTTCTAATAATAGTCGATCTGTTACTACCTATTATTATCAACTATAATTTGGTAATATGCCCCTAAATACTTTAAATATATTATAACATAATTGCAGCAAAAATAATAAATCCAGGTACATTATGATTAATCTCGATACTTAAAAAGGTAACATGTAATAAGTATATATGTAATAAGTATGTACGTTACTTGTACCTTACCAAAACTGCATGAGAAAAAAAATATAAGGCCTAAAAACCATTACGGCTTTTGAGGATTTAAGAGTAAAAATTTGGGTTTGTTAAAATACTTTAAATACATATAGATAGAGTAATGTAGTTTTTTTTTTCTAAAAATCATTTCACAATTATAAAAACCGTATATAGAGTGCCCGCTTCAGAATATAAAAACTTACGAACTCTTTAACTTCAATAGACTATTTAAAAAATTAAAAGCAGGCAAAAAGAAATTCCTTATATTTGCATTTTTTTTTATTTTACAGATTTTTAAGAATTCAGATTTAAAAAATGGTAAAATACGTTATAGGTACTTATGAATAGGTATTTGAAGCCGATTATAAAATTTCAGTTACAATTTTATATAAAATACGACTTTGATAAGAGCCATTGTTTCAGTTCCAGTTAAATACTGTAGGTATTAAAATATTAATATTATTACATATACATAATAGTTTAAGTGAGTCACTTTAAATATTTTAAAAGTATAATTTGATATTTTACTTAAATGTAGAATTTCAAAACTCTCAATGGAAACGAATATAAAAATTAATAACAAAATTACCCAAGAAAATCCGATACAGCCGATGCCTGCAGAGAGCATATCTCCAAGTATAGAGGGATATCCGTTACCCGACGGGAAATACGCGTGAAACCGAGGATGCTGCCAATGCGTGACACCAGGCATTATCTTGCTTTCCACATCATTCATCACATCATCCCAACACTCTGGCAGAAAAGGGGCCTCAGTCGGCAGCTCTGTCCTCAAATATCCAGGCTCAACAGACGGAGTCACCCTCCTCTTCTTCAAAGTTGTCATGTAGGTGCAAATGTAGTCAACCATTTCTTTTCCTCGGATACGAAACTCTTCTACGTCCATGGTTGATGTTTTACAAAATTGGTAGTAATGTTATAAGAGAGCAGTGGATGTCAACTGCTCGGCGTCCTATGCCTGACTCGACCACCAAGCCAACACTTCTATATTCGAAAGGCGGGCGGCGGGGGAACGGCTGTATGTTAACCGCCATGATTTTCAGGGTGAGGACACACTACGTTGCTATAACAATTTTCATATCTATTTTATATTAATTTAAGCCAAATATATCCAATGTATAGCTTTCTCTGGTTTCATTTAATTAAAAAAATATTTTTTATATTCATTGAAGTTGTACAATAGTTTAACAATTTTACTGATTGTACAAAGTATATTTTAAGCCTGTTAAAGTATTTATTGTTATTTTTTATGCAGTCTATTTCAATATAAAGTAAGAAATATATATTTATTAATGTTTAAATAGCGGTTTACATCATTAAGCATTTCGGGCACTCGCTCTCGCCCTACAGCGCGCCGCCCTCGAAGCCACTTCATTGACTCAGCTGAAAGTACAGGGCTATAACATAATAATACGTATGCACTTTCTTTGTAATCATCTTTTTGGCTGTTTTTTATATTTTAATCAACATTATATGAAATTTAATGTCCCTCTTATTGTAAATTGTTTTTATTCATCTTTTATTAATTTTCTATTGCACTAGGTAGGTTTTATTAGTAACATTTACGTTAATTTAAAAAGTACACCTTTTAAAATCTTTAATCAACTGCTTAGTTTTATAGCATTAATAAAGTTGAGAGTTTAAGCGAAAGACAATAAAAATGTTAAATATTTAATAAATATTTCATTTATCTCGAAATAACGGAAAATGAATATTCAAGCCCATCCTTTTTGACTTTAGATGAAGATTGAAGACAGTCTTTTGCAGATATTATCCATCTTAACTTAACCTTAACCTACTGCATTTTAAAATAAATATTTAAATTTAAAATCTAATTTAATGTTGCCGAGGAAACGCAATTATAAAGACAAATAGGCATGTATGTATGTAGTTGAAATTAGTATTTATTTTAATAACTGAACACCTACAATTATATAAAGTTTAGGTAGCATGAGGTTTTACATTCTATTATAATTTATAAATATTATTTTATATCAAAAAGTATACACCTTCATGGTATATAAATTTCAGCGGAAAAATAGAGTGGGTTCTAAGTTGATTTGCTTAATTTTTGTTTTAAGTTAAAGGTGAGTCAAAAGGGTTACTCTTCAATGGGCGAAACAACCTTAATTAAAACCCACTGAGCGGAGGACTGCTGGATTTATAATACAAATAATTAACATTATTTTGTGGAAACCTAACAGAGCAATATTATACAAAGATGTTTACTTCTTGATTTATAATGTTATTACTGCGGTGCCCTTTTGTAACATTTTACCTAGCACTAATTAACTGCAATTAGGTCCTTACTATGTTATAAATTGATATGTATTTTAAGTATTATCAATCATTTTGGATTTTGTTTTGTTTGACATAACTTTTATACAAAATATTGTTTTACTGAATAGAACCAAAGCAAAAAAAACGAATTTATTTTCTACTTGCTGAATGGCAATCGCCGTCCATGTACATCCACGGGAAGATGTTGTTTTATTGCCTCACTAGTGGAAAATTTAAACGATATAAGGAGACAAGAGCATAGAGATGTCCGCGTCTTTCACTCATCGTACTTTTACAAAAAATAGCTAAGACCAATCTTCTAAGATAGAGTAGGTTCTAACCCGGTCAAGTCGGTCCTCATTTGAAATACAATTATTTCCCTAACTTCCCTATACTAAGAAACAAATCATGTTACTTATCATAATGAAACCATAATATATACCTAGTTTTGCCAAAAATATTGTAACAAAGAAAAATGTTTTTTTTAATTGCAAATAACATTTATTACTTTTGCAGTGTATTAGTTTAATACACATATATAAAACAATTTAAAATATAAAAAGGTTATTCGTTAGTGGTGTCATACAGTCCTTTATACGTTGAAGCCAGTTATCAATAGAAGCACGCGCTCTTTCTTTGGGGAAATTCTTCACTGATAATATAATCGTATAGATTGTTTTAGGGACTCCAAGTTATCATGGCGTTTAGAGCAGGCTGTACTCTCTAAAACTGACCATAAATCATAATCCAGCGGATTAAGATCGGGGCTAGACGACGGTCAGTCTTCAGCTCTGATGAAGTCCGAAACTTTCGCTTCCAACCGTGGACCGAGCATTATGACCCGGCGCCGAGTCTTGTTGCTGGGATCATACTTGGTTATTGAACATGGTGTTATAAAGGGGCTCAACTACCTTCTCAAGAATGGTATCTTTATACACTTGTGCCGATGTTTTGATACCTTTTTCACAAAACTTATGGCTCAGTCACTCCTTCATAACTAACGCCCCACCAAACCATCACTGAAGTCGGATAATGCCCACGTTGCACTGTGTCGACTAATTGGGAATTGGGAAGCTTGCTTAGAGCTTTAAGCATAAATACGGTCATTTTTTTTGTTAAAATGTTGCTCAATTGTAAAAATGTTCTCATCCGTAAACAATTTTTTTTGAGACCTCTTTTTGCGTACCGCTTCAGTAGTTGTTTCGATTTTACCACCCTATTCATCTTTAATTTACCAGTTAAGAAATGACCAGTGCGTGCGTCTATTTAAGATAATCTGTTAAAAAAATAATATTTATCTTTATTTATTTAGGATGCATAAATTATCTTAAATAATATTTTTTTTACAGATTTTATGAATATTTAAATATATTTTGATGCATAGAGTGTATAAAAATTGTGTTTCGATTTTACTATTTGGTAAACTGTCATAGTTTTCGTAACATCAGAACTCGTACTAGGGGTACATACAGATCTTTCTCGGTCACAAACAGAAAAAGTCTTATTGTACCTATTAGTAGCCCGGTACACAAACATTTGACTAATACCAAGTGAATGGAGAGTTTTAAAAATTGCATTTGGCTCCATACCTACGAGTACCTTGTGTAATGCAATCACAGCGATTCTGTCTCTTTATTACCGCACTCAATTTTAATATCGCAAAATATTGTACAATGTATTTGCGCTAAAATGGGAAAACACTATGAACAATAGTATAAAAATGACAGATTCCAAATTCAAATGTAATATTATTTATTTTAAATTGTAACAGTATTTATTGCCCCACTATGTACCTTTATATGGTTTTTAGCTTGGTTTATTACCGCACTCCATTTTAATATCGCAAAATATTGGACAATGTATTTGCGTTAAAATGGGAAAACACCATGAACAATAGTATAAAAATGACAGATTCCAAATTCAAATGTAATATTTTTTATTTTTAATTGTAACAGTTTTTATGGCCCGACTATGTACCTTTATATGGATTTTAGCTTGGTTTATAGTTTATATAAATATATATGTATATAAATTTATTTATTTATTAATACAAATAGTCATCTAAATTCAAACAATAAAATGTAAAAAAAGGTTAAATAGTGATAAAGATCGTCTCTAAGGGTGGTGGGTGTCGGAGGCACGCCGGGAAGTCGCCTCGCTGGAACGCGCATTCCGCCCCGCTCCTGAATACCAATGCCATATTATTATGTGTGATATCCAGTAATATCCCCTATCTACGTATACTAAATCCATTGACATCTTAAATTCATTTGTCAGAGCACGTTCAGTCTCTATAAATTACTGAATGAAAACGTTTTAAATTGGGTAGGTATAATTAATGTGTTCGTTGTCATATCATGTTTTAACTGTCACTTGGTAATACAAAAATGAATGAATGAATAGAAAAGATTATTGAAAATAAAAAAATAACATTATCGGTCACACGATTGTCATTTAATGAAGGTATTGTTATCCATTGTTCCTTAATTTGTTATAATGGATTTTTGTTATGGATCAAATCACATTTAGTTCAATTTTAATAAACGCACGAGGAACGGGGGACAATAAGCATGCGGTGGAAAAGCCGGTATTTGATGCTCTTTTTTAATATTCCTTTCCATAGAAGTAGGTACTTCTAATAAAACTGATAATAATTGACCTTAACCGGTTCCTTAGTTTGGGCATCAGTTCCTTATTGAGAAGTTTTTTTTTCATATTTATCACGTTGATTTGAAATTCAAACAAACTCGAATTACAAATTTGTGCAAATATTATTATTTGTTATAAGAATATAACTGGGCCAAATCTGTAAATGAAATATTTTTTAAGTCAATTTGGTATTAACATTTCGAACTCGATATAGATAAAACATTTTTGTCTCTTAGAAATTCTGATGCAATTTGTTATTGTAGTGATATTTTGATTTATAATTTGAATCAGAGGGGGATAAGGCGGGATAGACATGTAAATTCATGTTGAAGTAACATTTCTTAATTAAACATGAAATATAATATTAGAATATAAAATATGTTTATTGAAATTAATAGTCGCAAGCTTAGACAGTAACTTTATAAACCACTCTGAAATTAAAAAAAAAAAACCAAAGAAAAAAATATAAAAGCTAGTCAAATTCAAGTCATGTCGTGTCAACTGTAAATAATTTAGGAGCCCGTTCATAATCTAATAGAGTGATGCGAGCTGCGGAACTGCATACTAAGACAGTTATTGAACGCAAATTCACTTACCTCTGTTTAGTGATATATGTAGAGTTATTTTTCATTCGGTATGCAACATTTAAAATTTATTTAAATATAAATTATAAACTTAATATTTCCGAGCATACCTGAAAGAAATCTGTCTACAAGAAAGCAATTATTGTGTAATAGCCTGTAGCTTTCGTGGTCTGACTGAGTGGTCTTAAGTTCGATTCCGACATAGGAGAATCATTAGCGTTCAATCACTGTAAAAGCGACACAGGGATTATTCTCTAATACTGGAAATGTCTTTTATTTAAACAAAAAAAACCGTATTCAGTTCCACATAGCTTCTCTTTTCAACATAGTAAAGAGAACTTTTTCCCAGAATTAGAATTTTTAATTTAAAAGCATGTTTAGATTAATGCTTGATAAATATACAGTAAATTGGGAACTTCTAGATAAAATACAGATATTCAAACTAGTACCGGCTGTAAAGGCCGAAGTCGAAGTCGCCCTGGGCGTTAGTAACAGAGGCCCTGGGTTGCTTAATCGTTTAAAATTGAACAATTTCACTAGAATTTGTGCTTATCACCTATAAGTTCAATATTTTTTTATTTGATTAAAGCTTTTCAAATTATTGGGTTCCACCAGTAATAAATTAAAATTAAATCGTTCATTAGTTATAATTTTATTTAATACGTATTTTATAAACCTTTAATATTAAATAAACTTTAAGTTAGATAATTATTTAAAACTATTAAAAATACATCAAGATATAAATAATTTTATATTATACTGACCAGATATTATTATTTTCCAAATAGATTTTTAAACGAGAATTTTAGACTAGGTTAATTAAAAACTATGAAGCTTTATTTGAAAATGTTAATAAATTAATTAGAGTCCGCACATCTAAATTACAGGAGGCAGGTGAGAGTTGCAACCACTATTATATTATGCTATGACATTAATATTATGCTATGACATGTATTATGCTATGACATATGTAATTAAAAATTTATGTTATTTTTGCAATAGTATCTATGTTAATTATTTCGCCCATTAGGTATGTAATAAATATTACTTTTAATATCTATACCTTGTAATAAAAAATGGTTTTGATTGTGCGTAGTTGAAAACAAAATCATTTTTACAGGAAAGGAGAAGAGTAGTTTTATATTTACAACTAAGAATGTGTAAATGTTTATATATATTAAATATTACCGTACTCAATACGGTTCAAGAGTTTGAGAGCTATGATGCTCCACAAACATACATAAACAAATGTCAAATTTGTATCACCTCATTTTTTTGCATAATTCTAAAAACAAATAGAAATTTAAACTAATTTAGAAATATCGATTAAGAGTTATATAAATGAAAATAAGAAAGAAAGCGATCGAGGTTGATTCGAAATAAAAGAGGAAGAAAAATAGTGGGAAGAAAACTCGTTGAAATCTAATTTCGCGTTACCATAACAGCAGCACTTGAATCCAATGAGATATCTGCGACAGACGCCCGATCATATCAGTTTCTTAATTGAGGCGTGAGTTCCTCGTTTGATATCTCCAGAAATTGCTTCTTCTTCTTTTAATGATCGGAAAATATATTTAAACTTCAAATAAAATAATATTATAAAAGCTTTATTCATATAACATCAACCTCATACTTCACAGGACTTCACTGAAGTAAACTGAAGTACCGAAAGACTCGATAATTTTAAAAAAATATATAAACGAAAACACTTTTAAGAAAATTATTTTCATGTAAACGTTTTATAGAATAGTTATAGTAAAAAAGTTTGTAATTATATAAAAATAGAAATATTCGGACATATTATTATGCAAAGTATGTAATTTTACAAAAATAATAATTGAAAAAATCGAGATTTAAACCCAAAAACGCTAGGGATATTATGAAAAAAGCTGTAAAAATGTTTTTAGGGCATGCCATTTCTCTTTTGAAACAAGTGCAAAGCCTCTACTTGGAGTAGGAACGACTATAGCGCAACTAGGTGAGATCGAAGCTCAAGACTTAACATTCAAGTTGTAATCCGGCTCTGTTTCACACTAACCCGGTAACTATATAGTGTTATAAGTGTATAAATATTTAGTGTGATAAGTGTTAATACCAAAAGATTAACCTATGTGTAGATATACTGTGCAGATATTTGTGTGTTGAATCCTTAAATCTGTGTTTTATGGGTGAAATGTAGTCATTTGACTACAGCTTATACGGGCTGTTTCGATCGGAGTAGTACCAAGCACCTTCTTTATTTCTCAAGGGTGGCAACGCCTTTATATTCACTATCGACAGCTTTTCTTACTATCAGATGATCAGTCATTTACCGCCGTGTCTTATATAAAAAAGAACATATTTGTTTTAGACAAAGGATTGTTTTTATAATTTGTTTTTATTGATAGTCTTGTGTTTAAATTTTATAACAGAATTTTATTAACTTAACAGAAATAATTGCTAGTTTTTTAGATTTGACGGTTTATAAATCGATTTTAGGTTTGTAAGAGGTAATTAGGTAACTTGACGGAAAATGTATGCTAGTAATGGTTAAATTCTAGTTCTAGTGTTTAGCGAAATTCTAGTTTTAATTTACAATCTGGTTTTTTAGTTATAAATATGTACTAGAAAAGTGGAAAGAATGTATAATGTTCATAATAAGTTATAATTATCAGTTCGCAATATTTCGAGTACCTACTTAGTCTGTAGTCTGTATGTATTATTTTATAAAATATAAGAAATCTTGTAATAGCTTTGACCTTCTTAGGAACATTTTGACCTTACAAAGAATGGATCCATAAGAAGGCCACTACAGATCAATTATTTTTATAATTTCATTCTAAAACACTTTAAGAACTTATACGTTTTCGATATAATACTGAATCCTACATTTTTTTATACTTTATATTAAAATGTTCTTAGTCATGCTGATAATGTTTAAGTTCGTTCATTTTTTTAAAGAAGATTAGAATGATTTACGCATTTAATTTTTCACTAAAATAAAAGAGCTTTTTATGTAGTTTTAGTAAAAGTGGATATTTAGATTATTAAAGAACTGTAGTCTTAAGTTGAACGACTGACATGTAATATTGGAGACGTATTCCTTGTAAGACCTTTTGGGAAGAACTTTGTAATAATTAAGTTTAAAAGATAGTGATTAGATCTTAAGAAGAATTAGTGATATCTTGAATCAATAAAAGTACCTTATATATATACAGCAATAAAACAAAGTGTTAATTATATAATTTGTTTCTTTTGTTTATCTAGTAAATTAACTAATAAAAACTGTTGGTTATTCAATGGCCTTCAATGGTGCACCTACTTACCTATATAAATACATTTTTCGGGTTTACACTACAACTATCGAAAAAATTTACATTAAATTTGGGATTTTTTCTTCTGGGTATTTTCTGAGTCAATATATGTATAAGATACCTGTGTAACTTTAAAAAATCTATTTCGACTAGAAATTTCCAAATTATATTTGACTTTTGACAAAACTATATTAAAACTAGCATATATGTTTTTTATTCCAATTTTGTCTGATGATTGTGATAGAGGGTTGATTATTTGCTGAGAGGGTCCAAACAGTAAGTGATATAAAAAACCAAAATAAGAACTGATTACATTTTATAAGTTGTAAGTTGTATTATTAACGCATTAGAATTACGTACTATGAATAATTTCCTTATTATTTCTTAAGTACTAGTTAAACTAATTTAAGTTACATATATATTAATATAACATAAAAAGACCATTAATTGTTCCAGGAAGTATAATTTTCTTCGTAGGTCTTTAGATCATGAATTGAATAGGGGCCTTCGTTGCACTTTGGTCCACTGCATGAAAAATTATCATATTCGCAGTATTCGCCCATTATAGCCTGTAAAATATATTTTAATTCATTTACTAAGACCAAACATACAAAAAAATCTACCACATCAAATTTAATCAAATCGATATTTTTGTTGCGAAAGAAACAGATGTACCTAAAGTAATACTTCAGGATTCGGACAATGCCTTTGAAAAAATGCTCTATTACTATTTAATTATATGTACACAAACCTATTATTTTTCACAATAATTTTATGTAAATGTAAACTATGTATTCTTAGTGTGCAATTTTATTATAATTATTGTAAAGTATAGAGTTAGCAAAAGAAAGTGCGGCAGAGCCAGATAAAAAGAGCTTACCAATAAAACGATTTAATTGTATAATTAAATTAAACTTTTATTTTTATATTTATTAATATATAGCATTGCTATCTTTCAAATGTTATATTAGCTAAAAGTAATTTTAAAAATAATATCTTTTTATGCAGGCATACCTTGCTAGGGTTCTCGAGATCTGGTTGCTGTTCACAAAAACATCGCCCACAAAGACAAGATCCTCGTCCCGAACACTCTGGACCTGATCCCTCCGGAGGTTGACAGTTTCTCTCAATCTTATCGCCTGCGCAGGCGCATTCAGAGTTTTCTTCAAAACTCACTAAAAATAAGAGAAATGCATAAATAAATCATGGTTCATATATCGTATATTATGTATATTATGACCTCTGTCAATAGTTTTTCTTAAAAAAATTCAGTTCCCTTCCATCATAATATAATCGGGTATCAAAATAGACCAAACCTTGACCAATGAGCTACAAATAAGGTTAGGCAACTTGCATATTTTGTAACTTCTAATACCGTATGAATCTTAGGTACGGTCACTTCACTTACTTCCATAGTTGATGTGTTGAATCCTTTCCTTTTCACAGTAGTCTTCATAAAAAGGCAAATGGGCTGAAAAACACTTTTCTTCTCCAGGACACCAAGAACATTGAGCTAATCTAAGACAGTCTAAGCAAGAATGTTTGATGTTGCATATCCATCGTTCATCTATACCTACAACATTAAGTTGTCTGGCTTTAACAACTGTAACAAATAAAGAAAAGTAGAGTGATATTTGTAGATAGTTAAAGAAAATCATTTTTTATGAATTAATTAAATGATTTTGTTAACTGTTTACTTCAATTCATTACACGAAACTGTTAGCCATGACTTAATTATAGTTTTTATCACAATTGATAACCTTTATTTAAGTTCAGCGTAATTACGCAAAATCAAATAAGTACCTTCCGTTTTAGATTTGTCAATTACAAGCAAAAATTCATATTTTCTGTATTAGATATTTGTAACATTATATGATTATAAGAACTATGATCAATATGGCACATTTTAACCAAGGTAGATACAGGCCAATACAGGAATACCTATAGAGGAGTATGAAGATTCTATCAGTAAGTGACCATTTCGAATATAATTATTATACACATATTTGTTTTCGAACCTCCAGTAAGTATGTGTATGTACCTATAAGATTTATGAAGATAACATAAATTATTTAAAAAAAACATTAAAATAATAATTTTTCTAACTCAAGATGAGTAAATCATTTTGTTGAAAAATCTTTCAGACGAGTTTGTTATCTTACGAACGCTGCCTGTTTCAGTTTCTAATTAGAATTTTATTCAATAAGGTTATTATGACCGCAACCTTCCAACCTATTTGGGTCCAGTATTACTTAAGTCTAATTTCTTATATTTTTCCTAAAACAAGTAAATATCTAATAGGCAAATAATCTGTTGCTCAAAAACAAAACTTATGAAGTTTTCTTTGTCTAGTGTACTCGAATAAAAAAAATCTGATCACCAATGTACTCAAAACTATTAATGAAATCGTATGTTTTGTTAATACTTTACATTAAAGATCCAATCCTCTCGTGATATTTCGCTAGATAAATAATTAAATGTGGTCAGTTTTATATTATGAAAGAGAGAAGTCCTTGTAAGACTCTAATGTATTTATAAAAATGTTTGTATACTTTAACTATTAAATATAATGTACCTACCTACGTCCTGAAATAATGACAAACTTTTAATTTTAAATATTTTAATGTGTAATACATTAAGTTTGATTTTGTGGCCATGTATACAAAAACGTATGAACTTTCGTGGGTAGGTTTTATATGAATAAAACCTACCCACGAAAGTTTTACTGTACACAAGTCTAATTTTTGGTGAAATGTTATTTGTGAACTAGGCTTGATATTTAAGCTACAGAAGTCTGATGATCTAGTATTCTTGCTTTTTTCTGGTCTTTTAATGAGTAGATTCTTTAAATAATTTTGATATCAAAAATTATTTAAAGAATACGCTACGTAGGTAATGTGCGAATGTGTTGATACCAATTTTTGAATTTGATTTATAATATGAAAGAAAAGCACTAAGAAACTAAAAAGAAGAAGTAAAGAAAGAGAAAGTAAAATCTATCTTCACGAGGCTCTTTGCCTTGAATTTGATAGGAAGAAAAGATGTACAGCCTATTATAGCACTAATAAAGACAATGATTACTACTTTAACTTCGCAGATACTATATCTTTAACTACGTCACTATAGAATCCTGTGACTAGCGTAATCAAAGGAGTCGCATAATGGAGTTACACGATAATTCTTTAATTAATTGAATATGTTGAGGGATTGAGCCCGTCGAATAGATTAGACAGTAAATGATTTTGTGTAGAAAGCAGTAAATATAACCCTAAGGCATACATTTAGTAAGGTCTCAAGTTTGTTTAACTGATCTTCTGTAGTATCAAACAGTAATTCTAAAAAAAAAGTCTCCAGGAAAGATGTGAACGTTGATGTTTTTGTAAAAGGCATTTTTTTGTGGACAGTTTTCTTAAAATTTAATATCCAAATTTTTAATGAACCTAGATTACACAAAAGAAAAACTTTGTAGTCTATAGATGTACCAACTACTAGAGGTGCGATAAACGGCTTTATCTCATTAACGAGTTTAAGTTTAAAGATTGAAATTTTAAGCAGGCTTTTTAAAAAGCTTAAATGTCTTAAATGCTTTTAATACTTTTTATAAATATAAGTGAAAAATAACTAAAATAACAAGTGGTAAGCTAAGTCCATGAGTTAATGTCGCGGCACCTAGCGGTTTCACACTGTACTAAGATGTTTAACAGTTGTAGTTATGTTTTTATTAAGGTAAAAAGAGATAGCTTTGTTACAAATTGCATATAATCGTTACAAGTACATTTTTTATTATTATTTTTTAAACCCCGACTCAAAAAGAGGGGTATTATAAGTTTGATCTGTCGATCTGTGTATCTTTGTATCTGTGTGTCTGTCTGTGGCACTGTAGCAGCTAGACGCGTGAACGGATTTAATTGCGGTTTTTTTAATCGAAAGTCTGGTTTGTCTAGATAGTTCTTAGCTATGTTTGGTCGTAAGCTATGTTGGTAAATAGAAACAGTCGTCTCCAAGATATTGAGGTTTTATTGGTGCGGGTGAAAGGTTCTTATGCAATATTGATAGAAATACTTAAGCAAGTAAACATTTGTGTTGTAGGTTCATTTAGTGCAACAATGAAACCAGTAATATGACTTCAAAAACCAGAAAAAAAAATATTTAAAAATTTTAAAAACCCTCAATACAAAAATACATCTTAAAAGATTAAACATAATATTATTATGTACTTATCAAAGTCGTTGGGTCAGGGGACCGTTTAATAAGGGAAGAAATTAAAATGCAAGTAAGTTACCAAGACAAATAAAGAAATTACGATATTGAATCGTCTAAGATAATAATCGATACGATAATAAGTCTAAGATAATAATCGATACAATATCGAATAGTCTAAGCCGAAACTTCGTAAAATAGACACCATCGTCAACGTAACTACAACGGACCCGCTACGCAACAATACTTCAATAAGTGCATAATAATATTATTTTTATTATTTTTAGAGGTCTTTTTTTAATTTTGAATTAAATTTTAAACTGTCCTATTTGAAAATTGATTCTTAAGGTGCAAACTCGAATGACAAAAAATAATAAAGAACTTTAAAGCAATTTAATGATGTAGAAAAAAAATATCTAAACGTAAAATATTTATTATTTGTAATGTAAGTAGTCTCATATTTCCAGGTAGGGAACGATACATTTTTAATTTTTATGGTATTAATAAAAGCTAATATACTTATGATTACTGATAAAATAAATATCAATATTAAAATGTGTCTTATTTTCATAGTTAGAACGATACTGTTTCATTGTATTAACAAAGCTAATATGCTCCTGATTGTTGATAAAATCAAAGAAAACATTAAATTTGGTCTTATCATCATAATTAGAAAAATACATGCTCATCATATTATTAAAACTAATATGCTTAGGATTATTGGTGAAATTAATATATTTTTTAAACTGAATCTTATTTGCATAGTAAGAAAGGTACATTTTCATCGTATTGACCGCAAATATGGTCATCCTTGTTGCTAAAATCCATGAAAATATAAAATTGAGTCTTATCGCTATGGAAAGAACGATGCATTTTCATTGTGTGAATAAAAGCCAATGCGCTCGTGCTTATTAAACTTGCTTATTTAAGTTGTCAGTACATTCGAGAATGAATCTTCTATTAAGAGTTTTAAGATTCCTTTTAAAATGGACGAATTGTTGTCGAATCATTTCAACGTTACTGGCTTATTCTTTTTAAATGGACTTTTGTGCTTACTCTGAAAAGCAGACTTTATTAAATGCTTTAAGCTTATGTTATCGTTTCTACCAATTACCAACTCCGAACTGTCACTTGTCAATTGTCAATACTAAAAACACAAGTGTAAATGTTAAAATAATAATAGAATAAATATATTTTGTTTTAATTAGCGACGTAAATGGATAATTATTATAAAGGCAAAAATGTCGAAGAAGAATTGGAACGAAATAAAATACCTATTAAGGGTGTTCCAGAAAATTTCCTATGGATGCAGGTAATCTAATATTTATGCAATTTTAAAGTTAGAGCACAGTGCGGGTTGTAAAATATAATCTAAAATTAAACAGGTTAAAGGCGGTAGCAAAATGCAGAATTTAATATCTCATGCTGCTGGTATCCTTGAGGACAAGGCCACTACAGTTGTTGTATGGAGCGGAGTTGGAGTAGCTATAGCAAAAGCTATATCTTGTGCCGAGATCATCAAACGACAATTTTCAATTCCACATCAAATCACCAAGCTTACATATAAAAGGTCATTTTGAAATTATATTTAATTAATATTAATATACAAAAATGTCTATTTGATGATCTTATTTATGAATTAATAAATATTTTTAGTGTTGAAGAATATTGGGAGCCAAAAGTTGATGGTCTTGAAACAATTGTAGTAAAGCGGCAAATACCAGTTATTCATATATTACTGTCCACAGAAGAGTTACTAGATTCTAATCAACTTGGGTGAGATATATTTTGTATTAAAAACTATTGGGAACAAATGACTTAATGTTGTTGACTTATTCAATAATCCAAATGTTTTACATTCTGTAAATTAAATTTACTTATAATCTTAAAATTCTTACAGGTATCAAAATGCATCTAATAAAAAATTCTGGGAAACGGAAACTACTAGTAACTCAAAACAGCAGTCACACTACAAATCTAAAAAGCCTTTTAAACATAAGAAATCTGAATTACAAACATGAATTATAAACCATTTATTATTTTAACTTCATTATTTTATGAGTAATTTTAGTTTTTTTTTAAATTTTAGTGTTTTTGAAAAAATCCTCAATATATTTGATGGATCAAGGAAGATTTTTGTTTCTTTGCAATATGTTTTTCCTTCTTAATAAAAGTGCACAAAAATATTTACATGGATTCAAAATCAATCAATCAATCTTCTAGCTCTTTAAATAATGGACAATATGTTTGTTATGGTCCTGCACTGCCAGTGGCATGAATACATTTTTTTAGTAAAAAGACTATTTCCAAAGGAAATTTTTTCCAATTGGTATAAGTATAATATTCCCCAGTAGTTTATTAAATTACTATACTTATTTAAAAATATAATTTACAAGTATTTACCTCTTGTCCATATAAGACGAAGCTTCTTAGCAATCCATGGATTCACCGTGCGGGTGCCGGGCCCATCGCATTGCAAGGAGAGGAGTGCAAGCAGTGCCTAGGACTTGCGACCCAGGAGTAGGTTTAAGGGGCCCCTTTATTATGCGCAGAAACGCTCACCTTCACCCTCCACACTCCTCTCCCTACCTAACCAAATTTGGAAAGAACCTACTAATGCCGCCTTTGAAGTACGTTCTAGAAATGAACCGATGCTTGTTCTAGAAAGGCCAAGATCTTTAAGTAGGCTATAGAGAGATTTTGCTGTTATACCTCTCGCTCCCACTTCTACCGCGTACAAACTAACTATAAATTTATTCCTGATCAGTTCATTGGTTAGTTCGTAATACTTATTGAGCTTGAATGTGTGATCCCTTGGAATGTTTGTTTCCCAAGGAACAGTAAGCTCCACAAGTATCACGCGCCTCAGATGTTTCGAATACAGGAATAAGTCCGGTCTGGATGACGAAACACCAACATCCCCAGGGATTTTGTAATGCTTTTCATACGTGTCCATCATGAGAATCCAATCAGGAGCCGCGCCTAATATTGAATAAGGCTTCGCTTTTGATTTTTTGGAGGAGCCTTCTTTTACGAATTCTATAGATCGTTTGGTGGTTGTTATACCCTTCCGCGCTCTTGCTACTGAAAGACTAACCGCTTCCCGTATGATTTCTAATACCTTGTCGTGGCGACGCGAGTATTGACCTTTATCTAGAAGTACCCTACACCCTACTAATAGGTGTTTCGCGGTTCCTATTGCCTCCCCACAGATGTTGCAAGACTTTTCGGTGGCTTTGCCCCATCTTACTAAATTACTTTGATCTGGGAGAGTCATTTGGAATGCATTAAGATAGAATTTTAATAATGCTGGGGACCAATCATAAATTAAGGTGCGCCACTTCAAAGCTAGTGGAATACAAAAATCTCCTATGGTCACCCATTCGTTTTGAATTTCTAGGCTCATCGCGTGGAGTCGGTAATTATCGTTTTCGTCTTGTCGAATAAAAGATTTTGTTATGTCTATGTCTTGAACTTTCCTACTTGATCCTAGCCCTACTTTGTTTGTTTGAGCACCTATCATAAATTTTTTATGGAATTGAAGTCGTGACTCGAGCTCTGAGGCAACTTTGTCTTTTGGGAGAGAAGTTACAGTATCATCTTTAGATTTTCCGATGATATGTCTTTTGGTAACTCTTAGATGTTTGTAGAGCTCCGATGGTTTCTTTAATTTTAATCCAAAGTTGTTTCGGTCTCTAAATAAGATTGAAGAGTCCGCTGAGTGCGCTAACCCGAGCCATAACTTCAATGTCTTTATGACGCTTGCATCTAACTTTGACAAAAGGGTTTTATTTATATCATACACGAGGAAAGGCCAATTCAGACGTGATGTTAAATAATTATCGTAAATCCAAGCTTTTTTGACGTTACTTATTGGTTGGTTGTCTACCTTATTGAGATCGTTTGAAAAGCTATCGACTATTACATCCAACGATGGAGTACGGCCTTGGTAATCGATTTTTTTACCCAAAAATTTAAACGGAGCTGCTTCCGTAACCGTACTAACGCACTGACCGCCTATTATAAGACCCGGATCGTAAGGTATATTTGGTATTCCGTCTACCCAGACACAGACTAAAACATTTACTTGGTTTTGTCCTCAATCCACCGGTCCACGTACAGAAATCCTCAACTTCATTTAAAAGTACCTGACATTGTTTCGGATTTCAATTTCCTAAAAAACTTGAATGATCTAACAAGAATTATAAATTGTTAAAGTAAACTTTAATTTCCTTCTATTTTGCAGAGATATTTTAATCTTGAGCTCTAATATTAAAAAAATATAGTTTTGCACAAACTATTTGATAATAAATATATTTGTAATAAATGGATATTTTTCTTTATTAGTATTGAAATAAAAGAAAAAGCCAAGTTCACAGGTTATATATCTTTTTTAATATATCAAAATCATATACACAAAGTATGGCAAAAGTCAAATTCAAATGCAACTTTAAAATAACAAAATATTTGTTCTTTTTACATAGTATATTTCAAGGTGTTATACTTTTGCTAGATTTATTTACTTTTGTGTTTGTCATTTACATCAATACATTATAATTCACTTTGTTGTGCTGTGTAAAATATTGTGTGAAAATTGTGTTGGATAGAATATTGCTATCCAGATAGAATGATATCTACTGTCATTTGATATTTTATTCACATTACTTTCCAATGATGTTAGAATTACATTAACCAAAGAGACTGTGGAGTACTAATTATAATGAAACAATTTTGGACCACTCCACTCCCTTTAAATTTATGTTAGATAATTTTGTATGATTTTGCATAAACCAATTAATTATATATATATAATTGCTTCATGATCCTCAATGCAGTAGTAACATATGAACTGATATACAGCTGTAAAGCCTTTCAAAATCAGATTTCATGATTTTTCCAAAGTCAAATGCAATATCAAACTAGTTTTATGATTCTAAAGTCATTAGAACAGCAGTACTCGTGATTTTAAGACTTTTAATATATTAGTAATAAATAATAAGACTTCTTCAATTTATCATCTATAATAATATTCAAGCTTCTGATTCTCCTACTGGCTGAGCAATAGGCGCTTCATCCTCAAGTTTTGGAAGTATGAGTATTTCCTTGGAAATAATTGAGTATTTTGTAACAAAATATGTGAATCGTTTACACAAGTGGGTCTCCTTCTCGAAAGCATCAAATATTGCTCTGTGATGGAAATAAGCATGAGAAAATATTCTGTAGACTCTTCTACAAACTGAACCCAGTTTGGCCACTGATGATTCTTTTATGCTTACCCTGAAATAATAAAACATCTATTTAAGTATAAAATTTGTCATAGATTAATCTAAAAATAAAGATAAATAAAAAATCTAGGTAATAAATAAGAATATTTATTTTCAAAAAGGTTGTCTTCTGTCAAAAATATGGATTTAATGTTAAAATTGCTGTATATAAGTTTAAATAAAACAAAGAGACACATAATTTTTTTTTATATAGTTTTTTTTATTCATGAATAAAATTGTGGCAAAACAATTCCGGTTTCTAGAGTTTCGTACCCAAAGGTTTATATCCGTCTGTGTCTCCAGGCTGTATCGCTTGATAGCTAAACAGTTGAAATTTTCACTAATTTCATTTCATTTCAATTTAAAAATAAATTGATATTTAAAGGCCATACAACCGACGTCGTTTTTTTACCTTTTTTAGGGTTCGTACCTCTAAAGGAAAAAACGGAACCCTTATAGGATCACTTTGTTGTCTGTCCATCTGTCAATACCATTTTTCTCAGAAACACGTGAGGTAACAAGCAGAATTTTATATTAAATACTCAGGAAGTGTACTGTCCCTTGGAGCTGTGAAAAAAATCAAGAGCAACTTCTACCAACGCAATCAAAACATACAGCCGAAATTCGCAAGGTAATCACAAACTACAGGGTACTTCCCGTAAACTTACGAGTTTTGAAATTTCGTACGAAACTTCTTATAGCATAAATAAAGAAAAAAATGCGAAAACCGTAATTTTGAACTAGCTGTGCCTGCGACTTCGTACGCGTAGATTTCGATTTTGATAAAACGTACGGTTTGTAATTACCAATTTATGTAAAAACTATAAACCTTCAAACTGGTAAGCAGCAATGGTACGACAATAAGAAATTATTAACTTCTTTATTTGTTAAGCGATTGTTAAAAAATAAAACAAAATGTAAAGTGAAGCCCATGAAAATAAATACCCGAAAACTGCATCCAAATCGATTAATCCGTTTCTGAGATTAGCGGGCACAAACATACAGACGAACAGACAAAATGAAAAACAATGTTTTAGGTTATCTTGCTTATACAAAGAATGGACCTGTATGAATTTTAGAAAAAAAAATCTCGTGTTGTGCACACAACTAAAAGACAAA
Source organism: Napeogenes inachia (assembly GCA_959347355.1). Lineage (NCBI taxonomy): Eukaryota > Metazoa > Arthropoda > Insecta > Lepidoptera > Nymphalidae > Napeogenes > Napeogenes inachia. The sequence goes on along the minus strand of OY365791.1, from coordinate 13,203,238 downwards.
CAGATAAACAGACAAAGATTTTAAAAATGCTGAAAATATATTCTGTTAGTTATCACTTCACATCCTGGTATATTTTTTTAAATATTTTCAATGTTCAAAGACTACTCCTCTACAGATTTATTACATAGATTTGAATAAGATTTGAATGGTACCTATTACGTGATTGACAAAAATTGACATAACTTTTTTATTTCTTAACCGATTTCGATGAAATAAACACTAAATGTTAACTGATAATATATTCCTAAAAACCGCATTCAAATTGGTTAAGCCGTTTCTGAGATTAGTGTGCTCAATCATACACACACTGAAAAATATTTTTTTTTGGGTTCTTTTGCTCTTATAAAGGCCCCCTATGGTATTTTTTTTTAACATTTTCCATGTACAGAAATGGATCAGTGACAATTTTATTATATGTATAGATAATTTTAAAGTTAATACCCCTTTCTCTGTGAAAGCGTAGAGGTAGTAAATTGAAATTCATACCGAATACTCAAGTTGCAACGCAATCAAAAGAAACAGCAATTTAAGCCTCAAATTTTAAACTTGCAACTACTTGCATGGAGTCTGTTGGAATTTATTGTTCATTAAGAGTGAGCCTTTGGTAAAATTATGTCATAGTCACAAATATGTTCAGGTGTTCTAAAACAGTTTGTAATCTATGACATACATGGTTCGGATGTTGAACTAGAGTGGGCATCGTTATTGAAATGAATTATGGGCGTAATATTTTGTGCAATGTATAAAATCTTTTGATTTACAGTGACGGTGGGTACAATTTCATTTATAAATATGGAATAATAGTCGCCTTCTACTAGCAACATTTCAAAAGGCGGCTAGTTGAGAGTAAAGGTCTATATTTCCTAAAAACTAATGTTCTTCAAAGTATTCCAAATTATATTTATTCTATATAAGCTCCCTGCTTTGTTAACTATTAGCCGTAACACAAGAAGATTGTGGTTGACTATTCAAAATCCGGGATCTGGATTATTAAAAGGTTTCACAATCTAGGGAGGATTGTCATTTGTCTTTTTAATTATTTTTGTTATCCCCTAATTTGTTTATAAGTTCTTTGTGGTTTGAATAATAATCAACATTCTTCATATCACCCAAATCTTCTTTGTCTTCAGAAAAAATATAAGTTTTATTCATGCAAGTATATAGTCATTGTAAAAATTATGTTGTTGTTAGTATGTTATCATTAACATTTTAAAAATCAAAGCTAACTAAATGCATAACACCAAAAACACCCTCCTATTATTACTATTTAAATTTACATAAATGGACCTTCCAAATGTTATGTCAACTTTCTTATTTCCATAATGACATGGTATTTGGTTATTAACGTGTTTGAAGATTTTGTTGACCAGCAACACTCAGGCTTTGTAATAAATTTATGTGGAAAAGAATGTATACAAGTACAATTGGCAACAATATGCATTCAGAGGTTAATCTGCCAACCCACACCAGATTCATTACCAGGCTTGAAAAACTTACTTTCTCTAATTGGAAATAATTCAGTCAATGAACTAACATTTACTTAAAACTTCTTAACATAATTATTTATATAAATATTACCTGCTTGGAAAATATTTATTGCTGTTTAACAAACATGCTGCACCATCAAGTGTGTGTCTTGTGTAGTCAATAGCTGGACATTCCTTGGGAGTTTTATGAGCAGCACACAAGAAAATCCACTGCTCTGTTGCTGTCATTTGAGTACATATTTCAGGTTTACACTCACTTTGCAATCTTACTGCCAGTCCATTTAGCTCCATACAAAACTGTCTAAGAAAATTATCAAACATTAAAACAAGTGCATGTAAACACTTGAAAAACACCATTATAATTTTATAATTATGTTACCTCAAATGTTCATATTTCCATACTCCATCATCCTGAGCTTCTGGTATTTTAAGAATAGCTTCCAAATTGGCAGGATCTCGTCTTATAGTTTGTTGTATGAATTGTTGCACAGCTAAAGTGCTATCCATTTCTTCAAAAGGCTCATCAGGCCAGCGTCTAAAGTCCTATAAAATAGATTCTATTATACACAACAAACAACAAGATTTACCGTTTACCATTTTTATCATCATCATCATTTATTTACCTTCGCCGAAGAACCGGGGCGATTACGCCTGAGTACTACAGAACGCCATTGCTCCTCGGCCATTTTAGTCATAATCGATTAATAAAATCGGGGTTTCGCTAATAATTTGGTATAAAATTTTAATGCTATGTTAAAGTAATCTTCCTGTGTTAATTATGTCACTGGTAATAGTGAGTTTTTAGGTTTAATATGTTATTAATAGGGCAAACAACAACCCGATATCGACGGATAAAATGCCTTTTGGCGTATGTGTAGTGTATAAAAGTATACACTTTTACAATTTAGGTTGACACTTGACAGTGACATTATCGAAAGTTTTTTCCAAGGAGCAGGCAGTGATTATTCGATTGTTCGTCGTTTGTTCTTAATTGTTCTATTAAAGTTAACGTTTGTTCGATAAGGACTTTTTTTTTAAATAATTATTCAAAATTTTATTTGAACCTGGTTCTTTATATTTAATTGTCTGTACTTTTTTTATTTTAATCAATTTTGATGAGTTCTTATTTGTTCGATTAAAAAAACGTTTGTTCGATCGTATTTTTTTTAACCTTTTTTTTATAACATTACACCCACGCTCCTGCACATATTCAAATAAATATTTGCCAAGAAAATATATTTGCTATTCAAACGCTAAAGGATTTGCAATATGCAAATAAAATAATGGGGTAGAAAGGCTAAATTATGATGTAATTACACTTCTCGTTTTTCCTCTCTAAATAAGAGCATGTGTTTCTTTTTATTATTTTTTTTAAATACCTTATAATATTGTCATAGCAGTAACATGATGACATTTGTAATAATCTCCATTATCTAAGTATAATCTAGTATGTATTAGTTCCTAACCGAAGGGAGGACCTGGTGATCTAATAGTACAGGTATTTTCTACCCTTTTTAGGCGCCAGTCTCTCATCAATCAAGTTGTGTTTATTAAGATTAGTCTAAGATAAGTACCATGTAAAATGTTTCAACTGGATTGTTACGGAAATAAAATCTATTATTATTATTATTACTCATATAAATTGGCTGTAAAGACCCTACGCAGGAGAGATTTCAATTCAAAATTTTAAATAAATATATAATGACAAATCAACCGACACCGGCATGACTTCGAACTCGAACCGTTTCGTTACTCTACCAAGAACGAAAAGATGGTTTCCCATTGCTACTCGCTATGGCTCTTTACATGATCGTCTTCTAAATTCTAATACGTCCTTACAAATGAAATTGACGTTTTGAATAGGAGGAACAAAAAGTCGAGTATTTTTTCAAAATAATTTATTTAATTAATAAAAGTATGAACCTTTTGTTTTTTATGCACTTTTGCTATCCCTTAATCAGTAGCGGATTTAGGTTTGAGGACGCCCTAGGCCAGAGACGATATGGCGCCCTTTATCTTTTGTAACAGTATATATGTATATATATAAACATATATCTACATATATGTGTGTGTGTAATAAAATAATTAAAATAATAACAATAATAATAAGAAATCTAATTCAGGTATAAATTAAACATTTATTTTTTTAACAACTTTTAGGACTTGCCTGATTAGTTATTTTAACAAAGAAATTCTACCCTCAAAATGGATGACTGGATGGCTATGTTTCGATAGTAAGAGCGCAATAAAATAAACTTTAAAATTTGGTCTTGCAGTTTACAGAAAACCCAATCGATTTTAAATTTAGTCATCTTAAAAATTTTGGCGCCCCTCAAAATTTGCCGCCCTAGGCCCGGGCCTCACGGGCCTAGGCCTAAATCCGCTACTGCCCTTAATAGGTAGTTCATTGATCCTTTTACAAAAAAACCAGTCGGACGGGAATCAATAAAATCTTTGAAGGCGATTTGGACAGCCCCATCAGTGTTGCATTTTTCCCCTTGCAAGAAGTTATCCAAATGACGAATAAAATGGTAATCTATTGTAGCAAGGTCCGGGGAGTACGGGGGATATCTTAGATATTCTAATTGAAGCTCTTCTAATTTGATAGCCGTCAATTGCTGCAGTCAATTCATGAGGTACCCACCTTTCATCTGGATGGATCTGGCCGAATTGCAACCGACCGGTATGAAAGTTGTTTTTTATTCGCATAGCGAGGGACTGTCCTGGGGGAGCCAGCCTGCGCCAGTGTTACCACCAGATTATATTAAGTGTGTAGGTGTACCTACTGTTCGTAAGGAGTCACGGCGGACGGGTTTTAAAAATTAAATACCACAAGTATGCAGAAGCTAACTATAAGTAGTATTAAAACATATAAAAATTTATAACCTCAGTATTTTTATTATTATTTTATTTACTTACATAATAAAAAACAGTTTCTTCAATATTTATAATATCAATCATTATACCATCACCAATAAATAATTTAAAATAAGATATATTGTAGGATAAAACCACTTTTAAGGCTCAATAAAATATAAATATTATAATGTTCATTACTTAGATCTGTAACCAGAAGATTCAGAAGTTCAAACCAGTCAGGAAGACTAATCACTGTCAACATCAAAACTAGACAGTTTTCTTCGAAACTAATTTTTTTAGTTCGGAAATATAAGTTTTATCGCGCTTACGCAAAAAAAAAAATAGACTGCATTATATACAATAAACAAAAGTTTCAAGCCTAACTTATTTCTTTACGTTTACATATTTGAGTTAAAGACAAAGTTACCGTCTTTCCATAACGGTTAAGGTACAAAATTATCTGTCTTTCATTGAGGACTGAGGCGAAAGTTTAATGTTAGTAGATATAATTTATTTTTTATATTATATTGTCTTATATATTTTATCCTTGGACATCAGCTACCGTCGCTTTTACGATTTTGCTTCTGTAAGCTTCAATGACTTCTTCCTCGTTAGGATATTCCATCTTTTTCTCTTCATTAAGAACATAAGTGTAACCGTCAAAATGTGTAAAATCACGTGCGATCTCGTCCTCAAAATAAATCAAGCGATATGGTGTTGTAACCGGTTTAAGATGTTCTGGAATTAAATAGATATATGTTACGTATGAGAAATAATAAGTTAACAAAACTTGCAGGTTTGGATTTTAAAGTTTCATAGATCTGATTTAAGATACTTAAAGTTTTTCTTTTTATATTTATGTACACATATAAATATTTATATTTGAATACCTTGAGGAACATATCTTTCTGATTGGTCCAAAGCTAGAACCCTGTAGCATGGTTGGGATCCTTCAATAGGTGGGATTATTTTGGAGCCTTCCAGTTCCCACCCAAGGATTATGGACATGTAATTGTGTACTTCGTGATAGCAAATCATCCCCACCGCGTATAACACATTAGGTGGATGTTTCTTAGGAACAATCTAGAAAAAATATATCGAATATCAAAAATATCAACCTAGAAGTTTTTAATTTTTCATATTACGACAAGCTGTTCATAAAAGCTGTTCATAAAAGTTACTTTTTCTGATAATATTAATTTATATTAGCTTTTCTTAAATATTTGATGTATAACCTTGAAATATCAACGAAGGCAGTTAATTTCATCTTAGCAGTTAGTAGAAGTCTTATTAGAAATACGCAGTTCAAGAATGAAACCCACAAGCAACAGAGATACCGAAAGCCACGACAGAATACAGATGTTAGAGCTGCCTCGTAGTAGTATAGAAAATAATGGCAGAATCTGATCAAATTACGTTTCGGAATATTCCCTAAAGATGCGGTAGAAAACGCAGAAATAACAGAAGTTCAGAGTGGTAAAAGCATTAGCGCTTTTACCATTTCATCGGCTATTTGGCTAAGCGACGAGAGCAGTACTTTATATGTTGGACATGCATTTAATATATAGCCAGTACTCTTGCGTAAAGAACGTTTTAGTTTCAAAATGACAATCGCCCGAAAGATCGAGACCTACGAATTCGACACTTAAGTACTAATAGGAGCAGTCTCAAAGAGCGGTGATAAGATGAATGAGGTTCTTATTAGCAAATTCCGAAAAGTTTCTCAGTAAAGTTAAAAGTATCCCGAGATGGTCAGGCACGGCCCAAATATATTGCATCCTCAGTAGTATCATCTGCATAACAATTATAGGAATATCATTAATATGCATAGAGAACCACTGAAGAAAGCATGCAACCTTGAGAAACACTAGTCTAATCCTTTGTAATAATGTCTTAGTAGTCACTACATAGTTATCAAACATTAAGTACTTACAGTGTTTGTGAAACTTTCTGGGGTTGGATTTAAATTTGATAATGCTAAAATTATCTGTAGCTGCGAATCTTGCAACTAAAACAAGAATTAAATTATGTTTTTGAATTTATATAAAAGATATTGAATCAATTGATTTGAAAGGGTATTTACATATTCCATTTCCAAAGGCATGTTAATCGCTTCTCCAAGAGTATTTTGGAAGGTTTTGTTGTACAAATACTGGAAAAAGTTTTTGTATGGATTGTGAGTATTCTGACTTTCGTGGTAAGAGAGAAAATCCAAGACTTGTATTCCATATTGTGTCTGGCTGTGATGAAAATTAAGATTTAATCAGTACTTCACTGCCATAATAATGAAATAATTGTATTTATGTTAAATGATCCTACCATTTTTTAAAAGTTCCATTTTCTACCATAAACATAAATAAATAGTCAACTAAGGAAAAGGCATTATAAACATAATTGACATTTCTTGAATAAGGGCAATTTCTTTTTGGCTTTAATTGTCCAGTTTGAAGATCAATATATAGTGGTATATTTTGCTGCTGTTTGTCCCGCCACTCTAAGAACAAATGGTTTGAAAATGCAATGAGGTTACAGTTTAAACCAAAACGTTTTGCAACTGCTTCATAAATTGCTCCATAGACAACACCAATTCCTTTACCTTCTTCAATTACCTAAAAAAAAATACACCTATAGCAGCTTTTTAAGAACAATTGGAAAATTACTAAACTGGATATCTCATGATTATATATTGTTTATATTTTTGTCCACTTCCTAAAAAATTGGTTTTAGCATTTTGAGTATTAACAAACACCAGGTAAATAACAAAAAAAAAAGTATATATATAGAGTATATACTCTATATATGTACTTTTATATATATTTATATGTATACTCCAGTTTTCATAGCTTAAGAAAGAAATATAAATCCAAAATATATAATAAGAATGTTGGATTTTTTTTTTCTACATACCTTACAAATATCAAAACTACTCAATTGTACATCTTGTGTTATTGAAAAGTTATCTTGCATGTAAATAGCTTGTGTAATAGCTTGCAACAATTCTCTTTCTGTATATTTTTTAATGTTTTCGCCTCGTTTATTTGAATGAACATCATTAAGAATATTGTTTACTCTTGTTACTAGAACCTGTATCTGTAATTAAATTTGTTTAGAATTACAAACTCATTATATATTATTTATCAAATTTATTATATATTTTAATATGTATTACCTTATCATCAACTTCTTCATCAGTGTGAAATTGTTCACAATGAATCCATTGGAAAAAAAAAGTTATAACCATCTTTGGTGTTAGATTACGTTTTTCAAGCTCACATACCCATTTTAATGACAGAAATGTATGGAACAAGTAACAAAGCACTTTTTTTGCATAATATATAGTTGTAAGGTTGTATAATGGACTAAAAAATAAGATAGTGTATAATTTATGACAACATCAAATATCTATACAATGATTATTTAGCTAAAGTATCAATATTTGTTAAATAAATCTAAGTTAGAAGCTAATTCTTATATTTATTTTGATTCACAAATATTGTTTTCTAATAAACCATAATCCTCATATTCCGGAATATTCATGCAACATTATTCCATGGTCTTAAATACAATTATTTAACATACCATTTTCTAGTGAATAAAAAATATATACTTACTCATAACACTCAAAATTATTTAACATGTTATTTCCTTTTTGAATGATATCTTGTAGAATGTATATAGTATAGTAGTAGCTAATATTACTCTCAGTAGCAATAACAAAGAAATTTCTTACATGTTCTAAAGATACTTGATTTACTTGCCTGCACAAAAGTACCAAATTAATAATATAAATAAAATTACACACAAAAGTATATGCATATGTTTAATGAAAACTGTTCAAAAAACGAAATAAATCTTGTTTTCAGTTTAGCTTTTGCTCAGACCTATCAACTTACAAATAAAATTTAGGAGACATTAATTGTAGTTCTGTGTATATTGTTCGTTTCAGTTTGTAAACATTTTTAACTTCTTGCAGCATACCATCACTGCACTTATTTTTAATATGTTTAGCTATTTTTTCTGGAAGACTGAATAAAATAAAAATTACATACTATTAGAAGAGTATAAAAAAGTATTATAGTTATTTAAATATTAAATTAATTAAAGGATACCTACATTTCAGTATATTTAACTCTCCAAAGGTATTCATTTGTAGTTACAATTTCGTAAAATTGTTTACATGTAGAACCAAAACGGATTATATCTTGAGGTTCATTGTTAAGCAAGATTAATGTTATTAACTCATCAGGTAGAGTAGTAATTGAGCCTTCACTACACTCTTCCATAATATAACAATAGATTTTTGTGTATATTTTCTATTTTCTTCTTGTTTATTTTGTGATGACTCTTGGTTACGACATACGTCTTACGTGATACGTCAGGAGGCCACAAAAGTCAAAACATGTCAAATAAGATATAAATGAATCGACGAAGAGTAAAAATTGAACAATGCACTGTTTTATTTATCATGCAATATTCCTGCAATGTTATATATTTGTCTATCCCCCGACTCAAAAAGAAGGGTGTTATAAGTTTGACCTGTCGATCTGTGTGTCTGTCTGTGGCAACTGCTGGCATTCTAGCAGCCAAACGCGTGGACGGATTTGATTGCGTTTTTTTTTAATCGAAAGCTTGCTTCGTCGATATGGTTCTTAGCTATGTTTGGCCGAAATAGAAACCGTCGTCGTCTCTAAGATTTTGAGGTTTTATTGGTGCGGGGGAAGGGTTCTCATGCAATATTGATAGAAATACTTAGGCAATTGAAAGTTTGTGTGTATGTATGTTCATTTAGTACATTAAAAATTTTAAAATCCTCCGATACAAAATGACCTCTAAGAAGGATAGAAATAAAATTGTTATGTACCTATTAATGTCGTTGCGTCGGGGGACTGCTTAATAAAGAAAGAAATTAAAATGCAAGTAAATTACCAAGGCAATTATTGAGGTCTAAGACCTCAATAATTAACTTTGTAAAATAGACACCATCGTCTTCCATTGACATCGACGTCGTACAACGGTCCCCCCACGCAACGACTTCAATAAGTACATAATACTAAATATTTTTTTTAAATCCCTTTTAGAGATCTTTTTGTATCGGGGGTTTTTCAATTTTTGATTTATAGTTTATTGTTATTGCATCTAAGATACTTACATCAAATGAACAAAATGGACTGGATGGACCTAACAAAATAGAACTAAATATAGACAAACACTTAACTTTTATAGGTCATAAAAAATTGTAAAGAAAGAATTCATACACCGGTTGTATGAGTTTAGGCCAGGAAAAATAGATACGAGATAGTTATCTTCATCAATACCACATTCGAAAAGTGAATGGTACCCTTCTCTTTTCTAAATGAGAGGATACAAGACAAATGTCAAAAATGCAATCGACATATATTAGTAATAATCCATCATCGAAATATTTAAAATTGGGATATCAAGGACGTGTTGTGATTTCGGCTGCAAGGAAGAATAATACCTAGTTTTAAAAGTATTAGAAACGTTCCATTCAGTTGTCCAGGATTTCCCTAACTGAGATTTGACGAGAGACGTCAAGTTCTAAGAAATATTTTTAGAAGGATCGGAAGTTTCAGTAAAAGTGGCCGCCTTGGCACATGAGTCTTCTGTCCCTTTTTCCTACTGTGTACAATAGAAGTGAGATTTGAAGCTCCTTTTGGGAACAAAAAAATAGACTCTTGGATTTTCAACACAGTTACGAAACGGCTTATTATTAAGAGCCAAGTAACTATAGGAATCATAGGAATATGTTAAATAGACAGCTACAACAAGGGCAATACCATTTACCAATAAAAACTCCGGGGAAAATTTTAATTGCAGAAATATTTAAGAGAACAGAATTTAACAGCCAGTACAAACTCATCTAGTTATGAAAATATTAGATGACCAAACCTGACCAATTTTCGTAAAATATAATTTTATCATGTGTCTTGGGAGCATTCTTCTCAAGACCGAGATCTAATATAATATTTGGTTTAATATGAGTGCTGAAAAGAAGTACAAAAAAGGAATTTGAAGAAAAGCTGGATGGAGAAAGTTCTATTTTGGAAAATTTATCACAGCTTCCCAAGAGGAGCCAGCCTGCGTGGTTCGAACTGGGGCTAAAGTAATTTGAATACACGGATACTGAATTTTTTGTTCAGTTTTTCGAATGTTCTTATACAAACAGATACAACCAATTTACTAAGATGTTCTGATACAAACAGTCCATAATATATGTGACTCCGAAAAATAAAGTTGTAAAGTAATTTCAGAAAATAAAAGTGAGAGCCCACCAAACACCAGAAAGAGCACGCAGAAAACTCCATCTTTTACTTAGAAAATCAGCATAAGCAATTCCATTGAGTTATTTATCTTACTAAATTGCAAGAAATTTCACCACATCTACAAGGTGTCCATCACCACAACCAACTAATGAAACTTTTCTTAATAATAACTACAGCCTGACTTTTACCTGTTATAATGCAAAGCAGAGTTAATTTTAAAACTAATATTTTCGTAAGAAGATAAACTATAATATGTAGTGATATCTTTAGCATACTGTGAAGTTTCGCAAGAATTGTTGCCAGACATATCCAGATTATAAGTAAGTATGCTGTAAAGCAGGGAACTGAAAACTGAATCTCGAGGGAGAGATTTCCAGGCCTTAAGGGGAGAATCTGGTTAAAATATTTGACATTCAAAGATCTACAAAATATTAGATTGCATGTACAATTTTAGTATTTTCTAAGACTTTCATGAGTACTACACATTGAAATAAAACTTTTTTTTACGGATTTAACTCGCTTACAATGAATTCAATTTTAAATTTACATTTTAAATCTAACCCGACGTTTCAAATGCTTTGCAGCAAACGCGTTCAAGGTTATATGAGATGGAGGTGTCTATCAGTAAGTCAGTTAATTAGTCATCTACCTCCAACGGTTTCTAAGTTTCCGGTCGTACAGTTCATGTTTCACCCAAAACGCATTACCAGTATCTTGAGGTCTTACTGTGCGGTCACAGACATGGGATTTTATATTTTTCAAAGATGAGTCCCAGGTGTTATATAATACGCTAACCATCTTCTCTATTAAAATATTATGTTTTTTTTAATTTCAATAGCCTCTTGCTATCCGAGATCTGTTCCTTAACTCTTTTACCGATACTCCTCTTTGTTTGACCTATGTATGACAAGCCACAATCGCAGTCAAGTTTATATACTCCAGCACATAGTAAAGGAATATTACTTTTGATAGGTCTCAAGAATTGGCTCACTTTCCTTTGAGGTTTGTAGATAATTCTTATAGAATCAGAAACTTTTTTTGCGATGATGCCGATTCTATCAGTAACTTTTTTCACATACGGTGGTAGGGCTGGTTGACGCTCAACTGTGGATGGCTTGATTTGGTTTCTGCGATGCTAAGTAAAATTCGTAAAAAAAGTTTTATTTCAATGTAAAATTCTACCTATATTTTTAATTTATGGATTAACATCAAATTCTCACAGCTACTTCAAAGACCTCTACTAAAACTGTTTTAGGAACAGAAGTTTTTCATCGAATATGTAATCGTACATAAAGTTAAACTTCCTCCAGATACATGCATATTTTCTAGCTCACCTGTGATATGTGATGAAGACATCACTACCCTCATTGACCTGGGGCTCAGTATATCGGATGAGGAAATAGTTACTTAAAGCTGAAAAATATTAATGAAGCGCTAAGTCAACTAGCTTATTAATTTTTTTAAAAAGACTGTTAGTGAGTTAGTGCTCACTGCTCCCATGCGATTTGTTGAAATTTTACTAGCTTTTTTTCAAATATTGCGCTTCAGATCGTATAATGAAATGTGACTTTTACATAACAATCGCTCTAGATTGGATCACTATCTGATTCTCTCAAACTGTTTATCCAAAGTGATACAGTGCTAATATATATCTAATATAGTGCTCTATCAATGAACAATGTAATAGAAATTGCTCCTGCACAACTGACACTTGTCAAACAACAAGTTACAAAATACAACTGTCAAGTGTTAACTAGACACAAGTCAAAAGACAAAAATCTAAAGTTTACCTATAAAGTAGATTGTAGAACATTGGTTAGATTTTTTAGTTTTCAGTTTTTACGAGGTTATAAAAATATATTGTAGTGTTTGTTAGACAGTAGGTAAGTATTTTAAGTAATAAAAATATTAATTTGTGTGTTCTAACTAAAACGGTCAAATGCGGACTATCTTTATTGAAAAACTGCTGTTTTGCTTTACATCACATTATTTATTCCAAGATAGCCTTATAAAAATATAGTGCGTAATGTATAGACGCCTCAAGCTATCCAATTTTAGTTTTAGTAAACGACCACTGTATTAGGAACTAAAATGGCTAAATTGGAATTATCACAAAGCCTTAATAACCACAAAGGTATTGTTTGGAATGTATCATGGCATCCTCTCGGTCATATGTTCTCTTCATGTGGTGAAGACAAAATCATTAAGCTGTGGAGTAAAGAAGGAGACAAATGGGTCATAAATACTGTGCTAGTAGATGGCCATCAACGCACTATCAGAGAAGTTGCATGGTCTCCATGTGGAAATTTTTTAGCTTCAGCAAGCTTTGACGGAACTACGTCAATATGGGATAAAAAGAGTGGTGTGTATCTATGAAGAGTGCTATTTAATATATAATTCTGAAACAAGTTATCAAGTTAACATTACTTGCCTTTTAATAGGTCAATTTGAGTGCAATGCAACTCTAGAGGGTCATGAAAATGAAGTGAAAAGTGTGGCATGGTCCCCATCCGGTCAACTGTTAGCTACCTGTGGCAGAGACAAATCAGTCTGGGTTTGGGAAGTGGCAGGAGATGATGAATTTGTCTGTGAAGCTGTACTTAATGCACACAACCAAGATGTGAAAAAAGTTTGTACAGAGAACCTTTTTATCAAGAGTTGTTTACTTATTAGGTACACAATATACAATGTTTTTATTAATTATAGGTTGCATGGCATCCAAGCTCTGATGTTCTGGCTTCAGCTTCATATGATAACAGTGTAAAGATGTACAAAGAAGACCAGTTAGATAGTGATTGGAGCTGTATAGCTACATTGCAATCACATGAATCTACTGTATGGAGTTTGACTTTTGATAAGACTGGCAAAAGATTAGCTTCTTGTAGTGATGACAAAACTGTAAAAATCTGGCAGGAATATGGACCTGACAACCAGGAAGGTGTTATAGTGCCTGAACAGGAGTCTATATGGAAGTGTGTGTGCACACTGTCTGGGTACCATACAAGATGCATCTATGACATAACTTGGTGTCCTATAACAGGATTATTGGCCACTGCTTGTGGTGATGACATTATAAGAATATTTAAAGAAGCTGATAACTCTGATCTCAATGCACCATCTTTCGATCTTGTTTGTACAAAACTGAATGCCCATGGTCAGGATGTAAATTGTGTACAGTGGAATCCCTCAGGGAATGGAGAGCTGCTATCATGTAGTGATGATGGTGAAATAAAAATATGGAAATATACTACTGAAGAGTAGACTTTTAGATTTCCTTATTTGATTAAAATAATCCTTAAGTAATATAACAGAACATACATATGATCAAGTTGTAAATGAAATGATACTTATTGTTTGTAATTAAATTATTGTTATAATAATAAATAATTTGTGAACATTAAGTGTATCTATTATTCAATTGTATTTTTTTTCTATTATCTATATCTATCCTTAGAGGCAGTTTGTAATCTTTACAGTTAAACTCTGATGTTTGTTAAAGTTGGACTACAATTCCTATTCAATAAGAGTTTTTTGAGAAAACTTTCAACAGAAACTATTAAGATGTCTAGTGGTGAAAAGACTGGCTTAAAACTTAATGAAGTTTTAGCTGCTCTGGAAAAATTTGCTCCAAAGAAACTAGCAGAGAGTTGGGATAACACTGGACTATTGGTTGAGCCTTACACTCCTAGGTAAGTTGAACTATTTATTCAAACACTAAATCAGTTGCAATGACATATTCAAAATAATAAAAAATTTTGTTTATTTAAGAGTATCAAATGTTTTTAAAATTAGTGTATCATTAAATTCCGTTATGTCAACATACAAATGTATTTGTTTTTGTAGAAATATAACAAAAATCTTATTGACCAATGATTTAACTGAGGATGTTGCTCTTGAGGCCAAAGATCAAAATTGTGAAATGATAATATCCTACCATCCACCAATATTTGCACCTTTGAAATCTGTGGTACAAAGGTAAGTTCTATTATTATAACAAGTGTTTTTGTTACCCATCAACTATATAACTTTGATAATAAATTTAAGTAATGAAACCAAGCTGTAGTCAATCAAGCCAAAAACATCTGTAACTACAAATATTTGCAGATGTAAATTAATTTATTGATTGCATGAAGATATGTATATGTTGTTAACAAAAACATTTTTTTAGTACTTGGAAAGAACGAATTGTGTCTCTATTGCTTGAAAATAGGATTGCCCTCTTTTCTCCCCACACCAGTTGGGACTCCGTGAGAGGAGGGGTTAATGATTGGTTGGCGTCGGCTTTTCCATATTATTCTGAATCAGTTCCTATTATAAGTTCTGAAGATTCGAACACTGGGGCTGGACGGTGAGATGTATTTTAGAGTTGCATAATAGAATATTAGAATTGACATTTTTTTTAGTTATAATAACAAAAAAATCTTAAAAAAAAGGGTGAAAGATCTAAATTAATAATTTTTCTTTTAGTATTCTCAAACTTTATGATGGATTCAATTTATCTCAAGCTGTTATTAAAGTGAAGAATGTCACTGGCCTAAAACACGTTCGACTAGCAGTTGGAAGAGGAAAAACACTTACAGATAATGTAAATAAAATTGCTCTTTGCGCTGGCTCAGGAGGTTCGGTGTTAAAGAAAGTCGAAGATGCCGACTTATTCCTGACAGGTATGTTTAAAAATATTTAAATCTTATCAAAATTAGACGTGAACGATATTTTTTTATTAAAATAAGTATTATCTTTTAGGCGAAATGCTTCATCATGATGTTCTGGACGCTGCTCAAAGAGGAATATCTGTTATTCTTACCAATCATTCAGATTCGGAAAGAGGATTCCTTAAACAATTTGCATCTTACCTTAAAAGTGATCTAGATAACCAGGTTGATGTTTTAGTAAGCCAATGTGATAAAGATCCATTGACAACTGTATAATGAAATAAAACTTCAGATATAGTTATGTTTTTTTTTAATTTGATTAATATCGTATTACTCGGTAGCATTGTTAGACGGCATATTTTATGTACTCATTTGTGAGATCATTATCTTACTTACTATTTATATCTACACGAACATCGAACTCTCAGGCAATACACACTTATCATAGCGAAACGGTATCTATATACTAAAGTAGTTGGCAAGATCTTTGCTCTTTTGATGATTTCCATTTATTTCTGTATTGCTGCTTGTTTGTTATCCATTGTCGATCGGGTAGATTTACTGAAATGTTTTCGGGTTTAACTTATCTATCGCTTTTAGTATGACTATTATAACATGCACACGACTACTTACGCAAAGCAATTTTGTTTAAACCTTTGTTCGGTTCTTTATGATCTTTATTATCAATTGAGATCATTTTTCTTTTATACGTAACAGGTCCGGTTTTGATTTTGCAAACAGATGAGACTGTTCCATTTTTGTCATCGTAATTAATTATGTATTTGCTGCGATGGGGTTTGACCGGCTTATCCAACTTTTCTGTAATGATTTTGCTTTTATTTGATTTTACAGATTGTTGAGAATTTATTGTATTTCGGTTGGATTTCGACCTAGATTTTTTGTCACTTAATGTATCATCGCTATGACGACTATGATTAGTGTCGGTAGCTTTTGGAATTCTTATTGCATCTTTTTTAGAAAAATTGTGTACTGATTCCTTCTTATGTCTTTCCACGCTAGCAGATTCCGCTGTAGTCGTTTTAGGCGTATTCCTTACCCCGTTTTTTTCTAATGATTCGTTGTTAGTAATTTTATATTTATTATCATTTTTTCTTGCTGCAACTTTATTATCCGTTGAAAAGTCTTGCCTAATAGAATATACAGGAAGATTATCTGGCGTGCAAAGTTTCTCAGTACGTTTATGTGTACGTTTTTTCACCAAAGGGGATTGATGATCTCGTTTTATGTCGTGGTTCTCTCCGTTCTCCGAGTAGTGGTTTTCTTTATTTTTATCAATGCGGTCATTCCGTTTCAACGAAGAAACGTGTTCTTTATCACTTCTTCTGGATTCCGGCTGGGAGGTCTTCTCACGTTTCTGCTTATAAGGTACATCGCGACATGAATATTTCGTTGTTACATCAGAGTTATTTTTTGAATCCAGATTAACATATAGAGCCGGCTCTGATTTCTTCATTTCTTTACTCGATATTTTTCTTGAAATCTCTAGTTGTTCTTTTTCCTTAGTTTGTTTCACTTTCTTCAAAGAATTGTTCTCCTGGCGTCTAAAAAACAATTCATACATTAAAATAAGAAAAAATATGCTCTTAATATATTTTTATTTTATTTTACATACCTATGCCAAGACGTATCATCCGTTGAAGTTTTCCTGACATGATTTTGTAATTTGACTTTAACTTGTCTAGTCGTATTTTCATTATGTGTTCGAGATGAGCTTAAAGGATCAAAGTTATTTACAATGTTTCGATTTATTTTAGGAGGAACTTCCATGTCTGTATCTAGCTCTGTTATTGGCTGTAACATTATTAGTTCTGTCATCTTATTTTGATCACTATATTTTGTTCTTGGCTTCGGTGTGGGCTGCATTTTATAATTGAAGTTAATGGGCATATTTTGATATTCCGGGCCATCATCAGATTCTGCTTCACTATTGCAGACACTATTAGATATTTGTTGGACTAACTTTACAGAGTGGAGTATTTCCTCCTGCAAATTATCTTCACTGTGTGTAAATGTTTGATTTTCCTCGTTAGGAACTCCAAAGTATGCTAATTCACTTCCGCGAAGTTCTCTGATCTTACTTCTGCTTGGAGTTGGTGATATAGAAGAAGGTTTTGAATTGTTTATTTTCGAACTAAGTTTAAATGACGACTCAATTTCACTTTTATTATGTCTTTGATTCGGGCTGCCTCGTATTAGTGGATCTTAAAGAAAAAAGACAATTATTATTTTACAATATATAAGAATTTATATTATGGTATAAGTTATCCTAATACTAATAATTAAAATAATTAATTTGTAAACTTGTAAAAAAAAACATAATACCTTTCATTGTTTTCCTCGTTTGTAAATTTTTAACGGGGCTTGAATCTATTTCACTCGTAATACTGGATATTGTGTCATTACTAAATCGCCTTTCAGAGTGCAATTGTCTATTTATCAATGAAACTGCACTTGGAACTGTTTTACTTTGATTAAAATCATCATTCGTGTTATTACTTGAAATCCCAAATACCATGTTCTCTCCCAAAAGATATGGCTTGGGTTTCGGGATTTTATTTTTGAGAATACTTTTTGTAGCTGCTGTATTCTCATCGGTATCAACTAAGTTATAACTCGAAATGCCAAAATTAGTATCTACTTCAGATATATCAGGTTTATCGCCAAAAAGTGTTATTGATCTATCACTCTTTTCATTAAGAGGGACAAATGCACTTCTCCTTCTTCTGAAATCGTTAGAAGGCGGCGGTTTTTCATCGGTAGCAATAATATTTACGGTTCCTGTATCTGCCGCAAAATGAAGCTCTGTCTTACAAAACTCCACTTTTTTTGTCCTTCGATCATTTTCATCACTTGATCTTGATTGTACATCAGAGTGAAGACCTGAGTAGGTATCAGTTGGCAGCGTTATCGTTACTTTTCCAGTGGACTGGAGGGTTATGTTAGACTTTTTCGATTCGACATGAACAATTTTAGGTTGTGAAATTTTAATTTCTTTGTATGAATTCTCTCTATTCTTAGAAAGCCAGTCTTTAAAAGTAAATTCAGAGCTATTTTCATCCTTTTCTATATTCTTAAGTATCATTGAATTGTCTTGGAAGATTTCTGATGACTTGCAAATCCCACTATCTGTAGAGGATTCTATGCTTAAATTAATTCCAGGAGATATGCTCTTGTGCAAAGGAGAAGTATCTTCAAAGCTGTAACTTTTTCTTCTGTTATTCCAGTCATCGCTAGCGTTCAATAAAGAAGTATATTTAAGTGTGCTCAACGCTGTAGGCGCGTCTAATAACGGAGAAACCCTACTATTACCATTGATTCTGTTAATATCATGTTTTCCATTAAAGCTCCTTCTGAAATTGTTTTTACTACTAGACCTTGAATCAAGATCAATTATACTTGCGTTATCTGTAGAAGAAGATTCTTCACTAGGCATTCGAATTGAATTATGTCCAGTCGATGCCCTCCACTTTGACGGTTCAGAAATGTCAAAATCATCTGGTTCTGTTACTTTATAATCATCTGTTTCCCTGTCAGGTGATGAATCTAGTGGCATTGAAGATATTTCTAATGGTTTTGTTGGTAGCGATGATGGTTCTAGAAGATTAAAACCAGACGACAAGACCTGTAAATGAAATGATTTTATTAGTTGCTAGATCAGAATCTTGACTTTATAGAACGTTCTAATATTATAATTGCATATTCAGTAGTTTACTTGTCTGGAAGAGTGCATCAAGTAAGAGGCAGTGGGTGCGCCGGGGCCGGACGAAGAGTGGTAGGCGGCGCGCATGACACGAACGCTTGCCCCCGGCGCGCTGGCGTTGAGCACCTCCATCGCTCGGGCTACACGTCGCGTGACGCCTCCTTCGATAACCTGTAATCATATGGATTCATTTTATATTTTAATTTTACAATAGGTATACATAAAAAACTTAAATACTAGGTACTTCAATTGAGCGAGCTTACGAAGAGCGTATCCGGTCTCTATATATTATTTTACTATCTATATTTTGTTAAGACATGGTCGATACCACTTATATATAAATTGAAAAGTCACTGGCTACAGAATTCATACAAAAAAGCAGACTTTCAGTCATTTAAGACGACTCACTCTATAAATAACTGAAATCCATCCATACAAGTACTTTCATATACCTACTTAAAAAACAAAGAAACCAAATATTCCAGATAGCAAAAAAAAATCTGATTATCTAATATTTGATTATCTAAACTTTCGTGCACCATGATGATTATTAAGTATATATATTTGCCCGACTATAATCCTATGTTATATAGGTATGTTGTTTACCCTGTTGTTTACGCGGACTCGTGGTGTCCGCCATGCTTCGAGCTCATGAATAGGACCCCGAATGAGCTCGAAACTAGTCGGGCAAACTGCGATTAATACTACATGGTTATAGCCGGGTAGCAAAAAAAATAGACTACATTATTATTTATCCACGAAAGCATATTTAGTTTTATTGCAATAGGCACATAATCTCAATTTTATAACTCTTTCTAGTAATGTAAACTGAGATGAAAGACCGCAAGTAACTTAATAATCTTGAACTTAAATCTGAGCAGGCTTGCACAATATTTGCCACTTTGTCATACATTTCACTTTTTTATTGTCATGCCTAACTGAAGGTACATAACAGTTACTTTTTGGGGCCGTATTTCAATGATAGGGTATAATATATTGTCTCTATTGTCAGAGACATTTGCTCTAACCCTCACGAATATAGAATAATATCTGAAATAGGTCGCAAGTGATCTAATTTTTGATACTAAACATTGAAATTACCAAGGACCAGTCAACGGTTATAGAACTATTATTAATTCCCGCCAAACACACTAATTAGGTTACACTTTTAGCTTGTTTGTAAACATTTACATGCATATTTGTATGCCTATATTTTCTATTTAATAGGGGTCACTTGGGAAATACAGCGACTTAAATATATATATAGTATAGTAGTAAACAATTGTTTTATTGTTATAAGAAGATAGTCTGGTAGAGATAGTAGATGAGTCTGCCTCTAGTGCATTTAATTGTGTGTTGTTTTTCTTAAATTGTATTGTTGATTATATATGTATATCTCAAATACTATCATTGTGGCCTTCTCTTGTAACAAGTTTCAAAATACTTATAACGATTTATTCTTACAAATATTAATTTGAATGCAGGAGCGAATTAAAACTCGAACAGCACTGACATGAGACACGGATTAGTTATTTGGTATGAATGTTTAACAATATTAAGCTTAGTTTTTTATTTAATAACCCTTTTAAAAAAATTTGGTAAGCTTTAATTTTATAATCGGTAGGTTATCAATTATCATTATCATATGGATGAAGTAAATTTGGTGAGGTCATATCATTGATTGATTGACACGATGGAAATAATTTTCCAAATGTGTTTTGAATGGCCAATAATTTAAGCTCACTTTTTTGTCTATGTTAATTGCTCTAAACAGCGAGCCGGTTACCGGTTTTGCTAATGGATCAAGGTGATGTAAGTACAGTGAAATAATGACGTCATCGTATGCAAACTGAAACCGAAACTAAGGTCGCAATCAACCCACTGATTTCCCGTAAGAGTCGTACATATTCTGTGTACTGCATAACGGTCACTTTATTATACGTGCTTATTAAAACGTGTGAATATAATGATGTTCGTGCGATAAACGGATGTGTACCGGAGAGCGTTCGGACGATACCTACCTACATGGTCGTTGACTCGCGTGAGTCTAACCATTTCGGCATAATTAAGTGACGAATTCAACAAGAATCACAACGGAAAACACCAATTGTTTATTAGGATAAAATAAAATCATGAGGTATATCAGGATATAGATCAACTTATTTTAATGTGTCCATAACCTTTAAGGAAAATTTATATGCGTCAAAAGAGATGTATTAGATCACACTATAAAATATAGCCACACCTACGTGGAATACATTTTAGTGACAAATCGTTCAAAAAATAGTAGGTAGATGTTAGTAACAAAGCTTTTAATTTTCTTTTATAATCACCATAATTTATTACTGGTTTCTCTAACACGCAGTCGCATTATGTATTCATAGTTTAAGGAACTCTATCTACAGATTAGTTATCCTAGTCCTTTTATGTTATAATGACATAAAATTAAAAACATTTTCAAATTATATCCTACCTACCTACTACCAAAATTCATACTACTTAGGCACTTGAATAATATATTATTATATAAGTAACAATTATATAAGTAACACGAATCATACTCATAACGAAGCCTCGAGACGGCCTTAGCGCAGGATTTCCGGGATATTGCACACACGAAAATGACATGAGTTCAACCAACAAAACCTTCAAGCTTGTATTGTTTACTTTAACATTAAAATATGTATGAATTTATTTTAAATTAAACTTTATATAGGCTAAGTGCAGGTTGCATGTCATGACTTTGAAAATATTCTAAATATACAATTAATTACGGATGCCCTTCACAAAATTCAAAAACCTGTTCTTAACACAATAACAAAATTTAAGTTCTGATATTGGAACAGTATACGCTTTTGAAATTAAGAATGCGAAAACAAAGAACACACAACATCATTTTTCAATCACTATTTTATCTCTTTTTTGGGCATTTAAGGACAAAAGCATTAAAATTTATTTCTCTTTTTCTTCTGTTTCCTATGTAAAAGATATATTAGCGTGAAAGTGTTTCCTCATATAAATTTTACTTACATGGTTTAATTCTTTTTTATTTTGTTTCCAGTATATTTCTAAACTAAGAGTAAATAGTTATACCATTTTTTAAAAATGTATTATTGCTAAAGCCATTGCCCCGTTTTCTATTCTTATTGTATTTATAAAATATTAATGACACAAACAAATGTAAATCACATTGTTTTGATAAATGATCTCATATCAATTGTAGTCAATCTTCCATTATTTGGCCAAGTAGAATGGCTAATCCCTTGATCCTCAGATAAGCATCAATAACCTTGAACTATGCTTCTGAAGAAGTTAATATTATGCTTAAGCTTATTGAGGGCTAGGCGTTGCTAGCGATTTCACCTGTTCTCTTCTCTCAACCCTTCAACCCTTCCGACTCCAATTATATTATGGTATGATTATAAATAAATAGGTATAAGTCATATATTCCATTACTAAAAATGTCAGAAAAAATAAAACGTTTTAGTTTTTCATATTATAATTATAGCCTACATCAATTATTGTGTTTTCTATAAAAATACGTAGCTAGTTTTTTTAGAATAAAAGGAATTCTATATGTTGACTTAGAAAATAAAGAGACAAGTCAGTCAGACACAGTCAACTTCATTAAAATCGTAGGTAGATATTGTAGTCGGCAAGATATAATTTTTGTAAATTCCCGTGAAATACCGTTCCAAAATCTATTAATACCCGTCGTGTAGATGATAATTGACTATTGAAGAACGAACAAACGGACCACAAAAATTATAAACTAAGGTTTTGAGGTCAGTGTCATATACGAAACACGTAGCATTTGGTTTTTTTAAATATATAATGTTGTCTATTGTACCACATTACCAATAGGTAATATTTGAGTAAGTTAAATAACAAAGTTCCCTACGTGTTTTATTAGAAACATATACATACGTGTTTTATCAGAAACATATACAAAAATATGGTTTTACCAAAAACACAGCGATATAATTTACAGGATCATATACGTATAAACCTATTAATAAATTTGGTTTTACCTTCAGATTTACCGGTAAGTAGATTACCGATTTCGTGAATAATAATGTCATAAAATAACATGACTTTTGTTTTTTAATTAAGTTTCTAGAATAGGCGAATGCTTTTTCCTCCTTGTATCTAGTTATGTTTTAAAAAGTAATAATTGATTTAAAAGACTGATTGTCGTGACTAATAATCTTGCAATTTTAAAGAAAATGTTATGAGAGGTGTTTAAGTGACTATTAAGTTTTTCGCATTAGTCTGTGTAGTGAAAGTTTAGAAAAACTCTCAAGGAAGTAAATATGTGAATTCCATACAAACCGATCATTTTCTAATGCGTAGGAAAATAATGATGCTTGCAACTTCCTCACGTATAACACTTTCTCTAATACAAATAATTTTCAGCATTGATTCACTGTAAGTACTTCTAACATCTATTAAATGGAGGTTAGAATTATTTACAGAACCTCCTTTCTGTGAAATGAAACTTAAGGAGAACTATATATTTATAGTTGGACTTTATATAAGCAAGAGAACTCAAAACAATGGTTTTTCATTTTGTCTGTTCGTCTGTATGTCTGTATATGTCTGGATGTTTGTGCACGCTAATCTCAGAAACTTATTTAACGATTTGGATGCAGTTTTCGGAAATATGTTGTAATGGACTTCACTTAACATTTTGTTTTTTTTTAACAATCTGGTAACAAATAAAGAAGTTAATAATCTCTTCTTTTCGTAGCATTGCTACTTACCAGCGATTAAACATAAAAAATATACATAAATAAACTAGAAATACTCCTATAGTTATGCAAAAACTACTTAATTGAGTTCGATTAAACTTTGAAGGTTTATAGTTTTTACAAACATTGTACAAAGGGTACGTTTTATCGAAATCGAAATCTACGCCTACGAAGTCGCAGGCACATCTAGTAATTCTAATATATTATAGTACCTTAGTATATATTTAATTGTAAATCACGTTGAAAAAATTAGTGTTTTTTTCTTAGAGATGTAAGTAGGAAATGTTTTCCACGTTTGAAATTATTTAATGATTCTTTAAATTTTAGCACCTCGTTAAGTGATTTTAGTAAAGATTTAATGACCAAAAAACCTACTTACAAAAGCTTTTACCAAATCACTGCATGCATTAACATGTTATAACATTTTGCTTAATTATGGATATTATGTTTACGTAATAAAATAAAATGTATATTTTTACTATTCTGTACAAATATCTGTGACAGACAATTCCAATAAAATTCTTTAGGTAAATTATAGGGTTGTCGGTAGAAATTATATACCTATACTATGCAAATGTAATGAATCAAATTATGTATTTAAAAAAAGAAATACATTATTAAAAGTATAAGCTTTCTTAAAATTATAACTTTGTTAAAATTATGTACCTATAGCTGTTATCATTCAATTTTATCCTTCTCGGTTCCGTGGCTTAGTAAATGCCTAACTTGATCTAATCTTGGATAGGCTGTGACATCCACGTCATCCATCTCTATCTTTCCCCCATCAAACAAAAGTGAGTTTCTAAGACTTTTTACACTATTTCTGAAATTTTTAGGCATAATTATTGTTTTCTTTTTATTATTTAATCCTCTTAACTGTAACTAGTGTTCGTTACGATTCAAGATTTTTTTTTGTTTAATTTCATTTGATAGTTATTTTAGGCCACGAGATCCCATCCCTATTCGAACACAGATACTAGATATGAGTAAATAAGCTAAATAAATAAATATAGGTAAGGCCTACCCTTACCTATGTGTTGTTAAAGTTGAAATCTCTAATGTTATATGTATTGTGTGAAATCTGAAACAACATAATAATTCTGTTATGTTGTACTTTATTTTTGTCAAACTCACAGAGCAAGGAACGGCACAACATTAGTTAAATACCTAAGTGCATCTTTTTAGAATTCAAAAAAGAGTCAATAACTTAAACTGAGCTTACTGAACTTTTAAATAGTCTCAACATAAAGACTGCTGTGTTCTAACAGTCATTTCATTATAAGCCAAAATAAATAAACTAAACTATTTTAATACGTGAATGCCGGTAAAAATAAATGAAATCTCCAGTGAAAGCATCTTATATATTGATTTAGGAATGATGCTAAAACACTTCAAATTTTATCAGAAACCGTCGAGTAGATTTCTTTGGTAGTAATTTTTTTAAATCTAAAGTTGAAAGTATCTATCCTATAATCAACCAGAAAAACGAAATATTAAAGTTTTTTTATGTGACTTTAATATGTATTTAACACGTAGCTGAATACTTTTTAAAAATAATATTCAACGTACAGATTTGGCCTCGTTACTACATATTTTATTATGTGTATAAATAGTTTAAAGAGTAGTTATCGGTATTATTTGTATGCATGAGAGACAACGGTACTGCGTTCGAACATGAGGTGAACAAGACAATAATGTATAACCTAGAGCAAGGTTCGTTGGTAAACTAACAGAAATAGTTATTGTATTAAATATCTACTAGTTGTTGCCCGTGACTCCGTCCATGTAAAAATAGTATTTTTATGGCTAGAAACATCAGCCAAATAATTATAATTTTTACAGCGGGACCCAGCGGGACGGGAAACAGCTAGTTTATCATAATTTAAATTGTAATTTATGAAATCGCTATCTAACGTCCTTCATTTTGATAGCTTCCGGATGGGTTTGCTTGTTAACACAATTTTTAGACCTCACAATATGGGGTACAAAATCCAACATTTTACCTATTTCAATATACCCAGTGTCACTTGCCCCATCAAGACGTACTTACCTTACTTACCTCATACGTTAAAATCCTTTAAGCCGTTTCGACTACAGCAGGAAACATACAAATAGCATAATTGGCTATATTTATATTAAAATACCTTTATTTGAATAGAATAATACTTCTAAGATCGTCGGGTAATAAGAATTATTTTCACAAATACTTATGTAAAATTCAGTGAACAAAACGATTAAAAACAGGATCTGCCGTGGCAATTTCGTAATCGCGTTACTACTTTTGTTATGTCACAGACAAAATCACCAGCAAAAGTTAGTATTTTTATAGCCTATGTGTTATTCTGGTACATAAGCTACAATATTGCCAAGTTTCATTAAAAGCCGGTCAGTAGTTTTGGCGTGATTGAGTAACAAACATCCATCCATCCAAACATTCGCACATAGTAAGATGTACCTAATCACAAATTACAATAACTACCAATTATTTAAAGATTTGTAGGAATTTTATGCTTGAAAATTGTAACTGTCACTTAACTCAGAATTAATTAAAATTATTTTTGGTTTTTATTTTGAACCAAAAATAAGTTAGCTATAAAAAGTTTGAACGAAATCTAAAAGCAGAATTATGACGCAGGCTTTAAATAGATTTTACATTTTTTTTATAAAGAAACAAAGGTTAAGAATAAATATAAATAAGAATAAACATGCCCGTGGAACTAAAAGTGTACCATTGAATGATTCACTTTAGTTCGTCAAACGTAAACTTGCTCTGGCGACTGAGTCGCTCTGAGTTTTTACACTATATAAGGAACTGGCAAGTTTATAATTTTGGCAATGACCGCTTACCAACATATATGCCATAATTCATGTCATATGGATCAGATAGTATGAATTTAAGATTTTTGTAGTTCTATGAACTCTAATTTTATTATACAAAATATACCTACTTGATATGTTTTTGTGAGAAGAATAAATATTCACATAAGAGAACAAAATGCGTTTCATGTTGTTACTTATAAAAAGATTATTACAGTGACCTTCTTACCTTTCCGTATTCGGCAGTTCCAGCCCACTCCCGACGCCATTGACCGGCCACTTCCATGTCTGTTCGTTTGTTTGTTATTCGATCGCTGCAGCTACACTCGTTGGCTTATAGAGCTCGCGCACTTAATTCAAACGCTCTGTCGATCACGTGCGCTCTTTGTGCCGGCGCGAAGCCTACTGCTGCTTAATCGTAGCTTATTCCACGAAGCAACTTTAAGTCACAAAATAACTTTATTTCTGTTAGCAAAATACTGTAGGCACCAATTCGATGTCAACGCCCACTATAGGTTTTAAACTGCTACCCAAACACAGGTTACTTCCTACGCTATTTGTATATTGCAACAAATCTTGTAATAGAATTCAGATACTATTTTAAATCACCTTTCTTTAACAAAGATATCTAATCAATAGGTATCTAAACATCATTTCAATCAAATAGGAATCATTCCAAACTTAAACAATTTATTTTAAATGACATTGAATCTAAATACGATGTATATGTATTGTCATTCAAAACCACAGTTGTTAATTTGTTTATAATATTACTCATAATTTTTTTGGTTCATTTTTATATTCGCTTGTGAGCAGTGTAGTAAATAACAAAATTACCTTGGAAACGTAATTTACTTCAAAAGACACTAACAAAAGACTTCAACGCTCCTTCGCCAATCTAAGAAAAACTAATTTTAGGTACAGACAAGCAGGATCGTGTCTTGAATGGTTGTTACTAATTACTTCTTGTATCAAAGATTTATGATAGATCCTGACCTGAATTATTTAATGGATGGAAATGGAAACACTCAACAATGAGTAAGTTGAGATTCAGTTGATATACCTAAGTTCTGTCAAAACGTTGTGCGGCGAGTCGAAATAACTATTTCTTAAATTCTTTATTGAAAAATAGTTTAAATATCTTTTAATTATCAAATATATTACCAGGTAAAAGACTTGAAAGCGGAGATAAAAAATGAGGATTTCAAAATTAGTAAAGCATAATTACCTACTAACTCAACTAGAAGTTTATCGAATACCTATACATTGAAAAAAATTGTCTGATAATTATATTGAGATCTCTTATCGTTTGTTCGTTATCTTTGCATTTGCATAAATTTTTCACTTCTCCTGTTCACTAGTGGTATATGCAAATAATTATTTTCATTCTGGAAACCTGTTTTGACTGACTGATTTTCTGATTGACTTTTATTATCCCACAGCTATCAAGCTGTGCTATCACCCTCGGTTTAAATTCTGAAATTTTGACTATAGGCGTAGAAAACATCTTCATAGAAATCTATGACGTGCTCACTAAAACAAGATATTTGGAAATTCTATCTCTAACGGTATTTCATAGTGGGTAGACCATAGAAGTTTACAAATTGTTTTTATGAAAATTGGAATTTAACCTTCCGAGTCTCAATAAGAAAATGGAAAATTGATTGAAATCAATATTTAAGAATGTATGGCATTTTCAGAATTATCTGGTTTTTCTATATATTTAAAAAACACGATTAATGTTATGTATCGGTTTGAGGATAGTCGGGTTTATTTCGAAAAATTTTCATATTTTTCCATATTAGTTATACGAGGTTTATCAATAAAACTAAACATTTTTCTCAAGATATTGTTTTTTTTCTTGTGACGTGTTAAATAAGAGGTATCACTTAATTAAGTCGTAACTAACTAAAGGTGTCCGTTTCGCGGTGTTTCTTAATCAATCAAATCTGTTAATATTATGTTAGAATTTATAAAATTATGAAGAAACTTACTATTGCCAACTTCCTCACCCCCCAACTAGCCAAACCGTCTATCACCAATTAAAATTTATACAAATTGTACTTTTCTAGAGTTATTTTAATTAAGTATAGCACAAATCAGTTTTTGTGGTTTTCCGTGATATTGAAAAAAAAAAAAAACAATTATTAAAAGTACTCTTATGTTGACCAGGATAGTAATCTGTAATACATTTAAACTACATATTATTATAATAGTCATAATACTAAGATTACACTTAATTTCCAAATTTTACCAAAATCCATTCAGTAGATTTCAGGAATAAGCAAAAACACTGAAAGACAAAATATTTAAAAACATTTGTTTTCATAATGTATTGATATTATCCAATGACTATTTTATCATAAGGATAGATATTAAAGTTGGAAGCTTGTATATTACTTGTTTCAAAATATATATGAACAAGTTTATCCATGTTAAGCTTATCATCAAATATATTAGAGTGAAATATCATATCATATTTTACTTTACAAAGTCTAAAATAATATCTAAAACATTTAAGTGCATTTAACATACTTAATATTTAATCCATCCAACAACAAAAACCAAATTTATCAATTAGTTTAGTATTAACTGTGAAATGTAATGCTTTATAGATTACGGTTGGGTGAAAATACCCAGAACTTAGTTTATTTTTTATAATTATGTTCTAGGTATAGAAAATAAAAAGTTTTGATATAGTGCCTAATTTTATATAATTAAATAATTTAATAAAAATGTTAACAAGTCTGTCATACCTTATTTAATTGATTTACATATAAGTCTATAAGAAAACCATTATTGTGTCTTAATTGTAAAATATTTAACAAAATATCATCTTTATCTTTATTCCTGGTATTATGAGCCCTATAAAATATGGCAATAAGAGCATCTTCTTTTTGGTTACTCATACAAAAATTATAAAAAAATTTTTGTTCACATCTAAAGTTTTTGCTCAGACCATCTTTAAAATTTCTGTAGAATAATTGCTGACCACAATCGCACAATCTCTCAATTTCCTTCCACTCTTCACTAGATAACCCAAAAAGTAGCCCTACAGTTTCTCCTTTTACAATGCAAGTTGTGTGTCCTGATCTGTCAGCAATTTTAAGAATAGCTGTAGAAAAGACTTCATTTGGCTTATAACGATTTATCTTGACTGACTCTAAATAATAGTCAGTTATGAAACCCCAAGTTTCAGCATATAATTTTAAACTACTACATTCTGTTAATCTCATTGGAGTCACGGATTCAAAAAAATGTTTATCATACACTTTTCTTGCAGTTTTCATCAGCAGGGATATAAAAGTCTTCTAAATTACTCATGAATCATAATTATTGAGAAATGAGTATGAATCATGCACTCTTAAGATGTTACTTATTGCTATTAATTATCACTTTAACAATTATTTTATTTTTGTGTATTTATTATATTACTGTAGATTGTAGACAATAGATCATAGAGTAAAAGTTAAATAAACTGAGAAATGTTACTATCAATTTACCAAATGTACTCTGTGGTAACTACACTGACCCTCTAGTTTACACTCTAGTTCTACAAATCATCAATAGAGTTATTATGTTGCCGCTACAATAGAGTTATTATGTTGTTAAATACTGAAGAACTTCCACTCCCAATACCGTGTTCTGTCTTGTCACGTTGTACTGCTAACAGTGCTATGTATATAAAATATCTTGTGTATAACTTGTATTGTTTAATATTAGTATTTAGTACTCAGTTTTTTTTTTATTTTTTTAGGGACATTTACATATAGATTTGTTTCGAAGTTCCAACCAAATTACATTGTTTGCAATCTATCCTAATATTATTT
Organism: Napeogenes inachia; assembly: GCA_959347355.1. Lineage (NCBI taxonomy): Eukaryota > Metazoa > Arthropoda > Insecta > Lepidoptera > Nymphalidae > Napeogenes > Napeogenes inachia. The sequence continues at coordinate 13,172,837 of OY365791.1, read as the reverse complement.
TTTCTTTCCTTTACTTAACTTTTCTTCAAGAAACAAATTGTAGAGTGTAGACATTAAACAATAAAGACTAATTAGGTTTTGGTTGGTCCACAGAATGAACAAAACGGAAAAAAACATTATTTTTACCGCATTTCAATTAAAAATATAAACCTAAACCGGTTTATATTTTTATTTTTGTGTGATTTTATTTTTATTTGTATTTATTTGTGTATTATATTACAATAAACAATAACCAGTTATCGGTAACCAGGATATTATAATATTTATTACGGACAACTTTTAAATAATCACCATAAGAAATTAGTATATGTATTACCATTCCTTGTTCACGGCAACGAAGTTTAATCGGAAGATTTTAGCATTTCTATTGGAAAAAGAAACGACTTTGACATTTCATTGAATTTATGACAGTTGACATTCAATAATACATTTTCCGTTTTCGAGGTTACAAAAAGTCAAAAAATACATCTTGTCTCGAAAAGTTATCTAATATTATTTCGATTTAATATCTTATAGATATTCTTAAATTAACAAATGGAATAAAGTTATAAATGATGAACAGGGTATAGTTTTAAATTCCATATAGCTGAGATGAGAATTGGCTGGATACAGAAAGTGGTGAACAAATGGCCAGGAAAGAAAACGTTTGGAATGTATAGATTCCTTCCTATGTTTTTTGTACTAGGCGCAGCATTAGAATTTTCAATGATAAATTGGAAAGTCGGAGATATAAGTTTTTACAATACTTACAAGAAACGACAAGCTAAGGATATAGTTGAAGAAAAAATAAAGAAATATTCAGCAATTTAAGATGCCCGCTGGTGTGACTTGGAGTCAGTATTTGTGTTTCTCGGCGGCCGCTTTATTATCAATGCTGGCTGGGTCGCAGGTAGTTCATCTTCAGTACAAGCCTCTGATGGATTTTCATAAATATATTAATAATGAGTTGAAATATTTACCAGAGAACGTACAAGTAAAAATCAGAGAAGAACTTAAAGAAGAAGGCTTATTAAAATAATAATAATATCTTAACTGCTGTTTATTGTAGTAATGTAATGTAGTGTAAATAAATCAGATTGGTATTGAATAAAAACTTTTATTTAAATATTTAGATATTTTCATACAACAAACAAAATATTTCAACATAAAAAAAAAATGGATTTATTTTGTCATTTGTATTATGAATAAAAAAAATAAAAAGGAATATGGTTTGGAATTCCTATTTTGTTGACTTGTGTTAAAATAGATAAGTTTGAGACAGACAAATCAATGTTTGCAATTGAGAAAAATATATAACAAATAATTATAATACATACAACATGTACGAGCCAGCGCGTACAGTGTTATATTTCATCGCATAAGTAAATTTAATTATAAGCATTTTTACATTATTTCATCAGTTCGTGTACGGCTAGCAATCACACCGCTCGCGCGCTCATATCATTATATCATTTAGTACATAGTTACTTTTATCAATCAATATATATATCAATATCATATCAAAGACTTTAATTCCACACAACTATCAACTATCACTAAAAGGTTGTACGGACCGTACACAACAATCATTCTAGAATCTTAATATTTAAAAAAATCTTGATATATGTTCAGCTATGTTAAACTTTCCAAATAGATATTGAGTTAAAAATACTTCAACATGGGGAGGACTCAAACCTGCGACTGCTGTGATACCATGCTAACACCCTTTCAATTAAGCTATAGCTCACACACAGTTGGGTCACTACCTTTATAAAACAAACATTCCATGTAGTTAGTAATAGTTTGTCTTGCGGCTTAGGTGGCATCTATATGAAAAGTTGTTAAATTCATTCAAAAACTCTAACCTGTGCTTCTAACAGTATTGCTGTAATCATTCTTTTGCAAATTGATTAAGAGACTGAGATTAGCGTGCACAAATATATAGAGACATACAGATAAAATGAAAAAATATTGTTTTGGGTTCTCTTGCTTATATAAAGGTTCCCCTGTATAAATTTTTGAAAATATTTTTTTTTGCGTGTTGTGTGCACAACTAAAAGAAAAACAGATGAACAGACAAGGATTTTAAAAATGCTGAAAATGTATTAGTTATCACTTTACATCCTGGTATATTTTTTAAAATATTTTCAATGTACAAAGACTACTCGTCTACAGATTTATTATATGTAGAGAATAAGATTTGCATGATAACTATTACGTGTTTGCTATATATTGACATAACATTTTTATTTCCTTACCTAAGTAGATGAAATGAACACCTAAATGTTAAGTGAAGACTGTAATAATATATTCCTGAAAACCGCATTCAAATTGGTTAAGCCGTTTCTGAGATTAGCGTGCACAAACATATAGACATACAGACAAACTGAAAAACCTTTGTTTTGGGTTCTTTTGCTCTTATAAAGGCCCCCTATGATGTTTTTTTTTTATTAATTTCCATGTACAGAAATGGATCAGTGACAATTTTATTATATGTATAGATTGGTTCTGGCTCTCATTTCACATTTTTGTTTTTCATGGGATTTTCCATTCCACATTTATATGCTCAGTATTTCTGTAAATGAAAAAGAATTTCTATGTATTTGTATCGTTGTCGAACGCCCTTAACACAAACAAATAATTTGCTTACTTAGGGGTTAGATCAATGTGTATAACTTGTCCTGTATTATTATTATTATTATATTCAGGATTCAGAATGATAAATCAACATGTATTAAAATAATTTATTATTTTGGTATTTTACTTTGAAACATATTTACAATTAATTTACAAAGTATTATATAATTCCTAACTTTTAACTAAACTATAGTCACATAAAATAACACTATACCTAAATTGGAATTCTTCTCTTTTTTCTTAAAAATATCTATATCATAAACAAATAATTTATCAAAACTATATTCTAAGAATTGATTTAAAACGAATATGCAAATTTAAATGACTAATTGGAAAATAGTTTCTAATTCATATTATTTTGGCCGGAACAACACCCTGAAGGAAGAGATCACATATTAACAAGACAGTACCCAGAATAATTGTCTTAATTTTTAATTTCAGTTACGAAATAATCGTTATAATATTTTAAGTAATAATTTAAAAATAATTTGTGCATTTTCATGGCATTTCAGTTATTGATTTTCTTACACTAATAGTTACATCACTGCTTACTTTTTATCAAATAAAGGTATATCTATTTTTAACATTATTGAAGTAAAACTTTACATATCTGCAGTCTTAAATTTGTTTCTTTCACTGAAGTCATCTTGATGAGTTAGCTATTGTCCTATGAATCCAATCTATGTGTGATGTTACTGCGTCATATATCCTGGGTCTCCCTAAACCAATTTTTGAGCAAGCAATGCGCCACCCGCTGACGCCTATTACGGACCAGTGCTTTGATTTATCATCAAAGCACATCATTGAACTTCCAGCGTATTCTTCTTCCTAAAATATTTATTTATAGATGTAAAACTAAACTAAACTTGAATATCATTTGTACTAAATATAATTCATCAACTTACATCACAGTCATCTTGATCGTAAAGAGGTTCCGCACAGATGCCATTACCGGTAGCTATACTGACGTTTTCACAGGTGTTCATTGTCGTCGGAACTACATGGACCCTTTGCAATTGATCTCTATTCCTCGTCCATCCGAGAGTATTGCAGATGCTATTTTCGTCCGCTTTGAACCCGTATTCGGGTAAACAAGCCGGACGGACGAAATCCGTGATTTCGACGGGTTCCTCGAGTCGCACCATGGCCAGCATGCTGCCTTCAACCGGAGAACGCACCATACCGACGATCCTCCGCTCCTGCTGCCACGGTGTGGTGCTCTGGATTCGCACCGAACCTAATCTAGCTGTCCATTCCGCTTTCGGTTGACCCTTAAAACGCATAATTATATTTGTTTCACTATTAGATACTAATAGACTCCGAATGTTGAAACGGAGTTTTTGTAATGAGAAAAGGTCGAGCTTAATGTCTAAATGCATACTTGAAAGCACGAAGCGGTGGTGACGAGCCAGGAGGCGTGCACGAGCAGTGCGTCGCAGGCGTGCACGTGCGTGCGCAGCAGCGCCGCGTGCCACGGCCAGTCACCCGGCCGCGCCGAGCGACCCAAGCCCTGCACGCCTAACGACGCGTCCGCACCGCGCGCCGACGGCAACCCGCACTCTGAAACACACATTACTATTGGTACCTTTGAACATTTTACTTTGTTTTAATACTGATATTGCTATGAGTATTGCGAGTATTGTGCCTGTCCAACAAAATATTGTTATCTTGTTCAACAGTGGCAATCGTCCATCGCATCGGTTGAAATCGGGGAAAGCAAAATTCCAAACCAAATTGAATTAAAGAAAGCCCCCTGTGGCAATTTATTTGATTATTTTATAATAATTGTGACCGCATTTAAAATAACGTTAAACATAAGAATATGGAGAAAGTAAATATCGATTACGTTTATATACGTTTTACCTAATTGATCACAGACGATCTTAATAACTTTTCGTTGCGGGCAATCACTCTTTACGAATGAAATTTCTGGTGCCGCTGGGTCCACAATTTCTACGTATTCCGGTATTTCTTTCTGAGGTTTATCTAGTGCATTCTCGGTCTTTTCTTCTTCCGAATCTGGAACTGCTTCCGCTGATACAGCAGATCTATTGAGAAGTAAATTATATTTAAAATTACTCTACTAAATAAATGATATAGAATGCCTATTAATTCAAAAATATGTTGTCACAGTGGTCAGTAAAATGTAAATGTGTAAGGTTTTAAAATTGAGTTAGCATATATAATTTAAATAGACTGAAATAAAAGTAAGTAAACCAATTAAACAAACAAAATGTGTCTCACTTAAAAGTAAGAGCAGTACAGAGGGAAGTAGCCATGTTCATGAGAGCCTTCCTGTCGTGTTCATAGGGCGCCGCGCATATTTTCCCGATGCGACCGCGCTCCGCCCACACGGCGTATCCGCCCCGGCTCCGCACCGCTCCCAGGGTCGATTCCCGCGTCTCACGTTTCCACGTCGCCAGGGAACGAGTTATCCACACTGTGCACCATACGACATATTACATTAGTATTTATATTATAATTATTTAAAATGATAACTTAAATTAACTGTCTAGGTAAGTACATGACAAAATAATCAAAATATTCTCATCGTCTGATGATAAAGCTCTCACAGCAGCCAGTCTCGTCGCTGCCATCGGCACAGTCCGGTGTTCCGTCGCAGCGCAGGTGTTGCGGCAGACAGCGCGGCTGTAAAGCACAGCGCAGCGCTCCCGCGCCCGCTCCGGCGCAGTGCGAGCAGCCGCGCTCGTCCGCTGCGTCTGCGCAGTCGGGCACCGCGTCGCAAGCGCGCCTAGATAACGCCAGCCTTTGTAGCCCTCCCAAGCAATCTGTTACAATTATTAAATATAAAACAACGGAAAGAAATGTGTTTTTATTGTATCGATTCTGTTAGGTCATATAGGTATGAACTAATACCCGGTTCGGGATAACAGGAGCCCGGGCCAAAGTGGTCCGGAAAGCGCGAGCAGTCGAAGTGCGGTCGTAATCGCTCAGGCAGACGCGAGCCGCAACCCGCATGGAAAGAACGGCAGTAGGCGCGACAAGGACGCACGACCCGGTCACCATCGCATCGCGGTTGTAACATCTGACACACAAAATCCTGAAAGAATAAATTAAAGTTATCCACTGTTTATTTAGTAAAAAAAAAATGTTTTAGGAAAAGTTACATCTCATACAAAAAAACTTGTATCTTATTCTTACCTTACCTATTTCTTTGTCTGATTCTTAAAAGATCCTATTGATGTCATAAACGCAAAATCTGTATTAGTAATTTTTTGTAATAAATATTTCTTGTAAGTAGGTACATAATTCAGAAATGAAATCGATAGTTGTCTGTCTGTTTTTCTGTTTTTTTGTTGACGCGTCACACAAAATCTACTAGACGGATTTTAATGCAAATGTTAAATAATTTTTATTCAAATCATTTATATTTCTCAGGGAAACACACGGAAATGGTTTGGGGTATATTCACAATTAAGAAAATGAAGATGAACTAACAACTAAATTTAATAAGATTGTTTAATATATAAAAAACATAAAAGTGCCATTAAATAATTATCTAAAATAATACAGTCATATCTTTAAAAAGCAACTTACAAGGTTAAATGACTGTATGGATCTCTCTGTCTTAAATGGCATGGCCTTAGTACACCTAAAGTTGAAATAATTCATACTTAATTTTCATACATATAAAATTTCATGTGCCCTTGTTCGTACCTATTTCTTCATCTCCTTCAATTTCTTATTAATGTAATTAAAGCGATATATAATGTGTTTGTAAATAATAGAAATATAAAATAGGCTTTCTATAAATCTTTATAATTAACAAATACGTCATGGTATTTTTTTATAAAATCTCTCAAGCGTAACATTTGGGTTAGTGGTACCCATAAAAAGATTGTCTCTAACTGGAAATATTAATAAAACACAAAAGACTAACTTGCGCTAGATAAGAGCATTCTGCGTCTAACAGCTCCCTGAATGCGACGAGATCACGAAGCAAGACGTCTTTAGAAGTGTGTCCTACTAAGTTCGGATAAGTGGTAGTATTATAGGGTAGATGAGAACACAGAGGCAAGCTCAGTGGACTGCACTCTCGTAGGTCTTCTTCTATTTCAAATGTAACTTCCTCTGTAGTGGGTGACTCTGTGATAATTATGTCACTTTCTTTTAATGCTTGCGATGATATGATAGAGCTTTCCTGAAAACAAAATAAATGTAGAATTACCCACAATAAATAATTGAATTCAATTAGTAGGTCTATAATTTATGTGATGTCAGAGATACTAGTTTTTACTAGGTAGCAAAGGTGTGACTCATATGTTTACAGATTTTTTTAACCATTTCCTCGTTAATAATATTTTATTGTATCATTTACGGTATTATAAACAATAATAGGTAGTATAAACAAATTTAAGTATATAATGTTTTTTTTTAAATTACAAAATAATTAATTTAACGTGAACACATATTCTTTACCCTATTAATTGACTAGATTGTGTCAGATTAGTTAAATAAGAGTTAAATCTATTTCTACATAACTGAGCTGTGAACTCCGAGTAAAAAAAAGGGGACCGGTAAAACCAGCCAACGAGTTTAGAAGTGAATTAACAGCGATAAAGCTTTGCTAAACAAGTTATATGAAGCACCTTCCTGATGAGATTAATTACAACATTGTGAAAGTGGTCTATCTTATATGGACGTTATAAGTACCATATAAAAGTATTAAAAATACTGATGTCTACGACCTTTCATGGTAGTCATGTAGTTTATATACAAAATATAGTATATTTTTTTATGTACAAAATATAGTAGTCATGGAGTTTATATACAAAATATGCTTGTGTACAAATTCTTCTCGTGAACACGATTGCCGCCAATCAACGTTTTTAAACGTCAAGTAATAAGTAAGTCAATAAAATAATTCAAATGTACACGAAAATTGAATCCCTAAATTAGACTTATTTAAATGAAAGATGATTTTATTTAAAGTCAATAAGGGTATAAGATGTAAATTGATGAATTAAGTTATTACCTCAACGTGTAAGGTTTCTAACAAAACACCTATGTTTTGGAAGAGTGGGGTTTGAAGTTCTCGTTCTAAAACTGCGGTGACTTCAGGTGTGCTAACTGCTGTAAAGATAGGCTCGAAGGATACTTCGAAGTGCACTCTCGTTCCTTCCGCGACGCTGTAAGTTATAATCAATATTAATTGAATAACATTGAAGATTAATATTCACATAAAATAACGATATTGTAGATCAAAAAACGAGTGTATGTGTGGTCATAAATGAATATCTAAGATGAATTTAATTTAAAAAATAATTTAAGTTACCTAAAACTATTTATTTGTAAAAGAAACAAATAAAATATTACGTAGTTTTAGAATTAAGGTTTTTTGGAAGAGTTCGGTTTTAGCTGTAATAACGACTTGTTTGGGCGTCACTGTGAAATTATATAATACCGAATATATATATATAATATTATTCGTTTTTATAATATGTGTGGTAAAAATTGAGACAAATGATTATTATTACTAATGCTATAATTGAATTTACCTATGTTGAAATATAATCTATTATTGCCAAATTACATACCTACGAATGTCATTTTAAATTATTCGGGATAAAAGTCTCGTCTCGATAAAGAACTCGTACATCAAATTTTATGATATTCAATGCTTTTAAATTTAGTTTCATCGATCTATTATTACTTTCACACATATTTTTTTCTGATTTCGGTGCATGCCTTATTATTATTTCCATAGATATTACCATTATATGATACTACTACAAAAGGTTGCCATGAGACAACAAGTCATCAGAATCAGACTGCATTAATAATAAATCAATAAGAGACGGTTTATGTAAAACGCAATACGGTAATGTGATATTCAAGTGGGTCAGGGAATCATAGTGATCCGTTTGCATCAACCACGGTACATAGATTGCGCGGGAAAGTATTGCGTGCTTCGGTTTCTAAGCTTTGAACTTTCTACGGTGTTGTTATTGTATTCAAGGTCACATTTGCCCTTTCTTTTTGTGTTTTGAATATTAAACATGAATACATTAGGGATTGTAGGGTGTTTTATTGTACTAAAAATGTGTATTAATGTTAGCTATCAAGAATCATTGAGCAAATAAATAAATTTTACTTCGTCCGATAAACTTCATATGTAAATTGTATGAGCGCAAGCCAAAAAGTTAAGGACCGCAGTTTGAAAATGGAATGTTAATTTGTGACAACGAAAGTTACAAACTTAAATAAAGAAACGTGTTAAATAAACGTGTTTAAACTGTGGACCTTTTCTAAATGATTAAATTATAATTAATCTAGGTGTTACTTATTACATAAAGAACAGAGTAGGAACTATAAATATTTTATATGAAAATTAAACCAAATAATCACAAAAGTAAGTCACAAAGTTATTTTTTTTACAAACCTCTTTCTTACATTGCACACACGAAGTGTTCTTCATATTAAGTAGCAAAATTGATTTAAAAAGCTATTAAAAACAAATATTCATATAATTTCGTTCAAACGACCCTGTAACACGCTCGATCTGAACGCATAAGACTACTAGAAAGCAAAACTTTCTCCCACTTAAGCTGTTATTTCTGTTCAAGTTCTGGGATACTTTGAAATTAAAGTTCAATGACTCAATTTAAATCACCATAAAGCCGATTTTATCTCGAAACAGCAAAAATAATGTAAACATTAGAAACGCAATGAAATTCAACATTTTGACAACAAATTACAGCGCAAATGGGAAAATGGCGGTGTACTAAAACGTGACCATTACTAAAATAAGATTATTACGTAAAACTGTGACTGTAACGATCCATGTAACGTTGTTTCTGATTTTAGATTGCAAAGTTTAGTTTTCATTTTGCGTCATTACATCTACTGACGTTTACTGGTAACAGAATAACACGCTAATATATATGTAAAAAATCAATATGTATTTTTTGGACCCACATGTCATAGATATACCGGTTCTAGTTTTGTGGTCGCGACTTAAACCACCCTATATCATCCCGTGGGTGCCGTAGAAGTCAGCTAACAGATAAATGGTTGGGATAAGGGCAGATATAGTAATAATATCACCGGACACATAACACAGATTGATCTAACCCCTAGTAAACCTTTAGTAAACGACCAAATAAAGAAATACAGACATCTATGCTCATCACATACACTTCTGTCCTTGTCGGGAAATGAACCAGGGCCCCTTTGCGTCATTATACGTTAGGCGTCTGTGCTAACCACTCGACCAACGGAGCAGTTTGTATGTATAACAATGATAAATAACAATTCTCACCTGTCTAAAGCAAGTATTTCCGCAGACACAAAACAGGAGCGTAATTCAGAGTTGGTGTACGTGTTGAAAAGGATCTGCCGCATTTCTGCTTCCCTGGTACTATTTTGTTTCACGTCAGCCAATTCATCTTCCTTGAAATCCCACGCTGACACCACGAAGGAGCCCCGAAATGTTTGTCGGTTTAATGGATCACCAAAAAGATACATATCTAAAGAAAGATATAAAATCATTTATTGTAATTTTTTTCTTTTTACGATTTCATAAACTTAATTTAATGAAATATAATTTTATAAGTCTAATATTTATTAACAAAATATACAAAAACTATTTTGAAAGTTCGATATGTATCAACATATAGGCACTTGTCGGCGAAGGCAAGGCCGCCAGAGATCGGCCGGTTATATCGGAGTCTTGAATAAATGTCAATAAAACGTTAAAAACAAAAACGTGTATAAAAGAACAGATCTTTGTTTCAAATAAACAGGATACCATAAATACAATATACATAAAGTCTCTAATATAATTAATAACTTTAGAAAGTAATTATATGAATGTGTCAAGACGAGTACCTGAGACGCTGTTGAAGTGTTTACTTTACAAAGCAGTTAGCGTGTCTACCTACTTATGCACTGAGCTATGTGAGCTAATGAAGCCAAGGCTTACGAGTAAAATTGAGTACTAAAACCTACGAATTCTTTGCATCCTTAAACAGAGAGTACTATGTAATTAAAGCAGCTCTACATGTATTAGGTATATCCATATAAATATTATGTAATGAAACCGCTTTTAAAAATACTGACATGAAACGATTCTTGAGGTCTAATAAGATGTTCTACTCACTTATATGTAATTTGGATAAATAACTTTATTAAAAATATAGATTTTATCAATGTTGCTATTTATCAATCAAACAATTTAAATATCTATATTTGTATGTTAAGTATTGGCTATCTGTCTTCGGTGTTGAAAGAAAACATTAGTATATTAAGTAGTAGTGGTACCAACGGCCGAGGTAGACAGCCACAGCGCCGAGCAGCAGCAGCACGAGCAGCGCTGCGAGCGCCGCGCAGCACCCGCGGCATGGTCGACTCATCTTGCGACGCGTAAACCTGATGTCGCTGCTCACTGACATCGTCGACTCCGGCGGCCGGTGCACGCGACAGCGTTGCTGCTCTTTACGCGACCAACCATATCCAAGCTAAAATTAAGATTAATTATATTACAGAACATTTTATTATTACAGGTGATTACCTACTTCTTGCTACTAATAAGTGTTAACAATTGATACAATTTTCTCATCACAATTGCCTAACTGATGCAACAAGAACATATTACATATCTTTCTTGCTTTAGCTCTTAGTGATGGATATTTTAACATAAAAACAGATTATCTTTAAATTGAATGTTAACAATAGAATAGAAATATTTAAAACAGTAAGCTTATCAATATGCCGTAATAAAATACATTACATTGTCTGTAAGGCGTTGCAAATGCCAGACACTCAAAATTGAAAATGTTGCGCAAAATAATGATCTTAGGAAGTATACGTTCCGCTAGCGTCTAAGAGATGTTGCCACTTAGAGAGAAGACTTCCGATTTGGAGGTAATCTATCTTATATGAACATTACTCAATGCAAGTTTTAAAGAAAACCTTAAAGTGAGAAAAATTATCAATTAGTATTATTGCTTAGCTCCGTGGCAAATTGTTATCAAATTTGACTGTGTATTTAATACATGCATGTAACTTAATATTATGAAAACAATAATTAGGTACTACATAGCTATATATATAATCCTACTTTGGTGTGTCAATAAATGTATATGATTTAGATTCTGAATATTTAGTAATTGAAAAACAAATCTGACATTCTGAATTAGGTAGTTACCTAACCTTATAATTAATAAATTTAATTATTGTCTTTAATCATATTAGCTGTATATCTTATGCTAATTTTTAATGTATACGTAAGAAAATTTTGACGAAAATATATGCTACATGTATAAAATAATGCCTATAATTTATAAAATATATTGCTCCCTTATTGCCATTTATAGCACGGATGAAGTCTACGAACTTTAAATGATGATAACTCTTATTATCTATCTTCAAGAGTCTAGAGACTAGGCTCTTGATTGCTCGCATTAAGTTGCGGCGCACGTTTTGAAAGGTATTTGTAAAATAGAGCTTTGTTACAAATGCCACCGGAATGCTTTCGAAACAAAGTTCGTAATGCCGCAAATAATCATGAAATACCACTAAGGCACCCAGGGCGAAAGAAACTTTACGTATTAGTAAATAACACTGACACCAACATTGTATCTCTGCGATATAGTGCTACAAAGCGGCTGGCATTTGGTGGACAAACAGAGATTATTAAGAAACATGTTAGAGTCGATATAGTCTCACAGGTTCGAGTTAAGGTGTGGACAAGGCCGCGTTTAGAGGTCACATAGATCAGAAAATACGTTTACGCTACAGTAATTGCTACACGACATTTGGCACGGAATATTATAACAAAGGCCTAGTGTATTATTCAAAACGGTCACAAATTTGAATAATGAAATACATCATTGTTAAAAGGGATAAGAGCTGGTATTTCAATACAGTTAATACATGTACCAAGTTTAAGTTGTTACAGCGCAGTAAGTGTAAATTGCACCTGTCGCTATGACCTACATCTCCCCACGTTTTTGCTCGTAGTGAGTATCGTTGACCATTAAATATAAAATCGCTCACGTTTTTTAATTTTCACCGGTTTCTATTGATCTCTCCATCTTCAATAATGCGAACACCCTCGCTTTCATTTGATTTTAGTTCAGTGGATACAAATTAATGACTTATCGTTTTTCTTACTTGATACTTGGTTACTTTTGAAAGATTACGTCAAGAACTCAATTTTAGAAGGTGAACAGCTACGTCCAAAAATAGTTTGGGAATTAAAGATTCATATATTATGGTTAAATGTGGTATGGTGTTGTATTAACACTCTTTAAAAATATGATTGCACCTTTTCTTTGGACCATTCCTTATTCTTAAAATTATATAATTTCCACGATGGCGACTGCGATGACAGTTCCTGAGAAAATTGCAGAATTACGTAGGTTTTAATGACTACCGTACTAAAGTCATTACGGGCGTCGGTAATTAGTTCCTGAAATAATCTGATGTGAAATTCTATTATCAAAACATCAGCCGTTAGTTTATATAATTAAAATAGAATCTTGTCGGATTCAATTATAAATACGTATTTATAACTCTGATATAGACTTCTAAAATCCTGTTGACCTAAGAAACTATATTAAATACATCAATTTGTTCTCTTTTTAACGTCTGAACAGGGTTTTTGAATAAATCTAGCCTTTTATTTATTCGCATATCTTGATTGTATTTTTTGGGTCATATCATTTATTTTTATAGCTCTCGGAGACAAAATCTATAAATATAAAAAATTAAACTATTGCAAAAATTATAGCAGTTCGGTGCAGAGTTACCTGACTGAAATACATATGTAATTAAATCTAACTTGTAGGATCCGATTTCTTGACTATAAACATGTTTTCGTAAGTAAACCCTTTTTAATAACTAGTGCTAAGTTTAAGTGGTAAATGGACATTAATAGTGCATTGGTACAGAACAAACTTAAATCTTTATTTTTCCTTATTATTTCTTAATTTAATGTGAATAATTTATACTGCATTTTTCTTAGAAACGAACAACAGATGTATTTCGTGACGATGTTAGTTTTATGAAGGCCATGAACTTTAAAGATTTGTTCACCTTCTTGTAACCTGCTATCGATTCTCTTATGAAAAAATATAAACATATATTAATATGAGTTGAATTTGCTTAAGATATATTATAGCCAATCGCCAACATACCGTTTTTATTAATCAGGGATGTATATTTAAACTAAAATGTGATGATATAGAATTCTAGTTATATATATATAAAAATATCCTGTACGAAAGTGTTCCTATTTAAACGACTCGTCGGTCAATGCTATGCACTCGTAAGCTTCATAAAATACAATGTCTAAAATGTGACTATCACCCGATTACAAAGTGTCCAGGAAAGGAGCTATATTACAGTAATATATACTTAAGTTATATCTCTATTTCCTAATAAACTTATTACTGACCTATTTTGGGCTTGTTATTAAAAGGTATGGCCCAAAATCAGAAAACCCGTGAAATAAAATTTGTCACAATACAAATTCTTGATAACCAATATTATCAACATGATCTTTTGTATCATAATTTATCAATCAACAACCTCATTTAAATATAATACTATAGAATACACTAAGTTAATAACCAGTACTTCCTACATCAATAACGATATTTTATAAATAGCCACTTAATCTGAATTCTAAAACCTGCAATTTGATCAACTCCGATTAAAGTCATTTCAATTTCAAGATCTACTTATTCCTCGATGTCATAAACCAGTTTAACATTGGTTTAAAACCACTGTAATTAAACGCGATAAGTAAAATAACATGTTATTTTTTCAAGCTCGAGGAAATCTCAGTTCAGAACAAATTTGAGGCTATTTAATTGCTTATTACCACACATTATACAAATATTTGGATATTAACCTACTTAAGAGGTTATTTGTTTACACTTTACAGTTATAAAACTTAAAAATCCAGTTAAACCTAATACCTAAAAATATATTCTTGTCTTCCTGAACGCATGATTCAAATGATACTCAACCCTGATCGAGTGATACTAACTAAGCAAATAACAAGTTTGAAGAAAAGTAGTTTGTAAGACAAGTACATAGTAAGTTCAGCTGCGTTGTGGTCAGCGAACTCGCGGGCCGCAGCGACCCGGATCACGGATAGCATGGCGCCGTTAACATCCACTGACATACTTACTCTTACTCTGTGATATACCGAAATAGTAGTTTACATTACAGGTGGTGCTGTGGGTTGGTAAAGGCCATCGAAGCTAAAGGTCGGGATTCAAGGCCGATAAACAAAGCTCTATTTGCCCACGTTTAAATACGAAGGTGGAGATACCTACAGACTTTGTAATCATTTTTATTTACATATAGTGTACAGAAAACTTTTACTAAAATCAGGTTTCAGTAAAACGAGTTGCTCCAAATAAACAGTTTAAACAAGTCTAAATAATATAAAATTTATATTAATCTTTTAAAAAACCAATGACTTTCATAATTAAAAATATACTTTTGATAAGATAAAAAATATTAGTTAGAAATATTTTAATTAGAAATGTTTTGGTTTATTAATTTGAACTCGTAATTGTTCTCCGCAGTTATTTTATTTATACACAACATAATATATTGAACAGATAATTACTTTTAAATATTAATTATTTGTAGATCAATTGTATGATAGCCTTGTCTCATGTTATTTAGTTCAAAGATATTTTGTATCAGTCTTGACATGTATATCAATATTGCTTTAAGTATGAAAAATCCACTTCTAGAGAACCTAAAAATACTTATTATGTATGTATGGTGTGTACCTACTTTAAAATTACATGCCACCAAACGGACAAAAAAACTTTCAGCTATTAAAAATGATACATTTTAAATGCTAATGTTTCCATCTGTGAATAATTTAACGATAGTTTTTTCTGCTTTTTCTCATGTTAAGTAATACTGCGCTAATGAAGGTATGTATGTAACATTTTGTAATGCTTATGTCACATACGACTTAATTATTAAATACATAAGTTCTTTAAGTCGAAATTGTGTTATTCTCGTTGGGAATGGTTTTTTTCAATTCAAAGCTTATGTATATTTAGGATTAACAGATTTCGCTTCCGTCCCTATTAGGACGTATATATATAGAATGATAGATTCATCAATACAGCCAACAACACGGCAGCTCATTTGCCATAGCGAAGGTACAATTCCATATATGTAGTTCGCACGTTCGAGTCCTGCTCGTGTAGATGATATTATAATCCTTTTTATATTTCAAATGTAACGATTCTGTAATGATGTAAGTAAATTAATTAAAGGATAAGAACGTAGGTTCGTGAAGGAAAGGCTAGGTGGTATTTTCAAGGTGTGGTTTGCTTTAGGCGGTAGAGTTGAGAGTCTAATCAAATTGCTCAAACTAGGCAATGTGCGCGTTGCTGCAATCGTATTATATTTTTTAAAAAATATCACTATATATTTTCGTTTACGTTACGATCGATATCTTTGCTCTATTTATAATTATTGTTATTGTCAACAATGCCTCAGACACAAGTGAGAGGTACAGGCAAGGACAAATGACATAAAATAAGATCAAGTTTTTATTTCCTACTCACGAAGTAATGGTCGTCTGTTGTACGTAAATTAATACATAGTATATTTTTAATTAGCATTATAATGAAGCGTCCAGAATAAATCACTGGTCAAATTTAGTATAGACCATAACGTTTTTCGAATTAAGATACGGTGTATAATGTAATTTTGATAATTCGTGGCTAAAGCCAATCAATTAGTTTTGGCAAGTCAATACGGTCGTCAAATAAATAAATATACAATATTTTTACTGTGAAAAAATATTTTTATTTTACTATGTATGTTATATAACACAAGTTTTTGCTAACGTCTTCGTCTGCCCCGATTCAAATAATAAGAGATCTATCAAATGTGAACAAATCCAGATTTCGAGTTATTATTATTATGGACCAAAATTCTTTTATTTTTCGGTGAAAATTTCAGAACGTCTAAGGATAAAAAGTAAGTATCTATCTTGACTGGGGCAATAAAAAGTCACCACACCCAAGTTTATTGAGTATTCATCTAAAAGTTTTTGCGTACTTATTTATCGAGCAAAACAAATAGACAAACAGATTTTTATGAAATGTTTTGAGTTTGGTCTCATTTACCTACTTAGCACGTAGAAATTACTCTATTATAAACATTTTATGGACGTGTCCTCATTAGAATTATATTAAATGTAGAAATGGAAAAACGTAATCGTAACGTAAAAAGATAATCCCAAATTTGATAATATTAATTATTAAACCAAACCTAGTGCGCTCCTTTATATTATGTCGTATTTTTTTGTTTACAATTATCTACCTACTGCATGTTTTAATTTAATATTTTTGCCAACATAACAATCATTCTTGACACTAAATATTTTGAAATGATACAAGTAGTTTAGGATCACTGAACTGCGTGGATTGCCGAATTATGCGGATTACTTAGATGGTAAGATTGATAATAAGGAACATCCTTATACCTACTATTATAATATATAATTACACAGCTTGACTTGCTTTAATTAAACCGAAAAGTGTCCTTTTATTGTACGTTAATTAAATAATGTTTAAACTTTTAGATAAATAAATAATATTAGTTATATTATTTTAGCATATTTTTTTTAAACCATAGTGGAAAGGTGTTATCGAAATCGAATTTATTTTAGAAGTTATTAACTGACGTGACACACATACCCATATACATATATTACCATAGGTGTGTCTTGTTTCCTTTGTGACAATTTTGGTGAAATTTACGCCTAAATTTTTCATGTGTTACTTATTTATTGGTTGTTAAGAAAGTATACCTAATATCTATATAAAAATGATGTGAATATATACAATACTTATATATCATAACATATAATTACAAACAAACAAACAATATATTGATATTTCACTAAAAATAAAATTATAAAATGAATATAAAAATAAAAAATATATAAACAGTAGCTGTAACTGATATTGAACATATAAAAAAACAACTTATAATTTCTTGTCAGGGAGAAAGTGTCAATTGTTAAGCGGTTATGAAGAAATTGTCGCACGACTTAATGAGAATCCCATTGATAGATCTTCCCATTCACCGCGGTAGCTGTGAATCACACGCGTGCCAGATAAATTAATTATCACTTAAATCCAGCGGCAACGAATAATAGAAGATGAAATCTCACCTCCGACTCCCATGTGTCGGTTCGCGGTTTGCTCTCTTTCATGTTTCCTGAGAATGTCATCTTATCTTTATTCAGTCACTCACTATTGTCCTCGGTTAACTAAACAGTGGACACGGTCACAGATAAAGTAATATAAAGCTTCACTATAGACAACACTATCGCTTTCTGTTGTTTTCTCGCCGGGTGATCGTGCTAGAAAACCAAACGTACGTGCATCGCGGAGGCGCGTCCGTCGCGGACTGAGCTGAGCCCGGCGCCGGCACGCAGTACGCACTCGTACCTATACAGTTAACTTTCTCCAGGCCAAAGCCGCGTTTACTTCCATAAGTTTCGCGCTATCGAAAGTCTCTACCTTTGCGGTTCGGGTCAAAGTATTCATTTAAATCCAATTGCGTACGAAAAACGAACGATTCGTTGAAACATCTTATTTAACGGCTTTTCTTGTTAGAAAGTACATGCTATTAAACGTTACGGGTGTTTGGAATCGAAATAAAAAACAATGGAGTATAAAACTTAATGTATAATCATAGTATTTACAAACTTATGGTATATAAAACAAATATTTTATGGCTATCATTATATACTTACTTACACAACATGTCATTAATAATTTACACAATATTCAAATCAAAAGCAACATTAAACCGATTACTGAAGATAACTATTAGCACAAAAGATACGTGTGATTAAATGGAAATAAAAGAGATTCCATACTTTACAAAGACACTAAAATTATATACAAATTCGAATTAAGAATGTCTTGATATTATCAAATAAAAACATTATATAATAAAATAATCGCAGTTAACAAATGTAACCACTAGTTAAAGCTAGACTTTTTGCTTAGATATCCATTTCACCGGTTGCTAGCTTGGTCATAATAAAAAAAAAAGTTAAAAATCAATTTCAAAGATTTATTTCTTGTCATCCGCATAGATAAATTAATAGAAAAAAAAGCCATTCTGAAATATTAACGTGTCGCTCTAAGACAGCACCATAGACATTTTTTAATAGTCGTAGAAATTTATACAAATAAAATTCACTGTACTTAAATAATTATAAACACTACAACACAAAAAGTCTTATCACATTTTATGGTAATTAAGTCTGTACATACAGTGACATGGTGAATATCATTGCAACGTACTCACTTCATTATTATCTAGGATACAACTACCCAGTATAAATTTCGCATACATATCTCTGCTGGAGAAGTATTAGCTATATAAATGAATTTAGTTGAGCTTTCTTTGGAAATCTGAATGTCTTATTATTACAATATTCGATAAACAACTACATTTTATCTATACACGATTGCGATATAACAAAATTGTTTAGAAAAATAAGTTATCAATTTGGCTTCCACTCTATCCTAAAATGGAATGGTTGCGGGTACAATGAACCATGTTTGAAAATGAGATATCTCGAGTGCTGCGATTATAAAGTTATAAATATTTAACTGATCAAAACCTCAAATGTCGCTTCATTATAATATTGTGTTCGTATACATATTATTTATGTATTTCATACTACAGTGTAATATAATTTCGAATGGTATCTAATGGCACCGCTACTGCACTGGTCGCTTCAATAACGCACCTTACATACAAAATATTTTACATTATTGTAAAAGTATCAACTCCAAACCACATGACAATGAAAATCAAGTAACGAATTCAGCAGTATTATTGCTCTATTCTATAATTAATTTGTAATTACAATAAATAAGATAATGTATCATATACGAAGCAATGAAGTAATCTCAAGGCTTTATAATTATTAAACAGCTACTTTTAATTAATTGTTAATTATTAATTCTCGATACATCGTTCGATGACTTACTCTAGTGGTAGTGGGGAGCGACACGAGTTAACAATTTGTTCCCGCTGGCGTCAATCAGGACTCGATGCTGTCACGTACAGACCGGACTCACACACACTAGCTAATAAACCTTAATGTAATTTACATTAAAGATAATTATAGCGTAAAAATCACTACTAGTTATCCCCAAATAGGAACATTCTAATATAGAGGTCCGCAAGTGCTGGTTTTGTATAAAACACTACATGTGTGTAATCAGTCCGACTTGTACAGCATTTCATTATAATTCAGATAATTCATAACAATAACAGCAATTTTATAATGAACTTTACAATTACTTAGTCTCCCTGTACTAATGAATAAAACTTAGGTTAGTTGTTTTATTATTTTGGTTAACTGGAATTATTAATGCTACAGATGATAAATATATATTTGTTTAAAGTTAACAATTTCTGTTGATAATAATTGTTAATTATTTTCTAGGATAAATTAAACTTGGATGATTTAAAGCAAGTACTATTACTGTGGCAATAAAATTTTGACTCTCAGGATTAAATTGATTAGTTCAAGACATCATCATATCAGCTAATATCATAAGCTAATATCGTTATTAACTCGTTGGATTGTAAGAATGACGTAGTCCCAAAAATAAACGGGAGTTGTATAGCTTGTTTTGATCTTGCTATTTACTTGTAGAAATAGTTCTAGAAGGAATTAGTAAAAATCAGTGGCAGTATCTCCAAATGCGTTAAACAAGAATAAATTAGAACAAAGATTACATAACATGAAAAATTTTAAAAACTGTGCTTAAATATTGAATTAATACATTTAATATTAAACGAAGCTCGCTATATATTCCAAATATCCACTACACATTAAAATTCAAACAATAGTATTTATATTGTGACCAAAGAAACACTTTTAGGAAATAATAAATATAAAAATCGACTCTAGCTTAACGACTACTTAGGTAAAAGCTAGCAATATAAGAAAAAATCACAAGTCTACAAATTCCTAAGCGGGATACGTCTCGCATCACAAACATCTCAAATCTCACAGAGCTTCTAAAACTCAATCTCCACAATAATCAGTATCACTAACCTTTCTCGAAGGTCAATTCAAAGAATGTATAGGTACTTAGGATACGTCAACTAAACATAAATATAAAAGAGTCACGACGATCATAACAAATTGTACTCGAAGTCTAACACGATAGTAGGTGAACTAAAGTGCGCCGCTGCCGCTAGTTATTGCAAAGATCTTCCGAGGTGCGGAAGAAGTCAATATATGAATACATTAAATCACAGGAGGAGGCGCGCCTGCGCGGGCGCAGGGCGGGCGGGCGGGCGCGTGCGTGCGCAGTGCGGGCGAGCATAGTGCGGGCGGTCACAGTGCGAGCGGGCACGGCAGGCGGTCGAGGGCGAGCACTCGACGCTCATCCGCCCCGCACACAAGCGCTCTCCTTTTCGGGGCTAAGGCACAGCCGTCATGGTCTATGGAATCTGCACATACGAAAATATACGTTAAACTTATATGGAAAACAAGTTATGGCTACCCGAATGTCATATACGAAACGAAATAATTAGATCCAAAGCACAATAGCAACGCATAATGATAAACTATTTCGCTACATAAAATTTGTGGCCTTTGTCTTAAAGGCCGTGTGATGGACGCTTATCTCTGTGCCAATATTAGCCGTGCCAAAATATCTGATCACAAACTTTTAAAAAATTATGAAACTGTAATTATTGCATCTTTTATTGTCCCCTTGTTATTCACACATCAGACGAATTAAATTTATTTCTATAAAAACTGAGTCTTACAAAAACTGAGTAGGTGTTTTTCATTAGTATATTGAAAACAACTGTACATCTTAGAGAGGTTAATGTGATTTTTTTTTTCAATGATTATTGCTTAATTATTCTTCGAAAAATAATGAGACGGACAAAATTGGCGTTTAAACTTGGCCTAAGAAGTATAAATAATAAAAATATCCTAATGTATAATTATAAATAGATTCATTCATATTAATATTGTAATCCCACATAGTAATTGAAGATATATTATACTACCTTTTGTTTTACTTGATCTATCAATAGGACTTGTAAAAAATAGTATGCACTTGACAGTCAATCAAAATGTACAGCCCGAAAAAAAATATTTAAATAAGTTTTCCCATCTGTTCTGTACCCCTAGTAGGAATTTTGACGTTACAAAAACTATGAAAGTTTAGCAAATCGTAAATATCAAAACATATAATTATCATATAAAAATTTATTGACACACTTAAAACAATTAAAAAATTCTAATTATCTTTATCATGTTAAATAATTATATTAAGGATTATTTATAGAAGTATCCTAAACAACTAAAGTTACCTATATATTTTTTACATATGTCAGTAGATTTTGATTTAGAGAGTGTATAATAAGTCTGTTTTCATTTCACAATTTCGAAAACAGTATCTTATATATTCCTACTTGTAACTCAGAAGCAGTCAAGTGAAGTAAAAAATATATATTATATAAAAACATTAGTATAAAAGTATAGTTAGTAACATTTACAGCTTTCTAAATTATTTTAATATTTATTTGATGATTACTTACGTAATTATTTAAATGATGTTAATGTTCAAATTTATCGAGATGTTGATAACTGTTGAGACGAGGTAACTTCCAAGTTTATTATAATTTTAGAACAATTTTATGACTGTTATTGATTGAATATAATAGTTTATGACTGAGTTAGTGTTGTTTGTATTTTGACCGACACTTTCTCATTTTTAAGGTTCCGTTGTTTAATTGGCAAAATAGAAACCATTATAATTTTGTCTGTTCGTCTACCATGTATCTGATTGTCATAGTGGAGCGCTACAGCGACTATTAGACCTCCCCTTTCTATTTTTTTAACTATGACATTTATAATCAAGATAATGAGTAAGATAACGTAGCTCTTGATATACACGTCAAAATAAAATGATTCGTGTGTTTGTTATTTTTTGTTTTCTAAGCGGTAAATGATAAGGTAAATTAATTTGCATCAGGTGGCGTTGCTCTTATTTCATAAAAAGCGAAGTTTACTCCAACACGATCGAACTGGCAAAAAACTCTCACTAGTATCTCTAAATATTTTTTTACTGGGTGTACGTGAAAAGTGAAGTTATGGACATGAGTTCGTCTCGCACGACCGATAATTTTTTCTTACCGATAACGAATTTAAAAGGTAAGGAAAAAACACAAAACAGCCGTAATGGAGATAGTCTTCCAATGTGTGTATATATTTTTTAAATCATTTTACTGTTGTTTTATATAAGCTTTATATAACTCTACTAAACAGAAGGGCTGTGAAATGCAAAAAATATTTCTCAAATCTGTCTGTTAGTTACAAATGTTAGCACGTTTAAGAACAAAAATATATTTTCATTATTTTTATAAAACTATTAAAGATGATACTAATAAGACAAGCAAACATTACAGGATTTAAAATTAAATCAGGATTTTGTTAATAATTATTATTAATAAAATAATTATTGTTAAATTAAACAAGAAAAAAAAGTAAAAAAAGCTGTCCGTGTCAGTTTAAATTAATTATTTTCAATTATATCAGAAATTTACTTATGGTATAGCCATTTTATAGCAATAGTCAAGTACCAACAAGTCAAGACATGTTCTTGCTATTGTAATAAGACGCTTCTATTGACAACATGGATATATCAAACATAACCGTAAACTGCATAGAGGAGGTGTTGTACCGTAAGCTATTAAGTCATGATCGAAGGAATTTTTATGCATGTTATTCACCAACTACCATGGAAGGGGAGGGGGGAGGGAGGCTATCCTATCATAGTTAGTATATATTAGAATGTAGAGTGGTACCTGGTGAGGTGCTTGCTGTCCTCGTGCACGGCCATCTCCGAGCTCTTGAACTCGTTGAGTTCTCGTCTAATGGCGGCCTTGTCGCGCGGAGTGAGGCGCGTCCACGGCTTGTCCGCGCGACGGTCGTAGTCGTGCGCCTGACATACCAACCAACATACAGTATGAGTTACGAATATATATTGTTCGTATTATGAGAGATATATTTTTATAACTACATAACGAATTTTTGGCGTATATTAAAACATGTCTATATTATATAATAATTGTATAGTTAAACGTACCTGTGTTACTTCGATATAATCGCTAAACCGTATAATTTTCTTCTCCTTGAGTTCGTCGACGGTGGGTCGAAAACTAAGTTTGCGCAAGAGATATCGTTTCTTCTCTTCTTTCTGCTTCTTCTCTTCAGCGGGAGATTGACCTGCAAGTCGATATAGCACGGATTATTAAAATGCACATGAATCATATCTTATCTTTATCTCATTTAAAGGTAAAAAAATGTAAAAACCATAAAATAGGAAAGAAAAACTTACTCTTGAGTATATTCCTCTCAACTAGTTCCTCGGCGGTGGGTCTCATGGACAGACGGCGGATGAGGCGCGCCCCGATCGCCTCCCACGACTCCTGACGCTCGTGCTCGCTCTGCACCACCAGGATGTTCCTACAACACACACGCTATAACACCACACTGGAGCAATGCACTGCGACACCGATTCTATGAACCAAATCTTGCAAATTAGAAATACCTTAGCAGGTGAACTACTTAACGAACGATTCTAAACATAGTATGGTGATATAAAGGCTAGGTCATATGAGATCATCCAAACCAACTAACGTGACTTTCTCCCCGAAACGCATCAGAATGCTGATGATCAAATGAATCCGTACCACTTGCGCCCGCGCGCTGGCGACCGGCCGCTGACATAAAATTTGCCAAAGCTTATGTGATGCCGAAAGCATTTTCATTATGTCCGATTAACATAAACTTTTGGCTTGTATCCAACACCGGTAATATAGTCTAGATCTAATAGATACCCTGAGGTCACATATTCAATCAGCAAGGTTCCCTATTTTTGAAATATCCGCGGCCAATCACGCAATACTGTAAAAATTTTAAACACTTCACTATTTCTTCACAGCATATAATATAACACAGTGTAATTGGGTATGAGAACTGTCACTGCCAAGACCGATTATTGAAAAAACAAAAAATGCTATAGGATCGACAAGAGCGCTAACAAAAATAAAACTCCCAGGCGTTTGTATTAGATGAGCAATAATACCCTCACTAATGTAACGAGCGTATAATATTAAGGAGTATGGTTGTGTGTGTTCTTGTGTAACAATACAAAGATCGATTTTACCAAATGAGACTAATTTATATTAACTCATCTCGTACATAGCACTAGACACGTTCATGGGTACTTTTGTATTACATTTTATGTACCATTCTTAATCATTGGATAAGAATGAGAAAAATGTTAAACGTAAACCATTTTTATATCTATTACCAATAATAATTTACATTACGATAAATTAAACATAACAGTAATTAAACACAAATTACCTTTGATAATGATTAAAAATGTAAAAAGCTGACATTGTGAACTTGAATTTATTTTAAACTAAAAAAACTTTTATGAACTCATACCAAACATTTAAAAAATGTAAATAACACGAATGTTAAAAGTATATAAATAACAGTGACGCGTGTTTCATGACACTGCCCTAATAACCGAATTATTGCGAGCCAACCAATCGACGCGGAACATTGCAAAGACCAATAAATTATCAAAGAGTTTCATATGTTTTTGGTTTTTTTTTGTTCTATTTATGTTTATTAAAAAACCAACTGTCAATGAAAATTGATGATAGTATCTAAGTCAACTATTGCATAGAATAGACACGCGCGGTGATGTTGGCTCGCTGCCGGAGCATTTGATTATATTGGCAACATTCAAGGTACTTCCTACTACAATTTTCTGTTTACTACATTACTCAGTGCAGTGTTGGACGTCTGATGTGGTACTTTTATACTACTAACAATATCGTAACAATTTATATAAAATAATGGCGTAAGAGCCACAAAACACATTCTTATTTTTTTTGTAAGCCGCAACATTCTTGAATGTTCATAACGTTGTTATCTACTCTAATGTTCTGTAATATTTTTTGTTGAGATGTAATTAAATGTCTTTTATTAGCAGGGAAAATAGTCTACTTTAAATCTGTAATTTCGTTTTTGTTTCGTGTTTAATTCATGGTAATTGTGTTTAACTTCAAATTAATTTACTGTAAACAACTGTTAATTACATTAAAAAAAAATTGATATGGTATGTCATGTTCAAAATGCATTTGGAAAAAATTAAAAACTATTTTATTAAAAGTGAAGTCAATAACCTAATATCATTTTATTATAACACTATTCACAAAAAGAGGTGTATACAGTCTTAATGTGTGTATCTGTGTGCGATAGGTATCGTAGCCTATAAGGAAAAAATACGATTTTGATCAGATTTTTTTAAATATTTATAAGGTAACTTGATGGATAGTGTTCCTTTCTTAATCAATGAAGATTTAAAAAAATTCAAGCTTAATTTTCTATTATTATTATAATACTTAATTATTCATTCATTCTTTTTCAAAGTAAGAATTTTCATCCTAAAATGAATTTATGACTAGTCTATTTAAGACTATTCATTCATTTTAAGAGTAAATTATTTATCTACAATACCAATCGATAATTTTCGTAATAAAATGTAATTTTGTTGAATTTCATATAACCTAGCTACAATACCTATTGATGAGTTCCTGTCGGTCCGGTCGCAAGGCCAGCTTGATGTTGAGGCTCTCCTTCCTGGCCAGCTTGGCGGCGGTGCGCTCTGACTCGCTGGAGTACTCGTTGTACTCTCCCTCCCACGGACGAGCGTTCTCCTTATTCTCCGTAGTGTTGCCGACGCGCACGGGACGACTGCTGGGTTTACACATTTACATTTATTATAAGCC
Source organism: Napeogenes inachia (assembly GCA_959347355.1). Lineage (NCBI taxonomy): Eukaryota > Metazoa > Arthropoda > Insecta > Lepidoptera > Nymphalidae > Napeogenes > Napeogenes inachia. Next base: position 13,146,326 of record OY365791.1, on the reverse strand, counting down.
TTCTTATAAAAATATGTTACATATATTGTAAAATCGTATGATGTTAAACGATGAAAGGCGCGTCCTATCTGACGTGCGTGAGGTGCGTGAGGAGCGCTTCCCTTGTCACCGTTACTTTTAGACACGCTATTGTAGCTCTGAACGGCAATAAATTTATCGCGTCAACTATTAAGCCTACAAGCGATCTTAAATTTTAAAGTTCTGTAACATAAATAAATAATAATCTAACCATAGAGGGAAGAACTAAATCTAAGTTAAACCTTCTAAATTAATACTGGAACAGATATTTACAAAAAACCACATTAACATTAACCATCGTTAGGTACTTCGGTAATGTTCTAACAGTTAAAATCAGTACATGCAGCACAGACAAGAGAAACAATAGCACAGAACAGCCAACCTGTGAAACATCATACAAATACAACATTTATCATTCAATGTATGTGATTCGAGCACGTTCTATTACAGTGTGTTATCTGAGGTCGATGTGTTAATATAAGTTGTGTCGATGTGAGGTGTGGATGTATGAGGTGTGTGGATGTGTGTGTTTAGAGTTGATGTGAAGTTAGATGACAGTCGAAGCGTGCAATGCGTGACAACATTGACATGAGAGTTACCAGATGCGAATCCTTGGCTTGGGCGGCGGCCGTCTGCGCCGCATTATGGAAATAAACGCACATTTTCAACAGTTTCCGAAAACCAACTAAACTTAACATAAAACTATACAAATGTACCCAGTTATTTATTAGCGGTTGCGTCGCGCCATTTTCCCTTTCAAGAACGTGCAACTATTGCTTCGAAATATTTAAATTGCTAATAAGTCGTAACACATTATTGTTGGAATGTTTATTGAGTTGTAAATATTTAGCAGTACAATGTTTCTGTTTATTATTTTTTTTAAAACGTCTTTAAAATAATTGTTTTCATATAATATTAAATTGTATTGGTGATGAGCAAATTATTATAGTTCTGGTTATTATTGCACTGATAAAATAATTTAAATATATGGTATTGTCAAAATTAACACTCTAAATTAAAAAGCAAAAATCCATAATAATTTATCTATAGGACCAAAAAACATTTATCTATTAAAGTGTTATGATTACTTAAAGTTTGGATTTGATATATAACGAGTTTGATGTAATAATTATACGATGTCCCAGTCTACAGTTATTTTCCTATTTACAATACTTCTATCCCATGTACACCACAATAATTCTAAATGTCTATACCACTGGGGTAACATAAAAATAAAGTTGCACACACACTACAGCTGTACTGACTTAAAGCTGGCATGATGATGGTCCTGCCGCGGCGCGAGGGGCGTGGCGAGGGGAGTTCCGGCGGGAGACGCCGCGGGGCGCTTCTTCAGCGCTGACTTCAGCGGCACCGCATTGTACAGCGGCTCCTTCGGCGGGATCTCCTCCACGCGGGACGTGTCCGCCGCCGCCTCACCCTCGTCCTCGTCCTGGGAGTCTTCGTCCTCGGCTGTCGAAAAAGTTTGGTTTAGGATTTATGAATTGTATTAAATGATAATTACAATCTTATTCTGATACTTACAATCGGACAGTTGATTTGAGAGAGGATGGTGTGGATGTGGATGTGGATGCGGATGAGGATGGGGATGGGGGTGAGGATGAGGGTGAGAGTGAGGATGCGGGTGCGAGTGAGGATGGTGATGTCGGGTAGGGCTCGGCGAGCTGAACATGGGCGGCGGCGGGATGGGCCCTATCTCCGACAGAGCGATGGGAGGCTCCGGCAGCTCCGACAGCATCAGTTGCTCCTCGCTGACGTCTCCTTCGCCCACGCCGCCCCCGTATCCACCCACCACTGCAAACGTTTCAATTAATTTAATGATTCTTAAGTGAGCATTAATAATTATGAATCACCTCAATGCTATTTTCACATGTTGAAAACATACATATATTTATTTGTCAAATACACATATTCATGCATTTGTCATCCAGTTAAGAATTTAAATTGGCCTCGTCTAGATAAAATCGACAAAGAGATTTCGAGATAGTTTTTATCTCTCGTGGAGTATAATATGAGTATTGTATGAGGGAATTACGACTGATGGCTTTTCTTAAGCGGTAGATTATTACGGTATTCGTGACTCACCGTCTCCTTGATAGCATATCCGCCTCGGGAGTTTGCCTGCTGACAATGAGTTCGGCCTCTCAGGCCTCACCATCTCCCCACCATTCTCCAATTTATCTTTCTTTGGTTCTGAAAAAGAAATTTACTCATAAGTCATATTTCACACCTATATAAAAATCATGCTACATTCTGTAATATCTTCACAAGTCATCTTAATAATATATACATACAATTAAATTTCCACAAATGATATATACTTTGCTACGAGTATTTAGAGTGACGTGTAGAAATTTAATATACCTTTCTTTATCTTAAATGTGTTTGATATAATTATAGAAACGAGAAATTGTAAAGCAAACTGGGAGCGAAAGCGTAACCTCTCAATGTTGATAGATCTATAAATAGGTGACAGTAGTGACGGCCGCGGCACGCGACTCCCATTCATTGCCGGCGCCGGTGCGGCCGGCCTTCAACATATGGAGCCGTTATTATTAACGCATCCTGCCTCTCCGCTTCAATAATATATGTTATACCAACTACATGAATATTTCAAAATAACTGCATACTATTTCACGTGATTGATTATTGTATTGTAACTATTTTGACAAGTATAACCTTGCTTGAAGCAAGTCAACACCTGGCAACCAACTTGCTTAAACAATATTTCAACATTGAGCAATTACCGTAGGATTCAATACGACATGCCTCATATATTATATTTACAGCGTTTGTTCAACTACATGTTATTTCTATGGAGATGTATCAAGTAACGCAGATTGATACAAATTAGTAAAGACAGCTTTCAATTTCTGCTCCAACACCGATTTAATTATAGGAAGTCCGTATAAATACAAGTTCTTTAACGAGCGTAAGCTTTTAACAACCTGATTGTAGGTTGCTATTAACATTTAAGGCGTGTAATAGAAAATGTATAGTTTTCTTTGATTCAACAGGCTGGGGAGTGCGCGAGCACGATTCGGGTGTTGGGTGAAGAGTCCCAGCAACGATCGATGCGGTCGCCCTTGGCCGAGGCCTCTCTCCGAGGACGAAACCGTTGCGACTATTATGTAAGCGATTACATTGCTCATTTATAAATATTTTAACATATCTGAAATTACACCCTGATAAGAACATCGTGATAACTAACGATGAATTAACGGACGACTTAAAAAAAATACACATTCTTTTGAAAAATTTAACAAAAGATTCTTTAAAAGCAACAGGAAGTAAGTCGCAAAAAATAATCAGCTCATTTTTTAAAGGTCGTTTGGACAAAAATGATGTAATTAGTAAAATACGCCAATGAACAGACAGTAATAGCAACATACAATGTCAAGAGTACGCGTAGTGAAAACGCGTTTGACGAAGCTCAGTGAGTCGTATTTCTCGTCATGAGGCGTAAGACCGGGACCGGGTGAACTGAACGTGTATGAAAATTATCATTTTGATCTGATAAGATTGTATTTATAGTTTGATAAAACATTAACCTTTTAGTTTATTTGTTTTTGATTTAAAAACAAGTCGTCTATAACTTAATTAATATTCTACTGACTGGTTAAATGACGTGGAAAACTTAAGCCATTGGCCTCGAGATGTTTTCCTTCACATAAATAATCTCCAAAACACGGATAAGTTTAAAATCTAACGCTTTAATTCTATTCAAAAATATTTAAATAATATAAATAAGTATCTAAAATAAAAATATTTAGGTCGACAAAAGCTCGCATCAGAATGTATGTTGTGAAAACATTAACGTCAGTGACGATAGGCATGTGGGCGACTTACGAGGCACGATATAGTTCTTATACTTTAGAGTAGATAACAATAAACCCAATTACTAATCACGCTTTTACTTTTATATATTTTTTTACACAAGGTTAAATATATCCAAAGCTATAAAATTTACATAAAATATACCCTGGTATTTAGCTAGAAAAATAAATTCCGTTTTAAAATTCTTTGTCTTCTTCTCTATTGAATATAAGATTTTGTGGGAGCTTGGTAAACAATGGAATAAATGGAGCCTTGATATCACGATGGGCGGCCACGGACGGAAGCGACGCCGCAGGTCAAGGGCGGGCCGCGACCACGAGCGTCGGCCTTCTCGCTGTCATACGCCTCGCTTTCTTCGAATTATTGCCTTTAGCTATAACTTTTGTCTCTGACAAATGCTATTTATGCAATACTTCTAATCTAAATATTACCTCGAGTCTAAGGTTAAATTTGATATGAAGTTGACCTATAAAACCTTGCTCTGGGCTTAACAAATAAAGCATATGTATGGAAAGTTGTATTAAAATAGCCTTGTTCTCTGCCTCTCTAATTGATTAATATTAGGATTTAAATATGGTGATTGCTATTGTCGTGAGTCAGTTAAAATGGCAAACAGCCTACCTGTAGAAGGTGCAATTCACAGACATGCCACGAATAGTTGTACGAGGCCAGCTACGCCTTCGCTTGTAACATTATCATAGACGCCTGCGTCGCTCTAAACTACGATAGAAAATACTTAATTCCCGTAATTAAGTTTTTCTATAAGTGTTGTTTGACTAATTACTATTGTTGATATTTTTTTTCATTATCATCACACGAATTTCAATTTATTTTTCTCACGAATTCATCCATTTTCTAAACTATCCTAAATGTTAAACGACATTAAACTGGGTCACGGACTATGAATGACATTTTATAAAATCTGTTTACAGTAATTAAGCATGAGTATAATAGAACCTTGGTTAAATTTTAATACTTCTCTAAGTTTATATCTAAATTGAAGTCTTATTTATACGTTTGATTTTATGCCCGAAAAAAAATACGTTTTTACACACCTATGTGTAAACCAATAATAAATAATGCAGTCAATAAAAGGTGATAGTAAACGTGGAAAGACGCCAGGGCATTAAGTCGTACTATACATTTGTTGTTAAGAAATGCGCACTAAATAGAATGACTATGTTTACTAAAATATTATTGAATACGAAATTCGAAAACCTATTTTAGCCACACTGACATACATCGCATACGATAATAGAGAACAAAATTAAATGAACTTAATTTTAAGACTTCGTCACCTCGCCGTTGATATCAGATGAAGATAAAATAGATATTCCTACTCGTATTTATTTAGAAATTAATTATTATTTTTCGAAAGAATAAAAAATATTATTTAAAACATACAGTACGATTGTTTATAAATAAAATACATTTTATTTTGATGTTGTCAAAAAAGATGCTAACCCAATATATAATTGATAGTGCGATTAAATGTTTTTTACTACATGTTTTTTGCAACATAATATACTGAATACATAAAAACTACATTAGATTGAGTCTAGAAAATTGTGATTTGAAATAAAACCTCATGCGTTATAGTTGCTTCCAACTCAAGTCAATTAATAATAGAATAAGTCACGATAGACAATAGATACTACAATAAGAGATAGTCATGCTTACGTTGAATGTTAAGTTAAATAAACAGTGTCATAAAGCAAAGGTGAATGAAAATAGCGCTCTAACTGGATAGAGTGGTGGTGGTGGTGATTGGTGAAGGAGTGGTGGTGCAGCATGACCGATGATGGATGTACCATTGGAGCGCGCGAAGAGCGTAAGGTTAGAGGAGTGTCGGGGCACGGGGGACTTGCGGCGCACATAGTAGTGATCGTGGCGCTGCGGCGGTGGCGGCGGGACGAAGGGCGGCGGCGGCGGCAGGCGCGCGGGCCTCCGCCTCGCGCCGCCCGCGAAGGCATCCATGGCGGCGAGCGTCCCGACGTCGCCCATGCTCGCGGCGCGCTCGCGGCTGGAAGACTGCGGCTACGATCGTTACCCCCCGCCCGCTCCCTGCCCCGAGCTCACTCCGCGCGCGCTCTTCGATCGCCGCCCGCCCTCCGCGCTTTAGCCATCCGCCCACACATCGCTCCGCTTTGTTTTGAATTTTTAATTTAACGCCATTCATCCCGCTCCCGTGTTACGTGGAACGAGAAACTAGCACCATTATGCTTTGCAAAGTTCGCTGACCTGCATTCATGATTCGTTCGTATATACAAAAAAATTAATTGATTGCTTCTATAAGTATCAGTAATGACAATGATAGATGTGAGGAGATGACACATGTCTTTTTATCATAGAATTTTTTCTGTCAAATTATTACTAATGCTTTAATTCGTTAATGTAAAAAAATACAAGGAAAACCAAAACATTGATCTTTCAATGGCTATTGTTAGCTGAGGTCAATGACCCGCTCTTCGTCCTTGAGAAACAGCAGGATACCTAAATTGTAAGCATCACCGTAATCTAAATAATACCCTAGTCTTTTGTAAATAAATTTTAATTATATTAAACCTATAGAATGGTTTAAGCTATAAAATTAGAATTCATTTTATTATAACTATAAAGTACAAAAGACCAGAATTTACTGAGAAAGTAATTATTATAAAATTGTAGGTAGGTTCTTTCACAAATATAACTCAAGACTTAATGGTTATTTGAAGCTTTCAATAACCTTACGATCTACCCAACAGTCTCTAGACTCTTATTTCTATATAAGAGGCAGACAGTTATTTCTATATAAAACGTAACAATATTATGATTGGGATATTTGCTCCAGATATAAAACTAATTTTAGATTAGTAAGTTATGTATGCATTTACAGTAAACATTGCACAGTTCCTTCATCCGCCTACACTCTTATCATACCGTCCGCATGACGTCACTGACTTACGGTCAAGTGCACCGGTGATTAAGACAGTGTTATTTATATGTCCAAACTGTAAACACTTTAAATGATAATAAAGCTCTGATTTTATTAGCACCCCTGCAAGCATAAACTACTCGGCTATCAACCCAGATCTTTTATTACCAGTTCTTTATGAATTCCGATGAGGCAATAATGTTTATAAAGTATTTATTGAATAATATTATTGGTATTTGATTAATAATCACAGTCAAAGGTTAACGATATCTACTTGTGTAACCTTTTATTAATTTTACATTAAACAGTGTTAAAGGTTAGTGTATTTGTTTGTTCAAATTTAATTCAAAAAGAATTTTAACGGAACCTCAAGAAATAAGAAATTATGGTAGATACTGCATAGTATTTGGTGGCATATAAACAGACAGACTTTAAAAGTGATGGGGAGTGGTGCCGCCGCACATGGTCACGGATTCATTGTCACTCTTGAAATTGAAGAGGGATGAAGGAGACCAAGTCTTAGACATTAGAGGAATAAGGAAGTTCGGGCATCTATTCGGCTCTCATATACATACGAAACTTATCAAAAACAAATAGCTCTTAATCACGTACTACTGTCTCCATCGATCCATCCCGCATACGAGCTACAGTCAAATGACTACACCTCAATCAGCTACAAAAGTTGGCTTGAGGTAAACTATAATAACTAACGTCAAATAGTGGATTTCGATACTGGGAAAGATGTGCTTTGTAGCTTTATTCTAACAAATCAAACCTGAATTAAAATATGGTTGGTTAGATTATAAATAAATAGTGAGCCCTACTTATGGAATATTTTAAGCTTATCTTAACTTATATAAAATACAAACATTCTTATTTTTAAAGGTTATTTATGTAACAAAATCACAGATGGAGTACGTGGAAAAAATTTTATCCACCCATTCATCTATGTACCTACCTATATAATTACCCCTATTTTTTATCTAATATTATGGCGATTCATACACAACCGCTGTAAATCAATTATAATAATCGGTCGGCAAATGTTTGAATCAGAACTCAATGACACACGTAATAATTGTAGAGTTTTTTTACAGACATTTAAAAGACGCTAAGAATTGACAATTTGTATCTAAGCATTATTCTTGAGACGTAACTGATAAATATAACTGACACTTAAATGAAATTCAAACATTTAACTAAGTACCAACATACGAAGATAAGATAAAATACAAGCATTAATTATTTTTAAACTTTGTTTGGTTTAGGCTTTAATTATATTGAACGAGGTAGATTGACTTTTGTACAAACACAAAAGTCAGTGCGACCGCCATTGTAGTGAATACCTCTATAAAAATTAATTATCTAATCAGAGTTTGAAAATATCTATAAACATGTATAGCTATGTTCACCTTATTTAAATTTATATTATATTTATATTGAAATATAGATTGAAAAATTAACCGACACGAGCAGGGATTCGATCCCGCGACCTCTGGGCTACCATCCCGTCGCTCTACCATTTCAGGTCCCGGGTTCTATTTGGTTTTATTTTTTTTTTCATTCTATATTTACATAAATTTATCTAATCAGGATTCCAAGAGAAAAATAAATAAAACATGAAAATTTTAGCTTTATAAATGGTGTTTCTATAGAAAAGAATTTCAGCCCTGTTCACACACACGTTACCCTCAAGCTATTTTACTCTTCAGCAAAAGACATCAAAGCAATTCTTTATCTGCATTATACGAGATGGGCTATAAAAAGTCAAGTTAATAGTTTCGGATAATGCAAATTAATGGTAAAAATGCTTCATCCATGTTTCTGTGACCTTTTTTTTTAGTGGATTACTATTTTTAGTTTTTCTTAAGAAAATAATTGTATCTAAGCAAAAAAATTAAATATTAATATATAGAGATTTATATACTATAAAGTTTATATGCAGGTGAAGTAAAGATTTTATTAAAGAGAGCCTGTATTGGATTAGTAAGAGTTGAAGATAAAACAATAGCGAAACAGAAAGTCTTAGATATTATAAATTACTTTTACGAGAAAGCGTGTTTCGACCGTTTTTACGCCGCGTGCTGATTCGCATTGTCTAAATGATATTTGTCACTGGAACAATACCCGTATTTAAGTTGTGCAACTGTGTTACATTTCATACATTTCTACGCTTTACATATGCTAATCTCCTGATTGTTTTAATGGAATATAAAGAAAAATGTTATACTCTACTACCCGTATATACATTTTACATAATTATGTTAAAAATTATCAAAACACGTTACATAATTACATACAAAAAATCCTATGACTATCTAATTTTAATCACATCATTTATGATAAGATATCTCTTTGAATACACTTTCGTGATTATAATACAGTCGTATCCACATTTTTTTATAAAGATAAGTTACAATAGATATTGCGAAATAAAAGGCAACAGACAAAGCTATTAGCTAAGCATTATGCAAACGAGTCCAATGACTGCTAGCATGCAATGCAATTAGGCAAAGCGGCTACACTTAAAGCTATTTGTATCTCGTGGTAGAGGGAAGTCATCGCGCACGCTAAGCACAACGAAATCTAACGACTAATGTTAGAACAATGGATTGTACGGAAAAACTTCAATTATTGTTTTGTAATTTATGTTAGTATTTTACTAACGTATATTTTTTAAGAGCGCTGTCAATAAATGGTTGTCGATGACTTTCCTGTAGTTATATGATAAAAAGGTAAAAACAAGTGATAATTATCTTACATAACAGAAGCATATAACCATCATATAATATCATCAAAAGAAAAATCATGGAAATCAATCCTAATAAATAGGTATTTCGTGTAGTTTGACCGTATCATCCGTACGAACCTCTCAAGCAAGCGCATCCCATGATATATCCCATCATAGATATCCGCGAAGGCGCGGGCGGCCGGGGCTGCGGCACGCGCCTGCCGCGGGGCGGCGCTCGCGACACCGCGCCCGCGTGTCCACTCCGCACTCAACCCTCCCGCGCCCGCTGACGGTTACCACTCACCGCAAAACCGCATCATTGAGCCCCAATTGCTTAAGATCCGAACGATCCATAACACTATTAGGGTTCTGAATAGTTTTGAGGATTTCCGAGCGAAAAGTTCATTCGTTGTCCAGCGCTGGGACAGTTGTCATGTCTACTGCTAGTGTATAACTGATAGTTTGTGAGGGAGGGGGTGGGAAATTGGCACTAATGACGGAAATCCCGACCTTTAGGATATAAATCCATTCAAGCACCACAACTTGCTTTCCTTTGAATGTAAAGTAACATTAAATAGGCCAACTCTTTTATCATATTATATTAATAACTTCGTTTCGTTTTAAAGAGCTTTTTAATGAGCTTTGGGAAAACAGGGTCGGTGCAACGAGCTCTATCGCGTGCTGCGGCCGGTGTCGATCGATATTACTGGCTGAGTTCGCGCCTCTCAACCCTTACAGACCACAGGTAGCACTTTAAATATGGTTTAGGTTACCGAAATACTTTATACGGGACGATTATTTACGCGTTTATAATGAATTAAAATGTCAAAAGAATTTAAGTAATTTTAGGCTGCGCAAACAAGAGAAAATTAAATAGCATAACGAGAGAATAACACATACTAAGCATATGATGATAAAATTTTAACGGTTCAATGATATTTATTGAACACCTGCAACACTATAGCGCAAATGACACAAATTGCGCCATGGGCTATGATGGATTAGAGATCGGGTGGCACTGTGAGAAGACTGTGTCTGTTATCATTGGGGGTTATCGGCGATAACACAGATGCGTGTTTAAGAGGAGCAGTCAGAGAGGTTAGGTCTGCGGGCTAGAGCGCGGGCGGGCGCGGGCGCGGGCGGGCCAGCACTGAAGCGCGCGCCGGCCACCCCGCCGCACCCGCTCCCTTTCCTCCCGCCCCGCTCGTCCCGCGCGTGTCTCCTGCCCGCAGGGCCCCTGTCGCCACTCGACACTGGATCTAGACTTCCAACATAAACCCCTATACACTGGAAACTTATATGTGAAACGAAAGACCAAGGCTGATTCACTCACTCCCAAAGGACCATTATTTGCATTAGTGTCCGGAAAACGTCTTTGATAGCACCAGCATAAATATTAATAAACACATTAAGTGCCGGTAGCCTCAAAAATGAGAAAAATAATGTATGACTTGTATCAATTGATTTTTATCAAAACATAAAAGATGCAGCGTGGATTTAAAATTAATAATAACGCTATGATAATCGATAAGAATAATAATTATTTTTATACAACCTTATTGTGTTAAAAAATAATTATTTACCACTCTACAAAGTGCATTTTGTATTGAAAAACCCAAATTCTGAAGCACTATAACGACTGTGACAATTTCTACCGATAAGGTAATTAATTCGTATTGTCTGATGACGTCACGGCTCCTGCGACCACGGCGCCGCGGTGAGGGTCAACGCACCGGCCGTCCTGCCAGGAAGACGCTAATTCCCGCCACGCGTTGCTTTTCTTCGCTTATGCATACGCAACACGTTCCAATAAATGAAGGGCGAGGGTGCAGTAGAGCTTTCGTATTCTTAACAAATTTAAAGAATAATACCTCCTTGCCAAATCATATGCAGTTGTAATGCAGTTATGCCTAATTTTTCCTTATTGTTAGTCACCGATATGACTGATTGTGACATCATTTCTTTGAATACGATTATTTTTATTACCGAATAAGTTATACGCTAGGTAATTATTGATACAATTATTAACTACTAGTTTATAACCTTAAAGGAGTATTTTTAAAATATATAAAATAATAACTACCAGCAACATGCACACATAGTTCTAGTACTAGTTGATACAATGGAGCGTCATGTAGTGTGAGCAAAATGGATAATGGAAAAATATTCTTCGCATTCAAATCTTTATGTAAATATATGCAATTTTTATGACGTTGGTACGAAAGATGTACACAGTAGCACTGTACAACTGAACGTCACATTTTTATCGAGTTTTTCATACAGAACTATATATATTTCATACTATCCATAATATGTACTTAAACCTATCATCTACAATATGATATTTTTATGGTAAACTAAAAAAATATTTTATAACACCCTTGACCTGGTAAATAATAAGACAACAATATAAAAACCGCCTTATATGTCAAGTATTGACCTTTCATACATGTAATAAATGATTTTATTAATATACCTATATTCACCTCAACGATTATTTTCGCTGCAATAAAAAGCCACCACAAAAACAAAAATATGAGCTGTAACGAAAAGCCACCACAAAAATATGGAAGTTCAAACATACCGATAATATTATTGTTCTGATGGTGGTGCGCGAGCTGTGCCGCGAGCTGTGCGTGCAGCGCTGCGTGCATACCGAGCGAGCGCTCGCTCATCGCAGTGCCAGCACCCGGCCCGGAATCGCGCTCGTTGCGCGTGTCCTCGTAGCCCGGGGACTCATCCTCGTCTAAGAACAAGACTTTTGTTTTACTCAAAACGTATATAAGTACTATACTATATAATAGTTCATATATAAAAAATAGATACTAAAGTAAAATCAATGTTTTTACAATGAATAAAACTAATTATTGTTAATTAAATTATTAATGGTTTCATCTTTTTAAAGTATGCCTTCCAAGACAAAGAATGTTTTTTATGAATTAGAAAGTGTGAAGTGGTTTAACAATTATTTTGTTGTTATCTGAAGCGTCTTAATAATTAATTGTTATGTTATACTTGGAACCCACCTCAAAATATTCAAAATATGGTAACACCCAGTAAAAACAAGATGTAAAATAGCTAATTATTATTGTTCCTTTACATAAAACTGGTGTTTATACACGCTATGAGTTACAGAATACGAATATTTTTTTTTTTAAATTAGGATATGAACTATTGGACTTCTGGGCTAGACTATACAGATTCAGAGACTTGACTGCCTATTAGACTTAGAAGTAACTAATGAAGTTCTTGCTAATGTGTAAGAACGACATAGTTGCAACCAATTATCAATCATCGTATTTGTTCTGTTATAAATAAAGAGGTCCATTTTATTTATTAGTCCCTTATTGTAATACTGCTAGATTAGGTTGGGCAGTTCTGATAAACCTCCGCAATCCAAGACCAAGTAGAAATCGATCTAAGCAAAGCATATTTTACTTAATGATTTAATACTGTTTGTGGGAATTTCGTTTTTAAACAGCAGTCGGCAATTCCTTGGAAAAAGGTACTCCTGCTTAGTCAGATATTAAAATAAACCTAACACATTATAATAATAAGTATATATTTCCTGTTAGCTGCTAAAGAGTTTCCTGGTGTTTTGGAAGTCAAAAAGTAAAAAAATCAAAATGAGACTGTTTCAAGACTATACCCATTCCGATGGTGAAAGCATATTCAAAATCGTTTCATGAGCACAAGTTATGCGTTTATGAAACTTAATAATTAATATGAAGCAGAAACTTTTTTTTCTTAACCTTGGCTATAAGAAACCGAAATCATCGGATTATTTTCTTTTTGAAACTAACATATAAAAATGGTTTAAATATTAAAAATTGCTAAATAAGTTAAGCTTATTTATGTTTTAATAATTAACTACAAGTGCGACGTATATATAAATTATTTCTAATTATTTTACATGTGCAAGAGTTGACTTTACATTAATATAACGAAAACTAAGATTTTTTTTATACATGATATTATCTCACGTTATTATTATTTTGTTAATTCTATTCAGTTTCTAAATGTTTATTTCGTTATATGTCCATAACCAAGGTTTATATTATATTTTAATATTTTATATAATCTCGAACATTTGAAACATAAAGTACTTAACTTTCTCTACACGGAACAATTACATCGTAAAAATAATTGTTATATTAATTGTAAAGTCTTTTATAACATAAACAATTATTCTTTAAGGTATAAAATTATCTGATATTTTGAAATTATTATATGGATATTAATAATATTTCGATTTCCAAAATATCTTCAAACATTAAAGGCAAGCAAAGGAATATTTAGCCTTTGGCTACAAAGTAATAAACAAAAAACAAACCGTGAAGGTCAGAGAGTTTACGGAGTTGTTTCACAATTATAATGCTCGGATAATTATTATAATTACAATTATTTACATAAGAAATACTTTGTCAATGAATGGCTATCGGTCAAAGAAAAGGTCAAAAAAATATTGTAATATTACCTACCATATATACTAGGTAAAATATATATATTCATATATGTGTATAGTAACATATTTTACAAGGGTAATACATGGTCTGTATTGGTCACCAACTACCCAATGATTATGTATATAATATAAAATTCTCTATGTCATTTGGATTTGAATCCTCAGGCCTTCAGACTGAAGGGTCGGTGGTCAATGTTGGAACAACAATAGGAACCGCTTGTACTCGAAGGAAAGGAACATAATGACATGAAACGCAAAATAATACAATAATACAAAGTTACAGTATAACCGTATTGTGCAATTAAATGAAATCAGTCAAGATATAACTTGAGACGCCCGCAGCTTTGATCTCTTTAGATACCAAGGTCTTGGGGATTGGTTGTATTTGTTAAACTATAGTTTTGTTATTAGAATGTACCTGTCCTTTTCTCACTCTATGTAAGGTCAGCACATCTACTCTTCTCTGTCATTCTTGATTATCAACCTTCATCTCAATATTCACTCCTCTTGTACTCATGTCATCTTTCACACATTCCCTCCATCTCTTCTTTGCTCTACTTCGACCCATACATCCTTCCACATTTATTTCTAGCAATAGTAAGCGTCGTATAACAAGTGTTAGTATATGATTCATAACAAAACGCAGTGCCAGGTGTCCTGAAGTTCAATGGATACCATAACAATAACGTGAAGGGAACAATGATGAGAATAGGTAACAATCTGACGGTAAGCTTGTAGGTATGTATGTATGTATGCGTGTATGTATAATAGCGTCAATTCTGACATACGGACAGTATGTCAGAATTGACGCTATTCTAACCTTTTATGATAAAATTCCTCAGATGTTAGTAACAAATGAAAAGTAATATAAAAACAATATAACAAGAAACTCAGACCGTCCAAAGTACAAAACAAATTTAAACAAAAATTCCTCCTGACCGAAATATTCAACAGGAATTTGGTCAACGTTTATTAACTTTATTTAAAACTTATTCGACGTAAACTTTTACGGACGCTTTTAGTAAAATAATAAAATAGATATTTTATTATTTTAGTTATTAAGGATCATTCTATAAATCACTCTAAATAACTAACGATAAATATAATTTTGATCAGATTACATATTTACATTCATAGAGTGTATAACAATTCTATGTTTTGATTTTACGATTTGGTTTACACTTTAGTGTCATAGTTATCATAACGTCAAATTAGTACAAGAGCTACAGTTGTTTTGATAAAACTCTTAAATTGCTGTTTTAATATAATTAATACTGATACTCACTGGCTTCTGGTACCGGCGTGACTGGACTCTCCGGCATTAGAATTCCCTTTTGAACTAATTCATCTCTATTCGCTCGGACGGATATTTTTCTTTCTAAAGCTAGAAACAAATAAACATTAAATAACTTACTGGTTGCAAGTTAAACCAATGACTAGTAATAATGACTTACTTCTAGAGGCTGCTTCAAATTTCTCAGACTTCTTTTTTCGTTTCCATTTCCATGGTTTAAAAAGTCTACCAAACGCCGAGAACTTGGACTTGGTTCGCTCCGCGGGCGGGGTGCGCGCGCCGGAGCCCAGGCTATTCGTTCGTACCGCAGAGCCATTCTGTTTCTTGGCTGCAATAAAACATATGGTCATTTTGGACTCAATGAATGTCATACACAACTGTATAATTACTGTTTTTTTTAATAAATAATGAACCGCAAAAAATAAACCGCTACATGTATTTCTGCATATATGTAGCTCAATTGGTAGAGTGACGGAACGGTTTCCCAGAGGTTTTAATTTATAATTTTATATTGAATTCAAAAAAATATATTAATCTAACATATTTATAAATATTTTTAAAATGTATTAATCAATTGGTCAAAGAAATATTCATTTTATTACCAGTGAATTTATCAGCACGTGGTCCTAAGGACATTACTAACATCACATAAAATTTTGACCAAATCTTTATTGCTAGTCTTTTGAAAACAAAGTTCAAACTAGTATTTGTTTAAACACAACTAAATTTTTTCTAAAGTAAAACTATGCTCTATTTGACAGGGCAATGAATTATGACCAAGACTAATTTCATTTAAATACTTCTTTTATAATTTCCGTAATGGTCGAACAAACAAACAGAATTGTCAAAAAGTATTGCTTAAGGTTCTGTATTATGTAGGTACTTAAAAGGTATTAAATTTCTTTACATTAAACATGTAGAGATTAGCCTTGTTACTTATTTTTTGTATGTATTCTGATTATCACACAAATAAAATTATTTTCAAACTTTACAATTATACATTATAATAATTTTCTTTTGTATATCGTCTTTTTCCATAATGCTTTTGCATACAAAAGCTCTTGAACATGTTTGTAATGTCCTAGTGTTATAAAACCTCATAGGTTAGTGAATAAACTTATGTTGTTTTTTTTTTTTTTAAATTAGCGAATGTTTTTGTCGTTGAATGGCTTAAGAGCAATAGTCATATGTTTATAAATTAATTGATCATTTAGTGTTGTTATTTTAATTCAACTACAAACCTAATAAATAAGAGCTACGTATCTGTATTTTTAATATACATAATAAAATCGAATAATATCTTATAATGTATAAAATTTATATAAATATAGAATGGTAAATAAATAAACCCGCGACCTCTGGGAAACCGTCCTGTCGCGGGTTCGAATCCCTGCCCGTATCAGTTTAAATTTTCATACTATATTTATATAAATTTAAATAAAGTTAACATGGCTATACATGTTTATAAATATTTTCAAACATGTATATAATTATAGAAAATTATAACATAACTAGTTTTATGGCGTCTCACCGCGAACAAACAATTTGATAAGTATGAATATCTTGACCTCAGAGCTAAAATACGAGTCCAAATTTCGTGATTTTATTTTATAACCTATTTATTGAAAGTTACCTACTCCGATAAAATAACTTTTTTATTTGAACTGAAAACCTTTTTATGAAAATAATAAAATAACATCCGTTAATTAGAGATAATGTAGCTTTCTAATGGTGAGGAATATTTAAAACCGGTTCAGTAACTAAGGGGTACATCGATTACATACAAAAATCTTTTTTTTATAATTTTAATATACATTATATTGCTGTATTGAAGATATTTGTCTGGAGGTAACGAAATGATTAGCTTAAGCAGTCAATAAAAAGGTAAAAAAATATATAACTATTAAATGTTTCATATAACGAAATATTTTCGTGGCACCGTTATAGTATAACATCTCTCTTGGACACAAAAAACAACTGAGCTCGATAGAACGATCTCGTGAGCACAATAAAATCTATCCCGTTTGTAAATTGAACCTATGACCTTTGGCTCAGCAGGTATGGCCATGAACCACTGGTCCAACCTGCCGTCGTACAGATAATGTTACTTTATTTCACCACGTGTTTTCAAGTCGTCCACAAATCAAAGTTTGCTGTAATTACCTATTTTTAACCCCCGACTTAAAAAGAGGGTTATTATTATTGTTATAAGTTTGACCTGTCGATCTCGATCGATTTATCTGTGTGTCTGTTTGTGGCATTCTAGCAGCCAAACGCTTGCCCGCATTTGATTGTGGGTTTTTTTAATCGAAAGCCTGGTTCGTCGATATGGTTCTTTGCTAATTTTGGTCGAAATAGAAACAGTTGTCTCCAAGTTGAGGTTTTAATGGTGCGGGTGAAAGGTTCTTATGCAATATTGATAGAAATACTTAAACAACTGAAAATTTGTGTGTCCATAGGTTCAGTTAGTACAATAATGAAAGCAGTAACATAACTTTAAAAAGAACAAAAAAAGTTCAAATTTAAGAAACCCCCGATACAAAAAGACCTCTAAAAAGAATAAAAATAATATTATTATGTACTTATTGCAGTCGTTGCGTCGAGGGACCTTAATAAAGGAATAAATTAAAATGCAAGTAAGTTACCAAGGCAAATAAAGAAATTACGATATCGAATAATATAGTCTAAGTCCTCAATGAATAACTTCGTAAAATAGACACCATCGTCAACGTATGTACAACGGTCCTCTGAAGCAACGCGAAATTTTTATTCTTTTTAGAAGTCTTTTTTTATCGTGGGTTTTTTTAAGTATTAATTATTTTTTTTTGTAATTACTGGCCAAAATAGTTGTTGTAGAAGCCTGTTTTCCTAAAAATAAAAAAATAATGCTATAACGTATTTGCACTAAACATACAAGAACATCACACATTGCAACTTTAGCTACGTATTTTTGTAAAAGGTTAAATTGAGATTCCGTATGTTTATAAATATACGGAATCTCAATTTAACCTATTACAAAAATATACATATTTTACAATAATTAGCCAAATAATAACTAAGTATGTAATATTATTTGTAGTTAGACTATATTCTTAAGACAACTTTTTCATAACAATATATTCCTTAATGACGGGTATAGAGATCGAACAAACAAACGAACACGCGTATATGTACTAAGTACATAGTCAATAGTATTCATGTAGGCTACAATCAATGGCCCCATTACGTCGAGAACCTATTGTCAAGAATGTCCGCGCCCATCACAATACCGTGAGCACAATTTAGATACTATGTATTTATTTATCTAAAGAGAGAAAACTTTCCACGTATCCATTCATCAGACCAATATTAATAATTGTTTGAAAATATCTTTAAACATGTATAGCTTAAGCCGGGTTAGGCTTATTTAAATTTAAAATTCGAACATGCGATCTATGGGAAATAGTGCCGTCGCTCTACCAATTAAGTTACCGATTTATTTTCGTTCTATATTTATTTTAACTACAATATTAATTATATTTCAAATATTTATTAAATAGAAATATTTTTCGATGCACTAATATTAATATTTAATGATAAATAAATGTGCAATATTTTACAGCATATAGCGTATAATTTCCTAGATCATAACTTATAGTGTCATAACAGGAAGATGTATCTTTTTATAAATTATTAAAGCTCTTTCGATCGGTAAGTAGAATATTTAAACATTTGAAATTTCTTTCTTGTAAACTAGACTCATCACTTGCTTCATTCTTATAAAATGTAGTCTTAAAATAATATATAAAAAGTAGTCCCTAAAATAAAATATAAGAAATTGTATTCTTTAAAATAATATAAAAATATGACATGTGGTAATAAATTAAATTATATCAGTTAAGATAAACGTAGTACTAAAGATTCATAAGTCATGCATATTTGATTGCGGTCACATTTTTATATGCAAACATCGTGTACACAAAGGAACATTAGCTGACTATGTTCTAATAACCAGACGTAAGGAGCAACGCATCAGCTTACACAATGGAATGTTAAATGAATATTTATAACCACAAATAGTTTGCTTATCACAACGTTCTAATTATCAAGCAACTAGCAAGCTGCTACTACGATAAGGCAGAAGACTGAATACATATGAAGAACTGCGACGATACAGATAATAGCATCTTGTCTATAGAATTTTGCTTTTTTTTTTTGTTGCTTTTATTAAAGTAAGTTCGTTTTTATTACATTAGATAGTTTTAATTACATTTGTTAGTTTTAATTACATCTACTATTTTTAATATTTACAAATAAATCGCTAGTACCATTGTGTTCATAAATCCACCTACACAGAACAGGAGTGACTAAAACAATTAAGAACTAACATTAAGTAAACATATTATATAATTATCAATTACTACCACAGTACAGAACTATTACAACAATCTTATTCACATATTGGTTAAAATGTAAATACATATAATCATCGAATTGTTAATCGAGAAGTGTTACAGATTTGTTCAAGTACCGTGAAAAATAAATCATCTCTTATTTGTATTCTGTTCGTTGTTACAGCCTCACTAGACGGAGATAAAAGGGGGGAGGGAGCGGTTATTAAGGTGTTTCACAAAGATTCATCTTTACATACTTTGGTTTTGGCTAATCGTAGAAAAAATTCCATTAGTAGTGATTATTGGTTTTCCCTATTTATAAACTGCATTTTCCTATCTATGTTCGAAACTTGAGAAGCCGCTGGAAGACAACAAATTAACTGACTCACACCTACATCTTCACTTACTGACTACGATTACTATGGCACATACAATTACTAGTTGTGTTCATTTAAAATAGTTTTGTTCTAAATTATTTTTCTTGTGTTTTTTTAATGTTCTCTCAGTAATTATTATACAGCGACTTCATTGTAAGTAATTGGTATACATTAATACAACTGTATACATTTAGCAAACAAATACACATCATACAATATTTTTTATGATTATACTGTAGGTGTCATGACAAACAAGTCGGCTTTGATAGCAATATTCGTAATATTGTCACATGGCTCATGAATATTTTATTACAATGATAGCGATAATAGTTATTTTCGGTAAACATATATTTTTTTAGGCTAAATACAATGTATTTGCGTTGAAACCGATTTAATTCTCGTTTAAGTGACAACGACCTTTGCTACAACACTGTCAGATATACCTAGGCAGTGAAAATAATAAAAAAAAAACATTACGATAGACGTTTACGTATTCCGAGAAACTATTTAAACGATAACCACTTTCACTATGATAAATAAAAGAAATAGACTACAGTAAAAATGTTATTTTTATAAATAAAACATACAATATCCCATGGTAAGAAATAAGTTGAAAGTTTTATGCACGGTGTGGATGCAAAATCATTTTACGTGTGGTCAACTGTCTAGGTATTACCTAAATGAAATTATTTTGAACTATAAAATGATATTCTTAAGAAAACATATATCGAATCTTAATACCAAATCTCTCCCTTACCCTCCTCTCTTATAAGTTAGTCTTATATAAACAAATATACATACTCGTATCATAACACGGCTTTTGTTGTTTTCCAATAATATAATAATTATTTACTATATTTGTAGTTGTACCTACTTTATATAGTATGGTTATTAGTACATATACTTGTTTAACGACCGTTACAATTAAAACCGTGTTAAAAAAAATAAACATGTAGAGTCTGGAATAGACAATTTATTATGTATAAAAATGTTCAAACCGGCGACAGCAGCCACTTCTTTAGCCCCGACATGCAGAAAGTCTGTAAGAGACAACGAACTAGCAATCAGTTGTCTGCGCTCTTGGAAATCAAGTTGGTCGAGGCTATTGGTCCTGGTACCGCGCACCGCCTGGGCGGGCGCGCTCAGCGACATGTCAACTACACAGAGCCATGTCGCACGCACATGCTCGGTATCCACAACAAACACTGCACTAATCACCACCAAACAAAGGCACGCGACCACAATATTACGATCGTAGTACCTGCGTCGCTCAGGACGCGCGGCAGCAGACTGGCGCGGGGCGCGGGCGAGACGCGGCGGGGTGGGGAGGCGCTCCTGCACGTTGCACTCGACGCGCCCCGCTCGCTGATCCGTGCCATAAGTCATAACTGCCATGCCATGGTTGTACTTTAGATACCTCGATCATTGTTTACTAGTACGAGCACCAAAGTGCCGTGACGGACCGTTTTAAATTGTTCAACTCTTGCTTTTAGCGAGGAATAGGAACTGTTATTTAGTAAAAATAATATTTTATTGATCACGATTATCTGATCTAATCCCATATCTATAACCCTCTTAAATATGATGTAACGTACTTACATAACTCTAGGCACTCTACATGTATATTGGGTTAAATGAAAAGTGTATTTTTTTCACAACCCTCCTATACCCGTACATTGGTTTGTCCGCGACGTCGTGTAAACGGGAAACGTGACACAATGGACTCGCAACTGCATGATTATTACCTAACTTTATTTATTGGGTATTCCGAGCCTCTAGAATTAAAAACATACAAGATCCTCAACCTAGTGAGTCCATCGTACCGAAGCAGTAATTTGGAATGTACTTTGTGTTTTTTGATTAACTTGAATTCGTTCGACATAATTTAGTTCGTATTATATACTTGGAAATACGTCATTCAAGGATAACAATGTTTTGAGAGGAAAATATACTGAAATAACATAGGTAAGTATGTAATAGCAAGAATGTATGAAGATGAAAAGGTAGGGATATATCACGTTGTACTGCAGGAGAAATGAGAAACAGTGCCAAATTGTAATTGGACCATGTACCAAAAAAATAGATACAAGTTTTTAACACAAAAATAAAGAAAACAACGATACTAAGGTATTCCTTTACTATAACAGGTACTACTTTTACTATTTAGTATATACTATCGCAAACGTTTTTTTATTAGTAGTATAAATATTAATTTAAAGGTAT
The DNA here is from genome assembly GCA_959347355.1 of Napeogenes inachia. Classification (NCBI taxonomy): domain Eukaryota; kingdom Metazoa; phylum Arthropoda; class Insecta; order Lepidoptera; family Nymphalidae; genus Napeogenes; species Napeogenes inachia. Next base: position 13,124,076 of record OY365791.1, on the reverse strand, counting down.
ATCAAAAGTATATTATATTTAGAAATGAAAATTTTTCTTTAAACTTATTATTTTAAGCTTCTCATATGAATGTAAACATTTTATCAATATCTATTTTTATATAAAAAAATATATAAGTTTGATTATATCAACATTCCTATCTAGACAAGAGTGTAAGATTATAACCGTTCAAATATGTCATAATACTATGGATCTGAACAACCAAATACTTATAAAACTGTTATGTTCAAATAAATATTTAATGACAAACTAACAATAACCCGACGAGCGCGATAGTCCCATACATATTTATTACAAATGCAAATATTACAATCTAGCTTAACATCTTAAAGGCTATAACAAGACCAACAATGTTTTAAAATGCGACGCACTATCCGCCTCATCGTTTATATTCAGCACACACTGGATATATTGCAGGTAGCGAGTATACTCTGTGGGTCCGTCGACACCGACTTACCGGATTTACCTCTCAAACCAGACCCACCCGCACCCCCGCTTATGAGCAGGTGCATAGTACCTCGAATATTAGACCCATAAAAACATCACTACTACTAGCTACCTATAAGGCTAAACTAGTGACTAGATTGAAATTTTTAGCCGATTTTTTTGTATTCGATCCTCATCTGATTTGGATCTTAGGATTAAAATTTATTTTTTTTGGTTACAATAACAATAATTAATATGTAACCGAATCATGTGTATTATTTGATGATATTATAAATCCGATTGAATTTAATGAAGGAACGTAGATCGAATAATAATTTTGTTGTAAGTTACCTAAAATTTTCGACTGTTACTTAAATCTTAGAACAGTTTGTTACCTCAGGTACCCGGATCTCACGCGCATTGTATGCTTTAAGAAAGATTTCAACGCGGTCGTAATTTGTAAAATATTTAACATTTTACGTAACTGCTTTTTGTTTGCTGTCTCATTGTGGTTTCTATTTGGTATTACGATATAATTTAGCATATTATGATTTTAAGATATTTGGTACTTGACCTTAATAGCCAAATTTCCATTATACATTACATTGCGGTTTGTTTTACAAAATTCTTGGGAGCGGGATTAAATAAGTAATGCAAACAATTTAACTATTCTAGACAAATATTTTTTTCAAAACAACTCGTACGTATACACTATTTATCGCAATAATAGAACTCATGTGTCATATCCGTTAAAAATAAGATATAATAAAATATTTCTCAACTCTATTATAATGTTATGGCAAATACAAAATAAACTCTATTTGGAATCTTTACTTTTTAGTAGTATTTTATCTGGGAAAAAATATATGAATGAAATAAGAACTATCTACGCATTACCGTCGCCAATAAAATTATAATAGAATTTATCAAAATTCCTTTGAATGAATCAAATCGATTATCACATAGATGTCACCACAGCTAACGAATCTCATATAATGGATAAATAGAAGAAATCGTAACAACATTTCAATCGCAAATAAAACATTAATTTATTACTTAAATTAAAAGGTCGCATTTGATCATTTTTTAAAATAAGAACAAAATATTAATACCACCTACAGTCAATAATTATGTAATTGTTCACAAGAAGAGACATTATTACATACGTACCAACAGACACATCTTTAAATCAATCATAATTTCCAGTATTAATGCAATCAAGTAAAATAATAAAAAAAATATTATACTTGCAACTTACAGAGTTTTACATCCTTATCTAAATCTCCACATTCACTTTTTATATCGTCATCAATCGGTCTATGTCTGTTTCGTTTTTTTTTTAATTTAATCACTGAATCATCCATTTCGTAACAATATTGAAAAAACTTTTAAAACTACATTCAGGTAAGTCGCTAATTACCTTTTTGTATGTCCAAACAAATAGAAACGCGAAATACAAGTAAGATACTCAAAGACTTTAAAGATTAGATAGCTGCTGATAGTGCGGCTGTTTATCATACTGCTTATGGAATAATAGCTCCGAGTTGTTTATAACCTTGTAATTGTTAACTAACTGTAGGAAAAATATGAACCAAATGTCCTAAATATAGGGGAAAACTCATTAGGTAATATGGTGCCAGCATGTAGGTATCTAAAAATATATTTTACTCGTAATTATATTAACAAAGGGAGGAAGTTGTGTATATATATATACTAGCAGATCCGGCCACGCGTTGCTGTGGTTGCTAAGGTATTGGATATACCAATTATATTGAAGCAAACTATTTAAAAAGTCACGGTATTAGAAAAATTAAAATAAAAATTTAAAAACCCCAGACCGCTAAGTAAAGGAAAATTCAAAATGCAAGTAAATTTATCAAGGCCAATAACGAAATAACAATATTTTGATATTATCGTATAGTCAAAGACCTCATTCATTAGCTCCGAAAATTTTATAAAATCGACACTCATCAACGTACGTACAAAGGTCCCCCGACGTAACGACTTCCATAAGTACATAATAATATTATCCTCTTTAGACGTCATCTAGTATCGGAGTTTTTTTTTTTTTTTGTTTTTTTAAATTATTTCACTTTTTTCAATGTTGTATTAAATTAACCTACGAATACATTAATTTCCCCTGTTTAGGTTTATACTATTAATATTGTATAAAAACCTTTCGCCAGCACCAATAAAATTTTGGGGACGATTGCTTCTATTTCGATCAAACATAGCTAAGAACCATCTCGACAAACCGACTTAAAATTAAGATGTAAGTTATCCTATGTTTCAAGTTAGACCAAACTGCACACGGTGTGCAAATTTGATTAAAATCGGTTAAGTAGTTTAGGAGTCCATCGCGGACAAACAACGTGACACGTAATTTATATATATTAAGATATATATATATACTAGCAGATTCGGCCACGCGTTGCTGTGGTTACTAAGGTTTTGGATATACCTATTACATTGTAGTAAACTATTTAAGAAGTCACGGTATTAGAAAAAATAAAATTAAAATTAAAAAAACCCCGACCGCTAAGTAAAGGAAAAAATTAAAAATGCAAGTAAATTTATCAAGGCCAATAACGAAATAACAATATTTTGATATAAAATAATATTGTGACTTAAAATTAAGATGTAAGTTATCCTATGTTTCAAGTTAGATCAAACTACACACGGTGTGCAAATTTGATTAAAATCGGTTAAGTAGTTTAGGAGTCCATCGCGGACAAACAACGTGACACGTAATTTATATATATTAAGATATATATATATATATATATATATATATATATGGACGAGGTATATACCTATGCCTCGTCCTAATCCTGCTTCGTATATCAGCGCAAATATAAAGCGATGTGTGTCCAGTTTGATTAAGCGTGTAAACCTTTATTTATTAATAGTCACATTGCCCTAGAAAATTAGCCGACCGTGTTTTCAAGCACGGGCCTGTTTAAGCATATAACACAAGCATTGAAGCCTGAACTATTTAATACATTATACATAAAAAAAACATCAAACCGATCATAAATATAAAATATTATCTTCTTTATTTATGAGTTATATTAAAAAGGATATATCGAATATTATAACTAAAAAACACTGTATTTCAGTGGAATAATGCCATTACAACATATCTGAAAAGTTACATTAATAGTTTAATGACCGCTACTAATTAATGAAGAATAGTTCACTTTTCTTTTAAAGAAGATCAGAGTTAAAATGGAACGACTTTTCGATTGAAGTTCAAGGCCTAAAAGAAGTGCATTGAAAAGTACGCTCACCTCTTGTATATATGGGAAAATCGCCATCAGATCGACTGTGAGTGAGCATGGGTCCGTAGCACCGCCACGGCGGCCCGTCGCGCGCCACCCGCGGCCCCTCCACGGTTCAATTCACCTCCAACCCATCAGCACATAATCATGGCACACGGCCCTACATTAAACCACCGCTTTTGTGTAATCGTCCACTTCGTTAAATACCCAACAACTCTCCGATGGCGTCGCCACAGAGGCGAGTGTACAAATGGAGGCTGCGCGGCGCATCTTACTTGCGCAACCCTCACCCTATCTAATATTACGCTTGTCCAGCACGGACTACAAACCTTTCGATTATTTACATTTTTAATAATAATAAAAATGTTTTTATTTTCAACCTAAGGTATAATCTTTTAGTGATCGCGTTATTGATAAATTTGTTCACGATGATTATATTGCTAAATAATTTAAAATTCACTTGCTCTTGACCATATTGATTGTATAAAATATGATCTTGTTGCATTTTGATTGCCCTTTAGCAATAAATTGATTCAATAACGCTGACTAACTATTTATAGCCTATCCTTGACATCCACACGAGACGTTACGAAATTTCTTAAGCTTGTATCTCCGTAACCTATGTTTTTTTTTTAAGTTGTCGATTGAACCCCTTATTTATTACTTATTTATATTGAAACAATATATTTTTATGCCGCATTATTTTTGAAATATAATCAAAGTTCTTACTTATATCCCCATTTGTTCCTGACTCAAAGGGTATAGATAGATGCCGTCCTCCTTTTCCAACAGAATGATGTGTACTCAAGCTTAATTTTTCTCCTATATCACCTGTAAACAACATTTGTAATAAGTAATGCAGATCAATTTAGTACAACAGAAAATGGTGTATTTACAAGTACTGTGGAAAATATACACAATATTGTTTTTATGTTTTTTTTTTTAGTTTCCATTGCAGTACATATTTGTGCATATGACTAAAACTAAAATTCATTCTATATTCGATTTTTTGGAGACACTCTTGAAACCATTTACGTAAATAACAAAAAATGTATTATAGACAACATAAAATTGTTAAAAGCTGAAGTAGGTATAAGAATGCAACCGTTCAATAGTACATATATTAATTGAATACTTGTCAAGTCTACATAGCTCCTAAACTAGATCACGGTCAATAACATACAAAAAGAAAATTCATTCATTCATAATATTGTTTATTACAAGAAAAAGATTCTTTATACAAATTTAAGGGAGTATACAACTATTATCTCAAATTATAACATCCCATAGAGGATTATCAATATATGATACATAATCAGAGATATCCATTAGATCATGTAACGTCCCTGATGACAGCAATGGTCTTGGATTAGACTTTCTTTCAGCAATGTAGTTCTCTTTATAGATCTCTTTCCACTCCTTCTCGTCTGACACTGTTCCGTTTTTAAAATCTCGCAAGAATAATTGATGCCATATACACTCATTCTTTAATAATGCTTTCATTCTCCTACATGATTTTTCAATGTTTATAACGTCATTAATAGGCAAGTACATCACAATGAAGAAAAATACTTCTTCCGGCAGACCAATTAAACTTGCACTGGAATATCCATTATAGTTCAAGATAATACTTTTTACAGGAGCGGTGATTTTATTTTTTAAGGTACAGCTTAAATGTTTTAAATCACGAAATATCATTGGAATTGTTGAAGCTTGAGGTGAAACAACATAACGACTTACAGGTATGCATACAGCATACACATCAGATGTAACATGGTTGATGAAAGTATTAATGAGACTAGTAGATCCCAATGGGCACATTATCAATTTTATAGGTAAGTTTTCAAAACCAGAAAATATGAATAATGCTTCATATGATCCTATAGATTTTTTCCACTCAAATAAGTGTTCTATTTTAATCGATTTTATACAATCCCTTTCATCTGAATTACATGATAATGGTACAAATCCATTTTCTATCATTATTAGAACAACTAACACAAAGAATAAATCTTTTTGAAGAGAATCTGATGATTTATTGTGATTTAATATTTCATTACAAATTTCTTCAAGCAAAACTGGTATTTTTTCCGTCGTGCTATCTTCAAACAACACGTCCATAATGAAATAGTACAAAATCTTACTCAATTTATATATATTTTTTTGTAATATGTGTAAATAAACACAAAAGTTAATTTTAATATTTGTATTGCTAAGTCATGTGTCAAATTCGACGCAACGCCATATGTCAGAATGACAATTCTTAGGGTCGACACAAATGTTTTGTATCATTCTACTTAATAAACAAATATTTTTTAATCTAATAAAAGAAATACAAATTTGTAGGACAAAAAAAAACATATATAAAGACTTACACTAAAAATATAAGCATTAAATCGAAAACTAAAGATTTTAGAAAGAATTTAATAAATTGTTAAAGAACTTTGTGCTATTGCAGTGTATAGAACACTCAACTATATAAGAAATTCTTAAAAAGTTGTGTTATTGTTGTTCCATTTTTATAAATAATTCTTAAAAAATAAATTCTTAAAAAGTCTACTGGTCTCATTAAATATAATTTGTTCATGACAATTGTTTGACTTAGGTCTCCCACGAGATAGCTAAGTAACAATTAGTGTAAGCTAACATGTCAATATGAGTTCAAGTTAAGATATATTTAAGATTCTCAACTTCTGTTAGTGATGTGATAAAATAATAGGGAACATTCACGTATTTTTTTTTTGACGTAAATTAATCATTTACCTCTCTATATCGTAGAAAAAAATATTAATAGGCTTGAAAAGATTCTAGTTTTTTTTCAAAGTGAAAATTAAAACATTGAGTAAATTTGACCCGTTTAAACACCGCCATTTTGCGCGCGCTTTGCGTGACGTCAAATGATACATCCAGTGAATGTTTACTATGAACTTTTTAGCAATTTCATAGATATTTTAAGTTTTAATTGATTTACAAGTCATGGAAGAAGATAAAAATCATCTTACGAGTATTGTATAGTACCGGAGTGCAAAAATAGTATTAGAAAAACACCCGACAAAGTGTTTTTTGTATTCCAAGAGATGCGAAAATACAAAAACAATGGTGTACGGTAATTAAAAGGGATAATATATGTCCTAAATCGTGTTTATATGGTTGTGAAGATCAATTTAACGTAAGTATACTTTATTTATAATAAGTTTAATCTAATAGTTTAAATTTATAGTAAGTATTAAATATTAGAAAATTTGAGTTTAAAATTAACCTAACCTATCTTACAAATTTCAGTATAACTTTCTATAAAAACCGTAATCTTTTTTTGTTTTACGCAATTTTTATGGTCTGTCGATTTATTTCAGGTTAAGGAAGATACAGCAAATTGTATTGAATATAATATGTGTAACAAAACAACAAGGAGAAAGATGTAATCTCAGTTTGAAGAAAGGAGTTGTTCCTTATATATTTTTGTGGCAAAAACAACAGCTGATAGAATGAGAATGTGCACAGTCAAAAGGCAAAGATTGACATCGGTTAATGAAGCCTTTTAAGAGTTGGCTATCAAAAGTAGTGTTTAAAAAAATTGGTGACCTTTACGAAGAAGTGATATAGGTAGTAAGTCCTAGTACTGCCCATACAAATGTCTGTGATATTAATCAGCCAAGACTCAGTACTTCTCCTATTGAATGTGATGATCATAAGGCAGAGCCTTGCTTTTCGCATATTAAAGATAAATTACCAAGTGACTAAGCTGTGCAAGTTAATATTAAACCGAAGTATGGAAGTAAAGGTGTCAATGTAAATATACCTGCTGAAAAACAAAATGTAGCATTGTCACCATTTCCTCATTTAACACACAACATTGTTACACAACAGTTTAAAAAGTAAAACTATCTGTTTTAAAAAGAAAATTGTTTACTGAAAACAGCTGATAATACTTCTATAGCATCTTATATCTTCTATATCTGCTGATTATCAACCAAGTTATTTATCTGAGTCAAGTGAAGTGAAAAATGATTCAGAGGCAGAAACATTTTAAAAATGTATTGTGTAGTAGCATGCTAACTGCTATTCAAAAAGAGTTTGTAGGTATTTGTTTTGTTAGAGTTGTTTGAGTATTTAGAAAATGTTTTTAAGATTACCTAAACAATTGTATCATTTAATAAAACCTTTAAGCACGAAAATATAGGTTTAAATTATTTATTTTTCTCAGTCACACTGATACCACAGTATGAACTTAAACGCCGATATATTGAATGGTGTGTCAAATGACGTCACATTTCCTTTCGACCAATGGTGGCGCGTTTTGGAATTTTGAATTTCGCTCCCTAAATTTACACTTTTCATAAATTATTTTATGGCCTTAAATGATTAGTAAATTAAAAAAAAATGATTTTATTATAATAAGATGATAAAAAGTAATCGAAAAAAAAATATTTGAGACCATTTAAATTTTTTTGCATGTTCCCTATTTTATCATGTGTACTTTAAACCAATTCTCATGGTTCATTCCATTTTAAATTTACTTTCCATATCTATCTATTATAGAAAAAAATATATATGAACTATAAGTGTTTTTGTTTGCAGTTATAAGCACCGATCTTTACACGAAACTGATAGTCCACAGAATTTAGGTATAAGGCATAGCAAAAAAAAATAGTTTTAGCAATTCAGGGTTTTGGGAGTATTCCATTAGACAGAAGGACTAAACTAAGTTACAAGTTCAACTAAGCAGTGTATGTATGTAGAAATCTCAACTAGGTTTATATTTAAATTCATATGTTTTTGTAATAATATGTTGCACTATTCCGAAATAAATTATAATAGAAAAAAAAAAGTTTAAGAATATGTTGCAAGAATAAATATAGTAGAAACAGAAAAACGAGCCTAGTGTAACTGATCTGAATATTAAGATTTCTACTTCTAACTCTAAGTTCTAAGCAAGTTGATATTTATTTTTTAAGAGTGTAATATGTTATTATGTAAAAATATATATTCTGCATAATAACTTTTAAAATTTTATAATTTATGCATTTGTTTACTTGGGTTTTATTTAAGACAATATTTGTTACTAGGAAAAAGTTAGCAGCATAAAGGGACCAGGTTATTTATTATTTTATTTTAAAACTACTACTCACTTTAAATTAGGTAAATCATATATGTATTTCTAAGACATATACCTCCAAACTTTATTTAAGTAACATTAAAATAAAATTCAATTGGGACTAAAACATATCATATTGGTAAATATAAACTATGAATGACAAAATCACAAACATAATAACTAACTACTATTTATTTCCAATACTTATTTTTTTTCAATAAATCATGGTAAAAAGTAGACTCACTGCGGTCATAATTTTTGTTGAATTTAATGTTTATTTAAGAAAGGGAAAGAATAACCAGTAGATGTAGAAATTTGTTTCTTGATGTATATTTTCTTACATACTATTTATTCCGTGCACTTTTAATATTTTATAAACAAACTATTTTGTTTTTGGATTTTATTACTTGATTTATTACGGTGCATAGAGATTTTTTAAACATGATAATGTAACATATAGATAATGAGGTTATGGTTCTTCATACTAATAAACGAGACATTCCACAGTTCATCATAACTCAGATAAAGTCTCACTTACCGATATTTCCACTGCTGTTTTGTTTTTTAATATTCTTGAGAGAACCATCCAAGTTGTGATTACCCAAACTTTTGTCGTTGTCACTAGCCATTGAAATATTTCAACGAAAACATTAATATCTACAGTGACATTACTTAACTACACTTATTCATGAAATTTAAACTATTAATTACAACTTTATAAAAATATAAAAGTAACAAAAGCAGTTTTTAAATGTAATATGATTAGTAATACATGTTTACACCCTCGACAATTGAATACTAAATGTTCGAAAACCATAAAATGAAAGTGACAGTTGAGAAAATAAACGTTGTGTAGTTTTGTGTCCGTAATTTAAATATACTATTAAGGCTTTAACAGTAGAACTACAAATATTTTTGTTTATATTCACTTAAAATTATTATTATTTTATAAACAAACTCAATATTATATCCTTAACATTACCGACATAAATAAGTATACAAATATTTTTTATCTGTTTTCTACCAGCAAATAGCAGCAGTGCTGTGTGTTTGACTTGTTTGTTCTTAATTCTTGTCGTATTTTCAAAGTGCAGCCTTATTTGTTACGAATAATATTCTTAATATCGTTTAACAATATAAGTTAACCTTTTGGATACACTTAAGTTTTTACCAACAGTTATTGACTATTTTTGGCAAAATACACGAGATTTGCTGATGTGATTTTACTGAAATGTCATCTTATATGGCAGGTGTTTTTGATTTAGATTTAGATGTGGATACAGTTACAGTAGGAGATTCTGATGAAGACGATATAATTGAAGTAGATGAGGTATTTATTAAATAGTTTTTCGAATTCTAAATACTTTTACTATTGACTAACCTAAAATAATTCCAAAGATAATCTATGAAGTCAAGGATAAACTTTTAGACACAACTTCGTGATTGTATAAAATACCATGAAAGTCAGAGTTGCTCTTTAGGAATTATTTGTATGAATAATGTATTTAAATACTTTCAAATCAATTTTATATGATTGAGATAAGCTGAACAATTGATAAAATAGACTAACTCATTTAATAAATATTTTTTCTTTCATTATTATACTTTACTAAAAAGTTATGTATACAGGTTGATTATGATCCTGAACTACATGTGAATACTATTGTAGAGTAAGTAAAATAATATATTTGAGAACATTGCATTTTGTTAAATAAACTAATATATTTTTTTTATATTTACAGGGCAGAAGGATCTGAAACTATACAACTATGTGAAGATACTGTTAATCCAGGCCAATGTAAAAGACTTGGCCCTCAAGATTTTGAATTGCGCAAAGTACTAGGAAAAGGTGGATATGGAAAAGTTTTCCAAGTTCGTAAGATTACAGGTACTGATGCAGGAGCTCATTTTGCTATGAAAGTTCTAAAAAAAGCATCTATTGTACGTAATCAAAAAGATACTGCTCACACTAAAGCTGAAAGAAATATATTAGAAGCTGTTAAGGTATTTATCACTTACATTGATTTTAAATGTGTACAGATTATATTTTTTTATTAATTGTAATCCTACTTAACTTTTTCAGCATCCATTTATAGTTGAATTAGTATATGCTTTCCAAACTGGTGGCAAATTATATTTAATTTTAGAATATTTAAGTGGGGGAGAATTATTTATGCATCTTGAGAGAGAAGGGATATTCCTTGAGGATACAGCATGGTATGTACAGTTAAATGAACTAATCTGTTAGGAAACTTTTTGAAATTTATAATTAATGTAATTTAAATTGTTAACAGTTGTTTTTCTTGTTTAATGTAGCACATATGCATGCTTCAAAGTTGTGAGTTGCCAATAAACAATGTTGCCCGTTACTTTATATTTTGTAATGTAACATTGGAATATTATTTGATGATAAGTATTTATTACAGCTTCTATTTATCAGAAATCATATTGGCTTTGGAACATTTACATAGTTTAGGTATAATTTATCGGGATCTAAAACCAGAAAATGTCCTCCTGGATGCACAAGGTCATGTCAAACTTACAGATTTTGGTCTCTGTAAAGAACATATACAGGAGGGTATTGTGACACATACATTTTGTGGTACCATTGAGTATATGTAAGTAAGATTCATTACAATTTTTTAAAGTTACTATTGCTTATTTGTTTTTAAAAGTTATTAATAAATTTATACATGAAAATAATTATAGGGCACCTGAAATTCTGACCAGAAGTGGTCACGGGAAAGCAGTTGATTGGTGGAGCCTTGGTGCATTGATGTATGACATGCTAATTGGACAGGTGGAAAATATATTGCTTAGACAGAATAATTTACATATAATAAGTAACAGAAAGGTATTAACTTGCTGAATGTAACATTATTTCTAGCCACCATTTACCGGAGACAATCGTACAAAGACCATTGACAAGATACTAAAAGGTAAACTGATGTTGCCGGCCTACCTCACTCCAGACGCGCGCGAACTTATACGCCGTCTCATGAAACGTTCGGAGACGCAGCGTCTGGGCGCAGCGGGCGCGGCCGCCGTGCGCGGACACGCCTTTTTCAAACATGTGCATTGGGATGACGTGTTCGCACGTAGACTGGAACCTCCTATTAAACCACGACTAGTAAATACGTTCATTTAATTGATTTCATTAAGATATAGATAATCTGTATGTAGGTAATAACTAAATGCAGTTTTTATTAATACATATTCATGTATCTTTTACTTGATATGTAAATTAATATTAGAATAACATTTTCTTACTATGAAATCCATTTAATTACTAGAAATAAAATTTGTCCAACATAGCCATTGATTTTTTTGCAGACAAGTGAAGATGATGTTTCCCAATTTGATACAAGATTTACTCTACAAACACCAATCGATTCACCTGATGAATCAACACTTAGTGAAAGTGCTAACCTAATGTTCCAGGTATATTTACTTGTATAAATTATTTAAACTCTTACTTTAGTTTCTTGTGCAGGGTGTTTGTGAAATAATCTAATGCATCCTAAATAGAAGAACTTATTGGACATATTGCGTATATAAAACAATCTGATTGTACACCATAATACAGTTCACTTGCAAGTAATACTTATAGTTACAAACTACCTCCCAGGGTTTCACATACGTGGCACCGTCTGTGATGGACGAGATTCACAAGCCGCGTGTGATCACCGCCCGCTCGCCGCGTCGCCCGCGCCCGCACCACGCCTTCACCGTGCCCGCCGCGCATGCGCAGGAGGACCTCATGGATGTACAAGGTCTACCTATATAGTAAGTATGATCTTCTAGTAGCATCCCTAATGTTGGAATTTGTTGTTAGTGATTACTAATTGGATGAATTCACTTTTAAATTTATTCTAGTTACATATTTTTACTAATTATTTGAATTATTTCAAATATTTTAAAATGCAGGTTTTCTTCAATGCATTGATTTCTGGCAATTATTTTTTGCATATAAATATACAAAAAAAAAAAGCAATCACTTATGAGTGCAATTTTATGATAGTATTATTTCCACTAATATATAAACAATTATGTATTATAATTATAAATTTGTTTTTCAGGCCTAGAATAATTTATATAGTTGACCATTTTAATACTAAGGATGAATTCAACTACAAATGCTGCCCATCTATATGTCCGTAAAGTAATGGTACTGTTTTATACAACTATTATTATTAATGTACATTTTATACAAGTTACCATTTAGTTTAATGTTTGGTAGGAATTAAACATGTAATAAATTGTTCTAACCCAACTATATGACAGAGTAATAATAATAATTTACAATATACCTTGTTACCATGCTTAATGAATTGAATTAAAAGGTCATTTTTATTTTGTAAAATGAAGTTTAATTTAAAAAGTCTTGTTGTACCATTCATCCCACATTTTTTTCTTAATTTAAGTAAAATAAACCTTTTTTTTCAGGAACTGAATGATATTATTTTTTTAATTTAATTGTATCTGTAAGGTTAAATGATCATAAGGCAGATGGGATTACTTTTCAGATGACTTAAAATATTTTGAAAAAAAGTATATACCTAAGTGCGGAATAATTAAAATTCTTTCCAGTCAATGCTTATATTCCTGCTAACCATTCATCAGAAGCAGTTATAGTCTCGAATCAATGGCACCAAAAAGTTGTGGTTCCCATAAGAGACAGGAAAAATATTTAGGTCTCTCATATGTAATGTCTGCCCTATGGAATATTTTTTGAGAGAAAGAAACATTTATGATACATCCTAGAGGTCGTGCGTTCGAATACCTGCTGTATCGGCTTATTTTTCATTCCATATTAATTAAAACTCTTTATGATACAATTTTAAATTATACGAAGGCTAGAAGTTCGAAGTTAAAAGAAGCTTGTTTTCGATAACTTTATTGCGCAGATGGCAATTTTATCCATATATCTATTTGTTCCAATAAAATATTGGTGGCATGGGGGCATTTTCTGATATTCCTAAGGATGGGTGTGTTATATATTAATTTAAGAGTGTTTATCGCATTGCATGCAAAATTTACTCACACAAAATATTGTGTAGAAGTATCGCGGTTTCTGTTGCTATAGTCAAACGAACGAACTTTGATACTTTGAAGTTCTGACTAAACTATACATATTATAATATCTTACTTAATAAAATCACTTAACTGTTTCGTCATAGAATAAAATTTTCAATACAATACTATCATTCAGTTCCACAACTTACTCAAAAGTATAACAATTATGAGTAGGTATCTATTTTAAATTATGGAGAACAATAACTTTTCTTTTATTTTTTACATGTACCTAGGTACACAATATGTTCTTCTGTATATATAATTCAATTTTTCATGATTTTATTTTTTTATAAAGGGAATTACTATATTGCTGAATAAAGGTAATATACAGGTTCTAACTTCCAAAAATGTTCCGTGTTGTTTGGGTTTTTAACAACCTACAAAAACTTCTGTGGATCAAAAAATGTTGTTATCTGAGGATATTTACAGTAAGTATATTAAAAATACACTTTCGCTGCGCGGTGCAAGACATCTATGTAAATTTATGTGCAAACGAGTGTCACATCTACATGACTGTCTGAAAATTAAATCTATACACGAGTGCACCGTTGCTATTTTTTTGTCGTAATTAAAGTACTTCAATAGGTACAAAGCTTGTATGAGTTTTGAACGAAAGCGCGTTTAATGTATAATTAATTATATATTTTGTAAAGCTTATGATATATATAAATATATATTATATAGTGATATTATTTTTATTTATATCTTTTCCACTTAGAATCATTTAATTTTTTTTCTTTACTATGTAAACAACACTTACACTACGTCTTCTGTATATACTATACCTATACCTCCATTTAATTGTTGGATGCCTGGAAGAGATTGCTCTTCATCGCCAAGGCTCCAAAATTTATATTTTTTTTCTGATTTTTTGTAGCTGTTTATCTGAGTGTAGGTACAATAAATAATATATATTAATGTAACTATATATTATATAGTAATATTTCTATAAAAAAATAATTCATAATATTTAAAATCGTCATGAATCCCGTTAGAAATGTTTTGCTTATCTTTTTTTTTACTAAATATATAATGAAAAAAAAAAACTCATACTGTTACGACAAATGACCCAGGAGTTCGATTTGTTTTATTTTTTAATAAATTATATTTTATAATTTTGCAATAACCAATATAAATTCATTGTGAATCATATTATGTTCAAATTTTCATTAAATATCAAAATTGTTCTTATTTCGGTTCGTTCGACTTCACGACTTGCAGGTCACGTATAGTAGCAGTTAGAGGATTTTATGGATTACACAGGGGTTACACAGCAAGTGTGTGTAACCAGTGTAAGTAATTTATAGAGATTTTAGACTTTGAAATTGATCGCTTAAAGTAAAATTAACAGTCAGTGATATTTTCTTTGA
This sequence comes from Napeogenes inachia, assembly GCA_959347355.1. Classification (NCBI taxonomy): domain Eukaryota; kingdom Metazoa; phylum Arthropoda; class Insecta; order Lepidoptera; family Nymphalidae; genus Napeogenes; species Napeogenes inachia. Next base: position 13,108,828 of record OY365791.1, on the reverse strand, counting down.
TAACGTAGTAGTAGTAGTCTTTGAAAAGCAGTTTTTCGCTAACAATGCGGTAAAAACCCATAATGCTTTTTATGTAAAGCTGTAATTGTATAAATAATAGGTTTATTCATAAATAACTGAAGTGTTAGCAATCACATCTACAATACCTTTTCTCGGATTTTGCTCGGGCTGCCCGTCGTATCTGGGGCGGGCAAAGTATCGCCTTTTGTGTTTTTAGAGGGCAAACGACGAGTTAACGCAGCGGCACCCCGACCCACTTTAACTGTGGACTTTTGCAACATCCGGGGACTTCATTCCAACTTGAACGTCGTCCACCATCATCTAGAGACGGCGCAGCCGGCCTTGTTGTTTCTGACGGAGACGCAGATATCTCAACCTAGCGACACAGCTTACCTATCATACCCCGGGTATAAACTAGAACATCATTTTATACCACACGCCGGGGTATCTGTGTTCGTAAGGGACGATATCTGCTACCGTCGCCTTCAGGTTTTTGAAGGTCGGGACCGATCTGTACTCTGGCTGCGCGTGGACATGGACGACCATGTCAGAGTCTACGCGTGCCTCTACAGGTCCCATAGTGGTAATGCAGAAACGGATCAACTCTTAGGCCATGTTTAGGCGAAGATTGACGATCTGCTTTCACAGACTCCCTCCGCCGAAGTCGTAGTCCTCGGGGACTTTAATGCGCACCATACCGATTGGCTAGGGTCACGTGCCACCGACTACGCGGGGAGATCTGTGTTTGACTTTGCTCTGGCAAATGGTCTGTCCCAATTGGTAAAGACGCACACTCGTCTACCAGACGTGGACAGCCATATACCCTCTTTGTTGGATCTTCTGCTGACTACACATCCCGGAAAGTACCAAGTCACTGTCGAGGCTCCCTTAGGGTCCTCTGATCATTGCTTGGTACGGAGTGTAGTGCCCATGGAACGCCCAGCTCGCACAAGACCTGCGACTCGACGCGTTTGGCACTACAAGTCAGCGGATTGGGATGGAATGCGATCCTTTTTTGCATCCTACCCATGGGGGCCGATTTGTTTCCCTTCCAATGATCCTAGTGACTGCGCTGCGGCTGTAGCTGATGTGATACTTCAGGGCATGAAACTATTTGTACCAAGCTCTGTGGTACCACTTGGTGGCAGATCGCGGCCTTGGTTTGATGCGTCTGTCAGGGCTGCAGCAGCTGACAAACGGCAGGCTTATCAGGCTTGGGCTAATGCGTTAGTCGCTAAGGATGCGAACTCCAGAGTTCTGAAGAGGAAATATAATCGTGCCTCCAGATTCTTCAAACGGAAAATCGCTAGAGCAAAGTTCAAGCATGTCGTCAAAATCGGGGATCAGTTGGCAAAGTACCCACCTGGCACGCGCAAGTTCTGGGTGTTGAAGGTTCTTAATTTTATGGGAGTGCAGAGGGAGTAGACTGTGGAAGTAGGTAGTAGAGCCTTTTTAGTTTTATATATATTTTTATTTATCACCATTAGGCATTCTTAACTAATACCGGTGTTAACAGTAGGATATCCAGAAACGAACAGAGAGCAAATCATAGATTAAAGATGTGACTATGTTTTACAATTATTATGTTAGGCAAAGGAACTAATGCCATACAGCCTATTTGCCCTAACATTTATTGACACGATAATTACCATTATTTTATATTCACCAACATACCCCCTTAATTATCACTGTCAATACAAACCATAAAACATTTATTTTACAGAAAAAATAATAACATTTTAAACAAAAAAAAAAAATAATTTACTCCCCTTACATTACTCAGTTTGTTGAAACAAGATTTTAACTAAACTGTATGTTAATTAACACTATCTAGAATAAACCTCAGGTTAAATAAGTTTACCATACAAGGTCTGAATAAATTTTAGTCTAAGTCCTCTATCCTTTTCATAATTATTATTTAAAGTATTTAAGTAATGTAAGTTTACATCAACTATCTAGGCAATTAAACAAACTACATTTTGTTTTTAAAGAAAAATGTCAAATTAGTTAATTATTTGATTAGAAAAAATACTTAGCATATTTTCTTATCTATGACTTTTACCCCCTTAATGTGACACTTTTCTTTTTAAACATAAACACATAAATTATACAAGTAAAAATAAACATATCTATACTATTACATAGTTTTTCAGAATTTTAAATTTTACATTACACAATGGCTTTGTTAGTATATCGGCCATTTGTTTTTCACTTGGACAGTATTTAACACTTAATAGTCCTTCATTGACTTTCTCATGTATGAAATGATACCGCACATCTATATGTTTAGATCGTTTATTCACTACACCATTTTTTATTATAGAAATTGCACTTTGATTATCCACATACAAGGTTGCACTGATATTACACTTTAATATTTCACTTATTAAGTTCTTTAAGTACAGGAGCTCTCTGCAGCAGTCAGCAGCAGCAATAAACTCTGCTTCTGTAGAAGACATTGCTACTATTGGTTGTTTCCTTGAAGACCATGCTATGGGGCCTCCATTAAATAAGATGATATAGCCACTGATGCTTCGTCTTGTCTCAGTGTCATTTGCATAATCGGCATCACAGTATGCTTCCAGACTATTGGTATTTGGACAGAACTGTATACCTTCATTTTTTGTGCCAATCAAGTACTTTAGTATTCGCTTTACATTATTCACATCTCTCTCAGTAGGATTTTCAACATTGCGACTACACATGTTGACAGAAAAGGAGATGTCAGGTCTTGTCCTGTTACTTATATAGAGTAGCGAGCCAACTAGCTCTCTATAGCAAAAATTTTTATTAGGAATATCATTGTCTTGGTGAATATTTGCACCAACTGACATAGGTGTAGGAGCACTTTTAGCTTGTAACATGTTGAAGTTTTGTGCTATTTGTTCTATATGATTTTCTTGAGTTAATCTCAATATGTTATTTTGTCTTTTAATCTCTATTCCAAGAAATGAATCAGGATCTTCGTTACTAGATGTCATACAAAATTCTTTTTGCAGTTCTTTTAGGAGATTTTTAAGCTTTATTATACTTTTTCCAAGTAATAATCCATCATCAACATATATTCCAAGAATGATTGAGCTATCTTCATTTGTAAATATACATTTGTCATTTTTCAGAGGATGTAGAGACTGCGTTTTCAAATAATTAGTAAATCTTTTATTCCAGTTTAAGGGTGACTGCTTCAACCCATATAGTGACTTTTCTAGTTTACAGTATTTTGAGCCTGTAAACCCTTCTGGTAATTTTATGTATATGTCTTCTTTAATTTCACCATACAAAAATGCAGTTTTTATATCGAATTTCAACCTGTGATAACTATGGCACGCTGATATTGACAATAAAATACGTAGAGTATTTGAGTTCATTACTGGGCTGTAGGTTTCATTATAGTCAACACCTTGTATTTGTTGGCAGCCGCGTACAACCAATCTTGCTTTGTATCTGTTATTATCTTTTATTTTAAAAATCCATTTACAGGTAAGTATATTTTTATTTTTTATCTCATTTTCTGATACGCTTTTCCAGGTGTTATTCTTAATTAAAGATTCTTTTTCTTCATTTATAGCTTTGATCCAACTGTGGCTGTCGTCACCTGACAAAGCCTGTTTATAAGTTAACATTACATAATCATTGAACAGTGCTGGTTTCTTTCTATTTCTTTTTTCTCTTGTTATTATAGGTTTATTTATATTTTCTGACTCATTATTTTGTTCCAGGCTTTCTTCATAGACTGATGAGCTGTCACTATCAGTTGACTTATTTGTGACAGACATGTCAAGTTCTTCTTCATTTTTATTTTCAGAGCTTTGTGATTTTTGCTCTATTTTATTATTTTCATTGCTTGTTTTAGAAGACTGTGTAAAGTGGTTAATTTCAGATAGGTTTTCTTTTTCTATATTTATATTATTTTCAGGTATCATTGAGTTATCTATGTCTTCATCAGAGAAAATAAATTTGTAATATTCATAGGGCTTTATGTTGTTCTTCTTCCTTTCTATTGTGTTTAATATTTTTACATCATGTGAGACTATTATTTTCCTTTCTTTTGTCCACAATCTATATCCATTTTCAGAGTATCCTATGAATATACATTCTTGTGATTTTTCATCAAGTTTCTTAAGTGGTCCTAGAATTTTAGCATAAGCCTTAGCTCCAAATAACTGCAGTCTTGATAGATCAGGTTTTCTTCCATACCACATCTCTGCAGGTGTTTTATCTAGTGACTTAGTGGGTGAACGGTTTAATAAATAGGTAGCTGTTTGCAGGGCTTCACCCCACATTTCTTTATTTAATCCAGAGTCAAACAAAAGTGCTCTAGTTTTATTCATTAAGGTTCTATTTAGCCGTTCAGCTTTTCCATTCAATTGAGGCGAGTAAGGTATAGTAAAATCCAATGTTACGCCTTTGTTTTTGCACCACTGCAACATCTCTCGGTTAAGGTATTCACCACCATTATCACATCTAATTTTAAAAACTTTTCCATTCCATTTAGCTTCAACTTGGCTAACATATGCTTTAAGAGTCTCAAATGCCTCCGATTTTCTTTCCAGAAGATACACAACTGCAAAATGAGTGTAATCATCAAGACAAGTCAGATAATATTTCTTCCCATTGTGTGTTTGACAATTTATTTGTCCAATATCTGTATGGATCAATTCGAGAGGTCTTTCGGCTCTTTTTCTTTCAGTATTAAACGGAGATCTCACTTGTTTTGCTTTCAGACAGACCTCACAAGTTTTATTCTTTGATATTTCTTTTATTTCAATGCCATCTGTGAGTGCCAATTTTTTGAGTATTTTTATATTGTCATAACTTATATGACCCATTTTTCTATGAAGTTCTTGGTCACTTACTGTTAATAAGGCCTTTTCTTGTTTCATTAAATTCACTTCATATAAACCATTGCTGTTTTTATTTCCTATCAGCATGGAACTTTCTTTTTGTATTATTACTCGTCCATTTGTAAATGTAACCTTTCCACCATTCTGAGTGATTTTATTCACACTCAATAGGTTTTTTGTTAAATTAGGAACATACAAAACATCTGTTAGTGTGCATTTATCAGTTTTTATTTCTCCACAGTACTCGGCTTTAACTTTTTCTCCAGCTTTGGCTGTCCCTATCTCAGTACTGTCTTCTTCTATTTTATTAAATAGATTTTTATTATTTGTTAAATGTTTTGATGCTCCTGAGTCTATTATCCATGAGTCTGTGGTGTAGTTATCATTTGCAAAGAATGATAAGGGTGATTCTTTTGGTTTCTTATTTTTATTGCGGAAAAAACAGTTTTCTTCCCGGTGGTTATTTTTCTTACAAATTGAGCAGAACATGCTTTTACTTTTGCAAAACTTTGCTTTATGCGGGCCATTGCATTTGTAGCATTTTAAGATTTTATTTGTTTTAGTACTAAAGACTACATTGTCAGGTATTAAGTTGGAATCTAACTTTTGTCTAGTTTCTTCCATTATGAGTCGAGATATTAAGGTTTCAAATGATCTTTGTTCTAGGGGTACAGATTCCCAGGCTGTGACAAAATTGCAAAACTTTTTGGGTAGGACTGTCAATAGCTTAGCCATTTTCATTTGCTCATCTATTTTATTTTCATGTGATTGCAATTTAAATACTATGTTTTCTAAGTTACTGATATTTGTACAAACATCCAATTGTGCATTATATGTAAATGTGAAAAAATCTTGCATTAATGAATATTTTTGTTGTTCTTGACCTTGTTCAAACAACGTGCAAAGTTTCTTATACATATCTTTTGAATTAGTGCAACTAAGTAAATGTGGCAAGCATTTTTTATCAATCGAGCATATTATTAGTCGTTGGGCTTTAGCGTCTTTTTGATGCCATGTGCTCATCTGTTCCGCCTCGGTTGGGATTTGGATTTTTCCAAGTACCATGTCATATATCGACATTGATTTAAGAACTATGTCTATTTGAAACTTCCAAATAGCAAAATTTTGTTTGCCTAAAAGTTTTTCAATGCAGAAGTTTTCTTCGTCTCTTGACGCCATTTTGACGCTTCAGTTTTTATGTTATAAATTTTATTGCTCTTACCTTCCGTGTTCTGGGCCCATAACCTGTTGAAGGTTCTTAATTTTATGGGAGTGCAGAGGGAGTAGACTGTGGAAGTAGGTAGTAGAGCCTTTTTAGTTTTATATATATTTTTATTTATCACCATTAGGCATTCTTAACTAATACCGGTGTTAACAGTAGGATATCCAGAAACGAACAGAGAGCAAATCATAGATTAAAGATGTGACTATGTTTTACAATTATTATGTTAGGCAAAGGAACTAATGCCATACAGCCTATTTGCCCTAACATTTATTGACACGATAATTACCATTATTTTATATTCACCAACACTGGGCGCTTTCCAAAGCCAGTCTGGGAAATTTCTGTCGCCCATCCCTGCCGCCATTGCACACTGGGAACGACTCTTTGGCCCACACGGCAAAAGAGAAAGCCGATCTCTTGGGCACTTTTTTTTGCCTCAAACTCGACTTTGGACGACCAGGGGAGGGCACCGCCTATCATCCCGCGGTGTCCGAGCTTTATGCCGGAAATAGTTTTTCGGCAAAAACTCATCCGAAAAACCCTCCTTTCCTTGGAAGTTCATAAGTCGAGTGGGCCAGATGGTATCTCTCCAGTTGTGCTACGAACATGTGCCCCTGAGTTGACACCAGTGCTAACGCGTCTATTTCGGTACTCCTACTTGAAAGGCGTAGTCCCGGTCTCATGGAAGCGTGCCCTTGTCCATCCGATCCCTAAAAAAGGCGATAGCTCGGACCCAGCTAACTACAGACCTATCGCCATTACCTCTCTTCTCTCCAAAGTAATGGAGAGCATCATCAATAAACAGCTCCTAACCTACCTCGAGGATCACCAGTTGGTCAATGACCGGCAATATGGCTTTCGCCATGGTCGATCGGCTGGTGATCTTCTGTTGTATCTTACACACCGTTGGGGAGCTGTTATTGAAAGCAAGGGAGAGGGTCTGGCAGTTAGTCTGGATATGGCGAAAGCCTTTGATCATGTATGGCACAGGGGGCTTCTTTCGAAGCTACCTTCCTATGGGCTTCCCGAGAGTTTATGCAAGTGGATCACCAGCTTCCTCACTGGGCGGAGCATACAGGTCGTTATCGACGGTTTTTGCTCGGACCCTAAGCCCGTGAATGCTGGTGTACCCCAAGGCTGCGTGCTATCCCCAACTTTGTTCCTCCTGCACATCAATGATATGCTGGATATCTCCAACATACATTGTTATGCGGATGACAGCACTGGGGATGCGGTATATTCCGGCCGTGCAGGTCTCTCTCGGGAAAACGTCGACGAGTGAAGAAAGAAACTTGTGTCTTCTATAGAGACTTCCTTGGGGCTGATCTCTGAGTGGGGTGAACTGAACCACGTACAGTTCAATCCCCTGAAGACACAAGTTTGCGCGTTTACCACTAAGAAAACTTCATTTGTCGTATCACCGCTCTTCGAGAGCACTCCCCTCATTGCCTCGCCAAGTATCAAAATACTGGGTCTCGACATTTCGAGCGATTGTCAGTTTCGTGGTCATCTGGAGAGCAAGGCCAAGTTGGCCTCGAAGAAATTGGGAGTGATTAATAGAGCGAGGCTGTATTTCAAACCTGGCCAAAGACTTGCGCTCTATAAGGCGCAGGTCCGGCCACACATGGAGTACTGTTCTCATATCTGGTCCGGATCACCCCAATATCAGCTTCTACCATTTGACCGCGTACAACGGAGAGCCGTTCGGAGTGTCGGGGACCCGGTGCTCTGCGAACGGCTGGACTCTTTGGCATTGCGTAGAGACGTGGCTTCTTTGTGCGTCTTCTACCGCATTTACAACGGGGAATGTTCCGAAGAACTATTCGATCTGATGCCTGCCGCCGAATTTCATCACCGCACAGCGCGCCATCGCCTCCAATACCATCCTTAACACCTGGATGCGTGGCGATCCTCTACTGTGCGGTTTTCAAGGACATTTTTCCCACGTTCCATTCGCTTGTGGAACGAACTCCCTTCGGTGGTATTTCCAGATCGGTACGACATGGATACTTTCAAAAAAGGCGTTTACTCCTACCTACATGGCCGGCAACACTCTTGTAAATCCTCGGATGTTGCAAGAGTTCATGGGCGGCGGCGATCACTAGTCATCTGTGACCCGCCAGCTCGTTTGCCCTCCTCTTACATAAAAAAAAAGTAGGTACCTACTAAAGATTTCTGTTTGGTGAAAACAACGGAAGGATTTTAATCGTTGTTCTAGGGACGAAAACTTAGGCGTTCTTTAGTGTCACCAAGAGGTATAAGAAAATACACAACTAATCTTTTTTTTATTCGTATAAAAAATCAATCATATTCCTGATAGCAAGAGGAAACAAATGATATAAAAAGGAATGGTTTACTCTAATGTTAATTGTTACTGGTTACATCAATTTGGAACTCTCCAAGTTAAGATCTCTGTAATAAAAATCGGCACTAAATAACATCAAGTGCGAACTGACTGATAAATCTGATTTTATCCTGCAAGATAAAATCTATAAACTGTAAATGTCAGTTTATATATGCAAGAAAATATGTTTTTTGTGAAATTAACTACGAATTGTTGTTTTTCGCATTACCCGATACCCTTATTTTTGAAAAAAAATATGATTTTTATACTAGGACAGCCGTCAGTATATTATAAATTAATTAAAAGCTTAATTAATTATTCCAGTTGTAATGTTGAAATGTTTTGTGTTGTGTATGATTAGCTTTTACTTGACCAAAACAGTATTGTCTGTAAATCTCAATCCTAATCCTCTTGTAAACTATGCAATACAGTATAAAAACTAAATATAGTTTGTATACTGTATTGCATACATAAAAAAAATAATTAACAAGAATACTTGTTCATAGTTTTTTTATGCTGCATGCAATCTGTAGGAAATTTCTTTAGGACAAAAAAAATACACAATAAGATTTACAAAACAAGCACAATAACTCAAAATGTTTAATTAAAGAAAATATATAAACTTTGATAGGTTTTTCACCATCTATGAAGTAATCTTAGATAACAAAGTAGACAATTCATTTAAAAAGAATCAACATATATTTATAAAATATTTAATAATGACCCTGAAATGTTAAGGAAAATTAAACAACTAACTGCATATCGGTACATGTGTCACAAACGTAATAGATATGGGTTTCATTTGTTTCAGTAACAGTCGTAAATTGTACATTTTTACAACACAAATTGTTATGCCTTTCTATTGTTTCATGTATTATTCTTTTAAGATCTCCTAAGGTGTTATTCACTTTTATTTTAATATTACAAGGAGGGCATGATAACATTTCATTTTGCATAATAAAGTTATTTTTTTGACAAATCAAACATATCACATTTTCGTTTAGCCCTATTGACCAGTCAATATTTTCATTATGTGATTTTTCGTATTCCTCTATCCACCTAAACAATAAAAAATAATTATTAGAATAACATATGGTATAACAGCAAAAAATGGCAAAAGTATTTGTAAATTTCTACAAATTGTGTTTATCCGAATAATGAAAACTGTTTTGATAGCTAAATGGAATTGGAAGGTTTTAAGAAATAGCATACCAGTCCAATTCCTCTTGTATTAGTTCTTGTTTGATATCTTCTAATATTTTAACTTCTTCATCATCTAAAATAAAATCCTCTGTCAAAGTACTTTTTGAGTTTACTGTATCATTAAGGATATCAATTAATGCACTGCGGAGATCACTTCCTGCTGAACTACGAAATCTATTGAGAAGTAAGTCGCGTTTCTTTAGAACCTGGCTTTTATAATCCTAAAATTAAATAGAACGTTATTAACTGAAACAACCCAACATGATATTGTTGCGTGTTATATACCTTTCTCATTTTTTCTTTAAGTTCTAATGGAGATGATGCCTTTGTAATTTTGACATTTTTATAAGTTGGAGATGAGCAGACATTGCGAGAGTTCATTGTAGTTGAACTGGAATTCAAAAAGAATTATCTGAAATTTAATAAACTTGACCATTCATATTTTTTTTCGTAAAGTAGTATACTGTATAACTTCAAATCTTCAATTGGAATTTGGAGTTACTATATATAAAAATGTATATTGAAAAGATTAATACTACCTTCATTAATAATTTATGTAAATTTATGTTTTATCAAAAAAAAGCAAAATATTACAGTATTCTTTAATATTAAAATCGAGTGATGACTGTTAATTAGTGTTGAACGTTGATTTAAATTCTTAGACACTTTTTTTTATTGTCACAAAGTCGCCATAGAGATATTATCATAGAATTAATATACATAGAATAGGTGAGCCATAGGTATTCGTATGAGCGTCAGTGAAAGACAGTTAAAAAAAGATGCAAGATGTCATACTGTTTCTCTTTCCCTTTATACGCATGTGCAAAAAAATATTCATGACGCGTTTTAAAAATTTTCGAAACATTTGTGTAAAACATTTTTGACACTACTCAATAAAAATGACAGTTGCTACGAATTACACTCGAGACGACGACGAAGAAGCACGATATCTCATAAAAAGTTGAGATAGATAGGGTTTTTCGATCTACCTATCTCTTTTAATTTCGATGGTGACTATTTAGGCTGGCTTCCCTACTCTATGTATAATATCTCTATGGATATTATACAATTAATGTAACATATAAGTCACAGACATTTTTAAGTCTGATGTAGTCTATTGATTGTGGTTGACACCGAAATATGGTTTACTAGAGAGAATAACATTATTTATCTACAAAAATATAGCTAAATTCAATATTAAATATATATATATATATATTAATTCCAACAGACATCCATGGTAATTAAACGACAAACCTTTAATCGGAATTTAATATGGAATATATTTCCATGCAAAGGATTACGGTAAAAAAAATGAGTGAAGGTAGTCTTCTCTTCATGAAAGTCTTCTATTCTTGGTAGTCTAGTCTTTGAATATATTATAATGTATCTTTAATTTTAAAAAACATTTCACTTTTATTGACAAAATTTAATGTTTTAATATGAATGCGCTATATCGAACAAACGAATGTAAACATTATTATTATTAAAAGTAAAGGGTTTAGCAATATTGATTTATTAAGTATTTTTAATGTCATAACTAGATAAGATGTCTACCCTACAAATTTATATTTTTTTCTTAATGGCAATATTATTTTCAATTTTCATTGTGAATGTCAAATAGATGGAAAAAAACAATGTGAGTGATATGTGAAAATATGGCTAAATCTAAAACTTAAGTTTTTAAAAGTGAAACATTGATAAATCTCTAAGCTTTCAATTGTATTTATCTGAATTTTAATAGTAGGTAAAAATGACCCATGTAGAGAAACTTCACAGTCGCCCAGGTAAAGAGGTAATACATTCTGGACACTTTATGGTTTCGCATTTTGAAGCTGAGGGTCAGGATGATTTTGATGACCTAGCTATTCCCATCCCCGAAGAAGAACAAAATGTACAAAAAGAAACTGCAGTGGCAACTTATACGTTACCAATTTCCGAAACAGTGCAACATTATACTGAAGAAGAAAGTAAACAACATCAACAACTTTCTATTGAAATATCTCTTACTAAATTGTTCAAATGTATGACATTGGCCTATAGGTGAGTTCTTACTCAAATATTATATTCTTTAATAAATAATATTCTTGCTACAAATGCTAATTATTATCCTATTAATCAAATTGTTTGAATAATATTTTTAAACTGTAATTTACAATTTCATTTTATTTTTTCCTCATTATGTTGAATTACATTTTTAGGGATATATGTTAAATATACTAAGAAGAATATGCTAAAAGTTAAATATACTAACCTTAAGTAAATTAAAACAAAATATTTTTTGTTGTGTTTCTTAAATATTTGGTGAGAATGAGGAAATTTATTTTCTATGTGGGTTTGGTTTGTAAAGATAACATCTGAGGTCATCACAGTTGGTACAAAAGACGGGTCATGTGGAGAGATAAGTTAGTCTGTAACACACACTTATAAACTTCTTACTGAGTAAATAACTTTAATTATCACTGATTGTTAATTAAGTAATGAATAAGCTTAATAAAACTTAAATGAAGCCTTAATTTTTTTTTTAAACTAAATCTTTAGATTTTTATCCTAACAAATTTCTATTTAAACAAATAAAATTAAAATTGGATTTTGAAATCTCAACTCTATTTGTAACTGGTTGAAAACATTTTTTAATTAAAAAAAAATGACTGAGTCTTCAATTAGCTAAGTAGAAGTACTGCGAGACCATTGCATAATAATTTATATCAAATGTTCAGATAATAATCTACTTAACTACATTGACAATAACTCAATGCTTGTATTATTATTTAATGTTTTGCTCTCCGGTAATTTATTTATAAATGTTAATAAATGGAAATGAAACTAACATTTATGGGCAATATACTTTTATGCTATTGAATTTCTAAGTCAATATCATGTAGACCCATGTATACACAGAGTGGTTGAATTAGAGATAAGATACTGTCAGGTTTCTTTCTTATCAAAATTGTTATTTATAATAAGCTTAAGATCATTTATTGATAGTGGCAAAGATAAGTAACGTACCATATGCCTGTGTGATATTTTGTACCACAGTACAGTTTTGTCAGTGAAGCTGTACTATTATATAAAATATTGGTATATTTTCTTCCAAATATAATGCTGAATTTAATTCAATTTAAATCAAAAATGTTTATCATAAATTCAAGAACTTTTATACCTAATTTAAGGATGAAAGTGCTTTTATCAAACATTAGTTAGTGGGGTTAAATTTAGAAGAGTATGGTAAGTGTTTGGATTATTTATATGTAGTTTTTCCATTTCTCAGACAAAAACTAACTTCTCCAAAATGGAATCGTTTCAAAGGTATAAAACTTCGGTGGAAGGACAAAATAAGATTGAACAATGTCATATGGAGATGCTGGCACATGCAGTGTGAGTATTTTTTTTATATTTAAGGTTATATAAATAAATTCAAGCATTTAATCATTTTTTTATATTTGCAATTTTATTACGCATTTTAATCATGTGTAAAACTCTTTACCAAGAATAGTATAATAGTACTTTGTAAATAATAATTTTTCTCTTTGCTTTACTGTGTTGGGGTAATATTTTATATAAAATGTTTGTGATAAAAATACACAATAATCTTGACAACTTATCAACTACAAGCCCATTTCATAATTTATGTATTCTTTTAGGTTATGTCGTAAGAAAAACATTGTTTTTTTATTTTTTATTTCTTACTCATATGCTATGATTTAATAAATTTACCTGTTTTGATAAAAATCTTATCAAAACCAATTCAGCATGGCAACAAGAAAATAGTTTTGTTTTATTAAAACTGATAAATAAAGTTTAGACATTAGTTATATAAAGTATAGAAAATAGACTAAACTATGTGAAATATTTAAGAGTACCAACAACATATAGAACATATAAAATAATATAAATTGTGATTTATGTTACTTAATAAACATAGATAGTGTTTAAATTCATATCTGGAGGGTTCTCTGGACACATTTATTTATATTTAATATTAACTATATATATCACAAAATTACTTATTGATATCATTGTTTAATGGAGTATATATTTGACAAACTAATAATTTGCAACATTATTCAAAGTGCTTTTTTATTTATTTAATCAAATTAGAATTACAAATATTTTTAAAATAAATATTATATAAAAAAATATCAACGACACAGAATCGAACCTACGACTTTATAGGCAATATCTAATATAATAAGGAATCCTAATATTATACTTTTTATTATATTTCATCATAGTTTCGGTGTAATCCTTTTATAGATAATAGACATTTACAAAAGATAACATTCGATATTCATATTCATGTAACATTCGAAGGAAACTTAGCTATATTGACTAGTCTGTTTGTTTGATATATTATTAGATATACTATTTTTCGATTTTCAATGATAACAGCGATGTTTCGTGGAAAAAAACACAATCAATTTCCCAACACTACACTTTTGAACTCAAGAGTTCAAATGTGAAAGTGACGAATAAAAACAGTGACAATAATTTAAAGAAAACAAAATAATGTTGACATTTATATTTCAGTTATAAAGAAACAAAACACTTTAGTCTGTCAATTCGCGTCCCCATTGGATGTTGATACACACGTAAAACCAGAGGTATTTAATTACTTTTTGGTATATTTCTAATATTCATATGTAGTATCTTATATAGTAAAATATTTCCAGACAACAATACTAGAAGGAAAATATTGGAAACGTCGAGCCGAGGCAGTTATAGCAGAATATAAAAAATGGCGCATGTTTCATATAATGCGACTCCTTGGAAAGGGGGACACCTCTGTCCAGGACTCGGTAAATATATGGGCTTTATTATTTTGGCTCATATGTGATATTTCCTCAAACCATGTAAGTAATGCATCGGTTTCCAGATTTCAATACTATGCGGTTTTCAGATGTCAGACATGGACACAGTGGAGTCTCAATGCAGCGACTTCGCCGCCAACATGCTCACCGACGAGGACTACCTCAACTTCATGAGTGACACACTCTTCTCCACCATCACAAGCCATCAACCCTTTGCATTTCCCGATTGCAGGGAAATTGGTATTGTTTATTTAGTTCAGTCAGTTGTAAAGCTAAAAGAAACGATCAATCTGATTGTGTCATATCGCTACATGGTTGTTTTTGATTTTAGCCAGAGGTGCAAGCTTAGCTGATTTCATTCAACCAAGCTTAGGCCCTCTGCAACCAAATCTCGATGATTTTATGGACACACTAGAACCACTTCATGGTATGTTGATGTACTGACAATAATACCTACTCTTTATAAACATGTTACGTAAAGTTCATTTTTGTTATAGATCTTCTTTTGACCCCTCGGTTGCCGCCCGTTCCCGAAGAGCCGACAATTACTGCCGAAGATACTTTGTACCGGAGTGGAATGTCAGTAGATTCTTATAACCCACAGAACTATATTGCTGACAGTCATAATACATCAGTCACAATGCCAACCAGTCAGATGACTATTCATGGTATTTTGCTGATTTAATTATTTTAAAGTTTAACTTCTAGTACATGGGTCTAAATTTGCTCGCCTTTCAGGTACCAGTAATAACACACAATTGATGTCAATAAATCAGCAGGTAAAAAATGAGCATATACAAATGTACGACAACGGTCGCCTTTTCGCTTCGACAGAGCTGCCCAATAACATTCTTAGTACGCAAGAAATGTTATCCACGTTCTCTCAAGGCTCTTATGAGCAACAGGCCGTGTCGCAACCGGAATCACAAATTCACGGTAACCTTTACGGAGGAAAATCCTCCCGAGTGCAATATGTGAGCTCACAGCCGAAAAACATTGCACACCAGGAGACAAGTTACCTGAAGTACGGTGCGGGTGGGTATTCCGGTCAACAATATATTTACCATCGCAGAACGGACATTCACGGCTCGAATCCCTCAGCTCTACCGCCGTCGCAGACCGCGCCGGAGACTGTCTCGCTGCTGCAGCAGCCAGTGCAGAACTCGAAGTACGCCTCCACGGTCGTAATCCAGGGTCGGAGCGGCTACAGCCGGGAGAAGCCGCGCTCCCGACCGAGCCACTATTCTGGACAGATGGCCAACAGCCACTACCAAGGATACTCGCAGATGCAGAGCCAACCGCACGTCCCGTCGACCTACGAGACCCGGCCGCGTCAATCGCCGCCGCGGCTGCAGTACCTGCACCCCAACGCGGTCGAGTACAAATCCAAACCCTCGCCGGCGGGGTCCCGTCCGTTCAAGCTGCCCTCGCCGCCTCCGGTGCCAGTGACGTCGCAGCAGGTACGGCGTCGGTCGGAACGCGTACTTTCGGTGACGTCATAAGGTCGCAGATGAGACGCGTTTGTTTGCGGCAGGTGCAGGTGTCGGTGGGAGTGAACGTGGTGAGCGGGGCGGGGGGCGGCAAGGAGCAGTACCGCTCGCACAGCCTGCCACTGGGTGCACAGCTCGGCGCCGACTGGGTGGTGACAGCGGCGCCGCAGGCGCACGACGCGCCCGCCACCGCACCGCACGCCGCACGGGTCCGTGCCCCGTCTCATGTATAGTGACATCGTTTTGGGTTTTTGCCGTGACAGGGATAATATATTACGACAGAATCGAGAATGCACCCCGGGAGCGGTCCGCATGCGGTCTCGTTCGACGTCGGGTGCGGCGGCAGAGGCCCCGGGGGCGGGGAGCGGAGGCCCGGCGCGCCGTCCGCCGCCGCTCACCAGCGTGGCGTCTGAGCCCACGCTGCCGCAGGCCAGCGTCATGCTGGCGCAGCTTCTCTCCGCACAACACTGTGGGTTGCAAATGATAATACGAATTATTTAATTATTATCGTGAATCTCTTTCTGACTTTCATATATAGTACTCATTCAAAAGTTATTTTTTTTTTTAATATATCAAGGTTATAGATACAATTAGATAGATATCCACTAATCTATATTTGCAAAGACATTTAAATAATGATTGTTTCCAGCTCAGAGCCTATATAAGATAAACAATGCCGTGGAGGAGGTCGCGGGGGGTGAGCCCACTAAGTCCCCGGTGCTGAAGGCGCAGCATTCTCCAATCGGGAGCGACGTTATTTCGCCCCACCATGTAATTATCAGATATATTTTATTATATTTTTTCCATAATGTGTCATAAATAAGTAGAAAGTCTTATCGCGCACACCCCTCACCGCGCCCACAGTCTGCACACATTATAATATTTCATTGATACTTCATATCGTTCAGCCTTTGTTTGCAATCTCAGGACAGATATTACACATTAAAATGGCCTACAATAATAATAATTCTCTATAAGCACTAGCGAATCTAATCTAGAAAGATTGATTAACTGACGATTTAATAAACCGTTGCTTATCTATTCGCAAATATGTTATCCTAATCGAGTCTTGTTGTTTCGTCTCAGTCGAGAAACACGCTCCCGAGTTGTGCCAGACTTCGATCCCCTTATCTATTATATTGTAACTTATAAACGCCGGTTGCTATCCGTCTGTGAGGTTTTGCGCACTGATAACATATGTCCCTGAGAGAAATAGCAAATTCGCGTTATCAAACTTATTTGTTCTATATTGTGGAGGCACCTTGGGTATTCTTTAAATGTTTTATTGTACAATTGTTTTTATCTATTTTTATAAATCGACGTTGACAAAAATAACGTTATTATTTTAAGAGAGTCGATTACACAAGAATAGAAGTACTATAACATGAATGATTAGTAGTTATTGACAAAAAAGATTTCAATAAAGCCGGAACTGAGTAAAATTACTATTACCGAGTTAATAACTACCCATAGAATACAATGCGAAAACCTATCATAAGTTAAAATATTACTGACTTATAAAATAATAGTATTTTTTATACGTTACTGCCATTTAATCCAAATTTCACGGCAATTCTGACATTAAAATATTGACATTGCTTCCTATTAATAGTTTGAATTCTTTTAAATTTTGACATATTACAATTTCGAAATAAACGAATACACAGTACACATGACATAGCACAAAGAATCAAGCTATGAGGACATCATCATGATGTAAGTAAAATTTCAATATGGCTTCCTTTTATTTTTTTTAAATTTCTGTCTAATTTGTTTGGACAGGCTAAGGTCGTATAGCTTCTTTATGTAAAAAGTTTTTTTAAACATTATTTACATTTTGATTGTTTGACGGACGGGCTATTTGGAGCCGAATATTATCTAAAGAAATGATGCAATACAAAAGTTATAAAAGTCAGAAAAAAACCAATAATAGAAATGGTTATTTCATTCGAAATATTTTTTTTCTTACTGGAATGGTAAAGACGTACTACAAGTTGATAGGTATTGAAGATAAGATAGATGTCCTGTCTTCTACTTATACATATCTAATTAGTTCTTTTACACGTGTGCATATTTTTAAAGTTTTAGTACTTATCTACATTTTTTTCTTTGTTTTTATGTTTTTTTCTTATTTCACTTTGCTTGTGGAAAAAAGTTATATTAAATAAAATAAAATTAAACGATTTGCTTACAAGTTGGTAAGTTAGGGTCTTTTATCTTTCAGTAGTTTAGAATAAAACTCGAGAAGATTCACCGAATAGATGCTAGATTTTATTTTTCATATTACGTACGTTATCTCTGGAAAAGAAGATTTCTATCTAACTGTTGTAAAGTAATTAGGAAGTTCTATAAAATAATTAGATATATAATAATTTGAAGGTTATTTTTTTGTTTAGTTTTGCGGATTCATGTTTATTAACATTTAACTATTGTAAAACTAGATTGGTTGAGTGGAAAACTAAACTGGTAGAGTGGAAAAACATCGTAACTCCAAGACCTTTTCATAATAATGTTGTGTCAAAACGGTTTAGGAACCCACCAATGTACTAACAATAGGAAGATAGTAGGTACTTTTTAATTGAGTTTGTTTGAATGGTAACCGTCGTTTGTATCGCGTATACTCTAATTTGGTTTACCGTTACTCGTTACTTCAGCCTTTTTAATGTATTCAATCTATTGTCAAACTTGTATGTAAATAATTTTTTGGGATTGTTTTGTGCAGCAAGCAATTTGACTATTTTGCCTTATTTCATCACACTAAGCATATGATGCATTTTGGGCTACCTGACAGATGACAATATACCCGACAGATGACAACCGACGGAGGCTGCGCCGTCTCCAGAGGGAGTCGAGACAAGCTCTCGACGACTTCAGAGATAGCGGCTGGGATAGGACGCTTGCGACGCTCTCTCCAACACACCAGGCATTCTGGCGGTTGCAGAGAGCGTTGAAGGCAGACACTGTCTCAGATATGCCTCCCTTGGTTGGACCTAACTCCGCCATCGCGTTTGACGACCCTGACAAAGCTGAGTGCTTAGCCGACAGTCCAGAGAGCCAGTGCCGTCTGTCTGTTCAATCGGTTGATCGCTATCATGTCGAAATAGTCGACAAATCGGTCAATATAATGTGTTCTCAGCCACCGGTCGGTCCGCCAATCAAGGAAACGAACCTAGACGAGGTGACGTCCATAGTTAGGGCGCTTCACGCCAAGAAATCGCCAGGTCCCGATGGGATCACTAACAAAGTGATAAAGCTTCTTCCGCCTCCTTTAATTTACCTATTGGTTACCATTTTTAACGCTTTACTGGCCGGTTGCTCGTTTCCGGCCCAGTGGAAAGAGGCCATAGTGATAGGGTTCCATAAGCCGGGCAAACCCCGGCATCTGCCTAGTAGTTACCGTCCCATTAGTCTTCTTAGTTCCGTAGGGAAAGTATATGAAAGAATCATCCTCTGTAGACTTAGATCGGAAGTCGAGAGACTCAAAATCATTCCAAATGAGCAGTTCGGCTTTAGAGCCAACCATTCATGTTCCCATCAGGTGCAACGCCTCACGGAGCACATTCTGATAGGGGCCACTGTGAGGGCCAAGAAGCATAGGACAGGAGCGCTTTTCCTCGATGTAGCTAAGGCGTTCGACAGGGTCTGGCACAATGGACTGGTGTACAAGTTATACCAGTTCAAGGTGTCGGACAGACTCGTACTCATCATACGAGACTACCTGACGAATCGTTCCTTTCGCTACAGAGTGGAAGGCGTCTTGTCAACCCCCCGCCCCATCAGGGCGGGTGTTCCCCAGGGTTCAGTTCTCTCGCCCATCCTCTACTCCATCTACGCTAGCGATATTCCTAGACCGCGATCTAAAGTGCACCTTGCCATGTACGCGGACGATACCGCGCTTTACACGTCCTCTAAGGATCATTGGGAGATATACCAACGTCTCCAATCCGCAGTCGACTACCTAGAGAGTTGGCTGTGGAAATGGCGGATGGAGGTAAACCCTGAGAAGAGCGTTTCGGTGCTCTTCGAACGGGGCCCCCCAAGGATCCTCCCGCGAATCAAACTCTTTGATAAACCGATACCTTGGATAGACGAGGCAAAATACCTAGGAGTAACGTTAGATAGAAAGTTATTTTTCACTGCGCATATTAGGGCCAGTCGTAGCAGAGCGGCCTACATATTAGGTCGTTTATATCCGCTGTTAGGCAAGCGGAGTAAAATGTCCCTTCGCAATAAGGTGACACTTTACAAAGCTTGCATACGTTCCGTCATGTCCTATGCGAGTCCCGCTTTTGCGCACGCTAATCTGAAACCCCTTCAGGTGATTCAGAACAGGTTTACACGGATTGCAACCGGGGCGCCGTGGTTCGTACGCAACATCGATCTCCATAGAGACTTGAACCTTCCGACCATCGCTCAGTACTTCAAGGGGCTTTCCCAAAAGTACTTTGAACGTGCTGAGCGACACCCGAACCCACTGGTGGCTGACGCCGCAGAGTATAGACCACGTAAGACTACTTTAGTCAGAAAAAGAAGACCCAAGTCGGTACTCGTTGACCCCGACGACGCGTTCACAGTAGGTAATAACGTGTACGCGTAGGCATAAGTGACACCACACAACACACAGACACACACCGTCTGTACCGGTATAGACGAGGTCCCAACTGAGTAAGTGCTCCGTTGCTCCGGCGTTCTGCCGTCGGAGGACGCTAGTGTCCAAATTTCCTAGCTTCCCTCCTGACTAACGACGCCCCGAGCCGAGGTCCGTGTCTCAATCTGAGACGCCCTCGGGACGTCGTTCCCCATGGGGGCCCATCTGGCCCCCCCTTGTTAAGGGTGGGTCTCCAGACCCACCCGCTCCCCCGGTGACGCTGTAATAGCCAACAGGGCTAACAGTATAGACAAAAAAAAGAAAAAAAAAAGCATTTTGGGTTATGCGCATTTATAAAAAAAAAATCGTCTTATAGTTTTCATATTAAGTCGGATACTATAAGTCGCTATGTCGCTAGATTTTGTAGGTACAACAGCAGCTTTTGTCCCATCTAAGTCGCAGGTCTTAGAACGGTAACACTCATAATGTTTTCAGTCTTCCAAAATCTATGACCCACATAAGTCAAAGATCCTTAGTACAGTAACGCTCATCCTGCCGGAAAGATTAGTCCCATCTTAGTAGCAGCTGACAGTACATCACCAGACCCCTCACCCCGCTGTCTGTACAGTCCCGCGCGCAGTCTCTGTCCCCGCCGGGTTCGCCGTGCTCGTCCCGCGCCGGCTCCCCGCGCGAGCCGCGCCGCACGCACCTGCACGCCGAGCAGAAGAGACGGTACAACATCAAAAACGGCTTCGATACGTTGCAGGCGCTCATACCGACCTTCAACACCAACCCCGCCACCAAGGTACGACATCGCACCACGTAACTCTTCATTCCTTCTCACATTTACGTCCCGCTGTGAGACACTTATCGTTTTCCTGTTTTTTTCTTCAGATAAGCAAGGCGGCCATGTTACAAAAGGGAGCAGAGTACATTAAACAGTTAAAAGCGGAGAGACAACAAATAAAAGAGGAGATGGAAAGTTTAAGACAGCAAATTGACTGCTTAAATAATTCTATTTCGTAAGTAAAATTAACTTTTTACTTTCGTTATGTTTTTTTACCTCTTCACTTAGCATTTGTGACGAATATAATAATCCTTTATTGACCGTTATCATAATAATGTTTGTATTAATTAACATCATCAATTACATCTTATTCCGATAAGCCGACGTTTTCGATTTGATAACAATATGAATTCGTATCCGATAACGGCCCCGGGGCCGGGACGCCAGTACTGCAGGGGATCGTTCTCCAGTAGCGGTGGTTGGTTTGATCAGCCCTCCTTGTCCTCAGTAACTGCCACTCGCTGCTGCCGGCGACGGGAGCACCAGTGTCTCGCGGGCGCGCCGGCCGGCTGAGGGAGATGTTCGCGGCACACGTCACCGCGCGCACCGCACACAACTGGAAGTACTGGCTCGTATCCTTTGAAAGAGAAACAATATTTAATAAATTAAAAAAAAACATTTTACCCGTCTTCGGTCGCGGTGTTTGGCGGTTCATGTGTGACTGTTATGTTTCAAACCGACGCTACTTCCTTAACGAGTCCCCAGTTTAGCGTGGTGAGCGCCGCCCTGGTTGAGTCGTTCAGTTCGTGCGCGTCGTGCAGCAGCGCGGCCGACCTGGTGCGCACCACCCTGCTGTGGGCGGAACAGCACTGCTCGCTCGTCGAGATGCGACCCGGTAACTATACTAGAGCCTTCGCGGACGGACGTTCCGGTGGAACTAAATCATTTATGAATATTCGCTTTATAATATTTTGTGTTCATCAGCGGTGTTAAACTCCCTGCGCGTGTTGTGTACCACTACCGACATCCTCACGTGTCCGGAGAGGCTTCCGGAGGAGGCGCGCGCGGCCGCCGCAGCCGCCGGCGTCAAGCGCGAGCCCACATAGCACTGCCAGCGCCGCCAACACGCCAACACGCCAACATACCAATACACCAACCGCAGAATCAATGCAGAGACCCTCACCGGCAATTAAGTCGTACTTAGTGTTCATTGCACATTAGAATTGCTACAAGAGATTCTTTTCAATCTACATATCATATCTAATTTATCATATTTAATTTATTTAAGCTATGTGTTCTTTTGTTTCTACATCGAAATAAAAACAAACGTGCCATAGAATAATGTCCATTTAAATTTCTATCAAAGTACTAACAGGTTGTATGCAATTCTCCTGTTTAATGGACTATTCGTATAATTGCCTGTAAGCATTTATTTTTATGAGTTAAACCGATAATTATTGTATCTTAAATCTGTCTCGATTTCTATGAAACGGTCTCTGAAATCTCTTTTATTAACTGTGTCTATTTAGATTCATCGGTTTTTCCTTAAGATGCTGTAGTGAATCCGTCATGTAATCATGTAATACATTTCATAAAGCGACAATTAGTGTTAAAACGAACGTTTGCTGATTATATTTGTCCAAGTGAGAGAATGTATAAAACAATATTTGTGATGTAAGGTCATAAAGAAATATCTTGAAATGTAACGGAAAGTGTATAGGAAAATAAACATGAGTTGTACCTAAATTTTAATACTCAAAGCAATGGCGTTTTTAAAAATGGCGGTGCAGTAATGAGTATAGGCCAAACATTTGTGCAATTAATTGGTGTTCACAATCTGGTCATCGCACAAAATTGTATATAATGACGAATGGTCTAAACGATCTATTCCATGTTTTGACAGCTTTTAGTTTATGTTGAAACAAATTACGAATTTCTTTATCTAACCTAACCTCAAAGCTCAATTTCGTATCAACGAAACTAATCTTCATGCTACTTTAATATTTTTTACGTCAATAGTAATTAATTTAATCAGTGCCTTAAAATCTGTGCCTTCCAAGAAAATGTTAATATTGACTAGTTTCATGTTTCTACCAAAGAATAAAAAGGTCCAATCGTTCAACTGACTGGCGACTTAATATTCCATGTGATAGTGTAATTCTAACGTACAGCCCGTCCCGCCTCCGCGTGAATACCAATATAGACGTAAGCGAAAAGAGAATTTATTAAATATATCGACACGTCGAGATTTAATTTAGAGATACTATAAGTATATTTACGCGAGTAAGTACTTTAAGTAAATATTTTTATATCATTTGTGTTGTGACACAAATATTTTTATATAAATTGTATAAATCGGTGCCAACGTAAATATTGTTGTAATTTGTTATGTAGTGATATAATTTTTTTGATGTATCGTTGACTCTGGTAGCACGTTGTGTTCGAGGCGCGCCTTCGAATGAGCTTTAATGAGCAATTTGCTATTGTTCTAATGGAAATACAGTGTGGAATGAAATTATTTTGTTTTCTTTATCATTTAATTTTAAGTTCATTGCATTTTACACTCTTCCTCTATAATCAAATATTGCGGTTGACAATTATTAATTCTCGAAATTTCTACATTATAACATTAAGTTATCGCGTCATAACATATTCAGTCTTAACTTTAAAGCGACACGTATGAGTTACTATAATAATAAAGTATAAGCTATCATTAAATTATCATTGTGATTATAATTTGCGTTAAGCGTTAACAATATTTTAGTCAATAACATTGGTTCCGTGGTCACTATAATCTAAATATATATTCTTCATTTCCAATATATGTATTATTTACAATTGAGTATGTGTCATGTCATAACATCATTTTTGAATTTATTATTTTACAATTGTAATTTATAAAAGCTCAAATGAATATAATGTCAACACCATAGAGGTAGGTATAGGGTCATACAATTTTGCCTTCCATTATAACTAAACTATATATTACATTACTTGTAACCGGTCGTGGTCGATATTTCTTTCGTTATAAATTATAGTTTTTTATGTATTAGTCTTTATGGACAAGGGCATTATTTTTTTGCCATATTAGTTGGGAATTCAGAAAAATGGTAAAATCCGGGTATTATTTTTGATATCTAATGTAGTTGTAGGAGCGCGTGTTCGACGCCGTGTAGTCTGGAGAGCGCAGAGGCGGGTGCCGCCAGCAGCGACTGCACGGCGCCGCGCTCCGTCAGCGAGCCGGCCTGCAGCACCACCGCCGCGTCGTAGTCGCGCACCGACGACACGCGATGCTGCCGGTAGTTAATTCACAAATTAATACAATGAGTACAATCGCTCCCTTCCGACATTAAGTAACTCATTTTGGTAACCACTGCTGTCATCGTATTTGACATAATAGCATTTCAATGAGGCATACCTTCAATTTTTTTTTACAAGTTCAGCTAATGATCTGGCAGATAATAAAAATCACTTAAAACTACTTTACGCCTAGACTTAATCCCATGTGCCCCTCTTAATAGTACTTATTTAGAAATGTACACACGGCGACAGTGAGGATAGTAGTGTCGGGTGCCACTGCGGCGATGGCATGCAGCAGCGCGCGCTCTGCGGCGGCGTCCAGGGAGGCGCCGGGCTCGTCCAGCAGCAGTGCGGCGGCGAGACGAGCGTGCAGTGCTGCCCGTGCACCGCACACTCGAGCACCGCGCCCGCCGCCCCACGCGCCTCGCCAACCGCACACAAAACACTCTGAAACGCATCGAAATATCGGATCCATTACGTTAGATACAGTTTTTAGGTACCGTAGGTGTTTAAGGGTTCAAAACATACCCAGACCGGCCGGTTGAGCGGATACATAATCGTACAATCCGACGGCTTTTAAACTGCTCCAAATCTCTTCGTCCGTGTGCATTGCGAGAGGATCGAGATTCTCTCTCAGAGTGCCCGAAAACATTATGGCCTCCTGGGGTAGGACGACCACCCTGTGCCGTAGGGCTCGAAGAGGAACTTGGGTTATGTCCCGGCCGTCTAGTAACACACGACCGCTACGAATATTCGTCGCTCCCACACATGTCAGTATCAATGTTGACTTGCCACTTCCGCTTCGTCCACAAATAGCGACCTAGAAAAGAAAAAAGAAACAAAATATGTATTTTATATTGTTGAATATATTAATTATGCATATTATAAAAAAAATGTAGATGTAGGTATTCGATTGAACGTACCTTCTGTCCGGAATTTATAGTGAGATTTATATTCTTGAGAACCGAAGGTGTGTCAGGTTGATGCTGTACGATAACATCTTGAAATTCGATTTTACCATTCCTTTGCCATCCTGCAGGAATCGGACCTTTACAATCAAAAGTCAGTCATTAAGTATAGTAATGCTTACAGATCGTACATTGAATTACACAGTTCTACACACAGTCATCTCTATAGTCCTCCTGCGGCACTTCGGTATCGGTGATGAGTCTCTGCACGGCCGCCAGCTGCAGGTCGAGGTCGGCGCGACACTTCGCGAGGTGCGCCAGGTACACAGGCAGCAGCAACGAGTAGGCGCCCGCCAGACCCGTCGCCGAGCCGCCGCTGCCGCTGTACAAAGCCACGGCCAGCGACACGAATACGCTCGCAGCACCCACCAAGTCCTAGACAATGAAATTGACAAAATTGTTAGGGGTGTTCGTTTCCTTCTTTTTTTTTAAGTAACTTGATAAACTTCGCAAAAGTTACCAACGATAGGCTCAACCATCGATTAGCGGAATTGAGCAAGAGTAGCGCGTTGTGGTTGCGGTCCAGTCTGCGTTGGAAGGCGTGTCTCATGTGCGGCTGCAGGCGGCCGGCCCGCACTGTACACGCGCCGCCCAGCGACTGCGCCGCCAGAGACACCGCGCGAGATGCACTCGTGGCCTCTATGTTCTGCAGCTCCCTGACCGTAATAGTTTACAAATCATAGGAATCAACCGACATTGAAGTTAGTTAGTGATAACAGAATCTTACCTGGCATTTCGTAAATAAACAGACTGTAGAGCGATATACGCCATAACGGCTGGTACTAAAGCGAACAAGGTCCAGGCTGAAATGAAAACATTAACTATTGCAGCGCCTCCACATAACAACAGTATCTGCGCCCATCTACTGATGGCAGTCGATATTTTCTGAAATAAATAAAACGTTTATATATTTTATACAACTATACTTCAAATAAATATTGAAATATACAAGTTATACTAATGATAATAATATAAATACCTTATCGATGACTAATGTGTCGGAGGAGAAGCGATGTAAGGTGTCGCCAGCGGGGTGAGTACTGTGATAGTAGAGAGGCGCGTGTAAAGTCGCGTGCAACAGACGCTCGTGTAACTTGCGTCGCGACGCGGCCCCGGCGCACGCACACGCGACCTGTGTGCACGCAGCTGCACACATGCCACCCGCGCACCACACTGCGTAGATACGGATCATATCCCATACCTGAAAAATAGACAAATTTATTAATATAAAAAAAAGTAAGCGAATATCTTCAAAAACTATGAAATTTTAATTGTACAGTTCCATACCTCTCGATCGGATAAGGGATTTTGGTTATTAGCGTCAGTAAGTCGTGCCAGCCACCAGTCCGAGGCCAGCGCCAGTGCTTGCGTCGCCGTCGCCGCCGCCGCCCACGCCGCGCCCCACCACCCGCACGCGCGACAGTACGACCACCATATTGTACTCTATAAAGAAATTACACACCATATGAGGCTATTTAATATTAATATATTTTAATATTTAGTATACATTGAGAGTGTAGCCCTATTATATAGACTTGGAAAATGCTAAAACGTTACAACGGTTAGTACTACTTTGTGTTACCTTGTTCGAGAATGAGTTAATTTCAAGTACGCATGTAGGTTTCACTTATCGAGACCGCGAATGTCATGGATTTTTTATGTAGTTTACATAGTCATATACTAAAACAAGTTAAACGGGCTTTTTAAATAAATTAAATTATTTTCAGGCTTCGTGTATCTAATCAACAATTTCTAGAATACTTTATATTATGGGTTTATATATAGGTATATATTAGCGTGAGAAGTTTTATATATAATTACCTCGTCTAAAACCGGTTCTGGCTCTTTAGTTGTAGATATTTCAGAAACAGGGCCAGTCGTCTCTATGCCATTAGATGTTACTGAGATGAATGTCGAATCGGGCATTTCCACAGATCCTAATTATCGTAATAAAAAGCATAAGAGAGATCAAACTGATGCATATAGATTAATTTATGGTTAGTAAATTATTTTGGCCTAATACCACTCTAAGTCGTAATAATGTGTTTATTTTCAATCCTAACATACGCCACTGTTGTCTAAACTAATTTCAACCTCATGTCATCATCACACAGTTATTCCATCTGTTTGCTTCCTTTAGCCACAGTTGTTCGACATTTTATATTAACAATTTGCTTAATCAAATATTTTTTTATCCCTAATCATTACATGCCCTCGCTAAACTTCGCACTTCTCATCTTTCCCATAACGGCACAACTTTTATTAAAATATTCTTGTTGCACCACATCCACTCAATATTCTCATTTTGTCATAGTCTTTATTTGCAAAGCTTTCCAAAGAGATAGAAATAGTGACATCTTTCTTACCGAACTCCTTTTCTCTCAGTATATGACGTTTATCATTTTTCAAATCAGAGTGACTAACATCGTTATTAAACCAATCTTTAAACGGTATTATTATTTAAACGTTATTATTATTTTCGTTCAGACTCATTTGTACCTTCATTGTCATTCCACCAAGACATATCTTTTACAATCTTTTCTTTCCGACAACGACGATTGACAAGATGTTACGCAAAAATATTTATCGCTGCTGTGTCCTACATTTCTTTCCAACACCCATTTATATATTTTACTTTCATTTTATCTACTATTTCTTTCTATTTATAATACTAATAACTAACCGTTCTGTTGTATTTCCTTATCCGAATCTGAACTTAAAAAGCGATGTAGAGTCCTCGGTGTCCATCTAAAGCAAATAAACATAATATTAAATATGTAAAATATTGTATTTGTATAACTTCCATGTTTTGTTACATTAAAAAAATATATGATGAAAATCTAATCTTCAAAGTATATTCAAAATTAATTTTTTTCTTAATTAAAACTAAATGTGATGTTATATTTTAATTGACGCTGTCATAATATTCTTTTGTAGAGTTTTTAAATGGGAGGTTTTTAATTGCTCCATTGTTTTCAGTGGTCCAGTTAATTGATACTGGAATGTTTCTATGTTGGTATACTATTAAATTTATATATTTTGTTACATTACATTTAACATGAAGGGAATCCAATGTTTTTTTTGTTTTAGTATTCACAGATTCAGAATTGGAGTTTGTCTTTATTAATTAAGTTAATTTGAAATTATGTTATACTCGACATTATAAAACATTATCTATATTGTAATAGTACTGGTAGTGGAGGTGGGGTGTTTCAGATTGTTGATAATAGGTTTTTTCAATGTTTATCAACTTTTAAAACCACTTTGTTTTGCTGAGTTCGGAAGGTAATAGTACAAGAGCCTGACCTAAAGGTTTAAAGTAAAATATTTTTCTTTCCAAAATTTTTGTAAATTATAATTAACACCGTTGTCATGGATACCTGGTACATAATGTTTTGTAAGGAAGAGTAGGCAATATACGTCTTAATAAACTCTCTTCTTGCTGTGTGGCTTCACTTGGAGCATCTGCACTGACGGCACGTCTTATTTCTCGTAACAACCTAAAAACCAAGATCATTGTCTTTAGCATCCCACTTTAAATAAATCTTATTTAGTTCAAAGTGACAAAGAGCTTACTTGGCTTCGGACATATCGGGGGACGGAGTAGAAAACTGTCGTGCCATAGGGGGTCGCATTCGACCGGTAGTGCTGCGCCAGCTGCCTCCTGCACAAGTAGGCACCTCCGACAGCAGATGAGCTCCTGCCACTTCGTTGATTCCAAGTTGTGGCTGAGCCATAGTATAAAATAGATTAAAAATTACATGCGGGGCAAATTACTAACTTGAATTTCCAAACTAGATCAGATAATTACTAGAGGGCATACCAATGAGTCATCTGACATTTGCACCTGTCGGTGCGAGCGTCCGACGGCCCGCAATAAGTGGTCCCGCTCGCGCGCAGCGGCGCCGGGCCCGGGGCAGCCGCGTGACGCCGCCTCCCGCGCCTTCGCTGCCAACTGACACCACTGACCGATCATGCCCCCGCACGATGGACTCACGCGACCGCACTCTCTTACGCGCCCGTCTTCCATTGCGATGACCTATCATTAAAAGATACGTATTTATAACATAAAAATATTTTTGTTAAACGTGGGAAAGTTACAAACATACTATATCCGCGTAATGCAGCAGTTCAAGTCTGTTGGTGGCCACTATGACGGTTCGTCCGGCCCGAGTCGCCGGCAGCAGTCCCTTGTCGATCAGGTGTCGAGCCAGCAGGGCGTCCAGCGCGCCCAGCGGCTCGTCCAAGACGATCAGACGAGCCCGTGAGTATAGAGCGCGCGCTATACATAGTCGAACACGTTGACCGCCCGACAGAGGCGCACCGCAACTACCTAGTAGAGTATTATCGCCGTCTGAAATTTAATTTGGATATAAAATACCTATTTAAATATCTATTAAATAAAATAATTTATATTCTTAGGAACCGTATTATATGAATTACCAGGTAAAAGTTGCAAATCTGATCTCAAGGCCGTGGCCCGTATCACTCGTGCGTATCTACTGGCACTCCATACGCTGTCCATCAGCACGTTGTCTCTTATCGAACCTTCTAGAAGCCAAGGAGGTTGACCGGAATACCACATAGAACATTTCCTGAAACGCACGTACGATACGTAACTACAACAGGTACTTGACGCCTATAATCTGTGAAAAAACCGACGACACAAATCGAGCCAGCCCGTGCAGATAGATACAGCCCGTAAAATAAAACTTTTTCGAAACTTGCTAAAGCTACTTGTGAAGAACTGTTTTTTTTTTGTTTATATTAGTTTTAATTTATGTATAAGAAGTTATCAATTAGTAACCCACCCGTTAATGTTAACTTCTCCGCGTTCGTGATGCATTTCTCCGAGTATAGCAGAAAGTAGTGACGATTTGCCAGAACCAGATGATCCAACAACCATTATTAATTTTCCTAAAAAACATACGGATACTTTATAAAGTTCAAATAAATATTTTTCATTATCTAGATTAGGGAAAATTAAATTTATTAACATTTATTAATAAAATGTTAATAATTTTTCTCATAGTTAATTACAAGATATTAAATATGATAAAGTAAAAAGTAATTTACGTACCTGCTGAAATTTCTAAGTCATCTATTTCTAACCAAGCATTATCCTTCATTCTCCAAGAAAATGCTGAATTTTTTATTGAAATCAAATTATCCTGGGTCTTCATAAGTTCAGCGTTATTTTTACTATTATCCGTTTCGTCGTTCGATAGTTCCTCCCTCTCAGAGAGTGGGTTGTTCTCAAAGGTATCTAAAAAGTCCTCATTAGTGTCTACCGAGTCTCTCGTAGACATGTCTAAATTCAAATTATCATCGGGTACATTAAAAGCCTCTGGAAGTTCCAAGAAATCTTTAATCCTGTTCGTGCTGACCTGAAGAATATTTCCTTTTATTTACTGGTAGTGTCTCGTTAAAATAAATTATGTATATTTATCGTCTCAGTAAATTACTTATGTTGAATCTTACCGTAGCTTGAATTATCATTAATATCGTAACTGGTAGGATTAACAAAGGAATAGTCAACTGATTAAAGAGGGCTAAACCAGCAAACACATTAGTGGCCGATAATCTGCTAGTATCTTCTAGAAAATAATGTGTTGTAAAAGTAACAACAGTTACAAGCACTGTAGAAACTTGCGTCGTAAAAGCTAAAATAATTAAAATATATTATTATAAGTAGTATTATTAGAAAATATTTGATATTTTCAATTACTTAGAATGTATACTGACTTAGAAACCCCCAATATGCAGATTCCCTGTTGAGAAGTTTTAATTCTACTTCTCGCAACTGTAATATTTTTTCGTTGAACAAATCCTCCCAAACATATAATTTTATAACATTAATTCCCTGCAGAATTTCGGATATTTTTGTAACCCTGTGATCTGTACATTTAGAAACATTTCTAGAATTATCAGATATTTTCTTGCCAATAAAAAATTGCAAAGGCATAATAAAAAGCAAACTGGTTGCGGTGCCTATTATAGCACTCACGCCTAATCGGGAATACAGAAGATACAATATTACAGACACCTGAAAAAAAATAACAATGATTTTCAATTGAATTTCTATTTATAACTTCGTAAGATTTAACTTTTAAATATATAAGTTAAATAGATACTAGCCTTCAACGGTATAGCCCATATGTAATGACATATCCATACACACGACATAACGTTGTAAGTATCCTGTGATACCAAATTCATCAAAAGACCGGATTGAGTCTTAGCTTCTTCCTCAGGGTTGCGCAGCAAAGGAGTTTCCTCCTCTACTTCTGGTTCAACTGACCATGATGCCAATCTCATACATTTGTCATAGACAGCACTCTGAAATGAATAATATTATCAAAGGTAAATAAGACTATTTGTATATACCATTGTCTTCATAATAGCAGTAATTTAACTTACTTGTAGTGCCATTTTCAGTCGAGTACCTTCAACTGTAACTAAATGAGTCGAATTTTGCGATAATAATGCCTGAACAATAAGCGCTAACGAAATTATTAGTAACATGACGAATCCATTAGAAGTATATTCGTCAAAAGTAACATGTGTATTGCTATTATATTCTTTGTTCGGACCATCCATATATTGAATTATAGCAGCTATGCCTATAGTGGGAATAATGCCTATAAGGTCCCCAAAAAGCTTCAATATTGCTGCAATATAGAAATTTGGCCACACCATCCGAGCGTAACATTGCCAGATATTAAGCCTTGTTTGCTTATCTACTGCTTCCTGAAAATGTTAAAAATATAGTAATTGATACTTAATGGTAATAATGAAGACAAAAAAATGACAAACCTTCCGCTGGTTACAAAATTGTTTAAATCTATTATAATGTAGCTTGGAGCTTTCATTTTCCGGTATTTCGCCAATGTCATCTTTTTCTTCTGGTAACAAATAACCCCTACATAAAAATGAATTTAACCAAAAGAAGGTTATTTTTGAATAAAAATGTGTTCTCTTGTAATTATAGATAAAATTACGAGTTTCTGTTGATTTTTGGCGATTAACATATCGTCTTGTGACCTGTAGACAATAGGAATTACGTTGATCTGTTTTCTATTTTAACTACACATAATGTATATTTTGTCTTAAAATGTAGTGTGCAGAGAACTACGGGAAGTACGGCGCCAGACATGCGTCTCTAGACTGGCGTCGGGCGTCTCGTACATAACCAATAATACCTATAGTCTGCGTCACTATAATTTTAGGGGAATGACCTTCTTATAATCTCACATGCATTTTATCTGCTGTTGTAAATTTTAAAACCTAGATTACATATATTTTTTTTGCATATTTATGTTGATACTCGACTTATGGGAATAATGTCTATATTTTATGAGTTCTAGAAGTTTTTCTTATTTATATTGTACTTTACCCATGATCTATCTATTGAATTTACACAGGAAAGATCTAATGTGAAGAAAATAGAGTTGATTCACTTGTGATAGTTAACGTCATACACGTTATTGCTCACGTTATTACAAATGCTTTTCTGAATAGAAAACGGTTAACGGTTAGTTTCGTATACAATCCCGATTCCGAATTTTTAATTTCGTTTTACTAACCTCGTCGTAAAAACAGAGACAATCGACAGCACTTATAATCAATGCTAGCAATACTGTCGCTCCTTGTATGTATACTTCTACATCACATAAACTAATTCTGACATGTACAAGTTGATATAAAACTGACGCCGATGACGCTGCCGAGAGCAACCAGTAGATTGCTAAATAAAGTATAGGAGCTGAGAAGCGTCGTGTCCATAATGATATGTGGAGGGCAGCGGCAGACAGCCAGGCCAAGGGAGCCATGAGTGCGGCCACGAGGCTCACTGTATCCGCCGGGCGTAGGGAGGCGGCGGCCCCGCCACAACACCAGACTACTCCCAGACCTAGACTTGCTATCCCTCTGAGATTTTGATTTCGCCATTGATTTCCGTTCCTAGAGATAAAAAAGTATTAATGTAGTGTTACGTGTAAAGGCAAAAAAATATATACATATTTGTTTGTAAATTTGAATTATGTATATGTATAGATGATTCATTATACATAATTTAATAACCACTGCAGTGGAATTGTTGGATATTTATATTTAGTTTTTGATATTTAACACGTGGATAATCCATTTACAATATATATATATATATATGTACCAATGGGGTCTTGATGTGGAACAGCAGCAGATAAGTGCTGTGGCGATAACGGCGCAATAGAGATTCAGTGAGTGCAACGCTGCTGTCAGCGCGTGCGCATAACAGACTCCATCTTCGCTCAAGCACACAGCATCCATTGCGACACTTGAAATTAGTATATTATTTATTACATTTTATACAATATTCCCTCATCGGTAAGGACTAAAAAATTGTGTATATCGTTTCCTGTTACTGTCCCATGGTGTCCCATATTAAGTCGGAGATTCCTTGGTAAATCGATACTTGAAAACATATCATCAATGTATGATTTATAGGGTTTTAAAAGATTTGGTAAAAAAATATAACACATGTAATAAATTTAATTGTGTTCTCGCTCTGCTAAGTTACCTATTTGGATGTTGTTGGGTAATCATTAGGTACAGATATGTAGTTGATTAATTATGTAGCAGTGTCCCTACGATGTTGTTATTTCCTTGTATCCACAAGATAAACCATATATTTCGTTGCACTATTGATATTTTATAGGAACTTAATAAATCGTAATTTTAATTACGTAATTATCTTAGATTTTGATCTAATTACATTTATCTTATTAAAAAGCTTAGTCAGTTTCGTTACGAAAACAATTTACTTTATATTTTGTGTTGTGTAGTTTTAAACAACATACCTATATGTATGATTTAAATAACATATGTTATTTAAATAATACATAATAGGAAAAAGGTAATTGGTCTAAAATAACGGTTATATTTTATTAATTGTATAAATAGTAAAATAAAATGTTTATTGTTGTTTGTGTTTCAAGCGTAATAGATTGACTTTCCTACCTACATAAAATGCCATAACAACAATTCGATGTAGGAATTTTAAGATATTTAACTGGTTTCCTTTATTATATATACCTAATATGTTCATATAAGGTTACTTTAATTATATAATAATAATCATCGTAGTTGACTTGAATCGAAAAAGCAACAAGAATATCTACTATGGTTAGATTTTCCCTTGTTGTTGCTTATCTGTGGACACAGTATTGGAGTACATTTTGATGTATCAATGTCACATGGATTAACCATGGCATGTCGCTTGACTGAGTCATTTATTCTATTAACAACTTGATTACAAAACGTCACATTTTATCTAAAACTATGTGTTGCCGGCGACCTCCCCCTCAAACTCAGATCATATCATAAAAAAGATATGGTAGATTTGTCATAAATTTTATTAAGTTCTAATTAAGTTACAAGCCAATTAGCATTCTAAAACGTAAAAAGTATCTATATGTTGACTAAGGTCCTATAATTTATTTGTACAAATATTATAAAAATCCGTCCAGTTTTTCCGTGATACGAGGAAACAAATACCTAGTGAATGGACAAAAATATAAATAAACATTGTTGTTTAATTCTCTGACCACGTTGCAACTGTTAAAAATAAATATTTAATGTAGGGATTTGCCTCATTATTATTGTTAAAAAGGTACGTATTAAATAGCTTTAGTCGGATTCTTAAAAGAATGTACTGAAATGATTTACTATACCTATTCATTCTAGTTTATTTTCGAAAACATATTTAACGCTAAATCTAGGTAGGATTTAATTACATAGGTAAATATTATCCAG
This sequence comes from Napeogenes inachia, assembly GCA_959347355.1. Taxonomy (NCBI): domain Eukaryota; kingdom Metazoa; phylum Arthropoda; class Insecta; order Lepidoptera; family Nymphalidae; genus Napeogenes; species Napeogenes inachia. Next base: position 13,073,473 of record OY365791.1, on the reverse strand, counting down.
TGTTCGTAATGTTTTGGTTTTAAGTTAAGTTTTAAAGTTTGGTATATACCTATGCAATTCATAAATTAATAAATTTGACAAAATATATTTTCTAAACTCTATATGAGTCATCAAAATCCGCTGTGTACCTAATATTTAGAAGAACAAATAGACGGAAAAAAACATACAGTTATTATAAAGCATATTAGAATATTTAGGGATTTCAATGCAAAAATAATACCTAGTTATTTTTAGAAAATAATGAATTTCGTTATTTGCCGGTTAGACACCGAAATATTTGAAGGCAAAGATTTCCTTGTGTGAATCATAGGGATCAACCAACCGGTGTTTGGTTTTTTAAAACAAAATTGTACAATTTTTTAAATTCTAAAATTATCATTGCAGTTTCTTAAAGAATTCTGATTGAATATTTACAATATTTTACTAAAATGATATATTATTATTTATTCTTTTATCATAATAAAACTCGTCACATATTATATGTACATTGTATAAATAAAACTATCATGGTAAGAAAAATGTTTATCAGTTTTTAATAAACGAATAATTACTTCTTATCAAATGTTCTCATTTGTTAAGACTGCGTACGTAATTTATTTAAACAGGCCCACGAGACATATTCACCTTTACCTACTTTCCACGGTTTGCTATAATATTAGAAGAATAAACAAAACATTGGAAAGGGCCAATACAATAGATTTTATTATGCATTAATGTAGGTCGGTGTGTTTGTGTGGAATGTATGGATCTTATTTACGTTGGGATATTATCAACATCGCAAACTATTCACTCAACATCCTCCTGCACCCTGATAGAACACACGTACACAACTTTCAAATAAAACATCTGCTTTTAATTACATATACAGTGTAATAAACATGTTCTTTATTTATTAAACCGACAAAACCTTTGAAATGGGTAAAAAATCAAGTGTTGTTAATTTATTATCATATTAAGAAATGAACGGAGAACAGTAGTTTAAAGAGTAAATTATTTGTTAAACAAAAAAGGTAATACGATTTCATTTACCTGTCGCACTAACTAAAGTGCATTGGTAAGAGTTATCCACTGAAGTAAAGAACTAAAACATCCGTGGACCGTGTGACTGTAATATAACTTACGGTTGTCGAGTTCGTAATACTAACACAGGCTTAAATTACCACGAATATAAAATAATCATTACCTTTTGTAACGTATCACGTTCTACAAAAATGTTAAAATGCAAATCACTTTATAATACTAGTCGGTAGTCAATTCACGTCCAGTTTCACAGTTCTATATTTATAATACTACTCGGTTATGCCCCATTGTATTAGAATCGTTATATTGAATATAATTGCATGATCGTATAATGTTTAATATTTGAATGTGTAGTTGGTATCGAAAGATTGAAGGCGCGCTGTTCACTGGAGCGACGCTCGTCCGCCGCAGACACTCGCGAAACACTAAAATAAACGAATAGCGATTCGAGTACTTTAAGGTCGATTATGTTTTAGCAATCTTTTTATTTTCTGCGACCGTTGCTTTGCCAAATTCGGCATTGATGCATCTGTTATATGCGTTTAATGGGTGATTCCTATAAAAAGTAGATTAAATAATTAATGCAACTCTAATGGACTTATTCGCTGCAGTTAACTGTGCATGGCGACTGGCGCGTCGGTGGCCGTGGCGAAGCGGTCGACCTGCAACCTACATTTTTACGTAAAGTACACGTGTTCTATGGCATTCACTTTATATTATAAACATATGTATACAATATGTACTAGTAGATTTTAATAGAAAAACAACATTGTTCAACGATAACGTTTTCTTAAACAATTTATTCTCAATTTAGGATATTGTTTTTTAACAGCATAGTAGAGTAGGAACAATAATTAGGTACCTAATTATTTCGTTATACAAAGCTGGACGAAGTGAACTCTAGAATCATTATTTTGTTTATGATATTATTAAAAAAAATAAGAAATACTCAGCTAAGTACGACAGTACCTACGTATTTTTTCAAAATACAAATAGGTACTAATTACAAAAATATTATTTATACAAAAAAGTAAGATAAAAAAATCTATGGTTAAAACACTTTCCCATTTCACAGTGTTCACTAAAAATTCATTTAATTCGACTATATTACAATAAATATCTAAATATTAAAAAAATACAAAATATCATAGGTACAATAATAAAATCGAATACGGCACTGAAACTTAAACGTCCTTTATATATAAACCAGCTTATAAAAGCGTAATATCTAGAAAAAATACAATTTGCTTTAGAAATTGATGTCCCATCCCGAAGTTTCATCCGGCGGCAACTTGTCTTTGGGATATTTATCAAAGTTGGATAGATCCAAATCATTAGTCACGGGTTGGATCAGCGGCGCCTTCAACTTACCTTCGCGAAGACCTTCCCAATTGAAACCAAGGAACCATCTGATGGAGATAATATACAAACTTTATACAATATATCAATTTAAAGTGTTTTTCGTACACATAAATTACTTAACCTATATTGTTTATTTTAATTAAGTATATTTAATCGAATAAAACATGAGATCTTTTTACATACTTTAGCTGAATTTAAAATTGACTTCTGATATAATGTTTATATCACTACAGAACATAAAATCTTTTTATTTATGAGAGTGGAGACGGATTTTACGATTATAGCAAACACATGGCATTAAACAAGAAATCGATCGAATGAACTGAAGAATATCAACTTTTATATCCTTGAAACTAGTATCTAGGTTTCATGTATTCAATATGTTAATATTTTAGACATATATTACAGCGAACTTAAATAAGTAAATCGAGAGCAAAGTATAAGAAGTATCGTGTGTGAGGATATATATATATATATATTATCTTCTATACGTATAATAAATTTGTCACTGAGCGATTTCTGTACATGGAATATATTAAAAAAAAAAACATAATGAGGGGCGAACCTAAAACAATGCAAGAGAACCTAAAACAATGGTTTTTAATTTTGTCTGTTTGTCTGTATGTCTGTATGTTTGTGCACGCTAACCAATTTGAATGCGGTTTTCACGAATATTTTGTAATAGTCTTCACTTAGCATTTAGTGTTTGTTTTATTTAAATCGGTTAAGAAATATAAAAAGTTATGTCAATTTATGTCAATCACGTAATGGGTACTATGAAAATCTTCTTTTATACATGTATTAAATCTGTAGAGGAATAATCTCTGTACATTTAAAATATTAAAAATCTTTATAGAACAAGAGAACTCAAAACAATGTTTTTTCATTTTGTCTATTCGTCTGTATGTTTATATGTCTGTATATGTACGTCTGTATGTTTGTGCACGCTAATCTCAGAAACGGATTAACCGGTTTGAATGCAGTTTTCCTGAATATATTGTCATGGGCTGCACTTTACATATACACAGTGTGTTTTTACATAAATCGGTTAACAAATAAAGAAGTTAATAATTTATTATTTTCGTACCATCGATATTTTTCCATAATTAAAATAGTAACCACCTCAGGGAATAATAATATCCTCAGGGAATAATAATATCCTTTACTATAAAAAACATATCTATGATTAAAAATTACAAAAATATATAAATATAAATTAGAAATACTCCAACAAGCAAAAACTACTAAGTTTGATGAATGAATGAATGAGCCGAAGTTTCATGAAACTTTCAGCGGGTATGTTTTATCGAAATCGAAATCTACGCGTACGAAGTCGCAGGCACAGCTAGTATTTAATATGTACGTACTTGTGGTTCTTAATATCGGCGATGCCGTTCTTAAGGTATCCGAGTCTCTCAGCGGGCACGGCGCGGCACAGCTTACGGATGAGCAGCTGTGCGGACTTGGGCACTCGGGGGTGGAAGGCCACGGCGTCGATGCCGCGCAGGATGAGCGTGTAGGTCTTCATGTGGTCGCCGCCGGCCGCGCGGAACGGCGGCTTGCCCACCAGAAGTTCGTGTATGAACACTCCCAGCGCCCAGCAGTCCACCGCGCGGTCGTGACCCTGGGCAAGATATTTATATGAGATCTTCCTACTAGATATCATAAATGCCATCATCATATTATCATTATGATATCATTATTATAAATATCAATAGAAATAAGAACACGTCCTATTAATCGTAGCTAGCTTTATTTTTACATGTTGGAAAAAGGCCTAAAATCGTATATATCGTTAATAAATTTTTGTGATTTAAATTGATGATGAACATAATACTTATTTTAATGTTTTTAATATCATTTACATATTAAAAAAACATGTAAAAGTACCTTATTCAATACTATTTCTGGCGCCACATATTCTGGGGTACCGGCAAATGTCCACGTCTTGGAGTTTGGCGTAAGTCGTTTTGCAAAACCGAAGTCAACCTAAAATAACATACGGGCTCGTGACAATTGGAATACATTTACTTAACTAAACATAAAAAATAATTTTTATTTTTTTTAAACGAATTTTTAATAATTTCTATGCATAAAAAATATACAATTAAAACTTACTAATTTAATGTATCCTGTTTTATCTAACATTAAGTTCTCCGGCTTGAGATCTCTGTATATAATGTCCTTGGAGTGTAGGTACTGGAAGGCCTCAACAACACAGGCGGACATGAAGCGAGCGATGTTTTCGGGGAAGTACCGTTGTTTCTGAAGGATCGTCCACACATCGCCTCCCAACACCGGCTCCATTAGGAAATAGATGTATTTGTTGTCTTTGAAGGTACGATATAGCCTGTTTAAAATATATTGTTCGTTTGTAAAAGGGCATCATTCTTGGTGATAAATAAACTAATATAAAAAACGATTTTGATCTTTGTTTGTATTGTGTACTACAAAAATAGGGAAAAATGCGAATTTTCTGTTTCATTATCGAGTTCGATCAATAATTGTAATCTGATGTTCTGATTTTGTAACAATGTTTCGGTAAAATAATATATGTTTAAAGATATTTATTTCTCATGAAGAACACACTGTTGACTTATACAGAGATTAAGTAAATACAGTTAGGCAATCTTGCTGACGCATGCATTACATTTATTTATATATACCAAATATATAAATATATACATATATATTTATAACGCATAAATATATAACAAATATATATATTTTTAAAGGATCCATAATCCATATAATTTGAATGATAGGTCATTCAAAGTAATACTATCATAAAACTGTTCAAGAATGTACCTGCAAATAAACCTGCTATTGCAAAGCATCATGATATTCTTTTCATTGAAGGCATGCTCTTGCTGCTGCTGCTGGACCATATCCACTTTCTTAAGACATTTGAGCGCGAATGTACGGTCCGGCTGTCGTTTATATTGAACCAGTTCGACGCGACCGAACCCACCCACACCCATAGTGCCGACGATCTCTAGGTCCTTTAACTGTACGTGTTCGTATTCTGTTAGGAAAAATATACATACCAAGTCTTTAATGTTCTTCGTAATTTGAAATTTAAATTATTACATTAAACAATAAAAATATGAATAAAATTTTTATATACATAATGACACGTCCTATTTTAGGATTAAAAATATCTTGTCAGTGATAACAAACAATTAATTAAAATTGGTCTACAAGCCAAAAGTTCGTAACGAGTTACAAAACATATTGTTAATGATAGATTCATATTATTCACTGAAACATGAAGCATTTTATTAAAAAAAAAAATACTTTAATCTGTTTATCCAAGAAAAATATTAACTGGTGCAGATTACCACGTAGCAATAAAAATAATTAATAATAACAAAAACAACTCGAGATTATAGCAATGATTCGTTTTTGTTATTTGATTATTCAATGTAACTTTATCTTATCTATTTAGTTATTAATATCGCATTGTTTCTATAAGCTGTCGTACCGCTTTTGACGATCGATGTCTTCTTCTGCTGGGAAGGCCTTTGATCTGAATGCCTCGCGTTCTTTAATTCTTCTAAATTGCCTAATAGTTCGGTGAAGGGTCTGTAAAATATTCGATTTCATCTATTACCTAACACCAACAAATCAACTTACCAAACTAGATAGAAATATGATCGGTAACGTTAAAACGTTTGATTGTATTAACTGAGGTGTACCCGCGTTCTAAAGTGAGACACTCGACACCCGGAGGCAGCGCGGTGACGGTGGCGAGGCGGCGATCTTCGTGCAGCAGCGCCTGTTCGCCGAAGTACTGCCCGCGAGCTAGTGCCCCCACGCGGCGCTCGCCGCCGTCCTCCTCGCGCTTCGTCACCACCACCGTGCCACCACGGATGATGTAGAACTTGTCCCCACGGTCCCCTTGACGCACAACCGCCGTCCCCGCAGAGAAGAACTCCTACAGTAAGTAACTTTAGTTTCATCATAATGCTTCTATTCTTGAAACCCGTTTCGAACCGAGCACGTATATGTATATATGTATTTATATAAAACATCGGATGTCGGTTACGGTTTAGGTCTGCTTCCAGATCATCCTTTATTATATTAAAAATATTGCATATAATAATAGTGCCAAGAAATATCTACTTATTAACTAGATAGATAAGGGAAGCATAGTTTAATTTACATAGTATATTGTATAATTTTAATTAACAAACCCTTTTCAGAAAGTCCGAAATTTTTGCTAGTTCAATGGAGTGAATGCCTTGGAGTAGTGGCACTGAAGACAGGAACCGAATATTGTCTTCTTGTTCCTGCCGACCCTTGCGCACCATAATTTTTTGAAACACTCGTCGTTCCAAGGTCCATACTTTTGCTTCTGTTATACCTATTATAAATAATTATCTATAAATTACAAGTTTCCTTAAAAATTAAAAATACAATACACAACAACATATTGTGATAATCCATAGATGCCAACTTCAGATAAGGGTCAACATTATGCATGGATAATATGTCAATTGATTAACTTAATATGATATGTTTCTATTTGTACTTCAGAAAGAGAACACTTATAGAATCTTGAAAAATCGTGTCACTTTCTGTTAATAGTTTGAGTGCTTTATTTTTAATTAAACTCTCTTCCTTGTTGTTCGATCGTAGCGTCGACATTAGTCAATGTAATTGCTTTCTATTTAGTTTTTTTATAATCAGTTAAATTAAAAAGAATAAAAATTAACTTATGATTACTTACATCTAATAGATGCGAATCTTTTCGCCTTGTACAATATAGCCAGTTCTCCAAAAGCTTCACCCTGTCCGAAGGTTTTTACGACTTGTCCCCCTTTTAAAACCTCAAACTGTCCATACGCAGACACAAACAAATGGCTCCCACTTTCCCCCTCGCGGATCATAAGACTTCCAGCTGGGAATACTTGTGAATTCATAGCCTCTACTACCGCTAGGAGACGATCCTCATCCATAATGTTTCTTAAGAAGTCATTTGCCATAACTGCTTTTTTTATTTGTTCAGCAGCCCTACAAAAAAATATAAAAAATAGTTAGACCTTGTTTGTAATTCAAGACCACAATTAGGTTTTTTAAGAACTTTGTTTATCTGATAAGTTGATAAAAGGTACATGGATATAGGACTTAAAATATGTTATTGAGTCATTAACATAGTATGTTTCATTTAATCAGAGAAGGAAAAGTACTTGAAAATTAATACGATAGGTTAATCGAAGATAGTCAATAAACATTTCTATTCTTTATAACTTTTATCGTACTTACTTTTCGTCCTTGGCAAATTTATCGTAGCTCAAATCAGCCTGGAACTTTTCGGACTCAAGAGGGGCATGGGGTGCAATAATTCCTCTTTTTCGACCACGGTTGTCAGGGTTGGTTTGCATTAAATCTGAAATTGTCTTGCGGCCAACACTGCTTTTACGTTCATCAACAATTTCATTGTCTGAATCCCTGCCACTAGATTTTTCACTCTGTATGCTCATGTAACTAGATTTCTTGCTAGATCCTCCTGGGTCAACCGATAATGTAAGGCTTTTCTTGAAAATAACTGCATTTCCATTTGTGGTTGTAACCTCGTTTCTATTTGCATCAGGAATAAATTCGGGTAACCTCTAAAATTAACAATAACTTTGTTTCATAGTTGAATACTGCATGAACCTACTGACTATTGACTATTGAATACTGCATGAACCTACTGACTATTGAATACTGCATGAACCTACTGACTATTAAATACTGCATGAACCTACTGACTATTGAATACTGCATGAACCTACTGACTATTGAATACTGCATGAACCTACTGACTATTGAATACTGCATGAACCTACTGACTATTGAATACTGCATGAACCTACTGACTATTGAATACTGCATGAACCTACTGACTATTGAATACTGCATGAACCTACTGACTATTGAATACTGCATGAACCTACTGACTATTGAATACTGCATGAACCTACTGACTATTGAATACTGCATGAACCTACTGACTATCAAATACTGCATGATCCTACTGTATTTTAAATTTAATGCAGTAGGTGCATACTGTGTTATAAAATTAAATATAACAAAAAATTTGAAGGTTAATAAATAAATAAAATCATTATTATTTTATTTCAAAACTCTTACCTAATATAATTAGGTATACCATAACTGTAGAGAACTTAGAAAGGTCGTGACCAAACGATTGGTTACCATATTTACTAATTCTTGTAATTGTGGACTTAAAAGATATACCTACTAATTTACTAAAAGAGTACCTACCTACATTGTGTTAAGGTAAATCAATACTATTTTAGTTTTTTGTAATTACTAAGTTAATTAAAAATATAGGGGCGCAAGTATAAATGTGTCTCATAGCCATTTCTTTCTTCCGTGAATAGTACATTTGTTATCGATAAAATCTACTCTATTTTCTTTTCAGTACAACTTTTCCCTGACAACGTATGTGACAAATTACATAATGATCGGTTTAGTAATTAAGACATGAAAGCGTAATAAACAAACTAACATAGGTATACTTAGTCTTCTCATAAATACTGTTACAATTAAAAAGAACACAACATTACTGATAAATGTCATTATTATATAAATATATGAATATAAGAATGACATTCATCTGTGTTTTCATTTATGTGTTTTCTTATTTCGGCGTAAATCGTTGTTAAATAATTTTATGATGTTTGATGAGACTAAGGTGACAAGGGAGTCGAAGTCCGAATAACTGTCACAGCATTATACAAAGTAGCTTTGCAACCAAATGCATTTTTTGGAACTCTCCATCCGTTTGGTATTAGTCTAAATATCTGTATCGGGCAATAAAATGTTCTCGTAGTACACGTACAAATAAGGCAATCAAAGCTGTTAAGGACATAATTCAAATGAAGAAAGGAAATAAATATAGCACCAAGATGTCATGCCGCGTATTCAAAAAAATGACAACCTATAGACATACTGTTTATTACTTAACAATTAATTTCCAAAGAAGCTTCTTAATTAGTCAGTTGGGTGCATAGTGGACATTAACCGACTTCAGTGATAGTTTGGTGATTTACGAGTATTAGCTATATAGAAATGACAGTACCATATTTATGAGAAAAATGTGCCAAAATATGAGCACAAACATATCAAGATAAGATTCTTAAGAAAATTTTTAAGGCTCTTAATATTTTTTTTGTTCATCGGTGTTAAACAAATTTAAGGTTTTAAGAGTTTAGGAAGTCAAAATCTTCCTTCATTTTGACTTACATATTAAGCATACGATCCTCCAAATTTTATAAAAATCCACCCAGTTGGCTATTTGTATTGTAAGTATAGCCTTAATCAGTATTTGTGTTTTTTGATGAGAACAATATTTTTTCAGAGTAAACAGTATTCTATATGATGAGCTAGGAAATAATATAGATATATATAAAATATTCGTAGATATACCGAACCATAAACATTATTACCAAAATCCATCTTGTAGTATTTGTGTGATGCGAGAGCCAACGGACTACAATTTTAAAAACTATTATTATTTAAATTTTTCAGTTCTATAATGAAATCATAATTTTAATATCTGAAGTACAAGTTTTATCTTACAAACCTTTACATGTAGGTAGGTACATTTATTTTAAACAATGTAATGGGGACATTCAATATTAAATTTATATAAATATAGAATGAAAAATAAACCGATACGGGCAGGGATTCGAACCGATACGGGCAGGGATTCGAACCGATACGGGCAGGGATTCGAACCGATACGGGCAGGGATTCGAACCGATACGGGCAGGGATTCGAACCGATACGGGCAGGGATTCGAACCGATACGGGCAGGGATTCGAACCGATACGGGCAGGGATTCGAACCGATACGGGCAGGGATTCGAACCGATACGGGCAGGGATTCGAACCGATACGGGCAGGGATTCGAACCGATACGGGCAGGGATTCGAACCGATACGGGCAGGGATTCGAACCGATACGGGCAGGGATTCGAACCGATACGGGCAGGGATTCGAACCGATACGGGCAGGGATTCGAACCGATACGGGCAGGGATTCGAACCGATACGGGCAGGGATTCGAACCGATACGGGCAGGGATTCGAACCGATACGGGCAGGGATTCGAACCGATACGGGCAGGGATTCGAACCGATACGGGCAGGGATTCGAACCGATACGGGCAGGGATTCGAACCGATACGGGCAGGGATTCGAACCGATACGGGCAGGGATTCGAACCGATACGGGCAGGGATTCAAACCGATACGGGCAGGGATTCGAAACGATACGGGCAGGGATACTGCAAAGTTAGAAACATTGGTTAGGATCTTCGAAAGAAACCTAATAGATGTCACCACCGTCCCGATAAAGACGATCACATATAGAATGCTTAATTAACCGAGGCGGACAGCGATACAGTAGCTCAGTTGGTAGAGCGACGGGACGGTTTCTTATTCTATATTCATATAAATTTAAAAATAAGCTTAACGTGGCTATACATGTTTTAAGATATTTACAAACGACATTCAATATTATTTTAAGAACGAAAGAACCTTCGAGTTCAATCATTATTAAGAATGCTAATCGTACCTAAATACGTAAATCACTCGGATAGTTTTTAAAAAAAATATTTGTATAAATAAAGTGGAACTTTGACGAGTTACACTATATGTAAAAATGTTAAATATTGTATTTGTTGCAAATTTAAATTCACCTCAAATATTTGAAACTACCATGTGTCATAAAAAATGGAGATTTTGAAAACTGATGACTCTTTTAATAGACATCAATTAGATTTAACAGACAAGGCGCCTTCTGAACCCACTGTGTACCGATGTATACAATTTCAGCTAAAAGTAAAACAAACAATTTGCCGATTAGATCGGGACAAGTTCATGATATTTTACAAAACACAATTTGCGTAAGGAAACACCTTGTTTTACAAAAAATAAAATACACCTAGTCATTTAGGTATTGCAATCAACAGTGTTTTTTACCACCGAGTCTTGCATGAAGGACCATACTTGGTTATTGAACATGGTGTTATGAAGATGCTTAACTACCTTCTCAACAATGGTATCTTGATATACTTGTGCCGATGTTTTAATACCTTTTTCACAAAAATATAGCTCAGTTACTCTTTCATAGCTAGCACTCCACCAAACCATCACTGAAATCGGATAATGGCCACGTTGCACTCTGTCGACTAATTGGGAAGCTTATTTAAAGCTTTGTGCATAAATACGGTCATTTTTTTGTTAAAATGTTGCTCAATTGTAAAAACTTTCTCATCCGTAAACAAATTTTTTCCGTTAAAAATGTCTAGACTAAATATAAACCGTGCAGGTAGATATTGAAAAAATATTTTATTAGTGGACAATTAAATATTTAGGTAGCTACAAGGCGCGGTCACATTGATTACAAAGCGTTTGTCACCTGGAAGCGTTTTGTAGGAACTCTGATTTGAGATACCTTTACCTTTTTTTTTTCTATAAGGTAGTGTTTTAAAATCAGTTTACGACGTGTTTTTTTTAAGTATAGTATATATGTATTATATATATATACATACATAGATATATACCAGATATATATATACCAGATATATATACTACATATATATATATATATATTACTAAGCTAAAACAAGACCAGTTCCTAGAGTTAGTACAGGAAGTACCTCCATGAATATGAATGTACGTATATTGTATAATGAAATAGAGCGTGTTTTAGTTATAGCAAGTGTCTGTTTAAATCATTACATTAGTACAGTTTGGTAATAAAAAAGTTATCTCTATAGACGGGATGAAGATAAAGGAATGAGAAAACATCACATTTTTGTACTGATCAGCACACTCTATTTTTCAAAACAATAATAATTACTTTCTGTATTTTGCGATTTATGTATTTTTTCTTTTTATTTAGGTTGTTAGTGTACTTAATAACAACTTATTTTAAATAGAATATAGTTTTAGCTCATCAATATTGTTAGTATGCGATTATGGTGACGTAGTTAACGGTTTAAATTTGAATCAATATCAATTAATGGTAGATCACTATTATTATATTTCTGGTATTCTAAGTATGTACATAATATTCAATAACTTTTTAGGTGCACTAAGAAATAATATACGATGTGCATAGAAAGCACTTATAATCTATGCGAAATATAAAACTTTAGGAATATACCTTGTAGGTTTTTTTTTAATTATATAATATGCATTGATTCAATATGAAACGAGTAATTTTTGTTGAATATTTATTTAAAAAAAATCTTATTTATCGTTACTTATAGGAGATGGATGTGGGTGGTTATGAGAAAAGAGGGCAATGGAAGGAGATATAGATGGAATACTAAAAAAAGATATGATGAAGCCAGTCTCCACCATGATAACGTGTCATAGAAGAGCGTGGAAAGGATTTTCTTATTGTATAGACCCCACATAGTATGTATAAAAGCATTTGGACGTTGACATGTTATTTATTTTACTTAAGCCATTTAGTTGTATGCAGAATAAACATGCCAATAAAATTTGCATACCTATATAATATTAATTGTAGAACATAATCTAACTACGCAGATATTTATTAAAATATAGGTACGATTTTCTTCTAAAAATGTAACGCTTCAAATCAAATCAATTTATTGATAAAATACAAAATTGATTATAGTATTATAATGAATCGTTATAATGATTGCACAATACTCGTATTATTATATTCCTTTGTAAGACACACATGCTTATATTAGAAAGAAAAGTACCTAATTTATACTAAATAACTATTAAAAACTTAAACATATCTTGCACTTACAACTATAGTTTCTCTCTTTTCCACTGTGTCGCTTCTCTTAACCGGTGTAGTTAGATTAAACCCCCCCTTGGAGGACCATCGAAACGGCGGACACAACACCATGTTTGCTTTTTCAATATTTTAAAGAACCACTAGTGCATTATTATTCCAGCGGAGTTAGCGCGCCGCGGTGTTCACGTTGCAAACAAGACTGCTTAATCGACGCGCAAGGAGCCCTTATCGCATTCGCTAGATAATCTTGCCGTACCGATTGTTTTAATTATTCCGTACAAAAGAATGATTATTATATCAAAGAACCTTGCAATCTTATCGGTGTTATATTATCTTCCCACTAAATCAAAACTATTCACAATGGCCCGATGGTTAGCAATTACACCGCGCTGTGACAAATTCACTTATGTTATCAACAGCAATGGTTATTTGCTATACTCGAGCCTCACTTTTAGTTTCATAAGGTTCAGTACAGTACAGTACAGTACAGTACAGTAGAGATAGGGATATTCCCACTGAAAGGAGTATATACAAATAAAACAACAATTCAATTCATACTATAATTTATTAATAACGTAAATGAGTACACAATGCCAAAGGCTTTAAATGATTCACTTCATTCAACATTTTTGATTTGAAAAAATAATATATTTACAATAGAAGAAACAAATCAGCTCTGCAATATGATAAAATTGCCACACGAAAGGAATCTATTAGTTTATAACAAATCGCTTGAGAAGTGGTCGCTGCGCACTCGGCTCGTAACACTTAGAACAAAAACAGCACAACGGCCAGCTCTGGACGCTCGTGTTATTAAAATGTGCATCGATTCTATAAAATGTGCCGAACGGAAGACATTCATTATGTATAACAAATTATGTATTTAGGTATATTAAAAATTTTAGATCATTTTTTTTAACATTAAATACCTACAACATAGATACGGAAATTGAGCACGGTTATATTAGTATCTAAACGGGTCGGGTGTACGTCACGCAGTCGGGACAGCGAGCACACCAACCTCGCGTACTCGACGCACACAGCTGATTCTACTTCCTACCTTGCTGCTATATCACCGACATTTGGTCAGGTCACGAGAAAAAGCACAACAAACGAAGCGTCGTCTATGCTTATATATTAGATACATTATAAGCGAAATGCGTTAACACCGGTTACGATCTCGTAGACGCGCCGAGGATGTATTATCACGGGTGGAGGGGCACGTCTACGACATCGATCCAATATTAGATACTTGCAGCCGTAAATATTAACCCTGCTAATCTGAGTAAACTACACTAACGGAACAGCATCGACGAGTGCAATTGACGAACAAGTGATACTTATTAACTCGCTAAGTTAACAATACAATATAAACCCGAGGGTACAAATATTTCGCACAACATGCCGATAACACTATGTAGTGTCGCCAACACTCGACGACACTAGTGATATGACTCGATTACACACAATATAACAACTCGCGAGGACCGATGGTAGGAGCCGCGGGTGTTCGTGCACAGCGGGGTCCAGGGAACGGTTCCGATTTGGTTTAACGTCTCATAAAAACGAGAAACAATTGTTGATACAAAATACATAATATTATCCTTAATATAACGATTATTATATTTATAATACATTGATCTTGATGATTTCTTTTCAAAACCTTATCGTAGCACACTAACCATTTTGTCAGATATGTTATTTAAATTCAGATTTTTCTCCAAGTAATAACAACAATTTGGCTTAGATTATGAAACATCTAAAATCTTAAAATAATTCATTTCGTATATTTCGATCTATGGTTTAATTTCATCAAAATCATCTACAAAAGCTCGACATAAAATATAAAAAAATCAAAATTGATCAAGAACAATAAAAGAGAGTAAATGGCAGGCGTGGTGTTGGGTGTCAGTGCGCTGTGGCCAGAGAGCTCTCACTTATACCTAACGTTGTTCTGCCTCAGTCTGCGACACCGAGCCGCAACGCGACGCCTACGTGCTGTTAATAATAATAATTACAATCTAATCACAAACATTCGTGACATTGTTTATTTCCGCAAAATAATAAAAATCATAATCGTCGATAAGAATCACATGTACTTCAGTATCTGTACTTAGGTATAAATTTGCATTAAAAATCACTAAAAAATGGCGATAAAACTAAATATCTTAAAACTACACATTCACACATGAGTATTCAGCAATAAAGCACAAGTATTGTTCGAAGCTGCAACATGACTACTGTAAACAATAATAATAATTAACCTATACCATAAAGCCAGTGGCACCACTAGGCGAGTGAAATATACCAAAAATCGGCAATCAGATAATATGACACGAAAAACTCTACAGAGAATAATAACTTACGATAAGTTCAAAAATTCATATTCAGAAATACGAAACGGCATTCAACGTTCCGTTACTATCACATAAAAACCATTAGGAGCAAAGCGAGCACCTTTATAATCTATATATTTGTGCGCGAATGGACTAGAAATTCTAAAAGTTGAGTTCACATCGTAGTCGCCATCAGTATCGGTTACAATTCTTCTACCTCACGTACATCAGAATAAAAACTGAATTACGCCGTTATTTCGTAGGTAATTAAAGCTATCATTGTAGACGGCACCGAACTGCCTCACGAATTGACACAGACATCGACGAGTCAACAAATAACATACCTTTATATTGATATGTCAAAACGATAAGACGAGAAGAATTGGTTGGAAGAATAGCAACGGGTATAGAAGACGTCGGTGAACCAATACCAAGGCCGTTCTCACATGACGTCACTTATAAACACCAATTATATTCTGATTCCTGAACCCGAGCTTAGCTCGACGAACCAGCGTTCAGTCCTCAAACTAAAAGCGAATTAAATTTCAACAAATTGGCCCCACAATGCACAGATTTTCACTTCTTTAACAAAAAATAAGATTTTCATTATAATTAGATAACTGATAGGTGGTATTTTGAGTGGCGTGATGTGAGAAACATTATGTACGATAACTTCATTAAAGCGGAGGTGACGACAGATCTGTAATATATTCGATCACGAAATACATTTAAGCATTAAGTTGAAGTTACAATCCTTAAACAAAATATAAAAAAACCCTAATTAATTAAAGACACGTTTTACTGTATACTAACAAACAAAACTCCAAGATTATGTAAGTTTTTCTAAATGAAAGACTATTTAATCTAATGAGACGAAATAAATGACATGCAAAGCTTCGCAAACGTATGAATCGATGGGTTTTTGTGCTTTGGTATAAACGTTGAGCGAATTATAGATGTTAGGATATTTTACAAATCTAATGCGTTAGATCTAAACATTACGATGTCTAAAGGGTTGGACCCGTACGCGTATTTGTTCCATAAAATGAAGGTATATTAGATAGCACTGTAAAGTTAGATACAGTTAGTATTAAAACATAATTACAAGGAGAAATCTCAGTGATATGTAAAACTCCACGGAGTAATCTTTACTTAAACTCTACGTCTAAAGCGTTACATCTACGTTTCAGTAAAATTAGATATTAGAACTAAGAACCGACGAACGACTCGGTTCATTCTAGAGGACTGCAAAGTAAATATCTGACGTAACATTTATAAGAAGCGAAGTGTGTACAGCGTGACTCGACTTACTATACGGAGCGTTGCTCGGACACTAGCCTCCTGCGCTGGCGTACGGCGAATAATACTTCTTTCAAATTTTTATTACTTTTAGAATTATTATTTTGTTAGACGCCTCATATACCGGAACGCTTTAGATGCACCGAGCAACGCTCTTATTATTTATATTTAAACATAGATACTTTTCGAGTATATTTAAGAAGGTAACCTTTAAAATATATGTAAATAACAACCGAACAATGGCACCACTAACTAATCGCACCACGTTGTAAATGTTATTAAAATATTCTACAAAAATGGCTACCTACATACTCAAAGTATTTTTAGATAAAACTTTGTGTATCGGATATCAAATACAAACAATTTTGTAATGGAGGAGTATACGTATAAAATATAGCTAAAATAAAAACAGTATCAAAAATAACATTTCAGGTTAAAAGAAAAACGGGACACCTCAATCAGTTCACCGCAAAAAAATACCAGTTCATTAAAATTTAACCTGCGTACTGTACATTCGAGAAGCATCTTGAGATTAAAAAAAAATATTGTAAATTATTAAAATGTGCACGAATTCATTATTTACAATTTCTCTATGATATGCAAGTGCAAAGCTCACTAAATATCGTTACATGAAATATTCTATTGTCAAATTTGTATGAATGTAACAACTACGCTATACCGTACATCAACAACATGTAGGTAATAACTCGTGTATTAATAAAATATTAACCCTTACAATTACGAATATCTAAAAGAACGAATGTTTTCGTTAGCTGCTCGCACTTGTATATGCAATCGTATAATATACAGTACCTTTCAACTTATTAAACTATTTCTGTTAGAAATTTTAATAACTTTGGTTCATAAGTTCCCGCCCGAGGGAATCCCAGACAACTAGCTATCCAAGCTTACTTAACAGTAATGGGCTAGCACTATTACTGATACCTATAATTATTTTTGTACGTTTACAAAGAGAGTTCATTGTCATGTTACGTAGAGATGACGAAGGTTATTTCATATTCGAGTAATAAGATTCTACATTGTTCCACTGGCTTAGTACGGAGCGAATCTGTTGTATCCGCTTCTGTAGACGGCGGTCTGGAACAATTACAATGTTTTAATTACATTTTGTGTTTTTTATCACTATGTTTAAATTCATTTTTAAGATCTTTAACCTACCCCGTATCCTGTTACCGGACCGATGCTGTGTCCTAGATAGGGATCCGCGTACTCTCGACCATATCTAGAATAAATATATTTAAATTATTTAATTAAGAATAATAGAATAATGTTAGCAAGATCACTATTACATTGGAATATAATTTTATTTTTACATTCGACGCAAAAATAAGTGTGTTAAATTGACCATATTTGTATCTCTGTCTCTCTTTGGCATCTTACTTCCTAAACGGTTAACCCGATCTTGATTTAGGTTTTTTTTTAAGTAACTTGATCGAATAAATCAATCGTTTTAAGACAATGGAGCCCTTTATAATGGATGAGCGGATTTTTAAAATTCCTTTTTGAAAAGTAAAATAATTATTAATAATAAAACTATTTGTTAATTCTCCGTTTAATTTAAGAAAGTATATGAGGATAACCCAACATGGCTTGCAAATATGGGTACATATACAGTTACAGAAGGACCATAGTATGTAATATGTTTGTAATTGTAAAATGAATTGTCATACAAACATACAAGATACTCTATGAAGAATTAATTTAACGGTCAAGTAATTTTAGCACAAAGTCCTGTGATATAAACCAGATTGAATAAGGAATAACATATAGAAACATAGAAATAGTTCATGGTCAAAGAACATTAAGAAATATTACAACATATCCCATAAAAAGTAGACGCTTGGATGGTTGTAAGAGCCGTGTTAATGTAATATACATGCTCTTTAGGTTTACCACGAGTTATCTAATTAATCCTAAGGGCCTATCCCTTAGGGCTTCTAAAGTAGGTACTTTTTCAACCGGTTTTCCTATACAAAAGGTGTTACTAGTGCTTACCTAATTTAATTATAATGATGGATTATTTCATTGATTACAATACTTTCTATATTTTAAATTCAGTTACGTCAAACTGAGGGTATGAGGGTAACAACAACAACTGCGGGAGGGAGTAGTGTACTCACGTGGCGAGCGGCGCCAACGCGGCGGGAGCGGGCGCGGCGCTGACAGCGGCGGCGGCAGCTGCGCGTGCGGCCGCTCCATAGTTAGCGGCCGCCGCAGCCGCCGCCGCGTGCTGCGCCGTCGTCAGCGGGGACTTCAGCAAAGGAGCTGCGGCTGCCGCAGCCGCCGCGGCCGCCTGCAACGTACCCTTTTATGTGACTCGTTATTTCATTCGACGCGAATCGAAGTACGGTTCGACGGTAAATGAATCCTAGCCCGAATCGATCGTTCGGTTTAGGTCCATTTTCGTGTGATATTTAAAACTATCGTTAAAATTAAATATGAACAATGAGCCCACAGAGGCACTTGTTATTTTGTTATATTTCTTTTGATATATTATTTTTCTAGTTCGCCGTCGATGTTATTTATTCTGATAATAATCTAGATGATATCTTACCGGTTTAAACTTCGGATCGATGAAGGGTCGCTTCTATTGAAATTATTTGAAGCCGAAAAGTAATTAATTTGCAAAAGCGATGATGCATATTAAGAAAAACTGAATCAAAAACACAATTCATATTGTTTGTCGTGTATTATTTACATTATTACCATGCAACGTTCCTTAAACACATATACGACGTTCATTGTATATTCGGCAACAAGCTACTGTTCGCAAAACCAACTTATAGATAGAACAGGTGACCGTTCCAGTAATATATCCACAGCAAGTGATAATCGCTGAGCATGCAAGACTGCCGTTCGGATATATTGTATATTAACTACGAGCACTCACTAAATACAAGGTGATTGTTAGTATATTTAATAATGACAAATGTTCTGTGTTGTGGGCTCAATGTTCTACTATGTAAATTAGCGTCTGATAGTCAACTCACAGCTTGCCTAGAACTAAATCACCCACGACAATAACGGACAAACTGAACAAAGCACACGTCCGTCTGTTACAACACATGTGCCGTGGACCAACGGACATACAATAAATAGCAACCAAAATCCCAACTCCACAATGATCAAACTGTACTAGCGGTGTGGAAACATGAATTAGGAAGCGATAAATACAAGGTTCGAATCCCGTTACCTCGGCTGCGGGCTTCACGGCCTGCAACAACACACGCACTCACTCATCTCCCGGAACATTTCAACATTGTATATTATATCTTACTATAATTATATACTAAATAACGTATTGATGAAGTATATAAAATGAATCGTACCTGGAGTCTGTAGTTCGAGTCAGCAGTTGCTGCAGCTAAGAAGGGGTCGTAATACACACTGGAAGTTGAGAAATATCGGTCAGTATAATAATTTTATTAATCTTGAAATGTAATTAAAAATAAAATGAGTAAATAATAATAGCAGATTAAATCATTAGAAATTTAAATTAAAATCAAATAAGTACTATAGAATGTTTAGGTATAGTTTATTAATTACTAGTAATAATTAAATAATAATATAGCGACCAAAATTTATATAAATTATTAAATGCTTAGCTCAAATGGCGTGAACTACAAAAGTAATAGCGTAAGTGAACCAAGTTACCAGTCACAAAAGTGCTAAGTATGTTCAAATATAATTGTTATTTCTTAAATACTTGAATAAAATACATAGTCTAAATTAAGTGATGCTCTATTTAAATGCATAATTGTATAAAATACTACTTGTCTACTTTGCTACATGCTAGTTACTATACATAATTGACATGTTTATAATTTTAGTAGATATCCATATAATTGTTATCTAGAGATGCAATACTTTTCATACTTATCTCCGCTCTTTTTGCTACTGTAACCAAGTGCACATCCTATTACAGTAATCATGAAAATCTATTAAGCTTTATTAATAGAATAACTATTAAGTAAGATTTAAGTATCAGTAATATCGTCTATAATATGTAGAATATTTTACTATTAGTTATTTTTGATTAGATTAACTAAGTGCTGGGTTCTAATGTTATTAAATGTTATTTTATTACAAATTAAGTTTTCATACCAATTAACTATATTAGATAGGAGGGTAGGTGCAGGGATTTTAGTGATAGGTAAGATTTTCTAAGGAATATCCTCTCGCCTTCTGTTTTCAAAAAAAAAACAAATACTATATTCGTATAATATTATAATTAGAGAAAATAAAATAAATTGTAGCATTTTTGTTTCATAATTTTTTTAAATTGGTTTATTTACATTAGCATGTAGTCAACCATTGCTAGATGTAATATAATAATTTATTTAGCTAATTACTAGTATTCTATTTAGCTTTATAGAAGTGCGAAAACTTGAGGGGGAAAGGTGTCTGCGGGGAGAGGTGCGGGGGTGCGTGGAGGCGGTGCGAGCGGTGAGTACTCACTGTGCATATGCGTGCAACGGCGAGGCGAATGGGTTGGCGCGGGGCATCACGGCGGAGGCGAGGGGGTGGGGGTGCGCGGCGGCAGCGGAGGGGGGGCGCGGAGAGCGACCGCGCAGAACGGCGGCGCCGCGCAGCGCAGGAGCTACATGCAACACACACACGGACTACTGCATGCGGGGCGGGGCGTGCGGGGCGGGGTGTACCTGCGTCGCTGCGCGGCACGCGGGGCCAGCACGAGCGGCGGCGCGGGCGCTGCGGCCGGCGCCGCGCTCAGCCACGGCCACGTCACGCCGGACACCCGCAGCCCTGCGCACACATCGCGCCTCTAACTCTGACCACTACCAACTCCCTCTACGCGCTCCGTTGCTCGATCCGCCGGTCTCGTTCTTGACGTACTACTACCGGTCGAGTTGCGGCCGGACGTGGCCGGTACGGACGATCGCGGATCGTATTGACGTCGTACATTATTAGAATTCAAGACAATAACTGAATAAATCAACTTTATGAATTTGTATACTATGTGGCAGACGTCTAAGAGATCGGCGATCGCCTTTATGAACGAGCACTCCGACTTTGAATACAAGAATGATGTCCCCTTTTTAGATACAGATTGAGAATCGACGTCGTTTCTAGCTCAACTGTCAAACTGTGATACTTATCCGTGCCGCTCAAATTAGA
This sequence comes from Napeogenes inachia, assembly GCA_959347355.1. NCBI lineage: Eukaryota > Metazoa > Arthropoda > Insecta > Lepidoptera > Nymphalidae > Napeogenes > Napeogenes inachia. The sequence goes on along the minus strand of OY365791.1, from coordinate 13,051,501 downwards.
TGCGACTCCAAAACAAGTTTACTTTATTTTCCAATCATTAATCACAAATAATCAATAAATCTATGTTACTATTTACTATGCACTATGCAATTGACATAACTATTTAATCGAATATGTATTATTGACATCGAGTGTACCGGGAGAGTAAAGGCCATGCCACATTACAGCACGACTCAAGTCACTGAAGGTATATTGAATGCTCACCGCCGTGCGTTCAGTGAACACATTTCTACTTTCTGCTCTAAGGAAGCATGGCCGGTAGAAAAAAATTTACAGATGCCTTCAAATCAATTCGAGACATACAACATATCATCGAGCAATATAACTAATAAACCATAATCCCACCACATAAGTAAGGAAAGATCATGCTCGAATGAATGTTATTATAATGTAAACGCGAAAAGCTTTGGTCGATAAGTATTGAACGATGGTAAAAGTGAAGATGTCTCACCTTCCGGCCACTGGACACACACTGGAACAAAAAAAATACCGGCATTATAATTAGGAATCTCAAATATGTTCTAAACAATGTGCTAATCTAAACAATGATAACAAACCTAGAAGACATTCTCCACTACAGAATGGAAATATTGATAGTGCAAGGCTGAAAACGCATTCATTCCAACAAAGGTCAAGATAGGAAACATTTGTATAAAGTGAAAACTAATAAGCCGACTAGTTTTGGTGTTATCCGGAGACAAGTGTTTGTCAGGCAATAGTAATACAGATTGCCGGAGACAGACCCCTTGGCAATTCTTCAACGAGTTCATGAAGTTTCATAATTATGCAGTTCCTTTTTGGAATAAATGATGAATGTGTTTCAATTTTTCTATTTTTTTTTATCTCCAATTTGTCATGAAAACTTTTTATGTATTGTAGCCGGCCTGTCTCCGACGGCTGACAGTGGCATTTCTTACATAACAGCATTCAGCTACTGCATTCCAACCGATCTAACATTGTACAGTAACATGGACAACACCGAGTGTAAGGCACTCTCACCCAGAGTGGGAATTGTTCCGTTTCTAGCCAGAATATCTGGATGGGTTAAAAGAGAAAATCCTAAGATGCATTATATTATAAACATAGATATATATATCATAGGGATGTCTCTTTTTTTAAGATCTGTTTCTTTGCTAGGGGACTGTAGTGCAGTTAGTAAGTGTTATTTTATGTTTTATCTAATATGCAGTACAAGCTTACCGTTTGGAACCGCGGGAGGTTTCTTTGTCTGCACTCTGGCTGTAGCGTTATTAACCTGATTTGGGAAGTAAACAATGTATCAAAAAAACAATCTTTAAAATCCGACAGTTGTGTGACTAAAATTTGATTAAATTTTTATTGATACTAAAAAATATATACTTTCAACTAATGAAACATTTATGAGTGCTAATGCAATAAAAGATACATTATATTTGAAAAGAAAAAAAAAATCTATAACTTTAATAAATACAAGCATAGGATTCGAACCCATGATGATTTAAAATTGGTTAATAGTCTTGTAACAAATTAAATCAATTTAAATATGAAACTTATAACTGGACTGTAACTGAAATATCATAAACATGTATTATAATATTATAAAATATATAAGTAATAGATTAATTGATGTGTAAATAGTTTTTGGAGTTATAAAAAAGACTTCCTTTGCTCAATGTCTGCAACGTTCTAAACTTCAAGTGTGGTATTAAAGAGAATGTACTCGCGGATACATTAACATCAAAAGAGTTTAGACAATAGTGTGCATGGTGTCTTACCTGAACGCCATCGAGATGGTAGGGACCGTTCTACATTCTCTGTGAGACTCTCAATCGATCGGCATATTAAATGACCGTCTAGAGAGTAAAGGGATAAAATAAATAAGGTTTGTATGCGGATTAGACAGGGCATACTTAGTGCTAATACGGGCCGGCAACTACAGAGCAGACGAGCGCAGGTTGCGGTGTTTGCAGCGGGATGTTAAAGTTACAGTGCTACGATGGTATTCATTGATCATGCACACCTCTATCTTTCTGCCCTCAACCACGGTGCCGTGTAGACGCTCTCGTGCTCGCTCCGCATCACCACTATTTGCGAATGTTACAAAACCGAATCCCTGCATGCAAGACAGACAAAACATGCATTAAAAACAGCGTCGCTCAAAAAACAACGTGCAACAAAAATTAACATTTATGCATCGCATAATCTTTATTTAAATATTCTAGTGAAATAATCGATAGGATATTATTGACTTTATCGTTGATAGTTTGAGCGTAATCTAGCTGAATGGGTACACAGAAGCGTTTGGATTACGTTCTATGTTATAGTGTCGCTCGGCCTAGCTGTACCAACTATTGAGGAGAGTTGTCATTGTAATACCGACCAATATCTTAAGGATTATTAAATTGTTCTAATATGACAGTCACTACTTTTTAAATAACTATTCTTATAGAGTGTTAGCTGCAATTTGATCTAAAAAGTCATCTCTCATGCAAAGGTATCTAAAATTTACTACTTCAGCTAGAAATATAAAAGAACCATTTAGAAGTAGACATTATTAAAGTCACTGTATTAGCATTGTTTAGTGAGCTCACTTGAATACAGTTAAAATAGTACCTAACGCTTGCTCACAAATAATTATTATATACTTATAGTGCATGTACTGTACAGTGCTATAAACTCAGCAATTGAATAATAATAAATATCAAAAGCAATCAATATATGTTTGATAAAATTTACACAGGTGGAAACAATTATACAATTCAAATATTATTATAATATTTATACAACAGATATAATCTCATCTAGGTATCCTAAAATATAATAACAATTGTTCGTGCTTAAGGTACGGTAACTACTGTCAATACACGGTGATAACCCATAGATACAAAAAGCAGCTAGCACAGCACACAATACAGTGGAAGAGACGACTCGTGAAAGTTGCAAACATTTTGCTGATCGTACCAACGCTTACATTTATAAAAGCATGACAGCTCTATTATTATGTTAACCATTCTGAGTGCATGAAAGAGAGAGAAGAAGTAAGAGGAAGACAGAAATGCTAAGGATGAAATATAATAGATGATAAGAATAGGGCAAAAGCCCGTCCGTTGACGCGTGTACGAACTGATACGCAACCAAGCATCGTCCACGACTCTGAACTGAACCGATAGGCCACGAAGACACTGATGATTCGATAAGCGTATCTAATAGATGCACGACGGTGGTTACTTCTAGAAAGTATCTTGCGTTATCAATATTAATACTGTATACGGGGTCAGCAAATTTACATGCCCAAAACTAATGAATTATGTTCCCTTGTTAGGAAGCGAATGACTCAAAATTAATATTATTACAATACAATTGGCAGAAAAAAAAAAAAAATTATCAATCTAAACATCATAGAAAAATCTCATTATAACAGACTAATTTTCTGAATGCTTACCAAGACAAAGAAGAAAAGCCGAGCTCGGTACAATAATGGTAATAAAGTGACAAGCAGTGCGGTTTGTTCGGTCGCCTTACGATTAGTGATGAATAATAGAGCTGTCCTATATGATTTAGAAAATCAGCTGTTATAGTGACAATGCATCATTCTCTAATACTGCATATCCCAATGTGAGGCATTGAAGAAAAAAATAACTTGGAGCTATTATATCAAAGAGTAAAATACGTTATAGATATGAACGAGCATGGACTACTGTAGGGGGCGGTCGTCAAACTGACACAAGGAAAGCAGTAAACACGAAAAAGCGGTCAATCCAATCAATTATTGTAAAAGTCATTTCGATAATTCTTGCTATACTTAAAGGGAATTAACATTGTTTTTTGAGAATCATATATGTATAACATTATAGATGATGCCGAAGACAGGTACTCGTCACTTACTCTTTAATTATTTTCAATATATTTTGGCATAAAAAGTATGTCACGAGTATTATACATTTTTCATCATTGTAATTATTCATATATTTGATTACGGGATGATAATATACAATGCAATTAGAATACTGCACCAAACATTAAACCAAGAATATGCTATGATAAAAGAGTTTTGTTTTATTTACGAACATTATGTCTAAGCCCATTTGCCTTTAAGTTTTGTTAAAATTAAATAAGAAAAGTTAAATTTAATTTAAATTGGGAAGAAGTTAAATATTCTTAGATAACTTATTGTATGCTTAATTGTAACTTTAGTTTGGGCAGCTCATTGAAAGTTATAAAATATAAACATTTCATATCTATTGCTAACTTAATACACTTTAAAAATACTCAAAAAAAAAAATCATCAATGTGTTTGTGTTGTTGGCAATAGCTACGAAATGTAGAGTAGGTATATTACAAGAATGTTGTATACACAGCTAGCTAACAACTCCATAATTTATTTATTTCTTTTATTAAATATGAATTTCGTAAGCATCAATTACTGTTATAAAAAACATTCCCGCAATATATAATAGAAAGAAGCAATAAAGAGAAACATTCGGCAACATTATTCAAAATGTAACCATCATAGTTATTACTGGGTACATTTAGGTACTATATATAATAAATTATAATCAAACACCAATATTGCCCCTTTATTACATGTTTTATATCATCGTAAAGTAGCCACCGTGAAATCATCTGATAGTGATTTAAGGAGGCTACTCAAGTAAAATATGCAACATGGAGCGTTCCTTACCTTGGAGCCGCGCTCGTTGAAGATAATTTCTACGTCTAGTATTGTGCCATATTGCTGAAAAATTTAAAACGTCGCTATTAGTCATCCCTTCTAACGAAAGCTACACAAAAACATGCCGTGTTATACATACCCCGAACATGTTCCGGAGGTCGGGGTCTCTGAATCTGAAGGGTATGTTGGAGACGTGCAGTCTCTTGGGCTGCGAGGCCTGCGCGACGGGCACGAGACTCTTGTCCGCGGCGGGCGCGGCGCCGGCTGCCACCGCCGCGCTCACCGCAGCCGCGGCCGCCGCCGCAGCAGCAGCAGCCACACTCACCGGCGTGCTCTCGTCCGTCGACTCCGCTTCGCTTTGCTGTCGACACAATTGAGCTACCGTCAAATCATTGACTATAAGAAAACAATCGGGAACCTGCTGTCGATACATTATTATATTATAATAATATCACAGGACAATTTACACAAATTGATCTAACCTCTAAGTTACCGAATAAACAAGTACACCGTTCCTATATTATGGGTTTATTTATTTATTCCATATAGAAATAATGTTGACTCACGGAGTACGTTATTAATTCTAATTAATCTCAGGTGTCTACTGTGGGTAATAATGAAAATATGGTCTAAAATAAGGTTGTATGGAAAAATCATCTTCCAAATTATAATATTAGTTTTTGAATATTAATATTTAGAAAAGTTACTTATTCAATGAAAAAACTCCCCCATCCTGATTAAGATCTAACTGCACAGAACATAGTTCATACATCAAAATAACACAGACCATGATTTATAAAGCTATTGTAGAAATATCAAGATAAGTTTAAAGGAAGACGTTAAAAATGTTGCCATCTAAAAGCTTCCTTCGTGCGCTGCATAAATCGTTAGTTACAATGAAAATAATGTATGGTGAGATGAATTACTCTTGAATAGTTTTAAAGTAAAAGTATTAAGAAAGTTGTGTTCAAAAGTATATAAAAACATTAAGAATGATGATGAAATTGAAATGAGAAAAATGATTGCAGATAATGCTGATTTCTCCCAGATAGTAGAAAATGTTCGAAACATGTATCATACTGCTAACTGTAGTCCAAACGGACCGAGTTAGTAGTAATATAATATCGCCAGTAAAAAAAACCGCTGATACTAAGCATATAATATAACTTCATTATTTAATAAAGCATTTTTTTCAAATTTAATTCGCAAAAATAAGTTTAAAAAAAATGCTTAAAATCGTCGATATATAGGATACAAAAAATGAAAAAACTTTCGGAACGAATTGCCACAATAAATTGTGAGTATGTGAACGAATCATTTTAATTGAAATTAATAAATCGATTTCAATTCTCTATCGATAATATACTTGTTTATTTAAAAGCATACCTACCGTAGCCTAAATAGTTTTCTGTGCCAAGTCTTAAAATACGTACGTGCAACGTTCAATTCTATTATATTGAAATGTTAGTAGACCGAGAGTTACTTACTGAATTTTGGTTTTGGCTTTCTATCGAGTTCTGCGTGTGTTGTGAGGTCGGCTGAGGCGAGAAGTTACTTGGCGGGAGGGGTGCTTGTGTGGGCGGTCCTTCGCTTTTGACAAGGGAGGACTGTTGCGTGGGTCCGTTGTCGGCTTTCACGGCGGAGAGGTCACCATTAGCCGCGAACTGCGCGGCCGCCGCCGCAGCCGCCGCCGCCGCAGGGAACGGGGCCGCCATCCCCGTGCCCACCATGTGCTGGAACGAACACAACGAAACATTGAGAAACTGTTTACTTATCAAAAACAATTTGTTTAAGATACATTTTATAACGGTATGTCCCAAGAATAATGTTTATATTTTATCATTTAGTAAAATAATCATTATTAAATTAATTATGTATAAGGAAATGTTATATTTATATTTATTATGTTTGATTTGTAACCTACTATAGGTAAAATGTTATTATAAATTAATTTCACACACCTTATGAACTTCAAAGTCATTATTATATAAATGAATTATGATGCTTAATTGAATTTGCTCTGTTGTTTCTGGGTTACGTATTGAAATATTGACATACAACTAGTGCCAAAACAAGTTCAACACAGCTAGTTTTATACTACAAATATAACATTTAATCATTTACAGTGAAACATTTTGATTTAATTCTCTGAACATTGTTATATTTCATTTATTTCATCAGACATTAAAATCTTTTCAAAACAAATAAAATCAACATGAAAGTTAATTTGTTTGTTTGTATATATTTTACGCTGTAACGGAGCACCGCCATATATTTTTCACAAAGAAGGTTAATGGCTGGTAAATGAGATAGGTTTTTCTTTTAAATAGGTAACATTTATAACCTCCCGAGCGAAGCAATAAAAACCGCAGGAAAATCTTAGTGAATCGGCAGTCTTTATATTTTTAATAGAACTTATACTTTTACAAGGTTTATATAATATAATTTGTAAGCCAAAACACTTTGTTAGCAAGTATTTTTATTATGCACGCCTACTCTCTTTCATTATGTTTAATATACCGAATCCTCCTTGGATACAAAATTAAATTGCGAACGCGGCCTTCATCCCACGGTCCTTTGATGCTGATAACCGTGGACCCTGTTTCTATCAAACTTTCATACTAAAAACTCTTTTAATTTTTGATGGCTGGTTTGTCCAGAAAGGTTTAATATCTAATTAATACGACCATATAAATACGAGTGATATATAAGACAAGGAATAACGACATAAAATATCACAAGAAGTAACCAATTGTATTATTTGTATTTAGGTCTACAGAACGACAGGGTTTAGAATTATACAAGTACAATCTACAGATAGACGCGATTGGAGCGCAGCTGCGGAAACGAGAAAATTAGGAAGTGGTTATTGGTTACAATTGCGTTGAGCGCTTCTGCGTACTAACTCTACGTAATATTGCTGTGAAGAACAGAGCCAAAAGATAGTCTCGCTTTTATATTCGAGATATATTTAAACTAAGATGTAAACTTTGTCAGATATACGCATATACGCAACTATTTAGTTTATATCTTTTTAATGGATGTATTTTAAATTTAATTAGTTAGTATAATAGCCGCATGGAATTATTTACGGTCGTGGTTTCTTGAAGTCACTACATAAAATTGAAATTAAATGAATTTTGAGCTAAAATTACTACTATTGGTATTACTTTGGTACAACAAAACCAAACAAAACATAATAAATGATCCTTGAAAATGCGTACCTCCTTTACACGGCTTCAGGCTAAAGAACACAATAGCACGAAGCAATACAACTTTAAGAATACACAAGGAAATTCGACAATAGCAAGTAATATAGCAAATGTTAAAATGAATACATTTTCACTTCGAATAGCGAAATTTTGCTCTTATTGTGTTTCGTTTACAATAGAGGTCGACGTTTAAAAAAGCGTCATCAGGGCTATTTCGAAGGTGGCAGTGTTTGAGGGCAGCACGGCACCCTCGATAGCGGCGGGTGGGGGGTGGAGGGTGAGGGGTGGTGTAAGATATTAATAATCATGGTCGCGACGCTTTAATGTTACTAGAAGAACCAGCTTTAGCAACATTATGCTGATAACTTAGTTTTTAAAAGCACTGAGTAAGTATATAAATGATCTAGTGTTTACCCTTCTTTTATAGCAAAACTTTTATTGTTCTGATTATATTTGGGAAATATTATTATATTATAATATTTAGTTCTATAACTACTTACAGCATATTAACGAAAGTAGATTCATACTAACATACTGATTATAACATTCAAGTTTTCGGTTGATCGAAATGTGTGGAACTTCGGTCATTGTATTGCACGTATTCGCAGGGTTGATGTTATAATGTATAAGTCAACATTGATAAATTTATTTAAGAAAAAGCAACTGTTGTATCTGACCAGCTCTTCTCAGCAGAGCAGCATTCCCAGCTGGTGGTAGCTTACTCACGGACTGACTATACTGACCAATTTAATGTAAACATTGACGATTCAAAACTGCATGTAAATGCCTACTTGAATAAAGATAACTTAAATATTTTGAGGCAGTATCACGAACATTGAACTTTGGAAGAAAAAAAAATACAATACATAAAAGACATGACACTGAAAATGAGCAAACAAATGAATGTGTTGCTGGTAAAAGCTCAACAGCAGACTTACAAAGTTATTAAATTTCCCAACACAATAAACCGGCGTCTGCCGCTTTTTAATAATAACATCTTAGTAAAAGAAAAAATATTCCGAACGGCACGAGATATATTTAGAAGAATTTCACGAGCACAGCTGCAAATTATATGCGAGCTTTGGTGAAGAGTCACCGCACTTAAGTGACTGAGAAGAGTTCTTCAATTTGAATTGTAATTATACCGTGACAAGTTTGTATCTAATAATAATAGCGTAACCTTTTAGTTTCAATAATTTTGCTATTTAATTATAATCAAAGTCTTTGTATTATGAACATATCTATGCATTGAGAACGTATTATCAGACGTAGTTATATTCTCTGAATGTTCTATCTTCAATCAATTTTGTTATAGTGGCTATAACATGACCTATCATGTAAAATAATCATAAAATAGGATAAATATAACATTAAAAAGGAATAGTGGTCACTCAACTTTGTGGTGTAGGAGTAATTTAATAATAGATCTAAACAAATTCTTATTGGCTGGAGAAAAGTTACAAAGATTACACACGCGGCGCAGCGCTAGTCCAGTCATATCCGGGGAGGAGGGCGCGGCGGGCGAGTAAACAAACTTTTTATAACCTGGCTCTGCTTTACATCCACTGTCGACCGTTCAGCCATCACACTGCCCCATGCTTCCAGAAACGGATGTTTATTATACAAACTCATAGCAGGCTTTCTTAAGATACAATTCTTTGAAAGATGGAGTTTTATGAGCTTATTATTGTTAAACTTATGTTTTCGTTATATTTTATTAAATAAGTTGAAAATTATTTGTAATTTCATGAAAATAACTACAAAAAAACGGAGTTTGACAAAAAAATAAATTCTGCAAGTATTATTTTGATAGTTATTAAAATTCTAAGCTTATTGTAGGCTATGCGTTGACGGATGTATATTATATACCTAGTTTTGCTATAAATATTGTCACAAAGAAAAAGGAAAACAAAATAACATTGATTACTTTTACAGTGTGTTAGTTTAATACACAAATATAAAACAATTAAAGATATAAAAAGCTTATTCGAAGTGGTGTCCATTGACTGCAATACAGCTTCAAATTTAAACGTTGAGACCAGATATCAATAGAAGCACGCGCTCCTTTAATGGGGAAGACTGCCAATCGTATGGATTGTTTTAGATTCTCCAAATTATCATGGCGTTTAGAGCAAGCTGTACTCTCTAAAACTGACCATAAATCATAATCCAGCGGATTAAGATTACTAGAGGACGGCTAGCCTTCAGCTTTGATCTGAACCAAGACTGCGTGGACCGAGCTTATGACCCGGCGCCGAGTCTTGCTAGAGAGGCTACTTGGGGGCTACTTGGGATACTGGGTTATTGAACATGGTGTTATTAAGTTGCTAAACTACTTTCTCAAGAATGGTATTTTGATACACTTGTGCCAATGTTTTGATACCGTTTTCATAAAAATATGGCTCAGTCACTATGTCATAGCTAACACCCCACCGAACCATCACTGAAGTCGGATAATGCCCACGTTGCACTCTGTCGACTGATGGGGAAGCTTCCTTAAAGCTTTGAACATAATACGGTCATTTTGTTTGATAAAATTAAAATTGTTGCTCAATTATAAAATAATCTCATCCGTAAACAAATTTTTTTTGTGATCTCCTTTTGCGTACCGCTTTAGTAGTTGTTTCGATTTTACCACCCTATTCATCTTTAATTAATCAGTTAAGAAATGACCAGTGCGTCTCTTATAGGCTGCAAGTCCTAAGTCATCTCTTAAATTACGCGACATTACATTACATCTACCTTCATTTCCCGAGATATTTATTTTTGCTTTCGGACAGAATTTTTTCGAAGTCCTTCTCTTACTGCTTTTTCGTACGAACACTACGTGAACAGAGTAAATCTCATTCTCATTGTATTGTATTAATAGCCCGGTACAAACATTTGACTAATACCAAGTGTATGGAGAGTTTTAAACATTGCATTTGGTTCCATACCTACTTTGTGTAATGCAATCACAGCGATTCTGTTCTCTTTATCACCCCACTCTATTTTAATATCGCAAAATATTATACAATGCGCGAAAATGAGAAAACACAATGGACCAATCGTATAAAAATGACAGATTCCAAATTCAAATGTAATATTTTTTATTTTTAATTGTAACAGTATTTATGGCCAGACTAAGTTTATACTTTATACGAGTATAGTATACTTAGTATACAACTGTATATTCACAACGCCCATGTCAAAAATGAAAATCTTCTTGCAACTATAACTTCCTTATTTAAGCCCTGTTAGAACTAGAGATTTGACAAAATTCCGTTCCATCCAGAGCACCTACATTCTAAATGATCAGCCATTCAGAATCTTACACTCCTAGCTCTTAAAGTTTAAAAGAGTTGGTGATAAATTAGAGATTTATCATAAACATAAATAAATCATTAAGTATAAACATAAAGAAAATAATAATCAGTTAAAGAATAATGAGCATGAGCAGCTTGTTATAGATAAAAATATAAGAGCTCAGCTGAGGTCAAAGTCTTTGTTGACCGTTCCCTTATCAGAGCTGAGACGAAGATATGTAAGCAGTAAATAATGACCATTTGCGATAAATGGTAACCTATTTAGTACACAATAAAATTAACTATTATATATCTTTTATAATATTTGTTATTTACTTTTTCTAAATCATATTGTCTTCGAAGTAGCAATTAGTTAAGTATTTCATGAGTACATATTAATTACATACGATTAAACAGCGTATGTTTCGGCAGCTAAAATGTTAAAATGGTTCTATTAAATATTTAAAACATTTAAGAATATTAAATAATGTATAGGTTATAAAACTGAAATCTATATAATTAATAAAATTAGAAAAACTTTAAAGGAAATTTGTAGGTATATCAGCACTCCTAGTATGAGTTTTGACATTACAAAAATTATTACACTACCAAATAGTAAATAACTTAAGATAAATATATTTTTAACAGATTTTTTTAAATACTTAGGATTTTGATTTATAAACTGTATAATAATTGTATGTTTTGATTTTACGATTTCTAAAACTGTCATAGTTTTCGTAACGTCAAAACTCGTAGTAGGGTTACTGTACAAATTAAAACGGCAGTCTGCCAACCGCTAGTTTAAGCCTGTGTTTATATGAAATATCCGTTTATGCCAGACCACAAATACCACGGCAATACAACGAGAGCTGAATCTTTAACTACTTTCCGACGTCGGGTATTTCAAGAACACACGCATTATATGCCTACGGAAGAATAAGTCACGAAACTTAGTTACGAGGAATAAAATAAGTTATAAATTCTCCTAGCTAGTGTGCTATAGCTTTACGTTGCTTAGTAGCTAACTCTTAGTTGAATTATCTAAAAGAAGATAATAGAAAGATAGGAGAAAGAAAAACAAAGAAAATGTACCTATATGAACACTTTGTTTGTGGATGTACCTACATGTACCAAACCGTTTGAAATAGGGTTTTCATTTCTGAAAAGCTTAAAAGCTAGAGCTTAATGTATATTATGTAACTTCTAAATTCAACGAGCAGAAGTTGAATAATTTCACGTAATTGAAGCATAACGGACACTGTAAAGCGACAAATTTATGTAAATGGAAAGACATCGTAAACAAAATTAGGCCTGTATGAATGTAGTTGTATACTAGATGGCGTTGTTATGCAAAATAGATCACGCAAACGTATTAAAACAAATATCATAAGTAGGTAGGTATCATACAAAAATATTTCCCAATATAATAAATAGGTTGTGCCTAGTCTAAAATATTAACGTGTCGTGTCGTAAATATTGTCGTATGTGGAGAGAATTACGATAAAAAGATAATAAATAATATTTAAAATATTCTCTTCTAAGTTTATAATTTATATAATACATTAATACGAAGTAGCTACAATATGAATAGTTAACGCAGCAGTGTGCCGCTGACAATCAAATAATTACATCACGCGGAATTAAGATCAATTATCTTAAATGGTCTACGTGAATGACATTTTATATAGAGGCTTTTGTATGGACTTTGAAGATTACTTATTATATATATTGCTGGCTCTATCAAGCGACTAGAACATTAAACAATATTATTTATTTACTAGTTTTTTAATAATTAACTCAATAAATTTAATTAGAAATATGTATTGTTTGAACAAAACTTTTTATATGAAAAAGGAATCTTAAGCACGGATTCAATATACCTATCGAATTGGTTTTTATTTATAACTTTTTATATGAAACAATTTTTTCAATATATCGATACAATACATACATACATTCAAGTCATTTCACAAGTACCTAAACACGATTAAAATGATACTTTTTACCGTAATGGTATTTAAAAAACTATTATAAATAGTAATTACTGTTCTATATACTTAACAACCAAGAATATTACTCATAAATAGCACAATGAACAGTTAATGTCTTGTGACGTCATCACAGTGCACTAGGACTAGTACACATTCAAACAACTCAGGAAACTTTGAGAAAAGTTTAACAAGATAAAAATAAACCTACAAAAACCGTTTTAAAATATTATAAAGTCAACATACATTAATACACAATAGTTTTAATATATTAATATCTTTCTAAAAGATAGTATAATGTTATATTTCGAGTTAGTATCGTGTAAGAGGCGTATTAATCTTAACACGGTCAGTAATAACTGTGAGAACGCTTACATTCTCTAAACATAACGTTTATTAAGCTTCAATCATGATTAGTCTAGCCGAGAACAATATTACATTTTGATAAATACAATAAAGCTATAGTTGTATGGACCTGTCAAATATTGTCTATAAAATTCCTTTGTATATCGCTTACAGAGACAATGACAAATCCTACTAATATTATAAATGCGAATGTAAGTTTGTTTGTTACGCTTTTACGCAAAAACTACTCAACCCATCATAATGAAACTTAATACAGATACTTTTGGAGATCTTAGAAGTATCATGGGATACTTTTTATAAAAAAAAAATTGCGGGATGTTAAAAAAATGTAGAAAGGTAAAAACATTGTTTGTTATTAAAAACACGTGGACGGAGTTGCGAGCATCAGCTAGTTATTACATAAATGTAACCATAGTTGTACATAAACTTCACGTCTCTATAACGATAGTGTGTCTGGAATAGAGATAAAGTATGCACTAATTTGAGCAAATAAACACATTATGTACTTATATAAGTCAGTACAAACACCACACCTAATCATATATAAGGATTATTAAAGAAGCATACATGCTTAGTAATCGGATACATAACACAGCATCCCGCATAGGAATTTGCATATGCATACACTTTTTTACATAATTATTGAATTCTAGATCATTACCAATGAGTAACATTTATACGCGAATCTTTAATTCATTTTACATATAAAAACTATGTACCTACCTACCCGCTAATATTATAAATTATAATACTGATTTAAAAAGTAAAAATGGTCGCGGAAGTATTTTGGAAAACAGGTAGCTGTGTCGACTCAACCACCGCTAACAAAGGATTTAAGGAAAAGCCGGCTGGATTTAAAACATAGGATTATTTATTCGAAACGTTTTTCATTTAGTTGGCAAAAATCTTCCAAATTCCTAAATAATTTATATTTTCTAGAACTAATAAAATAGCCTGTAGTCTATTATCAATTATTATTGTTATCTTTAAAAATATTGTTATATATGTATGTATTATTTAAAGCAAATATATGCATAATAACTTAAAAATCAAATGAAAATGTGTTTGTTAAAGCACAATGATTCAAGTGTGTCTTTAGTTGAATGACTATGCTGTTAATAACAATTTCATTCTTAAGTTCAATATTCGTGTATCTTGTAGATATTATATGTCTATTTTTGGTCCATTCGTTTTAGATAAATTATTGAACGAAAATAAATTTCGGCAACGTGGAGTCGGCGAGGCTCCGCGTGCAGAATGTGCCAACTGCCAAGGAATGTTAGATTGCACCCCTGTCCTCCTTGTCTTGTCATGTCGCAAGCCTCTCACACAAACACGCCTGAACACAAAGAGAAAACAATACACTAGGCTTCTTTCACATTTCAAAAAATACTTTTTGTTTGAATATTTTAGCTAAATTAAAAACCTAGATGTTTTTTTTTTCAGTTTTCACTCTTTATTATTTTACAAAAGATTATAATTACATTATTACTGTCCTATATTCTATAGTATTGTAAATTTTAATTAATTTAAACATCAATTAAAATTATAATTACCATACACGGGCATATTAATATGTATTTCATTATTGGTGTGCCTTTTAATATTGTTATGCGACGCCGGCGGGTTGACAGATTTGTTATTCACAGTCACAAAGTAAGCGTGTGGCTGTTGTTTTAATTTGTCAAATTTTAAGTAAAGAGATATTTTCAGAGCTGAGCCAGGCTTACTCAGGCACGGATTGAGCTCGAGTTTCAGTGGGATTTCTTGTAGCATATTATTTTATATTAATATTCAACAGTTCGCAGTGGTGGTACGTGACTAAGGGAGTATTTACAGTGCTTAGCGGAGCGCGCGGCCTCAGCCTCCGTTCCCGAGTCGCCGGGCACCCTCGTGAGCGATAAGCCTCTACCATGCATATGGATGATTCCCGGAACCTACTTGTCCTCGTTATTTTATTAAATTGTTTTAACATTACACATTCATTAAATACTTTTATTATTGTGTTGACTATAATTTGGGCACAAATATTCATAGTTATTGAAAAGATTATTTCGAAAAGACGTTTGTCTCGAATAAAGATTCAGTGTTTTTTACCAATATTATTATTCATTTCTGACTATGTATTTAATACCAAAAACATGGCTAAATTCATAGACAATTTCAAACAACCGTTGAGTAGTCGAATTCTCAAACTAGTGTAACATAAAGGAGGACCTCAAAAGACAAACCTAACCCTTCTCAGAACTTACAGTATATACGGGTGTACGGGCGTCGAAATTGTGAGCACAATTGACAAATTAGTCCCTAACACGTTAGTCGCCTGCATTGAATACCATATCCCTATTAACTGGAGGAATGCTGACACAATTTGGCTGGACACGTAGTACTCGTTAAACTAATCTAATCACTGAGTTAATATGATGAACCAGTCTACATTTAATTTGTTACTTTTAACGGACATGGAATTTAAAACACTACTAACCAGCCGAGTCCGATATATATAGAAACATTACATCATTAAAAAAATTAATATAGGTTACTTGTATGTTATATAAGAGTATAATCAAATAATTACTGTGTATTCGAATATTTATAACGATATTTTATAAGGATTTTATTTTGTCCGTTCTATAAACCTTTATTATATTAACATTCAATAATTATGTCGTGTTTATTTAAATTTTATAAATAATTGATATTATTATACAGGAAATTACAATAATTATTGCTGTAGTTCTAACTCAGGGTATGTTTTTAGGTATAAGAATTAAAAATACAATACGATCAAGCCTTTACACTACTCATACATGCTTTCTAATTTCATATAAAATAAACATAACGCTTTATAAAAAAAATAGCAATTCAGTTACGGTTAGCAATTCCATTCATACGTTATGTATTTACATATAAGATGTAAGGGTGTTTTCGTGGGTACGCCAATAATATACAAGCGGCTAAACTCATCAGCGTGATGTGTCGAGCAACAGGGACCGACAATTTGTCGTGTTTCCAGATGTTTATTACATCAACGCCTTATTTTGAGATATTTTTTATACAAAATTGGCAAAGCGAATTGGTTTACCGCAACTCCGGATATTAAAGGTAAGTAGCTAAACATAAGAGATTAACTTAGCGCTCCTTAAGCCTGATAGGCTTTATAGATCCATGTTTTGGATTAACATTAAACTGAATGCTACTTATTATAATAATACTAATATATAAGGTACATTTATAATTGAAATAAAATCGATCAATATTTAGAAAATTCCTAACATTAAGTCTATTCATAAATGTTAACAGAAAATAAATCGGATTTTAGTTGTTTATTCTGTCGCGGTAAAGGAAAATAAATAAAAAACTTTCCTTTTGATATCTTAACCCTATTACAGTAAAATTATCGTCTACATCAACAAATGTTAAAATATTTTTCCTCAAACCAACTTCATAGACCTTTGGACATATATTTCATGTAATATATTCTATACATATATATTATTATATATATTTTTATAGCCAATATAACATTAGCTACCCAGGCGTTTAGTATAACATAATGTTCCCTATATAAACGAGAGTCAGTGCATCGACGGCGAGCGGCGCTCTACCGGAGCGGTGAGATCTCTTTGAAATTGTACTGGGGGTGTGTTACCTACTCTATTTTATGGGTCGCCGGTCCCGTTAATTAAGTCTTTTATTACTTGCCCTACTAAATGCTGCTACCTTTTGGGTTTAGATAAACAAACACCTCGGGCACAATTGACTTTGAAACAAAAATAATAAGGGTTTAAATTATAAATAAACTTACCTCTTGTAAATTAAATCGATAATTACGTTTACAATAATATCGATTAAAATTGAATCGTCTAAAAAATAGAGATTTTCTCTTAATGGCATGCCGATGTATCTCACGCGATATCTAGTCATGATATTGTATGGAAAGTGTAGTCAATACGTTACCAAGATCATTTTATTTTACATCATCAGTTCAATTTACACAATATACTGTAAATGATGTATAAATAGTTTTTTAATGATTTGTGCTATTAGAACGTCTTTCTAACGTTGTATCTAAATATGATACAAATAGTCAATTTCAATTATGAGAAATGGAGTATAAAAGTAAATAGTTAAAAATGTTGGTTAATAATCACAAGTACATCATTTAGTGTCAGTAGGGCGTATCCAGTTCTAAGAAATTTACTCTCGCAAAGAACAGGTCTGTGTTGTCTAGACACCAAGATAACTCAGTGTTGCTTTCACTACCATAAAGTACTTCTGAATCCACTTTAGTCACGCGTACATCGTTTCAAAGATATTATTTTGTCAACAACTTATATTTAAAATAACCTTGTTTCGTTTCAATTTATGTGTTTACTGCGACATAATAAGGTTAATGATATAATTTACAGTGGACAGTAAGGACGTCTCCGGCCAGCTATCAACCAGCTCGCGGCGCCCGGGTCATCATCTACGGGGAATATTGATCTTATTTGAGCTTGATTAACTCGGACGTCTACGTGCTAATAATATATCAGCTCTGGCAATGATCCAGGAGAGGCCTTAATGGTACTTCGATACACGACAACTTTTAAAGGTTACACATCCATTCGATCTGATTTGATTATCAACTACCAGCTAATTAAATTATCGCTTCTAGCGAACTATTTCTGTTTCTACGAACGTCTCAAGTCTACGGATAATTTAATTCTATCTGACATCGCCCTTTACATTTTCAATACGCCACGATATTCTATAAACTATACTTTTATATAAGATCTTCAATATATAACAAATTGAAATGATATACATGTACAATTTTTTTTACCTATGTAAGGACATAAGGACGTATGAACGTCCTAGCAAGATGTAAGAAATGTCTCTGAAATCTGAGGCTATAATTAATCAAATCAATTTAATTCCAAGATCCTTAAGACATTTATTTGCTAGCGATCAGTAGCAACGATTGCAATTACAAATTTAGTAATATTATTATGTCTTATCTTTAGTTACATAAAACAAGCCTTTAATTCCATTTCAACTATTCTAAAACTCTTAACTAAAGTATAGTTATATAGTTTTGAAATCTCTAATCAAAAGATTACTAATCGATTTCATTAACAGACGGACACTTACAATTTATAAATTAAGTTTAACAAAAACTTATTCACTTATATCAAATGTAAAATCAACCACAGTGTCTTTCTAATTTATGGTTTAAATTCACAATATAACTACATTATATAATAATTATATTCCCCACTGATAATGCGTGTACCAGACTCGACGCGTGTGATGCCTTTTAACGAGGCTTCTTGCTAACTTGTCTCTGGACAATATAATAATATACGTAATTTCTTATATTAAAGTAAAAAGGTGATAATCATAAGGTAAACTACTGCTTTAACTCTTTAAAGTTTGTCTCGCGGGACTATAAGTTTCCAAACGACAATCTTCAGATTATTTGAAGTATGGAAAGTTTAAAATATGCTGTGTAGCATAAATTTTCTCTGGATTTTATATAATAATATATAGCATGTCGAAGTATATTATAATCTTTCTCCAAAGTGAAGTCCCTCGTGTGTCTCGTCGGATATATTTTTTTGTCGGATAAAATATTCCCTGTCATTCATCAGTTATGAATAAATAATGTAAATCCGTTGTGATGTAAAGGAAGGACAAACTAATCAATTCATAATATTAGATAGGATTATTCTATCACATTCCATATTAGCGTAACCACAAGGGTTATTAAAATTAATTCATCAAAATATGAATGCTAGCTACGTAATAAGTGCGTGAAGCAGAATTAGTCGATATAATATCTTTCGAACATGTCAATAAATTAATGATATATTAAATTAATGGAACGCTAATGACAATATGTCACTCAGTGTTTAAATATTGTCACAGATAAAGAAATATTTAATGAAATAGAAATAAAAAGGATATTCTAAGTTTGGATTCGATTATGCTATCTATATGCAGTACTGACAAGATGCTATGAATAGACAGTGTACATCGTAAATCAGGCCTTATGATAACATATTCCAGAGTTTACATTTGCGTGTATGAGTAACAAATCGAAGGTAATTTTAATTCGAAGCAGGTGCTCCTTCGAAGGTATCAGCAGCGCTCGTCATACAATAGTGCGTACCTGTACACGACTCTACAGGAAACGTTAGATGTTACTTAACTCCCTATAATGTTATGTTAATACGCTTTGTATAAATATATTATATGTATATAAAATTTAACAACGCATATGCTAAATAAATTATGTTAATACATTCAAGATTGTAAAATTTTAAACCGCGATGTTATAGAATAACAGATTCTGCTCTTGAGATATACTTACTTATATTATAAAAGTATGCTATCCCTATTTTAGGAGATAAATTAAAATTTTATATTTAATATTCAAATATTACATATGTACAAATTTTAGTAAATATATTTTTGGTGAACTTATAAAACAATTAAACCTATTGTTAAATGAGGTGCAAATAGGTTAGATCTAGGTGTATAGTTAAGTATTATAAATACTTAATTATAGTACACTGCATTAATTAGTTCTGTTATGAACAATGATAAGTTAGTGAATATAAAACATAAATTAAAACGGTTATACGCCAGTAGCAACATGCAATTGTTTTTATCTAACATATAGTAGTGTTATTTTTTATTTATTCATTTTTGTATTATATAATAAACCAAGGAACCATATAAACAGATATTAAATGTAATGCAGTTGTTAATATGTTGTAGACACACATGTATCACATCAACATGCTAAGAGAAAAAATCGTAAATACCAGTAAAGTAGGTGTCCCTGTGTCGATGACATTGCCGTTACTCACCTGAAACAAATAACAATTATATATTAATTATTATACAATAAATTAATTTTTATAATTGTAATTAATAATGATAATGCGATCATGAAACATAATTTTGATATTTGATATAATATTCTCATTGACAATTATTATATCAATTATTCATGAATAACGAATTGTTTCAAATATGTTTAAATATACTAGCTACTTAGGAAGAAAATGTACATTTATAAGACATTTCAAAACACGTAATGAGGCGAGACATGTGAGTCGTTACCCTTTAGCTTGATGGATATTGAATTATATTTATACTGATACATTTTAGGGTCTTTAGTATAATAACATTTTACATATTTTAGTTTTCATATTGTTATTATTTCCCCAGGTCAGCGATTTAATATACATTAAGAAATAGGTGGAGACCGACATTTTCCGTTTCCAAACGATTCAAACGGAAACCTATTGTTGCGGCAACATTCGATTTGATGTTACATACCAAATTTACGCATGATTTGCAAGTCTTTGCAACGTTTGAGGTACCTACATTGTACCCAAATTCAAAAGAATTTTACCTAGCTCGTAGCTTCGGGTGTATAGCAAACCCGGGGTACCTTGTTCCGCATAGTAGGTAATGGAAGGAGAAACTAAATATGTTATTAAAAATAACAACTTCCGTGAAATAATGTGTTTGACAGAGTGTATAAACTGAAATTAATATGACTGAATAATTTAATCATAAAAAAGCACATATTTTGTCATTATGCTATAACTCACAGTTAATTCGATATTATAAATACTTACAAGAAATTATTTAATTCTCTAATTTAAAAGTAAAATTTTAATCAGCTGACTTTTGTTCTTAGATTAGGTACACAAAATACTTCAGAGATACTAATTATATCACAAAAAAATCAAATCAAATTTTATTAAATCATGGAATCAAATTTAATCCTAACAATTTGGGAAAATATTGAGATAAATGAAAGATATATAAGAATAAAATGAAAATTATCTACCATCAGGAATATCTTCGCGATCCTAACCATCGAAAACCAAATTACCTATGACTTAACTTTAAAAGGTAAAAGATTTTTTCTCAGAAAAGTAATCTCGATGAGTGAAGTAAGGGAATAATTAATTAACAACATTTACTGGGATTTAAGAATTATACAGCATGTTCACGGACTTTTCTGAGGTTTCCAATAACAAAGTATTTTTCTTTTTATTATTAAATTAATATAATGTAGAGAAAAATTAAGGCGATTTCAAACAATTACAAATTTATCTTTTTTAACACGCTTTTATTAATTTCACGTGTATGTTTGCTTGTTTATTTGCAACCGACTTTTTCGAATTCGATTTTGTCTCATTTCCCACGGACCGATTTTGTTCAAACTTTGCACACATTTCGACCGATAGTCAATTAATAATTCGATGAGAATATCTCATTAGCCTGATTAGGATCTCTAGGATTATTAATTTTCTTTTTTGCATGAATAAAAGATTAACGTAAACGACATCATGGCAAATTGAACTAAAAAATAAAAAAAAATATTGTAATGTGAGAATGAATAATTGGCAAAATATAACAAAAATAATTGTGGGGAAAAAAAGCGTGGAGCGCTTCGTACTTTTGTGGCATTTTTAAATTCATTGTAGTAATTGAATATTTACAAAAATGAATTATTAAATAAAATTTACTTTATTTTTAGAAATGAATATAATTATTAATTTAGAATTAATAGCTTCTTCTTGATTTACGGACATTAACGGATACGGTATGCTTTCTTAGACCGCAAACGTGCCTAGGCTTATTTGTTTTCTCCTCACTCAAAAAATCTGTTAAAAACTATTGATTATGGTGATCTTAACGAGGATACTGAATAAATGTTACTTAGTCATTGTACTGAGAATTGTCTTTTACAATTTTTTAATGCTCCAATAGGATCTGACCACCTAAATAAAGTAAGTCAAAATCGAATTTGAATCGAATCGAATGAACTTAGCGATATAGCGCAAAGTGCCCCACGCTTTTTCCACAATAATTTTATTATATTTTGTCCATTATTTATTCTCATATTACGAATTATTTTTTACTTTTAAGTTCGATTCACAAAGTCCTGCGGCGATATATAAAAGTAGTACCAAAAATAAGGTGTGTATATATACCTATAATATATATACATATATAAATGTTATGTTGATATCAATATCAAAACATCAAATTTACATTTTGACATTCGTTAAAGTCTGTTTTGATACCAAAAGATAATCCTTGAGAAACTGATACCTTTGTGAAGTAAACTTGAAGATCACGTAAACAACAAAATGCTGGCTTTAAATTATTTGAAATTAAATTAAAATTATAATAGTAAATCATTTTAGTATATTTATTATTTATTTATATTACGTTGCATTGCGATTGACAACAATAAAAAAAGTTTGAATCCTAAGATAATGAAAACTGTTAACAATACAGTAGGTATCTACAAATACAGAATTTAAATTAATTCAGATATTATGCATAAGATGCTTCTTTCTTATGCACAAATCCACCTAATGGCGACCTTAAATTTTTAAACAATGTTACCAAAAACTGGCATGTAAAAATTTAAAATATACTAATTACCATTAAAAGTAATGTAATTAAATACGCATTACGATTACAAGGAGACCAGTGCACTGTAGACCAGTATTGCATTCGTGGCACGTCGGCCCGAGCTGGCACTCTCCCAAATATTTTTAGTTCGCTCGCTTGAGACTGGGATGACTTGCCCTGTTCACCTGAATTGGAATACATTTGCATCGCACTGAGATAAAAGGCAATAACAACCTTCAAACATGGAATGCACAATGAATGGTTCGCTGTCGAGTATCAGCGTCGAAACCAATAGTTATGTTGCTAACATATGATAGAGAAATATAAGAAATGCGGGACCGATGATAACGAATACCTACCTACTACTAATATGTTGTATCAAATACAGGTACTGAGCTCAATATAAAGATATGAGAAAGAAATGAATACTAATATTGCATTTTTATTTCTAGTTATGTATTAGCTTAGTATAATTGTTTAGTAGAAAAATACTTTTTTTTTAATTTTGTCAAATAGTGGTTTTTCAATAACATTTATTTACATAGTTAAATCTTAAAATCAAAAGTTAAACTGATATCAATATGAATATTTTAACAATATCATAAATATTGAAACATAAAACTAGAGTTATTCTTTATTACATAACCAAGGACTATGAATAAAAAAAACATTAGACGTAAATCATTTATAATGGGTCAGTTCAACGAACAGTTCTCCACTTACTAAATATTGAAGGATATTTTGAGTGTAAATAAACATTATGATGTATGGTTTACACAAAAATGTAAACTATAAACCTGCTAATTTAAGTGTTGTTAATTTTAGTCGGACGTGTTATTAATACAGGTACCAGATGCATACCCCTTGAGAGATGAAGTATGTTACTACATAAACAGTATCGCTATGCAAAGCAATATATAAACTTCACATTGAAGACCATTGCCAAAAACTACATACCGCTAAAGGTGTACGTATATTTTAAGACATTGTATCACAATAGATAAAAAAGTAGCTTAACATCTAATAGATATGTTTGAAATAAATTAATTAAGCGAAGTGCTATTTGAGTTCACTGTTACCCGCAATCGCGTTTACTTGGGCATTGATTGAATGTAAAAGTTTGGCTGCGATGACCGCTGGCCGAAGCTTGGCATCGGTACGCTTGCGCACGATTAACCTGCCAACAGGTATTTACCAACTGGTTTGCCTTCAAATGCCACATGCAATGCTATAGACGCGATACCAAACTCTTGCGGATATCATATTCAGCAATTATATACACACTCCATAAAAAAAATGAGAAATTTTCGTTTTTTTATCAAATTATACGTTAACTGTATTCCCTTACATTAATAGTAACATTTTGTTTTTTATTTTAGAATATCAAATTACATTATAAAGGAATAAACACGTTAGGTATCACAAAATTTGATTTTCGAACAGTACAAATTGTACTAAAATCTAGTAGCTACATTACTCAAAAGAAAAAGGTTCTATATAACAACTACAAAGCTTCTACCATACTTCTAAAACATACCTGGCCACTTGGGATATCAAGAAAAGATTATCTAGTCCGATACCTACCAAATACCCTTTTTATTTCCTCTTAATAGAGCAAGAACACTGTCGGTAAGCATTGGTACAAAATATCCACAAATTTCAACGAATAATTATATTATCATAACAACCAAAGTTAATCATAACTTGACGTTAAAATATTTATCTTTCTATACCTGTTATTGTCTAGAAAGTGTAACGAAACAAAAAACTTTTAACGAAAACCGAAACTAAAAATACGTAAATAAAACCATATTATCGGTACATTACTTTACATAGACTAAAAAAATAAAGTAGTATCAAAACCAAATTAATATATCCGTTACGCGTGCAATACGCATAAGTTATTTATAGCTGGTTCGTCATTACGTACGTAAACCTGTCGGTGAATCCTCACGCACGAGCCCTCTCTTTTGTGAGAGTGAAATGGTTTGGGGCCGGTTGTATGAGTTATTATCTGTGTATTCTTTGTCTTTTGCAGCACAACTTGCTGTCGTTGTGAGAAATTTAATTATTTTTAAGATCTTTGTCCAACAGACATACTTTTAAGTCAGCTATATGTTTGACTTTAAAACAAGTTGATATTACTGAGAACGAAAATTTGCCTACTATACTTAGTACATGTTAAATATGCGTATAAATATGAACAATTGTTTAGTTAGTTTAAATTACATATTTACGTTTAACAAATATCATTATCGTACAAATATATCTAAAATCATTAATTTCCAATCAATTTTGTATACACATTTTGGTTTTGTCAATCACTACAATATAACGTGACCTCCTTATCTAGTAAACAATGCCTCCTCGTTCTTGGAACAAAGATAGGAAGACGAATCATAAAAGCAATCAATAGAACATAATTGATGTCTTACTACAATCTTATTAATTGTTTTTACGTCGCAGCTTTTCTTACTTTTATATTAAATGGAACATGGCTTATAAAAATAAATCATTTTTTTTTTACAATAAGTCTATTTGTAAATTTGCTATGTCAACCAAATAGGATTAAAATTCCAATTTTTTACGATCACATAAGAATTTCGAGTGGTTTTTAAAAGTTTATATATATTATCTAAATCAATATCTAATAAATATTGCTTCAATAAATTTAATATTATTATCAAAATATAAATTTCATTTTATAGCCTTTATTATTAAACAAAGAACAATCTTCAAGACTCACTATAAATACAAAAGAGAAAAGTCAAGGCTGAGCTGTCAGCGTGTACAAGATACCTCAAGTTTTGCAAAAAAAAAAAAAAACATTTTATACAAAAATAATAAAGGAGTTCATAGTTGGAATATTTACGCACACCAATGTAGGGGAAATATAGAAAGTTTATTTAGTTTCACAGATACAGGATTTAACGCTTAATACCGTGATAATAATTACAATTCTTAATATTGACTTGCGAGAAACTTAAATAACAAGGTTGCAAGATTGGAACTTGTATTTATGTGCTTAATAAGTATGTATGTTTTAAGACCCGAGTCAAAACATATACATGCTTATTCTGGAACTGATAACATCATAATCTAAAATGTGTTGGTATAAGAATGTAAAGAAGAAGTTATATTAAGAAGTTATATTAAGAATATTCTCATAATATAAATTATGGTGGTTGAAAATAGTAGTATAGTCTGTGGTCTGTTTTCGAACATAATAGGTATATGTTAGTGCAAACTGAAATAACTTAGAATATTCCTTTTTTATATTTCGTAATTATTGGTCATCTCCTGAGCAGTAGGAACATGTTTACGACACATGTACATATATAAAGTGTACTGAGTTGGGTCGCTGTCACTGATACGATAGCGTTTAACTCTGAATCTAAGAAGGTTTTGGACTACTGCCAATATGTCTAAGACAAATGTAGATAACAATCTAACGTATTTTTATAATATAAAAAAATTATAAAAAAAAATGTTGACCGTGACTTACCTATGAAATAAAAAATATTTATTTATGGCCAGATTTTTATTTGAAAAAAGGAGGAACAGATAGCTGCTTACATATGTACTTTGCAAGATCGAAGTGGGTATATTTGTTTGCAACACTCCAGACACACATTCCTGTACCTACATACTCTTTGTCGGACAAACATCAAACATACAAACTTTTAGATTAGTAGGATGTAGGATACAAAGTCAGAAACTAGCTGTAATTTAAAATCTTTATGTACCTACTATAATATTTAGATACATAATGTTTGGAAGTTTTATATTTGTCCCGTTAGAGTTCTATGGGGCCACAATACTAAGACCCGCGTTTATAACAGTAGTGACTAGTAATAAACCGCAAACCGAAAACATCGTTAAGGAAGTAAACAAAATAAATGGTTATAATACCACCTAGTAATGATACATTGAAATTCTAATAAATATGTCTTTTTCATAAACATAATTGCAAAAAAAAAATCCTAAACGCGACTAAAAGATGTATAATTTTAATCTACTTAATTCGTGGGAACTATTGATAAATCTATCATGTAAGCAAACATGTCACAAAGACAAATGAACCCTGAATGTTATCAGCAAAGAACACTAAGAAAGTAAGCGGTTCTCTCATCTCTATGCTATTATATAATGTAATATGTATATACAGAATAATATAAAATGATACATATCAGCTAAATTAAATTCAAATATCATGAATGTATGAGTTTTCAGTTTATCTGGCTGTATATATCACATTTGTCACAGCTGGAATAATTTTCACATAAGTCAAGTTGAAAATTTGTTTATATAACAAAAGGATCACACCCCAAAGCGATACAATATAACATGTTACAAACGTAGGTAACTTAGGGGCTGTTCATACGTTTCATCTGTTTTTTCAGGTTAATTTAGTAAACAAAACTTTACCTCAAAAAGCTTTTGTTGGCGGTTGAAGCTACAAACTCTATAGGGAATGCTTTCAAATCTACAATTTATGTATAAATTTAAAAAAACATGGAAGTATTTTTTGAATGTTAAGTGTAAATATAAATTTTGTAACATATTATCAAAAATTCTAAATAATACGCCTTTGTGGGATATTCTATCAAAAGCGCATACGAATTTTCTGAAGGTACAAGTATTCTCTAAGCGGCCTTAGTTGAGGTAGGCTGCGAGGTCTCTTTGGCAACGCTACGTGGAGAGCTATGAATAATAAAATAATGTACAAAATGCGTAAGTATTGATTATTTAATTTTGTGTGCACAATTTGAAAGGTTTTAATTTTTTAGGCTTTTCAGGAGAATGTATTACCAATATTATGTATTGCTTAAGAGATTATTTATAAACATATATATATACGATATACATATATAATGAAAAAAAAATCAGTGAAAATCTGTTAGTAGATACAGAAAATGTTAATAACATTTGAGTATATTCTAAAGAAATGAAAGACATGAGAATATAAAATAACATAATTTGATTTTCAGTTCTGATAATGAAATGCCAAATTAAAATTAGGCAGGTAGTATTTGTTCCACCTACAAAGTTAGAAATGAGCAAAATAAGTAATTCATTAAGAGTTCCAACAAGGCGGCTGTGTTACGAGCATTAAATTAATTTCTAACTTTCTCGAAGCGAACACAACAATAGGGACGCCATTAAAACGGAACGGCATCCCAAAAACGAATTATAAGGCAAAACCAGTAAAAGCTTTTGTGATAATAAGCACCCCATCACAGGGACAGGACCCTGCGTACCTACGACTGCTTCGTACAGAGTAACAAGATTATAATCTATTTATGCTTATCGAATTTATAGAACGATAACCTTTTAAGGTAATACGATACTTCCTTATATTATTTTGATATGAATATTTCAATTTAACAGCTGGTAAATATATAATAGTGTAATACCTATGTAACTTACCAGTGTTCTTAAAATATCTAAAGCATAGATTCAAATAATGATGTTAGTTTAGGTATTATTATTAGTAAATCATAATTTACTAATAATATGATATGTACACCTTTTTTCTTGACATGTCAGCAAGTAGGTAATCTATTATAGCATGCTGGTCTTATAAGGTTATTATACTATAATATTCTTATCATAATTCTTGATGAATTATCCATTGTGTATTTTCTTTTAAATATTTTTGTTTTCTGTTAGATTTGAAAATGGAGATATTTACAAGTACCGCCGCCGGCATATTTTACTCTTATTTCAGTTTAGGCTGATATTATTAAAAAAAATGGGTCTTCATATAAAAAGATGAGGTACAAACGCTGACGTCGGCTTGTTAACTAACGAAATAAAAACTGTTAAATTTTCTCAACATTAATATCTCCTTATTAAGCACAAAAAAAAGCCTGGTAAATCAAAATGCAATCAATTATAATCGCATAAAAATAAGTTTATTGACCTCTTTATTGCACCCTTCAGCGGGGTTACCGTGGTCGTTAGACTGAATGATACACACAATCATTAAAAAATATAAATCTCTTTTTAATTATGAGTCATATGCACGCGTGCTCTAGTCTAAGCGATCCTTGGAAGTTAATGTTGAGCGGAAGGTCTGGTATAGCGATTTTCCGTATTAAAGGCGAGTCTCAGATAGAAAGTTCATATAATAGTGGAGCATTTTAGCTCACCGTCCATTCATCGGTGTAATTGAAGACTTACGACGTCACAATCACGCACCGTCGATATCACAAGCAACAAGGTATAATTACTCGATTTACTGGGCCTTTAGCCTATATATAGACAATATACCATTGTTTATATATAGTATCGTTACATCACTTATTATAATATCTACAGTCCATCTGCATAATAAATTGAACTTAGGCCAGATTATTTATAAGCAATACCTATATCATTTATACGTACTGATCATTTTTTTGTATTGATAGGATTAGAAATCAAATATTATTACTTTACAACAAAGACGAAACTATTTAAACAGAATTGTTAGAAAGCAATAAATCAGTTTCCATTTTAGTGTAGTTTTGTAAAAGTTTAAACAACAAATAGTTTTCTCGGAAGTTGCAACAATGGGTACCTGCTTACAAAACTAAACAGTTCTGGGCTGGGCACAGGTAGCCGGCTGAACTGAAGTATTCTCGTCCGTGAACCTTAAACGCGGACAAAGGGCGGTATGTGAATAATTTGAATTATTATAGGACTGCATCGTGTTCACCTTGAAGCCCTGAACTGTAAACCTGTTACACTTCCTCTGCTGATATTGTTAGCAATGCGTAAAAAATAGCCAGTCATTATTAAATTCATACTGATGTTAATTTATATTATTGTTTTAATTTATAAACCATATCCTAGAATATTTATAGTCCGCAAAAATCCAAGGTTCGATTAAATATAAAAAATACTGATTATGTTTTCTATATAAAATATCAGTTTAAAGTACCTACCTATGCTTATTTGCGGATTTTTGAGCATCTTATTGTTTCAGGCCAATATAATAAATATATACTGGTGAATATTTATTTTGTTGTTTTTTAGAGATAAAATTGTGCTCATCGTGAAACTATTTAAATACTATTTATGATGTAAAGAATGTTTTTAAAACGCTCATCACTCCCTGGCTTGTCACCAATACGACGTAGGTGGTTCAATTTAAAATATTTTAAACAATTACTTTAGGTTCAACTAAATTATTGAAGGAATTAAAGAATATTATGTGGTTGTTAATTACACTTCTTTATTATTAAAATGTGTTATAAATGAAGTTAAATAATGTCTTAGCATTTCGTTTATATTTGAAAGAACGCGCCACGTAGTATTTCGCTTAAATTGTTGAAATATAGCGTGAAACGAAAAGCCAGCAGGCTGAAATTTTCAATAAAGTATTTCAAGAACTTCACTTTGAAACCAGCCTCGTTAACTGTTAACAGACAGTGTAAGACTTATACAGTTTATTTGTATGTGGTACCTACATACTTCAAATTTTATTGTTATGTAAATATTTGTTACGTAACAAAACCCTTTAACTTTAATTATTTACTACCCTCCAATGAAGTCAAATCAAAGTAACGTGACAGGGGACTGTTAAAGGAAGAAGACATTTTTTTATACGTTTCTCGTCGTTTTAGATACATATATCTTTTGAACATTATACTAAGAAGAAATAACTTTGAACAACATAAGATTAGTCAAATGAAAACATTATATCTTAATAATTACAAAGTAAAGAAAGAGTAAGAACATAGAGAAAAACGTCTTTAATCCCTTTCTCTAAATAATTTGTTAAGAACATGACACTGAGCATTGCAATAGATATAATAATGAGAAAATATATTATATATAAGTAACGTATGTAAAGTATTAATGCAAGCTGGCAGAAAATTCGCCAAATTATATATAATATCTATGTAATATACTATAATAATTTGCATAATACTATAATATCTAACTATAATAATCAACACCCAAGTAAAAATATAAATTAAAAAAATATAAAAAGAAATAATATAATACAAAGAAATGAATGCCTATTGGGATGAATGTGGGACGAATAGTTTATTTATTTTTTAAAGATATCTCCCGCTATAGGAATTATATCCTTGTGTCGTGGGGGCTTCAAAAAAAAGTAAATAACGGACACAAAATACAAGCATATTCGAAACAAAAGTCCGTGGATCATACAAAAAAACGTCCCGTGTGGGATTCAAACTCTCAATTTTTGGTTTAGCAGTCATGATCACTAACCACCACACCAACATGTTATCTAAATAGTAACTCTTGTGCTCTGGAACACATCCGTTTCCGTTGAAGAGGATGTAGAAAACCTAGAGGAGCAGAAATTTGATGAAAGCTAATAAACAGACATGTCCAGGCCTTGTTCTCAGCATTGAATGATAGATGTTATACATGTGTTATACAAGTGTGTAATGACCGAAGAGAATGATTGCGAAATCCTTTTTACGTTTCTTAAGGTCTACTATCAAAGTTAAGGTCAATAATTTAATTCGATTGAAACAACATATCAAATATGATTAAAAAACTCCCTGCTCTGATTATACTTTTAAAAGGGATCGGCGTATTTTATAAACTTCCTTCGCCTGTTAATGTTTTGGAAAAGAGATAAGTTTTCATTTAAGTATTAAGTAATGTTTAATTAAATTAATTTTGATGTGCTCTAACTACGAGATCATAAAACTTTATATAGATATATTACTTTATTGTTGAAAACATGACACCTATTCTGCAAAAGTTAAAATAACACTTAATCTTGTTATTCAAACAGTGTTTTTTTTAATCTCTATAAGTAGTCCCCTGACATTCTTGAACTCCTGTATCAATATTCCTAAGCTAATTAAAACATGTATGGTTCATCTCTTGTTTATTATTAACCAAATATAAACATTAAATATTTTTTTAAATATAGTTATAAATAAGAACAAAAAAAGTCTAGACAATTTCTTAACCCAAATTGTCCAGAATATATAAACGTCCATTTTAACATTGAGTATAAAAATATACATTGAAAGATTAAAAGACAAACATTTTATAAAAAAGGGTTAAATTGGATTCTGCGATAAATTGTTATATGTACCAATTTTATTAGGAGTCATATGTGACCTCGACCGCTTTAGATACTTTTTCAAATTAACACTCAGTGAAAGGCGCTTTAGGTAGATTAATAATTATTTGATAAATTACATTTTGTATCTTTGATAGTGTCCTTACTTACGATAGAACAATGATTTTAAACAAGTTATAAAAAAAAATAAAAAACCTATATCTGTGGATAAAAATAGTGAAAATGTCAAATATGTAAAACCTACCTAATTACCATAACAACTATAGGTACTTTTAAGCGAAATCCGCTTACCTACAAGCTGGTTAAATATTATTTTAGAGATAAAGTAAATATTTACTCAAAATAAACAATAGTAGGTAATTAAAGATCAATATACTGTTGAGATATATCTAAAGTAAAGCTTTTAGTTATTAGTTAAGGTTTAGGTATTTCGGTATTATCCTCTCGTTTCATAAACGATGTTCACTAAGTTGTTCTAAAAATATTATCTAGACTTATTATCATCTTCTCCCAGTCTGTTTCGCACTTTATGTAAGGTCGGCACAACATCTAATTCTAATTCATTCTTGATTGTCAGCCGTCATCGCAACAGTCACTCCTACTTTATTCACGTCATCTTTCAAACAATCAATCCATCTCTTTAGTATACCTCAACCCTCATATCCTTCTACATTCATATCTAGCATTCTTCTTGTTACATGCCTTTCATCCCTTCTCATAACATGCCCCTATTACGAAAGCCTTTTACTTCTCATATTGTCCGTCACTGGCGCCACTTTCAAACTTTCTCTGATATAATTATTACGTATAATTATCACTTTGAGACTTAGTGTTAATATTTTAATGTCAATAAGTATTTAATAATTAAGGTTGCAGTAACACCTTAAAATATTTTGGGGCTATTACATTTTAAATATGTTCACAATTCGAAAAAAGATTGTAACGATAATTTTGTGGCTTATGAAATTGATCCTACTATCGTATCTCAGTATAAATCACAGTGCATATAATATCACTATTGTCCAGTTCTAAATAAATCAAATAATCTTAAGAGTACAATATTTGCCAATCAAGGGTAGCTTGTGCTGTGCTGCTTGCTCTATGCTAATTAGGCATTCTAAAGAAGCTTTTACCTAGCAATCAATCATTAATACCAGCAAATCATTTTGTCTTTTTTGCTAGTATTTCATTAAATTTCTTGCTTGCTATTTATATTTTTCCTATTATTCAGTTAAATTTATAAGACATTCATAACATATTTTATGTACTTATACCTACTCGTAAAATCAACTTAGCATTTAATATCATATTCCATATATCCAAAATAGATTCCCAATAACACATATTAAATCATAATATCACATGTTAAATCATAATAATAATTAAATAATAATAATGCATTCAAATCCTCAAGTTATTAAAAATATCAATTAAAAATTTCAATTGACATATCCACTGAAAACTCCAAAAAACGTAAATCTGCGATATTACGGTTAATGGACAACTCAATCATGTTATAATCAACTGTTATAATCTATAACTATATTAATGACAGTCTGAATGTAAATTATGATATTTCATATAGAATAGTCGAACATTTATTGTTCTTGTAATTAAGTTGTTCTATGATAGATATAAAGTATTTGAACGATGTTCTCAAAGTGAAGTGTTCCCCAAATACTGAGCTTTTAACTTGTTTATTCTCAAAGGAAATATACTTTCCTTTGATCTTGTTTAGAGTCCCGTAAAAAACATCTGGTTTGATTCTCATAAATAACAGTTTATTCTCTAAACACTTGTTTATCATCGGTAAAGGCAATTATGAAAGCCAATAAGACACTTGCAGTATGAAAATCTAAATTCAGATTCTTTTAGTATAAATCCCATGTACGAAGCAGACCTTATAAATAAACATTACTTAACTATTTTTATTGATACTACTTTGACTTTATATTGAGATTTATGTAAAACCTCCTAGTTATATTACTAATATTTGCAAATTATTCCAATAATGTAGACCTGTTATATATTTTTAATGAAGGTATCGTACCGGAAATAATAGCCTATCTCATGGTGAACGCTACTTGTTTATGTAGTAAATACGGTAGTGGAAATGGCAATGAGAAGGTCAGTTCAAAAAGGTTTTACGTTAAAAAAAATATACAAAAATGACAATTGGGATTATAGATAAATTTTACAAAACTTGACTTTTCATTTTTATACATTTTTTTTTTAGGCAATGATGCATGTTTGGCAAGCGGCAAAGGAACGCTAATGCTGATCCACTACTAGCTTAACTGTTCAACAATAAAAGGTTCTTCAGTGAGGCTAAAATCCTCGCTCTGCCAGTTCACATAAATGTACATTTGAGTGCATGTCGCAATGCGAACTGAGGGTAACGCCGACTTTTGTCTTCACTTCAGCTCGTTTAGATTGAAAAGCGTCCAATAATTAACATTCAATTTTAATTACTCTATTAAACATTCCGAAATCATTGATATGCGACCTTACGAATTCCGCAACCTTCTAACTAACGGCCGATCAAAACTCTACTCGTCTGGACGTTGTCAATCTGCGTCGTAACTCGTAACACATTAAACAGTTACCGATATTGTTTGACTTTTAATTAAACAAGAATCGGGCAGTCGGTCAAAGGCTTAATTCGGTTAATTTATAAACACAATACGTCTTGCGTTAATCATACATTGATCATAAAAAGTTATCAAATAATGTTTAAAAAGATAAGTACAAATTATCTCAAGTACAAGTTCTTTTTTTAAATCTATAAACATGGTTATATATTTTTTAATATTTTTTTATTTTTGAATAAATATACGAAATAAATATATAAATATACTAAACACGACACGACAAACAACAATATGGTAGTTTTAAATTGTACCTTAGATTATGATCTAGACTAAAACAAACATCAATATATAATAATTGATATAATCATCACATTAATAATTAATAGTTTAACAGTCTAAATAATGACTTGCCTAAAACGTAGTAAATATTATTGTTATAAAATAATTAACATTAATGAACAAAAATAAAACAGATTTTGTGGTCTCTTAGTTGTTATTGTTGGTCGAAATAGATAGGTATTACGAAGTAATAACAATCCTGATATTTTAAAGTAGAATAATTATAAAGTTCTAAGTCTCCCCAAAAGCGTTTATAAATCACAATGAACAATATTACAATAACATCAATCATTTCAATATACATAGCTTATGTACTGTTTACTTCAATGTAGTTATTCCCGATTTTATATTTTCGTCTCTTTTGGACACACGTAAAATTCCCTTCATCAAAGGAGAATAGCAACAATAGATTCATTCACAGTTCAATGTCACAACAATAAATCGTCTGGAGTAATGTGCCATCCGAAACCAAGCCACTTTATTTAGCAGTCAATTTTATGATGGGTATTATATTGATTGTCATATTAAGATACTTTTACAATAGATATTCCCAAATTCAGATAATGTAATGACTAACGAGTTTATTGTGTGACTTGTTTGTACTATAATAATAACAAACGCTGCAAAAATTTCACTCTTCTAGAATTATGGCTATGGTTGTTGTTTGAACTTTTTAAGATTAATTAAGATAATCACAATTGCAGATATTTGATTTAACATCTAAATAACGGATATGTATGAAAATATTATCTATATTTAATCTAAAACTTCCAACAAACAACGCCATGCGCCATAGAATTATATAAAAACTTGTTTTGGTAACCTTTGTTTAGGTATCAAAAGAGTTATTTTATCCTAAATTACTTTCAGACGTCGCTAGAGATAAAGAAGTAAAAATACTCACAGGATAGTACATCCCCTGCGGCGGCAAAAAAAAGGCCCCTGAACCCCACAGCTTGCCGTTTATATTTATATGTTGCACAAAAATACACTAGTGAACGCCAGACGACTGGGCGTTAACTGCACACCACAACTATTATAAAATCGAGGTAATCATGAGTATTTAATAATATTAAACAGTGAATAATGTTAACCAAATTACAAAATTTTAGGTTATGTAGATGTAGCGCGGAGGAACGCGCTATAGCACTGAAAGCGGTTGACGTCGATGTGCAACAACGAACGGGCACGCGTGGCGACTCAACGAACCCATGCCATCCGCCATCTACATGAAAGAGACGGAACGAATTACCGAGTGTAGCCGGGATTTCTCAACTGAGAATCATGCCATCCTTTTCTATCACGTTAAATACTAGCAACAAAAACTGATTCACTCGTAGTTACAACTTTGTTTATACCAAAACTTGATTCCAGTTAATAATATGTAGTATTTTAAATGGAACTTAAATTGTTGTTGTTGATAAAAATGTATTTCGTGAAATCTATTGGAACAAACATCGCAGTAGTTTTCACCTGGATTAAACCTTCGTAATATTAATAATATATGTACTTTTTTTATACGTTTTGTACCTACCTTACTTGATTTCTTGTAATAACGTCGTCAAAAGTTTTCAATTACTCAACAATAAATGTTTTATAAATTGTTTAAATGGGTGAACAGTGAATGAGCGAGAGAGTAGTAGCTATAGCTGAGCTCTCCTTTGTACATCCCTGTCGCTCAGCCGAGAGGGGTTCGGATCAATGAATTGCTCCCGGGCCCCCCGGTCTCGGCGTCATCCCAACTTATTTGTTCGGTGATCCGGGGCTCAGTTCACTCATTTCACATCAATTCTCGTATAGCATATTAAAAATACAACTCGAAGATTCAACAGAAAATGCATTGTCTAGCTCCATACCTATTTACAAAACAATGACATGGCCTAATTCGGTGCTCCGAGCTTCCTACTGCCATTCGTCCTTTACGAATTTAGTTCAAAATAGGAGTAACACGAATTGAAACTTGATTTAATATTATAGATGTAGGTATAACCATTTTTAAAGCGGACAATATTTCTGTTAATTACAATTCTTATTGTTACTACCTACCTATAATAAATGATTATACTAGGCACTTGCCTAAAATAAAAACTAAAATATAAATTTGAACAAATGATATTCACAACATTACCTACGTTTCAATTGTAATTTGTAGCTGAATTCAAGAAAACTATTCGTTATGTCCGAGATTATAACATATCATACCTACTCCATTCCCAAAACATTGATGATTGATTGCACATCTGCTGAACTGTTAATACTTAATGCGCATCTGTTTGAATTTTCCCACAGCTTCTTCGACCCTTCCGAATCCCGACTTTTGTGCAAACAACTCGATATAGGTCTACTCGATATAATAAAATAAAGTTACCTTCTTTCTAGTTGTTAGGAATATTCTAATATTTATTCTAATTCTAAATATTTTGTTTTATTCTTATAAGCCTCTTTGTATATAGGTATTTTAATTGTAAATATTATATAAAAATACTAGAGTAAATATTTATATAAAGAAAAAGTTTTTATTTAAAAAATACGATTTTAAGAAATGATTACCCCATCAATTAAAGATAAAATTAATTAAATTATTTGTAAGTTCTTTTGGGAAGTTATTTAGCAAATTCGATTCAAGAAAATCAAAATATATTTAATAAAGCTCAAGTACTAGGGCGCCATCTATTAACAAATATCTAAATTATACTAGAGCGTTGTATAGAGTTCTGAGAAAACGTTAGCTTACAATTATATCCGGTAGGTAGCAGCACTTTGTAGGTTAATAAATAAATGGCTAATAACTAGTAATTCATTATAAGAATGATCTAATTCTCATAATTATGGTATTTATATACAGTTTATTTATAACCTGTCATAGATTAAGATAATAAAGTTTTTT
This sequence comes from Napeogenes inachia, assembly GCA_959347355.1. Lineage (NCBI taxonomy): Eukaryota > Metazoa > Arthropoda > Insecta > Lepidoptera > Nymphalidae > Napeogenes > Napeogenes inachia. The sequence goes on along the minus strand of OY365791.1, from coordinate 13,013,681 downwards.
TTTTACAAATTGTAAGAAAGTAATTTGTAACAATAGCAACGTAGAGGTTTTGTTATAATAATTTATAACTAAGCATACAAGTAAATGTAAAACGGAACCTCGTGAAAAAGTATGCATGTATTTTTTTCTAAATTTCGTGTTAATACGTATCTCATAGACATTTATACTTACAACTTTTATGAGAACTGAGTAACTGAAACTGAACTGAACTGAACTGAAGAAGATTATAATTTCGAAAAGCAATAGCAAAATTTTTAATGTATAAAATATATAATATTAAATTAGACAATCTCACCCAGATGCATCTGTTGATGTAGTCCCAATCTGCGTACCACTCCAACAATAAAAGATATTTAATTCTCATATCCCTAATATTTAAAAAAATTACTTAAATAAAATGCAATATGAAATATTATTTTAACAGTTCTTTGTTAATTAGAAATAAATTAACAACATTCAAAGAATATTTCAACAATTCACACCGGCCATATTAAAAAGTAGACTTTTTAAATTTGGAACGACTGTTAAGATCTTAATAAAAGCTTTCAAAAATAAACAGCTTTTAAAAAAATATATACCTAATTATAGTTTTATATAAATTCATTAGGATGAAATTACTGTGTAATAAATCTAAATAATTATCTTTCCGTAAGATATTTACTATAAATAATTTGGGTGAACGAAAAAGTCTTTAAGCTCATTTGTTTTTTTTAATTTTAAGTTATTCCTACCATAGTCTTCAATGTAATACCTATGTAATATATATAGCCGCCTAAGTTGTTAAGCTAGACCCGTATTGATATATAGTGTTAGTATATAGTAATGGTAGGAAATATTATAACTAAAATCTATATGGTCCTATATTAAACTAACCCTACCACTAATTAATTAATGACAGTTCAATGTCTACCAATCCTGCGGAACAATGGGGTACTATTGAATTCTGTTAACGAAGACATAATTACCTTAAAACTAACCTTATGTCTAAAAATACTTTTCCAACATTTTTAATATATGAGAGAAAACAGTTTTGCCCTTTGTAAAGTCCACTTCAGTAATACTTATCTTTTCAAACGCAGTTGCACACTTACAGATGTATCTCTTCAGTATGTTATAAATCTTAATGTTGCGGATATTTTATAATTACACTTATTTCTTTAAATGAATTGTCTCCAACTTTAACTTAAAACTAAATGTCTTATCTGCAGAGATATTGTCAATAAAATAATAATGCTTATAATAAAAGGCGTAGGTGCCGAATGTAAGTATTTTTTATTTCACAAATCACATTAAACCATGTACAAGATGAGTATTTATTACGACATTAATACAATGTATCCTTACATACATTAAATTTCGTTCGTTCGTTTCATTCAGTCATTCATTTAGAGGCTTATTTAGATACATCAGAGTCTCGTAATATCATAATCTCATAATCTCGTCATCTTAGTGTTTAAATTTAAATAGAATTGCTCATTTTAGATTTTTGATTTTGTGAAAATGCGTATTAGGTAACATTTGAAAGAGATGTCTTTAATGAACACTTTGCACAATTATAAGGAATTTTGCATAAGTTATATTAGTTCAGAAGTCCTGGTTTTATATTTAGGTGATTCTTACATAGCTTTTCGTTTTTTGTTTTTTGTTTAACTATTCCAATATGCAAATACATTTTTTTAATCTTTAGTTTACCGTAGTAAGTATACTATCATTCTGTCACACCATATATCAATTGACATTAATTGTGTCCGCTGCTCTCTAGTACGTCTTGGACGTGTATGAATCCTTCATTCAAATGCGGTGTGACTAAAATGTACTATATAATGGTCTCTTATATCCTTATTATTCTTTGCACTCTCGTCTCCAAATGATCTTCATTGTTTTCATCACTTCGTCGAGGAATGTTACACTACCCTGTTCCCTTTTACTAATTAAAGAAATTGTCTCGGCCAAAGATAAATCTTAGGACTCCGATAGTTTTCATTTTTCTAATTTGTTTGAAAATACCTACAAACATATATTATAGCCATGTTAAGCTTATTTAAATTAAAATTAAATATATAAAGAAGAATAATCCGATACGGGCAAGAATTCGAACCCTCGACCTCTGTGACGGGACTGTTTCCTTGTTCCGGTTAGAATCCCTGTCTGTATTAGTTTATTTTGTATTTATTTTTATTTTATGTAGTTTATGTTTCATTCTAAAACTTTTCTCATCATAAAATCCTTAATATTTTGTCATTACCAACTTACTAAAATAATTATCATGTATTAAACTTGTATAATATTCTCTTGGGTATTTTGGTTAGGCTCCGAGCGGTACTTTTTGCTCTCCACTAGTTCTATATTTTCTAAAGTTCCCCTACGTACCGAGGCAAAGACCCATCAAGCCCTATTCATGTTTAGTCTGATGTTTATTCTATAAAGTAAACAGAACGCGCCTTGAATTAAAATATGTTTTTTTATAGTTTTTATTATTTGTAAGTTTTAACAAATTATAATTTGTTTTTATTATTAATCTCACTTCAAGCTTGTATGCATGGACGGATAGCAAACAGCCGTTTGGCATAAGATGATGTATCAAGTTGTTTAATATTGTTTTAAAGTTTCGTACTCGTACTCGATACTTATAGCCAGAGTACATTTATTTAGTTTTATATATTATTAAAATATATTATAAAATATTATATGTATTATATATGTGTGTGTGTACCTACTATATATCATATCGTATCTCCTAAAGTCGTAAAGAGTAAAAAAAGAAAAAATCAATTATCTATAAAATAGATATTAGATACATATGTAGTTAACAAGGAGGGTAGGTAGTAGGTATATAGTTAGCGAGGTTACGTAGTAGGGATGTAAATGTTGCAATTTTGGCAATTAATACTTTATTTATATACCTGTCAACATCTTTTATAAAGGCCCTAAACGTTATATTACTAGATCTCATCTGCGTCGCGGCCTTTGAGGTTTAATCGGGGTCAAGCGTGACCTATCTCTTTGACAGCTCACTTCTATATTTATATGTAAAGGACTATACTGGACAGTTTATTTATTAATTTTAACTTTAAAAAGTTTCAATATAGCTTTAAATATAATCTAACAGATACAATTCTACTATACACCTTATTTAATTTTTGTCCCTAAACATGTTCTATTATAAAATAGAGACATCTACGGAGTATTGGACTGCACTTCTTTAGTGGATTGTAAATACATAATTACTATAGACGGAGTCAGAGGAATAATTAAGTATTCGTTGAAAGTATAACGCTTAATTCGATTTTTAATTGATAGCCATTGTGAATTCTGAACTGATAACCAAACGAAGTTGTCATATCCAATCAATTTAAATTATCTTTTTGTTTTATTTATAAAACCGGGTGGTTAACCCGGATTTTATTTCACCACAAACCCTATGTAGGTGTTAGTAAATACTCTGTTTACTCACACATTCGACTAAACATATTTTTAACGTTTGATCTCAAAGTTTAGATATAATAAAAAACAGGTGTTTAAAAATCTTGTCAATTCGGTGTTCGAGTTTTTCAAGAGCCTCTCTAATTTTGATTGGATTATAATATTATACACGGAACCAAGCTTTTAACTAAAATGGTGTGACCAATCACGAGTCGTTTGTACCAACCTTTCATACAATTATCACAATAATTTAATTATAATAACTATTTATATAAATAGCTATCTATTTTTTATAACCAGAGAGAATATACCTATTTCAGATAACACATTCGACGAGCTCCTATTATCTGTTTTACTACAACTGATATGGACGGAAACTAGATTTTATTTTGCACTTTGAAGTGGAAACTGCTGCCAAATGTGCTTTTGACATTTACTTTTTTTTATAGTTTGAGAAATAGCTTCCAATAGTGCTTGTTACCAATATTTTTATGTCTTTATATGCGTCCTTGTATGTGTGTTTAATCTAGTTGAACGCAAAATGTTGAATACATATGTATAAGTTTTACTACAGGCAAACTATATAACAAATTAATTAATTTAGAAAACTTCGAAGAAGCCTATTTGACTCAGAATAACAATAAGAGTCCAACAAGTCGAAGAATAAAAGTGGCTTCAAACTACTTAAAGTAAGTATGCCGTTATATAAAGTGTAAGAATATAAAGAGAGAAAAGAAATGAACTTGACAAAAATTGTTACGAAAATTATAAAAATAATGCAGATAGAAAAGAAAAATATTCGTTTTCAATCCTAGAATACATTAATATTTAATTATAACATTGTTATTCTTACCTTATTGTTACTGGTTTTAAAAGCTTTCTACAAACCGACAAAGTATTAATTTTCCTATTCATACTAAATATTACAATAAAAATTCACGGACAAAACTAATGTATATTTAATTATTTTTATATTATTTTAGGTAAGAATGTAGAGAATAGCTGAATTATTGAGTTTCAGGTTATTATAACAAAGAATATATATGATGATTAAAAGCATAAAATAATAATAATCTTCCCTGAGGGATAATAATTTCAATTGGCATCTTAATAAACATGACACGTACTGCTAAAGTCATAGAGATGGTGCTGTTTCTAGGTTGTCCTTGTCGAATTCACATTTTTCAACGACTGCTCTTAGAAACGCCAGCTCCCGCCGTGAAAACGTCAAGTGCCTGAGAGACGTATGTTGTCTCCAATTAAAGAGATATGAATAATATAAACGAAATTCTCAATAAAGTATGAAGTAATCAGAACCCAAAAATGCCACAGTACCGAATGTAATTACGAGGTGTAGTCATCATGCAATTGGCTACAAAAATAATTGCTACGGCGTAGCCTTATCCGAGACAAAATGACTAGCTTGGTGTCATAAGGCATGACTAGATTCTATGATTTTCAGTACATTCTTTCAAATTAAATATCTTTTTCAATTATTCAAATAATATATTATCAAGTGTTCATTACAATTGCATTTAAAACGTGTACCATTAACCAATGGTCATAAATAATAATATTCTAATTCCATATTACCCTATCGCCTTGCTATAGTGATCAGTAATAATATTTTTTAATGTTTTTATTGTAATTATGCTGTTGTTATCGCCACTGTATTGTAATCATTATGCCTTTGAAATACGGGCAACAATTTTCTTTTCAAGATAAGATTCAGGCCTATTTTGTATTCGTTCAACTGATCAAGGGTTACTAATGCGAGGCGGAAACCCGGCTAGGTGAATCAAGATGGCCGATAAGTAAATTACGCCGTCAGTAATTACCTGCCATTGGAATACAGAAAATAAAAATATAATACATATAATAATTAATATTTAAAAATTTGGATGGTTTATTAAAATAGCATTAACAATTAGTTGTTCTTAATTAATAACAAACATTTTAAATAAACTATTTTTACATTTTGATTTATTTTTATTTTACATTTTTAACTTAATACCTTAGGAAAGAATAATAAAAAAGGAGAATTAATATATCTGACAAAATAGTTTCCTAGTTACATTGCTTCATAAACCTTAACGATAACACAAAACACAGTTGATAAAAACGAGATATACCTATTTTATCTAAATAATTATTGCACAAGTTTGTTGGCCTGCGTGCGGGTTATTTTTATTATTAGTCGAGAATAATATACCAAACACAATGTTTACCTTTAACATAGACATAGCGATTACTACATATGTCATATCCACATTAATACAATGGTTAAAAGAAAATCAGAATGGATTAGAATTTTGTTTAGTACTGAGGTTTACGTAACTTAACTGTCGATTGAATTGGCTTTCATTGGCTCTAATTCAATGTTTCTCACACGAGTCAAAATACGTGGTAGTCCACGTATTTTGACTATTTATTTGACTTATTTTATCCATGTTACAATGTAAATATTGTAACCTATTGGGATTTCTGAGTATTTGGCCGACACATATTTGATTCTCCCCTTTGTTATTCATTCATGATTGCTGCAAAGGGTAGGCTGGATATTGACCGGGGTTATTCGCGTAATGCAACAGCTTGTATAATCATTACATAGGAAGCAATTGTAAATATATATGTATATGTATCACTCAAGGTCCACTGTTTGGTGAAGTGTTGAAATTAATTACTGTTCTGAATGTTAGAGGCTGTTTAGCCTAACGCCAGGGCATTTACAAAATAAATGATTCTTTATTGAGTCTGCGAAATAGCTGGGGTATTATTCTAATTTATTTAATAATATAATATTTTATTTTTATAAAAGAATTAATTCATTATTTTATTTTTATATATTTATCACAGTTAAACGTCGTCGTCATCAAACGTCGAAAAAGGTAAGAATGTATTGTTACTGATACCGAGGACTAATACCAGTTGAAACAGAAAAATGTTTCTAGACATTTTTGTACGTGCAAACCTTTGCTGCTTTTATTTATTGAGATGTAGAGACAATAGATCCTTTGTGGAAAAAAACAGTAGTCGTGTTTGAATGTCGGCAGTAGTATATGTGACATCTCTGTTACAATTCTGAGCAAAAAAACTAAATAACTGATTACTTTTTATATACGATTCACCAACAACTATATTTTGAAGAAACGTATTACTTTTAGCAATACACATTCAATACATGTAACACACACAAATAAAATAAATTACAAACATATCTAACACATACAAATACAATACACATTATCACATACATTGAAAGACAATCTAATTAGTAAATCATTATTTACATCAAATAGGTTTCACAATTAGCTGTACTTACCTAGAGTACTAATTAAGAAGTTAATTTATAAATGTTAGACCATAGATAAGCCGTGTAGAGAATAATAATTAACCGTGTCGATGGTATACTGGTAACGAGCTAGGAATTGAAAACTGATACACTGCCGGTACTGTATTGTGTTTTAAATTATAGGTCGAGTACTCCTAGCTGATAGGTGAGCCTGTTTGTATCAAGTATTTAAATTAGATTGTAGGTTTCAGACACTTATTGTATTAATTAAAAGTGATATTTCAAACAAAATAATGTATTTCTATTCCACTGGATTTTAAAAATCTATCAAGATTTTTTTACTTTCAAATAAAAATGATATAATAAAATATATTTTCCATTTTGTGTGTTTTGAGTTTGTATGTTCATGCTCCGCGGTATTATTTGCTTTGGATTTTTTATTTTCTCGCGGGTAAGCACGAACACTGTTTCAATAGAACTAAAAATGTAGACACGTATTTTACAAATGTTCTGGTGAAAAGGGAATTCTTTGGGGGACTCCCCCCCCCCCCCTCCCTCCTACCTTCCCCAAGATGAAGCCAATATTAAATATTTCCCCAAAAATCAATAAAGGCGAATTTTCAAAGGTATAAATCTAATTACATATTCAAATCAGTGACGTGTGTAGTTTATGTACATAACACCTTCGATGGGTGAGAGTGAGGTGCAAACAAGATTTGAATAGAAATGTTATTAATTCTATTATTAGAATACCAGAACTAGAATCCTTAAGATTATAAATTTGTATGTATATATATACTTTACTTAACTGTGTGACGTATATAAATAAATTTTAACGTGTATGCCACACGCTATATTAATTTAGTTGTTATTTTTATATAATACGCTTTTCACCTACAAGTAAAAAATCTTATATTTCAGGATTTTCTATATCTGTGAAAACTCCATCTTAATCGTTTTAACCTATAATGTAAAATGACAATTTGCATACTTCATCCCCATTTAACCTTATTAACAATAATCCTTTATCATTGCCTATAGGTATGTATATTGTATATATAATTTTTCTGTGCGTGTTTGACACCGAACTTTTTCAAAACAAATTGACCGACCTTGATAAATATTTTGTGCTGGTATGCATCTGTGAATGGTATAGACCAGGGATGGCCAACCAATCGATCGCGATCGATCGGTCGATCGCGGCCGCTAGTCGAGTCGATTCCGGCTAGGCAAGAAGTATTTAAAAATTTTAAGTTCAAATTAAGATTTACCTGCCCTAGAGGTCCTTTAGAATATCAGGAAGTACGTAATTTTTAAAAATAAATGAAGTACATCTAACAGCGATTCTTCGGTAAAAAGTCGATCTTAATTCTGATTAAGTTGGCCACCCCTGGTATAGACTATAGAATATAGATTCAGGATCATGAGTTATATCTCAAAAACAGGTTCACCAAATTGATCGTGATGAGATTGCGCAATTTCAAGGCTAAATATATCGTCAGTCATCCTCATTTTAATAAAATGACTTTTATACCTATTTCTCTGGTAGCTCTATTGAATTGTTTCTTTCCATTGCTGTGTGTATGTGTGTGTGTACAACTACTACTACAACTACATGATAGTTTTGTTATGGTAACTACGACAGTAAAATCAGTGTAACGGGGCGAAGCCGAACTTATGTAAAGGAATTTACACATCAACATAAATTTGATTTACTTTATTTTCAAGAATAATGACATAATGTAACTTATTAAATAAATTTCTTTTCAGTTTTACAGTAAAAATCGAAAATAACAATGACGGAACTTCTTACAGTGAAACATTAGTGTCTGAGAGTCGGCTATTTTTCTAAAAGATTTTCTATCGACGATTTTGTTCTGAGCATTTTCTAATGTACAGACTGAATCCTTATCTATCTTGTATATCTGTAATTCAAGATATTTTCCTCAGAACCATTGTCTCGCACTTGTCGGCTTTCACTTTTATTTATTTTTACCCACTTTTTTCACTAGTTTGTTAAATAAATCTTGAAGAAATGATATAGTTTTCTATGCTAGCTGTTTAAATATTAACTCGCAAGTTCAGGGCAATTTTATTTTCCATAATATAATTCGATACAATTATATTGAAGAAAATTAAACCATAATTAGAATCTAAACATGTTAACAATTTCTCTGTAGACGCAACGCAAAGTTGTAAGAGGCAAACAGCTCAACTTCGCGTGCTTATAACTACAGCTACTATGCAAGGTCCGGACTTTCGCAAATCATTCAGCAGTTTAAGCAAAACAGCGCCTTGACCTCGTGTCTTTTATTCACGAACTGTTCAAACAAGATTAAGTATGTTTTAGCTCAAATTAGTGCAGTCAAGATATTTATCTGTATAATATTATTAGCGATGTTTTGTTATAATTTAAGGTTTTTGCAAAAACTATTACGAAATGTCATAGACTAGTTGTACGATTCCAAAGAATTGAAGGAGAAAAAACGACAAGAATTTTCATGGATACTTTTATTATTTTATTGCTTATTATTATTATTATTTTTATAACATTTAAAATTGTGTCATAATGACGTGTTCAAACAGAATACAAGTGAAGCGTAGAATAATTAAACACGCCACTTCTAGTTCTATAATGCTCTCACATTTACAAGGGTTTTAAAGGATTATAACTTAACACATTCAAAGTACCTAATAGTAAGTACATAATTCTTTATATGGTAAGAAATAAACATATAATATACAAATATATGTGATAATAATTTAATACAGACATGATTTCCCTAAACTAAAATCTAGTGCAAGACATAATATTAAATATCTTTTTACTTTTAGATACAACGCTACTCGACGTCTTCATATTTACTAGCGGTTTCTAGTTTTGCATTTCTCTTTATAAGACCAAGTAATACGAAGTTCTCGTAAGTGATTTCAATGTAGTATATTCATTCATCATATTTTTATTTATTTATGATAAAACGATAGAAATGTTTATTTTATGGTTTATTTTATATATGCTATACCAGTGACTTCGTCTATCCCTGTCTACTCAATAAGCCATCCATCATCACCTTAAATAATTTAAGTGATGATGGATGGCATTTTTATCATTTTTATTTGTGCACCTTTTTGTTATGAAAGACTAAACCACTATCAATATATATCTTTATCTATATCTATATCTATAGTATGTTGGTCAATATCGAGATACTGGTATCGTTGGACATTTGATTTGGTTGGAAAAATCTGTTACAGGTACCCGTTGGTCAAGAAGGTGATGGCCGGGGTGTTATGTGTGACTACCCGGCAGCATAGACTACGCTACCATTTTTAAGGTTACCCACTAAAAAGCCAATGTTTGCCCACATCGCCTTAGTGGGACGCCACGGGATCGCTTTCTCACTCACCGTGACATTATCGTTGGCCTATGCCAATTTACCAAAATTTATAAAAATCCCACCAGCATTATTTATTGTGTTTTATCGGATTTAAAAGTGTGCTTTGTCTTTATCTGTACAGTAGCTTTTCTATACCATTATAGATTAACTAACAAATAAAATTAAAACGATTGTTATGAATTCTATGTCATGTACCTACTTAACCAGTAGATAATATTTTTTTAAATATGAGGGAACTTACAGGTTCAACCCCGTTATTATTTTATTATAGGTATGTATATAAAATACCGAATGGTTTAAAAATGACATTAAATAGTAAGGTATAGAGTCTTACCTATATTAAAAAGAAAGAGTCTTATATTAAGTATCAAAGAAACCCATCCAAATATATTTTTAAAAACGGACTGTGTACTAGATCTACTTATATATGTATACACACATGGGAATGGGAATGTCATAAAAAAATCGGAAACTCATTTAATAAATCATTATTTTCGTCATCAACTATGCCTATGCGTGTATATTAAATCTGTATTTTTGTTAAAAATGTTTTTGGCAATAGTCACAAAGAATTTAACCAGATCTGTTCAAACAATAACAATTTATATCTTACTTCGTTTATATATATATATACATATATATATATATATATATACATATATATATATATATATATATGTTTATATATATATTTGAGTTCTACATCAATATCACTATTGTTATATTTAGTTTGTTGGCATCTACGTAGACACGGATGTCCTAATGTTATTATGATGTTAATGTTTGCAACTAATATAGAAATAAGTAGAATCCCATTTTCTATTTCATTCCAGTGATAACCTTTATATCATCTGAACTTTCTCCCGAGGTGATATCAAAATAATGAAGGAAAGTTGCAAAGCTCTTTTAATAATAACTTTCTCAAGCGGTGTTCCCATCTCAGAAAATTTCTATGGATATAACGAAGAAAGTATTGTGTAACAAATATGAATACAGCAGGAAATAATCCTATTTGCGCACGAGAACTTTGGCGACTGCTTTACAGGTAAGACTGCTTTTTATTTTCACCTACCCTACATCAAATGTTTATCATTTGCATGTAGCAATTTGGTTCCAAACCTTTATATTTTAAAAATATATCTATGTAATATACATATATATAAAATAAGTATACATATATATAAAGTATAAAAATACAAATATGCAATAAGTACTTTAAAGAAGACATACACTAATCTTTTTTTATTTACCAAGCCCTTAACCAACGAAGCCTTAAGTTTCTATACAATATACCTAGTGAATTTATTTTTTAATAATGAACTTTTAGTGGCAATAAACAATTTTTGATGTCAAACAGAGAAGTCCTACATTTCTCACATTTTGTTTTATATCCTTTACGTAATTACTTTTTAAATTTAGACTTAGATCTTATTTTATTATTCAAAGTAATAATACACTAAATAATAACACATTTGTACAACTAGTAACTATTTGTAATACTTCTTATATAAATATGTTTTCATCTTCATTCGTCGCATCATAGGCGAGTAGAAAGAAGTAGACTAGAAAACATATAGGTATTACAAAATATATCAAATAAAGCCGTAAGTAAGTATTTGAAGGAACTCACTTCAAAGTGAGAATTGCGAAAAATTGCTACAATTTTTTCATGAGAGTGGCAAAGATTTTTGTCACACGAATTGAAATGCAATATAATAGAAATATGTATTATATATGTATATATTTTCTAATAACAACCCAAAATATTAAAAAATATTATATTTATATTTAACAAATAGGTAAATAAACCTCAAATAATTCAGTTCGCGAATCATTTTAACAATAGGTTTTATTTTTTAATAAGACGGTTAAAGTAAAAGTAATAAACTATTTTATTTTACAATTATTGTGAGAGATCGAAAATGTTTGTTTAATATATACCTAGTTTTAGCTAGAAATGCCACAACCAGTTTGAATAGATTCATACTGTATTGTTTCTGTTTCAGACGAATATGTACTTTAACGTTTTTTCATGTTGAATATTCAGGTACCTAAGGGCTAGGACCGGACTCAGAGGCTATATAACCGAATATTAAAGATAAAACGTAAAGGTATACCTTTAGACACCTTTTATCTTTTATTTTCGGTACAACGGGTTGATCTAGATTCATATTAATATAGCTTCAAATTTTCATACTAAATTACTGAGAACATTTTGCTATCTACATACGGGAAACATAAAAATTTTAGATACGCCAGCAAAAACGATGCTATAACTGCGTTTTTCCAATCATTTGAAGTTACTATTGTAATAGTGGAATGGAATAAATCGTTATAGGCATAGTGTCGTAAATAATATATGAAAACAAATACGAATCATACGAGATACAGATGGCTTAGCGACACGGGAAAATGGTTTATACATCTCAAGGGGTACCGAATACACATTGTTTATTTATATGACTCGATATGATATTATAGTGTATTGTTTTGACCTTCGTAATAAAAAATGAGAGATCTATACATTCCTAATTCTACTACATGTACAATGTACATGTATAATTTCAAGTAAGTATGTATTTCAAATACTAAAGTTATACTTCATCATTTTATTGTTAATTTACTTATAAATTAACAACAGCCGTCAAAGGTAATATACACTGTTCTATGATACCTGAGTATAAATTCAGAACCCATTTACAACCCAAAAATTATGGCCACAGATTAAATAATAAATGTCAAAGCCAAGTCAAAGACAATAGACATGAGATCTTTATCCTCATGACAACATTTTAAAAGAGGTTAAAAGAAAGAACATTACAATCTGCAATTTAAATGCACCAAGCGCTCGTCCAGCGAGGTCCGAGGCTAGCAGTTGTTTCTGTGACCTTGTATCGGTTGACATTTTGACCAACTATGTTAAATATTCCCGTGCTTTATAACATGTCTACCATTGTTTTATAATTATTATTTCCGTTTACTATACTATGCATTATAGATGACATATTTATTAGTTATTAAAATATGTGTAGGTAGCCTAGATTCCGATCATATATGAAAAAAAACTTGTGTGGTTTTATGAAACCACCGTAAAAGTGAAACTTTTTTTCACATTATAGACATTTAACTAAAAATTTTCGGAATAATATTCCATTAAGGGTATAAAAATTGCTTCATCAATCTTAATTTTATACTTAGAAAATGGGAATGATAATGGGAAATGATAAAAGTAGACTAGGTCTCCAACTAATATTTTTATTGAACTCTGTGTCTTAGAGTACGACATACAAAATACTTAACAATTATTTAGATGATATACACATATTAAAACACTGAAAACAATATTTTATAATCGTTGAGTCATTTTGATCCGTTTTTCAATTATTTTCAATCATTCTATTATCAATTCCATCTTCATCATGAATTTCACAGTTTATAAATGTAACCAATATTTTATGGTAACTAAAATACGTGAACAGTGACTTACATTCGATTTTTTCAATGTATCTAGTAAAAACCGCATCGATACGAGCGCCTTTCACTTTATCCCTACTCCGCGGCCGACCGTCACGCGACATGCAACACACAGACGAAAAAGTTTGAGACGATGTAATAAAAGTTTTACTTTAATAACATGCCTAAATAATATAATATTCAAAATTAAAGGTGTTTTATTATATATATTAATTACTGTAAGAAAATCTTGTTAAAATCAAATGTTTTTGTATGTTTTATAAAATGCATTTAGAATTATTCTGTCAGACGCGTCACGCGACACGTATACTTAATATCTCAACTATTCCGCAGTGTACAAAGTCATACTATTTTCCGTAACATATTTTTTTACCAAATATAAAAATAAATGAGTAGACAATATACATATACATATTTCATTATTCATATTAAGTAAAAATATGTTTTGTCTGCGGCCCATTGACGTGAACATCTTTTACCCATTGTTTGAAAAAGTCCTACGACTCCTAAGCATGGTAACAGATAGGTACCTTAAAAGATTTCTCTAGAGAGATCCACCCCATCCCAAAAGAAATATCTTCTCATCCTCCAATCAGAAATCAGGATATCATGGAAGAACCAAAACCAACTTCTCAAAGTGATGCAATAACCATGTGATGACTTCACTATGACCTCCCTCCACTTCGATATTATAACCTCACAACAGGAGTTTCTTATTCCTTAAATCACTCACTCTACGCCAAAGGTACGCTTAAACATACACATTAAGTTTGTTTTCACTTGAAACCAGCAAGTTCTTATAGTATACGTAATGATAGTACGTACAAAGAATTTCAGTACAAAGTGAGCTTATCGTTGCATGTTTTGTCAGCCCTGAATCCTCACACGCGCAAACAGCGCACACTCAGCCAGCGTTGTTAGTTTCTTTTATGTACAGTACACGGTGCACCATTAGGGATACATTTATGTTGCATTTTAGTCTTTATACTTTTGTGACAAGTGCTTGTTGTCTCGTTGCGGAAGGTACGTGAGACGGTTTGCAAGGAGTATGGTAAACGATTCTGTGATCTCTATTCATTGCATCTATAGCAATATCTCAGGTTCGGTAACTAGCTCCTTTGCTTGGTAACATATTGATAGAGGTAAGTATTACCTTTATCAATACATTAAAAAATAGTCTAACAAATGGAAAAACAATCTTATGTATAGACATGAAGATGTATACCTTCAGGATATCAATTCTAATGATATGATAAATAAGGTACTCTATTGGGAAAACCAATTTGTTTATTGTAAAACAATGAACATTTTTATTTGAACGTCATTTCTTTTAACTGTTAGCAATTTCCTTTACCTCAGTCAAATGCTGTATTGATGATGATGAAGCCAAAAAGATTCCTATCGCCATTAATATGATTGCCTAATGACTTTTACTCGAAGTAAAGTTAAATGCATTTTAAAATGATTATCCTTTATACATTAATATAATTATATTATATGCTCTATGTTCTGTTATCTAAATGCCTAAAGCAATGTTACCCGCTTAAAGCTCCTGTTTAGTAGGTATCCGTAACCCATGCTCAATTTGCGAGTAAAAATATAAACAATTGTCGCTTTATTCCACCCATTGTGAAAAGTATAACATTATGAAATTAGACATACTTTATTATGATAGACAATTTAATTTACTACAACTAACTACTTTCATACTTCACCCTCATAACATAGTTTATTAAGTAAATAACTCCCAAAAGTATGTACTTTTACTATCTAACTATCTAGTTATTACTGACCTATATAACTATATAATACACTCTTATCTTATCTAGATTAAATGCCCCACTTTGTACCGAACCCGAAGTTTCTCCTGTTTCTTCCCTAGGAATATTTGAAATTCCCCACGAACCAAGTTCAATGACCCTTTGAAAACCGTAACTAACATTCAGATTCTCCTAAGGATAAATTTTGCGCTTGTTAACCAGACAGAAGCCAGCTTTAGCTGGCAAGATGTTCAAGAGATCTTTGTTCGATTAGAAACAAATTCCATTAATCACAAAATAAAAATGTTATACGTACGAAATAAGAATGTTATAATCCATTATAACGATCTCAACATATTATAAATAATATTCTTGATACAAAAAAAGTGTAGCGTGAGTTATGTAAATTAAGTTGCATTTAAACCACTCACAATTATTTACCAATCAGTCTACAGTACCCACGTACTGGCTTAATTATTTATTATTTTGTAGAGGAAATTGTAACGAATTTTCCGCCAAATATCTGTAGTTTCGAGGGTAATTGTTGTGAGACTGTTGTGTTACTGTTGCTCCCCTGATTTTTTATACTATGTAGTTACATTTAATTATTTTACAAAAAGAATAAATCAACTTTTCGGCGTTTCCACGAAAATTTTAAATAAACATCCTACTTACAACTCATCCACCTATAATTAAAACTCATTGTATTTTGATTTATTGGATGTAATATCTATAATTAAAACTAGAGCCTCAACTTTATTTCTGTTTTAAAAAGTCTCTAAGAGAATTACTAAACGTAAAAGACAATGTTCTCGTATTTAAGCTTAAGCAGACAATAGATCGACCTATCTGTCGTTGAAATACATCATGATTACGAATGCAATACAATACAATACATTGTATTAATCGGCTTAGCGGAATACGCTTTTAGGTGAAATATGAAATCGTATTATCCGATACGGCTTAACGTAAACATCTAACGTACAATGGTTGTAATTGTATTAGTTTCGGAATTCTAACAGGTAGAGTTGTGTAATAATTCTTGTTGGCATATATCGGTTCAGATGACATGGCATTAATGACAATAATAATATAATGATAATGATTTATTTGTATATAAAGTTATAATATTCAAAAACTTTTATTGGTTAAAACACAAATCTGAAAAAAAATACGTTGCAATCACAATTTCGAAAATAAGTAAGAAAAAATAAACTCGAACTCAAATTAAGTAACTTAAAAGTTTGTACTTTTTGCTGCCTCGTATATTAATGCTCCATGCAGTTAACCTGAAGTGCTTATACTTACTTAGTAAACTGCCGTCAAACAGATTTAAGACTGAAACGGAGCTTTTCCAACGTTTTATTACAGTAATTTACTTTCAAAACAGTATAGTTATTTCATACGAAATCTAATAAATACTAAGAAGTTGAAAATATAGAACATTGAATACAATCTTTAAACTTGCTGCAAATAAGTTACTATTGAAATCGAGCTAGTTAATTAAGTTAGACAACTCTTACACCCGATAATTTATAAACACTAACCAGCAAATAGAATGCAGCTCTTCTATTAGACAGTTAAAAAGTTGTGACAAATAACTTACAAAAGAGTGGAGACATAAAGACGCATCCTTACCTTTATGTTGGGAAATGAAAGACGAAGG
The DNA here is from genome assembly GCA_959347355.1 of Napeogenes inachia. NCBI lineage: Eukaryota > Metazoa > Arthropoda > Insecta > Lepidoptera > Nymphalidae > Napeogenes > Napeogenes inachia. The sequence continues at coordinate 12,996,668 of OY365791.1, read as the reverse complement.
CAGGGGTGGTGAAAGGCCGCGATGATGCGAGCGAGGGGCGGGCGTGCGCCGCGGCGGGCTCCCGAGGCGGCACTAGGGCAGTCGCGCCGCCTCCGCCCCCGCCGTGAATTCCGCGCTGTGATTAATCGCCGACCCACCTGCGGAGCCTTTGTATACCGCTAATGTGTTCTTTCTCTAAACAATTCTAAAATATGATAATACGAAACGGTTTTCATATTTCTCAGTGATACGTGAATAAGCGCGAATTTTGTGGTATTTCATTATAGTTTGTTTGTTCAGTGGCTGTGAAGCCGAGATCTCGTTGAAATTTCAAACACGTTATGATGTAAACAAATACACCAGAATGAAACTCAAGATATTTTATATATTTTGAATATCTCGTAACTAAGGCTTACCTATTACAAAACACGTTACACACTGCATACATAGCGTTATAGATTCAATGTGATGATTTTGAAATAGAGATAAAATAAATTTAAATAGGACCTTTTTATTTTTATTCCCTGAAAAGTTTAATGCCGGGCTCTATAATAGATTCAACTTGGGCTTTGTCATAGAGAACCTTTGTTGATACATTTGCATTTTAAGGCTAAAAGAGAAGTACCTAGATGTCCTTCAACACACTTTAAATTTTGGAAGCGTTCAATAGAGCTTTTTGTCAGTTTAATTTCCTTTAGGTACTTCAAAAAACATAATAGTATTTGTATTTAGTTATTATCTAAAATCTAAGTTATTAAACGGAACTAACGTTCCACTATTCAAATATGTATATTTTTAATGATATAAGCTAACTAAATAAATTTAACATGGGTATAGGTATGGTATGTTTGTATATAATTTCAAACGAAAGTTATATGCTTTTGAAGAACTGTTTTATTTTATACTAGCTGTGCCTACAACTTCGTACGCGTAGATTTCGATTTTGATAAAAAGTATCCTTTGTTCTTACCAAAGTATGTAAAAACTTCAAACTGGTAAGCAGCAATGTTACGACAATAAGAGATTATTAACTTCGTTATTTGTTAACCGATTGTTAAAAAAAAACAAAATATAAATGGAATCCCATGACAATATATTCCCAAAAATTGCATCCAAATCGATTAATCCGTTTCTGAAATGAGTGTGCACAAACATACAGACATACAGACGAACAGACAAAATTAAAAAACATTGTTTTGGAGTGCTCTTATAAAGGCCCCCCCTGTATGAATTTTTGAAAATATTTTGTTTTTCGTGTTGTGTGCACAGATTTTATAAATGCTGAAAATGGATTTTTTTTGTTATCACTTCACATCCTGGTATATTTTTTTAAATATTTTCAATGTGCAAAGGCTACTCCTCTTCTTATTCTATACATTTATTACATGGATAGGAAAATATTTGCATGGTACATATTACGTGATTGACATAAATTGACATAACTTTTTTATTTCTTAACCGATTTAGATGAAATAAACACTAAATGTTAATTGAAGATATATATTCCTGAAAACCGCATTCAAAGTGGTTAAGCCATTTCTGAGATTAGCGTGCACAAACACACAGACAAACAGACAAACTGAAAAACCATTCTTTTGGGTTCTCTTGCTATTATAAAGGCCCTATGATGTTTTTTTTTTAATTTTTAATGTACAGAAATGGATCAGTGACAATTTTATTATATGTATAGATTATTTATAATACCTCATAATGTTAAGTGCCTTAATGACCTTAAATTGCTCGACGTTTGATATTTATATTAAATTATTTATGTGCTATCAGTTTTTGATCAAAAATTAATAAAAACATAATAATAACTTTCGTTGGTATTTCTTGAAAAATTACAGATAATAAATATGTCACAAAGGGTATACCTACTAATATAATTGTAATGAAAATATCAGGACTACATTTTTTATCACAAATTCTTATCTCACTGACTGAATTATAAAACTGAACAGACTTGGTGACTAAGCTTCGAAATTTGATCTGCAGCAGAAAATCCATGAAGGACGGAGGCTGCGAAGGCTAGTAAGATTAACAACAAACATACTTCCCAAACTGTAGACACGAAGGATATTTCATCTTCACATAAAATAAAATAGTGATGAGACAAAATCTGTACATTAAATATTTTTGACGAAATTAGTTATATATTATGTATGTACTATGTGTTAAGTATAACTCAAAACAAGTTTTAAAATGTTAGTCCGTTTTTTGGATATCGAATACTAATGAAGGTTCTTATTACAATACAATAAAAAAGCTAGATAGATTTTACTAATCTAATCGCCGAAATATCTATTCTAATCCAACCAAAGTTTTCTTGCCGGAAAATTCAGTTTATTTAAATGGGAAAACAATGTTTAGTTTGAGCTATAATTATAATAAAACTACAAATTCATGAATTTGTATACATTTTAAGTGATGATTGTTGGTTTATAATTCGAGTGTTATGAAGGGGAGAGCGAGTGGAGGCAGACGAATTTGCTTACAACACCTACGTAGTGGTAACGTAAACGATGTAATAGAAGACATTCCGGAATTCCTACAAAAAGTTATAGGATATTTATAAGAGATTTATTAATCACTAGCCCTTCACTATAATTCGTGTTTCTAGAGGGCAAGGGCAATGATCAAAGACGTTGGTATTATTGCTTTCACACCCATATTTGCAAATGTCAGAGGGTACACACCTAAAAAGTTTTTTTATTTCTCGACGCGTCAATGACGTTTTGAAACGTCTTCGCAAATAATGTTATCAAAGTTAATATGATCATTCATCAGTAGATATACCGATTGATAAACACGAAAAGTTAGTATTTAGATATATATTAAATTAAACATAAAAGTAACAGATTTGACAAACAGCAACATGTTACTTATGTATATACAGGTTGTATTGTGTTTAATATTTTGTTAGATTTTCAAGAGTAGGTATCTCACACATTAAAATAATTCTATTCATTTCAATTCATTCAATTCATTCTATGTATTATACTTTGTTATTTATTTATTAAAAAATCTTTATTGTACCAAGAAATTGATACAATGGCGAACTTAATGCTCTAGCACTCTCTACCAGTCAACCGATTAAATTAACAGAAAAACACAAATGATGGGTACAATAGAGAATTAAAAATAATAATAATAATAAAAAAGCGACAAGATTAAACACGATCTAAAATTATAACAAAAGAAAACAAAATACATTTATAAATATTATATGTTCCATACACAAAATACATCAAAAGTACATAAATATATATAAACTATTAGATATATACAGAGAAAAATGGTATGACGATTACTTGAATATGAGATAATAAATTTATTATGTTATGATATCAGTAAAAAATATAAATTAACATATAAGAAACGTTACGTTATTAGTATATACACTAACATTACAGATAAAGTTAATTATTGAACTTGTAACATGAATGACTTTTAATTAGCAGTCTACATACGTCTTATTTCCATACAAACTAAAAATTTTATAGTCGTACTGTTAATTAATTTTTTTGCGAAATGCAAATTAGTCAAACTCACACTCAATATGAGTAGATAGGTAACGTGGAGAGCATTTTGGTTGCATAATTATAAAGTTTACCTACAATGTTTTTCTTTTTCTTCTCCATCGTAAATGTAGCAAATATTCAAATCAACATTTTGATGATCGAAAAGATTAGGAAGCAGCAGATAAGTAATAATATTTTAAAGATTTATGTTTAATAGTTTGAAAGTAAAATAACGTAAGAACGTAATTAATATTTAAAATTAAATAAGCTTAACAGGGCTATACATGTTTATGGATATTTTTAAACATGTCAAAGATACATTCAAACTTCTCATGGACGCCTAGTGTATGTTTTTTCAAGCTACGTAAGAGGACTGTGGCCCTCGTGTAATCTGGATAATGCAAATGAAACCGTTACATGGCATACAAAGATATCAATCATCTAAGCGGCCAGGATATGTTATCAGGGATCTGAAATCAAAAACTTACCTATATAAGTAACTACATATCTGATCTGACTAATATATAAATGCGATTGTTTGGATGTTTGGGGTGGATGGATGTTTGTTACTCAATCACGCCAAAACTACTAAACGGATTTTGATAAAACTTACTAATATTGTAGCTTATGTACTAGAATAACACATAGGCTATAGAAATACTAACTTTTGCACGTGGTTTCGTCTCTAATGTTTGTTACTCAATCACGCCAAAACTGCTGAACGGATTTTGATGATACTTAACGATATTGTAGTTTATGTACCAAAATAACACATAGGCTATAGAAATACTAACTTTTGCACTTGGTTTTGTTAATGACATAACATAGATTGTAGCCCGATAATTAATTGCCGGGGGAGATCCTGTTTTAAATCGTTTGGTTTACTGAATTTTACATAATTATTTGTGAATGTTGTTATTCAAATATATGTATGTCAATAGAAATACAGCCAATTATGTTACATGTATATACACGCACATATATTATTTTCAAAACTCTTTCACCCTAGTTGAATTTAAATATCGATCGTGTTACAACTTTGCAACACTTTCTAATTGATAATTATTAATTACAAAAGTTTTGTTGTTTACTTATGTTAATGTGTTCTAATTTGATCACTCGGATTCACCATTACCTACTGTTTGAGTTAAAATATGATTAAACAAGTTACTTGTTGTTTGAAAATATTTATAAACATGTTAAGCTTAGGTATTTAAAATAAAGGTTTCCCAGAGGTCGCGGGTTAAAATCTTTGACCGTATCGGTTTATTTTTCATTTTATATTTATTTAAAAGTCACTTGTTCTTTAGATTTTGAATTTACAAAACATAAAACATTAAATTAGCAAAACAAATGGTTAATGACTGTACTTTTTTAGTGTATTAGTGTTTTGAATTCAGGAATATCTTTTTTGAACTCAAATTTCTTTTAATACCGAGTTATTTATAAATACGAGGTTCAACGCTGCAGAAACCGCTTGAAGAATTAATGTCTATAAATTTATGTAAAAGAAAGCACTTTTTTGTTCAACCTTGAATGTTGATCTATAGAACATATAAAAATAAAGAAACACGCGCTGAGTATTGCCTTGTATAATTCAAAACATGATAACTTGTGTTGAAGTACCTACTATAATCGGCAACTATAATCACAGTGGTTGAAAACAAAAGAACCGGCCAAATCACGTCTCATCTAGCTGGCTACTGGCAAATGTTTGGCGGTCTAGCTCTTACCTCATACACTACATCCTCAGATTTGACGAAATGAATACAGCAGAGCTGTATTGTCAGCATTCGCAAACCATGATGGAAAAGATAGCTGTTAAGCAAATGAGACTGCTCAATTGTTATAACAAATTGCTATTTCAGGAGAATGTTAGGTACATAGTATGGGATCTATGGCACGATAGATGTTCACTTAATTAGAGGAACTGAGACTGCGAGTGATTCCGATAACCACTAAACTCTTACGAGACCTTGTTTCAACAGATTACCTACCTTAAATTTCTTTCGTAATTGATAAAATTTCTTGCAAAATAAATAATTCAATTTCGATGAGGCACTCCAAAACGAATTAAAAAATTAAAAAAAATTGGTTCTAGCTCCCACAATGGTACCTACTTGATCAAATATGTATATTAAATGCATATTTTTTTTTATTTTTTCATATAGAGCTCTAGATAATTATTAGTAATTGATTTATTTATTGTTATTTGTTTACAAGCCTGATATTTTTTTATTTCCACACGAAAACAAACTGTTTTAGTTTAGTTTTATAATAAAACTAAAAAGGTACGTATTATTTCCATAGAGATATTATACATAGAGTGGGGAAGCCAGCCTAAAATGTGGGCATTGAACTTAAAAGAGATAGGTAGATCGAAAAACCCTATCCGTCTCTATTTTTTACGAAATTTCGTGCTTCGTCGGCGTCGTATCGTGCTTCGTCGGCGTCGTATCGTACTTCGTCGGCGTCGTATCGTGCTTCATCGTCGTCGTATCGTGTTTCGTCGGCGTCGTATCGTGCTTGGTCGGCGTCGTATCGTGCTTCGTCGGCGTCGTATCGTGCTTGGTCGGCGTCGTATCGTGCTTCATCGTCGTCGTATCGTGATTCGTCGTCGTCGTCTCGTGCGTAATTCGTAATCGTAAATTGACTGATCAATTGTCATTTTTACTGAAATGCTAATCTAATATTTCAACGTAAGATAAAATTGGATTACAAATTATACAAAATTATATACTGTTTAATTTAAAGTATATTTTTTGAGTCAATAAAATGACAATAACGTGTATTCTGTGTAAAAAAGAACCTATTCCTTTCGACAATAGTCGAAGTTTTCATAAGTAAGAAATTTATATTTATAAAATTATACTGTTTTTATAATTGTCATATACATATAAAAAATATGTTGGTATTTTCTGTACCTACACATAGGTGTATGTAATAATAAAAATATGAATGCTCCTTCCAAACATGTTTTATTACACTTCACGTAAATAAATGTCCGCCTAATAAGTAGGCGGTAGTAGTAGGTAGATAATAGATATATTGCTGAATTCTTATTAATGCATCTGATTTAAACTGCAGTGATTAAATGTTGATTCAATTTAAATTTTATTTCATGCAATTTAACTAAGTATTTAACGCCAATTATTTTGATACGCTCCTCAATGGGTTTGATTGTTAGCATAAAACACAAATACTTATGTAACATTCAGTGAATCAAACGATTAAAAACAGGAGCTCCCGTGGCAACTACCTAATCGCGATATAAGCTATGTTATATCACAGACAAAACAGCCCGCAAAGCTTAGTATTTCTATGGTCTTTGTGTTATTCTGGTACATAAGCTACAATATTGCAAAGTTTCATAAAAATCCATTCAGTAGTTTTGGCGGAATTGAGTAATAAGCACCCAAACAACATTCGCACTTCTTTATCAGTTCGCTCTTATATATTAGTATAGAAGTATAGATTTCGTTTTAAGCTAGAATATTTGAATTTTTGTGTTGACTCAATGTAGTCTTTCTAAAAATTTTTATCAACCAAACTCTTTCGAAATAAAATAGTCAAAAAACTGAAACATTTTAAGATGTCCTCAAATGTCAAAGTATTTAAATGACTAACGCGTCATGAATATTTCTTTGCGCATGTCTGATTAGACAAAGACAAACAGTGTGAGATCTTGCATCTTTTTTTAACTATCTGTCACTGCCGCTCATACGAATACCTATGGCTCACCTATTCTATGTATATTAATTCTATGATTATTTCTTGGAGCGGGGAACTGATGAAGTCTGTCAGACACTGTTAGTCAGGGTTAATAGTGACAGATTTTATACCAAAATATTTTGATTTTACATAGAATAGTTATAGTTCGTGCAATTCACGAAGACGCGCCCCACTAATCCTCCTAACCGTTTATAGTATATGTGTGGTATGTTTTGTCAATGTTGAGAGTTATCGGTACACACTAATTACCTATGAGTGCACACGCACACTACAATGAATAGACTAATCAGGAGAGAGCGTCATGGTCACAGTGAAAGATGCTCTTCTTCAATTTTATATTTTTTACCCGACTGAAAGGAAAGGACTCTGTATTTTTTTATTTTTAGGTGTGGATATTTTAAGTGATTATTAGTTAATACACGATAATTTCAGCATTTTTGATAATAGGGGTAACAATAAACATAAATTAAATACGTGAAAAAGTTTTGTTTATCTATATTGAGAAAAGAAAATGGTTTCAGAAATATCTGATTTCGAGTCTGATGTTTCACCGACATTTATAACAAAACTAAAACAAATGTCAAAATATCTCATGTATTCTTCTTCTTTTTTTCGACCTGCTGACAAGTATTGAACCAGACATCTTGCTTTTCTCGACATTAAAAAAAATATAAAGTAGATCATATTTCGTGACTCTGGATTTTCGTAAAAATTGGTGGGGCGCGTCTTCGTGAATTGATCTATCTGTACAAGTATCCAACGTAGAAAAATTTTCAAGTAACAATTTGATTTGTTATTACACTTTAGTTCTAGAACTAAAAATTTTGACGCCACCTTAGACGCCAATCAATTTTAGATAAAAAGGATTTTAACATCGTTTTATTTTAGTAAGATTAATAACAAACACAAAGTTAACAAAACTTCAATTAAAACCAACGAAATTTCAATACGGAACGGAAAATTCCGATACCGCTTTCAATTGTTTACTCCTTAGGCTTTCAAAGGGGTAGTGATTGCTTAGTAAAGATAACATCAAACAAAAATAACCTTTCCGTGGTTTTTGGGACAGAATTCCAAACTAGGTCATTTTATGCATACACAGTAGATGGCTTTTTAGTTCTCTATAGTTGTAAGATCTAGATAACATTTTTAATGGGGATTATAATATCACACTATATGTATATATACTATACATATGTACTTCTTACCATGCCTGGCTAAATATTGTATTCCCATGTCTGCCCCAACAATAATAAAGAAATATCATCGGATTAAAAATTCTTTTCACTTAATAAATCTATATGGCATAGGGTATACTTTCATTTAGATAAGAAAAATACAGGAAGGGAAAAAACAGAAACAAAAATATATAGTTAATTTGATTTTATTAGCTATTAATAAAAAGGCCACATTTAGTTCAAATAGAAAATAAAATTATATACAAGTAGCAGTTTATCTAAATATATCACATAAATTAATAATAAAAAAAAGGTAAAAAACTTGACTTGAAAAACACGAATGGCGTCAAGAAAAGCATTTGTAATAAAAATGAATCTGTTATAAAATAATCTGCTTATAATAAATAAGTCTATATTTTGTTACTCGAGATTAATATTGAAATAAATAACACACTTATTCCAATACATTAGTAATGGCACTTAATATAATAAGGCACTAGACCTAGGGGAAGCGGCAGTATCCTTACATTTATTTATATTATATGTATTTGTGGCTTTACAGTTATTTCCCTTTAATAACTTAAAGTTGTACGATGTTTTCTTAATTAATAAATTATTGCAAGTAGCATTCGTCACAATTTACTGTCAATTTCGTTTAAAATATGTATACGTCTTGCAATACGTACTTATTTCATAATACTAAACACTAACATGTAAAGATTATATTAAATCTAACATAATTTTTCGATATAATTTATTCAATGTAACCTTTACATTAAAACATTCGACAAACACACACACATGTAAGTACATAAAGCGTACTCTAGACATGAAATGTATAAAATATACGAGATTGATACAGACCTTATTGCTTGCTATTTAAGCTTTCAGTATATGTTTTATAAAAGAATATCAACAATGAGTTTTTATGTGTAAAGATATTACATATTTTTATGACAGATAGTCACAAAAGGCACTTTCAAAGGCTTCTCTTTTAAATGCGTCTATATCTACAGAACCAATCTACAAATATGTATCTAATAGTTGATTCTAAATACTGAAATCTACTCATAGAAGTGCATTACTTGTATTACAGTACCTAAGTTTTTATATATTAAAATATATTCGTTGCTTGTAAGTAGATTTTTATTTGCCGGCATAGGTTGGATTCTTGAATGTGGAGGTTGCTTGCTTGTAAATTGGATTTTCACCCTAATTCAAAACACATATTTATTAATAGATTTCCTTGTTTTTAAAGTTTAATAGATATTAAATTTGTAACTTTATATTTCTTACAGTGTCCCATTTGGCCATCATGCGTTCCTTCTCAAATCTCGCAAACTCTCTTCTGTCGTGTATAGTGGTCACCATCTTCCACAGCATGAGCAGCGCCAGACCTACCAGCACTATGGCTGCGATCACTCCCAGCACTATACCCAGGATATACACCTGGGACCATAAAATAAATGACGGATAACTATAAACATTTATATTGATTAGGGGCTAGAATTCAAGTCATTGTTTTTTAGGTCTACTTAAAATTCTATATAGTAAGCATACAATACATAGTTTAATGATTTACAAAGAATAAAAATCATCATAATATAATAAAAATTGGCTTAGAAATAGATAAATATAAATTTATAACTTATAAAACTATTAATTACCAGAGTAAATTACGAAAAATAAGCAAAACATTCCAGGATTTCATGCGGGTACATACGGTAATTTTAAAAATGTCATTCTGAAACATCCTCTGACGTTGAAGAGTTGAAGAAGGAAAGAGGAAATGAAAGAGGTAAATAATAAAAGACATCTAAATAAAAGACAATATATTTTCTTTCTATTGTTAGTTGAAAATAAAACTGTAGATAATTATTGAGTACGAAATTAACATTTATGAGTATGTAGTTATTACATATTGTTACATATTAATAATTTACCTTTCTCGGACATTCGTGTTCCTTCTGCGCTCTGATATGTAAGTGTCGAGTCTCGTTGTATGAGTACACGTACACATAAAGACAATCCTCATCATCATAGAAACTGCATAAGTGCTCATTCAATGTTTCGTTTGCTGCAAATGACATATTAAATAACTGACCGCCGGAGAGACATCTGACAAATCTGATTAAAAATATTCGGCATCACAACAAAATATGGTATAAAAGTGCCGTTTATTAGTAGTGTAAAAGTGTAAACATATAAGGTGTGGTGAACGGTGGTCACCTTCGATCTTCCCCTCCACGACCTCTGGGTACAGCACGCAGTCCCCGCAGTGCGGCGCGGTGTCCCGGTATAGCGGTCCGCGCTTGTGCACCTCGCACAGGACACACTGCTTGAAGTCCTCGCAGCGACCGGGACACGTCTGGAACACGGGTGGGATTATAGTCAGGGAACTAGATAACTTCATACTACAATAAGTACCGGTTTCTTTAAGAGTTTTTTTTAATACGGTCGACGTTTGTGATATGCAATCAATCAAACGGAATATCAAAATAATCGATCATTATGTAAGCCGCCCTCCGCTGTAAATATTAAAAATATATATATGTCTACATTTCGATTTGTTAAACATTTTTTTATATCCACAGTTGATTCTTACCGGACAATTCTCACAGTACTTTCCGGAATAGTGGCGATCTTCATCAACGGAGCAAACGCACTGGCCGCATACACACTTTCCATTTCCGCTGCAGATTTTACCGTTTTCTGTAAAATATAATTGCTGTTAATAGATATAAATATTTATATTTATAAGTATAATATATCCGAAAAATTTGTACCTACATATAGTTACATGATATTGTCAAAAAATGAACACACAAAAATACATTTATCTTTAGATATAAAGTTGTGCCTGTTCAAACAGCCTATTCAAACATATGAACACTTTGGCGGCCCAATATTTGTTGCCGGATCCGTAAGCGCAAAGGTAAAGGTTGATATAGGATTTTACATAATAAATGTATATTTAACGGAGGAATGTTTAAACTAAAGTTGTGAACCTAATTTTTTTATACTTATACATTATTTTTCTACATAATATATATTTACAATAAAACAAACAAATATATTTTAATAATTATTGTACAATCGCGTTATTCTATAGACTAGAAATATGAACTGCTGTAAGATAAATTATCGAAAATGATTTCTTTTCTATTAAAATGAAAGCTGCTTCAAATAGTTCGGCCAATAAACAAAAACGTAAGCCTCGAGATCATTTTTATATTGCTCTACAATTTAAAAAATACCGTGTGTATTAAAAAAAAAGTAATCAATTTTATTATTTTTACTTACTTCTATTATTAATATACGTAAAAATTTTGAAAATACACTAAAGGTTTAGTCAAAATCGTAAGTCAGTCGTATCAGTCCATACCGGGCGACATGCAGGGCGCCTGGTCGAGCAGGCACTGGCAGGCCGGGCCGCTGTACTGCGGCTGGCAGCTGCACTTGCCGCACACGCACTCGCCGTGCTCCGGACCCGAGCACAGCTGGCCCTTGTTCATGTCGCACGTGAAGTTGTCGCACTCGCAGAAGGGACCCGATATCACCTGGGAATATAAGTCGCCCATAAATATTATACTTATAAGAATAGGGAAAGGAAACATCTATATCTCCACGAGTACTCAATACTCAATGAATACTCGTCTCATTGAAAGTAAATCTCACCTTGAGAGGGTCGTCCATCTTGTTGCACTCGCAGATCCCGCAGATGCACATGCCCCTGTTGGAGCACATGGGTCCGGAGCTGGCGTTGGTGGGTCTGCAGCCGCGCTCCTGCTCCACGGACACGCCGCCGTGCGCGGAGCACTCGCAGCTCTTCCCGAAACGGCCGGGCGGGCACGCACACACGCCGCACTGAGACACGCCCTGCCCGCTGCACACCAACGGACTGTCGTTGTACGCCTGCGGAGGGACGATACTATTACATATTTACTTGTTCTGGATACGTATGTATTTTGAATAAAAATATACAAAAATTATATACAAATACATTTACATAACAACAATAGAGTTTTCAAAAAAAAAATATCAGTATGTAACGTTAAATGAGTCTCAGCAAATATTTGTAAATCGCAATGTACTCACATGGTGTCCGGGATGTTCGCAGGGACAATCACAGAGCATCTCTAATTCAACAGTCAGACTTTCAGATACTCCGACTGGATAGATAGTGAATATTTGTTTCCATTTGCTCTGATCCTTGGGACATTCTTTTAATGTTATTTCTGCAGTGAATTCTACTACATCACCGACCTGAAATAAATGAAAATTATGTTTAATTATAACATAAATTTATAGTTTACGATGAAATAATATCAAAATACAAAATTTACCTTAAGCCCTTCACACTTGTTTGTTTGTTGCATGTTGTCCTTGCCGCCCAGACATGATGAGTAATACAATATTTGCACAGCATCACTTGATGTATCTTTCATTTCAACGGCTGAAGTAATTTTCTGTTGCATAGTAAAATAAAATTAGTACAATCATTAATGTTTGAGATTGGAGAATATCAATGTCTTGTAATTATTTTTTGAGCAAGGAGCGTTAACAAATTCAGTCGACATTTACTTATTACAAAAATAGACAATACTCTTATATATTTGATTTTTTCTTCATGAGAAGACATGGTAGAATTTTTTTCGACCTATTTTTTCCTACATAAACTAATAAAAAAAAATGATTTTGACATACGTTGTACTGTTCCCGTACGAGGTCCACCACGTTGTCGGAATCATCGCTGAGAATACCGGAGCTTGAGCCCTCAATGTGTTTGCTGAGCTGCTCGTACACGTTGATCTGCTCTGATGTCACCGCGAATATCACGTTGATAGCGTGTTCCTTCACCTTCAATCCAGATTGTATATTTATTTATTTGTGGGCACCTTAAGTTATTTAAAAGTAGATTTGACCAAGTATGTCACTGTAAGAATGCCCGCCATTCCAATTGGTGTAATGTGAAAGTATTTTACGTATCTGATGTTACCCAACATTATTCGAGATTGATGTTTTTCCTTATATAGACGCCACCTACAGTCTACCCCGGTGGCGTTCCCTTCTAACTTGTAAAATATATATAATAAGCATACTAAATGTTTCTAACCTTTAAATTGATTTGGGAAATGCTCGGATAATCCTGTATTGTGGAATGCGTATAGGAATCATTTTCCATGTGACATTCACCATCATTCGGCTGTACGATACCTCCCAGCTGAAAAAATAATCATTTGAACTTATTGTTTAGACTGAAAACCAAAATTAACTATATTCCGCTTGAGTTGATTATGATTTTATAAAACTACCTTTCCATCACCAGCATAATGGAACCCTGCGTCAGTTGAGAACACAAGTAGTTTCCTGGCATGTTCTCTCCACCCGATCTGGTTCTTACACACCACAGCCTGCATGATGGCGTCGAAGCCTCCCTCCGGTGCGTCCAAGTTACCGGACACGTCCGCACGGGCCACGGCTTTCTAAATACATTAGTTATATATAGTTATGATAATAATTAATTTTATTGTCCTATTTCATATCATGATGGTCTACTAACATCGAAGAAGTCTGTATCGTTGCTTAGAGACATTTGATTTTTATAACCGTATGGTGCAGCGCAACCGTCACATGGTGATATCAAACTGAAAAATAAACAAAAAATCAATATCACGTTAACAAAAAATATTTGAAAGAGCTACTATAAAGTTTTATTACTTTTTAGGTACAGTTGACACATATGGCATGACTAGTTTATCCACAAAGGAACCAAAACCAATTCTGAAGTTTGATGTGATATTTCTCATCGTACTAGACAGAAGACTGCCCAGAGTACTGAGCTTTTCCTTATCGTTTTTCATAGATCTACTGAGATCCATGAGGTAGTAAAGATCGACGGGATAATCTTGTGCTTGAGCGTATGAGAACGTCATCTTTTGCATTTGGTCTGAAATAAGAAAAATAGTATTAAAATATAAAGTTTGTAATAATTATTTTAAGAAGAAAAAAACGAATCATCAATGATTACAAACGCAACAAATAATGTATTAATATAATAATTGAGTCACAAGTGATGACCATCTTGACACTTACTCATCCGCAATTGAAGATTGAGTCTTTGTGGCTTAATTTGTACTAAATTTTCACCTCCCGCACCCATGTAGCCACCACCCTTGCTACTACTACTACTGCTGCTACTGCTACTACTACTGCTACTCATCGACTCCTCGTAGTATGAAGACTCCATTCCAATACCCATGCGACCCTTTGCTGCAAAACAAAAATGTGTTAACTTAAAATAATTGAGTTAAATTATAGGCGACTCAAAATAATAAGGACCAAGAGAGTGATGACAATAAGCCTTTTATATTCATCTGACATTCACGTGAGCAATAAGTTGAGTTGAGCAATAAGAAAAATTTAATTTAATACAGAACATTCAACAACGTAAGAGAAGGCATTCGAGAGAAGGTGAATTAAAAAAAAATTAAACCAATTTTTATTACTTCGGTATCTATAGTCACTGTAAATCAAATAAAAGTTCTTGCAAGACAAGTAAATATACTGTTCAGTATTTACAACATCACATCTGCAAATACTTAATACGCAAATGTTGAGATGTGATCTAGTCCTTAGACCATAATGTTTTATACCTAACGTTATATAGTACAATAATTACTACAACTGTATAATTACTGTAATTATATTATCTATATAGTTATAGAGTTTATATTAGAGTAGGTACTACTCTAACGAGTAGAAGTAATAACTGTAATAACTATTTTTTAAATACCTCTCGTTAATTCCCTATTATACATAGGGTCAATTGACTGTTGGTTATCGGGATTGAATATGTATGCTTCATCACAGCCGGCAGTGCCGCCTTCCATAGCGGGGTTGAAGCACCTGGGGCCATTAAATTCGGGGGCGAAGCACCACGCACAGGTAGGCGTCCTTGCACAATCACTACAGGTTGTCTTGCTCGAGCAGGGGTTTTGTGCGAGCAGCTGTTCCGCGCGTTGTCCAAAACACGCCACAAACAAGCTCGCCCACAAACAAAATAGTAAACTCGTTCGTGTATTCATATTTAAAATTATTCGTTCGATTTCAGATTAACACCTGTAACAAATACCATACTATTGCTATTCAATCAAAAGAAACTTAAAAATTGCGTTTGGAAATTTGGTGTCCTTTAGGGAAAATGATGTATGTATGTAGTCTACGAGCTATTAAAAATAATTTAATTAATTAAGACGCCTACGTATTTTATTTATCGTGATTGGTTGGTTGTATTATGTTTTAAGAATCCGTTATTTATTATTTCGTTTGGCTATTTACTAACGTTTGGTTACTAATATGTTGTAAAGGTTAAAATGGTTATAGATTCTTCAGTTCAGATAACTTCTGTAAAATATTACTTTCGGTAAGCATAATCACACTTGAAGATTGGTTGACACGCGGTCACCATTACTTCAATAATTTGTAGAATAATTATTCTGTCATATTGTAAAATGTTTTCTCAGGTGTCACCTGAACATTATTTTACGACTACGACAGATAGGTTAAACACAAAAAACGAGATTGAGTTATAATTATTATAAAACTATAATTTTTAGCTTTACAATAATGGATGTCTTAATAGGAGGGCTCACGTCCCAAGTAAAGTCAAGAGCAACTGATACTAATAAAATATAAATTTGTATAACTTAAAACACTTTATTGACAGATTATTTCTTCCAAATCATAATGATACAAGAAATTGATCTATTATTATTAATTTATTTTTTTTTCTAAACCAAGGCTTTCTCGGATAAAGTTAACTGGGTTCACAGCCTGATGTCTTTTTTTCTTAATTTGGTATACATCCACATTTTATAGTTATAAGTAGGCAGAGATTCAAATAGGTCGGAAAATATTGTAAGAAGTATTAGCAGCTCTCTCAACTGTGGGCGGTAGCAGGCGGAGCACCCACGCTGCAGCATAAAATAGAGGTCGTAGCTAGAGTCGCTCTACAGTAAATGGATTTTAAATCGTTCTACATACTGCTTGTCATATTAGTTTGATTTGATAAACATTGAAAAGATATTATATATAATGATGAAAGATAATTATAAATTATTTAATTGATTATAATAACAATTCTTTTTTTAGAATTGTAAATAACATTAACCACACAGCAACGTTGACTAATAAACTTATTGGAATGCAAGATAGACACATGCATAAAACAATAGCTCATTATCTAAAGGAAACTAATATGTATACCTATAACATTTATAACTCATTTATTAATTTGCAATTCTTTTCAAACTCAATTATTTTTTCATAGGGAGTGTTTTTAGTTATCATTTACAATAACTAACAAACTATTATTGAGTGTTATCAATCTAAGGACGTCAGGTAAAACTGTTTACATCATTATATTAGTATGTAAATAGACAATAACTTAATGACTAAAAACAAAACAAAATATTGAGGAATACGGATTATTCTAATATTAATAATTTGTAACATAAAAGTCAAATTTCTTACCTGCTGCACATACTATGCACAACAAACACTACTGATACATAGAATATATTGACCCACTTTGAAACATATAATAATTCATATTATTTTCACAAATCTCGTATATTAGTCATATTAAACTGGAATCCTAGTCACTTATTATTGAAGGTTTTCCTTAAAGAGTCTAATAAATTTAACAAGAAACAACGATAAACACATGTACAAAAATTACACACACAAACAGATTTCTTAAAATAATATTACTTAATACGATAAGAGATAAGGTTTAATTATTTTATGATTGTATTCGATGTTTCGATGTAGAACTCGTCCCAAGTGCGACCAGCTCGCAGCGGATACACGAGTGACTAATTGAACAGAAAATAACTCCGTCAGCCGGTGATACAACCTCGTCGTCACCGCTCGTTCTTGGAATCAATACGCGCCAAATTGCAGTCAATACAATTAAATTTAAGAAGGACTATACATTTAAATTAAAAAAGTTTTTATTATTTTTTAATTTATCTGCCTATTTTCTAATAAAGCTATGGAAGTTATCATTAGACTGATGATTTATAGCTATTAATACTTTATTTTTAACATCTGATTTGTAATTTACCATGTAAATGTCATACATATAGTAATAAATTAAAAAAAACTATTTTTATAAACTACTAGTTAAATTCATAATTAAATTCATGGACAACACCAAACCGGTGGTTTTGTAGGTCAATGAAATTACGTCATGTCCAACAAAGACGAATCAACGCGCTTTGGTAACGAAAAAAAATCTCGCATTTCGTAGTAAAATTTCACCTAACAGATGATAATAAGTACATAGGTATATTAACCGAGACATGGTGTGTTTCTTTATTACGTTATTTTTTTTATAGAACTATACAATTGAATGTACGAAGGCAAAAAAGTGGCATATAATACCTATATTAATTTATTTATAACTTAAGTTACTTTGAATATAAGGCACAACTAATATAGGTATGTGTTAAGTTTCCTTATAAATAATTATTTATCACATAAGCGGCATTATTACTGTTCCTTAGAAAAGGTATTTTTTCCTTACAGACCAAGTTTCTTTATAAACAATCATGGATTCCGAGTTCTTACATTTACAGTATAATAACAGAACCTTATCCCTTATCCGTGCAACCTGAATCCAGTTGCTTTATACCGTCGATAACGGTGGAGGGTGCATCGGGTCGACGACCGCTCCCGTCTGCTTTACGGGCGCGGCGCCACTACGGTCGTACTTTCTTACGCTTATATAGTTTAATGTATGCGGAAATTTAAAAATAATTATACATCTTTTATCTTCGAAAGCTAGAAATAACCAGGTTGGAATATTTTTTATGTTTGAATATCATGGAAAGTTTTAAACAAATCTCAAAAAAAATCTACAATGACAATGATTTTTATAGAATGAACTATAATTTGATTATGCAAAATAAATAAAATATTGTGTTCATATGGCACACCAACCTTATATTTTAAGGGGATTGTGATTTGTTATAATAAATTGGAAGATATTGGAAGGGGTAGGTAGCTATTTTTTGTTAAGGCAAAACATGTCTCTGGTATTTTAATTCAAAATATAGGTAGTTATGGTAAAGAAAAAAAAACACAGGCTGCTGCTGCTGCTGAAACACATTAAGGAATCATCCTATTTCAGATAAAACAAAGGTCTTCAGAAAAATAACTAATAAATTTAAATAAATATGAGTGCTCTACAATTAAGAGTGTGGTAATTGTACTTTTTGTTTTTAATTTTACATATCTACTTGAATTATAAAATTACTTTTAACTACAATAACACTTTAGGAGAAAAATATAATTCACAACCAGAAAAAAAAATTGTTTTAACCAATAATACAACATGTAGTTGAAATATTGTTCATTTTTTAACCTAATGTCTGGATATAAGATAAGAAGCTTGTAGGTAATACATATTACCAATCAAACATACATATGTGCAGTGATACTATTTTTATTTATTATTATTTTAATCATTAAAATGTTTATTATATTTTTATCACAACTTTGAACTTTTCTACTTATCTTTAGAAAAATATGGGAGTGATACATATTTTTTATTAATATTAATTACTATTATAAATTATAATGTTTACGGATGTGATGGAATTATGGATATTTTTTCTATATAGGGTAGTGATAGTAAAATATAATACTATTCCGTAAAATCGAAAGAATGTATCACTTTTTATAGTGAAAATTAGTATTGGAATACTTAACAGATTCGAAGATATTTGAGAGTTAAAAGTAACCTTTATAGATAGCAATTATTACAGTAGGTTGATGTCATACTAAAATAAACATAGCCGATATGTATATTTGAAGGATTGAATTTACTGGCGTGGTAAAATACATTGTATATGAACCATATAACATATTATTTTTTTTAATTCTATCATTTCGATTTGATAGTAACATATGACTAAAATGTTAACCATTGCTGCCGATCCCTATTCCTTACCATATATGTATATGAAATAAAGCTGACTTACCTCATTACAATAAGTTTAACAATTGATGTCAATAGTGTAAACACACATATTCATGGAAATCTTATTAGCGTGCGCACAACACTTGTTTATAAGTATGTATTAAAAATACTAGAAAGCAGAAATATTAGGGCCCATTATATCAAACAAATAAAAAAACTAAGAAACTGAACTGTTGACTTTTCAGTATTCATGAATCATCACAGACACAAATAATAAATTTTAATCTTATTTAGTCTGTACCCAAAAACCATAGATTAATAAATAATGTGGAGTAATAGTTTAGCATTAGAGGATATAAAACAAAAAATATATATTTGATCTATACAATTGGATGATAATGTACACAAATATCAAAATTCATATCATCATCATATAAAGATATTATTTGTTTTTATATTATTAATTTACCTTCTTCTTCTGCCTCTGTTTTACTTCCATAATTATATAATAAAACCAATTTATATATTATCTTAGAACACATTTCTGAAGTACTGTTTTGAGTTGGTAGTACTCACTGGCGAATTGATTTTTTACTGTTTCAGTTGGCACTATGTTCAATGTTCACTTTTCAACCAATAAGATGCCAATTTCAGGCCTTTCTTCTATGAAGAACATGGCCGACATTTTAATACCGCTGTCATGAAGATTTCCCAGTGACAAATTCTAACTTTGTAGTTCTTCATGCACGGTTTTATGTTCCAATAAGGTTTTGTTTTTAATTCTATAGACAGTGATTAGTGTAAGCTATTATTTTTACAAAAATGGCAGCTGATCGCGAAATAGCTGCCGAAGACAGCATTAGAGTCGTATGCCGATTTCGGCCTCTCAATGACTCTGAAGAAAAAGCTGGCTCCAAATTTATCGTAAAATTCCCATCAGGGCCTGACGATAATTGCATCTCCATAGGGGTAAGTGTGAATAATATCAATATACCCACATTAAATTCTTCTATCATCGCCCTAATTTAGACCATGATGACTAATACATTACGACTGGTGTTCACCTGCCTCGAAATGGCCTTTCTTTTCTATTCCGCTTCGTTGAATATGATTGCGATCATAAAGATTTACCGAATCCTTTTGTATTTCATTTGGAATGTATAATTTTCATTTGACGAAAATCAATACACATAGTTCTTCGACCTTGACCTGACAATTTCTAGCATAATTTGTGTATTTATATGTTTTTATTATTGTTTACGAGATTCTGGTTCATATATTTTTTTAATAAAATTCACATTTGTTCTATATTTTTTTTTGGATCATTGATAAAATAAACTTTTCTGTATTATAGGTATTTCTAGTCTTATCTTTTGGATCTTTTTAAATTAATTTGATTGTAGACAAGTTGTAAAAATATATATAATAATTGATTACATGTTTATTTTGATTATTGAAAATTATTAAATTATTTTTCATTACTGAACTCATACAAATATTTAAAAAAAGTTTATTGTGTCTTATGGTATTTTTTTCTGTTTTTTGAAAAACGTAATGATTAAATATATTAATTATACTTTTTATAAATGTACTTGTGCTCTAAATTATTAGCTTACTAAAGTTTCAAATTAAATTTATTTATTTTCCTCCACTCTAAATTTTTATTGCTTATTTTTACACTGTGTGTGTTATAGTTAATCAAAATTCGGATAATAATGAAATAATGGGCATATCATTTTAATCTATCTAGCTATTCAAAATAAATCATTATAATTGTACAATCAATATTTTAGGGGAAAGTGTATTTGTTCGACAAAGTATTCAAACCCAATGCAACCCAAGAGAAAGTATATAATGAAGCTGCAAAAAGCATTGTATCTGATGTACTTGCGGGTTACAACGGCACCATATTTGCTTATGGCCAGACCAGTTCTGGCAAGACACATACCATGGAAGGTGTCATAGGTAATCACATGGTCACATTTTGTTATGTATATTATTTTGTACAGCATTAACATTACATAATTATTGTAGGGGATCCAGGAAAACAGGGTATAATACCAAGGATAGTCAATGATATATTTAACCACATCTATGCAATGGAAGAAAACCTTGAGTTTCACATTAAGGTCTCATATTTTGAAATATACATGGACAAAATCAGGGATCTTTTAGACGGTAAATCACATTGATATCATTTTATAATGTTTTTAGTTAAAAATAAGTTCTTGGTGTACTAATTGAACAAAATTTACAGTTTCAAAAGTGAATTTAAGTGTTCATGAAGACAAAAACAGAGTCCCATTTGTAAAAGGTGCTACAGAAAGGTTTGTGTCTAGTCCAGAAGAGGTTTTTGAAGTCATAGAGGAAGGAAAGTCAAATAGGCATATTGCTGTAACAAGTATGTTTTTTATTATTATCAAATATATATTTCTTTGCAATCTACAATGTTTTAATTTTAAATATTTTTCAGACATGAATGAACACTCATCAAGATCTCATTCAGTCTTCCTTATCAATGTCAAACAGGAAAACCTAGAAAACCAGAAGAAATTATCAGGCAAGCTCTATCTTGTGGATTTGGCTGGATCTGAAAAGGTATTTTTTTGAAACATATATTTTCTATTAATAGCAAAAAGATAGGTTCTTTACTGTGTCTCTTTTTATAGGTATCAAAAACTGGTGCTGAAGGTACTGTGCTTGATGAAGCTAAAAATATTAATAAGTCATTGTCTGCGTTGGGTAATGTAATTTCCGCACTAGCAGATGGTAATAAATCCCATATACCATACAGAGATTCCAAATTGACACGTATCCTACAAGAATCACTTGGTGGTAATGCCAGGACGACCATTGTCATTTGCTGTTCTCCGGCTTCATTCAATGAGAGTGAAACTAAGAGCACATTAGACTTTGGTAAAAGGTAATAAAATTTGGATCTATAACTCTGTAGATTTGGTAATATAAATGTAATAATTAACATATATTCCACAGAGCTAAGACTGTCAAGAATGTGGTTTGTGTCAATGAGGAACTCACAGCTGAAGAATGGAAGCGTCGTTACGAAAGAGAGAAGGAGAAGGTGGCTAGGCTGAAAGGAAAGGTAAAAAAAAATATGTATTTCAGCTGTGATTCATTACATACAGTTTCTTTAAAGTTTACTCATTGTTTCATGAAAATACAGTGAATCAATTTAATCTAACAAGCTTAACATATTATAAGAAGTAGTGTTGGTTTATTGTGGCCTATAAAAAACTAAATATATATTGTATGCACATAAATCAGGTTGAGAAATTGGAGGCTGAGGTAAACCGTTGGCGGTCTGGAGAGACGGTGCGTCCTGAGGAACAGGTCAATCTTGTGGAAATCGAAGCCGTCACACCAGTCACCTCCTTCATTGAGGAGAAACCACCAGTTGCAGTAAGTTTTTAAACTTTATTAGATAGAGTACTTATGTCCATTCTATATTAAAAATATAAAACCTATCCCTATATAGCATGTAAATTTTGTATTGAAATAACGCAGACTTTTCTAAAGTAAAACTCACAAAGATTAACTTCGCTCGCATTAAAAAGGCATCGAAGCAAGTTAAAATAAGTTAACGAAACGAATTAAATAACGTAATTTTAGAGATTTGTTAACAAGAGGTAAAAGATATTTAAGAACTATTATAGTATTAAAAAAGGATTATTATGAACGTCGCATTGACGTCCTGAATAGTTTTATAAATGTTTATTGCTCCGTGACTTATCCCTGTTTGTTTATCTCTTGGTGATGACACATTGGCTAAACAGAGACGTAGGTGGAAATGCCTATTATTGGACCAAAACGTATCTTGTTAAAACCGAGACAGCCGTTAGTCACAATAAGCTACGTAAATTAAAATTACGTCGAAATATATTTCGTTATAATACAGAGTTAAATATTTGGTTATGGAATCAGTCAACGTATATTCCTTATGGCCAACGAATTATTATTTATGTCCATTGATATTGTATTCACATTCGTTGCAAGTCTGACGTAATTGAAAAGCTTATTAAGAGATTATACTTATTATAAATAATTTATATGTAGGTATAATATTTGTAACAACATGATATAATATTTATGTCTTTTAGATGTGCTAGTAATGTATATCTATACTTAATTTTAAATTATACCCGGTTTTAAGTTAATGCTAGTTGGCGGGAGTTCTTACTAGTCAAAAATAGAATTACATAAAGGTTATATGTAATCTTTCGCATTTACTAAACCCTAATCAGTAATTTAAACTAAATATTATCTGTATTTTTTATTACTATTCTCTAATATATATTTATTTCAATTAGATTAGATTTTCTATGCTTTACATAATATAATAATGAATAGGCTAAATGTTTACACCTAATATTTTCTGATAGTGGTACTTAGTGGTAGGTGTTAAGTACATGACCTCTTGATCGTTTTTGAAATATCAGTTGTTTGTTGATTTTTATGCATTTGCATCCATATCAAATTATATAATATGTTGGATTCAGAAAATAACTATCGGTATACGTAGTCAAATAGTGTTTAATTGTTTTGAGTTATAATAAAAATGTCTACCCAAACACAGCCGGTACCGGTCGCCGTATCCAGCGCTGTTGAAGACGTGGTTATGCAGGGTAAGCTGGAGGCGCTGTACCAGCAGCTGGACGACAAGGACGAGGAGATCAACCAGCACTCACAACTCGTGGAGAAACTCAAGGAGCAGATGATGGAGCAGGAGGAGCTCATCGCATGCACGCGGTACTAGTTAATCCGATTTATAGTATTATATATATTTTTATTCTGTTGCTATTATTGATTATGACACTATAATGTTGTATGTGTTCGTAACAAAGTAATAAAGTGAAAAAACATTATTAATGAGCATTATATTAGAATATATAGAATATGTTACGATTACGTCGGTTCTAGTTTTATAAACATTATGATAGATATGAGATTTGTATCAGAATAAGGTGTGAAAAATTGTAGTTTTTAATTTTATTCAGCATTATTAAATAAAACAGAATATATACTTCATATCGTTAATTGGTAATACCTTAACGAAATTTGATAATCAGATCTCCAATCCTACAAATACCGAAGTACTTATGTGGTTAAGTAATTGGCTGAACAAAGCAAGTACAAGAATTGATCTAACATGTTAAACGTTTCAATTCGCGATAAAATCTTTAATAACTACGTATTACTCATTATGCATTATAAGATAAATCGTTAAGACATTTTAATAAAACTTTTAAAACTGTCCTACCATCATCAAGACAGTTTCTAAATATCACTGAACAATATTAAACATTTATTTTGGCATTTTAGGGTTTCTTTCTGTAAAGGAATGTTAAGTGATTGTATGTACATGCAAGTAGTGCCATTGATTGGAATTAGAACCTCGTAAGTAATGAGATTGTGTGTAGTATCTTTGTATCATGTACAACTTTAATTATCTTACATGGTAGAAAAAAATATATAAAAACTTGTTCAAGTAAAATAGGTTCGTTTTAATACTTTTTCTTAGGTACTAAAATAATTATACTTATAATTGTTGTATACTAATAAATATTCGGTCACAGGTCATAATTCAATAATCTGTTTAGTGCAGCGATGAGGATACAATTATTTTAGTTACAATATATATATATATATATTTGTTTTATAATCGTCCGAACGATGAACTGATGCTGAACTGATTCCATTGTTATTAGATTTAATTTATAATTAACCTTTTGACCAACAAGTTTCCCAGAACAAATCAACATCGTAATCATATAATATCTCTTGTCCATTAGACGCGACTACGAGGCCCTCCAGGGTGACATGAACCGCATCCAGCAAGAGAACGAGGCCGCCAAGGAGGAGGTGAAGGAAGTGTTGCAGGCGCTGGAGGAGCTCGCCGTCAACTACGACCAGAAGTCACAAGAGGTGGACAGCAAGAGCCGGGAGTGCGATCACATGTCTGAGGAACTGCAGACTAAGCAGGTAACTGGTTGTGTTAAAACTTAATAATTACTAATTTTTAGAAATGTTATGGTCATGAATATTAAAGACTTGGTTAATGAACTCATTGTGTCAACCTTTTAAACAGAGTGCCCTGGCGAGTGCAACCGGTGAGCTTCAACAACTTCGTGATCTGTCGGCTCATCAACGCAAACGAATTGCGGAACTCCTAACGAACCTACTTCGAGATCTCGCCGAGATAGGGGCTGCCGTCGGGGGCTCCGAACTGGATTTCAAACTCAACGTAGACACTGTCGGAAAACTCGAAGAAGAGTTCACCGTCGCACGTTTACACATTAGCAAGATGAAGAGCGAGGTCAAGAACATCGTGCAACGTTGCCATTCCCTCGAGTCCGCGAATATTGACGCTAACCAGAAGGTCAGTAACTAATTATCAAATGCAATTAATTCGACACATCACTAAAACTAAACATTCGAGACTTATTCTGTACCATTTTTTTATAACTTAACGTTCAGTATGTCACTTTCCAGAAGAGTTGTTTTATTCATATATCTATTTATCTGTATTGAAAAAGACAGACAAGCGACCATTAAAATCAATACCAATTCAGATCGAGGAGTACGAGCGCTCGCTGGGTGAGTGCCGGCTGCTGATCTCACAGCACGAGGCGCGCTGTGCCTCGCTGGCAGAGTCCATGAGGGAGGCCGAAAACAAGAAGCGACAGCTGGAGGAGGCCGCCGACGCACTAAGGGAGGAGTGCGCCAGACTGCAGGTATGGACTGGATATACTAGTGATACAGAGAGAAGAAGAGGGAGGCTTGCTCGAAAATTAATTGGAAAGGTTTCTTATTCTTAACCCATATAAATTAACGTAAATTACTTGAATTAGTGATCCTTTGTATAGATTAATGGAAAATATTTATAATGAATATTGGTCATACATTTTTTTTTACGGTTCGAAATCGAGATAACTACGTGCGGTACGTACATACGTTTAAAGAAATTGTCAGATACTTTCAGTGTTAGGAATCCAAAATTGTCGTCAATTATTTTTAACTTTATGTGCTTCTCTTTCATACTTAGCAATAATGTTAATTCGTTTGAGAATTACTCATATCGCGTGTTGCAATGAAATAAATTGAAATTTCTTAATTAACGCTTCAGAGACCAAGACAAAAAACTTATATTATGAGTTGTAATAAATCTGAGCTATTATTTCCCTGTAATTCAATGTGATATTGTTTTTCTAGTTTAATTATTTTTAAATCATTATTTTAAATATATAAGGAATCAGCCTTCTCATAAAACAATATGTGAATTCTACCATATACAATCTTATACAATTTACAGAACAAACTGATTCTATATGGGTTCCGATTTTTCGTTTCGAAGATACGGAACCCTAAAAAATATATGGAACCATGGCAAGTGTTACTTGCTTTATATGTCAGTCACGAAAATGTGAAATACATTCATGACAGTGCTCTCCCGACTTATTATTTTTAAAACATGGAAAATATAATAAATAAATATTATTCCATTTTTTACGCTACTAATGTCGGGTCAGTAATATATAAGTCCGACGAAATATTTGATGGCGGTGTAGTATCGTAGTGTATCGTTCCTCAGGCGGCGGAGCGCGTACAGCTGGCGGCGGCAGAGCAGCGCGCCGACACGCAGGTGCGCGCCGCGCTCGAGGCACAGCTGGAGCAGCTCCGCGCCTCGCACGCCTCGCAGCTGGCCGCGCTTCGTGACGAGCTGGCCGCGCTGCAACGACACCACCAGGAGCTCAAGGAGTCAGTGCAACTAAATAGCACCTCCCGACGACGTGCCGTTCTTAAATTTTATTTACGGAACCGAAATATTTATTGTATTTTTTTTACCTAGCTCGTACCAGGAGCTGACGTTGGCCCGCCAGCAGCTGCAGGACGACTACGACAAGCTGAAGCGCGAGGAGGCCGACAAGTCCGCCAAACTCAAGGAGCTCATGTTAGTGTCTCGATCGCCTCGACGTATTCTCGATAAGGCGGAGAAGGAGGTCGCCAATCGGCAGACCATAAAGGAGGACGAATTCAGAGACTTCATCCTGTATCCGAAGAAAGCCAAATTTTCTTTCGGCCCCGATCTAGAAATCGAGAAGGCTTCGGCCAGGGAGGAAAAGTCGCTCTCGGCAATCCCCAAGTCCCGCCACTCGTGCAATATCCATCCCCTCCAGCTACATCTTCTTATTTCGGTCACCATGATCCTCCTTACTCATCGTTATCCACAGATTGTTGTTTTGGTTTAAGCTTGACGACTTATTTTATGTAACATCTTATGGGTCTATTCTTATATTTTTGTTTTGTGCCATGACTATAACATTATTTTTAATTAGTATTTTTCAGTGTAAGGGAGACCCATGATTTTATTTTATCCATAACGAAGGTCGCACATTTGTCTCGTATAAATATGAGTGGCAATAATACAAAATAGTTTTTAAATAACATTTATACAAGACAGACGCGCGTGAAACTAACATCCTAAATATTGATTATGTGAAGGTTAATACTTAATATTTTTTTATGCATTTTAAACGCTTCGCTTTGAAGTTGTTGTGACTAGTCAATATTTTGTTTACAAGTCGAGAAAATTATTTATACGACTTATTTAATAATATGCTTATTTGTGTAGTGGAACTAACCCAAAGCATGTTTTTGATCTTGAACTCGTGAATAAAGCATGACTATCACCAAAACATAGGTTATTAGTAGATAATATCGTAAGTCCTTAGGTATTGTCGTTATACTAGAGGTTTGTAGACTCGTATATTGTCATTGTTATAAAGTGGTACCTGTTATTAGAGTAAATTACTTCTTGGTAGCTAATTGAAAATGTATTGGTCGCCATAATTGAAGGCTCTTCAAATATCACTGCCTTATTGCGTTTATATTTACAGTTAAGTTGAGTATTAAATTTAGATTAAAAAGAACGACTAATGCAAGCTCGTGCACAAAAAATATTATGGAAAAATATCCAAATCATTTCTAAACGTAGGGTCTGTACATAGCTGTAAATAGTTTTGAAATGCGTATATAGAGAGACATTATATACATATTTTTCTTGAGGTATTTTTATATAATCTTGAACATAAATGACTTCATTTAACATCGAGGCTATTTAGACGAGGATCACGCATTTAGGATCACGAACAAACATTTACATTTACATAAATGTTTAAGAATGGTTCCAAAACGATAAATTTTGGTGTTACAAATTGCATTTATTACTTTACATATATTAATATGGACTATTAAAAAAATATGATCATTCCAATCGTGGCATTTTGTAGATTTTAATTTAATATAAAATAAGTATCATTCATAAAAGTAGTGCATGATCACTTCATGTCATTCCTTCGTCCACAAATCTTGACATTGCATTTTTTTTTTCCTAGTGTCCATGTCACTTCCTTAGTCAATACGCACTCAATGCCGAAGAGTGATTGTCGCCTCAATATCTATGGTTGTGAATATGTGCAAATAGATGTTTGTTAATTGGTACAAAGCAATGGCCATTTTTATTTTTTTAATCTATTTGCACACAAACACGGACCAGCCGCTCAAGACGTGTCATGGGTTCTATACTTAAATCTAAGATGAATTGTTTATTTATTTTTTTTCTTTTAGATTTAAATGGCCCCATGACTTTAAGAGACAAAATGATTATCTATTTGTGATACAATAATGTTTAATATTAAGTACAAGTATTAGTAGTTGATGTAAGTACAAGTATGTGTAGTGCAAGGTCTTGTTTGGCTCGCTTATTATGATTTTTTTAAGTTGTCATTTTATTCCGCACGTATCCCATTCATATTCATTCTGCCGGGAGTTGGCATTCTCTATATGATGGCCTTTGAGCACTGCGCGACTTAATATGGATGGGTGCGTGCTGGGAGAGACATGTTCTATCACATTTTCAGGTAATGTGTCCGACTTTCCGAACCATACAAACGAGCGCTATAAAGTGCCTTCAAAAGCCATTTTACATTTTTCTTAATTTTATCGATCCGTTATGCTGTTTGCTTCATTAATGTTATTTCTAATTATATTTTTTGAGCTTTCGTCTTTATTGCGCTCGTTGAACTTATAGATTTTAGAAGTCAATAGAAAGTATAATAAAATTGATATATTTATGCAGTCAAAGTGTGGAGCGACGCGAGCAAGCCCGCGCCGATCTCAAGGGCCTGGAAGACACCGTGGCTAAAGAACTACAGACACTGCACAATCTACGAAAGTTGTTCGTACAGGATCTACAGGTCAGTTCAGTTCTCAATATAATACATATAATTTTATTATGAAGTTAAAGTTGAGTTTATATTTAGGTCCGGCATTAAGTCAAATAAATGATATACCACATTAAATGTTACCCACCAGGCTAGGATAAAAAAATCGACGAACTCCGAGGAAGGAGCGGAGGAGGAGGGAGGTTCCCTCGCACAGAAGCAGAAGATTTCATTCCTCGAGAACAATCTGGAACAGCTCACGAAGGTGCACAAGCAGCTCGTGCGCGACAATGCGGACCTCCGGTGCGAGCTGCCCAAGCTGGAGAAGCGTCTGCGCGCTACCATGGAGCGGGTCAAGGCTCTCGAGACCGCACTCAAGGTCACGATTATGAAAAAGCTCCAAACATGTTTTCCGTCTTATAAATAATACTTAATTTAATACAATCTTACGTTTCTCTCTGCAGGAAGCAAAGGAGGGGGCAATGCGCGACCGCAAGAGATACCAGTTCGAAGTCGACAGAATCAAGGAGGCGGTACGCGCCAAGAACCTCGCCCGAAGAGG
Organism: Napeogenes inachia; assembly: GCA_959347355.1. Taxonomy (NCBI): domain Eukaryota; kingdom Metazoa; phylum Arthropoda; class Insecta; order Lepidoptera; family Nymphalidae; genus Napeogenes; species Napeogenes inachia. The sequence goes on along the minus strand of OY365791.1, from coordinate 12,966,465 downwards.
CGTACAGGCACAAATCGGTATAACAAATTTGTATTACATGAAATATATCTTAAAAACAAGTTGACCATATGAAGAAGTAGTTTGTTAGGTTTATAAACTAATCGTGTATGTGTGTGTGCAGCAAAGCCAATCCGTGCGGGTGGCGGGCACCTGCCGGGCGGCGGCGCGGCGGGCGGGCTGGTGCGCCCCGCGCCGACACAAGACATTAAGCGGAAGTCCATCGTCGTCGGCGCGCGTGGTAAGTAGACAGAACGCCTTACAGACAGACGTGTATATTTATATATATATTTATTCAACCGAAATGCAGATTATGATTTGCTCTTGTGGCTATCAATTTATTTTTATAAATACTTTTGTCTTGAAATAGGTTAGCGTGCCACTGACCCATTTTTTATGGCCGTTGTCCAAAAATATATTTATAGTTCATTTGTTTAACCTATAAAAATATAATATACATACATTTTTGTTTTTACTTTACTTCTTTTTATGTATTTTAAAAAAAAATTGCCTTTATTTGGCTTTTCAGATGAAAGTTGAAGAGATAGCAGCATCGTCGTAGAGAATCTAAATGAACATAGATGTACCTAGTGAATAAGGCGGCAAATCATTCTTGGAAAATATATCCATAATATAATTCTACTTATATGTTTATGAAAAGCCTAATATTAGCTACAAGAAAAAAAAATCGTAGTACTCTTAGACTACAGGTTTACGAAGTTGAAGGAATATTACGTCTTGTCCGTTGTGTGTATAAAGCAAACTGATCTAAGAATGCTCCTATTACGAAAAAACTGTAGCTGTAGCTTGTTTCGACTTCGTTCCCTCTGGTCTTTAGGCTTAACGTTTCGAGCTGTCTAATATTACGTCGATAAGTGCACATGTATTTAAAAAGTTATAGCTTCTAGCAATGATCGGTCTGTGTCTATACTGATTCAAATAATAGGCCTTAGATTTCAATTAAGATTTTTATTAACTATGTATATTTTTTGCAAAATCATGGTATCATGTTATTCCGGGGCTATATATATGTCACTTATTAATAACGTTGGAAATGTTCGATTTTAAAAGAGAAGATAAGAAACGATTAAAAATATTTTTATACATTATATTATTATAGTTCATTTAAAAATTATTCAGTTTATTTACCTTAAAATAGGGATTGAAATAGTAAACTATAAATAATAACAATTCGGTAATATTATTAACAAATAACTCATTATGTTTCCAACGTTAAAAGTGTGAAATTATTTTAATTGTATGGGCACAGTGTAGACAAAAATATTCTGGTTAATAATTAGATTTTTCCTAGAAAGTATTATTTTACTCGGATCCGACGCTTGAACTTTGATGTTGCTTTTCATATTATATCAAGTAAAGAAAAATGTTTTACTAAATGACAAGTATTAAGTTTAGTTCCAAAGTGAAGTGCTTATTCGCATTTCGTACTGAATTCAATATTCTCGTAGTAGTATGCCAAGAAGAAATGGTGTAACATTGAAGGTGAGCATTAAAATTATCAGTACAAATTCTCACAGTTACCAGTACACATGTATTAACGATCTAGTGTTTCGCCATTTCTTCTATGGGATACCGTGGCTTTACTCTTGCAATTATTTCAGTATGTTTAAGAATATTCTGTGAGTTACTCGCAAACTTGCATATGCTACCGCACAAATAAAAAAATAAAAAAATGATAATAAAAAATATCACATTAACCACATGGTTGTTGCATTGCAAGTGTGGTGGCAAATGCATCCCGGAGTGCATCTTCAATGTGTAGTTTAGAGTAAGCTTCTTTTAATATATATTTTTATATATTGTGATAAGATTGTTATGCCGACTTGCGAGCATTTAATAAGTTAACGAAGAGATAACTCAATGTGAAGTAAGGTGTCATGAATAACCAAGGATTTATGAAGTAACTAAAGTTCAACCTTCCGTACCGAAAAGCCCTATAGCATTGGTCTTCCGAGCGTGTGTACCTTGGCGACTTGCTGAAATGAGCAAGTTCACAGCTAGTAGGTACTGGTAGCGCCAGATGGATTAACGAAAATTTAGTGGGTGATTTTTATATTCCGTTACGGAATATGAAAATCTCTTTCAACTAATATAACATTTTGTTCTGGTAATCATATTTTATGTAAAAAACCAATGCACGTCATAACATTTATACAGTTAAATAGATAGTTCACATTTGCTATAGTATGTTATCATTTGTCACCTTTATGTTAGTCATCATTAACTTGTGTTATTGCACCTTAGCTTTTGAGCTGTGATGTTTAGTGAAAGTCCGAATGGCGTCTGCACGGTTGTAATCGTAGTCACTTATTTAATAAAAAGCTCTAATAAAGGTTTGTTAAATGAAGTATTACACTCTGTTGCAACTTATCAAATTTGCAAATTACTTCCGCTTTTTTAAATTATTACGTATAAAGCCAATTGTAATGCACCTTTATATTTGGCTAAAGTTCTCTATTTGCTTTTAAGATGCATTAATTTCTCAGTAGATCTGTAACTTGTGTAAGTACTTATCAGATAATCACTTTTAAACAGTGTGGGCTTAAATAACATTTATATTGTCGAAATAAAGTGGGCCTACGCTGCGTTCTCTAAGGAGTTATGGAACTATGGTAGACATGTTTCAGAAACCAAAGACAAATCACAACTGTTAGATTTATAGTCCGAAACAGATTATCACCAACAAATTAACAATGACCCTTCAATACAAGCAGTTCCAAAACTCCTTGATGTGTTGCAATACTTTTATATCATTTAGTGTAAAGATGTAGTAAATTATTTCATACTTAAGTTAGTACTCGATTTTATTTTCTATTTATTGTATTACATAAACCTAAATTATCATCTCTTTTCTAACTTTAGGATGTGTATTACGCTTTTTACATACATATTTACATTTTACAATCATGATCAAATACATATTTTTTCATTGGAGAATCGGGTGATGCCTACTAAGAATGAATAATTCCACGTGAAAAACTATTACCTTTTTTATTTGTAAGTAACTCTTTGTTATAAATAGATAAAATGAGGCTCTCCTCGGTTTCACTCGCCTGTTGCATAGATAGCTCAAAGTGAAGGTCGGGGCGACCCAAACCGACAGGCTTGCCTTTGCACCAAGTGATTTAGTTTGTATTGACATCTTTTGTATGATGTATTTAATATATAGAAAATTCTCAAAACGAGTGTTTTCTGGATTTTTATTTATTATAAAAATAAAATTATGAATTTAATTTGCTACAGCGCCTTTTAATTGACCCCTTTTATTTAGTGGAAACGAATAATATAAAACCAGTTCGTTTTTATTAATATAATTTATTTTAAACAAGGTTTAATTAATTACAATAGATATAATTTCTTCACATATTTATTTTAGGGTAAATAAATTACCTAATACTTGTATCGATGACTAAAGCTAATATTAAGGCTAGAGGTGAGATATGATGATGAGGTGTAGTCAACATTAACATATTCATTTTTTACTCATTCAGGTAGAAACGACTAGTTTTCTAATTTTGGTCAATAAGAAAACTAAAATACATATATTATTAATATATTTTTAAATATAACAGCCACCGATTACCCAGGAATGAAAATTAATTTATAAATTTTTATTCTGTACAATTATTTTAAAAGTTATTAAAAAAAATGAAGTAATGTGTAACTACCAAACCAGGGCTGTTCATGAATAAATATGGATACGAATTGGGAAGCAATGAATAGACAAAAATTATGTGGTCCTTCACGTGTTACTGTAATATTTATTAGTAGTACTTCAAGTACAAGTTTTTTAAAGTTCAAATTTTTTAAATGTAGCTGTCATCCTTCATTAATAAACAATGATGAAAAGAGAAGGGATGAAGGTTGTTCGGGAATCCGAGGCTCGTACAATACGAAAGACCACTTCACGTTGATCTTGTAACATGTGTTAAAAATATATTTTATTTAATAAATTTGGTCATAGAAGTACTGGTAATAATCACAATGAAGTTTACAAATTATGATCATTTGATTATAAAATCGTCTGTACGTACGTAACATAACGCACGGTGTACGTTATATCCATGTAAACTTTTAAATTACCATTTGATGACTATTTTTAAAACTAATGATATCACAGATTGTAATGGTATAAAATGATGATTCTGTATAACACTAAAAATATTTTTTTTTTACAAAAACATTTCTACACTTACATTGTCAAAATATATTATAAGGAGTTACCTAGAATCTTACTCAATATTTTGATCGTCTTATATATAACAGTCACTACTAGAATAATAAGCCAACCAGTTGTTATTGTATTATAGTAATTGTCAATGCTTATAAAAATTAAATGGCCTACATTTTTATTAAATAAGAAAACCTTTGCAAACCGCGCATAAGCATTTAATAAAATGTTACTTTGAAACCTTTAACTTATATAGGGCGTCACAATAATATAGCGTATGAATTATAATAAACCATATACATAGCAACCATAAAAATACACTCTAATATGTAGTTGTTTCACAGTCCAGTCATTAAAGAGAACGAAACGAGCGAACGGCTAAGGCGCTTACGCACTGCATCCTATCCAAATCCTACAAAAAACTTTAGTATCGCGAGTTCGGATTACAAAACAGTGTATGTATTAATTCAAATAATACAATGGTTTCTTCGGACTGTTAGTTCTCGGATTCTGATGGGATTTGGTGGGTACAGGCTCTCACTATTAAATATCGCTACAGCATGTATTTATTTTTGGATAAGCAAAATATTATCTATTGACGAAATTTGTTTATTAGAATGTATACAATCGAAAGTTGACGGTTATTATATTCAACTAAAAAAAAATGTTACAATAAAAGCAATTCAACATTGTTTTTTTTTCACCTTGAATAAAATATGCACTAAAATGAATTACCTAAAGGGTAATTTATGTATTTATAACATCATAACTAAGGTGTGACTAATATTCATATAATATACATTATATATTATTAATGTGATAGTGATAACCTTTATTTATAACCTTGCAACTTTTTTTCTATACACTTAGTGCTGAGATTACAGCGAAAAATTACCAACACATAATATTAATTAAATGAAATAAATTATTATTATTACAGTACGCATTTTTAAGAAAATATTTTTTTTTTATTATATGTTTATACTTATTTTAATATTCCCCCGTGTTATATGAGAGGTTACATATTATTTTTTGCATATTGCATAAACAAATCAATAAAATAATATATCACAACAGCTTATATGAAATCTTATTATTAAACAAAATATATAAATTCAAATAATTAGTTATAAATTCATATAATTTAATAAATAATATCAAATAAAATCCGTTATTTTTATTAAATAAAAGAATCTAGATTAGTTTCCATTGTCTAGATATAAATTAACTATTGAATCTTAGAAGCTGCTTATAAAGTGTTTTGCGAGTTCTATACATATTTAGAATAATAAGATAAAACATAAGTCATTATTCCGTAATAAACATCTCTACTTAGTATATATTAGTGCTTTTCTATGTGCAAATAATCTAGCACTTTTCTATGTGCTAATCTTATAAATTTACAACGATTTTATCTTCAATGGGCTTTTAAGTTTTCTTTATAGTCAGAGTGGATCATATGTAGCAGTGTCAGTAGATTGCTGGCGGGATAAAATGTTGTTCAATCCATTCTCTTTATTAGTGGATGAGGTCCTGCATAAAAATACAATTTAATTAAATAAGTATTCCTGACTATACATAAATATAATAAAGTAGTAAGAAGGCAAAACCAAAACCTGGAAAAATTAAATGCTAATTTCTGTAGGGTGGGAGTGCCAACAATGAACCACAAAAAGTTTGATGAGATATAACTCTTATCCTAAAGCGATTATTATAGATTATATTATACCATAAGTTAGAAAATTTACTAAAGTTTAATCGCTAATAATATAATTTTGCATGTTTCCTACAAATTTTGTTTAATGATCAAATTTAAAAAAACATGGAAATGGTTCACTGTGTACACCCTATAGTGCACAATGAACCAGGGGGTAGTATTCAATGAACCATTGTAGTTTATAATCAACCACGGGCTGGATACCCTAAAATTTGGGAAATAAATTAAACATTATTATATGTGAAATGTGCTTATTAACACTATTATACTTTACAGAACTTGTTATGGCATAAGAATACAACCAAAACATTATTTATATATTTATTTGGCATATTTTTTTCCATTGTATGTCACCTGTCGCCTATTCGTTCCTTCTATTTTAGGAGAAGGAAGAATAAATTTTATTTCTTTCAAGCTAACTGCGGCAGTATCAGGTTCGAGTGATTCAGAGAATGCTTGATTCCATTTGCTTTTTAATTTTAAATAAGAAACAACATAATCAAGGTCTTCATCCTTCAACTCCTCAATAACTTTGTCAACAAGGTAATTATTAGATTTTTTGAATTTAAACATAATAATAACTTAATCATCTAAACGAGGTTTTCGTGATAGTGGAAGAAAGTTATCATCTAATATTGTTTCGTCCACAGTTTTCACAGTATCTACAACCTTTATGTTCTTTTGCTTGAGTTCGGCTAACGCATTTTTTTCTGAGGTGTCGGTCGCTAGCATACTTTTTCCAGCACGCCTTTGTCTTACGAGGTCTTGCCTTTACGAGGACCTGTTTCAACGGCGGTCGAAAGACTTTGGGTGAAACGAATTGACTTGGAACTTGTCTTACCACGGAATTGGTACCAGCAGCAGCAGTTAGATCTTTACAAATAGACGTACTAGGCTGGCAATCTTCTAGTTTGCTATGCTCTGGAATACTATGTCTTATTTCTGGCAGGATTGGTTAGTCCTGGTCGGTTAAAATAGAACAAGTCAAAATGGAAGGTGATTCACAACTATCACGTTCAACAATTTCGTTTACCGTAATATCGGGAGTAGCTGGTGCTGGTCTATTAGTAACTTCGCTTGGCAAAAGTCAACTTCAGAGAGTCACCATCGTTCATTGCTTTAAGGCACACAGTGAACCAAGGTTCATTGTGTACCTTCAGGTACTGGTTCAATGTGCACTACCTAAGCATTTTTTAATATAGGTTATGTTAGCCACGACTAGAAGCACGTAGAAGCATTAACATTCATGCTAAAAACGCGTAATAAGCCACTCCACCCTGAGATATAATTGAAAATGAGATACATGTAGTAGAAAAAAATAAACTCAAGTAATTTTCTTACTTTTGCCGCTCTGAAACACATAAAACGTCCGCGTACACAAACTTACAATGGAGGCCCACCAGCGACTGAAGCAGTTGATCGGGATAAGCGGGGGGGTTCTATCGTGCAAATTGCATAGTCTAGCAAAGTTTCGTAATGTCGCTAACTATAGTGGTTCACTGTATCCACCTGGTTCATTGTTGACTACCCCACCATATATAATTTTTAATTTTGTGTATTTTTTTATGTTTGTGCATTAGGCAAAAATTACTGGACCGATTTTCATTAAATGTATTATTTATATTCTATTGCCCTAGTCAAGATATAGAATAATGTAAACAAAGAAAAAATATAATATTTTTATTTGAAAAACACAAAAATTGTTTGAGGATTTTAACTAATAAACGAAATAAGGATAATTAACAATAAACTTATTATTTGAGATGCGAGGATGTGGGAGCTGATAAAATAGTTGACAACAACTAACAGTTTATTTTATTTGATAGAAGCAATTTGTCAAAAAAAAAAACAAATAATATTTCGCGTTTTCTACGTGATATTTCCTTGTAATTTAGCATAGATTATTAGATCCTATTGTAGTACTTGTACAACAAAGGTTTAAGATAGTTAGCAACTTTTTTCACAACGCATTGTAGGTATTTTATTATCCAATCCACAGCCACTATTTGACCCCAAAAAAGAGCGAATAAGAGCGACCACTAACTCACTAACAGTTTTTTCACAATGTGATACTAGTATACTAATTACTAGTTGACCTAGCGCATAGTAAATTGATTAATAAAATGGCTGCTTAAATTAATAGATTCAATAAATATAATATATACTTCAATATTTATTAATGATTTGAATTCCTTTTTAAACTTCAAAAATATAGATATATTCTACATTCTATACATTAGGTTATTTTTTTACTAGGTCATGTCAACATATTCTTTATTGTTAGTGAAAAACAAAAGTTATTAACTTTATATGTAAATATGTTGAGAAAGTGTTTAATGTTACTTGGCAACCTAATTTACATAAAAAGATAAAATAAAACATATTTACCCGAAGAACGGCAGCAGCGCGGCGAGTGCGGCGCGGCCGCTGCAGGTACGCAGCTCGGGCAGCGCCAGCAGTACGTGCCGCAGGTAGGCCTGCAGCGCCACGCGACGAGACTCCACCACTCGCGCATCCTAACACACACACACACTTCTCTAGAAGCCTGCGTCTTTACGCTGTCATTACACACGCACGCAACCACACGCACACTTACACACATACCAACGCACGCACACAAAGATAATTATATAGTAATTCGCTGTTATTAACATGTACATGTAGACAAAAGAAATCACCATTCCTTTAGTTGACCGTTGTTTTTATAGATATTGGACTGTCAAGGTCAGAAAACCTTGAGTTCGAGACAGTCGTCTAGAGAGTAGAAATGCCCAAACAATTACTATAGGAATCAACTCAAAATCATATGTGTAGAAAAGAATCCTTATTAACACACACACAATACAAGGCAATGCAGTTCAATTATCAGAGTGACGGAACGGTTTCGTATGAGTCGTAAGTTCGAATCTGGTCGTATCAACAATTTTTTCCTATAGATAATAAATTTAAATTAGTTATTTATGTAAATAATAACTAACCTATTTATAAAAGATGATGGTAAGATAGTAGAGTACTAAATTCTAATGAAAGTATGAAGTTTTTTATAATGTATAACAATTGTTAAATACTGACTCGTTTTCTTAATGTCTTCTTTGGAGGAAAGTTATAGTTAGCAATATCAGGGTGACATTTTTTAAGCTGTGTGTGTAACTCGTAGAACTTAGCGTATCTGTGATATACATTCCATTCTTCTTGCCCGATTTTGAGGAACACCTAAAATTTAATATATATTGGACATAGAGTATAACATTTCAATTATTGTATTACAATAATGGCTGTTACTTCTAACAACACACAAATCCAGTACCTGATAAACATGATAGGTCTGTGTTTTCTTCCCAACTAGGAATGCACTTGGAATGTAAACTTTCACATTTGACTCAGGCATTTCTAAGACTTCCATACCGGAGCTCTCTAAATCTTGTAACCTTTTTTGTAAATGCTGATTAAACTCCATCAACTCGGCATGCATTTCAGCTACCTGAAAACAATTAAACAAACATCAATTTTGGTACCTGCAATTTATTTTAAAACATTCAAAGTAAAGAAAATGTTATATTAAATGAAAATATTAAATATCAATGACATCAATAGTAGCATACAATAGGTAAGTATATGTATTTTGTATACCCAGACGTATATACAACTGTAATTATTTTTATAATGTATATTTTAAAGTAATTAGTAAACTAATTAAGTAGTTTTTAGCACTGGTGTTAATATACTATTAAACAAAAATTAAATTAAATTGAAATAAAACTATTTACTACGGATTTTAACCCGACGTTGGAATATATTCCCAAAATTTAATTACGACTTAAATCCGTAGAAAATAGTTGTTTATTTCAATGTGTAGTACTCGTGAGGACCTAAGAAAAAATTAACTTGTCTCTGGAAATTTCTTTAAAGTTTTATGTAAAAACTAGAAAAGTAATAACAAATTGGATCATTTGTAGCAGCGTTAGTTTTTCCATCTGTATATGGAATGAAAAATCATTAATATGAACAGGAACCCGTTCTACACTCCTAGAAAGCAAAACACCTTTACTTGGAATCCTGTTTGTGTTAGTTCATTATTAAATCTGTGTTAAAAATATTATATATCTAAAATGATTATACATAATTTTAATATACCTGCACTAACTTCTTTTCATACATATTAATCTCATCATCGCCATCTGCATTATCTTTCATTGTCCTAGCCATTTCTACAGCAGACATATAGTTTTTTATTTGATCTTTCAATCTACCATTTTCTCTAAAAATAAAACAATATTAGTATTTTATAATACCACAGCAATAACATTAAAACAAAATACTAACTTGCTTAAATCTAAAACAACTCTCTCTAATTTATTTATTTTCTCTTTACTTGATGCTTCATATTGATTGAATCTTAATTGTAGATTCAGAAAGTCCCTTTCTCTATTTTCTAACACTGAACTGAGACTCTTATCGTCATGCATACTGTCATCTTCGGTGAAACAAAGCTCCAAGCAAGAAGTACTACCGTCAATACTCCCAGCGACCTCTTCACTGTCGCTTTCAGATAACTTTAAACAATTCACACTCAAATCAGAAACATCATCTTTTACATTATTCTTATCTATACTGCTTTGGGTACTTGAAAATATTTCTTTGGCACTCTCAGACAATTTTGATAGTATTTGTAAAGGGCTTTCCATCGCTTTAACACTGTCTGGAAAGAAGTGTCTCAAACTCGTTTTGTAATCAGAACTAGTGGGCTCACTGTTAGAAATAACTTTAGGAGTTATTTTAGGGTCCGGTGAATTGAGGCAAGTAGCAGGGGCGCTACTCCAGGAACATTCAGTTGAGCTCTCAATGGGCTCCAAGGGTCTTTTTTGTATGACTTCCTTCTTTTGGTCTACTTTATCAAAAGAAATGACTTGTCTAAAAGGCTTTCGTTTCGAATTACTGGTGGTTTTAACTGGTGTAGGTAATGGTATCACTAACTCTGTTTTGTTTATATGGTTTAATTGTTGTGATTCATTCAATTCTGCTCTGTCAATTGATAAGGCAAACAGAATGGATGATAAGCCTACAAAATTTATTGATTATTGGTATGTATAAATCGATATATTGTAATATAATATGTATAATAAATCACCATACTTTTATTCTTTGGAACTAACCTTTTGCTATTCCAGGAATTAATTTAGCCTCTGGACTTCTCATTATTGAACCTTCATCGTAATATTCTAAAAGCAGTCCATGTGTAATCCAGCTCTGTAAATACCTTAAGGAAATATATATATTTGTTACTCACTTTTGCTAGTGACTTTGTATGCATGTAATAATTGTTTGGTTTCATGTCTTACAATAGTTATAAAAAAAATAAAAATTAACAATGAGGTTAAAGATATCCAATAATGACCTTTCTAAGGATCTCTCATTGAGTGAAGCCCGTAAAAATGCTCGAAAATATCCCAAAGGAGTATTGATATTCGAAAGTATTTTAAATCGCTCCTTTTCATGTTTTGTGAGATGCAGGCAGCTATAGCTCCATAATGAGTTGCCTAAAAGAAATGTAAATACAGAGTCAGTTATTAATATAAAAAATGGAAGAAGTAATATGTATATTTCTGCCTAAAATTCTGTCTTTAAAAATCAATGTATTATTAATACATATGTATGCACTTTGAAAATGAAATTTATACCATACTTACCAACATTTACAATATTAAATGTGAAACTTAATCCAGCTGACACAAAGTTCTGTATGGTTGAATTTGAGAGATTTGTTTTAAGTCCATGACTAAGTACTCTTTCCCATTTTTCACACAAATTTACTATTCTGTAAAAATATAATTTGAGTACACCAGAAACTGTTTCTTGTTATTTTTTAATCCATTACTTAATTTATTATTTTATAATGTGGACAAATATTGTAGGTTCTTACTTTAAAAACTTTTTTATATAAAAGAAATAAAGCTCGTACCTTATATCATCCTCTGTCGCTAATTCGGATTTTCCTCCAAAACGATGTTGACAATTGTCAACACATGCTTGCAACTCACGTAAGAAGGTTTTGCCAGTTTCTATTCTTTTCTTAAAATCTTCTTTGTTATCTATTACGTTTGCTAAAGTATTTAAAAGTTTATTATTCTGAAATAAAGAAGTAATATTTAAATTATCATGAACATTCAACTATGTTATAATAATTGGATTATGTGAAACTCATTCGTAGTACTTGTGTAGGCTCCGAGTCTATATAAGACTTCGCAAAGTGTTTTATAGACGATTACCTCAATGAATAAATATAATTGAAGTACACATTTACAATAAGTCTAACAGTAATGTTAAATACATACCATTATTCATTTAATTTTAGTTTAAAACTAATACAGAATTGAGATAACATGTAGGAATCAAAATACTGGAAATTAGTAGAATTTCTTCGATAGTCACGATATTTATTTTACAAACAATATTTCATAATACATATAACTAAAACTCAAAAGTGACAATTATTTACCTACTGACAGTGACATCTATTTGACAAGACATGGAAACGCCAATTGTTGATTTCTTAATTTTTATGTCTCTTGTGAACTGGCATGCATTCTGGTTCTCTAATCCATTTGAAAAAAAATCATAGTCCTTATGGAAACAAAAAATTATTACTTTTGTTATATTTAAAGTTTTATTTGATTGTTAATTAATATTAACTCAAAAAATTAAAAAGATTTCAGTTGACTTCAGAATTATGTAAAACTTTTTTTAGTTTTATATTTTTATCTTTATAAAATCCCAATAATAGATGAGTTTCAAATATTTTGAAATGTAATTTACTTTGAATAATTAAGCAATAACAATTTCTTAGAAATAGAAATACAAATAAGCCATTCACACTTCAATTTCATTCACATCGTCCCTCCCTAGTGACTATGCTTACTAGTTCCGGTTTTCTAAAATAACAAGAAACAAGATGGCGTTTACGTTTGTGCGTGACTTGTAATCTCGAGTTGGTTGTAATTTTTATATGCTTTTTCATCAAAAATATACTTTTATTTTAAGATTTTCTATATCTTAAACACTTCTTTCATTTTCTATTATTTTATATGATTATATTATATAAAGTGGTTGCGTTTAATTTTGTTTTGTTCTTAAAAAAATTAAGTTGTATAATTTTGGTATCATGAGTAATTACGAAGATGATCAAAGTGAAGATGGAGAATTAGCACGCAGTCCTGTTCAAGACGAAATGGATTTTAGGTGAGAAAGTATTTATATTTTGCATTATGTATATGAAAGACCCACAAGTAGGTAACTGGCAGGTTATATTGATCCAGTTATTGCGCATTGTGTCCTGTTTATGGTATTAAGTTTTTCTAAATTTCCCTTCGTAGCCTATCTGATGAAGATCGAGACAACGCTGATTCTTTAGTAATCAAACCACCGCAGGCTGTTATTCGATCCCATCGCGACAAAAGAAATCATAAACGCTCTGTTAAAGATAGATATAAAGAAACTGCTCGCAAAGAAAAGAAACATCTCTACAGGTTGGTATTAATCATTTTATTTTCTAATTTAAGGATTATCAATGAGTAGGAAGTAATATTGATTATATTATTTAAGGTCTGACTCATTGCTCTGGGGATGTACAACAAAATAATTATTTTTTCAACAGGGAACGTGATAAGTCGGATAAAACCAAACGTGAGTTTAATCGTAATTTAGAACGAGAAGAGATGCCTAAAGATTATTACAAAGAAAAACAATATTATAGAGAAAAGGAAGTATATCGGGAAAAAGATGTTCGAGAGAAAGAAATATATCGTGAGCGAGAGGTAAGGGACAAGGAAATGTACAGAGAAAAAGATGTCTACCGGGAAAAGGATCCCTATCGTGAAAGGGATCATTATAGGGAACGGGAAGTGTATAGGGATAATACTTACAGAGAAGGTGGCAGACCAAAAGAAGTGTACAGAGAGAAGGAAGTGTACAAAGAGAAGGATGTACAAAGGGAACGAGAAATGTATGTTGCCCGTGACCACCAATATAAATATAGTGATACTGAGAGGAAACGCTTAGAAACTGATCGAATAGAATCTCGATTGCGTCTTCTTGCTGATGAAGGTAGAACAAATCAAAATAATGAAAAAGAAAATAGGGACAAGACATCAGGAGATAAGGAATTACAAGACTTAAGAAGTAGATTACTTAGCAAAAGAATATCGAAAGAATTACAAAATCATGATACAAAAAAGCATCCTCAATATGAAAGGGAATCTAAAAAGCATGTTGAATATGATAGGGAAAAGAATTCTGATCGTCCATCATCTTTGGATAAACATCAACAGGAAAGAAGAAAAAGATTAATTGAAGCAGGTATGTAATGAAAAATATTATATTAGATTATTATGTAAAATATCTTATAATTTGTATGCTTATCTTCTAATGATTAATTGATAAATCTTGTTATTAGTTTATTTTATATATTATGGTTTTTATTAGGACCAATAAAGTCTATAAACTATACTTTATATAATAGTTTTTACAAATATTATAATAATGTTTGGTTTAAATGTGATAAAAATATTATATCTTGAAAATTTTATAAGTTTTTCATGAAAAATTGATATGTAAATATTGTTCAACTTTGTTCAGCCAACAAATTATGATACATTTTTAGAGCGGGAAATGGTAAAAAGAAAACACGAGTCGCGTGTAGAATTAGAAGCAAGACGTGAAGAACGTCGACGCCGTGGTAAGAAAAGATCTGTCTCTCCTGAAGAAACATCTCATAAGAAAAATAAAACAGAGCATTCCCCAAATTATGGAGACTCTGTGGTAACTGTGTCTGATGCCAGTGACGTGGAAATGAAGAGTGAATCAGCACATTCGGAACCTGAAGAAGGTATGTTTCGTTTTTAATATCTTTGTGTAAGATAATTACACATATAATAATAGTTCATTTTTTTGTATTACAATACAGTGACCAGTACATTTGATTTGTTCCTTTGTAAAGTGCTTGCAACTAAGTATTCTTTCTACTCTTATAATCTGATTTTGTTAAATATTGGGATAAGTCAGATAAATGCTTATATTTGAATTTTAATTAAATTTCAGGAGAACATTCAAATACAGAAACTGAAGAACACAGTACAGATACAGAATCAGAATCAGATGGTGGTGGGGAATCCAAGTCAGAAAATGATATTCAGGAGGAAAATACTGTAAAAGAAGATCAAAAGGATAATACAAGTGAAAAAGAAAAGTCTAGACATAACTCAAAGTCCCCAATTTCACCAAAATCTAATCACGAGAGTCCCTCTTCACATGGATCTAAGCGGTATGTGCTGTTCATATTATTTCTATTAATTAAGTAGAATGTTAGGATTTATTAAATATCAGTATATTTAATAAATTGTAACCTTCTGCTAATATAAATAGAGTAGACTCTAGAACACATGGCTTTTTGTTTATTTTATATATGTATGTATATTTTATGGTTATTATTATTAATAGGCGTTGTTATTGTTTGATATAAATGCCAATCTTTACACAGAAAAAGATTACAAATTCATACATTGGAATGTCTATAAACATATTCCAATATCAGTTTAATTTTCATTCTATATATTAGAATTTTCATATAGGTATTATCACTTCTGGTTATAATAAGAACTAGCAATTTTTATATAAGCAACAAAGTGCACAGTGCAAAGTGCAGTTGTCTTGTATACACTTACTTATTATATTACACTATAGTATATAGTGATATATCTATGTTGTAAAAGTTAGAAGGTTATTTGAAACAACTCAATATGTTTTGAATGTAAATAAATCTTAACATGAATATGTTCTTAAAAAGCTTTATTTGTATAGATATAGAATTGCTAATTTTGTACGGAAACAGATGTGGATAACGGTATTTTGTATTGTATTGTTATGTCTTATCAGAGGTTAGAAGCAAATGATTAGTTTGACATTTAAAAATTAAAGGTCACGTTCACGATCAAAAAGTAGGAGTCGTTCACATTCTTTCTCCCCCCCACCGCCCGGGGAAAATGGAAAGACCGAAGCAGAAGAAAAGCCTCAGGAAGATGATGAGGAAGCCAAATTAAGAGAGGAGGCAATCAATGCACTACCACCATACTTTCCAGCCCTTCAGGTGAGAACTTCTTTATGTTATAATTTAGAACAATGTCTTAACAAATTACAATAAGAATAAATTAAAATAATTAGCAAAAAACCCATACAGTATGGTTATTGAACAACAAATTCCGTAAGTGTAAACAAAATGTATATTATATATTATACTTTATTTATATACACTAGCCATAACCCAAGAACAACATTAAGAGAGTTCTAATACATGTGCTAATCAATCTTATTTTATAGGGTTGTAGATCGGTTGAGGAGTTTCAATGTCTCAACAGAATAGAGGAAGGCACATATGGCGTTGTTTACAGAGCCCGTGATAAAACGACGGACGAAATAGTCGCTTTAAAACGACTTAAAATGGAGAAGGAAAAAGAAGGATTCCCTATAACATCATTGAGAGAAATCAATACATTGCTTAAGGTAGGATCACAATCCATTTTTTTATTATTCTAAGCTCACTTGAGCCATCGTAATGCATCAGTGTTCAATTTTCGAAGGTATACAAAATTATTTTCTCTATTTAATCTTAAGCAGCTTGTTTGGGCCATGAGCTGCAAAGCACTCGATGGCTCTCGTGTGAAATCACAAAATTAATGCCTTGTATTTTATTCCTACAGGCCCGGCACCTCTTACCTGAAGAGGGTTGTGCTAGAGGTGTGACCCAATTGCAAGGGTTAACAACTTCGATACACGGGCGGGCCTAAGTATCTTATAAGGAATTTATTCCAGGGGAAACCCTCAAATGCTCTCCCTCTACAAAATATCTGTTCAATGAAAAGTAATTTTTTTTATATCTCAAATTTTGTGAATATCAAAAGATTTCTGAAATGGCAATACAAATGTTACTAAATATCAAGGACTAGGAAGAACAGCTGACATCGGTAACCAAGGTAAATGTGTAGTAATGAGTATTGACTAATATCGAGTGATTATAAAGTTAAATACTACTGCTAGTAATGGAGAATACCTACAGGTTTCTGGAAATTACATTTATCTTTAATCTGTCTTTTTAAAAGCATGGTAAAACCAACTTTTTATTATTAAGCTGGATTTATGATATTTATAGTTGTCTGAACTTATACGAATCAAATATGTGTAAAATATTATTTATTCATATTAATTATAAGATGCACAGTTAGGAATGTTCACACTTGATAAATGTATATATTAACAGAATCTATCTGTTTAGGAAAATTGGGTATATACCTTCAGAATAGGTTTTAAATCTAAAAAGAGGGTATATCTAACTATCAGTCTATGAGTAGAAATATATTATAATCTTTCAATTCTTTTTTTACATTCAAATGACTCTTCTAAACTTATAACCTTGATTATTTTGGTTAAAAGGTCATCCAACTATCATTAATGTTATAATTATTTGTGGTTATTTACAGCTAATAATTATTTTCTCCTCTTTCTATACAAAACACTTTGTATACATTCCTTATTATCCCTATTTTGACCAAAGATGTAATTAGTTGTTTGATATTTACATAAATATTCAACTATTGTTGTCAATAACATTGGAAGTTAATACTACATACTTATGATATTTCAAACTACTACCACCAAAGTTGTTGATTTTATTTGATATCTTGTTGCCAGATTTACTCTTAAGTATTAATTTGCTTGGATCAGAGCAACAACAATATTATTTTGCTTGGACATATAACCAAATAAGCTATATATTTAAAAATCTCACATATGTAGATGTAGACCAATTATTGTATCTCTGTCTCCTATTTTCTGGTATGTTTCTTTTAATGTTTTCCAGTATGCGTTAGGTGCTAGATATCACCCTTTTTTTTATTGTATTATTTTTAGTATTTTTTCTTTGCTTCCCTTTTGTGATTTTTGTTGTACGTTATGTGTAGTTTAACTACTACTAATTACAAATATTTTTTCCCAAGAATTCCTGAAAATTTAGATGATTTTTAATTTCATTCATTCAACGTTTATTTTTCTGTCTTAAATTGCACTTTTGGAACGTCAGCCTCTATTAACACTATTTGCAAAGGTCGTACTATTCTTTACCATGGATATAAACTATCCAAAACTATTATATAACCAAGTATGAAGTATATATATTATGTTTTATATTATATGCCAATAATGTTATCATTTTGCAACTTTTAACTCACTTTAGTCTGTGAACTTAACAACTTGTTAGAACTATAAATAATGAAATAGAGACATTTTTTTTTATGAATACTGATTGTTGCAGTCTGTTTACATCTTATAGGCGTTAGTATATCGTTTAAACTTGTAATAATATATGACCTCATTACTACAGGTCAACCTAGAACAACAACCCTTAGATTTGGTCTTTAATAGGGTTTTTTTAATAATCCCTAATTTTTAAAGTAGGTATTTTGGTTCACGGTTAGAAACATAGGTTCAGTGTTTTTATTAGATCTACCCCTACCTTACCCCTAATGTAGTGTGAAAGTTTGTTTAATCAGAGTCGAGTAAAATCAGGGATAAATTCTAATAATAACGAGAGACTTTATTTGATAAATGTTGAGGTTTAATAATGTAGACAGTGGCGAACTAGAACAACCGGTAGGTAGCTTAGGTATAGCAGTGTTATTCCATTAATCATTTTGGTTAAAAAAATGTTATTTTGTTTTTTTACTTAGCTTAAATTTTTTACAAATATTTTTTGTGTTTTTTTATATTTAAAAAGATAGGCTTCGCTAAAAATTTGATATTTAAAATTAGCTTTTGTTGGATTCACCAGCGATGTGATGTTCAAGTTTTACATATATAATGTACAGCACAATTATATTTTCTTCATCTCCGCTGTTTTTGAGATATAATAAAACGTACAGATAGACAGAAAGACGCGCAATAGTAAATATTATAGATTAGTTGGGTCAGTGAGTCTAGAGATTTCTATATATTTTTTTACTATTGATATTCTTGTGATAATCTTTTTTTCACTGATACTTGTTATTATTTACTGCGTATTTCTGGTTTCGTTCTGAATTAGTTATTTTTTTTCATTATTTACTATTTCAAAAAGAAATACTAATGATTTCAATTCATTTTATAATCTAAATCGGATTTGAGTAGGTTCGAATTGTGTGTTTAACAAGTTTAACAATATAATGTAATGTTAGCTGTTTAGACTTTGGCATTACGATCAACTTAAACTAAAATGTTAGTCATCAATTTTTATTTACATACATTAATTTTAAGCAATGATAGCTTATATTGAACATAAAACGTTGTCGGTAATTTATTAATATTTAAAAATATTTTTTTTATATAAAAGCTTTCTGTTAAACTAATGTTTTCTTGATATAAAAATACATATTTTAATATTGTTTTATGAATACATTTTTCATGGTTTTGGTCTGTAAACGACCATTTTACATTAGCATCAATCTGATGGTTGCCAGGTGCCCATTAACGGCCATTCTCAACATTGCAAGTACAGTAAGGGATAGAGACTATCCCTGGGAGTCAGTAATTATCTTTTGAAATATTATCATTCACTCAAAAATATTTTCGGTTATAGTCAGAAGATAATTTTGAATTAAATGTTCTTTTCAACATGTTATTGAAACAGCTTTAATTCGAGCCCCATAATATTTATTTTTAGTTTCCGCATTAAAAATAAAACTTTTACTATTCCTTTCTAACCAGTTTAACATCAATATATATATAGATCTTTCGACGGGAGGTAGCTAATTAAAACACGTTTGTTGACTGCTAGTAAGTTATAGGGAAGGAAAAAAATAATAATATCCTATCATTAGCATAGCAGTAGATAGACTAATTATTGGGGAAAAAATATAAATTATTTTTTCCCACGTAGTATCCAGTTTTGATTTAGCAACAATTGCAATATGAAGAGTATACCTTTTCTGACTTAAACTTATACTTCAATCTATATGACTTAAACTTATACTTCAATCTATTAAGACAGATTTAAGTTCTTTGACCTTTGTTAATAAGGAACTATTTACACTAATGATAAACATGTAAATTGTCCAGTTATAATTTCGGTTAGATTTTTATATATCACAAGTATTTGCTCTTTTTTGTTGTTTTTTATTTCTATTTATTGCACATGTTTTTTACTTATTTTAATGTTTACTTACATTTCTTATATGGAATATTGGTTAAAAATAGTTAAATAATTTTACTCTGAATTACACTCCATTTAGTAAATGTCAAATACCAATAAATTTGATTGATTGAACTGTCTGACCACCATCGATCAAAAGAATTCCTTTCTACCACCATTGATTCGAAGGTCTTTTTATAACCACAATTGCTCCAAAGACTTTAATTTCACTACTATTAATCCAAAGATTTTATGCTACTACCATAGATACAATGATTCAAAGGTATTTTTTTCAGGCAAAGTTATTTTTTGTTAAGGATACCTTTGAAAAGTGTTTTGTTCATTAGAAGTTTTACACAGTTTTCTATATTGTTAATATGTTCATATAATAGATTTGAAAAAGAATTATTCTATATTTTAAGAGAAAATTATATGTTAATTAGAGTATATAAATGGTATGGTATTTCTTTAGTAAGTGATTTCGTTCTGATTATATTCGAGTATTGCCATTTCAGACCTCAAGATGTTCATGATACAATAACTAAATAATTTATTTAGCGATGGTATAAGGTGCAAGACATTAATTTTCTTGATTATAAAGTTGTTAAGAAAATTTCATCTATTCAATATTTTGTGTTATTTTTACATTATGTTCATATGAAACGACAGGGAAAATGTATTTTTTTACGGCACATTTGAAAAATACCGAAATGATTCATTTGTATTTAAATTAGAAGTAATATACATACAATGAAATTATTTGTTATTTTTTAATTGTCTGTATTGAGTGGAAATTCTATATTTTGTAAAATCTTAACAATTACTTGTACCTTTTTTTTATATTTTCATTCTAAATAATAAGTATATTGTTGTTTTTGTTACTATTATTGTTTAAGATTTTACAAATAAAAATATGGTAATTTATGAAGTTTAAAAAGAAGTGGTAAAAAATGTTATTGCTATAAATTGAAATTAAATAATAAGTTGAAGATATTTTTGTTTGTACCAGATGACGTAATTTTTTTTTGCCACTTATTTTATATACATTTTAAGTTGCTATCTATGTAATGAAAATAATGTGATGTTTTGAGTTTTTTCTATATATACGTATTTTATGTATATACCTTGATAATTGTGTCATATATATTTTTTGAGATACTTATAATATATCTGTGATTTCAATTTGGTTAATAATTTGGTACATATCTAGAGAATCGAGTTAGTATTTTGTATGCTGTCTTGAATTTCGTTGTATTGAATCTAGTACTATAGTGTGCCCAAAACAATTGATTTCGCTAGAATGATTTTTCGTTCCTACAAAAGTACATAGTCAAACAAGTCAAACCCACGATGTTAATATTATGTCCATTTTAATTTATAATTACCCTAACTGTCTAAAAATGTATATTGGGTAGCTTTCTTAGAAATGATATTTATATCAGGTAATTACAACAATACAAGTAAGTCTATGTGATGATGGTTGAAAATAATATTTTCAGATACAAAGGCGAGATTGGTCATTTTGTGTCTTGGTCGCTTTAGTACTAACAAGTCGCACATTCTGTTTGTTTGTTACAGGGACAGCATCCGAATATAGTAACGGTGAGGGAGATCGTAGTGGGCTCCAATATGGACAAGATATTCATTGTTATGGATTATGTCGAGCATGACCTTAAGGGTCTCATGGAAACTATGAGGGGAAAGAAACAAGTATTTTTACCAGGTAGTTATTTTTATATTTTATATCAAGAAAAAAGTATTTTTATCAGATAGTTATTTTTCATAGTTTGTATACAGAAACATGTAGTTTTACCAGGAAGTTATTTTCATAGTTTGTATAAAGAAGCAAGTATTTTTACCAGGTAGTTATTTTTATATTTTATATCAAGAAACAAGTATTTTTATCAGATAGTTATTTTTCATAGTTTATATACAAAAACAAGTAGTTTTACCAGGTAGTTATTTTTCATAGTTTGTATAAAGAAGCAAGTATTTTTACCAGGTAGTTATTTTTATATTTTATATCAAGAAACAAGTATTTTTATCAGAAAGTTATTTTTCATAGTTTGTATACAAAAACAAGTAGTTTTACCAGGTAGTTATTTTTCATAGTTTGTATAAAGAAGCAAGTATTTTTACCAGGTAGTTATTTTTATATTTTATATAAATTAACAAGTATTTTTATCAGATAGTTATTTTTCATAGTTTGTATATAGAAACAAGTAGTTTTACCAGGTAGTTATTTTTCATAATTTGTATAAAGAAACAAGTATTTTTCATAATGTAAATAAGATTAACCGTGACGTGTTTTATTAAAAAGTTATCAAATTTTGCAGGTGAAGTCAAGTGCCTGATGACGCAATTGCTAAAAGCCGTACATCACTTGCATGACAATTGGATTTTGCACCGAGATCTCAAAACGAGTAACCTGTTGCTGTCACACAAAGGAATTTTGAAAGTAATATTTGCAATAAGCCATTATGAAAATTTGGGAACTAAAATCGAAGTGTAACTAAATATAAATTTCTTCTCAGGTAGGAGATTTCGGTCTCGCAAGGGAATACGGTTCCCCCCTGCGTCAGTACACTCCTATCGTGGTGACGCTGTGGTACCGCGCGCCCGAGCTGCTGCTGTGCTGCAAGGAATACTCCACGCCCATCGACATGTGGAGCGTGGGATGCATCTTCGCGGAGTTTGTCACCATGAATCCCCTATTTCCCGGAAAGTCGGATGTCGACCAGCTTAATACTATTTTCAAGGTATGTGGAGTCGGCATCTTATATTATTTTTTTTATTGTTAAAGGTTCTACATTAAGAATCTCTGAATAATAAAATGCCATCTTTCTTTTTCTGGTAGCAAAGCGTTCTTTGTTTGTTTCTCATCCATTACTATAAGATGAACTTAATTAGTATGGTATAAGAAATAGACCACATTCAAGTGAATGGAAGAGGCTTTATAGATTTAAAATAGAAAACCAATTTCCTTATTATATATGTATATATATATAATAGGAATGGAGTTCCGTGGGCAAGAGTATTAGGGCCGATACTGTTTCTTGTATATATTATACGCTTGATAGAACTGAACATGAATGTCTATTATTTGGTAATGACAAGTTATTTTATTAAATAATAAATAAGTTCAGTAAATCTTTGATGAAAGTAACCAATATCATAAAATAACAATGACCTGACCATTTATCTTTCTTCAAACTGAACCAATGGAATATTTTCTACACTTATATATCCTTATTATTAAACTTCATTATGTTTATAGGAAATGGGTACGCCTTCCGAATTATTGTGGCCGGGATACAAAGATTTACCAGCCGTCCAAAAAATGACGTTCGCGGAACATCCATCCGGTGGTCTTCGCCGTCGAATAGGATCAGACTTGCTATCCGAATCCGGTCACTCACTCCTGCAAGGATTCCTCACATACAACCCCATTAGGAGATTAACTGCAGATTCGGCTCTCGAACATGCATATTTCAAGGTTGGTAAATTTAGTATGGTTTATTATTTGCTCACGTAGATATTTTATGGTTTATTTGCTCACGTAGATATTTTAAAAAAGATTTTTTACAAATTTCACCTTTAATTTCCCCACAAAGTTAAGGAAGAGAAGAATGTTTTTATGTAACTTATTATTATTTAAAAGTTTTATCCAGTACTTTAGGATGTTTGCAAGTATCACCTTACAAGGAAATTAAATATAAATTCCATTTTAAAAATCCTTAATTAACCGATAAAGATAATTAGCTCAAATGGAGCTAAACGATAAGGTTTATGACTAAAGTACATCATAACATATATACAGGAACAGCCGGTGGCCATCGAGCCGGCGATGTTCCCGACGTGGCCGGCCAAGTCGGAGGGCAACCGTCGCGCCACGCACAGCCCCAAGCCGCCGGCGGGAGGCGCCGCCTACGCGCAGTTCGCGCGCGCAGACGACGAAGCGCTCGGCTTCCACGTGCAGCGACGAGCCGTCAGCGTGGCGCCCGGCTTCGAACTAAAGTTCTAGGACTCGCCGACACCCGCCGACTCATGCGAGAATATTTTTGAATAAATTATACATGTACGCTAGTTTATATTTATGTGTAGATGATACTCGTCGTCGTGGATGCGGGAAGTTATGGCTTACGCTTCGCCGTATGAGTTTAACGATGTGACTAAAGCTGTGTTCATTTCTTATTTATATATACACGTTTACGGTGCACGTGTGGTGAATTTGTAAAATATCATTCAAACCCGACGATGGTCGTTGTTAAGTCGACTTATACCTCACAAAGTTATAAATCTTCTGACTATCTAAATTCGCTGTTATACATGAATATTGCAACGTTGTGAAGTCTTTATTACGATTTAAATAATTAATAATGTTTGTTTAAGAAACTAAGATTTAACGTTCGTTCGTTTTTCTACAGCTTATGACTATGAAAGAAAAAAAGGAAACTGTTTCCGGATACTTTTAAGGCCATTGAACTATTTTAAAGTATTTTTTTACTTGTAACTAATAGCAATTATTTATATTGCTCCGTTTACTTCTTGGGGATAAATAACAATAAAAAAACAATGTCTAACATTTTAATTATATTTTGATGTAATTAGTTATAAATGTAAATATTTCAATTGGATAGTATACCTCAAAAGGGTAAATTTAGTTTTAGAAATAATATGGTACAATATATGTTTTGACAAAAAAATATTTGTATTATTTTAAAAACACCAATTAATATTAATACTTCATTATTCCATACGATTGATTTATTTTTTTCCCGCATCTAACATTCCCTTGGGTAAACCTAGAAGAAAATTGATCAAGTCGCCATTACGTTTCTCCAATCGATATATTTTTTCTTTTAAAGTACTTAAATCCATCTTGATATTCCTGTCTTCGTTGTCGTTTAACATGGAGTTAACTTGGCGTTTGTACTGAAAATTATTGATTAAAATATTATTTTGCAGGGCTAAATATGCAGTTTTGAAAAAAAAAAAAACAATAAATTGTGACTAAATTTAAAATTAATTTTATATATATTAATTAACTAGAGATACGCTGAATAGTGGTTTCACCGAATAGCCGAATACTATTCGGTTTAAATAGATGTTTGGTTTGAAAATATTGTTTCGAGGCTTAAAAATAAATTCTGATGTAAGTTTCAAAATAAATGTTGACTATACTAAATAATAATTGTAGGTTAAATAATAAAATAAATATGTTGACTTGATATGATTCGAGATGAATGTTAATTTGAAATTAAATTGCTTTATATTATTACATTATTTATAATTTTTTTTTGACTTTTAATATGTAGTGTGTAATAGTAACATAAATCTTAGTTTTTTTAGTCCGTGTCGTGTAATCAAAAAAATAAAAATACTCGAATCGAATATATTCGACACCAAAACCGTATAATTTAGCCGAATACGAATAGCGAAAAATATGCCGAATACACAGCGAATATTCGGCGCCTCTCTACTATTAACCATTAGCAAACAATCTTCCAAAATGTTTGCATAAATAAGTCCTACTATATCTTATTATTTAGTAACTCGCATGATGAAAAAACAAATATTATTTTATTTTTACTATTTATTAATATAGCAAACTTGTGATGTTCTAGATAGTTGAGCATTGAGATAAAGTTAGCGCGTCACTAGTCACATGAGTCCCATTCAATTGTAGTTACCTGATAAATAGTCAACCTGAACAAGAAATTAAACGTTTCTACCCTTGTAAGTCACTAATTCTAAAATTATAAACAATAAAAAAATAACTCAATAAAACTTATTTTAAATACGAGTTATTAAAAATGAGGATAGATTTACATAAACTGATACTAAGGACGCGTTCACGGTTATGCCCAAATTATCAACTTTTCGGTACATAATGCTACAAAATCAAAGTTAATATATTGAAACCAATAATTGCAGCGTATATAATGTTTCTTTTGCTCTAATTTCCTCAGAGAAAACATTGTAACATTGTAGTTCTTAATATAAAAAAAAAAACGATTTAGTGTCACATAATTTACGAAATCGGGAGGAGTTTAGGTAACTTTTTTGCTGTAAATTTTTTGTACGTATCTGTGACTCTTAATGTATTTTAATAAGGTTCATTTTATGTGCTATTTTAGTTGATCCTTTTTAACCCCCGACTCAAAAAGAGGGGTGTTATAAGTTTGACCTGTCGATTTGTGTGTCTGTCTGTGGCAATGTAGACGGATTTGATTGCGGTTTTTTTAATCGAAAGCCTGATTCGTCGAGATAATTCTTAACTATGCTTAATCGAAATAGAAACAGTCTTTATTGAGGTTTTATTGGTGCGGGTTATTATGCAATATTGATAGACATACTTAAGCAAGTAAAAATTTATGGGTCCGTAGGTTCATTTCGCTCGCTTTTTTAACGAGAAAGCTCTGTTAGTCGGTGTGTTTATTTTATTGTCCACTTATCGTAAAATGTTCCATTATTTTTCTATTATAAGGTTTGCTTTCCCTTCCACGTTCTATATTATAGCGAAGAGTTAATTTTGCAGAACTATAAATATATAAGGATATATAATAAGACCTCTAACTACCTACATAAAGAATTAATTGTAGTTTAAAACGTGTATCTTTTTCCTCTTACATATTCTTGACGTTGCCGTATGCATTTCATTGCAACTTTTATTATTTATCAATGATATAATCTAAATAAAACCTCAATTGAATCACTTAATTCAGTATTACTCACTTTAAAAGTATTTTCTTTGGGACCTAAAGTAAGTAGAAATTTTAGAACTTAAAGATCTTGTAATTTTTTTTTCATGAAGTCTTACCTCTTGTAATCTTACCTGTTTATCAATTGCATTTGGTTCTATTTCATCTTGCGAATATGGTCTGAAATTCTGAGTACTAACTCTGTATGTCGATATTTCAGGCAAAAAGTATAACACCAGTACGATTGTTGAAAATCGAAGTAAGACGACCATTCTAAAATTTATAATTGCATGTATGATTATACTTAAATTATAAAAAAATAATCACCTGTTAACAAAATCACAAAATATCAAGTAATCAAGTAAAAGCTTTAAAAAAGTTTTTATTTAATTACTCACTTTAGTTAAGATCTGTACAGGAAGAATAAAAACTGTCGTCGTCTGTTAGTATACAGAACAGACTAAGTTAGATTTTTATTTGCTAGATATTTAAATACTAAACCTTGGAGGGTGGTGGCGTCAATGAGGTTATGGAGGATACAGTTATTAGTTATGACCACTTGACAATGCGCTTTAGGTGCCTTTTATCTTTACCTTATCTTTTTTCATTAATAGAAATCTGTACTCTGTTAATCTAATATAATACAATAGTAACATGGCAATATATATAGATTAAATATGTTTTGAAAAAAAAAAAATAGGTACTTCGAACATAATACAGAACTCACTTTAATAATAGATTTAAAATGTTTGTCTGTTTATCACGGAAACCTACTAGACGGATTTTCGTGATACTTAGTATAGTTATCAATTAAAAAGAGATTTTATGAAAAGTAATTTGGTGTTTGCTAATTGAAATAATACTATTTATAACGGGTAAAGTTCGAATTTATCCCGTTTTGAATTTTCGAATACTTCGTTTATCAAATAATGGTTTCGAAAACCTACTTTGCAGTTAACGTATCCACGGGAAGATGAGTGATGAGATGAGATGATAAGTAGAACGTCAGTAAAATTAGGCAAGCTTTATACTGTTACAAAAAATATTTTAATTCAATGTGCAGTAAACTTGAAATAAAAGAAAATAATGCCGACTTATAATTAAAACTACATGTAAGATACTTTTCATTCCGAAAAATGGTGCCATTTTGACAGAAAAACACAAATTGGCTTTAAGCTTTAATAAAACTAAACGTGTAGGTACGGTTTTGAATACATTTGAGTTTACGATTTGCTTCTGAGGAGAAGAGGGAGAATACCTTGTAATAAAAATATATAGAAAGCTTAGTAAATGTGCTGCAGAAAACATGCCCGGTATTAGTAGGTGTAACGTTTAGTAAAGAGGTAATGAAATAGCACTCAAATAACTACCTAATAAGGTGTTATAAACTATTGTAAGAGACTTTAAAACATCTGTAGTGATTATTTCTAAAATATAATTCGAAAATAAAAAAATATATGTTAATTATTTTTATTTATTATTGCAGCATGAAGTTGTTTATATTTCAACAAATGTTATAAGAATATACCAGGTGATATAATTAATAAAGATTGTTTATACAATTTTAATCAGTTACAAGTCGGAACTATATTTTGTAACCAAAGCCGTAATTGTTCAATCTGTTTCAATACTGCACTCCTTGCAGTACCTCCTTCGCTGGAGTACTGCTCTACACTTGACTCCCATGAGAAGATTTTTCGTAATTCTTCTTCTGTTCCGAATTCGGGACTAATGATAGAAAATATGATTATTAGCAAAATCTATTTTAGTTAAAACAAACATACATAACATTTGTATAGAGTTAGTTACTCTGTACCAGGGGTGGCCAACTTAATCAGAATTAAGATCGACTTTTTACTGACGAATCGCTGTTAGATCTACTTTATTTATTTTTAAAAATTACGTGCTTCCTGATATTCTAATGGATCTTTAGGTCAGGTAAGTCTTAATTTGAACTTAAAAATTTTAAATATTTCTTGTCTAGCTGGAATCAATTCGACTAGCGATCGACTGATTGGACACCCCTGCTCTATACAAATATCTTTTTTTGTAAATAATTCGTCCATTCATATTTTATAATTTAAGTAATGCTTTTTTAGTTTTAAAAATAGTCATCCACTAACTTAGATAAGCACAACTTTAGCTTTTGCTAATGGAGTTGTTGATGACTTTAGTATTATTGAACTAAAAATGTAGGTATTGCATTGGATTTTGCACTAAAAAGTGCAATAAAATAGACCCGATCTCGCTTCTGCAAACCCATACCATATGGTAATATATTCGTGGTGCGGTAGTGTCTGCAGGTCGAGGCCGAGGTCCGAGGCCCTGCGCAGTGCGGCGCCCAGAAGACCGTGCGCGCGACGGAACGGCACCCCGCGACGAACCAGCGCGTGCGCTGCGTCCGTCGCCAACATACACACCTCCAGGCTACCCACTGCCTTGTCTGCGTCGATCTAATAATGATCAGAAACAACTTCTATGTACTTAACAAAGTACTACCGAGGCAAAATCTTTAAATTATATTTATTTATAAAAAAAATACTGCGTGCATGACATGACCTACAAACAATAGTTAATAAAATGTTTGTTTGTTAACGAAATTATGCAAAAAAAAAATAAGAATGTTTTTCTTATTTTTTTTGCATAATTTTCTTTCTCATTTAGAAAAACAAAAAATGAATTTGGTCGTATAAAAACAAAAATTGGTTTTAACAACAATTACAATCAAATTAAAAATCAAACCAGTAAATATAAATGATAGATATTTTATGTTAGCGCTTTTAATAGCTAGTGTAATAATTTTAAAATGTATTAGGTACCTACCTGCATCGTTTCAATCGTACCAGTTGTGACTTTTATGCAATCGAGCAATCTATCGTAAGATCTAAATAATATTTCTTTATCCGACTGTAAATCTTTGTTGTAGGTACTTGGTAAGCCTTTCAATATGCAACTAAAGGCAAATGCATCACCGAGTAAAAGGGCAGCAGCTCCTCTGACGAGTTCCAAACCATCTGGATTTCGTTTTTGAGGCATAAGACTCGATCCAGTCGAAAACTGATCCGAATGTTTTATGAAGCCAAATTCCTGTGAGCTGTATATAATCAAATCTTCAGCAAGTCGACTCAAATGTACACCACAAAGTGACGCCCAGTTAAGAAATTCAACTAAAATAAAATAATAGTAATTAGCAGCTACACTTTTTACAACTATACTGTAGAATAAGATTATTTTTTTACCTATATGGTCCCTCGACCCAACAGCGTACATAGAATTAGGGGTAACCTTTTTAAAACCTAGACTCGCAGCTAATCTTTTCCGGTCTATTTGCAAAGCACAACCAGCAATAGCTCCACTGCCCAGAGGACAAGTAGATAATCTTTCGGTAACCTCTTCTAACCGAATAACATCGTCACGAAAAATCCATGCGTAACTATAATACATATAAAGTAAATATTTTCAATACAGGTACAGATAGGTAAATGAATTCTTTTTATTAATATAAACTCTCACCTAAGTAAGAAATGACTCCAACGGATTGGTTGGGCTCGTTGCAAATGGGTATACCCAGGTGCGATAATATCAATTTCTTTCTTTGCCCGCGTATTAATTATCTGTATAAAGAATAAATCTATACTAATTAATTAAAGATGAAGTTATTTTTTTACTTTTTCTACACACGCTAATCTTATAACTAACAGAAAGATTTAAAGAATATTTTTAGGATTTAGTAGCCTATTCCGGAAAGCTTTGGGCTTGATAACATCCCACTACAATATTCATATAACCAGCATTACCTAGTATTATGACTGAAAAATGTGTCTTAAAACATACTGAGATCAGTTGATATATTTCGTCCTTTGCACGTTGTAAATATCTCAGCATCCACAGTTTGGTGTTTGTAGCCGACTGATCGTTTCTACTACGTGCTGTGTGAAGTCGAAGAGCAGCATCTCCTGCATGTTCTTGGAGACGTCTCTCAACCACAGAATGAATATCCTCTTCAGGATCATTTAAGCGGCCATTTTTACTTAGTTCGTGGGCTATTTCTTTTTCTACCTAAATAATTATAAAGTATTAGAGTGTGTAATTAGTACCTGTGCAGCTCCAAAACAATTGCCTGAACTAAAATTATAAAATTAAAATTTGTTAAACTTACTTTGTCTAGTCCATATTGTATAGCTGTATTGTCATCTTTCGAAAGATGGCCACTGAGATGTAATTCGGCTGCCCATGCCTTGCTGCCTTTAATATCTTCATGATACAGACGGACGTCTATAGCTAAAGAATCATTTAAACGTCTTAATACCGCTGATGGTTCTTCTTCAAAGCATCCACCCCAGAGTTGGTATCTCTCCTACCAAACGTACATCGTAATTTAATAATTATAAAAATATAATATATTTTTTAAGACTTCATAACCCAAGACCTCCAAAGGAAAAAAAAAACTTACTGTAGAAGACATTTCTGAGGTAAATCAGAATAAAGACTGTTTTAATTAAAATATATCTTGTATCAATTAAACTATCATATCAGAAAGTACGCCAAGATACGTAGAAAAAAACAAACTTATAATTATTATTTACTTATGTCTTATACAAATTCTTACACAACACAATGTGTAGTGATATCACGAGGTCCTGAGGTTAACATACTTATGTAGGTAGTATATATGGTAGTATGGAAACGTTATCTTTCTTTTCGTGTTCAACATAAAAATGCTGTTCATAAAAAAGTTTTTGTTTTTCGACTGTATTATGTGTATGTTATTGTGGACAATAACATTGTTCTTGTTGATTCAAAGGTCTTAGCAACTGCTAATGAACATTATTATGATGTCATATTTCATTATTGTTGTTTATGTTATTTATAATAAATTTAACGACGGGACGGTTTCCCAGAGGTCGCGGGTTCGAATGCCTGCCCGTATCTGTTTATTTTTCATTCTATATTTATATAAATTTAAATAAGCTTAACATGGCTATACATGTTTATAAATATTTTTAAACAAATACATATTATATATTTTACATTACAACTAAATTATAAGTCCCATTGAAAAAGAGTTGAAATGTGTTTATATATTTTATATACACATTATTATTATATTTCAAGACTTTAGCTAGCTCTTTTGAGAAAAAAAATTAGGAGTTCGGCAATAGGCAGTTGACATTTGACAGTTTGCAATTGACATATGGCACATATGTCAAATAAAATCTTTATTAGTTTTGTAACAAATAAAAAATATATATTCTGATTTGTTAATTTAAAATAAATAAGTTGAACCTAACACTTGTAAATATTGTGTTAATGTAAATGATAATAAGATTGTTTGTGATTTTTTTAATTTGAAATGGAGGGCTCATCTGTTGAGCTTAAAGAAGAAACCAATGAATCAAAATTTCCACAACGTACTCTTTTTGATATTAAAATAGACCCTGGACTCAGAGATGATTGCGGGGTTCTGTTACCAAGGCCATTTACAAAAAATCAAATGCGTAAATGGTTAAAAAAAGTAAGATGGGAAAACAATAAAGCAGAGAAACGAAGAAAAGAAAAAGTTCGTGCTAAGGAAAGGAGGCAAGAAGCACGTGCTGCAAATATAGATTTAGGCCCAAGTAGAAAATCTCTAAAGAAGTGGAATTTGGAAAAACCCAAAAGTAATACTGGTATTATAATAGATCTTAGTTTTGATGATTTGATGACTGAAAAAGATAGATATAAAATGATAAAACAAATTTTAAGATGTTATTCCATTAACAGGCGTTCAGTAACACCTTTACAATTTTATGTTACCAGTTTTGGAGATAAAACTAAACTAGATATATCTAGACATAATGGCTATGAAAACTGGGATGTAAGTAAAGTTTGTAAGTATTGTAATAGTAGGTGCTTTTATTTTTTTTGAAGAGAGTTGTAGAGGAATACTATGCAACCCACATTGAGCAAATGTTCCGTCCTTCAATATAATACTAGGAAGTAATGTACCTCACTTCTTAATATTACATTGATTTTGGGTGTATGGTATATGTCAAAGTAGAAATGTTTATTTTATACATATCCTTTATTAAATTATTAATTAAGGATTACAACATATACTATTGGTAAATTATGTGAAAGTCACAAATTCATGTTTTATTTTGGATGATTTTCATATTGGGCAAATAATAGGAAAAAATTTAAAATTTACTTCATTTCCATTTTTAGATAACTTTTAAAGAATGTGGATATACCGACATATTTCCTAAGGAGAAGCTATTCTATTTGACAAGTGAATCTGACAATCTAATAGAATCTTTTGCAGAAGATACTTTTTATATAATTGGAGGATTGGTGGACCATAATCAACATAAGGTTAATGTCTTAATTAAAGTTAATTGTTTCTTAAGACTTTAATATAAAAAAAATCAAAATTTTTAGAACTTCTTCGAAAATCTAATTTATTTTCAAATTCATCATGCTAGTAACCAGCTTGCTTCTGGAAGAGTATTAATGTCTTCCACCACTCACTTAAAAATCTAATGAGCTAAATAGAAAACTACTTGAATTGGTATAACAGTAAAGTTTTATTTTTTATTGGTTGATTTATTTTTCAGGGTCTTTGCCATAAAATTGCGGTGGAGCAGGGAATAAGACATGGAAAATTACCCCTTAACAAATATGTAAATATGAAAACTAGAAAAGTTTTAACTATTGACCATGGTAAGTAGAAATTGACTGAATCTTTGAGTATATAATAATAATAGTATAATATATATAGGGTTATTTTTAATTAGTTGACCACCTCTTCTCTCTACATTAATCCCAATAACATTTGTTCTATAACTTTTTACAAATCTTGATAAACAACACTAAAAAA
The DNA here is from genome assembly GCA_959347355.1 of Napeogenes inachia. Taxonomy (NCBI): domain Eukaryota; kingdom Metazoa; phylum Arthropoda; class Insecta; order Lepidoptera; family Nymphalidae; genus Napeogenes; species Napeogenes inachia. The sequence continues at coordinate 12,932,790 of OY365791.1, read as the reverse complement.
ACAAAACAAAAAACATTTTGATTCCTCTTTTACTTATTACTCTGTATTTTGTAAGAACTTAAAAGGTCAATGCTCAGACGCTCAGAGTTAATGATAGTTCATAGACAAAAAATAGTTTTGTATGGGAAATTTAAATTTTAAAAAACTATTAATTTTAACTATCAACGATTTAGTCATAAATTAACTTTAAAAAAATTTATATGTTGAAAATGTTCATTTTATTATTGCCATTTTGTATGTAGTTTTCATGAATGTTTGTATGTAATGACAATACATATTCAGAGATCTGTTGGTATAATGGTTAGTGACCCTGACTGCTGAACCAAAGGATTTAGATTTGATTCTCACATGGGAGAGTTCTTTGTGTGACCTACAAATTGTTATTGTGCGGGTGTACTTTGTATCCACTCTTTATACCTTTATGAAACCCCCCACAACACAAGGATAATATTGTCTCTAAGACAGGAGATAGGATTTATTATTATTATATATTATTATATCATTGTTTATTGAATAAATTCATACACAAATTCTGATTTTTAATGATCTATAATTGTGTTATATGTTAAAATAACAAGATATAAATTTAAAAAATCTTCTAATCGTCGATGGGTAATACACATGTAGATTGAGATGCCTCGTGTTGATAGAATTCATTAATTTTGTTAATATAATAAACAATTTTACTCTTAAAGGGTTATGTTAGAATTTCCAAGGTCTAATTAAAATCTAATAAAATTATTTTGGACAAATTAATAAACTAGACAAACAAAATCCTTATAATTAGATCACAAATCCTTTATTGATTCATGTGAAGATAATTGTATTTTAACAATTAAAATAAGTAACAATAATTATATGATTCTTTGATAATTAAGGTCAAATAATGTGTATAATATTATATCACAAAATATCAGAAACCAGCCAGTGGCAATAAAATCAACCAAAGAGTTTTAATTAGAACAAGATCGTAACATAAATTGTAAATGTATTAAAGTTTTTTTTTTTTTCTGGTCTATTATGTTTATTACCTAAGTCGAATTATATGTATTTGGTATTAATTAATTTGATAGTTTAAAATATATAAAAAAAACCAAAAGAAAACTTAAGTTATGTAAATTATCACAGATGTTAGTAACATTGAGTTAAGTATTTTGTTTATGTATGTTGTTTGTTTTAAGTATTAATAAATTTAAAAATGCTTCTACATAAAAAAACATAATGAGTATACAACATTTGTATTAATGATGAATAAATATATCTTTTTTAATTACAGTTTTCGAGATAGTTCTCAGAGTTAGTGAAGGAGTTTCATGGCAAGATGCACTTCTTCAAGTGTTGCCGATGCGTAAAGGTGCCCACGTCTGTGACACCGCTAGCAACGCATCTAGTGTTGAATTATCATACGAAAGTGATAACTAATACAATTACACTTTGTAGCTGTTATACATATTTTTTAAAGCATATAAACAATGAAGTTATTTCATTAATATGTAAAAATAAATAATAAATATTACTGTTTTTAATTGTAATTATTAAAACTGTTAATAAATTATATAAATCACTTGACTAGTGCTAATTAAAGATTGTTGCTTAATTTTATTTGTTATTGTTATATATTTGGTACGTGATAAAGTTTGCGCCCTGATTTGTGTAAGAATCTTTCAGATTCTAACACCATTTTGCTAATAAATACTGAAGTATTATACCGATTTCTACAGACTATTGTTTACTTGAATTGACCTATGAAGTTTGAAACTAGTGGCGCTATTGTTTCTGGATTGTTTAAATGCAAATGATGTGTGCCTGGTAGGAAATGACACTGAAAATCTTTATTATTTTTCTCAATAACTTCCCGCATCTCCACAGAAAACTCGTCATTTGCGAATGGGGAATCAATTGCTTTAATGTATAGTGTCGGACATGACAACCTTTTGACGAGAGTTTCAACTAATTTTTTATCTTCAGCAGTAAATAAAATCTGTTTGAGTCTGGAGTCTCGTGAGAAATAGTATTTATTGGGGTCTTTTGAAGATGCTTTCGACCCTCGCTTTAGAAGATGTGGAACGCTTTCGGGATCTACGGACTTGCCAGTGCCCAAATGCCATATTTTAATAGCTTCTTCCAAAGTATAAGAAGGGGGTTCGCCTGTAAAATGACTTATACCTTGAATCTTCTTTAAAATTTTTGCGTAATTATTGACAACCTTGTCTAAATCATAATCGTCATAAATTAGACTGTCGATTGCCACGAAGAATTCTATCTCGTCGGGGAATATACTCGCATACCGCATACCGGCAATGGACCCCATTGAATGACATAATAATGATAGTTTATTCCACTTAAAATAATTCTTCAAATACAAAATCAAACGCGGCAGATCCCATGTGTAGTAATGCATGCCTGTAAATAAAATAAGAACATAAATACAATAATGTCGAATTATAGAATATTTCCAGTACATTGAATGAAGGAAACTCTACCTTCCGGGATCCATGAAGATAATCCATGACCAGGAAAATCGATGGCTAATATCGGTCGCTTGTCACAAAGTAAAGGTGCCAATGGGTCCCAAGTGCCAGCATTGTCTTGCCAGCCGTGCAGGGCCAATATTGGTTGCTCATTTTCGTTTCCCCATAGCCTGCCAGCTACATGTCCCCATTTTACAGGGATTTTTATTTCTTTAACCGGAACCTTCAAAGTTATAACACAATATTAATATTTTTTATGTTTAATTTTATTTATTAAAATAGGTATAACACCATAACCGATATTCGGTGTTTTTATTGTAACAACATTTTATTTTTAATTATTAATATAATTTTTAATATAATTTAATTTAATTATATTAAACAGCATTATAATCTAATTTCGACACAATATTAATAGATAAAGTATGTCTCTCTAACTCTAACTCTACTTATCATTTCCAAAGTAGATCAGCAAAATTATCTATACAAAGTCTTGTAACAAGATAACGTAAACGTTACGTTATGTAAACATGCGACATATATTTTGTGTAATGATTTACATTAGCAATTCATAAAATTTAATAATTACTGAAAATATAATCACTTAAAATACAAACATTTCAACTTACCTCAGTGTGTATTGTTCTCTGAAGTGTATTGCCAAGAATATTGAAACGAGGTCTTACTGTTAAATTATTTGGATTCAGAATTAAAGGTAATATAAATTTCCTCGCCATATTTTCAGAAGAGGACTCACTCAAATTTTAATTAAAATGGTGAAGTACGGTCGTCAGTTAGGTTGCAGTTAAAACGAAACATAAATGTGTTTTCTATTTATATTTTATAATGACTATTATTTAGATAGCACAATAAATCTACACTCGCAGTTCGGACTTATCCGAGAACTAAAATTATAATTGTGAGTTATGACTAACCTCAAAATTTAAACACCTAGCGTAGCGAGTTAACGCTGTTCTACTATATACTGTCAAGGACATCCGTGAATTCCGTGAACCGACATTATGCGATTCATGTATAAATAATAAAAGATATTGGACTTTGTTCTGTAACTGTTTATTGATAATGTTAAATACAGTGCCTACCTATATAAATAAATTGGTACCTTATCTATAATCTACCTATAATTATAATTTTAATAAAGGAAGAATAATTCATAGCTTCATTTAGATTAAACACGGAAGGATGATACTATAAATAATAGTATAGCGCGTCATGTCTTACAGCAAAACATATTACGTAAGGATGATTTGATTAATCGCCTTAAATTATTCATTGTAGCCTTTTACAGCAATTAAGTTATCTCGGAAACGGAGATTATAATGTTAGTCAGCGCAGGTACCGTAAACAAAAAATATTTACAATACACAGGTACTTATATTTTTATATAACATTCGCAAGCACGGTAACTTTTCGATTATCTGTTGATCGTCTGATATTAATCTTGAAAATGCAACCATTCGGTTGTTATCAACGATAGAAATGTACAATAATTAGGTACTTGTTGCCTGGACATTATTTTTTAAAATTATAATTTGAATTACTTAAGTGTTTTGATTCCAAGAATATTCTGCGTAGAGAAGGTAATTTGGTAATTGAAGCTTTAGTTAAATTAAACTTTAAATACTTATATTTGTTATGTAAAAATGTTTCCTGGATTCTGTGTGAACTGTAGATAATTTAAAATAAAGGTTCAAATTTAATTTTTTACTAGTTGACAGCAAATATTACGTACCTACATGACATGTTATTTTATGTTGCTAATTATTTCAGTTGAACAGTGTTTATGTGTGCTGCCTTTGAAGAGCTTCAACTTAGGTATTTCAGTGCAAAAATTCACTCGCGCAAGAGCGCGTTTTAATGTATGGTAGAAGTATCGCGGTCTCTTTTGCTATAGTCAAACAAAAGCACTTTGATACTTTGGAGATCTGACTAATTGATATGTATAATAATAATCTCATACTGAATAAATGCGCACGTTTGAATATTATTTGTTTCATCATATAATAAATATATTAATTGGCTACCTCTTGCGGGCAGCCTCTCTTCATCAAACCCAACCACATTTGTTCTACGACTTTTTAAAATTAATAGTTTATAAAATTTAAGTTTTGCCATACGACATTTATTTATTGCCTCTGAACTGACATTAACTCTTAGCGTAGATATGGCGTTCGGGCGTTGAATTTTAGGTACTTCTTGTAAAATACAGAGTAATAAAGTAAAAGAGTGAGTATTTTTTTTTGTTTCGTTATTTTTGTGTTGTTTATCAAGATTTGTAAATATATATAATAAATAAATATATATGTATATGTATATATATCTTTTTAAATATCACCTCACTGTTGAATACTAAAAGGATTATTGAAACTTTCTTTCGTATTGTCTCTTATATTATTTAGTTTGGAGATAGCTGGGTACCTAATGTTAAATTAGAAGTCATGTACCTAATTACTTATACTATTTTACATACCTATTTAATTTATTAATTATTTCATTGATATAAGTATAATTTTTATTTTATTAAAAATGATTTTTTATTTATTTGCCATTTTCTAAAATATGATTATTCATGATATATTAGTGTAGTTTGTAAAAGTGAAAATAGAAGCTAATAAAATAAAAAAAATAATTTCAAAGTATCAAACATTTTGGTGGTCTAAATTACTTCATTTTTGAGTGATGTTTTAGCCGTGTAATTTATCTTTTTGCCTAATGAACCGCTTTATTAAAAAGTGAGTTATTTGCTTTCTTTACCGATCTTTGAAATTTCGAAGAATACTGCGATCGTCTACAGATTGATTTGATCTTCATCCTCCTTTACCCATTAGGAGTTCCGTGACCAAATGGCCATATAAACTATATTATAACAGACACGTCTAATTGTACTTCTAATCACAATGTCAGTCAAGGAGGTAGCTTTGAGGATTGGAGAGGTAATTGGGATCGGGGGACCTGGTAGGTTGGGAAATGGACGGAGCGTCTTTTACTCGACAGGTTATACCAAACTTTGTATGATTAAGCACCACTAATTTATATATTTTTATTCCAATCTTAAAATGCTTTTAGTATGCATTCGGGCATCCAATTTTTATTTAGGAGTGTTTTTGATCTAAAGCCAAATTGCTCGTTGTTAAATTGAATCTTAAATCCAAAGATACTGAATCTCTTCTAGTTCAAGGTATTGGAGACAAAAAATTTCGGACAAGCCCGATGACCATGCACGAGTTGACATAATAAGATACATTGAAGATAAGATACGATATTACTGAAGTGACCTTTGATTTCGTATTATTTAATAATTTGAAATACCATGATAATGATAACATGAAAGGAAGATTTCAGAAGAGATTAGTAATACCTACTTTGAAAACGACTTGGATAAATATCAAATATAAAACTTATTTGAAATTGTTCATAAACATGTTATGAGTTACATTTCTTTTTAATAATAGGTAGAGCGGTATCCTAAAGAGTATACCTACCTGTGTTGATTTATTTTTAGTCCATGTAGGTTTTAAAAAAAAAAAGCATAAATTAAAGGATTTAAGAATGGGGCACGGCATTCGTGTTAATCCTCTAAAATCCCAAGCCTTGATAAATAGACAGTCGGTAATTGCGCAATACAAAAGCTAGGCAGTATGCCTATGCCTATAGGTATATTTGTGCATTCGTTTTATATACGGATTGCGCAAATTTAATCACATATCTCAATATCGACATCAATTAAAGTGGTTCCTTATCCGCCTTCGCCGGAAAGTGCTCATTCTATCGCGTCTTTTTAATATTTTAAATAACTCTTCTTGCCCTTACTTTAAAAAGTGTTTTCTTGTGCTACCACCGAGAAAAGACCATGTCGCGCATGTGTCCTTTTGAAATCCCTCAAAGTGCCTTTTTCTACTCTAGTTTTTGTAAAAAAATTCGTGTTCGTACATTTATTTACATATATACGACGTTATACTTGTTTGTCGTCATTAAAAATAGTTTTTAATCACATGCAATTAATAATAACCTAAAATAAAATAATAAAAGAACTGCAAAAGAAAAGCTAGCAGTCAATACAGTTCAGTTAACATTTGCAAATTTAATAAATTTTTACTTAAAGAAAAACATTTCTACAACTGTAAAACATCTCACTCAATACAACGCGCGTGTTTAAAAAAAATTAAAATGTTGACTATAGTTAACTTCCGGTCGGTTTTTCGTGACGGTGTGCGCGCGCATCTTAAACATTTACTATCATCATTCAATAACGCGCCAAAAGAAGTATAACTTAAAATCCTTCACCTTCGTTGCAGCTTGTCTTTTAAACTATCTTCCTCAAAGTATTCTGCATGATAATCCTTCTTTAAACTCTTTTAAGCTAAGAGTAATGCAGTACCTTTCTTCGGAAATATAACAAGTACCTAATCGTTCTTATGTTCATTTGTAGGTATATATATAAATATATATGTAAATATTTGTATATATCTAAGTACAGTTTTTTTAACATACAATGTATTAATTTTCACCATTTCGTTGTCTTTCTTCTAGACATTCTAATTGTCAAGTAGAAGTCTAGCAGACATTAGTGTCATATACTTATAGAGTATATATAAAACAGTTTGGTTCACAGTGTACAAAAAGACCGTTTATGTCAAACCATTTATTTATTTAAACAATGGTGAATCTTTACAAGACATCCTATTATTACAAAATCAATTCTTATAGTGTTATGTCCTATTTAGTAAATTTTTCTGTTTTTGTTTAAGTTATTAAGATTTTTAAAAATTAAAATTCTACATATTCTTAGAGAACATAACAGCATAAAGAACTTCATTTAAAATGAAAAAGACTTAAAATATGATTCTACTTCTTAACCTAACACATCTCAGTCATATCTACCTCCTATATTCAGTAATCTTAAATTAGAGCAACGCTCGAGGTAGTCACATACAATAAAATACATAAGATTATTATTAAACTTAGGCACCACAGCCTATTGCGTCTATTTTGAGCATTATAAATTATAATTTCCGCGAATCCTTCAATTCTAACTGAACAAAATTCCAAATAGTATCAATGTATATTCTGATAATAAAAATAGTATGTGTGTACAATATTGTACAGAGTAATCAACATACATATCATCGAAATTTTGTTACTAAATCCAAACGGCGACGAAAAACAAGGAATACTATAAATTTATAAGCAACTTGCCCGAGTGTCAAAATCGAGTAATCCTTGTCTAAGAAAATTAAGTAAAGGCCAGCGACAGCCGCACGCGCCTCGCCAATCGTCCAAGTCAAGTGCCCACAGCGCCACGCCCCGAGCCCCCGCCTCTCGCACTCTCACGCCTGCTTCCTGCGCATCGTGCGGCCGGAGGTATGTCACCCACTGCGTACCCTGAGTGGCATACGTACCTCGGCTGCTCGACACCTCCAACCATCGGTTTGATTTGACTTGAATGCACGTCTGTAACCCCAAAAAGTAAATTATATTAGTTTGATTTATTAGAAGGCTTGCAGATCGTTTCTATAGTTTCGATTGATATTCTAAAACAAACCTCATAATACGCCAGGAAGCCAGGAATACGAGTTTGAGGTCCGGGCTTACCGGGACCCGTGATGGGTTCATAGATGCCGGTATGGAGCTCACTTCTTAGTGAGTAGGATCTTGCGTAGGCTGGCAGTCCTAATACTAATTGAGTAATTGGTACCATACTTGACCAGAAAGTAAGTATGGCTTCCTGCAACGAGCATAATAGAATTTTCATTGTTATTTTGTTTTTAATATTCATAATTCTAGTCTAGTCTCTAATTGAAAACTTACCAAATTGTCTAATTCGTAATCATCGCTTTTAATCGACGGTAGAAGTAACGCCGTTCTTTTAGTGTCAGACTCATAATAATCATTGGCTGCAATAGAAATCCAGTCAAGAGTAGCAGCCAAGATGGCGAAATCATAAGCTACTTCTGCTACTTCAGGGTATGGAGCCACGATCGCAGACAACTCCAAATTATGCTGACGTAATGTTTTTGACAATTCTGTTAGAAGAATACTAAAGTTGTTCCTGTCGGCTGAATTCTGTGGCGTGCAAGGGGCCTGTAAATAAAAATAAATAAAATAAGACATTGTTAAATTCGGAACTAAATTTTTCCAAACGCATGAAAATAAAGCTACCCACCCTTTTGCAAACTGGGTATTGCCAAGCAATTTGTGCTCCGTCAAATTCCCAGTTTTCTAAAAATTTCAACAATGATTTTACAAATTTTTGTCTCCTCTTAGGAGTTGCTGCCATTTCACTCCATTTATCATCGACGGAATTGTCGATACCACCTACTCCGAGAATAACTTTGACTCCCTTTAGTTTCAATTCAGTTAATTTTCCGTAGAAATCTGGAAATAATGAATTTTATTACATCAAGATTTTATTTATTTCAATAATTCTTTGTTGTAGTGGAAAAAAGTTACCATTGCTGATATCTAGTTCTGGATTTCCTGCGACTACTGTATCACTATCACTATCGAGATGAGCCCAAGAGTAAATTATATGAGTGCAAAGTTGGGGTTCCACCTGGTCTGGTCCGAAACTGCCGTTGTTTTGTCTATAATAAAACCGTGGAGTATATTTTTTAAGCCACTTTTAATGAAATTCTACATATTTAAGAAAAGGTTTGTTTTTTACCTGTAATAAGCCCAATTAGTAAAATAACAGGCGACGATAGGCTTGTGTTCAAATTCCTCTTTATTACTTCCATCAGTTATTCTTAAACTGGTTTTACTTCTGCATTTTGACTTTTGAGGGAAGTCACAATGATTCTGTAAAACAAAGTTATTTTGTATTTGTTTAAAAGATGTATGTGTATTTAGGCATAGTAAGATTGCTAGGATACATAATTTTGAACATCTGTGTCAAGAACTCTTCAACAAGAGGCACGCAATATCCAATGCTAACAATAAAATAATAATTTATGGAAGCGTCTCTTTTCAACTTAAATTTATTAAACTAAAACCTATTACTGAAGGAATATATCGAGTAATAATTCAAATAATATTACAATAATTAATAATTTCTGATTCATCCAATTTATTAAAAATCGGTATTTCTATAAAATTGTCTATGTAAAAATAATAATAAAATTTCTTTCAAATCCTATTAGCATGCATAAGTGGATTATATTCAGTTCCACAGTGAAATTCAGTTCTTTTTACAAAATGTTTAGGTTACCTGATTCCAAACTAGTGGTGAGGGACAGGTGAGTTCTATGTACTGTCCATTGATACATAAGTAATATTTAGCGCAGTCAGTGTCGTCTTCTTTAAATGTCACTCCAGAACAAGACTTTCCTTCTAAAGCAGCACCCTAAAATTATTTAAATAAATGTTAGAAATTATTTATTTTTTCGTAAACAATAGATGTATTAAAATACTAAAAGCGTAAAACTTTACTTCGTTCTCCGATACGCCTTCAGTATCGGACAGAGAGATGTCAGGTTCAAGAGTTGTTGTAGTTGTTGAGGTCGTTGTCGTTGTGATAACTGGTGTAGACGGACTTTGAACTGAAAAACGAAATAAATAAGAAGATTTAAAATATCTGTAAAGATTAAGTTAATAATAAAAGATGTATTGAGTTATTTACTTTCTTTAAGGGAACATGATGGTGGCGCATCCCGACCACGTAGAACGTGGTTAATAGTGGATAATAATGGTGAGGTTCCACAGCCGCAGTATTTACCGCTAAAGTCATCGAGGTCCAAAGACCAGACCATAGTTCCCCCAAGGTCCATGGCTCGGACATACTCTGCCTTATGACGAATCATGTAGTCATCATCAAAAGATACCCATTGATCGTTGAGGGTCGTATATGGACCTATTCTACCACCTGCGTCACGGACCACCTTCCATCCTTGATTTCTTATTCGATCGCAAATCTGCACAAAAGGATAATGGAAAAGGTAAATGAATTTTAAGCTCTTATAAGTTGTCCTCATTTTTGTCAAGTTATTTAAAAATTACCTCATAGAAGGATAGGAAGCCTCGTGCTCTGGTTTCATCCCCGGCTTCGCCACCTGCGTAGGACGGAGCTCCTAAACCATTTCCTGCATTCTCCATTAGCGAAAATGACTGTCCATAGAAAGGAACCCCCATCACTAGTTTTTGACGAGGAGCACCTTTACCAATCCAGTAGCTTACAGTAAAGTTCTGAAATTGTCAAAATATATATTTATATTTACTGCCAGTGGTACAGCTATTTACAAATCAGGTATTTTTCCTACCGCATTAAAAGTTTTGTCATCATCTCCGTCGCGAGCATACATTGGGGCAACGTGACCTGTTTTTTTGTCCCATTGGCCATGATAATCATAAGTCATGAGTGCAATCCAATCTAAATTTCTGGCTAGAACTGGTACATCGTAAGCTAAAAAAATATATTAATAACATGGGAGGTAAATACGTGAGGTATAACGAATAAGTAAAACATTCTAAATATATAATATTTAGAAGTTTTATGTTCAAATTACCTAAGTCAATTACACGTTTGCTTCCTGAAACTGCAGAAGACAAGAGCAGACCACGAGGAACAAAAGCAGCACGTAGTTCTTTAACAAGGTCAGAAAATCCTTGCTTGTCTGAACTGGGACCCTTTTCACATTCAACCTGTGAATATTGAACAGCCCATTAACATTTAAACATGTTAGTTATTTTTATAAGCGGTCTTAGTAATTCTAGTGTGAAGAGTATTAAATTAAATATATCTACCAAAGAATCTTGCACTCACTTGCCAACACCGAGGATATTCCCAGTCGAGGTCTAAACCGTCAAACTCGTATTGTTGAATAAAGTCAATTGCATGTACAATAAACTTCCGTCTAGCAGATGGATTGTTTACAAGTCGCGAATACTTGTCACCAGCAGAATCATTCCATCCTCCCAGCCCTAACACAACCTTCACACCTCGGGTCTTAAGTGCCACAACCTTTTCATAATATTCTGTAAGAAAAATATTTTTGTTTTTGATAGGATTATAAAACATTGACTTACAAGACAGTAAATAAAGTTAATAAGATTGAGAACATACTGTTTTCCACATCCAGCCAGTTGTCATGTGGTTTCATTACCAATCGAGCGCTATCAAGCACAGCAAACGCATATACAATGTGAGTACAGAGTGTTGGATCAATGTCATCCGGAGTGTATTTGCCGGCACTTGGTCTGTAAAATTTTAATTTAATAATAATAATAATACTCCTTGATATTCGAATGCATTTGAGTATGATATAATTCAAAAGTATGAATGTACCTGTACCAAGCCCAGTTAGTGTAGTAACAAACTATTTTATATTTTTCCTCCTCATCATTTTGTATTACAGCACTTGTGGTAGGTTTCTTCGTTGTAACAGGTCGAGTAGTAGCGCGAGTAGTAGGCTGGGTAGGTCGGGCGGTAGTAGTAAGAGGCTTATTAAAAGAAGGTTTTACTTCTATGTCTTCAAAATCATCATCAAGAGCATTCTGGGGCTCTGGCAAGGGCTTCAGTTCTAAAGACTCTAAGTCTACTTTAGGGTCGAGCAAAGAACTCTTGATTGCATTCATAAGTGGGTACTTGCCTTGATTGCATCTGAAAAATATTTGTATAACATATTTTTGTAATAAAGATTTCTTTAAAAACTTATTATTAGAGAAAATTTTTGTTATTTACCTATTTTTAAAGTCATCAAGATCGATAGCCCAAACCATACCACCAGCAAGTCCAAGAGATTTTATAAAGTTAACTTTTTTCTTAATAATATCAATATCGTCAAATGAAACCCATTGGTTACCCTTATAAGCAAATGGTCCCATTCGTTGGTATGCATCTTTAACTATTGTCCAGTGACGAGTCTTAATGCGTTCACATATCTGAAGAAATATATTTTTTTACTGATAATACTTTCACTTATAGAAATCTAATTTATTACTTCTTTATTCATTCTAGTTCTTACCTCATAATAAGCCAAAAATCCTTTAGCACGAGTATACTCTCCAGCATCACCGCCAGCAATCGCAGGCATATTAAGACCCTGTCCAGCTCGATTGTCCATTGAAGAACTAGTAGTAAAGGTTTGACCATATAAAGGTATGCCCATTACTAACTTAGAAGCTGGAGCACCCTTTTCCATCCAATAGTGCATGGTGTAATTCTGAAAAATAATAACAAGAAAAAAATAAGTGAAGATCCTTTGTTTAACTTTCATTATATTCTAGCTTTAAGTTATTAGTGCTTACAGCATTGAAGTAGGTGTTATCATCTTCGGGATGATAGTATAATGGAGCTACATGACCCGTTTTTTTGTCCCACTGGCCGTGGTAATCGTAAGTCATTACTGCGATCCAATCTAAATGATGCGCTAACAGTGGAACGTCATAGCCGGCGTCTATGACCACTTTACTGGGTGATACAGCTGACGATAGCAAAAGACCTTTAGGTTTGAATACAGCCCATAGTTCTCGCACCAATTCACTAAAACCTTGTTTATCCGAATCGGGGCCCAATGAACAGTCCACCTAAAATTGTTAAAGTTGTTGTAATAGTAATCATTAGGATTACACTTATAACAAATAAACATCAATATGGTTATTAAAAAGCACAAAATTGTAAATAATATATATTTTTTTAAATACCTGCCAACATTTCGGGTATTCCCAATCCAAATCCAAACCGTCGAAACCATATTTCTCAACAAATTGAACAACGTCTTTGACAAATCTGGCACGGGCTTTATTATCGTTAACTAATTTTGAATATTTATCACCTGCTGAATCTTTCCAACCTCCAATGGCTATAGAGACCTTAGCACCATACTTTTTGTAGGAAACCATGCGTTCGTAAAATCCTATAAATAAAACATTCTTCTTTTAAACAAATGTAAAGGTAAAGTTTTTTATATGTGTAGATAAGGTAAAATGACTATAAGTAATCTTAGTGTAGTAGAGAATTTAAATTGTTAGAATGGCCTAATAGCATTTAAGTCCGTATGCCGTACCATTTTCTGTATCTGCCCAAGGATCGTGTGCTTTAATAAGACCATTATCACCCAAAACTGCGAATCCATAAACAATGTGTGTGCATAATTTAGGATCGATGTCTTCAGGCGTAAACTTGCCCAGACCTGGTCTATACCAGGACCAGTTAGTGTAGTAACAAACCAGCTTGTATTTTGCTGAAATAAGAAAAGAATAATCGGTATACCTATTGCAATTATAAATGAATACTTGTCTTTAATGCAATTAAGGTAGTTTTTAATTATAAATATGAATTTTAAGTTAAATGAAATAAACATACTATTAAGAAGCTCGGGTTTGGAACTAGAGTCCACCATATCTACAATGGGTTTAGATGGTGACTGTATAGTTTCAGGGTCTATTTCTATTACAGGATCCATTTCTACAGGCACGCTGGTCGTGGTGGTAATTTTTTGCACCTTACACTGAGCGCTACTAGGCCAGTCGCAAATTTGTTTCTCCTATTAATGAAAAAGTAATTTATCAGTACGTTAAATAATGTATAAAATACTTTAACATATTTCTTAGCGATTTGTTTACCTTATTCCAATGTAATCCAGCGCTACAAGCAAATTGTTCAAATTTGCCAAATAGACAGTGCAAGTAGACGGAGCAATCAGATGGTTCCGAGGCATACTGACCATTTTCACAGAACGCTAATAATAATACACCTTTTAATACTTTGATTACAATTTTATAAATACTACGTATAAAATATATATAGACATATCAAGGCTTTTTAGGTTCAAATTACTATAAATATATATTAAAATTACCTTAAACAAAAGTTGAATTCAAATGTGTATTGTATGTACTGTACTGTATTTCGTATTTACAAACAGATTCATTTATTTTTTCAATTTATTTCTTATTTCTAGAATTCAACATCATAATTTAAATCCTCGAATTTTAAACTTTTGTTATGTATTAAAATCGATATATATGTAATTTGAAACATCGTATTTAATAAGTAAATAAATATCTAACAATAACAATTTACATCTTGAATATAAATCGTATAATTTTACCTGGTTTTTCTTCCACGAGCTGCATCATATCCGGTTTAGCGTCTGCGGTGACTTGTCTGCGGTCAGTACAGGAGGTGGAGGATGGGAAGTCGCACTGCGACCGCTGGGAGCTCCACATGAGTCCGGGCGCGCAGCTCTGAGCTATCAGCACTCCGTTCACGCACACGTAGAACTTCTCGCAGCGAGGGTGCGGGTGGTAAGTGCCAGTTTCACAGCGCTGTTGTAGATTGATAATTTTAGTGATAGGGATTTTAAATATGGCAATATTAAAGGTATATCATCGCATAAACTCACCTTCGGTTTTTGATATTCACCGGATTGTGTCACAGGTTTCTTTGATGTGATTCTAGTAGGTTTTCTAGTGGTTGGTTTTCTGGTGGTAGGTTTTCTTGTTGTAGTTGTCGTCGTTGTTCTCGTTGTGGGTCTTCGCGTTGTAAACACGGTTTGTAAAGGTGATTTGGTGGTCCCGTCCGGCCGTCTGACTGTTATACCATTTCAAATTTGAGAAACACTGGTCCAGAACATTTTTATTATTTTATTTAAGTAGATTCTGAAATCGAAATATTACCTTCGCATTTAGCGAATTGCACCCAGTCGCAGCGATTGGCCCGCTTGTCCCAGTGCAGACCGGAAGGACACATCTGCCTGCTCCAGTGTCCGCTCACGCAGAGTAAATATGAGTCACAGGTGGATGCCGGTGCGTATACTTCGGTAGAAGAACAAGCGCCGTCTTCTACAGGCCCAGTTATAGGAATAGCTGAAACATTGAATGACCTCGTGTTTAGCTGACGCTGACGATCATATTTATGAACACGTTAAAAAAAGCTCACCTGTTGTTGTAGTAGGTCTTGTAGGTCGCGTTGCAGGTCGAGTAGGTTTAGCTGTAGAGGTAGTAGGTTTGGATGTTGAACCTATTAAATCAAAACGTTCCTTAGCCTGTATTGGATAAATTTTAAACTAATCATTCTTCGATATCTTACTTTCACATTTAGCATATCGAGGCCAGTCGCAGTGGTTCTGTGCGCTGCTCCAGTGTAGTCCGGGCGCGCAGTGCTGCAGTCGCCACGACGAGCCGTCACAATGCAGGTACGAGTTACAGTCCCCGGAAACAGCGTGGTACTCTTGCCCATTGCAACGACCGCCTTCCGATGCTTGATCTGTGTGGTGATTAAATAAACTTAATAAATACGATAAATTATACTGTAGTTTTGTCCTCGAAGGTTTCTTTAAAGTTGTTCTGTACCTACAATACCCACATCTCATCTTTACATGTAAACGAATGCTGTAAACTGTAAAGCATTCGCAAATTCAAGTAAAAATATAAAAATGTGAAAATAAAGATACAATTTAGTTCACAAAATCTTTGTCAAAACAAAGCTAAGGTATAGTCTGTGTGATAAATTACCTTCAATAGCTGGTTTCACGGTTGGTTTAACGGTGGTAGTCGTTGTGGTAGTAGTTGTAGTAGTAGTACTTGTCGTGGTTCTTCTCGTCGTAGTCGGTTTAGGCGGCGGTCTTGATGTCATAGGTGCTAATGTTGTGGTTGCTGTACTTGATTCGCTGGGCGTAGTCGCTAAAATTATTTCATGATATTAATCCATAAATTATACAAAATATTTTAATTCCATATATTAAATCCACAATACCCAGATGGTGTTATGATACATGTGACATGTCACGTCGACTCTACTCACGTCTACATTTGGCAAAGCTTGGCCAATCACACCGATTAGCTTTGTCAGACCAGTGAAGGCCGGGTGCGCAGCGGTGTTTGCGCCAGTGTCCGGACTCACACTGCAAGTAGCCCTCGCAGTCCTCTGTAGCCGCGTGGTATTCGCCAGCTTCGCATACTGATCCTTCGACACCTGTGTGCAGCAAAAAACACGTTCGGTTCAAAAGTTCGTCTTCCATTATGACAAACGATTTATATCGTATATATATGTATTGGTTCTTTTCTTACTATCAAGTAGTTGAGCTTCCTCAGATAACCAACTGTTATATTATATATTTTACCAGTATCCATTTGAGGAGCTTCAGTCGTAGTCGTTGAGGTAGTTGTGCTAGTAGTTGTTCTCCTCGTTGTAGTAGTGGGTTTCTTAGATGTAGTAGTCATAGGAGTTGTTGTTTGTGGCCACCATGTTTGAATGGTACTCTGCGACGTAGATGCCGGATTCCAGCCCGGCCAAGTTGTCGATGTGTGCTGATCATGGTTACCGTGATTGCCGTGGTCAGCACCGCCCCCTATGGATCCTGTTAATAAAACAATATATTTTTAATACATAGCTTTATGCAGGCCTCTAATCCTGGCCGTTACATGGCATTACGTGAAGAAATTTGAGAATCTATTAATAAATTGTTCTATAAAATCTTATTATTTTATAGGTTTTACTTCAACATTTTTAGATAACATTAATATATAAATAAGTAATTTTATATCAGCGACGTACCATCGGATTCAGCAGGTGTAGTAGTGGGTGGAGAAGGCGTCACAGGTTCCGGCGGTCTCTCACAAGACGAGGTCGGTGGCGATGGTACCGAGCGCCCGAGGGCGCGGCTAGCGGCACGCAGCAGCGGAGAGGGCTCCACACAGCAGCGGTTATTGAAGTCATCAAGGTCGATTGCCCATGCTGTCACACCTCCCAATCCCTGGCGCAGTGCCCATTCCACCTATTTATAAAAACACACTTAGATAAAGAAATCACTAAGATTGCTAAAAGTAGTCATAAATTTTAATAAATTTTTCACCTTTTCTGTGATAGATTTAGGATCGTCATAACCGACCCACTGATCATCTGAGTAAGTATATGGACCCGCATCTGCCTGACGCCCAGTTTTCCATCTCATTTTTTTAACTGGAAATCATTGCAAAGTGTAAGTAAAATTTTATAAGCAATTAATTTATTTAAATAAACTTCTGGCTAAAATACTTATACTTGTTTATTTTAAAACATAGTTTACCTCTGTAACATATTTCATAATAGCCTATCATTCCAGGTTGCTTGGTGAATTCACCAGGTTCCCCAGGACCTGCAGCTGGTGAGCCGGGACCACTTGAGCCCTCACTATCGGCAAGTCTGAATGATTGACCATAAAATGCTAATCCAAGGTTCAATTTCTTGGGATCAACACCACCTCCTATTAAAGCTTTAATTGCGTATTCCTAAAAAAAGATATTACATGTTAACAAAATTTATACATACATATACCAAAATATTGTATAATATAAGAAGACCACATTTTCAAATTAATATTTTTTTTTAAACTAATTGCTGTGTTAAAAATTCTATATTAACATACTTTATGTAATTACAGATAAAAAAAAATGATAAAATCGACACGGTCAAGATTCTTTCATCTTTGAAGCATTTATCTTTAATCGACGAGGGCAACATATAATACATTGATTTGGGAAATCCCAATCAATATTTCTTTGCAGTTTAGAATAAATATACATGAATGTTTGGTACTGACGATTGAATAATACGGCAAGGCATCCTTTTTCAACGGCACGAGTGGAGTGTGGTGGCTTGTCTTTCCTTCCCATCCACCATGGTAGTCGTATGTCATGGCACTCATAAAGTCGGCTGCAGCAGATATTGTTGGCAAGTCGTAAGCTGATTCAATAACCTCCTTATACCCAGATAGAGCAACACCAAGCTCCATATCAGCGGCGTGTAAGGTTTTCGACAGTTCCTGTTTAAACATTATAGGATTTTATAAAATTGAATATTCCAATTAAATGGATTGTAGGTTTTGGTCCATGTTTACTTACTTGAACAAATATGCCAAAGTTTGCCTTATCAGATTTGGCACCTTTTTTGCAATTACTCTGCCAACATACTGGATAATTCCAGTCTAAATGTAGACCTTTGAAGTTGTGCATGCGTAAGAAACTAACAATTTTCTCACAGAATTTAGATCGTGCAGACGGAGACGATACTAAACGCGAATATTTATCCCCAGCGGAATCAGTCCATCCACCCAAGCCAAGTAAAACCTTTACATCACTCAGTGAAGTTACACGTTCATACATATCTGTAAATAAAATGTTGGTTTAGCTTTAGAAAAAAAAAAGTTCTTCCAGTAACGGATGATGCTTACTGTTAGTAATGTCGGCCCAAGGATCAAATTCCTTAGCGATGAGATCATCATGTGACAATGAGGCATAGGCGTAAACAACGTGAGTGCAGAGTCTAGTATCAATTTGCTCAGGAACAAACTTTCCATCTCCTCTTCTATAGAACGCCCAACTTGTCATGTAGCATACGACGCGTTTGTCGTTGGCTCTACCTAAATTTGCAATCTTGTATCAGTAATTTGTTTATTTGTTTAATTCGTTATTGCATAAAAACAAAAAATGTACAAAAGACGGGCTTAATGCCACTTAGATATTCTCTACCAGCCAGCCTTAGGATGTTCAGGAGAGGTTGTGGGAGACGTGCAAAAATAAAAATAATAATTATAAAAAGAACAGAAAAGCACAAAAAAAATATAAAGAAAAAAAATAGTATAAAAGAAAACGTTACTTCAATTAAAAAAGAGAGAAGAAAATAGCAGTGTAATATTTAAAGCTACAGAAGCAAAGCCAACTTACCATTATTATTATCATTACTCCTGTCTAACCAACTCCTTAATTTTTTTTCAACCTCTTGCAATATTTGGTATTGACTTTGAAGCCAAGGACCAAAGAAACTAGGTTTTAGATGATAATCTATAGACCTCCCGAGGCGTGGTATATTGCTATTCTTGTTGTGAGAAGGTACTAATAAGTGCAAGCATAATAGAGTAAAGGAAAAAGAAAGTCGAAAGATAAAAATCAAGAAAATGTTGCATTTAACTTACTTATTTTTACTTCCGATTGATACGTGGCAATTACTCGATCGGTATCTTTGACGGGTGTTTCCTTATGAAGCATGGTACTCCACTATAAACATGAAAAACTATTTATTTTACATGTTCAGTTGGAAAACATTAAAAAGAGACGGTCCTTAACACTTACTTCAAAATCACTTTCATAAGACTGAGCTAAGAGCCGGGTAGCTTCATCAACACCTATCCTTAGACTTTGTCCAGGAATACATTTAGCTACATCTTGATGCCTAAATAATAAAAGATTATAATAATTTGTTATTAAATAAACATCGAATACTAAACTGTTATAATTATACATCCATAATAACATACCCACAAAATCCTGTAGAAGGATCGTAAAGCCTTTCATCTTCGCAGATCATTCTGTAAGTTATTCCTCCTGTGCAGAAGTGGAAGTGGGCGCAAGATTCTTGGTCAGAAGCTAAGTACGTTGAGTTAGTTTCACACGAACCAAACTTCAAGGAGGACTGATCGGTCAAGGTGGGTTCTCCTATAATATAAAAGGTCAATATATCTTTTCTAATAACATAGATAGATAACTAACATTGATTGAGTTTTTTACCGTTAAGACTTGAAGATATCGCACTTAAAATTGGGAATTGTGAACCACATAAGCCACGAAAATCATCCATATCAATTGCCCAAGCGGCCGCTCCGGCAAGACCGGTACCTGTTACAAACTTCATCTGAAAATAACCACATCTTTTAATTGTTTTTATGTATGAATGCATTATTTTTTAATTGTAGAGACAATTTTTTCTTTTTGGAAGAATAAAAAACATTTAACTTTTTGGAAGAATTTAAAAATGAACATAACAAAAATATTTAAATATTTTCGGTGCTTTTTAGTGGCAGTTAATTTATTAACAATTTGCGGTACATTAAGTGAATAATTATGTGACATTAAAGCGGTGCAATCGATCGATGTTTTGAACTGTATTATGTTGACTCACCTTTTCTAAAACACTATTTGGATTGTCATAGCTGACCCACTGGTTTTCAGAAACATAATAAGCGTTGCCTGCTTCATCTACTCCAGTAACTCCTTTACCTTCTATTATCCCCATACATATCTAAATGGGAAAAATCACACAAATATATATTGCAACTTGTCTATGAATAAATAAAATATAGTTTTACATGCTCAATAAAATATCATTTGTAAGTCATAGTTTGGGTTTGTATTTAATAATACATTGAACTCATATTATAAGCTATACGATGACATTACATTACATATTGTTTATAATAACCTCAAAATAAGAGAGTGTTCCTTTAGTCTGAGTGTAAGGTCCCTCGTCACCCCAACCGCTTATAGCTGCCCCTGGTGAGGGAAGCGTCGAGCTCGCCAAAGTGTAACTACGTCCAAATAGCGGAATACCCAGTACTAACTTATCAGCAGCCATTCCGTGACGGAGGATGTATTTCACCATGAATTCCTATAACAATATGATATTTTTATTACCTGGGCAGTTTTGCGTCAAAATGACAACCATGAAATTCGCTTTTAAGTTATTATTTTTTTTATATGTTATTTTAATCTCTTCGTACAATATTATCATATTTTTGATCTCGTGCCGCGGCCCCGGGGTCTCTGTATAGAGCACTGTGCTGCAGGGCCCGCGTGGGTGGCTCGTTCTGTTCAGTATGTGTCATGTCCCAGGCTTGCAGGACCGTGTAGTCAGTCGCACCGCTCACCGCGCTCAAATCGTAACCGTCTTCTATTTGATACCTAAAAATGTTTAGGCTTATAATTATAGCAATTCTTGTACGCCCTTCTTTTATAGGATTATTCCTTACCTGAATGGAGGTAGAACAGTCGTCAAGAGGTATCCATATGAAGAAAATTTCTCACGAAGTTCGTAAAGCAGTGTTGTTAATAATTCCTTTTCCTTATCGTCTTTGTTACCTGTTAGAAAATGTTAGTATAGTTCGAATTTCAGATTTCAGATTTTATTGGTATAATTTATTTATATTTTGTTACCTGCATAAACCCAGTGAAGATCAAGACCATCAAAATCGTGTTCTTGCAAAAAAGCTAATGCGCTGTCAATAAATGAGTTTCGCCGGTAAGGTTCTTGTACCATTTCACTAAATAAGCGGTCCGTTCCATCGCCGCCAACACTTATAATTACTTTAAGTCCAGGTATACGTCGTTTTAACCCTGTTACGATGCGGTATCCACCTGTTTATGCAAAAAAAAAATCATTTTCCATAGCAAAGTAAAAATAATTTCTCTTAAACCATTTTTAAATATATTTTTCGCCCTACCTTTAATGACATCATAGTCTTCATTAGCGGGTATAACAGCGTAAGTGTGAGGATCCAGTACAGCGAAGGCATAGTGCAAATGTGTGCAAGACTTCGGCACCAGCCCTCCAGTGAAGGCAAGCGGGGGAGCGCGGTAGGCCGCTTTAGACTCTATGTAGCATACCACGAGCTTTCGAGAACTTGGATCGTTCATGGTCTGTTGCATGGCTGGGAAATTGTTAAAGTATTTAAGAATTAGCTAGGGTTTTGATAAAATTGGATTTTGATTTATTGTTTTTTTTCTTACAAACTTATATAAATAGTTCTTGTATATTAGAATTACCTTCAAGATTTTCATTTCCTTGATGTAATTTTTCCTCTGTGCGCGAATTGCTAAAAAAGATGAGATTAGAAAATAAATGACATGTTACTATTTTTTTATATTAATCATATATGTATAAATTATTGAAAGATCTACAAACCTGTTTAAGTGACTCGCGGCACCATAATATTTTTTCTTTTCCCTTATATCTTCAATATCTTGTGGTAATATTTCAGAGTCCTAAAGAAATAAATATTATATTATATTACCATTGCTAATTTTGTATCCTATATTTGGTATAGATCAGGGTTATTATGTTTATCAGCGAGTGAGGAGCGAAGCTCTGTGCTATTAGGTTAAATGCATTCTACATTATCGAACTCTTCTGTAATTACTGAATTGCTTCGATTTTAATCGATGGATGCTTAAAGTAAGTGTTAAAGCAAAGAAAATGGTGATAGGTCATGTCCTTGAGGTATAATCAATCAAAGATGAGGATATACATGTGTGTGTATATATACTGACTAACTTTAAAGAAAGTTAAGAATATAGTAAAAATCAAATTATACATTTAAAACTGCGACCTGTATTGCTAGCTTCATAATACCTTGAGATATTTGTATAGAGAATCATAGTCTGGAATGGGTATTGGCCGTTTTTCAACAGCATCTCGTAAAGGTAACCGTCCCTCGCTTTCATCATAAACATTCCTGGAAATTATTTAAAACACCAATAATGTATATGTATAAGGATAAAGTAGATAGATAGATAGATAGATAGATTGATTTAATGGCTTTCAGTAAGGATAAAGTATATTAAAGCTTCAGTTAAATGTGACACATAACAATGAAGTTCATTTATTTCAATATCATTAAGTTGTCTTTCTTTCATTCGGTAAAAATAACGGAGATAATTAAAATGGCATGGTAGGTCTATAATTCTTATAGGCTATTAAAATTCCTATTTCATTTTTTATGGAAAAAAAATTATATATACATTACATGTGAAGGTAATTTGAATGTTTATATTACAAGTTAATATGAGTATACGAAATTAAGGTATTAAAATTTTTAAAACATTTGGAATTAAAATTATTTCTTATTTATTCAGATATAAATAGTTACGATACATTACCTGAGGGGTATACTTTCGACGGACGATCGAATCGGGGGTGCGATAGGTTCATGCTCTGGAATTGTCTCGATGGCGCTCCGGGCAAAGGGACTCTCGCTGGGATAACGTGGGGATGCCTTTGCGCTTGCGCATAGCAACGCACCCTAAACAAAAATCAAACATATATATAATAAAAAATACACAAAGATTAAATTTTACATTTATATTTACAAAACAGAACCAGTCAAATAAGCAAGATGATTTCAATGCAGATTTTTTCCATTTATACTTATCAAGTTACGTATAAATAAACACTTTGTCGAACAAAGGCTGGGCGGTTGTTGAACCGATAAAAAAAGCTCTGTATTCATTAGTCAACATTGCCGGTATAAATTATAAGACATACTATTCCGTTAGTCACGACATTTATTATCAATATTAAAGTGCAAGAAAATCACAAAGACGACTCTAATAGTTCTGTTTTGTAAACTATATGGCTGTTCAAGCATCCTCTATGCCTCTAATTCCTAATACCTTGCTTGGTCTAAGTCAAAATATATAAGCGTGGGTGATACCGGTCACTGACCTGTCAATTTAGTTGAACAATAAAGCACTATCTTTGCGTAATTTACATAACACGAAAGATTCAAGTTCAAGAATAACACTTGAGGCCAGTTCACCAAAGTTCATATTTATTTTTAATTTCTATGAAAACACTTGTAGAGTCAATGATCACAAGTTAGGAAACAGATGAAGAATACTATTAAAAGATTATATTTTATTTTTTATTCATTATTCATATTTTTAATATTAAGGCATATTATATTGTTTTCATAATTTATTAGTTTATTATTATTTAGGAACTCTACAATTTTTAAATATAGTTCTATTTTATAAAAACACAGATTTTAAACTTTTATTTCTGTTAGTAATAAGTATTAATTTTATTAGTAATAAGTATTCACTTACTATTAAAACCGGTACAAACCAATAATTTATTTAAGTCCATTAAATTAACGGTATTGTAAGATAATGTATACATTTCTAATAAATTTTGTAAGGTCATGATCTAATAAATCAGATAAATAACATATAAACGATCTAGTGGGAACGTTGACTCGTCCTGTTTCAAAAACACGATTAACATACAGGCATTATTGGCAGGTAGTCGAAATGATTTTGGGGTCATCGTCATCACTAGTCACAACCAGTCCAAACTCCTTGGTAGGTAGCTATTTTGGAGAGTCATTTCGTGAAACATAAGGGCAACAACCATATTATGTTTTTGTCATATAACATCGATATTATGGTATATATATATATATATATGTAATTTATAGAGTATTTTTAATAAAAAAAACAAGCTTTTCGGTTCCCAAAGGTCGTAATCCTTATCAAACATTCCATTTAATATCTAAATATAAGAATATTAAACAGGAATTAAATTTATTAGGGTTTACTTATATAAAGATTTGTATAAAATTAATTAGAAAGGTTGTTTGTCCGTATGATATGGGACTTGACATTTAGAGCATACGAACTACATTTTTTTGCCGAAATGGCAAGAATAAATAAATTAAAACGACGAAACGTCTACAGCTATCTCAATGTTTATGAGTTTTAATTTTTGATATATTTGTTTATGATTATATTTTTGTTAATATATTTTTGTTTCTAATTTTTGTCTTAGAATTTGTGTAAGGACGCAGTATACTATATAATTATGTAGGTAAAGTAAGTCCTTGTTACAAGCGCGTGAACAGCATAATGTCAGAGCGATGGAATGACTGTTTCCTATATTTATTGTAGCTAAGACAACAAAACACTTCCCTTATTGACATATAAAGTATGTATTTAAATACGTCTGTTGTTTCACATTATTTTTAATAACTAGCCTATACATAAATAACTAAGCTTTCTATATATATAAATAAATTTCGCAAAGATTCGAGGGTTTTTTTTGTAAATATTTATACGCCCAGCACTAAATATAAAAATAAGCATACAATTTAAAGTTCATCATGTTTCGTTTATTCGTATTTATGTGGAACATTAATAAGAATACGTAATCTTTTAGAAGTATGATAACTTTATGATAATATGTTAATACAAATAAAGTTTATGACTTTATAAAGTCACTTTTCTAAATTTATATCCTAATTTCTGTTTGAACTTGTGAAGGATCTTTAAAAGTCATCAAGTTTTTAGTCATATAAGTTGTGATGATAATAAATAATGTTTCTATTTTAGTAAAATATCAACTACTTAAAAGACGTTTTGACATATATTGTATTTTATGACTCTTAGGTCTTAGTACCCCTAGTCCCTACTACGAGTTTTAAAGTCAAGAAAAACTTAGATAGTTTTCGGAATCGTCGAATCTAAATCTTTTGACATATTAAAAAAAAACTGATTAAATGATTATACGTAGGAATTATTCTAAATAAATAAAGATAATATGATTATGAAAGTGTTTTTTTAAATGTGAGTAGATTTTGATTTGTCAAATTCGATAACTGTCGTAGTTTTCGTAACGTCAAACGTACTAGGTGTAAACAAAACCTATACTGATCAGATTCTTACGGCTTATAAATAAAAATAACAGTAATTGGATGTTAAATCCAGTGTTAATCTTTCCAAATGGTTGATTGTACCACAGACAACCAATTCTTGACACTGATGTCAAATTATTATTTTTACTAAATTCGTTCTTCTTGAAATCGGCCGTTAGTCTGATTTATTAGTTATTTCATTTATTTATTTTAGTTATTTCAGTTAATCTAATTTATCTTCTGTAATTTTAACTAAAAGTAAAAACTTTACAAAAGATTGTCTTTCTTTTCTTCCTCAAAATAAGCTCAGAATTCATAAAAAAAACGTTAATTGTATAGAAATAAATTAAAATAAAATAAAAAATACTTATATTATTTATAAGTTACTAAAAATACTTATATTATTAATAGTTATTATTTATAATTAAAGGTACTTATAGTACCTTTAATTGAATGAAAAATTAAACAAAAGATTTATTTATCTAATTATTAATATGGTAAGAAATGCAAAATGATTTAATTTAATTAACATTAATGCTATTGAAGGGAAATCTGAAAAATCAATGATTTGATTTAGGCCATTGTAAAAAAAACAAATTTAATCAAGACAGTTAATTATTTAAGACATTAATGTTTATTAAAGATTATTTTATTAACCTTATTTCATTATTAATTAATCTGTTATCTTAACGACTTTTTCTATTAAATCAAAAAGAACACCGCGTTCCTGAAGCATTTCAACATCAAAGTTTAATTTTTAGATATTTAATTAATATTGTATACTAATATTAATAATTAAAAAAAAAGTGCATAAAAAATTATCAATAGGTATAATAAAATATAAGCATAAAAAATATTATAAGCTTCAGAACTTTACTCGTTTTTTTATCCATAATAGCTTAGGCAAGAATTATAATAATTTACCTAAAATATTGTTTTAATTTCTTATGAGTAAAATGATATTACTTTATTCAACTTCTCATGTAAATAACAACAATGTACTTTTAATGTTAAGTATTTTTGTAATTACATATATCATTATTATGCTACGCATGTACGAACTTTTGTAAATTTGTAAGTTTTGTTGTTGTCACTGATTACATTTTAGGTGAAAACCAAATTTATTTTTGTTTATACAAGATAAAACTATTAAGAATTAAAAAAAAAAACAAAACTATTAAAATCGAATAATAAAAATCTATTATAAACTTACCCAAAATATTAGATTCAACCCCATAACGGGGAAAGTCCTAGCGTTTCCAAATAAAAACCTGGAAAAGGATAAAAATAATTTATTTAATTATTACACATATTATATTAAATATATTAATAATTTTACTTACTAGATATGTTTCTTGGTGATTCGGACTTAAAAGTGCAAATTTGACAGTCCGGCGTCTGCGCCTGCGCCGATGTCGCGAACGCTGTGAGACTGATCGGATGGCTCTCGCGTCGCCTAGTGTTAATACCTCGGTGTCATTCGCATCTCGCACCTACGCGTATGTATTATGTATCAATTGAATTTTGGGACAGGCTATTATCGTTATTGATTATTAGCAATAAAATAAGGAAAATAGGCTCTTATTTCAGTCAGAATTATTAGAATGTTTGTATAATTTATCATGATCTAAGCTAGAGGTTCGAATAGGAAAATTTATATATTATGAATATTTTTGTTATATGTAGGATTTATAAATAATCATTATCATAATGTCTTATTACGTAAAAGTAGAATTTCTCTTGGTGTTTCAGAGATTAATGAAATGAACATTGAGCCGGCGCGTCATATTTATTTCCGATGAAAATTATATGAAGTTTTAATTTAATTACGTACATACTACCTAGTACACCTACCTATATGTATAGTGATTTAGACGAAATTTACATGCAACATATATTTTGTGGGTTCGATCGAAAACATTTAGAAAACTTAACACCTAGGTACACATCTCGCTTAGTAAATGTTATGTTTTAAATAAACTCTACTAATAAACCTTCCAAATTATAACAAAAGATTTCTTTATAAAGATTAGCTTATATTTTTAACTTAAACTTTAAATGCTCCTCTTATCTTAAGTTTTTCTTGTAAAATTTTATACAAAAGGGTAAATGATCCCATCCACCTCTTGCTTTATAATATAAGTGTTTAATTCAATGGAAATTTATTATTATTTTAGTTGCAAACATTTTTATGCGTTCTTTTATAAAACTTTATTGCGTTGGGCAATTTGGGTATCAATAATAGAAATCATAAATTTGACGCATTTAAAGTAACAAATTGAGGTCATTAGGAACGAAATATCAATTCATTCCACAAGTAGCCTTTAAACATTTATGGTTTCCTTTTATTTTTATTATACAACCATAATTTAATAAATTTATATCCGATAAATTATATTGTTTTGTCTCGGTATTCTTTTTATATTTATAATAAAACATACAAAATAAGATTTTTTTAGAGATAAAAGTTTAATCTGAATTAGTTTTCTTTTCAACACCGTTTTTAAAATAAATGAGATACATAAAATCAAGTTTGTTGAAACAGATTTTCGTGATATGTAACGTTTTTATTTTAAATAAATTTATATGGCTATATAATTTTTAAGGTGGCGATAATGTGTAAATTTTAACAAAAACCTTATCAGATTTTCGTGATATTTAAAGTAACCCGAGATATTTTTTTATTTTAAACAAATTCATATAGCTATATAACTTTTAAGTTGAAGCAAATGTATGCGCAAACTGTATCGGTCAATATATTTGAATTAATTTTACTTACATATTTATTAATCATAAATTAACACACTTCAACACTTTATTAAACACGCACACGTCCAAATATTTTACATATAGATAAACAAATATAATATCACAGGTACATACATGTATAATTTCACAAATGACACAGTTGTACTGAAGAACGCTGTATTTTCGGTCAATGTGTGTAGTAAGTGGTCGATGCGCAGACGCATAGCACCGCAATTACTATGCAGGTAGCGTCTCTTCCTTTCTTCCCGCCAATGTCACCGCATTGTTTGCCTCCATACTGTCACCACACTAACAGTAAACCTACTAAGTGGACCCTGAAATTGGCATTGCCCTTGTTTCGCTCAGAACCGACCTGTACTCGACCTAGCCTCTTTAAGGAAGTTATTGTTTGTTCGAGTCTTTGTTAGAGTTTTGTTAAAACGTCTATGACCCGAAGTGCTAATTACTTTGAAATCCAACATTGTTTGCTTATTGTGTTGTGGCATGTTTCGCAAATATGTTTAGCCGTAAATATTCTAAATTTTAGCTCAACAACCTTTTCAGGATTTGTTTTAACTAATCTGAATTCTTTGAAAAATGTAGGTAGGTATGAAATGTTTAACTAAAATATATATTTTTTTAAAAAGACTTCAAAAACTAAATAATAATAATAACACTAAAAAATTCTTAAAAAACTGTAAGTATATTTAATAAGAAAGATGTATTCAGATACTTTCATGTCACCGCAATTACTAGATTATCTGGTATTCGTAAATGTTAGCTAGACCGGTCTAGTGTCTGTGTACGTACTAGGACTTCGGAAATGAGACCCAAAGAGCTGGTATAGTGACTGGTGGTTTACAAGTACAAATGAAACGGGAGCATCCCGCGTGCTCGAGTCAAGTTCAAGGTGAATCATTGGCATTTAATAGATGATTCGTCAACACTGGAATGAAGTAGAAACAGTGCCCATCATGTTCATTATTAATCATAGTCAAATAAAACATTGGCGGTTGAATGGACACTATATATATTTATTTTACCATAAATTAGAAAAATAACGCTACTTCTAGTTATAAAGGATAACTTCTCTTTTATTAAAATAATATGTAAATGTATATTGTCTGTGGGAATTAAATGATAAGATTAAAAAATGTGATAAAACATATTCTAATTAATTGTTTGTTAAATATTATTTGAAAGGTGTAAACGCGCTGGTAGTACAATTTAAAAATAGATTTAATAGTTCCAGCGTTGAAGGTTTTTAAGTAACATGTTTATTTTGACATTAAAATCACATGCAAAGATACAATCTTTTAAAAAATACTTTAATTCTAGAAGTGCTTATACTGCCTACTTATCAGACAAATCATGTACCTGTTTATATTCAGCAACGTTATCATAACTGTTATCGTATTTGTTTACAATAAAATATATAAAGCTATGGTCAATCAACCACTAGATCGCTCTTTCAGCTGTCAATTCCGTAATCCATTATCACTCGGGAGCTGGTAGTTTAAAAGAGTTCTTCTATTAGTGTAGTTGTGCCGCAGCGATGACGGGACCATATCATTTGTTTTTAAGCAAGCGGTTGGTAACAGAAACCAAGATATTCGATGGAGGAGTTTTGGTCAACGAATCTGGCACGATCGAAGATATACTAGACCGATGTGAAGCAGATAAATTAATCGCCGAGAGCAAGGATAAAATTAAAGTAAGCCGTACTAAATTGTTCTGTATAAAATAAAACGATTTTGTCGCGTTAGTTTTGTCTCTTTCCAGCATTGCAGATGCAACCTTGAGAGGTCAGTAAGGGCGTCTGCCTGGTTATTTTTTTACTTGTGGCCGA
The DNA here is from genome assembly GCA_959347355.1 of Napeogenes inachia. Classification (NCBI taxonomy): domain Eukaryota; kingdom Metazoa; phylum Arthropoda; class Insecta; order Lepidoptera; family Nymphalidae; genus Napeogenes; species Napeogenes inachia. The sequence goes on along the minus strand of OY365791.1, from coordinate 12,902,545 downwards.
GTTATTTATCCACACGCTTGCTAAAAATAAAATAGTATGTAAAGCAGTTGACTGATAGATAACGAAGTTTTTTGATAATTATGTTTGGTTTAGTGTGGATAAGCATTTATTATACGAAACTGAGGTACCTATTTAGTTATAGTCACATCCACTAAATAAACAGGTTATGAAATAAATTTGGTTGCTTTCGTGTTAAGATTCCAGTTCTGATTCTAAATTGGTAGTAAATAAAATCAATAACCAACTGGTTTTTATTATTGATTACCTATTTCGCAAAAGAAAATGATTTATTATTTGGTATTTTATAACCTAAGTAACTAAATATGTTTGTCATGAACTAAGGTTTTATTCCGTTTAATCGTCTCTATAAAATGATAATTTTATTGTAATATATTCATTTTCTTTTAGAGTATTTTGTATAATTCTTCGTCTAAGTAAAACAAGTTTTTGGTTATAGTATTCAACAGTAAGTATCTTCTAAACAGCTTATTATTTTATCAACACGTATATCTAATATAACTAAATATTTACCCTGTCAGAATATATACTCATCTAATATGTACTTATCCTGTCATTATCTCGTTAACACTATTCTTTAAATGATTAATGTTTCGGCCAATTACACTCTACGTAAATATACGTTTCTACCAATTAAACTCCACAGAAATATGCGTTTCTACCAATAAAACTATACATAAATATTCGTTTCTATAAATTAAACCCATTTATTTATTGACAAAATACCATAATGTTTTTCTCTATACTGGCAAAAAATAGAGCAAATTTTGAAAAAAATGTGTTGAGAATTGATATAATAGTATATAGGCATACATGTAAGCGATTGTTTTGAAATAAAGTAGCAGGAAATTAAGCAAGAACTACTTTGGTTGTCAGAAAAACCATAAGTATGAACGTAAATATTCGTCAAGATGATTATTAAAGCGGTAGCTCAATTTACAGGGCAACGGGATGGTTTCCTAGATGTCACATATTCGAGTCTGGCCGCGAATATTCCTCCGCATTCTATACTTTTTAAACCTAACTTATTATTCAGAAGTACTTTGATATAAGTTTAAGGGTGGGTCCTGAGTGACGCTGTAATAGCCAACAGGGCTAACAGTATAGACAAACAAAAAAAAAACTTAGATATAAACATTTAGTATGTATAAAATATATAATATTATTTAAAAAACACCTTTTGATGAAGAGGATTTTTTGTTTCTTGAGGGCATATGTATTCTCTTGTTTTAGGTTTCTTTTATTGTAACAACTAATACAACAATTTTGTGTTTCTTTAAAAGGGTCAATATCAGTCCCAAAATTACCATTTACTTCCATACACGGCAAAAATATACTTAATATTCTGATTCTCAGATCACAAAATTAAAATAATTCTTAAATATTTTATCTGCGCATACATAAATATAATAACTTAAGAGTGAATATTTATTGGTATGTTAAATATAATTGTTTTTTTTTAACAAATGTTTTGTCTGTCTTAATACGAATATAAGAAGAAAAAAACTGACGCTTATTAGATACTAGGTGTTCCCCGCTACTCCGTTTGTGTGAAATACAGTCGAATGTTAAGAGAACATATCTATACTTATATTATAAAGCTGAAGAGTTTGTTTGTTTGAACGCACTAATAATCTGGAACTACTGGCCCGAATTGAAAAATTATTTTTGTGTTGAATAGTCCGTTTATTAAGGAAGGCTATAGGGTATATGTCATCTCGCTGTGACTTATAGAAGTCAAACAGCAATGAAAAATGCTGCAAAAACGGGAAATGATTTCTTTTTTGAGAGCTTTCCTCGCGTGCGCTGAGGAAACACTAAAAACCGCGCGGACGGAGTCGCGGGCGACCCCTAGTAGGTATATATAAATTGTGCTCTTCAGTGAAAACTAATATATAATTATACTAGATGTTATCAATTTCATTTAATATTCTAAATTCATTTAATTGCACATGAATACCATCTTTACACTTATTTGTAAGATATAAAAACCATGTTTATAATATTTAAATTCATATTTCAAACAAAAAAGAAACGGCAAAATACACATTTGCTATTCTTTTTACAAGGCGATATTTACGCAATGTAATCATTACTTTAACTCAATGATTATAATACTGTGATTATGACCTGATAACCGTGAAGCTTATCATCTCTCAAAATATCGAGGCCCGGTAATCCTATATTTGCCGAGACCTTTCCTGGAAATGGCGGGTTTTATAGAAGACAATTCATGAAAATGAATCAATGCAGGGAACTAACATATAAATTATATACAGAAGAAACATTTTTAAAATAATTATTTTGTGAGATACGTCAAAGCGTTTCGTAATATCCAGACAAGACAGTGACATTTCAGGAATTCGGATTACGCCTTTCATATTGCTAAAATAGACGCTAAGTACATCACTAAACACCGGAGAACATATTTGGAGCACCATTGGGTAAATGTCATCAGGCTCGCTCCATTTATGAAGTGCTATAGAAAGCAGAGTTTATAGATTTTTGTCAAAACATAATGTACGGCATTAAGACCGCATATAAGGTGGTGTGCTTCCAAGGTTGCTAGATCGTTCTACAATATTTGTGATGAAGTAAAAAACTGAAGCTGTCATTCCCTATGTTCTACGCCTTTCATTGAATATAGGGAATGGTACAGGACAACTGGTAGAATTTGTTTCATTTTTATTTTTCTTCATCAGTTTGAATAGTAAACATTAACTTCTTAAAAACCATATGTTCACCTTTATTTTTTGTGAGAAAATTAGTATCCTAAATGAATTGCTTAAAAAACCCTGTATTCGTTTCATCGTGTTCTACGTGCTCAAAAAAATCTGAGTAACAGTCTCAAATAAATATAATACTATTTATTCTATATCGTTTTTTACGATATATATACCTGTATATATTACAATTACCTTATAAAAGTGTGTTATGTACTAACTTTTTTCATATTCGATTGATCTAAAAAGTTATTTATAACGTAAGTATGAGTGAGTAATAAAATCATTAACATATTATTTTAGAAGCCATTAAGATATGTAAAATAAAGTTTGACAATAAAGCTTACATCCTGTTCACAAATAACTATTTTAAATGCTCTATCTTTCTGTTTATCTTCACGCAAGTAGATTATTAATAAAATGAGAATGTTGTTAAAAGACAGACTAAATATACCTATAGGTAGAATTTGATATATTTATTTATGAATCAGATTTGTTGGATCAAAATTAAAAAAAAACATTGGAACAGCTTATCTCTCTAGGAAGATATCTATCGGCTGAACATGAGTGTGACAAAGATTAAGAAATAAACTCATAGAAGTATGTACCAAAAAGTGCAGGATCTCAGATCTGGAATATTCTACTATAGATTATAATTTATAAACAATTCTATACGGTCCAAAAAGGCATACAGAACACTACCAAATTACGAAATAGAGAGAAAAGAGAACGAGGGTTATTTGTATGTTACTGGTATAAAAAACGATATTAACGATAAGCAAATAAAAAAATTATGGAAGAGATATTTTGAAAGTTTGATGAAACAAATGGCATGTATGGATGGCATAGGTGGATGATGTAGAAGAAAATATGGATATTGTGAAAAAATTGCACGAATTAAGTGAGAAATTCGCTACGAAGCATGAAAAATCGTAAATCAATGTATCCTTTGTTCTTCAATAATTTATTGCTAGAGGAACTAACTAAAATAAGAGTGATGGACTATCGTTTAATAAAGCTTACGTACTCAGTGTGACAGTATGAGAGACTTATCTAAATACGACTTCCTCAGGAAAGAAAGATCTCCAAAAAACAAGTTTAATAATAATATCAGGACAAATTACACACATTGATCTAACCCCTAAGTAAGCAAATTATTTGCTTGTGTTAAGGGTGTTAGACAACGATACAAATACATAGAAATACACATATAAATACTGAGAATATATTTAATAAACGACCAAACCCAGAAACACAGACATCTATGCTCATCACATAAATGCCTGTCTTCCGCCGGGAATCGAACCCGAGCCCCATTACGCCGTGACACGTTAGGCGTCTGCGCTAACCACTCGACCAACGAGGCGGTTCATTTTGGTTTGGTTTGGTTCATTTGGGCCGAGAAATCATAGATATAATATTTGCTCTTGGTTAATTGTGTAAGAAAGGTGAAATTTCAACGAAATGGTAGATAAATATGTAGAGTTGATCCGAGCCGTATAGGGTTGATCCGCTTACCATGTCAGAATGGCTATCAGTAACACCGACAGTTTTAGTTTAGCCTTCATCAAGTTTCTACTTTAAGCCCTTGCCTCTTCCTTTTGATAATGGATGTGTCGTCAAAAAAAAGAGCCTTGGCTTGAAAATCAGCAAATACGAACTAAACCGAGGTTCTGAGATTTCAGCGGTCAACATTATTATTACGAATATGTAAAGATATCTCATTTTTTATTTCTTATTCTCATTATACGAAATTATTAAATAAAATATATGTTTTTTTTAGATAATTATCGAAAAATGCAAGCAAAACCAGAATTTTAGCTAAATGAAATCTATTCGTCAATAAATAAACCTTGAACTTCTCCTGAATACTTTTATAACTTCCTACTTAGCATATAATAGATATATTGCACCTCTAAATGTCGCTATGCACTTTTATGACTTTATCTTTAGACTAGTATAATTTTAATTTGAATCATTATGCATTTTTTATACTGCTTCCATTCTTTTTATATGTTTATTTTTACTTTGTGAGGTTAGGCAAAGGTGAGTGATTAAATGGTATATTTCACGCATTTATAAATGTAAAGTATGGATATATAAAAATAGAAACAACCCCACCCTAAAAAGTATTGTTTCATTTAAAAGAAAGTGTAAATCACATTTCCTAATTATGCAAAAGCAGTAAAAATCACGGGGAGTATGTAGGTATGCAATCATTTATATATGTATGTATATTTAAAATACAGTATTCAGATCTCTATTTATTTACTTTATTTTGTTTTTTTATATTATTATGTTTTTTATTTCATATTTATTTTAAAGTACTAATAACTTATAACGTATTGATGGATATGTTGATGTTTTATTTTATTTTATCTATTTCATGTAAATGTGTGTATATGTGTTTATATCGTCATACATGTACACATATATTTATAAATCAATTCGGTTTTGTAATCTATGTAATTTAAATTAAATATTTATTTATTACGATTAATATAACTGATATGTTACTGCAATCATAATATTGTTGCAATTGTACTTTGGTTAACAAAATTACTGAATAGTTAGTTACCTGTTGTTGTTGTGATTATCGCCATGATGTATGTCTTAAGTACTTTTTATATCTTACATCTCCTACAGAATGGACTCTTTTTGTGTGTTTCCTGTAAAAATATTACTAAGTAATTTAGGTTATTACGCATTTTAATGTGTTTAAATGTTATGTGTCATTTAAGGAAATGTTTTTTTAAATTTACTACCATATAGTGACCATTCTTATATCTAATCATCAGTCGTCACCTCTATTCACTAAAATTATACTATTATTCAAAAACTCAAATTCACTAAAATTATATTATTATTTACTAAAATTATATTTGTATTCACTAAAGTTATAGTATTACTCAACTGTTTTTTTAAGGGTCTGAGTTCTGACTAACTCGACGTTGTAGGTATGTCTTGTTTATGATTTGTAGTTACTAATCATAAATATCGTAAACAAGATGCGGTGGATGTTACCTTTCATTCTTGTATTAGGACCGGTTTGTTTGTTTACTACTAATGCGATCACTTTTCTATTTGTTTATTAGTTTCTGGTTTTTTTTTTATATTTAGTATAGTATAGTAAATAATAGTTATTATTGTTACTCATTTTTATATTTATTTTGACTTTACTTATTATTATTGTATTTTTTTTTTTACTTTTCTAATTTAATATTGTTTTATTTTGTGTCATGACGACAATGTTTCCTGTTATATATTTTTTTTATATATACATTTTTTTGTGTTTTTTGTACTTGTATCTCTGTCATTAGCGTTCGAAATGTCACTAAACGGCGGTCACTGAAAATCAACGTAGGGTACGCGACAGTTTCCTCTACAATAGCTGAATTGCTCTCCGATTTGGACATCATTTTTATTACTTTTGTTGTTATTGTAAAAATTTTTTTTTCTCTTTTGGATTATTATTTTTTCTTTTGTTTTATAAATTAGATTCTATATTTTATTTTAATTTTAATTAATATGTGATGTCCAAATAAAGACATTTTGATTTTTTTTTTTTGATAATTAATTAAAACTTAATTTTAAGCAAATTGAGTATGTTATCATAAAATTCAACAATTAATCTGCCAAATACAAAATAAATGCGAAAAGTGCACGGTCGACGTGTCCGTGGATAAAAGTAGAAATTATAATAAAAAAAAATCCTAACCAATGTTTCTAACTTTGCAGTATAGATAAACATTGAAAAGATGCCACTACTGAAATTTCGAAAAAATTATTTCGACGGGACGGTTTCCCTGAGGCCGCGCGTTCGAATCCCTACCCGTGTCGGTTTTTTTTTGCATTCTATATTTATATAAACTCTTGAGATTAATTAAAACTAATCATTCTTTACAATTTGGCTATACACATACCTCAAACATTGAAAAGCATCGATACAAGAATTAGGAAACACATCAGATATCCACAATACACACAACACAATTGGCGAGGTTATTGAAATTAAACAAACACTTTAATTTTTATAGAGAAGATGGTTGGAGAAAATCTAAATCTGGAACTCATTCAAGAATAATGTAAAATTTTATGTTTCTGTTAGTTAGCGGTTGGATTTGTTAAAATGGTTTTATTCAATGTTAGTTATAATGTTATCAGGTCACAGATGGTGGAGACTGCGCCTTGCTCGCAGGAGTCGTGGATTCTCATGTCCACGTGAATGAGCCCGGACGCACAGCCTGGGAAGGATTCCGTACTGCCACCAATGCTGCTGCAGCAGGTGGCATTACCACCATAGTGGATATGCCGCTGTAAGTATGCTAAGATGACTTAATCTAACATTACTCAGATGTTCTATGATTGTTATTGATATATTTTTACGATTTTTTTATAGAAACTCTATACCTCCAACAACAACTTTAGAGAATTTGATAATTAAAGCAAATTCCGCAAAAGACCACATATACGTTGATGTCGGTTTTTGGGGAGGAGTGATTGTAGGAAACCAGGCAAGTTGTATAAAAGTTATCAATGTTGTATAAACCTAAGAGGTTTTTATCTATCACTATTTGACAAAAACATCATCATCCCAATCCCCATTTGACGGAGGAAATGTTCATTAGATTTCTTAGTGTAGATGAGAATTAAAGAAAATATTTAAGACGATGCCGATGATGATGTATGTAATTTAAAATATGTATGTCCTAATACCTTATCGCGATATCATATGAACTCAACTCCTTTCCGTAACTACAATTGTCCTGGAATTTATAATTATATTTTTTACTCTTGTCTAGGACTCGTTGCGAGAATTAGTAAAAGCTGGAGTCGTAGGTTTCAAATGCTTCCTTTGTCCCAGCGGCGTTGAAGAATTCCCTAATGTAGGAGCTGAAGATTTAAAATTAGCATTCGATGCGCTTGAAGGAACCGGGTCAGTTTTGGCGGTAAGTATCTTACAGACTAAAAAAGAAGAGATCATATATTATCTGCATCATTTAACATTTACTTATTTATGTACTGTTTACAGCCACTTCATCCCCTCTCACCATCTCAAATAAAGCTATGGACCAACATTTATTTTTAATCATTGATAGTGATAATTATTCAAGGCACAAATAAATGATAACAAAGAAAATGTTAATACCACTGTAAAAATAAGTTCTATTGCTTAAATGTAAAATGTTTTGTAATTTTCTTTAATATATTCTTCAGCTTTTTTCTTTAATAGCTTCAGTGTAAACTAAAACAATCTTTATATTGTTCTTATATGTAGACAGCAGATATTTATTCAATTCTCGGGTATAAATAATGATGACCATAAGTCGTTTGTTTAAACAGACGGAATATTTAAGTAGCTAGAAGACCTGTTGTCTTCTGTGAGATTACATAATCCAATACATTCCAATATAATACCGATGCAATGGTGTGGTTTAGTATTATTTGTTGAATTGTTCCGTTCTTTCCATTTTCTTATAATTTAGGAAAAACCGTCCACAAAACACCCATTATATGCGTACTAGTATGAATTAAAATTAGTTTTTTTATTATTTTTCGTCTACAGTTCCACGCTGAAATTGAAGAAGAGTCATGTGGAGAAAAGAGTATAAAATTAGGTAAATACTGCTGAAGAATTATTATGATTGGTTTAGTTAACTCCGATTTTAAAAATTTACCCACATAATATAGATAGATTTATAAGAATATATATATATATATATATATATATATATATATATATATATATATTTATCAGAATTCTATTTATAGATATTTATATAGGTTTAATGTATATAAATTTCTTTCAACTAAATAATTACAGAAAACATTGTATAATTGGATACTTAAAGTTAGGTAGGTAAACTGTCGCAGATTTAGCTACAATAGAACCTATTTGCGGGATAAAAAAAGTTTTGGTATATGTTAAATGGGGGAATTACCTATAACCACACCAATCTTAAAAAGCTGTTGAACGAAACTAATAAATGCGCAAACAAACAATACAGAAAAAAAATATGTTTTAGAGTTGAGTGACTTCTTCATAATATATACAATGTACAAATTTTGCCTTGTTACTATTTTAATATGTGTTTACTAATGGAAATAATGAATGTTTTAGATCCAGAAGATTACAATACGTATCTAGAATCGAGGCCGCCTCAGATGGAACTGAATGCTATTACACTTATAACGAATTTCCTCAAAAAAACGGAGTATGTATTATGAAATAATAAATTATTGATATTTTCTTTTTTATCGCTTAATTATTATAATAATTAATTGAAGTCTAAATTTAAAAGGAATCAAGGGTATCGTATCATTCTGAAAATTCCATCAAAATGTGTTCAGCAATTTCCTTAATGCGATTCTCAGCGACAAATTTTATTTTTTTTTCAGCCAAACATGATGATTAATAAAAATATTTAATATTTAATTTTTTTATTGTATTATCAGAATAAATATGAGTAATGTTTTCATTAAGAAATACATTTAAATTACTCTAAATTTCAAGGAATAAAGTAATTAATGACAGATCTTCTTAATACAGCGTTAGGGTCCACGTGGTGCATGTGTCCTCAGCAAGCGTGGTACCACTCCTGGTAAAGGCTCGCGAGGCACGTCTCGCTGAGGGTCACCCCGCCTGGCGCGGAGGTGTCACTGCGGAGACCTGCCACCACTACCTCACGCTTAGCGCAGAGCAGGTGCCGCGGGGACATAGCGAATACAAGTGTGCTCCACCTATAAGGGACGCTGATAATAAGGTCATTGAATTCATTATTTTTATTCCATCATTTCAAAAATATACCAACTACATTACTTACCTGTTGCTTACAAAAAAGTATCAGCTGATTTCAAATACAACCTGCTTTGTAGATAATACATATGTCATATATGTAGAATATGAAAAAAGGGGTCCAATACTAATAAAAATGATAAAGAATGTAAGAAAGAGAAGGATAATATATGTAAAACTTAGGACATTTTTTGTTAAAAAAAAAAGAAAAAAAAGATACTTTTTAAAATCAAGTTTTGTTATCGTGATAGTTCGAATGATAAAATATTTAAAGTAAAATTATATTTATATCATTGTTACAGGAGACTTTGTGGCAGTACCTTCTAGAAGATAAACTAGATATGGTAGTGTCAGATCACTCTCCGTGTACCCCTGAGCTTAAGTGCAGTAATAACTTGGAAGCGTGGGGCGGCATTTCATCTGTGCAATTTGGTAAATTATATTGAAGTTGTACCTCTTTTGGCGTGATTAGGAAAAATGTTGGGAGTGAAGTTAGTTGCTAAATCTTTCATAAGGATATCAAATGAATGTCGAAGAAGTAATCTTTCCCTTAAATCTTTTATCACTTGTAAAAGATAAAATTAGATTAACTGTTGCATTTTTGTCTCTCTGATTTAGTATTATTTTTTTTGAAATTAATTATTTGCAAGCAATTAAAAACAATTTTCAAAGAACTTCTTATGTGGGTACATAAGTATATATGGTTTTTAAAATTACTATTGGTAATATATAATAAATATTACAGGGCTGTCTTTATTCTGGACCCAAGCAACTGCCCGTGGCTTGGACGCAAGATCAATCAGCAAATACCTTAGTTCTGGTCCATCTCACCTCTGCGGCTTACAGAATCGTAAAGGTGCAATCAAAAAAGGTTTAGACGCTGATCTAATTTTCTTTGATACTGAGGCAAGCTTTACCGTGACGGCAGATATTATCCGCCACAAAAATAAGGTAGTTTTTTATCATCTGTATTTTTTTAGAATATTTTGCCTACATAATTGCTAAATCAATCAATCAATATATATTAGATTTTAAAAACTCACTCACTCGCCCACTTTTTATTTTTTTTATGATGTAAAAAAAAAGACACTTTTTTATACATGATAATATATTTTTTATCTTTTAGCTTACACCATATATTGGCAAAGAATTAAAAGGCGTTGTCAAGAAAACATACTTAAGAGGACAGCTGATATTTGATGACGGAGACGTTGTCGGATCACCGAAAGGAAAATTGCTCTTAAATGATATTAAATAGTCAAAAAGTAAATACCTGTAATATGTTGATATTAAAAACATTACAAAATTTCCTTTGTTTCTGTTACAACCAAACAACAAGATAATCGTGACACAAATTTGTAGTTTTTAAAGATATCGTGAATGATTTTCTAAGTCTGTCTGCATGATATTGTTTTTGACATATTCAGAAGATAGTACTTAAGTTATATCAGACAATTGATATTCATAAGATAGTAGAATTGATGCCAGAAAATAGATCCATCTTTGATTGATGTGCGGTGAACGACCGATAAATAGGTTACATTTTGAATGATGCGACATTATATTATTTAAAAAAATATTATCCGGTTAATTTCGATATAAAATTTGGATGAACAAACGTTATAAAAAAATTTATTAATGAATACAATATATGTATTCCTTTATATTTACTTAAATTAAAGAATTTATTTTTTCATTGTTTTTTTGCATATTTAATTATATACCTACATATAAAAATCATAACACAATGTAAAGATATGAAAAATCATTTAATGGTATACATACATACAAAATGTACATTGGCAGAATCCTTTTATACGTAAATAAAATTCCCTCAAAAAGTAATAAAGCCACACCACGCATGGGAAGTTAAAAAAGGCACTCAAACGCCACGCAAAAGTACGATAAAGAGTACGATACTGTTCTTAGGAACGCAATTGTACTAGTTTTTTAGCCCGCAGTATAAGAAGGAATCATTCTTTAATAGTATTAAAAGATAAATATTTAAAAATAAACAGTAAATCCACTTACATATAACCAGTTTGACTCCGATTTTTTTTTATTATTATCTATATTTAAGTTTCATCGAAATTCGTCAAATAGTTTTGGCGTGATTCGAACATAAAAATAAATAGAGATAACTGTCTATCATTGTTAAATATATTGTTATAAATCAAATTAAACTAATTACTGAGACAATAACATATGTTTTTTACCTATGCATTATGTAATACCATATCACGAGTACAATTGTACTTTAAATACAATATTGTTAGCAATTATCTTTTTAGAATTCCGTACCTTAAGTATAAAAACGGATCTCTATTAATAAGACTTCGCTGTCCGTCTGTCTGTCACCAGGATGTTGTATCTCATGAACCATGAGATCTAGAAGGTTAAAATATTCACAGAATATTTTTTTATATATTCGCTTTACATAAATAAACAATTAAATTAAAATATACTTTTAAGGGAGGCCCGATACAACAAAAGTGTTTTTTTTTTATATTCGTATAGAAGTCTTCGTGTGCGAGTCGGACTCGCAATTAGTCGGTTTCTTTGACTACTCTCTAGGACTAATGGTTTAAAATGTTAAAAATTAATTAGTGGTCATCGTAATCCACTTAAAGATGTTTGAAAATATATATAAAAATGTATAGCCATGGATACGATACGGTAGCTCAGATGGTAGAGCGACGGGACGGTTTCCCAGTAGTCGCGGGTTCGAATCCCTGCCCGTATGGGTTAATTTTTCATTCCATATTTTTATAAACCCACTTAAGGATTTTTACTCCGAAAGCAAAAAATATTTTAATATTTTTAAAACTTCTTTTAAATATAAGTTGTACTTCAATGGGTTCTTGTTTTATATAATTTTTATTACGAAACTTATTACAGACGACACGTTTTATTGAAAGTGCAATTCATTTCACAACTTCCGTTACTTATTATTTTCCGTCTGATTTATCTGTGTTTAAAAAATATATGCCAAACAATTTCCTTAGTAACAACAACAGATAAGAACAAAGTATTTTTTTCTTATTTCAAAAAACGAATTAAAGAAAATATAATTTTATGTAGGTACATAGAGAAATGCGTATACAAATTTATGATTGGATTATTTAAAACTATGCCTAATTGTGTAAGATATTTGTTTGTTTATATTCGTTTTGGTAAAGGCTAAGAAGACTATTAACATAATAAACACAAGGAGGTTGCGTTTATCAAGTTATCTTCACGTTTATATTATAGAGAAGTATCTTGAACGCTTTAGTTTTGTACAGAACTCGGTCAAACTACCACGTCGAATATGGCTCTTGCATATTATTTAACATTATTAGCATTAATTGGTAAATATTAATAATTTTAAATATTTTTTTACTTTCTTCGCAATCAATATTTTTTTTTTAATTTAGGTACAGAAATATTAGGCAGAGGAATAAAGCCAGACCAAGGAAAATTACAGTTGTTTCTAAGTCGACGAGTTGTAACAGATTTAGGGGAATTTGATGGTGGAGTGCTTGTGAATGAAAATGGGACCATTGAAGGAATATTAAGGAGAGATACGGTTAATAACTTGTTGAATTTACAGGATCACGCGTTACAGGTAGTTATTTTTGAAATTATTAATGTATTTTTAAATATTTCTTAATTATATTATATAAAATAACTTTTTTAATTAGGTCATAGATGGTGGCGATTGGGCTTTAATGGCGGGAGTGGTTGACTCCCACGTTCATGTCAATGAACCTGGAAGAACTTCATGGGAAGGGTACGTGACTGCGACAAGAGCTGCCTCAGCTGGAGGCATCACGACCATAGTTGACATGCCATTGTAAGTTTTTTTTACCTTAATGGTCCTTACTATTTATATTAAAAAAAACTTAAACGTTATAATAAGCTATTAAAGAATCAAACCGTTTAATCGTTACTGAAAATAGAATTGAATAGTTTTTATGATTTATTGCATGCTACGTTCAATTCGTTTTAAGTAAAGAGGTAATCTGTAATTATAACTTATAAATATTCATACGATTTAAAACAATTGCTGTATAATGGGAAAAACAATGATTTTATAGGAATTCTTTTCCACCAACGACTACACTTGAGAACTTAAGAACTAAAGTTGCTGTTGCCAAAGAGGAAGTTTACATTGACGTCGCATTTTGGGGAGGTTTAATTCCTGGTAATGAGGTTAGTTTGACGAATTTTGAATAGGTTTTTCATATGCTGAAAAATAAAGGCATTTAAACCTTTATGCTTTTTTTCTGTGTATATATTCTGAAACTGTTTAGTAATTATTGTTTTTTTTTTTAGGGTGAATTACATAACATGATACAAGCAGGGGTAGTTGGTTTCAAAGGGTTCTTGGGTGACAGTGGTATAGCCGAATTCCCATACGTTGGAGGTGATGAATTAGACAACATTTTTTCGACGCTGAATGGATCCAATATTGCCGTAGCAGTAAGTGACCTTGTTTTTTGTTTGTTAATCTGTTTTCATTTAAATATATTTGTATGGTCGTTTCAGTTCCACGCCGAATTGTCCGTTAGTGACGATGATGACAGATTATGTGAAGACTGCAAAGTACCAGGTACTAAAAATACATCATAAAATAATTATGTACCTACATTGAATGTACTATTTTTTCGTCTCACGTCTTGTAACGACATGCGGTTTTAGTCCTTTTGTAGTTATTGAATGTCGGTTTTATTATATTAAGTACAGGCTTGGCGTCTTCTTGCATTTACATGAATATATTATGATCTGCATATAGCTAGTTTTGTGAGAAATGGGTTTTTATTTTATTCACACTAATCGTAGAAAACAAACTCTAGGTCTGATATTATAGTTGTGCAAATTGTTGTTTTTTTTTCTTGACCATGATTATTGAAATAGATAAATTGAAATATTGTGCGGACCAGGTCTTTAAATTAAAATTGATGACGCGGTAATCTTTGAAGGTTTCTATTTTTATACTTGATAACAAATAAACCTTACGCTTTATTTAAGTCCAACTATTTTATGTTGAAATTGTTGAAATATGAACCCCCTGTCGTAGACAATTGGATTCATCCGGTTACAAATAAAATATCAAAAAAAAAAAGAAAAACATTAGGTCAATTTAAATTTGAATTATAATTTGCCAAAATTTGTCATAAAAAAGTGCGCAAAACTTGATAGATCGGCAGGTATAGTTTTTTATCACCTTGATTCGTAGAAGAGTCTATTGTGAAAATATTAAAGGTTTTTGTTTGTTCTTAGAACAAATAAAAGACATTTTCCATCATTTAAAATGCTAACAAATATGACAAAAAGTTTTGATACCAATTTTTTGCGTGTTCTGGTGTAAATAAGAGAATTTTTCGAAGCGAAAAGTATCATTAACATTAATTTAGATAACAAGTAAATAACACATAAAATTTAACAAAAACCGTGAAATAGTTTTGTTATACTGTAGATATTTATAGAAAATTAAAGAATTTTCCCGAGTTAACTGTGTTCTTACGAGCGCCGGGACATGTCGTGCCGCTATGCCGTTAAGCCTTTATGGAATTCTATCGAGCATTTAGAGGACCTGAGACGTCTTAACCGATTCATTGTTCATGGTTAAAAAGCTTATTTTACTTACGGTCTAAGGTGGTCTTATAAACTTCGAAGGTCGAAGTCTGGTCACAGGTTGGGTTACCAGCTTGGTATGACACTCCTATTTCTGATATCTTTCAAAAGTTCTTTAGCATACGCATATGTTTGTCATAAGTAGTATTGTGAAAAGTTTTTTTATAAGAAAAGTCGTTCTGCCTTTCACATGTAGATATATTTACACATGTTTACAGATTTTCATTTTCACATATTTGAAGAGGAGGTGTTTAGTTCGATATTTTTTTTTACAAAATAAATACCAAATTTAATTTCAAGCAAAAACCAGAAATGTAATGAAATTAATGATCCGACCTCTTCTAATATAAGTTAAGAAAAATGTGGCTCATGTAGGTAATCTATATTTTAAACCAAGGTAAAACCTAAAACTGTAGCAATAATATAAGAATCTTTCAAATGTCCGTCCGTTTTTGCGTGATGTACGATCAAACAAACAAACAAACTACGGTTTTGAGATCGGTGCAAAGTACTGAACACGTGGCAATTATTTTTTAACAAAGATACTGCATGTACTGATTTGTCCTCGTTTCTATTTCATTATACACAACACTTATAGGTAGATATGGGGCAAATACTTTATAGTAATACTTAAAAATGTTAAAAACAACATTATCTGCTATTATTTAATCTTATTTACGTTCGATGTGACGTCTAAACGTTTTTTTAATAATTAAAAATATATAATACGATAAACAAAGAATAAACAATTTTATCAAATATGATATTTTAAATTAAATTCGAGGTAAATTTAAATTTTAATGAACGTTCTCTTTTACAGATCCCATTTTGTATACGACCTATCTTGATTCTAGACCGCCAACAACAGAGTTGGAAGCTGCTACATTACTTGCAGGATATATTTCTAAATATGAGTAAGAAATATTGAATTGCTTATTAAAAAAAATAACTTCTACTAATTTATTGGCATCTATTTAGAAGAATCAGTTACATATTGTATTAGTACTAAGAATGCAGTCTTAACCATTGCTCTGACATCATTAAGACATATTTCCTATCGTGTCACAAGGAAAATATTTGAAATGTATTGACAAGCAAATCTTTCTATTAATTGTAAATTCCTTGACCCTAAAGCGTCCATGTCCACCTTGTACACGTGTCAGCGGAGGGCGTCATCCCAATATTAGAAAAGGCTAGAGAGGAAAGACTTAGAATGGGATCAAAGCGCTGGAGAGGAGGAGTCACCGCTGAAACCTGCCACCATTATCTTACCATAAGTTCTGAAGAAATCCCACCTGGACACACAGAGTTCAAATGCTCACCGCCTATTAGGAATAATGCCAATAAGGTATGAAGGAAAACGATTAAATTAAATTGTGCTATTACTTTTAAGGTTGCATAATTATTTTAATACTTTCATGAAAACAATAAAAAAATAATTATTGCAGATAACTAATGAATATAAAATATATTCTTAGTCTTTTACAAATTCAAATGATTGTGCTCATTATTCCAGCAAAGACTTTGGGAGTATATAAAAGAAAGAAGATTGGACTTGGTAGCGTCGGATCATTCTCCATCGGTTCAAGATTTAAAAGGACCTAATTTTATGATGGCCTGGGGCGGAATATCATCGGTTCAATTCGGTAAGTAGGTTAATTTAAAAGAGTATTTATAAATAAAGATATAATGATGTAATAGGTATGTTGAATCTGTGCCAATCTTGACTTATCAATTTAGCAAAAAATAATAGTAAAGTTCATTTATTATTTATCAAATAAAAAGTTCAAAAGTCACGTAGATTGATCCCGGACATTTATTATTATAGATTAAAAAAATATTTTTCTATTTTTTTTTTTAATAATAGTTTATCTCAAATATATTTTATATAAACTACTTAATCTTAATTGTGTTAAATTGTGTAGCTTTTTGTGGTAATTAATTTTATTTAAAAGTATAAAGAAAACAATAGTCATTGGATGGTCTGTCTGTCCCTATGCCGTTTTAAATCTTTAATTATAGTTATTGAATATGTAGGTATTCACGTTCTCAAGTATATTTATATAACAATACGTGTGTTTTTATACCTATAGGTACATATACTCTACGTCGCGAGATAAAAAGCTTATGAAACTTTTAAATATGTGAATCAACCCGATCTCTACAACTATAGTTAATTATTATATTTCTTTCAAGGTCTGTCTTTATTCTGGACGCAAGCCAAGGCACGTGGATACAGTCTTAAGACTGTTAGCCACTACTTATCATCAGGACCAGCTCATCTTGCCGGCTTACAGAACAGGAAAGGAGCCTTGAAACCAGGTCTCGATGCTGACCTTGTTTTCTTTGATCCCGAGGCTTCTTTCATCGTCACACCTGACATCATATTCTATAAGAACAAGGTAATTATGATAAAAACACTTTGTTGTAGTTACATTTTGTGTAAACACAGTCATCTATCTCATTGAATACATTCTTAACATAAAAAATACAAAGTCTACAATTAACTGAAAATCTTTGAAAATATAACAAATTTTATCGAGAAGTAAGACAACGAAATATTTTTTAATTAATTGCTAGGTTGAAATAATTAATTTATAATGTTAAATAAATAACGACTACTTGTTTCAGATAAGTCCGTACATGAATAGAGTGCTAACAGGGAAAGTGATGCAAACTTATGTGAGGGGTCAACTTGTGTACACAGACGGACAAGTATTTGACACTCCACAAGGAAAGCTATTGATTAATGAAGATATATTATAATTTTTAAGTAGAACTAAATAACAATTCTCATACACTTCAAGGAGCAACATATTTCAGTAACGTTCCTTAAGGTTTTATTTCCTTATTAATCTGTTTTTTTAATAAAATATAATACTAAATTTCAATAACATTTTTATTTCATTGATAAGTGTTGTCACAGCCTACATCTTCCTAACTCTAATTCCCCTCGTCGTTCGGCTAAAATAGCAAGTGGTCTTTCATCACATATTCCTATACCGTAACCGTAGAAAAAACATCGACCATTTAGGCACAGAAAATATACTACATTATACCATCTGTCAGTACAAGCTTAAGTTTAAAAAAAGAACCTTAAAAGAGGCTGATAAAATCATCTTTCCAAATACCACTGCACACTGACCACGCAAATGTCACTTAACTGATCAGATGAAGACATTAACTACTTATTAAACAAAAATTGTAAAACTTCTTACTGTAAAACACCTTAGTGACAAAAGCAGTTAACCAGTTTTTGATCCAAACATAGCTTATTCACAGACAGAGATTACTTCTCTGTCTACGTTACAATTTTTGGGTAAGTCATTTTTAATGTCAGATATTACGTACCTACGTTATCAATATCTACTATCAATTTGTACTATCAATATATGTTATCAATATATATACTATCAATATGTACTATCAATATGTACCATCAATATGTACCATTAATATGTACCATCAATATGTACCATCAATATGTACCATCAATATGTACCATCAATATGTACCATCAATATGTACTATCAATATGTACTTTCACTATCATACATCGACTATTGAACCGGGAATTTTATATCGAATTTGTGGAACTGCTATGAAGACATAACTATTTATGTGAACCTAACAAAAGAAATGAGTGTTTAATCGATTATAAACTTTTAAATTTTCAGATATAAATTATAAAAAAGAAATCCAACAACACAAAACTATAAATTATTTTAAATACGAAAAGAGGTCACAGATATAACTAATGAGATTAAATGTATTTAACAAAAACAATTATGACTTATAACTCGCAGAAAGAATCACAAAAAAATAGGTAGGTACTTATTATGAAGTCCGAATATCAAGTGGTACATGAGTGATTAAAGCAGTCTGACCTACCTACAACTAAAATTCGTATGACAATGAAAGTAAAGGCAATGACATGTAAAGTATTACCAAATAGTAAAATAGTAGTACATAGTAGTAGTAGTAGTACTAATAGTACCCGAAAACGTTGAAAATGTTTGTTGGAAACCCCTTTCTCAACAATCAGCTCAGTAATGAACTAATTTTCGATGATATGAGCCTTATTACGGTTGGTTTACAATACTGGTATTTTTTATATTTCAGGTAAGAACAGGTTACTAACTTAGTAGTTTTTTTCTTTCAAGATGGAGGTATAATATATTTTACATGTATAACTTCATAATAATAAATAGGATATTAATTTAAAATGTATTTTATTTTTATACGTATTATCTACATGTTGATAGTACGTATTGATAGTACATATTGATAGTACATATTGATAATACATATTGATAGTCCACCCGTTAGGCAATAATAATATACTACTAACTATCTACTCAGGAAAAAAATAAACTAGAAATACTCCTATACGCAAAAACTACTTGCCGCATATTGATGAAACTTTAAACGGATACATTTTATCGAAATCGAAATTTATGCGTATGAAGTCGCAGAAAATTATTATTACAATATATTCCCTAAACTGCAAGAACTGCATTCAAATTGGTCAAGCCGTTTCTGATTAGCGTGCACAAACATACAGACATACAGACAAAATGAAAAACTATTGTTTTGGGTTCTCTTCCTCTTATAAATGCCCCCAATCATATATATTTTTTAATATTTTCCATGTTACATGTACAGTTTTCGATCAGTGACGAATTTATAATATGTATGATGTGCTTACATATGGCTAATGGAGTTTATAAAACAAGCAGTCGTATCATACTAACAAAGGGCTTTTGTCTTGCTGTATGTTGCGCATCACTTACAAGTTACTAAACTGGTTGAAACTGATTTTCACCCTGTATCTAAACAAACTTATGCTATAGTACTTTACATGTTTATTGCGTTTTAATCTTGCTTCGTGTTATGATAACATACGTCCTGTTTTAGATTTTAGTTTCATATTTAAGTAAGTAAATGATTAACTTATTTGTTAATAATAATAATCATAATATTCAATCTATATCTTTACAAAGTTACTTGGTTAGATCGTTGATCGTAGTCTGGGACTATTTAAACTCTTATAAAAATGTACGTGTTTGAGCAATCCCAGAAAAACAGACATCAAGACAGACAGACAAATTGTAAAGCATAGGTAGGTATTACTTTGATCATATTTAATGAATGACCTGAAAATATTTCTTAGAGTTTCTTTAGTAACTTAAGAAATATATGAAACTAGGTAAAGAGTAATGTAATCATTTTAAAAAGTATGTGAAATTTCTATAACTAGCCGACTTCTTTTTGGAATTATTTTCCTACAAAATATAATTTGTATCAAAATAATTTTTTGAAAACAGCTCCGATTTATACTACCGGCAGATCGTCCTATAAACAAACGAATAATTATTCACCACTGTTTCTACTGTAAATATTACGATTCAATAAAAACCTGCAATATGATATGAAGTCTGATCTCTTATTATTTTTGCGAGTTTATTCTTGTCTAAGCCTGTTTTGTCCAAGAAGTTTTTAAAGCTTTATTAATTAATTATATGAGTTTTACTGTTATAATAATATTTTATTCTAAGTATAAAATATATTTTAGTTTTAAAAAGATAATCTCTATTTTATTTGTTATACTCTATGTGCCCGAGTTTTAGTCTATGAAAAATTAGCAAGCGCCAACCGTCTGTATTCAAAAATCCAATGAGAGTACACAATTCACCGAAGTCGAAACAAAAATAAGGATATTTACAGCTCAGTGTTCTCATTAGCACCAAAAAAAATATAAAACTAAAAATAAGATATGTATTGAAATACTTTCTACACTCAATCACTGTAATTTGGTTGGTTTTTTAAACACCAAAAAGTTGTTATCCAAGGTAAGTTACGTCGAATTACAGTAATTATTGACATGTATAACAGTATAGTTTATAACTTAGTTTTGACTTTTGACAGTGATAGATACATAACCTCATTTTAAATGTTAATTCATAATAATGTATTAAATATTAGTTTAAAATATTTCAATGAGTATTAATTTTAGATGCCGAGTGTGATAAGTGATACTGAGAGACCCAGACAGTCTGACACCCCAAAGATGCAACTTGAATGTTTAGAACTAGCTGGTTGTACTCTCGATCGGTACATCAGTGCCGACAATTCCCGCCCTTCATTTCTTGAGGTCTGTTTTTTATTTTAATTTGTTAACTTTAACACATATACAATAAGTGTGTAAAACAATAAAATTGCTTTAAAACTTTTAGATAACTGGTATAGCCGCTCAAGGTAGCCCAACATGCAGTGGCTTAAACGCAGGAGACTACAGAAATTTGGCGTCTTTGTTAAACCACCCAAATTTGTCTCTACTGAAGATTATAAACAAAGTTCCTTTGCCACCAGAGATAATGGAACATTTTGCTCGTATCCTTTTAAATGTCATTGAATTAATAGTTACCATAACTTAAAAGTGGTTAATATTCCTTGTTTTTAATTATTACTTCAATATGTTATTAATCCAACAATTTTTTTTCCTTACAATGTTTCTCAGATATGCAATGTCATTGTCTTATGGGAGTCTTTCCAGAAATAAGCCGAGTTTGGCTTGCTATAGACAGTAATATTTATGTATGGGCCTTTGAGCATGGAAGTGATGTAGCTTACTTTGATGGTTTAGGTGAAACCATAGTTAGTGTGGGACTTGTTAAGCCTAAGTCTGGTGTCTTTCAAAGTTTTGTTAAATACTTACTAGTCCTTACAACTACAGTTGAGATAGTAGTGTTAGGTAAGTTTTTCTTTATTAAATTTACTGTAGACACCAAATTAACAAAAAAATACTAAATCTATATTGGAAAACCCTATTCGATATAGTAATTAATTAACCATAGTAATTAATTACAAGTGGTATAAAATTGTTATAGTAATATTATAATTTCTTTATTATTTAAGGTGTCACATTTTCAAGTAGTAAACAAGATGGCACTGCAGAGCTCGAAGAAATACATCTAGTACCTGAGCCAATATTTGTTCTACCTACAGACGGAGTTTCTATGTTATGTGTTAAATCCACAGCTAAAGGTAGAATATTTATGGGTGGAAAGGATGGCTGCTTGTATGAAATAACTTACCAGGTATGTATAAATGAAACAATATATAATGAAACATATTTATATCTAATACAAATAAATAAACTATTAAAAATATATACTTACAGGCACAATTAGGATGGTTTGGAAAACATTGTAAAAAGGTTAATCATTCAACAAGTGCACTGTCATTCCTAGTTCCTTCATTCCTCAATGCCGCACTCTATGATGAGGATCCCATAGTTAAAATAGAAGTAGATAATTCCCGACATATTCTTTACACTCTAAGTGAAAAAGGCTGCATAGAAGTTTTTGATTTG
Source organism: Napeogenes inachia (assembly GCA_959347355.1). NCBI lineage: Eukaryota > Metazoa > Arthropoda > Insecta > Lepidoptera > Nymphalidae > Napeogenes > Napeogenes inachia. The sequence goes on along the minus strand of OY365791.1, from coordinate 12,880,014 downwards.
GGCAGTGATGGTGAAGGTTTAAGTAAAGTTGTGAGGCTCAACCAAGGAAAAATTGTGTCATCATCTGTAGATATTGTAAAGTGAGTATATATTGTAATACAGTAGATGCCGCTTATTGTGATCACTTTCAGCCAGCCCGTTTTAATAACAATAACCGAATGATATCATTATGCGGATGGCACTTTTTCATGCTTGTTGGGGGATTTTAGTGCACATAATAAATGATCATAATGATAAAATATGAATTGTAATAATTTAGAATTGATTTAAGTACATATGTATTAAGTTTCATAATAAGAAAATCTGTTGTTTGCTCAAATTTTCTATTTATTTACACTATTAAAAATATTCTAACATAAGATGAATTTTAAATATCGATCTATTGTTGTTGGACACTTGTTTTAATTCATAATCATTTGAATATAATTCTAAAAATCGTATAATTTTTCGAAGTTTGTTGCTCGGTGTTGAACACCACGTCGTATCGTCGTCGTCGTCGAACAAAAATAGTATTTTCTAATCCTTAAACTTGAGAATTTAAAATTGTACCCTTCTAAATCGATAACAATAAGCAACTTTTGATCACAATAAGCGGCTTTTTTCTAATGTATTGCTAAGGAGAAATTTGGGACCGACTATTTTCGATAACAATAGCCGGCTGATAACATTAACCGTGATCACACTAAGCGGCGTCCACTGTATTATATATTTTAAAAAAATGTATTAATAATTTTTATATGTAAATTTCAATTATTACAGAACATTAGAAGCAAGTAACTTTAAGCCAGTGATTGCAATATCAGCAGTTGAAGAGTCAGAGTCTGATAACCTGAACTTGGTGGCTGTGACACAAACTGGTGCCAGATTATATTTTAGTGTTGGTAGTGGAGAGTGAGTATTTACTTTAATTAATTATTTTAAAATACAAATTATTTGATCTGTGAAAATACTCATATGCTTATATAATTACTTATATTATTTTTATTGTAGTGTGAATCAAGGTGGACTACAGCGGCCACAGTACCTTGCGTTACTTCATGTAAGACTTCCACCAGGTTTTACGCCAAACGCTTCAGTATTGAAACCCAAACAAGTACATAGTGCAGTATATGATAATGGTATGTTCAATTGTTTTTAAATGATTTGAGTTTATAATATTAAGTATATTTCCTTTTACTAGTTATGATTTACATATGTATATTTTTTTCAAGTTTCTAATCTACTTATGATCACTGAACCATATAGTTAATTTGTCATTTTATTAACAGGTACACTGGTAATGGTATGCTCGTCGGGCGGAGGGGAGGCGGAGTCGCTGTGGTGTCTCTCGCGTGCTCTATCTGCGTCCGGCTTCAGTGAAGCGCACACCGCTCTAGCGCTGGACGGTCCGGCGTGGGCGTTGACTGCGTTACCACCCGCACACTCGGACTTCTTGTCACCTGCGCTGCTCGCTAAGAGAGGTATATGTTTCGTTTATTTTGTGCAATGTACAAAATGAATAATTTATTTATTTAAACTAATGTTCTCAAAAGGTATAAAAGGCAAATTTATTAGCAAAAGTAACAATTTTTACCAGTCAACCTAAAAAATAAAAACAAATCTCTTTATTTATTTATGGCTCTACAATGTTTCGTAAGTGGTATGTTTGTAACAGTTGTTTGTGTATATTTGATCGTAGAGGTGTGGTCGTCTGGGCGGTGGGCGGTGGTGAGCGCGTGGGGCGCGGCGGTGCTGAGTGCGGGCGCGGCGCCGGACGTGCTGCGTGCGCTGCTGCGGGATTACCGCGGCCCCGACGCACAACCTGTCAAGGATATGTTTCAGGTTTGTCAGTTTTGAGACTTTATGATTTCTGGGTATAGATATTGTGGCATACATAAAGCATTAACAGTATAATCTAGGAATATATTCTTGTTATCTAGTAAGTATCTATGGTTTATTAAATCTAAAAGACTTAACGGTCTCATCTATTCTATGTTATCACATTACCGACGTCGACTTAAGCCTGTTCAAAGTTATATATTAATATTTTCTCCTTTATAATGTAGTTGCACGGCGTGGAGCAGGCGTGTGCGTGCGCGCTGTACCTGGCGTGCGAGGAGGGCAGCGACATGGCCGTGAGCGAATGGGCCGCGCGCGCGTTCTTCTTGTACGGCAGCCAGGTGGCGCCCGTACCGTTATATCCACAGACATCACAGATGCCATCCATTAGTACGATTTATATATTGTTTTATGTATACTTATTATCCATAATATATTTTTTTAATGACTAGTTCATTTAGTGGTAAGTGACTCTCCCTGCTGACGATTGGCTTCGTCTGAATTGTTGTAAATGTGTAATTAACAATTGAGTGGTGGACAGTCATTGATATTCTAAATCTGTACCTTATGTTTGTTATTAACATGTTTGTGTACTACTCTTATGACTCGGAGTTATTTATTCTCTTATGTAATAGATATTAAAAAAATATACATGTAATATAAATATATAAACTTTGAATGTGCTTTTATAAATAAACAATTAATTATGTAATTTTTTTGGATTATATAGATTCTCCGAAATTTTCACCACGCCAAGTATCGACACCGATGTCGACAAGACCACAGGATCAATTACAGATGGGCCAATTGAACCAATCCTACCAACAGGCGCAAATGAATCAATCGATGGCCATGCAGAACCAATCTATAATGCCGTCTTTCCAACAAAATATGATGAGTCCTACAGCATTCAACCAGTCGTCCTTTATGGGTAATGCTACACAGCAGCAGAGGGATAATTTCCCTTTACAAATTGTTTATAGTGCAAAACATAATGGAGTGTATATCTATGTGGGAAGAATATTGAGCCCCATCTGGAACTTGAAGTGTGTTACGAAGTCGATGACCCCAGATAATAAGGAATTTGTAAGTAAATTAGGAATTACATTAATTTCTGTGCATGAAGTAAGTATATGTTCTAATTTTATACTTGTTAAAGATGTCAAGTAAAGTAACGGGTGAAGACTGTGCCTACATAGCAAAGAAGTTGCAACGTGTGTCGGTATTTATGCAGCGTGTTGGCGCGCCTCCGCATACTGAAGAACAAGCTTCTCTACACGCTTTGAAGATGTTTATTAGTAAGCTTCGACCTTACTATCTAGGAATAAAAACAAAATTACAATACTCTCTATAATAATACTAATGTCATGTCTAAAAAATATATAGTATTATGTTTAGTGTTTATATGACATATTTTTTATTACAGCTATGGCGATAGAAATGTTGAGTTTATGGAAAGTGCTGTGTGAGCATCAATTTCATGTAATAGCTGCGAGTCTTCCTCCTGAGCAACAAAGTGCTTTACAGGCGGCTAGCTTTAGGTAGGTTATTCTTTAAACAAATTACGTGCGCAACTCTACGGCAAATAAAATGCATGTTAACTAACTTATTATTATTGAAAACATCATTAAAAAAAGACAGCGACTCCAGACTTTTTATAATGTTATCAGCAAGTGCGGACCGAAGGTCTGTATTGTTGGGTCAAATGCATTCTATGTAATCAAACTCCTCTGTAATTAGTGAATCTATTTGATTCAAATTTTTAATCGCTGGCTGTGGTTCTGGTGTGTTTTTAAAAGAAAAATAATATTGGTGACAGGTCATGTCCTTGAGGAATAATCAACCAAAAATGATTTTCAATGGTTTGCATTGAGTTATTTGAGTTGAGCTTGGGCGCGCGCTTTTTGTTTACATTAATAGGACAGTAGGGAGTGAAAATCTATATTATACTATGTGAAAGTTATTAAAAACTAAAATTGCGACCTCACTCGGCACAATTAGTCACAATGGCTGTTAAACTAATACATTAATTTTATTTTTTTATATAAAATGTTACATTAAACCATTCTTCGTTTTAGAGAATTGTTAGTGGGTGGGCAAGAAGTGGCATGCCTGCTTCTCGGATCTCTTGTAGCAGATTACTTACGAGACAATGCTTCGGTGGATGGTATTTCACAAAAATTAAGACAACTTTGCCCTACGCTATACAGACAGGAGGATGCTACATGTTCTAAAGTGAGGAAAAAGACACTAAAATAATTTGTAAGATTAAAGTATCCTATTAAAAATAAATATTTTTCAGGCAAATGAGTTGTTAATATTCGCTAAACAACAAAAAAATCCTGCAGAACGCGAAGAAATGTTACACCAAGCATTAAAACTCTGCAAAGTGAGTTATTTAGCTATGAAATTTAAAATTCTCGACAATGGTTATTGTAGATAACACAGTATATGTATTTCAGGATGTAGCGCCTAACGTGAACTTACCTCTAGTCTGTTCAAAACTGGTATCAGCCGGTTTTTACACTGGTGTCGTGGAGCTGTGTGTTGCTTGCGCGAGCAAACTTGATCCACAAGACAAAGCCGTTTTCTACTACAAGAGTGACCAACCCACACAGGACAGGGACGGACATTTGGCTTATTATAGGAGGTAAATTATTAAGTATCTTAATGTTATGTGTAATTTTCTACTCTAATTATAATAATAATGCGCATACAAGAATTGCAAAGTATTCTTTACGAATTTAAATATACTTAATCTTAACTCATCAGTCCACGGATATGTCACTATAACGAGCACAGTTTCTGTTCAATGACCATAATGGGCTTTGTCTGCAGGATGGAGGTGTACCGCGAGGTGTGTTTGTCGCTTGACCGTCTGTACGAGCGCAGCGCGGAGGCCGGAGCGCCCGCCGCCGACACACACGCGCTGTCGCCTGCTGACGCCAACTACCAGGTGCGATACGAAGGCGATAGTTTTACGCACCTTTATGTACTAGAAAAGAACTAGTCGCCCGGTGCATGCAAAGCTATTTCAACATTTTCTAAGTATTTCTTACATTATTTTTCCAGGCAGCAGATTTAACAATAAAATATGTTTTGGATATAACTTACTTTTATTAACAATTTTGATTCTGTATGTCCCGTCAACATTTGGTAGTTTATATCGACGAAGTAACCGATAATTTAATCTCGTATTTCAAATACAATGATGATCACTGGATATTCTCTTTATTATTTGTTTACTTATAGGGCAGAAAATTGGTTTGGGACTGCCTGTGTCGAGACGATGAACTGTTACACGTTGCGGTGTACGAGTGGCTTGTATCAAAAAACTTAGGTTCAGGTGAGAATTTTTTCAATCTTGACTCATAGTCATCTTACAGTGCACCCCTATAATGTATGTTTGCATACAGAGCTACTGTCGCTGTCGGGCGCGCCGCCTGCTTCGTTACGCTCGTACTTGAGCGCTGCGGCTCGTAGCTCGCCCGCGCCGGCCGCGCTGCTGCTGCTGGATTTGCTGTGGAAGGTACTGGAGAAGGCCGGCGACCACCTGGCCGCCGCTCACGTTCTAGAGGGACTAGCCACTAAGCCCGGGTAATAAAAAAATCTAACACTTCAAGAAAGATTTCGTGTAGTCATACTTCCCACTAAAATATAAATACTATTGTAGAAATTAGATGTTGTTAGAAAAAAATAAAGTTTAAGTAGGAGTTGGAGTTAAGTCTTCATTTCAACTGTTAAGAACAATATTGTTACCTAGTATAGATCTCTAGTCGAATTAAGTCGCGATCGACTGCCAGTCTATTATATCGACCGTTGGTAACAAGTAATTTCGACTAGAACGGGCGCGACGCTGTCGCAGCGCATGTCGTGGGTGTCAGCGGGCGTGGTGTGCGTGCGAGGCGCGGGCGCGCGAGCTGCGGGCGGCGCGGAATTGCTGCGACGGCTGGAGGAGGCGGCGGAGGTGGCGCGCGTGCAGGCCACCGTGCAAGCCGCGCTGCGCCCCGCCCGCGCGTCTGTGCCGCCGGTCCTGCTACAACGCCTGGACGACGAACTGCTGGAGATCACTCAGGTGACTGACTGGGTTTAGTTTTCCCGTGTCTAATGTTTGCCGTCATGTTTGAAATTACTATACTCATTTTCGTCATTTTGAGTAGCTATAATATACCTTTTTTAATATCTGTAAATTAGATTTTTTATTGTTGTATGTTTTTGCCATTCAAAGATACTTATAGCATTGTGGTGTGCTTCCTTTTAAAGGATGTATGCAAGGAAATAAATAAATCTTTCTTACTTAATGATATATAAGACCACAAATAGTATTAGCTAATGTTTTAAAATAATGACAGCATCTGGCACTTTTTTCATATCTAATCCCAGGAAGGAATTCTTTCCGGTATCTTTGTGACAGGTTGTAACACAAAAAACTGTCAGTAGTTCATTTTTAAAACATACAATTCCACTGCGCGTGTGAAAGTAACGAAACGGAAACGCAGGTAAGATACCCATAAGAGAAACAACAATTTGTGGATCACAATGATTCAGCATTCACTACTAGCTAATCATTAATCCGAGACACCATTGTTGTGCTGTGACAAATTATACTTTACCGATATTTTTTTGTTTAGCTATATGAAGAGTATGCCGACCGCTACAACCTCTGGGAGTGTAAGCTAGCAATAGTACAATGCTCCGGTCATAATGACGTATTGCTAGTAGAAAATATTTGGAGCAACATTCTGGCCGAAGCGGAGGCCGTCGCACGTCATCTGCCGACTCCTGACGAAAGATTGGCTTCCATCCTTAGCAAACTGACTACACTCGGCCGAGAATACGTAAATACCGGCCACTGCTTCCCACTGTGTAAGTTTATTTATCAATAAAACTTTTTTGGGGACCTTCGTTAATTCACTTCAACTAATCAAAAATATGCTTAATATTTCAGATTTCATCGTTCGTCAATTAGAAGTAACGAACTGCAAGTTGCAAGCCGATAAGAGTATGGTATTCCGAGCGATATTGAGCATCGGAGTATCTCTGGAGCAAGTTTTAGATATTTATATCAGGTGAGTACTAGTTCCGACCGATTTACCTCTACACCCTCTTGGACAGGCAATGGTATTCAATATAATATTTGATCGTCACCATAATCCGGGACCTGCGAACACCACACCCCACAGCGGCATAATTCATGTAATAACTATTATATTCCAGGCTGGTGAGCGTCAACGAGCGCGTGTGGCTGGGCTGCGGGGACGAGTCGCACGTGTGTGCGTGCGCGGCGCTACTATTGGGTGCCGCGCGCGCAGACCTGGCGCCGCTGCCGCCCGCACCACGGCGCCGCGCACTTGCGCGCTGCAAAGACCTGCACGAGGCCGCGCTCTCAGCGTTGCAGGTGCACGATACACACATAGACTCACACATGCATATGTGCACATTTAGCCATTCATAGCCACATATGATATTTATATGTACGTATGATATTTATATGTTTACTACTAAACAATGATTTGCTGTCCGCTTCGCAAGTAGACAGAAGTACACATAGATACTTACAAACGTACAGGTATACACACTTACTCACTCATATACATATATATACATATATATGCGTGTGAGTAGCACGTGTTAAGTACTACACATTTCTATTTATATTAACATTTCGATCATAAAATTTGTAAACTATGGTTTAATGCGGTTGTTAGTTTTCTGCTATCCATATAGTACTATATGAATGAGGGCATATCTGTATTTGTAATAAAAAGAAAATACATAACAGAAAGTGGGTAAAGTTTAAGAAAAACTGCATTCGTCTTTTTATTATTGTTGTTACAACACACAAAAATACTGAATGAACTTCGATAACATCTGGCCTGGTGATAATTCAGTTAAGTGGAAAACTGCCATTTTTACTAACTTAAAATATTTGTTTCAGAGTCGTCCGAACACACAACTACTTGTAGATAAGCTAACAGTTGCGCAGGCGCATCTAGATCGTATGGATTAAATTAATCGAAATATAATTTACCGTAGTTTTTACAATTTAAGTTACAACATATTCTGTTTAGCAAATTTTTTTTTTATTATTTTAATAAATTTGGTTTGAAAACAATAAAACATATTTGACATCAATAATATAATATTAAATGCTATTACAGTACAATTACAAAGATCATATTTGTTAAATAAGTATTTAATAATGATACAGTCCTAAAATTATTCCACTTGCAATGTTTTTCCGGTGGCAGTGACTGATAAATTAATAACATTTCTTAATTTTCCTGTTTATCTTAATATAAGTGCTATATACATTTAAAGCGATGTTATATTAGCTACTTAATACATTCTAGTGCATGTAAATTATAAAAAATATGAAGTGGTTGAACTACGATCTTATGTAATTTCTATTTTTGTAAATAAATAATCTTTAAATATTCTACTTTTATTAATACATGCTTCCAAAAAACCTAATAACGAGATCTTAATTATGAAAGTTAAATGTATGTATATTTACTTTGTAAGATTCCACAAGTTTGAAAGTCCTTGAAAAAAATACACATTATTAGTAGTTTTGAAAAAAGTGTAGACATCAATATCTAATAATTATTGGTTCTTGATAAAATATATAGATCTATCTATAGATTTAAGTAAAATTAGTTAAAAAAGTAATTACATTTACTTAGTTTAAAATATGATATTTCTATAACTGTGATCCATTCTCGTTAAGAAAATAGTCATCGTTGTCCGCCGGCCTGGCCACGCCCCCAACCAATTAAAATGCTAGAAATTAGAAAGTCGAGTTCACAGTGACCAGTTGAAGTCTTCAAACAAAACGGTTGTGAATTTTGCGTGACTCGTTCAACAATAAATTTAGAAAATGAATACTTCATCAATTCGAAAGAATAAAAGTGGATTAATAATCCATAGCAAAGAGAGACGCATACAATGTTTATAAGTACTTTAAATTGTGTAATATAAATCCAACTGTGAAGAGCATAGTCATAAAAACAGCAAGTGCATGCGGTTTGTCCGAAAATACTGTTTATAAAATTATTAAAGAATAAAAGGACACTAACACATTAAAATCACCCGTGGAAAAGAGCTCGACTATCCACAGTCGATAAATTAGATGAACAGAACAAAATTCTTTCATAATAAATGTAACTGAAGAATCTAGCGATACAGATTAGTGATTGAAGTATTTTTTTTCCATTAAAATAAATTGAATGTTTAAAAAAAATGTTTGTACTTTTACTCCACTGTGAATACTCACTTATCTTGTAGTTGCACAGATGAATCACTATTTTCTTAGCGCGAACAGACTATATATTGATAGCATAGTGTTTTAAAACCTTTAGAAATGTTTTATTTAAAAATAATACCCTTAATAATGATTGAAAATATTGAGATTTATTAAGGGGAATCATCAAAGGGGTTGTTCTTTACCTGGTCATCATCTCGGTACGAGTAAACGCTATTGTGTGTTCCGCTGACAGTGGGCAGACCGACTGTGTTGATGGGAGAGTTTATGTATTTTGAAGGGTCTTTATTTGTGTCATGTCTTATAATAGTGGTGTATGTGGGAGTTGATTTTATCGGGATGTCTCGTATTCTTGTCGCCGCTCGATAAGTCCCGAATTCGTCTGGTGGAGGGGGCAGCGAAAATCCATCAGAAGTTTGTGTTATTTCGGAAGTTTCGTCGCTTATTTCCTTCGCTTTGTGACGCATTTTTCTTGGCATTGTGTAAAATGTGTTCATCTGCAAATAATATTTTTTTCGATAAAAAAACTAATTGATAATTTATGTGAGTTGTGCCAAAACAACCTCGATGTTCTAATGTAGTACAATTGGAATGAAAATATTTTTTTAAAGGTACATAATTTGTTGTCCTCACCGGTTTAGGTACATTGTAACCCGTTTCGGGTGGGAGATGCATCACTAAATGGTCACAGAGTACATCCATATCTCTTTTTCTGCTGATATTTTGTAACGAATGGACTCTGCAGCTGGCACTATGACGCGATATGTCGTTACACTTCGGTGCGTCATGTTCCTGCATGTCGTGCATGTACCGCGCGGAATGGAACGAACTGGTCCTTCGTACATCGTAATTTTTCGACGGATACTTTGTCATGGCTCGTCTAAACGACTCCGTTCGTCGAACATTACATTCACTATCATCACTATCGTGGAAAGTTTCACAGTTAGATTCTGAAAAATAAAAACTGTATTTTTAATTAAAAACTATATAATTACAAGATGTAAAGCAAAACTTCTCGATTACGTATTCGGTTTGTATACGTTTATAAAATGTAAGACGTATATAAAAGACACTTAATTTTAACCAAACGTTTAACGTTCTTGTCAATTCTATTCATGTATTGGGGACAGCCATACACTAATCGTTCTACTTGAGTAGAACAGTTTGTAAGTCCTCATGGCACTGACCGTCAGTGTAGGCACACAGTGTGTCTCGTGTGGGCGGGCTCCGCTCGTGCGCGCACAGCACCAGGCCACACGCCGCCAGTGCCAGCAGCGCCACGCCTCCGCACAGCGACAGCGCCAGCGTCGTTATGTTCGTGGCCGCGCTTATTGTTTCTAGCGAACCTGGAATCGTGAATCTGTTTTAGAACATTATTTGCCTTGAATAGTGAAGGCCTATGCACCTAGTACGTAGTTGTACCGTGTTTATTATCGTAACCGATTACCTGCGCTTTCGTCCACGATACTATCCTTGTCTATTTCCACGATCTCGCTATCGCCTTTTTCGTTAAAGGCGATTATAATGAACTTGTAGTTTTCTCTCTTCGGTTCTTGGATCATAAACTTCGGTTCCTGATTGATGATGGACACCAGTTGGTCGTCGTTATCCAGGTCGTTTACTGTAAACTTAAATTTCTGAAAAGGAAATAGTAATGTAAAAATATCAATACAAACGTTATTTTTTTATAATCATATGTATCGGTATTGGTCGTAATTAAATATATTTAAATAACCTGTTGCAAGCCACCATCGTGGCCTTCCTCGCATGTGACGGTAATCTCCTTCATAACATTCTTCTCAGCGACACAATTAACGGGCGGTCGTGGTACCGTCTCGTCAGTTACCATGAACGAACAGCGCTTGTGTTCCAACTCGTTATTGATAACTCCGTTTAGACCCCAACAGTATACAAGAGCTAAAAATATATATATTGCCAGAGTCTCAAATTATTACTCTATTTACCTATATTAAGTACTTATAACATAGAATACAGGGTTATTTTTAATAAGTTGACCACCTCTTGCAGGCAGCCTCTGTACCTCAGTCCCAACAACATTTGTTCTACAACTTTTTACAAATCTTGATAAACAACACAAACAAAAATAAATAAAAAAATGTTTGCTCTTAGAAGTACTTAAAAGGCCAACGCTCGGGCGCCATACCGACGCTAAGAGTTAACTCAGAGACAACAAATAAATTTTGTATGGGGAAAACTCAAATTCTAAAATCTATTATTTTTAAAAAGTCGTAGAACAAATGTTGTTAGGATTGATGTAGAGAAGCTGCCTACAAGAGGTGGTCAACTAATTAAAAATAACCCTGTATATATTTTTTTTTTTCACTCACTATTAGTTCCATTAGGCCTCTGATATTGTAAGGTAGCATCTTCTGTTTCTAAAGTAACGGTGTGGTTATTTCTTAATTTGCTACCATTAATTTCGCTAATTAAAAGCCAATGATACGCCGTCGGTTCAGGGTTGCCTTTAACTTTGCAGGTCAGGTTGAGGCATACATTGTCACCGATACCATATTCCACTATACTTTCGTCTTCACAATACGGAGGATCTAAAAACAAAAAAAATACAATCAACTGTATTGGTACCATTTTCATGTCCCTAATCTTCTGAAGAGAACTTAACAGGACAGTCATCTAAAACCGGAACCATTGAATGTAAATATATTATATTAAAAAACTATAACAAAAGATACATACGAACAGAGAACATAAATTAAAGCTGTCCTTATTAATATAAAAGTGGTTGTGACCACTTTTACATTTATCGGGGTCCAATTACAGTAGGTACTTTCTTTAATTAATAAATTAAAATAATATGGTAAGTAATTTTGGACCAACGCCGGATTTATAAAACATATCAATAAACCGCAAATTTTAAGAAAACAATTTTTATATAAGTACAACAAGTCACCATCGATAGCTCTCAATTCAAAAATCAGTCACCGTATGTGACTGAGTGCACCGACACTATACACTATACGAGCACGCACATATAAGGTCAATGAAGAGCGGCTCGCTATAGGAGGAGCCCGCGTCGTTGGTGGCGGCGCAGACATACTCGCCCGCATCACGCGCAGACAGCTCGGGCGACAGCGCGCCCTCTGACGGCAGCAACTCCTCCTGCAACCAATGGAGTAATTGCCCCGGACTTGTTAGCGGCTAAACTGGGCTACATAAGTGAAGGTATAATGACGTAAATGAAGTACTCAATTGGTAGGTACAGTTCAAAGTTTATGAGCAAGAAAGCTTTAATATCTTATAATGTTCGGGTAATGATATGATAAAAGAGTTTGTACCTCGTGGAACCAGATCAGCTGGTACACGGCAGGATTGGCCCTATAGCTGCAATTGAGAGACACGTTGGACCCTCTGACGACCGATAGCGTATTATTCACCACCTCTTCCTCCACGACAATTTCGAGGATCGGTGGGTCTGCAGGACGATAACGATATATCAAATTTACTGTTAGGTATAACTAGTGACAAAGACAACGTCTTCGATTCTTGATCAGTAGCACTCACAGAGCACGGTGAGCGGTAGCGCAGGCGCGCACACGAGCCGGTCGACACCGCGCTCGTGCGCCGGCGCACAACACGACACCTGCGACTCGTCGTGGGAGGACGACATGGTCAACTCAATCTCGCTCACTACCAGCCGCTGAGATGATTCTATCTGTTTGTATATTATTCTTTATGAAATCAGCATAGTCAGTTTTACAATCTTTTTACGGATAGGTAATTTCTGTGTGATTCTAATAAAATATATTACTCCGTTATATACTTTTTCAATTATTTATATAGGTCTCACTCAGTAAAATTATCCGCTTATTGCTCAACTTCGACTCATTTGATTTTAACAGATATAGATTTACCATAGAAACAGTCATTCACTTTAACATAAGTTTCATCAGACTTTTAAAAAACTGCAAATAATTCTGTTCAGACTGTCTCATACATGTCGTACACCACATACCGTAGTGTTCAGCTCCAAATTGACGAGTTGATCATCGTCGAGGCGCCACTCGATAACGGGCGTGGGTCGCGCCCCGAGCACGCGGCACTCCAGCGCTAGCGACGAGCCGGCACGCACACGCACTGCACCCTCCGCCCCCTGAGCCCGCACTGATACTAGCTGCGGTGGTACTGGGAAGGAAAATTTTGTTAGTTAAGCATTTTGTACCTGAAAACATTTTATAGGATTTATAACTTCATTGGAATATCCTTCCACGTTCAATATTCAAACCCAATTTTAACGTAAATATCTTCAAATAAAAAGTGGAGCGGACTTTCCGATCAAGCTATCTCTTTTTTTTTTATTTTTTTATGTAAGAGGAGGGCAAACGAGCTGGCGGGTCACAGATGACTTGTGATCACCGCCGCCCATGAACTCTTGCAACATCCGAGGATTTACAGGAATATCCTGCTGTGTTGCCGGCCATGTAGGTAGGAGTAAACGCCTTTTTTGAAGTTACAGTCTTTGGCCAGGTTTGAAATACTGCCTGGCTCTATTAATCACTCCCAATTTCTTCGAGGCCAACTTGGCCTTGCTCTCCAGATGACCACGAAACTGACATGCTCGAAATGTCGAGACCCAGTATTCTGATACCTGTATTCTGTATCTCTACCTCAGACTCACCACCAACCTAAGATAGTAGTAACTGCATAGTAAAAAGAAACAAATTCTGTATGATGCATTATATATAGCACTCACGATACATATCGATGGTCACGTCGATAGACAGCGGAGGCGTCTTCTCGTTGTTCTTAGCGACACAGGTGAGCACCCGTCCGTGGTCCTCCCGCCTCAGCGGCCCGTATATGAGGTCGCTGCGCACGCGCTGCTCCGACAGTGGCGTGCTCGTGTCCTTCAGTAGTCGCTGGTCTGCCCACCAGAAGAGGTACGACTGCGGCTTACCTATACAATTGGTATGTAATATTAATTTATAACATCTTATTATCTATTTTTATTACATTGACCTTTCTAATATAACAGACCTTAGAGGGTGACAATAATCGTCCCTTGGTGTATTGTTTTGAAAATAATTGTTTACCTTCTTATTTCAATCCGTTTAAAATAAATGAGTACCTAATATGGTATACGAAAGTAGTATAACGACGAGGATCAAAGCGACACGGTGGCCTGATTGGCAGACTGAAGGGTTGGTATCCCAGAGGTCGCAGGTTCGAGTCCCACCCGTGTTGATGATATTTTCAAATTAACATGACTTAAGGTGATTATAGATATTTCAAAATATCTTCATAGTTTAATTCGCGTGAAACAAGAGTAGTTTCGGTATACTGTATGTATTTAATTTTTACTTCACAATAATGGCTATAATCTCATGACTATTATTACAGTTGGTACTATAACGTAATTTATCCTTACCTCCGAATGCGACGCAAAAAAGATGCACGGTATCACCAACGTAGTAAGGACCAATATTTCTGCTTGTATTGGAACCACTGCTAGCTGTAGTCACGCGTGTTCCATTCTCGTGGATCACCCAAAGTCTCTGCGGGGGCTCTGTACGAAAATTATATACAAGTTTAATAGAAATACCTTTTCAATTCACGTAGTTCAAAATAATTTCCATAAGATGTGTTGTGTCTAAAAGTTTGAAATTTTTGTTTATTTTAATCACGTGATTCAGTAAAATATAATTTAAAGGCGCTATATTTATATCACATAATTGTTCGTGAATTAAGTGAATTGTTCCGGCACTGTCAGCTTCCTCATTAGCCCGCGGACCAATTAATCGAAGCCGCGACTGCGCTATTTCACTAGAAAGGTAAACATTTGCCATTCCAATTTTCAGCGAATTGTATAAATAAAAAGAAACTAAATATCAGTCGGTAATGGTCGACTCCATTTTTTGCATGACTTAACTAAGCATCATTAGGTCCTCGTTCGTAATTCTTTACATTGCTTAGGTAATTATCATTTTTGTGTAGCGTTGGTTAAGACTTTATCTTCATATAAGCATAGCATTTATTAGTTTATTCCCTAAAAAAGACTATGAAAGAACCAATTTCATTCTATAAATAGAACTTGCCAATGACATTAAGTTGTATGTAGGTCTTGTGCACAGGACTGGACGCGAAGTCTGCATGGCAGCGGTAGATCCCAGCATCAGATGCTCTCACACTCAGTATCTGCAACTTGTCTAAGCCTTCGCTCTCTGAAGCCACTAGCCGATACCTCCCTCCTGACGACATGACGCTCCCTGCACCTCGTAGGTCGCGACTGCTAGTGCAATTATATAAAGCTTTGATCAAATTTACATAATAGGATATTGTTTATAAACGAAAAACGTATCTATTATGTAGGAACTCGATATATAGTAAATTAAAACGCAGTTTATTTTTCATTCATTTAATTTGAGGCATCCAACAATGCTGCAAAACTAGAATGTCAGTAGGTTTGTAGGTAGGGTCCGCCATACGTTTAAGGTCACAAATCATTTTCCAATTATGTAGTTACAATGTGTAGATAAATGATGCATAGGTACTCCAATTCCATTGCAGTGATTGAGGTAGTTATTATTAAAATTAAAATCATATTCTCATGAAGACGAATCACAAAAGCAATTTGGTAACGAGGTTATTTGAAAATGTTCTGTTTATGTTGGTACTTTCGATTGTAGATTTACCCATGTTGGCACTCAATTAAAAACGCCTCTATACCTAATCTTTAGATAGCTATTTATACAGTTGTTATTTTTTTCATTTTAGTAATCACCTATAGAAAGCTGTTGTTGATCCGTTCCGGTACCAAGCCAAAATGTTAAGTTTGTCATCTTCTTTTTCCGCTGTAACGTTGCAAGGCAGCTCTATACTTTGACCCAAGACGGCTTCCACTGAAATAAAAAAATCACAAACTTCGGTGTATTTTAATGTTAAGGTTAACCGCCTTAATTCTTACCAAGATAAAAGAATAAACCTACATACATAAAAGATTTATGAGCGAGGTATCAAAGCAGAGTTAAGATTTCTTATTTCGTCAGTGAAAGGGTTTGCTAAGTCTTTCGATATTTTGCGGTTTGGTGTGCTCTTTGATATCAGAGTCAACGTTGCGAATTTAGGATATGTTATTTAATCCGGTGAGAAATTGTAATATTGTACAAGATTACATAAATTTAATCTTATTTTATTTTATGAATTACTTATTTTTAAATTAATTATATATACTAAAGAAGCATTGCTTAAAATAGGATGCCGTCAGTTCTAATAACGCCATAAAACTTAAACACACCTGCAATAATTAAAAGATCTCGTACCTATTGTATATATCTACTGCAAACAAACGAAACAAACTAAAAAAAGAAAAAAAACGAAAAAATTATAACGTGAGTGTTCTTCATTTATTTGTTTTTTTTAACGAGTTTATTTTGTATTATCACTTATATCTGTATACTGTAAAATTATTTATAAGTACATATTTAAATATTAGCAACGCATTGAGATTTACAACCAAGAGATAGGTACGTAAGTGAGTCAGGAGAGATTCTAAGATCACTAAAGTTAAACCCATAGCTCTTGATCCCTTAAAATTTAATTTTGATATTTTGCTACTTTGGAAACAAGTTAGAGCCGGTTCTAGTCTCTATATCTTAGTAACAATTTCCTGCATCGAAAGAAAATATTAAAAGTGTTCTTTGTTTATATTCCCTGTAACTGCATATAAACTTTATAAAAGCTGAATTTTCAATTTATAAAAAAAAATACCTGTGACGACATCCTGAGCATTAAAACGATTAAGTAACACAGCCACAATAATCAGTAAACAAAAAATATACATTTTACACTACACGAAATAAAATAAAAAAATTATAAAACTTTCATCTCCGTTCTAAAATCTGTACATATTATTTAAAGTCGAAATTATCGTTATTTCGCGCGGGCATCGCTCGAGTGTGAGCGGACACGCGGTTCAATTGACGCGTTCGGTTGCAATAAACGATGTCGTCGGTTCAGGGAGCACAGGACTCCTGCCGGCGAGCGCCTCCGGGCCGCTTCCGGAGCGCCCGGTCTCGTGACGTCACGCCCGCCGCAAACACTGCCCGCCTCATCATTTACCTTACACTTTTTAATTGGGGAGGTCGAAACAATTGGGTCACCTCGGATTTGCTTGATGTTTCATTTTTTTCTGTAATTTTAACTTCCGATCTGCAATTTGACTGATATCCTGTTGTTTGAAGTTCCCAACGAATTTATCGAATTATGTGGGGGATTTGACTCATACCTTGTCGATTTTATTTTAAGTAAAAAAAGTGCAATGGTTTACTTAATTTTATTAAATAAATTGAGTTTGCATCAACATTAATATATCACAATATACATGAAATATCATTAAAATAGGTCATGCGGTAACAATTTAGTTCTTGGCACTATAAATAAGTACCATAATTACTTCATGGTACATTTAATTTATTTATTTATAATTATATTTATTTTTAAAAGTTTAGTGAGTACTTGGTATATACTATAAATGTGTAAAGAAAATGTAATTAAAATAAGGATCTTTAAAAAAAGCTAAAACTATTTAGTATCTTATATATTCTCATTTTACTTACTTTTTTAATAACAAACAACATTTTTGAGCTGGCATATAAGTTATTTCTGTTTAACAAAATAAGATTAATACAATATCACAGAAACAATTACATAACTATTTAGAGAATATACTATCATATAAACAAAACATTAATATTTCTGAACTACTTTTGAGTTATACTAATTCAGAATTTTATATTAAATACAAATTTAATTGGTTTCACTTCAAGCAAAAAGAACATTGAGTTTTTATTTGTCAGATTTTTTTTTCATTTTTAATATGAGCAGTTTTATTGTATATTTCTTAAAGAACGAATAAAGAAAATTGTTATTACTGCAATGAGTGCACACCCCACTGTCCCTACTAAGGTTTTCTTTTTTTTTCTGTCTCTGGACTCTTTTGACAATACCTAAAAATAGAAATAAATAAAAACAAAATTTTAAAAAGAAAAGAAAACAACAATTACGGTAATTGTTGTTTGTACAGTTTTCTTTCAATTAACACAAGATGTTCTTGTTTTAAAAAAAACTGAATTACTTACTTTAATCCGAGTATGCAGTGCAATATCCATTGAATTTAATATATTTGTCATTTGGTTTAAAGTAGCTACCGAAACATGCGAAGCAAATTTGTCTTTTTCAATTAAGTAATCTGTCACTCCTTTCTTTTTAAGTGCTAGTGTATTAGTTATCATGCTTAAATACATCCTGTACAAGTGTTGTGCGCTCTCTTCTATAACATCTATTATTTCTATCAGATCTAAGTTAGGACTTCTGTTTCTGGAATCAGTAATATTACATGAGTTAAAAAAATAGAAGTGAGGGTGTTAAATACACAATATACCTACATTTGAGAGGAGTCTTCATAAATAGGAAGATTCTTTACTTCTTCTATTAATTTCTTTCTTATTGAAGGGTCATCAACGCCTAATTTAATTAAATCCTCGTCATTTAATTCCATCAACGTGCATTGGCCAATATTATTTTTTCTACAAAAAACGTAATATTGTGTATATTATTTTAAGTAATATTATCTAACTGCATATTTGTCTACAATCGATAAGCAAAAGAGGAGAGTTTAAATTGTATTATTTTATTTACTATATATATATTTTCTCATATAATTTTTACTTAAAAATATTGATGTATTTTTCAGCTCCTAGCCCGATCAGGACCGCGCTCATCGTTACGTCGAAGCCGGTGGGATCAATTAGATTTTTTGTAGGCAGTTTAAAAGCGATATCTGTTTCAGTATCCATTTCTAGATGTTATTTTAGCAATACAAATTTCAGATTTTTTCAGATTCTATAAAACCATGTAACTTTGTTTTGAAAAACAAATAAAAAGGTAGGATGTCAAATGTCATTTGTCAATTATCACAAATCACAATAGTAAACTGTAAAGTTTATAGTACTCTGTGCCGTAAAGTAAGAGTTGTCAAATACAAACTCAAAAAAAAATGCCGAGGATACACTACCATTCTAGCTTTAAGTAAAATGTTTAAATGAGGGTATGGTTCGGAATATTCAAAGTACGATCAAATTAAGATAGGGTTTGTGAAAAATTTATAAAATATAGAGATGTTTTTTTACTGCTGCTAAAATCTAGAGTATCTTGTGGTAAAGGTAGCATGTAAATTCTACGAGTAATATTGAAATAATTAACTTTTTTACTACTGGTACAGCATTGTACTGGTATTTATTTACTTGTGAAGTGTATGGCGTATTGTTTGGGGGTCGAAAAATTGGGAAACAAGTTCATGAGATAAAATTAATCAAATCAGGCATAAAGGTGATCTATTCTAATGATTAGGATAATGGAAAGGCGATGATTTTATTATTGGATATAGTAAATTGCAATAAAAGTCACTTTTGTATCTTAATCTAGGAACATAAATATTTTATTCTTAATATATTTACAACCACAATGATAAACGTCCCATTAAAAATAATAAAATATCTACATAATATTATGTAGTGAAGTAAAAACCTTGTGAACCCCTAAACTGTATATTATAGTGGTATTTGTACCTACATATAAGAGAACCATAATCCTTACCAATTTTACTAGTTAGGTAACTAAAAATTTGTAAGGGATGTCGAATAATAAACATTGAATACTATAATCGGTGTGATATTGTCAGGTGCACCTTTGTAAAACTGTTTTATTTTTTAGACAAAATCAACTTAATTAGAATTATGTCTATTTTCCATAAAAGAGTAGAAAAATATGATAGGTATATTTTATTATACATTTCACATTATTCTTAATAACTTTTTTAATTAATTTATTAGGAACAAAGTGAAAACTAAAAACTTAACCTATATTTCTATGTTGTGATTTACAATGTACAATTAAAGTAAGTGGGTTAGTCTCATTTATAAAATTAAAAACTAGGAGATATATTATCTACAATTGCTCTGAGAGCCTGCCAAGTTTCACGGGCTGTTGATACTATTTGCGATCCTGGCAACAAAAAGCCGTAGGGGCCATAAAAGTCTCTGAGATCCACATGGTAAGAAAACTTGATTCCTGCGCGAGCTTTTGCCCAATCGTGGGACATTCCGGTCGCTGGTTGACGTATTTCGGCTGCTGTTCCCACCTGCACAAATGTTTTAGAATTATTTATCACAATACGAAGATAGTTTTTGAGCCAACTACACTCAAAACACACACAAACCACACAAATATTATTTCAAAATAAAAAAGTAACCATATTCAATTGTTTGTACTATTATTTAGTATTTGCAAAAATACATTCTCGAATAAGAGTGTAAGATATTATTTTTAACACGAAGAAATATAACAAATATAAATAAGTATATAAAGAATAAACAGCTTGTTAAATTAACACTCTCAATGTTTACCTGGTACTTTGTACCATACATGTCTGCTAAGGCACCAGTCGCTAGCTTGCCCATCTCCATCAGAACACCGTCGTCAGCAAAAGAAGCATGCGAATGAGAACTCGGCAAGAGCCATGCTTGTGAATACGCGTGTAAAGATATGTATACCTGTAACAGTAGGTAATTAATACTATCTACTTATGTTGTTTGCTCATGTAAAATTTACTTAATATGTTATTCCGTCTCAAGTTAATTATTCCAAAGTCCATGATTTCACAGTATCGAAAAGTTGTCTAATAGTTTCCTTTTGTTTTGTCGGGAATTTAAAAACAGAAGGAACAACAGACACAAAATATAATCCGATTCTGTTTATAAATCATTTTATGATACAAATAATTGGTAAATCGAATCGGAATCGATGCTGTGACTTTCAGGCAAGACAGAGCCACTAACAACTAGAATAACAAGTTATCTCAAACACCTCTAAATTGTTTTCTACGTTTTTAAGATCACTATGACGTCAAATAATACTATGAATCACAATATTATGATTGATTGCATTCTAATAAATAAGAACTTGGTTATTTTTATGTCGTTTAGTGTTACTGGTTGAAAGTTTAGTAGAAAACATTTTGAAAGTATGTATGTGAGAATATACCGTATTTCGTCACAATTTCTCGAACAATATGCGGTTTACCAGCTATAAAATATCGTTGATTTATCATCTGTCCTATTTAGGTTTCATAAATATAACAAGAATAAAATTTAGTTTACACTCATTATTAGGAAACAAAAGCCGCGAGATCGTTTATATTGTATTCGAAGTGAAACCAAAGCCTCATTTGCACTATACGCTGAACGAATTAAGTGGCCAATTACGACAGTAAGTAATCACGTATGTATCAGAAGCACGACATAAAGACATTTAGATTCGTACACCCAGAGAAAAGCCACAGACGGAAAAAAACAAGTAATGACTATATTTTACTTTAAAAACCAATTGGAAACAGTTACCTTAATCTGTCCTCTATGATTAGTTAAAAACTCCGAAACTGCTCGTGTTTCAGGTTCGCTAAATGGATGAGGACCGGAATAATTATCAGCGCAAGGATCTTGTGAGGAATCTTTTTCTCCCCAGTGGTAATCCCAATTGCGATCAGCATCAACACCCACACATTCTGTCCTTCCCCAATTCCATGGAAACCTTGGGTTAAAAAATAAACATGAGGCATCCGAGAACATTTTTTTTTGGTTATGTCTACACTTGAGTCTGTCTTACAATTGAATTGGTTAGTAAATAAAAAAAAAATAGTAAACAGTATTTGAAATAAAATTGTCTGCTTTCGCAATAAAAAAAATGTTGTAATAATTAATTATTTCTTTTCATTCATTTTATTCTAACTGGAACATTCTAAAGCTTTCACAGGAAACTAACACTGCTAGAATCTTAGTTAAATACGATGATAAGCCACAAACTTCGTCCGGTTTTAGTTGAGAAACTTGGTTTCAAAAATTGCTCTTCTTACCTCTAATTTACTTTTAAAGTTTCTAAAACAACTTAATGAATACTTTTAGTTTAAACATAATAGTTTTTAAATTACGGTAATCTATTTTTTACATACTACTTTTTATTATATATTTATTAATAATAAAGACATTATATCACAAAATGTTTTTATAGTTGTTAAATTAAAATATATATAGCAAAGCATACAATTATAATATTAATTATAATAATTTGCTGCCTTTGTGCTCATTGTCAAGTAGGCGATAAATGTTAAGACGTTAAGAGACACGCTTCGTGCATCTATGGCGAGATAAATTTTTACCGCTTACTGACCAGCCAACATAGTAATCATCGGAGTGGTCCGGGCTCCGGGAGCGGGTTTTCCTCCAAAGCCTGTCGTGAGTATGAGAGTGCTCGTATCCATCCGGATTTAGTACTGGCATAATATAAAAGTCAGCTACTTTGAGTAATTCTCGTTCAGCTTCTAAAAGTAAATATAAATATACTTATATGGGATCATAATTGCAACAATAACAATTTTAGGCCTGAACTTCTTTCGCAAGAGATCTTACAAATGATTAAGCATCACTTAAGTCTTAAAGTATAATTTTAATTACCAAAACCGTTCTCTCCTTCTACCAAATTGTGAAGCATCCAAGTAGCAACTGCAGGAGCTATCCATTCCCGAGCATGTGCACCTCCTTCTAGCCACACCGCCGGCTTCAGTTGTGATCGTAACCGATATTTTTTCTTGGCTTTATTGCTTTTTACTGTCGACTCGTTTTGAGGACTCGAAATCTATATAAAAAGATTACATTACTTTACAATTCAAACTTTTTGCATTTATATTTTGTAAGTTTTCATACCTTAACAGCTACAAGTGGTAATCCTTCCGAGGAGTGTCCCAGTGGTATCAATTCTACGATGTCTGAATATGAATGTTGTAGATATTCTAAATAACGTAATATGTCCGCATAACGATGATAACGTCTCCAGGTCATCGGATGACCTCGTAGTTGTTCTAATTCAATTCGTTGCTTCTTGGAAAGTTTTGGGTTCTCATATGATATCGCTTTCTAGGAAACAAAATATATTTTGTTTACAAAAATAAGTCTCCATAAAAAGTTTTTATTGCTGATCAAGACCTACCTGCAAATCCCAAATCACAACATCGAAATCAATTTGAGAGGACAATAAATTATCCTTAATATCAACGAGGAGATCTGGTGGTACAAGAAGATCTGTGGTTACGTTTAGTGATGGAGCTGTCCACCACATCAAACCTGAACCTTCGGCGTCTTCTTTAAGGTCTAATAAAGAATGGACTTTCCATTGCAGGTCTGGATATGCTCGTATCAACTGATATCCCTTGTAGTTTTTCTTAAGAGACTTCTTAGGCGATTTTCTTTCTGAAATCATTTTTTTACTTATCAACTACGTTCAAAAATTCATGTTACTAGAATCATAGACTATTGAAAAGTTACTTACTGGTTTCAGTAGCTGCAATTGTTTCCTCGACATCTTCTGAATCTAAAAAAAGTTGAAACCAATTTTCCGTTGAGGTTGAAGGGGGAAAAGAGGTAGTTGTGGTTGTAGTTGTTGTTGGTTCTTCTTTAAACCAATTACTAATAAACCAAGACGATTTTGATTCTACAAACCAATTGTAGAGTCTAGAGAAAATACCTAATAAAACAGAGAAGAATTAGCAATTACTTCAAGTCTTTCAAATAATTGGGGCCGATGTTACTACGAGTGACCGTCGTATACACTAGATATATTGACTAAAGTAGTAAAACATGGTAAAATCATTTCATCATCAATCATCTTTTTTTTTTTTTTTTTTTTTGTCTGTCTATGCTGTTAGCCCTGTTGGCTATTACAGCGTCACCGGGGGAATGGGTGGGTCAGGAGACCCACCCTTAAAAAGGGGGGGCCAGATGTGCCCCCATGGGGAACGACGTCCCGAGGGCGTCTCAGATTGAGACACGGACCTCGGCTCGGGGCGTCGTTAGTCAGGAGGGAAGCTAAGGAAATTTGGACACTAGCGTCCTCCGACGGCAGAACGCCGGAGCAACGGAGCACTTACTCAGTTGGGACCTCGTCTATACCGGTACAGACGGTGTGTGTCTGTATGTTGTGTGGTGTCAATTATGCCTACGCGTACACGTTATTACCTACTGTGAACGCGTCGTCGGGGTCAACGAGTACCGACTTGGGTCTTCTTTTTCTGATTAAAGTAGTCTTACGTGGTCTATACTCTGCGGCGTCAGCCACCAGTGGGTTCGGGTGTCGCTCAGCACGTTCAAAGTACTTTTGGGAAAGCCCCTTGAAGTACTGAGCGATGGTCGGAAGGTTCAAGTCTCTATGGAGATCAAAGTTGCGTACGAACCACGGCGCCCCGGTTGCAATCCGTGTAAACCTGTTCTGAATCACCTGAAGGGGTTTCAGATTAGCGTGCGCAAAAGCGGGACTCGCATAGGACATGACGGAACGTATGCAAGCTTTGTAAAGTGTCACCTTATTGCGAAGGGACATTTTACTCCGCTTGCCTAACAGCGGATATAAACGACCTAATATGTAGGCCGCTCTGCTACGAACGGTCCTAATATGCGCAGTGAAAACTAACTTTCTATCTAACGTTACTCCTAGGTATTTTGCCTCGTCTTTCCAAGGTATCGGTTTATCAAAGAGTTTGATTCGCGGGAGGATCCTTGGGGGGCCCCGTTCGAAGAGCACCGAAACGCTCTTCTCAGGGTTTACCTCGATCCGCCATTTCCGCAGCCAACTCTCAAGGGAGTCGACTGCGGATTGGAGACGTTGGTATATCTCCCAGTGATCCTTAGAGGACGTGTAAAGCGCGGTATCGTCCCCGTACATGGCAAGGTGCACTTTAGATCGCGGTCTAGGAATATCGCTAGCGTAGATGGAATAGAGGATGGGCGAGAGAACTGAACCCTGGGGAACACCCGCCCTGATGGGGCGGGGGGTTGACAAGACGCCTTCCACTCTGTAGCGAAAGGAGCGATTCGTCAGGTAGTCCCGTATGATGAGTACGAGTCTGTCCGACACCTTGAACTGGTATAACTTGTACACCAGTCCATTGTGCCAGACCCTGTCGAACGCCTTAGCTACATCGAGGAAGAGCGCTCCTGTCCTATGCTTCTTGGCCCTCACAGTGGCCCCTATCAGTATGTGCTCCGTGAGGCGTTGTACCTGATGGGAACATGAATGGTTGGCTCTAAAGCCGAACTGCTCATTTGGGATGATTTTGAGTCTCTCGACTTCCGATCTAAGTCTACAGAGGATGATTCTCTCATATACTTTCCCTAAGGAACTAAGAAGACTAATGGGACGGTAACTACTAGGCAGATGCCGGGGTTTGCCCGGCTTATGGAACCCTATCACTATGGCCTCTTTCCACTGGGCCGGAAACGAACACCCGGCCAGTAGAGCGTTAAAAATGGTAACCAATAGGTAAATTAAAGGAGGCGGAAGAAGCTTTATCACTTTGTTAGTGATCCTATCGGGACCTGGCGATTTCTTGACGTGAAGCGCCCTAACTATGGACGTCACCTCGTCTAGGTTCGTTTCCTCGATTGGCGGACCGGCCGGTGGCTGAGAACACATTATATTGACCGATTTGTCGACTATTTCGACATGATCGCGATCAACGGATTGAGCAGACAGACGGCACTGGCTCTCTAGACTGTCGGCTAAGCACTCAGCTTTGTCAGAGTCGTCAAACGCGATGGCGGAGTTAGGTCCAACCAAGGGAGGCATATCTGAGACAGTGTCCGCCTTCAACGCTCTCTGCAACCGCCAGAATGCCTGGTGTGTTGGAGAGAGCGTCGCAAGCGTCCTATCCCAGCCGCTATCTCTGAAGTCGTCGAGAGCTTGTCTCGACTCCCTCTGAAGACGGCGCAGCCTCCGTCGGTTGTCATCTGTCGGGTATCGGTCATGGGCTCTAATCGCGGCGTTTTTACGGGTGATGAGGAGTCTAATGTCCGGAGGGAGTGCTAGGTAACCCTCGAAGTTCACTCGGACCTCCCTCGAGGACTTTCCTATGCTGTCTACCAAATGTTCTGTGAAGTTAGTCGCGGCTGAGACAGAGTCCTCGACCGATGTAAGCTGGTCAGGAATTTTGTCGAGGTGCGCTGGTACGGGGGAATGGAGTTGCTCTCGAAGCTTCGTCCAGTTAATAATTGTTTTGGTCGCGGGTTCCCTAAGGGGAGGAAGTCCTAGCTGAAATAGGACCGGTCGATGGTCAGAGTCTAGCTCGGATAGCGTCTCGATAGAACGTAACTGGAGTGTCACGCCCTTCAAGAGTACTATGTCGAGCACGTCGGGTCTGTCATGTCGGAAGTCTGTGTCGCAGTATCGCGTGGGACTCAAAGGCGCGGTGATCTCGAAGTCGAGACCAGCCTTGTAACTTAGCCTATCAAGGAGATTTCCTCTACTGTTTGCGACAGTGGAGTTCCAGCGGGGATGTTTGCAATTTAGGTCGCCGGCCAGAATGGTTGCGTTACCTAATTGGAGTAAGGACTTAAGGTCCCTCTCAACTAAGGCTTTATTGGGAGAAAGATAGACGGATGCTAGTACGATCGACTGATGGCCGGTCATACCCACCTGACATAATGACGCTTCTACGTTGACTAGTTGGGGCGGATCGAGCGGAGTGTAATGAAGAGACCTTCTGTAATAGATGATGGTTCCCCCCTTCGCGGTTGCCCTATCGTTCCTAACGAGACGGTAATTTGCGATGCGCGGATCACGATTACACGGCTTCAGAAAGGTCTCTTGTACTAACAGGACGTCTATCTGGTGCGTGACCACGAAGTCGCGCACTAGATCTATCTGCTTAAGTAGCCCGTTCGCGTTGAATGTAGCGACAGTCAGAGAGCGAGGTTTTACCCTTCCACGCGATGTCATCATGTTGACATCGTGTGTTCGTATATCGATTTGATTAGGACGGCGTGCTTGAGGAGCACTTCCATCCTCGCGGGAGGGTTCCGCGCGGAATCCCTCATTTCATTTGAAAAGACTAGGAGTTCTTCGATGTCTATTACACCGAAGAGGCTCGTGACGCACGCGAGCGAACTCGCAACTCCGTCGGTGGAGTTACGAACCGGCGGCGGCGGCAACGACTGGGGGACGGGCTGTGGGATAATCCTCGGAGGCTTCACCCAAGCGTTCGCGATCGCGTTCGCGGGTGCCTGAGGGGCCTGGGATGCCTGAGGGGCCGCGGGCCTCCCAGGGGCTAGAGGAGCCCATGGAGGCTGTGCGAACCGAGGAGGATGCCTTGCCGGCTGTGTCCTGCGCGGCGCTTTGGGGCACCCGCGATAATTCGCAGGATGGCCCTTCTGTCCGCACAGGACGCAGCTGGGAGGATCCTCAGGGACCGGTCCCTTCCGCGAGCAGTCGGCTGTCGCGTGGTCGTCCAGGCACTTGACGCACCTTGGACGCGCGTGACAAAAACGTTGGGAATGCCCATAGAGCTGGCAGCGATGACACTGACCAGGAAAACCGCGACCACGTGGAGGTTCGACCCTAAGGCCGGAGAGTTGGCAGACTGCCTTAACGTTAAAAATTTGCTTTCCTTCCGGGGAAAGCTCGAGATGGACGAGAACAAGATCGAACGGGACCCTAGTGGTCGCTCGGTACATGCGGTGCACCGAGATGACGGGGAAGGATTGGGACTTAAGGTCCTCGAAAATCCGCTCAGTAGTGAGCTCCACGGGGAGCCCTCGGATGACCACCGTTAAGCGGCGTTCATCCTCTAGCGCGTAGGTGTGGTATCCGTAACCACGTTCGCGGAGGAGACGAGTCAGACCACGGTGGTCCGACGAAGACGCGGTTTGAACGCGGATACCGTCGGCGGTATTTCGGGCGGACGTGAAATGGAGCTTGTGCTCCGTCATAAGTGCGGACAGAGTGTCCCACTTAGACTTGTCCCTTATGTAAAGCGGCGGCGGCGCGGGGGACTTCCGTGGCGCTGAAGGCGCAGGCGCTGAAGGCGCAGGCGCTGAAGGTGCCTCCGCGGGCGCTGAAGGCGCGGACGACGGCGACGCGGACGCGGGCGCTTCGGGCGCGATCGGCGCGCGTTCGCGAGTCGGGCCCGGGCCCGAAGAACGGTCGGGCGACGCGGGTTCGCTACTAGCGGGTTTTGAGGCCCGTTTTCGCGGGACGTTCGAGGAGAGCGCTTTCGTCGCCTTCCTCTTGGCCGATTTGGTCTGCACGGTCGTGAAACCGTCGTCCTCGTCAGCGTCCGAGGAAGGGGACGAACTCCCCGACTCGGAATCCGAGGCCGTCTGCTCCGTAGGAGTGGCGGCCTCGACCTCCATGTCGGAGGTGCTCTCGGTCACGATCGCGGCGCGCGAAATCAATCATCATTTGCTTAATAGACTACCATAAAAATACTAAATCATTTACAGGGGGGGGTAATTGGGTTTTGCTTAATTCTGCAACTAGCTACTGACCAGTCGGCAAATTATATAAGAAAATAAAAAGGGGAAAAAATACAGTATCGATGTATCAATATCTATGATGAACCGTGAACTTTGAAATATATATATGTATATTGACAGATAATTCTTACTTCTAATATATCTTTATAAAAAACAAACTAAGATATTAAAATTTGTCTCGAAAAATTATGTATTCATCAAATTAAATATTATAACAATATATAGATTATGGATCTTACACACATACCTACCCATATAGGTACCTACATCTAGGAGTATTTTGTATGCAGATCAAAAATGTTGATTAGCTAGAGAATTTATATTTTCTTTATAAATAATTTAAACATTGCTTACGCCAGAGTTTCTTCGTCATAATAATAATTTTCAACGAGTTTTTTAATTTAAAAATTGTTTTTTTAGTGTTCAAATAATTTACAACATAAATAAAATTTTTATATGAGCCTCCTCCAAGTTTTACAAGGTACATAAAGTATGATATGATTTTCATATAAAAGTAGGTACATAAAGAATTCAAGTAGGTGACTATACTGCGGCATAATTATTTTATTAAACTGTCATCATTTATGAATCGAATATTTTTAGCTAACCTTGAGATAAGTATACTTTTTTATTTAGATATAAAGATATAATAATTTCTTGATTTCGTTAAATTAAACAGATACTAGAGTCTAGAACCTACAATTACGCTCCGAGCGACACAGACAAAATGATAGGCTTCTTGTAACAATCTTGAACCTAAACTGGTTCACTAACCAGGTTTCACGGTACTTAGGATACTGGTCAGTCACTTGAGTTGTTTGAAGTCAGGTTTTAACATTTATTTGATCGGTTGTTGATAATCAAAGTATCAAAGTTGCTTACATTATACATAGGAAATATTAATAGGTATACCTACTAAGCGACAAAGTCTATTTGCAGTTAAAATACCTACTAAGCGACAAAGTCTATTTGTACTTAAAATACTAAGACATAAAGTCTATTTCTAATTTAAATACTAAGCGACAAAGTCTATTTGCAAAGATAAGGTCTCTGCAAATATTTAATTTAGAAAGTTATGAGGAAAATCAAATGAGTTCATTCAGAAATGTTAGAAGTCGGTTTTTACAACGCACACGTAAATGTCTTAACCAGTTACGAACAAGTAAAACTACGGTTTTTATAAGATTTGAGTTTTATCATTAGAAAAACTCCTTATAACTAAAGGCTAATAATAACTTTTCATTATTAAATAATGTGACGTTGTCTAATTAGAACTTGTGAATTCAATTGAAATTCTTCATTTGTACCTACATATTTTTTTGGAAAGCTTAAATCAAATTAGGGCAAGAGGTTTTTCATTGAAAATAAAATGTTTGTCATTTTTTCCATTAAATAATCCTGCAATTAGATGCAGCATTTCTAAAGTGAGCCTCTCTTTACCCAATTAATGACCGGACATATTTACTAAGCAGTGAAATCAAAATAAAATAAAAAGATTAAAAATGAGCCTTTTGTTTTTTTAGTGTTTAAATTTAATCTAACTTATGCATCTATAATCCGAAATTTATATCATCCTTAGACGATAAGCTATAGACTCAACCCACGAATCGATTATTGGTACTAGTAACTAAAAAGATGATTTGTAAAAGAGAATCCAGTGATGATACAAGTAGACTCAACATAAACTATATAATAACATTATATCAGCAATCATCATTGATGATATCAGAGAAAAATATTAAGACTAATTAAGTATTCATAAACACGAAACGAAAATAAGTGAAAACAACAGCATGTATGTTGTTTACACGTTATATATAGGTTTGTAAGTTTTTATAACACTATATAACTCGAGATAAAAAAGCAACCATTTTTTTTTTAAACGGTTTGTTATTTTTAAATTAAAACTATAATTCCCTGATATAGATTTATTTTATTGTATTTTTCAAGTATTCGATTTCTTAAAACATGTCAATGGATTTTAATTCATAGTGTATAATAATGTTTTGATTTTACGGTTTGGTTTACTGTTATAGTTTTCGTGACGTCAAAACTCTTACGGGGGGTACACTTATATGAATATAATGTTTATTAACATACAATTGTTTTTTTTTTAATATTCGTTGGTATTTTCTAAGATTTTCAGTTAATTCTGTCTCCTTACTTAATTATTCAATTTGATAAACTGGTGTTTTATTTCATTCATTAATATAATTTACTTTTACTTGCAGTTGAAAAATTTGTTTGGAATACGTGCATAGAAAAGTTAATGACTTTTAAATTCTATGTTTTTTATAGAGGGCATCCTCCATAAAAAATTAAACGCAAAACTTTGGATCATTATTTATAATTAAAAGAATCTCTAATTAATCTTTATAACTCATATTCGTAACGCTACATGAACATTATATACCTACTCTTAGAACTTATAAAATGCAAATATAATTTTAGTACACAAAGAAGAAAGCATTGCGCGTGTGTTCAAGCCTATGACCATCATAAAACTTTCCACGGTTTTATTGAACTCAACAATATTAAAGAAAGACGAAATAAACGTATGTACTAACATTCCTTATTTTGACAATTAAGGAACACCAATGACTTACCACTTGACCTTGTATAGATTATTATATAAAATTACAGATAAAAAATACATAATACTTAATAGATCTAATCACACCAAAATTATTAAACACTTACAGCTGATCAATCTTTAGAAAGTAAATAATTTGCATTTTTCTTGTAACTTGTATTTAAATTATAATGCCTTTTTAGTTTTCAATTGGCAGATGTAATTTTTTGGACATATATTATGTTAATTGTTTCTTTTTCAAATATATTTAGCAAGTACTGCGTCATCTAAAGAGGTTTTGTTAGTTTAATACCTAATAACCGGCATACATTAAAAAATAAAGTATGAATCTTTTAGACCACCTTCGATCCTAAATTAAAGCTACCTACTAACGTACCTGATTTCGCTTGTTTCTTTGAAGACTTTTTAATTTTTGCATTTGTATAAAATGATGATATCCTTCCAGGTTTTTTTGTTGTACAAGTAATTTTTGATTTTGGTATTTTAGTTGCTTTGACAGTACGGCGAGTTGTGCGAGTTGTAGGACGACGGGTGGTGGTCCTCTGCCTTTTTATTGTAGTTTGTCTTTTTGTGGTAGTTTGAGATCGTTTTGTTGTGGGCGGGCGTTTCGTACTCAAAGGCTTAGGCTTTGCCGTTTTCTTGGTGTATGGTTTAGAAGTAGACGCTACTTCATCCGTCCAAAACTGATGTTCATTAATATTAATATATGTTCCTGAAGGCAACTGAGTCACTGAGTTGAATATTTCAACCCCCAGGGGACGTTTGGTCACTATGAAATTTGTATGACTTGCAATATTAATAGTAGTTTGAATAACTTTACTTTTACTGTCACTTTTACTAGTTTTTCTGGTCACATTTAACTTTGGAACTTTACTTCTAAGTATTACTTTGGCATTTGGGTTAGTTGTAACGAACGGTGAAGGAGTGCTCTCATCGGACTCCTCGTAATCCGACCAGAGAGCCAGAGTATCAACAGATCCGGAGTCTGAGGTATCGGAAAGAGGTGTAGGCGGGCGGCGTGCGGCCGCCGCGCACAGCAGCGCAAGCAGCGCCAGGCGACGCGCCATGTGGTGAGCGTGTGTGCATGGCGAGGTGCGCGCGCACTGTACTCTCAGACGCGACTTGCTTGAAGCGCGACCACCTTCCCTGCCACCGATATTATGCGGTGTTACTTTCAATGTACCACCCTACTAGGTCAGCCTAGTATCCGTCCGAGTTACACTCAGCTCTCCATTTAAGTATTATCTTTATGTGCTTGTTAAGGACTCCATTCAACCTTTACATGCTTGAATTGTTTATATAGTTAAGATTTAATTGAATGTGCAGTAAAAATGGTATAGCATTCTTGGCAGGATGAAGGGTACTCCAAGAGCCGTATAAAGATTATCTTTCTTATACTATAAAGAGATAAGAGAATTTCTAGAACAACACCAACATAAAATTTATGTAAACGACAGTCTAAAGTACTCGTATAATTATGAAAGAAAATGGAAGGCAATAAAAACATTTTAATATAATAACAACCTCCTTTATTAGTGACGGGGAGAGAATAAATAATAAAATAGTCAAAACATTGATCCGTGAAATGTAGTTCATAACACGGTTCGTTTGATGCCTTCGCGGATACTGATACCCTATAATAACGGGGAAATCATTTTATGTTTCACTAAGCCATAAAATATTTTAATATCTAAATAAATGTTATCTATGATATTAATATGAAAATTTATATATAATTCGAGAATGAAAAGAATTATTAACTTTCACTTATTTCAATAGCAAGGATTGTCTTAAAGTTGTCTCTAATTTAATAGGTACCTATAAGTATTCGATAGCACCTCCTTGGTTACCACTACCTTGATAAAGAAGAATTACGCTGAGAAACAAAACTACAGTTCCATAATATCTTACAAAATTATCTAAAGTTGAATAAAAATCTCTTAATAAGTGCTTTCGAAAATAATAATTTACATTTAATTTAGATTAAATAATTTGAATTTAAAATATAGATGATTATTTGTATTATTTATTTGTATTTTAGTATAACGAGAAAATAATTGTCAATTTGAATACAAACATGTTTTAAATAAATGACTGGTATACAAATATATACTACGTTATATATTTGTTTATTTTATTTATTTATATATTTTTCATTTTCAATCAATAAAAATCAAATATAAGTTACAGGAGGGGCTATTTTGATAGCATACTTATCGAAATAAGCCCTTCTGTCAACATACACCGACTTATAAATAAAGCTTCCGAACTTTTTTTTAAAATATGTCAGGTTTCGTGAAAGCGCTCTTTCTAGAATCAAAAATAAACTTGTCTTCTTAATATGGGATACGAGACCGTATTTTTTATCATTGATTCTTTTAAATTGCTAATTACTTAAATTTAATTATCGGTGTGAGATAAAAATGTAGTCTTAATATCCATTTGTGTTTTTAGCTGTAGATAGATAGATAGATTGATTTAATGGCTTTCAGTTGTGCCAGTAAAGCACATTTTTAGCTGTAAGTTTGACTGGTTTGGTGCTTGTGTTTTAAAATTGTTTTTTGTCAGTTGGCATAAGAATGTTTGAAAACGTTTTAGGAAATAAAATGCTTCAGAAATGTACTTAAAAGTTAAGGAAACAAAGAAAATATTTTAACATAAACAGAAATTAAATAAAAAAGTATGGCTAGAAATCTATAAATTTAATAATAAAATTTAATAATTATAAATAAAAATTATTATATATATAATGATATAATGATAATGATAGATAATGATTATGTTTTTATTTATTACTCGACCAAAATGTGTAGCATAAATGTATACTTAAATCCTAGATGTTTTATAACAAATAAAGGTAAAACAGAGACAAAAATAAATAAAAAGGTCTTATGTACCTATATATTAAATGGATTACATACTTGTAAGAAAGATTGCATTAATTGTAACATCACAACTAATCCAATTATGTTTTAATAATGAAAAATATTTCCGTCCTTATAGTAATTAAATTTGCATTTTATAAGAGTAGTAAGTACTTCTGAGTTTAAATATTTATTTCAATAGAAAAAAATTAAAACAATAAAAAATACAACTAAAAAGATTGCTCATTAGACTAAGCGAGAATTTAAAAAAATACTCTTGAGTAAGTTTGCCTTTTGTTATTCAATTAAATACTGATGTGATCTAAAGCAAAAGGTAAACAACATTTTCCCATAACTATAAAGTACTTTAAAATCTGTCTGCTTATTTTTACTAACTAATGCGAATGTTGCGTGTTTTTTTTTTATAATATTTGTCTTTGTTATGATTGTAGATCATTAAAAACTTTTTAGTATTAATAATACACGTACGGCCTAACTAATCTAACTTTTGTCTTAAGCAACATATATCATTCATTGCTTAGTGTTTGAATTAATAAGCAAGAATAATTGTCAAATAATTATTACAATGAAACAAAACAATTTTCTTTGTGTACGGGTCACTGACCGGGCAAGAGCGGCAACAGCATACGTCGAATCACATTAACAATACTAAAGTTTGTAGGTACTGTCATCTTCTTCTATACATATAATAAAATTGTCACTAATCCATTTCTGTACATGGAAAATATTAAAAAAAAATATCATAGCCTTTATAAGAACAAGAGAACCCAAAACAATAGTTTTTCAGCTTGTGCGTATGTCTGTATATTTGTGCACACTGCACGCTAATCTCAAAAACGGCTAAACCAATTTGAATTCGATTTTCAGGAATATATTATCACAGTCTTCACTTAACATTTAGTGTTTATTTCATCTAAATCAGTCAAGAAATTAAAAAGTTATGTCAATTTATGTGAATCACGAAATAGGTACCATGCAAATATTATTCTATACATGTAATAAATCTGTAGAAAAATAGTATTTGTACATTGAAAATATTTAAAAAAATATACCAGGATGTGAAGTGATAACTAACAGAATTCATTTTCAGCATTTTAAAAATCTTTATCTGTTTATCTGTTTGTCTTTTAGTTATGCACACAACACGAAAAATAAAATTCAAAAATTCATATATGGGGACATAGGTCCCCATATATGAATATATATAGATATAATCAAGAGAACCCAAAACAATGTTTTTTCATATTTGGTCTGTTCGTCTGTATGTCTGTATGTTTCTGCACGCTAATCTCAAAAAAGGAGAAATCTATTTGGATGCAGTTTTCGGGAATATATTATCATTGGATTCACTTTATACTTTGTTTTTTTTAACAGTCGGTTAACAAATAAAGAAGTTCATAATCTCTTATTGTCGTACCATTTCTGCTACTAGTTTGAAGGTTTATAGTTTTTACATACATAGGTATTTACAAAGGGTAGTTTTGTCAAAATCGAAATCTACGCGTACGAAGTCGCAGGCATAAATAAAATGTATTTAAACGAGTATAATTAATAATATGTATTGTTATCATTTTTCACTAATTTGTAGTTCATAATTGAATTTAAATTGTCAGTTTTCAATATGGCTATCAAATAGATATTTTAACACTATTTGAACATAGAGTTATTAAATCAAATCAAATCATTTTTATTTGATCCTCCATCTTTACTCCTTCGAGAAAGAATTTGTCTATTTCGTCTACACAGATCCTTTTTAATTGTTATCCAAAACTTTTCTACCTATTTTCATACTTCTAAGTCTTATAATTAAAAATATAAATTTTCCCCTCCTATTTTACCCGCTTAGGGTTTGAATTTCTAAATATCCTTTCTTAGTTCCTTGTACCAAATCTCAAGTTTCTAGGTAGGTAGGTACAGTATTTTTGGCTGAGCGTTAATACCTATATGAAAGTCAGTCAAGTTTGCCTTTTATAAATAGAGATATGTATAATATATATTATATACTTCTATATATATATTTCTATTTCCAAGTATTATAAATAAGTCGGTGTTAGTAGCAATGCAAAATACAGTATATTATGCAAAATAGCAACATTCTTTAATTTAATATGTAAATAATGTACATTTCTTTGTAATTTATTTGTGTTAAATGCAAATGCAAGCCTCACGTAAAAATGTGTTTTAATTATTTATATGTTAAATGCTAAAGCTTGCCTCAATCGTAGACATTGATATAATTAAAAAGTCGCAGAATCATTTATATCTGTGATATTAATATCAATGTAAGTACTATAGAAAAAACGCAAATCTAATAAAAAAAATATAAATTGTGACAACGTGATTAATTAAGGTTGATAATCGCTTGCCAATGCCGCTATTAAAACGAATGCGGAATGACCTAATAAATACACGTGCGGCAATACAACTAAGGGACAATGGGTGCTCCTCTTAAATCAAGCAGTACTTGATTATGACTTGTGTATAATTTTTAAAAAGTCATAAAAAGACCCCACCGCAAATATTTAGTAGGTATGTATAAGTATTAACACAATCATGCTTTTATTTCTATATTTTAACCCTAATAATGCTTGATGATAGACGAAATTTTGTATCCGCACCGAAATTTTGTATCCGCACCGAAATTTTGTATTGTATATTATGTGCGCCTAAAATTTAGCACCTTTTTTAATGAAACAATTTGTTTGACGTCATGAACCTTATTTCATTAGTTCAGTCAAAAATCAAGATATGATTTTTGTTCCTGATCTAGTAATAAATATTCAATCTACTAATTATATTACATAAGCTATAAAGAATAATTAATAAAAATCCTTCTCCGACACGGGGATAAGGTACTTATTCTCAACTCAATACTACAATTTAATTTCAGCATACAAAAAGACGCAAATAAAAATATTTTTATTAAATATTTTATTTTCATTATAAAACATTAAGAGATTTTTTATAATAGATTAAGAATAATAAAGAATTTAGGTTTACTATAATAACCCTTATTAAAAGTATTGAAAAAATCATTAAAGTTACATTTTCTGTGTTACATTAATTTAGAAAATTGTACTTGAAAACATGTTAGGAGATTTCGAACAGTGACCTAGTCTAGACCTAGATCTCTAAATGCATAGAAAGTTATTTTTTCAACTCCTTATAATTAGAAATACATCTACTTAGGCAGCTGTGAATTACTTACAGTTGGATCTTAATCTATTTATAAGTTGCATAAAACAGTGAATGTTAGTAAATATGCAGGTTAGGTATGCAGGTAATGCTGCAGGGGCAGGGTGGAGGGATGATTTGGTTTTTGGGGAGGTGTTGTCATGGGTGTATTTCTTGAATCGTTATTAATATACCTGGAATCTATATTATCACATCACTATCCGAAATTATTACACTGATTGAGTGAAAATTCATAAGTAATGACAAAACATTCAACCGGGAAGTAGGTATGTCCATCAAGAATGACTTTGTCTAAGTCTTAGAT
Organism: Napeogenes inachia; assembly: GCA_959347355.1. NCBI lineage: Eukaryota > Metazoa > Arthropoda > Insecta > Lepidoptera > Nymphalidae > Napeogenes > Napeogenes inachia. Next base: position 12,842,567 of record OY365791.1, on the reverse strand, counting down.
TTATTTTATTTGACCGGGTATATTTAGGTATATAAATATATATGACCGATATTTTTTTTAATAATTATTCGATATTCATTCAGAAAAAGAAACGAATTTAAATATCTAAATACCAAATTTTTTACAACGGATGTACATAATTAGGTTTTAAAAATGAAGGTTGGTTATTTGTTTCTTATATTTCGTGGGATTAAATGAAAAATAATTCTGTTAAGCCACAACATACTTTTTGAAACGACTTGATATCAGACTATTTTATTTTTGGCACTGTCAGTATGTCTTAACACAAAGAATCTTTTGTAATAAATAATGTTATATTTATTTTATGATTGATGTCTGTCTGTCTTCAATCCTCAATATTAAGTTTGACTTTCCAAATCTTACATTCGCGTGCAATATATAAAAGGGATACATTTCTCTTTACATGTGAAGATATTATCTTAACAATCTGTCTTAAATTGAAGACGTACCCATCGGAACTGTCGAATAGTTTTATAGCATTCATTTATCTAATTTAAAATCTTGGTTTGGAAAGTATGTAGTTATCATGAGACTGCAAATTGAACTTATTAAACTTATATTTTATGGATGAGTCAATAAGTTTGTCATTAATATTTGATTAATACTATCGGAATCGATCATAATTTTAATAGCTGCTATTAGTCACATAAAACTATTTTTTATGTAAATATGATATTAATCAAGATTTTCAGCACTTACGTTATTACTCATAGTTGTAAGTGTATTTATTTATTTTAATACTTAATTGCCTTACTAGTTAATACTTATTGCGAGTATGTCAACTATTAATATTATTTAACTGTAACTTTCGTTTATTTATGAAGTTAAACTTAGTTTAGAAAATACATAAGTATTCTCGTACTTTTTTCTTCTTAACCACAATTAGATTGTAGTACCCATTCAGACAAGACATAAATATTCATTCGTATTTTTTTTCTTCTCAACCAAAACTAGATTGCAGATCCCCTTCATATTAGGTATATTTTTATTATAGGTCTTAACTGTTTCTAGAGACAAATTTTCATAAAATACGTTTTTAGTAAGTAGTTTTTTTTAGTAAGTAGTTTTTTTTAGTAAGTAGTTTTTTATGATATATGAACACAAAACAAACGAAAACGATTAAAAAAAGAGAAAAACAACTGATTGTTTTGAGATCTGTGTTACTAAAATAGCGATATATTTTTTTAATGTTATGTACAAAAACCTCGTTACTATTCTATTTAAAATTGTATTAAAATCTTTTTTTGTAAACACTCATGACGTCACTGACATCTGTTTTTAGTAACATTATATCATGTTACTGACAGAATATAATACCTTTTATCATTCTAAATTTTATAACGTATGTATGAATAATTAAAGTTTTATTGTTCTTAAAATCATTCAAATCGTGTTTGTTTTTATTAACTTCACCTTGTAAAATGTATAGATATTGTATACAATTTGAATATTTTAGCGTTGTTTTCGTACACTTAGTATTGTATACCTTTGCATAATAAAGGTACATACATAACATACATACATACAAAAACATGTACCTACATATTTGAAAAGGTTTAAATATCAGTCATACTTATTTAAGTTTTTTAACTTGTGCAAGATTAATGAAAATATTATAATGAAACATAATCATTTATATATGCTATGGAAAATAAATTTGAAATATTTTTCATACGAAAGTATTTACTATCAGTTGATTATTACTTTAATAATATTTTAAGCTAGTAACATTTTAAAAAGAAAAAAATAAATAAGCTATCTAATTATAAAACAATCTCAATTCTCAAAAGAACATAATCACAAAAAATACCAATTTATGAATAAAGTTTGTAATGTTTTTATTTAAATTAAAATAGATTTCTGCACTGATTGGGGAAAAATATTAAATTAAAATACTTTGCTAGTTATTTACATTAATATATACCGCAATATAACTTTTTCGAATATAATTATGCGTTACAGTGAATATAAAGGGAAATAGGTTTTAAACACATAATTTACAGTTATTTTAATTAACATAACACCGTTAAATAGTAAATACAGATTTTATATACGTCATAAAATAATCTATAAATCTTTCAAGTATTAATGAAGAAATATCTCCACTTTACCATAGTAGGTACATAGGTCTAAGCTAGTGGTATGCCTAATATTTTTATTTAATAGCAATAGACCAGTGTGAATTGCGATTAGCGATGTGAAATGTGGTCACATTTTTCCTTTAATGGCTTATTTAATTTACTTTTTAGTTTTTTGTGTACCTACCTATATTCGTGTTCTTTCTGCTACAGAATTTGTATTTTGTATTATATTCGTGTTCTTTCTGCTACAGAATTTGTGATTTGTAGGTATATCGTAATATAAAACAATTTTAGATCATCTAGTCCGAAAGTAGATTTTCAAATGTCATACTTTCATGCTGAAAACCACTTTTTAAATATTATCACTTGGTTACCAAAACACCGATTAATAAAAAAATACTTGTTTTGCTTCCAAATCCAATTCAAATCTTTCTGATTTGTTGATGTTGATAAACAGAATATCATCACTTAATATATTATTATATTGACATATTTATTAAAAGTTAATTGAGTGACTAACCGCCGAAATTAATAACCGATCCTGATCTTAGGGTTGATACTAAAGATTAAATTACAATCCGTTTCTAGGGTTATCTATGTAAATAACGAACATGCTGAAGGAGTATATACCTAGATAGAAAAATCCGTTTCTCGGGTTATCTTATACCTATCTAAATAACCAACTTGTTGAAGGAATATATAGATAGAAAATTATAGTTTGTGTAGAAGTAGTTTATTAATTACAACAATACCAATTAAAAAATAACCTATAGATGTGTTCTTTTATAAATAATCCATCAGTCGACGTAACTACATAACTTATACAAACAAGACAGGTTAACATTTAATTAATGCTGTTGCTGGTTAATATTTGAATTAATAAGTCCTGTGCTAATTTTAATTATACATATAGAACATAATAATTTATTCGGTGGTCTGAAAGCCACTGATTTAGCTATTTTTCCTTACTAAAACAAAAATTAGCACAGGGTCGGATTGTAATTAGAAAACACTTGTAAAAACAGTATTATATTTAGTATTAATTTATAAAAAATGCATGAAATGTGGCATTGGAATCGAATGCATGCCTGTTAGTACAGAGATCACTCGAGTTTCCAAGTTTCCGAGGGAGTGGCGACGCGAGCGGTCGTGTGTCAACTGCTTACTCAATAATCTAGCTTCGCCTGTGATTATCAAGACAGGGCCGAGAGTTCAGTGGCATCTGAGACAAGGGTCATTGTCGCGACCGGTAAGGTACAGTGTACGCTATAGACTTGCGATTGTACTCGTTATTTAATCTGTATTCTAGATACACTATCTCTTACTTGGAGGGAAGGAGGGGGGGGGGGGGGGAGGTTGGGGGAGGTAACAGCTAGCTAAATGTAAATATGTATATCAATTCATCTTTATCATATTTTTCTGAATAAATGTCAATGATGGCTTTTAAGTTTATTTATGCTTTTTTATAAATGTATGAGTGTATAGGTACTTAAATTTAAAAAATTAAGAAGGTAGATTTATATCTTTATGGTATCGTACTCATCGAATGTATTGTAAAACTACCCTTAACTAAAATTTATGTAGGTGGGTAGGAAGTAGGGATCGAAATCATTAATGAATTATTTAAAATTTATATTCGGTTTCATTTTGGTGTGGTTGTTGCGTTATGTACAAACATAAAGAGAGTAACAGACTATATACACACTAACCTTAATTGATGTATGTGTACAAGACGTATTGTAGACAGATTATTTATTCGAATATAAAAATATGTTAAGGTACACTTTTATTAATTGATTGCATTTGCGGATAGTTTTAAAGATAAAAATTGTAAGTGACCTAATAGGTATCTTAAGTCAATACAAAACTGTTTATATGTATATATAATATGTTTAATGTTACGGACATTGAATCTGAACGATAAATAAACTTTAAATCCTGTAGTTAACTATTTCAGAATCCAATAAAAAATATTAACTCAAAGAATAATGTAATATTACGAATAATCATTTTAGTTATAGGTATTGAAATAAAAAACAAGAAGACAAATAGGTACTTAGATAAAAGAAACAAAAATGTCAAGCGCTACCTATAATACCTACCTACAAGAGCCATTCAATTTTAATTATATTTTAAATATCAAAATTTTGATCATTTCAGGGTTAAGAAGATGAATGCAATAATTCTTTTTCTGTCGATTTCAATATGTCTGACGCAGTTGAATTTAGCCCAACCAACCACCACCCAGGAATTAGAACCAGTTGTGTTACAGATTAAAGAAACCACTTCTGAAGCGGGTCAGCTGTCACAACGAGATTACCAGGTTACTATAAATTATTATTATCTATTATCCGTTGAAATAAAACAATTTTAAAGATTTTGACCAAGAACGATGGGATATAGGTTTATGTTAAATATTAGAAACGGCGGTATGTAAAAAATATCAAAGGATATGAGCAGGTTATAAGAGTTATATTTCAAAACAACTTCCTAGTTTATTTATGTGAAATCGTTATTTCTGAAACGCGTGTTATTTTCCTCAAAGATGCTACATTAATAATTTGACCTTGACATTGAAATTTTTCCTGAAAGATTGAAAACTGTTTTTAGATTCTGTTAACAGTAATTAACGTTTTGTTATGATGATTAATTAAGGTTCGTTATAATATTTATATTATCTTCTACAACCACATGGCTGTTGAAAAAAACAATGCAATATATTCATTTATTGTCTTTGATTGATGGCCTATGGGTGTAGTGGTTAGTGACCCTAACCACTGAGCCAAAGGTCGTGGGTTTGATTCCCACGACCGATAACGATTTTTTTTTTGTTACGAATCTGAATGTACTTTGTATATTTATGTTTAATAAACTCCCTGTAGGAATTGTTTTTACACAAAAAAATATAAATGTAAAATTACATAGGTACATCAAAATATGGTTTAAGCAAATATGAATTAGATTAAATAATATTATAAATATAAAGACATTATCATTCATATGTAAGTAGTTTTTTTTATTATAAAATAAATAGGTGTTTTCATAAGTTTTAAGAGACTAAGAAAAAACTAACCGCGCACATTTAATGGTTAGTGAACTGGTTCCTACCTGCAAATATTCTCTTGAATAACCGGTCTCTATTGCAAAGGTACGAGCATTTTATCCCAAACCACTAGATTTTTTTAGGTTGTCAAGTTAAACGGACCTTGTCACAACAGGATTATTGCAAATACTTATTATTAATAATAATGTAAACCATTATCACATCAGGTATAACCTGTTTGTTATTTCTACCCTTACTTGAAATTATATTTAAAATAACGTGAATATTATTTTTCCAAGCAAAGTTGTCTTCAATACTTCATAACTACAAATTAGTTTTACTGAGCATATTAGAATGGATGTTGGTTGGATGTAAAAAAAAACATTAAAAAAATGATGCCATTCACTTAGGTATAATCTCCAAATTAGAGGTTAAACTCTTACAAGCTGAAACGCAATTCAAACTTTTACTATTAACAATTGGATTCTACGTATGTTTTCACTTTCGTCTACTGGTATGCAATTTAGGCCATTTAGTCTGGTAAAAGTATGATCACATTTTTTATTCTCTCCGTAGAGCGGTCGCAATTTTAGCATAGAGGGTAATGACTTTATTCTCGATGGAAAACCATTTCGAGTTATGTCAGGATCCCTTCATTACTTTAGACTACCCGCAGAGTATTGGAGGGACAGATTAAGGAAAATAAGAGCAGCTGGATTGAATACTGTTTCTACGTAAGTTGACAAAAACAGTGCTCAAACAATTTGTTTAATGCTGGTACGTCCATGATAAAGTTAATAATTATTAAATATATATTGACCCGGCTATCTTCACGTATATTAATCAGAATTTTGCCTGACTAGATTCGAACCCATTCGAAGTTCTTAATTATGAGGTCGAAGCATGACGGACTCGCGGTGTCCATCAACATAGCCCGGTAAATATATTTAATAATCATCATGGCTAACGAACATTTAATTACAAAAAATGTTAGGCATTTATATTTATAAATTTATGGGATAAATAACTTGCTAATTTGCTTTTGTAGATATGTAGAATGGAGTAGTCATGAGGCAGAAGAAGGTTCATATTCATTTGAAGGTGATAATGACATCTCTAGTTTTATCAAAATAGCAGAAGAGGAAGATTTGTTTGTCTTACTGCGACCAGGGCCATATATTTGTGCGGAAAGAGACTTGGTAAGATAATTATTTAGTTATATTGCAAGGTTTCTTTATACAATCCCAACATTTAGTTTAAGTGATACAAATAAATTGACTTTTGTTTCAGGGTGGCTTGCCATATTGGCTGCTTAGCAAATATCCCACTATCAAATTACGAACCACAGATAAAAGTAAAAAAAAATCATCTAACTTTAATAAATAGTAAAACAGATTAACAAAATATTTTGGTTTTAGATTTCATTAACGAAACTGAAAAGTGGATGGCAAGGTTGTTTGAAGAGGTAAAGACATTTTTAGTAGGAAATGGAGGACCGATTATTATGGTACAGGTAGGTTATATTTTTTTTGTAAATAAATATTTTATTGTGTTGAATATTTAATATTATAATTATATATTGACAGGTAGAAAACGAATACGGAAGTTACGGTGCTTCAAAGGCATATATGAAAGCGATTCGGGATATTATTAAGTCTTATGTAAACGACGCCGCAGTACTTTATACCACGGATGGACCAAGTAGATCATACTTTTTGGACGGATCCGTTCCAGATACACTTACCACCATAGACTTTGGACCGAGTAAGTTATCATCTTCATCTTATTAGGTTATATTGTTATTATAAAATTATATATTTGATTATTATTTTAGCGACTAATGTCACCAAAACATTTAGAGATCTAAAAGCATTTATGCCTGTGGGTCCATTGATGAACTCCGAGTACTATCCTGGCTGGCTTACCCATTGGTCTGAGAATCTTCAACATGTAGACACCGATCGTGTAGTTTTTACACTTCGTGATATGTTGGAACACGAAATACATTTCAACTTCTACATGTTCTTTGGAGGCAGTAATTTCGAATTTACCGCTGGTATGTATTTGCTCTAATAAAATATAATTCAGAAAATATAACATAATTACTAATAAAAACTCTATTTAAAATGTATGCCCAGGTGCGAACTATGGAAATTTTTATCAACCTGACATCACATCTTACGATTACGATGCTCCATTATCGGAAGCTGGAGATCCAACTCCGAAATATTACGCTATACGTAACACTTTGGCCAATGTAAGGAGAACCAATAACTTCATTACTGTCGTATAAAAACTTTTTCAATTTACCTTTTTTATTCAGTATGGTTTGGTGCCAGAGAATATAGCAGCACCTGTACCATCGAAAAAGGGATCGTACGGACAAATTTCACTGAAAAGAAAGTTGAATCTCTTATCAACGAATGGTCGCTCTGGTCTGGGAATAAAATATAAAGATGTAATTGGAAAGAGATTACCAACATTTGAAGAAGTAAGGCAACGAGGTGGTCTCATCCTCTATGAGACGACACTTAATGAAACTGGAGGAATTTTAAATATCAAACTACCTCGGGACTTCATATTTGTTTACGTTGATAATGTATGTACTTTACAATACAAAATGTATATATAAATTTATATATATATTGAATTTTGGTGTTTGTTTGTTTAAGAAACCACAAGGGGTAATAATCAGGATGATGAAATTATTCTCATTGAGTATTAATTCCAAACCTGGTTCTAGGCTATCTTTGATTGTAGAGAACCAAGGACGTATTAACTACGGAAACAGAATACATGACTTCAAGGTAAAATATTCAAAAATCTTCCTCTTTATTTCTATAAAATTAATCTATCTGATTCTAATCTGATCTGATCGTTGTTATGTTTAAGGGTATACTAGGCCCTGTGCTATTAAACAACAAGACCTTGGAAGGCTCTTGGTCAGTAACGGGCTTTCCATTGGATATTAAAAGGAACGAAAACTTGAGTGGTAACGATATCACTGCGTTAAGTGACGATGGTATAACTAATGGTCCGGCTTTATTTGAAGGGCATCTCGTTCTTCCAGCTGGAGAAAAGCCACTGGATACATTTATCGACCCCACTAACTGGGGAAAGGTAATTAATTATCTAGTGTCACAATTACACATCACAATATATAAATTGTGAAATAACATTTCTTTAGAATCATAATTTGAAAGTCGATAAAACGTAAAAACAAAAAGGCAAACAGATAAGTATAGAGGATTAAGCCCGCGAGAGAATGAGATAGACAGTATTTTATATTTTATAAATGTCAACTGTCACTCTTAAACACGCCGTGTGTCACAAGTGACAGCGGAGCTTTAATTCCAATTATTATTACATTTCAATCTGTTATGTACAATCAAAGAGTATTCTTGTTTAAAATTATTTATAAGCACGTTAGACATGTCAAGCTTATTTAAAATTTTGAATTCAGATTTTTTATAAAGAAGTAATATTTAAATACTACCCACTTTTTCAAACCACATAAAGTTTATTTTGCAGACACATGTACTTATATTACAGTTTATTTATTTAAAAAAAAGAAGTAATATTTAATTCTGTATAAAATACTACGACTGAATTGTTGGTCAGTTCCGTAAAGCTCGTATAGTATTCATACATAATATATACTTATCTAAATAATAAAAAAATACCAACACAGCATATTTTAACAAAGTAATTACTAAGCAATAAAAAAAATATCTACACAGCATATTTTCACAAAAAGTTTTTACCGGCATATTTTAATAAAGCAAAGTAATAAATGACAATTTATGAATATTATGTATCAGATAATTTATGAATATTATGTACCTAAGTGAATTTACTGATCTCTTGTTAGCGAACTAGTAATTTACATCAAAACAGTGCGATGAAAAATAAACATTACAATTATCCTAAACCTCACTCTCTCGTAGATTACCCCTCTGAAGCCATTTCTGCCGTGTGAATTGCACACATACACAAACACACATATATTTATATACATTTTCTATTTCAGGGTTACATTTTTGTTAATGGCTATAATATAGGAAGATACTGGCCAAGCGTTGGTCCTCAAGTAACTCTCTATGTACCGGGTGTGTGGCTAAAACCAGCGCCAGCAGTAAACTCAATAAAAATACTTGAACTTTACAAAGTACCAGTCAATCTTACTGTTAAATTTATTGACTATCCGATTTTAAACAGAACTGGCAGTCTCCTAGACATCATTTAAATTTAGTTTTAGCAAGATTGTTACTCTGTTCTTATAGGTTAAGAAACGAAAGTTCATTATTTTTATATGACTATTATAGTCTTATAAATAAATTTATAAGACTATTACGCATTTATATTATTTATGTAAGATAATATACAAATAATTGTTTCGTTTTTTTTTTCTTACTAATAATCAATTAATAAATCCTAATGCTTCCCAAAGTCCTGTCCTGCCCGTTCAAGAAGTAATATTGTCTTATAATATTTCGGAGAAGTAATGGTTTGAAGATTTTTGGAACGTACCTAGTTCCTTATCGCACGCTGTGAAAGGGGGCTAGACGGTAAAAATACTTACCAAAAGTTGGCACGACATATTTTGCTATGTCTCTCTCTATCTTATAGAAAGCAAGCGAGATATTTTCATTTCTATCATTATTATTTTTTGTCTTATATTAAATTGCTTAGTAGTTCCTTATTATTTATTTGATATTGGAGTTTGTTCTTTTAGAATCAATATGCAAATAAGACAGTTTAAATGAAAATAATAATACAAATTTTGTGATCAAATACTCGTAATGTTTTGTAACAACGCCATCTATTTATACCTTAGGGAAACATAACCACATCTGTTGTACAAATATATCAGTACAAAGTTAAACCGCTAGGTGAGGACAATAACTCATGGGTTTATTGATTAGAACTTTTTAATTTAGTTATTCATTTTATTTATATTTATTATAAATTATCGGCGAAATATTATACAAAAATAGTATACAAGTATTATTCATTAGCATAATAGCTTATATTATTAATTTAATTATAAATTAATCAATTACCTCTCTATATCGTAGAAAAAAATATAAATAGGCTTGAAAAGATTCTAGTTTTTTTTCAAAGTTTAAATTAAAACATTGAGTAAATTTGAGCCGTTCAAACGCCGTCATTTAGCGCGCGCCTTGCGTGACGTCAAATGACACTTCCAGTCAATGTTTCCTATAAACTTTTTATTTACTTCATACTGCATACATATTTTAAGTTTAAGTGTTTTACAAGCCATGGAAGAAGATAAAAACTATCTTACAAGTATTGTATAGTACCGGAGTGCAAAAATAGTACTAGAAAAATACCCGACAAACTGTTTTTTATATTTCAAGAGATGCGAAAATACAAAAACAATGGTCTATGGTAATTAAAAGGGATAATATGTCTTAAATTGTGTTTATATTGTTGTGTAGATCAATCTAACCTAAGTATACTTTAATTATAATAAGTTTAATTTAATAGTTTAAATTTATAATAAGTTACATTAGCTATTTAACATTAAAAAATTTGAGTTTAAAATTAACCTAACCTAGTTAGTATAGTTCAGTATAGTTTTAGTTTTTAGTTTTACGAATTTTTTATGGTTGTCGATTTATTTTAGGTTAAGGAAGATACAGCTAATAATATTGAATATAATATGTATAACAATACAACAAGGAGAAAAATGTAATCTAAGTTTGAAGAAAGGAGTTGTTTCTCATATATTTTTGTGGCAAAAACACCAGCTGAGAGAATGAGAATGTGCATAGTCAAAAAGGAAAGATTGACATTGGTTAATGAAGACCTTTTTCAGAGTTAGCTGTCAAAAGTAGTGTTTAAAAAAATTGGTGACCTTTACAAATAAGTGATATACCTACTAAGTAAGTCCTAGTACTGCCCATACAAATGTCTGTGATATTAATCAGCCAGGACTCAATACTTCACCTATTGAATTTGATGATTTGCATATTAATGATAAATTACCAAGTGACTAAGCTGTGCAAGTTAATATTAAACCGAAGTATAGAAGTAAAGGTGTCAATGTAAATATACCTGCTGAAAAACAAAATGTAGCATTGTCACCATTTCCTCATTCAACACACAATATTGGTACTTTACCAGTAAAACTATCTGTTTTAAAAAGAAAATTGTTTACTGAAAACACATCTGATAATACTTCTATCTTCTATATCTGCTGATTATCAACCAAGTTATTTATCTGAGTCAAGTGAAATGGAAAATCATTCAGAGGTTTTTAGAGATAGATAGAGGTTAAATGTTTCTTACATTTTAAAAATGTAATGTGTAAGTAGCATGCTAACTGCTATTGAAAAAGAGTTTGTAGGTATTTGTTTTGTTAGAGTTGTTTGAGTATTGAGAAAATGTTTTTAGGATTACCTAAACAATCGTATCATTTAATAAAACCCTTAAGCACGAAAATATAGGTTTAAATTATTTATTTTTTTCAGTAACATTAATACCACAGTATGAACTTCGATGCCGATAATTTGGCGTGTCAAATGACGTCACATTTGATCTCGACCAATGGTGGCGCGTTTAGGAAATTTGAATTTCGCTTCCTTAATTCACGCTTTTCACAAATTATTTTATGGCCTTAAATAATTAGTAAATGAAAAAAAATATTTGAGACCATTTTAAATTTTATGCATATTCCCTACTATTGCAATTAATGGCACTTGAGGGGTCAACAAATTTTTATAGCGGAAATGTTATTTTTTATGTATCATTACACATTGGTAGTAATATTTATTCAATATATATATACTTGTTATTAAAAAAAACAAACATAACTTTTAAAAAACTGTTTTATTACAAATATGTGCAAAACAACTTAAAAAAAAAAATTTTGTTATTACACGGTTGAGTCAGACCTCTAAAATTTTAAGAAGAAACCCTATTTCTTACATACTAATGGAATACGAAGAAACATTCTATACAAAAGCCAGGCCATCCATCGCATGTCTTGCACTCATATAATGTTGCAACTCTTTTTTTATTTACTCTGCAGCCTTTGCATTCTTTTCGTACTATTTCGTTTATAGCTCTTATGCTATTTCCTTCTTTCTTTTCTCTGATTTTAACCGTTTCAATTTTTGATAACGTATGGTTAAGAATATTTTTTTTTGGAACAAGTTCACTCGGTTTGGGCAATAACTTTTCTAACACACGCAACCGAAAATCATATAAATTTGTTTTACTCGAAGCGCCATATTTGTTATACAAAAAGAAAGCGTTACTAAGACTCGTCTGTAGAATGTGTATAAATATTTTTTTATACCACTGCATAGTTTTCCTTTCACAGGGGTAGTATGACAGCATCTCATCTTGCAGATCCACGCCAGACATTAAACTATTGTAATGTACAATAGCCGAAGGCTTAACCAGGACTTTACCTCGTTTATTTGTCACTTCTAACATTTCGTCGTCATGTTCCGTTGAAATATACAGAACATATCGCTTGTCTCTCCACTTTCCAATGTGGACACCATTCATAAATAATGACTTGTTCTCGCCAGTTTTAAGTGTTAGTGTTTCAAGGTCTATGGGGTTGCCCTTTCGGTTCTCGCTTAGAGTACCGGTACAGTAAGTTTGTCTATCTAATAGTTTAACTGCTAAATTATATGAATTATAATAATTGCCCATGTATACGCTATGCCCAGAGTCCAATTTTTCTTCAAGTAATTTTAATACAATTTTTTGAGTGTGTTCAGTTTCTGAAGTCTCATCGCCGGCACCAGCATATATATCAAATTTCAAAACTAAGCCATCCGGTTCCGCGAGAACGTATAATTTGATACCATACTTATTTCTCTTATTCTTTATGTACTGCCTAAAAAGTATACGACCTCGCCACAGTACCATAGATTCATCGAGAGACAGTTGTTTTCCGGGATAGTAGATTTTAGTCATTGTGTTGTTAAAATGATCTATTATTGGCCGAACATTGGCCAGTCTATCTTCTGATCTATCTTGCGAGGAAAAATGTAAGCATCGTAAGATCAACATAAACCGGTTACGGGACATGTATTGGGAAAAAGAAAGAATGTTGAAGAGCCAATGCTTTTTCCAGTAATCATTGAGTCTATTTAGTCTTATGGTTCCTGTATGCAGAAGTAATCCCAGAAATGTTAAAAGTTCCTGTCGTGTCAGATTTTTCCAGCTATTTATTCTAGACTTGGATCTCACACCAGGTGTTTGCAAGATTTTTGCAGCATTTAAATTTGTCTCACGAACAATCAAGTCCAAAATGTTGTCATCCAAAAGTAGCCTGAAAGCTTCGAAAGGATCTGATGGCACCGGAACTAACAATTCTTGTGTCTTCATAAAATCGATTATTTTCAGTGATCCGCTTGTACTCCAATTATTCGTTGAGTTTTCTTGTAAGGGTATGTCTTCAATATTTTGTTCGCTGCCGTCCGAGTCCTCCACTTCAGCACATTGCGAGTACACAGCCTCCTCGCTGGAGTACTCATCCTTCTCTGTACTTCCGTTCTCGCTGATTATTCGGCGTTTTTTAATAAGCGATGTCTTAGTTAATTCGTCACAAGAACGCTTAAAAGGTTTTTTACTCATTTTAAATGAAAAAACTTCGGTATTGAAAAGTTCGTACACACTCAACCACACGCGAGAATTTAAATCCAACGATTATTTTTACGTATTCAATCGATTGACCCTATGGCCACGCGCGCAACGTGTCTGTAGCGCAGGAGCGGGGAGCCGACTGCAAACTAACGCTTTGAAATTGTATGGTTCGAATCCACGGCGCCGCGTAGTTGGTCTCTCCCCGCCTATACGGCGCCGTGTACTTGGCATATACATTGGTAAAGCAAGTGAAATTTTGTCTGTGCGTAGGTTCATTTAGTACAATAATGAAACCAGTAACATAACTTTAAAAAGCAAAAAAATCGGTGGTGTGTAAATTCGGTTTACTGACAATATTTGAATGTGACAACGTCGTAAGAAAATACTGATGGAATGGTTGCATTTTTGAAAAGAAAACTTTTATTTTATTTGTTTGATAGATATTTTGATAAATATTTTAGACAGATGTCGAACGTTGCCGAACGCGGAGGCCGATTGTGCCTCCTTGTCGCTCGTTCCACGCTCTCGCTTGCACTTCAAACCTTAAATGGAACGCCTCAGAGCGATCAGCGAGATAACGCCGTATACCTACATGTTTTTTGGTGCGTGCAGCCGGCTCCATCGAATTATAAGACGTTGTAACGTCAAAAAAAAACCCCAATTACAAAAATACCTCTAAAAATAATAAAAATATTATTATTATGTTCCTTTTGAAGTCGATGCGTGGAGAGACCACTTAATAAATGAAGAAATTAAAATGCAAGTAAGTTAACAAGGCAAATAAAGAAATCACGAAATCTAATCGTATAGTGTAAGTCCTCGTAACTTCGTAAAATAGACACAGTCGTCAACGTAGGTACGTACAAAGGTCCCCCGACGCAACAAAACAATAAATACACAATAATATTATTTTTATTCTTTTTAGAGATATTTTTGTGTCGGTGGTTTTTTAAATTTGTATTAATTTTTTTTTTCATTAAAAACAGGTTCTATAAAAAAAAACATTTTCCTGTTCAAATAAACATTTTGTTCAAATAAACATAAAAAAAACTTTGATATAAAAAAAACGAAACGAAAATAAGTAATATTTCAATAAGACAATTCAATTTCAATCAAAGTTTAATTGTTTTTTAACCACCGACTAAAAAGAGGAGTGTTATAAGTTTGACCTGTCGATCTGTGTATCTGTGTATCTGTCTGTGGCAAAGTGGCCAAACCCGTGGATGGATTTGAATGCGGTTTTTTTTAATCGAAAGCTATGCTCGTCGAGATGGTTCTTATCCATGTTTGGTCGAAATAGAATTAGTCGTCTCCAAGATATTGACGTTTTATTCGTGCGGGGGAGAGGTTCTTATGCAATAATTAGCTGTTCCCAACGGCTTCGCCCACGCTATATAGGAAAAAAAACTCTGTTATGAAGGCTAAAAGTATTTTACACTTACTTACTCAGGTAAAGTACTTTATTAGGGATAGCTGTTGCCCGTGACTGCGTCCACGTAGACTGTAAAAATATATTTTTATGGCTTATGATCGTATTCATAAAGAATTACGGGCAACAACTAGTGATAATATAAATTCCTTCATCATAGAGTTATTAGTGATTGTAAATCATTTCAATTCTAAATGTTTATATTTATTAATATTCGTATATATGAAACCTAACTTTCTACTTACCCATATGAAAAAGTCTTGAATCATGTTACTTAATACATTTATAATTTATTACATTGTAGAAACGTTCACGCGGATCCTTATTTTATTAAATATAAAATATATATAAATCTCGTATTAAAAAAATAACCTTTGTACATCAGAGGGATAATGTAGGATTGTAAAGGTAAAATATTTTATTAAATCGGTCCAGTAGTTTCGGATCCCATTCAGTTAAAAAAACCAATCAAATCTTTCCTCTTTATAATATTAGTGATGATGATGATGATGATGATTATAAAATATAGACTATGTTCGTCAGGGATAATGTAGGATTCTAATGCTAAAAGATATTTTCAAATTCGTTCCGGTAGTTTCGGAGCCTATTTAATTCAAACAAACAAATCTTTTCTCTTTATAATATTAGAATAGATTAATAGAAATACCTAAATAATTGAAAATGTTGTGTGTCTGTAGGTTCATTTAGAACAATTCAGAAACCAGTAACATAAGTTCAAAAAGTAGAAAAAAAAAATTAAAATTAAAAAAAAACTTCGATACAATAAGACTTCTAAAAAGAATAAAAATAATATTATTATGTAGGTACTTATAGAATTCGTTGCGTCGGGGGACCGTTAAATAAAGGAAGAAATTAAAATGCAAGTAAGTTAACAAGGCAAATTAAGAAATTACGATATCGAATCGTATAGTCTAAATTTAATCGTATACTCAATGATTGACTTCGTAATATAGACACCATCGTCAACGTACGTACAAAGGTCCCCCGACGCAGCGATTTTAGTAAGTACATAATAATATTCTTTTTAGAGGTCTTTTTCTATGGGCGGTTTTTTAAATTTTTAATTTAATTTTTTGTAAAAGTAGTTAATAAAAAATAATAAGACTTAAATTTAAGATCAGAATAGTTTGAAACCTCATTTTAACTTGATAGTTTAAAGTCTTGTAGTTTTAATTGAATTAATATAATTGAAAAATCTAATTACTGTTATTACATCACACCTTAGGGTTGATATCTATCTATCTCGTCACACGATGACGCTGTTTTAACATTATTATAATAATAAATGTTTTTGTCTTTTTCTCAGCGATTTACAAGAGTAGTGTTAGTGTTATTATTCTGTTTTTTTTTAATAATGTCATTGTAATATATTCTATTTTTAAATTAAAAAAATATATAATTGAAAATATTATGAATTAGCTCAATTATAACTTTTTAAATCCACTTTGTAAGTTAATAACGCCCATCTTTACATAATAGCAAAGACGACAAAATGATATTGCATTGAAGATACAAATATGTAGGTATATGCATTTCTTAATATATCCATTTTTAGTAATCATAACACGATTAAAATCTATTATATTTGTAAAATCTAACACGTAATACATATACTAATTGCGTAGGTAACATACCTACTAACTTAAAAATATTTTATAAATTTAAAGCATGAAATGTCTAAAATTGTATTTGGTTTAGACTCCAGACCAAATATAAAATATATTTGAATCATAACCGTGATAATAATAATCTTAATACATTGAAACGATTATGATAAGTAAAACATCAATTTAAATTGGCTTATAGTGTAGTGAAATAAGATGGATCTCATTCACGTCAATCAAAATTTAATCTAAGCATACGTAAGCGTACTAACTTCGGAGTTCGGTATATACAGTTAGCAGTGACACTTCACACCAGTGAACCATGAGTAAGCGAGAGCAAAATATAGTTTAATGATAAGAAAGTAAGAGAAGACGTTACTGAATGTAAACTGGTTAGTAATGATAAGGTGCCATGGCTCCAGTTGGCGAGTGGAAGGTCTGTCGTAGCGGAGACAGCGTCAGATTCGGACCGTTTGCTGTCCAAGTAAAATACCACGTGGCAGGCTACTATAACTACAATTTAGTAAGTATTTATGCTTGCTATATGTTATCTCTAAACTGTAGATTAATACTCGTTTAACGTTTATACGTTGTAACTTGTGATAACTTAGTTTGACATTTTTTATTTAAATTTATTTATTTATAGTATATTAGAGTTAAAGAGACAAGATTCGTATGAATAAAGTCTGCTAAGATTTAACGAAGGCAATTTCAGAGAAACACCAGTAATCATAACAAACACGTAGGTAACATAAGACTTACGGTTAATAGTTTAAACAACTTTACAGTACATTGCTCGTCTGAAATACATATGACATGTCCATGTTTACAGTCCAAGTTTATTTTATATAGTTTCTCATTCAACTAATAATATATATTATAATAAAACGCAGAAAATACATCATTTTAATACAGATTCTCGAGTGAACTGTCCTCGAACTCAAGGGCCACTCATTAATTATAAATTATTCTATTACATAATTGCTGGGTTATTTGTGATTGACATGATCTGTAAACAGTTAAAACCATTTTAAATTTAAATAAATTTAGAATGAAGAATCTCAGAGGTCGCAGGTTCGAGTCGCTATTTCCGTGTTGACGATTTTATCATTCTAATTGTATTTATTCAAAATGTATCATGTTTTTATTATTCATAGAAGATATTGTTATAAGATTATTAAGAGTACTTCCTCATATTATTAGCTAGTGACAGAGACTTCGTCTGTCCAACCTCCCCTCTCCCTCTTTCCAAAATCAAATTACCTATTACCCATCTATTACTATTTTAATTTTTTTCTATTTTTTTTATATTTTACTAAAAAATCTAGTTAGTAGGTAGTAGTTAGTAGTTTTATTGTAATGATAAGTCAATATTGTAATAATATTCGAAACGAAATTTTAAAATTTAACCGTGCAATAAGTTTTTAATAAAATAATTGATTTACCGATTTCTTTCTATTCAAATGTATTGCGGATATAACTAGACAAATGCATTTTTCTTAATTAGAAATGTAATAGGTATTATAAGAAATTATATTATGTTAAAGATAACCATTTAAAATTAAATGATATTCATTGTGTGCTACTTCCCACACAAACAAACATTGCCTCTATCAGGATAGATAGTTATTAGAGATAGTGGTTAGACGCAAGCCTATTTCCAATTTAAAATACGGAAGGAACCGATAAGGATATTAACATATTGTACTATATTATAAACTTTAAGAAAATACATTGTGGTCTTAACTTTCGACCCTAGTAAATATGTAATAGGATGTTGTATTCTATTTTAAGATAAGATTATAACATATTTTTGTATATAATGTTTGAGATACCAGATAATACCTAACTTACTACTACTATACATCTATACTATATCTTTCTATCTTTTAATATATATCTATCTGGCTCAAGCCTTTTTTTTGTATTTTTTTTAATGTATATTTTTTTGTAGAACAATGGCTGACAACCAGGAATTAAGTTGCAAAGTCGGTCCCCCATGTAGTCTCGTCTTGGCAGATGGGACTGTTTTCACCGGAAGGAGCTTTGGGGCTCAGGTACCTATAGAAGGAGAAGTAGGTTGGTACATATATCAAAAATAATCATTTACAATAACTAGTCTTAATCATTGTTATTTGTTCATAAACTTGATTTAGAAGTACCTTGAAAAATTCTTTTGGATGTGCATATTTTTTATGTGACCTTTTTTTTATCTAGTAGTTTATTGATATTATCGCCTACTTACTCGAGTAGCGCAGACGTCTGAAACGGATTGCGGTGCAAAGGGACTCGGGTTCAATTCCCGGCACGGACAGGCAATTAAGTTGATGAGCATAGATGTCTGTATTTCTGAGTTTAGCTGATTATTAAATTTATTGGAAGTATTTATAATGTGTATTTCTATGTATTTGTAAGCTAGTTTAAAATTCTACAATAATTATAACACAAGCAAATAATTTGCAAACTTAGGGGTTAGACCGAATTGTGTAATTTCTCCAGATATATTATTATTATATTATTATTTTAATTTTCAGTATTCCAAACCGGCATGGTAGGGTATCCAGAGTCATTGACGGATCCTTCATATCACGCACAGCTCTTGGTACTCACGTATCCATTGATCGGTAACTATGGCGTTCCTGATGATAAGGACGTCGACGAGCATGGTCTACAGAGGTCAGTTTGATATTGTTCTTAATTAAAAATGAGTTCGATAGACAAGTGTGATAGAAGCGAAGCACAGTTCAATGTATATGGTAATAGATAGATACGTTGATAATGGTTTTTTTACGCAATTCTCCAAGGGAAATGTCAGCCAATCATTGTTATAATAGCTTTGCTTCCAAAACAAGTAAAGTGATAATAAGCCAAATAATTATAAGTTAATAACATGGACAAAAACCAACTAAATTAAATACCAACATACCGGGTGTCTAAACGGTCTGCTCAACATGCTAAATATTTACTCAAATTAATATATTACTAATTGCTGTTTTCGATTAAAGTTATAATAATAACATTTATTAGATTTATTACTATAAATGTATTTTTGTAAAAAACATTCAGCTCCCACTGAGTTACTCATTTTATTATGTTTACAGATGGTTTGAATCAAGTCGTATTTGGGCGGCAGGGTTGATAGTGGGTGAAATAAGCACTCAAGCTTGTCATTGGCGAGCAAAGAGATCTCTTGGCAAGTGGTTGGAATCCAATGGCGTGCCTGGTCTCTGTGACATTGACACTCGAGCTCTCACAATTCGTCTTCGGGAAGGAGTGACATTGGGAAGGATTGTGCAAGGTGTCCCACCATTCGGACCTCTACCCCCACTTAAAGACCCCAATACCCGTAATTTAGTAGCAGAAGTATCTACACAGGTAAACAAATTTATTACAATTTCTAAACGCTGTGTTTATATTTTATAAATTCAGAATTGTAATTCAGTTTGTGACTGTTATTAGACTAATTCTCTTTATTACTAGATCTTATAACAACTCGTAGTGTACAAAAATGAGGTAGACAAGAAATAAGTAAAACAATAAAAACATTGAATATTTCAGGAATCGAAGGTATTTAACCCTTCAGGAAAAATAACAATAATGGCTATTGATTGCGGTTTAAAATATAATCAAATAAGATGCTTAATAAATCGAGATGCAAAAGTCATACTAGTGCCCTGGGATCACAAGTTTGATCCAAAATGTTATGATGGGTTATTCATCAGCAACGGCCCCGGTGATCCAGAGGTTTGCAAGACGGTTGTTGAAAATTTAAGCAAAGTGATTAATAATGAAACCATTACTAAACCAATTTTTGGCATTTGTCTCGGTCATCAACTGCTTGCAACAGCGATAGGATGTAAAACGTACAAGACACAGTAAGTTATATTAAATTATAATGATATTTATACCACATAAAAATTGTACTCTTGCAAATAAAAAAAAAACTAATACAATATTTAGCCCTACAAATAATTATGTTACATCTAAAGCAGGCATTTTGATTGTTATCTTACAGATATGGAAACCGTGGACATAATTTACCATGCACACACTCCGGTACGGGAAGATGTTTCATGACATCACAGAATCACGGTTACGCGGTTGATGCAGAAACTTTGCCAACAAATTGGGATATTTTATTTACTAACGAAAATGACAAAACCAATGAGGGTATTATACACAAAACGCTTCCGTATTTTAGTGTTCAATTCCACCCTGAGCATACAGCAGGTCCTACTGATTTAGAATGCCTTTTTGATGTATTTATAGAGACCGTAAAAACATATAAAAACAAAAAGACTTGCGTTGTAAATGACGCTATTTGTGAAAAGCTCAAATATACTCCAAAAATTCATGACAAACCAAAGAAAGTTTTAATACTTGGTTCAGGTGGTTTATCTATTGGACAAGCAGGTGAATTTGATTACTCTGGATCACAAGGAGTTAAAGCTATGCAAGAAGAAAAAATACAAACGGTTCTTATCAACCCAAACATTGCCACTGTTCAAACATCGAAAGGCCTTGCAGATAAAGTATATTTCTTACCCATTACACCCGAATATGTTGAGCAAGTTATAAAAGCTGAAAGACCGACCGGAATTTTGTTGACCTTCGGTGGGCAGACAGCTTTAAACTGTGGAGTTGAACTGCAAAAAAATAAGGTATTTGAGAAATATAATGTAACTGTTTTGGGAACGCCCGTACAGTCTATAGTCGATACTGAAGACAGAAAAATATTTGCTGAAAAAATTCACGCGATTGGTGAAAAGGTGGCTCCAAGTGCTGCTGTATCCACTATTGACGAGGCTTTAGTTGCAGCACGTCAAATAGGTTATCCTGTAATGGCTCGATCAGCTTTTTCTCTTGGTGGTCTGGGTTCAGGATTTGCAAATAATGAAGAAGAATTAAAGACTCTGGCACATCATGGCTTATCTCACTCTGATCAACTAATTATAGATAAATCTTTAAAAGGATGGAAAGAAGTTGAATATGAAGTTGTAAGGGATGCTTATGATAATTGTATAACGGTTTGTAATATGGAAAATGTAGATCCATTAGGCATACACACAGGAGAATCTATTGTGGTTGCACCTAGTCAAACGTTATCAAATAAAGATTATTATATGTTGCGAAATACTGCTATAAAGGTCATTAGACATTTTGGTATTGTTGGTGAATGTAACATACAATATGCGCTTAATCCTAACTCGGAAGAGTTTTTTATAATAGAAGTAAATGCACGGTTATCTAGAAGTTCCGCATTAGCAAGTAAAGCCACAGGATATCCATTAGCATACGTTGCTGCAAAATTGGCCCTGGGGATTCCATTACCGACAATCAAAAACTCAGTTACGGGAGTGACAACGGCTTGTTTTGAGCCTAGTTTAGATTATTGTGTAGTAAAAATTCCCCGATGGGATTTAGCCAAATTTAATCGTGTTAGTACCAAAATTGGAAGTTCTATGAAAAGTGTTGGTGAAGTAATGGCGATAGGCCGAAATTTTGAAGAAGCGTTTCAAAAAGCTTTAAGAATGGTGGATGAAAACGTTAATGGTTTAGATCCTTATCTAAAAAAAGTTAATGAAAATGAACTTCGAGAACCAACAGATAAGCGAATGTTTGTACTAGCAGCTGCTCTAAGACAAAATTATACTGTTGAAAAATTATATGAATTAACAAAAATCGATCGATGGTTTCTGGGAAAATTTAAAAATATTATAGATTACTATAAAACTCTTGAATCCATAACTTCTGGTTCAATAACCTCCGATATTTTAAAAACTGCAAAACAAATGGGATTTTCAGATAAACAAATTGCTGTTGCTATAAAAAGTACAGAATTAGCCGTGAGGAAATTACGAGAAGAATTTAAAATTACTCCATTTGTGAAAAAAATTGATACTGTAGCAGCTGAATGGCCAGCTTCTACTAATTATTTATATCTTACTTATAATGGTAGTACCCATGATTTAGATTTTCCAAAGGAATTTATTATGGTTCTTGGTTCTGGGGTATACAGAATAGGTAGTTCTGTAGAATTTGATTGGTGTGCCGTGGGATGCTTAAGAGAGCTAAAAAAGCAAGGTAAAAAAACAATAATGGTAAATTATAATCCTGAAACTGTTAGCACAGACTATGATATGAGCGACCGACTGTATTTTGAAGAAATTTCTTTTGAAGTCGTAATGGATATATATAACATTGAGCATCCTCATGGTGTTATATTATGTATGGGCGGTCAATTACCAAATAATATTGCTATGGATTTACATAGACAGCAAGCTATTATTCTAGGTACTTCTCCAGATATGGTAGATAATGCTGAAAATAGATTTAAATTTTCTCGCATGCTGGACCGTAAAGGTATTTTACAACCAAGATGGAAAGAATTAACCGATCTAGAATCAGCAATCAATTTTTGTGAAGAAGTTGGTTATCCATGTTTAGTTCGACCTTCATATGTTTTGAGTGGAGCGGCGATGAACGTAGCACATTCAAACCAAGATTTAGAAACATATCTCAAATCTGCCAGTCTGGTAAGTAAAGAGCATCCAGTTGTGATATCGAAATATATTTCGGACGCAAAAGAGATAGACGTAGATGTGGTAGCAGCAGATGGTGTAATTTTATGTATGGCTGTATCTGAACATGTAGAGAACGCTGGAGTACATTCCGGAGATGCTACATTAGTAACACCACCACAAGATATCAATAATAAAACACTGGATAAAATAAATGAAATAGCCAGAATTATTGCAGAAACTCTTGACGTTACCGGTCCTTTTAATATGCAACTTATTGCAAAAGACAATGACTTGAAAGTCATAGAATGCAATGTGAGAGTGTCAAGATCATTTCCATTCGTTTCGAAAACATTAGATCACGATTTTGTTGCAACGGCAACAAGGGTTATTCTTGGTTTGCCGGTAGAACCCGTCAACATAATGGCGGGTTGTGGAAAAGTTGGTGTTAAAGTACCTCAGTTCTCATTTTCAAGACTGTCAGGAGCCGATGTTACATTAGGTGTAGAGATGGCATCAACTGGTGAAGTAGCTTGTTTCGGTGAAAATCGTTATGAAGCTTACTTGAAATCGTTAATGAGTACTGGATTTAGAATCCCTAAAAAAGCAATTTTACTTTCCGTGGGGACATTTAAGGTAAGAAAAACATAGGACAACTAGATTTTTCATACAATGAACAGTATTATTGTTTAATTCATACTTTGGTTATTTTAGCACAAAATGGAATTGCTGCCAAGTGTTCGAATACTTCATAAATTAGGATATAAATTGTACGCCAGTATGGGGACTGGTGATTTCTATATGGAGCATGGAGTCGAGGTAAAATATACTTGATTTTTCTTTCCACAAGGCGCAACCTACTTTTCCTTAAAATCATTTTAATAACAACAAAGTGTCGGCATGGTTGTTAATTTGTCTGTCATGACGGTGGTCGTAAGTTCGATCCTCTTACAAAAAAAAATCGTTGAATAAAAGCTTGCATCATTCATTATCAAACACAAAACAGTTTGTTTCTCACAAATATTCATAATTTTTTTATGCCCACTTATATGTGAAATTAAATTTGTTAAAATATCTTTACAAATGTTATAAAGAGGAAAGATTTATATGTTGGTTTGAATTCAATAGGCTACGAAACTGCTTTACCGATTTAAAAAAATATTTTACCATTAGAATCCTACATTATCCCTGATGAACATAAGCTATATTTAATACGAGAAAAAATAAGGATCCGGGTGAAAATTTCAACGATGTAATAAATATTAAATATTATGTAATATGATTCAAGACTTTGTCAAATATAAACGAATATTAAAAAATATAAACATTTAAAGTTAAAATCATTTACAATCACTAACAGCACTATCATATAGGGATTTATATTATCACTAGCTGTTGCCCGTTACTCTTTATGGCTATGATTATAAGTCATATAAATATATTTTTTACACTGTAAACAGGACTTAATCGCATACAATTTTAATCGAAGTTTTTATCTATTTATGTATTTACCTCCACTCTCGACGTTTTTGCCGTAATGCACCAGCCGTGATCACGAGTAGACTACTCGTGATACAGAAGCTCAGTGGGTAGAACGACGGGACGGTTTCGAATCGGTTCGAATCCCTGCCCATATCCTTTTATTTTTTTTCTTTCTATATTTATATAAATTTAAATAAGCTTAACATGACTATACATGTTTATAGATATTTTCAAATACTATAAAGAAATAAGACTCTTATAAGAGCGTTTTTTATTGCTCCTAGATATGAAAATAGCATTGAACATTATGTGCACAAGATTATTCTTTGCATGGATAAATGGATGGGATGGTCCTAAATGATTATAATTTGATTGTAAAAGATTTAGTATGACAATAATTTTTTCCTAACAACATTTTTTAAGTGTACTTAAATAATGTACCAATCTAGAAATCAATAAAATATATAATGAATTAAAGTCCAAATTGATAATTTACAATTGTTTTTTACTAGGTTGAAAGTGTGCAATGGACCTTCGATCATATAGGAGATCCAGAAGACGACAGATCAGATGGGGAACTTATGCATTTAGCTGATTTTATGGCTCGAAGAGAATTGGATTTAGTTATAAACCTGCCAATGCGAGGTGGAGCTCGCCGCGTTTCTTCCTTCACTACACATGGATATCGAACCCGTCGTTTGGCAGTAGACTACGCCGTTCCCTTAGTCACTGATGTTAAATGTGCCAAGCTCCTCGTTCAGGTCTCTATTTATTAATAAATAACATTTGGCATCATTTTTGCAAATGCACTTTGGGGGTCATAGCATAATCTAGGTTTACAATTATCATAACCAAAACCACAAACACAAATTATTTGTTATCTTTTAACATATATTTTTTTATTTTTATAGTTTTATTTTTACTATGCTCTGCATTTATACGTTTATATTTTACAACTTTAAGGCTCTCTTGCGGTGCGGCGGTGCTCCACTAATGAAAACACACACAGATTGTATGACGTCACGTAACATAATTAAGCTACCAGGATTTATTGATGTCCATGTACATGTTCGCGAACCAGGAGCAACCTACAAAGAAGACTTTAATTCTTGCACTGCTGCTGCACTAGCCGGAGGTGTTACTATGATATTCGCAATGCCAAATACAAATCCTCCTGTAATAGATCGCACATCATATGACTATGTTCAAACATTAGCCCGTGTTAGTGCTCGGTGTGATTACGCTTTATTTGTTGGTGCTTCAACAACAAACTGCGATACAGCGGCTGAGTTAGCGCCACAAGCAGCAGCATTAAAGATGTATCTCAATGAAACTTTTACCACATTAAAACTTGATGATATGACGGTATGGCAACGTCATCTCCAGAACTGGCCTAAAAAAATGCCTATATGCGCTCATGCGGAGCGTGAAAAGACCGGAGCAATAATTTTAATGGCATCTCTATTAGACCGTCCTATTCATATTTGCCACGTTGCTAGGAAAGAAGAGATTCAGATCATAAAGGCGGCTAAAGAAAGAGGTCTCAAAGTTACTTGTGAAGTATGTCCTCATCATCTATTTTTAAGTACGGATGATGTCAATGTAATAGGAAATGGTCGAGCCGAAGTCCGACCTGTGCTATGTAGTCCACAAGATCAAGCAGAATTGTGGAAAAATATGGATATTATAGATGTTTTTGCCACAGATCATGCGCCCCATACTGTTGAAGAAAAAAATTCAGAGAAGCCACCACCTGGTTTTCCGGGTTTGGAAACTATCCTACCTCTTTTATTAAACGCAGTTCATGAAGGACGTCTCACAATAGATGATCTAATAAACAAATTTCATAAAAATCCTCGAAAAATTTTTAACTTACCAGAACAACTAAATACATACGTTGAAGTGGATATGGATTATGAATGGGTAATTCCCCAAGCATTGGAATTTTCAAAGGCTAAATGGACTCCTTTTGCTGGCAAACGTATTTGGGGTGCTATTCACCGCGTGACTTTACGAGGTGAGATAGCCTATGTTGAAGGTCAAGTCTTAGTACCTCCTGGTTTTGGTCAAAATGTCCGTGATTGGCCAGCACCAAAAAAAATCTCGTACCCTACAGTTGTAAATGACAAAAATGAAAAAGAAACTAGTCGACCGAATTCTTCATTAGATACTACTCATAATTCTCTCGACTTAGGTAGAGTTAGCGATATAGATGTGGATCTCGTTGAAGTTATTAAATCGGAAGGTCAAAATAAACTGAATGTTCATTTCCATGAAGATCCTGGTTTGAGAAATGTTTCTCCTTTACCGCCTCAAACTATTACAAGACAAAGATGTGATAGTTCTTCTTATCCGTCTCATACAGGAATAAGTCATCGCCAAAGAAGTGACCTATTTGGAAAAAGCATTTTAACAGTCGACACCTTTGGAAAAGAAACTTTAAATGATATATTCAATTTAGCTCTATTTATGAAAACGAATGTAAGTAAAGGACGTGTATTAGATGATATCTTACGAGGGAAAGTTATGGCTTCAATATTCTATGAAGTGAGCACTCGGACTAGTTGTAGTTTTGCAGCAGCGATGCAAAGGTTAGGTGGGTCTGTAATCCACACAGATGCAACGAGTTCATCAGCTAAAAAAGGAGAAACATTAGAGGACAGCGTAACAGTTATGGCCAGTTATGCAGATGTTGTAGTGTTACGGCACCCAGAACCTGGCGCTGTTGCTGTAAGTATACTATATTAATAATCAAATTATACTTTACATTTATCCTTGCTCTTACAAGGTTGCTTTTATCTTTAAACAATATTCCTGATTCCAAATATTAAAAATAAAATAAAATAAATACAGCAAAAGTTTACGATATGAATACAACAATCATATTATAATCATTTATTTTTACTTACATGAGACACACATTAATTAGCTTTACAATTTCAATAAGAAAATATTAACAGCATATTTATATTTATAAAGGAATATTTTGTATTTGTTTTATTAAGCGTGCAGCAAGACACTGTCGGAAGCCCATTCTAAATGCTGGTGACGGTGTGGGGGAACATCCTACGCAAGCTCTTTTGGATGTTTTTACAATACGAGAGGAGATCGGTACTGTTAATGGTCTAACTATAACAATGGTTGGAGATTTGAAAAACGGCAGAACAGTGCATTCCTTGGCAAGACTCCTTACTTTATATCAAGTGCAACTGCAATACGTCAGTCCGCCAGGCCTCGGAATGCCTAAGCATATAATGGAGTATGTAGCGCAAAAGGGCATTCCTCAGAAAGTTTATGAGCGTTTGGAAGATGTTTTAGGTGACACTCATGTCATTTATATGACAAGAATTCAACGGGAGAGATTTGAAAGCCAAGAAGAGTATGAAAAGGTAAACAATAAAAACCATTTCAAGAAAAATATTTATTCCAAGCGCATTTGCTTCTTATATCTAAATCACACAATACTTTATTTTGATATCAAAATATTTCTTATACAAAATAACTTTCCATTGCCAAGAAACATGACTCGTTCGATTACACGTCATTAAATACGCTTGCTCATTAGGTACATAATCAATATCAAGCATCTGTAATTAAGTCGTAAGACTTATATCTATTAATTAATCTAAAACATAAATACTTGAATACTGTAAAGGTGTATCAAACAATAAATTGTTATATTTACTTATTTACGTATGAATAAAAGAAACCTTTTAAATTCTGTACTGTAATATTTGAATATTTTTTATTTTAGATGCGAGGATTATTAGTCGTTACACCTCAACTTATGACACGAGCTCGGCGTCGCATGATAGTGATGCATCCCCTTCCTCGCCTTGATGAAATATCACCAGAATTCGATTCAGACCCTCGAGCTGCCTATTTCAGACAAGCAGAATATGGAATGTACGTCCGTATGGCATTACTTTCTATGGTGGCTGGAGTAAATCCTCTTATATAATCTTATATATCTATACAGTTTACACGGATTATAAACATGTAAACTCATGTCAAAAATATTTTAGAAGTGCCAATAAAATGTTTTGTAACTGTTAACAATGAATGTTTCCAAATGGAAAATAAATTTTATATTCTTTATTTAGTCTTTTATTCTATTATACATAATGTTTGTCTTAAATTTTACCAAAATATATGCTATTTTATCAATAAAAGAGATTCCAATTTATCAAATCAAATCGCCGAAAACTATCGCGTACCACGTTATGATTAATTTAGATACGTAAATTTTGATTAGTGGCTAATATAAATTTCTACGAATTTTAATGTTTGCTTACAAAAATACTGAATTGAATGATTTTATATATATCTAAAGATATTATAATTTGGATTCCTCTGCGCCGTCAAAGCTTAAATACTTTTTAAAATCCTTATGTGATTTGCTATCGTTGTGGACGTCTGCAAACGTATATGGAGTGTTATTTTGTCCATCATTAGGGGAATCCAGGTTTAAAATATGTTCACACCGAGGTCGATGCTTGCGTATCACATTTGATGGACCCTTTCGTTCCATGTTATTTTTTTCTATTGGTGGTAATTTATAGCCTCCCTGATTAACCAATTTTTGTTGACAGTCAGACAATTTATCTCGAATGACATCAGAAAACTCATTCGCTGAGATTTCTCCAGAAGGTTCTTCTCGTAATAGATAACATAGTCTTTGGGCTTGCTCCAAATATATCACTGCCTGTCTTAGAGCATCGAACTTTTCACTGGAACGAGCCATCGCAATAAAATGAGGAATAAAGAATTCCAAAACGAGAACTCGACGTTCAACAGCCATTTTAGTTGGTAAAATAATCTGAAAAGAAGGTTCCATAAAACAAAATGTACATGTAAAATTATAATATCTTTAGGAAAAATACACACGACTGTTAGCATACAGGGGTAAAAAATTAAGCTTGACTATAATTTTATAAGGTTATTATTGAGTTATAAAATTAAATAAATTAAACGCCATTATTTATTCCAACTTTTTTTTGAGAAGCTAATGATTTGATTGAAAATATGTAAATAAATACTCACATTTTTTACTATTTCCTTTTCTGGCTTTCCGGTACTCTTATGTTTTTTATATGAAATATTAGTTTGCCTTCTTTCTTTCATTTGTCTTTGTCTCTCTTTTTTCCATTGATAATGTTTATCGTGAGCTTTTGCTTTATCCCAGATGTTAGTTATTTTTTCATCTTCGCTATCAGTGCTGTCATAATTCAAAGGAACAACAGGCAAATGTGGATTAAGTATACGTAAGGGGTTTTTGCATGTTAAGATATCATATAATCTTAAGCAGTTTAATGGTGGATAAAAATCTTTCTTTGTATATTTTAGTTTATGTATTGCATGCAATAAATGCATGACGGGTGCCTCAAGGATATCTGCTAATTTTCTTTGCAATTGTAGTAACAAAGGCTTTGGAATACACTTGAATTCATTGCAACTTTCTATAAAGTAATTCGGAAATCTAGATTGTCCAAAATGTACATAAAAGCTTCCTAAAAATAATCTTAACGATTCCCCAAGCCTATCCTCTGGCCACCTTGCATAATTGTCTTCACATTGCCAAAACAGATGGTTTTTTATATGACTGCCATCTATGCCTATTTTGGATGTTTTATTTTCCAAAAAAGCTTTATATAATGTTAAAGCGAATAAATAACATCGTGTGTGAGAATGAGCCAAGCAACTCTCTAGGTAACGCTCTGCAGCTGGAAATATCACCTTCCATTGCACTCTTTGGTCAGGATTAAGTCCCCTTTTTGGTCTAAATCCTATAGGTACCAGGAAACAACCAAAACCTACAGTTTTGCTAACCATATACTTAGTTGGCCACTGGTAACTAAAATTGGTTTTTGGATTTTGTATGATTTTTCTCTCTCGAATAATCCACTGGTTAGCTGAGTTTGGCCACGCAGCTAATAATGCAGGAAAAACTTCGTAACTGGTTGTAGTTAAACCATTTTTTAATGCGTTACAATAAATACTGGCACCTTGCGTAAGAGCATTCTTAATAGTATCTTGAGAAAATCCCAAGCCAGAACCTAAATTTAATATGAATTTGTTAAC
The DNA here is from genome assembly GCA_959347355.1 of Napeogenes inachia. NCBI lineage: Eukaryota > Metazoa > Arthropoda > Insecta > Lepidoptera > Nymphalidae > Napeogenes > Napeogenes inachia. The sequence continues at coordinate 12,811,653 of OY365791.1, read as the reverse complement.
GAAATCATCCATAAAATTTATAGATCCCAGATAATGATATCTTTCGTAAAGTATGCGATTCAAAGACTCTTTTGAAGCTGTATCATCTTCCTCGTCATCACTCCAATCGACAGCTTTTACATTAATGCCGATCCAACTATCATCTGGCAACACTCCAGAATTTGTAGAGAAGTTAGTCTGTACAGTCAGTCCTATTTTTTTTGGTGTTGTAGATTCGGTAATTGTTGCATAACCGTAATCAGATTCTGTTTCACTGGACTCAGCTTGGCGACTACTCGCGTTAGAACGATATCCAGAAGTTTCAGTATCTTCCGCAGTTAGTATATTATCTACAGATGTATATCGGCGGGTGTCAACGAAATTTTGATGTATTATTTCTTTAGTGGGTCCACTAAAACGTCTTGTGGTCTTCAAAATAGACTTTCTACCTTTTAAAGCAGATTCATTGGTATCCTCTTTTCCTATTTCAAAATCAACTTCCATTCCATTCGAATTTCTATTTGATATTATGTCATATGGTTTTGGTTTTAAATTAACATCAGAAACTGCAGTATTGAATCTAGATTCAAAACCTTCATTATTATGGTTTTGTAATTTGTCGTTGTTTATTTTAGATACCTTGTTCTTGGTTTTTTGTAAATTCTTTTCTCTTTTCTCAGAATACGGAAAGTCATCAGATGCGTTAGATTCTTTTGCTGAATCGGTATAAATGCTATCATCAGAACTCATATGAGTTTGATTATTATTAGCAACTTCCTTAGAAAGTGTGCTTTCTAAAATCTCAAGCTTTTTTAGTTTTATAAATCCTGTGAAAATAATAGATTATTAATTATCAAGTTATTACAAGAAAAAAATGCAATTAGGTTTACTTTAAAGTTAATTTGTTACCAGGTTCTTTGCAGTCTTCAATTCGTAGTTTATAAAACGGTGCATCAAGAACCGCACAATAATCTGATGTGTCACCAGGTTCACTTGCCTCCACGTTGTCATAAATAACAAACAGTCTAGGCGCTACAAGCTGTTCAACTTGATCCTTTCGGCACTGATAATAAACATGGTCTTGGACACATTCCTGAATTTTATCAGCGAAGAACACATGCTTGTGACATTGTACCATTGCTTCGTCCATTGTATGTTGACGCTCGTTAATAGGATTATTCTTAATGTGATTCATCTCCCTAAAATATTAGACATTTATAAAAACAAAATCTGTTAAGATATATGTCAAGAAACTTACTCTCCCTAATAAAAACATATTCTCACGGACAAATAAAATTGTTCCAAGATAATAAATTGGCTAAACATGAATGGATCATTGTTCACTCTTTAGACCGGAAATTGATAAGTAGTATCTTAATTTCAGTTAATTTAATCTAATACAACTGTCAAGTATTTGAAATAATTCGCATTCGTAATTATGTATCCTGAAATCAAATAATAATTCGTTTCAAGTATCTCTAAGTAAAATTACAGCTACGTGATTTATTCAATCATAAAGAAATCACCGCTAACGAAGTGTGTGATAACAATATCTAAATAAATATGTTATTGAATCCTTATCAATGCTTAGCGCTTTTATTTCAATATTATCATATTCGCTAATTGTAATAATTATCCGCAAAATGTATATTATTTTAAGTATTTTAAAACTTTTAAGAATTTTTTTAGAAACATAAATAAATCTGATCAAAGAAAGAAAATTTAACACAATAAGTACGTAATAATACAACCCAAATGTGATATATGATTTACTCCTAGTTTGCGTTAAGTGATTTATTTAAAACGGTATTTACTAGTGTTTTGTTATTTAGTCTTATTGAAGTCAAAAGTTAATAAGTCTATCAGAAACTTTACACAACACTATCTCTTTAGTACTCGTACTGACCTAACGTACATTTTAACGATTTATGCAAATACAAGATTGATACACACACACGTAATATGACGGAACTACTAAAACGATTTTGATGGTAGTGTTCTTTTTCTAAGTATATAGGGTATGGTTTACTTTTAAAACATCCCACTTTTTCACTGGAAGTCAACCTAAATGGGTACCGTGATATTATTGTTTATGACTTCAGTCAGGAGAAAGAAGGGGCACAAAGTTGCTGGCAACTTCTAATTTGTAAGTTAATATTAAAAAAAGATCCATGAAGTGTTTTATTATACATAAAGAAATATGTTTATTTTGTCTTTACAAGTTACCTCTTAGGTGGGCATTTGCAACATTATCCATCCACACATCAAGGCATATTTTTATAGGATTTGTATATATATATATCTATAGTTTCTTCACAAAATGAGATATCATAACAAACTATGTAATGAATTCCTATCCGAATTAATCTGCCAAATATGAGAACTTCTAAAGTGTAAACCAAAAGCAAACAGAATAAATCTCCAGATTTTTTATGTTAGTGTAGATATCGACAGATTTAATCATTCGAGTAATCTTATCCTTCATCACTTAACCAATATGGCACCTACATATAATGTTGTCTTTTTCTCTAAGTAGGAAGTTAACGAAGAAAAGTTTGACCAGTTTGGCGTTCTTTAGAAATAGGCAAGTTGGTAAAACTTATTATTAAAATACTTGTGGTGTGTCATTTATTACCACTACTTTAAGATTTCATTGACTGAATTGACAAGTCCTTCAATATGGACGATAACTTTTCTAGAAAGATCGCTAATAGAATTTTGTCATAATTATATTTCTATATTGAATGTAATATAAAGTATATAATAATAGATCGGATTATTGATAAATGGCTGCAATACAGACTTAAGTGCGTTTTTATTGTTTGCTTTTTATCTCTGCTGATAATTTGAAAAATGTACTTTGTTATTTGATTATTTACGGCATTAGCTGAATATCATTTTAAACCTGTAGTCTTGTAGTTTCTCCAGCCCTTTAAAAAGGCAGGTGGGCCAGGTTCACCACCTGTATCAGGCAGATCAGAACATAGATCATTGTATCATAGAATCTGTGACGTACTAAAGGTTTATTTTTGTGATACTGAGGACTGATAAAACGTGGACAAGAAACCTACTCCACGATATCATCAAGAACAAAAAAATCTAAGATACGATACTAGTTACTTTTTCTAGCATTACTTTTATTTATGTAAGATAAAATAATTTGTTTGAGGGGCTTATTGATACATTAGTGTTTTATCGTATTAATGAATTAATATAATATTATGGATTTGAATAATAATCCTTTATTGATAATTTAAAAGAAATCAAACATTTCTTTATAAAAAAAATAATTATAATAATCTCTATTAGTACTAATGTTATAATTCTAGTTGTTGCCAACGACTTTGCCCCCCCTACCCCTTTTGGTTTCAAATATTAATATATAGACATTTAAAATGTATAAATCGACAGATACATTGTCAGTTATATATGAGTACAACTCAAAGCAATATGGAAAATGGTAAACATTACCGATATCCTATATTTGATTCCGACGAACAACACTAGGTACACTAAATTTTATTAAATTCCTTTTATCAGTTTTGTTGTATTGTAATTATAGTCTACTTTTATTGTTCCGTAAGTATTAGGGAGTTTTCAGAAGTTAAAAGTACCACGTTTGCTGACTAGGAAAAATAAATTATCAAAATCTGTCTAGTAGTTGTCACGTGATGCACGTTCACGTGCAAAGACAAAAAAATAAACAAAAAACGTTTAAAAACTGTATAAATAGGTATGTTCTATTGTTTTAATACCATATTTAAATTTTTATAATATGTCAAGTTTTCTTTGTTCTAGTTGTCACACTTTTATAACTAATAACATTAACTACAAGGTAATTTAAAATAATTGTATGTCTAATATGATATTATATCATATTATATAATGTTTTCCATTTTAAATAATTACCTAAATTTAATTATCTAGAGACTTATACCGATAACAATATCATATTTTAAGGACATCCCGTCAAGGCTTCTTATAAGTAAGGACAATGTTAAGTCGTTTATTAAACTATGTATAATTATAAAATTTTAAGTAAATTTATTTAGAAGAGAGAAAAAAACTTCAATTAAAGAAATAAATGTTCGTAAATCAATAAAAGTAATAATAGCTTGATTTTATCAGACATCGTTGTATCGGATAACTAAATGATTATGACAAAAACAAAATTATATCCATTTCACAGAATCATAAACATATCACTCACCTTTCATAATTTTCGAAGAATTGTACTGACAATAAGATGTTGTTTAATAGGAAGGCGTCACAGTCATTATTGAGTTGATAACGCATGCGGTCCAAGGCTTCGTCGTCGTAGGACCGGATATGTGATGGTGAAGGTATAGGTCCCGGACCTGATGTTGGTGGCAGGAAGGCCACTGAAGGTCTTATAGCTGGCTCCTTAACACCAGCCCTCTTGTTCTGAGGGTTCAGGTTTTTCTTCTTTTTCTCCTCCCTTTTCTGTTCCTTCCATCGCTCCCTCGCGAAAAACTTATCCGGCTCCCTTTGAACTTTCTTTGACTTTGCATTTCCCATTTAAAAGTTTCTAAGTGACGCAAGTAACGCAATAACAATATTATTGTGTCAAACAGAGATGTAACACATGCTTTATTTAATATTACCAATTATTAATAATATAAAAGTTATTAATTTACGCAGATTTATTTGTTATCAAAAACACAAGGACACTGTTGTTGTCTAAGGTTCTCAAACTGTACTGATGAAATATGCACCAAATCAATTCATAATGACAATCTTATCAGCACTTCAATAATGATTAATACATTGATACATCAAGGCGATTGATTTCAGGTACAACGTTTATAAATAATATAGCAGTTCTTGGTATTTTAATTACGAATAATGTGAACTAAAGAATGTTTTAGTACTCAAGTAGGTAACTTAACGTCACTATTGCGTTACTGTTACGAGTATAATGCATATTATATTTGAAAACATAAAATCCCTACTACAAGTGCACTGGTGTATGAAATATGTTACATTATTATAATTAAGCTTCCTCGTTAATAGTTTTATTACTACTTAATTTATTTATTAGGTACATCATTAAATAAATGTTATGATAGAGACAGCAAAATATTTTAATTTATTAAATTTTTATGATTGTTAGAGAAGGATTTTTCCAAATGATGTTAAACTGCACAGAAAGGTATATATTTTTTAAGTAATCAGAAAATAAATTCTACATCTAGATTGAATTGCAGGTTAATTATAAATTTAATATTTCAGAGTGGCTAAGGGTACCTACTGCCGCTAATTGGACAAATAATACTGGCCTAGCTGAACTGGAAGTTAGTTTAATTCCCAAAGCTATAATAAATATTAAAAAAATAAGATTAAGATTTTCAATGTCATATTTAATTTAAAATTTAAACATTTAATAACTTTCCTATCCATTTTTAATCCAACCATTATAAGAAAATAATTACAATTAACATTAACCTAATCATCAGGGCAATTTGTAATTAATTAAAAAAATAATTATGTATTTATTAATTGATTATCAAATATTCATCTTCTAATTGAATACAATTTATTAGGGAGCATTCACATCTACGTAAGTCGTATGTGTGCGGCATTGAATGTGGCCAAATATGGACCTCACACTATCACCTTGTGAGGTATCTCTTTTGAGGTCATCGGATGTTTATACGTTTTTCATTTGTTTTATGAAATGAAAATAATACACTTAATAATAATAAGAGATTATTCAAACTGCGTGCTCCGTTGCTCCGGCGTTCTGCCGTCGGAGGACGCTAGTGTCCAAATTTCCTTAGCTTCCCTCCTGACTAACGACGCCCCGAGCCGAGGTCCGTGTCTCAATCTGAGACGCCCTCGGGACGTCGTTCCCCATGGGGGCCCATCTGGCCCCCCCTTTTTAAGGGTGGGTCTCCTGGCCCACCCGCTCCCCCGGTGACGCTGTAATAGCCAACAGGGCTAACAGCATAGACAGACAAAAATAAAAATATTCAAACTGAGTCATTGTTCGAAGACAGACGATGTACTAAAAGTTATGTTTACGTCTTAAAATATTGCATAAACACTCTAAAACTCACTATTGAGACCTCAATCGTATAAAAATGACTTAAACTTCCATGAACAGAAAAGTTATTGTTTTAGAAAAGCAATTGAAAAGTTATTGTTTTAGAATATTTATATGAATATTGCCTCTTGATAAAATTTGAAGATTCTAGGTTGACTTGAAGTCTCTTGCGAGTAGTTGCGGGTTTGAAAATATACGTAATAAATTGCTGTAAATTGCGTTGAAATAGAGGTTTGATTTTGTTAGAGCTTAAAGGTATTAGAGACCTGACTATTTCAACCTAATACCTCTACGCGTTCATAAGGAAAGGGATAATAACTTTAAAATTATTAATAATATTTTTATTATATGATGTAACAAAATAATTACGGTTTTCATAATGTTCCCCGTATACATAAAACGTTATTTGGTACCAAATTACAAGATTCTGAGTATACGAACAAACCCTGTATAATTTGATTCCCTTACAACTTGGGAATTTTGGCTTAGCATTTTAATTTTAGCTTAGCTGTAGGGGACAGTAGACTTGAGTATTTAATATAAATTTCAGTTTGATACGCGTTCCTGAGAAAAAGGGGCTTAACAGATCGGACGGACAACAAAGTGACCCTTAGGTCACTTTAAAAAAAAAAAAATAGCAACTATATTTTTGTCTGTGCTGTACTAGGCCTATAGGTGTGTAAGCTCCTTTATTTTTCCAACAAGTAAACAACATGCAACAACATTTAAAAATATGCAAAACTAGTGTGTAACGAGACTAACTACATTCCACGTAATCGGTCTCGATACGCATGCGTTATTTAAAATATCTACAATAAATTGACCTAAAATATAATGTATTTCATTATAAAATACATTTTGCTAACGACTTCCCTTGTTATCAAATGTATTCTAAACTTTCAATGTGACTATAACTTATAACCACACCAAATATTATTAAAATTCGTTCTGTTATGTAAAAAAAAAAGAGACAAAAAGATAACCAGGGTGTTCGGTCACATTACCTAAATAAAACTTCCATCAAAATCATACATTTGAAATGAAAGCCAAGTTAAATTATATAATATATGACTTCAACGACAAAAGAAGTGACATCGTAATTTAGATATTACCGTCAAAAAATCGTCATTTTAATAATTCGCTTATCTACAAATCAACATTATACCTAAATCAGTTTCAGATTAGCTAGAAAGTTAAAATCTAGCATCTTGCGCAATATATTAGCCAAATTGGATATATTTTTTAAAATATTTTTTGAGTTACGAAGGAGTCAAGTAGTGGTTCCAAATGGTTCGTGTAATGTTACACACGGTGCGCTGTACGTCTGGCCAGTTCTATTAGCTTGAACTTGACATGCTGCCACGTGTCTAGATCTCTTAATAAAACATTTTTATAATTTCTCAATCGCATTTAAAAATACAATATCTACTGGAGTAAATTAAGAAATCACTGAGAAACGTAAGAAATTAATATTAAATTTAATATTATTGTATGGTGGTGTATTATATGTTAACCGAAACACATTTAACCTTGTTTGGAAATAATATCTTTCTAGAATATAAACAATAAATAAAAATTCAATGAGACGCCTCACACCTTCACGCCTCGCAAGTCTCAGCACAAACTCTTTTTACCTTTTCATAAGGTTTTTCCCGTAGCTCGTGTTTAATTGCTTTAGAGTTTTAGAGGCCAGTATTTCCTGTTCAATTACTTTATGAGTTTTTCTATATTCCGTTATATTTCTTATTATATCAATTCCATAAAATTTCATATTTCTTTAAATTGTTATTAAGTGTTACTAATTTTTCAAAAGGTTATTGCTATTTATCATAAAATTTGAATTTTGATGTTTATCGGTGCATCTGTACCTCGATACTGCTATTCTGTATTGATGTTCTATCGGAAATATTTGTTGTCTCATCTGGTCTTAAAGGTACTTATGTATTGCTATAAACGCCTACCTCCTACCGGCTATATGTCAAGTACGTGATATGTCACATAAAGCAAAGAAAGACTTCTCGTAGAATTATATTACAGTCAACTGAAGCAGAAGAATTGGGGATCGGTGAAATATCCAGACAATTTGGGATTCTTTGGTATTGTAAGGTTACATTATTGTTAAACGACTATTTTATAATAATCCGTAATGTTTTGATTCGTTTCAATGTTTTGATGGTCCCTGTATTGATCCATATAAATTAATGAATTACTAATTTAACTGTAATAAGAAGAACCAATAAGGTGTAATTATTTAAATCGTTGTTTTATTAACTTAAATAGTAACATTTAGAATTGTTATATCAAGTAATGGTTATTTTCGTATGCTTAAAGTAGTTTATTTGACTAAGATTATTATTTATGTGAGGAGGGACATTTGCTTGATTAGTAAATACTTGAATAAGCTAGAAAAGTGAGAACCATTAAAACTTCATAATTAAAACCAGTATTTAATACCGCTTTTACCGATACATACAATTGTTCTTTTACGAGTAGTTGTTATTTTTGTACGTTTAAAGTAGATGATTTGACTATGATTATTATTTATGTGAAGAGGGAGTTAATAAAGAAGGGTATATAAACTGCGGTTAGGACGATATTCAGGACAGACACTGCTGGATAGTACCAAGGAAGGATTAAATACAAGTATATAAAAGTGAAGAGTGAGTAGTAAAATCTGTGAAACAGTACAATTGGACGTGGCCCTTATAATTCAGAAGTGGGATACCCAGAAAAAACTGTCTTTTTCTGGCTCCGCGCCCATTATTGGGAATAACGTAAGTGTTACTGGCTAATTTATTATATTATATTTTATACTTTTGTTTTATGTGAAGTGAAATTTGGATAAAATTTTGTGAGGGTAGTAAATATTCCAATACATATTTTTTTTAGAGCATTTACAGGAGGTTATTGTGCTATATCCGATATTGCGATATATTACGTGACAAACTATAGATGTGACTTATCTTCGTGAGGGTAGACATGGTGCAAATAAATGTAAAACTTTTTTTTCAGACGAGAATAGTTTCCTCTCAAATCTTTTGTAGTGTTATCATTATTTATAGCAAATTTGATGTGTTACGTAAGTTCCCAGCTGACCTACTAGGTAGGCGGATGACTAATAGAAAGGGTTTATATTGTTTATACATAACTTAATTTTACTATTGTTTTTTGTAGATATTTTACGTTAAGTTTTTATTCGAATTACTTATTGAATATATGTTGTTAATTGTGTTACTGTTGTTGGAGTGCTGTTATGCTGTTGAGGAGCTAAGGATGATGGTTGGTGGTTTCATTTATTGGGATCTGCCGTAAAATAGCATTGTAATATCCACCACTTATAGCTTAATTTATTGTAATTTTCAGTTTACAAAGATATTGGTGATAGCAAAAGGCAGTACTAAATACAGCGTGCAATACAGTGTGCAGAAGGACGACTCATTATAAAATTTATATATATTTGGCAGAACCGAATACAAAGTCTTTGAATATTAGTGGCAGAAAGATAAACGGCAGAAAGGATAATTGTTCTGTTGGTTGAGTTTGATTTTAGTTTGATTGTTCTTCGAACTAACATCAGAAATATCTGTGGCCTACCGCGCTGCAGATGCCTGCAGTGAAGTTCCAGGCGTGGATGGCCGGGATATGCCCATGCCGGAACATATGATACTTGGAGCTAAGGTAACTTAAGGGATCCTGAAAATGTAAGTTGTTCTTCCGTTATTTCTTTATTTAATGTTTTGAGATGACTTGTCCCATAAATTTGTTCCTCTTAAAAACGAATTCATATGATGAGACAGAGTTAATTAGTTCCACTGACCATACAATTTAAAACTTCCGTAACTATTATTTGGGTACCTACATATTTAAAAAAAAAATTAATGGCCACATTCTATTTGTAAAATTTTGTTTTATTGTATATAGAATTTTATATTGCTTAAGTAAATATTTCAAAATACCCACACAAAATGTTGTCGAGCATAGTCGGATTAGACCGTGCAAATTGTAATGTAGACATGAAAAATTATCGTAATTATATAGTGAACTATATTAAATTAAAAGGTACGGCTACGTTATGTACATATCAAGCGACGTTCAGATTAGTTGCGTTCTTATTTTTTTAATAAATGTTTTATAAAATTAGCAGTCGGAAATCTAGAAGTTAATAAAAAATTTAATCGAAGTAGATTACTTGACAAACATTCGATGATCATGTTACTTTTAAAGGTTGAAAGCCATAACTTTCATGTTGACTTGTCTATTATTTATCTTCTGCCATTCGTTACTCTTTGCTCTGTTATTTTAGATCCATCTCGTTAATGATCGTAATGAAAACTAAGACATGCAAATGCGAAATAAAGTAACAGTAGAACCATTTATATTGACTCTCTAACTTAACAGGTACACTATGAATTGATTCATCATAGCGAACGAGGAAAACTATGATTCAAAAGAGGAACTGTTTTTATTAGAAGAAATCTCCGCAACCTAGATTGACCTCAATTTCAGCAAGTCATATATATGAGTTTGGTAGCGTGCATTGTGAAAGAACTTGAGAGGGACCTCGTATAATACGAAGGAATAAAACGATAATGATTGCAGGAAGAGCGAAGATGAAGGTCGTGAGTACTTCCTAGTAATTGAAATATACATTTTAAATACTGATGAGACAGGATCGCTAAATATAGAGAACGACTTGCACAAATATCTAAAGTCTTCGCTCGCGTATAGGTAATTATTTAAGCTTTGAACGATATTGAGAGATATACGAACATATTTACGAAGACCGAAATAAAACGAATGCAACTGTTGAAAAGACGATGCCATTTACTTATGTCGCATTCGGAGATGTTAGAGCAACATACATCAGCATATACAATGGGCGAGAGATAGATAGATAGATAGATAGAGGGAGAGATAGATAGACAGATAGATAGAGGGAGAGATAGATAGATAGATAGATAGGAGAGATAGATAGATAGAAGGATAGATAGAAAGAAAGGATAGATAGATGGATACATAGATAGATAGATGGATAGATAGATGGATGGATGGAGGGAGAGCGAAGTAGATGTAGAGCGAGATAGATGTAGAGCGAGATAGATGTAGAGCGAGATAGATGTAGAGCGAGATAGATGTAGAGCGAGATAGATGTAGAGCGAGATAGATGTAGAGCGAGATAGATGTAGAGCGAGATAGATGTAGAGCGAGATAGATGTAGAGCGAGATAGATGTAGAGCGAGATAGATGTAGAGCGAGATAGATGTAGAGCGAGATAGATGTAGAGCGAGATAGATGTAGAGCGAGATAGATGTAGAGCGAGATAGATAAAAGGAGGGGAAGATAAGTGATTGCATTAACAAAGTCTTGGTTCAAATCGGTAATACGTTTTATATGTCGATATAATACACTTGGTGAGCCTGTTACTTTACGGCTTAACTCCATAACATGAGCATTCAGCTTAATGAGCTGTCAATGTGTAGGTCAAGATTTTTGTCAAGGGTAATGGGTACACTATTATAATCAAGAATTGAGAGATTTGACTGATGCCAATGTGTACAGCTGTCGTCGACTGCCTAGAATTATTGTCCGACATATTAAAGGATTGATCTTTATGCTAAACTGGAGGCACTAATTATATATGTGTTGCAGGTCCTTAATGATATTATACAGATGATATGAAGATTGGGAGTCATTGACGAGCGCGAGGGATCTTATTTTGCGAAGGTCGTCCTTTGAGCCATATTTAGTGATGAGGTAAGAGGTTGTGACGTCCTTTACATTTAAAACTAAAGTTTTACGAGACAATGTTAGGAATTATCGGCAAATATATGGGAGTTATTTGGTATTTATGAAAGGGACTTTTTGAGTTATAAGCATTGATATAGCAGATGAGATACGATATAGGTGAATATACATAAAGACTATGACTTTGTAGCAATTTTGTAACTATCAAATGTTATACTTTATTATGTGAATAGAAAGAGTGTATGCGAGTGGAAACATGTGCTCATAGAAGGTTTTGACTTATCGTATAATGAGATTATCTTATAACATAAAATTTTATTCATGGCGTATGGTTAATTTTACGAAAGCAAAAATATGACTTTGATATAATGGCTAAGAAAGAGTCAATTTGTTATTTTTTTGTAAACTTGGATTATGATTTGGATTTTTATTTATTTGGAGTTATACACTTATAATTTAGATTTCATTGAATGAAATATCATCACTAATATATAACTTGAATTACAGATCATACTACAATAAATGATGAGACAAACGGTGTAATGTAATGGTGGAAACCCAAGGCAAAGTTTTCCCAAGGGTAAGGGTTAAGGGAAACCCAAGGGTAAGGGTTAAGGGAAACCCAAGGGTAAGGGTTAAGGGAAACCCAAGGGTAAGGGTTAAGGGAAACCCAAGGATAAGGGTTAAGGAAAACCCAAGGATAAGGGTTAAGGAAACCCAAGGATAAGGGTTAATGTAAACCCAAGGATAAGGGTCTGGATAACCAAAGGACTGACTGAACCGAAAGCGGAGGCTTTTAGCTATAGTTGTATCAGTTGAGGACTGTTACGCAATGTGAACACCTGGGATTTCAGGTGTTTATTATAGTTGAATCAGCCGAAAGGAAGGACTAATTCCAATTACGGACGAGAGTAAGCCTAGCACGCTATGTAGTTTGGGTAGCTATATGGGTAGCCAAACGGAAGCCTCGTCATACGGTGTCAAAATGGAAAATGAGGAGAGAAAGAACCTACAAACCTTTAAGGCGGGGAAAAGACAGCCCGTCCTAGAAACTTCAGGTTTAAGTGACGTTTTTCAACCGCTTTAGAAAATACGAATAATTATCGATTGTTTTCGTTATTTACATTTTATAAGCAAAGGGACTTGCTTAGAGCAGGACGGCCGAGCTGTAAGGTTACATTATTGTTAAACGACTATTTTATAATAATCCGTAATGTTTTGATTCGTTTCAATGTTTTGATGGTCCCTGTATTGATCCATATAAATTAATGAATTACTAATTTAACTGTAATAAGAAGAACCAATAAGGTGTAATTATTTAAATCGTTGTTTTATTAACTTAAATAGTAACATTTAGAATTGTTATATCAAGTAATGGTTATTTTCGTATGCTTAAAGTAGTTTATTTGACTAAGATTATTATTTATGTGAGGAGGGACATTTGCTTGATTAGTAAATACTTGAATAAGCTAGAAAAGTGAGAACCATTAAAACTTCATAATTAAAACCAGTATTTAATACCGCTTTTACCGATACATACAATTGTTCTTTTACGAGTAGTTGTTATTTTTGTACGTTTAAAGTAGATGATTTGACTATGATTATTATTTATGTGAAGAGGGAGTTAATAAAGAAGGGTATATAAACTGCGGTTAGGACGATATTCAGGACAGACACTGCTGGATAGTACCAAGGAAGGATTAAATACAAGTATATAAAAGTGAAGAGTGAGTAGTAAAATCTGTGAAACAGTACAATTGGACGTGGCCCTTATAGTATTATCTATGAATTTTTAACATATAAGAATTATTGACTTTATGTGCCTTTTATTATCCATTCTACTACATTAATACTTTTGTAAAAAGTATTTTTTTGCAAAATCTGATATTGTTAGGTCCTAAAAATAAGTTATCAAGTAAGATAAAAGATTAAACTAAATATGTATATTAATAGAAATTATTCATGTTAAATTAGTATCTCCATTCAAAAAGTGGAGCATCTATCTGGGTCTTGTAAACTTACGTATTGGCTTTTAACTTTCTTTAAATATGTAAATTACTTATTCTACTAACGCTCAAAGGATATTAAATAAAAATACAATAAAATGTAGAATTCATTATACGAACAATATATCTTTTAAGTTAACATAAAAGATTCATTTTTTTATCTTATACCATAGCTTACAAACAATAATAAAATAAACATTTAGAATACAATAGTTTTTTGGTAAAACCTTAAACATTAATCAGTAACAAATAACTAAGTTAATTATCTCTCCATTTCTACTTAATGTAAGATCGAAAAATAAATATTGACGATAAAAAATATATAATAAAAAGGATTATAAGTAAAACATAAAAATATAAAACTATGAGCAAACAGAATACAATATTAAAATTATGTTTATGAGATTTCGTCGTGAGATATATGTCGTAAGGCATCCGCGGGGGGTATGCTGATGCTGCCTTCTTCCATATTATCAGCTATGGTCACAACGTCAGTTTCCGGTGAACTGTTGGTACGACGATGGTTCTTCATGCGTTTGACGTCACCCAGCTTCTTATCCAGCAATCGCCTGCAAACAAAGACAAGAAAATGATAATCCACAAAATAATTGTCGTTTATTATACAACTAGTTGCCAGTGACTTTTCTGTTTTTATTTTATTTTTATTCTTAAGTTTTGTAAAATATATAATAAGTTTTGTATTATAATAAATTTTGTAAAATAAATGTAACAGAATCAAATACGTCAATCTTCATCAAGATCCGCCGAATATTTATTGAGCAATTCGTGAGCATAGAGGCATTGTTCTAAAAAAAAACTACGTTTTTATTTTAAGATATATAGATTCATAAAAAAGTATTTAGTGAACATTTTAAACCTTTGCCTCGTTTTAAGTATAAAGTATAAATATAACTAAGAACAACAGAACTGTCTACTTACTGTTGTCGCCAATCAATCATGACCCCCAACACGAAGACGGCAGCTATTGCTACTAGAACGACAACAGTGACCCCCAAAATCATGGGTACAGTGAGCGTCGGCACCTCGTCAGCTACCATTGAAATACTTGGATCAGATGTGGACTCCGATATATCTAAAATTTGTATCATGTGTAATTAAAAAAGAAATATAACTTTCTTATATTACTATTGCAATGGAAAAGTGTTATATATATCAATTTTAACACAGTTTTAACGATACTAAAACAACATTGTTCTACCATCCTGATAAAGGTTTTATATATAATGCTAAATCGGGTAGCAATACGATAGCTCAATTGGTAGAGCGACGGAAGGGTTTCCTAGAGGTCGCGAATTCGAATCCCTTCCCTAATCGATTTATTTTTGAATGTATATTTATTTAAAAAAAGAAAATAACATATTATTAAAACAATTTTTGTATTTTTATTTATAATGTTACCTATTTTAATTATTTATTTTATTTTTTTATGTTTAATCTACGTTGGAGGATAACTGGGAGAGATCTCTTAAAGAGGTAAGTTCATCCTTTGTATGTTTTTTTTTCTTTGTATACGTTTATATTTTGGAAGTTTTGATGGTATATAAATAAAAAATAAATAAAAATATTATCTCACCTCCTATGTTCCAGTTAGCACTATTGCCTCCAAATTTATCCATTTTGAAATTCGTCGCGACTAAATATTTGTATTCATGTCACGCTTTCTGAAAATAAAAGTATTATTTTAGTTACATAATAAATAAACGTTGGACAAAGCAATTATCAATTTCGAGGTCTGACAGAAAAACACGATCACATTAATTCTTAGCACTTCACGATTATGTATTGAATCTTGTTTGAATAAGGAAGTGAAAAAGGTTATTATGAAACCACCTTTATTATTATTCAAGCTTGAACTTTGCTTAAGCGAGGAAGGAAAACAGAAATTAAGAATATATAATGTAGCAAATTATTAAGTCTTTTTCTATATATTTTTTTTTTGTGTAATTGTATATTGCTATTATTATTTATATTACCGACTTTTTTTTACAGCCAGTTAAAGTTAGTTAGTCATGGAGAGCTTACCAGATATTTTTTTCTTAGATTGTAAAACAATATGATAAACAATAGATTATAAAATGTAAACTTTTAAAATTGTCTGTTTCCCTATTTTCTGTACTGGTATTACGAGATACTGTTAGATTGGTTTTGATAAAACTTCATTCGATTTAAACTTAGTGTCCCAGTCAGCATATGAGATACTTTTTACTCAAGTTAATTTGTTAATTTTGACATCAAATCCCAAAACTTGGTTTGGTGTATACACAATAAAACTAGAACTTTATGGATTTATAATAAAAATAAACAATATTAGTTGGGTCATTATTGAAGTGGCGTGGGAGCAGCGGTTAAAGTCGCTTGTAACAGCTGGTATCTAATATAGTCTAATAGTACATATTATAAATTATCTGTACAGTATTACATATATAATTCCAAATTAAATAATTTTTTTTTTAAACACTTATCCGTAATATTTCCAAGTATAATGGAAGTTTGCAATTAAGATTGTTTCGATAAGCCCTGATTCTGATTTGGTAATAATTAAGTATTATCATTATAGAGACAGGAATCTATGTTTTTTCTGTTTACCGATTTTTATCTGATGGATTTTAATAAAGATTAAGACCAACTACTGAACGCTAATGCTTTTTACCATATTGTATAATTTTTAGAGTTTAAATTGTATGTTAAAGGGGGCGTAGGGATTTTTTATACCGAAGAAATTAAAAAGGTTTCCTTTACCAAATCTTTTTTTACCGAAACTCATTTCGAAATAATGTTTGTTTTTTATTTTATAAAATTTACTATAATGCATTTCTGATCTTAATCATAATTAGATTGTATAGGAAACCATCGCAGAAAACACACTAAATTAATTACTATTAACACTAGGTAAAAAACCATTTCCTAATTGAATTTAATGTAATCACCTACCATTAAGATATTTAAGGTAATCTAACCTAGATTACCTTAAATAGTACTAATAAACTTGATTATTTTTTTATTACTAACCTCATTTATATTATTACCTAAGATATAAGAAACCCTTGATTTATCATACGTTATAGAAGAACAAATATTTGATATTAATGATTCATATTCAGCATTACCGCTAATGAAATAAGATTGATAGCATTTTTTATCAGATGCTGCGATATAATCAAATTTGATCAAATCAGAGCAATTCTATTCTTGTTATTATCATCATATTATATTATATTAGGTCATTATTTTAAATATCTTTCCAGTAATAAACGATTCTGTACAAAGACTCAATTATCAAGTCGTAAAACAAATGTTGTTGAGATTGATGTAGACAGGCTACCTGCAAGAGGTGGTCAATTAATTACAAATTACCCCGGTATAATGAAATACATAACATAGAGTATAAATTTTTCTTAACTCATGACTGACCAGGACTATCGTTACTAATAATGATAGTATGAATAGTCATGATAGCTACTTTTTACGAAGAAAAGAAATAATTGGAGGATGTTTAATTATAGTTGTTGTATATCCAATAACATAAGTTAAAATTTTACGCAAGTGAATAATGCTTTAGACTCTGTCGTTTAATAAATAACTTGTTTTTAATCAAACCGGCACAAAAATTGGGTCTTATTTGCATAGTGTTTATAAAAGTATATACTCTATGTACTTATTTGTATTTTTTTATGCAATAAAATCTAATTTGAAATTGTTATGTTTAAAATAAACGTTTTTGATTTTTTTAAGTGATAATTAAGTCAATTGCTATGGAAACGATTTTTTTAAAGATATCTTGAAATATGAGAACCACTTCAAACCCGTTTTCCAAAATAATACTTCTTTCAATATTTTAAAAAAGAAAACATGCAATTCATTTTATCTTTGAAAAACTATAATATTTTTTCCAGTGCTTTTGATATTCAAATATTTTATAATAATGTTTTATCTCAGAAAAAAAACACTCTTGCTTTGTTTTGTCTATGCTCCAAGTATTTTTTTCTTTTTTAGCTGGCTTTAACAAGGCCTCCGACCCGTAACGTGACATTCCAACCAAGACTTAAGAAATGAGTGACATATTAACATAGGAATGAGGAATTTGACCCTCTCATCCACCGAAGTCACCCGCTGCGTTCAACACCCAAGTTCCCCTCCCCCGGTGAGGCTCTCTCAGCCAATAGCTAACAGCATACACGAACACAAAAAGAGCCTAAGAACTGGCAACACCACCAAAGTGTCTTTTTGAAAGCTGTTTAAAATGCTACTTGTCTTGATGAATCCAGTGTTCTATATATAATCGTCTTTCATGGGGATAGAGGCGATATTTAGGAGGCTTCTTACAAAAACTCCTAACCAGTCTTTCTAATTTTGTAATTTATAATAACATTGAAGATATGCCACAATAATTATTAATAATTTTAATTGTATTTAGCAATGTTTGGCTTAATAACTTTTTAACGTTCAATGATTGATGAATTAAATTCCTTATAGTTTCTCGAGTGGTTTATTCCTTAGTACATAACTAAGCAATATATAATTTTGCAATATATAAGTACTGTTTGAATAATTGTAATCTTAAATACCTACGTGACACGAGGTGTATGTGTGAGTATTTATATGTGTGTGTATATGTATGTATATAATAATATAAAAGATGACGTGTTGCTTTCAAGAAGTTCATAATCTTTAAGTGTTCATAAAACAGAGTTATTTAAACTTTTATATAGGTAAATTGATAAAATGGAATCACAAGTGCATATAATCACGTACTTCTTCGTCTTTTTGTTTCATGTTCGGTCTTAGTAACATATTTACTCAAGTGTAGTACTGCATATTTTATCTATAACTATCTAGATTTATGAATAACAAAATATATATACAGTGTGTGTAGTGTAGTATTTGTGTGTCAGCACACACACATAAATAAATAAAGATCTAGTAATTATTTTAAGGTTATATATATTTGTAAAAATATTACAAAAATTAAAGAACCTGCAATCTTTCTTAACTAAACATTTATAAATTTGCTTACAAGACTATATCAAGGCAATTATTTTTTGCTTATCTGCCTTAAAATATTATGACCACTCAATAATTAATTAGAATGCCTACAAATGTAAGTGCTGCAGATAAATATTTTTTTGTATGTAAATTGTGTCAAAATTATGTAAACATACCAATAATATTATCAAATGTTATAAGACTACAAAATAAATTGCATATGTAATTAGTTGTTAATATATGAAAGACCTTGGTATATATTATGATACCAAAATTGGCTTTTAAAGATATTTATAATAATATAAGAATAAGTTTTTATGTGAAGTTATAGGAAACAATTAACACTCGTAAATTTGAAACTAAAATAAATAATTGGTTATTAACTAGAAACTAGTAGTTAGGTAACATGCAAATAAAATAACATACATATAACAAATAAAAAATAATATTAAAAGGAACATTTAGAAAAAAATATTTTAAAATATATTTAATATTTCGCATACAGCTCACGTATGCATAAAATAATTTTAACAAAATGTGTCGAGTTGATTATTATCAGAGATAAAAAAGATAAGATGTCTTATCAGTACGATTGTTAAATTAATAGGTATTGTATCTAAATAAAGTAAATAACTTCGACGTCAAAGACCTTAATGAGCCACTGTCTAGTTCAGTGCTATTCTTATGATAAAAACGAGATATCATTGTTATGTTGCATATAATTAACAAAGAACTGAACGAAGAACGAAACGAAAGAAAGAATTATCGAACGATTTTTTTATTATTATACTTATATGAAAAGACAGTAATTGTTATTTACTAGTTGTTATAATAATATCTCTCGTTGCTATTTACTTTACTTATTGGAAATATTTTTTGTATTAATTAATTGAAATTACTAAAAAAATAATTAACTAATTAGAAACTTATTGAAATTGTAATAACAGGTTTAAAATCGTATATAAGTAATTTAAAATATAATTATATATAAATGCTTTTAATTAAGGTAAATGTAATTATTAATTCAATTTAAACTGATATATGTGATATAGATACCGGTACATTTTTATCATTTTTTTATCACACATTTTTGAAGTGAAACTTCTTTACCTTTTAGAAATTTTATAGCAATGTAAAAATTGTAACGTTTTTCTGTTACGCGCCATCTTTATATAACCATTTCCTGTAAAGTTGTAAATAGTGGATCATTTTTCGAAAAATGATTTCATAAAGAAGTGTCACTTCTTAGGTGTGTACACTAATACACACACACATTTTTTTAGTTGCATGACTTCCATCCATGCTAATATTTACTCATGTAATACAGTAACATTACCTTGGCTAAATAACCTTTAAATACTAAGTATCATTCAATAACAATTTACATAGAAACCGAAAACATAGAGTTCAAGTTTTTACAAATGGAAATTTAAATAGGAACCGAAAAGAAGAACTCTCTCTCCTCTTTTATAACTGAGTAAAAAGTATCATTCAATAACAATTTACATAGAAACCGAAAACACGGAGAGTTCATGTTTCCTGTTTTATATGTGACAATTTAAATAGAAACCGAAAAGATGAGTTCATACTCTCCTTCCTCTTTTATAACAGAGTACATTCGCTTCTCTAGAATGTTAGATCAACATCCATGAATGAAACATAATGAATACTGAATCACCTCAACTGTTATACTAGAAAATCAGACGTGGGTTTAATACAATGCACTGTTTATATTTTGCTTATGTATTCGTCTATCCCTAGATATAGTCCGCGATTTCCTCAGTTCTAGTATTCAGCCTTTTATTACATATTTATATGACGTTTCAATGTATTGTAATTATAGTTCTAACAAGTTGCTAGTTTTTCCCGAATAACATTTTCCACAGTAAATTATATATTTTTTTTATATGTTGAGTCAGAAAATATCAATTGATATATTTAATATAAAATTATCATCACACAAAATCAGTCTAGTAGTATTTTAGTAGTAATTTCGTAAAGAAAACAAATTCTGTCGAAAGCAAGTTTTTTTAATATATTAATTCTCAAAATATAATCAGCGTGGAAAGCTATTTACCACTGATCTGAAACGATTTGTCGTTAGAAATATGTAACACTAAAGAGAAATAGACAAACAAAACATCCCAACTATTGTTTAAGAGTCATATACATAACAATTATTGTTTTAAAAATATTGGCATCATTGTTAGGTACTTCATTATATATATTAATTCATTATATATATTACTTTATTATATATATCACGGAACCACTTGAAATGTCGAGTGAAGGGTGGGGTTAAGAAAAACAAGGAAAACCTTGGGTCAATTGTGGCAGCTCGCTAGATTTCCAATCGCCTCTAGAAAAAATAAAAAACTGCTGACAATTGCAGTGTTTCTTATGAAACTCACAAAACGATATTACCAATTACAAATTATAACTATGCTATTTAGTATCGTACTGAGTACAACTCGGTACAGTATATATGATAAGTATACGATTAACATTTTTTCCTCATTGGAAAATGTATATATTTATTAAAGATAGATTTTATCTGAATGCATTACTGATAGGTATCGACAGTCACCTTTGGAGCCTTACATTAGTTTCATATTAAAGAATCTGTTCTGTGATAAAATAACTCTCATTATCTTACCTACCGTATTAATCGTATTAATTAAATCTTTACACTTTCAAAGATATTTCAATTACTGTTGATCTTATCGCGTTTAAGTATTGAAATTTAAATTGAAGTCTGTTTACATTTTGGTATTAGTAGGTCAATAACAAACGTTTTGTTTGGAAAGCAATGGAAGTTTGCAGATTACTGTAAAACCTTAAGCCTTTTATTGAAACAATGATAACTAAGAACTAGATAAGGATAATACGAAAAAGTAGGATAAATTGTTCGTCCATTCTCAGAATGTTTTATCATTCTCGTCTTATTAATAAATATTTATAATAAATTAAAAAAACCTTGACTATAAGCGAAGTTATAACATAAAATAACAATATCGTATAACAATACAGTTTTTAAAGACTATCATATTTTACGCTGTCTACTCTATTATGTTATCATTTGTGATAATACTATAAGTGCATGGTTCTCGAGTTATGAATGTATTTTGATTTCGAAAATCAATTCGTTACAACGTACAGGTAATATTGGTATATTTCCACGAACTTACATAAACACGACGAGAAATTCTTTCGATTGCTCCTTTCACTAAAAATAACTACATTTAGAAACGGAATTTTTATTTACACTTAATAATTTGGCACCAATTCTATGTATCACAGGTATATTGTATATATATATCAATCGCGGCAATACGTACGCCTCTAACAGGCGCATGCGCAGCGCACCAAAGCGCGTCCCTAACTGTTACATCGGTTAAGAGATCGCCTTCCATAAAATAAAACTGGTCGTTTGTATACATGAAATTTTGTCAACTGACACGCACACACTTAAATAATATGTTCTGTTGTGTCAACAATGAAGCACCATAGAGCATTTAACGGTATTCCATATTGAGGATGAGGATGTTCCGTCTCTACGTACGTTCTATGACTCATCAAGGAATGTACGTATAAACGCCCCCAATTTACACTATCCACGATTGATAAGGACGGATTTTTTTGTCTTCGTAGAAAAAATGTCATCAAATTTATGACGTGGTTAAAAATTATAAACAACATTCTATAATCACATTAAATTTGTATGTATTTAATACTTTCAAAATTAGTCTACTACTATCTAAAATTAATATATGTTTGTGTCGTTTCCTCCAATTTGTAATGATGGAATGTTTTCAAGCGGTATAAATATTTTGGAGTTCACTTTAGCAGGAACAAAATAATATTATTTTTTTTCATTACTACCTAACAAAACACGGTTGGAGTATTTTAAAGAATGAATCGTTATTCTAACAAATGTTTCTTCACCTTGCGAGAATCTGAATATAATTTACTTATCTGTTTTAACCTTCAATATTAGAGAGCGAATTACATGATTATTTTATTTATTAGGATTTAAGATTATATTATTTTTTTGAAATTTGTTATGTATAAACCAAATAATATATATTTTTTAATAATCATTACAAAAATTAAATAACAATTTCTAAATGTGGTTTTTAGGAAAAATATTATAATTTTTGATACGTTTTTAGTATTCATATTGGTACCAACCTTATCTTAATATATTTGCTAATGTAAGCTATAATTATATTTCCATTACACGAGATAATAATATGTGGGTGTTAACTAGGAAACCATAAACATTGATAACACTGCAAATCAAACAAAATTATTAAAATTATTATTAAAGCTTTAAATTAGTATTATGTTAAGTTAACTCTTAGTCTCTTACGGGTTTATTTAATTTCCTATAATCTTAAAAATAACAATCTTGTTTAGAATAATAAAAATAAATATATTTAAATAAGTGTGAACCCTTTTTTAATTTTTATAACTATTTGATTAATAAGCATATTGTATGTTAAACAAATCTAACAAGTATAAAAAGTTAGTTTATGAAAAGAGCTATCAGATGAAATTTATGTAGGCACTGTAAATTTATGTACTGTCAATTTATGTACTGTCAATTTATGTACTGTCAATTTATGTACTGTCAATTTATGTACTGTCAATTTATGTACTTATCGTCATAATAGTATTAGTATATAAAGTATTCAAGTGTCACAAAACACTTGTGAAGACATCAAAGAGGGGAAAGAACAGCTAATCTTGCATTATAAAATAATTAAATAATGTGTTTTACGACATAAACGTGCAGATAGACAATATAAATATTGGTATTAGTTACATAGTAGGTAACATAACTCTTCTCTGTTTGTAATTAATTAATCTCTAGCTTATACTACAGCAAAACCTTAAATATTTTACAAATATATAAATATAGAGCTATGATGGAGTTTATTTAAATTTTGAATCAAAATATAGCTATAGCTCTAACAAATTTTCTACATTGAATTTAGCATTATTACACAACTTTTTTTAAAGGTCATCATATGTAGAAAGCTAAATTCACCGAGACGATTAGCAATACGGTAGCTCAAATGATAGAGCGACGGGAAGGTTTCCAAGAGGTCGCGGATTCTAATCCCCACTCGTATCGGTTTATTTTTTATTCTATGTTTATTTACAATTTTAAATCACGAATGTTACAAAACCATCCGGTCATCCTAAGTAATTTAAATGAGAATATCTTCCAAATTGGGTTATCGTAAGAAAGAATTACTAATCTCTTCAATTCCATTTTTTTTACAAGTCGTGATTTCTTTAAAGCGTTCAAGTTTCTTTTATCAAACAACGGCGAATAAGAACAATATCCAAATTACAACTCTTATACATTTAAGTACTCTCAGTTTCACTTCACTACTTAAACAAATAAAAACCTTAATTATATATATAAAAGGGAAAGTATTGTTAATCCATAATACACATTAAAAATGCTTGGCATATCTTTATAGGTTTATATTACTAGTTTCGTTGAAACTTAATGACTCGTCATGGATAAAACTCTTGGTAAACTTAATTTTTACATACAGATTAAGGGATCAATCCTTAAAAAGATACTATAGGCGGTAAAAGTTGCTTTTAGGTGTAATTAAAAATTATACCTGTCCGACAGAAATATATATATTTTTTTTCAATCATTAGCCAAATAAAGTATATAGGTATGTAAAACCTTTTTTATAAACAATTTTAAAGCGGTTAAAAATTAAGAAATACCTATTTGTAATATTCCATACAGAGTTGTTATTTTGGAAGAGAGCGAAGTCACTGGCAAAAGGTAGTAAATAATATTATCATTCATTATTTTTAGTACTGGAACGTGTTAATATTTTTTATTTTTAAAAATGAAAATGTTTAATTAATATCAGCAAATAATAAAAATAAATGTTACATTGTCATAGTGAAGACTATTTCTAGAAAGTACGAGTGTACCAAAATAAGAGGTGTGCATATTCATTCGTGCCTGGTACAAAACGGTACTAAATCTTAACATACTTGCCATTCGACTCGAGGAAAATTGAAATTTATTTAAATAAAGTTGTATAATACTTTATTTCTTTTAAAAAATGTAACTCGTTTACAATTAAAATATATCCTTAAATGAATACTATATTAAATTATCACTATATTAAATTGTTATTCTCTCTTACAGGAGAGTGTGGACACATTAATATATTACAACAAATCCATATAAAACATTCAGACGGGAACGACATTACAACGTTGGCTATACTGATTTTTTCATTCATTTTTTTTTATTTTTTATAATATTTTTATTTTTTTACCTGATTACAATTATATTTTTTATAAATAGAACAAAATGGATAGAATACTTTTTAAAGATAACCTTTTTAGCTTCTTCATGTACATTTATAGTAGTTGCTCATTAAAAAAACCGGATTGAACAAAAGGCACTCCAAAATATTGTGCAGTAGATAATGTTGTATGTATGTTAGAATCTTTTGTCCCATATAGATAAAAAAACTTACAGTTAAGTAGTGAAACGTCGTTGGTATAATACGTATTTATGCAGTAATTTTCTGTTGTTAAATTTAAGTAGGCCATAGGATAAACATCAATATTTAATAATTATACCCAGTAATAGAAAGAAAACAAATCTACATATGATTATCAAGTATTAATGGATGAAGTTGATTGATTTTAAAAATGGAATGAATTTCGTAAAATAATATTCGTTTTTTTAATTTATCGTATTCCTTTATGGTATTTATAAGAAATGTAAGCGTCAACGCCATGCACAATCCCCACCACCACGCCAATGTACTGAAAAAAACAAATAATATTTATTAGACACACACTTTCACTCGAAGAACCATTGTTGATTATTTATTTTAAACTTATTTCCGAAAACTGGCAAGAATACAATAAGCTACATATTAGAAAGCATTTTCTTCCTTAACCAGGTATAAATATATTATTCTTCTCTATATAAATTTAAAGTTTGCTTTTAAATTTTTATGATTTATGTGTACAAGCACAAATTATAATATTTTAAAATTAAATCTGAAATTTAAGACGTAAATATAAAACAAGTAAGTTTTACTAAAACAACTATATAACAATGTCAAGGTTAATAAATGTTATGATGTTGAACTAATACGTGTACGAAATGACAAATCTGGATTTTTAATTATAGTTGTGATAATTTTATTTTAAAATATTAAATATTTTAAATTAATTTTATTTAAGAAATTGCTTTTTATTTTATCATATATTTCTTTATCATATTACTTACGTATACAGCTGTCATGGCTGGGTACGCAGCATACATGCTGAAGATAGCATACCGCGGGTAGAGGTAGAGATTGACGGCCACACCCATATATGAAGATGCTGATAGGTACATAAAGCAGGCCACAGCGTTGAAAACATACTCCTATAAACAAAATTCAAATAATTTTATAAAAAAGACAAATTCATTCGAAACCTACTCTGTTTTTACAAAAAAAAACCTAATTTAGGTCAAACTAATACAAATTTTATATTTGTAATATTTATGAGAATTTTAAGATAACAGGACAAGAGTTTCAATATTTTCCATTGTAATGTAACAAATCGCAAGTGCCTTTAAAGAACCTCAATAGAATTTGTTTCATAGAGTGTATAATCATTCTATGTTTTGATTTTACTATTTCCAAAACTATCATAGTTTTCACAACGTTCAAACTCGTAAAGAATAAAGATGAAATAACAAAACTTAAAACATCGTAAGAGTGTTTACTAAACATGTACCTGGCAGTGAATGCTCGCCTTGCTTTGTGTTGTTTTGAAATGGTATATGCTATTGTATGAAATGTTATTTGTATAATAGGTACTTGGTTGTGGGAAACTTTGTCAAATTATATAGGTCATATGCATTTTTTATATTTTTAAGAAGAGAGTCAGATTAATGTAAGTCATCACCGTTCGTGCAACATCAGATGAATCAAACAACTTTGAAATCTTTGAAAAGGCAAAATCTGTGTAATTTATTTTTTAACAAAATAATTGCTTCGACTTCAGTAGGTACATGACAGAGAACTCAAAATTTTGGTTAGATCGTTTAATTACATGTCACGCAAAATTTCCACGTTCAAAATTTGAATTAAAATGTACTAATATGAGTATGTAGAAATTTCAAAAATGTTCATCACAAAATAAAACAAGTGAATGTTATGTATGTTAGGTATGGTTATGATTTTCATAAAACCAAAAATTTATAAATATCCATAAATTTTAAAAGATTATAGATGGTTTATGGTTAGAGGGGGATAGAGGGGGGACAGAAGAAACTGGCGACAGCTAGTCTTTAGAACAAACATAAAATAGGAAAATTATTTGTACTTGTTGGAGTTCCTGTAGTTGTTATTGATATTATTCATAATTTAAGAAGATCAGTATATTCCATAAGTAATATAACATCTGATTCACTTATCTTGAATACTAAAGCCTGACTGTAATATGTTAAGGACCACTTCAATATTCATAGATAGTGTAATTAGTTTATTATGGTTATCTTTGTGAATATAGTTTTCTAGTACCTATATTGATAAGGAAGCTCTACGTAATGCTGGAGTTATCTGGTTCACGTTTGATGACGCAATTTATAAATGACAAACTTTTATATTTTCTGTAAAATAAAAGAATTTCTGTTTTATTATTTTAAAAATTGTTACCTTTTTTCAGAGTCAGAAATATTTTCTTTCATATATGTAAACTACAGTAATATATTATATAACAAAACTAAAATTTGCTTATTTTCTAAGAAAGAAAAGTAGAAAAATTTTATATAAGATTGCTATTCTTCAAGTGAAAACTAAAAATAACTTGTACCAAACTTACGACCTTAAAAAAGTGTTGGAATTGAATAAACTACAAAACCAAAAAAATAAAAAGTTAATACCTTACTAAGTTTTTGGTTCATCTAAACTCGGCGTCACAAAAATCGCACCTCTATGTTTTTTTCAGTAAATCGCTCCTAGAATCTAGCACATAAGTACTACGTATGAAAAAAATATATCATTCTAAAGTGCACTTCAATATATTAATTACCTGTATCATTAAAAAAACAATTACCATTTCTAACCAGGGACCAATCAAAAAAATGTTTAAAAAAATGCTCACTTAAGGAGCACTACTTGTGCTACCTTATAAGGTTATAAAAGCTCATGTAAAGGTAAAAAATGGGTCAGTCGCTACTCAGACTTCAGAGTGAACACACCGGAACAACATACGCAAGAGAACAGTACCTGAAGATGGATACAACCCCTGATAAAGCCGCTCAAATCATTGCGCTATTGCAATCAGGACTGCGACAGGTTGACGTTGCTCGACAGTTGAACCTTAGCCGATTCTCAGTTCGACGAATATACCAACGGTTCCTTGAGACTGGTGGCTATACTCGAAGACGTGGATCCGGAAGAAAACGCTGCACGTCAGAAAGAGACGACCGCTTCGTTGTTTCCACATCCTTGCGGCACCTCTTCAGCAATGCTGTTGAGTTGCAACAAGAGCTCCGATCAGCTTGCAGAACGTCTGTGAGTGTTTTTACGATTAGAAGAAGACTGAAAGAAAAGGAATTGAGAGCTCACAAACCTGCTAGGGGCCCAAAATGGACCGTGCAGCATCGAAGAGAGCGGTTACGATTTGCCCAGGAGCATGTCAACTGGACGAGTGAACAGTGGAAAGCCGTTCTCTTCACCGATGAGACACGAGTATGTCTTTTCTGCAACGACAGACGCAGAAGAGTATACCGAAGACGAGGAGAGCGATTTGCCCAGGCTTGCATAGAGGAATCCGTCGAATACCGAGTGCGGGACTATTTGGAAGAGGTTGAGATCCCTGTTATGCAGTGGCCAGCACGAAGTCCAGACCTGAACCCGATCGAGCATCTCTGGGACGATGTAAAGAGGCACGTACGAGCACGAGATCCTGCTCCCACCACTCTACAAGAGCTCCAGGATGCCGTGAAAGACGAATGGGACAACATACCCCAAGCAAGAGTGGTGACCCTCGTGAGCTCCATGAAGGATCGGCTGGAAGCTACCATCACAGCAAGGGGTGGAAACACTAGATTTTAAGGCCTTATTTGTAATTTTTTATGATGTTATTAATTTTATTTTTTGTCACTTTGTCATGTTTTAAGTTTTTTGTTATTAAAGAATTAAAATGCATACACATGTTTTTTATTTTCTAATAGGCAATTGAATTACCTTTCCAATGATATCCTACAATCATATCCTTACAATTCACAAAGTTTGACTAAAATTATTTTAAAGTTGCTTTTTTAAAAGGTGCGATTTTTGTGACGCCGAGTGTATATATAAAATAATCTCTTCATTCTATTTTTTGAGAAATAAAATATATTTTTTAGACTTTATTCTTTTTGGTTTGGAATGGCCTATTAGCTATGTTAAGTATATTTACATTTTAAATTTAAAAAAGCATTAAAACTCCATCGACACTGTCAGGAATAAAACCTGCGACTTCTGAGATACTATTAATTTCTGCTCTTTCACCGTATGCATATAATAAATACTTTCTATTTATTGTACTAAAAGTGCTGTAATCAATTTTCGCCATTTTGCGTGCCTACTTATTATTCGAACTCATTTAGTGTTCTTACCCATGAATTTTTACTATACGGCTCACTCGTACAGGTTGTTCGTTTTCGTCAAAAATGTATTAGAAAGCAACGGATACAAGAAGCGTCACAAGCCTAAGACTAGATCTAGTAGTAGTAAATGAGAAAACTGACAATCCTACATTAGAGGCAGGGCGTTCACCTATTTACCTACTATAAATCAAAAGGGTCACTGCTAGGTTGGAATACTTATTACTACTTAAATATCATTAACATGTTTCGTGAACACTACATTAATATCATTGTTAAAATTACCTAAAGACAAAAGTAACCTAGATGTCCTGGGTGTATACATGATTTTTTTGTGTTTATGGTTAGTGATAGGAACGAAAAATTTGTCGAAATGTCTCTGCGGTAACGGAACATGTCTTAAATTTGGAAAAATTTCATAAATAATAATAATAATAATATAATAATAATCTTTATTTCGGGCTCAACCCATATTATATATGTCGTAGATCACGATAATTTAACGATAATTAGTAACTCAATTGATATCATAGTAACAGTGGGGTGTGAACATCGTGACGTAACGAGTCACGTGACCGGAATCGTTTGGAGGGGCACCGGAGACATTTTAAATATTGGGGAGCTTTGAGTCGAGGAGGAATTGATTAGTGAGAGCCTTACAGTTCGGACCCCCAGGCGGGATCGGTAGTTCACGCAACTCTGATAATTGTATACCTACTAAGTAATTTGTGAGAATTGATTACCTACATTTAATACAAGAATTGTCATATTGTGTGTGGTTTAATTGCCTGAGACCTACGCCTCGGATCCTGTACCAGAATATTCCATCAAGAACGAGCAAGTCACTAATGTGCATCTATCTCCGACATCAGAAGTGGGATTCACTCGGGCATCAAAACCACCAACTACCCGCGAGATAAGTTTATTGAAGCTACAAATCACGTCAAGCAAGAAATGAAGTGATTTTATTATTTGAAACTACAAGATAATAACAAAGAAGTTCCAGAATCAATACAATCAATCAATAGTTGATAATCAATGGTTGTAAATCAATCAATCAATCAAAATAAATTTATGTTATCTCGAAACTTAAAAATTGAGATCTACCCACATATCAAGAAAATCGAGTGAAAATACCTATTTAATCGCTTATGCAAGTCGTTTATTAGATTAAATGACAAAGCGTTGGAAGAATTCTACGAAAGAAGGAATCGTTGCTAATGAAGAAAGAAAAGAAATGAGAAATTATGGCGGTGACGACGCGGCGCGAATGGCGGTAATGGCGCGGTGCGGATGGCGATGATGGCGCGGCGCGGCGCGGATGGCGATGATGGCGCGGCGCGGCTGGCGGTGACGGCACTGCGCTGCTGGCAATGACGGCATTGCGCGGCTGGCGGTGACGGCGCTCCGCGGCTGGCGGTGACGGCACTGCGGGGACGGTTGTGACGACGCAGCGCTGATGGTGCTGATGGTCGTGATGGCGATGGCAGCTATGGCAGTAGTACTGGTAAAGTACGGTGCGAGCAACGCGTTGAGGTCTGAGCAATTTATCCACCATCGGATACGTCGCAGCATAAAGGTGAATTCGTTTCGATTTACTTCCAATTTTTGCGTTAAATACTCGCTAGTTAAAGAAAATTTAGCGATCAAATATAGTGGTAAGCACTTCATTATTGTTATTGCGATAACTGGTACTGAGATTAGCGATCAAACCCATCCTGTTTTTGTTGAATTTTACTGAAAATTATTTTACTTTAACTTAACGTCCCTTTGCTACGTGTGATAAGATAACTAATTTTGAGTGCTACGGATGTTTCATTTCTTTGTTTTAAATTCGGTTACCAATGGTTACGCGATAGCTCTAAAGATTCAACCTGTAAAAACAAAAAAGAATAATTGTAATTCGATTTTTGGAATATTTTATTTCTTGTCTACCTACATGTGTACTAATCATGGGCGAATTTACAATTATTAATTAGTCGTTTATTGCAAATGCGTATTAGCGGTTAGTTAATTTAGCAAAAGTAAGAACTTATTAATTACGTCTTGTAAATGTTTTCCGCAACAGAGACTAGTAATATTCGATCGGGGCAAGATGCCATAGATAAAGTTCCCCCAAGGCAAATTGTACAATAACCAGGGTTGCAAATGTTTCATTTTTAGAGCTTATGATGGAAAAAGTTAAAAAAACATTTGTTTTGATATATAGCGATGCCAGAGGGTTAAGTACCACTTGAAATAGAGCTTGTAGTAAAAGCGATTGAGTAAAAGTGATAGTAGTGAATCTTAGTTCAAATTGGGAGTCAGTGGGACTCGGAATTGAAAGTAATGCCATGAAACAAACAGGAGGTTTGTTGGTAGGGCTTAGTGAAAAGCCATATGTGACGAATAAGATTCATGCTTTGTGTTTTATGATGTTTTTAGAATACATTTTTGGTTTAAAATGTAATGAAAAGTGGTGCTTAGTTGCTTTAGGCTTTAATTGAGTGGTCATTTATTTTGATTTATGATGTTCAACTTATTATAACTGTTTTTTCCTTTTTCAATAAGTTGTAAAGGCACAGGTGCAACAGGGGTTCGAGTAGTTCTGATACAGTGCCAGCGACAGGCAGTCACAGAGAATGAAGGGTTGAAGTGGTCACGTAAGCTACCTTAACGGTACTACAGGACTTTGGTGAGTCATTTTCATATTGTTTTGATTCCTGTGCTGAGAGTTTTCTGATCACAGAATGTGTAGCAAACAATTTTTGTGGCTAACGTTTAAATAACTCAGTAATTCTAACTGACAATGATCATAGTGTCCAGAGTACGTTACAGATCTTATCAGAGGTTATGATTAATAATTTTCTATTAGAAAGTCTATTTCAAATCATTCCGATCACAAGGTCCCTCAGGAACTAAATGTTTTAGTAAAACAAAGTGATATTGAATTCACTACAGATAACAGCTTGCCTACTCATACTTGTTGACCGCACCTCACGTGTGGTGTAACACGTGTAGGCGATGGGTCTGTTTTGTGTTTTACATGACCGATGGACTGGTTCATGGTAGTTGTTTGTATATGATCGATGGACTGTATCATATTGCAAAAGTATTCATACATGACCGAAGGACTGGTTCATGGTAGTTGTTTGTATATGATCGATGGACTGTATCATATTGCAAAAGTGTTGAGTTGAGTTGAGTACGCAAGTCTGGTAAAATCATGATTGATTTTGTAAAGTAAAGTGATGGATCTAATGATCAGAGTAGTTTTTAATTGTTGTAAATAAGGTGTAGTGCACACCTTGTGTTAAGAATGTATATAGAGTAAAAACCTGAGACGTGACATTCACTGGTTTTGTCAGAATAGCCGAGCAAGTTATCCTTGGAGTTATTTGTTTTATTTCAGACCCTACATCCCAGGACAACCGCGAATCCTAAAGCTACTCGATGGAGGTGGCGTGGTGGTTATCGTCACTCGATGGAGGTGGCGTGGTTATCGTCACTCGATGGAGGTGGCGTGGTGGTTATCGTCACTCGATGGAGGTGGCAAGATACGTGCACACGAGGGCGTGTGACTTGTCAGAATGGCCGTGTCGTAGATCACGATAATTTAACGATAATTAGTAACTCAATTGATATCATAGTAACAGTGGGGTGTGAACATCGTGACGTAACGAGTCACGTGACCGGAATCGTTTGGAGGGGCACCGGAGACATTTTAAATATTGGGGAGCTTTGAGTCGAGGAGGAATTGATTAGTGAGAGCCTTACAGTTCGGACCCCCAGGCGGGATCGGTAGTTCACGCAACTCTGATAATTGTATACCTACTAAGTAATTTGTGAGAATTGATTACCTACATTTAATACAAGAATTGTCATATTGTGTGTGGTTTAATTGCCTGAGACCTACGCCTCGGATCCTGTACCAGAATATTCCATCAAGAACGAGCAAGTCACTAATGTGCATCTATCTCCGACATATATATATATATATATATATATATATACACCTATAGTACAACGCTAAGTAGGTATGTAAAGCGAATAAAATCAGCCGTGTGTCGAATTGAATAGTCCAAGCAAATTCCGATAAATGATGTTGATACAATATATATTTAATTTCACGAAACCAGAATCACGAAAGTTGAAATACAAAAATTAAACACAATCTCATTTCAACGCCAAATCAAATTAAACATAGTTCGCTTAGTTAACATTTTTTATCCGAATTAACAAAGGCCAGAACAATGGTTTTATATCAAAATGGGTATATAAATATAATACTTACAAAAATAGATTGTCGGATGAGTTGTTGTGAGTTAGACGACAGCACATAGCACGCGATGAGTAACGAGGTGGTGAACAAGCATGCTGAGGCTGTTGTCAGGAAACCATGGAATGCGGATCCTATGCTGCTGGCTTCTGATAAACCATATTTCACTAAAAGACTCTGGCATAGACTGCCTAACATCTGTTAATAAAATAAGAGTTATATTACTAAAATATAAATTGAGAATCGGAAAATTTCAGAAAACATATATTTTTTACATCTGTATCTATTTGTACATCTTTGAACTATACAAATATACACTATTTAATTAAAAAAAAGAAAAATGTATTCTTAAATGATATTATTGCTTTTAAATATTTTAGAAACGGAATGATGAATTAGACGGAATACTTACAGCTTCAGCTAGCTTTATAAGGCCGTGTTGTGAGGTCAGATATCCCAAGTTGAGACATTCGCAGCATCGACAACAACAACAACACTTTATTCCCCGACCTCCGCTTCCGCCCGGCGCCACTCTCACCACTGTCGGACCGCGAGTCATTGTTTACCAACAACAAATCTACCTTCGTCACTTTCCTCAAAGTCATACACAGTATCACTGACCAGCGACGACTGTAATGAATAAATCCACAGGAAATTCAGGAGAGTTCAAACATTCCACCATTTACACAGCGTTAATCAGCACAATATTTTTAGATGTCTGACGTTTAGTCTGTTAAAAGTTCAGCGAACCACACCATAACCCAAATATTTTCGCTACTAACAAAACATTGTTATTATCACTAAAATAAACGTGTTAAAAACATTAATGCCTTAAAGCAAGAAGAGTTCGTATTTTTTTCCTACTATAGGTATTAATTTTCTTTAATATTTAATTTGTTTTGTTCAAAGGAAACACGTTTGAACAATTCCTGGATATAATTTAAATGCTGCTCCCGCTAGCGGGTTCTCATTGAGTTTTAAAAATAGCAGCACGCGTGCTTAGCGGAGGGTTAATTCTATTTTAGGGTATGTGTTTACTTCTTCAAATAAAGAGTTAAATGTTAATACAAAATTTTAAAGGTTTACATATATTTATTATAAAACATACTGAGCAGTCAATATTGTAAAAAAAATCTGGGTTAGAATATTGGCAAGAATCAATATACCAACCTGTCCATATTTTTCCTGTATTCGTATTCGAAAAAATAACCACCTTCTATATGATATTTTCAATTATTTTATTTCAACAATATATGTAACAATACAAGCTCAAATTAAATAAAAAACATCATGAATCATCAAATAGACTTAAAAAGTAATCTAATCAGATCCTCATGAATGTGATTATTCACAGTAAACATTACATAGTACCGAAAAAGCTATTCTTAGGTCATATAAAGTTTTCGCATCTTAGACAAAGAACTAAAACGTAATATTCAAGTATCTGAATATTTATTCATATATAATAGCATAAACCGAAATTAGGTAGGTACGTCGCAAAAAAGTTTTAAAATAGTGCACATCAACATTAGATATTTGAGATATTGCCTCTCCATTCCTAAATGGAGTATAAATTATAATAGCAGGTATGACAAATGAGCAGTAAGTAATAAAAATCCTGAATTATATATTTAATTTAAAACTACCAGTTTCATATTAATACTAATTACTTCGAGCAAAAATCGTGTTATCTAACTTCTAGTTTTCTCTACTCGTTAGTAATAAGTTAAATATGTGATTATTATTAGTTTGTCTGTCAGTATTTTGTTATCGTAGTAGTCAGTTTGTTTTTAATATACTCTTTTTCAACCCATATTATGTCTACCTAAAATCAGTGATAGATGAAATAGGATAGAATAAACTGTATAGCTGTTAATTTCATTGATATTATAGTAATCGAAATAAAATTCGATCTAAAACACGTACGTGATCCAGGGTATGTGAAAAATAAAAAAATGAATGACGTCAGTGGGTGTTTCAACCGCTCTCTAATTACTGATAAAGATAACGGTGACAGTGGCTGTTCCCCTGAGTTCTCTACAAGTATCCGTGACAAATTCTAGTATCCGTGACAAATTCATTGTGCAATAAATTCTTATGCCTTTTCAATCTTTCGAGGTTTTTGATTACTATATAATTATAATACCTATGCTTAAATAGTTGCGTATATTTCTCAAAATTTTAACGTATACCGGCAGTTTATGCTTTGATTCCAGTATGCTCCAAGCTCATGAATAGTCTAAAAGGGCCGACAAATTCCTAACTTTTAATGAAAGAGCATCCGGATAAACATATATGTTAATATTTATACCGGTACCAGTAAAACATACTATTTGCATTCAAACTGGTCTTTATTTAATTGCTACAATTCACTGTTTTAGCGGATGTTAGAGATTATCTGTAATGGTCTAAGAAATACTTATGAGACATTGATTATATTCCTATTTTGATTATTTAAAGATTTTTCCAACATTTGTATGTACTTTGAACTGTTCTTTGTAGGAATCGAACCTAAGTTCTAGTGGAAGTCTAGTGTTCTCAGTTTTACACAAAAGTAAGGATCACTAGAACAACGAATTCTGAGAGACTCATGAATATATAACATAAAACAAAATATATAAATATTTTTTATAATATATTAACATGTATAACTGATTAAGCTGAAATTTGTGTAAGGGAGCAAGTACTAAGAGAGGGATTTGAAATTTTCCTCTTGGAGGGAGAAAAAGGGTTTAAGCTGAAACTTTATATTTCTTCAATGAATTTACTTGAAATTTTAGTATGTAGACACAGTGAAGCACAAGCACTAAGAAACGATTTTTGGAAATTCACCCCTTTTTGCCAGCTTCCTTAAGAAGTGAAAAGGTGGGTATTACAACTTTCGTAGTCAACTGTACTCGTGGCAACTCCCCTTCTAATCTCTTTAACATACATAGGTACATTCATGCATAACATAAATAATATCGCGTCTTTAAATTCCCTATGGGGCAGGCACAGGTGCCCATATTGAATCCGGGGTGTTACGGTGAGTGAGTGTGAGGCGTTCCCACAAGATCGCTTTCGCACTCACCGTGAAGAGTCACCCTAAGGCGATGAGGGCAGCCGTTGGTTTTTCTGTGGGTAACCTTAAAAATGGCCGCGTCATCTTCACGGCCGGGTAGTCCCACATAGCTCCCCGGCCATCACCTTCTTGGTCGAGGGTATCCGTAACGCATTTTTGTAACGAAAAAAATAATTATGCCTATCTTAAATACATTTCCCTGTCGAGGTCATAGTCAAAATCAAGTCAAGTAAAGCGGCGTACGGAAAGCTACTGCTATACTTAGTCTGGTCATAAATACTGTTACAATTAAAAATAAAAAAATATTACATTTGAGTTTGGAAACTGTCATTTTTATACAATCGTATAAAAATCATATCGTATCAAATTCATTGTGTTATCTCATTTTTTCGCAGTATATACATACATTGTACAATATTTTGCGATTTTAAAAATGGAGTGGGGTG
Source organism: Napeogenes inachia (assembly GCA_959347355.1). Taxonomy (NCBI): domain Eukaryota; kingdom Metazoa; phylum Arthropoda; class Insecta; order Lepidoptera; family Nymphalidae; genus Napeogenes; species Napeogenes inachia. The sequence goes on along the minus strand of OY365791.1, from coordinate 12,774,433 downwards.
ATAAAGAGAAGAGAATCGTTGTGATTGCATTACACAAAGTAGGTATGGAGCCAAATGCATTTTTTAAAACTCTCCATACACTTGGTATTAGTAAAATGTTTGAGTGCCGGTCTATTAATAGGTACAATGAGACTTCCTCTGTTTGTGACAGAGAAAGATCTGGCCGTTCACGTAAGTGGGAAAGAATTCGAATAAATTCTGTCCGAAAGCAAAAGATTTTATCTCGGGAAATGAAGATAGCACCAAGAACCATGTGACGTATTTCAAGAGATGAATTAAGACTTGCAGTCTGGGGGGCGAACGCCAGAAACCTCCTCGTGGTGCTCCCTGGGCAACAATGGTTGCTGAGAACCTTCGGGTTCTCCCGTACCCGGCGCGGTGGGGGTTCGTGCCCGGTCCATGGCTGACCAGGGCGGGTAGCCTTTTGGGGTGGCCTGCCCTGTGGGGGGGGGCTCGGGCCTCTTTCCATCGTGGATCGCGTTGGAAAGTTGGCCTGGGCGTCGAGGGTGGGAGGGCGTAGGCCGTTTTTGGCGGGGTCGGCTGCGGTATCTCTCCTGGTGCATCTCTGATAGCAGAATGGACTGTGTAGTGTTTCCGTGGCTGTTTGGGGGGGTGCGCGGCGGTCACATTCTTGCTGAGGGAGAGGCCGTCTGCGGCGGTTAGGGTCTGGGCCTCTTTCCACCAAGCACTTTAGAGAGGGTGCTTAGTGGGTAGACGGTCCGCTTCGTTGCCGAGTGCGACGCCACGGTTGCTCTTGGTGATGGTTAGTCTGGGCGTGGTGGGTTCCCGACTTATGCCTTTTCTTGCTGGTCTCGGCTGATCACCGTGGCCGGCGGTAAAGGCCTGTCGGGTTCGACGTTGGGCCCCTTATGTGAGTGGACTTTAGTGCGGTCCGGCGCGTGGTTCACGGTTTGACCAGAGCCGCTGAACCCGCTGGGTCGTATGGACAGTCTGCTCTTCTAGGTGGGCTGACCGCTGGTCTCCTCTCAGGGAGACTACCGCGGTGGGGTCAAGGTCGATGATGGTCGTGTTCGGGTTTTACATCTGATTCCCTGAGACCGAGTCGGGCCAGAAGGGGGTCTCGGCCCCCTTCAGAGGCAGCAGGCTTGGGTGGGGGGAAGGGAATCCCTCCACAATCTTTCAAGACTGTGAAAAAGGGATGGGTACTCCTCGTTGCGGGGTGCCCTCTCCGTGATTCACGTCGGGGCATCGTGGTGAGTGCGAAATTGATCCCGTGGTGTCCCATTATGATGGCGGCGGCAACCGTCAGGTTTAGTAAGTAGGAGTCTCACATAACCGCCTCCATCATCCCCTGGATGGAGGTGTGTATCCATGAGGATTCCTGACGTTAAAAAATAAAAATAAAAAAAAGGACTTGCAGCCTATAAGAGACGCACGCATTGACGCGTCATTTCTTACTAATAAATTAAAGATGAATAGGGTGGTAAAATCGAAACAACTACTGAAGCGGTAAGCAAAGGGAGGTCACAAAAAAATGGTTTACGGATGAGAAAATTTTTACAATTGAGCAACATATTAACAAACAAAATGATTGTATTTATGCTAAAAGCTCTAAGGAAGTTTCCCAATCAGTCGACAGAGTGCAATATGGGCATTATCCAACTTCAGTGATGGTTTAGTGGGGTGTTATCTATGAAGGAGTGACAGCTATATTTTTGTGAAAAAGGTATTAAAACTTCGGCACAAGTGTATCAAGTTACTATTCTTGAGAAGATAGTTAAGCCCCTTAATAACACCATGTTCAATAACCAAGTATGGTCCTTTCAGCAAGACTCGGCGCCGGGTCATAAAGCTCGGTCCACGCAGTTTTGGTTGGAAGCAAACATCTCGGACTTCATCAGAGCGGAAAACTAGCCGTCGTCGAATCCCGATCTTAATCCGCTGGATTATGATTTAAGGTCAGTTTTAGAGAGTACAGCTTGCTCTAAACGCCATTATAATTTGGAGTTCATAAAACAATCCATACGATTGGCAGTGAAGAATTTTCCCATGAAAGAGCGCGTGCTTCTGTTAATAACTGGCCTCAACGTTTAAAGGACTGTATTGCAGCCAATGGACACCACTTCGAATAAGCTTTTTATATTTTTAATTGTTTTTGTAGTGACATATTTTCAATTTTAATCTATAGTACAAAGTTAGAAATATTAAATAAATTAGAATAAAGTATAGAATTTTAGATTGGTAGAGCGACAGGACTATTTCCCAGAGGTGGCGGGTTCGAATCCCTCTCCGTATTTCAGTAAAAATATAAAAATAACATTGCCAAAAAGGGTACTGCATATTAAAAATGCTCTCGTTTTAAACATTTTATTTAAGAAATATAATATAAAACCTAGTTGGTATTTATTAAATAAAAACATTTAATTTTTATAACATATATATGTTATACTTATATAATTATATATACTAAGTGAGTACATAATATATATTATGACGTTTTATGTAATTACATTTAATTTCTCAAAACTGTTTATAAAAAAATACGAAATATTTTGGAATACAATAATCTTTGTATACTTAATTAGACACTTAGACCTTATATCTACTTAAGTTCATATTTCAATTGTATTAAATAAGAATCTACCATTATATAGAGAAACATAATTAAGCGTTTATAATAATTAAAAAAATATCCTCTAACTTATAAACTATTATATTATAAGCTTTGTAAATTACTAATGCTAAAAATAAAAATAAATTTACATAAAAATTATAAGTTGTTTTAAATTAAAAGAACACGATATTTTGAGATGATTTAAAAAAATCTTCTGCTCTTTCAAAACTTTCTTGAAAATAAAATTTTATATTAATATATCACGAGCATTAATAAATATCTTAAAATATTATAGGCCTGGCTTTTTATTACTACATATTAGCGGTGAGGAAGTAAATCCCTGCTAAAGATTAATATAGATATACATTTTATGTTTCCAATTATAATTAAAGTTTTTGGCAGGTAGTTGTACCATAGAGTGATTATACATAGAGCATAGATCCAGCTAACACTTATCCATCGTAAAAAAAAGAAAGCAAATTAGGCTACATATCTCTCTTTTCAACATTTATAATTCGATAAAGATAAGATAGACAGAGGTACTCTTATCTTTCATCTGGCACTAGATACTGGCACTTACAGGCCTGCCTATGGCTCCCTTACTCTTTGTATAATAAGTCTAGGTGTTATACAGATCAACTACTTCGTATTACATCAAATGTCAGATTACTATTAAAAAGGCACAATTCGGGTTCTGCAACTTTTGAAGCTTTTATTTTAACGGTAACATGGTTATAGATAATATATATTAAAAACTATTGACTGTTAGCATCACATCGTACACCTCGATTAACTATAATAAGGTCTCACCTAAAGCAATGGCTAGATTGGCAAGTGAACACACCAGAACACAATAATTCAAAAAATACTAGAAATATTATTAAGATTAAATACAACGAATGAGTGCTTCAAATCTTTATATTACAATGCTAAAACTCATCTTCTTATAACTTTTAACAATGGAAGAACTTTTATATTTTTAGAGTGTTATTTTATGGAAACATTAACAATTCTTAAATTTTATTCCTTGATTGAATCTTATCTAAAGAATAAAATATTGATTCTTGCTTTTTTTGTTAACAGTTATATTAGTTTATAGACTAGATACATGAAGTAGAAGATTTTTTTTTACTGCAATTTCTTATATTATCTGTATGTATACTAGTTAGTAAGCTAAGTTGTACACACCTCATTAAAAAGACTTTATATATAATTGCGTTTATAAAATCTGTATTTAAATGTTTCCTCTGATACAATCATGAGATATCGAGACAAACAGGCTGAAGTTATAGAGTTTTGGTTGTAGATGTTAGAAGCAGAAGAAGGAAAGTTTCGAACAGTGAAGTTAGTAACAATTTAATAAAAAAATATATTTTTTGCTTAATTTATTCTTTTACTTTCTTATTCATTGTATATAATATACGCAAAGCTTATATGTTATATAGACCTTAAATAGCTTATATAATATGTCATTAACAGCTAATAAATACATTTACGCAGTTCAATCAATCAATCAATCAACTGAAGCTTAAGCTCCACTTAAGGTTTAAATACGAAATGGTATTACTTCTTTCTATAAATATTAATCCAAAAGTAGCAAAAACTTATATATAATATATTTACAGTTTTTATATCCCGCGATACGTTCGGTTTGCCAGGAAGGTGCTCAAGAGATAAAGCCCAGCCATTACCAGACCCATTACCTTTAACAAAATATATCACAATAATATAATGTAAACTAAAATAAAATGTCCTACAAATAAAATATATATATTTCTGAACATTAGCTTACCGCTGCTGCTAAATACGGTTCAAAATCTCGTCTATAGTTGCTTCTCTGATGATTTACTTCTATCATCAACGTCAGACCAGCCGCAAGATAGAAGATAAAAGCTACACCATGGTATATCACCTCCTGAAATATAAAAGAAATGGAATAAATATCTAGAATATATTAGGATTTATGGCAAAACATTCTGGCTATAAATGACTAATATCGCAATTTAAACCACAATGTCAAAGACAATTTACCATTTAGGTATTTTGTATTCGTTTTCCAAATTTTCGGCACTTACAGATATTCGAATGTTAAGTTTATTACAATTTTGTAACATAGAATATAACCAAGCGATCTCTGGAAAACTATTTCCTAGGCGCCGTGCGTTCGAAAACCAGAGCGTATGTTTTTATTACTCATTCTATATTTAAAAAAGAAACAGAATATATTAATGTTTTTCAGTGGTAATTATAGAAAATTACAAGAAATATACACATCTACCCTTAGTATGAAATTAGAACGCATGTGCTGGGAATACGAGAACATATAAACTTACTATTTCAAGATAGAGTCTGCCATACAACAAAGCTTAAATTTCAAAAAAGTTTATAAAAACAAAAGAAGAAATAATTTCCGAAGAAACAAAGAATTTTATTAAAAAACAAACCACTCTACAGTACAAACAATCGAAATTCCCTTCAATAGTTATAAAATTATGAAAAAAAATAAAAGACTAAAAAAAGAAAAGAGTCCAGGCGAAGACTGTATTCCAAACGAAGCTCTAATATTTAGAAGTCACATCTTGATAGAACCTATCTTATTCGATAAAATACTCGAAAAACAGGCAGTACCTACCAAGTGGAAAAAATCACGGATTATCCTGATTTATAAAAAAGGAGACCCAGCTAAAATACACAATTACCGACCAATCAGCTTACTACAAACTATGTACAAACTATTTGCAATGTGTTTAGAAAAAAGGATAGAGGCAACTCTTGAAACATGTCCCTCACAGGAACAGGCAGGCTTTCAACAAGGGTACTCAACAGCCGATCAAATACACACCTTGGAACAATTAATAGAAAAACATGAAGAATTCAAACAAGATCTATACCTCGCATTCGTTGACTACGAAAAAGCGTTTGATTCTATTTCACATAAAAGCATATGGGAAGCACTAAAAAATCAGAACCTACCATACACATACATCAATATAATTAAAGACATTTACAACAAAAGCACATGTTGAGTAAAACAGGATAGACTAGGCACAGAATTTAATAATCATAGACGCGTGAAGCAAGGAGATCCTCTATCACCTAGGATTTTCATAACTGCTCTACAAAATATATTTAATAGATTAAATTGGGATAAAAAGGGAATACTTTTTGATGGAAAATACCTCAGCAACTTAAGATTCGCCGATGATTTAGTTCTCTTTGCAAAAACATCAAAGCAACTAGAAGTTATGCTAACAGAACTAAGCGAGGTCAGTGACATCGACTTACAACTGAACACCTCAAAAATAAAGGTATCGACCAACGGCAAGACAACTCCAGTAAAAATAAACCAAACACCTGTTGAATATGTCTAGGAAAACAAATATCATTTAAAAACTCGAGACATTCGGATGAACTGGACCGAAGAATCAATATGACTTGGAAAAAGTACTGGAGCTTCAGAGAAAATATTAAGTCGAAGCTATCACTACCACTGAAGAAAAAAGTTATGGATTCAAGTCTACTACCCTGCCTATCGTACGGAGCTCAACCATGGATCTTCAATAATAAAGACTATGGAGAGGAGCATCCTTGTATTAAGATCTCAGAAAATCAAAGTAGTAATAAGATTCGACAAAAATCCCAAATACTAGATGCTCTACAATATACACAACGTTTAAAGTGGAGATGGGCCGGGCATATGACCCGATACTCTGAGGACAGATGGCAAAACCGCGTCAACAAATGGCATGGTCCTGGTGGAAAAAGACAAAAGGCAGACCAAGAGCTCGCTGGAACGACGACCTCAGTAAATTTGCAGGAAGTGAATGCATGGAAGTTGCGAAAGATAGGAAAGGATGGAGGCAATTGGAGACCTAGTGAACTTAGAACTTAAACATATTATAATAATTTATTTTTTGTAATATCGTGGAAATAAAAGAGGTTTATTATTATTATAATTATAGGAATATGCAAAATTATTTTGTAATCAACTAGAATACTTACATACAAAGTTTTAGAAATCATAGACGCGGTAGCAAATGACAGAAGGCAGGACAGTAGCAGACAAAATGTGCCGATAAGAAACGCGACTGCTACTAGAAGATAAAAAAGTTCCGGCTTTTGTCCATTGTAACGGCTGTAACCCGGGTCCAGGTAGTAGCCCACCACTCCCACGCACGCCGCTCCCAGCAACTGTAAATATAACAATAGAAATAAATGATTCGCCCATCCAAATTTGAATATTTGTTTCATTTTATTGTTGTAGTATACATTGAATTACTATAGTCAAAATAAATATAACATATAAAAAAATAATTTAATAATTCCGTGGTCAGTTTTCTTTGCAAATCAAATAACGGATTTTTAAATTAACTAATTAAAAAAAAAACTGATAAATAAAACTAGACAGTAGGTACAAAGAGGTACTTTTAAATAGGGTATTTTTGTGATTAATATTATGCTTACATTTTGAAAACTGTGGGTTTTTTTTATCGACCTCTTTACATAAAATCCACCTCTAAATAAAAAACGCTTTGTCCGATTCTATGAAAATTAGGACATTAATAGTAAAAACATTTGATAGCGAAAATGATCTAATTCCGGTAAGTCTTTTACAGTACTGCGCGAGCACAGCCGCTGGCAAGAGTTAGCCAGATATCAAAATTACAGGGTAATGTTGATCCGTGATACGAGATGAATCTGTATACGAATATCGTAAATTGGTGTTTATTATTATTACGAATAACCAAAATAGAAGGCGCGTGCTGCAGATGTGGGATCGGCAAAGTCATCAACCATAAGGCTTGATATTTTTGGAAAAGTACATAAACAAAAACCCAAGTATATAACATAACTATAGTCCAGACTCTCGTCACTTAAATACCTTTTTTATGGTCGCTTAATTACTTATAACAACAATGACACCCACACGAATGGTGACATCATCAAAACTGTTTCAAGGAAAATCGGAAGGATATTTACATTTTATGTATTTACGAGACTAGAGTTTAATTTTTCGAAGCTCAATACAAACTAATCTGTTATCACTCAGCTTAAAATAAATATGTGTAATACGAAATGCGTCATCCACTTTACAAGCAGTTTCAAAGTAGTGGGGATTTAATCCCAATAGTTCTCATAATAATAAGCATAAAGCGTAAGCAAATTATTTGCTTGTGCTAAGGGTGTCAGACATCGAAACAAATACATAGAAATAAATATATAAATACTGTGAATATATTTAATAAACGACCAAACCACTAAATACAGACATCTATGCTCATCACATACATGCCTGTCCTGTCGGGAATCAAACCCGATCTCCTTTGCGTTGCTATACGTTATTCGTCTGTGCTAACCATTCGGAGGCAAGAAATATATTTTTTAAAGTTAGTATATGACATTGATAATTTACTATTGGGCTGTATCAAATACATTTTATAGTGTGTTACCGAAAATAAACCTGCCATAATTTCTTTCGAGTTAAAAATAATTGCTTTACGTCCTCCGTTGCACAACTTCTTAAAATGTATTTTTAAAAATAGGTCATGCATCAAATTAATTGTGTACCAACATTGATACACAAACGTTTTGTTTTTATTTTTTACAAAATGAGAATTAATTGTCGTTCCATAAGATAACTATCGCGATACTATATTACATGATTGTTCTTCATACGTTGACGTAGAAATTAAAATTGTATCGGAGACATAAATGAGCTTTTTATAATCTTATAGGTAAGGAAAACACCATTAGTTTAAGTAAATATCTATTAATAACAAGGAACTAATAGTAAAATTGAACAAATCGACACTTGCGATTTCAAAATAGGTTAAAATACTTAAAAATTGTAAAACACAAAGCACACAAATTCGTTTCGTTGATATTATGTTATTACAACATAAATATATTTGTTCCTAGTTCCCTTCTGTCCCAATAATCTCACATCAAATAATCATCACATAAAATGATTAAATTATCCATACATTTCTTTAGTGTACAGTCAGTCAGGGCAATCCTTTCTCTATTTTTGCCTGGGACCACAAATTGTCATCAAAATCCATACGGTATTTTTAAGGGCTCACAAACAAACTTATAGAAATTACACTTATTTAGATCTTTCTGATGTATTTCATATTATATATTTTTAATGCTTAACCATAAAATATTATCTTTTGAATGTTAAGTAAATATTTATATACATAGTAATCAAATTTTTCTTTTATGTTCATTTGCCTCATGCGTTTCTATATCAATTACTTACCAGCTGAGCAAGTTTTAAGAGTCCAGGCAGGGTGCCAAGGTAACCGCTGTTAACAAACAATGCGGTTCCCGAAGAGGTTGTAGTTGTCCTCGTGATAGTTACCGTGTGAGACATCTTGGTATTCAGCTGGAACGAAAAAGACCATTCAGGTCAAGGATTGCTTTTTTTATTTGATTGATTGATTTTGAATGTATTCTTAAAATAAATCATTTTATGGTATAAGATCTTTTGTTAAGCTGATTATTAAAGAAAATGCACTTCTTTATCAAGGAGGCTCGTCATCTCCCGAAACGGAGTGCTAGGCCAACGTGTTGGCGGCAAGGTTTATGTGCCGAGGCCGTCAGCTGCGGTGAATATTAATTTCTTTAAAAATAGACTTTACCTTAAAATCCATTGAAAAACAGAGAAAAATGAAAATTTATACGAAAAGTACAAATAAACAGAAATACATGAACATGTAAATTCTACTAAACTACATTGTCTGATGTATTTTGTCATTAATGTTTCCTAAAACCAAATAATTTTATTTATTTATTAAAGTACTTTTCCTGTTTTAATTCTATACGTATGAATTATAACAAAGTTTTATAAACCAAGTTTTTAGTAATATTCTGAGGAATTGATGTAAAATCTTTAACTTTTCTTAAAATTATTGCAGATTAAATATATCTCAATATATTATTTAAATATTTATTATTTCCATTTATAAGTAATATGACAATAAACATATTATAATTATAAAAAATAATATACTCCATATGATGTTAATAAAGGCTTATCTGTTCGGATATATATTGTGATAAGAATAATAATACATATGTACTTACTTTGGATTATATGTTACCAGATGCACAAGTATACGAACGCGTCACCACGGTAAAGCCTTACCTTCGACTGCAAGCAGCGACTCGATTTAAAGAATGACTCACTTGTTGTTCCGCGCATGCGCAATAGCAATAATACTCAGATATACATATATGTAACTATATATACAATTATATACTTATACTTTATACTACACAGTTCATTGTCTTCACAATAGGGGCGAAGTGGCTATCGAAGATTGTTCGTTTGTTGTTTGAAAATTGTTCGCATTTATTGTATCGGCTTGACGATAATGATTACAGATATTTATTTTTTCAATGTATCGATGTAAATCTACCTATAACTAACTAAAATATATTTCCTTTAATTGCTCTCATTCAACTGAATATAAACATTTAAAAAAACCGCGCAAGTTGTTTAATATCGAACCAAACTCTACCACAGCTCTACTTTCTTTAACTTAAATAATATTGGTTATTAATAAACCATTTGTAACAACGACCGTTGTGTAAATAACCCTTTTTGATATTTACTCTCATATTATACATTTATAGTTTTATTAATTATTTTACCAAATAACAACTGAACATATTTTTTACGCAACGATAACGAAATTTCGGCTATTTATATACTCATCGCGTCTGATATCATCTACTCGTAACAGTCGTTATGATCGAGAATTATCTTAGATAATTTCGAAATAGTAGTATAATAAATGAATTAAATAATACATTTTAACACCAATTTTATTTAAGTTAAAGTTCTTAGAAAGAAAATTTTAAAACAACATTGTAACATATGTAGTGTAAGTGTAAAAGTGAAAGCACATATTTAGGGCTCTTCTTTTTATTTATTTTTAAATTATTTTAACTGATTTTGAAAAATCATTTAATACATAACTAAACCTACCAGCAATGTTTCCTTCAGACATCAACAAAACAGTTTTAACTTTTTTTTTTAATTAAGTTTTTTTCAGTAAATTCAATTAAAAAAACACATAGGGTGATTTACCTCATCATCTCAATTCCAGAATGGCTGACTTACAAAAATTCAAAATTCAAAATACAAAATATTTTTATTGAAGTAGGCATTTACACGCTCTTATGAATCGTCAATTACATTACATTGGTCAGTTTAGTCAGTCTGTAAATAATCTACCACCAGCTCGGAATGCTGTTCTGCTGAGAAGAGCTGGCCAGAAACTCAACAGTTGCTGTTTTTAAATGAAATTTAACAATGTTTGACTTATACATTATAACATCAACCCTGCAGATGAGTCAATAACCCAAGTTCCACACATTTCGATCAACCAAAAACTCTTGAATGTTATAGTAAGATTTATTTATTAATATACTTTTAATTGTAGACTTAAAACTAAGAAATGGAAGATCTAAGATATCTTGTGGTTGTTTATTATATATGCGTTCACTCAAGCCCATGAAGAATTTGTTAACTTTATGAAGTCGAAATTTAGGTGTTACGAGCCTATTTTTATTTCTTGTATTGATCGTGTCTGTCGCTGTTTTAAATATAAGCATTTAAATTTTAGCGTATATATAGTAAGTTATTAAAAATGTATTGAGAAGCGACCATAAGAATACCGATTTCTTTAAAAAAATCTCTTATGGAGGCTTTAGCTTTTAAGTTCCAAATAGCCTACATAGCCTTTTTTGGAGAATAAATGTAGAATTTATTTCGCCAGCGCTGCCCCATAGTACAATACCGTAAGAGAAAATACTGTGAAAATAACTAAAATAAACGAGTCGAGCCGTATTAACGTCTGGTAATCGTCATTGTTAATGAGTAAACTACAATTTTGACTTGTTACATTAGGAACTGTAAATTCCATGCATTTAGTTTTCTTAATATTTAAGACCAAATTACTAATTTCAAACAAATGAAGAACACGTGACAGAGCACTATTTATTTTGTCAAAATTAGCTTTACATATAAGCGAGGTATCATCAGCAAAAAGTACAAAGTCACATAGTTCTTTTACGTAAAAGGGCAAAACATTAGTACAGAGTAAAAATAAAAGAGGGCCAAGAATAGATCCTTGTGGAACACCCATTTTTAGGTGAAGATTCTGTGACTTCTCCCATGCGTCGTAAATGTGCTTATGTTAAGAGGCGTAGCACCCGCATCAGTTGTTGATTTTCCTTTGGTGAAATCATTTGTTCACTATGCATGATTTTGTTACTATAACCAATTCTTCAATTAAGATATTTTTTTCGAAGATTTTGTTTAAGGTAAGTAAAATGGATGGATGACCTATAATTTCTGGGTTCTAGTCTATTGCAACTCTTGAACAAAGGAATTACTTTACTATTTTCATTGACTCTGGAATGTACCGCTTTCAGTACATTTGTTAAAATATAAAGATAATTGTGGAGCAATATCATTTATAATAATTATAGTTTTTCTGACATACCCCAAAAATCACCGGTTACTTTCATATTTAGGTATCTAAAAGTTAAAAAATTTGATACGATGTAACAGGTTTAAAAACAAAAAAAATATTACTAACTGTTACGTTATACGTTAATTCAGCGATTGCATCAAATGGTGAAGAATTTAAAGTACACGTGACTGGTACAGGAATTTCGTTAAAAAATGTCTCAAAAATAACCGCCACATTTAAATCTGAATTTACTTCAGTATTATAATTTTTTAACTTAATACGTCCATTAGCATCCCTAGTTTTCCTAGAAACACTAGATCAAACTTTCCAAGTTGCCCTTATAAAACTTTATAAAACCTTTCAAACCACTTCAAACTGTTCCGTTCCCTTCCGTTAATTTGTACTTAGTGCACTTGAGAGCGTATGCAACTAAAACTACTGCCGATTGTATGTAATAAACTATCAATATGTACTATCAATTTGTACTATCATTTTGTACTATCAATGTGTACTATCAATACGTATATACAATCAATACGTACTATCAATATAAACTATCAATATGTACTATCATTTTGTACTATCAATATGTACTATCAATACGTATCAATATAAACTATCAATATGTACTATCAATTTGTACTATCAATACGTACTATCAATACGTACTATCAATGTGTACTATCAATACGTACTATCAATATGTACTATCAATACGTAATATCAATATGTACTATCAAAGCAAAGCAAAGCAACGAGCCAAGCCACCGAAAAGTCTTGCAACATCTGTGGGGAGGCAATAGGAACCGCGAAACACCTATTAGTAGGGTGTAGGGTACTTCTAGATAAAGGTCAATACTCGCGTCGACACGACAAGGTATTAGAAATTATACGGGAGGCGGTTAGTCTTTCAGTAGCAAGAGCGGGGAAGGGTATAACAACCACCAAACGATCTGTAGAATTCGTAAAAGAAGACTCCTCCAAAAAATCAAAAGTGAAGTCTTATTCAATATTAGGCGCGGCTCCTGTTTGGACTCTCATGATGGACACGTATGAAAAGCATTACAAAATCCCTGGAAATGTTGGTGTTTCGTCATCCAGACCGGAATTATTCCTGTATTCGAAACATCTGAGGCGCGTGATACTTGTGGAGCTTACTGTTCCTTGGGAAACAAACATCCCAAGGGATCACACATTCAAGCTCAATAAGTATTACGAACTGACCAACGAACTGATCAGGAATAAATTTATAGTTAGTTTGTACGCGGTAGAAGTGGGAGCGAGAGGTATAACAGCATAATCTCTGTATAAGACCTTGGCCTTTCTAGATCAAGCATCGGGTCATTTCTAGAACTTATTTCAAAAGCGGCATTAGTAGGTTCTTTCCAAATTTGGTTAGGTTGGGAGAGGAGTGTGGAGGATGAAGATGAGCGTTTTTGCGCAAAAAAGGGGGCCCCTTAAACCTACTCCTGGGTCGCAAGTCCCAGGCACTGCTTACACTCCTCTCCTTGCAACGCGATGGGCCCGGCACCCGCACGGTGAATCCATTGAATGCCAAGAAGCTTCGTCTTGTCTGTACTATCAATATGTACTATCAACTTGTACTATCAATACGTATATACTATCAATACGTACTATCAATATGTACTATCAATTTGTACTATCAATACGTACTATCAATATATACTATCAATACGCACTATCAATGTGTACTATCAATATGTACTATCAATTTGTACTATCAATACGTACTATCATTGTGTACTATCAATATGTACTATCAATATGTACTATCAATATGTACTATCAATACGTACTATCATTGTGTACTATCAATATGTACTATCAATACGTACTATCAACATAAACTATCAATATGTACTATCAATATGTACTATCAATTTATACTATCAATACGTACTATCAATACGTACTATCATTGTGTACTATCAATATGTACTATCAATACGTACTATCAACATAAACTATCAATATGTACTATCAATTTATACTATCAATACGTACTATCAATATGGACTATCAATACGTACTATCAATATGTACTATCAATACGTACTATCAATACGTACTATCATTGTGTGCTATCAATACGGACTATCAACACGTACTATCATTGTGTACTATCAATATGTACTATCAATACGTACTATCAACATAAACTATCAATATGTACTATCAATTTATACTATCAATACGTACTATCAACATGTACTATCAATACGTACTATCATTGTGTACAATCAATTTGTACTATCAACATAAACTATCAATATGTACTATCAATTTATACTATCAATACGTACTATCAATATGTACTATCAATACGTACTATCAATATGTACTATCAATACGTACTATCATTGTGTACTATCAATATGTACTATCAATACGTACTATCAACATAAACTATCAATATGTACTATCAATTTATACTATCAATACGTACTATCAATATGTACTATCAATACGTACTATCAATATGTACTATCAGTACGTACTATATTGATGTACTATCAATATTTACTATCAATACGTACTATCAAATTCTACTATGAATGTGTACTATCAATACGTACTATCAATATGTACTATCAATACGTACTATTTAATATTTTTTTAATCTATGTCTCTTTTCTAATTTACCTTCTTAATTTACTTTATTTCTAAATTTAATTTACTTTCAGATAAACCAACAAGCTAAGTAATTATATTAATTTTGTTAGATAAATTAAAATATTATTAAAGATGTTCATGTAAATTAGACTATTTGTGTATTTTTAAGCTATTGCAAAGCTTCTATCGCGGGCCTTGAGCGTGGAGACCGAATCCAGAAATTCCGTAACGAAAAAAACTAACACTCCCCACTCCGCATACTACGAAGCTTGGCCGAGTATTGGGTACATATCATTTCAAAATAGCGTAAGCGCCAAGTTGTTAATATGTATTATGAACTTATTGCTTACTGGTTAAGGTTGAGCTTAGTATAAATGTTTTACTTGTACAGAGGTAATTTTTTCAACAAGCCTTTTCATTTTAAAGACTTTCTGTTATTTTGTTACAAAGACCCTAACTTACTTAACAATAGTAAATGAACAATATTTGTGAAGTACAAGGTTCAAAATATTTTTAGCTGTTGATATTATTAACCTTTATTTATATATATAACAAGCGGACCCGACAGACGTTGTCTTGTACACGCGTCTTTAATTTAAAAAATCAAACTTTAAAAAAAATATTAAAAAGTTATCACAATGTCTAACGTCATTGCATGTACATTTATCATAATTCGATCAATCGATACCGTATGAATATGTAAATAAAGATTTTTTGTTTGAATAAATGAATTTGGTTCAATATTTTTTTTAAATTTCACTTTTTACGTAGCGAAGCACGTATCGGGCCGCTAGTACTAAAATATATTTTTCTTATTTCTATCGCAACGCCAACTGTCAGAGCAGACTGTAATTAAAATATAATATTATTTAATATTTGACATTGCCATGATAACGCAGTCCGTCGGAACCAATGTTAAACATTCCAAAATCACCACCTACTTACACATTAAAAAAAAAACCATTTTCCAGTGGATCAAATTGTGAATCTAAACAATTCTCAAGTCCCCTTGAACACACACAAAGAATTTCATAAAAATCGGTCCCGTCCACAGATTTGTTTGGTAAAATATATATAAAGATATATATATATTTTACCAAATAAATCTGTGCTCAAGGACTCTCATAATATAAATAAGAATATCCTTCATTAAGAATATACTTCATATAAAATTATTACTTTACCTGCATCTTACGACTCAAAATAGTTTAGCCTTCAGTGATGAAATATGGTTCTGTACTTTCCAGGGACTGTTCTGGACAATCGGTAACTAGCTACAGCATGCCATTCAATTTCAGCTTCATTATCTCAAATTGTAAGTACCTACTATTAACTCATTGTTCTAACACAACCTCAGTAATTATTACTAAGAGAAGAGGTCTGTCATGTCTGCTGAAATAATATTATTAATTATTTAAAAAAGTATCAGAATTATCTATTAAAGAAGTTAGGTATTTCCTTATATAAACAAACGTTTTTTTATGCTCTTGGAACAAGAGATACGAGCTGGCTTCGTATGACAGTGTATTTATAATACCAAACACCTAAAATATTCATTACACGTTATTTTCTTGTAAAATAATATTATTATTATTACATGTATCTTGAAATAAGCTGGTAGAAAAATAATAAATAAGAGTAAATTTTCTTTATCTACCGATAAATAAGGCTGTTTAATTTTGTAAATTTTATGGTAAAGAAAAGATTTAGGAATGAATAAGTAAAGTTCTACGAATTTCACAAATATTTAAGAATATATTTACAATAAAAAAAAATATGTAAAGCATTTTGTTTCGACCGGATTCCTGTGAGCATTAATGAACCCGGTCAACTTTGGAGCGCTGTAACAGCAGCGTTTCAAATTAATGAAATGGAAAATGTATAGTGAAAAATTTTCGTTGTAAGATTATCTATAAAATTGGTCTGAAGTATATTTTTATAAAATGTATAAATAAAAAGATACAGAGCAAAAAAAGTTTTTTTTTATAAAAAAAATCTCACTTTTTTACTTATGACTTCTTTAACTTTAAATTTAGAGCAAACTTACACCTATTACTACACCTCACAACATATAATATATGCAGTTAGGTGTAGTAATAGTAATATAATTTAGCTATATCTAAGACCGTAATTAATGAGAAAATTATAAAATGATTTATGAACAATTTTAGTTTTCAAACAGTTTCAAACAACAAACAAATTTTCAAATATGTTACACATTTTAAATAAAAGTCATATGTTATTATATAATACATTTAAATAAAAGTCATACCTCATCACTTCAAGTTAACAGTGGGAGTATTATTAACGGTGCATAATATTACAATATTATTAATAACAAAAGTGACATCATTATTATATCTTAAAATAAATGTGCATACATCGTGTTTTACAAATGTGATCATAAAATATTATATTTAAAATATTATAATAGGAAGACTATTGAACCATTCTTAAAATAATATCAGGACAAATTACACACATTAATCTAACCCCTAAGTAAGCAAATTATTTGCTTGTGTTAAGGGTGTTAGACAACGATATAAATACACATATAAATACTGAAAATATATTTAATAAACGGCCAAACCCAGAAACACAGACAGCTATGCTCATCACATATATGCCTATCTCCGCCGGGAATCGAACCCGAGCCCCATTGCGCCGTGACACGTTAGGCGTCTGCGCAAACCACTCGACCAACGGTCGTCTATAGTCTCTATAACAACAAAATAATAAAACTAAATTAATTGTGGTCGCAATAAATGATCTTAATATTACAATTTATGTTCATCGTCGTTTTATTATTTTTTTTGTAATCACATTAGTGTTGTTTTTGATAATAATATTTTTTCAATTTAATATCACACTTTTTTTTTAATGAGGGCAAAGTGCAAACGTGTCATCGGATCAACTGACAGTAAGTGATCTCCGCCTCCTACGGTCTCACAGAATGCTCAAGAGCGTTCTTTAGAGAACGAGTCTTTGATAATCACTCCGTTTCTTCAAGACTAACTTGATCCGGCTCTCCAGGAGATCACGAAAATGACAATTGCTCGATGTGTCCAGGCCCAGTACTCCAAAACATGGCGAGAATTGGTAGTATTTGCGAAGAACGGTGAGATGACGAATGACGTTCTTTTAGTGGTTAATTTGTAAATTCTAAAATTGGTATCTTCTGAGTATTAAACAGAACAACATTTCTTATATCCTGCATATACAGCTTTTTCGGTCCTGTCATTAGCATAACAATGAATAATAGGAGTATCCAACAGATCATTGATATTCAGAAGAAACAGTGTTGGAAATAGGACGCATCTTTGGTGAACACTACCGTTCAAGAGGCTGGAATTAGAAAAAAACCATCCAGAACTCTATGTATACTTTTTCTCGTAAGAAAGCGATTGATTCATTAGCATAATCTCTCGAGTAATCGAAAGGAAGATCCCCCGCTGATCTACCATGGCGGAAGCCATATTGCCGTTCATTGATTAAGTGGAAATCCTCAACGTAAGTTACTAAGTCATTGGCTGGCGGTTTATACACTTCCATATTTATATTTTTTATTTGACTATGATTTTATAAGAATTATATTGAGTTCTTAAGACATTACTTTATACTTTAATATATTAATACTTTTTAGTGTCTTGAAGAATATTATTATTTTAAGGTTCTAAAAATAATATATTTATATTATAAGAAATCAAATTGTAGTTGTTCTATAATATAACTAATTATATACTTCATCGGTTGTAAAAATACAATCACTTCAAAGTATTGTATTATATTCTAAAACATATTTACTTCTTTGTTTTAACGAACGAACATAATTTGTTATCTATTCAAATACTATATTTATATTTATAAGACTCTATTTCTAGTATAAATAATTAAAAATAGATTTCTGTAACAATAAAAATAAAACATCATAAAGTGTTAACGTGTTTTATTAACTTTTTACATATTAATTCAATTAAGCTATTGTGTATAATATCTCTCAGACTGTTACATAACAAAAAGGTAATATGAAAAAAATTAACCTTAATCTCAGTAACGTAACAACTGACACAATTATTACCAACATTGTAGTAATAAAAATTATTAAAAGGTACAAGGTATAAATTCTAATTTGAACCGTTAACAGAATATCTGGCTTTAAAGAGTCGATACTGTTATGGTTTAAAATATTAAATCGAGATTTGATGATCTTCACAACCAATCATTTGCATGATTTATTTTTAATTTGTCAATAAACTTTGATTAATACAAGATATATATCAGACTAGTTAACTGACAACAATGATGGAATTGAATATAAAAATGTGCCCTGTGCTTTTATTTATACATCAAGAAGAATTTATATATCCTACAAAAGTCATTGATCAGTAAATTAAAAAAAAGAAATTTGAGAAATCTTAGAATCAAATTAAAAGAGACGTCAACCCACAAACATAACCCAAGAAACACGATAATCTCAGCCATGCTATATACGGACACGAAAGAAATAAATAAAACAGAAATTAATCCCACATGAACAGGTACCACCTACTCCGAATATATGGCCGTTTATTTTTAAGTCAGTATATAATCGAATGCCTTAACTTTATATATTAGATTAATATTATATTTTTTGTCAATACAATAATTGAAAATCTTCAAATATAATTTTATCTCAATAAAATACTGTACAATATGAATATAAAGTTTTCTGTGAAATAAAATTAAAAACAACAAATATTGTTCGGACGGTGCGCGGGCGCATGTATTCACGCTGCTCCCGCTGGCGCGCTGTTTCTGTGCTCTTGGAACAAGAGATACGAGCTGGCGCCGTATGCCAGTGTATTGAAGATACCAAACACCTGAAATATTAATCACATGTTATATTCTTGTAAAAAAAATGTGTTTCCATTAAATGTATCATGAAATAAGGTAGTAGCAAAATATGAAATATGAAAATACACCATTTGTGATTTTAAAAATGTGTGTTCAACACAAATACAAAAAAAACTGTTATTTTCTCTATCTGACTATAAATAATTACAATTAGAATTAGAAACTTACAGCTGCTGCAACGTTCCGGCCGAAGTTGCCGTAATTAGAAGTAAACATTACGATGAAAGCGATTAAGTAGAAGAATGTCTCCAAACTGGTGCTGATTAATTCCTGAAAAAATAAAAGAAAGAATGGGCTTATTGGAAGGTTCATTTAACAAAAATTACTACGGTTACCAAATTTATTCACAGAGTAGTTATTGTTCTTGAGATATCGTAAGCATGATGTCACCTTTAATTTAATATATCTATTTCAATGTCAAGTTCTCAGATCATTTAGTAATCATTTGAGTTTATTAGTCTTCTGACATTGTATTCTCTAAATATTATAAAGGTTATGTATGTAATATATATGTATGTCTCTAGAGGTGGTGCACTATGTTAGACTTTAGTTATAAATATTTTTTAAAGAATTTTCTTTCACGCTAGCGAAGCTAGCAGGATATTATTCTCATTAAAATAGCTTATATTTTAATGAGAATAATATTGTTCACTAGATACAGATTAGTATTATATTTATTTGTCTATTTTTTAAGACAAATTTTTCTACATATTTCCTTATTAAAAATCTTGTTGTTTTTATTAATAAATACTTCAGCTATGTTTGAGACACGACATAGGAAAAGGAAACCGAACAAGTTGGTAATTTTCATTGGTAAAAAATATATAAATAAAAATGACTTACAGAGAGCACCCAATTGATGGGTATTTTCAATGCCTCTCTGATGCTCAGGAAGTAAACAAAGCTCCACATGAGAGTCGTAATAAAGGCTGTCACCGCCACGAAAACAAACCACGCTGATGCCCATGGTGTCCCCAACGCCATGCACAAAATACCAAGCACCTGGAATTAAAAAAGTTACATTTAAAAAGTACTTACTTTTTATAAAGAATGTATGTCTTTATCAACAACAGTCATTTATAATTAATTATGCATTGAAATACGAATACGAAATGAAAACAACTTAAAAACTGATAAGTATTACCAGTATACAATGAAATATATTTTCTTATTGAATACATACATACATATACTATTTAAATAGTATCTATTTTTATAAACAGTATATTATACGGTACTTATAATAATGAGAAAAAATAACTGTACGCCATTTAAAAGTGAAGATAAATGATTTTGTATATGTCTTCAGAATTAATAAAGATGTCACGTCGTTTCCTTACTTCTTATACGACAAAAGGTTAAATTATATTATAAAAGCTGATTTGCGTGATCATGACGAATGGCCGTCGTCTAGACGCCACTGTACTGAAGGTTACTTCGATTATTTTGCCGTACCTATATCTAAACAGTGGTTTCAATAGTAATAACATTAATACAGAAGCCTTATATTTAAAAGAGCTGTTAGGGAAATAATCTTAGTAATGAGTAATCATAATATGTGGCAACTTTTAAAAATCTGATTAAATCAGAGCTTATTATGTATCACATAACTCTTAGAAAACCTGATCTGATTATAAATGTAGGTATAAGTGATCATTGTTTTATAATATAATTTCTTAGTTGGTTCAGTTGTGTCTCAAACAGTCAAAACATATTTATATTCATACATTATAGATAATAGCGGATATTGTATGGATATTCGACTCTTCAAAGCTGACCTCATTCTTTAATCTTTTATTGACCCAACCCTTGCTTAACATTAGATCGATAGTCACCGCTACATTAAAAGTAACGTATCCAATTAAATACTATGTAGTATTAGCAATAAGACAGTCATAGACATAGAGAAGTTATTGATTAAACCTGAAAAGAACCAGTTTCTACACTATATTTCTTATAATCGATGTTTAAGAGAAATAGCTAGCGGTAATATGTTTGTACGACTAGAGCAACGGTGTCCGTCGAAGCCTCCTCCCCCCCGCAACTACGTAAACCGGTTTATTATCGCCTGCGCCTGCGCAGCTCGGCGCCGCGCCGATACAACAGAGCCCTCGCAATACTCGCACACAGGTGTACTTCAAACAAACTTTAAACAAAGCTATCACATATCATTATAAGACAATACTTATAACGAGTATTATAATTAATTTATTGTTATTTACAAGTTTTAATCATAACAAAACTTTTCGAAACGATTTAAAGAAAATATCGAAAGTATGATATTGATAGTTCAAAATAAGTGAAATTCGAAACAACGTTTAAATAAAATGAGGACAAAAATCGATGCCACTTGTGACGCGGCGTGTGTTGGTGAAAGTGGCGTAGGTACGCTGTCATGAATACGTATGGGACGCGGCCGCCATTCGACTTGTATCAATGGGATCACAACCATCAATGCTTTTACTCGTTGAAGTTTCGCTCTACATAACAAAACGTGGCCGGATTTCCGATTCCAGTACCCTCCAGCATATTAATTATTTACATATATGGTTCACATCTTAGTAGGTACATATAAATACAAATAAAATGCAATACTTCAATTTTTAATAAAAATAGAATGAAAAACAAACCGATACGGACAGGGATTCGAACTTGCAACCTCTGGGAAACCTTCCCGTGGTTCTACCAATTGAGCTACCGCATCGCCAAGTAAGCTTAACATGGCTATACATGCTTAAAGATATTTTCAAACTTCTATACTTTTGTAGTTTTTAGTGTTTCAGTGCTACTAATGGTATTTTATTGTGTTGTAAATGTATTTTTGTTGAAGGTTAACAGAAAGCTGATAAGTAAAAATATCCTTTACGTGCAGAAAGTTTGTCCTTGAATCGATTGTAGGTATTCTTAAACATGTAGCAAAGAGATCGATAGTCTAATTAGCATTTAAAATGAATTGTTTCAATACATTTAATGTAAATGGTAGGTATGTCTGATTAAAATATTACCACAATTCTGAAGTCAACACTTATGGTATATATTTTAAATAAAACAGCTCTATATCGTATTCATGTTATATAGATTTTAAAGTTTTGTTTAATTTGATGTACAATGAATATTATTTGTAATAAGCCCCATGCTGTTTTAAAAACGTTAAAAATTAATATTAATAACTTATATCATAACAACTGCCCACTACAACCGTCTCAGTGTTACGTACATAAAGTGAAAATATATGTGAGGTAACATTTGGGTCACTGGGTACATCGGCCGACGCACCCGAAAAATATCGAATGTTCATCGAGCATACTTCCGCACATGTAACGCTCAGTTTTAATTATATAAATCTTTCAATAATGAATCTAGACTATGTAAATGACAAATATATTTAGCTTATCTTATCTTCGATATTGACACACCTGTACCTAATAGGCACCTGTGTAATAACAAAATACAATGTACATTATATATAACAATAACTCAAACAATACAACTGATAACATTGAAACTTAAGCTAAAAGTTACTAATGGCTTAGAAACTGTTACTCTGGCGATGGCAAATAGGGATTTTCATGTCAACGACCGCACTCACTATGCACTTCCCGTTACTACACACCTTATTTCTTCCGTATGGCTCCTATTGAATATGCGCTTGCGCTAGAAAAGTAGAGCTGGTTATAACAAAGCGTGAACTAAATTAGCGTGAAGAAATGACCCAATCATTAACTATATACAAGAGAATTGGAATTAAAGTGGCAATTTATGGCTATGTGGAACACACGCATATTGAAATGATGCAACACAATCTACAGAAACATTTCATATAGACACCATTTGAAGTAATAAATAGTATATATGTACTAATTGTACACGACCTTCAAATATACTGGCTTAAGGCAATTGGCTCTAACTTGGGCTTCCTATGTACATTTATTATTTAGGAATATGTCACGTGTGTCGAAAATATATTTCTTCTTATTTGAATTTCAAAAGTCGGGTTATTATAGTAAAGATTTCGAAAGATGGTTCATTGTTACGTAAGTTGAACTTAAGAAATAAGGTAGGCATAGGACAGGTTAAGTACAAGATTACCTAACTGTGCATAAATTATTTAGGCGTGTTTCTTTTATTAACGGAAAAATCATAAAATTCTCTGCAACGAATGTTCTAAATTGATTTTAGATTTCTTTAACTGAAATTATGAAATCAAATATTAATTACTAATAAATTAAATATTTTCATGTTATAACAAATATTATGTTTTGTTAAATCAGTAGCTACCTACATAAGAGAGATGTGTCGAGGGTGACGCTTGCTTATACTTTTCTCTTTTGTCTTCGTAGTTCTTATAATTATTTTTATAATTATTTCCAAACAAAGTATTTATATAAATGTGAGCATAACTTATTATCACTACAGTGAATTTTATTTTAACCTTACATACACAACCGTCAATTTTGTATTTCATTCATTTTTCACGTTGAGTTTGTTAAATATCATTTTATTTTATTTATTTATATTTTTGCTAAAATAAAATAGTATCGTATAACAATAAACAATATGAAACTTATTACAGCAGACGTCAGATGTGGAAAGTTTATTTAGAAAACAGACGAATGTTAAACAGAACATAATGTTGTTGATACCAGATTCAGTACGGTTAACCATTGTTTCAAGCAAGTGTGAGTGAGGTCACCATACATTAAAGAATACTGCTCTAAATTAGAATCAGTAAACATAATTAAACTGCAAATAAAATATGTATAAAGCTATCGGTTTATAAATCAAATTACACGGTACATAATCTTATTTTTTTAAATATTTTATTTAAATAAAATTAATTTGTGATGCGAATTTCTTAACACTTTACGTACATTACCTGCATTCATTTTAAACGGTCGGTTTAAATTAAAAATATAATATAGGTACTGTGTGATAGTTCTTTATAAGTTACATAATCTTGTCACGAGAGCATCTTTATCTTTAGGAGATTAATTAATCGTTATTGTTAAGACGCCACTGGTGCTAATTATCACCGAGCACTCGAGGTTCTTTGTCTCGTTTAATGGGATAACTACTTTAAGAATGCTAAGTCTCCAAATTAAGAGGGCATAGGTTACGTCTTCATTATAATTGAAGGCATGTGCTCTACTTTTTGAATATTACCAAGCGTCCAGTGTTTTATATTTGCGCGTTTCACGCATTGAGTGTATTAATAACATTTTATATTGTCTCATCCATGACCCGTTTTCTCATAGCGACGTCGATCTAGCAAACAAGAGGATGGGAGAAGAGCACCATCCCAAAATAACCGTTGTTACTGTAGCAGCAAATAAATATAAACGTTAGTAAATGTGAATAAAAAGGCGTGACATAATTGTTGGCATACGTTGGAACCAATAATTCTTGAAGCTGCATCATCGTTGCCTCCGTGTTTATAGTACGTGACTTTTTAATATTACTATTTTTTCTTCCTATAACATAAATTCCTAAAAACGCAAAATAAAACCTGTCTTGTTGTGGATTAAATTTGTATACATAAATTATTGAATTAATAATTGCATGTGAGATTTTTATTCTCACGTTGTGATGAGGAAAACCTAAGCAATCTATAACTAAGTTGAAGTGACGTAATTGGTTGATTTTAATTTGATCTCTTCTTAGGAAACGTTGTCATTTTTTACAGAAAAATTTTTTATATTATTATTATTATTTATATCAGATAGCTGGTACAAAAATTTGCTTTTAAAAATGTTTTTGAGTTCAATTCAAAATGGCACACTACAAGATAGAGTATGACAGGTAGGTATGTTCGTCAACCTTGCACGAAGGTATCATTTTAATCGTGTGAATAATTTGTTTAATTTAAGTTTGTTACCTTTGTTAAGTTTTTACTGTATGCATAATTAAAAATCATAAAAAATATATATTTTTAAACTGTTGGCAAGGATGGGACGTATTGATTTTATTGACAATAAACAATCAAATCTAATTTAAGCATCAATTAAGAATATATCAATAAACCAAACAATGTCACACGTCATGATCTCGTGTCCAATATTTATTAATCACAACTCGTATAAGTTTTCCGCAGCATATTTGTGTCGCAAATACGCAACACAATAGGTGTACTGTGGTTACTTATGTCTCAACCCAAGAACTCTTTTGTAATGTATGAAAACAATACTATCTACACCTATCAACTTCATTAGTTATTTGGCCAAAATAACAATGAAAATCTAACCTACAAGATATTGGAATAGATGAGTTTATCATTGGGTGTATTGATATACCTAAATGATGAGAAAATAATACTATCTAAACCTATCAACTTCATAAGTTATTTGGCCAAAATAACAATGAAAATCGAGCCTACAAGAGATTAGACTAGATATACATTGGGAGTCTTGATATGTCTTAGTGGTTATGTACCTCTGTAGATAGAGATGAAATGAGTGAAATGATGGGAAAACAAGAGGTTGTCACACCGGCCGCGCGACATGGTCAGGCCAGCACCGGCCGGACCAATGTGCTAACGACGCAACTACTTTCATTTTGATGCCAGCTTTCACCGCACTCGTGTAAAAGCTACGACAGCTAAATCTCAATCTTTTGTAAACTTCTCCAGCATAATTTATATATTAATTAATTGTAGAATATTATTTGATTTCCTTTTAAATTGAGAATATTTTAAAATACACTCATTTATACTTTAAATATCCTTTTATTTATCACATCCCCGAATATAAAAAAAGTTTTAAATTCTTAGAACAGGTTGTTAAAAATGACTAATTTAACATTTCAAAACAAAATTTCCAACCAACAAATCTGGACAGATCGAATAAGTTATCGAAATATTTTAGATAAGGATTTTCAAAACAATTGTAGCTCTTATCAGACAATAAAGTCATGTTATTGTTATCACCGTAGCAATACGCTTGCTGCGATAGACATTTTTACTTATTAATACTTATTTTCAAAAAAAAACTTATAATTTTTAATTAGTTTATTATACTTAATAAAGAAAAATATAAAAAGAAAAAGTTTTTCCTGGTATAGACCCAGGAACCTTTTTGCTTACTTAGATATGTAGGTTTATCATACAATTATTATTAAATCTATGAGGTTTATAAGTCACGAATGATAAATAATAATAGTAATTCATAAAATTATTAGTAATAACACATAATTGTTATTACTAAATTAGTCATTTTTTAATTGATGATGAATTTGAGGATGACACTAGTATTTATCATAGAGGCTTTTGCTTCAATCAAAAACAATTTTCGACGAAAATGACTCAAAAAAATCATTGTTATTTTATCCATATCTATGAATATATATATTTCCAGGTGTTTCATATTTATTTTTTATACAAATAACACAAAGTTTTATCTGGTGATTGCAAACATAAATATTTTTTCTATAAAAATATTAAATAAAGAGTAAAAGTTTAACTCTTTTGTATCAAACGAGAGTGATCTTTGTGTAATGGGTGTGCATTTTAATAATATTGCACCACATCTGTATTATAGTTTCAAACTATGCTCGTTAAATACAAAATGTTATTAAAAAAAACAATTATATAACATAAATATATGTACACTGGAGATAGAGAGATATTTATAATAAAAAATATATAGGTATAACCTGTATTACGCGTTTCAGGCATTTCGGATTAATTTCTTCAAAATATATTTAAATTATATATTATTATTATTAAAATATATTGCAAAACTAATGTACGTTAAGTAAATAGTAACTATGTATATATAGAAAGTAAAATACTTTTAAGTGTATGTACATATACCTAACCTTAATTTTTTTTCTTAACTTTGTTACAGTTTAAGTTTAAAAGTAAGTAATATATATTGTAATACAGCACGCAAAGTTTTAAAACATCCTTTCTGACTCATACAGTTTTGGACTGTTTGACCTTCCAGTTTTGACCGATAAGCCATATAGTCATAGCGACACGATATAAGTTTTTATAGTACTGATGTAATCACCATTCTATGGCGTCAATATTTAGTAGTAGGTACCTACTTATAAACTATGCTGCCGCGCCCTTCTAAATATGTAAAATATGTAGAATTATTATTTTATTGTTTGATTATTATTTGTTACGACATCACATTTTTAAAGAATCATATTAATATGGATTTCCAATGTGTGTCGAAAAATATTTTAAAGTAAGATTGTATTGACTGAACGAATGAACGAATTCTAATATTACTTTATAAATAATAATGTGTGAAATACTTTAGAAAACAATGACTCGTTTATAAATAAATCGGGATGTGAAAAAAAAACTCTTAAAGATCAATGCTATCACAAAGTAGATAGTCTTAAAGAAAATATAGATTTTTGTATTACATCTATTGTGATTCATGCCTAGACACATACATATATATACATATTTACATAGGATACCCGACTGTACTTTCGTTAATTAAATCGGATTTTTTCCGATAAGTTTCGACTTTATGTATACCCTGACCTTACGAGTAAAGAAAGACCTCTAATCGGTTCGTAAACTAGTCGGGAAAATTCCAATTAAATTTATGTGAGCACAGCCAAACATATACAAAAATTATGGTTTTTTATGTGGTGTTAAAACATCCGAGTTTTAATAAACATATATTCTATAAACAAACCCAGCACATTTTACCAGCTAAATAAAATTGTATAATCTAATTTCGAACTACTAAATCTTATCGGTGGGAACTGAAAAATTTTGGTGGTCTCTACACATTGCGTTTCGTGTGGGCGATTGATTATGTGAGGAGAATAAGATGTCAGGGGTCAATGGTTTCCAACAATTACCACGAAGCTCGGAGCTAATTGACCAACCCAGTTTATGAGGTGAAAGGTAACTTTTACAGTCAAAAGGTTAAAATTAAAAAAATATAGTTCCACAGCACGCAGCAATTCGCAGCCAATGTTTGAATTGCAGACACGAATTTTATATCTTATGTATATATATGTAAACCATAAGACTATATATTTATTTGCGTATTGAACTATACTGTTTTAATTATTCAAATTAATTGTTAATTATTCAAGCAGCAAAACCTGCTTGAATTTTAAGTATTACAGGTATGCCTCATAAAAAATTAAAAACTTGCCTCATTACCTAAAAGTCACCTTGTGGGTGAGCAAGTATTGAGACTCACCTTCAACCTAAGAGGGATCTGTTGTCCTCGAAGTAAACTTCGGTCTTAAGCACCAGTATGAGGCTTGAGGTTTCCCTTAAGTAAGCAAAAAGGGTTGGACAGTAAAATTGATATCTTGTGTTATATTTGCAATATGTCGTATATTTATTTTTTACTTTTCGTTGTGTGTATGATGTTATGTTCATTTACAAAAATAAAATAGTTTTAGCTGAAATCAAGTCACTTCCAGCACCTGTTTATTGGTTCGACTCTAAAATTTTAAGTATCTTTTATTGTAAAATTAATATAAATATAGAATGAAAAATAAACCAAAAAAGAAACCGTCCCGTGGTCCGTGGGTTTTCCAGAGATCGGTTTATTTTTCATTATATATTTATATAAATTTAAATAAGCTTAACATGGCTATAAAAGTTTATAGAATGTTTATGAATAAAGATAGCTTATAGAGCTCTATAGCTATAAAGTACAAATTTAAGCCATTTTATGTTGTTGATTTTAATCATATTTACATACTCAATGAAATTACAGTATAGGTAGATTTACTACAACTAGAAGTAATAAAAAGATAAAAGGTATAAACAAGACGATTCGAACTCACTCCGTTGTTTGATTTGTTAGTCCACTTATAGCTCCAATAGTTTTAGTTATTAACCTAGATTCTAAAGCATAAATTTAATTATACACTTGAGTGATTTAAATAATATTTTCAATAGTTATGTCATCCTGTACACTGGTATTATTGAGGAACAATAATAATTCTACAACTCCTTTAATCATTTAAACTATCGTATTATAACTTTTCAAGGTTAAAGCAAAATGTTAAATTTTTTAATGATGAATCATGATTATTAAATGAATTTTAATATCGTTTAAAACTTAAATGTGGAGGTGATTTAATGTTACTTTATGTGTAGGTACAGAAATGCCTACGTAATAATTGCAAGGATACGGCTAAAGTCAGCGAATGATATCAGCACGGATTTTGTTGCGTAGGCGACCACCGAGAATGGATGATCTTATAAGCACATGTGCTTATACTTTCATCTTAACCCATATATATATTAAATGTCCTGGGTATAACAGGTTTTACCTTGTATTCTTTTATATAGCTAAGTAAGTATGTTTATATATTTCCATAACCACATCATTTGTAAATGTAGGTAGGTATATGTATTAGGTAATACTGTAGCGCTGTTCGTTTAGTTAAATTACAATGTCATCATACTACGTGAGAATTCTTAAAACAAGAAACGATTTTGTAGAATATAAAATTAGCTAAATACACGTCATAATAAGTAATTAACATACCTAATTGGTTCTTAGCTAATTCTTAAATAATATTTTAAAATTGTATAATGGTAATCAAATTATAACTAGGTACTTACCTGTATAAATAGTTTTTTAAAGCTAATTATTATAAGTATTAATATTCCAGTCCCTTTTACTTTTAGTTAGATATGATTAACAATTAACTTGAAAGATTAGGTACCGGAAGGTCGACTAGTATGAATGACAGTGATGTAGGTAGGTACCTATTTAACAGAGCCTCCATTCTCATCGAGCCTCATTCAATCTTGTAGGTAATTCCTTAATTGTAATATTGTTTAGTACAACCAGCAACTCAGGTTGAAAGTAATTGAGATGCTTATTAGCTGATAACTACTATACAACTTTAAGGATCGTTACAAAAAAGACAACTGAGAATTCTAAATTTACTTTTTGTTTAGAGCAAAGATATAAAAAACTTCAAAGTCGTTAAGCAGGCAATATAATCACACGTTTAACACTTTATAAAGCGACGTAAATAGTCGTCGCGGGTGAGTTAGTAGAATTAGCGGTATTTAACTGTTATGTGATTCTCACCAACTGAACGATTTTCAATATTCCGGGCGTAGTTTTGAAATATTCCACATTGATTTTAATCCAATCAAGCGCACGCCCTTGCTGCTGTGGAGGTGCCTGCTGCTGAGCTGGTTTATTGTGGTCTACTGTCACAACTGTCTCGGGAGCCATCATCCTCTGAGTTGATTACTTTTGTTAGCAAAGAAATTATATGTAAATCACTAGCACTGGCACTAAAAACCCTCGTAACACTAAGACGCGCAAAACATTGTTTTCCGACAGCGGCAAGCGTAGTATGCTTTGTGCGACGCGCAACTGAAGAATGACGGGGAACGAGAATGTGTAGCGACCGTCCTCGAGTCGCTCGTCGCGTTACAAGCGTGTAGTGTATACGGCTTCGACACCAGCTGCGGCCCAATGCCCGTTTGCCGGGTGACGGAGTGCTATACACAAATATACGTACCCAACAAATATTCGTAGAACGCGAAATAAATACAAACATTACAACCTTTCTATTTATAATGCGTACTTGTACTTATTATTTTTATGACTTACAAAATGATACTAAGTAAATATGATAATAAACATACTAACAGTTTTTGAATTATACCTACAATAACGGACTTGTTGTAGGTACTTTAACATTTGCAATAATCAATTTTGAATTATTTTTTATGAAATAAGTTTTATGGAAAACATTAAACTGAAGTTATGTACTTGCATATATATAGTGTATATGTGTTGTAAACAACAAGAACGTAAATACTTAAATAAAATATTTAATTTCGCCAAGGCCGAGGTGTGTACCATGTTACTTACCTTCAGTTGTTTAGTCGTTAGGAGTTGTGTAATAAATTGTTGGAATAACTTTGAGAACTCTCGCTCTTCAATTCAATGAAGAAAACAATGATAAACAAGGGACCCTTTATTCTGAAACAGATTACAGTATCATATCTATTATTTGTAAATGTTACCCTATACTGTTATTCTCAATTGTTCGGTATAAGGGTTATACAAGACTATCTCTCCTAATGAATTATATCGCAAATAGTAATGAGACGCCAAATCAGCGGCACTGTCCGTTAGATTTTCGGGGAGTCTGCAACACGGAAATTGCAATTTCGTATGTGTCGCCATTGAGACCCTTTCAACCCGATGGTTGAAAGGGTTGAAGTGAGAAGGCATGTGCCCTCTAATTTAGAAAATAGGCATGCAATACCATGTGTATTTTAATATTGGTCCCATTTATGACTCGAATATATTTGAGATGTCTATTTGAAGGTACCACCATTAATTTTTATTTTTTAGGTAAACAAGATCTCAATTACACTTTTTTTTCAATTACAAATTTAATGCCTAAAAGAATTAGGAATTCAGCACATTAAATTATTACTTTATTTATGTTAACACCCTTGTTCGAGTGCAGATCATATTAGTGGAATTTCTGAGATTTTTTCTGAAATCTAATCTCTTCAGCAACTTCGTGGTTTCTTGGTTGACAACTTTCTTATTGGTAACTCAGGTTATTTTCAATTTGTTTTTACTTTTTGATTCACCTACTGCGAGAATTGTTTTTTCAATTACAATTTAAAAGTTCACGTTAAAAACGAACGCTGTATCCAGCCACGTTGAAGGGGAATTCTACAGCTTGAAAACCGTCTGTAGAACCTTTCTGTAAAATTCTGTAGAATCTTTCGCAACCTTAAGAAAACTTATGTCTTACTCTTCAAGAGCAGCTTGTTTGTAATGAGTTTTCCTAATCCAAGATTTCCATACAAGGTAAATATTCGGTAATTGAATAGCCTGAGCCCACAATGGATCTTACCATAAAATATTGCCTCCAAAGGACCAAGATTTTGGTAAATTCTCACTAAGGAGGAAAAATTGGAATTAAAAGTTCATATTCAACTTGGGAAAACGGCTCACTCCGCCAAACGGTATGTTTTGTTGATTTACGGGTAAATTTATTGTAATTTGAAATCAAAAAGTTGTTATATGAAAATTGCAACACTTGTAACTTCCAGCATTCAATTCTGTGTGCCAATCTTTAGGTCCAAAAACAATAAAATAGAATGTTAATTAAGAGATACGCAAGCACTTTATAGAAGTATAGATGTATGAGTGATCAGTGAATGAAGTAAACCGCCTCGTGGCTAGTCGTTAAATGATTCCTCCTAATAAATAGGGTAAATGGATTAATGGTAATCCACAGTATTTTTTAACGCATTTCATTCGTAATCTGTATAAATTCGACCTAGATACCGGATTGGTAATGGTGCGACTTTAGATGAACACAGAGAAATGAAACGTATGAACCGCACGGATCTACGAGCTCTCTCTGTGGTAAACGTGTTTTCGGAAACTGGAAATAAATTAATATGAACATGGAATATATAATACAATAAAATGGAACCTACAGATACTATTTGAATTGTATAAGAGGGCTTTTTGACCAATCTACAACGTGCAGCCACGTAAAATAGGAAATAAATTGGTGTTACGACAGTATATTAAATTCAATCATTATTTATGTAAATTAAAATATTAATAAATTGAAGAGAAGCTGTAATTTACACAAAATTAACACTAGAACCAAAATCAAACTACAATGCCTATCACAAGGCTCTATAAAACAGATAGGTACCTAACTCCTTCAGAATCAATTATATACCTACGTTTTAACATTAAGTATAAATAAATTCTTAGGTTAGTGCTTTTTAGAGTTATGTTACTGGTTTCTTTATTGCACTAAATGAACCTACGAGCACACTAATTTTCACTTGTTTAATTTCTATCAATATTGCATAAGAAGCTTTCACCCGCACCAATAAAACCACAATATCTTGGAGACGACTGCTTTTATTACGACCAAACATAGCTGAGAACCAGCTTGACGAACCAGGCTTTCGATTAAATAAAACTGCAAACAAATCCGTCCACTCTTTTGGCTGCTTGAAAGCCACAGACAGACACACAGATACACAAGTCAAACTTATAAGACTCCTCCTCTTTTGGAATCGGGAGTTAAAAAAAAGCAAAAATTATCACAAAAACATTTTGTCAACATATAACACTTTTTAACATGTAAACAGTTTCAAAGTTGGTTTAAAATAACAACTGGATAATGCCATAGGTAGTGTTTTGTTCAAGACCATCACCTCCGAGAAAACAAAGCGAAATTCTGCACGTGTTCAAGATGGCAATTAAGAATAACAAAATCAAGGTTACGGGTGCTGTTTACAAGATCAGAAGTTTCGAAAGCTACAAAGCGTCTTTTGTAACCTGATAAGCTAAACATCTATTCGGATATTAAATATTTACTGACAATTATGAACACATTTCTTTGTAATGGAGAAATGCTGTATCACTGTAGTGATTATGAATTACTTGAATGTAAGCCAACCAGAGTGCTTACTTTGCTGCTATAATGCTGTAGGAAGCCTATAGGAAGTTTATTGTTACAAGGACTAATTTTATAAAGAGTTATACTGTATGCTTACTGAATTCTACATATCTAAGTGGTCACACTGGACTTAACTAGTCTAATTACCATCCTAAAATTATAAAACTGAATTGAAGTGGATCAAATGTTTCACGGCACATACATATTTCCAATTTACTTTTTTGCTTCTTTTTTTATCAAATCCATTGCTATTCAAAAATTTATTCTGATCTAAGCAGTTACAAACCATTAATCAATTAGACAATATTTAAACTGTATGTAATTAATTTCAATTAACTAATATTGCTTAAGCATGAGATAACTATTTTATTATTAATTAATGATTTTATTACTTCATTATGAAATAAAAAAATATCTAACTTTTAAAAAAATCTTTAAACATGTATGGCCATGTTAAGCTTATTTAAATATATATAAATATAGAATGAAAAATAAACCGATACGGGTAAGGATTTGAACCCATGACCTCTGGGAAACCGACCTGTCGCTCTACTAATTGGGCTACTATTATATGGTACGCTACAATATATTTATATAAATTTAGGTCTAACTTGTGACAATTCACTAAATGAGTATTGTTGAGAATATAAATAAAACAATGAGTACATTTTCAAATGTATTACATAAACTTAGAAAAAGAAACCTAAAATCTTTCCTCCAAGATGTTTTCGTCTGGCTTCTTCATGGTCCATGATACCACCACTGGTGGTAAGGACAAGGTATCTGGAAAATAATGAATATAAAATTAAACAAAATATCAAACTATTTATTTATTGGTTTTGGGTATTGAGAATGAATTAATGTCTGCAACAGCATTAACAATGTTTGCTACAGAGCAACATCAAAATGTGTTATCGCCTTATACTATAGCACAACATATCAAATGACGACCAACAAGAACTATTGGCGATCCGCGGTAGTTATGCATTCCTAGTCTTATGTACTAGCAATTTCATTAATGTAAAATGTAACTCAACAGTTAAGGTGAATAATCACCTCAAAAAACAATAGAATGGCAATACAGAAATTATACAGGATATTAAATTAAAAAATTATACAGGATATTAAATTATTAAGTAACAATTAATTATAATATCTCCGATAAGTTTAAGTTAGTTTTATCTTCTTAGATATTGAAGATATTCATTCATTTCAATTTTTTATTGCAAACAAATACTTAAAACAGTAATGTTAAAATAACTTGTTAAATCTTTTAATATACAAAAAAAAAACTCATAGGTTCAATAATAAAACAAAAAAATATAAAGTTTCACTTGAATATAATTCCCTACACTGTCTCAAAATGATCATTTCCACTCATGGTGATTTTGACGCATTGTGTTTTTCGGTGTATGAATTATTGAGAGGGTAACAATAATTATGAATGAGTAATAAATTACCTTAAAATATAGCGTTTTAAAATTTAAATATTGAAACAAATCTTTAACCTCAAAGAAAACAAACTAACTGAAAAGCCCATATATATAAACACATCAAACTGTATATATGAATCATGTACATGTTGATAAATAAAACATAAAAAAAAAATAAGAAAATAGAAACTTACCCGAACTGCCGAGATGGAAGTAAGTTAGTCCATCTCTCAATATCATTAATTGGAACGTCAAACCGTGGTGAGATAACTCCACATTTATTAAGTCTGCCAGTTAAGTTCACTACGATTTTGCCTGCTCTGTGATCATCTACAATTTCAAATTCACCAATATAGCCGTGCTTCATCATCACTGTGAGAAACTTGACGATAACTTTGGAGCAAGGCCGGATGAGCACTTGTCTTTTGCCTCTTTTCTCGGCATTGTGGATAGATTTGAGAGCATCACTCAATACGTTCATACGCACCATGGCTGGAAGATCACAAATAAATTATTAGAAATATTGAGGTTGGAATACTAAGGATTTACACGAGCGACTGTCAAAACACAAAACATAGGCAACAAATACCTAAGTACTAAGACAATGAACGAAATAGAATTTTATTAAACAAATACTGTAACCACCTTCACATAAAAACTAAGTTCTTTTTAACAAAACATAGTAAAAATTGAGATTACCTAGGATTTAAAACCCGCCTCGACAATCCGAAATGACAGGTTAACCCAAAAAGAAAGATTATTTTTTTACGTCAAGTTGTATGCCTTGTCACAGACTACAAATAAATAACGTTATTGCACAGACAAAAATAAAATGCTAATAATGCTCTTTGATCTCCAGGATCTTTACATTTTTCACCTTGGTTCATGAAAGGCCCGGACAATCTAGGCAGTCACAATCGTATGGAGACTAGAGTCCTCTTACTTATTTTCTTAGAAGTCTATCTTGGTCTATTTGTGTTAATAAGAAACTTTAAAATTGTTTAAGTCAGTAATGAGAATAAAATGTTGTAAAAGGTCCTCTTTTTAGAAATTGTTAAGAAAACGCACTGATGTGCTTTTTTTATCACTCTCTAGAGTCACGCATCGTTATCTTTTTATAATTGTGTTGTTTATGTATTGTAGCACTGTAGTTTTTATTCTACAGTCATACTAATAAATCTTATGATTGTATATATTTTTTAAATATTTAAAATTATTTACTACAAAGTATAAGCGATTATTATCAATTCCCGTGGACGAATACATCTGTGACAATTATAAGCTAATGTGTAGAGGAACCATTACTCAAAAGAACAAGAGAGTGAATGAATTGATTGAAATTCAGAGTATGAACGGAATAGTGAATGGAATTCTCTTTGTTTGTATTCGTATTCGTCAGCTTCGCACGCACGCGTTTCGCTCGCGTCCTTCAAACGAATTAAGTTATTGTGCAATAAAAGTTTTAAAAACTTTCGAAGTTAAGAAAAAGTTTAATACATCACATGTTTCTAATATAATTATGTTTTTTTATCTAAGGACCGATTAGTACATCAGTTAAATGTTAATTTAGTGAATACTATTCTTCGTAACATAATTTTATAGGGCATATAAAGTTGAGTGAACTTTCGTGCCTTGTTCGTTTAGAATCCTGAGAATCCCACAGGTGCCATTATAATGTTGTAAGAAACTTTATCCTAGCAACCACTCCATAATGAATTTCAACATACAAAGCTTTTTGTGTGTTAAAAAAGTTTTCAGTAAAGTAAAAAACTTAAAAACAGTCATCGGTGTCGTAATGTACTAATGTTACGCTGTGCAAAGACTCTCGACTTGTTATGGAAGAATTGGAGCGGTTGATCAAGATGTTTTTGAATAAATTGTGTGCTGTTTTAGTTATCTTTTTGTGCTCAATTCAAAATTCATCACACGCAGAATCTGGAAGTAAGTTTGATTTATATCTGTTTTTGATTTTCGTCAATTCCTTTACTAGGCATGCAGATAATAGCTTTTTATTTATGAAACTAAAGAGATTTTGTAAATAATTAGATAGATATATATATATCCTCTCTGAGTAATTGACTTTTACAAATTCCTAATTATCTTGGTTTTTTTTAATATTCAAGGATAAAAAAAGAATGTGAATATGGATCAAGGGTTTGGAATTTTTATATGATATTTGTGTGTATTTCTTATAAATGTAACCTCTGATCAAAGGTTACATTTATAAGAAATACACACAAATTTGGATTATTTTATTTAAATATTTACTTCTTAATAACTTTATTATAATAACACAATAGGTAAGTACCTACCTATTGTAAGATTATTTGTAAGAAGTTTGCTATCTTCATTTTACAAAATTTGTTATTGGAATTCTTGTGCCGCTTAAACTAACTATTTAAATAATCAAACTAAAATAACTGTTTAGTTATAGGCGTTTTTTTTAATAGTTATGGTGTCAGGATGAAGTATTAAATAATATGAATTTAAGGAACGTTAATTGTTTGAGGTAGCATTAGTACCTCATTCATCCAATACCATGCCCTAAAAATATAAACTACATATTAAAATTCACCAATAATTTTTTGTTAATTAAAAATATTTGACCAATATGTTATTGCTTCTTAACAAACTTTACCTATAACTTTTGTTTTACTTAAATATTATAGAATAAAATTCATGTTCTTTACATCATATTTTTTATACTTTGATGAACAATTTTTATATGATAGTAAATATATCTGCTATATTTAGCATTTAATTTGCATAAAAACAGCCTTTTCTCCTTAATTTAAATCATATTGAAATAAAAACCACTTAGGTACAATGAAATTGTTGAATGAATATAATATATTTTAATTTTCACTATATTGTACTAACAATAAAATATTTATATACTTAAATATGTATGTATATATAATCTTGCCAAACATATAAATGAACTATTAATAGCAAAAAAAAACCAAATAGTACATATATTTTAAAAATATTAAATAAGTACAGAATAAAAATTTATCGACGCCGAAAGTCGAACCTACAACCTCTAGGAATTCTATCAATCGTATTGCCACTGTTAATCAAGCTACCCTATCGCGGTTCGCATCGATCCAGCATTACATATATAATCGTCTTTATCGAGAACGGAGACGACATCTATTAGGCTTCTTTCATAAATCCTATAAATAAGCTTAACATGGCAAAACATTTATTTGAACTTAGTATACATGTTTATATCTATGGAAAACATCCACTATTTTAGAATCTTAAATGCGAGCTATAAGTGACAAAGCCAAGCTTATTACTAGTTCTAACAAATAATGCATTATCATTAATTTAGTGTGTGTTTCTGAGACTTCACATTTAACTTCCATGCATGCTATTCTGTCTCATAACTCAATCAAGAGACTCTACAAACTTCGCTAAGTTAGAGTGGTGCTAAAATATTCAATATAAATTAACGCCTCTGCCTTACAATTTGTTTATGTATATATATTAGCTTCCTAAGTTGACTTCCTGGTCAATTCTATAAATGATTATTTTATAAGGTGGCTAGCTGTTTCGTCCCGACTTCGTTTGATTTAAACATGAGGCTATTTAAATCTCCAAACGTATTAAAACACGTAAAAACTTTCAAAACTCGCTAGCTTTATTAAACCCCTTTAGCAACGAAATTTCTAAGAAACTTCTTTTAAGAATGCTTACTTTATTAAATGTTTTACCCTAGGGCTGCCTGGAAGAAATCGCCGTTAGGCGTTAAGGCCACATGTTGTACTTCATATGTGTACCATTTGTATATGTAATTTTTGAACCAGTTCTTAGAACCAATTATGTTATAGATATCGCAAGTTCTATAGCTGTAAGTTCTTTTTTTATCCTTCCGAATATTTCACTAGTACCGGGTATAAGGCTCTAACATGACTGTTTAGTATTTACTTAATAATAGTTCGTATATGCCAAGTCAGACCTTAGGTTTCAATATATTATCCTTAGTTATAGAAAGAAATTATATTTAAGTTGTTATAAAATATTTTATGCTGTTAAAATTAAATTTCACTACTGACCACTGAGCTTGGCATCCATTTAAATGTCACTTCTTTTGTCGTAGGAAGTCATATTTTATAAAATTGAACTTTGACAACAAAGACAGACAGACAGACAGACAACCAAGTCATATTTTATAAAATTGAACTTTGACAACAAAGACAGACAGACAGACAACCAAGTCATATTTTATAAAATTGAACTTTGCTCTCATTTCACATTTATGTTTTTGATGGGATAATATTAACTCGTACGTCCTACCTGATACTAAGTACTCACTACCTGAAGCTAAAAAATTATATGATAGCCACTCTATACCAGCGCCGGAACTAATCAAGTATTATATATACCAGGTTCAAAAAACGTAACACTGTATATCTCTCTCATTATTATTATCATATAGTTTTACAAAACACTAACCGGAATGTTGGTAGTAGATGTATATTATCTCGCCCTTCGGCCCAAATTTACCACCATCTGGCCAATTTTAAATAAACGGCAGATATTACACAGTTTAGTTCAAATTCTATCTATAGGAAAATTTCAATAGAAGCGGTACAAACTGTAACAGTATAAGTAGGTATAGAACTATCTTAACTAAATGTACTAAAAACTGAAATAAAATTCAAACTCAAATAATAAAATTGTAAATATTGTTTAAACTTCATCTATAGTAGTAAAGTTCTCGGAAACCAAGAATCAAATTAAAGTTAGTTTTCTAGGTTTGGGTGATTATTTTAGTGGAATGGTTCTGGTTTAGATTTCATTTCATTTTAAATTATAATATTTTTAGGTAGTTGTGGATAAATGATATTGGTGGTTCAATTCAAACTATACCGCTAAGTTTAAAATCATTAAAACATAGGTTGATTACCAAGAAATTAACGTTGTTATTATATACATATGTATAATAATAAATAAAAATTCAAAATAAAAATATATGTATATAATATACTAATGAAACTAATAATTATTTACGCTCATTTGTAACCTCATCTCATCCTACACAATCACTTCACAAATTATTATAATAAATAAAAATTATTACAATACAATTTAAGCCTTGCTTGTTATAAAATAAATAATGAATGTTCAAAATTTTTAATAATAATATTGTATTCAATAATAATTATTAGTAGAATAATTAATTTAACATATTGATAATAATTTCCGACTGCAATAATTATATCAAGGAGAATAGTTAGGTCGAGTGTAACAAGATTTAATTATGGTAGGTATATTCATGAATATAATGTTATTTAATCAGAAATTTTCAGAATATCATGACCGAACAAAAAAATAAATAAACATAATGAAGCTGACTCGAACGATCAATACAGTATAATAACATTAAACTCATATTAAGCCCTCTTCCTGCTTGTGTCCCACTAATTCATTGTATAACAATACTATTAAATGAAAGTAGAAAATATATTTCACACAATATGGACCAGTGTCTGCATATTGAATATTTAAAAGACGGGATTCAGATACAGTTATTATTGTATGTTTATCCCGTCCTTGCGCCAATTACTAAACTGGTTTCCAAAGGGTTAACATTTGTGGATTGGGATCTAAATTTACAGTTTCTCTACACTATATTATATAGAATCAAATGAAAAGAGAAATTTGTTTAGATTTTGCTCCTGTTTATTAAATTTTCCTTAAGTTCACGGCAGCAAAAAATATATTCATAAGCTCTGTAGAATGAGTTTTTTATATAAGATATTTTAAGTATGTTTTAGTTCAACTAAAATAGCAAAATTTAAGGACTTGTTAGAAGTATTACGACCAAACAACTAAATATATATGGCTTATTTGATATGATTTTAAGATTTTTCTCCTAAAATGATTTAACCCTTACATCGTTCCGGGATAAAAAACTAAAACATTTCGTTAACATTATCTCTATGCATTTAGTCTAAATAACGGACCGTAATAGGTAGGGCATGGTCTCTCAAAGCGGCTTTGTTCCCAGAGGTGGGAATTACGGTGTAGCGGAACCGAGTGGCACATTACAGTACCCACTTAACTTATGAAATATCAACATTGACATAATGTTTACGTTGTGCTAACTTTTAAGTATCATAAGTTCTCAACACAGCCTCTGATAATGAGGACAGAACCAAAAGTGCTCTATATTAAATAAATTCTCATTTTAACTTAAGATTATTATAATTTTAAAACTCTATCTTTTTAGATCAGAGAAGACGCTATTTTTCATACCTAGACTACATTGTGACTGAAAAACTCATTCAGGAGTTTCGAGGACGTGAACACAAGCGTTACTGAAATGCATTCACGAGCACGCACGCAAAAGTGCAATAGACATATATCTTGATACATTTATATAATATCCATCGATAAATACGTTTTTATAACTTTTATATATTAATAAAGATCACACAAAATTCGTTTATTTTAAATTGAATTCCGAGAAATAAATAATATTTTTGACACTTAGTATTTACACTGTTAATAAAAGTTATCAACATTATTATTCAGTAAATAAATATTAAACACATTGGAAATATGTATTGTTTTTTATCAATTGTAAGAGAAATCCTTTCAGTTATTTAAAAAATGCTTCATTGTTTTTAGCCAATAATACAGAGTACGGCTTTGTTTTTAATTTTTTTGCACCTGAAAAAGTTCCTAGTTAATCCTTTTGTGTATTTTGGTACTATTCTATTCATTTTTGTAATTAAACTTTCGTGAACCATTACGATTATTAAATGTATATTTACCCAGCTATGTTCACAAATTAAAAGGAATTTAGACCTACTAGTTACCACCGCGAGTCCGCCAAGTTTGATCTCATGAATAGGAACCCCGAAATGGGTTCGGGGAAAAATTCTGTTTAAACTTAAATATAGCCGGGTAAATATGTATTTTATTCATATATATTATTAATACATTGGAATAATTAATCATTAGCCAGGTCTTAGTTATATATCACTGACTTTCATTATTGTCAAACTAGACAAGTTTCAAATTACAATAACACGATACGCCATCTGTCTCTACAATATAATATAATTAAATTAACTAATAAATCCTTTCCTTTAATGTATAATATAAATAAAAGAATATCATAAATAATAATTAACATTATCACTTAAAGAAACGACTAAATAAATACAAAATAGGAAATACCTAAACTAGAAACCTAAGGAAATGCTTTTTAAGACAGAAGCCTACGGTGACGGAAGACGCGGTACACATCGTTATAAAGGCTCAGATCTGAGATGCTGTGAACACACTAGCACTAAGAAACAGCTGCATGAGCTCGCTTGTATGGGGTTATTAATATTAAAACGTGTGGCTCGAGTAAATACAGGCGACTTGCCTTACCACATGCAACATAGTGTACTACAGTATTGCTACTAACTATGCTACTAACTATGCATGTTTTTGGTAACTCTTATCATTTTTTAAGTAATGTACAGTGTTGTTCTAATTAATTGATAATGTCTTGACCTCACGCGATACACTCTTCCGTACAGACCTTTCCAAGTAACGGCTAATCATGCAACTTTTTATCAAATATTGGTCCCTTCTATGTTAATTATAAATAGCATCCGAAGAACGAATACATTATCTTTAATATATTTCACTTAGGTATTAATAAAATGTTGAAAAAGCATGAATATTTACAAGGTAAAGGGATGAGAGTTTTTGAGTCCTGGTTGGAAGATGTAATATGACTTTTTAGGGATAATTTGATCCTTGAGGTTAAGGTATCCCATATCCCATCCATACACAATGGTATCCCATGTTTATAATTCATGTGACCCGACCGTACTCTTCTGTTATTTTGACCGTGATTGAATTAAAGAATAGTTTTGGAACAAGTGTAGACAGAGGTTATCCTAGACGTATTACTCAGTAGCTGAATACATTTATTATTAATAAATTCTATGATTTTCCTACCAATTAATATTTAAATTGAGTTTGAGAGGTATAATTGTGCTGAATATTTATTACTATTATATGCTATAACAAGTACCAGTATATTACATTATATTTCAGATTTGTTTAACTTTTTTAATTAATTTAATTAAGTTCAGTAATACTTTAAAAATAAATATAGATAAAACATTCGTCAACAAGTTCAGAATTTGAACCTAATGCGACCTCTGGGATACCGTGCTGTCGCTCTGCCAATTGAGCTGCCGTGTCGCTATCCGCGTCGATAAATCTAACATTCTATATATAAATCATCTGTATCGGGATATCTATTAGGCCGTCTTCGAAGATAGCTAAGTTAAGTTCAACCCTCAGTGAGCACAACGTTATATTACTAAGTAATTTGTATTTATAAACACTTAGAAACTGCAAATTAGTCAGATACATCTGACGCCGTAACGAGATTGACTGCACGGTTTACTAAATAATTAACCTATGACTAGAATATTGTGAGTTTTGAAATCAAATCTATATTAATCTTGTATAGATGTGGAATATAAATTTGTCGAAAGTAGAAGTCTTTAATATACTTATAACCTGTTAATAAATTTATATATTTCTATTAATGTCTAAAAAACAGTTTTTTTAATCCTTACAATTTTTCTCTTATTTATGCATATACCTAGATAATATTTTTTTATGGATACCTCTTTTTTTAATATGGTACTATTTTGTTTTATTATAACATATTTCTTTATTTCTAAATTAAAAAAGTGATAATATGGTTGTATTCCCTAAAATATTTAGATCTATTTATTTCGCCGTTAAACTATCCCTTGAGATCCTCCATTCCTTATTTATTATGCAATATTTTACATGCCATGGCTTTCCGAATATAATGAAAAATAATTTGTACCTTAAA
Source organism: Napeogenes inachia (assembly GCA_959347355.1). NCBI lineage: Eukaryota > Metazoa > Arthropoda > Insecta > Lepidoptera > Nymphalidae > Napeogenes > Napeogenes inachia. The sequence continues at coordinate 12,730,120 of OY365791.1, read as the reverse complement.
TGGGTATGGCCTTTAGGCAAGACATATTTACAATAATATTAATTCTTTACGATACGGAATACTTCAAGTAAGGTAATCGGTGTATTTCTGTACAGAAAGGTATATATTTAAAAGTTTTAACAACATACGAGTTTGAACATACTTTAATAAGTACTATACAAATTTCATTATAAACTTCCATTACATTAAATTTATGATCTTATTTATGGATGGCTTTTGACTTAGCTGATTAAATCCAGTTGGAAAAAGTAATAAATTGGAAATACTTTGTGATTTTATTAATTTTTAACCATTGATTATAATTTATAAATAAGCAATTACTTACAAAAAATATATTTTCATGGAGCAAGGTTATCCATTATGATAGAGATCACCCATAGAATATGTAGAGTGACCCCGAGCCTGAGAAATGGGGTTAGATTAAGTGATTGGCTTTGGAACTCTCCTGTATAGGTATCTACTATTTATGTGACATTTCAATAGCTTAAAAATAACGGTTATCTTAATAGGCATAAACAATTAATTGACAAATATTTTCATCATCTCACTTATGACTTAATGACAATTATGGAACAAATAAAGTTTTGGTTACAAAATGATTCGATTATCTCGCACTTTAGTTATAAGGAAGTAAAAGCTATGTACAGTAATAATTAAGTCAACTTCCAGCCGACCAAGTCCTGTCGAGTTTGTTGGCAAGTGACACGAATAAAAGAATCGATTAATTTCTATTTTTACTCCTGTTCGTAGCGCGGCTCAGTGGTCGCTGGACTGGAACTCGAATAAACAAAGGACATCATTAATATAGGACCCTGAGAGCTTTTTTATATTCTAATCTAATTTATATTGAATATGACGATAATTATGAATCCCAATTGGATTTTTTTATAAAGAACAATGTAACAAATGTCGCTATAAGAAATTACGTGTATCGATTTATAAGTAACGTGGTGCATGGGGACGTTCGCGTGCAAGTCGTGTTCAAACGCAATGGTCTCAATATGGGGTATTGTACTTTAAATGTTTGTAAAACCTATTACCTGAATGTAAAACCTATTACCTGAATGTAAATTCATATTACATTCCTACATTAAAGATTTTCGTACACGTAAAACAATGCTTTTGATAATCAGCCATACCGTACCTCACCGTTTTCCCGCGAAAATATTTTAATATAACCCAAATTTAATTAATGAAATAATTAATCACTCAATGTTCACAAAACCTCGAATCCCTTGAAAAAATATAATATTCCAATATTAAAGCGAATAAAACCGACACAAATAGTGTTGTACATGTAAGGGGTCAAGTATAATCATGGTATTAAAAAATCTTGTCTAGACTGGTTAGCCATCACTTTACAATACTTGGTTAAACCTTTCTTGGTCTCGTCAAGGGACGGTCAACTGTTATTCTGAATCTCTCGGAACTAGTCTCGTCCGTAACGGTATATTGCACATTATTGGTATTTTATATAATATATACGTATACAAGTTTTTAATACCTGTTAAACATATCAAATATGATGATGCTAAGTTTAATTATATCTTAAGAATGACACTTAAAACTATTTTATATATTAGTAACGACAGTTCCTACATGATGTTGACGAGAATAAGTATTCATTTGAAGTAATATCAATATAGAAATCAGTTTTAATGTAATGTATTCAACATCTCGTTTCATATTATAGATATATTAAAGTATACAGACCGGTTGTGGTGCGTGGTCATGCACATTGGCGGTTGTATTGCTGACTAAACTATAAACTTACTATAATATATTATAATATAATCTTTAAATTCAATTATACAGCCAAATTTAATTGTCATAAGCATTTATCATTAAAAGTATTGATTTTATATAAACTGCTCAACTCAACCAAACAACAAAACAGAACCTAAAGCTACCTTTATTCCAAAGATAACAAATAATATTTGTTTATCAACAAACAAAATTCAGCAATTCCATTCATTGTTCATCAAACTCGCTGAATTGACTTTTTAACCTGCATCCAAGCATTTGCTTCGCCGCTATTATTTTATGATCGTGTATTTACATTTTAATACTCCACTTAAAAGTTCGGATGGGCAGTATTTAAAAATGTACGCTCAGTTTTATCGTCTCTGTACTCATAATAGTTAATGTTTTCCTTCACTCGTTAAAGATTTGTATAGATATCTTTATAAACTAGGGTGACGGAAGTTGTATGGCTTTATAATATAGAAATAAGACGTATGAAAGGTTTCCCTGACCAGTGTGTGTAGAAAGAGTACGGGTGTGGTTGGTATCAAGTTACAAGCCCAGCTGCCTAACTGGTGAACCGCGACTGAAAAACACAATAAAAACAGAACAATAGCAAATGTGTAGCGACATGATCAAGTGCTGAGTTATAACCTATACCAAAGGTCTAATAAGTACACTAACATTATTCGATATTCCATAAAGATTCAAAAGCCGCTAGAGAACATTCTCGGAAATAAAAATGGCCTTTCAAACCTCTCGATTAGTATGTTAGTGGTCTAGCATCGGTCGAACGTGCCATAGGTGTGAGTCACGTAACGGAAAAACTCTCAAATTCAAAATGTCTGTATTGAATACATTTTACGTATACATTTAGATAATTGTAAAGTATAAGTCAAAAGATTAATTAATAATATAAGTTTAATAACAATATGAATGAATTTTGATTGTGTATTTATTCGCGAAGGTCTCAACATCGCAGCATATTTTGTTAAGCGTAGCGTAAATTTAATGATTCTCATGAATTAAACCATTTATCAGAAAACATCTGCGCACTGGGTCGTTGTTTAAATTAAACTTGGTTAAACGACTGTTTCTCTTTACAAAAACTGAAATAAAGTGACATCTTTACAACAAGAAAAAGTAAATTGCATTTTCTTCATTTAAGTTTTAATTCGTTGTATCTTTAACATTTAAATATTCCAAGAATATTTTTAAGGAATATCTTAAATGATAAGATTATTCAGTCTACCGGCTAGTTTCGGTCATACTTTCACCTGATTAAACAAGACGAAATATTCAATATTTTATGAAGCCACAAAGCGAGGACGTCTTTGATTGAAACTTAGACAATGGGACCGAGACTTAAATACTTTAACAGTTTGTCGAGAGACTGGACTAAGACATTGGCATTCTGCCAAAGCTGCTATCGTTGTTCAGGTGGATAGCTACCTACAAATTCAATGAATAGGTAACAGTTTCATTTATACATCTTCCGATCGTTCGGTGTTATTAAATTTTTAATACTTATTAGAAAGTTAAATTGTAAAACAAAATTACAGTGATAACTAAACAATAATAAACTAAATACAATTTCATGTTAATATTCTTACAGTTTTGACTGATTGTTTGTTATGTAACAATAAAAAAACATTCCAAATTCTTTTCATACGGCTTCTAAAGAAATCTCTTTAAGTCAGGTAATAAGTGGCCCGCGGCACTTTAATAACGATGTTATTAAACGAAAACACGCCAAAGGTTTAACTCTAAGGTCGATTTAGATGTACGATTATATTTGTTATAATAATAATACTTAAATATTAGTAAAGAAAATAATAATCAAATATTACTACAAAACATTTCCTATAAAGTATAAATAATGCTATCAAATCTGCGTGGTATTACCCACTTAGTATTTGATATTATTTAGGTTACGCTAGATCGAGTTAAGGCAAGTACACACGTATCTTATCACTGTTATCATCGTTGATTGCTTATAACAAGTAACGTTCTTTAAACCGACTGTAGATTGAGTAATTGGTGGGTTCTTGAACACGCCCTAAATAGTTTACATCAATGAAATAAGCCAAGCCAGTTCATGACAAATATTGCTGGAACTTTAAAACAGGATGTCGAATGTATTTTTTTTTATTTAAACGGATATTTTAACCACTCAAGTTCCGCCTAAGAGAGGTGGTTTACGAAGCCCTTCACGTTATACTCTACTCTATATAATTAGTTTAAGTACACCATTTAATATGGAACTGTTTTAAATGTGACTTATATTATTATTTATGCAAAGGATATTTATATAGCCACAGATATATACATATATAAGTAAATATCAGTACAAATCGTATCCTAAGGAAATAGATTATTACGTTAAAAAATGACGTTATTGGTTAATTATATTGAAACAATGACTCATGCAACTGTATTCACGTAATACGTCTTGATTGACTCGATGATGTTTTCCCTGCAATCAATACCACAAAAAAACAAACACATTTCCCGTAAGAGACTTCCTATATCTAAATCTACTTTGTTTCATAAAAGACAATACTTATTCCCAAGGTAATCTATTAAGCAAAACTGGCAGAAAAGGATAGGTATCCATTAGATTTCATTAAGGTGTTTTATGACCAGATTACAGGACAGAGGATAACATACAGCTCGATTTATACTAAATCATTACGCACTCCGACTATAAAAGGTTTATTCCAGAATCCACATGTAATGTATGGGGAATTAACTATAATATATACATTAGGACGGAGAGATTAAGGCAAAAAATGGATTCATGTTGAATCAAACAAAAATAATAAAAGTAATATATTATTAAGAATGAAATATGGATCCTACTTATCTAACCTACTTGCGGGAATGTAATTGTAAAAGCTAATACAATTAGTATGAGAGGCAGGAATGTAGAATGTAGGTAACTTAGAACGGCGTTTATAGACGGCTAATTCATGAACTGATCGATTCCAGCTACATCGAGCTTATAATAAAACGTATTAATCATTATATTTTTCAATAGCTTTTAATATACGCTATATATAATTTACTTTGAACTATTCATTTAATATGCGATAAACTTCATATCAGTTCTTCATCTTTTTTAATCATAAAATTATGATAGGAATGTGTTAGTAAATTTTGTTAATGTTTTATATTGAAGATGTAATTCTGTTAAATAATTTGCAAAACTGTCTAAATAACGTTTCAATCATTCTATTTATTTCTGTAACATAATTGGTTGAGCATTTCTCAAAATACGATTAGGTATTTACTATAATACATTTATTTTTAAATATGTAGTTACTGGTCCAATCTGTAACTGTCGTCCGTATCGAGATGTAAAGATCAAATCTAAAAGTTGAAAGTTAGAATATTTTATTTACAAATGAAATAAATCGTTAAAGAAACTTATAATTAAGAAAGTTTATATTATAATATTTAAGCGTTTAGGGATTACTTTTTGGGATAAATTGAATTTGTATATAAATTTAAAGATTATTTATATTTGATTAGAAAAGTTCCATTTATGGTCAGCTGAAAATAAATATTTAAAACTTATACAAAAAAAATAATTTAAAAAAGAGCGCCAACAATTAAAAAAAAAGTAAGATATAAACATTTCAACCACGTTATACTATTTTAATTGTTTAAATAAATTAGAATGAAAAATTCATGAACACGGGTAGGACTCGCACTAATGTAATATAATATTTTTATAATTCTTTATGTACAAAAAAAAGTTATTGAAGCTACATTATATTAAAGAAAAATTAATAGTAGGTATGTAGTTTACTTTATTAGGATAATATAGATTCCGTCTGAACACAAAGTTTCAGACCATCATGGAAACGAAATTGCTTAACGAGCGTAATACTTATTAATGATAGTGGTCGGGCAGAGCTCTGAATTGAATGTGAACATTCTTAATTGATCTCACTTCTTTCCATCTCATAAGGTCCATATGAATCATCCGTATTAGTCATGTGTTAACGAAATGCATTCCAACATTTGAGAACGAAATTTAGAACGGTTACAAAGCGTTTAAATTTTTTTATTGTAATAATGTTTGGAAATACTATACTGTGTACTATTATTAATCTTATAGTTGATGTTATTAAGTTCATTCTTTAGATAAGAAATAAAATGTTGTTCCTTTTTTCAGTCCAAATGCAGCCACCAAGGTTCACTATGCAACCCTCGTCTTCAAACAGCATTGTTAGAGAAGGCACTACAAAAATTCTACAATGTTCAGCAATTGGTAAATTTTACTAATACAAATTCAAATGTTTACACTAGGAACGAAATTTGAGACATGTCTCTGGTTTCTTTTAGGCATTCCACAGCCAATGTACAGATGGCTCAAAAATGGTGTCCCAATAGGCGATTATTCATCGGAATTGTTTTTTAAAATTCATATCACTCAGCGCCAAGACGCGGGGGCCTATCAGTGTATCGCGAAAAATGATGTGGGAGCAATTTTCAGTGAAAAGAACAACATTGTTGTCGCCTGTGAGTAAAAATCTTATAACTTATTTATGGTTCGAGGGAACTTTGTAAGCGTGAATGCGGTTCGGCGTCTTTTACATACTTATAAATTATAATTGAGTCACTTGTTTCTTAAACTAGGTCATCTATACCTTTACCTTATAAAGTACGTCCATACAAAGTCATTTTGTATGTTAATTCGGTTCTCTTTTTATAGTCATGGGTGTTTTTGAAAACACTATAGAACAGGTCATGACAGTGGAGTCTGGTAAGGCGGCAATACTAGACTTCCCACACATAGAATCTGATCCGCCCCCCTCAGTGATATGGCAGGATGAAAATGGAGTAAACGGTGTATTGCGATATGATCAGAAATACGCGATCACTGATAAACATCAATTAGTAATTCTATGCGCATCTCAAGACGATCAAAAAGCATATAGGTCAGTAATTTTAGCTGTAATCAATAATCAATTCACGGAGATTTTGTATCTAGATTGCATAATTGTTATTTTACAGGGCACGAGCAATAAACACACAATCAGGTAAGGTTGAAAATAGCCCATACACAAGATTGATCGTAAACGGGGACGATAATAAGGAAATAGCGCCCGAAATAATTATTAAACCACAAGATACGAAGATAATTAAAGGCCAAGAATCAACTAATGTTTATTGTATTGCGAATGCGAGACCGCTGCACGAACTGGAAACATTATGGTTCAAAGACGGGATATTGATCGATTTAGCGGGAATTACTTACGACTTAAATGATCAATGGAACCGAACATTGAGTCTCATATCAGCCAATTTGAACCACACGGGGCGGTACACTTGTCAGGCTAGGTTAAAATCCGGTGGATTCGCCACAGTTACAGCATCAGCTACTGTGACTGTGTATGAAAAGCCAGTTATGTCGACTAGCTTAAAATCGGAAACTCTCGGAGAGTTTGGTAGTTCTATCGTTTTGGAATGTAATGTTCAAGGCATACCGATGCCAGGGATAACATGGTATAAAGATGCTAGAAAAATTGCTAGCGTCGGGGCCGATGCTGAGAACGATAACGCGGATGTCGATGACGGAGGTGGCAGATACAGGGTTGAAGTGGATAGATCTCTCGTTATCAATAACTTGAAGATGGAAGACATGGGCATATATCAGTGCATAGCGAGCAACGAGGCTGGAGAATCGTCAATATATTCCTGGCTGAAAATAAAAAGTAAGTATATATCAATTTATGAAGTAAATATGTATGTACTTATATATACACGAAAATAGTAGCTTTAAATATGAAATTATTATTAATTTGTGACATATCGAACAGCTAATGAAAATATTCGGAAACCACGTAGTCATATGAAGTTAATAAGAATGAGGACAGCAGATAAAAAGGCAAAAACTTTCAAATTTGATACCGGCAGTAAGCAATTTATTGGTGTATTCCTGCACTGTTTTTGTTGAGCATATTTTGTTTTTACGTCACAGTGTTTGCTTTATTTTTTTCAACAGAACATCACTGTTCCAATTACACTACAAATTTGATTCAATACTTTAGTTTATTTATTTTCACCGTTGTTCTTAGTTAGTATTTTCAAGTTAAAATTATGATGTTATACTTTTTATCATATTAATATGTATTAAAATTACCAAGCGTATCTAGTTACTGCATGAGAAAATAATATATCAAGCTTTCTTTGCTTATAATGTGTAATATGACGACTTACTTTCTTATGTTATGTTTTGGTTCTATTTTTTATGTCGATATATATGTTTAGTCTACCTACTTTTATATATTTTTTATTATCTTAATTGTCTTCCACATAATTAATAAAATGCACAGCTTTCGTAATACAAACCATCACCCTTGAACGTTAGATTTAACATAAAAAATAGAAATATGTGTTTTTTTTTATATTGTCTAAATATCTTTATCCATATGAAACTTATTTTAATTTAAAAAAATATAGATAAAAAATTGGTCACAAAAGGGAGGATTCGAAGCTGAAACCTCTGGGACTGAAATGGCTGTTATATAATGCAGATCAGAAAAGGTCCCAGCTTGATTTACATCTCTTGTGTAAATCACAACTAAACTGGAGTCTTAATGGAGAGACCGATTTGACTGACTGAGACTTCTTGAGACTGATTTTGTACCAACCAGTTTTTAAATGCGTTTTGTTTCTTTATATTACTTTGATAGAGTTTAAATATCAAAAATATAAAATGAAAGAAGTTATAAGCGATAGATAGAAAACTCGTTGTATCCTATTATTTTCGAGAATGATTTTATTTATTAGCTGCAATCGTATTATATTTTATTACTTACACGAACAATAATTTTTAGATGTTGTCGTATATATTGTATTGTTTTTATAAATGTAACAATATAAATTCTCTATGCAATACTAACAACTCGTTTCATGCTATATATTACAACTACTCTATATCTATGAGCGGCAACAAGCCTGTGTTCTAAGTAGTGTCGTGTGCACAGTAGTGCTCGTACTAAGTTCGTGTGTGGCTTGTAGCGTCCCCGCCCATAATGCAGACGTCTCCCAGCAACCTGACAGTACTGGACGGCAAGGACGCCACCGTCGCCTGCAGAGCCATCGGCGCGCCCACACCCAACGTCACCTGGTACTTCAATGGTATGGTATCATAGAGTGAACTTAGTGTAAGCTTTGTTTTGTAGAATCATGTTTATCATAGTATCATAAAAAGTAGAGTAGTGATGAGGTAAATAAGTTGTGTTATTTTGTCTCTAGTTACATTCGTGTACAGTAGCGAGGATAATCCTAACATAATCGTTTTAGTTACGCTGGTTCTCACCGGGGTTCACATTACGTTGATATATTATTTTGTATATATTCATTATAAATCATTTTAAAATATTTAGCTTAACATTAATGCCAGAGAAGATAAACAGTTTTAGTTATATTTCAGTATAAACCCGAAATAATAGAGAAACTTATTAAAAATCTTAAAGTACTCATAAAGTTAAAAGTAAACCCAGGCAGCTAGTAATTAGGATTTTTAAGGATTATTAAAAAATGTCGGTCTAAATATTGCAGATTCTCTTATAATAAATTTGTCTGGAAGACTACAAGCCTTAGACGAGGGCGACTTGCTAATTACGAGCACAACCACAGCGGATAGTGGAAAATATACTTGCGTTCGTGCAAATGACGCCGGCAACGTCTCCGGCGAGGCGTACGTTACGGTTCTGGGTAAGATTTCGAATAATATTAATTTCAGAATACGTATAGTGCAGACAATTATTATATTTTATTTGAATATTTTAGTGAGGACGCAAATAATAGCCCCGCCGGTAGACACGCGCGTGCTACTGGGCCACACGGCCACCCTGCAATGTAAGGTCTCCAGCGACCCGAACGTCAAGTACAACATCGACTGGTTCCACAACAAACGGTAATCTCCACACCGAGATCTCGTCGCATCGTCACGCTAGCGATTTCCACGCATCGAATATCGCTATAGAAATAGAAAGTACATGTCTGCGCTCCTCCAGGCCCATGACAGCTGGTTCCCGCGTGTGGGTGTCGGGCGACGGCGCGCTGCAGGTGCAGGCGGTGCGTGCGGGCGACGCGGGCGAGTACACGTGCGTGGTGACGTCACCCGGCGGGAACCACACACGCCGCGCCACGCTGTCCGTCATCGAGCTGCCGTTCTCTCCATCCAACGTGCGCGCCGAGCGGCTGGCCAGCCCGCAGCGGGCCGTCAACGTGACCTGGACGCCCGGCTTCGACGGCAACTCGCCCCTGCAGAAGTTCATCGTGCAGAGACGCGTGGTGCCGGAATTCGGTTAGTATTCTCGTGTCGTAATCGACTCGTCATCGTCGTCTCGTTCGTTATTAACCGACCGAGGCATGAATAATTTTTGTGTCGCCGTCTTGATGAAACGTGTCGCTCTGCGTTACATTTTAATGAGCCTTCGCTGTGGAGTGTGTATGGAGAATATTTAATTTGATGAATATTTTAGGTCCCATTCCCGATCCGCTCCTGAATTGGGTTACGGAACCGGTGAATGTGTCGGCTAACCAGCGTTGGATTTTACTGACCAGTCTGAAAGCTGCTACTTCTTACCAGTTCCGAGTCTCCGCAGTCAACACAGTGGGCGAGGGCCCGCCCTCCGATCCTACGGAGGTCCTAACTCTCCCTCAGGAAGGTATAACAAAAACTATTATAGTTAATATATGTATACCAAATTGGTATATATTTGGTATTTTAATCTATGAGTGTATTCAATAAACATTATCTAAGTCTTCACTTCACGTAACTATAATTTTATCTACAAGAACGTAAGGTAATTTCGTCGTAATTATTACAACTTGTTTCTTTTTGTAATCAAGCCGCCAGTGACATTATATGCTGCCAAGGTATGCAGACGTGAAGCCGTTTCTTATAATACTTACATCGTTATTTAATCCCCAGTACGCTTTATGATAGATCGTATTAGACCTAATAGAAATTACAATGTCGAGCAAGTTTATCTATAATTTTAATATTTTCAAGGTTTCTTTATTGTATGTTCATCTTGTCTTATAATTTGTATGCACGACATGCCTGCGTAATATGTTTCGTGAATGTCATTATATTTTTTTATTAAACCCAAGGTATTATTTTATAATGCATCATAAACACATCCGAACTTGCTTACAAATTGCATGAATTATTAAGGCAATTAAAAGTTTTAACGTGAAATACTATTTGATTTTAAACATAAGGTTATTTTCAGCTCCATCGGGACCGCCCGTGGGATTCATGGGTTCCGCGCGATCCTCTTCCGAAATCATAACACAATGGCAGCCGCCACCGGAGGAGCACAGAAACGGACACATCCTCGGATTCGTGATACGATACCGGCTGAAGGGCTACGACAACAGCCCCTGGACCTACCAGAACATCACCAACGAGGCTCAAAAAAACTACCTCATTCAGGACCTGATAACGTGGAAGGACTACAACGTCCAGATAGCGGCCTACAACGATAAAGGCGTGGGCGTGTTCTCGGACAGCTACACCATCAAGACCAAGGAGGGCGTGCCCGAGGCGGCGCCGGGCGGCGTGCGGGCCAGCGAACACAACGCCACCGCACTGCGCGTGTGGTGGACCCCGCCCAACCCACAGAAGATCAACGGTATCAATCAAGTATGTAGGCTCATTAGGTTATCATTTAACGCCACAAATCGTATCTTATGAGCCCTTCCCAAATTAATGTGTACCGTCGCGCCCTTAAAAAATTATATATTATTTTACGAAATCGATGAACCCAACTCTCCCCTCTCTCCTCCTGCCAAAAAAACCTGTAAGAAACTGAACTCCAAAATCTATAGAGTTGATCCTTGTTGTATACACAGGATAATTCTATTAGCTATTCTTGTTTCACTGTCAAAAGGGTCGATGATTGGATTTATCGTAAAATATTTTTCAAAATGTTCGCTTAATGATCGCAAGTCTTGTAAACATTATTCTCAAAGTCACGGAGACAGTCAGTCGAGTCAGTCCTACGCTTGCAAGTTCAGTCGCTTGGAACATCTATACACAACGTCCCTGGCACGGATAAGGAAGACCTAGTATAACTAATCGTGTGTCTTTAAAAATATGTCTATAATTAAATAAAAATATTATAATGATTGTATCTATTTTTAGGGCTACAAAATCCAAGCATGGCTGTGGGATCAGACACTGAATGACAGTGTAGAACAGAAGTTGGTTAGTGTACCGCCGAATCTCTTGGACCCCCTCACGGAGCAGACTGCAGTCATCAACGGATTAGAGAAATTTACAGAATACAATATATCTGTTTTATGTTTCACGGAGCCCGGCGACGGTCCTCGTAGCGAGTTCGTCTCCGTCAGGACTAAAGAAGACAGTAAGCATATTTCTAAAAGTCTTGATGTATTATAATAATACAGCGCCATAAATATCATTAAAAACATTATTCTTTTTTTGCAGTTCCCGATGAAGTTATGAACCTTCAGTTCGACGATATATCAGACCGAGCGGTGAGAGTGTCGTGGTCGCCGCCCAAAAAGTCTAACGGTATCCTAATCGGATATAAACTTAAATATCAAATTAGGGAAAATCCCGACACTTTCAAGGAAGAAATATTACCGCCCAACGTCACCAGTATACGAGTGGAACATTTGCAGGTAATAAAGTTTTCCATCAATTAATCAGCGTCGTCCTAATTCACAGGTAATTAATTATTTTTTGCTACTAACATGCACATCGCGTGACTTATCTGAAATAATCGTTATGCAATTACTTCAAAGCGGTATAGAAATGTATTCTCAAAAACCGGGTTCAATAGAATTTAATTTCGGAGTTAATATTAACTAGAATATATCACGAGAGACCTCCAAACTGTACTTCAGTAAGTAACCTATTCCCAGGCGAGTACGCAGTACCAGTTCTGGGTGAGCGCGCTGACGGTGGTGGGCGAGGGCGGGTCCCGCGCGGCGGCGCTGCAGTCTGGCGTGGAGCCCGTGTTGCCGCACGCGCCCTCCACGCTGGCGCTCTCCAACATCGATGCGCACTCCGTGCTGCTGCAGTTCACGCCCTCCTTCGACGGAAACTCCTCCATCTCTCTGTGGACCGTTCAGGTACCTTATATTTTCCGTCCTTTTGGGATCGAAGTGGAACATAGTACCGAGGAAAAAGATAAAACATGTATTTTTAAATATAACCTCTTTCCTGAATCCGAGCACTATAATGTTATACATAACCTTAAAGCTATTGAGCATCTCCGTATCCTCTATCATGTATGATGCAGGCGCAGACGGCACGCAACTCGTCATGGGTGACTATTTATGAGGTGAACGCGCCCGACGCGCAGTCCATCCTTGTTACCGGACTCATACCCTTCACCACGTACCGACTGAGGCTCATAGCTACTAACATCGTGGGTTCCTCTCCGCCCTCGGAACCTTGCAAAGAGTTTCAAACGATCCAAGCCCCTCCTCAGCATCCGCCGAGAAATGTTACCGTGAGAGCCGTCAGTGCAAACAATCTCCGCGTTAGATGGATTGTAAGTAAAAAGATATGTTAATATATTTTCGGACCTTTTGTAAGTTTACAGCTCTAATAAAGAAAAATATTCCCTAATAATTAATTTACCGCCCCGTTGGTCGAGTGGTTAGCGCAGACTCCTAATGTATAGAGATGCAATGGAGCTCGGGTTCCATTCCCGACCGGGACAGACATGTATGTGATGACCATCATGGATTTGGTCGTTTATTAAATATATTCAAAGTAATAATAATGTGTATTCCTGTGTATTTATATCATTGTCTCACACCCTTAACACAAGCAAATCATTTGCTTACTTAGGGGTTAGTCAATTTGTGTAATTTGTCCTGTGATATTATTATTATTATTAATAATAATATATTATTGCATTAACAGCCTCTCCAACAAAGCGAATGGTACGGTAACCCTAAAGGCTATAATATCACATACAAAAGAAGTGGGACCGACGATACTCTCTATAGTATTATAGATGATCACACGGCCAACTCTCATGTATTATCTAATTTAGAAGAGTGGTCTGTTTATGAAATCACTATGACTGCTATCAACGAAGTCGGTACTTCTGCCGTCAGTCCCACGGCCACTGAAAGGACCAGAGAAGCAGGTAAAAACATTCAAAAGTATTTAAAAATAAAACTAAATATATTGTGAAAACCAAAATTATAACTATAATTTTCTCTCCTGAATGGTTTTTATCTAATAATTTTCAAATTATTTTAACAGTGCCGTCAAGTGGTCCAATAGGAGTATCAGCCAACGCAACTTCATCCACGACAATAGTAGTTCTATGGGGCGATATTCCTGCACAAGACCAAAACGGTCTCATCGAAGGGTATAAAGTCTGCTACGCGGCAGTGGTGCCTCCTCCTCGACCCGAGCATAAGAAAGTTGAATGTCATCCCATACCATCTAATCAGACTCACACGGTGACGCTGACGGAGCTACGGAAGTATGTCGTGTATCAAGTACAAGTACTGGGGTACACGAGGCTGGGTGATGGAGCGCTCAGTGACCCACCGGTCACGGTCCGCACCTATGAAGATAGTGAGCAAGCAGTTTATTATTCGAGCTTATGGTGTCCAGTAAATGGTTATTTTCTCAAATAATCTCTAAATTTTTAGCCCCCGGACCGCCTTCGAATGTTTCTTTTCCCGATGTAACATTCACGACGGCGCGTATCATTTGGGACGTACCCGAAGACCCGAATGGCGAGATTTTAGCATACAAAGTTACATATCACCTGAACGGTTCAACTCAACACATGTTCTCGAAGGAATTTTTACCTTCCGATAGAACATTTAGGTAATTTAGTGTTTTATTGAATTTTAAGCAATCACCGGTCATTAACATAAAAGGTCCGTAAGACACATAGATTAATCCCTTTCAAACTGACCCTAATCATAGTCAGCGAGGTCGATTAGTAGATAAAAAAACAAACGCTTTTTAACGAACCCTCGACTCGCAGAGCCACGGAGCTATCGTCGGAGCAGTACTACGAGTTCTCAGTGCGCGCGCAGACGCGGCTGGGGTGGGGCGGCACCCTGCGTGCGCTGGTGCTGGCGACGGCCAACCGCGCCGCGCCCGCGCCGCCTGCGAGACCTAACGTGGCGCGCTCGCTGCTGCAGCCGCACCACATCACCTTCTCGTGGACGCCGGGCGACGACGGATACGCGCCTCTCAGGTGACTTGTCGTTTTGAGTGAAAATGTATTTTGTAATAAACGTTTCTCGAAGTTCCTGTTAACCGTGCCCGTGACGCGATTCTAGTTAGGTTATAAAAGTGATATCGAACATTGTGCACAGATATTACACCATCCAACAAAAAGAGGAAGGCGGGACGTGGCAGACGCTTCCCGAGCGCGTCGATCCCTTCGTGACGTCGTATACCGTGGACGGATTGAAACCGTACACCGCCTATCAGTTCAGAATACGCGCCACCAACGATATCGGGCCGAGTCGTTATAGCAACGCTACCGAAACTGTTCGTACCTTACCTGCTGGTTAGTACAAATTATTTTTACTGTTTGTGATCTTTGTATGTATACATTACCTATATATTTAAATAAAATTGGAGCGTCTTCTTGTAATATTGAAATAACCGCTTTTTAGTAACTGCATATGTTTGTTTGTACACGCTAAACTATGAAACGGTTGAACCTATTTTGACGGGACTTCGACTTGCAGATAGCTGATGTGATAAAAAGTAACTAAGGCTACATTTATTCCATGATTGATTATTTACTAGCCGTTGCCCGTGACTCCGTACGTAGACTGTAAAAATAATATTTATATGGATGAGTACATAAGTCAAATACCTAAATATAATTTTACAGTCTACGTAGACGTAGTCACGGGCAACAGCTAGTTCTAAATAATTAATTTAAAATTTATATGTGCCCGCCCCGTTGGTCGAGTGGTTAGCACACACGCCTAACTATACGTTGCGAACTAATTCCCTGCTCGGGTTCGATTCCAGACAAGGTCAGGCATGTATGTGATGAACATAGATGTGCGTATTTTTGGGTTTGACTGTTTATTAAATATATTTGCAGTATTTGTAATGTGTATATCTATGTATTGGCATCGTCGTCTAACACCCTTAACACAAGCAAATAGTTTGTTTACTTAGGGGTTAGATCAATTGGTGTAATTTGTCCGGTGATATAATTATGATGTATTATTAAATATTTATAGACCCCTGGACTACCTTTTTTATATATTTTATATTCCTCGGTATAAAAGTATATATACCTAAATGTAGTGAAGGATACTTATGTACAAAAACTCTTTCAAACAAAGACGTAAACCCTTCCTTACTAGCTCCAAGCAAAGCCGTGGAGAAACTGGTAGTGGTCCCCATAACTCCGAGCAGCGTGCGCGTACAGTGGGGCGCGCTCGGGGAACAGCACTGGAGCGGAGACTCGCGCACGGGGGGCTACTCCGTGTCCTATCAGCCACTCACCGACTTCACTTCGCTGCAGCGCGCAATGAAGCGAGAGGTGCCCGGAATTAAGGTAAACGATGAGAAAACAATATCTCAATAACTATGTATTAGACATACTAATCTCCACCGGGTGTTCGAATAATGAATTTCTAACCAACAGAGCGAGGAGGTGATACTCACCGACCTAGCGGTGGACCGCAACTACGAGATCAGTGTGTGCGCGGTGAACTCGCAGGGCGCGGGTCCGCCGGGCGCGCCCGCCGTGGTGTGGGTGGGCGAGGCCGTGCCCACCGCGCCGCCGCAGCGGGTGGAGGCGCGCGCGCTCTCGCCCACAGAGGTCGCACTCTCCTGGCACCCGCCGCTGTCGGCGCAGCAGAACGGCGAGTTGCTGGGGTACAAGGTAATAATTACTAGTAGTTATCATTCGGATCTCCTTGTGTGTGATGACTAAATTCACAACGGTTTGGCTTCTTTTAGATTTTCTATCTCATGACGGAATCACCCGAGGAACTTGAAGCGGGTCGCCGTGCAGAGGAGGAAATCGAAGTGGTTCCCGCCACCGCCGTCTCGCACTCGCTCGTCTTTCTCGATAAGTTCACGCAATACCGTATACAGGTTAGTTTCGTTTTGATTTTCTGCCATTCTGATTAAGGTGGTACGTGAAATATTAAAGGCCGCATACCGCATAGGTTCTAGCGTTCAACCCGGCGGGTGACGGCCCCCGTTCGACCTCTATTTTGGTGCGAACGCATCAAGGACTGCCCTCGGCCCCTCGAAACATAACGTTCGACGATATCACGATGAACAGTCTCGTGGTGTCGTGGGAGCCGCCTCATAGACGCAACGGACTCATACACTCGTACCTCGTCACATACGAGACGATAGAGCAGGACGAACGTGAGTCGATCCACCCTTGAGTCTCATCATTATTAATTTAATTTCTTTTAAATTCGCAAATCGTAAATCTAATCTCGCTCGAACCCGTACAGGTTTCAGCAAGCAAGTAAAGCAGAAAGTAACGGAGCGTCGCCTGGCCGTGGGCACGCTGGAGGAGGAGGTGGAGTACAAGTTCAGCGTGCGCGCGGTGACGGTGGGCGCGGGTGTAGCGGCGGAGGCGCGCGCGCGGACGGGCCCGCAGCCCGGCTCGCCCGCGCCGCCCGCCGCGCTGCGACTGCGCGCCGACGTGGCCGCGCTCACACTGCGCTGGAACAACGCCGCCTCGGGGAGGGGACCGCTGCTGGGTTACTACTTCGAGGCTCGGAAGAAAGGTCGGTTATGTTATGTAGTACACTCTTCTTCGGAAATGTAATTGTACCGACTGTATTGAATATGATCGATGCTTGTCGACCGTGGACCATTAACTGGGTTGACTTTTCATTAATGGAATATCGTTATATTTGTTTTTATTTATTTTTCGTGCAGCCAAGGAAACGTGGCAAGCTTGTAAGTGACCATACGATTGAGTTAAAATATTGCTCATTTTGTATCGGAGATGAAGTATTATTCACAATTTTATTGGTACCTAAGTTTTAAATATTTTCAGATGACACTAGATGGGAGACAATCACGAGAACGAGCAATGGAATTCTAGAAGAGTTTACGATATCGTATCAGAGTTTGCTTCCGTCGACTGCGTACTCGTTTAGAGTGATCGCGTACAACATGTACGGCATCAGCAATCCCGCCTACAGCGACAAAGTTATAGTGACGCCGTCGAAGCTGTACTTAGAGTACGGATATTTACAATATCGACCGTTCTATCGACGCACGTGGTTCATGGTCGCGTTGGCGGCGGCTTCCATCATCATCATTATCATGGTCATCGCCATACTATGCGTCAAAAGCAAGAGTTATAAATATAAAAGTGAGCATTTTTTCAGATCAATGTGTATAATTCAATTTTATAATAAATACTGACCTCAGATCATAAATCCAAAATGTCCCATCTAAATTTTATACACCATATTATAGAAGAAGCCCAGAAGACACTAGAGGAGTCCCTCGCGGGTGAGACGGACGAGCGCGGGTCTCTTGCGCTGGACCTGTACCGCTCGCGGCAGAACTCAGTGGCGAGCGCGGGTGCGCTGGGTGCCACGCTGCGCCGCAAGCCGCACCCCGCTGCACTGGCCAAGTCCCCCCCGCGCCCCTCCCCCGCCTCCGTCGCCTACCACAGCGACGAGGAGAGTCTGCGCGCCTACGATGAGAACCCCGACGACTCCTCCCTCACCGAGAAACCATCCGAGATGAGCTCCTCCGACTCTCAGGTGATCACCATCAAAATAAGCGTCGTCTGAGCTTAAGCCTCTCACTAAATACGTATTGTTTCTTTTCCCATTACGATCGATCGGATCTCCACGGTAAATATGGATATCAATATCGCATTTATTTAGTTTATCACGCTTATATACCGGCTAGCACTATGGGGCTTTTGAAACTCTATTGCGTTGCATGACGATACACCAGTACGAATATCTGATGATATCTTGATATTCTAATTTTTATGTATATTTAAATCTGAATCACTAAACAAACACTTTTAGAAATATAAACAATTATTTAACATGTTTTCATATATATATATTTGTATATTTCTAATATTATTATTTAAATCCTAGTACAGGTCAGATATCAACATTAGTACATGTTTTGAAATATGTATTTTATTCAGATATGTAGTGTACAAATGGTTAGTTATGGAATTATTAATTAGTATTCACTTTCTATATAAAGGAAAACAAGTTCGTTATTTTAGATAAACAAATTCTGTTAGTGTAATTAAATCATTCTTGCTATTTTTGCGCTATATTTGTTACATCCTTGTATTATAATTATTGTTAAAAGGCTACTTGTAAATATAAATATATTTCTTAGTAGACATTGCCGCTTTCTAATTAATTAATTATTTTTTATAAATACAAAATTCAATTTAAAAAAATAAAAATTAATGAAAACCTGCCCTGAAGTTCCCAAGTGGATCTTCAAACCGCGATATCAAAAAAAATCAATCAATTAACAATGTTTATTTTTGTTTATTTAGAATTCGGAGAGCGAAAACGAAAGCGTGAAATCTGAACCACATTCTTTCGTAAACCACTACGCAAACGTGAACGACACGCTGCGCCAGTCTTGGAAGCGCCAGCGACCCGTACGTAACTACTCCAGCTACACGGACTCGGAGCCCGAGGGCAGCGCCGTGGTGAGCCTCAACGGCGGTCAGATCGTCATGAACAACATGGCGCGCTCGCGGGCGCCTCTGCCGGGCTTCTCTTCGTTCGTATGACACGAGCCCGCCGCCGCGGCGCCGGCCTCCGCCGTGCACATGTAGCACGCGATTACATACTATTAACACTGCCGTTATATTCCCGATGCATTATTTATGTCACGTTTCGTATGTACAAAACGACTGTTGAGTATTATATACTGTGGCTTACTTTAGGACGTGTTTTAGTAGTTTGTCTGTTTGACTTTCAAACCTTCGAGCACACCTACCTACCTAATACTAATATTTTATACAATGTATAATAAAACAATTTTTAATTAAAATATATTATCTTAGTAAGTTGTTATTTCTAAGAATTGTGTATAACTGCTTTAATTAGAAGATCTCGCTAGATCAATTAATAATGATAAAATAATAATTCATTTTATATCATATCGATAATGCGAGTTTATATGTTGAAATATTGACTACTTAAAAAGTGTTACTACTATTACTAATATTACTGTTAAAAAGTAATATTATAAAACATTGTTTATATTGTTAATTGGTTGATAAAATAATAGCAATAAAATATTTTAGCGATAATTTTTATCAAAGCATTTTGATCAAATTAAAATAAGCATTCCATTGTAGACTTTGACGCAAACAGAGGCGTCCTTTTTTAACACATGTCTGTGTATTAGGAACTTTCTAGTAAAACTAACTAGATTAAAATATAGGTTTAGGTTTGAGGGAAGTCTAAGAGCTTCTAATTCAGAAAATAATAATTGTATATTCATTCTCATGTTTTTATAAAAAAATAAGTACTTAAAGTAAATTCATCAATATTGAGTGTAACTTAATACTTGTAAACGCTTAAGAATATAACTGAAAGCAATTACAGTACTACCTTTATAAGTTTTCTAAGATATTAAACTGTGCACGAATACTTATTAAAATATTATAAGATTATAGATTATGTGGAATCACCATACTAAGAGATCTTACATACATTTTAAATAGGAAATTTATATTATTTATGTAAGCTTTATGAGCCTTTATTTAAGAAAATCGACGCAGCACTAACAGCAAAGTTATCTTAATTAAGCCATATCCACTGTGAGCTATCGTAAATTATAACTTTAGTATAATTTCATACTATTTTTGTAGTTGTCTCTACATAAAAACTTGCAACTGACTGATAGTATTAGATAAATCTTTTATTGATTGGTGTAAATAATTATGATAATATTAATAATCCTATGGCACAATTATTTAAAAACTGTGATCTATATTTTATTTTCAATGAAATTTGTAAGTTACAAATATAGTATTAAGTCACCAATTTTATCATAGATTTTATTTCAATAATGTGTAGATATATCCACCAATATGTGAGCATCAATGGATGTTTTTATTTAGTCAAATATTTTGTCCTTTTTTGGTAAAATCACATTTAACTTCTAATCACCAACTGTTAAAACTTTACAGAACACTGGTGCCATTTTATTAGCTACTTAAGCTAATTTTGTATTCCTTGTGTAATTATTTTATTACACGAAATTTTAAATATACAAAGATTAGTATTTCAATAAATTATGTTAATTTGCAACTGTTGTTTCATTCAAAATTAATAAGTTTTTAGTTTATTAATTACTTTTTAGTTTTAAAGTCGGTTTTTTTAACGTAGTTATTTTTATTTAATACTTTTTAGTTTACTACATTATCAATTAGCCATACCTATAAAAGGTGCTGCGCGGCTTAAAAAATACAGATCTCAAGAAACGGGAACGGATAAAAGTAGTCTTCTCCGTAAAAAATCTGTTCGAAACACAATTTCACGTTCTTGAGATACTATTAAAGACTTCACATATCCAAAACAACAGATGTCATTAGTCACAGCACGTTTTGATTTCCTTCCAGAGGACCTAGTTCAAAACTTGCGACAAAAATGCTCATAAAATAAAAACTTATGGATCTACCTGGATCAAATTTTTATGGGACCAATTCGAAACTATTCCGCATCAAACAAAAAAAGAATTACGTAAATCGGTATGTACTTTATTTATCGAGAAACGCAATATAGGTAGGTATATTGATAAATGCTATAAACCTGTTCCTCTTCTTCAACCTGAATCCCACAAAATCAAATCTTATTATTTTGAAAAAGGACCTAAATGAAGGAATTGGGGGAATGGACTAGGTTCTGTGTTTTGAGAATGAATACATATACATTTTATAGGATACTATAAAATGTATATTTTTAAAACGTTGATACCTAAAGAGCTCAACGTTATCTGTCAAATAAACATAGTGAAACCTAAAAACAAAATGTTACATTTACTTTTATTTCGTTTTAAGAAAGGGTAGAATAAAATGCAATAAAAATTAAAATTCTGATCTGTTTGTAAATTTATTCGAATTAATTTAATTTATTACTATACGCCTACCTGGGTTTGTTAGTTAGTTTTTCTTGCTTTCAAATATGTTATTTGACTATATTTCTTTAATATTGAATTTTACTGATTAATGTACAATAATAATAAATGTTTGGTAATATGTTATTGTTTCGTAGGTATTGGTAATTTTGATATTTCAAAGGACAGTTTATATTATTACAAATTTATTTCTTACATACAATATTTAACTTAAGCTAAATACTAGGTTAAAACTAAACTAACTATGTCATATCAGCTAATACAATATTTTTCACAAAACTATGTATATAATTTATTATATTCTTCTGTGAAGACTTTCTTTTTGTGTCAGTGTCAGCTTTGAAGTAGATTAAAATGTAAAGCATTAATAAATACAATAAATACTTAACATGAAATTGAAGCTGACCAACTTAACTGATACTTTCCGAAATCATTTATACAAATATTTCTTTGAAAATTTCATCACAATGTATACAATTTACAAGTATTACCAGATCAGAACTATGACTTATGAGATGTCGAAGAATCCATATCTGGACACGACCGCGAGTCTTTCACTTTTCAAACACTGGCACTAGTATTGTTATCATTGTGTAGATTCAAATAGCTTTTCACGAAAAAATTTAATTTTTTGCGCAAAGAATGCTTCTAAACCATCAGCACATCGGTAAAATTCAGAGTCTTTTGGGTTAAAATAACGACAGTTGTCAAATATTTTAGTCATATCACCAATAAATTCACTTAATGTACTATATGTTTTTTCATTAACCTTTCTTTCCACTGTTTGTAAATCTGTAAATAAAAAAAAATTGTTATCAATTGCATCATTGTTTGTCTCAATCTTGTTATTCTAAATAAAATTTCTAAATAAATACAAGTTAATAAATAAAATTAAGTACTAACCCATTGGTTCTTTTATAACTTTGTAATAAGTAGGAGCTTCTCTGGGGTCTACAGGTTCCATAAAAGGCCATGCATTTTTATGCATCTGTATTTGCTTAACAAGTCTTTTGAGATGTTCAAAATCCTTAGGTGTAAGTTCTTTCATATTTGCAAAATTTACAGAATTATTTTTCTGACAATTTGGACATATATATTCATCAATATTATCAGCCTCCGACTGCAAAATACCAACGCAACGACCATGGAACCAGTCTTGACATCGATCGCAACAAATATAAAATCTGCATAAAAAAGCAATTTATGAAAACAATGCTTAACAAATGTAATATATGACAATATATTATTGAGAATAAGACATACTGAGAGTTATCATAGGGCTGCCGGCAGAGGCAGTATAACTCCTGCGTTTCCTCTGCTCTCCGACATTCGGAGCACACATATTCCTCCATAGTTTTACTCATCTCTTCGGTAACGCCCACGCAATCACCATGGAACCAATTACTGCAGTGCTCGCAACCTACATAGAATCTGTTAAAAAATAAATATTGAATTAAGTAACTTAAAAAACTGAAATGAATAAAAGTATCAAATTAAAAAATATAACATTATGATAATATCAGCAGTTAAGAATATTGAATAAACTTGTAATTTGGTTCATACTTGGTGTTGTCGTAGGGCGTTCGACAAATACACAGAAGCTTCTCCTTCTTGACGCTTTTCTTGTGGGCCCGCGGGGAGGGCCCGGCGGCGCGTCTCTTGCCGCGCACCTCCTCCTGCTTGCTGCGCTCAGCGCGCGTGCGCAACGCCAGCTCTGCAGACAATTCCTTCTGCAAATATTTTATAATTAATGAAAGGTTTTTAATTTAATAGATTCTATCCTATATTCGTAATAAAATCTTATCGACGACCCGCTAACCTGTATTTCGACACCGAGTTCTTTTTCAAGCAGGCCCCGCTTCTTGATGATGTCTTTTTTGAGCATCTCCTTGTGCTTGAAGAGTAGGAGGAGGCGCGAGTGAGTCGAGGCTACCCGGCGTCGTTCCTCAACCGCCGGCGAGGGCGGCGCGGCGGGGGTAGAGGTGGCGATCGGCGGCGGAGGAGCTGCGGGGCGCGGTTGGACGCGGACGGGGGGTGCGGGCGGAGGCGGCGGCGCCAACACCACGGGTGCTGCGGGCGAAAGCGGCGCGGCTACGATCGGCGAGGGAGGACGGGCGCGCGACCGCTTCCGCGGGCTGCTCTCCACCCATTCGTCGTCGTCGTCCTCGTGGCGCGACAGGCCGCGGCGCCGCGCATTTGGTGAGGGGGAGCGCGGGGGCGGAGGCCGCACCTCGCGTTCCACCGGAACCTCGGGTTTCATTTGTTTCTCTTGGTAACGCTGTAACTGGAGTAGCTTCTCCTCGATCTCCGGATTGAGGTTCTCTTGTTTTAAGGCACTTTTTATTGCTGGAAGAAGTGAGACGTTTACGACTATACAGAACATTATTCAATGTAGTAAAAGTTATATATGTCTATTATTATCTGGGCAAGTTATATAAGTCGGTTGCCAAAAATATTTATATTATGACATTATTGCTGCCTGCAACCTGAATAAGTTTTGCTGTTCTGTATGGAGATTATAATCATATTAATAATACCACTTGTATTACATAATATAATAATGTCATCTAAATTCATATCTTATGTTGGTGATTATAGTTTAGATTTGTAGAGCTTTTAAAACATTATACAATACTTACTTTGTTGTATGTAGTCAGGTGTGAGAATGAATTTATTACATTGGGCAACATCATTACTTTGGTTTATTATATCAGTTTTGGTATTATTTTGAGATATATCTTCAGGTTTAGATGGTATAGCCTCTTTATGACCAACAGCTTCCGCGACATGATCTTCACCATTCAAAATCTGTCGTTTTAATTTATCCTCAGCTTTACCATCCTAAAAGGAAAAATTTATGAATCACATAAAAATTAACCAAAACAAATTAAAAAAGTAGAATGTAAAAAAAATGTTTGTGGGAATATATCAGTACAATAAGTTACAGCATAACAATAGAAATGTTAAATTCTATTTACATTTATCTAATAAAATATAACAAATGTATAGTTAACAATAATCATCATACAACAAACTTAGTTAGTAATTGCCCATACACCCCCACAAAACTTCATCAAAACTAATAGAAAATAAAGAAAAATAAATTTACATAAAAAAAATAAAAGGTCTTGTTTAAATGAAAGGCAAATCTATTTTAATAATTTATTTGAGTTATTAAATATTGCACTAGCCATTTATCATAAATTCATTAACTGTTATGTCTAATCATACATAAAACAGGTGGTGTATGAGCAATTCTTTTACCAGTTTTTATAATCAATTTATTATACTTTCGGAACAAGTTTAATGTATCTGTGATTATATTACAGTCGGAATTTTTATTTATGATTGATTCTATGATGCATTCAACCTTGTTTATAATATACTAGTATGGCAAAGACACAAGATATTTATGAATATCAAAGGCCCCATTTACAAAGAATGAGTGGCAAGCTTTCTCTGGATTATTGACATAATTTCTATACATATAAGAGCTTGCTTAGAATACATTCATTGTGAAAGAGGAATTACAATTTATACAGGTAGTGATAATATGAGATGTACTTAATAAAGCTTACTGAAGAGTTTTAATAATAATTTTAAACATAGTCAAATCATATCAAATTTCTATTTTTTTGCTAAAGTGTATAATGTAATATCCGACTATACTAAAAAAAAATAATTATATAGAAACATTTGTTTTAGAAAATTATAAGGTTCATCTAATCATATAAAAACCATTACACATTTCAACTAAATTAACTATGTATATAATAATTTACCTATTTCAAAACCTAATCAGACTAACTTCAAAGTCATACTTTTTTTAAAAAAGCTATTTTTGTAAGTAATAGTTACGTTTTTTTGTTTTATTTTTTAAACATACCTTCTATTCTACACCTTCTAATAACTTAGTTATATAATTTAATTGAAGTTAAGAAAGTGATGTAAACCTTTCAAGGTTTTTACTTATTTATAATTATAAGTTGTGCTTTTATAATTCTAGATGATTAGTTATTTAACTCCACACACTAATACTAAAAATGCCATATACGATAAAAAATAATTTGGTATGTAGATTATTACAGATTATGTCACGTATAAAACTATGGCATACAAACTTGTCATAAAAAATTACAAATTCCCATTAACAGGAAATCTCGTTTAATAGTTTAAATACACAAAATACCTAAGTTAAATTTCCTACAGATACACATTTACATTGAAGTCTTTGGTTATTAGTTAACTAAGTATATTTAAAAATATCTTAAACTAATTAATAATGTAACCAGTCTTACTTATTATAGTGATACAAATTAATAAACATACATTTATAAAACAAATGCGAAGTTTTCTTTGTTTACTAAGTATGCAAGTCTTAAATGAGAAAAAAATAGTAAATAGAGCACTAATTATTATTAAAGATAATATTTTACTATCTCAAATTCTAAAAAGTTGTAAGGGCATATTCAGGCAAAATATATAAAATAATATTAGAATCCTCAGCCATTAGATAGAATGGGAAACAAGGCTTCACTTGTATATTCATTATATATAATATTGTGAATATCGTGATTTTGAACTGCAATTTAAAATATCGATTCATGTTTTATTTGACTTGACGCCCTAATTACGGAATTCGTATGATACGTTTATAATTATTACAGTGTACATAAGACTTTAAACACTTTATACTGTATCTACACTTCGAATATTTTCAAGTAGCTCACAACAAAGACAACCACATTTATACTCAGTCAGATATGCCAGTGTCCTAATACCTATCACCGTCCCAACTATTTATATAGGAGGTCAATAATGTTGAGGACAGTGTCGCCGCGGGTCTCCTAATAGTAATATATTACCTGCGCGGCGGCGGGCAGCGCAGCGGGCGCGGCGACGGGGGTCAGCGGCGGCGGGGCGCTGGGTGTGGGCTGCACCGCCAAGTACATCTTGCGAGGACCCAGCATACCCTGCTTCCCTGTCGACTCTTGAGCTGGAAGTTAGGGTAAAATCTACAATGTAGAGTGATATAATTTCAAATATATCAAGGTTTTGTATTAATTTACACTCTATGTACTTTTTTAATGATTGAATTCAGGAAATGATAATAGTAGAGTTGTACCTTTTAAAAGTTGCTGCTTGACTTGATGTTGTACGAGCGCCAGTTGTTGCGGTGTCAAGGAATATCCGTGAAGACCTTGCAAGACGATACTCGGACCGCTACTTGTTTGCATAACCTAAAAATAATGTACAAATTCAATATGCGTTCCAGTAATAAAATAAAATGCACTGTCGTAATAAAACGATGTTTACCTGTGCGGTGACAGTTTTGATTACAGTTCCGGGAGGCTGTCCCGCCAGAAGACGTTTTTCCATTATCTGGTCCTCGGTGAGTGGTTGTGGCGTGGGCGCGGCGGGGAGGCGCGCGACGGGCGCGGGGACGGGGGCGGGGGTCGGCACCGGCGCCGCCGTCGGGGACGCCGCGGGCGCCGCTACTACTCCCGTGGTAATGCCCGTTCCGGGGCTCTGTCCGATGTGCGCAACTATTTGCGCCTGGTTGTTGCCGGTGGGGCGAATCAATACTTGCTGTCCGTTTACTGTCGCAAGTTGGATCTTTCCGGCCGCTATCTGTTGGACGAGCGCAGGATTGTTGACGACGATCTGCTGCGTAGTGGTGGCTCGCGGACGCGGTGTGAGCGCGCGAGGGGCGGGCGGTCGGGCCGGAGTGGTAGGGCGCTGTAGGATCTGTCCCTGCACCAGCATAGTCTGCAGCGGGGTGCGAGGGGCGGAGGCCCGCGTTCCGGCCTGCACCACCACCTGTTGCGGCGACTGCACCACCACTTGCTGCGCGGGCTGTACCATCACCTGCTGCCCGCCTTGCATAACGATGTGTCGCCCGGCCGGCATGATAGCTTGAGGTGTCGCCTGGGCCGCGCTTCGAGTCGATTGCGTCACACTCGT
The DNA here is from genome assembly GCA_959347355.1 of Napeogenes inachia. NCBI lineage: Eukaryota > Metazoa > Arthropoda > Insecta > Lepidoptera > Nymphalidae > Napeogenes > Napeogenes inachia. The sequence continues at coordinate 12,702,273 of OY365791.1, read as the reverse complement.
ATTGTCATTGTTTTTGTTTTGCACGATCGTTTTGTCTAAATTTTCGGCAGATTCGGTTTCTGTACTCTTCGGTCCAGTAGAGGCGGCGACGAGTTGGCCCGCTATGCCTTGCTGTCCCGCCATGACTACATGCAGTTTCCCATCTGGCATCTGTATCAATTGCTGTCCCGCTAGAAGGCCTCGTACGGTAATTTTACCATCAGGTGCTCTGATAATTTGAACTTTTTGCGGACCTTCTTTCTGAGGTGTTGTTGTTTTAGTAGTATCAGATGCAAGAATGGATTTGGCGTTTCCTATTGGTTGACTGATAACCCTAGTAGTACCATCTGCACCCTTTGTCATAATAATTCTTCTTGTACCGATCACTGTTTTTTGACTGGTTGGTGTAGATGTGTTTGTGGTTAATAATGATGTCAAGGTACTTTTACCAGATCCTGGATTGGTCGTAGATTTTGATTTATCTGTAAATTTAATTAAACATTACAGTATCGCAATTGGCATTGGTAAGTTTGAGATACAAATTGTGATGATTTGGAAATTAGGAATATTTATAATGAAATGTCTGTTTTAAAAAGATAAATATAAAAATTGTCCGTTCTAATTTAAATCTTTATTAACCTTGTGACATTTCAAGCGCTCTTTTTTGTTGATGAGCAGCTCGTTGCTCGCGCAGCTGCTGCTCCATTTTATCTTTAATATCAGACGCGTTTTGTGGCGTTTGAGTTGTACTACGTTGTGGTAATTTACCAGTTGACGTACGTGTTACTGGCGTTATCCGCTCTGCGCGTTCTCCGTACTGTCGAACTTCCCACAACTCCAGCTTATCTTCGTCTACCCACTCTTCCGACACCTAAAACATATAGAATTATATGGTTATTTTCTACACACAGAAAACGTTAAGAGATAAATTTGACAATATTTTATAGTCAATTTACCTGCGGTTCAGTATTTTGCGGCGACTCTGCACGTTTCCGTTTTCTCAACCCGCTTCTTATAGAAGTTACTTCTCGCACTGTTTTCGGTAATTCCAGTGGTATAACTACTTTTCTTCGAAGATATTGAGTACGTTCCGAAAATTGACCGATATGACGATGTTTAAGTAATTCAAGAGAAACAATCTCTGTATCAGTAGTAAGTTGGTGTTTGCCATCTGCAGTAGCCGGTTTGGCCCCCATGTCATCCCAACGTAAACATGCCCACATTATACGCAGTTGCAATGCCGCGCTAGCTAACCATTGTAAATTTACTGTACGATAAAGCCAACATGTTTTAAATAAAGGTCTAGGACATTGATAAGGCCAAACAAGTTGGTTAGGTTTTGCACTGTGGCTGAAGCCACTAACCGCACTGTGACCGGCCTGTCTGCATAATTTTTTCAACTCATGATGAGGTAGAACCATAATAGTTTTTGCTTTGCTCTTTGTATGGAAGGATGAACACAATGGATATTTAACAGGCGTCCTCTTCTTTTTCTTTTCGACTGCAGCAGTTTGAACTCGCTTGAGATAAACCTTACCATTAGGATTATCAGTGGAGTAAACTCTTATAATTCCACATTCACTTTTTTCTTCCTTTACCTTGTCTTCCTTTTTTATATTTCTGGACAACCCAAACCTCCTATTTATCGAAGCGCGATACTTCGGTTTATCTAAAGCTTTAATTGGTTTTACGGAACACTCGTAAGACGAATCTTTCCCCTTTTCATTAGCAGCAAAATTATTTGCCTTTGAAGACCTTCCACGAGTTATTTTTAGTTTAGGTATAGGTGGACGACCTTTATTTTCCTCTTCTGAGTTATCTTTATTATCGTTATGCTCATGATCCGTCAACTCTTTCAAAGGACCTATTTCAACATCAATATCTTCATTGCTAGTGTTTGTAATATCAATGTCCATTTCATTACCTACTGCAGGAACAGCAGATTCCTCAAGAGTACTCTCAGATTTAATATGACACACTTCATTGCCATCTTTTTCAATTTTTAAACTAATATCACTATCACTTGACTTTCTTTTAACAAAACAATCAGAGGTTTTGTTATCACACTCTTGTGCACAGGCTACTGCAGATAACAAATCAGACAATATATTCTCATTTGAATTAGCACTTTTGCCCAGCAAATATTGTTCTAATATTGACATCTTATTGTCCTTTGAAGTTGTGAATAAATATGAACTATAATGATTAGAACTGTTTTTCAACATTGAAATCAAATTGTTTAATAACTTTCCCTTTTCAATACATGTAGGTGAATAGCATTCAACTTTAACTCCTGCTAATGTTGCATTAGTTTCTAATTTATTACAATTTGATGAATAACATTTGTAGTGTTTGGTAGAATTATTTAATTGTTGATACTGTTCTTTAACTGTCTCAATGGTACTTGGGGAAGGAGTTGAATTTTTCTTGTTATTTCCACTCAATTCTGCACCCTCCATATCAGGTTCCTCATTCTCAATATCAATATTTTTGTCCTCCTCGTTTTTGAGATCTGCCTCTTCTTTTTTAATATTATTTAATATGTTGCCTAACTTCTTTTCTTCCATAAACTTTAGGTATGTACGGCGAGCTAGAAAATCATCCAATTTGGACTTTCTAGCTATCTTTGGATAGAACCTCCTAGTTGATGAACTTAATGCTTTTTCAACATCTATCTCTTCAAAATCTTCAGTTTCTTTTTCAAGTTTCATATTCCGCATAGATGTGGGCACTGAAATGATAACATATAATACAATTATTTAAATTAACTATTAACTTTGCAACATGATTAGGTAACAAATAAATAAAGACATACATTTTGACATGACATCTTTGTCTGCAGATTCATTTGTCAAATATTCATAAGTTTTTGGTTCAACAGCTAAAACTTTTATTACACTTCCTTCCCTGACTCTTACAGCAATTTTGGCTGGACCATTATATATACTCAATTTAGAATTAGTAAACTGTTTCTTGAATTTTCTTGTTGTAGAATTCCATAACCACCCCCATTGTCCATGAATCCTATACTCTTCGCCTTTTTGTTTCCATACCTAAAACAAAATTATTTATATATAGACATATCTTTATGTACACAATATTCCTATTGCTGAGTACATAAAGGTATTTAAAAGCAACATTGGTTTACCTGGTGGCGAAGACCTAAAGAGTACTTAACAAAATTATAAGCAGTTCTATATCTCTCTTCTTCTTCATCTCTTTCTTTTTTCTCTCTTTTGTCAATTTTTTTTCGTTCTTCTCTTTCAGCAGCAGTGGTGCGCATAAGTCGAACATGACCTAATTGTTCATGCCAAGCTGGTACCCAAACAGCGCTTTTAATACATGCCTGCAAATATTTTTTAGATTAAATGTAATTTTTCATATATCTACAAGTTATTATGAAAATATACCATACATTATATGTGAACATTTTATAATACCTGCAAGACACATAGAGCTCTGGCAAAGTCTCTAGGTGCTTGGCAAAGTTGGACAGCTTGCACCCAGGGTTTTCTCAGTAGTGTCCAGTTTGGATGCATAAATTGTAATACAATATTAGATTCCAGTTGTAATAATGTTTGTCGTAATGTAGCCACAAGTAAGGGTTTTGTAGCTAAAAGTATAAAAAATAATAAGTATATTGAATTTCAATGTCATATTATTCATCTTATCATTGATATTTACCATTGAGCAAGCCAACCCATTTGAATTCCTGACCAGATGATAATGAAAACTTATGAGAAATGTATCTCTTCTTATCCCTCTCTTCATTTCTTTGAGGTTTATTCAGTGCCAGAGCATTGCTTGTATATTGGTTAATATAAGTTTTAAAAGAATTTTCATTGCCTAATTTGAATAAGTATGTTCCATTGGAAATTTGATTTGATTTCAACCTTGTCACTCGTTCTGTAACTAATTTTAAATAAATTAATATAAAACTAATAATTATCAATTGTTTTTTAAAAGTTGATTATTTCACAGATTGTTTACTTACTTTCATCACTTTTTTTTTGGGTTGGTGATTTAATTTTGGAATTACAGTTGGATTTACTTTTTTTTGTTTCATCATCCTCTACATCATCCGAATTTTCTGCCCTCACAGGTTCATCACTTGAGACAGTGACCTCATTGATTACTTCTGAATCAGAAATCAATGACATCTCAGAATCAAGTTTGTCTCCTATTTTCAGATCATTGCTATGTTCATTATGTTTTTGGTCTTGCTTTGAATTTTTTTGTTTTAATAGATTTGAGTTTTCAACCTCGAGATATGATTTTCGGTTACCCTTGGATTGATTGGTCAACCTCTCTGTTATGTTCATTTGTCTCATGATTTCTTGCTGCATTTCTAAAAGTTCTCTTACTAAAGGAGCTTCCATTTCCGTAGCATCAAGTATTTCAAGAAGATCTTTAAACTGGTGTATAGTTGTATAATACCAGACATTGCCATTTTCAGCCTCTCTATAAAAGAATGAAGTATTTAAAAAATATGTATCATGAAAGTACAAAGATAATCTATTTTGTTAATTAAAACTTACACAAAAATTCTTCTTGCTATAAACCAATATTTTCTCCCATGTCTATCAAAACCAAGATGTTCATGTCGACAAAGTAAACCTTGGGTTTCTGCATCAGATAGACAGTCAGTGACACCTGTTGTTTTATGTTGCTTGCAAAGGGCACATTGCCAATCCTCTGAAGGAACATTAACTAACGGAGGGTCAACACACTCGAGATGAAATACTGCTGGACATGTTTCACAGCATAGTAGATCTCCTAACCGATGACATACTCTGCAATGGTCATCGTAACTAATACGAGCTAAAAAAAGTAATTTATAAATTAATAAACACAACAAATATATAAGCTTGCACAACAATCTATTAAATTGCAAATTATAAACAATAATGTACTAATATAAAAATATAATATAATACAATACAAAAAAAAGAAAAATTCTTTAGTCATAACATTTTAAACAATATAATACATAATTACATCAAAAGAAAATATTTTTTTTCATTATATAAAAGTATATGTAAAACTATCATACTGCTGCTAAACAAAGATAGTTCTGTCTTTTACAACACTGCTGGGCTGTCTTTTACAATACTTTTTAAGATACTGCCGTCTTGTCTAGATGAAAATAAAATGGTTTAAACATAATTTGTTCCCTTTTTAATACAAAAAATTGGCATTTCTTTTTTTTTTTATTTAAAATTTGCTATATTAGGGGTAAAATAAATATGATAAAACTGTTATTAAGATACTCACCTTCACTGATAAGATCATCTCTCACTGGATTTGTAATCAAAAATTGATTACACAAGAACTGTAACACTGCCAAGCGATCCTCTACAATTGTAAAAGGATATTCACAGGAATTTAAGATTTTAGCTATCTTCTGATCAAAAGACTTATCACTTTCAACATAATTTTTCAAAACTTCTGGCCATGTCATAACATCCAGTAAAAATAAAGTAATATTAACACTGTCTTTATGATCCAACGGACCAAAATGAGTTTGCTGAGCATCCTCTTCCCTTAATAAAGCTTTTAGCAACATTATATGTACTTCTATAAGCAAATTACTCTGATCCTCACAACTAATGGCTGCACAAAGGTCCTCCAATCTAAATGGTGATAATCTCACCAAATGCCTGAAGTGTCTTAACACCTCATATATGCCTACTATTTGTAAAACTAAATGATGGGGTATTATTAAATCATCAGATGATGGAGGTAATTCCAATCTAGGAATTTGTCTTTCTTGCTGCAGCCAAAGAGGATCTGGGCTAGGTGGTCTAAGAAGGTTATTGCTTGTTTTTCTTGGAATTCCACCAGTAGAACTAAAACTACTAGTGGAAAAATCACTTTCGCTGGCTGCACCATCCCCGATAGATCCTTCTGAACTTTCGCTGCCGCGATCATCTTCGGGTTCAGATCTATCACTATAATCATCCCCAAAATCAGATCCATAATGATATTCCGATTCATGGTAATCGGCGGCCTGAGGATTATATCCCCTACGTGAGTATGCATTTGATAACCCACCTCTTTTGCTTTTATGGGATTTACCACCTCTTTGTTTTCTTGTACTTCTACGACTTATATCACTACCTTGGGGCGATGAAGCTCTGGATGCAGATGGTGTACTTGCTAAGGAACCGGATCCAACATTTTGTGCTTGCAAATATTTCGGTTTTTTCAATAAATGATATTGAAATTTTCTGTTCTTTTCAAAACTTCCCGATTTAGGGGGCCTCCCGCGTTTTTTCGCCCCCCTTCCCGTCATCGTTATAAACAACTGTCAATTTTGTAAGATTTCGCACGTGTATCTCAAACACATTATTGTTTACAAAAACAAATCGATGTATATAGTATTTAGGTTCATCCTAAATCTAAAGCATTCATGATCCTAGCCTTTAGAGACGCTTCATCTCAATAAAATAGCACGGCACATAAAAAACTATTTTTAGCACTAATTTTATTCAATACTGATTAGTTCATTATTTTACAGTTTATAATTTTGGAATATTATCTAAGGAACAAGGCACCAAAACGTAATGACGCGAAATGTGAATAGGTACATGCAATTCTGAAACGCTTAATGCTTGCTTCTCATTGGTCGATTATCAGTCCGCCATGTCGTTTTTATAACTTATGGGTTATTGAGTTTTCTTTTATCTAAAAACTTCAAATATCTATTCACTACACAAAGTAAATGTCTTTGAAGATGACGAAAATATTTCGTGAAACTTAAATCTTAAGCATACTTTTGGTTTTTGTTCGTAAATAAGCATAGCAGTTCTACACAACACTTATCACGTATCAATCAGCCAGGCGAGGTATACGGCAGCCATCTTTCGTACATTATGCTTCCAATTTAAAGTCATTTTAGTACTTTTTTAAAATTTTCTTTATATATAAGTAAACACTGTAATCAAAAATAAAAAAATATAAGCCATTAAAATAAATATATATTTTTTATGTTATTTTATCTAACTTTTGATCACTCGGGTTTATAATAATTATAAAAAAGATATTTATTCAATCGGATGTCATATGTATTTGCTTGACTAGAACTAAGAAAAATTTAAAATTTTCAAATTACAATCGTCATGCACAAAATTTGAAAATGAAAAATATGAATGATATAATAATCTGACTATTGTTATTTTAGATATATAGTGGACAATTTCGCGATGGTAATAATGGACACTATATCGTTCAACATTTTTATATTTCCTTTAGGTTGTATAATCTCTTATTTTTAATTCTGTGGACCTTGTCTAGCGTGATCCTACCTACTATTGGGTCTAATGTGAATTGAAATTTAAAACCAGCCAGGGACCTACACAAAAAAAGGTCATAACTTTCCAGTTGTTTAGGATCAGTGTAGTAAAAAATATATTTTCAGAACAATTATATACTTATACAGTATACATAAATAGAAATGCGAATTAAAGAAAGTAGAACCTAGCTTTAGTTTTAGCAATTATATCTTATAATAATCTAATTTTGTTTATAGTGATTTAGATGTAAGTAAATACGATTTGCTTTTAAAATTAAGTTACTCTGTAAGAAATGAATCAATGCGATTCTCCTTCTTGTTCTCCTTCGACGAACGATGCTATTAAAAAATAATCGTTTTTATTATTATTGTACTTTATTATGACAGTGTTTTGGGTTTCTCTGTTCTCATAATATTTTGATCTGAATGTCGCCTTCCGGAATCTGTACTTTTTTACACCTATTTTAATGCAATATAGTTACATATTATAATTTTTTTATTAAATTATTAATTTTAATAACACTTCAATTTGATTAATTGAATAGAATATTCCAGATAATTCAGTCCTTATGAACACCCATTGTTAACGATAGTATGAATTTAATAATTATTAGTTGAACGAAGTTCGGCTGGCGTGTGGGTGTTTAGCGATTTGGTAGAAATCATTAATTGTATGCGGTCTACGACGCTGCATGCGAATTTCGATCAGATTATGAACGATTGTGTTGTGATGTGTTTGACATTTGTTATGATTTTAAGAAGAGTTTATTATTTTTATTTAAATTATATCTACTATTTTGTTAAAACATTGATTATTGACGTAAAGTTTCTTAACGTGACTTACGATTTGGTAGAAATATTCGCGTAACGATTTGCATGTTGTGTTTTTGTAACGCATGCTTATAACGAATATAAGCGATGCACTCGCTTTAATACAATTTATTGTTTTATTAAATAATAAAAAAAAGGTTTTCTTTTCGACAATATTGATTGCAACCTTTTGATAATGATACCTTAAAATGTCCTGTTTCTATTTAGAAAAACTACATTCAAAGTTGAAGAATAACCATTACGCTCTTTTATATTTTTTTTATGAACTTTATACATGAGTAGATTACAATTCCTAGAGTTTGGCAGCAGAAAACAGTATGGTAAAAATTTATAATTTGAAACATGTACCTAGTTACTCTACTATTAGAGAATTTAATAATATTTGTTTTTGGGGAATATTTTATATTATAGTATAACAAATATTATTATAAATTTATTTTATTAATATGTATTTTACTCTTTTTTATATATATCAACTTTTTGAACGTAAACCACAGGCTGTATGCCAAAATTAACATTTGACATTTCACAGTTTATACTTTACAGATCATAGAATTAATATTGGAGGTTTGCACCGGAGCGAAATTTTCGTCACCGATTGAATTCACCGGTGAATGGGGCAATCTCCAGTGTTTCCCCGTTGATCATCGGAGAAACACTGGGGAAACAATCATAAATTAGAACTACCAATAATATAATTATTTAATTTGAGGTATAAATTCGTTTGAATTTATACTTTAATATTTATAATAATAATTAATTTATTTTAGTATTTAATAATAATTCATCTAATTTAATATTTATAAGTAATATAACAATTATAAAGAAAAATAAATAATAAATTGATATTTATAATTTATGATCGTTTTTGACCAGATAAAAACTTTACAAAATTATAAAGATATACCTAAATGTTGATTTTGATTTAAACAATATGACAAGTCAATAGTATAACGCAATACACAACTCTCGGAATTTACGTTAGGCTCTGAGCGAAATTAGGAGAGGATATCTGCACATGTACTATCGCGCACACAATACTTCTGTAAAAAATATATTTTATGGTTATATTTAATAGCAGGTAATGTAATAATTACCTAAAAGTCATATTGCCTTAATTTAAAATTTATATTTTAAAAAAGTATTATAAAATATTAAATATAATAAATTTATATTTTTAAAAAATATTAATATATATATTTTATATTGTATCTGAGATATGATTTATTAAACAAAAACAACAATAAAATATTAATAGCGATAACAATTTAGTACTAAAATGTATACTGAAAGTGAGCGGAGCTTAGTATCGGTGCGGGGGACGTAACGCGATTGGAGAGCCAAACAGCGTTTGTACGCCCACCCTTCATCCCTCTCAGACCCTTCATATACCTTAATTTTGACTTCTGAGCAGTCAAGTCCATCAGGGATGATGGTCGTGAAAAATACTCTCTCCGACTTTAAAGAAGTTGCAGGCACAGTTAGATATTTGAAAGCTATTTCCTCTAAAGGTTTTAAATGTCTATTTAAACTCATATAAATATAGAATGAAAAATAAACCTTTTTTACCTTAACAGTACCGAACCTTAAATTTTTATTCTATATTTATATTAATTTAAATAAGCTTAACATGGCTATACATGTTTATAGATATTTTCAAACAAGTCTATTTAATTTCACCACATAAAAAAAATATTCAATTCGACTGCGATCACCGGAGTTTAACCGGTTATTTACCGATTGATTCAATCCAGTATTTTCTCCGATACTGACTGCTCCGGAGAAACCTCTAATATACAACTCTATGTTATAGATATAAATTATAACTTATAAGATATGTCTAATCTACTTCACAGAGTACTTCTAGAAACGAATTCGTACGGAAATCGATGTCTACTCCACGTTTCAAATTTCAATACACCAGTGCAGTAACCAAGTGCTGACTGCCAAGCATTATTAACAGTAAAGTGGTCATAGCAACTAGCAGTCAGAAATTTCGACTCGTGAAGTGAGTGGTGATTTAAAATAAATAAACAATGTATTATATGAAAAACATAGTTTCTTTTAATGGGGACATAGAGCTTCCTAAATGCATGTACCGCTTAAAGAATCCGATTGAAGTTAAGGAGGAAACTGAAGCAGAAATCAATATTCGAGAGCAGGTTACCAAGTTTCTTAAGGTTTATTTCAAAAATCCGTTTCTCTTAACTATGCACTAGAAGTAAATAACCTACCAAATATAAAATGTAACTAACATCTTGAGAGGTGATGAATTATCGTTGAAATAAAATGGAAAATATAATTATAAAGTTATCTTGTGTGTAGATCTGTTATTTGAAACTATAAGATAAATAAAAATTCTTTTAAATTTACATGTAATGTAGAGCAAAGAAATTCAAAGATTTTTTCTATAAGTTCTTAAACTTTGGCATAAACTAATTATTTCTCCTATAGATAATAATATAAAAAAAGTCATGCAACAATAAGCTTTGAGGTATTACAAAACTAAATATCTATAGGTTCAGAACTCAACTACAACTAATCTAAAATTAATCTGTTCTGTACATATATGTTTATGTTATAAATATTAGTTTAAAAGGGGTTATGTTTATTTGACTGTATATTTTTAGAAAATGTCTGACCATGGACTGGTTGAATTAGAGAGTCGTCAAGAAAAGCTTTTGTCCAAATTGGATGTTCTGTATGACAAGATAAAATCTATAAGTACACTTTGTAAATTGAACCAACATGAAGTGAAATCTGCAACAGGACATAATAATGATTATGTATGTATTATCAGTGTCATTATATTTACAACTATTTATTTGTTTTAAATTGTTAATGAAATTTAAAATTTATACTCCTATCATAATTACATATATTTCTAAAAAATAATGTAATTTAGTATGTCTAAAATAATAATTAAATACTTTTTTTGTTTTACCCATAAACATTTTTGTAATGCCTTCTAGATATAATATTTATAAATTGTGTTACAGGTTAAACCAAACGAAATTGTCATGTTTCTGAATCCTGATAAACTTCCATGGTTTTTGAACATATTTCTAAAAAAGATCAACGGTCTAAATGTTTTGTGGCATATTCATTCAAGTGTGCCGAGTGTTAAAGTTGCCAAAATTGATGCCTATTTTAAGAAATACCAGAGTTTATACCAATTACAGTCTAGCAAAAAAGTTAACTTTAGGTTGATATTTAAATGTGGTAAGTAACAAAGTTAATGAGAGTCTGTATACTTTATATATTAAAAGTTAAAATTAATTATTACCAACAGTTTGTTATAATACTTATGAATACTTAAATAATTATGGGATTTGATTTTAGTGTGAGGATATGCAACTCAGGAATTGTAGGTATTTTTTATCTACACTGAATCATATGATTCAATGGTTTCATCTATTATTATAAATTGCTTATTTTCATTCAATATTTATATAAAAAATATTTTTAAATTTATTGAAAAGTGTTTTATATTATCTGTCATCACAGCATTTCCTAATTTGTACTTATATTCAATATTCAGCTGAGAGAGGGGGAATTGAACTGTTCATCCTCTTTCAATTGTTTGGTTAAAAACTAAAATGTAGATATTGGAATATTTTATGAATTTAATATCAAACTCAAAATGTTAGGTTTAAGAATATTTAATTGTGATACTGTATATCCGAATGAAAATAAACAAATTTTTCATTTATCCATATTTGTTTCAGAATCAGCTACACCAGAATTAAAAATATCATCTCTGAGTGCTCCTATCCTCGGAAGTGTTAATATTTTGAGATATTTGTGCTCTATATTCCCCAATGTTGTTAAATACGACTCTGAAAATTTTCAAATTGATGGTTTGCTGGATAACTGTCACTTATTAGAAATAGAATCAGTTAAAAATAAAGAAGTAATAATCACTCAAATGTTTACAAATGCCAAGGATTTTGTATATAATAATACATTTTCCATTGTGGATTTAGCACTTTTTAATGTAATAAAACAATTGCAGACTGGAATCAAACAAGTTCCCAAAACATGGTACAATGATTGTGAAAAAAATATATCTTAAATAAATATTTATTTCATTTGGGTATTTTTATTTTACTGTTTGCTACCTAAAATATATATGCAAAAGTAGCTTAATTTTTCGTTTGGTAGCCACTTTATTTATTATAAGTACATATATTTAACGGCTAAATCATTCTTTCGATTTTTATGAAGGGAACGAAATTTCAAGTTCGGTATAGAGTTATTTATAAATAAATACTTAGACTTTCCCTTTGAGAAACAAAGTATCTATAGACTAAAGTCAGTAATATTTCTTATAATTATTGTTGTATATATAAGCCAGCCCAATTCATTATTCAGCACTCCCAGAAAATAGAGTAAAAGTTTCCACTAACCCGATGGGAAGTGGAAACACTAGCTTACTAATAGTCCTCACCGATATTAAAACGCTAGTCGCTAGTTTTTCTAGGGTTTAGAAAATTATGTAATGTAGTATATGAAAATGGCTGGCGTGACAACTGACCAACAGCGGCAAATAAATCAAACAACACAATAAATTATAAATCAACACAACCAATTATAAATCAACACAACCAATTATAAATCAACACAACCAATTATAAATCAACACAACCAATTATAAATCAACACAACCAATTATAAATCAACACAACCAATTATAAATCAACACAACCAATTATAAATCAACACAACCAATTATAAATCAACACAACCAATTATAAATCAACACAACCAATTATAAATCAACACAACCAATTATAAATCAACACAACCAATTATAAATCAACACAACCAATTATAAATCAACACAACCAATTATAAATCAACACAACCAATAATAAATCAACACAACCAATTATAAATCAACACAACCAATTATAAATCAACACAACCAATTATAAATCAACACAACCAATTATAAATCAACACAACCAATTATAAATCAACACAACCAATTATAAATCAACACAACCAATTATAAATCAACACAACCAATTATAAATCAAAACAACCAATTATAAATCAAAACAACCAATTATAAATAAATTATTATTCAACGAAAGCATTGTTTTTTACCTTATAAATGGCAGGGTCATTTTAAAAAATATATATGTGAAGGATAACCAAAAGGAGCTAGAGCTAGAAGGTGAAATGAATATTTTATAATTTTGCAAAAGGTAGGATAATTATTAACATTGTTGGACAGATAGAATAAAAAATACTTTGAAGGAAAACAAAAATTTGAGCTGTAATTACAGTATAATAGGACGGTTTTCCTGAGATGGAGGTTCCAGAGATTTTTGCGATATTTTCAAACATAACAAGACTGTTGGACAATTTAATGATATTCATGTATTGCTAGCGTGTAGCTGAATCGACATGTAGAATATTTTTAAGATGGAAAAACTCTTGTACTCGTTAAAAAAGAACAAATGGATTGAGAAGTAATCAACAAGAAGAAGAAAACAAGAAAACTGCACGGATTGTTCAGTACAAAAGCGTCTTTCAATAATATATAGCATTTAGAAGATACATATTAAAATTTTACTATTAGAAGGGCCATCTACGATAGTTTGACATCAATAGAAAACATGTTAAATTTATATCCCATTCTTAATGTATCAAGAATTAAAACGAAAAACTAACAAGAAATTTATATAAATATAGAATTAAAAAATAAACCGATACGAAAAATTATAATTTTGGAGATTATAGATAAAGTATATACTTTTTCTTTGAAGTTTTTTAAGAAAATTCTTATTTATGGATTACAAGACCAATGTTTTTTTTAAACTATAAAAACAAATTCGAACCCGCGACCTCTGGAAAACCGTTCCGTCGCTCCACCAATTGAGCTACCGTATCGCTGATAAAGACGATCACATATAGAACGCTTAATTCACCGACGGACAGCGATACGGTAGTTTGGATAATTAATTAAAAAACTTAGTTAATATAATTATAATTTTACATAGTTTCGTTGCTTAACATATGGCAACATATCTATATATTTGATACAGTTTGTGATTGTGTGTATTCGAACGTTGATGACATTTAAAAAAAGTGAGCTGCTAACGAGGTTATGTTTACTGGATGATTTTGTCGAGTCAGATCAGATATTTGCAAAGTTCAGGATCGTTTCTCAATATAAAAAACCAAGAGCAAGATGTTAGTTACTTTAAAAACTCTTCAACAACAAACTTTTCAGATAGAAATAGATCCTGAAGAGACTGTCAAAGCGCTGAAGCTTAAAATTGAAGTTGAAAAAGGTAAAGATTATGCGTCAGACAATCAAAGACTTATTTATGCGGGTAAGATTTTGCTTGATGATAATAAACTGTGTACGTATAATATAGATGAAAAGAAATTCATCGTTATTATGGTAACAAAACCAAAATCATCTGATAATCAACAAGCATCATCGACCTCGGCGCCAGAAGCCGGGGAAAGTGCGTCAACTACTGAAAGCGGCGACGGTAAGAATAAAACGCCTGATGAAAAGCCAAAGCCCCAGCCTGTAACTGAACCTGAGCGTGCATCTGAACCACCAGTTACTTCAAATGAACCTGATTTTGAAGCAACGGTGCAGAGTATTATGGACATGGGTTACAATAGACAACAAGTAGAACAAGCTCTTCGTGCTTCATTTAATAACCGAGAAAGAGCTGTTGAATATCTCATAACTGGAATTCCTGAAGATCTGCTTCAAGAACAGGAAGCTGAAGAGAGTACTGATGAGGACCCATTGGGCTTCCTTCGTGATCAACCACAGTTTCAACAAATGCGTGCAGTGATTCAACAAAATCCTAATTTACTAAATACTGTGTTGCAACAAATTGGTCAAACTAACCCAGCATTACTCCAAGCTATAAGTCAGCATCAACAGGCTTTTGTTAGAATGTTGAATGAGCCTGTTAACCCACCAGCAGCTGGGGCCGTGGCAGAGGAAGTAGTGGCACCGGAAAACCCAGTCCCTCAACAACCACAAAACGTGATTCAAGTGTCACCTCAAGATAAGGAAGCCATTGAACGATTAAAAGCCTTGGGATTTCCAGAGCATATGGTTATTCAGGCATATTTTGCTTGTGAGAAAAATGAAAATCTTGCTGCAAATTTTTTGTTGTCCCAAAATTTTGATGATTAACATGTTTTGATTTATTCAGTATATAAAAAAGAAGTATATAAAGTTATATACTGTATCCCTGATATTTAATAACAACAAACAGCCTAATAGAATAAACCTTATGCTTTGTACATTTCCTTCATGTGTAATTTTGCACTTAAATAAAAAAAAAAATACAAATTACAATTGACTAATCTTCATCTTATAATGGAAATAAAAACAGTTGTTATTTCATTTTTAATAATTTTTTCTATGTTCAATATATATAATTCCTCAAAAATTAATCATTAATACCTAGTTACAAGATACAAAATATACTAAATTATAAAGGTATTTATTATAATGTTTATGTATTTTGTCATTATAAGTTTGCAAAATTGAAGTAAAGTGATATTAAATTGGAAAAACTTTATTATGGTCAAATATATATCTTTTACATTATTTAACTAATTATATGTAATCATACTCATTATAGTTAATAAGTAAATAGTTGTGAATGAAATATTGAATGTCTAAAAAAGTTTTAAACTCGGCCTTCAGTCTTAGGCCTTAGTATTATTAATAATTAATTCCATTTGAAGTTAGAACTGAATACACCTCATAATAATATTGTCTCATATTTGTGGCATAAATAATTACTGGCATTTGTCCACAGTAGCAATCATAATAACAATCAGTTGCAAGTCTTTATAATATTTTGTTAAATATATGCAAATTTCTACTGTTCTCATATTTTAGACTTCAAGACTTGTACATAGACACTTGCATATTGAATTGTGTGATAATGAGACAAAAGACAGATATCCAGAAAACTTAAGGGATGTATATGGCTTCAGTTCTAGGAAATACACTTAAAATTTATTCAATCTTGTTAGTTAATGCAATTCGATAACTAGCACGTTTAATTAAAAAAATCGAATTAAGACTTTCCTGAAATAGTCGGAGTACACTTGTTTAGTTTACCTTACACATGGAATACAATTAATTTATGTTACAAATCATTTGACTAAAACAAAGAACCGATTGAATTATTAGGTGATTTGATTAGTAGATACTAGATAATAATAGCTAGTTGGTGACCGTCATGGATTATAGGAGTACCTAAGCCTTGGCCCTACCAGGTATATATGCCCGCGGTCACTTTCATATTATAATAGCTTGTTGACACAATATACATCTAAATCTAATCTGTAGAAGATGTGGTTAATATGAAAGATTATAGCTTTTCTGATTTTATTATTAAATGGAAAAGATTATTGTATTGTATTATATATTGTATGTTTTTTATGCCTTTTTTTTTACTTTTCGTCTCGCTCTTGCTTCATAACTCTAAAGGTTTTAGTCGCTGCAAAGACCATGCATAGTAACTTAAAACTAGAGCTGACTAACCACTTTAGGACCATTAACCTTGTAATGACTTACATATTTTTAAGAATATTCTCAAAAAAATATTTGTAATGGTTATTCCGATCAAAATGTACATTTCAACAGATTTTTGTGACAACAAAACACAAGCGAGATACTACATAATTATACGCTACAATCACGTAATGTTTATCATGCTATGAGGTTTCATCGGCTAATCATAATTATATCTCCTATCGACTATGACCTATTGATCTTACCCTAGAATGTCTGTATTTTTGTGTACATTCTGAAAAAAAAAATTGTTTAAGCTTAAAGTTATTACAGAAAAAATACTAATCGTGGGGATTCCCTGCCATAAAACAATCATTTGTTGTACTGAAATGTAAGCATTGTAGATGACGTCTTCGTGATAATGTATTTCACGTATTTCATTCCTTTTGCTGACGTATCTACGTCACCCATCCCATTCATCGACCCATCGGTGGCAAAGCTCGCCCATGGTTGAATGCCGAATGTGGTCATGCTGAAGACCGAAAACATTCGGCATACCTCATTTGGGCTAATGCTCGAAGCCGCAATACTCCGGATGTAAGTTCAAAGAGAGCCTTTAACCAAGCTGCCAAGTCCTAGTTATGAACTGGCGGTTTCTATCATACCTAGAAGGATCGATCTCCTCAGTGAAAGTACGGGTTTCGCCGAAATAGCTCCATTGGGGACCTTCTAGTGTATGCTAAACACATTTTGGGCGAATTAAACTATCGAGAAAAACGGAGAAGCGGTCGCCGTTTCTCTGGACGTCTCGAGACACGAACACATTTCAGAGGGTGTTTCATTCCAGCAGCTTATGAGCAAGCTTTCATCGTCGGTATATCTCCAGGTCCGATCGGCTGGGTAACGGACTTTCTGTGCTAGAGATCTCTCGGAGTAGTGATCGACGAGAGTTCCTCGGAATCCTTGACAATAAATGCTAGAATGCTTCAGGAGTCCGTTCTTTCTGAAACTCTTTTTCTGCTGCACGTTAACGATCTTTTGAAGCCCGGTATCTAGGGGTATGCACACGACAGCACAGTCGTAGAAAGATACCTGCCGATATGCGGGCTAGTAGAGATCAAGTACAGTCTGAAAGAAAAGCTATGGTAACGTTGCAGTTTGAGTGACAAACTTCAGGCAGTCTCCGCATGGAGCAATGCCAATCTTATCCAATCCAACGCCACCGTAACGCAAACGTGTCTGTTCACCGCCAAAAGGAGCCCTTTCGCTTAGGCTCCTGCTTTCCAGAATGTATACTTGGAATACAGTGACCGGCTTCAGTTGTTAGGCTAAAAAAAATTGTCGAACCTCAACTTTGGTCGGTCCATTGAGTCCAGATCAAGAGCAGCAACAGGAAAGCTGGCCGTTCTTGCGAAGGTCTTTCAGTACTTTACACCGGTACAGCTCATTATATTATACAAAGCACAGATCCGGTCGTGTGTGGAGTACTGTGCAGTCACATATTTGCTTGTGCTGCAGCCTCATCTTGCGGTTCTGGGATCAATGAGTGGCGAGCAAGGCTTATAGGCGACTCCGAATTGCTTGAAGCCGACCTCCACAGCCTTGAACACAGGCGTAGAATTGCTAGTCTCTCAGTATTCTATAGGATACATTTTGGTGAGTGTGCGCAAGAATTACACGAGCTAATTCCCCCGTCTCTCTTCCATCACCGGACGTTCCGAAGCACGGCAGGTATACTTTCTTACGTTGTGGATATTCCCCCTCTATCCGACTGGAACATCTTGAATGCGTCGGTATTTCCGGCCAAACACATTGTGGGTGTGTTCAAGGGAAGAGTGAATAGGTTGCTAGGTAGGAGGAGTGAATTATTAATTATATTGTATGCGCCTTACCATCTATGAGTACATTTCCACTTTCCATCAAGTGGAATGTAGATTGCATAAAAGGACAGTGTAGACAGCACTGACCAGTGACCACCTTCAAAATTAGTCACACACCTTGTCTCTTTTGCACGAGCCAGATAATGAGGGTCTCGTCATATTAAGCGATTCGGGTTGTCCTTGCAGGAACTTCTTGGGTAAAAAATAAAATTGTTTTTATAAATTGTTATACCTAGTCTGTCAAAAATATTGTAACAAAAAAAATTTTTTTTTTTTACTTGCAAATAACATTTATTACTTTTACAGTGTGTTAGTTTAATACACAAATATAAAACAATTAAAAATACAAAAAGATTATTCGAAGTCGTGTCCATTGGCTGCAATAGTCCTTTAACCCGGCGAGCGTAAGGTTCCTGATCTTTACACGGAGCGTAAGGTGGGTGTAGCACAGCCATAAAATGAACTACTCATTTTGGTGTGTTAATTATATTTTATTCGTGTTTTTATTATTTATTTATCTTTAAACAGATTAAGGGTGAGAAGTAGAAATAAATGATATCTATTAACAAAGGTTAATTTATTTATGAAATTTAAAAAATCAATAATTTGTCCTTATATCTAAAATAAGACCTGGCATTATAAGTTTTATAATAAAATCGACTAAAAACAAAAAAAAAATGATTTTTCTCCTAGCTAATAACGACTTCTCGAAATCGTCTTCTGTTTCAGGGCAATTTTCACACGCAAAAACTGTGTGTTCCATACACAATTGATAAGTATCTATGACATTTGTAACAAGTGGGTTCATGGCTTCAGTTTTGCGATTCTTTTTAGTGGGGCATATTTGACATCTTCTTATGGGCTTAGGAACTTATTTTGAGGTTGTTGCGAGCGTGAAGATTCACCAACTTAAACCAGAATTGTTTTGCGAGAAGCACTCGGGGTAAATGCTCATTTTCCTTTTTATTTTGCAAGTTCCGAAACCAATCCTATTCCCAGGTCAGGTTATTATTACATTTTTGAATAATTATGCTATTTATACCAGCCATGTCCAAAACTGCATAAAATATAACCATTGGCTAGCGCTTCGTATTGCGTAAAATCTGCCTGGTACCTTGAACCATTTTGTACCATTTTTTCCAGTAAAATATGGTCTGTTGTCCTCACTGTCAAATTCCTTGGGTCCAGTTGACTGTTTCTCTGATACATTTGGTAATCCTACGTCTTGTTCCGAATCACTTTCAGAACTTCTCTTGCCAACATTGTCTATTTCGAAGTCACTACAATCTAGATCTAGATCACCAGTTTCGAAAACAATAAGCTTCTTTGGTCTTCTTCGTAAGACATTGATTATTTACCTAAAAATATACAAAAACAAATTTTCACCCGAATTTGTAACACGGAGCGTAAGATGGTGACTCAAAGGGTGTGACTCACCCAGGCGGAACTTTAACCCCATCTAAACACCTCGCCGAACCACCAGCGCGCAGCTGCGGCTTAAAACACAACGATTACTCACCTCCTCCCTCGCAGCTACTCGTGCGCACATCCTTTTTTAATGCACAGAACAGAAAATATCGAACGATTTACCAGAGACTGGGTGTATTACACGCGATCTTTCCATGGGGAAATTCTTCACTGCCAATCGTATCGATTGTTTTAGAAACTCCAAATTATCATGGCGTTTAGAGCAAGCTGTACTGTAACCAAGACTGCGTTGACCGAGCTTTATGACCCAGCGCCGAGTCTTACTGGAAGGATGCAGGGTTATTGAACATGGTGTTATTAAGGGGCTTAACTACCTTCTCAAGAATAGTATCTTGATACACTTGTGTCGATGTTTTGATACCTTTTTCACCAAAAAAATGGCTCAGTCACTCCTTCATAGCTAACACTCCACCAAAACATCACTGCAGTCGAATAACGCCCACGTTGCACTCTGTCGACTAATTTTTTTTTTGTGACCTCCCTTTGAGTACCGCTTCAGTAGTTGTTCCGACTTTACCACCCTATTCTTCTTTAATTTATCATTTAAGAAATGACCAGTCACACTTATAGGTTGCAAGTCCTAAGTCATCTCTTAATATACGCGACATGGTTGTAGGTGGTCTCTTCAATTCCTGTGATAAAATCTTTTGCTTTCGGACAGGATTTTCTGCTCTGCTTTCGAAATTGTATTTGGCTCCATACCTACTTTGTGTAATGCAATCACAGCGATTCTGTTTTCTTTATCACCCCCCTCCATTTTAATATCGCAAAATATTGTACCTACTACCTACAATGTATTGGCGCCAAAATGAGAAAACAGAATGAACAAATTTTTTTTTTTTTTTGTATGTCTATACTGTTAGCCCTGTTTGCTATTACAGCGTCACCGAGGGAGCGGGTGGGTCAGGAGACCCACCCTTAAAAGGGGGGGCCAGATGGGCCCCCATGGGGAACGACGTCCCGAGGGCGTCTCTGATTGAGACCACGGACCTCGGCTCGGGGCGTCGTTAGTCAGGAGGGAAGCTAAGGAAATTTGGGCACTAGCGTCCTCCGACGGCAGAACGCCGGAGCACTTACTCAGTTGGGACCTCGTCTATACCGGTATAGACGGTGTGTGTCTGTATGTTGTGTGGTGTCCATATAAAGATGATAGATTCCAAATTCAAATGTAATATTTTTTTTAAATTGTAACAGTATTTATGGCCAGACTAAGTATTTTGAAAATAGTGATTGAATTGAATAAAACGCTATTATTACCAAGTTCTATATTAGGCAATAGTTGTTGCGAGCAACTTAATCAGCTCCCCTTTCTAATGTCGCATTGAATTCATTCTTTTAATTTGTTAACACTGATAATAGATAGCTAAGACCACACTAAATTTAATACAAAAATATTGAATTGTAATTATATCCCCAACACCATTGTTTTTTCTTGTAAAAACTAGAGAATTTACGGAATGAACATCATGACTTCAATAGCTTAAACATAAAAATGTCGTACCATACTAAATAAAAAAAGAAATGTCAGTTTTATTATTTGAACAGTTTTAAAGTTCTACTCTAAAAAATTAAGTTTTTTCCGAAATAAATAGTATCTTATGTGACCAGTCTTATATTTTAAACCTTATAAAAATATTTAATATCCCTACAGATTGGCCTCGTTATCCATTTATTAATTAAAATTTTAAATCCTAAGTTAAACTATATTCAGATTTAACTTCATTGTAAGGGTATTTATATTATTATATAATATTATTATAAGAGTGAATATCTTGACAGACGAACGGACGCCAATAAAATTCCTTGGGAATTTGATTTTTTTATCTAAGCACAAATCGACGGTATATTCTAAAGACCTAAGATTTAACAATACCTATAACCCAATAGAAAATTGACTTTTTATGGTAAATGTTATAACCAAAAATAAACACAATAATTTTACATCAAAACAGTTAATATTATTAATATTTATAAATAGCATAAGTTAACATAAAAAGCTATGTTGGTATAAACTTTATTCATTTTAAATTTAAAGGCACTTTGCACAATGTCTTACATTTAATCTTATATCACTTGCCATGGTAGACATGTTTAACATAATAAACTATTATGTCACCTCACAACAATAACGTTGAAATAAGAGAAAATAAAACATTTTAATAAAACTATTTTAACACTATACTTATTACACATATCAATCATGGCAAATGAGTTCTTATAAAAATCTTATCCTTAACTCTCAAAGTTAATTAATTTTACCCTTCCACATAAAATACATATTTATAAATTTCCATGAACTGAATGGATGTGTGAAATACATAGTTGTATGAAAATGGATTTCATAATATTTAACAACATAATTAAGAATTACATTTTGATATGCAACATCGGCGTCTGTTCACAAATATATATTATGCATAAATATACAAAATAATTGAGTTTTAAAATCTATACATAATTTTAAAAATCTAATCTACCTATACATAATGTACACAATATTTTCATTTTAATTTATATTTTTCTTTTTTGTAGAGGACTGAAAAATGGTACTTTACTAAGACTGTACATTGCAATAAAATTATTGCACAAAAAACTAAATATTAACTTTGGCTTATCCATTACAAACACCATATTATGGTGTCAAGAAGTCCTAAGCAAACTACAATAGTTATTTTTTACAATTACCGTGGGTAAATACTATCACTTCGCTTGCTTTTCCCATCACAGTATATATAACTTTGTGAAATAACATTAAGTTAAAGAATGTGTTTAGTTGCTTTTTAAGTTAACATAATAGAAAAAATCAATCAAAGCAAGTGTATTCACAAGTTATTAAAAAGGCGATAATACTATACTTTTGACATTAAAATGGCACTCAGTCCAGTTTTGATATCACTAAAATGTCAAAGAAAAAATAACTTAGTATATAATATACTAATTCTAATCAAATAATTATTATAATTAACATATAAAGATCAGAACACTGTACAACAGCTTTAAAAACAGCATGTGGGTCAATTCTACACATGAGCAATGAATAGTTTTTGCTCTATAAAGAATTAGATATTTTTCAACTCCACATTAATATATAAAATATTTAAATATAACCACAGATGTAACTTTGTGTAGAAAAGTCAAACTCAGTAATCATACTGGTAACATTATCAGTTCAAAGTAAACAAGAACAAACATTGTAAAAATTCTTATTTAACTACTTCATACTTGATAAAATTATTATCAGTTGAGTTTGAATTCAATACAAATTATAAAACAACATTTTTAACTACCACTAAATCTAATACATCAACTTTCGAAATGTTAGAGAATGCAGAAAGGAAGAATATAAAAATATCGTTATAAGGTCTGTAATCATGTACAATGTAACTTTAAAATTTATTTATAGACTTGTGTGATTTTTATTTAAAACCAGATCATTTTAAATCTTTCTAAATAAATTCTTATGAGGATTCTCTCATTTTAATCCATGTGGGCACATCGGCCTGGACGCTCTCCCAGTACTTTCATCAGTACATAATACAAATCATATGTGCCTCTAGGCTTACCGGCAGGGCAGCGGCACATCTGTTTAGCCGGCTGGACCTCATTCAGTTTTCTGCTGGCAATATAATTCTTTCAGAGACTTAAGCTCATCTATTAGAGCTTTATTTTGATTTTCTAGCACTGCAACCCTATTCTCAAGGCATTTGATGTATTCTTTCTTCTTACGTCGACATTCTCTAGCAGCTTCTCGATTTTTCAATAGCCTTAATTCACGTTTTCTCGTTTGGTCTTCTACAATTGGACCTGTAAACATAGTACGATTTGCTCGTTTCTTCTAAAGGTATATAGTATTATTTCAATGTCTTGTAAGTTTTTAAAGTTCTTATAACTTTTCTTACCCGGTACATAGAATTGACCATCTTGATTTGTAGCATATTGAACTATCGCTCCACCACCTGTCGTTCCAGATACTGTCAATGTGTGCAATCCACTTTCGGTTTGAAGAGAACCGGCTGAAATAAATAAGGATAATCTAAATTAATAAAAAAAATAAAATAAATATACCTATAATATCCATATACACTATAATATTACAGTCAACAGGACACTAATATTTTAATTGGTGAAAAAATGTTATAAAGAGTGTGCTTTTACCCATAATGTGTATAAACTGAAGATATAAATTTATATGAAATTTATAAAAATATAATATTATGTTCAAATAGGCCGTTAGAGATACGATAATTTTTAAAATAATTTCTAACACGTTTATGATTTTGATATTAATATAAATAAGAAATTTAATGACCGCATTAAAAATACGTCGAACAAAGTAATTTTAAAAATACAACTTGTATTTTGTCCTGTAATAATTAATTAATTATATATATATACACATATGTACACAGTTTTTCTGAACTATTTATCTTTGAAATCCCGTATTTTAGAGAAAGAAGATAATTTTATCGAGACTTTACCTAATATATTAAACAGTTAATGTCTGTCATTAGTTACGCAATGAATTACAAAACGAAACTAAACATGTTCCAATTATTAAATTGGAGAACAAAACTTTAAAGAAATGTTTCGTTTCTTAGGTTTTTTAAATTCAAGTTTGTAAAGAATTATAATGTATAAAGGACTATGACTTCATTCGAAAGCAATAATACAGGCATGACGTCATCACGCGTTTAGTTGGCAAACAATTACGTCATCCAATCATCGCTTGAAATATAAAAAATTAACAAACAGAAAGTTATCTAATTGAGTAATGCTATTTGCAATTTGTATAATTGTAGTCTTTTACTACATTACTACAAATATATTAGTTAAAACAATTACAATAATCAAATACTTATTTTATAGTTTTAATGTAATAAATAGTGGCAAAATAAATAGATCACCATTATAAATAATAATGTAATTACACCATATGGATACTCTTTAAAAACCCCTAAAAATCCTCATAAAGATTGATTATTGATGATGATAGAAACAAACAATGGGGAAGTCATTCAGAAGTATGAGCCAATCCTATACTGGAAAATAAGAATGATGATTCAAACAGGTTAGTGACACATGTTGCACACAAAAACAAAGAGTGTCAGCTGCACATTTAACTGACCTGGCGCAAACGATAAGGAAGGTGACAGCGACATTTCACTTTCCAATCCTGTTTTAGTTCCCATGCGATTGTCTGTAATTATTATCATGTACTTATACTCAAGTGGCTAACTTCCCCAGTAAAAGACATTAAGAATCTTGTGTTATTTAACTAACTATTATGAGTTTTAATACTGGCTATGTTACATTCATTGTTTAAATAATTTATTAATACTATATTGCAATTATATTTTTATACTATTTCTGCTCTTATTCTTTGTAAATAGTTTTTTTTTACGTTAAAATGGTAAAATAAATAAATAATTTAATATTATATCTGAAATATTGTTTAAAAGCACAGTTTTTACAACTCTTATAATTAAAGTATCAATAATAACATAAGTTGATCTTAAAAGTAATGCTTTAAGGGGTAGTAAAGTTATGAGCATACCAGCTATTTCAGCTCCTCCAAGATCACTGAGAATTTTCCTATAAGATGGACGTCTTGTTAACATTTCTCTATATTTTCTTTTAGGACTTTCATCGTCACTACAGCTGTCATCACTGCAAGATTGTCCTTGAGCAATTAAAACTGTATTTGGTTCTGGTTTTATCTAAAATAAATGTACAATTATTAATAAAAGTAATTAAATGACCCAATAAATTTGATAGATCTTAACAAGCACAACATGGCTAAATATGTTTATGTACAATTTAAAAAATGATAACTGCTATTTTGCTTTCACACCTGTAGAGTTTGTAGGGTTCCTTGAGTAGTGTGTATGACAGAACTCGGCTTGCTGACCAATATCACATTGCCTTTAGGTAATTGGACTGATTGGATATTAGATGCTGTTTGAATAACAGATTGTTGGTTTGGTTGTATTACTGACTGAACCTGCAAATAATTGTATATTTTTTTAAATACTGGTTTCGTAAAACGAAAATACAAAAAAAAAACTAGAACTTGTTCACTTTATTTGCTTAATATTGTTAGCAATTGTTTTAGAAGTTCACTGCACAATCTTATTGACATTTCACTATTATGTTATCTGTTTTGACAGATAAAAACTTCATGTTGAAAATTTAGTGATAATAAACAAAATAAACACCTGCGCTGATGGTGCTTGACTTGGCAACGTAAGCTGCACTATGCTTGTGACCACCACATGAGGAGTAGCATTCGCGGAGGAGCCTCCGCCCGCCAGGGTATCTGCTACGCCTGCTGCGCCAGAGGTGCCGTTTTCCTCCACCATTCCGTCCATGCCCACTTCTATTACCTAAAATATTCAAGGTCACCATTCTGTGTATTCCTTGAACTTCACATACACAAAAACTTGTAAACGATTTGTTTATATTAAACTTGTTAGGTTACGAACTCTCGATAATAAATACAATCTAAAAGGGAATCATCGCGTCATTGCTAGGGTATTTTCCTATTGCGTCTATTAGCTCTTACGAAACATATTTATCTAGATTTAGACTTTTAAACATTTCACATGATAAAGTGATAACGTATAGAATATCCATATTTGAGAACTCAAATGTAAGCGACCGTGACAGACCGCAAGATGTCTTCAGTACGAGCACTCACCAGTTACGTATTCCTCGTCACCGTATATGCTGCGTCCGGAGTGGGCGAACGGGACGGTACGTAGTAGCCACGTCAACTGCGAGAAGACTCGTCACTGGCGGAGACCTATGATCTTGTATGCGTCATAACAATATGGCCGAAAGGCGAAAATTGTCAGACGCATGCGCTCTTTACATTCCCTATGCAAAAAATAACATCTGACAACAGGAAATGAAAATGTCAAAAATGATTATGGTACGAACTACAAATCAAAGCAACGATTATGAATAAAGTTGTGACCACACAATATGTACTCTTTATCAGATCAAAGGATCCCAAAATATTAAATTAATTGAATTTATTTAAATATGGTTTTATTAGACTAATATTTATGTAATAGCAAAAGTATTATGGTATTTTAAAAAAATATATTTTTAGTAATAAATATTACTATGGCAATTCTAATAACACCAAGATGATTATAAATATTAATGACCGAAAATGATTTTGTACTAACTACTAGTTAATTATCATTTTATGGTCTTTGATTGTAGGTTTTTTTTTTGTTATGACTTCATGATTGTAGGTAGGTATTATAAACTGAGGTTTATTAATTGACTGCAGACTGACATTTGACAATGACTGCACTGGGAATTGGGTTGATAAAATGACATGAACATTTAGATTTTAGCTAAATAACAAGCTTTTGTTATTTGTGTCTCTGTTCAATTATTTATAATTATATTACAGAACTCTTTCGCTTATTTAATGAAATTAAACAAATGTGATAGTAATCTATTAAGAACTAACAAAACTATGACGTTTTGATGTCCAATATAAACAATGTCTTCTAGTATATACGAAAAAATAATTCACAAGGAAGGCTCTAGGCCTTACAAATGTTGCGAGTATGCGAGTAAAGTTTCTTTAAACCTTAACCACTTCAGAAGGGATGGAAGATTTTGTGACATAGACCTTATATCTGGAAAAACTATAATTCGGGTATGTATTTTGTATTAAGTGAATAGGATATTAACTTAGAATAGTTGTAACATCTCTATATTATTAACAGGCACATCGAGTAGTATTGGCTGCTAGTTGTGAATACTTTGATGCCATGTTCAATGTAGGTTTAGAAGAAAGTCAAAAAGGTCGAGTAATGCTACCAAGTGTGCCACCTGGAATTCTACCTATGATCATTGATTTCATTTATACTGGTAAATCTTAATCAATAAACTAAGTCACAAACCTAGTAGTTCAATGTGTAACTAATCATCATTTTATTGTTTAGGAGAGATTTTGATAGACAAAGCAACAGTGCAACATTTACTCATAGCAGCTGATATGTTCCAACTTGGTGAGCTAGTTATAGGCTGTGGAGACTTTTTGAAGAGAGAATTACACCCCTCAAATGCACTTGGTATTTTTAGGTAATAAAAATAATAATCGGTATTGACAGTATTAACAATTAGCCATAGCTGACAATTGACATTATGATTCATCCAAATGAATTATTTTATAATCTCTTACTGCTTTTTTATAATATACATTGTTACTAATATGGACCAAATATTATAAAGTAATAACTATACATGTTAAAGATATAAGGTTTTTAACAGGTTTGCAGAGACACACAATTGCACAGAATTAGCTGAAGAAGCATTGGCCCATGCTCAGGCTAATTGGAATCTAGTAGCTAATGGAGATGAGTTGTTAGAATTACCTTTACAACAACTAATAACTTTATTGTCATCTGAGCAGTTAAAAGTTGATAGCGAGGCTCAGGTAATTAGATAAGTATTTTCAAATATTATTTACTTTATGAATTATTATCATAATTTTATTTTAATTTAACTACATAGTTTCTATCGAGTGTTATCCTTTTCTCGCATCTCTCACATTTTATGTATTGTATAACATAATACAATGAAGATAAAAATAATTAAGCATAGTACACTTTTATGCCAAGAAAGCTGTCATGATTAAAAAGTTTTCTGTTAGTGTGATGGGTAAATAATTATCTTTGTTTATGTGTATGAAAATATAAAAAAACCTTAAATTCATGGCAATATTTGCATTCATATTGCAGGTTCTTTATCCGGCATTAAAATGGCTTGAACATGACCCTGCAAATCGAAGAAGACATTGTTTTGAAGTATTGAGTCATGTAAGATTACCGCTTATTTCACCCCAAATTTTGGATGATGTCATCAAAACTGTGCAAGACCCATCTATAGCAGTGGCTTTAAAAACTGTTAGGGTTGATATGGTAATGTTTATGATTAAAATTTCTTGCCTTTATTTTTTGGAAAAATTTGCTATAATGTAAGTTATTTAAATGGCAATAAAATATGTGTATATAAATTTAATGTTTGCAGAAATCAGGTCGCGGAGCGTTAGTGTGTCTGTCAGCAGAGCCGCGGGCACGTGCTCGTAGACTGCTGGTGGTGGTGGGTGGCTCCTGTCACGACTCCGCGCCGCACCCGCCTCACTCTGCTGACAATATATTGTCGTCGGCTCTCAAATACGATCTGCATAAGAGGTATGTTTGGGCTATCATAATATGAAAACTCATTCAATACTGTATTTAATTGAATCTTAGTTATTTATATTCTCTTTTATTATGACCTATATGAGCATAAGGAAAATATTTATTTATTATTAAACTATACATGACTTATTTTGAATGACTAACTATATTTAAATCATGTCTTTTTAATCATATATGTGTGAAAGTATTTATTATACGACTTTTTACAAATTTATTCAATTATAAAACGTCAGATATATACATTTTAGGGAATGGGAGGAACTAGCCCCTATGGGTATAGCTCGCATTCAACCCGGTGTAGCAACTCTGGGTGGACGTGTGTATGCAGTGGGCGGGGAGCAGGGTAGCCAGATACTGGCCAATGGAGAAGTTTATGACCCACAGGTATAATTACAACAATTGTTTCATATAACAAATAACTGTTGCTTAAAAATATCAGAATAACAATCATATCTGCTGGGTTTGTTGTATCAAGCTGTTCAATGTTTTTTTTAGCTTAAATGTAAATAATATTTTTTCAGACAGATAAATGGTCATACATCGCGTCTATGAAAGAGGCTCGCTGCGAGTTCGGTCTCACAGCATGGAATGGAAACTTGTATGCCTTCGGTGGATGGGTGGGGTCCGACATGGGTGCGTCCGTAGAGGTCTACGACCCCATATCGGACGAGTGGAATCTCACTGGACTGATGCCCGAACCGCGATTTGGAATGGGTGTTGTTAATTTTGAAGGTAATCTAATTAAGCTATATAAAAACTTATTTATGATAAATCAGATTATTATCTATTCTAATATGACATTACTAGTGTCTCTCAGGATAATATTTCTGTATATGTTTATAGGTTTAATTTACGTGGTGGGAGGGTGCACGCACACGTGGCGGCACACCCGTGACCTGCTGTGCTACCACCCAGCGTCTCGCAAGTGGCGGCCTCTGGCGCCCATGCGACACGCGCGCTCGCAGGCCGCCGCCGTGGTGCTGGGCGTGCACCTCTACGTCATCGGCGGGAACGCGCCTCGACGCACCGTGCTCTCGTCTGTGGAGAGATATAGCTTTGACGATGTAAGTAACATCTATATTTTTGAATTATTACATACAAACAATATTTTTTTTAATTTTACATGGAGGCTCAAACAGTAGTTTTTAATATTTGTGTATTTGTTCGTTTGTTAGCATAATAATTTTTAAGAAATTTCGTGCTTTGCTAGCTTATAGTCTGGGTGCATATAAACACGCTCCTTACCACAGAAAAATGTAAAAGTTAAAGACAAAAACTTGAAAGTGAATTCGCGGACACATGCTAATATATGAAAATCTCATAACATAGGGGTATAAAACCAACCTGTATAACTCCAGGATTCTTGGGAGGAGGTGGGTAGTCTGCTGGAGGCGCGCGCGGGCTGCGCGGCGGGAGCGGCTGAAGGCATGTTGGTTGCGGCGGGCGGGGATAGCGAGTGCGGCGGCAAACGTGACTTCTACCGCGCGCGCACCACCCTGGCCTCCGTGGAGGTGTACGATCCGGGTCGCGATGCGTGGCTGTCCGCGCCGCCGCTGCCGCACTCACGCGCCGAGGCTGGCGCTGCGCTGCTCTGACCGCACACACATGCACTCTCACGTACTCACACACACTTGCACGAATCATTACACACTCCTCGCATTGTGCTATACTATTCGTTTACTATCGCACTTGCACTGAAGGTACGGGAAATATCTACACTTCTTGCACTTACTTGCTTAGATGCATTAACGTCCGTGACCAGTCTAATTTAATTAATAGATAAATAACTGAATGTAATGTTGTGAATGTAATGATTATAATGAGTGGCCAAATTAAACATTTAGGATTTATTGCTTTGACTTGCACTAGTGGTGATTTCCTTGGATGATATATACAATCGATATTAACATTTGTTTTTTTTATTTATAATTGTATGTTCTTTTAATTAATTTAAATTGTCTTCCATACTGTCTGGCGAGAATTCCGTATGCATTATAATAACATTACTGGCATACATTGGATATTGCCTGAATATGTATAATCTTATTTAACCGTCATTTAAAAAATTGTAAAGCAACTCGTTGTAGTTTTTACAATAAGATTAACTTCCTATCAAGTTTGTTAAAATTTGATTCACTGCCATTTAGGTAAATCCATATATATTATTTTCATATCAGTGGATGTTTTATTTGTAACCTTATTTTATTCATAATTAATGAAAATATTACATATTCTATAATATTAATATTATAAGTTTAGAAGCAGAATGGTTGCCGGCATTTATGTAAATTATAAAGATTTTAGAACCCATTGTAATAAATGCAAGTGCATTGCAATAACTGCTGCTTTACATGGTATTTGCAATGCTCATGTGGTAATAAGTTTTATTGTAAAAGAAATATTGCAATGTGCTCTTGGTCTGATAAACAACTTGTATAGAGTATTATGACCGTTACAGTTTGACGTAAGTGTACAAATATAATAATGATTATAACTATTATGATAAAAAAGTTGTTTTTATTTTATTTTAATGCACTATAATACCAGTGTCTTATGGTTATGGTAATAAAAATGTATAGAATGTCTCATTAGGTCTTAATTTGTGTGATAATATTTAATAGAGAATACTAACTTGACATGTTCCATCTTTGAATTTCCTTTTTCCTAGACTTAAGACTTGCTTTATTTTTTATAGCTTAGTTACAGTAAATGTATTTTATCCTAACCTATTAAAGAATATTATATTTGTATTAATTTAATTAAAATAGAATAAGTTTTTAATGTACAAAAAATAAATATTTCTACCTAAAAGTAAAAAAAAATCACGAAATCAATTTCAGGTGATACATTAATGACTTCACTTAATTTATATTTAAAAAAATCATTTTTCATTGTTCATATTTTATTCTGAATCTTTTATAATAGTTGTAAAACCTATTAGTTTTGTATCAAGTCGTTTTTACATATCCAAATAATAAAAAAACAGTAAAGTTATCTAAAACTGTATTAAATTATTGACCAACACTTTTATAATGTTTTGTATTATTTAAGGAAGCAAGTAAAATAAAATATATACGTATTAAGCATATCTTTCATTAAACATTGAATTTAATTAATTTAATACATACATTTATAAGCCTAATGCGGGGAACAAAGCCTGTAATGGATCTACAATGTCTCCTGCTAAGTATATGCGACCGAGTAGTCCTTCAAAAAGCGAGGCAGGCCGGTCCGGGTGGTGCAGCTCACTCCCAGGACGTTCCACCGCACACCACTCCATGAAACAACACGCGCGGTACAGATGTACCGGTTTCTAAAATCATTAATAAACAACATTATAATTATTTTTATTATTGAAAGATAATAATTATTTGTTAATTTATAGATGTAAACAAATAATGAATGTAGAGGAGGGCTTGATCTATAACCATTTAAATAAACAATAATGCAGGCATCCTATCCTTTTTTTTCACTATAATTAGTTATTTAACCTTTAACGATTGATATAGTTGAAGGAAGGCATAAGCATTTCCGCTAACGCCGTGGCATATACTGTAGCCTTTTGCACATAATCCTCTCTCCCATATTACATCTCCACATTGGATAGCTGTTTTAAGGTATTTTTCACATTCAAATACCTGAAACATTAATATAATTAGAAAAATATATTTTTGTCCTCTTAGGCAATCCTTATTTTTAATATATTAATGAAACAAGATAGGTTTATATAATCCAAAAATGTAAATACCTGATAAGCCAATATGCATAGTGGTACAAAACCTGGTGCTCCATGACACCACTGCACTAATCTATCGCCTGAACCACTGCCTGTAGAAGAAGGAAAATTTCCACTGGGGAATTGTTGTTTTAATAACCAATCCACTGAAGGCTTTATGAAACCTCTCATATCATGTAAGCTGATGTAAGTACGGGCCTAAATGTTAACAATAAAAAATATAAAATATTTTTTTTATGAAAAAGATATTATAAGAAATTGCTGATTATATAAACCTGCAACAACATGTATAATATTCCAGCCATTCCATGTGCTACACCTAAATATATTTTTTCATGCCATTGCCACAGAAGTGGGCTTTCTGACTTCATATCTTGTGACAACTGTTTACCAGATTTTAAAATAGAAGATGTTACCTATAGTCAAAAACATAAAAGTTAATTGATTGGAGATTTTTTTTAAATTAAATACATAGAAAGTTTACTATTTGTAGTGTATATACCTACCTTTTCAATGTGGTTAACAGGTATGATGTTTTTACCACTAACATACTTATTTACAAAGAGTAAGGCATACAAGTATCCAACTTTTCCATACAGTAGTTCATCAGGAGAGTCATTTAATAATGAAATAAGATCAATAAGCCTACAATTATTCAAAATAAAATTTAACAAAATTTCATAATCTTGAGTTAATATTAGTGATTAGTTTAAAAAAAAACCTGTAATTGTTATCATACTTTAAAAGCTCATGGAGTATTATGTTACCTCTGAGCTAACTCTCGAGGTGAAGGCAAGTAGTTAGGGCGTCGGGAACCAAGTTTGTAAGAGATAACAGTTGCAATTGCTAATGGACCAGCATCTCCACATAAGAAACTTATCCTTCGACCTTTTAAGTTATCTAGATTTAAATATTCTAGGGACTTCTAAAAATTCAATGTTTTTTGTTATTACATATACTATATAATATTTTATTTTACTTCATTTTTAACCCACATTAATAATTAGGGGTGTAACATTGTGTATAAATAAAATATGAGCACACCTCTAAGTTGTCTTGTGATGAATCACTCTTATGCAGTGAACTCATTAAATAATACAGGGCCAATCCAGCAGAACCTGTATAAACAGTTCCGTCACAAAATATATCCTTTTCTAGTATAGTTGTTAAAATTAATAATTTACTTGTTTTGAAATTCTGTACCTTTGTTCGAAAATCTTCTGATATCTACAATATATAAAAGCACGATTTATATAAAAGGAAGTAAAATCATTAATATTAGTTTTGAGTGAAGATCTTTTCTTAGTTGTGTATTATTTAGTAAGTAATGAATCTAGAATATACCGCATCTTTATTGTCATTAAGTATACGAGATGAAGCACTGGTAGAATAATCTTCAAATTTATTTGAAAAAGAACCTTTCGAAGTCATGGTTTTTACATAAAACCGAATATAAAAATGTTATTTGTCTTGTTTGTAAAATTTTAAATAGTTTTTCAAAATTCTCCTCAATTCATGTTCTATAGAAAAGTATTTACTAAATACTAATAAGTAATAACTAATTATTTATTATTTAGTAAATAGTAATACAGAATAGTAAATACTACGTACAGAATATATAAGAAAGCCAATCAAGTGCGAGTTGGACTCGACTCTGAAGGTTCCGTACCATTACATATAAAATACAACAAAAAAATCATTTTTCTTGTATAGGAGCTCCCTTAAATATTTATTTTATTTGGTTAATTACCTTATTTTTAACTTAACTTAATTTATAAAGAATCTAAACTTAACTTATTTTATAAATAAATGTTCCGTGATTGTTTGAAGCGACTACCGTAAGCCGTTATTAAAACGGAGCAAAAAAAAAAAGTTATTCTATAGGATAATCCCTAAATAAACATTTTGTTTTAACTTAATTATTTGAAAAAAAAAAACAAAATTCAAATTATCTTTTTAAAGTAGGCATTTACACGCACTTTTGAATCGTCAATTACATTAAATTGGTCAATACAGTCAGTCTATAAATAAGCTACCACTAGCTCGGAATGCTGTTCTGCTGAGAGGAGCTGGCCAGAAACTTAACAGTTGCTCTTTTTAAATTAAATTTAACGATGTTTGACTTAAACATTATAACATCAACCCTGCCAAACATTTCGATCAACCAAAAACTTTTGAATGTTATAATAAGATTGATTTAATAATATACTTCTAATTTTAGATTTAAAACTAAGAAATCCTTTTCGTAGATTTCTTGTGGAAATTCTTAATATATTGAGCTTCACTTACGCTGAGCTCAATATATTAACATTCGTTTGGAAATCAATTTTTTGAGGCAACATCACAGGAAAATATTCTTTCGTTTTAAAGATATGGTCAAAAAACTGAATCTCTCATAGACTTAAGCTTAACTCAACCTGTACGGGTTTGCCATTCGTTACTCTTAAGTACTTCTTACAAAATACAGAGTAATAAGTAAAAGAGGGAGAAAAAAATATTTTGTTTCCTTTTTTTTTTGTGGTTGATGAAGATTTTTAAAAAGTCGCAGAACAAATGTTTTTTGCCTGCCTGCCTGGACACAGACGGACGGTAAAGTCTTAGTAATAAGGTTTTTCCCCTTTGGTACGGAACCCCTAAAAATCAATGACAGTTATAATTCTGATTATTTTTGATAGATAATAGATATGTATTTAGAATTTTTGAGAAATACATAGCATAACTAAAACATTTCGAAATAACAATCCATTGTTAGCTTATATTTCTTATTTTTTGCTTATCATCATAGTTGTATTGTTGCTATAATACGATTTTGTACGTAAAATATAAAAATAGAAATCGTTCACAGTGATAGTAAACAATTTTTTGTCAGAACAGGTGACAGTTGATACACTAAATTCCGAATTGTCAATGTCAAGATTGTCAAGTGCTTTAATCTGTTTTGTATTATTGAAACTGCGAATTATAAATAAAAAAATAATTCATCAAAGAAAAATTTAAGAACAATGATAGCTTCTTTTAAATCATTTTTTAAGTGGAAATCGATCAAAAACAATGAAAGCAACAAAATTTCATCATCTTTGTTTCTTTTAATTTGTATTAAAATTCTTGAGGATATTTTATTTTGGAAGAAAATATGGTTATCCGTTTTGTGTTTTATTATATTCAATTTTGTATTTTTGTAAGTTATACATCTATTAGTTTCAAATATTTGACTAGCAAATGTACAGTGTTTAATTAATGTAATGCAACTTTTCAGTGCTTGTGCATATCAGCAGCTAAACCTTCTGCAATTTATTTTTGGACTCTTACTTTTAACAATCATTGTTGACGCACTTGAAACGTGGTTAAAATATAAACATCGCACTTCATGTCTTAAGCGATTAGCTACCTGTGAAAATGAAAAATTGATACCTTTTGCTTATAAAATAAATAACTGGATGCACTGTAAATTGAGGGAATTTATTTTTTTACGTGATAAAAACCATACCAAGGTATTTAAACAGATTCTGTAGGGTTCTTTTTATTTCTTTATTCAATTACAATTTTTATGGATATTTCAGGCATTTGTGCTGCTCCAAATAATGTTAAGCCTTATATTTATTATTGGAAGGTATAGCAGTGGTTATACTATATTATATTTCTTGAGCACCTTTGTGTTTTTTGCATATAAAATCTTACCACCTGTTGTGAAAGTCATGAAAAAAATACAACAAAGTGCAGGTATTCTTAGAATTTTTAATTTTAATTTTTGGATTCAAACATTAAGCATATATATATGAAGATCATAAATAACTTTAATTTAATTCCAAGAAACATTATTTAAATCTTTTAATTTATTTCAAAGAATCTGATATTGAACTTGAGGGTCTTGTGCCAGAAGAATCTGATGCTAACCTAGATCTGTTGTCCATTGAACCTGACCAAAAAATATTAATGGATGATAGACAAAGCTTAGGTATGGATCTTTTTTACTTTTAGTTGCTTTAAATGTTGTGTATTATTATTATAACATTTGTCAATATTACAATAATTTTCAATAATATCAGGATACTATGAACCTGCATACACAAACTTACAATTATCATACTTGTATAATATAAAAAATCTTGTTGATTATATTTTCTTTAATATGATTAATATCTTAAAGACTATTGGAAACCAGAAGATTTGCCTATAGAAGAAGCCAGTGACAGTGATAACAGCAGTTCAATAATTACAAATTTATCTATTGAGAAAATGCAAACTCTTGTTAAGGATGTTGAGAACACTGACTCTAGTGAAGATGAATATATGCCACAAGGTAAGTGAACTTATATAACAAAGGTATTTTGAAGATTATAAATTGAGGCTAGTATAATGTTTTATATAAATATATATTATTTCCACCTTTAAATTATCATTTATTGTAGTGACTAAAAATTGTAGTAAGTTTTAGTTGTGATAGAACTAGCTGTAACCAAGATGCAGTTAATAAATATGTATATACATATTTAAATTACTACATTTTAATATTCATTAAATTATTAAAAATGATTTTTTATTATGCAACATTAAAGAAAATTTGATCATGTATTCTAATGCACTATATTATAATATTATAAGTTGTAAAGTAAAAAAAAACTAATACAATTGTTATTATCAGTAATATAGTTTATCATGGTACTACTAGTCTAATTTGATTATTTAATGTCCAATTTTGTAAAGGAATTATTTCTTGTACTGTATTATGTTAAATCATCAAATTTAGATATATCTAAATTAATAACAAAACTAATAAAAAAATAATAAATAAATAAAACAAAGTTTATTTTTAAGCATTTTTATAGAATACACAAAAAGAATCATTTGTATTAACAATTTCAGAACAACAGTCTGAACAATATAAGTCTTCCTTAGAAGTACAGCCCATCAATACATGGAGTAGTGCTGCATTTAGTGTCTTATCAAATTTTGGTGGAGCAGTTTCAAATTTAGTGTATAGTTCTCAAGAAGATAATAAAAGGAAGAGAGTATCGAGTGTCGATTCATCTGATGGCTTTGAAATGATTGATAAAAATGAGTTGTAAACTGTATCCATAACATGTGTTCCAAAATCACTTGGTTTTATTTAATTATTTATATTTATGGACTGCTTTAAAGTTATATGTATTTATAATATCATGTACTTAAACTAAACATTACAAGACATATTTTCCAATTTAGACATAAGTTCCTGATGCTGTTTCTTCAATGCTTTGAGACGGACACTATTTAATGAATTTCTGGCTACAAGGGCTTCCAACATTGGTCGAGATATCTAAAACAGTAATATACCTTTTTATATTAATAAGAAGCAAAAGGGATTTTAGAAAAACTAGGCCTTCATATCTGGTAAAAAAAGTGGAGGTTTAATTTTGTTGTTAATATCAAAATTTGTTGCTGTTTCTATCGACTTATAGCAGATGTAAGAACTAACTTATCCAATATGTTGACAGATATTTAGAATTAGATAAATAGATTTTGAAAATTAGAAGTTTATAACAATAACACACTTTTTAGTAATTATCGATGTGTAGTTAATTACCTTTTCAACTATATGTCCTATAGCTATAGTCCTCACTGCAGAATTATGCTGGTTATTAATTATGTCATCTGATTTACTTTCTCCCGCTTCATTCTTAAACATCTCATCTTCCTCTTCTTTCAAAATAGCTGGTAATTGAGTCAAGATCTTTTAAAAACAATTTTTACACATTATATTAATATGTTTTAAAACATCATTTATGAAATTGTTTAATTATGATCTCACCTCAAAATTATTCAATGTTAGAGAGTCATTGCTATTTGTGATTTCCAACTCAATTTCTCGTCTGGTCTGACTAGCACCTTCATTTACTGATTGAAAACAAGTGATTTGTATCTGCAGAAATAAGTTAAAATTAAGTGACTAGTATTCAAACCAATACTATTCCTAATAGGCTGAAAGGCTTACTGAAGGTGCCTTGGCCGTTTGATCTTGAATATACACAGCAAATATTATCCCAACAAAACTAGAGTCCATTCTTTGATACATAGACTGAGTTGCAAGATCTGAAATAATAAAGAAATGTATTAATTGTTAAATTTAATATTGGTGTTATTGTGCATTCTTAAATATTTTATTTAAAAAATTGTATATAATAATGTAAATAATGTCATATTTATCAATATATTTTGTAGAAACATATTTTGGTTTCATTTTCATCAAGCTATATATTATAAGGAAATTTAATTAATGCAGGCTGTAAAGACATATTAATAAATTATTTTTTTAAATTTATATTTAAAGTTGAAATTACATGGTAAGTCTTACCCTGGACAAGATTACTGCAAAGCATTTGTAACGTCAGGTTAATTTAAAATTTAACTAATTATACAAGAGTTAAATCTGTAAAAATAGTTTTATTTCAATTGTTACATACTAACCTACATGAGATGGCCACACTGTTATATGTGGATGAGAGTGATACCAGCCAACTACTCTCAATGGTCGCCCTACTGCTGCTGCTAATTCTTCAGCTCTCAATGTTGCTTGTACCAACTGCTCTTCTGATATCTCAACCCTGTCTGGCTTTTTGTCAAGACGTCTTAATATAACAGAGGACACTATAGAAACTAACGTGTTATTATTATGTACCTGTAAATGAGCAGTGATTCAATGTAGTCTCACAGTTTTATCAACGTTTAATTGCTTTAGCTCATTTATGTCATAAAATATATACCATTGATTTGAATTATATTAATGTATAAAAATATTTAATGGTGCACCTCGCCTATTAATAATCCCATAATTTCTTCTTTTTCCGTTGAAAGAGCATGTTGAACACAAACTAATGTAACATCAGTAGATAATAATACTTTTTTCAACATTATCAGTTCGACAAATCCAGGCAGCTTTTAGAGACTTATTTCAATTTATATCTCAGGTTTTTTTCTAATAATGTTGTTATAATAACGTTATCTGAAATGTATTTTTTATAAGACTAATACGGATTATCTTCACAAATTACAAAAAAAACCAGTAATGGAAATTGGAATTAATGTTGGTTTGGTTGACACTTGACATCTAACAGACTAGAATGACAGAGTTATGTTTAGAGGTGTGATAAACGGCTTTATCTGAACAACGAATTTAAGTTTAATGCTTGAATTTTTAAACAGGCTTATTAAAAAGCTTATTTTTCTAAAACGCTTTTCATATTTTTTATAAACATAAAAGAAAAATAAAGAAATTAACAAAATAATGAACCCATGACTTTTTGTCGCGCCACCTAGCGGTGTCACGCTGTACTGAGATGTTTAACAGATGTAGTTATGTTTTTGTGAAGGTAAAACTAGATGGCGGTGCTAAAATTTCATGTAATAACGTTACGAGAACATTCGATCACAAAATATTATTATTATTTTTAATTTCAATAGGGAACATTCATGTAATTTTTTTTTGACGTAAATTAATCATTTACCTCTATATATCTAAGAAAAAAATATAAATAGGTTTGAAAAGATTCTAGTTTTTCTTCAAATTAAAAATGAAAAATTGTAATAATTTTGAGCCGTTCAAACGCCGTCATTTTGCGCGCGCTTTGCGTGACGTCAAATGACACATCCAGTGAATGTTTACTATTCACTTTTTAGTTACTTCATACATATTTTAAGTTTTAATTGCTTTACAAGTCATGGAAGAAGATAAAAGTCATCTTACAAATATTGTATAGTACCGGAGTGAAAAAATAGTATTAGAAAAACACCCGACAAAGTGTTTTTTGTATTCCAAGAGATGCGAAAATACAATAACAATGGTGTATGGTAATTAAAAGGGATAATATATGTCCTAAATGGTGTTTATATTGTTGTGAAGATCAATTTAACGTAAGTATATTTTATTTATAATAAGTTTAATCTAATAGTTTAAATTTATACTTACGAATTGAACATTAGAAAATTTGAGTTTAAAGTTAACCTAACCTAGCTTACAAAAGTTCAGTATAACTTTCTATAAAAACCGTAATCTTTTTTTGTTTTACGCAATTTTTATGGTCTGTCGATTTATTTCCGGTTAAGGAAGATACAGCAAATTGTATTGAATATAATATGTGTAACGAAACAACAAGGAGAAAGATGTAATCTAAGTTTGAAGAAAGGAGTTGTTCCTTATATATTTTTGTGGCAAAAACACCAGCTGATAGAATGAGAATGTGCATAGTAAAAAGGCAAAGATTGACATCGGTTAATGAAGTCTTTTCAGAGTTAGTTATCAAAAGTAGTGTTTAAAAAATGATGACCTTCATAAAGAAGTGATATACTCTAAGTAAGTCCTAGTACTGCCCATACAAATGTCTGTGATATTAATCAGCCAAGACTCAGTACTTCTCCTATTGAATGTGATGATCATAAGGCAGAGCCTTGCTTTTCGCATATTAAAGATAAATTACCAAGTGACTAAGCTGTGCAAGTTAATATTAAACCGAAGTATGGAAGTAAAGGTGTCAATGTAAATATACCTGCTGAAAAACAAAATGTAGCATTGTCACCATTTCCTCATTTAACACACAACATTGTTACACAACAGTTTTAAAAGTAAAACTATCTGTTTTAAAAAGAAAATTGTTTACTGAAAACACAGCTGATAATACTTCTATAGCATCTTATATCTTCTATATCTGCTGATTATCAACCAAGTTATTTATCTGAGTCAAGTGAAGTGAAAAATGATTCAGAGACAGAAACATTTTAAAAATGTATTGTGTAGTAGCATGCTAACTGCTATTGAAAAAGAGTTTGTAGGTATTTGTTTTGTTAGAGTTGTTTTAGTATTTAGAAAATGTTTTTAAGATTACCTAAACAATTGTATCATTTAATAAAACCTTTAAGCACGAAAATATAGGTTTAAATTATTTATTTTTCTCAGTCACACTGATACTACAGTATGAACTTAAACGCCGATATATTGAATGGTGTGTCAAATGACGTCACATTTCCTTTCGACCAATGGTGGCGCGTTTTGGAATTTTGAATTTCGCTCCCTAAATTTACACTTTTCATAAATTATTTTATGGCCTTAAATGATTAGTAAATTAAAAAAAAATGATTTTATTATAATAAGATGATAAAAAGTAATCGAAAAAAAAATATTTGAGACCATTTAAATTTTTTTGCATGTTCCCTATTGTCTTATTTGAAAATTTATTCTTAAGGAGTAAACTCCAATATCAAATAAATAATAAAGAACTATTACACATTTGAATGTAATATTTTAAGTTTTAATTAATCACGAAAATAATTAATTAAAACCTAAAATATTTATTATTTTCAATGTAAGTAAACGATACTTTTTTAATATATATAGTATTAATAAAAGCTAATATAATACATAAAATGATTACTGATAAAATCAATATCAATATTAAAATGTGCCTTAGACACATAATTAGAACGATACATTTTCATCGAATTAAAAAAACCTAATATGCTCATGATTGTTGATGAATTCAATGAAAATATTAAATTGAGTCTTATCTCCATAGCTAGAAAGATACATTTTCATCGTATCAATAAAAGCTAATATGCTTATGATTATTGATGAAATCATTAAATATATGAAATTGGGTCTTATCGTCGTAGTTAGAAAGATACATTTTCATCGTAGCAATAAAAGCTAAAATGCTTATGATTATTGACGAAATCAATAAAAATATTAAATTGAGTCTTATTTCTATACTTAGAAAGATACATTTTCATCGTATCAATAAAAGCTAAAATACTTATGATTATTGATGAAATTAATAAAAATATGAAATTGAGTCTTATTTCAATGCATAGAAAGTTACATTTTCCTCGTATTAA
Organism: Napeogenes inachia; assembly: GCA_959347355.1. Lineage (NCBI taxonomy): Eukaryota > Metazoa > Arthropoda > Insecta > Lepidoptera > Nymphalidae > Napeogenes > Napeogenes inachia. The sequence continues at coordinate 12,659,459 of OY365791.1, read as the reverse complement.
CAAAAGCTAATATTCTAATGCTTGTTGCTAAAATCAATGAAAATATCAAATTGAGTCTTATTATTATAGACAGAATGGTACATTTTCATTATATGAATAAAAGCCAATACGCTCGTGCTTATTATGTTTGCTATTTCAGTTTTAAAATGCATCTTTGAGCAAGCGGTTTAAGATTCCTTTTCAAATGGACGAATTGTTGTCAAAACATTTCAACGTTATCGGCTTAATATTTTAAACAGACTTTTGTGCTTACTCTGAAAAGCAGTTTTTATTAAATGCTTGAAGCTTAAGTTGCCTTCTCTAGTTATGTTGATGTTATATTGGTCCTTTGGATCAGGCAAAGATCAAAGACCATACAGCCTATTCTTAGGTGCTTCTTCAATTAATCATTCGTTTTATATTCTATGATCACGTTTTTATTATTGTCAAAATTTGCAGTTCATTTAAGGATAAACCTTTTAAATTATTAATAAGTAAATATTACGTTTTAAAACTAAGTGTGCCATCTAGTTACAGGTTGTTCTTTTTCGAAGTTAATATTGAAAGTACAATTTAATTTTATATTTCTTGTACTGTATTTTTTAAATAGAGTTTATAATTGTCAAAGTTCTTCAACAGTATTTGTAATTGAGGTACATTATCAGTTTTCTCATAGTTGTTAAATAATTCGTCAATCAGCAACGACAAAGTGAGAGAAGAGAGTAAATACTTAACAGTTTTTTATTCATCTACACGGTCAAGAGGACTCGGAAGTATCAAAATCAACATTTTATCCGAATCCCAAAAAATAAAAATACTAGAATCGAACTTGATTGTCCGTCACGAACTGCATTCGATCCGATTAATAGAAAATGTAAATGATCTTCAAACATTACCGACGATGTTGCGTTGCATATAGCACTCGCTCTTCTTATTTTTCTATGTATTTGGGTTAATTTCTGGCATCTACACGATAAGGAGGACTCGGAAGTATCGAAATCTACATTCTATCTGAATCCCAGAAAATAAAAATTCAGAATCGCATTTGATTGTCCGTCGCAAAATGCAATTTATTCGAATAATAGAAAATGCAAATGATCTTCCAACATTACCGGTGATGTTGTGTTGCATATAGCGTTCGCTCCTTAGTTTTCTATTTATTTGGTTGAATTTTTGGCTCAAACGTTAAGACGGTGAAGAAATAAGATACATTCTATTTTAATACACCGATGTTGAACGTATGATGAGTAAGAACTTTATGCCTTATTTAAATCGCCAAGTTCTAATTTTGATAACTTTAAAGTGGACGACAGTATTAAAGATTTTTGATTTTCACGCTCGAATTTCCAAAAAAGCAAAATGGAAACACTTCATTCTTAAATTAATTTTTCAAAGGTCTTCAAAAACATTAAAAAAAAACATAAAAACGTAATAAAATATATCATTAAGCTATCAGTATCCATCACTGATCGTACTGAAAATTATATTATAGTACTGTGAATGTAGATTTTTTTCAATGAAACGATTAAATTAGGGAATTCCAGGAACGACAAAAAGAATTGAAAAAAAAGAAACACGTTGCATAACTCCTAAAAGAACGTATGGTGAAATTATTGCATGTTATGTTGTTTTCCGTAATAAACTGACCAATGCGTGTTAATTGTTATATCTATACAAACTATAAATACTTGTGGATATCACAAGCATTTACAGACATTTTATCCTATCCTATTTATAATTAATATGTTGACACCACATACTATGCATTTACTGGTTTTTGTCACGAAATATAATAAAAATAGGATACTATGCATTTACTCGTTCTGTCACGAAATAAAATATAAGTATGTCAGTAATCAGTTACCAGTATCCTAATTTAATGTATCCTCTTTGGTCTACCCATGTCAATGTAAATAAATTGCAAAAGCCAATTGCAAAAAAAATAAGTAATTATAATAAAATGATAACTCTAAAAATAACATATAACAATTCTATGGCATAAGCGCCAACTGAATAAAACTTTTGATTTTGATCATCATGGTTATTAATTTATATCGCTGTGTCTTATTTTATAATAACCTTATATTAAGCACATTTTTTCTCATGCTTGTATTAATACAGAAGAAGATATCCAGTTGATAATAGCAGTTAAATCTATAACATTCTCTGTATATTTATAAATTGACAATGTTTTTTAATCGTTTAGACCAAATTGTCTAGCATTATATCATATATTATGACAATATCGAGTATTCAGAGTGATTTTTTTTTGTAAAGCGCAAGCAACGGAACTGACTGCCCTTTCGCGGTGACCCGGCCAGTACCGGGCAGGAGATGGAGATCTCCGAAATAATATCGAAAAAAAGGTCCGAAAAAAATATCGAAAGTCCACGTTTTTAAATTGTTTAGAGTAATAAGTATAATATTTATGTGAAAATTTATTATAAACATGTTTTGTCATGTTAAGGTTATTTAGAATTTTGATAAATATAGAATGAAATTTCCAGGAAGACGGAGTGACGGGTCGGTTACCCAGTTGCGAGCACTGGGTAACCGACCCGTCAACGATTTCAATTCCTAAATAAAAAACATTGGCGGAAAATATTAAATTTCCTCTAGTATTCTCCATTCCGTGATACAACAGTATATTCATGATTTAGATATATGATATTGAGTGGTATAAAAAAACGAATAATAAGAAAATTACATTGCTGCTAGAGTGTCCATTGACCTATCACAAATTATTATTTTAAACCTCATATTAAACAGTTAACTTGTATAAGAATAAATTAACAAGTATTATTGTTATTTTCCACCAAAACAATTGGAGATCAAATTATGAAAACATTTGTATTATTTATAACCATACCAATCGTAGCATAGAAGCGATACGGTTTCCTCAATTTATTCAATCAAGCTGTTGGAGTTGACAAAAAGATAAAGTCGTTGTCATAAATATAACTTTGTTTTTTTTGTATTATTGATCGACGTTTTTTTTTTTGACTAATTTTAACAAAAGTATATAAACATCAGAGGTTAGAGCGATTTTTGAAAGGCCGATGACAAAACACTATTATTATTAATTAATTAGTATTGTAATTAACAATGTACTTATTTTTCTTACCGCAAACCTTTAAAATTAACATTCCTATGGGTCTAGGACCCTTAAATATTTTTAGAAACAAATATTTTTTTATTTACAATATGTTTCTTTTGTAGCGAAAATAATTATGTTATTACACCAATTATATGAGTAATTAAATTAAACTTTATAATTAAAAGCTACGAGTAGTTAAATAATAATTCGTTCTTTGTATAACTACCCTTATTTAATCAATTGCTTATTGTACCTATTCAGATGACAGATATGAGATAAATATATGAGTGAACTGAACTACACTTGCATATCGTGTATGACATTGGTTGTCGTGTTATAGACCGCTTTTTTTAATTTAAATATAAATGATACGAGACAATATTATTTTAAGATTTTTCAGAGTTTAAAAGTGAATTATGTAGAGTGTATCAGGTTTTATAAAATTCTTAGTATTCCGGAGTAAACAGTGTTTTGCAAACGAATGAAAGTTTTGTGCGTACTGAACCGGAATTACACAATTAAATTTTAACTATTATAATAACTATAGTTGACAGTTTAAATATTTTGAAAATCACATAATGATTCATTTTCAAAAGCGGTTTGTTACCACAGGATTGAAGACCTTTTCAATACAATGTAAGACATAATATATATTTTTGAAATTATGAATTAATTTTAACGACATTTTAAAATAATTATGAATTAATAATAGTTTCTATAGTTCGGATGCAGGAAAATATATTAAAATATAAATTAATGCCATTGATAGTGTTATGCAATCCAACGCGACCTATGTGAAATGTATTTAGAAAGAAAAAGTAAAATGTTGTTAAAATTATTTTGGCCTGAAAAAAAATTACTTTTTAATTACTTTCAGTCATTTTGCGTTATGCAATTTACCAATTATATATATATTTTATTAAAGATTGTTAACAAGAACATGATAATAAATTAATAGGATGAAAAAAGGTAACTAACTCAGTTTCCATCAAAATTCTAAAATAATCTATTATGTAATATATCTATATAACTATACAAAAAGGTTTTGTGCTTAATTTTACATACATCAAGGATGATGCTACGGCAGGGTAGGATACATTAAAAAAAACACTAAGCACTTCTGAGTTCATTTGGATTTTTTTAAAATTGATTTATATGTTATTTATTATTTGATGTTAATTATTTTATTTTTAATAATTAATAATTATTAATATGTATTATGTTATTAATAGTATTTGTGTTAAAGAAAACTTCATGTATAGTACTTTATTTTATACTATGTGTTTTGGAAATATATATTTTTTAACATGGCACATTTTTTTAGTCTACTTAATATTTTAACTTACTTTTACCAGAACTGTGATTTTCAGCATTCAGCTGATTTTTTTTTCAAGCTATTATATGTATAACATTTGTATATATATATATATATATATTCCTTAACTCAACCCTCATACATCATTTAAAAATTGTCAGAATTGCAGAAATAATATACCTATAATAAATATTGTATATAATAATCTTGTCTTTTCAATTGATTTCTTAAGGATTTATCTGATAAATAAGTATACAAGATATGATTAGGGGTTACTTCATATCTTATCTCAATGTCATCAGATAATAATGATACAAAGTTGTTTAATATCCTTGTTTACTATCCATAGTGACATTACTTACTTAACAGATGATTTATTTATTATAGATAAACACCAGGACAAACTTATTTTATAAATAGGTTTAATGGGTAAATATTCAATGTATTAAATGCAATTAATCAATTACACTAAATTGAATTTTAAAAAATCACATTTAAGAAATAAGTTTAGATGGAGATTGGTCAAACAGTTAATTTTTAGACAAGCAAATTTCCTTCTGTTGTAAAGTTTAAATAATCATATAAGCTTTACAGAAGAAAATAATTTCAAAGTATAATAATTGTATTGACTTGTAATCCAATTAGAATATTATTGGTAATATAAGTATTTTAGGAAAGTGTCAAAGTTTCAAAATATTTAAGATAAAGAATTTTAACAAATAATTACAAAACATTTTAATTTAATAAGTAATCCATATCCGTAATATTTGTAGTTGTAGCAATATGTTAATTATTTTCACCCTCTTCTTTTAAACATCATCTCATTGGCATACTTGCTTCTTAGCCATCTTATTTTTCAAACTCTCCATTCATGGCTTATCGGGTCGAACTCTTCTCTTATAACCAATCACATGCATACTTAAGATTAATCTCATTACATCTTTTTCATCCCTCCGCATTACGTTACATTACCACGACGAATAAACTTCCTCACTAAACATTTCTTATTTTATCCATTCTCTTCAAGGCACATATTTATTGTAATATATGCATTTCAACACTTGTATATCATTTATTCTTATATATGTGTAAAGTTATTACAGGGATTTAAAATTTGTACATTAATATATATATATATATATATACATATATATATATATATATATATATATATATATATATATTAAGTATGGATATTTATTTTATAGATGGTAGGGGTCTTTCTACAATTACACAGTGTGAACCATCGAAGCCCGAAGTTAAAACACTTGTTCCTGGTCCGAAAACAAAAGCCCTGCTCAAAGAACTGTCCTCAATGCAGGTATGGAAATTGTGGTGTACTAGTACGGCATTTTTGAATTAGATATTAAAGATTAAGAAATAGGTATTTTTAAATTAGATATTAATGATTTAGAAACTTGGACGAATCACCAACTTAACACGTTGGTATGCACTGATTTACAACATTGATATTAGTAATAATAATAATACAGCACAAGTTACACACATTGATCTTACCCCTAAGTAAGCAAATTATTAACTTTTGTTAAGGGTGTAGCAACGATACAAATAGATAGAAATACATATATAAATACTGAAATAGTAAGTTCTTAATTTGATTTAATACTGTTACTTATTTTAGTTTTTAACCGACTTCTTCAAAAAGGAGGAGGTTCTCAATTCGGCCGGTATATATATATATAAAAAATATATATAAAATATAAAATTACGCTCATTCATTGAACGAAGTCTTTGTGAAGTGGTCACTTTGCTGAGCAGACTCGGTTGCTGTACGGTTTCATTTCACTTCCAATCCATGAGCCCTCTGCTCAGTTGACTCGATTTCTTAACGCTCATTAATAAGACCTAGTCTATGAGTCCTCTGCTCAGCTGACTCGTTGACCAGATGCTCATTAATGTCTATTAGCTCTCTGCTCAAAATACTCATTCGCAAGACGCTCTTGGATCTTATCGAGTCTAGAATTATGCTGACCAAGAGTTTCTTGACGTAATCGTGATTTCATATATGCCTTCAAGCCCCCCCAATTTTTTTTCACGATCTTTAATAGTCTCACAAGAACGTGAAATTATGTTTCGAAGAACATTTTACGGAGATGACTACTTTTAGCCGTTCCTGTTTATTGAGATCTGTATTTTTTAAGGCGCGCAGCAGCTTTTGTAGGTCTACCCATGGCTAATTGACAATATAGCAATCAACTTCAAAATAATAAATAAAATAACTAAGTTAAAAAAAAACAGACGTTAAATTCCTATACTAAATGGCTTGGCACCGACTTCAAACCTATTAGTAAATAGGACATATAAATAATAGGTAGTATATAATAAATATTAAATCATCATTATTTTTTACTTTTTAGTTGTAAAGTCGGTTTTTTTAACGTAGTTATTTTTTAATCGTCAAGTGTCAGGAGGCATTTGCCTTTTAGAAGAAAAACAAGATGAGCCTAGATATAACGTACCATAAGGAGTTAATGTTAAGAAAGTAATAATTATATAACATCCTATTTCCTTCCTAGCAAGCAGACTCAGTCCAGTTGTTTGCTGATTATGATAAATGTATTGGAAATTATTTTGTGGATGCGGATGGTAACACTTTCTTGGATGCTTTCACCCAAATTTCATCCATACCGCTGGGTTATAACCATCCAACGTTGTTGAAGGCTTTTGAAGAAGAACATAATCTGGTTAGTAATGTCCCACCTGGTAATCAGCCATACTTACTTACCCTTATCAAATAATGGTAAATAAACCTTATATTTTAGCCATTTAACAGCCCTAAATTTGTTACGTTTGTTAATAATTCAAAATAACATTAGATATTAAACATGAATTCTTCTTTCAATAGAGGGCGCTCATAAATCGTCCTGCTCTCGGCGTATTTCCGGGAACAGATTGGCCTCAGAAATTAAAGGATGTATTGATGGACGTAGCTCCCTCGGGTTTAAACGGTATAGCGACTATGATGTGTGGGTCATGTTCAAATGAGAATGCGTATAAGACGGTGTTCTTGTGGTATAGTAAGAAGGAAAGAGGGGGCAAAGTTGACTTTACAGATGAGGAGATATCGTCGTGTATGGTCAATAAGCCACCAGGTGCTCCTAATCTTTCTATTTTATCATTTCAGGTATTATTTAAATTGAATAAATATATATATTATACTTCTCTAATGAACTTGGAACTAATAGAAGATATTTTTTCTTCAGGGAGGGTTTCATGGTCGTACCTTCGGTGCTTTAAGTACGACTAGATCCAAACCGATACATAAGCTGGACTGTCCGGCTTTCGACTGGCCCGTAGCCCCCTTCCCTAGATACAAGTATCCTCTCGAACAGAACCAGCGTGAAAATGAAAAGGAGGATGAAAGGTATTTAAATTATTCTTATAAAAAAATAAAATAGCTATATTTAGACCTTTATATACTTAAATCATTTGTGAGATTTCGAACATCGGGAAAAGCCTCAAGAAAATGATATACGCGGACGAAGTCGCCGGTTGAGTCTTGTTATAGTATCTAGGCTAGTTCAGTAGCGGATTTAGGTTTGAGGACGCCCTAGGCCCGAGACGATATGGCGCCCTTTATCTTTTGTAACAGTTTATATATATAAACATATATGTACATATATGTGTGTGTGTATAAAATAATTAAAATAATAACAATAATAATAAGAAATCTAATTCAGGTATAAATTAAACATTTATTTTTTTAACAACTTTTAGGACTTGCCTGATTCATTATTTTAACAAAGAAATTCTACCCTCAAAATGGTACTATGTTTCGAGCGCAATAAAATAAACTTTAAAATTTGGTCTTGCAGTTTACAGAAAAGCCAATCGATTTTAAATTTTAGTCATCTTAAAAATTTTGGCGCCCCTCAAAATTTGCCGCCCTAGGCCCGGGCCTCACGGGCCTAAGCCTAAATCCGCTACTGGGCTAGTTATTTTAAATGAGACTGTTGTATACCTATTGTACCTGTTTTATTACCAAGTGAATATATTATATAATTATGTAAAACTTCTTAATAAATGATATCTACATTATATACCTATAACTATACCTATAACGTGTGTTATCACTGTATAGAAATAGGCGTTGTTTGTTGAATATAAAGACATGTGCAATTTTCAACGGCCCGAGGCTATAACAAATAACCTTGAATGGAAATATATGTATAAACAATTGCATTGTTACATTTTATTTATTTATTTTGCTCGTTTTTTATTGGTTTTGTATGGACATGTTAAACAAGTCGTGGATCATTCATTATGTACTCTATCTTAGTAATAAGTAAGTAGGTATGTCATTGAACGAAAGGAATAACACAAAAAAACCATCATTAAAAGATCGGGTATAGTATGACTAATGTTATTCCAGCTTTTAAAATTACAATAAAATATGATTTAAAACAGTTTCAAGATATATTTAACACCTAAGTTTACTCAATTGTATTTTAATTATGTACTTTATAAAGTTATTTTTCAAAAAAAGGTGAGGTGGTTATTTGTATTTGTTATATTTAACAAAAGAAAAATTCCGTATCACGTTCGAACATTTATGACCGATGTTCAACAAAAATCGTAAACTCGAGATATACGTTCGAGTCATACCCACGGTTATAAATTGTTCATTATACTTAATAGGTACACTTATTAAATATTTTCTTCTTTTTTATTACTTATGTCAATCACCGGTTAATGTTTTAACTAGTAACGTTACCTTCTGTTGTGTTTTTAAAATAGGTAGTTATAATAATAATACTACAAAATGATACTTTTGCGTCTTAATTTTCGCTTATCAATGTTCGTCAAATAATATAATATGGTACAAATGTTTGATTATTATGATTATTATTAATCATTGTAGATGTCTTGAGCAAGTAGCGGATGTTATCCAGCAGTATAAGAAGAAAGCAAATCCTGTAGCCGGCGTCGTGGTGGAACCGATTCAGTCGGAGGGAGGTGACTTTGAAGCGTCCCCTGCATTTTTTCAGAAGCTACAGAAAATATGCCAGCAGGTAAATATATTTTTTATTACAAATCAATTATGCTTAGGATGAGTTTGTTCGTCGGTAGGAGACCTGGCTAGGTGCTAACAGTGTACTTATATACTTAAAATACTACAAGTATTGTTGTTATCATGCACCTATCATCCACCCGACCTTATTTTAGTAAAAAAATAAAGGAAATAAATATATTTTCTAATGTCGCCATCTGTGAAAGTTTTATGTAACAAAGGAGAATTTAATTAAAAATTAAATATAATTCCGAATAAACAAATATATTTACTAACTTGAATGTGACCAATATCAACAGCCATGTATACTTTACGCTTAATTACAGTTTCATTATTCACGTGTTCATGTTTTAACGGTAGTTTTATATACATTATTTTAAAACCAATTAAATCCTAAACAAAGTAGGTACATCCTATTAGAAATTATTAATATTTTCCAGAGAATTCTGAAACTAATTCAAATACCACTACTAAACATGTTTTATCCTTATGGCATTTAAGTAATATAATAATTAGCAAAATCCTAGTCTGATGTATTACTGAATACATAGTGAGTTTTCCTTCAGAACGGCATAGCGCTGATAATAGACGAGGTGCAGACTGGCTGTGGTCCGACCGGCCGCATGTGGTGCTACCAGCACTTCGACCTGCCTTCACCACCAGACCTTCTCACCTTCAGCAAGAAGATGCTTACGGGAGGGTTCTACTTCCACTTAGATAAAAAGTTAGTAGCGGTAAAATAAAGACACTTGAGACTGTATGAGAAAACTTAATAAAATAAAAACACGGACAAGCTGAAACCGTTGGATCTCTATGTATATATATTGTACTAACTGTTGCTCGTGACTTCGTCCACGTAGACTAATATATTTTATAATAAAATATAATAAATCTAATATATGGCTAGGAACATAAGCCATAAAAATATTATTTTTGATTATTTTAGACGTATCTACCGAAACCTCATACATCAAAATCCTTTAATCCGTTTAGAGTTTAGACTGTAGCAGGAAACATAAAAATACCATAAATGGATATATTTCTATTAACATAAGAAGAATTTTCACAAATAATTATTTAAAATTCAGTGAACCAAACGATTAAAAACAGAATCTCCCGTGGCAATTAGTTATCGCAATGAATGTTATGTCACAGACAAAACTACGTGCAAAAGTTAGTATTTCTATAGCCTGTGTTATTTTAGTACATAAGCTACAATATTGCTAAGTTTCATCAAAATCGTAGCCACGATGCAACGTTTGAGTGACAAACTTCAGGCAGTCTCCGCATGGAGCAATGCCAATTTTGTCAAATTCAACGCCACCAAAACGCAGACGTATCTGCTCGCCGTAAAAAGGAGCTTTTTCACCTTGGCTCCTACTTTCCAGAATGTATCTTTGGAATACAGTGACCGGCTTCAGGTTCATTGAGTCCAGAGCAAGACCAGCTGCAGGAAGGCTTGCAGTTCTTGCGAAGGTCCGGCAGTACTTTACTTGATCACAGATCGGGATCTGGTCGGCCGACCTCCACAGCCTTGAACACAGGCGTAGAATTGCTAGCCTCTCAGTATTCTATAGGATACATTTTGGTGAATGTGCGTAGAAATTACACGACCTAATTCCCCCGGTCCCCTTCCATCACCGGACGATCCGACGCTCGGCAGGTATCCATCCTTTTGTTGTGGACATTCCACCTGTCCGAACGAAACGCTTTGCTTATTCTTTTTACTTCGTACAGCGAAAGACTGTAACAGCTTGCCTGCGTCGGTATTTCCGGCCGAATACAATGTGGGTATCTTCAAGAGAAGAGTGAAGAGGTTGCTAGGTTGCGCCCTACCATCTAAGACTACATTCAACTTACCATCAGGTGGAATGTAGTAAAGCATTGACCTAGATTGTATAAAACTAAAATCGGTTTAGTAGTTTTGGCGTGATTGAGTAACAAACATCACAGACAAAACCACGTGCAAAAGTTAGTATTTTTATGGCCTATGTGTAGATGCGAAAAAACTTTTAATACACTTTTGATCATAAAAATCTCACTAAGTACAAAAGTTCAAAACATTAATATTCTGGAACATTTAAATATTGCATCAATAACACCGGATATTTTTCTATTTCAGACCTTCGCATCCATACAGAATGTTCAATACCTGGATGGGAGACCCAGGGAAACTGATCATGCTGGAGAAAGTATTGAAAGTTATTAAGAATGAAAACTTAATTGCAAACGTCAACGAAACTGGAAAGGTTCTGAAGAGTGGCTTACATGACTTGGAGAACGAATTCCCTCATCTAATGAACAGTGTGAGAGGACGAGGCACCTTCCTGGCCTTTAACTCCTCAACCACTGAATGCAGGGACAAAATTAACGCTGATCTTAAAAAGAATGGTATATTTTATATATTGTTTATCCGTGGTCTACCCATAATATGAGCTTTGCTTAATTTGGGACTGGATTGAGTTGTGTTTTAAAATGAATGTTTGTGCTTGTTTATGTGTTTAAAATATATTTAAAAATAACTTTACTGAGTACCAGTACAACTAGTAGTTGTAGTAGTAGGTAATTAAATATCGATTATATTTTTAGGTGTACTGGGTGGAGTTTGCGGAGACCATGCTATACGTTTGAGACCAGCGCTCATCTTCCAGAAGAAGCATGCTGATATTTATTTGGATATCCTTCGCAAAACTTTGAAGAACATATGAATAACATAAACTTCTACTATATTTTTCTTCGTTCTTTTATATATTTGTGATAATTTACAGTATTATACATTTTAAGATATAATTGTGTATACTTTTAAAGTGCCATATTGCTCATTACGATATGTGTTTTTATATTATTTATTTTTTTATTGAAAATGTTGCATTTATTTTAATTTCACATTTCAATTATTGTACTCTTGTGATATTGTAATTGCATGCCTCAAATGTCTTCCAATGTTTAATAGTATTAGTGTTAAAGAAATACCTTCTTTGTATTTCAATATATCCTCATGTATCAAAATCTGTTTTTTTTATCTAGACAAAAACTTTATGGCCTTCCGAAACGTAAAAGTTACTCTTAGCCATTGGAAAACTGGGTTTCCAGCCCAAATTATTAATTTAAATTTTCTTTATCCATGGTTGAGCTATAATAGGGAATATGCATAAAATTTAAAATGGTCTCAAATATATATTTTTTCGAATACTTATTATCATCTTAGTATAATAAAAACCATTTTTTTATTTACTAATCATTTAAGGCAATAAAATAATTTGTGAAAAGTGTAAATTAAGAAAGCTAAATTCAAACTTCCAAAACGCGCCACCATTGGTCGATAGGAAATGTGACATCATCTGACACGCCATTCAAATTATCGGCGTCGAAGTTCACACTGTGATATTAGTGTTACTGAGAAAAATAAATAATTTAGCTCTATATTTTCGTGCTTAAAGGTTTTATTAAATGATACGATTGTTTAGGTAGTCCTTAAAACATTTTCTTAATACTTAAACAACTCTAACAAATAAATACCTACAAACTCTTTTTCAATAGCAGTTAGCATGCTACTACACATTACATTATTAAAATGTTTCTTTCTCTGAATCATTTTCCACTTCACTTGACTCAGATAAATAACTTGATTGATAATCAGCAGATATAGATGATATAAGATGCTATAGAAGATACAGCTGTTTTCAGTAAACAATTTTCTTTTTAAAACAGATAGTTTTACTGGTAAACACCAATATTGTGTGTTGAATAAGGAAATGGTGACAATGCTCCATTTTGTTTTTCAGCAGGTATATTTACATTGACACCTTTATGTCTATACTTTGGTTTAATATTAACTTGCACAGCTTAGTCACTTGGTAATTTATCTTCAATATGCGAAAAGCAATACTCTGCCTTATGATCATCAGATCGTAAGATGTGAGGCTTAGACAGAGGTAATGGTATAGACAACTGGTTGTCTTCTATTACATTCACAAGTATAATTTTTGTCCGTTGGAAAAAACCTTTAGAAATACCCGCCGGCCAAAAAATTTATGATTAGGGGGTTATGTGGGACTACCGGACAGCATAGAAGACCCTGCCATTTTTAAGGCTAGCCAATAAAAAACCAATGTTTGCACTCATCACTGTAGTGAGAGTCTCACTCATACCTAATCTATCTGCAAATAATACAGTCTGTTACTTTGTATTTAAACTTTCGTGAACCATGATGATTATTAAATATATATATTTACCCGGCTATAATCATGTAATTTACCCGGGTAAATATATACAGTCTGTTACGTTACGATATCCACTTAAAATAGATATATAAAAGCCCCTATGACCTATCCACTTAAAATATAAAAAATCGGAGTTAGGGCATAGTGGATATATTCCACTCAGAGGAGCAACCCGACTTGGGAAGGACCTCCGCCTTACAGAAGATCGCAGCCAAATAACACTTTTATTTAAGTGTTGTATTCCTGCGGTGAGTAAGGTACCCAGAGCTCCAGAGGATTTATTGGGTTGATAGCGGGGGACCGGCGATGCAAATGACACGGTCACTAGTCGACTCAGACGTGGAGTGTGGACGTAGCGGTCAGTGAGACCCAGTGAAACGGTTCGTCGCTGGCCGCCCGCGGGTCAGTAGAGTTCCCGAACCCAGGTAGTACTTAAGCTGAACTGCCAACCCGCGAATAATCCCTGCAGTAGACCGGAATGGACCCGACTGTTGCAGCAGTTTGGGACTGGGGGCCCTCTCGTACGCTGCGTCGACAAACCATACCACCTGCGCTGGCTTGTGGCAGGTCGGCTACAATCTCGAACATAATTTTCTTAAGACGCGCCGAATTATGTATGTTCGTTCGGGAGGATATCTGCCGTCGCCGTCTCCATCAGTTTGAAGACAGGGACCTGTCAGTATTGTGGGTGCAAAACACACGGATAGTGCAATACAATACGGATGTGGCCACCATAGTGACGTTGACTATGGTGGCCACATCCGTATATACGCGTGCCTATACAGGTCTTATAGCGGTGACAGGGAAACAGCACGACTTTTTGAGTACGTGCAATTAACGGCTGACAGAGTTCTTGAGCAATACCCTTTTGCGGAGTTGGTGATATTAGGAGACTTTAGCGCCCATCACACCGAATGGCTTAGTTCTCAGTCCACTGACTACGCGGGGAGGTGTGCTCACGAATTTGTTCTGACCTATGGTTTTTCACAACTGGTACATTCTCCAATCAGAATACCTGACGTTGAGGACCATACGAGTTCTATATTGGACCTTCTGCTGACCCCACGTTCGGATGGATATTTCATCTCATTATCCTATTCATATTCATCATCCGAACTCTAGCACTAAGCACACGCCCAAATCCACCTCGACCTACTAGGTTGCGGCGCATGTGGCAATATGCGACTGTCAGCAGACTGGAATGGATTGCGACAGTTCTAAGCATCGTACCCGTGGAGGGAGCTTTGAGTCAAATCTGCAGGTCCTGGGTGGGTATGGAATATTTTATTCCTAACTCACTAGTCCAAGGTGATGGAACGCGTGCTCATCACAAAGCTCCTCAGATACCTAGAAGAAAACGAACTGCTCAGTGACCGTCAATACGGTTTTCACCACAGTCGCTCGACTGGTAACTGGTGGACACACCGTTGGGCCACAGCCATTGAGAGTCAAGGTGAGACATTGGCAGTAAACCTAGACATAGTTAAGGCGTTCGATAGGGTCTGGCACCGGGGCCTTCTGACGAAGCTGACATCATACGGACTTCGAAATCGTTTGGAAAGCAAGGCCAAGCTGGCATCCAAGAAACTAGGCGTACTGAACAGAGCGAAACGGTACTTCACCTCGAAGGACAGACTTCTTCTGTAAAAAGCGCAAGTGCATCCCCATATGGAGTACTGTTCTCATCTTTGAACAGGTGCGCCAGCATATCAGCTTGGGACTTTTGACTCGGTCCAAAGAAGAGCTCTAGGAATTGTCGACGATTCTATACTCGACAACTCAAGGCGAGATTTGGCCTCCTTGTGCGTGCTCTAACGCTTTTATAATGGGTCGTGTTCCGAGGAATTGTTTGACTTGATGCCCACGTCCTCTTTCTATCATCGCACCACTCACCATCGACAGGGAATCCACCCTCATACATTGCAGCCAGAATGGTCCCGTACAGTGCGGTTTCAGAGGAAGTTCCCCCCTCGGACCATCCGGTTATGGAACGAACTTCCTGCCGTGGTTTTCCTAGTGGGTTACAATATGGGGTTCTTCAAAAAGGAGTAAATAGGTTTTTAAAGGGTCGGTGAGGCGCATGTGTTGCAAACGTTCATAGGCCACGGTAACCACTTATCATCTGGTGGGCCGTGAGCTTCTTTGCCACCATCGTGGTATAAAAAAAAGCCCATGAAAGAACATGGTACCACGGTAGGTACCTACTTCATATACTTACGAGGTGCCTGTTATTTGTAGTTATGTTGATATTTTATTTTTTAAACTGATGTGTGGTAGTTTTCTCTCTACACATACATACAAACACTTATAATTCACAATTTTGATTCCGTGTACGATATAGGCAGAAAGTCATAAAGTCAGAAACGAAGTAATTGAACTCTTGCAATCAACTCGATAGGATAATTTTTGATGATTTTAACTAGTAAAAATTGCAAAAATAAACCGTGGCCACCCGGACGACCAGTCACCGCAAGCAGCACCCGTTCACGAGTTGGTACTGCAATAATTTAATTATTGAACACCTGCAAGCAATAAATTCCGACAAACCATTTGTTTCGCACATTCATTTTAAATTGCTCATGGGTTGATATTTACTATTATCTTTATAAAAGATTCTTCAGTGAAACCAGTACTGAAATTATTATTTCAACGAGAGATTGTGTTTTTAACAAGTTATCTATACTTAAGTATATAAGTTTCTTATTGAAGTTAAAAGATGTTTACATTATCCAAATTTCAGCTATTGAGATTCACCGTGTGATAAGTAGATATTTTTTTATAATTGACCGTGTGATAAGTAGGTACCTTGATATTTTTTTCTGTAAATTTTATGTAAGGCGTTCAGGTTTTTTCATTCCGTAAAATGTTTTGGTTTCTAAATAAAATAGAAGAGAGTAAAGAGACAGACAAAAGGGTTTTTATCAATGCGATACACGAGAAAAGGCGAATATAGTGCCACTGCGGCTATAGTACTCTTATTAAATGAAGTAGAATAATTCCTATATCTTATTCCTATATATTTAATCTCTACTTAGAAAACGGAGTTAGTAAACATAATTATTTCACTAGATTTGTAACATTAAATAATGTAATTAATCTGTAGCTTTAAATATACGAATTAACGAGAGCTAGGAAAGTAATATCATAAATTATAGTTATATAATAATATTTATAATTAAAAAGTGTGCCTTTGCAAATTCAGACACCATTATAAAACTAATATTTTTTAATAGTTGAAAATGCTTTTTGGCCATAACTTGTCTATAAAAGTAGGTACAATAATTTCTAACATTCAAACCCAACAAGCCAATTTGAAATTACCTGTTATCGGACACAATTACAGTGTTAGTGAAAGCTGTCAATTTCTCTTTACGTTAGACCTCGAGATCATTTGGGAAATGGTCATCATCCAAAGTGAAACTTTTACTTAGTACCTCGTTACATTATATTAATAGAACGATTGTTAAAGATATAAGTATTTTATTACAATAAACATCTCCTCCATCATTCTTCTTATAACGTTTGTAATAAGAGTTTACGATACGGGATACTTAATTAATACATGGGTTCCTAACAGTAATATCATAATAATAATATAATATACTTTTATAATGACTAATTTGAAGGTACTAGTAGGTACCGTCTATCTTTTATATGTATTATAATTGTTAAATATAATAATCATAATAATAATAATAATATCAGGACAAATTACACACATTGATCTAACCCCTAAGTAAGCAAATTATTTGCTTGTGTTAAGGGTGTTAGACAACGATACAAATACATAGAAATACACATATAAATACTGAGAATATATTTAATAAACGACCAAACCCAGAAACACAGACATCTATGCTCATCACATACATGCCCGTCTCTGTCGGAAATTGAACCCGAGCCCCATAGCGCCGTGACACGTTAGGCGTCTGCGATAACCACTCGACCAACGCGACGGGGCGGTAAATATGTAGTTTTGAAATAAATAAAAATAATAATACCGTCTATTCAAATATTCTAAACATTTCCATTATTATCTTCTCATGTTTTCATTTCTAATATATGTCTTGTCTCTTGAGTGACTAAATTTGATCAATTTGTAAGAACGTAAATAGATATTTAGACATTCTATAAATAAATACATTTGACTCATCAATAATTTGTTTTTTAATTTATCTTATTAATGAACATCCCATTTTAAAATACTTAAAAGAAATCCATGTGGGTTGATCCTAAAAAAGATATATAAAAATATACACACGTGACGTTAATCTTTGCGGTGGTCTAAAATAAGAACCCAGCTTGGCTAGATAATTTCGGACACTAGTCTATTAATAAATCTTCTTATTACAATTCCGGAGGCAATATTTTCTTACAAAAATATCTTTTTCTAATTACGTTAAGATATATACTTCATAAATGAATTTTCATATTAGAAGTTATAAATTCTTTTCTAATACTTTAAGTCATCTTAAACCATTTTGTAGATTGTCAAATATCTATATTCGAAGTTTCTTGAGAGATTATTAGTATTTTTTTTTTGTAAATCGATAGGTAACACTTTAAAAATTTAAAAAAAATGAAATTTCTAGTTTTTAAATTGTGAAAAAATAAATATCTGTATTCGGTAAGTAAAAAAGCAATATATTATTGACCTAAAATATTATGTAATCTTTATAAAACTTATCTTATTTACTTGGCATGGTTAAGTAAATAAGATAAATTTAAATTTATTTATTACTATATACCTATACTGTTATACCCATCTACAATAAATCTGTTAAATAATTTTAATATGAATCATTAGTTTTGCTAAGTTTTTTTAAGACTATTTCTGCCTAAAGAAATACATTTGGCTAAATTTAAAAAAGAACCTCCTGAAATTGATAAAGTACAGAAGCCTCAGTGTTGTCATCCACATAATAATGAATGTTGGGTGTTTGATGTTTCCAATATATCATTGATTTCCAATATATGTAGAAGGAACAGTTTTGGGGATAGTATGCAACCTTGGGGAAAACCAGCGTTCACCAGTATTGCGATACTAACAAATTTTACCGAAGACTATCTGCATGGTCCCAGTAAGAAAGTTAGTGATCCAGTTTGCATGAATTCTTAATAAGTCCATAGGAAGCTTTGAACAAACCACCACAAACAATTGATGGCTTTTGAATTAGCAAAACCGGGTACCAGGCCCTCTCCCTAATTTTTAATCGCTGCCGATCATCAGAGTGTCAGATACATTAAAATCACAACGCTGATCGATCATGAGGAAAAACATTTTACGGATTATCTATTGATTACCTGGCGATCTTCACGAGATGCGGTTGATAATACTTTCCAGTATGCGTATGGAGAGCATGGGGGTAAGGTCAATAACCCTGTAGTTAGATGGACAAGATTTATAGTATTTTAAGGGTCCCTTGTACACAGGTGATTTTCCCTACGATCGGGACTACGCCTTCTAAAAGGAAGTGTCGAATGAGAAGTTTGCACAAGAGTCAATTCAGGAGCATTTGCTTAGAGGAGGATTGCATAAATATCAGTCGATTGGGGCAGTAAAATTAGCAATAGGCATTACAATTTTTCTCTTCTTTTGTTATTAAAAATTTTAGATGGTTCACAAAAATATAAAATACCTTGAAGCTTATCCGGAGAAACTACTTTAGTTTTCAAAAACCAGTTGTATTGTTAATGTTTAAAGATATACCGTCAGTATATAATGTTGTTTTATCTGCATAACTATGAAGTTATGCAGAGAGATAATTATATTTAAAAAAAAAATGCGTTTAAAAAGAATCCTGTATGTTGACTATGATATAACTTTTTATCCTTAAACAATAAAGGCGTATTATGGACTTATCAGTAAGAAAGATTACTTTTTTTACAAATAAAATAAACAAATGATGGTTATTGTTTTTGATTGGGCTTTCTTCAAGCCATTTCACTTTTATTCAGCCATAAAAAGTCAATGTTATTTGAGGGCTCGGAAGCGCTATAGTTTTTGTGGTAGTATTATTGTTTATCTTCCATTCGCTAACACAATGTGATCTTAAGTGAAATGTTAATACTTCAAAATTTATACATATTATCATTGAAAAATATTATCATCATACAATTTTGATATTAGACTTGAAAATATATGGTACTTGACGTATATGGAACAAAAAGCTGAAGCCGGTTTTTTGACCTAAATAGTCGATGACTCGTTCGCGGTTACACATAAAGGCCTTAAAGGTATAGTTACATTAGCGGTTACTAACTGTTACTAGAATATGATGAACATGGTGTTGGTTCCAATTATACAGTTACTTACAATTATTATGGAGTCAGGCAGAGTTTTTGGCCAATTTGAAAGAATTACATAATGCTACTAGAAAAATGGTGAATATATTGTATCCACACCTAAGGAAAGGTATAAACAGTAGAACATTATTTCTAAAACTGCCAATAAACTAAACTAATTGTTTTAACGGTGAAATTTTTTATAATGTTTAATTAAACATGATTATTGATTTTAAAACCAGATTTAAATGTGAAATAAGACAGGGAGAAATATAAAATTAGGTATGATATTATTTATCATTATTATTAGGACATTTCGGTTAAAATAAAATATGTCAACTTTTGCAAATATTTAAAATGTAAGTAATCAAATAGTAGCCCCTTTAGCAAAACACGGTACCTTTGTTACATACACACGGTATACACTATGACTAAACTAGTGATGTGTTCATGCCTTTAACCACAGACTAAATCTCATTTAGGTAGTGTTCACACGTGCATCATTCGTAACTCCTGAATGGATTCATCAGTGTATCGAAATTCGAAGTTGGGCCAATCAATGGGTGATAAAATGTGTGCCGTATAGGTCAGGATCGCTACAGTATAATTTAGTTACGATAAAATATTTTGAAGAATTCAAGAGTTTAGGGTACAGAACTGATATTTATAGACTCTATATTATAACGAATGGGCCTAAATTCAATAGCTAGATCTAGTCAACTATGTATTGATTTTGTTCGCTAGAATTTTCCACTTGCTGGTGATTTTTGCCAACAAAGGACTGATTAGATTACAGTGTTATTATTCCGAACCTTTACTTCTTTGAACGATCATTAGTGTCATTGAATAAGACCAATCATCCGTTTCGTATCTACATGTGCATTTGAAGTGATTGAAATTACAGTTTTGTGATTATTACTAGAAAAAAGAAATAAGAAGTTGCAAAATATAACAAGTTAACCATTGTACATTCCTGGATATTTGCCTAGCATATATCATCATTTTGTTTTGCCGTCACTGGATATAATAGTTGAACAAATGTTATAAAGGTTTGTATTTATTGTAATAAATCAGAACTAAGCATGTTTTTGTAATAGAGTTATTACGAAACAGCAGGTGTCTTATACAAAGATGTTGATTGTTGTGTCATATTTTAACATTTCTGTCTGCATCATACTTGTGTAGGTGTTGAATATTATTTTATAATTTCTATACATCTACGTAATTATTTATGACGATTTAGTCTATTTTTAAATATTGCTTTAGATGGAAATGTCAGTTTTGAAAAGCTTGATAAAAGTTTGATAATATAGTATTTCTGTTTCAAATAAACTGGTTTCATCTTACTTGCTTTGCTTATCTGTCCTATACTTGAAATAAATATAATTTTTATGATTAATATTTTTTTGTATGAATTTCATTTAATACAATTTAGTGAACAAATGAATTTAAACTTCTTTAACAGTGTCAGATGATTCATCTGAGAACATGATGAATAATTGAATATTCAATAAATAAATAGGTATGTATGTATATTAAGTGTAAAAGATTAATGTTTTATGTTAATGTATATGTAATGTCAAATACATACAAGGAAAGCTTCACTTATTTCTTTTTAATGTATGTTTATCTAAATATGAAATTGTTTTATTAAAATGTAATCAATATTGGTTTATGACTTTGAGAGAGATTAATAAAATGTTATAATTATTCTTAATTTCATAGTTTATGTAAATAAAGGTGTTTTGCCTTATCTTAACTTTTAACTTAACAGCTACCCTAAAAAATTTCTTAATATGGATACCTTAATGAATTTATTTGAAAAATTAAATATTATAGTATATAACTGTACTCTTATAATTATTGTATTATTTTAATACTAATCTGTGCAAACAACTTTTATAGGAAAAAGATTAAAAATATCCTCACTATTTTTGTTTTAGTATAAAATTTTCAAAATTGGGTTCATATTAAATAGTGGAGTTTGTGGTATATAATTTATTAGAAATGTGTAATAACATCAAAATGTTTTGGGGCATTGTTTCATTTACTTTCTTAGGTATAAGTAATGTAATGTAGTTTCTTAGGTAAAGTAGTGACGGAAAACCATTCTCAACAATAATATTAATTATTGTGTAGTTTAAAATACTTGGAAGTATACATGTAGTTTTTCAATAAAAAGTTTTTGTTCTTGTGGTGTAATGAATGGTGCAATGATTTTTAAATTTCTTATAATAGTTTTTGGCCAACACATTTCTAAAATTGTTTAATAATCAGAGCATGAATTACTTAAGTTTCTTAGATAGGTAACAGACTTAATTGTATGTCATTATAATTAATTGTGATCATATAAAGATTGAACAATCTATAAAAAATGTATTCTTCTTTAGGTGAATTTTATATTGGTATGTAGAAAACTATTAGTAGTAAAAAATATTATGCTTTTAGCAAATATATTTAAGATAGATCCAATGAGTTTGAGTTTCTATATGAACATGTTTAGATGCGGTATCTGTAATTGGTCAATCAAAAAGTCACTGTCATATATTTTAAAAAAATTCTATTTTAGGTAGGTTTTTGATAAATATTATGTCATAAAATTTTTATCTAATAATTATATACTACTTGTTTATTTAGAATGGCTAGCTCACCATGTCTATATAAATTGAGATAAACTTCGAAGAAAAATAATAGGACCCCATTTTTGATACTAGTATAACATTCAAGTATTGCTAATATAATTTTATGAATTACAATCATTTTTTTGTGTTATAATTTGTCTTATCACAAAAGAAAGTGTTTTATGTGCAAGGTACATATAGTTAGTTTCATAATTGATTTGTTTCTCTTACAGAACATATCAGGCCCCTCGAGGGAATATAGAGATGGTGGACTACTATAGAATACTTGGTGTTTCTCGGACTTCTACAGAAGGAGAGATCAAAAAAGCGTAAGGCTCTTAATACTTGTTATTAGTTAAATATGTTGTCCATAAAAGAACTTGAAGTCTTAGAACTGTTGTAAATTTTATATTGACCTCTTATAACAACATATATTTATTCAGTTACAGGAAATTAGCATTAAAATGGCATCCAGACAAGAATCCAGATAATGCAGATGAAGCAAACAGACGATTTAAAGAAATTTCTGAAGCTTATGAGGTGCTATCAGATGGTAAAAATATTTTTTTTATATCTTTTAGTACTCATTTGTGACTAAGTTGCAAGTTTTCAGACATTCTAATGTCAAAGGTTATACATGCGACTAAGTTAAATTGTTATGGTGATGAAAGTCATTTATTAGTCTTCCTAACCAATATCTATTCAATTATGAAAGATACATATACTGCAAATATTCAATTACCTACAGTTTAGATACCTGTACCGAATTGAATGACTGAATCTGTATGAATTTAAATATGCATAGGACTAATCAATAAGACAGTAAAAAATCACAGAGTTAGCAGGGTCACTTGGCAATTATGAAAAGATGCGACGTAATAATAATTACCTAATATTTATTTAGTAGATCTTTAATATTTATTTTATAATATTTGTATAACAAATACAATAATGGTTTTGCTTTCTATAATACTTATATAATCTATGGCTTAATATTGAATAAAGAATTATAATATTAGTTACCTATGAAATTACCGTACTATTTTCAAAATAATGAAACCAATCCTTAACATCACTTTTAACTTGAACTTATATGGGATTAATCAATTCTATGATGTGAAAGTCGTATATGTGCCGGTTAAATTAGTGAAAATACTTTCTATAGAACCTGTTGTATGTTTGTAATTGAATGAGATGTTTTTATTGAGTGCATTGAAGGTCTTGAAAGTTATAATAATAATAATATAAAAAATCCACATAAGTCGACAATTATGATAATATTTGTCTCTTAAAATATAGTCCTAAGTTTATTACTCCGGTTTAAATACGTTGTATGAAGTGCCGCCATGATGGATTCGCGGTGAACCGTAACCATTGACCAACCTGTTGCAATGACCTTTCAATTGGTTATTTTTTTAGGGAACTGTTTGTCTATTGTGTTTGTAATGGACTCACTTACGTTTTAGTATTCAATTGTGACATTATATTATGGTTGAACGGTGAAATTTCACAAACGATTTTATCGCATGAATACTAGATTTTGCAGTGACTTTTCATATATGATATTTTTTCTTTATAAGTTAAATGTTTTATTCATAGGTAATACCTAAACTCAATGGAGTAAAATATAAAGAATATAAATATTCTATTTTTAAATTTTTAACATGCATATATAGGTTATAAAAAGTCATCACTTGCTCAATTAAGAGAGAGTATCTAGTGCGGCAATTTCATAGACAATAAAATTATTTGAAGCAGAAATAAATATTGGAGACTGGAGAGTAGTTTATATGA
The DNA here is from genome assembly GCA_959347355.1 of Napeogenes inachia. NCBI lineage: Eukaryota > Metazoa > Arthropoda > Insecta > Lepidoptera > Nymphalidae > Napeogenes > Napeogenes inachia. The sequence continues at coordinate 12,635,113 of OY365791.1, read as the reverse complement.
TGTCAATATGTGGGCTTTAACTCTTTAATTTTGCACAACGCAACCAATTAGTAGGCTGTTTGTAGTACATCAAATGTGATAGTGTAACATTACTACAGCACGTTATTAGATATAACAATCGTTAAAAGTGTACAAAATGATTTTATTGTTGGGTAGAAAACAAGCGGAAATTATACGATGCTCGGGGATCCGGTCACTACAGTCACAGATATCAAAGCAAGAACGGAGTTAATGGCCATCGGCACTTTAGCTTCAAAGGTTTTTTCGGAGACACACCATTCCACCGTTTTTTTGGTAGTTTTTCATTTACATCAGGGTTTCCTTTTTTGAATATTGTCGTTATTTTATCTTTTCTTGGTACGTTTAATATTTGTATAATTTATAACCCATGAAAACTTTATTTTTATATACTAACGTACCCAGTAAAGGTAGATGTATTTTGTTTTAAAAAGTAGCATGTAATACATCGATAATATTCAAATGACTAATGTCTAATACCTAAACATTATATTAAAGGAGTTATTTGGCAGCTACCCACTTACTGCTATTAACTAAACGAGTTGTGTGGAAAATATTGATACTAATCATCTTTGCATCTTCAACGATCTAATGTATTTTTCGTTTTTTCAAATCATATATCGAAGCAATCATGGCTCTTACTAAATATATAAAAAAACTAATAATATGTATTAGAGTTAAAACATTTTTATCGCAATAAATAAATGTACCAGTAATTTTATTGCGACATGATAATTTATGTGAAATAATTATTCATTATTCAAAATGTTTTAACTTGTAAAACAAAATATGTTTTAATGCCTTATGCCAAAGTAACTCAAGGATAAAGCAGAGATTTTTACGTTTCGTGTAACTAAGTAGGTAACGCTTAAAGAGTATTTATTGCATTCATTTCAGATGTACGAAGTTGTTTTTTTTATTTTAATCGCCCCGCTTATTTTGCTACGTGATGTTTGTTTAAATTTCTATTAAACTGTATTTAATCGAACAGAAAGGAAACGTCGGGTATACGATCAGTACGGAAAGGAGGGCCTGAACAATAGCAGAGGACGCCACTCCGCGGCCGACGAAGACTACGACTTCGGCTACCACAGCTTCCCCTTCACATTCCGAGATCCCGAGGAGGTGTTCAGAGAATTTTTCGGCGGATCTGCATTCGGCGAGTTATTTGCTGGTGATTGATTATATTTCATTGTTTTATTACCAATCATATTTCTAATAAACCTAACAGCAATAATATATTGTAAGAATCCTTCGATAATCAAGACTGTTTCCCATTAGGACTTTTAAAGACTGAACATTTTAAATGCATATATAGATTTAAAAAAAGTATTTTTAAAAGTTCAGTCTACATACCTCAACATCTTGTTTAAAAGTATTAATATAAGTATTGAAAAAGGAAAAGGGACATCTAATTAAACCCAACCGTGTCCGTGTGTCCAGACATGAACGGTCACGGTCGGCCGGGACGGCGCGGGCCCGGAACGTCGCTGACGTCATCGCTCTTCAGTCCTTTTGGCTTCGGCATGCAGGGCCTCGACGATATCTTTGGGCACGGCAACGGAAACGCCTTCACATCCTTCTCCACCTTTAACAGCGCCATGGCGGGCCCCGGGAGCGCCAACATGAGGAGCACCACAACCACCACCAGGACTGTCAACGGAAAAAAGATTACTACTAAAAAGTTTGTATTTTTTTTATTAGATTAATTATATATTATTAATGATATAAAGATTTAAGTAAATCTCTTTATAATGAAATTTAATGCAAATATTTACCTTTTTAACTGACATTTTGATCAATGTCAACATCAATAGTGTTCATAGAGAAAGAGATGTAGGTCTGCCGATAAGACGCAATCTAAAACATGTGTTTAAAACGTTTAATATTGATAAACGTGTTAGAAAACAAATTAAAGTCTGTAAGTTTAGTGACATGTATCTCTTTAATTCCAGGGTCATGGAGAATGGTCGAGAGATCGTGATGTCCTACGAAAACGGGGTCCTGAAATCAAAGACTGTGAACGGAGTATCTCAATCCTTGACATACAGTTAAACTAACGGCATTATTATTTACTAAACACGATCCAAATGACACCTACTCAATGGTTTATTGTACGAGTAATATGTTCCAACTTATAATTTAGTTTGCTTAATTTAATTGTAGTATCCGGCACTGTAAATTTTAGTAATGGTTATGTCTAAAACATACTTAATTTAGTGATAAGTTTTTGCTTTTTATTATTCTAATTTCTCATGATTTTAATATGAGCTAATCGCAGTGATTGAGACATGTATAACTCGCTCAGTACTGTTCGCCCGATTTATGATCTCAATGTCGAGCTAGCATTGGAAATTACGTGTTTTGATGCTATAATACAACTTTCAGTCAATCTATAGGTTAATGTGTATGATTTGGTTCTTAGCCACACATGTGTGTAGCACTTATGTGTGTGAATTCCAAATCGTATGTATATGAGTCGCACATAATACATTCTGGCGGATCGATTATAAGGAGTATCATATTAATATTATATTAATATGTCTTAATGAATATGTCCTTACAAACCCTACTAGGTCCGCCACCGATATGGTTATCCTTTGTTAGGCTTTAAGTTTATAAAGTTAGTCAATGCTTCGATTGTTGTACCACAGAGTAATCATTGCGGTAGGACGAGTGAGTGAATAGACTTGATGAAGCTATACGCTTTAGAATGTGGTTAATAGTTTAAATTTTTACACAAATATGCCAAAAAGGTATGCTAATAACTGATTAGTTTAAATTTAGTCTGTTTTGACTTAATGTGAACTACAATTAGGTGTTAACTGCTCAGTGAAATGTTGGCGTAGGAAGTAGCTAAGTACTACGCTATCACAATGTAATTACAGCTTAGACGTACGTATTAAAATTATTTTTTTAATATACTACATATCGGAAACAAATTGTTGGTACCTTTTGAGTACTTTGTTAGTGTACGCGGAATAAAATTCATCAGCGACCGTAAAATGATTATCTTATTTAGTTGGTTGTTGATACTTTGAAAGGTAAATAAACATTTTAAAATTTATATTCTTTTAGATTCATTGTGGTTTTTTGATATATCAACCACGAGATAAACGTCAGTTTAGTAAAATCATCCTAACATTTAGATTATTTTTGTAGATTTGATAAATTATATAAAAAAGCAACATAACAAATTGCAAGTGTGATTATAAAATTAGTCAAAATAATACTTTGCTGTTCATTAGGTACTTAATTATTATTTATGTTGCATTTCTTTAAAATTCATTTTGTTTGTAATTAACTGTTTTATTAAAGCTTATTTAGAAAACAGTTATTTTGTTTTTAATGTTACGTTGGTTGGATGTCAGCACAACTTAAATTCTTAATGTCACCCGAGTGCCATTACTTTACTAGATACTTCTTAAAACATGATTTCTACATTACTGTAAATACATAATTAATTAATAAATAATTTGTTCTTAATGTTTTGTGTCATACAACATTTTTGTCAGCAAGTAATGAGCACTGCGAGAAAATAAACAAATTTAATTGTATTGTTTGTTTTATTATTTACCTTAAAATAAACTTAATTATAAAATTAATACTTCTTAACTAGTTATTATATATGAAATCGTTATGTCGTATCGATGATACATCATGATATAGACATTTTAAATTACCGTAAGTGATCGATAATGGTAGGTTCGTGCAATTAAACCCCAAATTTATATTTTATTATCTACGAGCGTGTTTATCATGTCGCGTACAATTTGTAGTTATTATTTTAATGGACCATAATAATGTTGCAACAATGAGGCTAGATCAATAATGCCAACACGCGAACGTAAAGTTAACGGTTTTTCTAATTTATTGTGTAAAAGCTCGTCCTATCGATGACACTTTCGATGAAAAAAATATGAAAGCGGTATAATGGCTTTTGTATACAGCTGCTGCTTTTGGTTCTCACTTCGACTCGGCGGGATATTAATAGGATTTTTTTCAATTGTACGTAAATTAGATTATTATCTTATATATTTTTTATTAATTGCAAATTATTTTGTAGGTTCACGCGATAATAGTTTTAGTAATCTCGTGCATAGCGTATACGCAGCCAGAACATGTCAAACAACAAATAAACGAGTTGATGAAAAACATGAAACTAATATACATCACTAGTTTCCTGGAAAGTATTAAAGAAGGTAGATTAAAATGTTAACCTACCCATGAAATACTGGTTAGGTATAATAAATTTGTATATTTTTGGTTTTCAGATCCTGAAAAATACATAACCGGTTGCATTGCTCTTTTATTTATTTATATTACTCTTTGTATTGTATATATTTATGGAGCATTTAAGGTAAGTCAGACTGTTATCATGATACTTAATACATAATCATCTTTACGGTAACAACTCTATATAGTGAACAGCTTCTTAGGGTCGACAAAAACGAAATCTTATGTTGGGTATCGACGAGCTCTAAAACGTGATCCTTACTAATTAAAACAAGTTCTTATTCGAAACTTTCAAGATTTTATTACGCGTACCAAACTTTTTTAATAAGAATGACTTACATTTTAGAAAGAAAGAATTAGAGAAAGTATCATTGTTTACAATGAAAAAAACTCCATAAGTCGTTAAGCGTTACTCCACAAGTCAAAAATGATACATACTTAATTATTTTTACGTAATTTGTATTCATATTTTTTTTGATTTATTTAAACAAGTATATGCTGAATTGTGTGTCCATTTTTTTGTTAAATTTTGATGAGAAAACTAAGTCAAGTCGACCAATCGCAAAGTTTTTTGGTAAGAATGTATTTTGGATCAATAAGAAAAAACTGAAGAAAGGATTTAAAAAGGCATTTGACTATGGTGTCTTGTAAGTTAATTATGGAAAAGCCAGGGTGAAAAAAAGAGTCTAAATAGTTCGTTATTTTTGAAAATGAATTTTTAATATTTAAAGGTTTTAAATAAAAAAAAATAATTAAAAAGTTTCTTTAATTTTTTTTTTGTTGTAGTGTAATAACACTTTAATGATCGGATTTATTTTTATGGAGTTACTACGTCTGATCATCCTGTCTATTTTTGTTGTAATATGGCTGCTGATTCTTAAAAAAAATACCATGGATATTGGTCTCGTAATAGGGGCGAGTGTTGCAAGTGGATTTGCTCTATGTAAGTTAAGTTTTTTTTTCAGTTCACTCCAACTGGCCTAATTTTTATACTAAGTATGTAATTATCATACGAATATTTTTAAACGACCGTTTATCAAACCAGGCATTTAATTTAGCAGTTTTAAATTTTTAAATTGATAGCTTATAGTGTTGTTCTTTTTAGTGGGTATGTTTTATTTATGGATATGTGCAGCAAATCTACCAATACTTATCAACGAAATGGAACGTGAAGAACAGTTAGCCACAATTACTAAGATGCAAAAGCTTCTAGAGAGTAAAAATACAAGATATCCGGATAATTTTTCACGTGGAAACAGCGATGATTTATACAGAAGAGATTTGTTTGTTATACCACGTAACAATTTTACTAAACCTATTAAAGGTCCTTGGAATTATCAAAATTATTTACTGTGTTTTTGTTTTATATATATTCTTATTTATTATATTACAAACGAGTAGACGATCCACATAATGATATGTTAGTATGTAAAATGGGGACAATAGCAAACACTTAGAGCTTAAATTGCAGAGGCATTGGTAGGAATGTTATTAGGTTGCTTTTTTATTTCTCACCTTAAGCTATAATACTGACTACACCGTATATGCCAGTCTTTGAGGGTGTGGTATTACCCTAGTCGATCGAGCATAAATACTTAGTCTGGCCATAAATACTGTTACTATTAAAAATAAAAAATATTACATTTAAATTTGGAATCTGTCATTTTTATACGATTGTTCATTGTGTTTCTCATTTTGACGCCAATACATTGTAGGTACAATATTTTGCGATATTAAAATGGAGTGGGGTGATAAAGAAAACAGAATCGATATGATTGCATTACACAAGGTAGGTATGGAGCCAAATACAATTTTTAAAACTCTCCATACACTTGGTATTAGTCAAATGTATGTGTACCGGGCTATTAATAGGTAGGTACAATGAGACTTCCTCTGTTTGTTTCGTACAAAAAAGTGGTCAAAGCAGTAAGGGAAATAATTCGAAGAAATCCTGTCCGAAAGCAAAAGATTTTATACCGAGCAATGAAGATAGCACCTAGAACCATGTCGTGTATTTTAAGAGATGAATTAGGACTTGCAGCCCTTAAGAGACGCACTGGTCATTTCTTAACGGATAAATTTTAAGATGAATAGGGTGGTAAAGTCGAAACAACTACTCAAGCGGTACCCAAAGGGAGGTCACAGAAAAAAATTGTTTAGGGATGAGATGTTTTTTACAATTAAGCAACATTTTAACAAACAAAATGACCGTATTTATGCTCAAAGCTCTAAGGGAGCTTCCCAATTAGTCGGCAGAGTGCAACGTGTGCATTATCCGACTTCAATGATGGTCGGGTGGGGCGTTAGCTATGAAGGAGTGACTGGGTCATATTTTTGTGAAAAAGGTATCAAAACATCGGCACAAGTGTATTTAAATACCATTCTGGAGAAGGTAGTTAAGCCCCTTAAGAACACCATGTCCAATAACCCAGCGTGGTCCTTTAGGCAAGACTCGGCAGCGGGTCATAAAGCTCAGTCCACGCAGTCTTGGTTGGAAGCGAACGTCTCAGACTTCATCAGAGCTGAAAAATGGACGTCGCCTAATCCCGATCTTAATCCGCTGGATTATGATTTGTGGTCAGTTTTAGAGAGTACAGCATGTTCTATAAACACTATGATAATTTGGAGTCCCTAAAACAATCCATACGATTGGCAGTGAAGAATTTCCCCATAGAAAGAGCGCGTGCTTATATTGATAATTGGCCTCAACGTTTAAAGGACTGCATTGAAGCCAATGAATACCACTTCTGATAAGTTTTTTTTATATTTTTAATTGTCTTATATTTATGGATTAAAGTAACGCATTGTAAAAGTAATAAATGTTATTTGCAATTAAAAAAAAACTCTTCTTACAATATTTATGGCAGGATTAAGTATATAAGCTTTAGTCAATTAACTATGTACATCTAAGCTCTACCGACTTCTAAATTTATCTTGGAAGACAGACTCAAGTATCAATAAATGATAATAATTTTTATTGAATAATCATCACACCTTTTAATAGCCATACGTATTATAATATGATTCAGTTTTTTATAATTTATACACGTGAGTCTGATGACTAAACTTTGAGTATATGGTCTTGCCAAACAGGTTAACAGATTAACATTTTTAAACCTTGCAATATATTTTTTTATCGACGACGACTCTTTCTGATTCTTGAACCCTAAGACTGAAGCTGTATTTAGCATACATATTCTCTTTATGACTCAAAAAAGAAATAAAGCGTATAAGAGATTCTGAACAAGACACGAACAGAGCGGTGGGAAATACTAGTTAATAAATACTAACTTTGTTGTTTGAAAATATCTATAAACATGTATAGCCATGTTGAGCTTATTTAAATTTATATAAATATAGAATGAAAAATAAATCGATACGGGCAGGGTACCGTACCGTATAATTCACCGAGGCGGACAGCGATACGGTAACTCAGTTGGAAGAGCGACGGGACGGTTTTTCCAGTAGTCGCGGGTTCGAATTTCTGACCGTATCGGTTTATTTTTCATTCTATATTTATATAAACTTACTTTATTGTTAAATATTTATTGTACCATAGTGCTATAGGTGCTTAGTTATAATATCACTACCGAATTTAGTTTTGACTCACCGTATGACTCCGTACCGTACCGATTCTACCTATATGTAGATAATCTACGATCCACTTTTTAAAATTTATACATACGTAAAAACACCTACCTACATAAAACATATTGAGATGTGTCATAGCATCATAACATATTGTTATGTACGATTGTGACTCATTTGGATGTTTTGAAATAACATTGATATAATATTCTGTATAACTACTTGATATGTTTGGTTACTTGATAGTGTTTACCAAGAACCACTATTTAACTTGTATTTATATTGTAATAAGGTTACAGTAATAAGTATGTTTTAGTAATTAAGTACCAAGGACATAATTGAGATAAGTATTTTTTAAAAGTAATTGCATTTGGTATTTCTCAATTACAAGGTAAAACAAGTGGTAGCTAGGTTAACTTGTGCTAGGATCTAGTTATTTCCGCCGGGGCGTCGCGGTGAGTGAGAAAGCGATCCCGTGGCGTTCCGTTATGGCGATGAGGGTAACCGTTGGGTTTTACTGGGTAAACTGCAGTGCAGTATTCCCACATAACCATCCCGGCCCTCCCCTGGGCTGGGTGGTATCCATAAAGGATTTCCCAACGTTAAAAAAAAGGCTCTAGTTATTTCACTGCAGGTGGTTCGGGGTGGCTCAATCGAGCTAGTATCTCCATTGCATAGATGATCGATGAATAGTTTTTGTATTATTGTTGTATGAGAGTGCTGGCAGCACCACCCTCCAAACACCCACCTCTCCCTTTCCTAACTTCTTTCATCCATCTCGATTTTATAAAGTATCTGAAATAGGTAGGGGAAACCCGGGCAAAGTGGTTACCCTGGGCAAGCGAATATTGCAAATAATTCCCAAATGCAGAGCAGACAAAATGTGTTTTTGGGAAAAAATATTGATTTACAAAGAAGTGTTTCGTTTATAACTAAAATACTATTTGTGATATGTTCCTGGTTATAAGTAGGATTTGATGCATGATTATGTTGCTTTTAACTATTCCTAGGCGACGAGTTTAGATGCTCTGATTTTTTAGTAATTTGGGCTACCCAGTACCCTCAAAAATGTCCCTAAAGGGCAAAGCGGATTGGACAAAGTGGATACCGTATTCACTTTAGTCGTATTATAGCAGTTTTTTTTATGTTTCTTTAATTCTAGATGTTTATTTTAATTTTAATTTCTTTGTTTATTATAAAAATAACTGCAATAAATAGTATTGTTGCAATAATGATTTTTATCCTTAAATGATATGTTCCTCTAATAATATACCTATATAATATCCTTTAATTATATAAGTAAAGCTTAAGGTATTAACGTTGCCACTTGCCTGGGGTTCCCCTACATAAATATATTTACATGTATAGTTAATTACATTCTATATAGATTTGTATATTTTGGAAAATCTACTTTATAAAGCGCAGACGAAGTCGGATAGTTCGTAAGCTTAACTGACTAACTTACATGACTTGTGTGTGTGGACGTGTGACGTATAATGTGTGAATAAAACAATAGGGAATAAAATATAAAATGGTCTCAATTTTTTTTTTCGATTACTTATTATTATTTTATTATAATAAAAACATAATTTTTTATTTACTAATCATTTAAGGCCATAAAATAATTTATGAAAAGTGTAAATTAAGAGAACGAAATTCAAACTTCCAAAACGCGCCAAACGACCATTGGTCGAAAGGAATTGTAACGTCCTTTGACACGCCATTCAAATTATCGGCGTCGAAGTTCATACTGTTGTATTATTGTTACTGAGAAAAATAAATAATTTAGCCCTATATTTTCGTGCTTAAGGGTTTTTTTAAATGATACAATTGTTTCTAAAAACATTTTTTCAATACTCAAACAACTCTTACAAAACAAATACCTACAAAACTCTTTCAATAGCAGTTAGCATGCTTCTGTACATAACATTTTTAAAATGTTTCTTCCTCTGACTCATTTTCCACTTCACTTGACTCAGATAAATAACTTGGTTGATAATCAGAAGATATAAGATGCTATAGAAGTATTATCAGCTGTGTTTTCAGTAAACAATTTTCTTTTTAAAACAGATAGTTTTACTGGTAAAGTACCAATATTGTGTGTTGAATGAGGAAATTGTGACAATGTTAATGACTACATTTTGTTTTTCAGCAGGTATATTTACATTGACACCTTTACTTGTTGCATAGCTTAGTCACTTGGTAATTTATCTTCAATATGTAAAAAGCAACGCTCTGCCTTATGATCATCACATTCAATAGGAGGAGAGTATGAGTCGTGGATGATTAATATCACAGGCATTTGTATGGGTAGTACTAGGGCTTACTTAGTATATCAGTTCTTTGTGAAGGTCACCATTTTTTAAACACTACTTTTGATAGCTAACTCTGAAAAGGCTTCATTAACCAATGCCAATCTTTGCCTTTTGACTACGCACATTCATGAGAATGTTCTCTCAACTGGTGATTTGCCACAAAAATATATAAGGCACAACTCTTTTCTTCAAACTTAGATTAAAATTTTTGTCCTTGTTGTTTTGTTATACATATTATATTCAATACAATTTGCTGCATCTTCCTTAACCTGAAATAAATCGACAACCATAAAAATTTCGTAAGACCAAAAAAAGAGTACGGTTTTTATATACTGAAAGTTATACTGAACTTTTGTAATCTAGGTTAGGTTAATTTTAAACTCAAATTTTCAAATGTTCAATACTTACCATAAATTTAAACTATTAAATTAAACTTATTATAAATAAAGTATACTTAAGTTAAATTGATCTTGACAACAGTATAAACACGATTTAGAACATATATTATCCCTTTTAATTACCATACAACATTTTTGTATTTTCGCATCTCTTGGAATACGAAAAACACTTTGTCGGGTGTTTTTCTAATACTATTTTTGAACTCCGGTAATATACAATACTTGTAAGATGGTCTTGTATCTTCTTCCATGACTTGTAAAGCAATATCAAATTTAAAATACCTATGTATGAAGTAACTAAAAAGTTCATAGTAAACATTCACTGGACGTATTATTTGACGTCACGCAAAGCGCGCGCAAAACGACTGTGTTTGAAAGGCTCAAATTTACTCAATGTTTTGATTTTCACTTTGAAAAAAAAACTAGAATCTATTCAAGCTTATTTATATTTTTTTCTACGATATAGAGGTAAATGATTAATTAACGTTAAAAAAAAATTAGATGAATGTACCCTATTATAATAGTTTTAGTAATTTTATTACGTACTGCGTAATAAATACTATAATGTGTAAATATTTTTCAATGCTACCCTTTCAATTCCTTTTTTTATATTATGAGCTAGACTACGTCATCTAGATCAAGACCCTCACCTCTCTAATCGCTCTATCAATTTTGTACATAGCATCTCAACTCTACCAACCCCTAGGTTATACAGAATAAAAAAGGTAAATGTATAGGATATATAGAGCCGTACACTCCTCGCCTCGTTCAATCTTACTGATTATGTTTATAGCATTTCAACCAATCTATCTACCTATAAAGATTAAACCACTATTCAAGTGCCAAGGTTTATTCAAGGCACGTGGACTTTTATACGGCAGGTCTCTGACCTATGTGACTAGGTCTAAGACTTCGGAGGCTTGCCAATTCGGAGATATAGTCAAGTCAATGTCAGAGAGGCTAGCCTGAGCATTAAGGCACTATCATTTCCAGACAGGCGATTATGCTGTAAGCCTACCCTACGATACAGTCCGCCAGATAGCAGCAGCACATCTATCTAACCTCTAAGCAGGGAGCTACCTGAACTACAGTGGCACCAGAGAAGACCGCATCAGCCCTATGCCTTGAACTTGTCAATTTCACCTTTAGCTACTCGCGAAATCCTACGAGCTCTAGACAACTATGGGAAACTAGACAAATGTTGCAGAATCTCTGAGGCTAACCACATTATCACCGTGAATTCAACACCAAAACCGGTACGACATACCTACTACTACTACTTTACAAAAATTACAATTTAATTTATTTTCTGAGATATAGATATAGCATTTATTTTTTGTTTCACACGTTTTTAGTTGAGTATATCTTGCATTCAGGTTATATATTGAATTTAAAATATATGGTAATAATTAATTAATTACGAGGAAAATTTACCGTGATAAAAACTACAATATTTGAAAAAACAAAAACTAAAGATAAAGAAACCTTTTTTTGCGTTGAAACTAAATTAATTTCTTTAATTTTCTAGTAATATGTATCGAAAACTTTTTTATATTCGGCATAGCTGTAAATGCGTTCTTAACCATGTAAGTACATCAAGAAATAAAAATATAACGTAACACTATTTGTTTATAGGTACAGAATTTTTTTTTTTTTTATTTAATTTATATACATTATAAAATAAAAACAAAACAATTATTATATATACAATATATTTATTATATAAGTGTAGTGCAGTATACACTGTAGAGTGTAGGATTTCCTAGAATAAGGGTGTCCATAAATTGCAATTTTGGAATCATGCCCGCCGCTCGGTATCCTTTGCGCCCCGTTAGACGTTGACCATGTAGGTACTTGAAAATCTACTGAGCAGAAGATATCGCATTGCAAGGGGAATAATGTTAAGTGTGTCAAGGTAGGATAAAAATAAAAATATTTAGGGTACCTACCGTTGTGACGATAAAAGTAACAGGCTGTGTCTGGCAGTAGTCGATTAGATTGTGATACCGGTCTTGAACGTCTTTATAATTTATTATCCAATATTGACAATATGTATATTTATATGTATTATTAAATTTAAGTTAAATACGATGATTAGCTGCTGCCAGTGGCTTTTTGGAAACACAAATAAGCATATGATCACTTCACTATAATTCTTTATCTAGCATCATCTAAAACCTATTAAATCCCTATTTTTTAACGTTTTATTGTAGTTATAGACCAAATAGTTTTTTTTCCGTGAAAATGGGAACATTTTCCAGAGTTGATCGAACCGAAGTTCATACCAGACTTCATCAAAATTCGTACCGAAGGAACCAAAAAAATTGATTGAAAAAAAAAACTTTTATTAAAATTAAAAAAAAAATTAAATTAAAAACAAAAAAAATATATATGAAAAACAGTTGCAACGAGTTCTGCGTCATGTTCAGTTAATTATATTCTGATGGGATAGCTAGATAGTTAATATTATCACACTGTGGGATTATTATGGTTGAGGTACAATAATAATAATAATAATGCCGGTTCTTCAGAAGAAGTAAGAATAGTCCTAGCCTTAGGAACCGTGCAAGTAGAGTTTGACGTTCCACAGGACTTTGTGCTCGGCCCCTTTTTGTGGAACCTCGGCTACGACTGGCTGCTCCGATATTATCTCCTTCCGCGCTTGAAGGTGTACTGGTATGCAGACGACAACCCCGTAACAGCGAGGGATGAGGCTGGCTAGAGTCGGTGCTACGCTGGTGGCGGACCGTATAGGCCTGAATGGACTCAGGGTTGATGCGACTGTCTTAATATGTGCGATGTGAAAAATGTGGATATGAACAAGGCAATTAATATGTGTGATGAAGGGAAGAAAAAAAAGGGCAGAGCACATAAACTGGTCAAAATAAAAAAGCAACATGTTTGTTGTCCAAAGTATTTATTAAGTTTTATTCTTATAAATTTTAGTACAGGAAATTAAGCATAAATTTCTATTTGGTACTTAAGTTGGACTCCGCGTTCGCTCATCAGAAGAATATTACAGTAGCTGAACCCGATACCGCCCGCTGTTATGATTGCTTGAGCTTTCGTGTGGACTAGATCTCTTGCTATTATACCCTAGAAATTTATAAAGTTATACAACTAAAATGAAACCAAGTGTTCTAATAAAAATAACAAAATAATGGAAGCTTAAAAAGGATTTTAAAGTATGTCAATACATTTTGAGAAATTTGAGATGATGATGATGGTGATTATTATTTAAGAGAGAGAGAAAGAGGTGAATCGTGTTAAAATTTGTTGATAATTTTACGTTATAAAAATATTCTAAAAGTTCAATTTGCTTTATCATACTAAAATTATTTGATAGCGTGATCCACGAACAAACAAACAGATTTTTACAAATGAACAATTCTTTAGAGTTCTGTAAAGTATAAGTATCAATGATTTTTTCATAATAATCTTTGTTGTAGGTTTCTCATAATATGTATGATAGTAGATACTGTTACTTTTACAAGTCGGTCAAAACCGCTAATATGGGTAGCGATTTACTATGTTTTATTTAATGATGTTATAATTTGTGGTTGTCTTAAATAGATATGACCTCTTATCGCTAAACATTAAAAGTTCCTTAGATAAGTTACCAATTCTTGATAGTATTATCGACAAATAAAATTGCATTAATAATTAACTCACCCTAATGATTTGTTGTTCTGGATCTGAGTAAAATACTTGTTTCTCTCTTTTCACGAATGGAATGGCTGCATATTTAACTTTCTGTTGAAATACCAACCTATTATTAAAGTTCGTACCGAGTATCAAATCAGCAGCAGAACATGTTGATAGATATAAAGCTACAGTCACACTTAAGAAAAGTAAAGCTCTCATTTTAATAGATATAATTCAATGACTGCTTTCGGTAGGATTGCTGTTGATTTCTGAAGCGGTAATAACACTCCACTTCAGTTGTTATTTATATAGTAGGTGCAACAGGTGCATAATTTAAATTTTATCATTTATAACAAGTTGCACCTCCAAGGCTAACACTGAAACCCATACCAATACACTTATACATACCTAATACCAATACACTTATATATATATAACACATGAATTTAATAAGACATTCGGTTATAGCAATAACTTACTATCAAGTACTTACAGAATGTTTTATTGTATTTGTAATAAGTTCCATCTTTTTATTTAGTTCGATTAAATAAGTTAATCTTAGGTAATAGGGAACATGCAAAAAAATTTAAATGGTCTCAAATATTTTTTTTTCGATTACTTTTTATCATCTTATTATAATAATATCATTTTTTTTTAATTTACTAATCATTTAAGGCCATAAAATAATTTATGAAAAGTGCAAATTTAGGGAGCGAAATTCAAAATTCCAAAACGCGCCACCATTGGTCGAAAGGAAATGTGAAGTCATTTGACACACCATTCAATATATCGGCGGTTAAGTTCATACTGTGGTATCAGTGTGACTGAGAAAAATAAATAATTTAAACCTATATTTTCGTGCTTAAAGTTTTATTAAATGATACAATTATTTAGGTAATCTTAAAAACATTTTCTCAAACAATACTCAAACAACTCTAACAAAACAAATACCTACAAACTCTTTTTGAATAGCAGTTAGCATGCTACTACACAATACATTTTTAAAATGTTTCTGCCTCTGAATCATTTTTCACTTCACTTGACTCAGATAAATAACTTGGTTGATAATCAGCAGATATAGAAGATATAAGAAGCTATAGAAGTATTATCAGCTGTATTTTCAGTAAACAATTTTCTTTTTAAAACAGATACTTTTACTTTTAAAACTGTTGTGTAACAATGTTGTGTGTTAAATGAGGAAATGGTGACAATGCTACATTTTGTTTTTCAGCAGGTATATTTACATTGACACCTTTACTTCGGTTTAATATTAACTTGCACAGCTTAATCACTTGGTAATTTATCTTTTATATGCGAAAAGCAAGGCTCTGCCTTATGATCATCACATTCAATAGGAGAAGTACTGAGTCTTGGCTGATTAATATCACAGACATTTGTATGGGCAGTACTAGGACTTACTACCTATATCACTTCTTCGTAAAGGTCACAAATTTTTTTAAACACTACTTTTGTTAGCTAACTCTTAACAGGCTTCATTAACCAATGTCAATCTTTGCCTTTTGACTATGCACATTCTCATTCTATCAGCTGGTGTTTTTGCCACAAAAATATATAAGGAACAACTCCTTTCTTCAAATTTAGATGACATCTTTCTCCTTGTTGTTTCGTTACACATATTATATTCAATACAATTTGCTGTATCTTCCTTAACCTGAAATAAATCGACAGACCATAAAATTGCGTAAAACAAAAAAAGATTACGGTTTTTATAGAAAGTTATACTGAAATTTGTAAGATAGGTTAGGTTAATTTTCTAATGTTTAATACTTACTATAAATTTAAACTATTAGATTAAACTTATTATAAATAAAGTATACTTACGTTAAATTGATCTTCACAGCCATATAAACACGATTTAGGACATATAATATCCCTTTTAATTACCATACACCATTGTTTTTGTATTTTCGCATCTCTTGGAATACAAAAAACACTTTGTCGGGTGTTTTTCTAATACTATTTTTGCACTCCGGTACTATACAATACTCGTAAGATGATTTTTATCTTCTTCCATGACTTGTAAAGCAATTAAAACTTAAAATATCTATGAAATAACTAAAAAGTTCATAGTAAACATTCACTGTATGTATCATTTGACGTCACGCAAAACGCGCGCAAAATGGCGGTGTTTAAACGGGTCAAATTTACTCAATGTTTTAATTTTCACTTTAAAAAAAAACTAGAATCTTTTCAAGCCTATTTATATTTTTTTCTACGATATTGAGAGGTAAATGATTAATTTACGTCAAAAAAAAAATACGTGAATGTTCCCCATTGTAGTATCTGACAGTGTAAATTTTAATAACGAATGTCTAAAATACTATTATCATTTTTATTATATACCTAATCGTTATTGTATACCACAGAATAAACATTTCATAAGTATGTAGGTACACATTGGAAGTATGTACCTATATAAAATTGTACATACGATGGTACACATTAAAAGTTAATTTGTACATACATACAAATAATTATACACCAATTCTGAGCGTATTAAAACATATTGTTAATTTTTATTAACTTTTCACAGAATCAAAGAATCATCGGTTCAAGTAAGACAATGCTTGTCCTTCAAGCGGTATCGAAGTTTTATATGAGTATCAAGAAAGATGGAGTGGAGCGCAGCACATCAAGTAATGTTTGTAAGCGTAAAATGAAAAAATAGAGTACCAAGATAATTAAACAAAAACTGACACATTTTGAAAATAAAAAAACATCCGTATTTTAAAGTATCGAGTCACATATCTTAACTAAACGTTAAGCTAATATTAAGACATATATCGTTAAAAAATATGCTTGGATACATTGGATACATTATTGCAAAAGTTTATAGTTTAAGAAATTGATATTTTTACAGTAAGTATGTTTTAGTTATGAATATGTGCTGCAAATATTCCACTATTTATAAACCAAATGGAGACACAACATAAGGAACAGTTAACTATTAGTAAGATGCAGTCTTAACAATAAAAATTCAAGATAGGTACGGATAATTTTCACTGGTTTCACATCGATGGTTTTTATAGAAAATATTTGTTTGTTATAAAACATCATAACTTTTTAAATAGTGAGTCAAACATGGATTTTTGCAAACCTATGTTTTGCGCTTGTTGGGTTACATCTATTACTATATGCAGAGGCATTTGTAGGAAAGCTACTAGATACATCGTAGTATATGACGGTCTTCTCTGAGAGAGTGGTACGTACCTATTTATACCCTTTAATGTATTTTAGTTTTATATTTCATTCTGTTTGTATATTTTTGATGGAATACGATAATGACTATAATCATGTTTTTTTTATTACTCTTTATTGCAAACAAAGAGGTGAATGCGTAAAACAAAAACAACAAGTTAGTGGAAAAATCAAAAACATTTGGTACTAAGGCAACTTTATCACTAAAAGTGATCTTTGCAGGGAACTTACAATTAAAAGGACAATTTTAATAATAATAATAATACTCTTTATTGCACACCACATACAGAAACGTTACATATAAATTCTTAATAAGAGTTATTGGTAATACAACAAGGCGGTCTTATCCAGTAGCTTTAGGAGATGTAGGCTTAGGCCCGTGAGGCCCGGGCCTAGGGCGGCAAATTTTGAGGGGCGCCAAAATTTTTAAGATGACTAAAATTTAAAATCGATTGGGTTTTCTGTAAACTGCAAAACCAAATTTTAAAGTTTATTTTATTGCGCTCTTACTATCGAAACATAGTACCATTTTGAGGGTAGAATTTCTTTGTTAAAAAAATTAATCAGGCAAGTCCTAAAATTTGAAATATCTAACAAAAAGATTAAAAAATTTTTTTTAATGCTAGCATATTATTTATTTACGAATTTAGATTTTTTCATATTTTTATTCAAATTTTGTTATAACTTTTGTTTGCGCTTTATTATAAAACGTAACATTATTTCACCATGATAAATTATACAAGTGTCAGTAAACTCATGCCATAAATTTTTTATTTTTCAATTTTTCGTAAAAATTATATAGTTTTACGTAATGTGAAGCCCCTAACGATAGGTTGTTAATAAATGTTTAATTTATACCTGAATTAGATTTCTTATTATTATTGTTATTATTTTAATTATTTTATACACACACACATATATGTACATATATGTTTATATATATATATATATATATATATATATATATATATATATATATATATATATATATATATATATATATATATATATATACTGTTACAAAAGATAAAGGGCGCCATATCGTCTCGGGCCTAGGGCGTCCTCAAACCTAAATCCGCTACTGGTCTTATCGCTAAATAGCGAACTCTTCCAGACAACCTTATACTGGTGGGAATGAAGAAAGAGAGTACAGAGTGGCGCATAAAATATAGGTATATCAAATTTAAATACATGTAAGATTTATTATACTTACAAATATAATTATATATACATATTTACATGTAGTGATACTAAGAAATAAATATACATAAAATATCATGTTATAGTAAGTAGAAGAGAAAATGTAACAAATATTAATAACATATTTAGCATAGAAATATAATTATATATACATACTTAGCATAGATTTAGGGACAAGGTTCGAGATAGTGATCTTTGACTAGTTTCTTGAAAGTAGTCAAGGATTTGACTCGTCTGATGGCTACTGGCAAAGCATTCCAAAGCGAAACTGCTAGTATAGTAAAAGACTTTTTGAAGAAGGAAGAAGAATAAGGTGGTAAACGAACAGTCAGATTTTCGGACGACCTAAGTATCTGAATATGAGTACCTAGGAATTCAAATTTATTTTATTTATTTATTTATAAATTAATTTTATTATATTAGACAGTAGTTGTATGTGCATAAAATAATGAAACGTAACATTTAAACAATAAACGTAAGGTGCATAAAATAATGAAACGTAACATATTTCTTACTTACATGTTACTAACAGTAATAATTATAGTAATATGATGGCCAACAACTACTATTTAACTTGTGTTGACACAGAAAATAAGATGTTATAATATATTTTTAACTCCCGTCTAAAAAGAGGGGTGTTATAAGTTTGGCCTGTTGATCTGTGTATCTGTGTGCCTGTCTGTGCGCAAATTTGTTGCCAAACGCGTGGACCGATTGGAATGCGGTCTTTTTTAATCAAAAGCTGTTCGTCGAAATGGTTCTTATCCATGTTTGGTCGAAATAGAAATAGTCGTCTAAAAGATATTGACGTTTTATTCGTGGGGAAGAGGTTCTTATGCAATAATTAGCTGTTCCCAGCGGCTTCGCCTGCGCTATATAGGAAAAAAAAGACTTGTTATGAAGTTATCCTTATTTTATTAAATACAATATATATATTTCTCGCATTTAATATAGTAATATATCGTAGCCTATTCAATTCAAACAAACAAACAAATTTTTCCTCTTTTTAATATTAGGATTGATTAATAGAAATACTTAAAAAATAAACATTTATGTGTCTGTAGGTTCATTTATTACAATTCAGAAACGAAAGAAAAAAGCAGAAAAAAGAATAAAATTTAAAAAAATCCCCATACAAAAAGATCTCTAATAAGAATAAAAATAATATTATTATGTACTTATTGAATTCGTTGCGTCGAGGGACCGTTTAATAAAGAAAGAAATTAAAATGCAAGTAAGTTAACAAGGCAAATAAAGAAATTACGATATCGAATCGTATAGTCTAAGTCCTCAATGATTAACTTCATAAAATAGACACCATCGTCAATGTAGGTACATGCAACGACTTCAATAAGTACATAATAATATTATTTTCGATTCATTCGAACCAAAGATCAATGTAGAGAAGCTATTGAAGTCACATTTTGACTTAGATGTAGGTACATACATGTGATAGGTACCGGCACCACTTACTAGGTGACCCGTCTGCTCGTTCGTCACCAAAAGGTGGTACCTGTTATAGTACTATGTATTACAAACTATGTAAATGAAAAAAAAAAAAAAATAATCCATACCTGACGTAAGAAAAAATGTCTAAAAAATATACCTAATAACATATTTTCTATACAGATAAACTTAATCAGGTACCTATGCTCCAAAACTGGTATATATAATTATTTGTTTTATACAATTATTTTTATCTATGAATATAATATCTTCTATTGATAAACTATTGTCTTTCTACATTCACCGTTGAGCAGTCGACCGGGACACATGTCCCTCTTACCTGCTCCGCCTATTCGCGCCACCTACCTGGGCCGTCACGCTGACCGCCCAGCCACCTGCACCGACCACCTGCACCGACCGTTCGTACACCTGCGCCAGTCAAGATAACGACCTCCATTGTGTGCAAGCCAGCGGTGTGATTGTGTTTGTGTGTGAGTCATCGCCGCAAGCACACCTGCGGGCCTGCGAGCCTGCATAGGGGTCCAACAAGTCCGACGTCGCCCTAGTTAGGGTACGAAACGGAATTCAAAGACTTCGTCGTAATAGCCTGCGTCGTGTAAGTACACAGTCGTTAGGGTATTAGGCACACCTCTGTCACCTACTGACAGAGATTCGATAGGGTTCACGTTAGGCACTCGAATCCCTGCTCACGCAGGGAGGACGGCTCATATCTCCGGGCTCCACTATGGACCCCAAATCCGCGGCGGAACCCGAAGATCTGTCCAAGTCGCATTTTCATGGTTGGGTCCAAGAAATCGCGCCACATTTATGCCTGCGCTACTCTGTCTTGTTAGGCACCGAGTCTCCGCCCTCGACCTCGCGCGCCGCGATCGCGACCGAGAGCACCTCCGACATGGAGGTCGAGGCCGCCACTCCTACGGAGCAGACGGCCTCGGATTCCGAGTCGGGGAGTTCGTCCCCTTCCTCGGACGCTGACGAGGACGACGGTTTCACGACCGTGCAGACCAAATCGGCCAAGAGAAAGGCGACGAAAGCGCTCTCCTCGAACGTCCCGCGAAAACGGGCCTCAAAACCCGCTAGTAGCGAACCCGCGTCGCCCGACCGTTCTTCGGGCCCGGGCCCGACTCGCGAACGCTCGCCGACCACGCCCGAAGCGCCCGCGCCCGCGTCGCCGTCGTCCGCGCCTTCAGCGCCCGCGGAGGCACCTTCAGCGCCTGCGCCTTCAGCGCCACGGAAGTCCCCCGCGCCGCTGCCGCTTTACATAAGGGACAAGTCTAAGTGGGACACTCTGTCCGCACTTATGACGGAGCACAAGCTCCATTTCACGTCCGCCCGAAATACCGCCGACGGTATCCGCGTTCAAACCGCGTCTTCGTCGGACCACCGTGGTCTGACTCGTCTCCTCCGCAAACGTGGTTACGGATACCACACCTACGCGCTAGAGGATGAACGCCGCTTAACGGTGGTCATCCGAGGGCTCCCCGTGGAGCTCACTACTGAGCGGATTTTCGAGGACCTTAAGTCCCAATCGTTCTCCGTCATCTCGGTGCACCGCATGTACCGAGCGACCACTAGGGTCCCGTTCGATCTCGTTCTCGTCCATCTCGAGCTTTCCCCGGAAGGAAAGCAAATTTTTAACGTCAAGGCAGTCTGCCAACTCACCGGCCTTAGGGTCGAACCTCCACGCGGTCGCGGTTTTCCTGGTCAGTGTCATCGCTGCCAGCTCTATGGGCATTCCCAACGTTTTTGTCACGCGCGTCCAAGGTGCGTCAAGTGCCTGGACGACCACGCGACAGCCGACTGCTCGCGGAAGGGACCGGTCCCTGAGGATCTTCCCAGCTGCGTCCTGTGCGGACAGAAGGGCCATCCCGCGAATTATCGCAGGTGCCCCAAAGCGCCGCGCAGGACACAGCCGGCAAGGCATCCTCCTCGGTTCGCACAGCCTCCATGGGCTCCTCTAGCCCCTAGGAGGCCCGCGGCCCCTCAGGCATCCCAGGCCCCTCAGGCACCCGCGAACGCTTGGGTGAAGCCTCCGAGGATTATCCCACAGCCCGTCCCCCAGTCGATACCGTCGCCGCCGGTTCGTAACTCCACCGACGGAGTTGCGAGTTCGCTCGCGTGCGTCACGGGCCTCTTCGGTGTAATAGACATCGAAGAGCTCCTAGTCTTTTCAAATGAAATGAGGGATTCCGCGCGGAACCCTCCCGCGATGATGGAAGTGCTCCTCAAGCACGCCGTCCTAATCAAATCGATATACGAACACACGATGTCAACATGATGACATCGCGTGGAAGGGTAAAACCTCGCTCTCTGACTGTCGCTACATTCAACGCGAACGGGCTACTTAAGCAGATAGATCTAGTACGCGATTTCGTGGTCACGTACCAGATAGACGTCCTGTTAGTACAAGAGACCTTTCTAAAGCCGTGTAATCGTGATCCGCGCATCGCGAATTACCGTCTCGTTAGGAACGATAGGGCAACCGCGAAGGGGGGAACCATCATCTACTACAAAAGGTCTCTTCATTGCACTCCGCTCGATCCGCCCCAACTAGTTAACGTAGAAGCGTCATTATGTCAGGTGGGTATGACCGGCCATCAGTCGATCGTACTAGCATTCGTCTATCTTTCTCCCAATAAAGCCTTAGTTGAGAGGGACCTTAAGTCCTTACTCCAATTAGGTAACGCAACCATTCTGGCCGGCGACCTAAATTGCAAACATCCCCGCTGGAACTCTACTGTCGCAAACAGTAGGGGAAATCTCCTTGATAGGCTAAGCTACAAGGCTGGTCTCGACTTCGAGATCACCGCACCTTTGAGTCCCACGCGATACTGCGACACAGACTTCCGACATGACAGACCCGACGTGCTCGACATAGTACTCTTGAAGGGCGTGACACTCCAGTTACGTTCTATCGAGACGCTATCCGAGCTAGACTCTGACCATCGACCGGTCCTATTTCAGCTAGGACTTCCTCCCCTTAGGGAACCCGCGACAAAAACAATTATAAACTGGACGAAGCTTCGAGAGCAACTCCATTCCCCCGTATCAGCGCACCTCGACAAAATTCCTGACCAGCTTACATCGGTCGAGGACGCTGTCTCAGCCGCGACTAACTTCACAGAACATTTGGTAGATAGCATAGGAAAGTCCTCGAGGGAGGTCCGAGTGAACTTCGAGGGTTACCGAGCACTCACTCCGGACATTAGACTTCTAATC
Organism: Napeogenes inachia; assembly: GCA_959347355.1. Classification (NCBI taxonomy): domain Eukaryota; kingdom Metazoa; phylum Arthropoda; class Insecta; order Lepidoptera; family Nymphalidae; genus Napeogenes; species Napeogenes inachia. Next base: position 12,611,808 of record OY365791.1, on the reverse strand, counting down.
ACCCGTAAAAACGCCGCGATTAGAGCCCATGACCGATACCCGACAGATGACAACCGACGGAGGCTGCGCCGTCTCCAGAGGGAGTTGAGACAAGCTCTCGACGACTTCAGAGATAGCGGCTGGGATAGGACGCTTGCGACGCTCTCTCCAACACACCAGGCATTCTGGCGGTTGCAGAGAGCGTTGAAGGCGGACACTGTCTCAGATATGCCTCCCTTGGTTGGACCTAACTCCGCCATCGCGTTTGACGACCCTGACAAAGCTGAGTGCTTAGCCGACAGTCTAGAGAGCCAGCGCCGTCTGTCTGCTCAATCGGTTGATCGCGATCATGTCGAAATAGTCGACAAATCGGTCAATATAATGTGTTCTCAGCCACCGGTCGGTCCGCCAATCAAGGAAACGAACCTAGACGAGGTGACGTCCATAAATAGGGCGCTTCACGCCAAGAAATCGCCAGGTCCCGATAGGATCACTAACAATGTGATAAAGCTTCTTCCGCCTCCTTTAATTTACCTATTGGTTACCATTTTTAACGCTCTACTGGCCGGTTGCTCGTTTCCGGCCCAGTGGAAAGAGGCCATAGTGATAGGGTTCCATAAGCCGGGCAAACCCCAGCATCTGCCTAGTAGTTACCGTCCCATTAGTCTTCTTAGTTCCTTAGGGAAAGTATATGAGAGAATCATCCTCTGTAGACTTAGATCGGAAGTCGAGAGACTCAAAATCATCCCAAATGAGCAGTTCGGCTTTAGAGCCAACCATTCATGTTCCCATCAGGTGCAACGCCTCACGGAGCACATACTGATAGGGGCCACTGTGAGGGCCAAGAAGCATAGGACAGGAGCGCTCTTCCTCGATGTAGCTAAGGCGTTCGACAGGGTCTGGCACAATGGACTGGTGTACAAGCTATACCAGTTCAAGGTGTCGGACAGACTCGTACTCATCATACGGGACTACCTGTCGAATCGCTCCTTTCGCTACAGAGTGGATGGCGTCTTGTCAACCCCCCGCCCCATCAGGGCGGGTGTTCCCCAGGGTTCAGTTCTCTCGCCCATCCTCTACTCCATCTACGCTAGCGATATTCCTAGGCCGCGATCTAAAGTGCACCTTGCCATGTACGCGGACGATACCGCGCTTTACACGTCCTCTAAGGATCACTGGGAGATATACCAACGTCTCCAATCCGCAGTCGACTCCCTTGAGAGTTGGCTGCGGAAATGGCGGATCGAGGTAAACCCTGAGAAGAGCGTTTCGGTGCTCTTCGAACGGGGCCCCCCAAGGATCCTCCCGCGAATCAAACCGATACCTTGGAAAGACGAGGCAAAATACCTAGGAGTAACGTTAGATAGAAAGTTAGTTTTCACTGCGCATATTAGGACCGTTCGTAGCAGAGCGGCCTATATATTAGGTCGTTTATATCCGCTGTTAGGCAAGCGGAGTAAAATGTCCCTTCGCAATAAGGTGACACTTTACAAAGCTTGCATACGTTCCGTCATGTCCTATGCAAGTCCCGCTTTTGCGCACGCTAATCTGAAACCCCTTCAGGTGATTCAGAATAGGTTTACACGGATTGCAACCGGGGCGCCGTGGTTCGTACGCAACATCGATCTCCATAGAGACTTGAACCTTCCGACCATCGCTCAGTACTTCAAGGGGCTTTCCCAAAAGTACTTTGAACGTGCTGAGCGACACCCGAACCCACTGGTGGCTGACGCCGCAGAGTATAGACCACGTAAGACTACTTTAGTCAGAAAAAGAAGACCCAAGTCGGTACTCGTTGACCCTGACGACGCGTTCACAGTAGGTAATAACGTGTACGCGTAGGCATAAGTGACACCTCACAACATACAGACACACACCGTCTATACCGGTATAGACGAGGTCCCAACTGAGTAAGTGCTCCGTTGCTCCGGCGTTCTGCCGTCGTAAGACGCTAGTGTCCAAATTTCCTTAGCTTCCCTCCTGACTAACGACGCCCCGAGCCGAGGTCCGTGTCTCAATCTGAGACGCCCTCGGGACGTCGTTCCCCGTGGGGGCCCATCTGGCCCTCCCTTTTCAAGGGTGGGTCTCCTGACCCACCCGCTCTCCCGGTGACGCTGTAATAGCCAACAGGGCTAACAGCATAGACAGACAAAAAAAAAAAAAAAAAAAAAATAAAATAAATATTGTCTTTCTATCTGTATGTACTAACAATATCAATGATCTGCGACCTCTGGAGTCTGGGATACCGTTTAAATTGAGGAACCGTATCGCCATGCCGCATCGATGAATTTTAGCATTATATATACATACAATCGTCTATATATATAAATATAGATTTGCACTCTTCTAATATCTACACGTAATAAACAGGGTTATTTTTATTTAGTTGACCACAAGCTCTCTATATCAATCCCAACATTTGTTCTACAATTTTTTACAAATCTTGATAAACAACACAAAAAAAAACCAAACAAAATAATTCTGCCATGTATCGAGCACTTAACAATCATTTACCAAAACAATAGTTATTCTATTGACAAGTTACTAATTTATTATATCAACGAGAATGTTAATATGCTGATACCCTAGCAGTAGACTGTATGGACGCAATAACGGTCATGTTAGAAATGACCGCCTATTTAAAGTTAAGGATACATGATACGATGTGACTGACTTGTTACGGGCAATATGATAAATATAACGGACTAGCTGTTGCCCGCGGCTCCGCCCGCGTGTAGGTCGCTTCTCGCGTAATCTATGGAAACAATTTCATAGAACATCATTTTTGCGTAACTTTCACCGTTTTCGCAGCGCACGCAGTTTTTTGTTAATTTTTTACACCTTGCGTTAGAATATTCAAGTTTTAGTAATCATCCCTAATTTTTTGAAAATGAATCATAGCCTTTGTCACTCGGGAATAGTGTAGCTTGCCAACGGTGAAAGAATTTTTGAAATCGGTCCAGTAGTTTCGGAGCCTATTCATTTCAAACATACAAAAAATAATCAAACCTTTCCTCTTTATAATATTAGTATAGATATAGATAAATGGATATGGTTAAAACAAATTTGTAGTACCTTCATGTAGTGTGAAGAGGGCAGAATAAAATATACAGAGAACTAACCCAGATTAAAATTAAAAAGCGATATGTTATTGTATAGAAGTATTTATTTAATATAGTTACTTATTTTGATGATAGTAAATTAAACATAAATTTCTATTTGGTAATTTAGTCCGCTGCCGCGTTCGCTCTTCAGACGAATATTACAGAAGCTGGTCCCGACACCGCCGGCTGTGACGGTGGCTGAAGCTTTCGTGTTCTCTAGATCTCTTGCTATTATCGCCTAGAAATATATTATTTTTAAATATATAACTCCATACAGCCAAAGAGAACGGTTTGTTTTAACAAAAAATAAGTACAAGTTTTAAGCTTGACTTAATTGTCAAAACATTTTAAAAGATATGAATTTAAATACTGTTAATAATAAATAAATAATATAAATAATATTGTTTCATTTATACCTAAGCTGTATTTTTCTAGTTTTATTGTATTGTAGTTTCAATAATCATACCAGTTCGGTAAAAAAATATCATTTTACATTGTAAGCAATATCTTAGATCTGTAATCTTTCACCTCATCAAACTTTTTTTAATATCTCGACTTTTTTGATATGCAAACAAACTAACATACAATTTTCTAAAACAATTGTTTAGATATAAACAAGTAGGTAGAAATATTTAACTTTTTAAAAATAAAATAAAGGTAGATTTCACCTTGTTAAATATAAGTTCTCATTTACAAGTCGATAGAAACCATTAATCTAGAGACCGATTAACTATGATTTTTTGTGATGATACAATTTGTTATCTTAAAATTTACTTTATTAATAGTTATATTTAGGACATGACCTCTTATCGCTTAGCGTACAAAGTTCCATAGTTATCTATTCTCGATAATATAACACGGTAAATGCAATATTATAACTTACCTTAATAACTTGTTGTCCGGGATCTGAGTAGAATACTTCTTTGACTCGTTTTACAAATGGTACGGCATTATAATTAGCTTTTTGCTGCCAAGCCAATCTATTATTAAAGGGCGTACCGAGTATCAAATCAGCAGCAGAACATGTTGATAGACATAAAGCTACAGTCACACTCAAGAAAAGTAAAGCTCTCATTTTAATAGTTTTTAAGGCAACCAATAAATAAAATAAAAGTAAAGCTGCTTTTGGTATGATTGCTGTCGATGAACTGAAGCGGGGAAAAACACTTCACTTAAATAGTTGAAAGATAAGTGCTTGCGTGATCATTAGTTTCGTAAGGGAATCTCATTAAGAGTGAAGTGTCACTGATAAGGTGACTCTTGATAAAGAGTTTTTCTATCATGATGACGTCATCAATTGTTTACCGTCTCATAATACAATATAAGAAAATACAAGATATTAGTCACGAGATATTAAGGATGTCACGAAAAAAAATATAAATTAAATTTGCAAGGAAGAATATATTAATTTAGAATAAATTATTTTAAACATACAACAGGTAATTAAATTTTTAACATTTATCACAAGTTACGCCCTCACGGCCAACACTGGAACCAAAACCAACACTTATATGTACTAGCTGAGCTATTGGAGTGTAAATTAGCTGATAGAACTGGCAACCAATCACCATTAACTAAATATTCTAATACACCTAGTAAGTACAAATACAGTGAATTGACAGCCGATATTATACAGAGCTAACTTGCATAGCGGCAAACCGTGGAGTCTCCATGTCCAAGGAGTCGGTGGTCACCTGGGATCGCGAATCGGAATTCTCCGTACTATTTTGGACGGACGTCATAGAAATCTCATCCTTCAGGCTTCCGTTGGCGTCGAAGGAATCCGCCATATTAGTGTCCACCATATCTCCTCCTCCGCTGAGGGAGTTCCAAATACCTTTAGTTGGTTGGACGGTGACCTTTTTCTCGTTAGAGCCAGCCTTGTCTTTGGAATCTTTTTTTTTGGTGAGTGCCGCGAATGCTCCATGTCTGGGTTTAGAACTCCGTACGGCGCCTCGTTGTATGGGCGCGTCTTCACCCTCCTCGGTGATAGATGTAAGCATATCTGAGTCTGATGGAACCACTTGACCAGCTTGGATTGGAATGTCGTCTGGAAATCATTTTTTTTAATTAAACTATTGTTAGAGGCTGCATTTCTTTAGGAAATTAACAAAATCTTTTTTTTGTTTATTATCAAAAAAATAATGTTCAAGGGTTTTGGGAACCTGAACTCTTTTATACAGATTACAGAGTATTTTTATATAATTTCTATTTTATGTTGAGATTATTGACAAAAGCATACCTTCAGAAAATAAATAAAAAATTGAGGTATAGGAGAGAATGGGATTTTTTTTTAATATTTATATTTATCGTCACAAAAATTAATCAGGCTTTACATCTGGAAGTAAAATATGTGCTTTGTTTTAACTTTCTATTTATATCGATTGTCCGAAGATTATAAAAAGGGAGCGGTTTTTTTCAAGACATTTAACTTTTTAGAAAAAAAGGCACCTAATACATATTAAAATTATATAAAACCTGACACGATTTAATAAGAATAATAATTATAATTTGAAACATTTATATTATACAGAATGGTAACAATTAACTTCAAGGTTCTATAATAATAATATTTATTTAAAAAGGCTTCTGATCATAGAAGCCCTTCTTTAATCAATCATGATTCATAGATAACGCAGAGAATAAGTCTTTGAACTGAAAAACCAAGATAATGTTACGTGTGTCAACTTCAAGTGTGTATTAATATATTTTTATCTTACCTTCAAGAGCAATAAAATGTATGAATTCGACAGAAGAGACGACGGTATAAGATATAGTAAACTTCAATATAATACAGTTTTTTTTATGTTGTTATAATAGATTAGTGAATTGTTCGAATAGAAAAGCTTAACATGGACACAATTAAGATTTCTTAAAGAATATATATTTTTTATAATAGTTTGTTTATTCAATACTTGTATATAATCTTACCTGGTAACTTTTTAGTTCGAAACGAAGCATTTGTAATCATTGATTTGGACATAGTCACTGTAGTGGTAGCAGGGGAGAGAGCTACACTTATACCCATAGGACCATCACAGGGTTGTCCTAAAAACAAATATTTGTTAATATAACATTAAAATCAACTGTTTATATAGTAATATAGATACTTACCAGCAGGATTGTTGATTAACGAATTAATAACAGCACTAGTAACAAGCATCACATCAGGGAACAGTTCGTATTGGGCCCTCTGGTCGATGTCCTTGACGGCCTGCAGTGCGAGGGTATAGAACTCGTTGAACATCGCGAAATAAGAACCTTCTATCATTTCCAACATAAAACTTGACGTCACTGGTATTCTTTGTATTGATTGTGTACCAGCTTTTTTGTTAAAACCTTGTGTTACTATCCTAAAAAACAAAAATAATTTTTATTATTTTATAATATAATGGTTTTTGGTCGAAAAAAAAACAAAATATAAAAGTTGGACGTGGTAGAAGAAGCATGGAAATAGATGCAGTGGAGATGGGATCTTTGAAGAGCATGGAGGTTAAACTGAGTTACAGAGTGAGAAATAGAGTGATTCGTGACATATGTGGCGGAAAAGTGGATGTAGTGCGTAAAATAAAGACCGGAATGTTGCGATGATTTGGGCATGTAGAGCGAATGGACGAAAAAAGAATAACAAAAGGGATTTATAACGCGAATGGAGATGGAAGAATTTTAAGAAGAAGTCCCAGAATTCCAACTTTTTTGAGGGCATACACTGATTAAATTAGCAATGTACTTAAAAAAGCTTGAGTTCAAAGTGGCAAGAATAAGAGGAGTTTTATGAAAATGATTGTGGATGTGAAAGAGGCGAAAAAGTTATGTCAAAGGGAAGTGGCGCCCCACAGTTTCTGTCTACCCCTCTGGTGGAATAATGACGTGACTTATATGTTTGTATGTGTATGTATTTTAGAATTTTATTTAAGCTATATAACTTACCGTGATGCAGCGATACAGAAATGTCTAAGTGAGAGTTTGGGTAACAGGCTCAGTTGAGAATTATAGATGAAGATAAGAGCAGCCATAACTTTCAAACGATTTTGTGCATTGATAGTTTCCACTTGCGGGTGAGGTCCCCATCTCACCAGCTTAGTGTTACATTCCTCCCATCTTCGCAGAGCACTCTCAGTGAGGAATTGAGATCCCAAAGATAAAGGCTAAACAATAAAGGCTAATAACATATCTAATAACTTATATAATATATTGAATATGTTTTAATTGTAATATTAATTACCTCATGATATATTGAGGCTTGTGCTAAGGAGGGCAACCTGAATGATACAACTTTAGGTTTTCCATTCTCATCTACAACTTCAAAATTATAAAGACCTAAAACAAGGATACATATTATAGTTTTAATATTTATTTATTTTTATAGACTTACATAAAATCATTAGGAACATTAGTATTTTTATATGCATATTTTGTTGAGATAAGTTTTGGATTATACAAATATATATAACAATATTTCGACTATTCCAGGACTTTTTAGTCTAAATGCATTTTTTTTTGTGAAATTGAATTAGTTATAGTAATAATATAACAGGACAAATTATACACATTAATTTATAGTAATAATATAACAGGAAACATTATACACATTAATCCCTAAGTAAGCAAATTATTTGCTTGTGTTAAGGGTGTTAGACAACAACACAAATGCATAGAAATACACATTATAAATAGTGAGAATATATTTAATAAACGACCAAACCCTGAAATACAACATCTATGCTCATCACATTCATACCCGTCCCTGTCGGGATTCGAACCCGAGCCCCATTGAGCCGCTATACGTTAGGCCTCTGGGCTAACCACTAGACAATCGGGGTGGTTAAATAATAAAAATAAATAGAAATAAAATAATAATGCAATGAATAATGAATTATATACATATTTATTATATATACATATTCATGTAAAAAAAAATCGTTAAGAGCAATTAGCCCTGGAACCTCTTGAATAAATATTATAAAGAGTGTCGGTGTTATTGTATTTTTCGTATATATTAAAAGGGAAACCCTGTGACCATATAACAGAAAATTATAGGCAAGCATTTATGCTTCTTTAAAAAATGCTATAAATTTAATTGATATCTAGATCATTGCTGGACATCCATAAGTACATACATAAATATTTTTTTTTCATCAATTATTGTATGTAGAAATAATATTCATAATTACTAAATTCACACTCCTTCACTAAATATAATTATGGAACATGTTAAAAGCCTGTTTAATGGATTCAGTTATTATGTAGTAGTCCAAGTACCTATATATAATTTGAACAAAATGACAAAATGTTTAGAAAAAAAATGTGTGAAAAACATCAGAAATCTTTATTTAATTGATTCAGAAGTAGTTAGCAACTATTTCGACAAAATGAGGAAATGTTTAGAAAAAATGTGAGGTACCTATGATATTATTTTTTAATTTATTTCATTTTAATATAACAAACAAAATTAAAAAGTTGAACATCCTTGATCTGTTTTTCTTGAAGTAGCATTTGATGTTGACTAGTTAAAATCTTATGGAAGCTTGTTATTAAGTTGTCAGTGTAATTTATGAATTAATCACAATCAATATTCTGGAGTTATCTACAGCAACATATATTTGCCTACAACAAATATTTTGTGTCTGTTTTTAAATAATACCTTTCTCAAAATAGTTTAGTTTATTTACAAAACATTTTATTATTATCTGATAATATTGATTTATTATGTATTAAAATATATTTATGTTATGCTTCATTTTTATTAACAGTGACATTCTAATATAGAGACTAAAAGTGAAAGGAAATGCTTCAAATCCGGACTTGACAAATTTATCCCGTGAAGATGCCTTTGCTTACATGAGAAAGCGTAGATTACCGAATATGGACATAGATATATCAACGGAACTTTGTGATTTCCGCAAAGACATGATGACGTATTTTGCAGAAGTAACTAACAAACAACATACTGACCTAGCAAGATTAATACGAGACGAGTTATCAGAAATAAAAACGGAAATTAAATCTATAAAGAACACTAACGATAGCTTATTAGAAGAAAATATCAAGCTGAGTACTGAATTATCGAACATGAAATATTCAAACATACATATGCAAGAACGAATAAAAAATATTGAAACAGATCTAGAACTGTTAAAAACCCAGCATAGTACGAGTAATTCCTCTATATTGGCAAATATCAAACCATCTATAAAATCGCTACCTCTTACTAATGAATCCGCTATACTTGAATTGCAAGACAGATCGGAGCGGCAAAAAAACGTTGTAGTGGCGGGTATATCGGAAATAAATAGTGACAATGCAGAACAAAGACGTGAACATGATCAAAACGAAGTTTTAAAACACATCAGATTTATTTATGAGGAATGTCCAGCACCGATTAAAATCATAAGATTGGGTAAGTACATGGCAGATAAAAATCGTCTACTTAAAGTATGCTTTCCCTCTGTTGATACCGTAAAACAGATACTGCGTAATCAAAGAAAGCGTCAAGGTAATAATATTCACATATATTCAGACCAAACACCACAACAAAGGCTTTATTATCAAAGTCTTAAAACCGAGCTTTCCCGACGGGCTGCAGATGGCGAAAGTGATTTAATTATAAAATATATTAGAGGAACACCTAAAATTATAAAAAAAACTTCAAAAAACTCAAACAATCAGAATGTCATAACAGATATTCAGCAATAATTAATAATAGTATCAAGCACTCTTTAACTGATAATTACGACAATATTTGTACTTCACCCACATCGTTAAATTTTTTTTATGCAAATATACGAAGCCTATGTAAATTGGGAAGGTTTGACGAATTAAAATGCATTATTAAAGCTATGGATTGTGTAGTTCATCTTATCATACTCACTGAAACTTGGATAAAATATGAAGTAGAGGCAAACTCTTTTTATCTACCAAATTATACACATATTTACAATTATCGTGTTGACAAAAAAGGAGGAGGTATCTCAATTTTTATACACAATAGTCTACAATATGAAATTACTGAAGAATTATGTGAGGATAACGTGCATTATCTTTGGATTTACTTAATAAAATACTCAATCAATGTAGGAGCCATTTACTATCCTGGTAAAAATAAAATGAACTCATTTTTGGCAACTTTTTCTTCTCAATTAGAAAAATATAAGCGAGCAATTGTGGTCGGCGATTTTAATATCGACTTGTTATCTGAGAATAGAGACAAACATAATTACACAGATTGTATACAAACAGCTGGATACGAAATACTAAATAAGATAGATGTGGACTACTGTACCCGCGAAACAACGACGACTAGAACTATTCTAGACCACATCTGTTCGAATCTGTACAATGATAACTTTCACCTTACAATCATCGAGTCGTCTTTAACTGATCATAAGCAGTTACTCTTACAAATTGAATTATTAAAACATAAACATAAAAATCTTGAACGCCATACTTATGAAGCAATTAATTATGCAGCGTTATATGAATCTGCGAAAGAGAACATACTAATTAATGAGGACAACATCTATGATAATTTAGAATTGTACATAAAAGGACAAGTTAACTTACATAAAATTATAAAAACAAAAATATTAAACCTACCACAAAAAGAATGGATTAACAAAACAATCATAGACGGCATACACAAAAGAAATAGATTGTGGAACCAATTAAAACAAAACCCTAATAATGTAAAACTACAAGAAACATATAGAAGAGAAAGAAATTCCATAAATAATTTAATAAAAGTTATAAAAACTAAATACTATGATAGAACATTTCAAAGCTGTAACAATGACCCCAAAAAGATATGGAACTTAATTAACTCATTAGCTAACAATAAAATTATAAAAAACCTATCGTTACCTAAACTTATAGTAGACTCTAACGTAATAACCGAAGGCCATGAGGTTTGTCAACAATTTAATATCTACTTCAGCTCAATTGGGACTGAATTAGCGAATAAAATACCCAAGAATAAAAATACAATTCCCTATACGATGACACATATTGACGATGAACCCAAGAACCGGCTTCATACCTTTGAATACTGTACAATAGATGAAATAACTAAAATTATAAAAAATTTGGATACAGACTGCGGTACAGGTATTGACAGTATTAACACCAAATCTATTAAATGCTTAGGTGATCATATAATTCCAAACTTAACACGTTGCATAAACAAATGTATGTCTTTTGGATACTTTCCTGACAAATTAAAGATAGCGAAGATTACCCCAATTTATAAATCAGGGCCAAAAACGGATCCCAGTAACTACCGCCCAATATCTGTATTGCCAGTTTTGTCAAAGATATTTGAAAAAATTATATATAAACGGCTAAAGGATCATTTAGATAAACTTAAATTCATAACAGAACGTCAATATGGTTTTCGCCAGCATTCGAGCACATTATCTGCTTCCATCGATTTAGTCACAAAAATTAATACAGAAATAGATAAAAAAACATATGTTTGGGTATCTTTATAGATTTAAAAAAGGCTTTTGACACAGTTAGTCACAATTTATTGCTATCTAAACTTAATAATATAGGAATAGATGGTACAGCTTACCAATTACTGAAATCTTATCTTATTAATAGAACACAAGTTGTGAAAATTGGAAATTTTATAAGTGACCCCCTAGAAATTAGCTGTGGGATTCCCCAGGGATCTATCCTGGGACCACTGCTATCTCTTATCTACATTAATAATGTTACAAAAATTGGATTAACTGGACATCTTACTTTGTACGCTGATGATACGTGTCTATTTTATTTCGATAGTAATATAAAAAAAATAATAGATCGAGCACAAACTGACCTTGATCTATATAGCTGCTGGTGTCAATGTAATCTTCTTACCGTTAATATACAAAAAACAAGATACATAATTTTTAAGGCAAAAAATAAAAATATTCCAGACCACCCACCATTGATGATTTCCAACGCCATTGTTAATAGAGCACAAACAGAGAAATATTTAGGCTTACTCTTAGACGAAAAACTCACATGGAAACCTCACACAGAAAATGTTAAAAATAAATTAATATCTCTAGCTGGCATGTTACGTCGAATGACTTCTTGTATTCCACATAAGACACGATATCTTGTTTACAATGCATTGGTGAAATCGAAACTAGACTACCTAATTGAGGTTTGGGGATCTGCCTCAAAATCTACCCTTAAAGATTTGCAGATCGCCCAAAACAAAATAATAAAAATCTTATTCAATTATGATAGAATGACACATACTCCATTATTATATAAAGAAACTAAACTCTTTAACCTAAAACAAACATATGTACAAAACATTTGCATCTTAATTCAAAAAATACTATCCGGGAGCGTACATACTGAAATTACCTTAACAAAAAGAACATACACACACAGCCTAAGAAATACAAACAAAATAAAACAACCTATACCCAGGACTAAATTTGGCAAAAGAAACATTTTATCTGACGGGGTAACTTTATATAATAACTTGTCTACTGAAATAAAGGAATGTTTGAGTATGCCACTATTTAAGAAAAAGTTAAAAGTATTTGTTTTCGAGAATATATATGACTAACTATTATACCTACTTGTAGAAATTTCCTCCTATATATGCAGACTAACAAACTTACAAATACACCTTAAGCCCTCGCTTTAAAAATCAAAACTTATATTAAATCTTAATTTGTCAACTAAATAAATTTTTCTCTTAAATTATTTCTTTTTTGGGTCATTGAAAAAATATACATAAATATAAATAAATTTTAAAAAATGTGTATAACGAACCTATGTGTAAATGACCGCCAAGTGTATTACATTTTAAGTTATGTATTTGTATTACTCTATAAGTGAATGTAAGTTCTTTGAGTAATAAATAAACATCTTTAAACCTAAAAGTACCTTTGATGTTAAAGAATATATTCAGATATTCAAGGGCAATTTTAAAAAACCTATAACATTTTCTTAAATAAAGATAAATAGAAATAAAGTATGGGTTGATTTTTAAGACATTTTCAAAATGATTGTGAATGTATCTATAATTATTGACACTGTCCACCCACATTTCTTTTTTGGTTTTTAAACTATTCTTAATAAAAAAAATAATTTTTTTTATTTATTTTTTAGTTAGATTTTTTTATAAAGTCTTGTTTGTTACTTTTAATTTGATTTAGCACCTTTAAAACGAATTACATTTAATATTAGTATACAAAATAAACATACCAATTAGTAGGGTCTCTATGCATCTACATTCTTTTGTGTTGCCTTGAGCAACATTACTTAAGTAAATGTAGATTAAGGTAGGTACAAATTGTAGTGTGAATCTTTGCAATTCAACCTCTTTTGATCTGTAGAAACTGAATAGTTGTATACAAACATTCTCAAGCATCTGGAAATGATTGTTAAATAAAATTAAAAAAAAAACAAGTTTAGTTTAGTTCTAGATTTAATCTAATTGGAATTAATCTGTCTCATTAAGGTGAATGCAATATTACTATGCAGTTTTACCTGTTGATCTGCTTCATTTCTTTGAACTTTTGATTTGTTAACACTTTCATCTTCGCTGTACAATAAATTGAATATTGCTGTTGCAATTTCATGGTTGTGCTCATGTTCAGCTGCAAAACTTTTGATCTCATTTTCTGTTAAGGCGGCATATTCATTAAACCATTCCGTAATGAGATGTTTCCATTCTGCCATTTTATGTAAGTCTATAACGATTTTATTATACTTTTATTCATCAGATGTTAAAATAATATTTATAAACGAATTCTGATAATGACCTAATTCAGGGATAAATGACTATACTATACTATAATTGATTATTCCTCAATAAAACTTTAACCCAATACATTATTACAAATTTAATCGGGTTTTCTATGATGAAACAAACATACCACGAAATGTACTTAAGAAACTTTCTTAATGAAACTGCCAAAATCGATTTTGTAATAATTTTAAAATATCGAAAGCAAGTTGGTTTAAATGTTAATAGAATTAATCTACTTTTAGTTTACTCAGTTTATAATATACTCCTAATATAATTTATTGAATATTGATCAATACCAAAATGTAAAAGTCAAAACTTAAATGTCAAATAAATCAAAATTCAAATATTAATTTAGTGAACGAAATTGTAAGGTAAAATGACATTCGACAGTCGACTACATGTTATATAAGTTTTAAAATTGCCTTTTTCTTTTATATAATAATATATTTTGATATTATTAGGATATAAAATTTGCAAAAAAATATAACGGTATGATAAAAAAAAAATAAATAAAAAAAAAAAAAATAGAATAAACAATAGTTTAAAAAACTAAAAAAACACGCTTTTATTGCTAACCGAACTAAAAACTAGAAAATAATTTTTAATGACTAAGAGTATAAAATTACAGTAGTAGAAGATCGAACAATTAATCATAGTGAATCGCCTTAATATAAAATTATAATAAAATTTAAGTTATTAACAGAATAATTCAATTCTGAGTAAAAATCGTGGGGTGCATTTTACTGTGATTCATAACTATCCTCTCATAGATAGTTGCTAATAGAATGATTGTAATACCTTAAATATCGAGCACCCCATGCTATACCCCATACAACCCAAGCTAATAAAAGCGTATTAAAAATCAGTTTTACAATTTAATACCATGACATAAGAAATTATTTATTCGGGGCTGGCTCATTTGTAAAATATGTTTATTAAGATTATTATACATATATAAATGCAGGTTAGTCTAACTTCACAAAAAAATAATCGGATTATGTACCACCAATAAAGATATTCTTTTATAGCAACTTTAAATCATCTGCCACGTAGATTTTATATTAAAACGTCAAAGTCAAACCAGTGGATGTCATAGCTTTAATAAATTTTCAAAATACTTAACTTGGCATTTTTATAAGTTCTCTTGTATTTATTTACATCGATGGGTTCTTCACAAAGCTCTGAGGTGCCAGGAGGTGGCTCAGAGGGATACCATATCTTAAGGGTAAGCTAACTTACTTGCAGAACATTATTATTATTGTGATGCACACAAGTAACACGTCAATGTTTTCCAGGTTCAAGACGGCTCCCCTGGCCAAAAAGTTAATCTCGAACCATTTTTTGACTTTGTAGTAGCTATAGAAAATACTAGATTAGATCAAGATAATGACACCCTTAAAACCCTTTTAAAACAAAACATTGAAAAAAACATAAAGATGCTTATTTATAGCACGAAAACCCAATCAGTGAGGGAGGTGATGATAACACCTAGTGCGAATTGGGGTGGACAAGGCTTACTGGGCGTCAGTATCCGATTTTGTTCTTTTGAAGGTGCAAACGAAAATGTGTGGCACGTATTGGTAAGAAAAGTTACTCTAATAGGTAAATAATGTTCCTATTGATGTGCTGTTTATTTTATAAATTTAATGTACATTACAGGAAGTCCATCCATCATCACCAGCAGAATTAGCTGGATTGCGGCCTTTCTCTGATTATATAATAGGTGCTGATTCCATAATGCATGAAAGCGAAGATCTGTTTACATTAATTGAGGCACATGAAGGAAGACCCTTGAAATTGTATGTTTATAATATTAATGATGATACTTGCCGTGAGGTTGTGATTACACCAAATCACACTTGGGGTGGTGAAGGAAGTCTCGGCTGTGGCATTGGCTATGGTTACTTGCATAGAATTCCAATAAGAAATAGTACTACTACACCTATCCAAATGCAATACAATATTCCAACCCCAGGGGTATGTATTTATATCCTTAAAATATTTTTAAAATTGACTTCTTCCATTTTTAAATCAAATAGCTTTATTTTTTTAATTCTGTTTGATTTTGTATCAAAAATGTCTTTTTTCCAGGTGTCATCACAAAACTTGCAACAGCAGACATTAGTGTCTGGAGTTCAGCACTTAAGTGTAAATGATGAGACTGTACCACTGGTTCCGCAATCACAAGTACCAGCACAGATATCACAGCCACAGTTCTTGTCAGGAGTACCAATGGTAAACCCTGGAACTTTTAACACTCCTGTAAGTGATATGCAGCCAATTAAGTCAGAACCAACTGCCTTTCCACAAGACTTAGTTCAACCACCTATGTCACAAACTCAATCAATGGTATCCAACATGGCTGCCTACTCTAGCAGTAAGTATTAGTTGTGTTAATAAAAATTTTAATTTATGTTATGGCCCGCTTATATTTTAGACAATGTACTTAAAAGATTATTTAATATTTCTTAGGTCACTACATACCTGACTTGTAACTCCCATAAATATTAGTAAAAAAAATATAATTATTGTTAAGAATTAGTACATTATATAAAAAACATTCAACAAACAAAAATGATGTATTTCTATTTTAAAAACTTTAATATTTAATCAGTATTTACATTTTAAAGTTAGTATGTATTACTGAAATACAGAACAACATTTTTATTTTAGATTTTGACTAAAATTAAATATTTAAAAAAGCTTTCACATAAAAATTTTGCAAACTAAAAACAGCACTTTCCAAAACTGTTTTTAAATTTCTAAAAAATAATTTTATCAATCTGTATCATTTTAGCAGTTGTTAAGTAAAAATGTTTATTTATTTCCTTATTTTATATTATTTATGGTTGACCTAAATTAAAAACGTATTTAAAGCAAGTGTTAAATATTGAATACAATTATTTATAATAAAATAGACTCTTGTCCTTAATTATTGCTAAAATTGGAAATTATTAAGGAGCTTCTATTTATCTTTTCTTATGTTACCTTCGAGCCATTCAAATAATCCTTCCGTCCTTGCAAAACATTCATACTTTTTTCTTATTCAAACTGACTGTGGGTAATTTACCTTAACAATTTCACAACATGTTTATAACATACAAAAACCTTATTGAAGATTTCGAGTTAAACTTTTGTAGTAATTAAATAATTTTAAAAATATTTCTTATTTTCAGATTTAGCTGAAACAACATTAACTAATCTGGGCAGCATACCTTCAGTATCTCACATGCAGCCTCCAGCACCATTACCCAACTTGCCCGGGATTCCCATGAACCAACCACAGCCATATATACCAATAATTCAAAATTACTCACAGCCGCAAGTAGCTCCACCTATACCAATACAACAGAATGCAAATTTAGTCCCTACTTTCGATATGAGTAGTTTTGCCCCTATCCAGGCGCCGTCTTTAGGTAGCGGTCTTCCGGTAGTTACACCTGTATCATTACCGGGGATGCCTTCAATTACTGTTAGCGCCACACTGCCTGTCTCCACTATGCAAGAAATACACCAACAGCAAGTCCAACAGCAGCAAGATTTATTATCGTGAATGTTTTATAGTTTTAGGCCTAAAAATTGACATTTAGCACAGATTATTATTTAGTTGCCTATATTTTTTGTTCTATTTTTCATGTTATATTCTGTATAATATAATTTCTGTATTTACTTATCTATTTCATTCAGCATTTATTACCTAAATGTTATTATCGTGTTTTGTTATTGTATATACGATGAAAGTAATCAATACACAGTTAACAATAAAGATATTTTTTTGTCAATATTCTGCCGTGTATAAGTTAATTATAAATTGGAATATAAAATAAAAATATACAATTACAGTTTTGGATATCTTATTAATCCACTTCCAAAATAAAAACATAAATAGCTAAATAATTTAATCCTTTAAACATTCATACATTATTTGTTAAATATATTAATTTAATTATTCTACAGTTCATTGCCAAAATTTTAACAAATGCATAAACAAAAAGGCACAGTTTGATTATTACTTTAAGACTGAGTAAGTTAATTAAGAATTTCACTTAAATTTAAATTATCTTAGGATGGCAACAAATTTTTAGCTATACTTTAGTAATTCTAAGTTACATTTGCATATTCTTTTTTTTCTTTTATTATGCAGGCTTCACTATAACTATTATATTGTGCAGTGCTTTAAATTTATTTGTATTTATACCGTGTATAACTTGTATAATATGTCCAAAATTAGGAATTAAAAACATTTATACGGCATCGTATGTAATCCACCTAAAAGAGGAACTATCCAGATATTAGGTAAACATTTAAAATAAAGCTAATATACAACATTTCTAACAAACAAAAACTCACTACCTCAAACGTATTATTATAAGTCTTTGGCATGGCTACAACTAGCTTAATTTGTTTCGCCCTACTGATCATAAAAGATGCAATCAAGAGCACAAGCAATAATTTTATATTTTGCGCCCACTTCATTATCCAATCTACACTATTTGACCCTAAAAATAGTAAGTAAAGCCACCAATCAGATGGGAACACTTTACACTACTTACTAAGAGTCTTTTTACAATGCGATATTAGTACCTAGGGTAGTTGACATAGCGCTTAGTTAATTCGATAATGAAATGGTTGCCTTACGAATATTAACATGTCGATGTTTGCGCGGAATTAGGATTTGCTAGAGGATCTAGTTTAAAACTTGTACGTTTATACTCCTGTGCAGACGGTTGTTCGGCGTCGAGGCCTAGCGCGAGGTTATCGTGTCCGCGAGTGAGCGTGGGCCCGTCGCTGTAGAAGACACCACCCGCCAGCTCGGACAGTCGTCGTCGTCTTCTCGTGTCCTTGTCGTCGGCTAGACTCGGCGGGCGAACGCTTGAACTTCTCCGGCGCTCGGAACCGAGGCGTGTTGGAACTCGTAGCGCTTTCTATTTCATATTACAACGGGGTCGATTTTAATATATAGTTACAATTTATATTCAACTCGAGTATTTTAAATATCGAAATTAGTAGAGTATTATTATTTGTTTATCGTATAAAACGATTACGTCAAATAGAAACGAACGATTTGTCAACATTGCTTATTTTATACTTCACCTTTAGTTTCATAGGCAATGAGTTGAGGAAGCTGACCACTGGTGGAGATATAAGATCAATGGGGACAGCAGAGGGTTCAGTGACCCCGGTGATGAGGGAAACCAAGAGCCCAATAATTAAAGTGGCGATGCAACCCAAGCCGGAATACCAGAGGTAGGACACTTTGAACAACCAAAACACAGCCTCATCATGATTCTCCCTGAAAAATAAAGGATTTGTTTGAACTGTTTTCGTGCTTATATCAGAAGTACACTTATTCTAGATTTCTGAGGTCTTACGTAGTGACGAAGTTAGATGTTAGGTTGTACTCGGCGGGGCAGGTGTCGGTTGAAGCGGGCAGACGCGGCAGGGGCGCTGCCGCAAACTGCGCGCCGCCGCCCGCCGCCAACACCAGCAACAGTCCGCATACACCGCCAGCTATGGCGCCCTACCCGAACACATTTACTGAATCATCACCGTCCCATACGATCCCATATTTCAATATATGTACTATTTTTCTTAAAAATAATATGAAATTCCAATGACAGGTACCAGTTTTACGGACATATGAATAACGGATTTAAAGTAACCACACCCAAACTCTGAACTACAATCTTTGACTCGTACAGAGTGGTCCCACGACTTTCAGCTCAACAGCTAAGGTCTCTAACTATTACACGAAAAAGACAGGTTGTAAAGATAAAATAATAAACTAAGACATGATTTATTAAACTGTTTTTAAGTATTTTTTTTACAATACCTGCATATAACAGTGAACAGTAAATAGATTACCATTTTAGAAATCTTAAATATCTATTCTTGCTAAAAGAGATCGTAATACCTTAGCGTTAGCCCACGGAAATAACATGCCGAGACTAAAGAGTCCTAAGGTTACGCCTCCCGTCATGCCGTTGAAGGAGAGCGCTAGTTGCAGCACCGGTCCCAGCCTCTCCACCACAAACACCAAAGCGAATGACAGCGCGCCGCAAGCGAGGCACACCCATCTTGCTATCTTAACGTAAAAGTTTTAGGTAACTTTTTAAAACAAATAAAAAAAATGGAATACAAAAATGTTTCTAAAATAACTTTTAATCTTACGTACATTTTTTATACATATAATATAGATTTAATTCAATTAATTGTATGTGCTTATTTGCTTACAACTGCTCCTTTATCTTCGGGTAAAGTTATACCAAGTAGACCGGTTGCCAAATCTTGACATGCTATAGCTGCCAAAGAATTAAGAGCTGATGCTACGGTTCTGTAAATAATTTCACCAACATACTTAGATATAATAAAATAATAGTGAGGCTAATCCATATTAACATATCATATTTTGTAAATTTAATTGCTATGTATATGCAGTACATTAGGCAGAATACGAACATGTTTTTAAATGTTTATTCGTTTCTTTCGTGCGTCCTCCCTTAACAAAAAGGATACTTATTTTTCTTTTTCGCGGAAAATAACAGATATTTATTTAAGCTGTAATTACAAAACCCACAACGAAGGAAAATAGGTTATAATTACAATAAGTAGGTAGGTAGGTACTACTAGGCGGACTAAAAAAAAAACGTGACGGGTAGGCAAATGATTATTTGAGTCACCATAATCTTAATTTTATTTTCAGTGCAAAAAATACACTCATTTTTATGTAAAATCCCTAAAATACTTATGGGGTATAATTGAAAATTAAATTTAAAATGAATCTGTAAAATGAAAAGATTTATATAAAATTTAACTGATAATAGATGGTTTATAAAAAATAAATCAATTTATGATCATCAAACATGATATTAGTTTGCATCGGGAGAGAGAAAAAAAAACTTTGACAATATCTAGTAATAGGTAACCTAAACAAAAAAAAATTGAAAGCTATTATTTCTTTGTTTTTCAATTATTACACTAATAATTTGACAATCATGTCAAACACAAGTTTAAAAGTAAGGAGAATCAAATTCTCAGACGATTCCTCAAATTAAAACCGGTATGTAAGCTAGTCATTTCTGGTTAAGTCCTTATTTAGGAACCAAGTATGATCCTAATTTAGTTTCTGTACTGACGTCGTGCGTAACGCGTTTTAGTTTTATATTTTGGCTTAACAGTATATTGTTGACTTCTAATTGTCTTTTAGTGGTGATGAAATAAAGATATAAGTTGAAAGTAACTTACCCAAGACTTGCTGCAAAGATGCCTGCTACAAAAAATCCTGGGACACCGCGATATTCACCCAACTGTCTGACGACATACAGCGGCAACAAACGGTCAGAAGCATTAATTTGTCCAGCCTATGGTAATTAGAATATTTATATTCAAACAACTAAATTATTAGTATTTTTTAAAAACTTGATTGCAACGTCGTTTATTAAAATCATATTTTTTTATCGTTACCTGTACAACAATTAAATAATTAAACAAAAAAAAGACATTTTAAATAAATTGTTGCATAATATGTGAACTGAGGATAATTTCTATAATTTAATTATCTTAGGTGATAGTAGTTCTATAATTTAATAATAGGAGGTATGATATATTGTAATATCACATTGTGTTTCAATGTTTCAATTCATTCAACAACCTTTCAATGTTTATTTTTATTTAAGACTCAACTTCAACTCAACTTTTAACTAAATTACTTATGAAAGCCTGTATGTATCGAAATGCGTAAGACATTTTACCGGCCAATTAATCTTAATTTAATATTCAATGATATTTAGGGAAAAAAGATAAGATACGTAGACAAAATCTATTTGTTATACAAGTTATGTGTTAAGTACACGTACGACCTCTGAACAATCGTTATCGTTTTTTGTTCGTTTTCACAACGCAAATTATATAGGTTTTAATTAAATTTGGCGTATTTATAGCTTATTGTCTTAGTAACGTATACAATAGGTTCCATTTAATTCGGAAACTTCATGACTGGTTTAGGCTATAATTAAAATTAAACTAGATAGATGTAAGGGATTTCTCACAAAAGTTTATGTGATTGTTGATGAAATTGATTATTACATGAGATTGAGAGGGGAAAAAGAGGAAAGTTCTGACAATATATAGAGGCTATAAAACATCACCTCAATGGGATCACAACCCGCGTAGTGCGCCGCTAGTAGGGCTCCCGTGGCGAAGTTCACAGAGTACACGCATACAAGACCTACAGCTGACACCCACAGCGCGATGCGAGCCTGCGATATGCGCTCCACTGATAAATACTTCTGCACGGAGGCCTGGTTGGCGCAGAACATGCTGATCCAGTACATGGTGCCACCCACCACCACTGACCAGAACGAATGACGCACTGTCGGGTCAGGGTTCATGCTAAAACAATACCATATCAAATTTGTATGGTTTAACTTAGTAAAACCTCATTAAAATCTTTACGACATTATTGAGAACAACGATGACAAGGATTGTCATTGCGAAAACAGTTACGGGATTTACTGGAAATTAATACGAAATAGCGTGTGAATCTTGCTATCATTTACTATCGAGACATTTACCAGCTTGCGTCGTTCTTTGAGACATTATTATTACAGTGTTCGTTAAGGTGATAGGGCAAACCGTCCATCACGGAAGATCTTTCCACTCACATTGCTAAATAACGCAAGTGGTGTAACAGAATGGTATGCATTTTTGAAGTAAATCGGTGACTGCGCGGTCAAACCTATAATCTGCTCAGTATTTCAGAATCGAATCTAGATTGAAACCATTTAAATTGATAAAATAATTAGTTTTAAAATGGATTTATTTTTATTTATCATGATAGATTAAAGCCATTACTCAAAAAAGTGCAATCGGTCACTTCGTCTTGCGTAGTCCCAAATATTATCAAACCCGCCGGCTTTAGTGGAGCCGAGAGCGAGGATCGCTGCCAAAGAACCAATCAACACAGCCGATTGAAATGTATCCGTCATTATAACGGCTTTCATCCCACCCTGAAAATATATACAGTTTATTTCAAATAATTTAGGTGCTAATGTTACTTAGGAACTTATATTATTTGTCATGTTATGGATTCCTACACTTACCTGGGAAGCGTAAAAAATACACACAATGTATACTATCGAGACTGCTAAATAAGTATTTAGTCCCGTCACTGAAAAAGAAATATGATGAGGTCTAATTATTATAACATAAAAAAATAATGGAAAGATGAATCCGCTATAATGGAAGAATTATGTAATCGGCAATTTTAAATATTTTGAATAACGAACTCCATAACCATATACAACTAGGGTTGCCAACTTTTTTTGACGAAAATAAAGTATAAAATGGTTTGAATAGGAAAAAATAAAGTATTTGAATGAAAAAAAAAGTATTTTTAAAATTTTATTCTTTTATTGCCTCAAAAACGTATTTTTATGTGGTTTTACCACAAGCTCAAATTTATTACTATTTTTAAATGTTTCAAAGTTTGTTTGACAATCAACATTGACATGTAAATAAATAAACAATTCGTTTCTAATTAAATTTATTACCATTTCAAAATGTTTAAATTCAATTTCATT
The DNA here is from genome assembly GCA_959347355.1 of Napeogenes inachia. Taxonomy (NCBI): domain Eukaryota; kingdom Metazoa; phylum Arthropoda; class Insecta; order Lepidoptera; family Nymphalidae; genus Napeogenes; species Napeogenes inachia. Next base: position 12,588,385 of record OY365791.1, on the reverse strand, counting down.
TTTCAAAGACATGCTAGGAAGTATGGAAAGCCAGTTATGTTCGCTAAAACCAAACCATTTTTAACTCCCGACTCAAAAAAAGGGGTCTTATAAGTTTGACCTGTCGATCTGTGTATCAGTCTGTCCGTCTGTAGCATTCAAGCAGCCAAACGCGTGGTCAGATTTATTTGCGGTTTTTTTTAATCGCAAGCCTGGTTCGTTGAGATGGTTCTTGGTTTGGTCGAGATAGAAACAGTCGTCTCCAAGATATTAAGGCTTTATTGGTGCGGGCTCTTATGCAATATTGATAGAAATACTTAAACAAGTGAAAATGTGTGTGTGTTAGTTATAGCTTCACATACTGGTATATTTTTTTTAATATTTTCAATGTACAAAGACTACCTTTCTACAGATTTATTACATGTATAGAATAAGATTTTAATGGTACTTATTACGTGATTGCCATAAATTGACATAACTTTTTATTTCTTAACCGATTTAGATGAAACAAACACTAAATGTTAAATGAAGACTGTGATAATATATTTCTGAAAACTGCAATCAAATTGGTTAAGCCGTTTCTGAGATTACCATGCACATACATACAGACATACAGACAAACTGAAAAACCATTGTTTTGGGTTCTCTTGCTTAGGTAAAGGTCCCTATATGAATTTTAGAAAATATTTTTATTGGTGTTGTGTGCACAACTAAAAGACAAACAGACAAAGATTTTAAAAATGCTGAAAATGAATTCTGTTATTTTCAATGTACAAAGACTACTGCCCTACAGATTTATTACATGTATAGAATTTCCACTTCTGTATAAAATTAAAAAAAAAACATTCACGCTAATCGATTTGGATGCAGTTTTCGGGAATATATTGTCATGGGATTCACTTTACATTTTGTTTTTTTTTTAACAATCAGTTAACTAATAAAAAGTTAATAATCTCTTATTGTCGTACCATTGCTGCTTAGCAGTTAGATGATTTATAGATTTAAAAAAACATTGGTAAGTACAAAGGGTACGTTTTATCAAAATCGAAATCTACACGTACGAAGTCGCATACACAGCTAGTTAATTATAAATCGTTTTGTTCATCTTTTCTAATTCATATGGAAAATAGTTAAATACATGCCTATAAAACCCATAATGAGTATTTTGTTCTATGTATCGCAGTGAAGCCTGGAAATAAAGTATTTTCACATACTTTATTTGCATGCAAAAGTATAAAGTATAATTACCAAAAATAAAGTATAATACTTTATTATAAAGTATGGTTGGCAACCCTATATACAACATATTATTATTTTTTATTAATGTTATTCTAATTAAACGCCGTAAAGCGTTGCGTGAAGTTATGAAATTGAAGTTTAATAGAGTTCATAAGAGTTGATTATGGAGTCCGGTTTATAGAGTTAGCTATTTCAGTATCTATTGCAAGCCCACAAATAGTTCGATAGCATCATTATTTGGTCGTGACGTAATATGCCATAAAACACTGGCCAGTTATGGAACAATGGGTCTTCGGAATCATAATAAGATTATGCAAGGTTCATAAAATTTGTATGCTCTATATCGATAGCGTTTCGAAAAAATATCTGCTATGCATAATATTATTAATCGTTTTCTAAACAAAATAATCCTTTCTATTAACTTATAATAAGGTAGTAATAAAAAAAAACATAAATTAAATAGCTTAGTGTTGCCGCTTTCGTAAAGTTTAAATAAATGTTCATAGATATTGTTATGGTAAACAATAAATAGTATGACGAAATAATAACATAAAGTAGGTATACTTCATTGAAGAAAATAAGTCATTTTTATTATATACTTTAATAAACTTATTACGAAACATTGTTTATTATAGTTATATTATAGTTTATTAGAGAATGAGCAATATATATGAATTAATTTTACGATGCTATTATCATCATCCTGTGGTGCAACCATGCAATGGTCACTTTAGTGATGCGGACTTTATACATAGAATTTGTATAATAATTCTATGAATTTATAGCCCTAAGAATGAAATATGATAAGGTTTTATATATACATACTTTTGAAAAAGGTACTACGTATAACATTAATTGATATTAGAAACTTTTCAACTACGACACTTAGGCAACTACTTGCAAAGAGGCTAAGGTTAATATTATAAGTATATGGAATAGCTTATATGTGTATATAAAATAGCGTCCGTGTTAAATGTGTGTATTCTTAAATGCTTGAATTTGACTTTTTAGTAAGGATAATTGGGTAATGAAAACGATTACTCTACGTATTGGACTAATCGTGAACAGAATCACTTTAAGGTTCGTTTTTCGACAGATATTGCGATACAATTCTAATCGTGACATAATTGTGTAATTTTATTTTATGTCTTTATATATAAATAAATGAGCCTCGGTATGTTTATGTTGGCCAAATTATAAAAGATTTTAATTGTTCAACACGTATATATTTTTTTACAAGGATGTAATTATAAGTAACGATAATTTTTATTCCGAAGATACAGGAGACGCGGGCAGCTATTAATGTTCTATAAAATGTATCTACTTGTCCAAGTTTATGGATATTAAAAAAAAATCAATCGTAACTTTACTAAATATTTTTTTCTAGGATTAACAAAACTGTGTCGTGTGTTACGTATGTGATAAACCAAATTATTTTTTGCAGAAACAGCTTACATAAGTTTTCTTTAAAAATACAAAGCTATTTAAATATAATTGACTCGCTTATTCGCTAATTACGTGATACACTATTATTTCGTTACATCATACATACATTTTTACTTGTTTCTCCATAGATGTTCTTGTATATGTTTATTTCATAAAACAACGCTTTGCATGGAGATTGATAAATTATTTTTAAATACATTTATGAACTCACCTACTTTTACTATTAACCTACAGACGTCTATGTACCGATGTGATGGTTAGAAGTGTGTTTGTAAAGCAAAGATCCCAATTAGATGAAGTAACAATACTACTTGAAAAGATATATCGAAACTAATGCTTTAATACTATGTTGTAAAGGCTATCAAATCTTAATAAACAGTCCTTTTGGATTGAAGTGAGTATTGCGAAAAACCTGAATTAGTGGTGTAGGTATTCTTCGATTCAGACGCTACAAAACTTTTAATGGTTCCAATGTTACGTCATTTGTAGGTTATATTTCTAATCAATTGCGTAAAATATTATATTTAATTACTATTTATTATATGTGTTATTTTTAATTACCATCGGAAAGAGCAAGAGCTGGGGCATACACTGCCACTGCGGTGTACAAAATCATTTGAAGCATGTAAAGAACGGCTGCGTATACTCGCATTGACTTGCAAAATCTCACTTCCTAAAAATATATTTAGATTTTACATTAAAATCGACTTTTTTTTGCAGATACTGTTAAATATATCTATCTAGTTGGTGGTGACTTTCCCCGACTTACCAAATACTCATAACATGATGTGAGACGAAGTCGCATAAAGACGGGCAGATATATCCGACTTGCCACTGGTACTGTGAGGACAAAAGCTAAGCAAATCATCCAGAACTGTCCTCCTGCAATGTACATCTCTGCTGGGTTTCCTAACAGCTCAATAGCTGTTATAAAACTGAAAATAAAATCAAACTAGAATATAGTTTAGATATTAGTAAGCAGAAAATGGTTTTACTTATTGTCGTTTATATGTTTGTTCATTTTTGAGCTCAGTACTAGTTTGGTTTTACTAAGTGTTATAAGATATATAACTAATAGTATTTCAATACATACTATCATTGATAATACAAACCTTGCCGCCAAACTTAATGCCATCGGAAAGGTTCCCATCGAGGATCCACCGAGAAGAAAGTCATCTCCCGTCATCTGTTTCTCTCCAAAGTATCCATAAAATACCCCGATAGCACACGAGATGACAAGCATAGCAGCAAGAACAGTGTAATCTTCCCAATTAAATAATTCTGTACTCGTTTCATTTTGCAACCGTCGTAACAGGTCACTTCGGTTTTCGGTTAATAAAGGTGAAGTAGGCGTTGCGTTTGTAAAAGATATTAAACTAAGACTTGAATATACAAATAATATCTGGAATTTACAAAAAAGAGTTTACACCTACGTATTACGTCGGCGATCTTTAAACTAGAAAAAGTTAATTAAATAATTGGCAAGTGGGTGTTGCTCATTGATTACTAAGAAATAATTATTGGAACACTCGCGTACCTAGAGCCTCTTCAATTACAGCGGATAAATAAAACTATTAAAGAAACAACCAGCATTTAGCTTGTTAAAAACATTAAGTTCTTATGTTTCACTGCATACAGCATACTTCAGTGATAAATATAATACAACTACTAAGTAAATTAATAACATACTTTTAAATTAGTTGGTAAATAAGAACCTTTTAATAACATTATCAGGTAATTTAAATTAAATCATTAAGTAAATCAAATTACTAATGTACTAAGTTAGGTAAACCAGAAAACGCTTAGTCACAAAATATATAAACATTTACACTATAAGCAATCTGATTTCACCGTGAAGGTTATAAAACTGTAGGTATAGAAAACAGGCCGATCTTGAGTCATTGTATGTGCTTATTGTTTCAGACACGGTGATAACAAACTAGATATAGGTCGGTGAAAACCAGTTTTAAGCTCTTTGCAGCGTCCTTAAGCCAGTTAATTCCGGTACAAACCATGTATGATTCCCGTTAAGTACGAGGGACTCGTCATGGGAGAATATGCTCGCTGTAACATTCCTAGCAATTAAGAATAACCGTTCTTTTAATATTTAATAATATGTTGAATCACGAATTGATACCTAATTATTATTATTTAGGGATCTAGTCGGCGTGGGAAGTATTTGTCTATATGTATACGAATTATTTACGCACTGAATTTATTTTCTATAAAGATGTTTTTCTAAAATGTTGTTCCTGATCATCATTGATGAAGTTATTTATTATCTTAAAAACAATAAAAATGTGAATGTGGGTATTATACATAAATATATATTACAGGATTCCATGATTGCAAAGGCTACCTTAAGAGTGGAATCAGCTGGTTATACTTTGTACACACTAATAGGATTTATAGAACTACCCCTAGGGGATTAGAGAAGGGCTAAAACTTTTGTATTAAATTTTAATATTTGAAATTGTTTACAAACACTGGCCAAGTTTAACGACATTTTTTTTTAATAAAAATACTTATGTTAATCGCCGTAGGTATACAAGAACAGTATTAAATTAATTTAGGTTCAACTCCTACCAATTTTTAATCTACGTTGATGAATTTTCCAATAATATTAAAAATGAATAAATTAATGAAATTATAAGCCGGGATTGTTTTAACATGGCTCTATGAATAAAAATTGCGTAAAATATGGTTGTTCCGAAGCTATCAGATAACAAAGCCATGAGGAACCAGCATAGTGTTATAAATTTATTTTTTTATTATTAAAACTCTTGTACCTGGTTAAATAAAATTTAATTTATAGTTATTATTACTGAAGATATAGAGTTATTGTCTCATAAATTATTATTTAGATACATTACAATCCCAATTAAAAGTTGCAAAAATGTATAGTCTTCACGGGTGTCTTAGATATTTGCATTTTTAGTACTCTCAAATTAAATTATGATACCTACTCTAGAGCGAGGTTCTAAGATTCCACTTACTTAGGTATATTTTTTACTTACTTATACTTTTAAGAATATGTGCACTTTTCTATAAAATAGATAGATAACATATAATAGATTTTCATAAAAGATGTCTTTAAATCTAAATCATAGTGAATTATATATTATAGCAGTTATACTTTAATTGCAATGATATAAAGAAGTTACAATATTGAACACCTAACTAAATTAATTATTTTGTTAAATGAAAAAAAATATTTAATATTATTTTTGCAAATACTACTGTGCAATTTGCGCAAAAAACGTAACACTAAAGACTTTGCAATTACGTATAAAAAATTTGCAATTACAATTAGTTGTATGACTAATTATTTTAAAATTGACACGCGGATATTCTCTACTGAAACCGTGGAAGCTGACATACTCGTAATTTTAAAATATACATTTTATTTTTTTATATTTTCTTTTTAAGACAAAACAATTAAGCGGATAATTTATCAATATGATGAATGTTAAAATAAAATTAGCTAAAAAAATATCATTATATCATATATAAATTAAATATATAAGATATATTTAATTTTAATCTTTTACAATAAAAATAATAACTTATGATTTTCAACTTAAAAATTTGGATGATTGTTAGAAGCGATTAAAATTTGGTGTGTATTGTTATTATTTATGAAACCTTGTTATTTCGTTACTTTTTGGTGCATTAGTTAAAAACTTTTCCAAAAAGTTAGTAATCTGAAGTTTGACCGCTATTTCTTCTAACCAAAGATTTTAAGGAAGTAGGTACTTGTATTGAATGACTATCGCTGATGATATTTATATCTGTTGGAAATAGATAGTCAAAATATGTTATTGTATTTTGATAATTGCGAGACAAAACAAAAACTTATTATAGGATCTATTATTGTTAGAAATTTCGGTGGCAAATTACACTTACCTAGTTGTAAAATATTCCACAGACAATTTCTCGAGAAGGTTTAAAATTTTATTCCGCATATTTGAAACATTTAAAAGATCATTATAATAGTGTATATAAAATGTATACAAGTTAACTTATGTTACATAATTTCTTCTTTTGTCTTATAACTACAATTACCTATAACTTTTATATTCCAATAATAATAATTTCTATAGCCAGTGTAACCTAGGAATAATAGTCTACAGTCTACACCATGCTATATCTACGTTCCTATACGTTTAGATTTATACGCGTAGGTAGGTCATTAATCGTAAATATTCCATTTATTGCAACAATTTCAATAAAATATAAAATATGAGTATAAAGTAATTTGCTAAACTTATTGCTAAACTAATGTGATAAATAAATTTATGAAATCTTATTGAAAGGGTTTAGGATTTGTTAAAAATTTTAAAAGTAGGTATATTTCCAAAGTATTCGTTTCTGCACATTCGGAAAAAAATATGTTATTGTGTGTTAAAGCTTATTTCAGGCGGTGTAACTTACAAGTTACAAATAAGCTAACAGTATATTATAACTTTGTTTGAAGATAAAGTTAGCATAACAAGTTTACTTCCTTAGAAATAAAAAAGAACATGAAACAGGAATAAATAAACACATTTTTACGTCATTTCAGTTTCATTTAACATTGTGTTAAATATTAATATTATAGTATTTTCTTGGTTTATATCAGCAATAAAATGCACTTACCGTGTAAACACTATTAAGCTTCTCATTAGAGGAAAGATCCATTATGCACTTCGAAATAAAACAAGTTATAGATAAACCTCCTACTTCCTATGTTTACATGTCCTCAGTGTAACGGAGGAGGTTGAATTGAGATTGATTCCGGTCTCCCGTCTCGAGATGCTGTGACACACCAATCAATTGTAATTAAATCTCTAATTATATGCTATAGTTAGCTAACTGTAACACTGGGCTCACGTGAGTTGTTTTTTTTTTGTTTTTGTTTGTAATCTTTAAAATTTACGTATTATTCCAAATATAAATGACTTAACAACGTGCATTATCGAGGAGTTATTATTGTTATTTAACGCATGACTTATAAACTTTGATAACGATTGTTTTTTACTCTTTTAACTTGACTATAATACAATCAAGGATACTAATTACTTTCAATCTTGCATTTTAAACCACATTTCCATAGGTATTTCGATAGACATTTACTTACCTATTATAATGATTTTTTCCATTCGGCATTAAAAACATTCAAAGTATTTTTTTTTGTTAAATTTTAACAATTACCTAGTATTCGGTATTATTGTGTGTTTATAAACAACATTTTCATTCCAACGATTGGTCAACTCTCAACCGTGGCATCGATCAAAACCACAACTGCACGTGGCTATCACAAAACGCATATGATTACATTTTCGAATACTTTTATGGCATTTAGTACAAAATATCATAATATTCTACGGTCTACATTTTACACCAATTTTGTATGGTTGTGTGTTTTCTATTTAGGTTAGAGTAAGAGAAATATTGGTTAAATATTGTCGGGTTACTATATTATGCTTCTGAAACGAAGTACAAATAGGTAGGTACCTAAATTTGATATGAATCCCGTATTTATACACATTCTAGAATAGTAACGACTAACGAGATTATCTCTTACATTAACTATTTTTTAACGTTGTGTTCGTTAAAGTTATTGTTAAGTCAAATGATACGTGTTTATTGCATGACTAAAGTAAAAAAAAAGTTTTTTTTTTGTTTTGTTACACAGTATGCTGCAAAAAGAATTTGACTGATTTTGAAGGAAAAAAATAATTTAAGATGCTTCTCATTATGGCAAATTCTCTTATTTTCTCAGGAATACATAGACGTTGGTTTTAACTGCACATAATTACCTACAATAAAACTATAAGGAAGTAATAATATATGAATTATGCTAGATACTAATAAGTAATGCCTAAGTAAGTTGTAAAAGACTTTTTTTTAATTAAAAAATAATGAACAAGATAAAAGAAATTTCGAATTCCGAATATACAATAAAATGGTAAATGTAATTTATATATAAGGATTTGTCGACTGATCTATTAAGGAACAGTGTAAGCCGAGCCGAGTGGTTTAAAGTAGTGAGTGACTACAACTTTACTGCTTGATCCCTTTATGACGTACGACTAGTTTCCTTCTTAATTATTAAGTAGGTAATTTAATTTAAACTTCGTTAACTGTTAAATAGGAATGGAATTTTGATACAAACAAACACAGATACAGACGCATACTAAAACCCATAAAAAAGTTTATTTAAATATATAAAAATCTTAGAAGACTCGAAAAGAACAAGGTATTTCAAAATTTAAAAAATTCTACTAAGATATAAATTTAAGAAACTTTAACTTGATGAAGAAAGGGCGAATTAGATAACAAATAATTCTTTGGAGTATGTATGTTACATTCACTTAGACAAGTACGAGTAGGTACCTACTATGTGTTACACTCATGTACCTAAGTACCTACAAGTACTACAACATTAAGTTACAAAATTATTGAAACAATATTTCTTTTTTCTGTTACCTAAATCTATCCGATCCCAGTATCAATTCCATTTTGAGCTTTAAATTTCGTAAAAACAATGTACCTAAGAACAATAAGGTAGTATATTTGGAAATTTAAATTTTGACAGACTGTACTTAAAAGAAAAACAAATTAAATTTTTATTCTATATGAGTTGATTATGAATAAACGAAATATTCTAAAATATTCTTTAAATAAAAACACAATCCAAGATTGTTTTGGAAACAATTTTGCAAACTTTTGCTTTTATACGCCTCTTAACCTCTATCGTCATTAACATAATATGATCTCTGCGTACATTCACTTCTTTCTTAAAATAACTGATGTTTTGAGTTTATTTAATAATTTTATTGAATTAATAAATTCTAACCCAAAATTAAATCATTGCACTTGAATGACCTTAAAAAAAAAAAATAAACCTATGTCTACCTCCCCTCAGTCATAATATGTTAAATTACATAATAATATGTAATTTAAATTTACTTCATTTAGAATCACTATTAATTTTAAAATGATATTATAATATTTATCCATTTGAGTGGAAACCCATGTGAAGGTATCGATACTTAGGGAGTAAGCCGGCGCGTGAGCACCATCATATTGCGCAAACCATGAGAACCATCGAAAGTGCCCCCTCCCCGGATATAGAGCGTACTTCTCTTATAAGCACCGGTGCATCAGGTATCTGGACATTACACCTTCTGAGACCGTGTGACAGGATGTGTGACAAAATGGTAGGTATCGGACTGTGCGAGTACCATCGAGTTCTTGACCTAGTGTGGAATATCCAAAAATAAATAAGTGTAGTTGAAATTCATTATAATAGTGCAGTTACATATTGCCTAATGTATGTGACCTCAATTGTCTCAAAGTAGAATAGTAAAAGGAAATTATTCATGTTTTGAAATTTTATGTGCAGGTATTGAGGTCTTTAATAATCGCTACGGTAGCAGCGTGCGTGGTGGCTCGGCCTGAGCCACCTTCCTCGTATGGGCCGCCGGCTACATCCTACGGTGTACCAGCTCCTCAGTATGGACCACCTCAGCAGCCGATAGTTCACAAGCATGTTTATGTACATGTGCCGCCTCCTGACAACGACCTGCCGAAACCTGCAAAACAAATATACGTGCCACCACCGCAGAAGCATTATAAAATAGTGTTCATCAAGGCCCCTGCTCCTCCGGCACCGGTTGCACCAATCATCCCGGTACAGCCTCAGAACGAGGAGAAGACTCTCGTATATGTCTTGGTGAAGAAACCAGAGGATCAACCTGAAATTGTCATCCCGACCCCAGCACCAACTCAACCATCCAAACCGGAGGTTTACTTCATCAGATATAAGACACAGGTAGGTCTTGCATACTATTTTTTTACCAATTTCAATCGTAAATGTTCTGAAATTTTGATTTATCCTTAAATTGTACAAACCAATAGTTTAAGAATTGAACAATAAAGATTGAAGAAGGTTTTTTTAATACCTACATGGGCAATATATACACACATACCTACAAATTATAAATAGAACCAATACATTTGACTTTTTAAATGGAATAGTAGTGCCTATTATTAAAAAATATTTAATTAAGTTCCTTGCCTTATATTTTTCTTATAAAAAATATAATATAAAAATTTTATAAAAAGATATGGACCTTTTTCAGAACGGAATCGAATACTAAAATTTCATATAACGACATATTCAAAATTTTATTTACATTATTAGATAAATTATACGTAATCAATATTTTTACATTATAATATAATAATTACAAGCATGTAACACGTTAATCTAAATTAAGCATCAACATAATAATGATACCTTACATTGTGCAAGATATGATTCCATGCTATATTTATACATAACATTCTGTATTTAATCATTTCCCTTAGGTAGTGAGCGTAGAATATAATCGTTTCATTTGCAAATTAAAACCATTCTTTGTTTCTAGTCCTAATCTTTATATCTGATGCCTCGAAGCTCGCGTGATGGTTTATCTATCAAATAGCTTTTTAATTGCAGGATCATTAGAAAACTTAAAAAGAGAAACTACGCAATAGAAACTAACAGTATATTGTTATGTAACTGAATAATATATATTAAGACATTGTATGTAAAATAATTGATATAGGAGTCATTGAGACTAACATTTGCATTTCAGATATTTTAATCATTTTAACGATCTAATTTTGTATATAGTACCTACATACTATTCTTTTAATAAGAATGAATTTCGTTTTCTTTACTTAATGTAATATTACTTTTTAGTTACTAGGGCTTTCATCTCGAGGCATATATTTATTGGTATACTCTACCAGCCTTGCAAACTCTTTACAATGATACAAACTTTTATACTCTATATTTTTTTTGATATTCATGCGTTATCTTTTTTTTTTTTTAGAAACAAGAAGGTTACCCAGACGCATCCCCACCGGCGCCACAATACGGTCCACCATCGTCTCCATCATCTGAATACGGCGCTCCTTAACTGATTTATTCATTTACATGACCTTGCGTGACCCAACTGCTAGAAAATATGTTACCAAATACATACTTAACTTGGTGTAGTATAGGGGATAATGCAATAGCCAAATAATTTCGTCATGTTAAGATTTTTAATTAAATTGTTATACTGGAATATCTTCTGGATAGAATAGTGACAAATACCTGAGGACGCATTGGCAAATTGGCCAAATATACTGCATCTTGTCGTCTTGCATCAAATTGATGTGTGCTTGTAAATATTATTTTTTACCTTATACGTATTATTAAATGTTTTTTTACTAATCCTTTTTTTACTGTTATCGGTTTGACCTTTATTTTCTTTTCCTTAAAAAAACGAATGTTTATGTAAGTGCTGGGTTCTTTGAGCAATCATAATTTTCAGATGTAAGTATTGCAATAAGTGTTAATGAATTTACACAAGGGTTGTTAATGGCACGCTAAAAACGAAAACTTGTCAATACAATTAGAATGGAACAGAATGTAAGTTTTTGTTAAGTAATGATGCAGGCATGATATACCTAATTTATTATATCTCATTATGATCATCCCAAATTTCCTTATTTTCAGGTGGATAGATAATATTCTTTATTGCACTCCAAATAACTACTAAAATAATAACAACAATGAACGTAGCAGTAACGTAACAAAAAGACAAGTAATTAATGATAATGAATTATTTAAATAGTTTTAGGATACAATTCAAAATAAATTTACGTATATCTAAGTATTAACGTAAGTAGGTAAATAGAAGTAAGGAAGGCTATTTGGGTGTCAAAATAAAACTATTTAATATAATCACAATAATTGATTATCTGATAATAACGTACCTAGAATATCTCGTATAAAGTAAGTACTTTTGTTGTAATTTGTGAAATGAGTATTTGTGTTTTCTCTCTATTCAAAACGGAGATAAACAAGAACAAAAGATTGCCGGAATTGTAATAATATTCTGGAATTGTCTTTAGTTTCCGTTATTACGTAAGTCGTCCACGCTCGTATTTCAATATAGACATAATAAGAAGTGTCTCACGGTACTATTATGTCTCAGTAATTCAGCATTTTCACTTTCTAGAAGCGTGTGTGGCTATGATGATATGTCAAGTGTTTCCGTACAAGCCGGTATACGTAATATAATTTAAAAGTCAAAAATAATAATACGTTTGAGATGGTTATAAGTTCATCTAGGATTAGGATTTAATAGATTTGTGTTAGGTTATATTTTATTCACTTATGATTTATAAAAGATTATAAAATGCAATAGACAGAGCTTCTTTGTGTGTTTTTTGTTCATGAGTACCTAAAGGATTTTTTCGAGTCAATTAAATCTATATATCCTCCATACCTATGTATATGTTTTAAATATGGTATGTACACATAAAATAGTATTGTAGCAGAACCTGTAAATTCAATATTTTTTTTAAATAGCGTCGTTTTGTAGATAGGTATATGATATAAATCTCAAAAGTAAAGTTTTAAAACTGTTTTCTGTTCAAGATCCTTTCCTTAGGAACGCGTGAAGGTATCAAGCTATATCAAATACTCAGGTCTACTGTCCCTTGGAGATGTGAAAAAATCGAACTTCTAAGCCAACGCTGTGAAAAGATAGGTACCTACAACCGTTTATAACGCAATCTTTTAAAACTCGCAAGGGAATCAAAATCTATAGGGTATATCTATACTCTTCGAAAATTTAGAATCTTGAAATTAGATACGAAGAAACATCTTATACCGGAGATAAAAGAAAAATTAGGGAAATTGTACTTTTTTTTTAATCTTAAGAAAACATCTTTAAATTTGTCATGAAGTATTCTTTTCAAACATATAGGTATAGGAAAAACTCAGAATTTTATATATAATTATATATAAAACTCAGATATATATTTATATATACATATCGTGCGCGACTCTGACTTGCACTTGGACTTTTTTTTAGTGAGTGTGTATATTTAAATGTGATTTGTGTGTGTATTTTTTTGTGAAGTGGACTTTTTAAGTCAATAAAGGTATGGAATGCTTTTTACTTCGGAAATATGCCCTCTTTTTAAAAATAAAGAAAAATTATTCAAAACATAATTACAATACATCAAAACTATTTGATGTATATTTTTGTTTGTGTATTTAGTGTTGTCTTATTTTCTTCTTCTTCTAATTACCATAAAACCTAAGTTGCATGGATTTGCATAAATATGAAGTACCTAATAGAAAAAAGATGAAGGTGAAAAAGCCACGATAAATAGAAATTGGAGTAATATAAAGTGGTGCCTAACACCACTTGGTTTGTTTGTTATTAGAGCTTTGGGAAGAAGAAGTCGCAGCTAGTACTTACCTACTCATACTGAAGGTGCAAAGGTAAAAAAAAATGCATGTGGTTCACGTGTCCAAGTTTACCTTTACCTAAAATTCAGGGAAATCTACGTGGACGTTGGTCCATACGAATACGAGCAAATAGTTATATGTAGGTACCTATTATTATATCGTATCTATCGGCACTCTATTTTAGTCACATTGAATGGACGCCTCGACAAGACAGTCTCGAATATTTGAAGCTTACTGAACCATTATTTATCGAATTCGGTATGACTCTTTATATCAAATGTGAGAGAAAGCTCGATTCAGAGCCCTGTTTAGTGGTATGGAACGAAAAATTGTTTGTAGGCACTGATAATGGTTCTATACAAGTAAGTTAACGGAGATTTACACTTATCTATTGTTTAACATTTTAAAAATAATCATAGAAGCATGTTATGGTAGGTAAAAATGTTAAGATAAGCTAGATGTTGTCTGCAGTTTCGTCTGGGATATAGTTTTAAACATTTGTCATATTTTATAGAACGCACTTAATACTTTGCTATATTTTTTTAAAAGACATTTCTATAATTATTAAGAGTCAGATATAAATTCACGTACATACAATATTTTTCTCAATAAATAAGCTATTCGACTTTTAAAAACTAACTACTGCCTAAAATAACTGCAGCTAAATATTTTTATTGTATGGTAATACAAAATGGACAAAATTATTATATTAAAAACATAATTACCATTTCTTCAGACTTTCGAGGAAGATCTAACCCCTGGTATTTCTTGGAAGGCTCATGACGTTCAATTATTTGCACTGGCAGCAAAAGATGATAAGGTTTATTCAGCATCAAATGATGGTGGAGTAAGAGTATGGTCATCCAAAGGTGAAAAACTATCAGAATTGCCACAACCTGATGCTGACATAGGGTCTATTTGTGCGTTTGGTAAATACCTCTATGTTGGTGATGAAGTTGGAAGTGTAAGTTTTAAATTAATTTAATTATCTTTTGCGACTTTATCAAAGTTATTTTTGTTCTCCTAATAATTTTCAACAGTTTTAAAATAGGGACCTATCTAATGGTCAAGTATCTAAAGGTAAGCAATTATAGGTATAACATAGTTTTCGGAGCAAGTGATGTTTTGTTATGTAAATAAAGTATGCTATTTTATGTATTTTAACTAGTCTTTCAGTTTATAACTTTTGCTTGCTATAGAAAAAGAACTACATTTCCATAATATTTCAAAAGTGTAATCACATAGGTACATCTCTTTTAAAATTATATTATTTACTAGCTGTGCCTGCGACTTCGTACGCGTAGATTTCGATTTTGATTAAACGTACCCTTTGTACATACCAATGTAGGTATGTAAAAACTATAAACTTTCAAAGTTTCATCGAACTCAATGAAGTAGTTTTTGCATACCTATGAGTATTTCTAGTTTATTCATGTATATTTTTTTATT
Source organism: Napeogenes inachia (assembly GCA_959347355.1). Classification (NCBI taxonomy): domain Eukaryota; kingdom Metazoa; phylum Arthropoda; class Insecta; order Lepidoptera; family Nymphalidae; genus Napeogenes; species Napeogenes inachia. The sequence continues at coordinate 12,572,985 of OY365791.1, read as the reverse complement.
TTTAATCGCTGGTAAGTAGCAATGGTATGAAAAGAAGAAATTATTAACTTCTTTATTTGTTACTTTATAACACTAAATGTTAAATGAAGACTGTTACAATATATTCTAGTAAATTGCATCCAAATTGGTTCAGCCGTTTCTGAAATTAGCGTGCACAAACATACAGAGAAACAGACTAAATGACAAACCATTGTTTTGGGTTCTCTTGCTCTTATAAAGACCCCTCATCATGTTTTTTTATATATATATATATATTTTTAATTTTAGAAATCGATCAGTTACAATTTTATTATATGTATAGATTTGAGTATTTGGTACAATAATCTGTGTACGAACCTACATGTAAATTATTTGGATTGATATCAACGTCTTTAATTTATATTATCTAATTAAGTCTTATCTATCTATAAGTATCTTTGAAACTAATTAAAAATGTACAAATATAGGTACCTACACATTTAAATATTTATTTTTTTATTAAGCAGTTTCAGTGTCTTTGTAACAATAAAAAAATTATGTGTAGTCAGTAGTCACACAGTGTAGGTAATAAATATATGAACTGGATCTAAGGGCGGACAATTTGAACTATCAATCAATGTTCTATATACCTAATACTTGTAGAAAGTATTTATTACAATTAGTTTTTGACTAAAATTTCCGCAAAATATTTTAAATCACAAAAACCACCAAAAAAATGTACCCCCTATATTACCAAATCCTGTAACCTAGCCGGATACAATAATTACTTACCTACTACCGTTAATAGTTTTGGTGATCTTGCAGATATTCGTCTTTGAAGACAATACTTTAAAAGCGAAATATAACGTTTTGGAGGAAGTAAAAGATTTACAAATAAGTCCACCTTTAATGTTTACGGTGCGTGACCTTTATGTAACTGTTACAGAAATCAAGCCGGGTAGGTAGCTAGAGTAAGAGCAACCACACTGATATTACTCTTTTGTGTTACTTATAGTGTCTAAGTCTAAGTATTTGTTGATAAAACTGGGTATATATTTGCCCATACTTGTTACAGATGTATCAAAAGATCGTTTTGTAACACAACATGTAATGGAAGGACGAGCACCATTAAGGATAAATGAACCACATCTTGTGGTTACCGGCAGAGGTGGCAATAACATTCAACTTCACAATGCTTCTTTGACCACCAAATTCAATAAGCTTCATGAAGTGAAAGTAATTGATAAATTGAAATATATTGCAAGAATCATGCATATATACAAGGGGAAATATCTTCTTAATGGCTCTCATTTATATTTTTTTGGAATTATTATTATTGAAATATTTTTTTCAAAATCATAATTTTGTTTGTATGTATTTTCCTCGGATTATGTTTTTTTTTCTTATAGATTTAGCTAGAAAAGAAGGATAATACACATAAATATATATATTTCTCTCTTGGCTTTATTGTTTTGAAGAAAATTGAAATAACCATAAACTAAAATAATAATGTTTTATTATGTTAAGACTCTTTAAATAATAAAGGATAAATGTTGTACTTACAATAACAATTGTTAAAATATTTGTTTAGGCCAGTGACATGATATTGACAAGTTTATCAGTCAATGAAGACTTTGTATGGACTGGCGGCTGGGACCACTGCATTCGTAGATGGAAGATAGCTGATGATAAATTGCATTCTTCTGGGGAAATCAATCTTGGAGCATGTGTTAATTCACTAGTTGCAACCTCTGGAGATAATGCCTATGCAATTTTAGGGGATAAGAGAATAGTTAATGTGAAAGCTAAATAAATTAGACCTTTTATGTTTAATTTTTTAATTACCCTAGTTTTAAGCTTGTTCAAAAATTAAAAAATGTCTATTATTTACAATCATTTTATTTATATATTATTTAATAGTAATAACAAATCAACAACTTTGATAATTTATTTATTAATCACTCCACTATATGATTTCCAAATAAGATGTTAAAGGATTTTATTATTTTGTCACTGAATCAAACTGAATAAAGGATGTTAAATAAATAAAGTATTATATGACATGATTTACTAATTAACTGTATCTACATTAGTCCAGCTTCAAAACATTTGAGAGAACTAAATAATAATTTCAACTTCACATAATTCTTCTTCAGATGGCAGCTTCACTGTTTTCGGATTAACATAGTTGGGACTAATTGGGGGTAGACCTGCTTTTTCCCTGCGATGTAATTCTAAATAAGCTTCTCTCTGAGCCCAGTCACGCATATGCACATCGGGAGCATAAGCCCAAGCAAATCCACCAAAGACGAGACAGAGTGTGACAGAAAAGAAGTATGAAGAATGATGTGCGTTGGTATCTTCTTCTTGGCTTGTGTAATCATACCCATAACTGACCCAATTTTTATTTTCTGAACTCGTTTCGCATGCTGTTGATGCAGTATCGCTATTTTTTTTAGAAGTAGAGATACAGCGACTGCTCTTCACGAAATGATTCCAAACAGATTTTTGAATAATTGGCATGTGTCGGAGTTTTATTAATGCAGCCATTTTCAATGATTTAATGACTTACTACCCTAACAGGACTTAAAAATATTGAAGAAGTAACTAGCAAAATATGATATTTTGATTTTTTACAAATTTTAGACATAAATGATTATGAAACCAGATACAGATAAATAATAATAATATTTAAATATAGATAATATAGAGTGAAATGTAGGGTATATTTGCGTTTAAAGTACACCTTAGACGCTTTGTGTTTTAAACCAGAGAGTTTCAAATCAGAAACGTTTAAAACACTGTATTATCTCAATAAAGACTTCAAAAGATGCCAAATCCGTTATTTTTTCAAATATCCCCAAGCGTTTTAGCTTTAAATATTATATTGAATAACAAAATAATAAAATTAGGCTAAAATTGTTCATTCATATTTGGTTAAAATAAGATTAAAATAATTAGACTCTCCTTATAGACTGCATTTTACCTAAACAATGATTATTACAAAAAACTTAAAACTAAGTTTGTGGTTAAAAAATTATTGAGTTGTATTTTTAACAATTTATCTATATATATATATATATATATATATATATATATATATATATATTAATTTATATATATATAAGAAGTACTATAGAGTATTTATTTACTTAATCAAGCAAAATATCAAGAAACAGCAGTGCTTTGATATGGAAACATTTTAAAAGGAATACGGGACAACAAAAACACAATGAATGATATAAAAATATATATCCTCTTAAAGTACCCTTAACAACATAGAGTATTATAAGTGTTGCTAATTTCTTACATGGTGCCACAGAGTACTACATGGTGCTCGTCGAGCAGCAATAATAGACTTCAACACGTAGCATGTTCATCAAGAGTACCATTTACAGTTCGACCAAATGTAAATTGTGGTGCAGACACATCTGGTGAGAGTATTGACAACCTTAGTTAATCAAATAACAATAGTATTACTAATATGGTATCTGTTGTTACTTCTATTATGGAGGCTAAAAGAGAAAACAGTGGGACTGACATAGTCGCTAATCGATCAAAGACACCTTACCAAATAAGAGAAAAGAAAATAACACTAACATTGCAATTACTGAATATTAAGCTTCTTATTATTTTTAAAATTATATTTTTTACTTCTGTAAATCATAAAAACAAACAATGTTAATTAAAATTGTATGAAATTAGATAGAAAAGTACTTTAAATACATTAAATTAATTATTAAAACAGAAGCATATCATTAGCGTTAATATTTAAAAATGTGTTAGCTTAAACAAAGAACATCACTGGAAATCATTACCTGTTAACATATATATTCTATACGTTGATTATTTTTAATAATATATCGTTTTTATTTCTTAAAAGTAATTTCATATACATACAAGGCCTACTCCTGGATAGTTAAAGGTTCAAGAGAGTATTGGAGTATTGTCCAAAATAAGAACTTACGCCTGTATTATTACATTGTGATTCCCGTCTGTACATATAATAAAATTGTCACTGATCGAAAACTACATGGAAAATATAAAAAACATGATCTTTATAAGAGCAAGAGAACCCAAAATAATGGTTTTGAATTATGTCTGTGTGTTTGTGCACGCTAATCTCAAAAACGACTGAACCAATTTGGATGCAATTTTTAGAAATATATTGTGACAGTCTTCACCTAACATTTAATGTTTATTTCATTTAGATCGGTTAAGAAATAAAAACTTTATGTCAATCATATACTAGGTACCAAGCAAATCTTCTATACGTGTAATAAATGTGTAGAGAAGTAGTCTCTGTACATTGACAATATTACAAAATAAATAACCGGGACGTGAAAAGAGCAAGAGAACCCAAAACAATGGTTTTTAATTTTGTCTGTTTGTTTGTATGTCTGTATGTTTGTATGTCGTCATGAATCGTCGTATGTCATTTTCGGGAATGTGTTGTCATGAGCTTCACTTAAGATTTAGTTTTTTTTAACAATTGGTTAATAATCTCTTATTTTCGCACCATTGCCACTGATTAGTGATTGAACATACTCTTATAGCATACTACATATACCCCTATGGGTTCGCAAAAACTACTTGAGTTCGATAAAACATTGAAGGTTTATAGTTTTTACATACATTGGGTATATATTGTAAGTACATACAAATGGTACGTTTTATGGAAATCAAAATCTACGCGTACGAAGTCGTAGTTATATAATACAAAATATTGTATTTTATCATAAAGTGTATATTTAAATTACAAAAACAAACATTAATTCATCAGACGATATCAATAATAGTTGTTTGATGAGTAGAATAAGTTAAAGTGTTAAAGGAATTCTAATTTTTAGTAAGCCTGCTAATATTTTTAAGCATTAAGCTTATACGCGTTGTGCAAATAAAGCCTTTTAACTCACTTCTAGATAATAGTTATCTCTGTGCCAAGTGATGTCATTTGCGTTTTTCAGTTTTGCACAGTGTATAATGCTTTGGTCTTCGATAGTACACTAATGCTAGTCGCTAAATACAATTTATTTAAAATACATTTTATTTTAAAAAATATATATTTTGTAATACCACTAATTAAAAATTCTTAAACCATAGTAAATTATATATATTTTTTTTAATTAAAGGACAATTTATATTATTTGTTGTGTTTTTCACTTAAATCTTACCGCCGGAAATTTTTATCGACATATTGTTCATTACTGAAAATTTTGTTAAGAATTGAGATTTATATAAATAGCGAATAAAGATGGTTGTCCGCCAATATAACGAAGAGTTGAAATATTTGGAGAAGGTAAATCCTCACTGTTGGAAGATAAAGAAAGGTTTCCAACCCAATATGAACGTGGAAGGTGTGTTTTATGTGAATAGTACACTGGAAAGATTGATGTTGGAGGAACTGAAAAACTCATGCCGGCCGGGTATGACTGGCGGATTTCTACCTGGCGTAAAACAAATTGCAAATGTAGCAGCTCTACCAGGAATTGTGGGTCGCTCTGTTGGTCTTCCAGATATACACTCTGGTTATGGATTTGCTATAGGTATTAAATAAATCGTATATTGAATAAGAAGTAATTAACTAATCATGTATATAAAGTATCAATTAAATAAAGTTATAAGAAATTACCAATTCACTATGTCACTGAGTTATGCAAAATCACTAAGTTTTAGCTTAAAAGCATTAGACTAACAGTTCATTAAAGTCAATACATGTAACAAATATTTGATAAATGACAATTGGCATAAGCTATTAATTGTACATTAAAACTATTTTGTTATACATGTTTAGATAAAGCTGTAGCATTTTTGGTGTGCTTGCTATTCTAATAACCCTTTAAAAAAAAATTATACCTATATATTCCAAGTTCATTGCATCATATTATGTAGATAAAATTAAAATTATGTTGTGCAATATGTTTCACTAATTAAGATGATAAAATACTCTTGATTAATAACTTTTAAAATATAAATAATGAAAAAACATATATTTTGATGATTTCCATGTTCATATTGAGTATAACTTAATAATTAGTCTTGATATTTTTTTACAACCAAAAATCTATCTTTATCTTTTTTTTACAAATGAAAATTTATCTTTAATAACAAACTGTTTGTTTTAGAATCCCACATGCTTGTAAGCAATGTACACCATAGCACATAAAATACATATTTTTATTGCATATTAATTCCTGAAAATTACATTTGATTATATCTTTATCACAACTTCTTTTTTTAGGCAATATGGCAGCTTTTGATGTGTCTAACCCAAAGTCTATTGTGTCTCCTGGCGGTGTAGGTTTTGACATAAACTGTGGTGTTCGCCTTTTAAGAACTAATTTACATGAAAAAGATGTTCAACCAATAAAGGTAGTAAAATTTCTGATTTAAATTTTTCTGATTTTTTTACTATAATTATTATACAAATATTTTTGTTTTATAGGAACAATTAGCTCAAAGTTTATTTGATCATATACCCGTTGGAGTTGGCTCCAAAGGTATAATTCCTATGAATGCTAGGGACCTAGAGGAGGCACTGGAAATGGGGATGGATTGGTCTCTCAGGGAAGGCTATGTGTGGGCTGAGGATAAAGAGCACTGTGAAGAATATGGAAGAATGCTAAATGCAGACCCTTCCAAAGTAAGCCTTAGGGCAAAGAAAAGGGGTTTGCCACAGTTAGGCACTCTTGGTGCAGGAAATCACTATGCTGAAATTCAAGTAGTTGATGAAATTTATGACAAATTTGCTGCTGGTAAGATGGGACTGGAAAGAATTGGACAAGTTTGTGTAATGATTCATTCAGGCAGCAGAGGTTTTGGTCATCAGGTGGCAACAGATGCTCTAGTGCAGATGGAGAAAGCTATGAAAAGAGATCAAATAGAGGTCAATGACCGACAGTTAGCCTGTGCCAGAATAAACTCAGTTGAAGGTCAAGACTATTTAAAAGCAATGGCAGCAGCTGGCAACTTTGCTTGGGTCAACAGAAGTTCAATGACTTTCCTTACTCGTCAAGCTTTTGCTAAACAATTTAAAATGACTCCAGATGATTTAGACATGCATGTTATCTATGATGTGTCTCATAATATAGCAAAAATGGAGGAACATATTGTGGATGGAAAAATTAGAACTCTACTTGTACATAGAAAGGTAATACTAAGTTTTTTTTTGTATTTATAATTATTTGCATTGATGTAATGTTTATATTTTGTTTATAGGGTTCTACAAGGGCATTCCCTCCTCATCACCCCTTGATACCTGTAGACTATCAGTTAACTGGTCAGCCTGTTTTAATTGGGGGCTCTATGGGTACCTGCAGCTATGTGCTGACTGGTACTCCTCAGGGTATGACTGAAACTTTTGGGTCTACCTGTCATGGGGCTGTAAGTATATAAAAATTGATGAAATGATATAAACATATAATGTGACCATGTTGATTTACAATATAGTCATATAAATTGTGTTTTTTTAAATTTTCATAATTTCCAGGGACGAGCATTGTCGCGAGCTAAATCTAGGAGAAATATAGATTATAAGGATGTTTTAGAAAAACTTGATAGTCTGGGAATATCTATAAGAGTTGCTTCACCGAAACTTGTCATGGAGGAATCCCCAGAATCTTATAAAAATGTCACTGATGTTGTAGACACGTGCCATGCTGCTGGTATCAGTAAAAAAACTGTTAAGTTACGACCAATTGCTGTCATTAAAGGCTAGAATTACTACCTCAGATCTCATAGATTATGATAATATTAATCTTATAATATATCATGTGCATTTTCTATATTCAAATATAACTTAATAATAAAATATATATATGGTTTTATTAAAAAATATGAAACAACATCTTTTTATGTAACATTTATTGATTGATTGTAACAATTCACTAAACAATATATTAATACTGTATTTAAGCTGACTAACACTGGAGGTATTTATCTAATGGAAACTAGATATTTCATTTCTAAAATCTACATAATTCTCAATTTATCAGCAATTATTACTAAAAGCGCGGTTCCAAGGAAAAACAAACCAGATGGTAACACAGCTGTTGTGTAATCAACCTCATCTGTAAAAATAAATTTTAATTGAAGTCAAAAATTAATACAGTGTCAAGCTTACCTATGGGAAATGAATGAAACGAAATTAAACAATCAAGACATTAATGGCATAAAACATTTTTTAGAATACTGCTTTACTCAAATAAATGGTTTTTTTTTTAAATCATACCAGCTTCATTTTTTTTTTCCTCACTTTCTGTAGCCCAACCAAAACATCGTTCGACAGCTGCTTCCCAACGAACACGACGAATCTCTCGTTCTGAAATTATATACATATTACCTTACTTTAAACGAAGGTTTTAAAAAGTAAATTACCAAATGAAAATCATTCCTATTCAAATTCAAAATATCTTTATTCAAGTAGGCGTTTACACGCACTTTTGAATCGTCAATTACTTTAAATTGGTCAGTATAGTCAGTCTGTGAGTAAACTACCACCAGCTCGGAATGCTGTTCTGCTGAGAAGAGCTGGCCAGAAACTCAACAGTTGCTCTTTTTAAATGAAATTAAACAATGTTTGACTTATACATTATAACATCAACCCTGCAAATGAGTCAACGACCCAAGTTCCATACATTTCGATCATCCAAAAATTCTTGAATTTTATAATAAGATTTATTTAATAATATACTGTTAATTTTAGATTTAAAACTATGAAAAGGAAGATCCAAAATATCTTGTGGAACCTTATTATATATGCGTACACTGAAGCCCATGAAGGATTTGTTAACTTTTTGAAGTCGAAATTTAGGCGTTACGAGTTTATTTTTATTTCTTGTATTGATTGTATGTCTGTCGCTGGTTTTTTATAGTCATTTAAATTTTGGCGTATATATTTTTATTTTATTTATTTTTATTTATTTACACTTTATTGAATCAACAAAAGGCGAACTTAATGCCTAATGGCATTCTCTCCCAGTTAACCTCTGTGTGTGGTGAAAAATTGTGGTAGGCGTTTAAAAATAAAATAAAAAATAAATTAGAAAAAAAAAAAGGACATTATAAACATTAAATACATACATCTATCTATATACACTTACACACTGATATATATATAATAAGTTATTAAAAATGTATTGAGAAGCGACCGTAAGAATACCGATTTCTGTAAAAACTTCTCTTAGGGAGTCTCTAGCTTTTAAGTTACAAATAGCCCGTATAGCTCGTTTTTGTAAAATAAATATAGAATTAATTTCGGCAGCGCTGCCCCATAGTAAGATACCGTAAGACAATATACTGTGAAAATAACTAAAATAAACGAGTCGAGCCGTATTAACGTCTGTTAATTGTCTTACCTTTTTAATTGCAAAGACGGCTGAGCTAAGTTTGCTTGCGAGTGTCGAGAGATGGGGGTTCCACTGGAGCTTTTTATCTAAAGTTATACCTAAGAAAGTTGTCGAGTCAGTCAGTTCTAACACTTCATTGTTAAGGAATAAACTACAATCTTGACTTTTTACATTAGGAAGTGTAAATTCCATGCATTTAGTTTTCTTAGTATTAATTACCAAATTATTAATTTCGAACCAATGAAGAACACGTGACAGAGCACAGTTAACTTTGTCAAAATTAGCATTATTACGATCAACTTTAAAAATAAGTGAGGTATCATCAGCAAAAAGTACAATGTCACATAGCCCTTTTACGTAAAAAGGCAAATCATTAATATAGAGTAAAAATAAGAAAGGGCCTAGAATAGATCCTTGTGGAACACCCATTTTTAGGTGAGATCCAACCGATTTACAATTATTTACATCAACCGTCTGAACTCTTTGATTCAAGTAAGAGGCAATAAGATCAAGCGCAGCACTACGCACACCATAGTGATTAAGTTTGCAAAGTAATGTTTGATGGTCTACGCAATCAAAGGCTTTAGATAAATCACAAAACACTCCGATTGCATTCTGTGACTTTTCCCATGTGTTGTAAATGTGCTCAAGAAGCGCGTCACCCGCATCAGTTGTTGATTTGCCTTTGGTGAAACCATATTGTTCACTATGCATGATTTCATTAAAATATTTTACTATATTTCTATAGAAATATTTTACTATATATATATATATATATATATATATATATATATATATATATATATAATTTTTAAAGTACTTTATTTATTATTTTACTTTATTACCATTTTTATTATATAGCTCATTTAACTACTGGCAACATTAGATGGCGTTGTATATATAAAATCTGTCTAATGTGTCTATACAGGGTAAAGGGTTATTTGTAATTAGTTGGCCACCTCTTGCAGACAGCCTCTGCATCAATCCCAAAAATATTTGTTTAACTTTTTAAAATGAATATTTTTTAAAGTTTAATTTTTCCCATAAAAAAAATATTTGTAGTCTCTGACCTGGCATTAACTTTGAGCGTAGGTATAGCGCCCAGGCGTTGACCTTTTAAGTACTTCTTACAAAATACAGAGCAATAAGTAAATGATTTTTTTTCCTGTGTTTTTGTTTATCAAGATTTGTAAAAAGTCGTAGAACAAATGTTGTTGGAATTGATGTAGGGGCTGCCTGCAAGAGGTGGCTAACTAAATAAAAATAACCCTGTATACCTTAATTTCTTTTAAATAAATAATAATTGAGAGATGTTTCACCATTCGTGTTGATATTGTGGTATCAGGTATACCTTCCTTTTGGAGTCCTGTTAGTTATAGAGTTTTTTTAATTCTGAATTTATTTATGAATGCAAAATATGGCTAACATGGTGTAAAAAACCTTCACCTTCACACGAGGTTGATGGCAAGAATGTGTCGACAGGAGGGCTGGGAGTGGTAGCGGGCCACACTCCCAGCGCGCGCCCCGCCACTATGGCGGCCCCCAGCGCAGTGCTTTCCGTCATTAGGGGTCGAATCTGTGAAATAATAATTTATATATAACACATTACATTTTGCAGCATATACAATAACATGAATAAATATAACTATATTATTATAATACTTTCTCATTAATTAAAATAATGTCTCGGTTGCCGTAGAATATTGAATTTCGTATACTTTCTTATTCAATACTAGCAGCTTTAAATAGATCGTATCTCCTATATTATTGATCTCCTTCAACCCACCACCGGCACACCCATAACGTCCGCCTGCATCTGAATGAGCGTGTCGTTGAGCGCGGCCGCCCCGTCTGCCAACAGGTGCGTGACTGGCACGCTGCAAGCGGCGACCACGGCGCGTGCTTGCTGCACGACGCCCTCTAGCGCGCCGCGCGTCACGTGTGCTGACCGCGTGCGACTGCTCACGCCACAGATTACACTGGAGGACGTAGCGTATTTTGTTCTCAATACCAAACTTACAGTACCAAAGCAACTACAGATGTTTTTGCATGTATACACAATTAGCAAAAGGTATCGGTAAATAAAAATCGAAAAAAATTAACATACCGTGGAATCAGAACCAAGAATGGCATAATGAATTCACGTCGTTATAAAAAATAAAAAAAATAAATTCGCAATATACAATAAAAAATAAAAAAAACTAATTTTATTGAAATTATTATCCGAATCAGTTTAGAGTTTTCCGGTAAAAAAAAAAAGGTCAAAAGGTCGTTAGTGAAAAAGTATAGAACTGGACAACACGCTAATATACTAAATTAAAAAAATATCGTTAGTATTAATACTGTAGTAATACTGGAAGATTTTACAAAATCTTCCAGTTGTTATAACCATGATGCACATACAAACAAATAGTTATTTTTTAACTATACTGTATGGAAATTGTATCATACACTTAAATGCAGTTATTTTTCTTTAATTTTAATATTATTTTGTTAATAGAAACTAAAAAATACTGGATACTATTTTATGAAATTTTACATTTATTACCCTCTGGCATCTTTTCTCCAATATGGGGAATACAATCCATTAAATGCAGGTACAAAACAAACACTTCCTTCTTCATCATCACTCACTTGTGATACTTGGGACTCCACATCAGACACATCCTTCAATATCCCCAGACCGTCTTGTAACCACTGTAATGTGTCGCCTAGATAGATTTTTGTTTCATTATTACCTCATAAGTGATAATCTACTAACAAGTATTTAAAAACCATACATTTGGGTGCACATGTAATTTAAATGTTAATATATTATAATTCAATAAAAAAATAATGTCCCCATACCCTCCTTAATTTATAAATGATTTATAGATTATACAGCACCCATAACCCAAAGATGGTAGAATCAAGATCATCATATCAATGTACATTTTACTGATCTTATGGGTAAATTGAGGTAGTATCACTCTATCAAAGAAGATTGACATAAATTATATATTATAGCTGTTTCATATAATGAGTAAGAGAGCCTGAAATCCTAATGCCCACACTTTTCCTTCTTTCCTGACCTTCTTTATCACTCTCCATTTCTTAAAAGTTTTTTTTTTTTTTTTAATTTAATATTAACCGTTTTATTATAGCTGTTTTATATTAAAATAAATTGTACCTGCTACTGCAATGGATCCCTCTAGAGCATAAATAGTGGGAGCATTTGGTCCAAGTTTATAAGCTACTGTTGTAAGGAGCCCCTTTTCTGAATGCACAATAGATTCTCCTAAAATATATTATTACTTTCATAGAAGAACATCATAATTGTTTTTTGATATTATTTTAAAAAGAAATATAGTACTTTCAAAATATGTCTGTTAACCTCAAAGCATAGTTAAGTAAAAATATTAATTACCAGTATTATATAAAAGAAAACAGCCAGTTCCATATGTACATTTAACTTGTCCAAAATTCATACAATTTTGACCAATCAATGAACCTTGCTGGTCACCTATACACTGTAATAAATTATAAAGGAATAATAAATGTATAATATTTTTATTGTAAAATAAAAGAAACAGCAATAAATTTACCCCAGCAATTGGTGTTCCCAGCAATGATCCCGTAGAAATGTACCCATATATCTCTGCTGAACTTTTAATCTTTGGTAAAATTTGTATGGGAATATCAAAAAAACGCAAAAGCCCCTTGTCCCATTGTAAACTAGTAAGAGACATTAATTGAGTACGAGATGCATTGGTAACATCAGTGGCATGCACTCCACCTCTACTGCCACCAGTCAAATTCTATATAGAAACAAATCATAAAAATAGAAAAAAATAGAAATCCAAATTTAAATCATAGTTAACATAGATAAATAATGATTCTAATGGTTTAGTTTAGCATAAACATCAAATAAATTTAACAACAAAATATTATTTTATATAATGCATACAGTACCCATATTAACCAAGAATCAACAGTGCCGGCCATGCATACTCCTTTAGCTACCGCTTCTTTCATGATGGTGACATTTTGTAGCAGCCACTTTAATTTTACAGAAGAAAAATATGTCGACAATGGCAGCCCACTAGTTTGTACAACAGCATTTATAGTTGTGGGTGTCTTATTTTTAAAAAGGTTGTCCACAATTTTGGATGTCCTTACATCTAACCATACTGAAACATTGTTGAATTGTTGTAGTTGATGTAGGAAATTGAAAATAGGTGTATACATTTTTAAGAAACCTTTACCTATGGCACTGTAAAGTGGTTCTCCTGTTGTTGAGTTCCAAACTATAGTAGTTTCTCTTTGGTTTGTAATACCGACACCAACTACATCCTCAGGGTTAATATCAAGTTTTTTCAAATTGTCTACTGTAACCTGTAAAAATAGCGTAAAGATAGATAAGCATTTATTCTTCAAATTATAAATCTTTTATAGTTATATCCAATAGATAATGATTTAACGACTACACTTAAATATTGAAGATAATTCAACATTAAATGGTACGTTAATATTTGTCTAACTGCTACAGTATAATGTAATGCGGCTTACTTCGATACATTCTAGGACAGCACATAATATTTCTAATGCATCTTGTTCTACCCATCCTTCTTGTGGACTAAATCTTTTCAAGGAGACTTGATGGTATGTAAGCACCTCGGACGTATTTGCCGCAAAAACCTGCAAATAAATAGATAATGAGAGAGACATTTTAAACAACATATTCAGATTTGAAAAACTAACCAGAAATTTAACGTTTGATAATCCCGCATCAATAGCTCCAATTAGAGGGCCGAATTTACCAAATTCCCGCATATTACCTAACAAAAAACTACATATCGGCAATTGTTATTTATTGATATTGATGTAAACAATTATTATAAAAACATAATTGGATAATAAATAAAATAATAAGTCAACGATCAAAATATAACCAAAACGTCAAAATCATCTGTTTCAACTTTCAAGGCGTAGACGGTAGATAGTTCATAGTAAATAGTGTTGGGCACTTACACTCCGCAGTCGATCCGAAACACAGACGAAAAATACTCGGACCAAACTCGGATCTCGCTTTGACCTTGCATCCAATCCGTTACAGATAAAACGTAGTTGTTATTAAATATTCTCTTTAAACATTTCTTATTTTTTTCTTAAAATAAGGTTTCTGGAAACCTTGTGTTTTATATTTTAAATCTTAGATGCAGGAAAATTAAATTCACCCTGAACTTTTTATTATGCATCATATTTTATTAGACCGATGTTTCAGAGGATCATTTTTTTAAGTCTAGATTTATCTCTCAATCTGAGACGCCCTCGGGACGTCGTTCCCCATGGGGGCCCATCTTGCCCCCCCTTGTAAGGGCGGGTCTCCTGACCCACCCGCTCCCCCGGTGACGCTGTAATAGCCAACAGGGCTAACAGCATAGACAGACATAAAAAAAAATAGATTTATCTAGATTATGAAATATTATAAAATGCTAAAGCACTATCCCAATTTAAACTAGTTTCCAATTATCAAATAATCAATTAGTACTTTAGGACATAAAGTTCATTGAATTTCCGAATATGGATCTATTGTCATTTTCCTAAACAAATACATTCCGATTTGGAGAAATTTGGACATAAGATTTCAAGACTAAAAGTACATATGCATCTTTAGTAAAATGTGCTACGGCTAAATCAGACCGTAATTTTTCGTACTTGGAATAGGATTGTATTTGGTGTGTAAGCGCTCTGAGATTGATAAATGATACCGATTCAGGTTTGTTAGGTACTCGTAAACTAGTTAGCTTTTTTCATTGGAATAATAACAGATAGGCATTTTGGAATATTGAGGCATGTCCTTATCTAAACATCAATCTAATTCTAAATCTCTTCTTCATATTAGTTCGAACCGCAAATAAAACTCATTCAATTAATTGTATATTTACCACCGATATGGAAGACTGTTAAAACGTTTAGGAATTGATATCCAGTTGTTAAAATTTAAGAAAATTATTATATTTATAAATAGTATTGACAGCATTATCAATTGTTCGAATACTTAAGGAAAAGTTAGAGGTCAACTATGAATAACGCAACTGTCGAGCTTTGGAAGTGTCGGATATTGTTGCCATTATCATATTTGATAACCTCAGGTGTCAAATTAATGTGATGGTTTAGTAAAAGCGGTTCGATATTGGTATTTAAAAAAAAATTAAAACAGATTTGGGGAAAAAAGATGATATATACATAAAATTTATAATATAAAGCCGCCTTGTTGGTACACTAGTTAGCGCAGGAGCCTAACATATTGCCAGGTGGTCGGGTTCCATTCCCGACAGGCATGTATGTGACTAGCATAGATGTCTGATTTCTGGGCATGGTCGTTTAAAAATATATTCGCAGTATTTATTGTCTAGATCTACATATTTGTATTATTGTCTAACACCGTTAACACAAACAAAATTATTTGCTTACTTAGGTTTTAGATCAATTTGAGTAATTCGTTCTGTGATATTAATATTATTATATCTTTATCTTGATATCTCGATGTTAATGAAACACATGTTATTTGTGGAATAATTTATATTTCTATTATAATACAATCATCGCTATTATATTGTTGTTATCGTCAAATCTCAACAAGTAACTCTTATATTGTACAGTTTGTGCCTTACACCTTTTTAAGTAGAGCCATATTAAAACACAATCAAAAACATACAAGTATCCCCTCACAGCCTTCACTATCTCGATTAGTGACCATTAAATTGTTTTTTCTACAGCTCGTAATTAAAGCAAAAACAAAATTCAATAATACCCTATTTGCCTACCGTTTTAGAAATTATTCTATATTAAATTCGTGCGATTGCTTAAACCACACAGGGAACCTCACTGGCATAGTTGCTACCTAGCACCGATAGGGTAGGAGAAGTTATTAGCACAAAAATTAGTTGAATTCTATAAAGAAACTAGGAAACCTAGGACTAAGTATTTTACACTTAATATGACTTGAAAGTACTTCTCCTCCCTGTTTAAACCTAAAGGGTAAATAAATAATAAAGCTATCAACATAATTTGACACTTCAACCAAATGCCAACTGTAGTTTCAGAAGAAAAACAATATATCTCCGATAAGACTAAAACATTAACTTTTCCGACTCTCAGTTGGTAGAATATAAAGAAATTAAAAGTATGATATAATTGTATTTTTTTTCATTTACTTGAATTACAGTTTTATTATGGAAATGAAAATTGATAGGACCATTCCAATGCTAATTACAATTATTTTTAATTCTTTAATTTTATATAAACAAATAGTTTGTACTTTTCTAAATTAATTGAAATATTTACAATAGAACATACATAATAAAACAAACTACTGCAACCATTAAATTTGAAAGTCATTAAATTATCAAAAAAATTATATATATATAGATAGCACTTTTAATTAAACTTAATCTTAAATCAAAACTAAACTACAGTTATCAAATTACAACCTTGTTAATTTTTTCCAATAATAAAAAAATGTCAATGAGCAAATAAAATGGATTCTCTATTCATATTAATTATCTAATAAGGATTGACAGTTGTGATTGATATTAATTTCTTTTTCTTGATGGAATATAGTAGTCTTGGATTTAAATTGTTACCATAAATTTGACTGTAGATTAATACTCCTAGTTAATACTAGTTTTTTATAAGGAATGTGTATTAACATAAGAAAATGCTGCATGATCTTTTTCTACAACAATGTTGCTTTCATTATTTTTATTTTTATATAAAGATCATATCAGATTCACGATTATATTCAGCCATATAAATGCAGTAAAAGCACTTTTCTTTAAAAAATACTACAAAACGAACAACGTCAAAACAAACGATAAAAACCATTCTCACAAACATAAATATTTAAAAACATAAAATACTGCATCACTCTGTCAACGATTTTCACATTTATACTTATATATATCCGTAGGTACCTCACACACGGCATAACATTCAAAACAAAAATATTCTCCTAATACTAAATCACAAAGTAACAAAATCAATAAGGCTTTGCGCCAAATTTAATCCGAGCGTCTTCGGTGACGCCACGAACCCCGTCGTGCTCGTAAAGGTGTGCGCGGCGGCTCGCGGAAGCATCTCTGACCACCGTCACACAGGCGGGCCGGGCACTCTCACAGTAGACCACCCTTCCGTCCGAACAGAAAGGAGCTGAGGGTGCCCAGGGGAGACGCCTGGACGGGTGCGCTTATGGATGGGGCAGCTCCCACCGTGCCCAGATCGGTGCGAGGCCGAGGCGCCCGGACCCTCACCCGACGGGCACCATTAGCCGTCCCTGCACTCACGCATCCTAAACCTAAAGAGGCGGCCACGTCCAGTGCGCCCTCGCCGGGATGCGCGGGCACCCCCAGCGGTGCATCCGAGTCGTCCGATCGCTCCGAGGGAGCGGCGGCGGGAGACCGTAAAGTTCGTTTCAGACACGTGAGCTGCTCCATTGGGCTGCGATGGACGAGACCCATGTATAGGGAGCCCGGCGTCTGTAGCGCGAGCGGCGCCGGTGAGCCGTCTGAGTTTGGCGATGTGAGGTATCGGCGTCGGAGAATCGACGTTCCGCTAGCGATGAGCGCGTGAAGCGAGGGCGGGGCGTCCCCTGGGCGTGGCGTAGGCGGCGGGGAGGAGTCGGGCGAGCCCAGCAGCGGACTGTTGGCGGGTGTGGCCGTGGGCGTGAAGTGCGATCGCTGGGCGGGAACGCAAAGAGATTCTCTGCGCGAGTGTACGGGTGACACCGCGGCGGAAGATCGTCGCGAGGTGAGTCGCGAGCTCCAGGCGCTGCCCAGTACGCTGCTTGACAAGCTACTCATGCCGCTGCTGCAAACGCTGCTCACGCTGCTACCTACGAGGCTGCCATCGTTCGGATGTAAGACCGTGCTGCAGCGGAACCGAACAAAAAAAAAGCTTAAGCGATGATATCATATTAATTATAACTAATTACTTAAGGATGTTAGTGGGCTGCAATTAAAATATATTACTTACGAGTTACATGTTATTTAAATAAAGCATACATCATGGAAATCATGTATCTACAAGATATATACAAAAGCTATTGCTAAATCACATACGTGTATTATTTTAATATATAATATAAAATTGTTGACATAATATAACTTACACATGTATTTTAACATACCTGTTTGTAAACGTATATATGTGGCTAGAATGTGGTAATCGCGGCATGTCGTCATCTTCTTCTACATCCGACAACCTGTATACTCTCATGCCTAACGTCTGTGCAGATCGTGAACCTCTTACGCCGACACCTTCTTGCTCTTCTAACAAGCCTGCCATAAAAAAATACGTAATCATGGTACAGATACAGTATTCAGTGAGTTTAATTACAATGAATTTTTGTACCTACCGGACATATTAGGCTTGGCAAGCTGCGCCCAGGTATGCAGCGTGAGAGAACCCTCCATGGGCTTGACGATTTGTAGCTTATGCGGAGCGCGGAAGCGAGCGAGACCACCCGCCGCACCCGCGCCCCACACCGCGCTCTCCTCACTAGCATCCCTGTCTGCGAAAACAAAACATATTTTTTATTGCACTTATATATTATAACAGTTAAAACATTAATCATGAAAACAGTAACGAGTAATACGCCGTATTAAGTTTTACAAAGTAACTGACCAGTTCGTCGTCGGTGCGGTAACACATGCGAGGCGGCCAGTGAGGCGCGTCGCGAGTTGATCTCGTGCGGTGTGAGGCGACGCAGTGCTGCCGCTAACTCCGCGGCGCCCGGCGCTCCCGGCACGCCCACTGCGGTGCTGCCTCTGCGTGGTGCGTGTAGAGATAAGAAGCGATTCGCGTAATATTTGTATGCATGAAATCGAGGTTTTATTTAATATTAAAACACATAATTGAGTAAATTTCATTAATTTAACTCACGGATATAAATCTTCCGACTCAGTATCCGAAGCGTCTTCGAAGAAGGAATCGGAGGATGTCTTGGGCGGCGGCTTGTAGACGGGCGGCGCGTCGTCCTCGGAGCCGGACAGCGAGGCACCCGACCACCGAGACGCGCACTGAACTGTCTCGAACACTTTTTGCATACTTGAACTGAAACAAAAAACATCGTCAGCGACTCTATAATCGGAAAAGTTGGTAATAATAATAGTATTATATTATATATAAATTGTCATTTCTGAAATGTTATATACTGAATGACTGTCAACACGTGCTATCTGAGGTATCGTTTCGATAGATCCTCCTTTCTGGGCCACACGGAACACAACTCACTGCGCCAGCGGGTCTCCGATGCCGGAGTCCAGACTGAACTCCGAGTAGACGGAGGAGTGCATCTCCCGGTGCAGGCTGGCGGGCAGCAGGCCGGCGGCGGCGGCGACGGACGGCATGAGACCGCGCGTGGCCTCGCCGCGGCGCCGCACCGCGCGGAGCTGCTCCTGCGCCTCCGCCAGCAGCGCTGCCACCTCGCAGTAGCGCTCCTACATGAGGTTATACAACATTTTATTTTAAACTACGTTAGGCATATGTCGGTAAACGGTTGCAGTTGCGGACGTCAGGTATATTCAAAAATATATATTTGTTATTTTGTTTTACATCTTGCAAACGGTACTTTTTTGTCCTTCTCTGTATCATTAAGTGTTTCGAAGTAAGATCTAAATTCGGTTTGAAAATCCAATCCAGAGTAATAAATAAAGAAACATTTTTATGAAAAACTGCATGAAAGTGAGTATAAACAAATTTATATCGTTCTCAATTTAAGCAACAATGAACCTATTATTCTTCTGTGATCAAAGATAAATATGAAACCCGAGACAAACAATGGGTAAAAAAAATAGTTGCAAAATTTACATTTACAATGGCTAACATTTCCTCTTTTAAGAAACTTAACCATGTAGATACGTTCGCTTTTCTATACTAATTTAATAAAATGTGACAATTGTAAAATAAAAATTATTTAATATGTTTAAGTAAACCAACCTTTGCATCTGCAAGTTCCGATGCAAGTGCATTTTGATTTTCCTTTGTGATTTCTAATATTCGTATCGTGTGTTCGTGTTCTACAGTCAACTGAAAATAACAAATTACTTAATTATTAAATGAATATAAAATAAAAAATAAAAGTTGAAAAGCACATTACGCCTACGACCTGTTAACAAATTAGAGTGACAAGAGAAAATGTTCTAGTTTTTTAGGACATTATACTCTGCCAAGAGTTGTTTCCTACATGTATTTAGTACACTGTACTGAGTATAATGTAAATTTAATGAAACAAGTTCAGTTACGTAACGTACCTTTCTCGCTTAATAAGACTGGGACAAAAGGGAAAGTTATTTATCATGGAATAATTAATCTTATTTTACTATGATATTTTAACTAGACACATTATCATCAATACGCTTATTATATATTAATAGAAGAGTTTAATTAAACATCTTAATTAGTTATTACAACAAATATAAACCACAATATTAAATAACACAATACACAAATTACAATATAATGGTTCAGTAGTTCGATCAATTATCGCATGGTCAGGTCACGGGTTCGAAACCCGACGATTTTTGAATATAAATATATAAATATTTTTTAATTTGTATTCACTGTATGTTAATAATACCTGTTGTAAGCTTCGTTCGCTGACAGCAAGCCTGGCGCTGGTGGAGTCCAGCTGGTACTGGAGGTCGGTAGAGCGTTGACGTTCTTCCGATAACTCAGAGCTCAATACTGTTGCTTCTGAATTTGCGCTTGCTGCAAACAAATCATATTGTTATACTCTTTTATAATAAATATATTTAAGTACATATTATAAACATAGATAGCTTTACATGTTAAAAAAGCTTTTTATTGTATACAATTACAAGACACAGACAAGTAATTAAACACTGAATACAAAACAACACGAGAAATTGTCTTTCTACATAAAATATTTATATGAACTTTCATTAAATGGTAATAAATAATCATACAGAAGTAAATTATAAACAATTAATAGACATTTATATTACACTATAATAAAGATATATAACGATAAGAATGTACTAAACAATGCATTGAAAGTTTTTATATGAAAGTTTACAATTATAGGCATTCCCACGACGATAACGGAATTGTTAGAACAAGTATGGTCTGACAGGGTGCAAACCTTAGGAGAAAACACGCTGCTAGGCCACCTTGTTCCACCAAAACCAAATATCTTCTTCGTTCTTATCTTAATATATTCTTTGTTCTTATCTTGATAAATACTTTGTTATTATCTTGATATCTCCTTCGATCTTATCTTAATATCTTCTTTGTTTTTATCTTGATATCTTCTTTATATCTAAGTTTCTATTAACTACACTTTAGCTTCAAATTTCCATGTGTAATATTTCGTTGCATAAAAAATATACATAATTATGGTTAAGAATGAATGGCTCGTTATTCTTTTCATAAAATAAAATATAAAACACACTACTGATAACAAATCATTCATATTCTAAGAAAAAAAATACGATTATTATTTTACTGTTAAAAAAATTTACTTTACAAAACATATATCTAATAACCATATATCTTAATTTTAAATACTTATATCTAATAATCATATTAGTATTAGCTATTATTAGTGACAGGTAGAATAAATTTAGTATCAGTCAGTAGGGACATGTGTCATTGATAAAACAAGTTAGTTCCGTTCCAGGAAGTGCGTTGCGTAACAAGCCACACGTCGCAGAGTTCAAAGATCTTTGACGAGTAACCCACAGCATCAACCAAGTATTACGGTTACATTATATAGCAGGGGTGGCCAACTTGATCCGAACTAAAATCGACTTTTTATCGAAGATTCTCGGGAGCTACCTTAATTATTTTTACATTACAATGCGATCGACCTGTTGGCCACCCCTGGAATATGTATATAGGATTAAACAACTGAAATAAAGACAGTGCGGATCTATACAAAATATCAAACATTCTGTAACAGTACATTAATATTTCTAGAACAATTTAATTGAACAAGATATATATATTTACAGTACAATTTTAATTTATTCCGGCTGTTAAAACGACGTGTCAATAACCGCAAAAACTTACATAAACATCACAACAAAACAAACTTTGGAAAGATCTTACAACAAAATTTGAATTTAACACTCTGCTAAACTAACGCATTTCAAATTAGTACATTTCCTACTGATAACATCACATACGAATAACCATAACAACAGAACGACCGCTTCAGCCGCAACCTTATAAAAAAAGATATTATAGCTGAAGTAAAAAAATAAAATACATTTCCTGATTTAAATAAGATCAGTGCGCTTTAGTCGACCTTAAAACTCCATGCTATAACAACAACAAAAGTGTAATATACTCACTGAGCTGCGAAGCGATATCCCTGAGAAGCTGTCTCTCCGCCAGCTCGGCGGAGTCAGCGCCGGCAGCGAGGCGCGCGGCCTCGTCCCTGAGCGCTCGGTTCTCTCTCTCCAGCGCGCCCGTGCGACGCTTCAGAGCCACCGCCGTCGCGGCCTCCTGCTCCTCGACTGTAGGCGAACCCTCCTCTGTGTCATTTGTTAAAATCTGGAAATTATTACACTTTTTATTTCGTGTATGGGCCTGTGAGATTTTATTATGATAAAATTATTTAATTCCTTCACGAATTCTTACAAGACGGAGAAAAATATTTTTCTGCCCGCCAGGCAGAAAGTGACAACTATAATCCCGCTGCGCAAAACGAAGTTGCCGCTTTCCGCCGTCGTCGGACAGAAAAATAGCATACACACCTTGGGAAGAAAAATAATAAAGCCTCAGATAACATGTTAGTCATTTCTTATTTTCCTCCCTAGGTGTGAAATATACTTATTTTGAAATGTTTGAAGATGTATTTAAAACTAATTTGAACACTTCTATTTCTTAAATTACTTAAAATCAGATGAAAAAAAGGAGGTTAGTTAATGAAAAATGTTAATATTTATGATTCGTTTGATAAACGATTTATAGATCATATCATCGTTTTAAAATCTTTATCTACTTTGATACTATAATACAAAGATTATAAAACTGAAAACAAAATTCTTATTATATATTTTTTTTATTACGAGAGCTTGTATGGACACTTGTATCATAATACAACTTTTTAATCATAACGATACACCTTTACAACCTCCAGCTGGACCAAGGAGGTTGAACCTCTACTTAAAAAAAAAAAAAATTTTCAATGAACGACGTTTGCGCCTTGGCACTAACATTTGACATTCAAAATTCTGTTGTTATATTCAGCGTTTTATTTGTAATATTGTTTTAGGTATTATAGTATGAGAGTAGATAAAGTAGTGTATGACACTGTACATAACTTGGTCTTATAACGCTCGTGTGATACTATAAAAAAACTCGCCTGCGGCTCGTTTTTTTGAAACACACTTGTGTTATAAGAACCCTTATTATGCAACAGTATCATAAATTACAGGTAATTAATATGACTATAATATAGATATTGGAAAGTTTATATATTTGTATGATAGTTGATAAAAGTTGACCAGCATAATATATCATTTAGAATATCAACATTCATAGATAATAATAAATATAGCTATTTTCCTTGTTAAAAATAAATTCTATTTATTTAAAAGTAAATACTATTTATTCGCACGTTATATACTCTTTCTTGACTATCAAACAATAGTTATCAACTGTGCAATAAGATAGTCAGAAAAAGTTTAGTTAGAGTTATATATTTTAAAAAGCTCATAGCGACTTCGAAATTTTAATTTATTCAAAATGGTAAATGCACGCATAAAACATACATTGTTAATAAAACGTCTAACAAAATAATATTCTAATAATCTAATAAAAACATTCCAGAGGATAAAGTAAATGCCGAAGATTATGAGGACACCAAAGGTAAAACTCTGATAAGGACTTGTGTGTGTGTGGAATTTTGGTAAAAAAATATTTTGATTAAAGATCTTTGACAAAGATATTTGGTATAATTTTAATCAGCAAGCTCCCTCTCTTTCATTGTACTTTTGTGAGAAAAGGACAGATAGACAAAAGGTTCTAATTGGGGTTTGAAGCTGATCTGGTCATGATAATATCAAACAAACATAGGTTAACCTCATTGCGCCTAGTGCAGAGAAGTTGTTCATCTAATCTTGGTAAATTGAAGTCGTGTGAAAGACTTTAATATCATTTGTTGAATGTAGTTTTGATTTCTATACAAGCATTGTAGATATTTTTTTTTTAATTTTGTGCTTTAGTTTAAGAGAAAGTTAAGTAAACGAAAAAATAAATCAACGATCTTTGCAATTCTTAAGATATTTATCTTATTTGGGCATATTTTGATTAATGTAATCAGTTTTTCATAGCAGATAATTATCTTTACGGCATAGCAATAATTATTAATGATATGATACACAGTACATATTTTTAATTTTACGTCACGTTATCTTTGCACATGCATTTTATATCTTTTAATATCAATACAAAATCAAATCACGTCAATTATTCTTATTACACACATTTTTTTATAAAAAAATATTCTTTTTGAAGTTTTTACCCTAAATATAACCCAACCATGAACTAAGACTATTTTAGTATTTTTAACCCCCGACTAAAAAGAGGGGTGTTATAAGTTTGACCTGTCGATCTGTGTATCTGTGTATCTGTGTATCTGTGTATCTGTGTATCTGTGTATCTGTCTGTGGCAAATTTCCGGCCAAACGCGTGGACGGATTTGAATGCGGTTTTTTTTAATTGAAAGCTATACTCGTCGAAATGGTTTTTATCTATGTTTTATTTAAATAGTAATAGTCGTCTCCAAGATATTGACGTTTTATTCGTGCGGGGGAGAGGTTCTTATGCAATAATTAGCTGTTTGCGGCCAAACGCGTGAACGGATTTGAATGCGGTTTTGTTTAATCAAAAGCTATGCTTATTGAGATGTTTCCTATCCATGTTTGATTGAAATAGCAATATTCGTTTTCAAGATATTGACGTTTTATTCGTGCGGGGGAGAGGTTCTTATGCAATAATTAGCTGTTTGCGGCCAAACGCGTGGACGGAGTTGAATGCGGTTTTGTTTAGTCGAAAGCTATGGTCGTCGAGATCGTTTTTATCTATGTTTGATTGAAATAAAAATAGTCGTCTTCAAGATATTGACGTTTTATTCGTGCGGGGAAGAGGTTCTTATGCAATAATTAGCTGTTCCTAGAGGTCTCGCCAAAAGGATGAAAACCAAAAGGTTTTTACACTTCCGTACTGAGGTAAAGTACTTTATTAGGGATAGCTGTTGCCCGTGACTGCGTCCACGGAGACTGTAAAAATATATTTATATGGCTTATGATCGTAGTCATAAAGAATCATGCGCAACAGCTAGTGATAATAAAAATCCCTTCATAGTGTTATTAGTGATTGTAAATCATTTTAATTCTAAATGTTTATATTTATCAATATTCGTATATACTATATATGAAACCTACCTACCTACCTACGCATATGAAAACGCGTTGAATCATGTTACTTAATACATTTATAATTTATTACACTGTCGAAACTTTCACGTTTATCCTTATTTTATTATATTAAATATAATATATATTTCTCTTAATAAATATAGCCTATGCACCTACATCATAATATAGGATTCTAATGCTAAAAGATTTTTTTAAAAATCGGTCCCGTAGTTTCGGAGCCTATTCAATTCAAAGAAACAAACAAATCTTTCCTACTTAAACAATTATTTTTTTTTTTAGGTTCATTTAGTGCAATTCAGAAATTAGTAACATAAGTTTAAAAAGCAGAAAAAAAAATTAAATTAAAAATTTAAAAAACCCCCGATACAAAAAGACCTCTAAAAAGAGTAAAAATAATATTCTTATGTACTTATTGAACTCGTTGCGTCGGGGGACCGTTTAATAAAGGAAGAAATTAAAATGCAAGTAAGTTAACAAGGCAAATAATAAAATTACAAAATCGAATCGTATGGTCTAAGTCCTCAATGATTAACTTCATAATATATATACACACAAAATAAATAAATAAATACACTATCAACGTACGTACAACGGTCTCCCGACGCAACGAGTTCAATAAGTACATAAGAATATTATTTTTACTCTTTTTAGAGGTCTTTTTGTATCGGGGGTTTTTTAAATTTTTAATTTAATTTTTTAGTATCTTTTGTCTAATACAGATACTTCCTTCCTTTTGCTTTTGAATAGTAAACAAAAATATTGAGGACAATGGCCTTGTAGAGATACGTTTTGAGGTTAAATAGATTTGATAAATCCACAAATAGATAATATATTGTTTTTAATTTATATATTTACATCATTGCCCTAGTATCCCATAAATATAAAACTTGTCCCTAATTAGGTAATAAATTGGACCGAGATATGTTTCCTTACTCGGAAAATGCCAGTGAAGTTATTTAACGGAATTTCTTAATTAGTACATCTAGACTTACTAGTGATGCGACACGAGATTTATTTTTACTCGAGTGACTCAATGATGAGTAACTTGTTAAACTCGATGGAAAAAAGTTAACTTGAGTCTGATTGCACTCAAGTTACCGAGTCAAGTCGGCGCACCGAGTTGTTAGCGCCATTAGATATCATTTAATTCATTCTATCTTTCCTACGTAATTAGTGTAATTAGTTAATTCGAGTGACTCCAAAACTCAAATACAACTAGAATGAAGCAGTAAATCTAATCGTTTGGTTTGAGTCACCAATTATTCCTCGAGTCGCATCACTAAGACGTACACGACTAACATATTAGAGCAAAACTTGCTACTAATTGCTGTAAAGCTGAACGGTTAACAAAATGTATTTCTTAAATATGTTCCTACAGTTAAACAAACTTAAGAAGCGAGTACACAAGAACTCGCCATCACAATATATTACATACTAAATATTAAATAATATTTTGTTACTTTTATTTATCATTATATTGATTTCAAACAAACAATTTATAATTTGCATGATATTTATCTAGACAACGTAGATTTTAGATGGAAATAGATGATTCCGATCACTGATTTTTATTTTATTTAGAAATACGTGAACGATCACTGATTTTTTCTTGCTAAACCATCGATAATAGTGCTGATATCAAAAAACCCGATGAAAATCGGTTCAGTAATTCAAGAGAAGAAACAAGCTCATGAACAAGAGCTTCGCTCTCAAAAATATAAGTAGGTTCTTACTATTATTGATTGATTAAACCAAATTACCCCCCCACGCCCCCCAAGAATCTATCGCATTTAACAAAACAAAACTATCAGCGCAATGCTTATCGTCCATATACAGGGCACGCTCTCAATAAATTTCCACACTTAAAGATAGTAAATCGATCAAAGCGCTTTCTATATTGATATGCAGATGAAAGACAGAACAATTCTGATGAAATGCATCAAGAAAAAATCACTAATAAACAGCACGACTACAAATTGACGAAAACGCTCACAGATCCAAAAGGCTGTCTGCGCAAGCTGTAATTATCCTTCGTCAGTCATGACTTGGTGTATCTAGTCCTGAAAACTTATTTTGTTGTCAAGAGACTGAAGACGGATACTCTTTAGAGTTAAATTCAACAGACAAATCTCATCTCATCTTCGTCAAAAAAATTCAACGAGCCAAGACAAGTCTTTCGTTATCTTTTATCTTCAATTTGTGTAATTATTGTAGTTTTTCATAAAAACTTGTCATTCAATATATCTATGGAATTGTGACATTATTTCTGATATCAGACAGAAAAGTGGCCAGTAACGGACAAAATGAGAAGTAAAAGGCTTTCGTGTATGTAGGTATATAGGTATGTTAGGAAAAGGAATGAATGTTATGAAACAAATAGAATTCTAGATATGAATGTGGAAGGATGGGTAGGTCGAGGTAAACCAAAGAAGAGATGCTGTAAGGGAAGATATGATTAAAAGAGAAGTGATTGTTCAGATGACGGCTGCTAGGCAAGAATGGAAGAACGAAGGTGTGCCGATAAAGTGAGAAAAGGGGAGGGAGATGCTGGTTATTTTTCTGTCAATTGAAGACATTTAATATTGCTAGTTTTTTGAGCATCTGTAAGTCAAATTCTACAATTAACTACAAGAATCTTTATCATTCTATAACGATGCTTTTTTTGCCAAGTTATTATTATTTAACTTTGCACCTATTAAGATAAATGCTGACAAAATTAGGAATGTAAATAAAATAATGTAAATTTTTATTTAGAACGAAAAACGTAACTAATCCTATAGAATAGAACTCTCGTGGCATGTCGAATTAAAAAAAAAAACAGTTTGTTTTTAACAAAAAAAATATTACTCAAAACTTTGTACGTTAAAAATATATATTTTAAAAGTTTATTGATTTTAAGATGTTCTAGACAAGTCAAGAAAGTTCTCTCTAGATTTGTACCGAGAAATACCATATTCAAAAAACATGTTTTTTTCTAATGGGACGACTCTATTGCAGATGCTTCAATAAAAAGGCAAGTATGATATGTTAACTTTCGAATATAGGGTTAACTACAGGGTTATTTGTAAATAATTTGCTACCTCTTGCAGGCGGCCTCTCTACATCAATCCCAACAACATATTTTGTTCTACGACTTTTTAAAGTTAATAGTTTTTATTATTAACATTTTCCCATACAAAATTTATTTCTTGCCTCTGAACTAGCGTTAGCCTGCAAGAGCTGGCCGATTAATAACAAATAACCTTGTATACCTACCTACTGCACACTCCTACAAAAGCTCGCCTGCATTCGAATCTACATAGTAGAATGTTGAGCACTATTGAGCTTAATCCTAGGATCTCTAATGTGTGTGTTAGTTTCCAGGACTCACCTGCAGCAGATCACTCTTGGCGCTGAGGTCGTGTCGCAACTGTGTGATGAGATCGCGCGCGCCGCGCAGCTCGCTCTCGAGAGCGGTGACGCGAGACTCCAGCCGCCCGTTAGCAGCCAGCAACTCCTTGCCGATACGAGCCGTCAACTCCAAATCTTTTTCTTTCTATTAATATTTTAATTACCGTTTAAAAATATCTATAAACACGTATAGCCATGTAATTTATTTAAATTTTAAATAGAGAATTAAAAAGAAACCGATACGGGCAGGGAGTCGAACCCGCGACTTCTGAAAAACTGTACCGTCGGTCTACCAATTAAGCTACCGTAGCCGGTACCATATCGGTTTATTTTTCATTCTATATTTATTGATAATTAAATTACCTCTTCTAAAAGCCGTGTAACCGCTTCGATGTCATTGTAGGTTTTTGTCATTTGGCTCACCCTGTTGCTGCATAGAACTGTTGACAGAATGTATTGTTAAAGTATGTCGATTAAGATTCAAGCGATACTAAACATCTGATAAGATAAGTGTTAGTAAACATTGATACGATTTAATGGCACACGACTTCAAAGTATTTTATTGTTTTTCAATAACATTGTTTACTTCGCAAATATTTTTATTACAGAAGTTATGATGTATGTCACATATCATATGTATAATTATTAAAAAACCATTTTTAAGGAATTGTAATATAGGAATTAATATATCTAATGAAATATAACTTATATATTATATATATAATAAACTAAAAATGATCAAAATAGACACATAAAATTTGAATATATTTTTGGAAACATTACCAATCAGTATAAAATGATATATTTTAAATAACACACATAAATAAAAATATATATTATTTTAATAAACTGCTTCTAAATTCTTTATAATATATAGGTAACACAAAAATTATTCACTAAGCAAATTAAAAATATAATACCACATATTTTATAATTATTATTCACAAAACAATAAAGAAACTCTACACACGACATTATCGGGCGTCCGGTTCACCGTATACTCAAGAATCTTCAAACAAAACGCACAAATAATATGGCACTCACGCTTACGCACATTAGCTTGATTCAAATATCGATAAGATACTGCAAAATATTGGACATCATTTAAATTTATTATCGCATACCAAGACTTGATAAATAATCACTACTGACCAGCAAAAATATCATCAATGTTTTGCGTGTAACCTTCCATTGCATCTTTGGAATATCACTTATTTAAACAGCATCAGACATTCCGTGAACTGACAGCTTACAAGACAAAATAAGTGTCAAAATCATGAATAAGTATCAAAATATTCAATAGCCCCATTTAAATTAAATAACACATATACTACACTTGATCCCAAAAATTAATAAGTAAAGATGACACATCAGATGGGAGCACTATCTCAAGTCTTTTCTCTAAGCCAAATAAGTGCACTAATTGACCTAGCTTTTGATAAATTGGAGAATAAAATGCTCAAAGAGTGCCTTCAGTTTCCACACTAGCGTGAACCGGGCAACGTAGTCACTGACTGCCTGTTCAACGACCGCACACCACTCCGAGGGCAGGTAAATCAAATAACTCTATTGTGCAACATGAGAAAAATGGAGTACAGAGACAATAACACAGTATTTATCGATAAATAGTCTCAATACAATTACGATACTGTGAGACAATTTCTTCTTCATGTACATATTGATTGCGTAATATTATTTACATTGGTAAAAGGTAACTAATAAATAATGATACTTAATATTTTAACCATCACCATTTTGTTATAGAAGTGCTGTATATGAATGTTTCAGTGAAGTGCAAAATTAATAATCTAAATTATCTTCATCGTAAATGGGTGGTTACATCGCGTATTTTCGGACCAGATGTTATGGAATACACAATGTCAGCAGCTTACATGATACAGATGGAACACAGACTTGCAGACTATAAGCGTGGGTTATACATTAGTATAAACGTAACAAAAATAACATGTGCTACAACTACTTGTTACATGTATTGTTGTACAATTTACGTAATTAATACTCACGAGGCTTTCTATTGAGACAAAAACTAATTAGTGGGAACAATCATTTATAATACCATTCAATATGTATCTCTTTCTTACCTAACAACGCAACTATTACAGATCGATTGTGTTTACAGTTACGTCTGTAGTACTTATTTTGTACCTGGCAATGTTTTTTTTTTGTTACAAAGCATCTCATTGTTTCATACTACTTTTGGAATTCATTAACCGATTAGAGATAGTTATAGATCTAAGCGAGTAATTAATAATTATTGTAGCTGATCATATTTTTTTTATAAGCAGATTTCTTTTTATTTAAGCTAATTTTCTTTAGTGCATCGAAATTATGTGAATATTGTAAGACTAGAAGTGAATTAAAAATGCAACTCTTTATGACATATGGAAAAAACGAAACAACACTGAATAGTATCTGAATTCAAAACATCAATTATGCAGGGTAAGAAATGAAACCCGAAAAAAAGTATAGAAGAAAACAGAAAATCAAAGCAATTCGAAAAGCAAAGAAGTCTTAAAAGCAATGATATGATAGAAAGTGGAATGGAAGTAGACACGACACCTGAAGACGATGCAAGCCATGAGGATGAAATCTATAAGGATCTTCGCTTCATGTCTGTACCTCGATCAAGGAGCAACGTCCGTATAACGCGAAAGTAGAGTCTCCCGAACCTGTCCCGAGCCAGATGGTACAGAAAGTCGGGATACTCCCCGAGGCACTCTCGGAGGTCCGAGTCGGGGAGGAAGCTCAGCTCTTGAAAGAGCTCGCGATCGAAGCCGGGCGGCGGCGAGGCGCGCGAGCCCCCCGCGCACCCCGCGCCCGAGCCCGCACCGCCCTCCGCCGTGACGTGCCCGAGCCAACATCGGCCCCGACCGCCTCACCACAACCACCCCCCACACACTTGAATATCACTTGAATTTGTCCACCTTTATATATTCCACTAGTCTATTTGTTATCTGTCCAACCTCGCAGTGCCTTTCAACGGACTGCAATAGCATACTTACACAACTCTAAAACAAATATTGATTTTGACGACACTAGCGTTAAATAGATATTCGTGTTCAACAATAAAACTAATAATTATATATAATAAGTACTGTACACACTGCATCTAAAAAATCTATAATTTATTCTGATAAACAGCCAATCCTTTATGCTGGAATTTTATCAACTTAAATATTTTGTGAAAAGTAAAAATTGTTTAAGAAAACAAGAAAGACTGTAAGCGCTTGGAATACTGATAGGTACTTGGAATCGTTATCCACACATCGACGATGTAAACAACATTTTAAATATTTTACTGTGAATATTTATAACCACGATATATTAATAAAGAAAGACAATATGTCATAACTCAAGAAACGTGTGACAGACCAACAATTGGTATAAACAAAAGTGATGTTACCTTAAAATAACAAAAAGAAACAATGAAGAGTTTATTAAATATCGAAAAACAATGGAAAGTGAACACAATTCCTGCGCATATTTCATGAACAAGGTTTTAAGAAATTATTACAAATAACACTGATGATCTCAATTTATAGCTTTTAAATTGCCTTTGAGTTTTCACGGTCATAAGGAAAATCTGAAAAACGTGAGCAACAACTTAGAGAATACTTAAGTATTCTATTATAAATTTATTTATTTAGACGCAAAAAAATCGAGTTACAGAGTTTTCGAGTTATGGGGGATTTCGAGTTACACGGATTTTTATACGACACAAGTTGGTTTAGTTTCGTATATATCTACTCTGTAAAACGCCGTACAATAAAGTAAAATCATATCATGTGTAAGACAATCGTGAATTTCTAAATTATATACAGCGAGGAACAACAGCATAATTTAACGTTTGATATTTTCTGTAAAGTTAACCGTTGAGCGAATGGGAGTATTTAAAGGTCGGTTCGCACGTGATTTTCTGACGTAAAGCAGCCTTGTGTCTGTATGACAAGTTACATGGCATAGACAACTTGATTTTTTAATTTTTATTTAGGAACAGTGTACCAATATGACAAAATTATTTGCTCAAGTTGGCGACACGAGTTGTTTAAAGTAAACTATTTGTTATTTAATACAAACGTGACATCGATAAAATATGAGAATGTTTTCAAATAAGATAAGAAACCTGCAATATATGAATGCTATGTATAGTAATAAAAAATATAACAATGGGTACTTCAACTATACACATTAAGTATGAAAAAATACTATAATGTATAGTAAAGTGCGTTGTAAGTACACAAGCGTTCAAGAAAGTTATATAAAGTAAAAGTAATAAATATAAAAACCAGTTCACTGTAAGGTGTTATTGTAACTTGAATTCAATGTTCTATAAATATAAATTAAATTGTTTGGAGTACTTTATTTATTACTTTAAAATTATAATCCTTAATTTTATATCAATACGTTAAATGTCTCTAAAATTTCAAAAATATATATATATATTTATTTTCCACAAACAATTAAATAATTAACATATAAAAGCTTTAATTATAGTATTATGATGTTTAGTTAATCGGTGAACTATTTTATGTTAGAGATAACTAATGATAAGACTAATATACTAGACCTTACTGATAAGCTTCAGATACGAGTTTTCTATTTTAAACCCAAAGAATTATTTAATATAATAACTGATATCACAATGGATAATAAAAACATTCGCAATAGGAAAAACCGTAAATCAAGGATAAGATGCAATTACGATTATTTATAAGTTTTTATTTCAAAATCCCCGTACTATAAATAAAATAGTTTTTCCTGTAAATTTCCAATTCATTTTCGACTTTTCAATGCCCTTCTTCGACAACACAAAACGATAAAGTCAATATGACGTAATTTCTTTTTAAAGCACAGAAGTATTAACAGGGATATAAATATTAATTAAATTAGATGACCATAGAAAACTTGATTTTTTTGTGATTAAATAAACATTGGAATATAAATCTTACATCTCAATGTGATGTGGACCTACATCCAATTAGTAATTATTAGATTTGAATTAACATCACTGAACTTAATAGTTTAAAAATGATTTCTATGTTAACGGTTCGAGCATTTGAGGCCAATGTTAATAAACTTTCACGATCAAATGCAGGCATCTGGTGAAAAAAACACGCGATTCACATATTCGAATGCCGCGCGATTGTAATTCACTAACGTCCACTTCCGTCAACGTCCTCGCAAACACTACGAAATAATTATACAGTATACATTATACTAGCCGTTTAGTGCAACATAACTGTGTAATGGCTTTAACGCAATTTGATTCTTATCGCGATCGCAATACCATCTATTATTGTTTTACTGAAGTTGCAATGGCTATGTATTGCATTATAACGAGTGTGCGTAATACCAACTTGATAGGCGCACCGCCAATACTTTACAGTGGGTCCACATTCCTAAAGCTGTATATGAATTTTCATATATGGGAGTTGGACGCAGCTGTAATTAATTAACAGTTATTATACACAAAAAAGCAATTACTTAGAGGGCTAGTAATGTTAAGTATTTTTTAGTACGCATTATTATTAAAAAAAAGTTAAATTTATTAAGACGATAAAATTTTACAGGAATTACAAATGTATTTACATCCGCAGACGCTTTATCCGACAACATAGAATTAAAATTTCCTAAGAATGCAAATATAGACTATTTTCATCCTTATTAATGTCATAAGTACATAAAATTTAAATTAATTACATATTAAAATATATATTTGTATTCTTTGTTTATCTTCGAGATTATAGATATATTCTAATCACTTTTCTCTTAGATTAGATTTGATCGCAACAAGGTTATTGATAAATTATAAGATATATACAATAAAATTATACTCAGCCCTTAGTAGCCTTTACTTGAACACGACATAAAGAGTATAATTTTTAACATGTAATGTAAGAAGTTCTTTAAATATTTGTTTTATCAAATGGGGCATAAATAATATGATAATTGAACATAATAATTATGCTCTCACGGTCAAGATAAGATATTCCGGTAGACCCCAGTGGTGGCGGGGTGCGGGGCGCCGGTCGTCGCGACGCGCACTCCCCAATCCCGAACACACCTCAATCAATACCACGCCAACTCGAGTCTAAATTTATACCATATTACTGTATACCCTACATTTAACACTAAATACCGCGAGTTCATAGAAAATATATTCATGTATATAACTTAGACGACCCTTAATTTATAATTAATCCACTAACTTATCTAATGTATCACAAAAACGATTTTTTCAGACAAATTTAATCACGACCACGACGGATTAGTTCAGGAACAGCGGATAACTAGGATAAAGGACGGTTGTGGCTAACCAGAGTGCAGCGGTGCAGCTCGGTACAGTACACGCCAAACATAGACGTGGAGTCGTTTGGTAAGGTGTGGTGTTGCGGCTGTGCGCGGTGGGTGTAGACGGGTATTGATCGGAGGGTGAGACGTGTCGCGTGGCTACCGGCGCGACCGGCACTGTTCGTGCGGAGGCGCCGCGCATGCGCTCTGACCGCACGCCCGACACTGAAGTTTGCCGCAATGAACAATTCTTATCTTTACAATTATTTCTACGCTATTTCGACGCTATATAATACACATACAGATTGTTCCAAGTCTACTATCACTTCTAAGGTCAAGGCGCCACTATTGAAATTAATCAAACGTCGAGTTATTAAATTAAATTTTGTTTCAATTTGTGTTGTAATTTTTTTAGTTTCTTTCACTTTAATAACAAAAATATTCAGAAATACGATCGAGTTAGTTGACAAAATGTCAAAATATTAAATTCTAATGAAAAATATACTTGGATAAATATTAATACTGACATTTAAACAGTCTACAAGTTGTATCTTTAAATTTATAGTAACTGGTTTTTTTAATATAAACTTATTTTTATAATTTTATATTTCTCGATATAAGGTTATACCTTAAACAAGTACCTAGGTAATTGTCAGAAAGTATTATAAATGATTTGATCAAAGGGTACAAAAGAGACAAGAATAGATCTTCAAAAACAATAATTTATGTATTTATGATAAAAAAGAAAAATAAATTACTCATTACTTGACAAAAAAACGACATAAGAGGCATCGAAAAAAAGAATTATGGATCTTTTGTATATAATAGCTGAAAAAATAAGAAAATTTTAGTAGATTATTTTTTTGTAATTTATATTGCTGATATAAATTAATTATGTTGTGTTTTTTATAAAAATAATAAACTATTAAAACGAATTATTATACAAATACGGATCTTTTTGCATTAAATTCTAAAATTTACTGGATAACCAAAACCTTATACAAAAATATATATAGGTATATTTTAGTTTTACTTTCGAAACCAATTTACCATACCACACCAATAGTTCACAATTACATACATTTGACGCAATCCGGACGAATGGATACCACAATAATACATGTAGTTTTATTATAAATTTCATAGTGTTAACTAGTGAGTTAACTGTTCCATTTATAAAGTGCGCACAAATTTGTGTCGGGTAAATATAACGATGACGAGTATGGTCGTAAGCGTAAGCGCATATTTCAAAAAACAAATATATATATACATTTATTTTTTGTTTTATTACGGTCTGGTCTACAATTATTCTAAATAGCTTAAAATTTAAGATTGTGTTTTCATTTAAAAAAAAAAAAAAAAAAATATTTTATACCTAATATTAACATCATGATATCAGGTATCATGAAAACAACAACATGCACAACATTATGTACCCTTTTCCATGTCGAATATACTCGTTCAACACTGTTAACTGGTTAGTAATGATTAACTAATTAACTTTTCAATCGATACTAATATTATAAAGCTGAAGAGTTTGTTTGTTTGAACGCACTAATCTCTGGAACTACTGGCCCGAATTGAAAAATTCTTTTTGTGTTAAATAGTCCGTTTATTGAGGAAGGCTATAGGGTATATGTCATCTCGTTGTGACTAATAGAAGTTAAGCAGCAATGAAAAATGCTGCAAATCTAATATAATCTAATAGGTTCTGACTGACTTAGTTTTAGCATACAGTCTAAACCGCAGGTCGTAGAGATACTAAAATTGGAGGATACATTTGTTTTTCTACGTAGTGGTACACCATTTCTTAGTACACTAAGAAAAGATTTTTAAATTCCACCCTTAAGGGTTTTAAATATCAATTTCGTATGGAACTCGGCGGCAACACTAAAAACCACGCGAACGACCCCTAGTAATTTATAAATTAGGTGTCAATAATAAATAAACCTTTTTAATCACGTTCCTAGTAAACGTACAAAAAATCTAGCACATAGGCATTATATGGACATGGTATATGTAGGAAGAGTATTGACTAGTTTGCTGTGCTCTATGACATTTGAGTAAAACAATACTTATAAATGATGTTTTTATTTTGTTTGAAATTTAGGTTTATTTAATTTGTGTGACAAAACATATATATAATACAAGATATTATTTACTTAATAAGTGTACATAACTCATATAAAAGGGGTACTTATTTTTTTTTTACGTTATTGTAGTATTGCACCCCGTATACTTTTCATTTTGACAAGTACTTTCTTTGCATGGTAAATATTTTGCTTGCAGTTATGGAATTTATAAATTTTATAGATACCTATATAGATATATTTTCCGAATTAAATCTCATGTATTGCCATTACCTCATATCAATATTTGCCAATTTCAATAAAAAAATGGGTGGGTACTCACGAAAATAGTTGAGAGTCTCCCTGATCTGGTCAGGTGTAAGAGCGAGATCTTCCTGGCTGACCGGAAGCGCTGGAGATGGTATGAACCAATCTTGATTTTCGTAACCTGAAAAAAGTATACGTTAATTTTGTTTAAGCTGCAACACATTTTATATAGGCATAACTCACGTAATTTACAAATAAGCTTATTGCGTAAGACACTTATGGGTTTTATCTAACCCTTCACTATCTATAGAAATGTAAGAGCCATACAATTTGTATAGTATAAGAAAACAAAACAACTTTATACAAAATTTACTAGCAGCTTGGATTACGCGACTACGTCAGAGGAGAGCTGAATCACGCCTACTGCATTCCCCGTCCACTTTCAATCCAGTTTATTCCAGTTTTTAAAACCACGTGACTTTATCTAATAGTAATCCAACTAGAGGCAATCTCATCCAATCCATTCATTATTTTCATTAATTCCACCAACTCTAGATGTAGTAGTAGTTGATTAGATGCTCTCAAAGACATACGAATTAAGTCCAAGTAACGTCCGTATAACTGTTAAATTAACGCCAATTTCTTATTGCAATACCGTAAATAAGACCTATATATATCTGATCGTAGAATCGTCATTATCGGATTCCTGTAAGTCCGTACGGCATTCTAATACTTACAGCCAGTTGGTATGCTATAGACCGGTCGAGAATGCAAGCTGGTCAGCGGACGATGACTCGTGCGATGAGACACTATTATTTATAGCGTCATCGCGAGCTGGCGCCGGAAACCGTACCTCACATATACTGGGACGGAACACTTATTCCGGACGCCTTCCAAATCTTTGTTTAAAATATAAGTAGGAAATACTATATTATATAACGAACAACCTATAACAATTAAAAATAACTAAGGTGGAACTGAATAATATTTATTATACTATTGAAATGTTGCACGTGTCAGTTTGTACGTGAAGGCAATGAATAATATTGTGTACTTTATGTTAAATAGACATGAAAGTTTGCTACAAGTTAATTAATTTAGTGAAAACAAGAGAAAGCGGACATCTTGGAGTAATAGAAGATATTAATTTTTAGTAGCCGTCCTTGTCAATGCACAATTATATAATGTAATATATTGGCTATGTAAGTTTGTGAGTAATTGCCTGTAATTATAGTTTCTATAACTATTATATTTTCTTCCCGAATAATATATTTGAATGACAATGCTCAACGTCTGTAGTTTTTATAAGTTTAATTAATGATATAAAAAAATGATGATCGTAACTTTTGAAGGTCGTGGTGATTTAATCGTTAATTAATTACAGAATTGTAAGATCAAAAGCAGGTGAGACTAATTATTTGTTTTAGTATGAGCATAAATGTTCAAAATAAAACTATTTATTAGAGATGCTATTTGCGTATAGTAAGGTTAGGTGTCTGTCAGTAAATCAGTTAATCAGTCATCCTATTCCTAAGATTCCGAGAGTAGCTATAATAGTTCAGGGTGCACACAAAAATAAAGAAAATACCGAGCATAAATGTGTTTGAAATTGTCTACATACTAGTTAAATATCTTAAGCTTTATTTCATTATAAATAATATAGAAGGAAAAAAATTAACAACGAGGATATGATTTGAACCTGCGACCGGATAGTTCAAGACGGGGACGGCGTCGCTGTACAATACTTGCAATGTTTTCGTATTTCGTCTCTTTGTTTGTGTTTAAATGTTTGTAAAAAATACCCAGTCGATTTTTTTTTAATTTTGCTATGGAGGGTATAAATATACCATATCGGATAGATACATTCTCTTGAAATTAATTCGTATAATCATGGTAAAATAAAAAAAACTGGTTGCCAATATAATTACAAAAACAATCTAATCTAATTGATTTTTAAATTTTTTTTTAGTGCTGGTAGATGGCTTTTATCGCGGATCATCGCATAGATAAAGTAACAACTAGTAAATAATCTGGCTAATCCCATGAGGAAGAAGAATATATGTCAATTATTTATAGAATCTAAAAGTGCGTCTATGAATAGACCAGTAATTTAGGTCGTGAAGTCAAATATATCCAGCTACCATACACCTGACAGGTGGGCCTTTTTGATAGGCCTATAATAATAATAAATATACTTACTAAAATCATCTGTTTAAATGACAGACAATACAACATCTGTATATATATTTACATACGCCCCTATATGACGCATAGACCTATTGGGACCGCTTCATTCTACGATCTACAGCGCACTATTTGACCCTTAAAATTATATGTAAACACTTCCACCAATCAGATGGGAGCACTAACTCGCTAACAGTCTTCACAATACCATATTAGTGCCCTAGTTGACTTAGCCTTAGTAAATTGGATAATGAATGGCTGCTTACAAGTAAAATGATTTTGGTGAAGTAAATGTTTACGTAGGTATCTTATACCTCTTAACTATAAATATACTAATGATAAATATAACTTGACGTCATTTTATGAGTTGTACTTTTGTATGTACAAATATGTACAAGGAAAACTTAATTGTGAGAATAAATCAAGTTGTTGAATGGATTGTGTATATTAAAATTAACAACTGTTAACGTATAAGAAAATTTCAAATAATAATAAATTATCATATTTTTTAACTACAGACATCCTTAAAAAGTAAAAGTGCTGTGAAACTCATTTAAAAACTTACTGCATTGACTTCATTGTTATTTAGATTCAGATTCACATCCGATTTCTTGGCGGCTAATAAATAAAATAGTTTACTATCAAATTCCTAATTAACCTTTCTGATTGGTCGATCACGTGATAGACAACCAATCATAACTCTTGAATTAGTCATCAGTCTTACAGAAAACGTTAATCAAATTTAAAATAAACTTAAATATGGTTACTTTCTTAAATAAAAATGTTCACCTCCAAATTGAGTAAGACTGTCTGCACGGAGGCGATATTTTGGTATGTGTTCCTGAAGAAGGCTTACGATCTCAACCTCGGGCACCTCCTCGCTATTGCACAGCTCTGTGAACAAATATTACATATGTATTATTTACAATTATTATGTATGTTTGTGTAAACAGATGTAATAAAAAAGTTAGTCTTTGGTCGAATGGTTACCGCAGACGCGTAAACGTGTCGCGGCGCAAGGTGGCACAGATTCGATTCCCAACAGGGACAAGCAGTATTTCTGGGTTTGGTCATTTATTCAATATATTTAAAGCATTTATAATGTAAATTTCTATGTATTTGTATCGTTGTCTAACAACCTAAACACAAGCAAATACTTTGCTTACCTAGAGGTTGGATCAATTTGTGTAATTTGTCCAGTGATATTATTATATTATAATAAAGAATAAAAAATGCATGTCTATTAGTATATTAGTATAATATACGTAGTCAAGTCAAATTCTAAATAATTAAGAAGTTATACATTCCTTCTTTCACTCTGGCTTATGTAAACTAAATCATCAAGAATGTGTATAATATTTAAATGATTGAGAATAAATAAAACTTGAAAATGAATACTTTGTAGTAAATATACCACTTTATTAAATAAACTATCCAATTATAGGTATCAAATTACTTTGAACTTTCTATGAAAATAGGAAAATTTTGATAAAGATAAATAGAAAGCTGTACCTAGGTCTGAAAGCGATGTCGTGACTAGAGAATGTAACTTAGCGCAGTTCTGTCAATGTATAGAGATGTGGCCTGTGGGGTCTATAGCTATATAGCGTAGGTACGGGTGTCTGCTTACTGCATTTACTATGGAACGGGGAGCAGACGAAATCAATAACGCCCCCACTGCTGACCGCGCCATCTACACGGACAGGGTTGCCATCTTCTAAAATAAAAAAGCCTAATTATCGCTGTATTAGACTGGACATTTTGTTCTAAACGCCGGACGCACGTACGTAGTTTTTAAAATAACTAATGGAAGATGTCTTTACCATATTTTTTTTTCTATACTTGGCTTTGCACCTACTTTATAGAAACCGTCTTTTCTTTGGAAATCATTTTATAAAATTTTTGACGTATGATTCTTACATTACACAATGTGTACATGATCTTAGCAATTGATTCCATACAGGCCAGACAGATGGCCACCCTATACATGGACGCACTTCTCACTAGAATCATCACTATATTATTTAATTTTAGTTCTTGTTATTAATCATTTTCGATTTCTCCTACATTATTAATAACTGAGATTTATTTTTTGTATAATCCGCGTGCCAAATGAGAAAGGCTCGCATAACAATGACGTTGATTACAAATGTTCCACTAAATAGGTAATGCTTTATCTCCTTAATGATAAGCTCATGCATTCAGAACTACACAAATAAATAATATGCCATAGCTAAGCACTTTATGTATACATAAATATTAATATATAAGAAGCAAAACTTGTAAAATTAAAATAATTATAGAATATACAAAACCTTTTTATTCAAATCTTATATTGAATACCAAGAATTTAAAAAAATATATGTTTTCAATGTTCAATTATTTGCACAGAGCAGCCCTCTCACTATAAAATTGAAATGCTATTCAAGTACCGCGCAAA
The DNA here is from genome assembly GCA_959347355.1 of Napeogenes inachia. Lineage (NCBI taxonomy): Eukaryota > Metazoa > Arthropoda > Insecta > Lepidoptera > Nymphalidae > Napeogenes > Napeogenes inachia. Next base: position 12,530,567 of record OY365791.1, on the reverse strand, counting down.
TTGAACAAGAAAGCTCAATTAAGGGGAGAATAGAGAATGTTCGAGAATGCATACGTAATACAGAATACTGTTATTTGTTAATGAACATTACTCTGTGCACGTTAGTACAGCATGCCGTCCACTTGAAGATGAAATGAAGAATAATAATATCTCTGGACAAATTCATCTAATCCTTAAGAAATCAAATTATTTGCTTGTGGTAAGGGTGTTAGAAAACGATACAAATATACATTATAAATACTGTGAAAATATTTATTAAAAGCCAAACCAGCCTGCCAAACTCGTCACATGCCTGTTCCTTTCGGAAATCGAACCTGAGCCTCATTACACCGCTATGCGTTAGGCGACTGCGCTAACCGATCGACAAACGGGGAGGTTAGAATGATCGAAGTTCTATCAGAATATTAATCTCTCGATAAACATTGAAGGTTTATTATTATTAACTTGTTACACACAAATAAATTATAAAAATGCATGAATATATTGTTCAATACAATATATTTTATACCATTTAAAATGGTTGATTTCGACCAAATAATGTTACAATTTAAAAAAATCCTTGCATAATCATTTTCTTAATTTATTTCCCCTTTCAAAATACCTAATATCGCTATTTTATATTGCATAAGTGTGGAGGACTTGGGACTTATATTTATTGTGTTTGAACCCAGAACAAGGATTGGTTATAACAAAAAACAAACATACAGCGATATCGAAGGGTATTTCATAATGATAAATTTTATTAACATATAATATTGTGCGTATTGTCTTGTTACGGATACAGATAATCCAAGAGCCAAGGACGTTTCATTCATGTAAATTGTAAGCAAAACTTAGCAAATCATTGTAGGTATAATTTTTGTATTTTTAATTACATTATAATGTGGAAGTTAAAATAATCTACATCTTATTGCTGGAAATAGAGGATCCTAGAGTAGGATCTTATCCCGTAAAAAAAACAGGACTTGAAGCGCAGTAATTATCCATACACAGGATAGTCAACCAAAAAGCGTTCTGACTCGTTTTGCAAAGCGCAATCGTACATAAATATATATTTTCGCTCATGAAAAATCTACCAAAATTAAGCAGCTCTTGCAACAAGGCAATGTGAAAATTATAAGCTCGCGCGCGGCTCTAAAGAGGTCGATAAGAGACAACGACGTCATCATCTAGCGTCAATCACGATTTGTCTTACCAAGAATTCGAAAAGTTATTGTTTTTGTGAAAAAGGCGGGGAAAGCTTCTTTAAAAATGTATCGAAAAACCTTTTTGGATAGTGTTGTGAAACCTTGAGCAACAATGTTCTAAAAATAAAAAACTACAAATTAATTAAATCATCAATGTTAAAGAACATGATCTGGTCTAAACAACACGCCGGCATACAATTAACAATTAGAAATATGCTTTGATATATTAGGTTACCTCTGTTACAGTTCACTTCTGTTCTGTTCAGTAGCGAGTTCGTTATAAGATTTTACTGTCAAAGCGGAAAGATGTTCATTAAAAAAATACGCATTTTCATCTGCACCTGAACTTATGATCCTACTAGGTATGGTAGGTACTAGCTGGTCTAACTGCCCAACGGTATTTTTAACTTTATAATAATACAAATACTAATAGGCTAAAAAAACTATTTAAAAGAGTTATATTATAACTGCTAAACTCTTGGGAGAAATCATAGAACCTTGCCTGTCCTATTAGCGTATCTAGCATTTATTAACACTAAGAGAAACTAACTCATCTCATGACCCTCATAACAAGAAATAGTGATGTTTTCCATACTTAAAATGAAACTTGAACCTTTTGTTTCATCAAAATGTTTTTTTTAATAGGTTAATGTAATTATAAGTTGTATTAAATGCTATTCAGATGATATTTCGGGGGAAAGTTAGTAAGTAGCCTGGCCCCAAGCTGGTAATAAAACAATAAATTTTAAGTTTCGACAGGATTCGAACTTGCGATCTCTGAGAAACAGCTCGTTCGCTCTGCTATTATTCTATACTTTACAACGTGTGTGAAAAAATAAGGCTTCATGTCTTGATTTTTCATTAACAATTAAATAAACAACAACCTCATGATTCCATATTTAATATGTTAGTTACATAATACCACCATAATAGTTTTTATTTTTTTTTCTGCGAAGTTATTTTACTGATTTTATTATTGTACTAAATGAACCCACGAACACTTTTCATTTGTTTAAGTTTTTCTATAAATATTGCATTAGAAACTTTCACCCGCACCAATAAAACCTTAATATCTTGGAGACGACTGTTTCTATTTCGACCAAACATAGCTAAAAACCAGGCTTTCAATTAAAAAATTAGCAATCAAATCCGTCCACGCGTTAGAATGCCATAGACAGACACACAGATCGACAGCTCAAACTTATAACACCCTTCTATTTGATTCGGTTGAAAAAATATCACAATTCGGTTGAAAAAATATCACAATAAAGGGTATTAAGATTCGTTTTAAAACGATAATATAAAAATGGAATGAATAATGACATTTACAAGACATTTATTGCCACTTGTTTATTATTACTTTATCATAATAACAAATGATATGATACGGTCATTGTCAACTAAGTTGTGATATAACGAATGTTTGTGTGAATGTGTTTCAAATAGCTTTTACGAGACAGAGTCAAAAACTGTATGTATATTTAAAAATTTGAACAGCTTTACGCAACATGTCAGGGTAACATGCATAATAACGCATACGATATATTCTTGTATCTTGAAGACACTGCATAAATGCGTCAAAATCATAAATGTGTCAAGGTAATTGAAAAATGCTGTAATCTGAAAGTCATCTCGATGTTAGCGGCAACCGTTTGAGCTAAACGAACATAATGTATAGTGGTATTGATTCTATGGTTTTAAAATTCTAAAGATTTTGAAATGCGAGATGATTTTTTTATGACAATTAGACGAAGATTTCCAAAATGAAAGTATAATAAATATTAGTAGGTATATAATTTTCTAATTAAAAACCATTCTTCGTTTCAAATCTGAAAAGTAGTATTTTTTTTTTCTTAAATCAGGTTTGAATAGATACATATTTTGTACTTGTGTTCAAAATTATGGTAGAAGTCTTTGTTGTATTGTGCTATCTATTTTTATTTACTTTTATAACAACAGCGAGAATGAAGGTATTATTTTTTTAGTGACATTTTTAAAATATGGCATAGTAAAAAAAAAGACAATCGACGCCTTTAAAAGTTTAATTATTTTTAGACAAACGAAGCTGTCATGTAGATAAACCCTAAAAGGAAAGACAGCCACGGTATGAGTTGATTGCATTGAGTGAGAAAGAGTTGATTGCAGTGTGAAATGAGAAATATTTGCAATGTCATTGATAAGCAACCATTATAAATTTTCCTTTGACATTGAACCAACTCACCGTCGCTCCAAGCATAAAGCAAATCCTGTTGCTTGTCGTGCAGATCGTTGCGACGGCGTGGACGAGGTAGATGCCGTCTTTCACTCATTCTTATATCACATACACCATATATGACCACCACACTAACGAACTAACTAGTCACATGAGCACTATTCACCGAACACCGACTTGTGTACGTGCACTGCTAACTGTTTTCCTAATAATCATTCGCGTTTTAATCTAGATACTAGATAATGGAAACGTCATGAAACTCGATAATGAACAGTCGTTCGGTGGCTATGGATTGAATCAATTATACGCGATAATTTGAGACACTTTTTGTGCTCATGCAAAAAAATACTATCAACAAATAAACGTAACAATTGTAATCTACCATCAAAAAATCAATATAAAAACTTTTATTAACAAGAAATATTAGGTGTAAACTAGTTTTAGCATATAAATTGAAATAATGTACATAAATGTTTAGGATTTACTTCTTTTATTAACTAACAATGAATCGTCTATTTCCAATGAAATCGTGATACCGATTAAAGTGAAAACAAATCAAAGAATAGTGTTTACTGCCAAAGTTCTATAGAAATAGAAATGATGCCGAGGCCACACGCACAGTTCACTTGTGGAGGCGGTACGGTCGACGCACTCGAATAAAAATAAGGATGTCGTCAATAAGTTGGCAACACTTCCATGGACGGGTCACCTCTGAACCGGTGGATCCCATGACAAATTTAGAATAATAAAGCGTACTCAGCGCTTGACCTTGCTGTTCTAATAAGGGCCACGAATTATTAAGCCCATCAAGCAATTATAGTAGCTCATGTCAGTGATGACAATGGCATGACATAGGCAATTTTATTTAATTTATCTTATTTTAAACAAGAGTGTTAATAGTCCAATAGAATTAGCATTTTTGTATTGTTTTTTAGTACATACAAAACATACATTTACAACTTACTAAATTTTACTTTAATAATATGAATCTGTAATTTGTACATTGTATCAATGATTGATCTAAAGTAGCATATACGTGGATATCTAGATAGATAGAAAGGTAGTTAGATAGATAATTGGTTACACAGGCCTATCAATTAGCTGCCAAGTCAGAATTCCGGATTACTTAGTTCCGGATGTTCTGGGAATTGCAATTGTCCTGAGAATAAGTTTCTATATAACATATTCGGACAGTAAATCCCATTCTTAATAAGAGTAATCCTTCAGAAATAAGCCAAATCTCAATACTACAGATGTTATGTAATTAGATACATATGGAACCTAGTTTTTCGCAACACCAACCTATTTAGCCTGACCTATTTGGAGGAAGATGTACTACATTGTTTGACATATTTTCTGGATTCTAAATATCGATGTTTAATTAGCATACAATTACATCTCTTCTCGCTATTGTGATTTTAATATTACAATCTAGTTCGCAAGCATTACAAAGCTGTTTCTTGAGACAGTTGCTCAGTTATGTAAGCAACTCGGATACATTGCACATACTCTAACAAGATAATAACAGGATTATTTACTTAGAAATGTGTGAACAATACCCGCAAGTATGGAACGTAATTGGCCCATTTTATTATACGATATACAGCGCACTCTTTAATCCAAAAAAATAGCGACTATAAGTTTCCACCAATCTGATGGGAGCACTATCTATCACTAAGTCTTTTCACAATGCGAAATTGATGCGCTATATGACCTATGGCTTATTAAATAGTATAACTGCCTGCTTAAGTCAGCATTGTAATTTGCATATTTAAGTTGCTACTTGGCAGACGACTTCAAACACCTTACGCGTTGGCATCAGAAAGCGGTATTTATGTAATCTTATTTAAATCACGTAATCATACCGTAACCACAGATATAGAATTATTTAATACGCAGAAATATGATACTATTGATAAACATTTTTTTTAAGTTTTAAATTATCAAGCGTATATAAGTTTCAGAGTTTTTTTTGAGACGCGACAGAATAAGTTGCTACTATAATTATTATAAAAAAATATTAAAGAAATAAAAATATATTCTATTATAATTGACCATTCAATTTTATAACATATTAAAAAAAAAAACAAACAAGATAAAATTAACAGTACGTTATTCAAATAAAAATTTGTTAGTGAAAACATTAAAGTGACTGTCTACAGTCAACGAAGATAATAACGCGATCTAGGGCGTGAAAGATAGCCCCGTTGTCGGGAGAGACGCGGCGAGAGACTGGAGATGCGCGCGCGCACGCCCTCCCGGAATAGTTCCTGGCACCACGCCAATCTAAAAACTTTAAACTATCCCCCATTCATAAGAACTGGACATAAAATGAATAGTATGTATGCTTTGACGTTTTTAAGATTTACACAAATGAAGTGTTCATATTGGTATGGCTATAGTTTAAAAATAATTAAAAATCTAGTAGAGCATACAAGCAATAATTAAATTAAAGGGTAAAGACTTCCGAGTAAGCCCGTACCTTATTACAATACGCTGATTAGAATCTGAATCTGTTTATGAAATAGAGTACTTTAGAGTACAATAGTAACTTATTTTGTTTTAAAGAGTATTTAAATTGAAAAGTCATTTTATTAATATCGAGGTTATCGTGCTATACCTACCTAAACATTACAAACGCAGTCATTTTGAATAATTCGTTCCAGCGAATGAATGGTTTTTTTTCGATAAACTAAACATTAAACATTTAACCGCCCCGTTGGTCGAGTGGTTAGCGCAGACGCCTAACGTGTCACGGCGCAACAGGGCTCGGGTTCGATTCCCGGCAGAGCACAGGCATTTATGTGATAAGCATAGATGTCTGTGTTTCTGGGTTTGGTCGTTTATTAAATATATTCTCAGTATTTATATGTGTATTTCTATGTATTAGTATCGTTGTCTAACACCCTTAACACAAGCAAATAATTTGCTTACTTAGGGGTTAGATCAATGTGTGTAATTTGTCCCGATATTATTATTATTATTATTATTATTATTTTTATTTAAATTTTATACATTTCTTTTACCTTAAAAAGAAAAAATCAATTCAAGCCGTTTTCAATTCACAACAACCAAGCCCGCAACATGGCTGTGGGTGATCAAAATTCAAAGTCATTAATTCTAGGTTAACAAGAGATAATTTAATAATCTCTACGAATTTTGAATACAGGGTTAATGACATTACCATTAAAATATTTTTTAAAATTAAAAATTGTATAGCTTTTCCAAAAAAAAAAGGTGAAATTATCTGCCGTAGTAGTTTTAAAATGCGAAAAATATAGGTTCCTAAGCAAATAAAGAAATAAATAACATATTTCGAAATCCATTAAATGGACATGATTCGACATGTTATTATAATTTCATTATACACATTTATTTTATGAGATACAATATATTTCTCAAGTTGTCCTGTCTCACAATAATGTTAATTTTAACGAACATAAGCAAAGCAGTAAAACATCAAGTATGACCTCAACTCACCAATGACTCATGAGCCACAACATAATAACTCACTGGAGCTGTGTGCCATCCAACAATTTTAATTGAAATTTAGGCGCATTTGGTATTGAGTTGACATATTTGAAATTACTGTTAAAAAGTACTTGATATGGTTTAAGACTACCATTCTATATGGAAATTATAAGAAAGCGGTTTGTCATATTAAAAACAGGACAATTTTGAATTTATTGATACTGGACTCATTTTCGTAAAACCGATTAGTACCGCTTCTGTAAAGCCAAGGTAAACAGGTTTAAAATAAGGTTGAATTTTGTTTACAACTATTTATATCAGTACATGTCATCAGATTTTAATATTCATTGTGGTGAGATAATACAGAAAATGTTATAATAGTATGTATATATAATATGCCCTAGGCTTATTCCTTTCACTTTTTAAAAATGCTTTTAAGACATAAACAATATTTCAACTAGTTTAACTAAATGGTAGACAATATAGAAAATTACTTGACAAAATTTGCAATTTATATAAGTTAGATAACCCACCTGTTTCATATTCATTAATAAAATAATGTTATAGATGTATGAATAAAAACAAATAAATATGCTAGTTAGGCAGTTTATTTTTATGTTTTAATATAACCACCTGTAGGTTGTAACCATGTTCTAGAAACATTAGAATATACTCTAAGAACACTTATTTCGAAAAAGGGTCTAAACCTAGGGTTAACAACTGTACTGTTAGACAGACTGCAGATTTAATAAAGGGATATTTTCTTTTCCTCACGGCCTTCGTCAGGACTCGGGACGGTAGAACTTAATAAAAATTATAAAAAAGGTACCTCGTCTTTTTTATTTTTAAACTTTACTTTTGATTGTGTTGAGACCTATGTTTTAAAAATGACACTACATTGTGTGCTAGCATAGTAAGAAATATCTTTAAAACGCTAAATAAACAAAATAATGATTAATATTCTAAAATAATGTTGGTTTTGATCAGACGTAATTATATTTTGTCCTACAAAACCTACAATACCCATGCACTTTCGTCTACTATGAAAAAAAAAACGATTTAAATTAAATGGTTTGTAAGTCATATTTAAAATGTTTTTGAACAATATACTAACCTGTGATAGTAGCGACGTGGCGTGTTGTGCGCGGAGCTAGCGAGGGCGCGCGAGCCACATCCTGAAGGGCCGCCAGCTTGACGATGTACCCTACCCCAGGAACACAGAAAAACAATCATTTTTGGTTCAATGCGAATTTAGTTATGATGATTCTTAGTATGTATGACTGTTTGAACAAGTGTACATGTATAAGTGTATGTAGAATTAAATTTTGCTGCCAATTTGTAATGTGCAGTCTTTTTGGCCTACATCAAAATTAAAGCCTAACATCGCTACAAAGATACATATTTTTTTTAAACAAGGGTTTTACATAAAGGAGATTTGCCCATCCCTAAAAGTTTATAGCTGGCTTGTATAAGATAATGTTGTCATTTATTAAATTATAACAAAATTTTATTGAAATATTTATGTGAGAAAGCAAATATATCACAGAGATATAAAATTTATCCTGTGATGACTGGTTCAACTTGCAGGAAACATAGGGAAATAAAGACAGTTAACATTCAAAGTTTTGTCTATAGATGTTCTTACTACGATGATAAGGCACTATTTTTAATATTTAAAGTTAGATTACGTTAAAGCTTATGAATATGAGAACTTCATAGAAGTAAACAACAAATACTCCACTTAGTAAGTTATAATCCACTTACTAAGTGGAGTAGTTAGTTATTCCAGTCTTCTTTTAGGTACAAAATTTAACTCAAATTTAAATTTATTCTTTCATATCAATTACTTATTTATTTAGTTTTTATTTGTTATAAGTAGTATATAATACTACAATCTTTGGCATGCTAGGTATGTGCCCTTCGGCACATCCTCTTGCTTTAAACAGTAGCTGTGTTTATTGTAATTGCATTAAGTTTTGAGGTATTTAACACTTTAAACATCGCGCCTTGCTGTGGTTATATCAATATATCAATTATGACATGAATTATGAAAAAGTACATTATAAATAATTTGAGGAGTATCCATGATATTTCTTGATGGTTTTTCTCCGTGAATCTATGCTTTGGCAGCAGGCAACTAGAGTGTGATGTTTCATAAATGCATTGTTTGCCTTAAAAAGAATTAGGTTCAAGTAATATTTTGTTTTTCAACAATAAATTGTATGGGATAAAACCACCAGAGAGTGACTAGTATGAAATAAATATAAAATTAAATAATTAACACTATATGCAGGGCCTGACACTATTGTAACTTTACTAATATACTAAAGAATTTCTCTGCCAAAAAAACTAAATTGACTGGATGACTGTTCTATACTATTATAAAAAAAACCATTAAATAAAATGTTCCATTTTGTTGGTTAAATTCTTATGATATTTATTTATTACTTTTAACAACACAAAACAATAAATTTGGTGGTGGTGCTTATTGTTTCAATAGCATAAAGTAAATCTTAATTTGTATTGTGTATTGGATTTTATTTACAATTTTTAGATTAGATAAGTTTTATTTACAGCAATGTCACTTTTATCATAAATTATCTTAAGCAAAATAGTTGTTGCACTTGTTAGCATTTCAAGTTATATCATTTATAAACAAATAATCACAAAAACAAGTTAATAATTGTTGAACTAAAAGATAATTTGATGTATAATTAAGCAATTAATAATTCAGTTGAAATCAGTGAGATAGAAAACAAAACTATAGTAAAAAATTAAATATATATTAAAATAATGAATCATGAACACTTACAATCTTATTTATAAGTCTGGTCTGGTTCCTTGCTATGTGAATCCTGAAAATTCAACTTATGCTCAAAAAATATTTTATAGCATTGAAATGGTGCACATTTTAGAATATTTATGTATACAATCAATAAAAAATATGTCAAACTTAATCTTAAAATTGTTGTCTTTCTGAATTCACACAGAAATAAAGAAAATATTTTGTTCTTCAAAAAGCCAATTAATTGCAAAAAAATATAATTCGTTAAATTAAATTTGTATTCAATTGTGTGTGTGTAAAACTAATAATGTTTTCGTTTTTAATCAAGAATATAAGAAGAATGTTAAAACGATTGAATAATTTGAAACTTACTATCATAATTTTTACATCATCGCTGCTGATAGGAACCCTGACCTTGTTTGGAAAAATCCATTGTTTTAACACCATACGTATTTAATCTAATACACAATAACAACCGAGGAAAGTCATATGTTTTATTGAAAAACTAACATTTATTATTTAACACACAAAAAGGTAGCTTCAATCTCATAGAAAATTAAGAAAAATCCGTCCAGTAAGCTGGCTAGTATTGATACAGATTACACTATACCGAACTTCCAGTAACAAAAGTCAGTCAATATATTTTATTTCTCTACTCGAGTCCTCTACATATCTACTTGTCTCTACCCCAACTTAAATAAGATTTTAATCTCATTGTAGTTTAATCCAAATATTTCATTTTTATTTTCAATAATATTTTAAATAAGTAATATTTTTTTAAATAAATAAAGTGATACGATGACATTTTTTTTAAATATTGTAATAAGCTAAACACAGTTTCACGATAAAAAGATATAATGGCGCCCAATCACACAGGATGAAAATGCATGCAATGAGGATTTCATAGTTACTAAAACTAAAGGTATAATATGCTGATTCTTTATAGGATCAAAAAGTGTATAGCCCGTTTTACAGCTTATCTCTGTTTTTGGTTTAATCTGGTTTTTATAGTTCAAGATCAACAAAACCTATATTCTTCATATGATGGAGAATGGAAGGTTTTAAACTGTAAAAGGCTTAAGATGAATGGCTAGCGAATGCGCTTGTGTGACTGAATGATTAGGAGTACATCCTCGCAGACGATTTTATGTTTTTTTGTGTATAGAGAAGCGAAATTTTAGAAAGTCTTTAAACTAGGCATGGGTGCGCTAATAAATGGATTAATAATTATATTAATCTATTGTATTTCAAAAGTTTCAACAATTGTAACAGATTAAAATTGTAAAAACATAAGTTATCACGAAACATGTGCAAAATATGTAACGCTGAATTCACAATCCCATCAGGGCACAGAAGATTATTGAAAAATTAATATTGAATGATAATTAAAATGTGCAAATCATAATTAGATAATAATTAAATAAGATGTCTGTTAAAAGGTTATTCGCTCTTGAAGCTACATATAACATTTATATATAAAGGTGAATATATATTAATTGGTACTAGTAAATATATTAGACACGACAAGAAGTTATAATTCTTAATATAACTTTGTGTGAATATGTGTTATTATAATATAGTAAATAAATAGAAGAAAATAATTTATTAAATATTTTATTTTAAACAAATATTATTTCTGACATGTCGGTTATATTTTATAATTTTATATTCACTATAAAATTAAGAAAATAGACCACAAACAATTTTATTTAAGAGATATGGGTAATCATCAGAAGAAAAAATATTAAAATTACACTATGAAACACCACAAAAAATAATATCACTGCAGAAATACCTGAAAAAAAAAGAAATCAAGTCTGTAATAATTGCTTTGTATATAAAAATACAACAATTAGGTACTTACTACTACTAATTATTATTACTTCTGGCCTCTGTCTAGAAATGAAAAATACATCAGTTTTATATTTTCCCATGTAAATAAAAAAAATTTCCGGTAAAAATTATTCTATACTATATACCAGGACAATAATCCATAATCACGTTATATTTTATAAAAATCCGTCTAAAAGTTTGTTCATGATACGCGAAGAAAATAACAAATAAATAAACAATATCAATTTAAAAACTATTGATCCGAGTTGTATGGGGATAAAGTACGTACCTAGAAACAAGTTTTAAAATAAACTATTTATATTTTGTCTAGTTAGTCTTATATCCTCTAATATAAAGATTCTACATCCTATAACTAATGTTATTTAAGTAATTTCTTGTACTATCTAAATTGACTTACCTTCAAATATAATTATACTAATGATAAAACATATAATTCCAATATAAGTTAGAGATGAAAAGGTCACCATTATTGTTAGATAAATTATAAAGAAATATGCTGAAAATGTTGCACAAAGAGGAGCCCGGAGTAAATACCAGACAATTTCATAAATTTTTCGTTGTATTAAATCGGCAACCGAAACATATAAAGGATAACATGGTCCTGAAAAATGCCATCACTATTTATTAATAATGTATTTATTAATAATATTGTTGAGGCTTAAATTTACTTATTATTTAATTATATATTTCTACGTTACATTTACGTTATTATAATAATAATATAATTACATACGCAAACTAAATTTAACAGCTTCACCAAAAGCGTTATTTATGTTTATTTCCATATTACTTTAAAATGTCCTAAAATAGTTAAGGGCTAATATTATTTGCATTTCAAATATTTCCACAAATGGCACTTTGCTCCATTATTAAGAATACTATAATATAATAATGCAATAAAAATTTGACGCTAGGTTTTGTTATACAAATTTTATAATATTTTTGTCTTGGAGGGTATTCTAATTTTTTTAGGTACACTGAATGTCAACAACAAATGGATATAATCGTAGGTGAAAAAATATAATAATACATAAATATCGAAGAATAGAACATCTAAAATGAAAATCTATTTTCGTCAAGTTAAAAATACATGCGTTCTTCCTATTCTAAAGTATAGTTTCCGGATATGGATCTTGATCAAAATACAGGAAGAAAATATATTGTAGATTGTATCCCTTAGAATATATTTGCAGGTAGAGCCATTTTTTTGATTTAGTAAAATAAAGCTATAGTCTGGTTATACGAATGTGTAATGTTTTAATTGTTCTTTATGTTATTAAGATTTGGTTTCAATTCCAACAGAGGTTTTAATATTTTGATTCTTTGTCTATGGCTATTCGCTAATGGCCTAGAGGTTCATGCTTTAAAAAATGAATTCAATAAAAACAGTGTCACTGTCATCCATACAATTTTCGCGCGGTTGAGAATTGAGAAACACGATATTTATTATTTGTATTGTTATGTACATAACATAAATGAAAATAGACTATTGTTAATACAATTTATGTTGAATATAAAAGAGAACAAAACTAAACAATCTTAGTGATTTATTCTCTTCGGCACAATGGTAATTCAGTAATTTCGAAATTAATTTTTACTTTAACTAATCAACTAATTTAAATACTTACCAATAAATGTTTACCACAGGTTGGACAACACGATGAGAACTTGTTACCTGATATGTTGCCTGTGTATTACACCAGGCTTTTTCCTCAAAATATATTTTGTAGGTGGCTTGCATGTGGAAGTAGTCCTCAGCCCCTATCAAACAGAGAGTTGTCATTTACTTTAGCTGATGATGTATATTTGCGGTATCTCTCTATAAATAACCAAAAAGAATTTCAAACATTACTACAGAAAAAATGCCCTCATAAACTGGACATTGGGGCAGTGTATAATACAAAGTGAGTGAAAATATCTTTATCCAGTATTGTTTGGAACTTGATATCAGAAATATATCAATTTACAGAAGATAATAACTAAATAGTTCAGTTTATATCTTTTTTCATGAAATTATATAGACTTAAGTATGTTTCTCATACTGAGGTATATACATTAAGTATACAGTCTTTAGATATTACTAAAGTTTTATGTTTGTTCCTTACACATAACCATTACAATAGACCTTAGTTCAAAATTATTTTCTTCCCAAAGCTTATATTCCCTTCTTTTATTATTTTACTTTTAATAGACAGGAAAATATATTTTGTAAATTTGTTCATTTTACTAACTCTTGGTTCTGCTTCTTTATTCATAAGTTGAAAGTCATTCTTTCTCTAATTATTTTTTTGCAAATCTAGGCATGAAACCTTAATATTTTGATATGTTGAATAAACACTTATCTACAAAGGCATTTATAGAAAAACTAGAACCACTGAATAAAAATACTAAGGATTCCTAGTACATTACATGTAACACCCTATTTTTAATTTTATTGCAGACCCTCTATTGGACGTCATGATGCAGTTGTACTAGCTAGGGAACTTGTATTTGATATTGATCTCACAGATTATGATGAAGTCCGAACCTGTTGTCAAGAGGCTAGGGTGTGTAATAAGTGCTGGAAATTCATGGTTGTGGCCTCTGAAGTTATTAATGCTGCTTTGAAAGGTAATGACTATGTACTTTATAGATCCTGTTTGTCCAAAAATATTCATCATCATAAATAAAAAGTTATTCAAGTTGTTTAATTCTATAATAAAATAAAACTTTAAATACTTATTCTATTTCAGATGACTTTGGCTTTCAGAATATTCTGTGGGTTTTCTCTGGAAGAAGAGGTATACATTGCTGGGTGTCTGACTATGATGCACGAACTTTAGATAGTCCTGGTCGCGCAGCAATTGCAGATTACCTTTGTCTTATTTTTGGAGGTGAAAATAAAAATAAAAAAGTATATCTTGGTAGTGACAATTTACATTCAAGTATAAGGTAATAATTATAGTTTTAATTTTACTTTCTTAATATAAAACTGCACTTTAATATGAAAAGCTTTTCATAAGTTGCAGTTTAGAATATTGATACATTCTTAGATTTTTATATGACATCACAAAAGCTTTTGGTAATAGTCTGAATATTGTAGAACATCAGCAAATTCAAAATAAAACTTAAAGCACTTTTTAATATTTTCGTGGTTTGGAAATATGAAGTGTTGATACATATCAAATATAATGACATCATTAGTATTAATACTAATGACATCACTAGTATCTTCAGTAAAATTAGTCCCATGTTCTTTAAGTATATATTGCAAAATTTGAATCAACAACCACTCTCTGGCGAGTATTGTTCCCGATTATTATATATAAATAAAACATTTTCATTATATCATTGCAGAAGATCTCTCAATGTCATTGACAAATATTTTAATGAAATACTAGAGGATCAAGAGTTTTTGTCAACATCAGAAGGAACAAAATCTTTTTTAAAAATAATCCCAGATGATGCATTGCGGAAGCAAATTGAAGAAGGCTTTGAAAGAGTGTCATCATCTACTGTTGAAAGATGGGAAATTTTTATACACACCTATAATCAATTTTGTAAAGAGGTAAGGCATAAAAAAAGGAAAACTAGTATTTTTTCATATTTTTAAATGAAATTACAAGATAAATTTAGTATATATTTAAAAGACAAAAAAGATAAACAAATAATGAATTTTTTTCTAAATTTCAGAATATCAATGCCATCAGAAAAATGAAATATCTAGTGGAAGAAATAAAAATACAATATTGCTACCCACGGTTAGATGTTAATGTCACAAAGGGATTTAACCATCTACTTAAATCCCCCTTCAGTATTCATCCTAAAACTGGCAAAGTGTCTATAGTGTTCAAACCAGAAAACGCTCGTAATATGAAACTAGAGGACATACCAACTATATACAGTTTGCTTGATGATAGTTCTCCAGACGGTGTTCAGCACCAGGGCAATATGAAGACGGCTGTAAAAAATTTTCAAGAAGTGGTTTTTTCATTAGAAAAAACTGAGGCATTGAGAAGAAGAAATGATGCTAGTAAGTAAAATTGTTTTATTTAAATGTCAATGTATCATAATAATCAGAGTTTACATTTTATCAAAGAACTAAAGTAATAATTCCAATTATTATAAGTATATGATTTTCTTTGACATTCTTTGCATATCTTTCTCAAGAGAGTAATAAATTTATCATCTCAATATTTTTTCAATTTAATTGTGCTAAGAATAGACGGATTTTATTTATATTGCATTAATTTAAGATCTTTAGATGATATGAGAACAAGCCATAAAATAATAAGGTTTACATTTATATAAATATAGACTGAAAAATACACCAATACGGGCAGGGATTCGAACCCGCGACCTCTGGGAAACCGTCCCGTCACTCTACCAATTGAGCTACCATATCGCTGACTGTCTGGGTGAATTAAGCATTCTATATGTGATCGTCTTTTATCGAGACGGTGGTTCGAATCCCTGCCCGTATCGGTTTATTTTTAATTATATATTTATATAAATTTAAATAAGCCTAACATGGCTAAACATGTTTATAGACATTTTCTAACATTAATTTAGGTAGTGGCATCTATTCAATGTCTATCTTACTGCAAAGTTAGAAACATTGTATTGGTTAGGATTTTCGAAAGAACCCTAATAGATGTCACCACCGTCCCGATAAAGCTTAACATAGCTATACATACATGTTTATAGATATTTTCAAACAATAAGGATTAGAGTAGAGAACCAACTAACTAATACACTTTAAATATAGAATTAGTGCATCAATTTATATTGTTCAAGTACAAAATCATTTGCTAACTTATTGTTTAATTTTGTATTGTTCCTTTTGAGACATTTTTAAAGTCATACTATTAATTTATATTTAATCAACTGTTCTCTTCATATTTCTTAGAAATATATCTGTTTTGTTTCAGATGTTTCCATTGAATTCTAACAGAGGAGTGTATATAAGTGATAAAACAGGATTATATTTCAAGTTTTATTAGAAAAAGTATCTTTTATTATTAAAAGCCATTTTATGTGATGTGTACCTGATTCATACATCCACCAATCAATGTATTTTTATTCGAGGAGTGCCATTTAAAACCCGTATTTGAAATTGTGTTCAACACTTATATCATAAAACTATTGCAGTGTAATAATTAAAGCTGATATTCCTTGTATCAAAGATATATTTATATTGAACAACTAAGCGCAATATTGAGAAAATCTTCAAAACCAATAGTGACAGTTCCATTTTGCTGTGTGTCTCTCACTCTGAATGCTTCAGTGAAGCGCTGTATTTGGATACAGAGCACTATGAAGTTATCAACTGATATTTTTTTGTCTTGTGGACCAGATCTTTTAATCAGAAACCCAATAAAGTCTGGGGTAAATCGAAATCCCATTTGGGATAATGCTGTAAATAATTAAAAAATATTACCAAAACTTATAACAGAAGAAATATAAGGGATCACTGGTAAAAGGACGATTATTGACATATCTAGTGTTATAGGTACATTAACCATAATGTGATAAAAATAACAATTTTCGCCATATTTCTTGCTACTTACTAGGTCCTTCTTTTTCACATGTTTGAAAACAGTTTTGAATACTGAGTATCCTCGTACAATAAATCAATCGTTTTACCAATTATCCAGTATGTATTTCCATTAAAAATAAAAAAAGCCAAAAATGTATTAAAAACAAATTATATAAAAGATATTTTGCTATATTGCATTCATTTTTGGGAATTTCAAATAGTTTAAAAAAATATATAGGTGTACTGATTATTAATGACCTTTAGATAATTCCTCATCATCTATCTCGCCAGATTGATCAGTATCGTAAGTTTTGAATACTGCAAGCCACTGGTTAATGTAAGTGTATAATTTGTCAAATTCTTCCAAGTTAATATGACCTGAACGATCTTTATCAAACATACCTGAAAATAATGATGTAATGTAGGTCATAATTGATACAATAAAACAACGTTTAGTTAACACTTGCCACACCACCGACAATAGAAGTATCTTAAAAATCTTGCCATAAATATATAAATTACAAACCAATCATAAGGTTACAAGCCGTTTCTGAGAAGGTTTTCCCTTGGGCGTTCACCAACGCTGCTTTCAGTTCCGCTGACGTTATGTAACCTGAACGGTCCTTATCAACAGCACCAAACCATTGTTGTACTTGAGGGGAGATGGTACCTCCTGCGCCCATAGATGGGTAGGGACCGTGACCCATCTCCAGCTGCGGTGGGGGTCCACCGTAACCAGAAGGATTATAGCTAGGCTGAAAAATATATTTAATATTTACGCTCTGCTAATAAAATATATACTTGCTTTGTGGTTTACAAAAATCGATATTTAACTTTGCAGTGTGCAAATAAAAGCGTAAAGTACCTATTATTTGTAAAATAATATACACTATTATTTGCCCAAAATATGTATGCGTGCGTGCTTGATAGGAGTATCAAGCACGCATTTACACAATTTAAAATAATTAAATTTTTGTATTAATTCTTATTTATACTTATAAAAAAATAACAAAATTTATACTCTTATATTTTTAATTTTTAATGAAGATGAACACTTAAGCAACTATTTTGGTAAAGTAAAATGCTACTAGAAGGTAGGGGAGAGTAAGGTAATGGGAGTCAAAGGGTAATGGGAATCATCCACTACCCACACATGCACAAAATAGTACACGCGAGCGCCGCGTAACCGATGTCTTCTATCTTGCCCTGGCGTTGCCTCTAATGGCTCGCAACATTTAGCGCCTGCACTTCTGAGATATAGCCTCATTTTGTTTTTACACTCTGCTGATCTTATTTTTCGTCAAAGTACATTAACAGATAAGTATCAAATAATTTATAGTATTCGATTAAGACATTCACACGTGCTTAGTTAGACATTTAAAATTGTGAAGTGCAGTTTATATTGTGTTGATGTTAGGGGAGAGTGGGGTAATTGCGCACACCTAAGGAATAACTAGAATAAAACGAAAACTGTTTCAGTAATCAATGCTTTTTAGTAATCAGTCTTTAGTTCAAGTAATTAACCTTATCTTTAAATATTCAACAGTGGTATATTTTTCAAAATAAACAAGTAATAATAAAAAAACAAAACGTCTGGTGTTCGGGATTACCCCACGCGGTAGGGGGTAATGGCGGATACCGAGTGGGGTAAAAACGGACACTATCTAATCAGATTTGGAATCAGGCCATTTGGGATTTTGGTCAAAATTGTGCTTTAAATGGTTGACTTCGGCAAATGTGAAGGCTATTTTTGGTACCATCTCAATGGTTAAACCATAAAAAAATTTTACAGCAAATTAAAATATGATCTCCCAGTTCCACTTTCTGTTTTTCGGAAAATATGGCCTTCTCCAGTTCTTGGAGTTTAAATTGTGTCTTTTTTGAGGTAGACATGTATAGTACTGTTTGGTACAGAATAAGTAGTAGTAGTAGTAATTTTTGAGGTAGTCATGTATAGTACTGTTTGGTACAGAATAAGTAGTATTAGTAGTCATTTTTGAGGTAGTCATGTATAGTACTGTTTGGTATAGAATAAGTAGTAGTAGTAGTCATTTTTTAGGTGGTCATGTATAGTACTGTTTGGTACAGAATATGTAGTAGTAGTTAGTCATTTTTGAGGTAGTCATGTATAGTAACCAAGAGAAAGTGTTTTGATAGTTTCAACGGCTTTTTCCAAATCCACTAACTTAAATTTTGTCTCAGTATTTCTTTGATGATATTTCTTGGCATATGAAATTATTGTTTATTCATAATTAACAACGAAAATCATAAAAAAATAACGTTTAGGGGTAACTACGGACGTTCGTAATTACCCGACTTAAGTCGTCCGCCATTAGCCGACTTGCCCAGAAATGGATATTACATTATTTTTTTTAGATTAGAACTATGTGGTGTACGATACAAGTGCCTTAAATCGTTGTTCAAATATAAGTTTTATCAGAAAAAAAACAGCATCCTGCTATGTTTTTCGTACAGTAATATACACACATTATATTTTTGCACAAAAATAAGATCAAATAATAGAAAAATCTTTAAGTTTACTTACTTTAAATTGAGAGCGCGAGTTACTGTTTAGCACTAAGTTCAGAGTCGACTTACAAATGTGTCATTCAAAATATCTCCTATTATGCTCTAACATAGTTAAACCTATGCGTCCGCCATTACCCACCATCCGTGATTACCCCACCCTCCCCTACAGTTTTTTTATTCATATTTTTTTTCCAAATTGTTCAGAAATGGGCAATGAGAGTCGGGCGACTCCTATTTTCAAACCTGTATCGGATGTTGGGACTAACGATTTGTGCCAAGATGATGAGGATGATGACGCAGAAGATGTTAGAAATGGGTGCCTAGTATGCAACGATTTCGGTAGAAACAATGAAATATAGTTCAGCTGTACCTCATGTGGGCTATGGGCTCACTCGGAATGCATAGGGTAGGACTCAGCACAAGGTAATATGTCTGCGATATGTGCTAAATTTTCATTGACTCCGATTGCCCCCCGGGTGACCACCATTACCCTCATATCAGTGCAATGGGAGTAAAATGTAATTTTTTTAAACTTCATATAATTTTCAAAGTGATTGAAAGTATAGTAAATGAAATATATTATGTTTAAAGGCGGTTGCAATATATATGTTGTGTTGATTTTTTTTCTCGATTAAGTAACTCCCATTACTCTTTTCCCCTATACTTATCAAAATATGCTTATGTACTAAAACGAGTTTTTAAAGCAATAATATTTTTAAAATTTAAATATTTTTTTTAATACCCGATACAAAAAGACCGACCGAGAAATGAACCGATGCTAGTTCTAGAAAGGCAAAGTTGTAGAGAGATTTTGCTATTATACCTCTCGCTCCCACTTCTATCACGTACAAACTAACTATAAATTTATTCTTGGACAAGTATATAAAAATAATATTATTATGTACCTACTTCCGATGTACGTACGAGACCGATGTACGTTCGTCGACGATGGTGTCTTTTTTACAAAGTTAATTATTGAGGTCTTAGACTATAAGATTCGATATCGTAATTTCTTTATATGCCTTGGTAACTTACTTGCATTTTAATTTCTTTTTTTCATAGTCCCCCGACGCAACGACTTCAATAAGTACATATTAATGTTATTTTTGTTCTTTTTGTATCGAAGGTTTTTTAAATTCCATTCTTTTTTCTGGTTTTTAAAGTAATGTTACTGATTTCTTTATTGTACTAAATGAACCTACGGACGAACAAAGTTTTAGTATTTCTGTCAATATTGCATAATAACCTTTCACCCGCACCAATAAAACCTCAATATCTTAAAGACGACTGTTTCTATTTCGACCAAACGTAGCTAAGAGCCATCTCGACGAAAGTAGATTTCGATTTATAAAAAACTGCATTCAAATCCGTCGACGCGTTTGGCCGCTACGTTGCCACAGACAGATCAACAGGGCAAACTTATATTACCCCTCTTTTTAGTCGGGGGTCAAAAATGCCACAACACTGCCGTTGTTAATCGTGTCTCTGAATGCCCTAGCATCCCTAACTTTCCACATTATTATTGAGTACTTGGTGGCAACGCATTGAGCGTATTTAAAATAAATCTGCTCATAACCCATTATAGTTAAAAAAAATATAGTAAAACTCTATGGAAGATTAATTATATTCTAAATAGTTGTCAATTCCGTAGGCCATATAAACTTAAGAAATGATTGAATCTCATCACATTAAAAATCTTTGAATTGTCGGGCTTTTTTGGACAAAAATATATGTTTTATACATATAAACTTAGTATTCAATCACTATATCTATTTAAAAAACCTGCATCTAAATCCGTTTGGTAGTTTTAAAGATCTAAGCACACATAGGGACAGACAGCGAGAAGCGACTTTGCTTTATACTACGTAAAGATATCATATTTATGGTTCATACTAACGAATTAAATCTTTTTTCTTTAAATTACAATTTCTTAAGGCTTTTTCATTTCGGGTATTTTTTTGCAATTATAATTAATCATAAAGGTTAAAAGGTAAAGAATGCCAACAGGCATCAAGTTCGCCTTTTGTAATGTTCAATAAAGTATAAATAACATATAATTTTCTAATTATCGGAAACAGTTTATGTGATTAACATTTTTAGTTCAAATATCTATCCAAATCCAAAATAAAGTGGCAAAACCAGTACAAAGTCGCTGGTAAGGGCTAGTTGCGGATGAGTCTTTTGGACCTTAAATATAGTAAAAAAAAAAGAATAAAAGTCCGTTTCCCCAAACATAACTAACTATTCTTATGAAAGTTTTTAACTTTTCCAATGAAATGTCACACAAATGTTACTTGTTTAAGATCTTACTATCTTTGCGAAATAAAAATAAACACAAACAAATAGGTAGTTTTAACTTTATTTCGTGTTGTTGTGCACCATGTTTCTGTCACATATTTGTGCCGTTGGCTTCAGGGCAAACATTTATCACGTATTTCGGTTTAAGAAAGTTAAAACAAATTTATTCTAAAAGGTATAAATAGTAGTTATGCTATATACATTGTACCACTACACTAAATAATAGGTACCAGTAATTGCTTATGAAAAGCAATGACAAAAAATGAGATAGTCAGCAGCCCTATAACATAACAGTTTAAACTGTAATCAAAACATGTATTATAGATAAGTAAGTTCAAAGTATCTGTTTTACAGTCAGTAAATTATATTAAACATTTTAAGAAATAATCAGGCGGCAAGCATTTTAGAATTAAATGTATTTATTACCTTTGATTATTTACATACTACAATTTGACATAAGATGTGAAATTAAATGAGATATACTATTACGCGTTTGTTCAGATTCATCAGAATTCGCTTTGCACTTTGTAGCCAGTGCATTAGGGAAGTTAACCAAAACGATGGGAAACAAACCTCTGAAATGTCAGAATAATACTAGTCCGGGCGTAATAACATAGTAGTAATAACAAGATGTTAAATTGCAAAGTGATATTATTTATCTCAAAAACAAAAGCTATGTCGTAGACAATAAAATAAATAATAATAAGTAAAAAATGTTAATCTGTTAAAGTAGCTCATGAATAGAAAATGTTCTATAGGAATATTCAAACATAATCAAAGGTTTACAAACAAATGTTTCTATTTCTTATTATGTATAGCTAAATGCTGTAAATATTATTATATAGGCACAATCCAGTCTATTGGAGTACATAATTCTTATTTGGGTAACTAGTATATAAAATAGGCCACAAATATGTAATAAAATATGCATAGCAGAAAAATTAAGAACATTTTTAATATATAATGTATATAAGTCTGACTATCACATTAGTGTTGTCCTAAGACATTAAGTATGTTTATATTTATTTTATATAATATAATATTCATTTTGGATGTCAACACAGTATGAAAAAACATGAAGATAATAAATGAAGGTACAGTTTAATTATAACAGATAGTTTAAATGTATAATGTACACATTACTAGCTACATATATATAAATAATTAAAGTATTTTAGCTGCATAGGGAAGCAATACCGATTACGTTAATTTAGGATAGACACAATAACATCATCATTATTAGTGTTTAAAATGTTTAAGTAAGTTAGGTTAATGTTAATTTCTTGAGTTAATTGGTAAAATAATATAAAAAATCCTAACAACTTGTTTAATAAGAACAGTTTTTAATTAATAAAATATAGAAACGGATTTAATTGTGAGTCTAAATGTTAGTAACATATTCTTTCTACAATTACCTATAGTATATAAGAATCATACAAAGCATATTTTAAATGATAGGATAAAATTCTTATTAACTTAATATTATCTGAATTATGAATTCCCTTTTTTAATGAATGAATCACAAAGCATTTATTTGTTAAATATCAGTTTAAATGGCTTTATGGACAATTTAATTTGTTCTTATGAGACAGTATCAACATATAGGCAAATTAAAGTATTATAAGTCAATATTTAGATTCCATTTTCTTGGGTGCTGTTTACTGGTTTCTTTATTTAAAAATCAGACCATACATTGTTATATTAATTTTATTAAAAGTTTACTTTTGACAACAACATTAAAAATTATAAAACAAGTACTAAGTATATTTATGTGACACAGATAATATAAGTTTATAATGGTTCTCAATTAATTTAACCATTGAAATTCAATCATTAAATTCTCACTCAACCAGTTTAACAGCAAACTGCAACATCTTACATACTAAATATAATTATATAATCTACATTTAGCTTATTATTATAAAAATCAAGTCTATTTATTATTGTTATAATGTTACTATCAAAACCTTTAAATAATTATTCCAGTTCAACCAACTTTAATAACAACTCTTCATAATTCAAATGCAAAAAGTTGGAATTTAAGCAACTTTTCATTAAATTTCTAACTGGCAAATATCTCGGACTATAATTGTAATCATATACATACATATTCATAATTATATATTCTACCTAAGCTACTCAGAAATCTCAAAGTTACAACTAAAAGCTACCCATAAAATCACAATGTATAACTAGGTATAAGTTAAGGAATACTTAATGTATTTACTTTGTTCATATTTAAAAATAATTATTATTGCCTAGAAATAATAACAATGATCATACATATAAATGACATTCAGTCTTTTACATTAAAACCAATACTGGCAAGTTTGTTACATTTTGAACTAAGCATTCCATATCAAAATGCCTAATTTAATGCTGTTTACTAACTAAAGAGCAACTCGTAAATTCTAAGAAACTAAATGTTAGCATGGACACTTCTGTTTTAAAGTAGTTGGTGAAATGCAATGTGTTATATCTAACAATATCCTATTTTAAATACTATTATAACTTTACAAGCTTAAACATTACCACTGTGACTAGAGAAACTATAAGTAGCAGGTGTAACACATGTGTTGACACATACTTGTATAGATGGTTTAAAAGAAGAAGGTAGAAGCTTATGTGCTTCCGGCACTGGGGAATAACTTTGACAAACAGCTGTTTCAAAATGTACTGGATCACTTCTGTCTGTAGGCACACCGTCAAAGCTTGTTTGTTTGGCCGAGTCACCTGTTCCACTGTCCTTACAAGAAGAATGTTCAGATAAATTGTCTGGGAACATATGAGGCGTATCACTATCACTATGAACTATTTGTGTCATTTTTACACTTTCGGAGGGATAATTTGGTACTGCACCTGCCATCCGCCGACGGGTGTGATAAATTATTACCACCCATATAATAGATGTTCCCACTGCACAGCACACAACAGTTATTATAATAATTCCTGTCATATCTTCTTCTTTAACCATTATAGCCACAGGGGGTAATACTTTAAGCTCTATCATATCTTTTTTAGAACCTAATTCATTTTTTATTTCACATTCATATTGGCCAGCATCAGTGGACTGTGCTCCAATTATAACAAGTAGTTGATTTTCTGCTGTAAAGTAGTATCGTTCACTAGTTATTATTGGAGTTCCTTCCTTTGACCATTTCAGTACAGGTTTAGGTGATCCTGTTGTCATACATTGTAAAACAACAGATTCTCCAGTTATTACTTCTTTATTTTCCATTACTCTTATAAATGATGGCTCTTGAAGTACTGTTAAAGTTGCATTGGATATTATAGTACCTGCTGGGTTTTTAGCAGCGCAGCTATAAATACCCATATCTGTTGTTTTTGCATCAACAATAAAGAAGAGATGGTCACTTGGCATTACATTCATTCTTCTTTCCCTTGCTGCTGGAAAGTCATTACCACCATCTTTCTTCCATGATATTTCAGGGGAGGGATCACCAGTTGCTGCACATTTAAGTGTAACAGTTTCTCCAGTTTTTACAGTGACATTTGTAGGTGTTTTTATGAATCTTGGAAATGTTACTATATTTACTTTAGCTTGAGATGAATATGTAGTCCCAAATTTATTGCTCACAACACATTGATATTTACCAGAATCAGAGTGAGACACATCGGGTATAACTAACACAGATGTAGCATGTGATTTACCATTTTCTGATAAGGTAACATTCTCATAAACCAATGGATTGCTTACATTGCCATTATTTTTTCTCCATAAAAATGTTATGTTGCTAAAAGGATTTGATGTTGCAGAACATACAAGATTTGCTGAGCGATTTTTAATAGCTAAATGGGATTTTGGATGTTCTATTATTTTAGGTTTTGGTGTGTCTCCACAATTGTCTTCTTTAAGTTTAGAAACAATGACTCCTCTTACTTCTGCAGGATAAACACAAGTTGCTGTAACATGTTTCTGTTCAACTTTATCTCTTATCCATTTAACTATCCACAGCAAGTTGCAATCACATAATAGGGAAGAAGAATTTAAATACAGTTTTCTCATATTTGTCATAGTATCAAAGGCATGTTGCTGTATTGAAGTTATGTCATTCCCTCTTAAATCTAATTCCACCACATTTGACAAACCTTCAAAAGCTCGTGAGCTGATTGATTTAATATGATTAGTTGATAAATTAAATACCATTAAATTTTGTAACCTTGAAAATGGACCAGACATATCTTCTACAGTCCATGATATTTTATTATTATTTAAAAATAATGTTTGCAACTTAGACATGTGGCTAAATGCCTCTTGTGATATTACTGATATATTATTGTTACTTAAATTCAGTGTATGCAGTTTATTCAAATGTTGAAAGGTGCGGCCTTCTATTTCCATAATGTAGTTGTGGGATAAATCAATGGATTCCAAGTTTGTACACAATTCCCAACTGCCAGAATCAATTTGAGATATTAAATTATAAGACAAAGATAATGATGTCAAAGATTCCAATCCATACATCCAGCCTTTAGAAATAGTTTTTATTTTATTATGATCTAATTGCAATAGGTTTACAGATTTAAACCCAAAAAAGGCTCCATCCATAATATTTTCTATATTATTGTCCTTAATTTTGAGTATTGTCAAACTGGATAGTCCTTGGAAGAGAAGACCACCAATAACATGTAATTTGTTATGGTTTAGTTCTAATACTTTTAAGGATGTCTGATGCATAAATAAATGATTAGGCAGTGATATAAGCTCATTTTTGTTTAGTTTTAGAGTCACTAAGTTTGTGAGATTGTTAAGAGCACCTGGTTCAATTACTCTTATGTGATTACTGTTTAAACTCAATAGCATGATAGAACTATTAAGAGAAAAATGTCCAACATCTATTGCGCCAATACTATTCCTGTTTAAACTAACATCGTGTATTTGATTTTTATGTAAGAAGTTAGGAATACGAGCCAATGAGTTTTTATTTAACTTTAATATTTTCAAAGAGAGCAGATCGTGTAAACCGTCAGTAACATCTTCAGTTAATTTATTATAACTTAGGTCTAATTGTTCCACCCACTTCGGAATTCTTGGCACTGACGCTAAATTTTTTTTTGAACAGTCTACATATTGTTTCAAGCAGTCACATTTTTTAGGGCATTCATAATTTTCATTCTGCATCGATATTCGTATCAGAAACACCAACGCCACAATCGTAGATATAAGATAGTATCCCATTTTTATTCATTTGTCTGGATACTAGAATCATTGAGCACAAACGACCTGCGCCTTTGTTCTTACATAATTTTAAAGCCAGAATAAACACACAACACTTTAAAACTTTAGTTCAATTATAACCACTTACACTGAGTATTACATTTTGTTGTCACTGATAAAGAGTAATAATAAAAACAACACTGATTTTTATTTACTACTAGACTCTCGACCGCCATTTTCTCTAATCAATCTTTTTCTTTGACGATTGGTTTGTAGTCGCTGGTCGCGAGTTTGCTGATTGCTCTATGGTCAGTGTTAATAAACCATCTGCAGGTTGCCCGCATAGGTTAATAGTACGAGGGTCAAACTGAAAGTTTTTATAACTGGAAATTTGTAAACAATTAAGATAAAAGTTAAAATTTTGAATAGGGAACTCTGCACACACATGTAAAGTATGTATTTCATACATTTGTCAATTGTTTTGATTTGCCGGTAAATAAAAAAAATCTATGTCACGTCGAGAGAATTTACCCAAGAATATTTTCGTACTTATAATGATTTTTTATGACTTTCGATGTCTATTAAAGACAACAAGAAAGTTATGATAGATTTTTTGGCTTTTGACGATGAAGCCCCATCTCGTGCCACAGTTTAAAACTGTCGTCGTCGTACTAATCTCACCTATGGTTTGCGTATCGGATGGCCTTCTACGGTAACGACTAAAGATAACATCAATGTTGCCGGGCGTATGACAGAAACTGACAAAAGAACATCAGCCGATTCGGACAAGCTTAGGCTTCGACATGAGTCAAATGAACAAAATCCTCTATGAACATTTAGCGGTCAGGAAGATTTGGGTCCGGTGAATAATAATTTGACCGAAGCTTAAAAATCCCGTCGTGTACTGTGTTCGACATACTTACGACTGACGAAAACTGGATTTACTGTTATGATCCGGAACCAAAAGCTCAGTGGCTGCGTTCAAAATGCCGTCGAAAAAGATCTCTAAGGACTAGTGGACAAGTGGTGGTCTAGTAGTAGTAGTAGTTCCATCGCATGCTCCCTGCATTCGATGGAACATGACGTATTGATTGATGCATGTATTGATGTGAATGGACACTATTTTTAAAAGATATTAAACTAATAATTTACTCAGTTTTTGATTTTCTAAGAACTTTAGTGTGACCCTCTTAATAGCCATAAGTATTGTAATTAGTTTTAGTAGTTGTTAACAAACAAATTCAGAACATTAGGGTGACCTTACCCATTGTAGGAGAAGTGTCGGTTCATTTCTAAAACGTATTTCAAAGGCGGCATTAGTAGGTTCTTTCCAAATATGGTTAGGTAGAGAGTCCTCTCTCTACCTAAGCATAGTGGAGGATAGTGGAGGCGAGCTTGTTTGCGCATCAAAAAGGGGCCCTAAACCTACATCTGTGTCGCAAGTCTCAGACATTGTTTGCACTCCTTTCCTTGAAACTCGATGGGACTGGAATCCGCACGGTGAATCCATGGAATGCTAAGACGCATCACGCATCATCTTAAGACTAATACCGTTGAAGTTGCAAATAGCAAATCATTAGCAACGCTAATAAGTGTCACAAGGCATCACGACTTTTATTTGATTAATTAAAAGGTAAAGAAAGAGTCTAGTCACAAAATATGTCTTAAGTTTGTGTCCGTGAGCTATACATTCGAATGGTAACTTACTTATATACCTCGAACGTTGTATTCAGGCATTTTATTTGAGTCAAAGGTACAGACTTTAAGTCATTATATTATAGTAAGGATATTATCTGTATTCAAATCCTGTGGGTTTGGTAGACTTGGTGGATTTAAGAACATCGGTAATATTTTGAAGCTTCAAATATTACATAATATTATAATATACAAATTCTATTTGAAACAAACTTGTAATAGGTTTTTAAATATCACGAGGAAGTTAAAGTTCGTAAAGGGCTAAGTAAGTTATTAATACGATACAGAGGCATACACGCGTAACAAATACCATCTTTAATCTTTATTGAAAGTGCATTATTTATTTACAAGAATGTATTTCATAGAAATGCAATTGAATAATGAGCTATATGATATATCCATAAATCTTGGCAAGCGAGCAACACATTATTCTTGATTCGCGTACTTTTTTATCCAATAGGTACATAGTTATAGGAAACCAGAATTGTCTTTCCGCAAAATAATATCATAATACATTTTTTATTGAAAATGGCTAATTATTCTTCTATTCAGATTTTTTTGCCGCAGGTCCTATTAACTATTAACAACTGTATATTGTGGCATTTGTTATAAATTTAGGTGGGTTAGATGTTCGTAAATTGCAAGGGTTTTATAGTTTGCGGCTCGAACTGTAGTGTCGACTGCTCGACCAGTATTGGCGTTAAACGAAATAAGTACGTAACTGGCTTAACATTACAGAAAAAACATCCAATTAAGATCCGCTAATTTATATCGTTTCTTATTACAACAGAACGAAATAAATATTTATTTCCTGTAATAAAATACATTTTGATGACATAGTAGTCACTTTATTATTTGATTAGGACACTATCTTACTCGAAAATATAAGAAATTGTTCTAAAATGTAAATTGAATATAAATAAAAGGTCTAGTTATTTTAAAGTACATATTTTGACTATGAAGGAATTTGAATTCTTACTAATGATGTCATTATATAATTCTTTCTTATTGAAAAAGACCAATTTCCTTTTTTTACACGAAATTTTATCACACCCAGTTCTCTAAATTCCGAGAATTTACAGATTCGGTCGACATGTGTTATTGCTTGTTTCAGGGATAAGAATAAATAATCTAAATTAAAGAAACGGAAATTTTTAATACTACCAATTAGTGAGGCAGTGTGTTATCAGTACCAAGATAAAAACTCATCACCAAGTATCTTAAGTCGCAAACTTATCAGCCACCCCTCGTATAAACTAATACCCCAGATTTTTAAGACATCTGTTTTTCCTGATAGTCCACTTGACATATTTAAAAGCAAATTATACAGGAAACACACATAACCATAATAAATTTATTATAAAGTTTGTTTTAAAATAAAGATGGCAGTCTATTTCTTATTTCACTTAAACTACTTACCCTACTTTGAAATCTATTTGAGCCGATTAAAGTTGCAATTTAAGAAAATAAATAAATTTATCATCAATAAATTTACTTTTTAAATATTCCTTCTTCATTATTTTATTGCATTTGTTACTCTTTATTATTTTTTGCTTGGACAAAACTTGCGTATCATATAGTGATATTGTATAAAATATAGCTAATAACTTAAAGTGAAATATATAATTCCAATTTTGTAAATTTAACATGAGCTATAATCATCAAATTACTTAAAACAAAAAAAAACAGATAAGATATAAAATATATTGAAAAGTGAGTAAAATAAATAAAATAATCACTCTTTGTACCGCACATTCCTGCCATCACAAGATGTTTTGTAAAACGCTGTATAAATTAGTATT
Source organism: Napeogenes inachia (assembly GCA_959347355.1). NCBI lineage: Eukaryota > Metazoa > Arthropoda > Insecta > Lepidoptera > Nymphalidae > Napeogenes > Napeogenes inachia. The sequence goes on along the minus strand of OY365791.1, from coordinate 12,500,037 downwards.
TTTCACAATTATGTACATTAGTCTTTCAACATTGGTTGTTGACTGATCCTATTCTAACAATATTGAATAAGAAAAAAAATAATGTTAAATGTCATCTTTACACTTGTTTTTATTTAAAAATAAAAATAATTTCCATCCATTATCTTTTTAGTTTAAATAATATTTTTTTTGGGTACTTACGTTATAAGCCATAGTGTTAAACCTGAAATAAAAACAAATTAAGTAAATGAAAACTATGTATTTCAAATTTCAAACTGGGTATGTACTTCGAAGAAATTAAAGTAAAAATTTGTATATGTACCTTTACTCTAATATAATTATTAAAAATGTATGTAGTTTTTATGATTTTTTGAAACAGGTGTTAAAAGTGGAAGAACTTTATATATTTTCTTAAATCGTTATTAAGTTTTTATTCGCGTCGAAAGTAATTAGAAGTATTGTCAAAGAGCAAACTGATTAATATTTAATAAACGCTTGACATTTAATGACATTCACAGCACAGAGTACAATGTAAAAATATTAAATATTTTTAAAGGGTGTTTTAGACGCCACGACTCGGAACCCTGTCTTTCAATAATATGAATTAGTCATTTAACAGTAAAAGATCATTGAAATGGAATGTCTATACAAAATCATTAGATCGAATGTCATAACTATAAATACTGAATTTTGTGCATATATACAATCTAATAAACAGCTGGTTGACTATATTCTTTATAATTCGGTTTACTGTTACCAGAGTTAATCCCCATGCATGAATGCAGTTGGTAGAGCGACGGGACGGTTTCCCAGTTGTCGCGGGATCGAATCCCTGTCCGTATCGGTTTATTTTTCATTCTATACTTATATAAATTTAAATAATCTTAACATGGCTATACATGTTTATAGATAGTTTCAAACAATATATGTATTTATTATATTATACATACATTCATAAAGCTATACTTTTTGATACTTATTATATTACTTAGATACATATATGCGATTTACCTTATGTTATTAATTTTACAAAATACTAATTAGTTGGTTCTGGTTCATTGTTAAACAAAATAAACTTTATAATTACAAAACGTACATTAAGCTTGATAGAGCTTACATATTCTACATGCGCGGAGTATGCATATCAACTTAATTTGTATCGGTTTATTTTCCATTCTATATTTTATATACATTGAAACTAGGATCCGCCACAATGCACTGCGGGAGTTGAGCTGAGCGCCCTTCCCCTTTGTTATACTACGAGAGTCAGTCCATACCGCGCCCAAGGACTTCCAATGAAGTGGCTGGCACCGGAAAGGTTAAGAGTAACGATTGGCGAACGCGCGCAGGTTAAGTTAAGCTTAAGTCTATGGGAGATTCAGTTTGCCTGATGGTTGTATTTTATCAAGCAAAAATATTGAAAACACAGCACAGCAAACACAAAAATCCTTAATAGACGAAATTAAGACATTACTGCAATCACTATCTCAATCCAAAACTACTTTACCGCCCAACATTGCCTCTGTATTAGCATCAATTTCAAATTTACTATTATCTATCAATGACAACACAAAAAAACAACTTTTTACATTATTCGATGGAATTGCCGAAGTGCAATAAGTAACAAAACTGATTTAATATATCTTTTAAATTATAAGACATATTCTATAGCTTTGTACACACCGAAGCATTCTCCTGAAAATATGTTACATTCCGACGGTAGTTAAACTTTTTGAATAATATTATATTGCGAGTGGTAAACTCCGACTCTTACATGGCTATGATCACTTTGCTTGGATGCGTCGCTAAATATAGTATGATAACTAGGGAATTCATTTTTGATAATTTGGTTGTAAAGAACCATTGCATTTGTTTCGTCTTTATTAATACCAAAATTAAAAATAATTTTTGGTTTTCTTACAAGAGCTTCGAAATCACATGTAAAAATAGGCAGTATTGCTGAGCGATGAATGGGAGCTGAAAGTGATAAATATTTTTTGTGACTAATTACAAGACATGGAATAGATTTATTACACCAATATGATAAAATGTCAATCGATTGAGAAAGTACTGCACACTATTTACTGTACACTGTACTAAAAGCTGTACACATAGAAAAACGTATTGATCAGATAAATACTGGCGTCTTAAATGTAAGGGACGTTCACCGCACTCTACTTGTAGGGCGTTTATTGGACTGGATTTCATTGCCCCACAAATGATACGTAAGCACTTGGATTGGATCAAGTCAAGTTTCTGGAGGGCTGATTTGTTACAAGATTCAAGGATATAAGAACCACAATCTAAAATACTTCGTATAATAACATTATAAATGAGCTTAAGATAAAATGGATGCGCGCCCCACCAAATACCAGCTAAACATCTTAGAATATTAATTAATTTTTCACACTTATTGGCAACATAATTACAATGAGGGACGCCGGATAGTTTTGAGTCCAGTTTCAGTAGTTTCAGTAAAAATTTTGTGCTTTCTTTTATTGGCATTGACTCATTATCAAAATTTACCGAAATTTTTGGAGGACATTGTAACCGTGTAAACAAAGCTACGGAGCTTTTGGACGGTGAAATTTGTAACCTATTTTTCCCTAACCATGTTTTTAACATATTAAGAGACAGATTAATGTCTATGTTAGCTTGTTCAATGCTTTGATTTGTTGTGTAAAGAAGAAGGTCGTCAGCATGTTGTAAAATGTCAATATTGTTATTAATAGCTTTGTGCAGGTCGTGTGTATAATAAAGGGCTCAGTACTGATCCTTGCGGAAGACCCTTTGATAGGCACCTAGTGTGTTTTATATCCAAAGCTCTAATATTTTCGGACTCGTTAAGCATTTTACAAGCTATCCATAATTGTTGTCATAAAAAAATACATCATCCTTTAATTTACAAAATTAAAAAAATACTAGACCGCTATCATAAGATCCAGTGTGATGTGGTTTTGATATGGATTCCAAGTCACGTTGGTGTCTATGGCAATTGCAAGGCGGATGAATTGGCTGAAGATGCCATTTTGAATGGAGATGTTTTTCCATATAAAATTTACAGCCCAGACTTGAAATCTATATCAAATCAAACTTTACATTCCTCTTGGCAAGATTTATGGAATAAGAGCAGTACAAATAAAGGATCATATAACAACAGAACCTTATATTCCACCTAAACCTTGGTTCTTCTCAGTCAAATTTAGTAGAACAGTTACTAGCATTTTATCGAGATTGAGATTAGGGCACACTTGCACACGTTCTCACCTCTTTAGATTGCAAATAACAGGTAGCCCCCAGTGTCCATGTCCAGACATAGCAGATGTCAACCACATATTTTTCTCATGTCCTCTTTATAAATACGATGTCCTGTTTAAATCCTTGACAGAATCTCAAATTTCTTTACCAACATCAATAACTTGTCTACTATATAAAAACTTTTACCAATTTCGTACAGATTTTATTATCTCTAACGAAGTCAAAATTTAACTTTGTAAAATTTTAATTAGTATTACCACATATTATTAATTATACAATTACTATTTTATTTTTTATACAGTTGCTACTTACCTATCATATTATTTGGTGTATTTAGCTATGCCTCCTTACGGTTCCAACCGTTATAAATTATATAATGTACATATAATTATTATTAAGTAATACAGTCTAATATGTTTATTTATAGTTTTCTTATATCCTATCTGTAAAATTGTATGTTAATATATATTTTTTAATAATTTATTCATGACCATGGATACAAAAAATGTATGTATTCTTTAAGTATTGCTATACTGAAAGTTATCATTCACCAAATTATTTTCGATGACGGGTGTTAAAAACATCAAAAGTTTCCCGTTTTGACCATTGGCATAACGCAAACAATGCTTTGCTACAAAGTTAAAGAAAGAAAGAAAGATTAGTGAGAGTTCCTGCTGTCACGTCACGATTCACGTCAAACACGTCATGTGAATGACAAAGTTAGGAATATATTGATATTTTTTCAGTGTTTAATATTTTTTCTGAGGAATTCATAGAACCTATTGTTAAAATCAGCTTTATTAATTCTTAGTAATACTTGGAAAATCTTATATGGGTATTTATACCAAGTGTTAAACCATGGAAGCTTATGAAAGTGTGTTACTCGTTAAAAATGAAGTCTTTGTTTTTAAAATACCCCCGAAAATGACTAACAGAGGATATAGGTAAATTGTTTAATTAGATTTTTCATTGTTTTATAAACACATACATTTTAAGCATCTATTGAAATAGGGCAGCTGATTGGAACTTGCAAGAACCACAATGGACGGGGCGTATGCGTCTCGTAGCGAAAGGCGATGAGTTAATTATGAAGTTGGAAGATAAGACGAGTGGTGAACTGTTCGCAAAATGCCCTATCGATAAGTACCCAGGGGTGGCACTAGAGTCTGTTACAGATAGCTCAAGATATTTCGTTGTTAAAATACAAGATGATAATGGTAGGTAAAGGTTATACATATATGATATTCTAGCTTTGTTTTTAGTTTTTATATTAATTTCAATTTAATCTTTTTACAAATTTCAATGATTAATTAATATTTCAGGACGTAGTGCTTACATTGGTCTAGGGTTTGGCGACAGATCAGATTCCTTTGACTTAAATGTTGCTCTACAGGACCACTTTAAGTGGTTGCGGAAGGAACAGGAAGGAGAACAAGGAGAGCAACAACAATTAGACTTCAGCTTTAAAGAAGGAGAAACTATAAAGATAAACATGAAAATAACTGTAAGATTAATAGTTTTTAATTTTATAATTGATTCTCATTGTTTCTTAAATTTTAAAATATTTTCAAATACTTTTCATATGGCTACAAAAAAGACATTGACAGTTTAAGCATGTAACCTAGCTCTAGAGGCATCTTGTTTAAAATATATATTTTTCAAAAAATTAAGTTATGAAAATGATTGTGTTTTCAAGTTATGAATGTATATTTTTAGAAGAAGGATGGTAGCGAAGGCAGCCGCCCCCGTAGGGCGGGTGGTGCTAATATAGGGGGACTGTTGCCCCCACCTCCAGGAGGCTCAAAACTTCCACCGCCACCATCTCCACAGCATGTGCCAACTCCATCTGGAATGCCGACTGTGCCTAATACTGAGTGGGGTGATTTCAACTCTGCTAGGTTTGTACTCATTACTTCATACATTGAAAGTATTGAATAGTTTAAAATGTTGTTTGTTTTCCTATTTATAGTTTTTGAGTATGCAATCTGTTTTCAGTGCCCCAAGCCAACAACCAAAGCCTACAACTCCAGCTAACCAACAGAACTGGGTGCAGTTTTAATTAATGAATATATTGTTTGTTTTCTGCCAAATGCAGATAGTGCATTGCACAATACTTAGGAACCTTACTTAAATGTTTTACATATCCATTACTTTGTTTGTATATATGCCGGTATGCCTCTCTAATGCAGGATTTTAATTTATATTATAGAGTATATTTAGGCAAATATAACAGTAATTTTTTCTCATCTTAATAAAAAAAAAATTTTGGCTATGTAATGTATCTTCATCCCTTTGAACCATTAGATACATTTTCAATTTGGTTTTGTACCATACAACTTTGTTAATAATTAATATTTTACTTATATAACCATAGATTTTAATTTTTAATTTAAGTCTATTAACATTCCCATATTGTGTAATTATTATTTATTCTTTTTATTAAAATTATTTATATTATGTATGTATTGCAAAAGTAATATAGTTCATAAAACAACCCGCAATAACATTGATGTAAACTCATTTAAACTTCTAATTTTTTTTTAATTACATGAGGTATAAATATAAATATTAAATCTGTACATGTTGTCACACTTAAAAGTTAAAAGTTTTCAAATATTATAGAGGTAGTGTTTATGAAAATATGGCTCTACATTATGTTTAGAATGTTATTAATATCTGCATGTCATAGACAAGCTCTATGTATATAGCCTAAGTGATAGCTGTGTGTACAAATGTGTTATAAATAGATCTGTTTTGGCATTCTGTTTGAGGTGTATGTACAAATGTAATAAAGAATAGCAGCTACTTGTTTTTCTTTTATATCACTAATTTATTTCCTCTTACACCTATGTATAGACGACTTCTAAGTATAGAGTTGTTATACTTAGAGCCCTTCTCTAAAATAGCCAAAGCAGAAGTGTGAGTGCGAGTGATAAATAATAAAAGATGGAAGATGGGACCCATGCTTTTGTTTGTATAATTACACATGATAAAAAAAGACATATAGGTAGCCTCATTTGGTTCTTTCTTTTTTTTCGACGGTGAAATCTTCATAAAATTAATATACATTGTACAATATCTCTATGGTTATTTTAGGCTAGATCGCATACGTGAAGTCTGACAACGTCAATCAAAATGCTGTTATTTCTTTTAAACATTGGCCATTGGTTTCTTAAACAAACTTGTAATAAATACACGATTGGTGCTTAAAATTCGGTATTATTGTAACCTTCGAAATGTCAAGCAATAGCAGTAGGTAGTCAGCGAAAGCTACTTAAATTTCCATCAATCGATTTAATGTAACTGTACTATGACGACATAAACATCCCTTTTTTATCTGTTGTAAAAAATCTCGATCTCAACATTGACAGCACATTAAGTTAGATTGTACATTAAACTGAAATGTACCGAAAAAAAATTAGTTCCGTAAGATCATCATCATATTATCATCACAAAAATATACCATTTCGTACCAAAATATTAATTTCTATCTTGCCTTTCATTACGTTCTTGATGTTTTCTTCTCTTTTCTTATACTGGCATTTAGACATAACTAAAATTAAATTAAATCATTATAATTAATTTCATTAGAATCGTTAATATTGTATTAATCGTTAATGTTGTAGTGTTTGGAATTTTATTGCTTACTTTCAAATAAACATGTTGGGACGAGCCATGCATATTTTTAAAGGAAACTGAACGCTCTAAAAAAAAGTCTCTTATATTTTTTCTGTAAGTTCACTCCTTTAAAAGTTATTCGATTTTAAAATTGTTATACATTTGCTCAATGGTATAGTTAATAGCTGTAAGTTTAACTCGGTTTTTTCGGCTTATAAAATTTACGATTTTTTTTAACTACCAAAGCTATGAACATTGAAATGATACCCATTACAAATGAATATTAATAAGCCAACAATGACATCTTAATAAAATTCCAAAGGTATTTTTTTCCCATGTTATGTAAACGTAAAATAGAAATTCACAATGAGCGACCTTCCAAAATTGATATTAAGAGCTCCGGTTTTCACAGGCTTCTTTTCTCATGATTGGGAAGATAATTCACTCCGAGATTTGAAAAAAAATAGTCGATTGCTACGGAATCATTTGGAGGGGCACCGGAGACATTTTCAAATATTCGAGAGCATTGAGTCTGAGAGGAATTGATTAGTGAGAGCCTTACAGTCCAGACCCCCCAACGGGACCGGTGGTTCACGCAACTCTGATAATTGTATACCTGCTAAGTAATTTGTGATAATGGATTACCTACATTTAATACAAGAATTGTCATATTGTTTCTGTGTGGTTTAATTGCCTGAGACCTACGCCTCGGATCCTGTACCAGAAAACTCAAGACCGAGAAAGCCACTAATATGCCTCTATCACCGAAATATATAATATATAAATATATATATATATATAGTTCTGTATTTTTGGGTTGGCTGGTTAGAATTACCTAAGTCCTCTTTTTATATAGGCTTATAAACACCTTGTCTTAAGTCTAGCATGGGGGGGCTGTCTAACCATGACTTTTGGACCAATCTAAACTTCTTGATTATGGTCACTTGTAATAAGAACAATGTATATTTAAAAAAGCTAAATACTCGTACAAGTATAGATAGCTGCTGAAGAGATAGAAATTATAATATGAAAAATGCTGGTCTAAAAATATTTATAACAACAAAACATTAAACAAAGAAATACTAAAACACTATAAATAGGAGGGATCTTCCTATAAACCTAACGAAACGAGTAAAAGAAAATCTAAGTAAAACAATTGTATTATTCGAGAGTTGTCGTATCGCCGCCATAAAACAGCATTTCAAATGAAGATATAAAAAAGAGGAAACTGGAAACTTATGAAATCGGTAATTGATTTTGAATGGAGAGTTTAACATGCTTTCAGGTATGTATTGATAGTAAATGGCGTTTATCAGTTTGTTTAGTAGCTAGGTACTCTTACCTGGAATAAGTAGTAAAGAGAGCCTAGTGGAAAAGGTCTCGCCTTTACCATCAGGTTATTTTTTTTTTCTATACCAAGATATAGTATCTTGGAGAAGGTATATGACTCAAAATCGTTTTTCATACAAATGGTTTGATCTGTGAATAAAACACTACCCTCTTTCCTGTTTTGTCTGTTTTGCAAAAACAACAGAGACACGTATATATTATTTCTTCCTTCCTCAGGGGAAACAATAAATTTGTTTCATAGTAGTTTATAGAGAGCACATAAACACAACTGGTAAGTTAATGCATAAAATACCTTAGAGAGTCCTTTTCAGTGGTTGTTTAGAAAAATACTGTTAGTTTTTAATTTGAAATTTCGTTTACACATTAAATGTACATGTATGTAGTATACATATTCCAAAGTATTTTTTTTTCCATGTCATTTAAACGTAATATAGAAATTCACGATGAATGACCAATTTCAAAATTGATATTAAGAGCTCCGGTTTTCACAGGCTTCTTTTCTTTATTATGATTAGGAAGATATTTCACTTCGGGATTTAAATAAAAATTTTTTTTTTTTTGAACCTAAATGTAGGTATGTATGTTTGTGTATATATATATATATACACACATACATACATACATACACTTTACACACTATATATGTAGTCTGGTGTATATATATATATATATATATATATACACCAGAATAGCTTGTTAAGTATCAGGTAAGTCGCAATAAATACTGTCACCTGAAAACATTGGTCAGCTCTGATAGTATGTGGTAGGTTTATTTATCTTCAATTCCATAAATCATTGCATGTAAATGCAGGTGAAGCTGTTTTCTTTAAGTAGATCTTAGTAGAGGGAAAAGTAGATCTGAGTAGAGGGAATAGTAGATCTTAAGTAATATTCTGAACATATAAATCCTACTTCTCTAGTCTAGTCTCTAGTCTCCTACTTCTCTAGTAATAACAAAATTTACATATGGACAGACTCAATGATCATGGTATACAATTATAGGAGGAAAATGTAAGGGTAATATTATCGCTAGTTGGCTAACGGAACCCTAAAAAGAAAACTAATTAACAGAGTTACATATTTCATTCACTAGATCTTGTTTTATTTGAAAAGAATTTTTAATAAAATGTCGACTAATTTAATAAAGATTCATTTTCACAGCAATTGAATTCTATCTCTTATATACTAATTTAGGTGTAGTTTTATCTTCGAACACGGCTTATTAAAATTTTCGAAAAAAGATTCAGTTTATTATTAATTTGAAAAATTATATGTATTATAAATTATAAGGTTTCTATAATTAGGTTTAGAATAAATAATTTTTCTATGTACTTTTTTACAGAATAATTCTTATTTAATATTAAATATACATATATAAGATATTGAACTATTCAACGCAGGTAGATAAAGAATGGTAGATGGATGAATACTTAAGTCCGGTGCCCTTTCTCGTAGCAATCGATATTCAATCCCTGTTCGTTTTATTATCAACCGACGGAAATGTGAGTGAATGACGAATGTGTCATCTTTCAATATTCATTTGTTATCTCATTTCACACGTAATATTACCTTCAGGGATTCTTATTCTTTCTTATTTCTTACCTAATTTATGAGTTTTTTATCTAATGATACCTATTTATCTACTTTAACTTATATGAACTAATAAGTACCTATTATATAAACTTTTTAAAACATCAAAAAGCTAGCTATAATCATTGATAGACTTCGCGGTAATTACAAACATTGAAACAATTATAAAGAACCGGATATTTCTTTAAGTAATAATATTTACATCGGTCTTTGTCCTGTACTTAGATTTTATATTTCATCCAATAAATATTATAATTTATGCATAAAAAAGCATGTTACCAGATCAGATATATGTATTTGCTCAATCCATTCCACTTTATATAGGCAAGTAAGATTGGTCTAACTATTCTAACTACATCAATGAAATATATTTAGTGTACGTCAAATCGATCAATAATGAGAGACGGGAGAACAAACGACCTATACACTTATACAGGGTTATTTGTAATTAATTAGCCGCCTCTTGCAGGCAGCCCCTCTACATCAATCCCAACAACATTTGTTCTATGACTTTTTACTATTTTAATAAACATCACAAAAAAACGAAACAAAATAAATTTGGTTTCCTCTTTTACTTATTACTCTGTATTTTGTAAGAAGTACTTAAAAAGTCAACGCCCGGGCGCCATACCTAGGCTCAGAATTAATACCAGTTCAGATGCAACAAATAAATTTTGTATGAGAAAACTTAAGTTTTTAAAGCTATTAATTTTAAAAAGTCGTGGAACAAATGTTGTTCGGATCGATGTAGAGAGGCTGCCTGCAAGATGTGGCCAATTAATTACAAATACCTAACTCTGTACCTATATACAACTCTATGAATATTTTTGTGTTTCTGGAACACATCTCTTTATAAGGACATGTTATCCAGTGCGTACACTGTTAATGTACTATAATGTTTATGTTTTAAGTTGAGATTTAAAGTTTGGTACATAAATAAATAAATAAATATATATCTATGCACTAGGGGTCGCTCGCGACTTCGTCCGCGTGGTTTTTAGTGTTGCCGCCGAGTTCCATACAAAATTCATATTTAAAACCCTTAAGGGTGGCATTTAAAAATCTTTTCTTAGTACACCACTACGTAGAAAACAAATGTATCCTCCAATTTTACTATCTCTACGACCTGCGGTTTAGACTGTATGCTATAACTAAGTCAGTGAGAACCTATTAGATTTTATTAAATTTGCAGCATTTTTCATTGCTGCTTAACTTCTATTAGTCACAGCGAGATGATATATATCCTATAGCCTTCCTCAATAAACGGACTATTCAACACAAAAAGAATTTTTCAATTCGGGCCAGTAGTCCCAGAGATTAGTGCGTTCAAACAAACAAACTCTTCAGCTTTATAATATTAGTAAGTATAGATATATATATATATATATATATATATATATATATATATATATATATATATATATATATATATATATATTTTATATATATTTTGTTATATTATATATATATCTTCTTAATATATATAAATTACGTGTCACGTTGTTTGTCCGCGATGGACTCCTAAACTACTTAACCGATTTTAATCAAATTTGCACACCGTGTGTAGTTTGATCCAACTTGAAACATAGGATAACTTACATCTAATTTTAAGTCACAATATTATTTTATATCAAAATATTGTTATTTTGTTATTGGCCTTGATAAATTTACTTGCATTTTAATTTTTTTCCTTTACTTAGCGGTCGGGGGTTTTTTAAATTTAAATTTTATTTTTTCTAATACCGTGACTTCTAAAATAGTTTACTACAATGTAATAGATATATCCAAAACCTTAGCAACCACAGCAACGCGTGGCCGAGTCTGCTAGTTAATATATATAAATTACGTGTCACGTTGTTTGTCCGCTTGTTTGTCCGCGATGGACTCCTAAACTACTTAACCGATTTTAATCAAATTTGCACACCGTGTGTAGTTTGATCCAACTTGAAACATAGGATAACTTACATCTAATTTTAAGTCACAATATTATTTTATATCAAAATATTGTTATTTCGTTATTGGCCTTGATAAATTTACTTGCATTTTAATTTTTTTCCTTTACTTAGCGGTCGGGGGTTTTTTAAATTTTTATTTTATTTTTTCTAATACCGTGACTTCTAAAATAGTTTACTACAATGTAATAGGTATATCCAAAACCTTAGCAACCACAGCAACGCGTGGCCGAGTCTGCTAGTATATATATATATATATATATATATATATATATATATATATATATATATATATATATATATATATATATATATATATATATATATATATATATATATATATATATATATATATATAATAAAACAATAAATAATATATAAAAATATAATAAATAATAATAATATAGATATAAACAATTAAAACAATATCAAAATCACAGATTTCTCCTCTCTACTTTTTATTATATACTAGATAGCGACTTCGACTAGGTCCCCTTCGCTTCCCCAAAATCAAATTATGAACCATATAACATCTTATTTTATCCTTTTATTGTGATTAGCGCTTCGTTTAGTAACCAATAAAGTTTTTTTAACCAAAATATGCATCGTTGTATAAACAAGTCCTATATATCTTATATCTATAAAGTACAAATTTTCAATATTTCTATTTTAACCATTCTTAATTTGTAGTAGTAATTAAATTTGTTTGTAGAGTAAGTTCAGAAACGTAGAATTTTTTCACGCATTTACTATGGCATTTCGAGAATTGCCCGTGACAAAGCCTCGGCGAGCATAGAAATTATATTGATAAAAATTTACGACCAAATATATTTATTCCGCAGCTGTGAAGTGAATTCCTGTTTTATTTAATATCATAAATTAATTATCGTATTACTTATGTCATTGGATAGAATTTAATATATATATATTTTTATTAAAAAAGACCGAGAGTCTAAATTAGAGAGATGTCTCTCCGTATTTCTCTTTTATCAGACGTGGTTACAATGGTTAGCACTACAAAAGAAAACTAGGCGTTGTCCCGCGCAGTTTAGGGGCATTGAAGAAAGTTTTCATGTGGCCTTGGAAGAAATGAAGAAAATATGACAATGAAACGACTACAACTTATGAAATACTGTCCCTAATGTTGAGATTAAGTTACTTGTCAAGTCTATATTTGACTGTTATTATAAGCCCCATGTGTGTTTTTGTAGATGATTGATTAAACAGAATATTGTTGGGATAATTGATAAATATACAACAATTAAACATTATTACAATGGGATAAATAGTTTGGTTAAATATTTTTATTTCGCTACTTTAGTCAAACATTTTTATGGTGTTTCCCTTAACCCTACAAAAGCAATAATCCGGTATTTTTGAAGACAATTATGTCGCTGGCAACGAGTATTTTTGAAAAAACTTCTTTACTTTAACTTTTAATTAAATTAAATTAACAAAACTCGTGATACCGTTTGAAGCAATAAAATACTTGGTATGACGATTTAACATTCACCGTTGAGCAGTCGACCGGGACACATGTCCCTCTTACCTGCTTCGCCTATTCGCGCCATCTACCTGGGCCGTCACGCTGACCGCCCAGCCACCTGCACCGACCACCTGCACCGACCGTTCGTACACCTGCGCCAGTCAAGATAACGACCTCCATTGTGTGCAAGCCAGCGGTGTGATTGTGTTTGTGTGTGAGTCATCGCCGCAAGCACACCTGCGGGCCGGCGAGCCTGCATAGGGGTCCAACAAGTCCGACGTCGCCCTAGTTAGGGTACGAAACGGAATTCAAAGACTTCGTCGTAATAGCCTGCATCGTGTAAGTACACAGTCGTTAGGGTATTAGGCACACCTCTGTCACCTACTGACAGAGATTCGTAGGGTTCACGTTAGGCACTTGCCTCCCTGCTCACGCAGGGAGGACGGCTCATATCTCCGGGCTCCACCATGGACCCCAAATCCGCGGCGGAACCCGAAGATCTGTCCAAGTCGCAGTTTTTTGGCTGGGTCCACGGAATTGCGCCTGAATTATGCCTGCGCTACTCTGTCTTGTTAGGCATCGAGTCTCCGCCCTCGACCTCGCGCGCCGCGATCGCGGCCGAGAGCACCTCCGACATGGAGGTCGAGGCCGCCACTCCTACGGAGCAGACGGCCTCGGATTCCGAGTCGGGGAGTTCGTCCCCTTCCTCGGACGCTGACGAGGACGACGGTTTCATGACCGTGCAGACCAAATCGGCCAAGAGGAAGGCGACGAAAGCGCTCTCCTCGAACGTCCCGCGAAAACGGGCCTCAAAACCCGCTAGTAGCGAACCCGCGTCGCCCGACCGTTCTTCGGGCCCGGGCCCGACTCGCGAACGTGCGCCGATCGCACCTTCAGCGCCTGCGCCTTCAGCGCCACGGAAGTCCCCCGCGCCGCCGCCGCTTTACATAAGGGACAAGTCTAAGTGGGACACTCTGTCCGCACTTATGACGGAGCACAAGCTCCATTTCACGTCCGCCCGAAATACCGCCGACGGTATCCGCGTTCAAACCGCGTCTTCGTCGGACCACCGTGGTCTGACTCGTCTCCTCCGCGAACGTGGTTACGGATACCACACCTACGCGCTAGAGAATGAACGCCGCTTAACGGTGGTCATCTGAGGGCTCCCCGTGGAGCTCACTACTGAGCGGATTTTCGAGGACCTTAAGTCCCAATCGTTCCCCGTCATCTCGGTGCACCGCATGTACCGAGCGACCACTAGGGTCCCGTTCGATCTCGTTCTCGTCCATCTCGAGCTTTCCCCGGAAGGAAAGCAAATTTTTAACGTTAACGCAGTCTGCCAACTCTCCGGCCTTAGGGTCGAACCTCCACGCGGTCGCGGTTTTCCTGGTCAGTGTCATCGCTGCCAGCTCTATGGGCATTCCCAACGTTTTTGTCACGCGCGTCCAAGGTGCGTCAAGTGCCTGGACGACCACGCGACAGCCGACTGCTCGCGGAAGGGACCGGTCCCTGAGGATCCTCCCAGCTGCGTCCTGTGCGGACAGAAGGGCCATCCTGCGAATTATCGCGGGTGCCCCAAAGCGCCGCGCAGGACACAGCCGGCAAGGCATCCTCCTCGGTTCGCACAGCCTCCATGGGCTCCTCTAGCCCCTAGGAGGCCCGCGGCCCCTCAGGCATCCCAGGCCCCTCAGGCACCCGCGAACGCGATCGCGAACGCTTGGGTGAAACCTCCGAGGATTATCCCACAGCCCGTCCCCCAGTCGTTGCCGCCGCCGCCGGTTCGTAACTCCACCGACGGAGTTGCGAGTTCGCTCGCGTGCGTCACGAGCCTCTTCGGTGTAATAGACATCGAAGAGCTCCTAGTCTTTTCGAATGAAATGAGGGATTCCGCGCGGAACCCTCCCGCGAGGATGGAAGTGCTCCTCAAGCACGCCGTCCTAATCAAATCGATATACGAACACACGATGTCAACATGATGACATCGCGTGGAAGGGTAAAACCTCGCTCTCTGACTGTCGCTACATTCAACGCGAACGGGCTACTTAAGCAGATAGATCTAGTGCGCGACTTCGTGGTCACGCACCAGATAGACGTCCTGCTAGTACAAGAGACCTTTCTGAAGCCGTGTAATCGTGATCCGCGCATCGCAAATTACCGTCTCGTTAGGAACGATAGGGCAACCGCGAAGGGGGGAACCATCATCTATTACAGAAGATCTCTTCATTGCACTCCGCTCGATCCGCCCCAACTAGTCAACGTAGAAGCGTCATTATGTCAGGTGGGTATGACCGGCCATCAGTCGATCGTACTAGCATCCGTCTATCTTTCTCCCAATAAAGCCTTAGTTGAGAGGGACCTTAAGTCCTTACTCCAATTAGGTAACGCAACCATTCTGGCCGGCGACCTAAATTGCAAACATCCCCGCTGGAACTCCACTGTCGCAAACAGTAGAGGAAATCTCCTTGATAGGCTAAGTTACAAGGCTGGTCTCGACTTCGAGATCACCGCGCCTTTGAGTCCCACGCGATACTGCGACACAGACTTCCGACATGACAGACCCGACGTGCTCGACATAGTACTCTTGAAGGGCGTGACACTCCAGTTACGTTCTATCGAGACGCTATCCGAGCTAGACTCTGACCATCGACCGGTCCTATTTCAGCTAGGACTTCCTCCCCTTAGGGAACCCGCGACCAAAACAATTATTAACTGGACGAAGCTTCGAGAGCAACTCCATTCCCAGGTACCAGCGCACCTCGACAAAATTCCTGACCAGCTTACATCGGTCGAGGACGCTGTCTCAGCCGCGACTAACTTCACAGAACATTTGGTAGACAGCATAGGAAAGTCCTCGAGGGAGGTCCGAGTGAAATTCGAGGGTTACCGAGCACTCCCTCCGGACATTAGACTTCTCATCACCCGTAAAAACGCCGCGATTAGAGCCCATGACCGATACCCGACAGATGACAACCGACGGAGGCTGCGCCGTCTTCAGAGGGAGTCGAGACAAGCTCTCGACGACTTCAGAGATAGCGGCTGGGATAGGACGCTTGCGACGCTCTCTCCAACACACCAGGCATTCTGGCGGTTGCAGAGAGCGTTGAAGGCGGACACTGTCTCAGATATGCCTCCCTTGGTTGGACCTAACTCCGCCATCGCGTTTGACGACCCTGACAAAGCTGAGTGCTTAGCCGACAGTCTAGAGAGCCAGTGCCGTCTGTCTGCTCAATCCGTTGATCGCGATCATGTCGAAATAGTCGACAAATCGGTCAATATAATGTGTTCTCAGCCACCGGCCGGTCCGCCAATCAAGGAAACGAACCTAGACGAGGTGACGTCCATAGTTAGGGCGCTTCACGTCAAGAAATCGCCAGGTCCCGATAGGATCACTAACAAAGTGATAAAGCTTCTTCCGCCTCCTTTAATTTACCTATTGGTTACCATTTTTAACGATCTACTGGCCGGTTGCTCGTTTCCGGCCCAGTGGAAAGAGGCCATAGTGATAGGGTTCCATAAGCCGGGCAAACCCCGGCATCTGCCTAGTAGTTACCGTCCCATTAGTCTTCTTAGTTCCTTAGGGAAAGTATATGAGAGAATCATCCTCTGTAGACTTAGATCGGAAGTCGAGAGACTCAAAATCATCCCAAATGAGCAGTTCGGCTTTAGAGCCAACCATTCATGTTCCCATCAGGTGCAACGCCTCACGGAGCACATACTGATAGGGGCCACTGTGAGGGCCAAGAAACATAGGACAGGAGCGCTCTTCCTCGATGTAGCTAAGGCGTTCGACAGGGTCTGGCACAATGGACTGGTGTACAAGTTATACCAGTTCAAGGTGTCGGACAGACTCGTACTCATCAGCTACAGAGTGGAAGGCGTCTTGTCAACCCCCCGCCCCATCAGGGCGGGTGTTCCCCAGGGTTCAGTTCTCTCGCCCATCCTCTATTCCATCTACGCTAGCGATATTCCTAGACCGCGATCTAAAGTACACCTTGCCATGTACGCGGACGATACCGCGCTTTACACGTCCTCTAAGGATCACTGGGAGATATACCAACGTATCCAATCCGCAGTCGACTCCCTTGAGAGTTGGCTGCGGAAATGGCGGATCGAGGTAAACCCTGAGAAGAGCGTTTCGGTGCTCTTCGAACAGGGCCCCCCAAGGATCCTCCCGCGAATCAAACTCTTTGATAAACCGATACCTTGGAAAGACGAGGCAAAATACCTAGGAGTAACGTTAGATAGAAAGTTAGTTTTCACTGAGTATATTAGGACCGTTCGTAGCAGAGCGGCCTACATATTAGGTCGTTTATATCCGCTGTTAGGCAAGCGGAGTAAAATGTCCCTTCGCAATAAGGTGACACTTTACAAAGCTTGCATACGTTCCGTCATGTCCTATGCGAGTCCCGCTTTTGCGCACGCTAATCTGAAACCCCTTCAGGTGATTCAGAACAGGTTTACACGGATTGCAACCGGGGCGCCGTGGTTCGTACGCAACATCGATCTCCATAGAGACTTTAACCTTCCGACCATCGCTCAGTACTTCAAGGGGCTTTCCCAAAAGTACTTTGAACGTGCTGTGCGACACCCGAACCCACTGGTGGCTGACGCCGCAGAGTATAGACCACGTAAGACTACTTTAGTCAGAAAAAGAAGACCCAAGTCGGTACTCGTTGACCCCGACGACGCGTTCACAGTAGGTAATAACGTGTACGCGTAGGCATAATTGACACCACACAACATACAAAAACACACCGTCTGTACCGGTATAGACGAGGTCCCAACTGAGTAAGTGCTCCGTTGCTCCGGCGTTCTGCCGTCGGAGGACGCTAGTGTCCAAATTTCCTTAGCTTCCCTCCTGACTAACGACGGCCCGAGCCGAGGTCCGTGTCTCAATCTGAGACGCCCTCGGGACGTCGTTCCCCATGGGGGCCCATCTGGGCCCCCCTTTTTTAAGGGTGGGTCTCCTGACCCACCCATTCCCCCGGTGACGCTGTAATAGCCAGCAGGGCTAACAGCATAGACAGACAAAAAATTTTAAAAATTTTATTTATACCTCTGATTTATAAAATCGAGCAACTAAAAAATTTAATAAAACCTACCTAGTGGAAATCTAGCGATGTTATTGCTATTGTAATAATTAAATTATTCAATTGTCGTACACAAATTGATTAATAAAAATGATATGTTTTGTATGCACTAAAATCACAGGTTTTTATTATTATGTACAAAGACAACAGGTAGTATTATAATTTTAATATAAGTACATACTTACGTTAAAAAATGGAAAATGTAAAGAGTTTGTTACAGTTATACTATAATCATCATAGATAATGGTGGTCTATATTTCAGTCGTGATGTTTTGAGAAGCATAATATTATTCACGGACGAGGGTAAGAAGTCCTTTTCACTTGGGTAATCATTAAAGGAGGGCTTTGTTACTTTGGTTCGTTGGATTGTAAAAGCTAATGTTCTCGTTTAATATAATATCTAACGGCTAACCTACTTCTTAATGAGCATACATTTTATAACAACCAAATAAACAGGAAGTGTTTATCTTATTGAAAATATTATTATGGTATTTAACTTTCAAGACCTTAGTTTCGATATAAAATCTCAAACTCTCAAACTCAAACTTTTTATTTATGTGCCACACCCATGTACAGAATAAAAAAGTAAAAGCAAAGAAAAAAAAAAAACTTAAAAAAAAAAATAGTATTTTTTTTGCGTCAAAAATAAATAACTAATATACATGATTTATTAGATTATAAATTTATGTACCCGTGTATTGTTAAGTTCGTTGATGTTGCTAAGGTTTCAGATTTCTAGTTGTCAGATCATACTACAAAGATTAATGACGGTACCGGGAGCCGGTAAGTAATTTTGCACGTCACTCGGCCATTTTATAATGTTATTGCTGTTTCGTATTTCTTCACATTGTTCAAATGATTGTTGAGTGTCTGTTACATATTTAAAGATGGTAAATAGGTATAATTTTTACAATGTATATATGAGTTTTGTTTATAGACTTAATTTATTTAGAAAGTCAATCACCATTATCATATAAGAAGTGATCCAAATGGATTTTGACGTTAGATAGATACATAGATATAAAATATAACACGAAGTTCTAAAAATACGGTTCTCATTATGGCCTGTGAATATGTATAATTTTGAAATTTAAAGCTATTAAACTTCAAAATTATAATAAATAAAAACTAAGCAAATGAAAGGTTTTAAACAAATAGATGCTCCGATTTATTTTGATGATTGGGAATGTCGTTTCAATTGTGTACTTGGAACAAGATATGAGTATTCAAACATTCGTCACACGTTCAGTTATTTAGTATGACGTATCACAATTGTTTACTCAATGTTTACAGTTCACGATTGAATATAAGCATAGGCTTAATGCTCGAGTGAGATACTTAAGAACTTTGATCAGTATATGTAAGCCTCTCTATAACATCGAAAGTCACAGGTGGCATGCTGTGGTTAGTAATCGTATGCGGTAATAATCGTATGCGGTAATAATCGTATGCGGTAATAATCGTATGCGGTAATAATCGTATGCGGTAATAATCGTATGCGGTAATAATGGTATGCGGTAATAATCGTATGCGGTAATACCATTTCATAGTTTTAGTAACCAATAACACTACAAACAATAATGAATTAGGATTTGATTTATACGCAATCGAGTTGTAGATACTAATCTATTTGAAAAAAAATTAAGTGTTTAATTTGTAAGTAAATCTTTGCCGTATGTTAAATAGGACGTTGTATATTTATGCTTCGGTTTTCGTTTGTTTGTCTTAGCGTCACTCTAAAACAACTTGTTTGAAGTTTCACGTAACAATCTATTCAACAAATCTAGGCAACATTGTGGAATATTATTTTGTATGTATTTTCAGCCAATTAATTGAAATTAATTAGTATATTTACTTTTATTTTTAAAGATAGTGGCAAATACTATAATAATCTATATTTTTAATTTAATCATGTTCAAAAATATAGTTTATCTTGTTTCAAAATGATGAACATTTATAGCCATTTACAGCCATGTTAAACGTATTTAAATTTTAGAATAAAAATATTAAGCGTATTTTAATTAATTCATCGAGATAATTAAAATACGCTTAATATTTTTATTCTAAAATTTAAATACGTTATCAATCAGCTATATGATAGCCCAATTGTTAGAGCGACGATTTCGTAGAGGTCGAGGATTCGAATCCCTGCCCGTATCGGTTTATTATTTATGTATATTTTTTCAAACTAAACTTACGGAATAGGCAACATATTTTTTGCATTAAAAGTAAAAGGATTTAATACGAAATTTCCCAGTAACTATTGTATTTATTATATTCACCTCAAAGAAGTAAATACCTCTCCTTTGTTTCAACCTTAACCTCATAACTGTGGTAAACATGTAAGCCTATATCAAAATAAATTGAAATAAATAAGTTTACTTTTGGTGCTTAACAAAAACATTTTTCTTGCGTTAAATAAATGTAAATATACGTAAAGACCTTTTCTACCCTCATTCAGGTAAACCGATCATTGCCAATTTCAAAGTCCTTTTATAATGTAACCTTGCTTTCTCTCGTGAGTACTTGTTATGTACTAAATATCCAGAACACGACGTAAACCGTAATATTGTTAGGAGGCTGTACGCTCTTTATCAGTTTGGACTGGTTAGTTGTTTTTATATTTCGCAGATTGAACATTTTTATATATGAGTAACATATTTTTTTCAGCAACTGTTTGATATTTTGGTTTAGTATTGTTTAAAAATACATTCGCTACATTTTTTGGGAACAATTTTCATTGTTAAAAAGTAAAAGCTTAGAAAAGAATATCAAGCACATAAGTATTTAATAGTATAAAAATCGAAAATAATGTGAAGGTAGATATAAAATCAGTAATATAAAATTGTTTATTTAAGGAAATCAATTAAAAATGTGGTTATATTTGACGCAGCAAGTGATGATCGGTCGCAGCATCCGATACAATTACATTAGCACGCCTCGTCTAGCGCGCCGGGTCGACTGCAACATTGAAACTAAGCACTTAAATATACAACCTGGTATAATCACATCAGATAGACAAAACAGATTACAAATATACGACCTGGCATATTCACATCAGATAGATACACGATAGCTTGTTACGAATACAAACACAATGCTTGATACTGATTTTAACTGAACTGATATGACGTCGAGATAAATTTATTGCATCAACATTCATAAATATTTATTTTATACAATTTTAAAAAAATCTGTTTTCGTATTGTGAAAACAGCTATAACAAAAGAACTGGCAACAATATTTAAAAAGTATTTTTTCAACTATTTCGTTTCAAAAGTTATCAATGTTTCAAAAACTTTTGAAAACTAGACAAATAGTCTTGAAGTAGGTACAAACAAGCTCTGCGAAATAGACATTTGCTGAAAATATTTATCAGTCTGGAATTTCTATTTAAACGTAACGATCACTTAAATAACTGATTTAATATTATCTTTATATAGGTTGTTAAAAAACTTATACACATATATATATATATATATATATATATATATATATATATATATATATATATATATATATATATATATATATAACGAAATAGTTAGACTAAATCTTTGATGAACTTTATTACAAAAATATTTTATTAAAATACTTCATATTTTAATTTTTTCATTCGCACATTATTTTGTGATGCAATTTACTATTATGAACAAGGGCTCTGAAATCTAAAAGAAGTAACCTCAATCCACATACAATAATAAGGGAAAGTTACAATATTATTATTTTAATTAAATATATGGAAGCTGTAATCTTATATCCAACGACCTTCACACAATATGAAGTATCAGTACCTAATAAAAATGTGTGTTCTATTAAGTTGGAATGCGTTCGTCCCAAACTTAGCGTAATAATAAAATACAATATTTGAATAAGTGATTTTCAAAAATAAAGTAAAGAGTTAAAAATATAACTTATTAAAGTTTGTTCTTACGTTCTTAGAAATAAAATAAATTGGTATAAAAAAACTGCCGAAATAACTATTTTTATTATGATAAAGATATAAAAAAATAGAAAGATTTTATGGGTTAAAGAATCAGTTTAAAGCAAAAGTAATTTCTAAAATATCCTACTAACATTATAAATGCGAAATTTTGTATGTTTGTTTGTTACTCCTTCACGCATAAACTGCTGGACGAATTTTCATAAAATTTGGCACACACATACTATTTGAACTCTGTTGTTAATTTCTTTATTTTTAAGCTCATATGGTGATATAATTCGGTAAAGGTACGTATATTATTCGACATTTTCAATATGGATGTAATGGATTATGATAGAAGTTTTATCGTGGTTTGTTTTTATTTTAGTTTTTGAGGCATTCATTCAGAGCCCTACTCTCTCACTCTCGTACACAAGCTTTTCTAGCATGTCTTGCAGGCTGCTTGGACCATTAGAGAATAAAATAAGATCGTCTCCAAATCTAAGATGGTGAATTGGTTTACCGTTGATATTCAGTCCGTATTGGTTTCAATCGAGACGTAAATCTAAATATGTACTCAAGCACTGACGAGAAAAAATTCGGAGAGAGCGGGTATCCTTGTCTAACTCTTCTGATAAGGAAGTGCATACCTACTCTTTTAGTTCTTATTTTTGCTTGCATGTTTTGGTATACGTTTTGTATAATTCTTATATATTTACTTTCTACTCCTTGTGATGCAAGCGTTTTCCATATTTTTACGTGTTTTAAGGAATCAAAAGCTTTATTGTAATCAATAAATGCCAAATAATAGGCCATGCCATGGTCATTACATTACACAACTGAATATTGTTTTATTGTATGTATGTGATCAATTGTTGAAAAGTCGCTCTCGCTCGCTCGTTCTCGCGGTTGATTTTCATCTAATTCTTCTGTTATACGGTTTAGCATTACTTTAAAGAATACTTTTTAGAGATTCGACACTAGGCTAATCGGCCTGTAATTAGCTATGTTATCTTTATTACCTTTTTTGTGGAGAAGTATTATAGTCGAGATTATCCGCGGATGGGGTATATATCCATTATATACCCATATACCTAACTTACTTTAGTATACCATTAAATAGTTCTGTTATAGTGTCTAGTAATATATCTGATGTTCCTTTAAGCAATTCGTTAGATATACCATCTTCTCTTGGAGCTTTACCTTGCTTTTGTGTTTTGATTGCCTTGTCTACTTCGTCTTTAAGAATACTGGAAATTTCTTCGTAAATATTTGTATTACTTGTTATTAGTTAAGCCGTGGCTATTCTTAGAATTTCAATCCTGTTTGTTCTGATTTTGTTATCTTTAAAATGTGTCATTTTGTCTAACCAGTTGGTACTTTGACATAATTCGATCCATGCTTTCTTAACTCCTCCAGATTTTTCTATGTAAAAGTTTATTAAATTATTTATACTTTTCTGTCTATGTTTTCTGATTTTTAAGTTGATCTCTTTGCTTAGGTCTTTCAGTCTGTGTATAAACTTTTTCTTTCCTTAATGAATTTTCTTCCTAATTTTCTACCAATTATCCTTGGTATATGTAATTGCTTATTTTTACTTAGTTTTTAATTCTTTTCAGTTCTTTTTCAATAGCGTTGTTTTTTCTTGAACATATTTGGTATTCTTTGTTGTTAGTGTACTGCTTTCTAATGTGTCTTGTGTACTCTTTGTAATTGGTAAGGTTATTGGTTTTTTAGCATTACAAATATTGCTTCTCTGTAATTTCGGTTCTAATAAGTTTATTTGTCCTCGAAGAATTCTATGATCTGTTTTGTAGTTTAGCTGATTAACAATATCAACATTCAGAAATATTTTTAGTTTGTTTGTGAGAATATAGTCTATTTCATTTTTTGTCTTCCCGTCAGGTGATACCCAAGTCCATTCTCTATTATGTGTTCTATTGTAGTAGCTATTTATTATGTAAAGTTTATCTTCTAGAATATTATATGATATATCATAATGTGGAAAACTTTTAAGTCAACATCATCGTACCTGTAACAGGACGTCCACTAATGAACATAGGCCTCCCCCAAATATTTCCACATTTTTTTATCAGAAGCGGCCTGCATCCAGCGTTTCCGATCAGATCGTCCGTCCACCTCGCTAGGTGCCGCCCTCTCAATAGTTCGCTGGGTGACCCCGAGCTTACTTGACAAGCCCACTGGTAGAGATAACTTTTATGCACCGTAGCTAATCATAAAACGCATTACATTTTTTAGTCCTGCAGCTATTTATCTTGCATCCAGAATGTAATGTTTAGAGAAGTAGTAACAAAAATTCGTAATTTTCTAAAGAATTAATCTTGGATTTAAATAAACAGAATGAGCAAGAATACTACTGCTGTGTTGTCATGGTTACGTTTTAAAAAGTGTGATTGTAAAGTATCTTACGGCATTGTTCTTCAACTGTGTAATTCATATTTTGTATCTTTTCATTCATTACGTGAAAAATGTTAGCGAAGAAATTAACTCTATAACAACAAAGGATTACCTTATATATTATTTAGAAAAGTTAAATGTACTCTACAATGTAAAGAAAATATACACGAAATTCGGATACTCTTTAAAACGAAAAATGTAAATCTACAACAAAATAAACTTTTATAGAGCTGTTATAATCACAAAGCTGTAATGATTGGATACATGATTGTTCGCGATATTTAGAAAGATCGAAACCCTTGTAAAATACCGGAAATTTCTGGAAACATTATAATATTATTAATATTATTTATCGGTCTTTATTTATCCCTAGACTATGACTTAGACTATGATTTTATTCTCTAAAAAAATAATATAATTTATGGATATAAGAGCATATTCGCGTTAGCAAAGCAGTTAAAATGGCTTAAGCCATTCTATTTTACAAGACGGAATGAGAGGCAGTTACCTAATTGATTACCTATTCCAACTACAACAAGTAAATATATTTAGTTGACGTCAAATCGGTCAACAATGAGAGACGCGAGAACAAACGGTCCATGAATGTATGCATATGTATATTTGCAACTCTATGAATATCTATGCATATATGCAAATTAAAGATATAGGACAGCACACTGAATTAACTTAACAAGGTTGTACATTGAACAATGTAAATCACTTAAATTTATTCTAACAATGCTCCTAGGGAACATTAAAGACCTTTAATATTTTTTTATTTATATCTTTTTCAGTTTCAATCCAAACCTGAGATCACCTGTGCACGTCAAAGGGAAGTCTTAGAAGGGCCTATTTTGACACAATACTTATTGAAATAATCCCCACCGTAAAGTTACTCCCCAGCTTAAAATTAAAGCGACGAGGGCCCTGGTCTGAGAACAACCACACAACGTAGAGTTTTTTATCTTGTGTCATGTTCTTATCTCTTATAGCCATTACTTTTTCAGACAATATCTAATTTGGTACTTTTTATTACATACCAGGTAGCGACTTCCACTAGCTCCCCTTTGTCTCCTCAGACTCAAATTATAAACATTATTTTATTTTTAGTTTTATTGCGATTATCGCATCGTTGTATAAACAAATCTTACCAACATTCATAGGATATGTCTATAAGGTATAGGTTACAAATATTTTTATTTTAATAGTTTTCATTTGTAGTAATACTTGAGTATGTATGTCCAGAAACGTAGAATTTTTGCTCATATTTACTATGATTATACTATTACTATTTTTTCTCAGCTGAGAAATGAATTACTGTTTTATTTAATATACTAAATTAATTATCGTATAACTTATGTCATTTGATAGAAATCAATATATTTATTGTTTTCTTAAAAAAGACTAATCCAATAATTTAATTAAATTTAATTTCATAAATTACATTACAAACACTTTAATATAGGTACATTTAAATATTTATATTTTTATTTACACTTATTAGTATAGTTTTTAAAAGTATCATTTTTGATAATTTACTTAAATACTGTTATTGTTTTTTATAAGTTTAAATATTCAGTAGGTATTGTATATTATATATTAATTATTGAATACTTTTATCTTAAATAATTATTTTATTTTGCATTCTTTAAATATAAGTTCTCCAGTAATCGTTCTCATGATCCCTTTTAGTGTTACTACTTTTGGTTTGATTTATTTATTCACTTTTCTACAATATTCAAAATGATTAAACTAATACGTTTCTGTAACAGAGATAAAACAAACATTTTTAAGTTACAAAATGCATATGCATAAATATACTATTACTTAATATTATATTACAAATAAATAAATTATGCTTCCTTATAGTTTTTATATTTGATACTTTTTTGCGAAGTTAAGCATTAGATTGACCTTTAATATCATTGCTGTGATCATGTTTATTGTTACATAGTGTACGTATTCATTATATATATATATTTTTTCTCATATCTATTAGTAAGTGTATATGTATATATTTGCGTATATGTATGTAGACATGTACGTATGCGCGTGTGTTCATACATTTACATCTTTATTATTATTATGTTATTATAGTTAAGCATGTTGTTGTCTTTTTTGTTTCCTTAAATATTTTTTAGCTTAACTGTCACTAGTGTTAGTCCCGTCACGGCACGGCGGCCATTTAATTTAATTTAATTTAATTTAATTTAATTTAATTTAATTTAATTTAATTTAATTTAATTTAATTTAATTTAATTTAATTTAATTTAATTTAATTTAATTTAATTTAATTTAATTTAATTTAATTTAATTTAATTTAATTTAATTTAATTTAATTTAATTTAATTTAATTTAATTTAATTTAATTTAATTTAATTTAATTTAATTTAATTTAATTTAATTTAATTTAATTTAATTTAATTTAATTTAATTTAATTTAATTTAATTTAATTTAATTTAATTTAATTTAATTTAATTTAATTTAATTTAATTTAATTTAATTTAATTTAATTTAATTTAATTTAATTTAATTTAATTTAATTTAATTTAATTTAATTTAATTTAATTTAATTTAATTTAATTTAATTTAATTTAATTTAATTTAATTTAATTTAATTTAATTTAATTTAATTTAATTTAATTTAATTTAATTTAATTTAATTTAATTTAATTTAATTTAATTTAATTTAATTTAATTTAATTTAATTTAATTTAATTTAATTTAATTTAATTTAATTTAATTTAATTTAATTTAATTTAATTTAATTTAAAGAGAAGTCTCACCGTATTAATTTTTTGGCAGACGTGCTTACAATGATTAGCAATACAAAAGAAAACTAGGCGTTGTCCCGTGTACTTTAGGGGTAGTGAAGAAAGTTTACGTGTGGTCTTGGAAGAAAGGAAGAAAGCCCCCCTTTAATATTTACTTTATTGTTATTTAATTATTTATTTTAAAAGATAATATACAAGTAAATAATCTGTGAAAATTTGTAGTGTCCACCGTTTTTAATATTGAGCAAAAAACAAGTTTATTGTATGGGGACCCACCTTAATATATATATATTTTAATTTTTAGTATTTGTTGTTATAGCGGCAACGGAAATGCATCATTTGTGAAAATTTCAACTTTCTAGCTATCACGGTTTATGAGATACAGCCTGGAGACAGACAGACAGACAGACAGACAGCGGAGTCTTAGTAATAGGGTCCCGTTTGGGTACGGAACCTTAAAAAACAATAAAACGTACCTAGTGGAAATCTAGGTGGTGATGTTATTGTTATTTTTATATTATGATAAAATTATTCAATTATTCTACAATAATTAATTAAAAAAAAATCGTTTTCGGAAGCACTAAGATCACAGGTTTTTATTATAATGTTTAAAGACATCAGGTATTTAAAAAGATAAACACATTTTTTTAAATTTTAATATACTTTCTACAAAAAATGTAAAATGTATAATATACATGAGTTATTAGATTATAAATTTATGTACCCGTGGATTGTTAAGTTCGTTGATGTTGCTAAAGTTTCAGATTTCTAGTTATGTCCCAGATAATACTACAAAGATTAATGACGGTACCCGGAGCCGGTAAGTAATTTTGCACGTCACTTGGCCATTTTATAATGTTATTGCTGTTTCGTATTTCTGAACATTGTTCAGATAGTTGTTGAGTGACTGTTACACATTTGACAATGGTGAGTAGGTAACATTTTTACGAAGAATATATGAGTTTTATTTATATAATTAATTTATTTAGAAAGTCAATCACCATTACCATATAAGAAGTGTTCCAAATGGATGCAGTTTTTAATTATAATTCAATTACTTCTATGTAGATATAAAATATAACACGAACTTCTAAAAATATACATTAGAATGCAATTAAAAACCTACTTAATCGTAGAGTATTCAAATTAATAAATCCTTTGGCCAGGGCTTTAATGGCGACTGAACAAAGCATTATGTAAATATTGTAAATAAATTACAATACACCTCTTTAGTTGATTGTTCATTTTCAACAATGGGAACAATTATACTTTATATATTATCTATTTCCATTAAAAAATCAAAAACTATTTATCTTCGTCTGTTTTCGCGCAAAATTTCTTAAGTTATTGAATTTGGTAGGATTATTTATAAGTTATGTCCGTGCCGGGTCGGTTCCGGTCAATATATGTATTGACTTTTTAATAAGGAAAGTTCATTCGTTTTCATAGAAGTACTTTAAATTGAACTAGTTTCTAATTGAAATAAAATTAAAAATGTGTAGTTTTGAATAGATTTAAGATGATTATAGTTCGCTTATGATTTGAATCGGGAGAAGAGAGGAAGAGGAAGTTTGCTAAGAGCTAGATAATATTAACTTTAGTTTTAGGTATAAGGGAAGAAAATAAATATTTAGGAAACAAAATATAATCTTGTGGTACAGTCTATCTATTAATTAGGACTGCCGATAACATCTTTCAGTAATAAATCATAGCACTGAAATATACCTAAAGTTCATTTTCTTTTAATACAGTATCCGAAGCGAGAGAATTTCCTTAATATTCTGATTAATTCCATCTACCTAGATACTATCTACTTGATACCTAGAACATTTTATAATTTAAAGATAGAGTGAGTGTCTAGTAACGTAATAATATATGAGAGCATAATGTCTCTATACGTGTTTTAGGCTTATGGGATTTACATGTGGCTGGAGACACATTGTAAAAGTCGTATAAACTATCACCTGAATGAATATGTGAAAGAAACAATAGGTTTTCCTTAGAAAGAATTATTTACCTTCAGAATACCAACATAGCAAGATCTGTATTTGTCTTTGTTGAAGTACTGGAGAGAACTATGACATTTATTTCTTAATACCTGTCTTTTAGTAGTCAATAGAATATGCCAAAAAAAATATGGTAACGAGTTATGATTGAGTTAATTTATTAAATTCTCGTTACACTTCCATGAGGCACAAATGGGCTCTGAGTTTGTATAATTTAGGAGTTTTTAAAGCTAATGAATGAGAAAATTAAACAACTGGATACTGCTTTTGTTTATCTGATAGAGAATGTTGTTTTAATTGTGTACTTGGTACAAGATACGAGTATTCAAACATTCGTCACTCAATCAGTCATTCTGTATGTAACACAATTGTTTACTCGAAGTTCACAGTTCACGATTGAATACAATTATAGGCTTAGGTAATGCTCGAGCTAGAAGAATAAAAAGTTTGATCAGTATCAGCAAGCCTCTCTGTAACATAAGACATAATGTACTGGTCACAAGTGCCTTCCTGTAAGTACCAATCTATATATATATACATATATATGTGTATATTGTCACTGATCCAAAACTGTACATGGAAAATATAAAAAAAAAATCATCGGGGCCTTAAAAGAGCAAGAGAGTCCAAAACCCGGGTTTTTCATTTTTTCTAATTGTCTGTGTGTCTGTATGTCTGTTACCTATTCTACCTACTATCTACTTACCATTTAGTGTTTATTTCATCTAAATCGTTTCTGAAATAAAAAAGTTTTTTCAATCTCGTAATAGGTAACATGCAAATCTTATTTTATACATGTAATAAATCTGTAGTGGAGTATTCTTTGAACATTGAAAATATTTAAAAACATATACCAGGATGTGAAGTGATAAGTAACAAAATTCATTTTCAGCATTTTTATTTTTTTTGTCTGTTTATTTGTTTGTCTTTTAGATGTGCACGCCTCACGAAAAAAGACATAACTAATGTAAACTTTTTTACTGAAATTAAGCGTCACTCTGAGTAAAATTTAGTTTTTAACTTTCCTTATACATTCTTTAGTCTATCAAAAGATGTATACAGAGTTATTTGTAATTAGTTGAGCACCTTTTGCAGGCAGCCCCTCTACATCAATCCTAACAACATTTGTTCTACGACTTTTTAAAATTAATAGTTTTAAAAAAATAATTTTCCCATACAAAATTTATTTACTGCCTCTGAACGAGCTTTTAACAACCTCGCAACCTTGAGCAAAGAGAGGCCACGCACCTTGCGTAGGTAATTTGTAAATTTTGAATCCTTTTGTAAATAACACATTGTATTATTGTAAATAATCTGATTCTACCTTGATTAATTGTTAACAATTTTAATACACAATACGACGATTGGGTAATTATTACATACTGTTTAAAATAAAACAAAAATAATAATAAGTTATAATAGTATTATGTGCGTGGTACCTTACAAATTTCGTACAGCGCTAGACTGCCGCGACCTATACTTTAGACTGCTTACAAAATACAGAGTAATAAATAGTCGAGGGAGCAAAAATTTTTTTGTTTCGTCTATTCTGAGTTATTTATCAAGATTTTTTAAAAGTTGTAGAACAAATGTTGTTGGGATTGATGTAGAGAGGCTGCCTGCAAAAGGTACTCAACTAATTAAAAATAACCCTGTATATTTAAAGTGTTCCAGAAATCTATCCTTATACATATAATAAAACTGTAACTGGTCGCTATCTGTAAATGTAAAATATTTTCAAAAATTCTTAATGGGGGACCCTTATATAAGCAAGAGAACCCAAAACAATCTTTTACATTATGTTTGTTCGTCAGTATATATCGTCTGTATATATCGAATTGGATGCAGTTTTCGGGAATGTATTGTCATAGGACTCGTTTTATATTTAGTATTTTTTTAACAATCGGTTAACAAATAAAAAAGTTAATAATCTCTTATTTTCGTACCATTGCTGCTTACCAGTGATTGAACAAAAAAAATATATACATAAATAAACTAGAAATACTCCTACACGCGAAAACTACTTGATTGAGTTTTATGAAACTTTGAAGGTTTATATTTTTTATATACATTGGTAAGTACAAAGGGTATGTTTTATCAAAATCTAAATCTATGCATACGAAGTCGCAGGCACAACTAGGAGCAATATAAAATCTTAGGTACTTAGTACTAACGAATTAGGATTTGTTTTTTACGTCATCGAATTATAGATATAAATATAATTTGAAAAAAAACAAGTTTTTAATTTGTAAGTAAATCATTACGATAAATAAGACATTGTATATTTATGTTTCGGTTTTCATTTGTTTGTCTTAGCGTCACTCTAAAATAAGTTGTTTGAAGTTTTGTGTAACAATCTATTCAACAAATCTAAGCAACGCTGTGGTATACTATAGGCTCATTAACTGATATAATTACATTTTCTTTTATTTTGAAACTTAATGTCAAATACTAAAACATTTTATATGTTTAATGTACCCATGTTAATTTACCTTGTTTGAAAATATCTATAAACATATATACTTACCTATGTTACAGTTATATAAATTGTAAAATTAAAAATAAGTATATTTTTTTTTACCCACCGGGACGGGTAACGATACAGTTGCTAAATTACTAGAGCGATGTGAAGGGACGGTTTCCCTGAGGTTGCGGATTAGAAGCGGGTTCGAATCCGTATCGCTTTATTTTTTTATTTTATATTTATTCAAATATAACTTATCTTATTGTATATAATGCAACATATTTTTTACATTAAAAGTAAAAGGATACATATAATACGAAATTTCCCAGTAACTATTGTATTTATTATATTCACCTCAAAGAAGTAAATACCTCTTCTTTGTCTCAACCCTAACCTCATAACTGTGGTAAACATGTAAGCCTATCACAAAATAAATTGAAATAAATAAGTTTACTTTTGGTGCTTAACAAAAACATTTTTCTTGCGTTAAATAAATGTAAATATACGTAAAGACCTTTTCTACCCTCATTCAGGTAAACCGATCATTGTCAATATCAAAGTCCTTTTATAATGTAACTTTGCTTTCTCTCGTGAGTACTTGTTATGTACTAAATATCCAGAACTCGACATACACTGTAATATTGTTAGGAGGCTGTACGCTCGTTATCAGTTTGGACTGGTTAGTTGTTTTTGTATTTTTTTTTGCAGTTTGGAAATTTTAATATAAGAGTAACATTTTAAAAAAAAATATTGGTTTATGTTTTTTTCTTAATATTTAAAATAACATTTTGTTTAAAA
Organism: Napeogenes inachia; assembly: GCA_959347355.1. Lineage (NCBI taxonomy): Eukaryota > Metazoa > Arthropoda > Insecta > Lepidoptera > Nymphalidae > Napeogenes > Napeogenes inachia. The sequence continues at coordinate 12,467,331 of OY365791.1, read as the reverse complement.
ATACATTTGATACATTTTTTAAGAAAACATCTTTCATAGGTAAAGGATTGAGAGTAGTAATGTATGACCGAGACACCAAAAACTTACGTGATGAAATCTTAATTAACTTCTTCATTACAATCGATTAGTAAAAAAAAATGTTTTTTTCACAATAAAATTAAGAAACATATTCAAGCCACAGGTAATTTAGTTGACTTATGTTAACAGCATAGAGCGGTTTGAGTCTTTAACTAATAATTATGTTAATTGAAATTGTTTACCTGAAAAATTAAATGCAGTTTTAAAACTAAACTCTGAGGTGTTGAGTGATTCGGCTATACATATGGAAAATAGTAATAAAAATGTTTATATTATGGGATAAAATCAAATACTTAATAAGCCCTCTGTTGTGCTCAAACATAATTTCTTTTTTCTGACCAATTAGGTAAAGGCTTTGGGTTTCTTTTAAGAAGTGTACTAAAAATAATGTATACCTATAATATATGCTTGCCTGGAGACCGTTACCGGCACAATATAGATAAGAAATTTAACTTTATGATGATTGAAAACAGTACTATTGTACTATTACATGTAGATGGTTTGTCCGTTAAGAAAATTTAAATGATTAAAAATAGAGAAAAAAATATTACAATTACATAATAAGAATAATTGTAAATTTGTAATTTGTACATTTCCTTATTCATGATCTTATTCGAACATACAAAACAAGTATATGTATAATTTAAATTTGACATTATATAATTTGAATTACCTGCATAGTGACGCATTCTTTTACTTTGATGTAAATTAATCTTTATATATATACTAGCAGACCCAGCCACGCGTTGCTGTGGTTGCTAAGGTTTTGGATATACCTATTACATTGTAGTAAACTATTTAAGAAGTCACGGTATTAGAAAAAATAAAATAAAATTGAATCAAAAATAGTCAACAAGGCAAATCAACAACTGATGCGGGTGCCACGCTTCTTAAGCACATTTACGATGTATGGGAGAAGTCGCAGAGTGTAATCGGGGTGTTTTGTGATTTATCTAAAGCCTTTGATTGCGTAAACCATCAAACATTACTAAGCAAACTTAACCACTATGGTGTGCACAGTGCTGCGCTTGATCTTATTTACTCTTACCTGAATCAAAGACTTCAGACGGTAGGTGTAAATAATTGTAAATCGGCTGGTTCTCACCTAAAGATGGGTGTTCCACAAGGATCTATTCGTGGCCCTTTTTATTTTTACTCTATATTAATGATTTGCCCTTTTACGTAAAAGGACTATGTGACATTGAACTTTTTGCTGATGATACCTCGCTTATTTTTAAAGTTGAGTTTAAATAGAGTAAAGGCTAATTATGACAAAGTCAACAGTGCTCTGTCTTCAAGTCTTCATCAAGTCTTCATTGGTTCGAAATTAATAATTTGGTTTTAAATACTAAAAAATCTAAATGCATGGAATTTACACTTCCTAATGTAAAAAGTCACAATTGTAGTAAACTCCTTAACAATGAAGTTGAACACATAGTTGCAATTTTCTTAGGTATAACTTTAAAAAGGTAAACTTTAGGTAAAACTCCAGTGGAAATCCCACTCTCAACACTCGCAGGCAAACTCCGCTCAGCCGTCTTTGCAAAAAGATTAAGACAATTAACAGACGTTAATACGGCTCGACTCGTTTATTTTAGATATTTTCACAGTATTTTGTTTTACGGTATTTTACCATGGAGCAGTGCTGTCGAAATTAATTCTATATTTGTTTTACAAAAAAGTGCTCCACGAGCTATTTGTAACTTATTTGATGTTTTTAAAGAAATTGGTGTTCTTACGGTCGCTTCTTAATGCATTTTATAACTATACATACGCCAAAAATTAAACCTTTGTGTTAAAGAGAGCGAAAGACATACGATAAATACGAGAAATAAAAATAATCTCGTAACGCCTAAATTTCGACTCCAAAAAGTTAACAAATCCTTCCTTGGCTTGAGTGTACGCATATGTAATAAGATCCTCCATATATAACAAGATATCTTTGATCTTCCTTATCTTAGTTTTAAATACAAAATTAAAAGTATATAAATTAAATCAATTAATTAAATAAATCTTATTATAACATGCAAGAATGTTTGGTTGTTAAAAAGGTGTGGAGCTTGGGTCTTGGATTGATGTTATAATGTATAAGTCAAACATTGTTAAATTTAATTTCAAAAGAGCAACTGTTTAGTTTCTAGCCAGCTCTTCTCAACAGGAGCAGCATTCGAGCTGGTGGTAGCTTACTCACGGATTGACTATACTGACCAATTTAATGTAATCATTGACGATTCAAAATGCGTGTAAATGCCTACTTGAATAAAGATATTTTGAATGTGAATTTGAAACTTGAATTATTAATTAATATTAATATAAAAGAATATCAAGCACATAAGCTTTATAAAATAGAATAAAAATTGCAGATAATGGAGTCCGTAATAGAAGTGTTTATTTAATCAAATTGTTTAAAGATGTGGTTATTTATTGACGCGGCAAGTGATGTTCGGTCGCAGCATCCAATACGATTACATTAGCACGCCTCGTCTAGGCGCCAGGTCTATTGCAATATTGAAACTAAATACTCAAATATACGACCTGGTATATTTACATCAGATAGCTTGTTACGAATACAAACACAATGCTGGATAATTATTTTAACCTATTGTTTTTGACGTCGAGATAAATTTATAACTTCAACTGAAATTTTTTTTATGCTTAAATATTTCTTTTTCATAATTTTAAAACAAATTTGTATTTACAATACAGCTATACCAAAGAACTCGCAAAAATATTTAAAAAGTATTTTTTAAACTATTCCGTTTCAAAAGTTATCAATGTTTCAAAAACTTTTGAAAACTAGACGAAAACTCTCGAAGTAGATACAAACAAGCAGACATTTGTTGAAAATATTTATCAGTCTGGAATTTCTATTTAAACGTAACGCTCAGTTTTATTTATATTATTTTGAAATACGTTATTATAAAACTTTTAAACATAATAAATTATTTGTAAGATGTTTTGAAATGATAATGGCAAATTATAAATTTCATTCTGGATATGAATGTGGTAGGTCGAATTAGACCAAATAAGAGACGGATGGATTGTGTGAAAGATGACAATAGTAAAAGATGACTAACTTTTGAGATGACGGCTGATAGGCAAGGAGGGAAGAAGAGTACATGTTCTGTCCATCTCACATAAAGTAGGAAAAGGGCAGAGACATGGTGATGAAATTCCATTCTGGTAGTATTTTTAAGAAATCAATTGAACTGGATTCCGGATAAACATTCTTCTGTCTGCGGTTAAATAAAAATATTGCATGGTTTTAATAATTAGCTGTATTTCTAATGTACAATTTACGATGTTTCTAAACATTGTAAATAACTCTTTGATGAAAGATCGCAATAAAAACACTATTTTATTTTCATTATCATATTAAGTTTGTTATGCAACTTACTGTTCTCTACAATGGTTCCGAAATATAAAAGAATTAACCTCGATCCACATATAATAATAACTGAAAGTTACAATATTATTATTATAACGAAATATACCTACATAAGGTGTGTTATATCTAATAACTTTTACACAATATATAGTATCAGTAATTGAAAATATGTACTGTAATAAGTTGGAATGCCTTCGTCGCTAACTTATGTTAATAATAAAATACAATATATAAACATCAATTTGTCTTTATTTAACTTTACACAATTAACTTTGTACTACAGAGAAGATCATAATAACGTCTATGTACAAAAAATATGTGTGTCCCTATTGGTTAAAGATTACAATAAATCTCAAGAATTAACATTTTAAATAAATAAGAATTTAGGCACTGCACGTGTTCTCCATATCACATTCGTGGGCTGCTACGAGTATAACGTACACCACTTTATAATTCATTTATTCTAGTAAGCGTCTCCGTTCTTTAAAGAATTATTATCATAGACTTTAAACTTTCATTCCAATCTAGAAATACACATGCAAGTTTTGGTAACATTCGGTGTTATATTAAAAAAACAGCTGTCGCCTCTAGGGTTACCATCCGTACTATACTTATTATAAAATAACTTAATATATTTTAGGTAATTGTACAGTATAACATAGTACGTAACGTAATTTATATTAATTCATTTCTAATTTATATTAATACTGACCTAAAAATAATAAAACTTTGATGGCTAAAATAATAATAATAAACATACTTGAGACCAATTGTTTGATATTGTTTTATTGAATTTCCTTAAAATACTAAATTTGTTAAAAAAAAAAAACAATATTTTTGTAATAAAAAGGTGGAAACCCTAGTCACCACTGACACTCTGACACACAGTCAGTTGTACCCCCTGACACTCAGACGCGCTGTCACACTGACATATTTATATTTAGGCCATGTTCCGAAATACATACCAGTATATTGACCAGTCCTGATGACGTCAAAAATCGACGCCATGCTAGTGAAACATTCCGAAATATGATGGCTACCGCTGAGTACTTTGATAGCATAAATTGACACTATTGACAGAGTACTACATGGACCTAGTTTACAAATTACTTATTAGTCTTTGACTATGTAGTCACAAATATGTATTTATTTCTTCTGTGTATGTTTTAGATAGTTGTACATTTTATTACATAAACTAATAATAATAATAATAAAAATAATTTAATTAATAGTAAATGGTGAGACGAAAGAAACAAAATATCTTTAAACCTAACAAGAACGAAAATTAAAAGAAAATTATCTATTTACTTTAAATTAAATTTACTGCATAGATACTGTGCATTTATGTAACTGTAACGGTGATAATCATTTATAAAACTTACAAACATAAAGAATATGTATTTTTCAAATATAACAATGACTCTAGTTACTTTTGTAATACATATTACTCTGCATTTGCCCACAGAGTATTATTTCTTTACCACGCAACAGTACAATATGGACGACACCAGTGCAATATGGCGTCGGTGTCATGACGTCATTGGCACTGACCAGCATACTGGTATGTATTTCGGAACACGGCCGTAATGAAATTGGAAATTGTAAATTTATTTGATTCAAGTACATTCCTTTTTACTATAACACCGAGTGAACAAATATTACTAAATAATTTATGATTTAAAAAACTACTTTAACATTCATCTGAATTTAAATATAGTTTTATAAGATGTTTGGATCCTTATTAAAGTAATATATATTTAATTATTATTTACAAAATTAGCATATTTTAATATTGCTTATATAATTTTGTAAGTTACATAATAGTTGAAATGTTAAAATATTTGGCAACATTTTTCTAATTTCATATACAGAAATAGAATTTACTTGGAACATTAAATTATTCTTAACAATATAAGTACACGTAAAAAGCATCTAATGCTCAAAAAAGTTTTCAAATTAGTAAAAATACTTAGGGAGATCATTTTGTATTAACCTAATTATAGGAATAGATTAAAATTATCATCTGTATTATTTGACATTAAACTACAAATAACTACGAACATTGAGTTTGGCAACACTTTGGCACACATTAATGTTTTTTTAATAATTTGTATAGAAATATTAAAATATATAAAAACTCATAATACTTTTTTTAGCTATTGTTACATTTGAACATAGTTCTAAAAAAGGAAATGTATGTTATACAATGAAACAATATTTCTACACTAAGTATAGGAATACTATTATAATCACATTTCCTGTATTCGCCTCGAACAAACAAAGTACCTCCATGTAAGTTTGATATGAAAAAAGTTGTACTGAATTGAATAGTTATGGCATATTCACATTGGTTTTTCTCTTTGTGCAGATTAAATAAATATTTTCTAAAAGATGTCGACACGACATGGAATATGGTACATAGGTACAAATCGATAACATTACATGTTAATATTGATAACATGATATTAAATTCATAGAGTTAGTATACATAGAGTAGGGGAGCCAGCCTAAAATGTGTCATTTGAAAAAAAAGAAAAAGCAAATGATACTACCTATCTGTCTCTCTTTTTTGCATGTGTGATTAGTCAAATATCGCTCTCTCATCTTCCCTGTTTTAATATTTGTTAGACATTGGCACTCACAGGCGTGCCTACGGCTCCCCTTTTTCTATGTATAAAATTCTATGATTAAATTAGATATAAAGATTGCCTGGCATGTGTTGTCAGAAATAGACACTACGTTATAAAAATATTATCTGACTGATAATAAAATTAGGATATATCTCTGATAAATATTATCCAGTGACTAGAAAATAATTTACTTTGTTATTATTTTATTGTTAATAGATTTAATCAAATATCTAAGTGATATGTACAATTTCAAAATATGTTTTTCTAATTACTGAATCGACATTCGTTTAGTTGGTAAAGTAATATGACAGACTATAGACTTCTATTTAAACGCCATAAGCAGCCGTAAATAAGTATCTATAAAAACACCGAGAACCCACTCGAAATTATTGACTAATGAGCGTATTGGAATTGTGATCACTTAACTGTTATAATTATTTTTAAGACTGTACGTGCTCGGGGAAGATTTAGATGGTAGCAAGCGTTCGGACACTTCACAGAGATCACTGGCAGAATATCTGTTTCTTTTTAAATTTAAATTCCTGCCTTTGTCTAATGGTTTTCTGGTTTCTGACTCCAAGTCAAGATCCTTTAAACTTTCGACGGGACTTCTTGTGGGTTCTCCTTTATCGCTAGCTGTACTTGACGGTGTGTGACTTCCGTTCTCGGATTCTATAATCTGCTCAAGACCACTCGGTCTTCTGCTTCTTGGATCGTAATATTCTACAGTGGGAGGCATTACTGGTGATAGATTAGCCATAGGGTCTATACCTAAAAGTAACATGACAGTAGCCGGATGTTCCAGTATATACTGAGTAACACAATGGAGGAATGGTTCCGTTTGTGTACTCCGGTTTATTTTTGGGCGTTCAGGACTAAGCGGGCGTTCTTGCTGCAGAAAATATAAACCAATAAATTATTAAAAGCCTTAAAATAAATAAACTAAATTTGGGACTATTTTATGTAATATAATTTTATAACCGTATAAATATAAAACACAATTAATTCTATGAATTACCTGATCCCAGCAAAAAACATCAGGTGGGTGACTGCAACTTCTTGCTAGTTGGTTAGGAGGGGTATTCCATTGTAAATTGGGATTTGAGTGCGCTGCGTGCCAGACCGGACCCGTCATCTCTTGTAACGCTTGTATTGCGTTACGTACCTGATGTTATCGCACAAAATTAAAAAATAAATCTCTTATCTTATAAATATTTTTTTTTATTACGTTGAGTTACAACGGCATTACTATTTAATTTATGTATAACACTTACCTCCATACTGAGCGCGGCGACGTCATGATGCAAACTTGATACTTGTGTGTCGAGCCTATCTACTGATGAGCGAGTATTATGCATTTCTAAATTTAACCCCTCCAAAGAATCGGCACGAGTAATTTTAGGTGTAGCTACGGAGCGTTGCCTTTCGATTCGCTCTCGTAATTCCCTATGGGATAACCTGGGTTGTCCGTCCGTTCTGTTAAAAAAACGATATTTATAAAAACAAGTTAAGTGGAAAAAGTGCACCGTTTTTTTACAAACAAACTATAGAAATTTAAAAAAAGCCTTTTAGGGATAAAATGTTTATAAACGATTTTAATTTCACGTTTATTTTACCTGAATTTTGTATGACGGGGACTACTACTAGACAATAGAGGCTTTTTTGGTGATAACGCATTTTCTTCGGCGGCATTTTCATCATCTTCAGAAATTGATGGTAGAGTCAACGATGGATGACCATTCCCTTCCTCTTGTTCAGCTTCGTAACCTTCTCGCAAATTGTACGTCAAATCATGAAGTATATCATGCATAAACTCTTGTTGATACTCAGGGTAGAGTCGTAAAACTTCCCCAAGTCCCACCATATTAATACATTTTAAATCACAATATGTAAGTGCCTGCAACAATAAATATTACTTTACTTATGTATATGACATCGATACCCATTGACATTTAAATAAAGTTCACACGTAAAAAAATATAATGACAATTCAATGAAAAATATTCTATATGTCGGGTTACTGTAAAAATGCATATTAAAATAAAGAAGTTATATTGATATGCATTATCTTAAAAATTCATTTAATAACAAATAAAATAATAACATTTGTGGCCTATTTTTACCTTAACATCGCTGCTCGATTTAACAACTACGTCGGGATTATTGGATTGCGAAGCGCCTGTTCCATTGTAGATTTGTAAGTGAGTATTCATATCACATCCCACCAAATCACCCTTCCCTAGCAACATAAAAAAAATTATAAATCGCTGATTGAAATGATAGGTTGGACAATATTAATGAAAACCAACCTAGAATAGCGACAACCATATCATTTTGCATAACTTCCATTGAACCGTTACAAATGTAGTGAATGTAAGTGAGAGCGTCTCCTTTGTGGACGAGGAATTCTCCCGGGGCGCAAAAATTGTTACGGATGTGCAATGATAGTAGCTTCAGGCATCCCTGGGATGCGGACTCGAATATCGGAAGAGATAATATTTCTCGATGCAAATGTAACGAAACATCGCCTCTCAGCTCTTCTGGGAATTCTTTCAGGGTCTAAAATCCAATAAACCATTTTTCATTCATGTAATTTTTTATTTTATCAACTATCTAGCTTATAATTAATCTTTAGATCTTTGAGTTATTTTTTCGGTGGCTCAAGGTGAATGTTACGATACCTTCTATCAATAACGACGGCCATTCATATTATGATTTCAAAGCAGTGGGCTCGGGAAGAGGGAGTAAATTGACCGTTTCCAAACCATTTAGCTCAGTTTAATCTGAAGCAGTCTTTATCAAATTAAATTATGACCTTAATTTTTGCATCCTTAGCGTTTCTCAACCTTAACTTAATAACTTCAACTAAATAATATATTAATAAAGTAATAAACATAGTTTGCAATTAAATACTTATCCAAATAATTTCAATAAGCTGATGTTACAGTGAGTTTAATTTGTTGACTAATTAGTTTTGGATTTACGCAAAAGCTTTGATACTCACCTCATGAATATCAATGCCATGGTTGAGCGACCACATTGTTTGAAAGTAGTCTTGCATGCGCTGTTTAAGTTCCTTTGGGACTTGGTTAATAGTGAGGAAATCTTTGAGATCACGCCATTTGCTTTGATACAAAGATCGGCGTGAGTACATTCTCTGAATAATTGCTGTTACATTACCGAATACTACCGCGTGCATTAGAGCTGTGAAACGTTTCAAATGATGTAATTGTCGCTGGTACTATCAATTTCAAAGAAAAAGATCGTTTACTTGTAACTTATTTTTTAAACTTTAAGTTTCAATTTCACAAAATTAAATTTATTTTTTGTTTTGAAATTAATCCGGAATACATTGAGAACAAAGTTAAAATGTTTATTTATTAAAATGTTCATATATTTATAATCTAAAAATAACAAGTAAACCAGATGATATATTTTATAAAATATTTGCCCAACCTCCAACCAGCATCGTGAGAATACTGAATATCTTCTCGGGCAGGGTGTTCGCGGAGACATTACCGAAGCCAACGCTAGTTAGCGAGGAGCAAGTGAAGTATAGTGCTGTGACGTAACTTTCACTGTGTGATATGTTGACTATAGGCACCTTCAGTCTCTCTGCCAGATTGTTTATCCACCCTTAAATAAAAATTGTGCATATTTTTAGGCGTTAAGAGCTTTGAATGTTTGTGTGTTTATTTTCTCTACAATTACTCTAGAGGTATAATTCGCATGATGTTGTTGTAATGTTTGAAATATTTCAGAAAACACTTTGTATATATATATAAAATATAACAAAATTTATAGATTTTTAAGATATAATCAAATGTAAAAAATCCGATCAATTATTAATAAAGATACATGGATTAAAGGTCTTACCTAAATCCCAACTATCATTTCTATGATGTTCAATTTCCTTTTCCGCTATTATAAACCATATGCAAGCCAGCCAATGAGCTACCAGAGTGAAGGATAACATCAAAAGAGTCAGAATTAAAGCCGAGTATTGTGAATATCTGTCCATCTTTTGCAACAACCGAGCCAAACGCAGCAATCGAGTTAACTTAACGAGATGAACGTTCCCGTGCGTCGATTCCTAAATAGTTAAAATATATTTGTTGCAATTAAACATCATAATAAAGAATTCAACAGTTTATATTAATTAACTTAAAACAGCAAACATGTTTAATTGCTCGCTTTTGTTTTTTGACGTTAAAACGCTGTAATAGTTTGAAATTAAAGTGTTTATAAGTCAAACAACAGTTGGTTAAATTAATTAGTAGGCTGTGTAAAGTTACTCACGGCCCCGCTGTATACATCTGATGCATAAAGTAGGTCAAACGGAAGCGCGGCGAGGAGATCCACGACAAACCAAGTGCGGATGTAATTAAGGGCTATTGCTTTCGAATCAGATACTACTTCTCCTTTCTTACTTACAAAAGTTGTTCGGAAATTTAAAACGATATCTGCAAAAAAACAGCTCATTTCTTAGTTACCAGTATTTTTTGGATACATGGCTCGGTCGTCAGCTTCACATACCTATAATAAACAGAGCCTCGACAACGACGTCACTAGTTACGCTTATTCTTGGATGACCTTCGTCGACGAAACTGGCGTTATAGGGAACGACAACAGCCACATAGAACGTAGCTATTAGGATGAGCCAGTCCCAGAAAGTTTTAAAAACACCGTAATGCGAGATAATAAATCTGGACTTTTTTATTGCTGATGTTTTGTATTCAGGCAGCGGAGGGTCGGATGAGTGTAGGAGGTTCTAAAATGATAAATGTACTGTAATTATGTTGTATTAAATCCTGTGTAGGACAGTTGTTACCCCGTGATTTGAATATCCGTGTCATATACAAATTCGTGACCGTATTATATATAAAAATTACCTTACTAACATTGTTGAGTTTAAGTTTAGTCTTCATTTTATCTGGTTTATAATGTCCTGAAAGCTGGTAAAGAACTGCCCTGGAGCGCCGCCTGCCCATGTTGGCGGGTGAGGGCGCTTCGGGGTCAAGATTGCCATTCGGGTCTGGAAGTAGGCAACTAGATTCAGCTCGGAACCGGGCGCCCAAAAGTGCCGCTGCGGGTACAAATGGGGATAACGCTAGAGTGACCACTCCTGCCGATGGCCGCACCGCGGCTCCTGTACGCACAAACCACCCTGTTACTATTATTACCGTGCCAACTAAGGGTCTCTCATACGCGATGCTTTATTAAAACTTACAAAAGTTATATTATTGTAGGAGGTACTTACTCTTTTTCATATTTATTGTTGAATGAATCCATGAATACGTGTTATGCAAAGGCACAAAATCTAAAAAGCGATTGCGGTTGTATAGCAATTGCGCTTTTGAAAAGCATAGCGTATGATAGCACCCACGTTACTACATTATACAAACACAAATGAAAAACAAAATGTACAACATTTTCTTTAGCAAGCGTTGGAAATATTTCAAAGAAATCTTTCAATTTTTATAGGGATAATCATAATGAATATTCATGAAAAGAAATATGTAAGAGCTTAATGAAAACGAAAATTTTGATTTGAATATAAAGTTCTTTAGACATGTTCATTACAAACTCTCGTAATCATTAAGCACATAAAGATAATCTTGTACATTTATACGGAACTTGATGAAGTGACAACGAAAAGGGCTTCATAATCAGGGGTATGCGTGAATTGACTGTCACTTAATTGTTCTGTTCAGCAAATAATAAGCGAAAATTACAGTTAACATTTAAACGATTGTCAAACAAATTATTCTCTTAAATTTTGACTAAAATGTAAGACATCCTGGTATTACTTAAAATCTAATACTGGAAATTTCTATATACTACCTTTATGCTAAGCAAATCTTTAAATATACAAAAGGAAGCCTGAAGATTATTCAATACGAGTTGAAAAGAAAAGACACACAAGCAATATGATTTTTGAATGTTTTAAGTCATTTAATATATTGAATTGAAAACTGTAAGCGTATGTGCAAAAAACGACGTGCTGGCGTAATAAAAATAAAAGATGATTTTGAAATAATATGAGATGTGGAGTCAACAAAAAACGAAGTTACAATTAGGACAGAACAATGTTTTAAAATATCACACAGTGTCAATACCTTCTACATAATATAAGAAACCAATACTTTGGCAACTTTAACTTTCGACCGATACGTTATACGTTACGTTACAGGGTGGTTTATAGAGTCTAAAGCAAGTAATTTTTCAAACAACTCTTTCTCTTATTATAAAATTGGTTTAACTATGTTAAATTAACAAGTATTTCCATTCCATTTACCTGTGTTTCTTTATGTGTGTGTAATAAGAATTTGGAATAAACCAAGAAAAGATTAAAATACAACTCTATCTAATAATCTATACAAGTAAGAAACGAATACTATGACATCCTACTACAATGAACTAATTCCTGTAACTAAAACTGCATCTACCTTAGAAACATTGAAATACTATAGATATTATGTACAATTCTACTAACATATTTATCAAATGTTACCGTGCGATGATGCGCGAAACTCGCTACGACGTTCTGGGATCTATGGGGCTATGGCAATCTTATAAAACCTTTAGAACTAGAGCCACGAGCTCAGATAATATAGGAAGGAAGTAATTGTACTAAACAAAATGCCTCCTCAGAGGACTACAATAGGGTACAATTTTATACAATTTGCATTTCTTAAAATCAAAATTGTTTTATTTAAGCACTTACCACTGTCGAACTCCTCATTAGTGTTCATGGCCGCCATCTTAGTGTTGGTGATATCTTTGAATGAAGCGAGGAATAAAACCACTTCTCGTTTTTCATTCTTAATTGGGACGATATCGAGTAAGCACCAAAAAGGGGTTCCTGTAGATCATAAAATGGATTAAATTTAATAACCTATAGATGTTCCAAAAATGTAAAATATATGGCGGTTTAATTACTATTATTTTATAAATCATAAGTAAATATATGTATAATCTTATATAAAATTGTATTGGTACTATTCTGAAAGTATCTAAAATAAATTCAAAAGTTTATTTCAAGTTCCAGGTGCCTCGTTTTCATATCAAAGCAGTTGGTAATATGCCGAAACGTATTCGACATTATTCCTTTTGGAGCTCATCGAATACCATAACTGTGTTGACAGTTATATCAAACCCGCCTTTTATTGCTTTCCAATTGTCGTCGATTTGAATGACACGAAGTGAGGTTCTTTTATCGATAAAAATATTTGACGCATTCAATGCACTGAGATAACAACCAGCCACAAAAGTTTAATTTTGTTGAATGCAATCGTAAATCTTTATTGTTTTTGTTTACGATTCCGGTTTCATAATTTATCAAAGCTACATTTAATAGCCTCTTACGCAAGAGACGGTCTAGATGTCGGCGGTCGCGAGATTTCTGTTTGTGAATACATATGTAAATATGAACATAGCATCATTCCTAGTAATTTAAATGCAGTATTATTTTAAATTTAATTTACCGTTGCAGAACTCTTTTCTTTTTGTTCACAGCTTAATTATATTTATCCCATCTTTATTATATTTTTGGTAAAATATACTTTTGTTGATACAATTGTTTAACCTAGTCATTTATGTTATTCTAAATTCTAACGTATCTCTATATATAAATGTATTCTATATATTGTATTCTAGGCTCTACCAATTAATTTACAAATGTATTTAGAAGTTCTTATGTAAATCAAAGACTGCCAAATAATTCCTCTGTATTTTTAAGTATGAACTATGAGATAAATAAGACATTTTTAAAACGAATAATAACGAAGCAAAGTAAATGTTGGTTTAATGAATTATGTATTTTATATATATGTTCCATACGCAAAAGTTCTTTTAAATGAGTTCATGTTAGTTCATAATTTTTCTTTCTATAATAAAAATGCGTTGAGAAATATACTAATAAAATGGTAAATGGGTTTCTTTGATGTCTCAAGCTCGCATTTTAATATCAAACCTTTAATATCAAGCAAATAATATTCCAATATTCATCATAACAAAAAAGAAAGTTAAATTTTACTTATATATACTTTAAAAAGTATAAATGTTTTGACTCATTAATTGGAGTGTTGTGTTGTTTACTGTTTTCATCTTGTTAGGTATTTTTATTTATAAAAGTTATTAATAAAATCTCTTATTATTTTATTAACTAACTACGTCGAATCATTACGTTTAAAATTAAGATCGAATGGCGGAAAGCCTTATTGCCGCATAATTGGCAAAAACTTGGACGTTTATTTACAAGACTACGCCGAAAGTATTAACCAGAGGAAACGATTGAATTATTTAAAAAAAAATGCAACAAGAGTTTCTATTATTTTTTTAAATATATATGCTAAGAAAATACGAGGTCTCAAATTATATTCAGTTTTGCATAACTCAAACGGCTCACCATTCTTTTTGTAAAATATAAGTTCCAATTTGAGTTCATGTTTGGAATCCAGGGCTGCGTCGATTTCATGCCGGTGTTCTTCCATGGTGTCGGGGCCATGCAGGAACTTGCATGCACAGCCCTTCTGCATGATGTGCGCCCGTGCCCACCCCGTCAGCTCGCAGAACCCATCCGAGCAATATACAATCGGATAGGCTGGTACCTGTGCGTTCCCCAGCACGAAGTTACTATCTATAACAAAAAGTTTGGTATTGTTAAGATTAATGTAATATATAAATATTAAATAGTTTTTGGTTGTGCTATATAACAGTGTTATAAATATTTGTACGTTAAAAGACGATAGTATTTTAAAAATAAAAAAGTAATTTAAATTATTGAATTATTTCTTAAAAAATGTACATACGCTTCTGCAATGATATTCAAATATTGTAGTTTTAATCTCAAATCATGCATTAGTTTTAAAATTGTTATTTTAAACTAACCACACGATCATGATGCGAAGCTGCACAAATTTATTCTAAGGAAAACAATGTATTATTTATAAAAACTCTGTTCAATAGAATAGCACACTATAGGACTTAATCCTACTTCTATAGAATTCTAGATCTGTACCAAATAAAAAAAAACAGTACGAGTCAGCCATGCTTCGAGCTCATGAATGGGAACCCCGAATGTCGTCGAAATTAGTCGGTCAAATATCGATGAATTTACGCGAACATTAGCCGGGTAAATATATATTTAATAAACAAAAAAAGTTCATAATAACCCGTATTGTGAGGCTTAACCAAACTTGAGTTGTATATTACGCGATGGATGGATAGGTTAGTTCTTAGATAGATAGGTTAGTTTTTGAGTATTGTTAGTATAGTCTTGCTGAATATTACTAACAGATGTGAAGAAATTAACAAAAAGCAAGAACGGAATAGTATTCTATTAGCTTGTATCAACTGCCAAGATGTTAAAAGAATATAATATTGCCAAAGTCTACGAGTGTGGGGATTAGCGGATGAATTTAAAGAATGTTGGTTCAGATTGGTAAAACTTTTTTGTAGGGATAATGCGGATGTAGAGAGTGCGTTCAGTTTTATACTTAACTTATGGACTTTTCATTGAGTTTACAGTTGTTATTGTAGTTTTTTTAATATTCTTCAATGTATATGTATATTATTACACAATTGATTATTTGAAGAAATAATGAAATTTTAATATGCATAGAATCAGTAAAAAACGGTATATAATATAATCGTTAACAAAACATTAACAGATCCAATAAATCGGTACAAAAGACGCAGAAAATATTTATATTATTAGATTATTTTAATGGTTTTCGCTTTATTACACTAAATGTACAACGTTATCAACGTTCTTGTTGTTTTAGGCTGAATATTGAATTAGATTACACACAAATTGAATTTCATAATACAATCTGGCTCTGTTAGATACTAATGTTCGAGGTACAGATTCACGTTTCGAGGAAGTTTAAATTGTTCTTAAACAGTTTCTTCTGACAAGACATATGATCCTTTACGTAGCGAATGTTGCCTATCCCAAATTAGTATTAAGTGTGTGTGTGTATGTGTTTCTGTCTTTGTGTATGTGTGTGTGTGTATGTATGTGTAGATATGTGTGTGTGTCTATCCTAAATTAGTCTTAAGTGTTTCATGTTTTCGTTGAATACAAATGTGTTAATAATCTCCTGGAATTACCTCATAATTTGTACGATGAATACTCTTCATGGAGTTAAATGATTTATACTGAGTATATATTTTCACACAACGAAAAGAGGCATTTGGTAAATCACGAAATGAAATTTAAGAACAACCATTTCGGAACATGAAAAGTTTTAGATAGTATAGAATAAAAAAAAATAAAACAAAATATAAAGTTCCCTGTATGTAACATTCTATAGAATAGTTCAAAAACAGCATTTATTCCATGAAAAAGAAGACTTTTTATAAAAAAAAAATATGTCCGCTCATCAATGAATTTATGAAAATAAAGCGTATGTTACATAAATTTATAAATTATGAATTTATGAAAATATAACCTAAATAAGTTGATAGTAAAGAAGACAAACAATAATATGTATGTTTTTATATCATAAATATTGTTATATAAATAATCTAAAAGATATATCACATTACCATATGGTAATATGACACATTATAACTTAATTCATTTACATAACAATATTTATTTCATAAAACAACTTCCCCGAATTTACCTCTCAACGTATATGCAAATGATTTTTATGAAAAAATAAACTTTCAAACGCTTCTGTAGTGTTAAAAACTTTCAGAAGTTTCGCCTTTTAAAAAATCCATCTGCTTTATATTAACATTTTTTAAGCAAAAGGTTTTTTTATTTAGGTATTAAATTCAACGTAGCTGAATGTAAATACTTTTATCATAAGATAATATGGTATATAGAAAGAACTAAGAATGTCACAAGACGAAACCTAGACAAAGCCTGTTTTTAATGGAATATTAGCAATATAAATAAACAGGTTTATCTTATTAAAATTTATGTTCAAGTTATTATATATCTAATTTATAACTGAGCTAATATTAAAATACGGATAAAATGCATTTTTCAATGCACCTCATAAATAATATTAGTTAAAACGTTACCATTCCCTGAAGAATAATCAGTAACGGGTAAAAGGTAATTGAATAACTGAATGTTTCATGTCTGTTGAACCGTTATCAAAACAACCTTTGAGAACACAAAAAGGACCCAGGCCAGGCTAGTTTAAAACGTATGAATAATGTATGATTCTTGACTGTGTAACGTAAAATCGAAGGGTTGAAACATTTGTATCACAAATTTTTAACAGTCTTCGCTCTATTACTTTTAACGATGTATTTGTTAGAAAGTCTAACAAATGTTCTTTTTATAATTTATAATTTAAAACTTTTTTTATAATTTATAAAAAAGTTTTGTTCTTTTTTGTACTCATGTTGTTATTATTATTTTATTACGGTTAGATAAATGTCAATAATATTAAATTTTTTTTTGTATTTAACTAATTATTCATTAAAAATATTAAACATCTATCATTAGACAAACTAATTACTAGAAACATTTCTTGGTTTCTAATAGTTTTTACTGATATATCATCGTTTTATAATATCAGATATTGGATATATGATATATGATATAATAATGAACTAGTAGTCAATATTTGAAAACCCATGTAAATATTGGACTGTAGCTTATAACAATTATATAACATGTGACTTGTGAGGTAGTAAGTAATAGATACTGGTAATATGTTTTACGAAGATTATGAAGATAATATTATGTTGAAGAATATTAAGACATTAGGAATTTAATATTAAGTATATTATAAAAGTAATAAAGTATCAAGCTATAGCAAGTTTAGATTACATTTGGTTCTGTTTTCTCCAGCCGCCTACAATGTGCTTAACTTGAAACTTTCAGTATATACTTTGAGTATCGCGTAGCATTTCGAAGTTATAACTATATGAATATAGGGAGATCTTATTTTTATTGTGAAGTGGAGTATATTACACACTTTCGAAGTATGGTACCACCAAATAACTTTATATTTTTCCTTGCCATCAATGGAGTGTCATACATAATTGTTTTTTGATGTTTCATTTATAAATATTATTGATATTTGATAGAATGATAATTTAAATGGAAAACAATGAGCTATAATCTATATCAACAATATCTAAACCAGTCGTGTATATAATTATGAGATGAAGAAACGATATATGTGTATAAATTTACATATAAAAGACTTTTGGTTTAGAATTGATCTCAAATCAAAAACATCTGTTAGGTAGTGAGTATCGACCTACCTACAGTCTAGAATTCATTTCTCATTACCGCGAGTGCTGTCGTTTGGGGGCAGGATAATATAAGACCATTGACCGGCAGTATCTCAGCACGTGTGTAATTAACTAATGCATTGAGGATGAAAAAACATCAAGTACTTAATTGTCTGAAATTAAGAGACTGAATGTTCTACCCGCATTTGCAAGCACTTTCAAATTGACAACTAATTGAAATGTGCGTTTAAAAATCGAATATTTAAGTTAATTTTAATTGTTTTACACAATCTGTGTACATTCTTGTTACATCTTTATTTAAAATCAAATTATAAACATACTGGTCACGTACAAGTCGGCCGCTTTGTTGAGTCTTTAAAAGATTCAAAATATTTATTTGAATGGTAATAAACAATACTTACCAAAATTTTAGACAAAATATAATTGTTGAATTAGTGAGGATTATTATTTTGGTCAAAGAAACGTTAAGGAATTGTGTTACGACTTTTAGATTTCTTAATTTACCTATAGGTCTAATGTTAAGTATTTTATATAGTAATATATTAGCGGGATTGAATATACCTAATATCGAACAAAAGTATACAATATTTAGTGAAATAACGATCAAGTTTATGTCATCTGTGGTTAAGATATTTGCCAAAGAAGATTCTTTAAATCTGTCATGTGATAAGTTTTAATGGAAGTCGCAAAAGTTTTTAGACAATTGTAAGAAAGGTAAGGATTTTCGAGGTTGTGTCTAACGAAGCTTTTAAACTACTCACTAAGCAGTTTGAAGACTTCTGTATAAAGGAATGGGTCTTACGACGCCAAATAGTAAACTAACTTTATATCCACGACCCACTTGAATTATCGAATTAACATAAAATGATGTATATACATTGCTTCCTAAATTGTTGATAATTATATTACAAATACTTCAAATAAACCAAGACCTAAAACTTTATATACTTACCTATAAGATAACTACTGAAGTCAGTTCAGTAATTGTAATAATAGAAGCTAGTAATAATTCAGTACTAATTTATTTCTAGACTATCATACCATCTGAACGGTATGTCAAAAAGCTATTAAAAAATATCTAGATCGGTTTATTTTTCATTATATATTTATATAAAATTTTTGTTCAACCAGGCTATATATGTTTATTTTACAACAGAAAATATGTAGATTAAGAAAACAGAACAGAGATCTACAAAATCTTCGATAAACAATAAAATTGTAAAAAAATAATAAAAGTCTTTTCTTATATGTTATTTTTTAGATTATTTATATAGACGTTATCAGTGTTATGTTCCAAATTGTAAATTACAGACAGCATTAGTTCTTTTTTCACTTATTTATTTATTATTATTTTATATGTGTTTAAAAGTATCTACGGAATATGTATGAAAGCACAATAATAAATTTAACTCATACGTTCGTTCATTCGTTTTACTTCACAAAAGAATAACGATGCTAATTATTTACTCCATCATATCTTGAAAAGAAATGAGAAGCGAAGTTATTGAATCGTTGCATTAATTATTACATTTCTGTGAACTAAGGACTGCCAATAATTAAACAGTCTCCCGCCAACATTTAAATAATATTCTAAATTTGTAATCGAATTGACATAAAATCAATAGTACCGATTTCAGTTAAAGTTATAAACTCGAAAGCTAATAAAAAGTTAATTTGTTTTTGACTCCCTTATTTGATTATTTGAGAACAAATCTTAACAATATTTTCTATAGGTACTGATTACCTACTTAGGTTTGAGATTTTTGAAGAACTAGTTAATTTTAAGAAAATTTAAGATACATATTTTGTTTGTAAAATATCATGAGAAAATATATTTTTTCTTACAAATATTTTAATATGGTTGATTGAAAACCATCTAGCGACAGGTATCAAAATGTCAGGATGTGATTTATCCAAGGTTCTAAAAAATAATGTATAATATTTCAAATTTGTTCAGACATCCGCAAAACTCGATTTCTTAGCAAAAAAATGTGAAATAGATGAGTCGGGTTATTCCCGGTCGTGCATTCCCCTTACGTGTCTTTTCATACAGTTTTCTTCCAGCATAATTTTGGGGTCAACTTACGAGACACATTTTATTAAACATCAATATTAAACCAGGAAAATGTACCAAAATGTACCTTAAAAATTAAGTTTGCTTAAAAATTAAGTTGCAGATGTGCTCTCCCATACAGCCAGCTGTGATCCGCAGACAGTTGACGATAATTTTATTACAAGTACTTCGTATTCAATTTAATAAATATATAAACTATTTATTGCATTACAGTTGAATGTCTTTTTGAATTATAATATCTTATAAAGTTAATCTCCTTTTGGTTTATAATATTGAAATAATATATTGCGTATTTTATAACTAGAATATTGAAACAAATATATGTATATTATTTATAGATTTGCTGTAATACACTTAAATATTAAATAACGACCTTGATCAGAATATTGAGATCATAAATATTGATAAATCCGGATACAGTAATATCAAATATTAGGAATATAATACAACTGGATGAGTGGGAGTGGTTTGAGGAATGTGGTTATGACCGCAATGGGGCTACAATTTAATAATATTCCATATCTTCGAATCATTTACCAAACATTCTCAATTAATTTCTCTTATAGAGGAACCAAAAAGAGACGGTAAACTAGAAACAAAGTTCGACAATCAACAGTGCCTGGGTTTGATTATACAAAGGCAAATGAAATTCCGCTTTTGTTAATTGTATGAAATTGAAGGCTTTGTATTAATTAGTAGGTATCTTTCTTCATTTACCTTATTTAGAGTAATATATATTAACAAATTGCTAGGATATTTACTTTTATGTTAAACATTAAGATATCTTACATGCATCCTTTTTCTTTTATTCGTTTATATATAGGTATTTATTCATTATCGGTTTGATAATAAATTTGTGTATTTTTTCACTGTATATTTTACTGTTCGTACGATCTTTGATGTTCTCTAGAACATCTGTTACATAAATTTAGTACGACAGTTCACGAGCTGCAAATTATATTTTCAAAGATCGCTTATGATACAACCAAGTTATCTATATTTAGACACGGCGTGTAAATTGTTTGTTTACATATAACAAAATTATTATTCGGTGTATTAAGTTCTTGAGAGTATCTAATTTGTTTAGTTATAATTTATAAACGTATGTTTCAGGAATGTATAAAAGTATATTAATAGATATTAGATTATTTGGTAATCATTCGGGTAAACGAAAGCAACGGATTACTGTGATCGAAGTAAAAATTATATCAATTTATAAAATAGTGCATAAATCGTAAAATTATAACGGAAGTCCCATAATAAACATAGCAACCGTTAAAATTAGTACAAAATACAACGAATAGTAAATATCATACACGTTACAGCTACATACATGAAACAAGGACATTATAACTGATATAATGTAAATTGCCTCGTTAGAATAAAATTACGTTGGCACAATACTCATAACGAAATATTACTTCTGTTTAGTACAAACATGAAAACAGCAATAACACGAGAGCGTACACTTGGTATAATATAAATAAAAACGGAGAATAAATTAATGTACATCTTTATTTTTATTCAAAAGGAATTAATTAGGAAAAATATAATAAATGTTTTTTTTAAGGTGTTAAGCCTACCAAATTTTTCTCACCATACATACACAGAGGTTAACTGGGAGAGAAAGCCTATGGGCATTCAGTTCTAATAGGTAAGGGTAAATGTCTATTAATACTCTTTGTATTTGCTCTACTTACAAAATAACATGGTTTTTATTATATAAATATAAGTTGTATAGACAACCCTCGAGATACAATCTTTTATGACAAATAATAATATTAATATTTAAACAGACAAAACTTCTATTTTTATCCTATATTTTGATACTTTTATATTTTTGGTCGGATGATGACATGACCAGTTAGTTACAAACGTTTATCGTTAACGTTTAACGTTATCCACTGGCAAGTTATCCTAGTTACAAACGATTTCATCATTAGAATAGTTTTAAATCCGTTGTTACCCTTGAGGAGCAGAAGAAGTTTGAGAGTATTATGATTTGGGTATGGCAAGGAAGGATGTCCCCGATTTCTCACCCATCGCACCAAACGCTTAGCAATTCTCTATCTCTTTCTTATCTTAAAGTGTTATGCAGGCCTGTCGGTTTTCTAAAATAAATACTACTCCGGCTAAGACAAATCGTATCCGTTTTAAAAGAACTTACATTAAAAATACAGAAATAATCTGAAATTTAAGTGTTAAAGTAAATTGGTTAACAGACGAGACACTTTACAAAATACAATTAATTTTGTCATCTAAATTATTCTTATAAACTGTCTTGTTTTGCAATTAATTATATTTTTTTATCTCCGCTTCAGTGAAACGCTTTTACACAAGTTAATGTACATAATAAATCATTTTTAAAACATTTTTCGTGTAAGCTATTCTTCGTACGATATTTTTTTTTATTTCAGGACGTTTTTGATGTAGTTATAAATGTCATATTTTGACGAATACAAATAGGTAGAGAATACATATATAGATACATAGTTATACAACGATATATCGAATTTCTTTCGTTGGAAAACAAACGGATGCTAAAAATTAAACATAGGTTCAAACATTCAAAGTGTAACAAAAGATTTGAATTCTGATTAGGTGTAGGATATTTACTGCTAGAAATAACTTTATAGCAGTCATGAATGCAGTTCGGTGCACGTTTGTGAAAAGCTAATTTTACAAACGCTCTACGGTCATTGCGCCACTTGAATCAAAATAACGGTCCGTTAATCGACGCCGGCGCCGATTTGACCGAATGCAATCATCTTACTGAAATGATGCATTACTTTAGAATGAATGATTGAACTTTGTTTTATTACTCCCTGTCTCTTTACTGTCTACCGCTCGTTACATCGCGTCGGTCCCTTTGAATGGACGTTCAAGAATTTTCTTCCTGCCTTTGAAGTCTAATATTTTCGTTCTATAATAACAGTTGTTAAGAATATTCTAGAATATTATTAGCATATAACTTGCTAATTTTAGCATTTTATAAAAAAAAAGTACAAAATAAATATTATACTATGTATATTTTTATCATTTTCTCAGGTAATATACGTTATTGCTTTACAAACTGAAAACCCCCAGGTTCTGGTGTAATCTGATTTGGAGATTAATTTCAAAGACATTATTTCATTAGAAGGAAAATACGAATAAATTTATAGTACCTTATTTTTACCTCGTTCATTATAATTACGTTAAATAAAGCGAAATTTAGTCGAAATTGTTGATTTCATTTATTTTCGTTTAATTTAGTTATTTATAATTTAGTTAGTATAGTTGCCAGCAACTTTAAGTACCTCCCTTCCCCCTTCTGAGATAGCCATCATTTAAAGGTTAACCAAATCCATCAATGGTTAAGTTTCAATGTAATTATAACCCAAACCAGTTATTGTATTTTCCGATCAAGTTAAGATCATTTTCCTGAGTTTAGTAAGAAATAAATACCACACCAATAGTTATTATAATACATCCAATACTTTTGTAGTATTGCAATTATACAATAAACCGATTTTTGTTTTCCAATTAAAATGGATAAATTTGGCGATATAAAAGAACTTTTTATGTGACCGGGACAATAACCAATTACCATACCAAATTTCATTGTTATCTGATCGGAAGTTTTTCAGACAACAGTTTTAAAAACGATATGATATGATATGCTGCTATGCACTTTTATAATATCTAATGTACCGATTTGACTCGTTACTAATTTAATATGTGTGGTTAATATAATAATATTCCTAACATTTAGAAGCAATACAGCACAATAGTTTTCAACAATCAGAAGCACATAACAGTGATATTCCACTTAATTAATAATTCATACGAGAATGGTTATGGGTAATTGCTTAATTTCCTATATCATAGGAGCTGGGTAAATGGTTTCCAATCATATATTCATAGCAATGCTTTAAAATTGTTATAGTGATGTGAAATTATACGATACATGTCTATGTTACGGTTTTAATATAAAGAACGGGTGTTTTGTTTTTCTTTTTTTAATGAATGACACATAAAAACATCGACAATAATGAAAAAAAAAAAAAAAATTACTGGTTTGTTTGTAATAAATGAATTGCAAGTAAAAAGACTGACAATACGGAAATATAAACTTATTATAATTAAAAAGATTTAAATAATTTTAAAGATATTTACGTTGATTTTGAAATTTCCTCTCTTATTGCTGAAACCAACACTCTTTTTGATTAATTATTATGGCTTCAGTTTTATGTTATATTTGAGTTGGGTTGTAGCTGGTGGTGACATAATGAGGGGTTGACAGTTTGACAAGAGACATCCAGGACGTTACTTTATGTTTTGCAGAATTTTCAAAAACCGGTTAATATTTTGTTGATCTTTTAAAGGCGCTAGAATCCCCGGTATCTTATGTTTGAAAAAATGTCTACACCGTTTTCATAAGCTTTTGAAATGAGTTTGTAGTATCAATCTTCCCTTTCAGCAGATTTGCGATAAAGCTTAGAAGGGAAAAATAATATTTCTTTTCAATGGCCGCTTAGTAATTTACGGTTTAGAGTTATTTTATATTTTTTTTTGATAAAAATATTTCATTACACAATCTTAGTAAATATTTTTAAAGTAATAAGTATAAATTAAATTATTAGCAATTTATAATATTCATAATAATGTTAAGAGTTAAAGAAACTGCTGGTTCAAAAATAAAATATTAATAATGTTATTTAAACTGAATAAGTTACTTTATATGAAA
The DNA here is from genome assembly GCA_959347355.1 of Napeogenes inachia. NCBI lineage: Eukaryota > Metazoa > Arthropoda > Insecta > Lepidoptera > Nymphalidae > Napeogenes > Napeogenes inachia. The sequence goes on along the minus strand of OY365791.1, from coordinate 12,442,201 downwards.
TTCTAAAGTGTACATTTGCATATATTTCGCACATAAAGTGAGTCATCGCATTTTTGTTGATAAAATAAAAAGGTTCTGAGTAAGCTTCTATACCATATCCACACTTTCATAAAGAATTTCAGGCCAGCAAATAAAGCAGTTGATATAGTAACATAATTTAGTTTTGGATACCTTTGAATACGTAGAAAGAAGCGGATATAACATTACTTCAATTAAATTATAAATTACTAGCTGTTGCCCGCGACTCCATCCACGTGTAAAAATAATAATTATCTGGCTTATATACCTACCTGTGGCTAATGATACCCGTAAAATTCAATGAACCAACCGATTTAAAATCGGAACTATATCACAGATAAAACTACATGCAAAAGTTAGTATTTCTACAGCCTATGTGTTATTCTGAGACATAAACTACCATGTTCCTAAATATGATCAAAATCTGTTTAGTAGTTTTGGCGTGATTGAGTAACAAACATCCATCCATCCAATCATCCAAACTTTCGCATTTATAATATTAGTATAGATTAGATTGTTAGGAGTTGAGGGTTTATCTAAATAATTGGTGGGATCTATTGCTATAACTTAGAAGACAAGTGTCAAGTTTATGAATAATTGTGTCATACTCATTTGAGAGCGGTAGCTCTGTAGGTGTATATAGTGATTGACGATGTGCGCTTTGAGTAGGTACCTTATCTAGCTTTATAACTGTGTAAGATTGTTTATGGGATTAAATTATATGAAACATGTAAATATCGGAATTTATTTGAATTCTTACTAAGTATTTTATTACATGTCTACTAGATTCTAAAAAAAATAATTAATTTTGTTTCTATTAAGAATATAATTGTATACAGGAGGTATTTGTTTATTATTTGTAGAATTTGCTTTATTTCTATATTGTGATTAGTTAAGGAATTCTTATTACAAATATATATATTATATATGGTTTATGTACCTATTCGTGCCCCCATTAATTTTACCTTTGTCTCTTTCATTGGCAGTCTGTAAATAAATCAAACAGGAAACAAACTATATTTTTTTAACTAAATATTTCCTTCGCGAAGTAAGGAAAATGGAAAACGAAACTTCATGCTTCAGTTTAATTGCGATTCTGTAATTAATCTGTTATAAGTTCCCTCTCAGAATCGCCGAATCAAATAAGTAATCTTGATCTCCAAGAGAGTCTTATTTTTAATGTTACTATTAGCTTAGTTAATAATAGTATCTACTACTTAGCTTAGTTACTACTATTTTTTCTGAACCTTATTAATCAATAAGTTGTTCCTAATATGTTTTTATATTTTAGTATTAATATATTAGATCTTTCCAGCAGCTTCAGCATTTATGACGAATGATCGGACGAGCTTTTTTGTGTGGTATAACAGTTATTAAATTGAGTTCTTAATTGGAACACAAACTAATTTATTGGGATATTCTCGATATCATATAAAAAAATAAGTTAAGGGGTGATAAAATATGCAAGTGCATTTTTTTAATCTTGTAATGAAAATATTCTTTTAATTCGACCAACGCCATCTAGGAAACGTTTTGGAATATTTAAATTGACAAAAATATTTAAGTATATAAATGATATGGCATTTTGAACTGCTTTATAGAATAATCCTGTTTTATTTCGTTATAAACTATCCGTGTACCAATTTGTGAACCGTTCATCCGTTTTTGCGTGATAGAGGAATGTATATAATACTTGATACAAACTTTCAAATTTATAATATTAGTATGATTAGTTCAAGAATTATGTTACCTAATATATGTTTGAAGGAAATCCTTACCAATTTAGAACTATTATTGTTATTCCACTGAAAAGTAAGTATTATTTCTGCTATAAAATAAAGCGTCATTAACACTTTATATTCTCCGGTAAGGGCCCAATGATAAACCGAATTAGGAACTTTCCCTCACGCACAAGTTGACATTTATTATATGTGTAGCTTACCGTAATGGCGTGACAGATTTATTATTAAAAAACATATTGTTTCTAATATTTATAAGAATATTAAGATGTAGGTACACATTATATTTTATTATTTGTTTAAATTTCTGGACTCTATTTTGTACTAATTTTTTTTTCAAAATATCTTTATTCAAGTAGGCATTTACACTCACTTTTAAATCAATCATTACATTAAAATGGTCAGAACAGTCAGTCCGTAAATAAGCTACCACCACCACGGAATGCCGCTTTGGTGAGAAGAGCTGACCAGAAACTTACATTATACGAGTATATACGTAAATGCGATGTGACAGATTTATTAAGAAAAAAAAATGTTTATATTATATTTTATTATCTGTTAAAATTTCTGGACACTATTTTGCACCAAATATTTTTTTCTCTATGCACATATATACGACATGACAGATTTATTATTAAATCATTTAAAAACATATTTAAATATTTTTTTCATTATATTTCAGTATTTGTTAAATAAAGTCGCTCTGAAAGTTTTGGTACTCAAAATAATATGTGAGAAAATTTAATAATCTTAAATTATATTCCATTCATATATTCATACAACAGATGCATGGCTCGATTCTATATTCATCTTCGTATTTACAAACAAAAGCAATAACTATCATATGTTATAATTTAATCCATTCCATACACCTATCTACTATTCATAAATCTTATTGCAGCGTGTTTATTTATAAATTTATATGCAATGATGTTATGTTTATTTATTTTATATATAAATAAATGCCTTGCATTAAGGTTTTATCACTATATGCAGACTTTCATGTAGGAACTGTAAAGCTCGTAAGATACCTATTTCTTTATTTTTATGTATCTAATAAGGTAAATAATGTAAGTAATTAAATATTGGTTGAAAATATCAAATTACTTTTGTGGTATATTTTCATTGTTAATTTATATTGTGAAGTTAAAAACATTGATAAGAATTTTCTACACTACTTTTCTACTTTTCTACAAGCCCAATAAATGTCATCACCATCCCGATAAAGACGATTATGTTTAAAATAATAAATCCACCGAAGCGGGTAGAGATACGGTAGCTCAATTGGTATAGCGACGGAACGCTTTCCGAGGTCGCGGGTTTGTATCCCTGCCTATAACGGTTTATTTTATTTTTTATAAAAAAATATTCGTAAATTGAGTTCCAATGTATAATTATCCAAATGATAGAGAAGATCGCATTCAAATCGCTTTATTAGTAAAAAAAATAGAGCGAAAGCGAATATGCATAAATAACAATTTAAAAGTACATTTTGATGATTTATAATATTATTCCGTAGCGCCACGACCCTGTAGTTTTGTAGTAGTATGCAAAATTGTTATAATAGTCATAGTTGTTAGTACGAGTATATGATAAATAACAAACAAGGGTTATTGTTTTTGATAACTATTTATTAGTGTACATTTAGTTACGAATAAGAAAACTGTTAGATATAGACAATTTTATTATAGAATATCTCTACCACATCGTGACAAACATCCAACCACAGTCCCAACACTTCAGATAGATGTATATATATATATATATATAAATACATATATGTTATCGAGCACAACATACGAGTTTGTAACATTATTTATTACATCCATCTATTTGGCTGAAACATGTTGAAAACTTCATCGTGTGGGAACAAATAGCTCAGTAGCTATTTGATTTATAAACGTCTAGAGTTCAGATTGAAATTTTATTTTAATAAAATTAAAAATATACTCCGTTGATCAAGGTCAATGGAGCTTTTTATAATTTTCTTAACCGTTTCAATAGTTTCGGAGATTACTCTTTAAAAAGAGACAAATATATAAATGTAATTATTAGTAAATTTAAAAATTATTTATTTGTTACTTTTACTTGTTTTTTTTATTTCTTTATTTTTAGATGGATTTTATTAGAAATCTATACACCTATTTGCAAAAATAATCAGCATATAGGTCCAACTCGCCATCTTTTGAAAAACATTACGATTACATTAGTTTTATTTTTACCTTTAATATCCTAGATTAGTAGTATTACCTTCATGAAAGGGCGAGTCATTGTTTTAAATAATACCCTGAGGTGATATGCCTGCGGTCGTACATTTATCGCTAAGTACATGAACCACATAAGGGCTTATCCTCCAAGGGAAGGGTGGTCTCCCTTTAAACAATTTATTTTCCGTCAAAGCCAAGTCACCGTATCCGAAAACAGCTTGGTGGATAACAAAGATTGAATATTCATTCAGGATAAAGTCGAAACAATATGTGTAATAAAAAAAAAATAAGTTTCTCTATGAAAATGTCAGTGTCAAAGTTTTTTTTCTGTGAAACGGAACAGATTGTACTTATAAAATACACTAGTTGTCAGTTGCAAAGGGTGGGACAAGAACTAAAAGACCATAATAATGAGCGATCTGTTCCAACTTACGTGTGCCATCGAAGCGTGTGGCGATAGTATCTAGGAAGGTGTTCTGGGGCGCGAGTAGCCCCTTGCGCACCGGCATCACCCCTCGCCGCGCGCCCCGCGCTCACCGCCCTCCACCTGCAATCATAACATAACCTCAACAAACACTCAAACCGACTTTCTATGACGGAAAATTCAATATTTGTCTTGTTTTACCGGCTATAACAGATTTCAGGATATTTATTACTCCATTTTGTGTTTGATTTAGACTGATATTGCGGTCTGAAGTGTCAATAAGTCTTGAGGTTTTACTAAGACCATAACTTTATACGTAATTGCAGAATGATGTTTTTATATATATCTTACTTCAATCAAGTAAAATTCACTCGAACCATTATTGAAATGGTACTAAAAATTACTTAATTATCTAATAAAGTAAAAAATGTTACGGACCGCCTAATAAATAGTTAGAATTGTAAATTAAAAATACATGTATAATCTGTATTCTGATATTTTCAGCTTCTCGCTCCCATGCCTCGAATGTGGTGCGACTTTTCGAAGAAAATGCGGCAAAGAAATGTTCACGTGTATTGTTAATGTATGAATGCAGAGGCAGTTTTTTTAGTTTCATGTTTATTTTGGTGGTTTGTTATATACACCCTTTGCTACCATTACGTAACAAACATATATAATATGCAAGCAACGTTTTGATTGCGTAATACACTAATTAAGCTTACATTCTTTTTAATAACTGTAATGTATATAATAAATTTACTTTATATGTATTCTAATTAAATTGCATCCAAACAAAAAACAAGTTTAAAATTAAACCGCTTGTCTGTAAAACAATGGTCCAAATTGCAACATCGCAACGCTTCATCAGAGTTGCAAAGTCAATTTATGTTTGTTTTTTCATACTATTAAATTTATTTTTAGATAAATGATCCAGTCAGGTGGTAAACTCATTTATGGGAAAACGTAAATATCTTCATTAGTAAAAGGAAGAGAGTATTTTAACGAGCTTTACACTTCTATATTTAATACCTAACTTACGTTTAACATTTCCTTCACTTTACCACATGCAAGAAAATTGCAAACATTAAAACAATATATGAGAATCCCGCTAGTAAATTTATTTTAGCAGTCTTGTATTCTAATGCTTAATATTTTAAATATTTTTAACAGGAAAATATGCTATCAAAAATATTATTAAAAACTCCGTCTAAATTCCTAATTGGAGAAAAAACACTTCCAAATTAAGTACAAACTTTGTAATAAAGACGCAACCTTATATCTTAATTATTTTTATAATGGGGCATTAAATATAATATTAATAAGAATCCGATACAAATTGTAATTAAAGGCAGCTATCATCCTCTTTCATTAGCCGTCTATAAATCTCCTTGTGTAATTAAACCTCTATTTAAGGTGACCCATAAACGCGACGCTAGAATATGCAACCTTCTCGTAAATTTTTTATGTTTCATAAATGCGCTGGTAATAAATATGCATTAATGGTTTTCCGAGGTTGCGCCCTTTTGTTAGACATATTCTTTCGTTGATCGCAGGTTGAAACAATAAACTAGCGCATAAATCTATCAGAGCTGACGGATATTGATAATAAACAGCTATAATGTCTGATATCTTTGGATGTAGCAAGTAAATCAACAATTTGTGTATCGGTGTTTCTGTACGACGGAAAATGGAATCTTTATTGCTTCATTTTGTTCATTTACAAGTTGCTTTATTAGAATATCAACTATTCCTTCCTATTATTGTTCAGTTTTTAAAGACATGGTCCTATAATCAATATGACCTTCCCAAGGCATGGTTTATAGTAGCTATATACTTGGATATTATTTAAAAGGTGACTTATTGGTGTAGTGGTTAATGAATCTGACTGATAAACCAAAGGGCTTGTGGGTTCCTTTCCCATATAGTACAAAACATTGTGTCATCTAGAAATTGTTGTTCTGTGTCTAGGTGTAATTTGTATATGTATGTATGTATACATATAAAAAAGGTGAGAATAATGGAAGTTTTACGTAAGAGCAATATTAATTCACTAATAATTTTTAAATCTATTTAATATATTTTGATAATTAATTATGCGAAATTTAAAAGTGAGTATTCCTTTGTTTTGGATTATATAGGTCATTGTATCTTCGTTAATAAAATCTTACACAAGATAATATTACAAATACTAAAGTTCATTATTTTTCAGTAACTCATTGTTTAATAAGTTAAATGAAAATTAAGTTTCAGCTGAGCGTAAAGAAAAACATATCTAATGGTGAAACTTAAATTGGAGTTAGGATGAGACAAACATTTGCTTTGCTTATTAATTTATTCAATTAAAAATGGTAGAGCATTACGTATATTTGAAAGTACTAGCAGTAAACCCAATTTAATATTACTGAATACAGAATATATTTCCAAACAGAATTATATTTAAAGTAGTTACAGAACCACTAAGTATAGTAGGTATATAATTATATAAGTCGTAGGTCTACCTCTTAACAAACCTCTACGAGTATCTTGAGGCAGATATCCCATTGAGTATCGTAATTATTTCTTTTCGATAAAACTTAATGGCGTATTGGGTCCTAATGGTGTATTGTTCTCTGGATATTGAAATCGAAATGAATGAAAAATAAAGGAATTTCTTGATCCAAATCAAATCTTTCATTTAATCGAATAATACCTTATATTGTAATTGTGATTAAATAGAAATTTCACTGAGTTGAGAAATCGTTAAAGGAATTGAATTTTTAATTAATTATAATAATGATTTGAAGTACGAATACTTTTTACAAAAGATAAAAAAACATTAAACATTTGCTTTTAATGGGTCACTGCTTGGGAATTATATTTTATAAGAGTATTATTATTTTAATCCCAAATCCCGACTCAAGCACTCGACATCTCGTTGAAGGACTTTTGGCCACAGGGTATAATTTACCCCAATTTGCAGGAATGTGTAAAAAATCGGCCGGTACTCAGTTACCTAAAAGTAAAATCAATCTTTGACGGTTTGTATTCGTACTTCTAAAAGACTTATGATATAATATTGTATAGTTATTAGTCTTATTACATAGGACATTTTGAAATGACAATTTTATTTTCCTTTTTTTAACAGTAATAACTTTTTCTTTGGTTCATTACAGATTAAGCTTAGCTTAAAAATACCAAAAGCCTGACTGATGGATATAATAAATTGTAAAATCTTATTATATTTATAATAAGATTTTTCAAGCAAGCAAAAGAATCACTTTAAAAAATCTTATAATCTAATAACCAAAGTAACACATTAACAATGCCCTTGAGCTCTCTGAAGACGAACGATAACTGCTTTTTTATGGATAAGATATCTTTTGTCCTTATCTAGGTTATGGTCTGTCTCTGTCTAATGGTATACAAATTTCAGAAACTTTTGTGTGATTTATAAATAGACAATAAATCATACACACTTTCACCATCTTATTATAAACATAACAATATGTGGAGTTTCCGTTTGTCGAATAAAGAATCCCTACAATACTTTGAAACTCGTATTAAATCTTTTGAAAATTTGGTACTAACTTGTATGAAAGTTACTTCATAATTAAAAGGACTTGCAGGAAACATCCATATTGAAGATTTATTCAGGACATTACATTTTCATTTTCTGTTCAAAAATATTTAAAAAATCTGAATGGCAGAGCATGAGTTTGACTCACGTTTTAAAACCAAATGACAAATAGACTGAAACTTGATTTTTTATCTAAATAAAATTAAATACATACAGATAATATGAATAATTCTTTATATACAAAATATAATAATTCATAATGTACCAAAAAACTTAAATAAAGCTAAGATTTTGAATATTAAAAAAGTAATATTAACAATATTGCAATATTTGATATTCAGGTGCTAATTGAGAATAAAATAAAAAATGAGGTAAGAAAGTGAAATTTGCGAAATTAAGGCACTTAAATACAGTAAAATAAGAGTGAGATTTTTGTAAACTCAGCTTTAATTTTCAGTGCCTATTTAATTTAAATTAATAAGTAGTATTAATCAAACTTAGAGACTGTCAAACATGCTCAAAGTTGAGATAACTCCACATAAGACTTGAACTTATTTTCATACTCATGGAGTCTTTAAAGCAACATTTTTAAATTTACTAGTTATTTGTTACGTTTCTACTTCTTAATGTTCACAAAAACATATTATTTATTTGCCTTTATTTTTTTCATTCATTCATCAGTATAAATATTTATTTAATAAACCTTTTTATTTACTGATAAAATAAAGTCAGGAATCAAGAATCATTATGCGATGAAAGAAGTTAAAAAAACATTACCAACTTTTCCTTTTGATTACTTGATATATTTGTTTTCGATTTCTTTTTAGCAATCGCAAATAATCATTAAGGTATGTTTGTTCTGAATCGGTAGTTACTTAAAGTATTATTCACAAGTCATTTATTATTAACCACGAACTATTATTACCTGTGAATTCGTCTGCTTCGCCTACGTCCTTATAGGACAAAAAATATATACAAAACCAAAATACAAATCCATGTATTTTTTGTTTTTTGTTATTACTAGCTGTTGCCCGCGGCTCCGCCTGCGTGTAGGTCGCTTTCCGCGTAATCTGAGGAAAACTACAATTATCCAAACCTATAATAGACTTATAGTTATTATTATCTAAGGTAATTGTCTAGCACTCAATAACTTTTTTGCTAAAAATGTTAAATGTTCATACTAGTATAGATGCTAGATTTTGTTATATGTATGAATAACCTTAACTTTAGACTTTTATTTATATGTCTGCCGAGTGTTAATAAATAGTTCAGTTAAATATACTGTAACACGCCTAAGCATTATGGAAAAGCATTGGAAAAAAACTTATCGAAAAAGGTCTTATTTAAATAAGGAATAAAAAATGAGTACTTTGATTTGATTGCATTTCAATACCAAGACGAAAAGAGTTCGCAGTTCTTTAGATATAAAGCGGCAATCTCTATCCACTTGAAGTAATGCCTAATATTACGTTCGTATAGATTATAGAATATTGTTTCTATTCAATATTGCTTTCGCGAACAATAACCATTCTGTATCGAGTGCCAGTACCAATATTGCACTCCTGACTGCAAATAAATATTAATACCTTAGGTAAGATCTATTTTTATTTTTAAACTAAGTAATAGTGCATGTTTTGTTGTAATATATTTCTAATCTTATGTACTTATATATTTTATGTTTAAATGTCAGTTATTTATTTTTTATTTAATAAGGAAATACATCACGTAATTAACCTTCTAAGTTATTATGGTAAGGTTGGTTTAAAAAAATATATAAAAGTTAAAAATATGTAAAAATTCCTGCCGATACATTGATTTATCTATTTTTCGTTACAAGGAAAATTCCTTCAAGTGCCGAACGTCAATAAGTGAAGTCTTAGTCATTAATTTCAGAAGATCAAAGATGATGGTAAAATGGCAAAAGTAGGATACGAAATCATTATAATAAATTTTGTTTCATTTTTATTCATAAATTCTGTTATGTAATATACCTATATATTTGAAAAAACGTAAATTATATGTAACTTAAGATAATATCAAGATTCCTGTCGATATATGTATTTTTTCCATTCTACTAAATATGAATGTCAAAGTTAAAACCATTCGTATTTACAATATCATTTAATAATATTTTCTATGTTTTTTTAACACATGTTGTTTCATAAATCTAATTTATATAAAAAAAAACACAACATTTATATGTTGTTTCTTCTGTTACTATTACTGGCTTAGACAGCGTCACTGGGCGGGGTCACGGGGATATATCGGTCTGGGTATAACGTAATCATTACTCTGTGGTCTGTGTACAATTTTTCTGTCTACGAATTTAGTACCACTTTATCCATGGAAATATATATTCTCTAAGTAAATATTGTAATAAAAGTATATAAGATTATCACCTTTATTGTAACGGTGGTAAAAGCGAATATTGAACAATATAAACATGTACCTTATTATAGCATTTCTCAATACGTTTTGCTTGTCAAAACTTTTTTGATATCCGTCTTTCTCAACTCAGAGCTTTATTTGCTTACTTCTTGAAGTAAACTTGTCAAGTTTTAGGAAATACTTAAAGACATAAAACTTACCCAAAATAATAATAATAAAAGTTTGACTGTTATATTCTAATACGTATACATTTAAATTTAAGGAATTTAATTTTAAAAGTACGCTTTTGTTAAATGAATTAGTTTTTCTTGAGTGATTTCAGGACTATGATGTTTTAATATAGGTTCTTCTTGTAGAGAAAATATATTTTTACACTTGACAAGTATATAATAAGGAAAGATTGTTACTAAAATAATATTTTAGTGCATAATGCTCAAAAAAGTTGGTTTTATTTCATAATAATCATTATTATGTACACCTATGGTAAAATGATCGATTAAATAAACATGTAAGTAAATATTAACGAATATAAAATATATTAAAACGCCCATTTCCGCAAATTAGAGTGACCTAAAAAAGCTGTAATGTGTATTTTCGTCTTAGATGCTTATTTTAATTTCATAGCCGGTGAGAGAGAAGGGATGAACTTCTTGTTGCTTTTATTAAATAACTACTTATATTCAATGTAATTTTCATAATACTGACCGAAGATATAGAGATATGTCCGTCGACAATATTCTTACTTTACTGATATTGTTGAGTCGAAATTGGAAAGTAACGTTTTCTTTCTCAACAATTATTATCGTGTCTATCTATTAATTATTAACACAAGATTTAATTAAGCCAAATAATAATTTCTTAAATTATGTTATAAGACTGAAATTGCTACCATTGCTTCCTTGCAGTAAACAAGAGATCTAATGGTTCACTCTTTAGTGAACATGGCTATCCATGAGAGTAACTGTTGGGTTTTAGTTTGCATCCTGACGTACTCTATGCCGACGAGACCCATTTAACCGTATCTCGGCTGGGTAGTTTTTATAAAGGAAATACCATGGCATCCCTTAAAAATAAGCCATTGTTATAGACAGTACATATAATCTAATAAAATTTTCCTAGAAATTAACGAATCTACATTTAAAAAGCACTATATATAGAATCTAAGTCGAGAATAATTATATTTATATTTTACAATATAAACTTTTATATTAACCTGATGTTTCGATAATTTGAAATTTTTTATATTTTACGGGTAGGTACTACTTTATAAGTGTCATTGAAGCCACAATAGGTATTGTATTTAGATCGACAATAAGGTTCACTCAGGTTATGTTACGGACAGATCTATTTTAATTCATATTTACCGAACCTAACAACCGAACCGAAACAGAACTGTTTACTAGTTTGTACTTCTAAGAAACCGTTCAGAATTATTTGATATCCCTTAATTAATAACAGCCTTCATTTTGTGTTAATAACTCGATATAATAAAATAAGATTTGATAAATATTATTAAGCCCATATAATTTATACAAAAATATAATTAAGATGAAAAGATTCTATAATTAAAATAAGCTAAATATTTAATTAATAAATCTTCAAATATAATTTTAGGTTTTAAAACACAGTGTTTCTGTGAAAAGCCTCAGTCTTATTACCGCTTAATATACATAATTACATTTTATTAATTTGTGTTTGCTTTTTTAATTAAAATATCCTCATTTCAGATAGCAGTGACTGGTATTCGATGTGTGGATGCTGCGAGAGTAATTATCGAGAGAGCTGATACGGTGACTCTTGTTCGGAAACAGTTGGATTGCTCGCTGATTAAAGAGGTTATTATATACGGAGTTTTAAAACGAACATAAAAATATATATCTAAAACTTTATTCTATTTTTTATTTAATTTATATTACGAGTATCAAATAAATTTCTAAGAAAAATATATATTAAATTATTGTTTGTTATTATTAATTTTTAAATAGATTTTTGTTTATAACAAAGTTTTTCCATTAACATACAGAACAGTTTTACTTCTGTATTTAAATGACTTGCAGTATTATGAGAAATGTAGATGCAATTTTACGGCAGATTGCTTTATTGCATAAAAAATCATGAGATAGGTGGTAGCTTTTTAAACATTCGTCTATTATAATCCATTAAGGTAATTTATTTCAATGAATTCAATGAAGTTATAATATTATTATTATTATAATTATTATTATTGGGGTTAATTAGAATTATTTATTTATCGAGATAATAGAACCTACAATCTGAAAAACGAAATAACAGGATTTATTTGACATGACCATTGGTAATATATTCATTCATTCATATATTCTTTATTGTACACCACAAATTATCAAAAAAAGAAAAACACAAACAAGTAACACAAAGGAAGTACAACAGGCGGCCTTATCGCCTAACGGCGATTTCTTCCAGGCAACCCTGGGGTTTATAGTATATAAAACAGTCATTAATATGGGTAGGTGGCGTAGGTACAAAAAAATAAACAAGCTTATAAAAAACTAAACACTAATACGTAGATTTGTAAATAAATTAAATACTAATACAATAAATAAGCTATAATAGACTAAACTATATATTATATAATAAATACAGGGGGAATTGGAATTGGAAATAAAAAAATAGATAAGTCATATTGGGATTATATCTATAAACATGAATTTATATAAAGTAAAAAGTTATAAATAAATGATATATATAATATACTTATACACTGATAATTATTATACTGAAGTCTTAGCTATCTTGAGATAAAAAGTGCTCTTTCACAGATCTTTTAAATAAATTTAAAGTTTTTGATTTCCGAAGAGACAAAGGCAAAGCATTCCATAATTTAGTGGCAAGTACGGTGAAAGAGTGTTTATAAAATTTGGAATTGTGGACAGGCATTTTGATAATAAGTAGTTGTGATGATCTTAAATTGGAAGAAGACCCTAAAAGTTCAAATCTTTCTTTTAGGTACGAGGGTGTATTTGGGTGGAATAATATGCAGTACAGCAGAGAAAGCAAATGTAAGTCCCGGCGACGACGAATAGTAAGCCATTTGAGCTGTTGTCGAAATTGAGATATGTGGTCATATTTGCGCAAGCCAAATATGAACCGTATAGCTATGTTTTGAAGTCGCTCAAGCTTATTTAATTGGTCCTCGGTTAAATTTACGAAGCTTGCATCGGCATAATCGAGAATAGAGAGAAGAAGAGAATGTGCTAACATAATTTTGGTGGGAATTGGAAGAAAATACCTCAAACGTTGGAGCGAATTCATTGCGACGAAAGTCTTTCTGCTTAGGTCCTTAAGGTGCATAGACCAACACAATGTCTGATCCAAGTATAGACCAAGATCTTTAACGTGATCACAAAAGGGTATAATTACCCCATCATATACTATTGGTGGGAGGTTTTGTCTATCGACCCTTGCAATAATGCCAGGGCTGCCAATAATAATAGCCTGTGATTTACCAGGATTAATTTCCAAACCATAGAGGCTACTCCATCTTAAAATTGAGTTCAGGTCATCATTAATGGCAGAAATGGAGACGTTAAGATTCTCAGGATTTGAATGGCGATAAATTTGAACATCATCAGCATACATGTGATAGAGAGAAGATATATATTGAGTGATAGAGTTAATAAAAATTGCGAAAAGTAAGGGAGATAATACGCCACCTTGAGGTACCCCAGCGGAGACATCACACCACAACGAAAGGGACTTATCGTCCTTCCTAATGCGCTGTCTCCGGCCAGTGAGGTAACTCCGAAACCAATCTAACACTGATGGAGATATGTTAAGGGTACGTAACAGACTCAGCAAAATATCAAAGTCAACAGCGTTAAACGCATTGCTGAAATCTAATAGTGTCAATACTGTAAGCTGTTTTTTGTCCATAGCTGACCGTATATCATCGGTGACCTTGACAAGTGCAGAAACCGTACTATGACCAGGACGAAATCCAGATTGTAAAGGACTAAGCAGCTGATGTTTGTTAATGAATGTGCTTAACTGCTCATAAACTATTTTTTCTAGGATTTTGGAAAGGAAGGGCAAAATAGAGATAGGGCGGAAATCACTAAAATTTGTAGGTTTGGATTTTTTTGGGATTGGAATAACGTGGGCATGCTTCCAAGCATCAGGAAATTTACTACTGGAAATGGAGTGGTTTAGAATGTCACATATTATAGGAGAAACAATATCTAGGATAGGTACGACCATATTACGGCTCACACTGTCAGCACCAACGGCATTCGAAGAAATGGATTGTACGCCCTTCTTAACATCACATTCAGTGATAGCACAAAAAGAGAAATAGGAAAAATCTGGAGTTGGCAGGGATGAAAGATAATTAATTATGCGATTCTTATCAACATTATCAATGATTTTTGAAGAAGCAAAGTGTTTGTTAAGAAGTTCAATGTCAGGAATGATAGCAGTATTTGGATGTTTACCAACTCCAAGCGATTCGAGAAATTTCCATGTTTTTGAAGTATGGCCATGTTCTATGGACTTGTGGATGTGACGTCGGTGGGCATCTCTACACGATGTATTGCAACGATTTCGTGCTTTCTGATATTTAATGCGGTTCGCCTCAGAATCTTTTAATTTAAATTTGTACTTTGCTTGGTTTTTTTTCTTCATTAAGGCCTTCAAATCATCTGTTAACCAAGGTGCAGGAAGGTGTTTTATTTTAATTGGACGCACAGGAGCGTGCCTGTCGTACAGTTGGGTCAACAAGCGATTAAAGACCTCAACTTTAGTATCCGCTGAGTCGGAATTTAGGACAGCAGACCAATCTAACCGACGCGCATCCTCACAAAGCTGGGTATTATCAATTCCCCCAAAACTACGCTGCAGAATTATACTAGACTTGGGTTTCGGAGGACAGATGTTATAAGAGAGATAAATCAGATCATGGTAGGAAAATGCATCAGCAGAGTACTGGCCGTGCTTTAAAACAGAATTAGGCGAAGAAACTATAATAAGGTCAAGAAGAGAGGGAACACTGCCAGGAAAGAAATGAGTATAACTCAGGGGAAGAAGTTGTAAGTTACAGGCTTCCGTTATATTTAATAAATGTTTACTACGATAATTGTTTTTTTTAATGCAAGTATTAAGATCACCCATTATAATACAATGATTGTAATAGGGAATAAATGTTTCTAACAAACTCTCAAAGGAATTAAAATAATTCAAGATGGATGGGGGACAGTACAAGACACCAAGAAGGATTTTGGATTGGCCTAGTATAACTTCAATTAATAGATGCTCGGCAGCTTGAGAGTCAGGTGGCTGAGTAGACGAACTAACAACATTGAATGGTAAGTGAGTGCGTAAGTAGATCGCCACTCCTCCTCCACTCCTGCCGACGCGATCATTACGAATGAGATGAAATCCTGGCAGTGAATAAGGAGTAGAAGACAAAGATGGCTTAAGCCAAGATTCGGAAATTAAGATAGCATGTATGTTAGGAGACTCAAATGATGCAAGCATGTCAGAGTAATGAGCCGGGATACTTTGTGCATTAATATGGATAACATTAAAACTTTTGTGAGAATCTGAGAAACACGAATTAAGAGTGACGTTAAGTGGATAGGCTGCTGTACTGTGAAAACTATCATCACCTAAAGATTCATCACATGACGACAGGGAAACAAACTGATCACTACCAACGCTATTTGCTGATGACATTATCTACAAATGTTCTATATAATGTATTAAAAATTTAATATAAGACTGCAAATAATTATAATATGTGTTAAAGCATATATATGTATAGTTAAAATAAATGTATATAGTACTATATGTTAGTATAAGTAAAATAAATAATAATCAAAAATATTAAATAAAATAATAATAATATAAAAAAAAAACAATTAGTTTAACAAAATCAAAATAAAATACAACAAAAAAAATATATCTAAAAACTAAAAAAAAAAAACACTCCACAACAGAATATAATTAAATTCCTAGCAGAATGTAAACCGGCCAGACTTATGAAAACATATAACTACAATAATATTGATGTAATATTTAAAACACATTTAAAAGAGAGAAAAAAAAAATAATAATAATAAAATTAAGTAAAATAGTCATTTAAAAAGTATTAAAATTTTAAATTTACAAAAACAAACAATATAAGATATACAATGAATATTAAAAAAAAAAACCACTACTGAAAATAAAATAGAAATGAATATAAACTGATTATTGACAGATTCAGGTTTATGACACCCAATGTCAGTTGTCACCTGTCAAAATAACAAAATAATTGATATTTGTGATTGTCAAATACAATAATTAGGTAATTAAAAACCTGTTATTTTGTATTAAAATAAATGAAGATGACCTACAAGTTTAGGAAAAAAAAACACAGTACAGTTACAGTAACAAGACACACAGCACAGGATGATATAAATATATATGAAAACAAGAACATTACTTCTTGATGGTTCTCTTAGTGCGAGTTGCAGGGACTTGCTTTCCTTTCAAGTCAGCTGACTTGAAAAGTGGGGCAGGCCTTACTGTGGGATTTAGAGAATCAGCCAAACTGTCTGCTTGCTCACAGAGACTGTCCAATTCTGGCATAGATGTTATTCTGTGGCGCTTACCTTCAGGTCCAGCAACAATAACTATCCCGTCCCTTGTCCAGCATCTGGATATACCAAAGTGTTGTCTTGCTGCGACAAATACATCAAGCCTTGGCTTTGTCAAAAATTCAGATAAAGTGAACCCTGAATTTTTTAAATTTGTTTTAGAAAACCAAATCTTGTTTTTTAAGAAGAGAGTTTTAAACTTAAAAAGTATTGGTCTTGGCTTATCTGACACAGTGATCCCTAGACGGTGACAGCGGCTAACATCATCCAGAGAAAGATCAGGCATTTTAAGATTATTGGACAATATTCTTATTCCAGTTGAAGCCAAATCTTCATTTTTGGCCTCGGGCACACCGTGGATCAGTAAAACTTTCCTACGACTGAACATTTCAAAGCAATCCTGCTGTTTAGCAAGCAACTGAACCTGACGTTGAAGGCCTTCAAGTGCAGTTAACACAAAAGACCTGAAGGCACTAAATTGAGCTGCAACATGCGATGATGGACTTGTAGCAGGGATGGAAGAATTGAGGTTTTGTTGAAACTCAGCCATTCTAGAGTTAAAGTGTTGCGTCAATTCCTGTATTGAATCCTTAATTGAATCCATGGTGACAAGTAGAAGCAAGTGCAGTGAAATGACAGTAGCAATAGTTGTTAATCAATACTTCAGTAAGGATTATTCTTGTGATAACTGCTGGCAGGTATATATATCTTCAGTACATTGTTTATTTATATGTAGAAAAGAGCCTATATTTTTAAAATTATATATTTTTCACTGGGAGCACAAAATTAAACGTGTATACTTTTTCGCTCCTACCCACCAAAAAAAAAAAAAAAAAAAAAAAAAAAAAAAAAAAAAAAAAAAAAAAAAAAAAAAAAAAAAAAAAAAAAAAAAAAAAAAAAAAAAAAAGAAAAATATACCAATGGTCATCCAAATATATTATGTAGTATATACAACTTGATGGTATTTTCTTATAGTTTTGCTAATTAATTAATTTACCCCTCACAATTTTATTACTTTTCAGCTATCGCTATTCATGTCAACGAGAGTTTGAACCTTTAAAAATATTAATTTGATTGTATTACTTTATTAGTATCATTAGAGCGACAATTAAGGTATTTAGATCGACTACGAGGAGCAATCAGATAATGTTACGGGCAGATCTATTTTAATTCATATTTACCGACCCTTCATAAACAGAACTGTTTACTACTTTCTAAGAAACGGCATAGAATTATTTGATATCCGTTAATTAAAAACAACCTTCATTTTGCATTAATTACTTGATATAAAGATTTGATAATAATACGACTAAGCCTTTATAATTTATATAAAAAAAGGGATAATTACATTTATTATTATTTAAAAATAAGCTGAAATTTCAATTAATTAACCTCTAGATTTAATTTGTCAAATAAGTTTTAAAACACAGTGTTTCCGGGAAAAGCTTCAGTGTTATCACTTAATATACATAGTGTTACTAATTTGTGTTTGCTATTTTAGTTAAAAACATCCTCCTGCTATCTGAGCAGAGACTGGTATTCGATCTGTGGATGCTGCGAGAGTAATTATCGAGAGAGCTGATACGGAGAATGTTGTTCCGAAACAGTCGGATTGCTCGCTGATTAAAGAGACTGTTACCTTCAGAGTTTTAAAATATTTATGTATGAAACTTCATGAAATTTAAAAATATATTGCGTATATTTTTGAATATTGTTACAAACAAAATATGTATTTAATTATTGATTGTCGTGGCTTATTTTAAAATATATATTTTTGTTTACAGCAAAGGTCTTTGATTCAGAATTGTTTACCTCAGTATTTTAATTACTTGCATTAATGAGTAATGTAGATGCAATTTTCCGCTGTGGCAGATTGCTTTTTTGCCTAAAAGTTAATGAGAAAGGTAGCTTTATAAACATCCGCGTTTTATAATCCATGAAGGTAATTCTTTTAATTATATTCCATTAAGTCATAATCATTAAGGTTGAGAATGTTTTACTTAGTTTCATTAAGATAATAAATTAAGTGTAAAAGTAAGAATTAAATCCAAGTTCATACTTATAGAGATGCAAAATGTAGGTATTTATGTTAGAAATGTTCATGTTGTTTATGATAATAAAACACATTATTATTAATATTGCGGTAAATTTGCAATATCTCTTCAACGAGATAATAGAGATAACTATCAAAGTATTAAAATATTATTAATAATCCAATGGCCTAATTACTGTGGGGTCAACAATGTACTTTATTAAAGGTTAATTCACAAAAATATCAAAATTAGTGGTTTAGTAAAATATACTGTAATACCGGTTTATAGAAAATACATTATGGTGAATAAGCACTTAATAAAATAAAGAATAAGAAAAGAAATACCTTTTCTTTTCATATTGTTTATTTTATTAAAAGCTTAATTTATTGGTACTGGCACTCGATACAGAATGGTCATTGTTCGAGAAAGTAATATTGAATAGAAATAATACTACGTTATACTAGGCATTACTTCAAGTACCATGAAAGAGATTGCCTTTTTATACTTAAAGAACTTTACTTTCTTTTTCATCTTGGTAAAGAAAAGTAATCGAATATTTAAATGTTGTTTATGGAGTTACTATTACTGGCTTTGACAACGACTCTGGGCGGGGTCACGGGTATATCGGTCTGGGTATAACGTAATCATTACTCTGTGGTCTGTGTACAATTTCTCCGTCTACGAATTTAATAACATTTGGTCCATAGAAATATATATTTTCTAAGTGAATATTGTCATGAAAGGGTATGAAATATCAACTTTATTTCTACTGAATTAAAAGCGAATATTGCAGAATATGAACATGTCGCTTATTATAGCAATTGGCAATACGTTTTGATTGTGAAAACTTTTTTGATATCCGCCTTTCCCAACTTAGTACTTTATTTGCTCAGCTTCTTAAAGTGAACTTGTCAAGTTTTAGGACATAATTAAAGACTTACCCAAAATACAAATAATGAAAGTTTTATTTTTATATTCTAATATTCATTTTATTTAAGAAATGTAGTTTTAAAATAACACTTATTAACACTAGTTTTTTCCTTCATTTATTTCAGGATTATGATGTTTTAGCATTGATTCTTTTGTAGAGTAATTATTTGTACATTTGATAAATTTTTCTATTTTTATTAAATACGAGTGTTGGTCGTCATATTGTGGTAAGCGATGCAACGCCAGTATAATAAAAAAAGCCTATCTGACCTTAAGGACCAGGGTAGCTTTACAAAAATTTTACATTTTTCGTCTTATATGGTTACTGAAATAATATTTTAATGCATATTTCTACAAATAAGAAGTGTTGGTTTGTAATATAACAGCCATTTTATGTGTACATAAGTTAATATGATTATTTCAAAATGAAAGTAAATATTAACGGCTGTAAAATGCATAAAAAGTTTTCGTTAATTAGAGTGCCCTGTAAAGATGTGTTGTGTAATTACTAATTTTCTTATCAGATGTTTATTTAATTTCATAGCCGATGAAAGCGAGGGGATGAATTTGTTGTTGCTTTTATTTAATCATAACTCCTGTTAATTCTTATTTTGACATTACTAACTGGACTGATATCCATAAAATATCCCAACGCTAAAAAAGAATGTTACTATTGACATAAGTAGTATGTCTAACTTAATGGTATTTTCTTGGAAATTTAAATAGATCTATTTTCAACGAATCTAACTCGCGTATAATTATATTTATATTTTACATTATAAATTTAACCCGAGGTTTTTATTACTTTCCAGCAATGTTGTCCACGCGAACGGAAGTCAAATGTTTTCAAAAAAGTTCTTTTTTTTATCTTACTAAATAGCAATAGTATTAATATCAATGGAGGGACAATTTTCAATCGACAAGGAAGGGCTATCGGGTTATGTTCCGTACAGATCTTTACTCTACTTTATAAATAGAACTGTTTACTAGTTTGTACTTCTAAGAATCGGTACAGAATTATTTGATATCCGTTAATTGAAAACAGCCTTCATTTTATGTTAATTACGTACTCGATATAAAGATTTGATAATGGTATTACTAAACCCTTATAATTTATATTAAAATAGAAATAATTAAGATTAAAAGGCTGTATTATTAAAATGAGCAGAATATTTAATTAATTAATATCTAGATTTCATTTGTCAAATAAATTTTAAAACACAGTGTTTTCGGGAAAAGCTTCAGTCTTATTAGCGCTTAATAAACATAGTGTTATTAATTTGTGTTTGGTATTTTAATTAAATACATCCTCATTTCAGTTAGCAGGGACTGGTATTCAATGTGTGGATGCTGCGAGAGTAATTATCGAGAGAGCTGATACAGTGAATGTTGTTCCGAAACAGTCGGATTGCTTGCTGATTAAAAAGGTTGTATGTACATTTTTTAGAAATATACATAACTTAACTTTTAAATTTTACTACGGGTATTATCAAGTAAATTTATAAACTATATCCCTATATATACACATATATATATATATATATATATATATATATATATATATATATAGTTTTAAGATTTTAAAAATCTTGATAGACAACACAATAATCACGAAACAAAAAATGTTTGCTCCCTCTTTTATTTATTACTCTGTATTGTGTCAACGTTTGGGCCCCATACCGACGATCAGAGTTAATGCCAGTTAATGCCAGAGAAAACAAATAAATTTTGTATGGGAAAATTAAAAACTATAAAATTTTAAAAAGTCGTAGAACAAATATTGTTGGAATTGATGTAGAGGCTGCCTGCAAGAGGTGGTCAATTATTTACAAATTACCCCGGTATAATGAAATACATATACATAGAGTATAAGCTTTTCTTAACTGATGACTGACCAGGACTATCGTCACTAATAATGATAGATTGACTAATCATGATAGCTACTTTTTACGTACAAAAGAAATATTTATTAGATGTTTAATTATAGTTGTTGTATATCCAATAATATAAGTAATTTTTTTTATGTAAGTGAATAATGCTTAAGTCGTTTAATCAATTAATTACAAATAACAACAATCAATAAATTAATGTATATATACATATATTAATTTATTGGTTATAACTGCTTATTTTTAAATAGACTTTTGTTTACAGCAAAACCATTCCATTAATATACATAATTGTTTACTTCAGTTTTTAAATTACTTGGACTAATGAGCAATGTAGATGCAATTTTCCGCTGCGGCAGCTTGCTTTTTTGCATAAAAGTTAATGAGAAAGGTAGTTTTTTAAACATTTGCGTATAATCCATGGAGTTAATTTATTTAATTGAATTCAATTAAGTCATAAATATTAAGAAAAAGATTTTCTTACTAGGTATAGGTAGAAATTAAGCTATATTTCACACTTACATAGATGTAAAATGTATACTTCTTCCTAACAGTAGGAACAATGAACAGAAATGTAATTTTGACAATTAATAATGGTTCAATATCTATTCACCTAAATAATAGAACTAACTATCTGAATATTATATTAATTAACTCCATAATAACCCGTTTGCTGTGGGGTCAATAAATTACTTTATTGGAGGTTAACTTCACAAAGGTATCTAAATGGGACATAGGACAGCCCACCCTAATTATAATATTTACTTTAACAATATTACTATAGTAATCTTATTGTTAATATAATTATAATACTAAATTATAATAAACATTTAATATAAAGACGTTGCTGCTACTACTATTTTTTTTTAAACAGAGAAAATACAAATATGTTTATGACTATTCCGCCATTTCCTGGTTGTTTAATATCAGCGTTGTTTCATTACTGACACTTTGTATTGCTTTCATTTTGCTAACGTTTTATGAAACTAGGGCCTCTTTTAATATAGATACAGAGTTAGGAATGTCTATTAAGTGTCAATGCAGGTTTTATTTCGTAATTGATAAGGAACTGCCGTGTCTATTTTTTAGTTTTTGTTTTATGAGTAACTCAAAATTGGAATCCTCAACGAATTTATAATATTTACTTATTATAGTATATACCTATTTAGTATTATAGTAAGTATTTTATAATGTCACTTACGAAAATACTTAAAATACTGATAAAATACTATAGACTAAATTATATTAAAATCTCCTCCTCGGCTTCTAATCCTATCTTTTAAATCCCTCAACGAGAAAGCAATTAAAAATACGTTTTTCCGTTCTATATAATCTATAGTATGGATATCTAGAATCGAGAACAGTTTTAAAAAGAACAGCAAATCTATATTTAAATAGATTGCTTCTGTAAGAAAACTTTTGTTTGTTGATTTTTTTTTAATGAGAATTCTTGAGAGGAAAGTTTATAAAAATAATTCAAAGATACTTATTAAGTAAAAAGAAATATAAAATGTAGTACACACATTTGTCTGCTAGTTTATGTGGGTTTATATGCATAATCACTCGACGTGCGGGGCTCCGACCGCGTCTAGTGAGATCGATCATTTGCTCTAAAATGACCCGTATGGCGTACCCGCTCCCCGTTCCTCAGCGCCCGAATGCGTTCCGTATCGACCAATGAAAACTGAGCACATCGCGTCAGTCTGCAGTCGACGAGTCTTGTTGTTACATCAAATCATTTCGTGTAATAATTCTCTGTGCAATTTAAAACAATGACAGATCGGTTTTCAGAGTCACAAATGTTGCGTCTTGTAGAAGTTTATAGAGATTATGAGTGTTTATGGAATGTGACGAGTGAGTTATATAAAAATAAGGAATCTAGACAAATTGCGTACAAGCAGATATTTAAACGGTTAAACATCCCTGGTCTTACGCAAAAAGATATACCGAAAAAAATTAAGAATTTAAGATCATCGTACTGTCAAGAATTAAAAAAGATTGAAAACAGCCTTAAACCAGGAGTTAGTCAAGATTCTGTATACGAACCAAAAGTTTCATGGTTTACAGTTGCTGAAAGTTATTTAAAACCATTTATAAAGAGACAAGAGATATTTTCAAATGTAAGTACAAATTAATTAGAACGACCTCGACTTGAAAATGTATTTAAACAATAATAACAAAGAAGTTAGGGATAAAAGGTAAACGCATTTGTTATAATTAATTTACTAATCAATACTAAAAACATTTGCAACACTATCTCGTTATTGAGATTTAAATATGTATGTTAATGATTCTTCTTATTATAGTATTCCTTGGCTTTTTAAAATGAGTGTTAACATACTCGCATGTCCTGTGTCTGTTTAGATTTTAATTTTTATTAATTTATTATTTCTGTGTATAGGATCCATTAGCATTCACTTCAGGGGAAGTTTCATCTTACCTGCAGGTCCAGGTTTGACGTTATTTTTTTATATCTTTTAAATTGGTATAACTTTTTTATTAATAGTTATATTGCAGAGAGTTCCTATAATTTCAGATGAATCCCAACTTAAATGAAAAGGAGGACTTGCTAGTAGAGCGATCATTAAAATTAGATGTAAAGCAAGAAAATGAATCCGAAGAAGAAAACTTCGAGGAAGACAACAAAAGTAATATAAAAAAAATATGTTTTGAAAACATACATTCATTAAAGAGCAACGATAATTCAAGCTCGTTATCAAACAGATCAATTAAAAATGATAACACCGGAACCAAAGAACAGGATTTAAGTCAAGTTATCGCCAAAATCGATAGAATTGCCAACAATATTACCAAATGTACAAATGCTCTAACAGAAAACAAAGAAGATGAGTTTGATATTTTTGGACGATACATGGCAAAGACTCTACGAGCTATGCCGAAGGAAATATCAATTGTTGCGAAACTTGCAATTCAAAAAGCTGTATCTGATATACAATTAAAAGCAATGATGAAAGATAAAAATACACAGCTGAGTTTATCAACAGCTGATGCTTGTGAATCCAAATAATATACTACAGTTAAAGATAAACTGTCTTATATAGTTATAGAAACTTATTTATAATGTTTTTAATAAAGCCTTATAGAAGTTAACCTATAATAAAATTATGATTTCGTATTTTAGTCCGCAACTGATAAAAAAATGAACATTGTAGTTAAGACGTAATGACGTTTATTGAATTAAAAACAATTCCAAATAATTGTTTATATTCATTTCACAACCGAATAATACAATCAAATATTTTTGCTACACTTTTTTCTTACTTTCTTCGCCATTTTTTTTATTATTTGAACATGTTTGTGTTAAGAACGTAATTAAATAAATATATTGGATTAACTATGACATTGAATGAGATTCTGAGTAATTATGTTGTTTCACAGTGAGAAGGGTGCGAGCGAATATATTTCTTGCCGTTGTTAATATATAATTAATTAAGTATCAACAAAAAGTATATGAAAAGTTTTAATTAATCGATATATTGTCTCAATATACATAAAGTATAGATAAAATTAATCGATATATTGTCTCAATATACATAAAGTATAGATAAAAACGGCCAATTACGGCATTAGTTAGTTCTTAATACATTTATAATATTTTCTTACTTATTATAGTATTAAAAATTCAATTCTCTAAGAGGTTAGAGGCTCTCTATTCTCTCGGATCCGAGCTCTTGACCGGTATTCGTATTTTATAGATTCCTTTAAGAAAAACTCTCGTACCATAAATCAACTTCTTAACAAATTCAAAACGAAAATGTGTATAAAGTATCATAATATTGAGGTCTTAATTGCGTTCGAAATACTCCAATTAGTTTACCTATTTCGAGTTAAAACGAGAAAAGCAATTATTTTTGCACTTTATTGTTATAATATTTATAGGTATATAAAATATTATATCCAAACACTTATATTTTAAAAGTATAATACATGCACGTGAAGCAGAAAAATAACAAAAAACATTCCTGGAGTAAAGTGTACGTAAATTTCAGTATGCAAAATTTCTATTGTAAAAGTTTTAATTATAATGTTGAATTCAACTCAGCAACCAGGTCTAACTCGTGGCTTTGCAGCAGTGCGAGCCCATTTCATAATCCAGGTCATAGATTTTATCTATACCGACTATTCCAACTTAGTTGTTATCGGACAATTGAGTTACCAACAGGCATCTATACTTTCTAACAATCAAACTATTCAATTTATAATATTAATAAATTGGTTTTCTAGTGTTAGGAAATTATAAATATAGCTATTTCATTTTATCTTCGTTTCTTTCAATCTCGAAAGAAATGTTTGAATAAATAATTCAAAATAAACATTTTTATATATATTTTATGAATTTCCTTTAAAAATCTCTCCTCATTCAAGCGGCAAGATTCAGAGGTAAGAAATTTTAAAGTTGAAACTTGATTTCTTTTTAACATCCAACAACAAGATTTTCTAAAGTTATCTAAGCGAGATATTTATTATTTATTTATAGCAGTTATATCTTAATACTGATTTTCACGCTTCAGCTTTAAAAGTAAGTTTTTTTATATAACTTTTCTAACCCTCATAACGACGCTTTAGGTATATAATTTTGAGACATACCTGACCTAGTCTATGTGGTACTCGAGATCATCTATATGCCGAATTTAGTCTCCACCGTTTATACCTTATATGTATTCCGTTCTCTCAACTAAAAACAAAACTTGGCCTTCTTTCAGCTGAAAATAATTGGGGGTAATAAATTATTTACTATTTATTTTTGATTTACTTCTACAGTTATTTAATTCTAAAATTATTATATCTTATATAGATTTTATACTGTTATAGGTACCATTTTATAAATAATATACATCAATAATTTATAATAATAAATTATAATTTATTAATTAGTAG
This sequence comes from Napeogenes inachia, assembly GCA_959347355.1. Lineage (NCBI taxonomy): Eukaryota > Metazoa > Arthropoda > Insecta > Lepidoptera > Nymphalidae > Napeogenes > Napeogenes inachia. The sequence goes on along the minus strand of OY365791.1, from coordinate 12,415,504 downwards.
AATTTAGTAAAATTGATATTGCGTATAGAATTACAGTTTGAAATAATATAATTATGGAGAACCTAATTAAAGTAAATATGTTTCGACCATTAAAATTCACTTGCATTATATTGAAATTTTTTGCTAGAGTAAATTTTACGACTATAACATATTTAATTTTTTTTAATATAATAAAGTTAATTAAAAATTTTCGCAGATAGAGTAAACTGTATTGTGTATTGGAAATTTCGATAAAATGTAAAAGAATTCATTTTCCCAAACCGCTAGTTTACAATTTCACGAATAATTGCCACAGTTATCCGTCTATAAGGTTATATAAGGAGTATTTACGTAGCATATAAGGATTATCTATTAATAAATAATAACGTATATTAAAGTCTTATATGAAAACTAATTTATCGGTAAATATCAAATATTTCGTACACGTAATGAGGCTGGTATTATTGCAACCATTTAAAGAGAAAGTGATAAATACAATGTTGAATAAGTGTAGTAGTTGTTTTATTTTGGGGAACGGGTAAAACGGGAATCCTATTACTAAGACTTTGCTATCTGTCTGTCTCTCATCATGCTTTACTCATGAACCGTGACAGTTGAAATTATCAGAGATGATGTTTTTCTGTTGCCGCTATAACTAAAAATACTAAAAACAGAATAAAATAAACATTTAACTAGGGCTCCAATACAACAAAAGCGGTTTTTTTACCATTTTATAAAGATAATGGTACGGAACCGTTCCTGCGCGAGTCCGACTCGCACTCGGACGTTTTATTATTTTTAAGGTAAAATTTAAAAAGCTACATAATTTTATATTAACTTACATTATAATGTTAAAATAAGATAATATAAAGATAAGATAAGACTATTTATCAATGACGTATATTATGCTTTTAATAATATGTATTTGAAACCTTAAATTACTTCGCAAATATTGAAATGCATTTATATAATTTAGAAATTACTTATGTTTAAGATTAATTTAAAATTTTTATGTTACATAATGTAATGGTTTACATAATTCAATTAAATTCTAAAAACATTAATAATTTAAAGTGAATTCATATCATTATCTCTATTGAAAAGCATTAGAGATATTTTAAAATCATTCATTAATTTCATCAAAACAACCTTCTTCAATAGAGTTTTAAATGAATCGTAAATAAATAGAGATGCACTGAAAAATTCCTGATTCAGTTCAATTGGAATCGCCCTCATCCAATCTTAGATAACTAACGAGATCCCTGGAGTTTAGTGTAGATAGTTACTTTAACGATGACGACTGAAATTTCAGTACATCAAAGTTACATCAAAGCCCAATAGATGAAACGGCTTATATTATTATATAACTGTGACGATTTATAGTTAATTAAGATTTTGATGCTTATCTATAGATTAAATGTATTTTTTGGTGCGTTTGATATGAAATCAATATCAAAAGATTTGTATAATGGATTACTTTTTTTAACGATATTTAAAAACATTAATATATAAACGTGGATTTATGTCTTGATTATATTTAGTTTAGAAAAAAGATATTATTTTGCTACCGGGAAATTAAAATTCAATGATTCAGTGATTATTCTAATTCAATATTAAAATTAATAAACCTTAATAAAATTATTAAAATAATGAGAGTATAATATCTACCTAAAATAAATAAACCGTAGTGAGTGTTAACTAGTTCCGCTTCGTTCACAAAATTAATGACATAATTAATTAAATTTTAACAGCTTATCTAAACATAATTTGCAAGTTCAATATTTGGAGAGCATTTTAAATGAAGATTTATATGAAAATGTAACAAGGTATATACCTTGTTACATTTTCATATAAATCTAAGTATTTAAGAACATATGTTATTGAATACTATGGGTAAGAAACTACTACTTACTACTTAAAAAAATAATGACAGGTATTCGTATTTTTTTCTAAAATACGCGATAATATTACGCCAATATGTGACATTAAAAATAAGTTAATATTGATATATTTATAATCGTTTCTTTTCTTTATATGGTATGAAATTAAATACCATACTGGAATAAGAGGGAAAACCCTGAATTTATAATTACTCACGGGTTTTTCTCAACGGACCTACCCCCTTTCGAACTGTGTAAACATTATCCAACGTTTCATGAATACGAATGAAGAATAATTGAAATACAAACTTTATTTTAAGAACCATTTCTTAATATTTATTATTGATGTGCCAATGCATAATATTTTGATAATTAATGCAATATTAAACAAACGTTATTTTGTTATCATTATATTATCATATGCGAAAACATGTTTCTTGTTTATAAGATAAATCATTAAATACAAATACTACCTACATTGTAACAAATATGTTAAACTATCTGCCAAAGAAAACGAAATGGACAAAGATATAATATAACACTTTTAATAGATGACACACAGCAAGACACGCATACACACGCACACACACAGACCTACACACAAACAAACATACAGATATACACACACACACGCGCGCGCGCGCAAACACATGTGTTGTGACCAAAATCACTATTTAGACAGACAATGACATATAATGAATCTGTTACGTTCAAAAAACACATCGAGTGTGTTTAATTTACGTTACAGGTGAATAAACTACGAACATCAAAACCGATGTGTTCGGATGACAGGCAGCGTTAAATGTCGTATCGCTGGTAGTTTTGGCGCTGTTCCAATACCCAAATATTTCTCTTCCATATTTTTTATTGACGACATTAAAAGGGTTAATTCTGACACAGAATGCAACACCGTTTACCGCTTTTTTATTTTTAAATAGCTTTGTAATGATGTCATCATAATTAATAATGCTTATGTATGATACATTAATTCAGAAGCGTAAAGTTAACAATGGCTTGCTTTGTATGTTATTTATGTCTGGCTGATAATATCACTAAAACAAACAACGTCATAGGATTTCCTACATGATTTTACACCATGTGGATGAAAATGCGGTCATGTTATTGCAACATTTATCGTGATTCTTTTGCATGATTTTAAATTTTTTGAGAAAAAACAACTAATTAGGGATTTTAGAGACTTTGCGGCTTGAAGGCATAAATTATTAATATTAAAAGATCATTAGGTCAACGGATTTTAAACTTTACTTTCACGGAACTTCTTAAAAAATATTTCTATTTCATAATTTATAAAATAATACATATAAGTTTTAATGTATTTTTAATCTCTATAAAGTCGGAATAATTCGGAACCGTTGCAATAAAAAATGGGATGTTTTAAATAATGTATGAAACATCTGATTTAATATTTCATGATTCTCCCTAAAACATATTTCAACGAAGGAAAATATTACTTTACGCGAACGGCCCCAACGCTCATCCATCAAGTTAGCACTAAGGATAGTTATTATGCTATTGTACTTTTTTAATCTTTTAACAGTTTGTGGCCTGTATTTTTTCTGTTTTTATTTATGAAAAAAAAAATACGAACACTGTAGAATACTTGTAGTAGTATAACGTAGGATGTTTTAAACATTATTAAAGTAAAATATCATATATTACATTGTTATGTTACATTGTGTTATCAACTGAAAAGTTTGAAGACTAGAGATATTTACCGATACTTCTCATTCTTGACATTGATTATTAACAGATTAGGTGGGTAAAGCTGCGTTATAATATTCTTTTAAATATAGCAAATCGTAACAACAAATTAATTTTAACGGAAAGTTCCACCCAATATTACTTCGTTTTTCGCACTATATAACCTTTTTTAATGTTTTTTCATATTTTAAAATATGTATAAGTTAATCCTAATTCCAATAAAAGATAATTTAATCATACATAATAATGAAATTTGAAAAACTATACTCATTCAATTGAGTATAAATAGCGAACGAAACACCTGAACGATAATTAATTAATAGCCAATTTTAATTAGTGTATGCATCAACATATTTATTGAGGTATGGCCTAGTGACGTCATCATATAATTATCAATAGTTAATCATCAACCTTATAGGATAATAATGGTTTAAAATTTAACTACATTCATAAAATGTAGGAAAGAAATAGAAAGTTTAATTCCCACAGGAGTATACCGACACAGTAGCTTAATATTATTGCAACGGAAACGAACTCTGAAGTCTCAGGTTCCTGTAGATTTTTATATATCTCAATATTCTAGTTTTTACCACCTTATTGTTATTTTTATTGTCTTTTCCGGGTTTAGTGGTAGAGAATGCCTCATTGCATTAAGTACCTACGCCTATTGCATTAAGGACGCTTATTGCACCGAATTTTTGATTAATAAATATCAAGTAGGGGAGCGCGGGGCTAAAAGTTACCGGGGTATATTGTTCCGAATAAAATAGCTCCATAAAAAAAGGAGACAAATATATTTACTTAATACTTAGCGAATTAGAACAGTATAGCGCATAGATGGCAGCCATCTTAATTACGTCAGTGACCACCGGTACATCGGAAAGGAAGAACGTGTGTCGCTGATCCACGTAAGTAAATAATTTTTGCTTCGTTTATTTTGGTATATCTCATAAATGTTAAATAATTAAAGTTTCGTTGTTTGCTGATTTTATACAATAATGTTTCGAGTAACTAGTTTACTACATTAAAATGAAGTACCTTTTATCATATAACTTATTATTTGCTTATTTATTGACACGTGCTTTTGGGGCTAGATGTTCCTTATCGCGGGGGCATGTTGTAGCCTCGGAACAACTTGCCCCAATCTTTTGGTACCATCGATTAAGTAAAATTTAATTTAAATTAATTCCAGAAATTGTCAAATATGCACTTCCCCTTGCAACAACCCCTGTCAATATTATTAGTTCTTTCAAAAAAGCTGGAATTTGGCCTTACGATCCAAACATTTTTTCTTAAGATGACTTTGCTCCTTCCTACGTTACTGATCGCCCTTTAGTTTCAACAAATAAATGTAATTCATCCTTAGGTGTCAATTCTTTAAATAATATACAGATTGCAGGGGCTGAAACGGGACGAAATGACTTCACCAATGTTTCTGAAACTGAAAGCAGTGCTGAATCCAGACAAATCTTAGAACAGCCAGGACCATCAGGGGTTGTAAATTATCCAGCATCATCTGGTGTTATCCATGAATTTATGGAAAATAGCTATATCTCACCAGAAGCAATCCGTCCGTTCCCAAAAGCACCGCTAAGAAGTAGAAAAACCAAGAGATGTCTCAGAAAATCCATTTAAGCTAAACGACTGATTATTCCTAAGATATTGTTGATTACATTTTAATTACATACTATGTGACTTAATTTAAAGCAGTTTTTTTACAAATAATACCCTTAAAATCTCCTTTTAACAACTTACCCCAAGCTATTAACAACTAGCCCCAAACCGGGGCAATTTGTTACTTTCCGCCTTTCGATACATTAATATTAATTATTCAAAAACCTTACACAGCATCGTTAATAAAACTTTCTTATTGTCAAATTTAAACATGCTGTTATATTTTAACACCATAATGTCAAAGATAGAGCACGTTGTTTTTTTAAAAAATGAGATTAACTAAAAAACGGAACTTTTAGCCCCGCTCTCCCCTAAGTATTTTTTTTTTTTAGATGATTAAGTAAATTATTTTACGTGTTGTTTTGTCTAAATTACTTTTCAGTTTTTTATCCGTATTACGAATTGCAAAATAGTTAATATGAATTGAATGCTATGAGAATGATGTAAATACCAATTAGATATAATAAATATAGCTATATATGTATATATTACTAGCTGACTCGGCGAACTTCGTACCGCCTTAGCGTTGCAATGATGCACTACTTTATTTTGTATAGCTGACCTATCTTAGGTATGAGTACCAATTCAATTCAATTTGAACTCAATCCTCCATATAAAAATGAATCCATAATTCCCTGGTCTCGCTATTCCTGAAAATGACTTTACTAATTTTTTATTAAATAAAAAACAAAATATATATTTTCATAATAGTGTTTATTTCTTAGGATTCAATAATTTCACTAATATTTTTACAAATCGCTATTGAACATCTTTGCATTTTTATTTAAACACTAAACTCAATACGATGCTCTTTCATCAATATAATCTATGGCTGTGAATGACATTGACATTTGTTACTCGCGTTTTTAAAATATGCAAAATTAAATGTACATTTTTCCATATTTCTGAGAGATTTTCTTAATATTTTTTTCCGTAAGAACCTTCTCCTAATAATAACAAATACAACAAAAAAAGAATTAGTGAAATCGGTCCAGCCATTCACGGGTGATGCCGTGACCAAGGAAAACGGGTTTCATTTTTATATATATGGATTAGGAAATGAAAACTAGCGACAATAATTGGGACAACATCGAACATTTGCAATTTCATCTCATAAATACTTGTAATATCCGATCACGTTAATGCAACGATGTTAATATATCTGTCGAATATTTCATACATTTCACACAAGAATCCATATTTTCGACAGAATTCTATCAATTAGTTTACTTGCGGACGTGGCTGGGCACATTGCCAAAATCTGGAATATGCCGCTTGCTCTGCCTCATTCTTCATTAATTGGTTTACTTCTTGGTAGCAATAAAAATGTTGAAACAAGAACAATAACTACCTTTGAACTGGAGTAAAAAGTTAATGACCACTTTGATATTTATTTATAGATATTTGGTACATAGATAAACTTTCGGTATAGCATCCCGGCTTCACTGCAGCGTTTTAGTGAAGTTTACCTTAGTTTTAAATACTTTGAATGTTTAGTTTCAAGTTGTGCTAACAATTTATGATGTGAGATAAGATATTTACATAAAATATGATAACATGTTTATATAATTTTATGTTAGATAAGTTTAATACTAGGATTTGTTTAGAGCCTATTTCAGGTTGTCAACAATAATTAGTGCTGCTATAAAACGAGCGTCGACGTAATTTAAATATTTGTTGAGTTTAACATGTTTTATGTACAATAAAGATAATAAATATGTTATGTTTTTCGAAAAATCATTATAATTACACAAAAAAATGTTAACATTTTTTAAACCGAACGTCTAAAATGTGATGGCGGGAGTTTTTGAGTTTCAGTTCAGTTTTAAATTTGTTGTATTATATTTTTTTAACAGAAGCTTAACATGGCTAAAAATGTTTATAGATAGTTTCAATTATTATTTCAAGAATAATACAAATATATTTTTAATCATTCCGACCATAGATTTTTGCTGAGAACACTTCAAAGAAATCTTTTCAATATTAATTCCTCTGTATTTATCATTCCATACCACTATCGTAATATAAAAACAATATCGTTTTACTGCCGTTTCATTCCACATTCTTTGCGGCAAGGATTATAATATTATGACAACAAAGTAATTTAATATCCGTTAGTAGCTATACTAAAGTTTGTCTCAGGATTTTCCCTTCCACCGATGTTTAATAACATAATAACTTAGTAACTACAGCTGGGTGTGGTGTTTAATCAAATTTTAAGATTTAACATAATCCGTATGTTATACAAAGGGCATCAGATGAGACGAACGGGTGAATTGTAGACTTGCGGTTTCTAAACTTATGTTTAAGTCCTAAATCTGACTAGTCCTTTGTTGGTACATTTAATATACAAATGTAACCATATTAGCTTTGACGTTACCAAAACTATGACCACGTACCAAATCGTAAACTCGAGACATAGAATTATTATACACTCTATGAATAAAAATTTAGTAACATATTAAAAAAAATATGTTAAAAATTATATTTATCTTTAGTTCTTTTGAATTATTTTATAAATCATGCGAAATAATATAATTTTTACCTTTTTTTGAATAAGTCAATAGATTTTGATTTATTAAAGTGTATAAAAATTCTATTTTCATTTTAATATATGATAAACTGTCATATATTTTTATAACGTCAAAACGCGTACTAAAGGTACTGTTAGTCACTTCGTTATGTAGTCGAAACAGGTTTAGGTAAGCTATAAAGCTTGGAAAAAACTAGATTGGACACAGTCGATTTTGCGATGCAATTTTCTGCGTCGATTTAGTAATTAAGGGTTTAAAAGATAACAAGGTGACGGAGTTGAAGTTGAGAATCTCACAAACTTTAACGTCAAAATATCAGTTTAACATTACACACTACAAGACTAATATAGAGTATACAAATTGACTTTACCTTTTATTAACTATTAATACCATAAATGAAAACTCAACTGAATTGTCACAATTTGGGATTTATTCAAATTTCCATGAATACTCAAATAGACTCTAGTTGCTAACCACATGGATCCCTGACACATACTAACAGACATACTAATTACACTGGACTGATATATTTGACTGATTTAGTTTGCTGAAGACCACATCATGTAAAATACTGTCTATTAAGTCAGGACATGAAAGTTACATATAACTATTAGGTGTATAGGTATTTATAAAAAAAAGGAATAAAGCTGTGTTATCTGTTCGCTTCAAGAAAGTGAATAAGCTTTTTTATTATGTTGTATACTGTAACAAGTGTTAGTCTGAGTATTGGCATCTTTTGAATAAAAGCAGTCTTCAAATTTCCATTGTCAAGCAAGTAAATCAGAGCACGTTTTAGTATTATATACCTAGTACACAAAGAGTCCATTACCTTCTTATAAAGTTGCAAATGTATTTTATATTATACCTTGGTTGGCTTCCATCTAAGAAAGAACATGGTTACCCACAAGTTCTCTTCAGATAATTCCAAAATATCAGTAGGAATAAAACTTTAGTTTGCCAACAACACAACATCTTCTAATTTGCTGATAAAATGTTTTACTTAATGTTTTGTAGCTTTAACATATATAAAAACAAAGCTCCAAAAATATGTTTTGTTTTATATTTTTCTTCAAGTTATCCCAAGCGTGTTAAGTACTTGAGTATGAGGTAAAAGCTTCTATTTGTGGATTTTTACAATCCTTCATATCACTTAAAAATAAAAGCAGCCACTTGAATTTCAACAGACGGATACAAATAAGAGGCAACATTCGAATTGTTCGATGCAAGACAAAAAAAGAAGATTGTTTAAAAATTGCATTACTTTAACAATGTGTATGTCAAATAGTTTAATCAGAGGTCTTCCGGTTCTAACCTTTTGGTTGACTATTATTTAATTGCTTGCTTGAGCGGCTCTAGTCAAAGGTCACCTGAGCTGGTATTAGTATCTCCTGTCACAATATCAGGCTAGCTAATTAAGTGAATTCTCTTTGTGGGATGTAGTTTCTCTATGTTCATATGAAGATTATCTAGATCAACATTCGCTAACATTCCTGCTGGCAGACATTACAGGAAGAATTATGTTATTGCCTACTTTTATACTCATAAAGAATTTAAAACGAATTATATTATACAATAATATATATCTTATTACTTATAAATATATATCTCTACTTATTTAATTTGTTAATCAAATTGAAACACGAAATTTTAGAGAATATCTAGAATATCGATACGAGAAATTCTAAACATTCGTAAAATAACTAGTAAAAAATAAATGTAGTATCGACAGTATCGACAAAACCAGACAATGTTGAACTTTTATAAAACTAAATAATGGACGATATAAAGGTTGCAATTTATATTTACTTGGAATGAATATCAGTTATATTCTCCTACACATATCCGAGGAAACGAACCGGATATCGTTATACAACTTCCTTCGCAACCAAATAAAGCAAATCATGGCTAAAGTAATAATAACCTCATAAAGGACCTCATGATAAATACTTTTTGCTGTCCTAAGTATTTTAGAAAATATATTGCTTCATGGTTTCATGCACCTATCGACCCTATCGTAAATATTTCTTCGTAGCGTAATGTAAATAAATATATGCCGGCGACCATGTTGTTTTATGATTGTGGTATTTCGGTGAAAGTATTTTCGTGTCCGGAGCAACTTTTGTATACAAACACCACAATATGTTCCACTGATTAGTTAAAACGTTTGATTGTGTGCTAGATAGAAGTGAGCGGCATCAGGCTTATACCCTCATCACATTTGGTATTCTGGTAAAATTGTATTAAGCCTTATTAGCTATATTGTAATTTTATTTTATGAGGAAAATAATCACACAATTTCTAAAAATGTTCTCATCAAACGAATTTTAAAATATATATCATAATTATATGAGATAAAATAAAAATAATAAATGAAATAAAAAAATAAATTAATTAATTAAATAATAATAATAAATTTTAGGTTTAACAAATAAATGTTTTATTCAGACCTATCAAACTATTGACTTATGAAATCCGAGTGGTATCCGAGAGTCGTAGAATTAAAACCAGCGAGCAGTATGCACGTGTATGCACATGTATGCACTTGTCGGGTGCGCTGTATGTGAGGCGAGATCGATCTAGCGCGCCCCGGCCGGTCAGCGGTCTCCCGACACGAGAGCTAAATCACTTCACTGCACTTCACTTTTACAGTTATTATTAAACCACTGTTGTCATCAACGGTTATATCGAAGAGCTCTTTTATAAATCTTTTTAATATTCACGATATATTCATAGCTATATTTATTGGACTAATATAAGTCCAAGGTTATGTGTTAACAGTATAAATGTGACTATATCGATTCCAGATAGCAGATAAAGATAACGGATAGAATCTATCTGATAAATTCCGGTCTAATGATCAGGATTGTTGTGAGTGTCTTATTTATTATAATTATTGTACATTATATAATTTACTAGCTTTTGCTCGTGACTACGCCCTTTAAACGACACTAGTATTATTGAACAATCAGTATTTTATTTATTAATAACATGATTACATCGCCATCTATCAGATCTTAGTAATTAATCATCATTTCGATAAGAAAAATTATATAACTTAATATATAAATCATTCTGAATTATTACGAACGCACAGATTATAGTATTATAAATAAAGATTTATTGCTCTAGGTGCTCTTTTTTGCGCGTGCAAACGTTTATAAAACCTTTTATTTTTATTTTCCAGAAACCCACAATATGAATCGTTTAAAAACTGTAATTTACGCATCGTTCACGGTCACTCAGGAACCCTCCATTTCATTTTCAGCCTCGTTGATTCCTGAGCCGAAATGAAACTGATTTGAAACGATGATTATAAAATCAAACCGGTTTTTGCACGTGACTGGATGAACGTTGACTGATTTAATGTGGAATAAATCTTTAAGTAATGTCAACAAAAGTCTACTCTATTTTTATCGAGTTAAAAGTTATAGTAGGTACATATCATTAAAATAAACGAATTGAGATTTCAAACTCTGGAATGCTATAAATATATCAATTATGCTTACACTGAGTGTTCTGTTTGGAGTTGATATAAATTCTGTTTCATGTATATGTACAAGTATATTTTTTTATACTCATACACATCATATGAAACTTTACCACCAGTCTTAGTTATCTTTATGTAGAAACAATGAACTTCTTTTATCGATTTTCGTGCGCAAGTTGTATATTTTTAACATAAAATTTATTGTGACAGACAAAAACAATTTTATTAGATGCATAAATTTGTAGTTAAACTGTCTAAAAATCTTGTATATGGGATATAAAATTCTCACTCCCATTGTTATCTATAGTTCAGAAAAAAAAAAAAATTTTTCAGAACGCAAGCAAATTTTTAATATAGTATGGCTTTTTTTTAATTAATAAAATAAATTGTTTGTACAAAAAATAATGCTAATCAAAACGAAAATAATAACATCAAAAGTAATAATGTTAACGTGTTAAGCGGGAAGACTGATTGGTTCGAAAATCTTAACATCAAAATAAAATTAATTACCTTAATAATAAACGCGTGAACCGAGTTACAGATGGGAAGAAAACAGTTTAATGAACATTGAACTTTTCGTACACATTTTTTAACACAAAGGTGAACACGTGTAATACGGAAGACGCGCGCGTCGATGCGACCGGTGCGGTTCGCTCGTCGCGGGGACACAGACTGCCTGCGGCCTGGCCGCTCCGGGGCTACCCGGGGGGTGGGCGCAACAGATACGCCACAGGTTACCCGGGCCACCTCATTCCCCCGGTTCCTGACTCCCTGCACGCCAATTTACATCCTCATTATCGTCTCCAGAGTCAGCATCTAAGCGGAGTAACGATTGACGTCTCAGCATCAAACGCTGTCTTATCGTCTGAACTTTTTAAATGACTTATTGATAATTATTAAGATTGATTCGTTTATCCCTCCTCATCTTGTTCTTTGTTTAATTTGTTATTACAGAGCTGAATAAATTAATGATGAAAAAAGTAAAGTAATCGTTTAAATAAATGAACGTTTTTAATAACATGATCATATATTTTATTATAGGTATCTAAATAATTATTATTTCAAAGTGGTCTACAAATTTTTATGATGATTTTTTTTACAAATAATACCAAGTATTTGATCATAAAAAGTGACTCCGCGTTTTGTTTCATAATTAAAATAAGGTAAAAAATGTTTTTTTTTTTTTTAATTGCTTGCATAGAGTATATTGATTACGTTTGTAATTCAGTTTGTAGTTCAAAGTTTAAAGAAAGAAAATATATTACTGTATTTTCTTTATAAGTAGCTTATACATACTTACGTAGCATATAGACAATATTTTATTTTGTAGTGACAATAAAATGATGTGGAAATAACTAAGGCACGTAGAGCCAATGCTACGAGGAACAAAAGTGTGTATGAAAGCTACGTCCATATGAATGTTTTATGAACCCATGGTGCTACGGTAAGCCGTATGAGAGTGGTTAAGTTTGAGGCATTGATTTATTTAGCAATCCTTTATTCAGTCTTTGTTAACTTAGTTTTCTGTTTGCTTCTTACAGTTTTCTTTATAGGACTATAAAGATAAAACTTTAGAAAATTTTACTTACTTTTTTATATTTTTTATTAACAGTCTGAAGAAGTACCAGCCATAAAAACTTATATTATGATAAGATTAAATTAAGTATATCAAGTTGAAAAAATGATGAACAAAAAATATAAAATAAAAAGTAAGAAAGTAAATTGAGTGAGTACGGGTCTTTCATCCTTAGAACGAAAATTGAATATCTATAAAACATCGATATGCTTTTAACTTCAAAAACGCCAACTGTCTAAGTAATTAGGTTAATACTTTTTAACAGATTTCGCTTCTGAGATTAAGCCGAGGTCATATTAGTATTATAAAATATGAGAGGGGAATTCTAATGTAGCCAAGGTGGGGTCAGAAAAATATTTTGAAGTATACCTTATTTATTATAATATCAGTATATCTTAGAAGACAGATTACTAGAAACGACTTACTTTTTGAGAACGCTGTGCATGTGATGATGTTAAGAATATTGGGTTTTAGGAGAAAAGTATCTGGAGAGTAATACCATCTGTGAATTCGAATGGTTCGTAGCATATCGTAGCAATTCAAAATTCATATGTAGGGCAGTTCCCTCTTAAGGTCATTAATGCACAAGAAAAAAAAATACCCGTTGCTATCCGCATGAATTACTCCTGGAGTATGACTTAAATTGCCAAGGGAGAATGAGACGCTTGGATAGGAAATAATAATGTGAATGCAGGTTCCGTCAAGCGTAACTTTATTTATAAGGGACATTTGACAATACTTGTTTAGCATGGGATAGAAATTACCGAGAATGACGACCACTGAATTGCGTACCGAACTCATGGAGGTACAGAATAATAAATATTATGTATATCGAGCCAGACTTTATTAAATGTTTGGTAAAGTTTAGATATAAAAGAAATCAGTATCAAAAATTAACAATATAGGATAAATTTTATATAAGCCAATGAAAAATTTCGAAGCTTTCCATTTATATTTCTGTACATAAAGAGAGTAGTCCGGGTCTAGAAACTAAATTTATTTACTGGAGGTTTTCTTTATGACGTCCACATACAAAGGCAAGATCTTGAAACCCGCAGGGAAATCCTAATAAATTAAATGAATACGGGTAACTTTATTTCTTTAATATAATGTAAATATATTTATTATTGGTCGTAGGTGAATTTATAATTTGTCGGGTAACTACTAAATTTTTGGACTAGTTGAGGTTAATACGATGGTTTTTAATTAAGCTTAGAAATCAATAGATAGCTCTTAGAAAGGAAGAAGTTTTAAATAGCAAGGTTTTAAAAGTAGTAAGAAGAAAGACACACAAGTGCACAAAAAATAAATAATCGAAAAAGATATTATAAAAAGATAGGTTGCATTTAGAAGGCTTAAGCAACATTGCTACAAAGTACGTAAGATAGATTATCAAATTGTCAAACCGTCTAAGACATGTATCGATACCGTGGTATCCAAAATATCAAGACATCGTTGCAATACAAATAGAAATTGATAAAGCGACCACTACCTAGAGACTCAAATATATTCTAGAACCCAGTTATATCCCTGAAAAAAAAAATTAGACAAAAGACTATAACCAAGCAAACTTAACAGTACCCAATTACAAAATATGTATTTGCAATTAACAAACAAATAGTGCAATTTAATATTGACATCTCGAATGGTAATGGTATGCTCATAAAGGGGTTGCCAGGATTATTTGAGGACACGGGATTCTCACGTGACGTCTGATGATTTACCGGTTCTAAATACCATTGGCTACCCAGGAAACCGTACATCATCCTATGCCATGTCCATATGTCGATACCACATAGACAGGTATTGCATTGAATGACCTTTTTATCTGTGTATATATATATATATATATATGTTTATATGTATGTACGTTTTGTACTATTAATGTGGCTAATTATAAGTAAAACACAATAAAAAGCAATAGGTACATTCTTTCTAACTTTTAATTGGGTAATTGTAGCTGTGGTTTAAAACTTTTTCAGTTCTACGAATTCCGGGAAACGACTTTAAACTTTATGAATTTATTGTACAATGGGTCGTGATGAAGAACTCTCAATAGCGGCCATTCATTAAGAATTCATTGTCATAAATGGCGTCGGCGTCAGACCTGAGCGTTTTAGTAAAATGAATTTTAATGTAGCCATATTTAAGACAAGCTTCAGTGAGATGTGAACTTAATACTCGGGCTGGGCTGAATGAGAATCTGGTAGATGTAACAAATTGTTGTGTCCTTGATAATATAACACGACTATCTCAAATCGTTTTATTTTTCGATGTATATCGTACATATATTCACGCAAAATAAATTGCTACTTTTACAATACGAGTATTTAACTGATAATAAAAACATGTGATTCTGTATGTTGTTATCTATATTTTATTATATCTTATCTTTTGTATGTTAAACTTTTATTGCACCAATTAATTATCATCCTATTTGCATTTAAAAGTATTGAAACTTCTCAAGTAGTAAAATCTTGGAACAACATGTAGCAATAAAAGAAACAAATCAACAATGGTTAATTTTCTTTGTTGGTTTTATTAAATTGTTTGAAAATATCTATAAACATGTAAAGCCATATTAATTGTATTTAAAAAATAATTAAGTATAGAATATAAAACAAACCAATAAGGGATTTAAACCCGCGTCCCTAATTCCTGCCCATATCGGTTTATTTTCAGACTATACTAATCTAAAGTTTTTATATAGATGATGTTGCCCTATGATGATTTCATCAGCTTAGTGCTGATAAGATTTTAATTTTAAATAAGATTTTCATTAATTAATTTCTAGTTTTAATATATGTATGGCCCAAACCAGTTTTATTTGTTAAAAATGTAAGGTATTTCCTAAGTGAAAAATATACTTTATGTTGACTAGATCAATAACCCAACATATTTTTTTTGGAAAATGATATTATCTTTCCCAAGTGTCAAAAAATTCTAAACTGTCTCAAAAGACGTATCACATAATCGCACCAAGTTTTATTTATCCTTCATCAAATTTCATAAACTATAGGTCCGCGTCATGTAATTATTAGGTAGTATTTAGGTACTTGGGTATAAAAAAGATATTTACATTAGCCTTATTACTATTCTATTATATCTGCTTATACATTTATTTTAACAATCGATCAAAGTGTTTAACTTACTCATATATTTAAAAGCATTTTAATATTTTTCCTCAACGGTTGTTTTCTCCATTGACTTGGATTATTTTGCCATTTTCTTCGCTTTGCTTGTGCCTATAAAGCTCCATATTATACCTAGCATATGTATTGATTTCCACTTGGAAAACACAGTAATGGACCAGAATGTAGGAACGATAAACATTTATACTGCAATGAAAACCTCATTTCATTTCAAACCGGCTTTTATACTTAAAACACTCCGGCCTTATTTATAAATCCTATTTATCGAGATTATAGCACGCATTAATTATCTTATTAAAAACGTTTATATTTATAAAAATATTCATTAGAAATACAATCTATTTATAATTAAACAAAATGTTTATTTTACATTTTCTTTCAAATGGAAACTAGATATAACTTTATTGTAAAATTGTAGTATCTTTACTGTAAAATATGTTGTCAAAGGTATTCTGAAAGTCACTGAAGCGCCTGAAAACGCAACAGCTGCTTCATCTTACGCTAAACCTCACTTTAGAGTTTAGTGTCGTGTAAATTATGTAAATTATATAAAGTCTTGTTTATTAAAAAGAATCCTCATATTTTATTGAGTCATATCCAATTTCTCATTTCCGGACACTAAACTCTAACACCGCGTTACGATTTAAACATTTTCAGACTAAAGCGTAGTTAGCTTAAAGTAATTGTCAATAGAATATGAAACAGATATTGAACCTATAAAACAGGAGTTAGATATATAACTTCGAATAATGTAAATAAATTATATAGTTAGGCTAGAAGCTAATTAAAGTAAATCTGATTGAAGACTGAAAATGAATGAGAGGTAGGTATTTGGTACACAAATAAGGTCTGAAAACTCTGGTGCTGTTAGATCGGAGGCGTGTCGTTAAAAAAATATATGTAAGTATCATAAATAGTTAGATGTAAATGTGTACTTATATACTATTATTTAAGAAATCGGGAATTAACGCGTCCGGAATAGGTATCACATACCTTTTATTTGACTGACGTTTCAAATAAAAGGTAGGTATGTGATACCTATTCCGGACGCGTTAATTCCCGATTTCTTAAATAATAATATATAATGAAACGCGATAGTTTAAAAGTTAGTATGTACTTATATGTTTGTTTTACAATTCATATAAAATCTCAATATACAGATAAAATCAGAGATAGATATCAGAGTAAATACATTACAATGGGTGTAAATTTTAAAAGGTATTAAAATGTAGGTGGTGTCTTTGTGTCGGTACAATAACAAAGGACCCTTTGTTGTCTGATAGCTACACCTACTTTCAACTTTGAGGCTATATGTCTATAATTTATCAAGTTTTGTGTGCAAAACTTTCACCTGTCGCTTTTCAATTGATAAATGATGCAACTCCCAAGTCTTTTCTATGATAATAACAAAATATTTGCATAAAAACCAATGTTTTTCGAATCAATTTTCACATTGTAGCGAGTGTAGACAGGAATTTATATATTATAATGGAAAGAAAGACGTCACTTTTAATGGGAGTACTTTTATCTATATGGTAGCATTTTATCTAATACAATCTTCAATGTTTGTTTTCATAAATAAAATTATAAATAATACTGAAAAGAAATAAAAAAGTGGTTGTAGATATATAACTAATAATATATCTAACGTCTCGTTTCCATTTTATCTGTGACATTAAATGTAATATTATATAAACTCCTCAGCAAAACTATATCTATAATTAGAACTCGGCTTATAGATTTTGTAGGATTATCGTTCTTCAACCCTTGTTGGTATGTTTATATACTTAAATTGATTTAAACTAATAAATCTATATAAAACAGACAATCTATAGTTAAACCTTGCCACGGTGCTATATTATCTATCAAAATAAAAGTATGTTTTATTTCATTAAGCAATATTAGAAATGTAATTTTAACCAATAATAATAATAATAATAATAATAATATCAGGACAAATTACACACATTGATCTAACCCCTAAGTAAGCAAATTATTTGCTTGTGTTAAGGGTGTTAGACAACGATACAAATACATATAAATACACATATAAATACTGAGAATATATTTAATAAACGACCAAACCCAGAAACACAGACATCTATGCTCATCACATAAATGCCTGTCTCCGCCGGGAATCGAACCCGAACCCCATTGCGCCGTGACACGTTAGGCGTCTGCGCTAACCACTCGACCAATGCAACGGGGCGATTACCAATATTAATATGTTTTTCACATTTTATATTCGACTTGTATCATTTCGTTATTAAGAATTATGTGTACTGCCCCAATCTAATTCTCATTATTCTATTTATATGTAAACAAACTAAACATTTATTTATATACCTACTATTGGGTATCTAAGTTCTCAGGGTGATTAATGTTAGAGAGCTAGAAAGGGTTCTGAGCCGTGGCACGTACGAGGTACGGAATTAAAGTAGCGTGAACTTTTATATAACGCCAGACCTCATTTTTCAAGTTTTCAGTTCTCCCAGCGACTGAATAAAACGGATACACATGGTTCCATGAATACTCTTTCCGCGAGGAAAAAGATAAACTTTTGTTACACATTTTTATACATAATGGATGATGAAAATTTTATCGAATACGTAGGGATTATTTTGTAGAAGCGACAAGTTGCTAGTAAGTGATGGGTTTGATCCTCTAGGGAAAACTTTTCTAAACTTAATTTTCTCGTGACTAAGCATTTTTATAGAGTTATTATCGTACATAATCAATGCATTATTATGTAATTTGTGAAAATTTATTTTTTGTTTTCGGCTTAGAATTTAGCAAGAGAATTAGGTTTGGTTGTTATAAAACATACCTACATGTTTTTCAAATTGTCTCGTAACATAAGCCACGTTAAGTTTATTTATTTTTTAAATTATTATAATTTTTTTAAATAAATAAACACAGACAGGACTCGAACTTGTGACCTCTGACCTCAGGGATGTCATTCGGTCGCTCTGCTAATGAACTACCGGGTCCTAATAGTCTTTATCAAGATGGATGTCACATATTAGGATTTTCGGAAGAAGTCTAATAGTGCAGTTATGCAAGTGCAGTTTCAGGTAAAATAGATTTTCTTTTAAATATCATTATTTAGATTTAGATTATTATTATTGTTAGACCTAAATAAAATTTGCCAACCCATGGTTCGAAAAGCTCAACATATCAGTTTTTTATAGTTATTGATTCGAAAGTCATGGCCCAACGTTGTTTACTTATTTGTTAAGAATTTATAATATAACATGTCGTTTTAAGCTTACTAAGCCTAACGAAATAATAAATAACAAAGAACCATCTCGTTGTAATATAATTGAAGACACTGCTCCTTTAAACTGAAGCTCCTGAAGTGTATTTAAATTAGAAAGAGATTGAGCACGTCTGCTTCAAACGAGATTATGTAATGAATACAGTATCTTTAAGTTATGTTGAATTTATTTTTGATGATTTAATTAGGATTCGTGTTGTTTATACACTTGGTATATCAGTGAAAAATATTACTAAGTACTTATACTTTTATGTACTTTTATGTACGTATACTTTTAGTTACATCTACCATGTAGGTATTTGTTGAATAAATCTATTCACGAAATATAATTATTAAGATGATGATACATGTGGTATAAAAATATAACGGCTTTAATCACGGGTCAGACCCTTTCTAGCTTTCTAGCATTAATCACAGTTAGAACTAGGACACCCAAAAGTAGGTAGGTAGGTACATAAATACATTTTTAGTTAGACCTAAATAAAATGATGATAATTAGTTCAAAGAAGAGCAGTACATCGCACACAATACGTAAAAACGAAATGATGCAAGTTGAAAAAAAACAGTGAAAAAAATAATTACAGAGTTTTAACTTACAATAAAACTTACCTTTTATTTGTCCTTAACACATCTGGAATCCATCTCGAGTAAAGCAACCTCCTTTTCCAGCGTTTTGGGTCAAGTCTTTTCCCCCTTTTCCCTTCCGGTATCAATGCTGCCAACTTGATTTGTATTTTGCTTGGAATATTGTACAACTTTAGAGAGACCATTAGTTTTTATCTTCATTATTTACTCGAGATCAACCAGGTAGAAATTACCTGGATTTTGGATGTCTTAGGGAAAAATCATAGGTAAGTTTTTTTGTAAGTTAAAATTCTATTATTTATTCCATGTTGACATCCGGAATCCATCTTGAGTGAGGTGTTGGTTATCTCCTGGTTATAAATAATATGACGATACTATAATGTGTATAAAATATAATTAAATATTTTTCTATTACATTTATATATTAATATTACAGTCTAATAAACACTTATCAATTTATAGATATTCAGTTATATGTGAATTATCGCATCGAATTAAAATGGTTCGATAATGTAACATTTGAATTTGATTGATTTATTTATTATAACTTTTTTATATCTCGTTAAAGTATGTTCTTGCTTCGAATTTCCAGTTTCTAAGATCTTGTCAATGGGAAAACACTCTATCCAGTTTAGAGATGCTACAGTAGATCTTACAGAATCCGGGGAGACTTCGATTTAGACTTCTTTTAATATTGATTTGCTATAACCGGCTATTACCACTCTTGATGCGGCTTCAGAAACTCCTCTTGCTTTTATAAATAATTCAATAAAAGCTAGGTAACCTGTCACGACGCGCTCTGGATAAATGTACCAAACGGCGAATCTAGTAAACACAATCTAATAATCTATTAGGATTTTGGATTAGTTCCCATCCAGACTGTCTGTAATTTGCATTATCCGTCTTGGATCCGAATCTTGTCATAAAAATGATCTTGGTCGATATATTTTTCCTTTTTTATTATTAATATGGTAAGGTCTTGAACCCTACGTCCTTAGGACAATAGAAGTAAGATTGCGGTCCGTCTTGATTGCTATGTATAATTTTCGCTCGGAGAATAATTATTCAAATATTGAATAACAATGTTCGGTTTCCAAATAGGTGGAGCAACACTTTTCTTCTTGGCTACTGAATGAAATATTTTTTTGTATGCCAAACCCTCTTCATTATGAAATTAAGCTAAATAACGAACGACGTCTGTTGCCTTCGGTGCTTTGTATTCAATGGTATTTTTTGTGCACTATAATGTCCATCTTGTCCAGGCTGTGCGGTAGGTGCATTAAAGAATGATGAAATTTTGCCAGCTAGACAATAATAAATATTTTTTCTTTATTGTTCCAATTCTTAATTACATCTGTTCACCCAAAGCAGCCAAGCTTCTAAATGAATTTCTTGAACTTTTGGTGGGTGAACTCCGGTGGGTTTAAGTCAGACAAAGTTTGAACCATAAGAGGTCTAGGATTCATTTAAAATGAACGGTTGTTTTTTTCTTCCCCCCTCCCCCATTTTTTTGTAAATAAGTAGATAGTAAATGTTCATCAAATAAAAATTCAGAAGATGGAGGTATTTTCTGTAAAGCACCGCAATAAAAATGTTCTGGAATTTGTTTTAATAAAATCTCTCGTTGAGATTGTACACAGTCGGCCCTTCTACCACAAACAATTTGGAGAATATCGTCAGTTACTTTAGAATAAGAAGATTCTTTGATGAAAGTAGTTTATTTTTTTTTAAATAAGCTTCCTGGTGTTAATGTACAATTATTATCACTAGACCAATCAACTATTTGTTTTAACGAAGCCTTTCATTCCTCCTTTTGGGAAATTAAAGCGTTTTGACAGGGCGGTAGAAGTACGTTCTAAAAGATATAAACGGGACTCTTCAGTTGAAGCTGAAGATCCAAGTCGTCTACGCTCATCATTTATCCCTAGTTCTATAAATCCGGGGGTAGCTACGTACTTTTTTTGATGTTCATAAAAACGTAAGGCATTCCTATCGTTACAATTAAATCTCTGCATTTTACTTAATTCGACAACTCAATTCCACCGTTAAAACAGTATCCGTCGCATTATGACGCATATTTTCAGAAAAAGATGCTGATGACATATTCTCATTATTTTTGTTTTGAGTAATGAGGGTGGTTAAATAAGCCACTTGCTAAGCAAGAAATTAAAATTGCATATTACTTACGGTTTGCCGAGAACGCCTGTGTACCTTACAGTGTCTGTCTGGGCTAGATTCCCGTGATGAATTTTCGTTTTAATCTGAACTCGATGAACTCGGACCACGTTTTCTTGCTTGCGATGTTTCACTATTTTTTTGTCACACTCCATATTTTTTTTATATTTTACTTTTGAAGGGAGGTATCCATAATATAACTTCACTTTTTATTATTATTATTCTGACAATTGATATAACTAGACCAATATTCGCTTCGAAAAACGATGCTATAATGAAGATAAAAACTAATAGTCTCTCTAAGGTTGTACAATATTCCCACCAAAATACAAATCACGTGGGCGGCATTGATACTGTAAGAGAGAAGGGGGTAAAAGACTTGACCGAAAACGTTGGAAAAGGAGGTTGCTTGACTCAAGATGGATTCCGGATGTCAACATGGAATAAATAATAAAACTTAACCCAAATATAAAATACTAGGCGTATTTTATATTTGGGTTTCAGAGTATTTGGGTATTCAGAGTATATTTAATTACAACATTTTACAAACCAATTCGTTGTAAGAATATTAGAGCACAAATTTAAATTTTAATACTAAAGCCATCAAACCGTATTGATACCTGATCGAAGATATTTGGAGGAAACTTAAATTAACTTTTGAAAATCCTTTTATGTCGACAGCACCTTTCTTATAAGTATCCAACTTAAGGTATAACAAACTCCTTACCCTTGTTCTAGGATAATAATGTTAGGTTACATTATTGTTAAACGACTATTTTATAATAATTTGTAATGTTTTGATTCGTTGCAATATTTTGAAAGTCACTATATTGATCCATAAAAGTTAATGAATTATTAATTAACTTAAATAAGAAGAACCAATAAGGTCTAATTATTTAAATCATTTTTATTAACTTAATTAGTAATATTTAGAATTGTTATGTCAAGTAATTGTTATGTTCGTATGCTTAAAGTAGTTTATATGACTAAGATTATTATTTACGAAGGGACATTTGCTTGATTAGTAAATACTTGAATAAGCTAGAAAAGTGAGGTCCATTATCTAAGGGTAGTTAATACCGTGTTTACCGATACTTACAATTGTTCATTTACGAGGAGTTGTTATTTTTGGACGTTTAAAGTAGATGATATGACTATGATTATTTTTTATGTGAAGAGAGAGTTAATAACGATATACACCCTCCGTTCCACACACCTATTAACTACGTAACTGCTCTACCAATTGAGCTACCGTAATGCTGTCCATCTCGGTAAATTAGGCATTCTATATGTTATCGTCTTTATCGGGATGGTAAAATTAATGTTTGAAAATATCTATCCACTAACGAAATTAATGTTTGAAAATATCTAGAAACAGGTATAGTTATGTCAAGCTTACTTATATAAATTTAAATATATTTTTTTATGTTTTCAAACATTAATTTCGGTAGTGGCATCTTTTCAATGTTTATCTACACTGCAAAGTTAGAAACATTGGTTAGGATTTTCGAAAGAAGCCTAATAGATTTATATAAATTCACTAACATTTATCTGAGATGTGTGAACTAACAGACTATTTATTTTTTAAGAAATTATAACTTATCTACAATCATTCCAATAATAGATTTGTACTAAATTGAGTATTGTAATTAATCAATGTAAGCATGTTTATAGATTATTTTACTTTATAGACATAATATAATGAATTATAACAATTATTCTGAGCTTTTTATACGAAAATATATAGTACCTTAGTTATTAGTATATAACAAGTCGTCGTTTTCACAGAATTGCTCAAAGACAATTAATATGTGTTCCTTCACGGTGCATTACCTCGCGTTACCTGCGGGCGATCGACGTCTTATTGTTCACGATTTCAAATTCACAGGCTTTGTCTCTTACTGAGATTACAGGGAATAGCTTCACTCTACAGCTACATAATTCCATAAGATTACTACATTTTCATTCAAAGATTATATTATTGTAAGCATTATTTCGATTTTACGTACCTAAGTATGGTAATGATATATTAAATTTTGGATGTTTAAATCACAATAAAAGATACTTAATTATGTAATGGATCAAAAGTCAACGTCTGACAGACATACCTACCTCCTGTATAGCATAAATTAATATTGTATTCTCGGTATGTACGTCAGGTTATAGTAATGAGTAATTTTAACATTTTTGTGGGTTTTAGTTAGACTAATAACGTTATTTTTAATTTTGTTATTTCTTTCTCGAAACGTTATTAAGTCTTAACATAAGTATTATTATTATAAATATTTGTTTATTATTATTTTAGATAATATGCCATTATTAATGCATTGAATTATATTTACCTAAATAATAAAATAATATGTAGGTCGTTGTTTAAATTGTCTTATTGATATCATACTACGATCATTATAACCGATATAGAAAAAGCTTTTGCAAAATATATAGCAAAGCATTTCAGTGACCAAGCTCTTCGGAACATATAACTTTTATAGTGGAGGCAGACGGAATGGCGGGCAAATGTTAGTTTTATTAATAACATTTTAAAGACAAGCCCGGGCTTCGAATTTCAAGTAGGTAAAGGCGAGGAGGGAAGCTTAATGGATTGTAGATGAAGCGGTAGTCGGTCTGTGATTTCAAATAATTAAAGAGCAATGATGAGATGCTAGACTAACGTAAACGGTTATATTCCAATGTTGAAGCATTACAAGTCGATTTGCATGACTTCGGCTTTTCTTATCCACATAAGCAATTACAATTATTATGAAAGGCATATATACAGGGTTATTAGTAATTATTTGGCCACCTCTTGCAGGCAGCCTCTCTACATCGATCCCAACAACATTTGTTCTTCGACTTTTTAAAATTAATATTTTTTAAAACTTTTAGTTTTCCCATACAAAATTTATTTGTTGCCTCTAAATTGGCATTAACTCTGAGCGTAG
Source organism: Napeogenes inachia (assembly GCA_959347355.1). Taxonomy (NCBI): domain Eukaryota; kingdom Metazoa; phylum Arthropoda; class Insecta; order Lepidoptera; family Nymphalidae; genus Napeogenes; species Napeogenes inachia. Next base: position 12,390,521 of record OY365791.1, on the reverse strand, counting down.
ATATGGCGCTTGGGTGTTGACCTATTAAGTATTTTTTACAAATTGAGAGTACATAATAAGTAACAGAGGAAGCAAACATTTTTTTGTTTCGTTTTTCTTGTATTGATTATCAAGATTTGTAAAAAGATCTTATATATATATATGAAAACGTTAAATCAATAAAGAAAAAACACATCAAATAAATACTTAACGTAATGGTTGAAAAAATAACGTTTTTTATTATAGATATTTTGAACCCTTTAGGCTTAAACACGGATGATCTAGCTTTTTTCGAGATGAAGTAGCAGCCATTGATGTATGCATTTTCCGATCACAGTGTAATTAATACATATAATATGAATTTAATATATATCATATAGGTAAGTATAATATGTACATACATACGAGTTAACGAAAAGTTATATACAAATATTAAAAGTATTTAAGAATATTAAATATAAAATCAAAAATTGTGACGACTTAAAGATTAAAATTATTATTTTAACAAAAGAAAATTATACAGAACAATATTATACTAGGTATATATGTTAATAAATATGAATTCTTTAGGGCAGTAGTGAAAACAAATTTTAAGAATTTTATTATTGGCATTATTACCTATAAACGATTGCGCTGATCAATATAAATATAACGTTATAAATATATATATATATAACGTTATAATCCAGAAAACTATTTTATTTTCACGGGAAAACAATCTGATTGTTGTGGTTCATTTCAAATAAGGATTAACATCATTGATGTTTTTGGACTATCGACAATGCTCATATTTTTCAATAAAATCATCATCAATTCAATAATAAACATAAAACTAAGTGGGTATATGGGTTTAAAACGTACAGATTTTAATAATTATATTCCACATAAACAAGAAAGAATTGTCACCTTAGCTTCATCATAATAATTTTGTGTTGTCTATGTCAAAACGAAGGTGCCATCTCTTAGAATTCTTTAGAAATATTAACCGCGTCACGTAACGTCATCATGTAGGTAGGTAGGTAAAATTCGAAATAATTTTGTTAAGATGTCGCAACCGAACTATATATTTCAATATCCATTTACTCATCTGTCATAAGTTGTAACTACCTATAAACTAATAATATAGTTTTTAGAGGTCGTCATGAAAATGTTATTGGGAGACCCGTTTATTTATCCAATTCATAGTTAGGTATTAAGTGCAGATAGTGCTTATAACTGGCACGAGAATTGTTATCCTTTATCAAATTCAATCAAAGTTCAAAAGTACTTTTAATCAATAAGATTTTTAACCCCCGACTAAAAAGGTGTTATAAGGTTGACCTGTCGATCTGTGTATGTGTGTGTCTGTCTGTGGCAATGTAGCGACCAAACGCGTGGACGCATTTGAATGCGGTTTTTTTTAATCGAAAGCTTTGTTCATCGAGATGGTTCTTAGCTTTGTTTGTTCGAAATAGAAGCATTCGTCTCCAAGATATTGAGGTTTTATTGGTGCAGGTGAAAGGTCCTTATACAATATTGATAGAAGTACTTAAACAACTGAAGACTTGTGTATCCGTAGGTTTATTACAATAAAGAAACCATTAACGTAACTTTAAAAAGCAGAATTAAAAACCCCAATACAAAAAGACCTCGAAATATAATAAAAGTAATATTATTATGTACTTATTGAAGTCGTTGCGTCGGGGGTAATGCAAGTAGGTTACCAATGCAAATAAAGAAATTACGATATCAAATTGTGTAGTCGAAGTCCTCAATGATTAACATCTTAAAATAGACACCATAATCAACGTACGTACAACGGTCCCCCGATGCAACGTTTTCATTAAGTAGGTACATAATAATATTATTTTTATGTTTTTAGAGGTCTTTTTCTATCGGGATTTTTTTTATTTAATTTTTTTTAGAGTAAATACTTAACATTAGAAACAAAAAAGAAGTAACTATGTTGTTTTTTATATAGGTTTGAACGTTCTTCAGTTACGAAATTTTAACTTTTATCTCGAGTTTTAGGGTTGTTCCACGTGTGACGCGTCACACCTTGCTCGTTGTCATCATCACAGCGCCGGCAATTATAAATAATAATACTGGAATCCAAAGTTTCATAAAAACTGGTTAGGATATAAAATCTCTATACGAATGTATATGTACCTATATATAAATTACAAACGTTCGCTTTGTTCGAACCAATTGGTTTCGCTCGCTTCGCTTATTCAATGACAAAAAATTCGAAACTATCAAAAAAATAATTCATCAAACCAAGGTTTGATATTTGATCTCAAGGCTAAGACTTATCAGACCATTAAACCAATGATTAAAAAGTGGGGCATGATAAGAAGATTTATAACATTTTGTAGACACGTTATGTTTTTAGATAAAGTAATAATGTTGATAATATATTGTTATTGTAACAAATGAGATGACAAATTGGATAACGAATAGTGATGGCATTTGTTTAAAGTTACACGTGTGAGTAAATTTAAAACAACTGAAATAATACTATTTAATATGTTGTGTAATACAATAATGTGGGAGAAAAATAAAACAACAATTAATTTCTTCTATTAATTAAAATACTATTCGAAACATCACAATACTTTACTGTTAAACTTTATCAACATAACCAATATTATATTAATATTCTAACACACTTGAATACTAACTTAATATAAATGCAAGGTTTATGACAACAGCTAAAATTAGTGTGCTGTAAAATAAATATCTTGATTTTAAAGGCACTGACAATATTGAGATACCATTTTGCAAAATTGATATTCCAAATTCAAAATTCATTATGTCGCCTTAATACATTAAAAAATAATATAAAATATTCCTTTAAAACTTGATTATTGCCTTTATAAATTTAAAACGTGAATTGTTATAAAAATATCATTGTAGTCTACATTTATGATTGAGTTTGTTATTTTTTTTTACAAAATTGTGTAAGTAAATTTTTAATGTATATCCTTAATTTATATTACTATACCTAATTTGTACCATTGCATGTGTTCTACACTATTAAATATTGTCTAAGGTGAGCACAATTTAGAATTCTAATTAAAATATTTTAAAGACTGAAAACAATAATATAACAATGTTTACACAGGCAGAATAATAAAAACCATTGCCATAAACTTAGCCCATAAAAGATTTACGATAAGGAGTGTAGTTTATAATGGAAAAGTTTAAGAAAACTAAAACAAATTACATGCTTTCACACAGTAAAATCACTGGGCAAACTAAAATAAAACAAAACTTAGTGCCTTCCACTGATACAAATAAATGGCTATCTCACATATCAAGATCAAATATGAGATCATTCTTGAACTGAACTTCTAAATATTGGCCTTTGTTTAACTTATCTGGATTATAGAGATCCGTGTTATGTTTAATATCACAATCCTTCTTTTTGGTTAATATTTTTGTATCTTCTTTCCAATTTACAGATTTATTATTATTACCGTTATTATCAACTATATTTAAGATGCTTTTGTCATTTGAATTTTTGTTAGCATTCTCGTCAAACTGATCGCAATGATATTGGTCACTGTCGGACATTATGTTTTTGAATTCCTCTGCATCTGAAGTATCAGCTAGTCCGCTGTCATGACGCGGTTTCAGGACCGGTTTTCTTGGTTTTGAAAACTGGAATAAAGGAAATGGAAGAATTATATTATTGTAAAATGTATAAAATAATATTATTGTTTTTTTTTTATATGTACTATCATAATAAATATTGACAAATTAAATACCTTGATTAAATTAGAAGTCTCATCCTCAGCTTCACTCTCACTTTTACGCCTCTCTAAATTGCGTTTTTTACTCTTCTTGCGTTGATTTTTCTTCTTTTGTCCTTCAATTGATGAATTATATCTGAAATATCAAATTGTTTATAATTATTAATATTATACACTGTATTTTATATTGAAAAATTTTTTTCAAAACATTGTCTGCAACTTATATATAGCTAGATAAAATGGTTTATTTTAGTAAATTAACCGTCATTAAAAAATCTAAATAACAGGTAAAAATGCAATTTTGTACTACTGTTACTGTTTTAGAGAAACAAAGAAGTTAGAGGTAGACTGTTTCACTTTATATTGAGAGTTCGGCAGGTTTTCTACTTATTATGTTTAAAAATAAATATTGAGTTGCACAATTATTATTAAAATTGGATGTTTTGACATCATTACCTGTAAAATTGCTTGGCAATTACATCATTAAACCTAACAGTCTTTTTTAAACTTGATTCTTCTGGGATATAATCAGAGCTTATATAGTCCATGGAGGAGGCTATATCTCCGGCACTGGACTCTGAAAAACTGCGCATCATAGGTATTGGCTTGCGCAAAATGCTTTTAGCTCCAGTTGTGCTATATGATTCCGTCCATACTATATCTTTTTCATTTTCCTCATCATCATCATCTTCTACTTCATTATTATTTGTTGATGATACAATAATGTTTGTTTCAGTTCCGAAATTAGTAACTTCTACTAATGGAGGAGATTCTTCTTGTGGTGGGGTGGTTTCTATTTGGTCTATATTTACAGTTTCTTTGGTTTGGGAAACATCCAAGTATTCAGTTGTCATGTCTGTTTCACTCAAACCTATTTGGAATTTTTCAGGCAAATTACCAAGTACTTCTAATTGTATAATAACATTATTATCCCAGGCCTCACCAGATATATTGTCAAACTTTATGTCATGATTAAATACAATAAGTGCAGCATAATGAATAGGGACAAAACCTGATCCAACAGATGAGAATTTTATGTATAACTTGTTGTTATCCTTCTCAAATTTAACAGAATCAGGTTCAGTATTTTTAACATGAAAAGTGAAAGCTAAAATATCGTCTAATGCATTGTATGTATAAGTAGGGAATGTGTAGCCAATGGAGGAATCTAAAAATCCAGCTGGATGAGAAGGAGTTGCCAAAACATCAGCAACAGATGGTTGGATGGATGCAGAACTTATTTCTTCTATAAGACATTCTGCAACTTCTTCTTCATTATTTGAATTCTCTTCACTCTCAACACCACTGTCACCTTTTAGAGATATTGTATCGGTTAAGTGTTTTCTGATAACTGGCAAAGCTACAGTCAAAGTATGATTTGATTTGTCAAATTTGGCACTACCACAATCGCTATTGACGGAATAAGGGAGTGTTAGATCTAATTTATATTTTGCAGGTTTTTCAGAGATCAGACTTATATGTTTTTCCCGAACATCTAACACACAATCTTGGGATGAGGATAACAGTGGCATATTTATTTCAACAACTATGTGACTTGGTATGGCAGAGTAATGCTTACAATCCTTATTGTTGGTAAATTCTTGTAGATCAACATTTTTTTGTTGCTTTATTAAATATTTAGGCACTGTATAGCCGTTTTCAGAAGCAACACTATAATTGTGTTGCTTTTTACTGTCTTTTGCTTTCTTTCTGTGTTCTTTTATAGTTTTATTTATATTTTCTTCATGATTTTCTTTATTTTCTGGATACAGATGTTGGGGGTATAACTTTTCTATAAGTTCTTGGGATAATTCTTCCCTCTCGTCTGTTACCGGCTTAAAATTTGGGTCTTCTTTCCGAATAACAGCAGCCGTGGACATACCTTTATAGTACGACTTAGGATAGCGGCAGTTGTTACTGTCTAAATGTATATTATAAGTTTTCTGTAGCCCATCAAATGCGCTTTTGTTTACTAATTCTCGAAATTGTTTGTTAACTTCCGCCATGCGCAGTGTATCGGGATGAAATACAACATCATATATTACGCACCGCTGTTTGTTTTGATCAAAATCTTCTCGGGGTGGAATGATAGAATAAGGTAGCTGCCAATTCATACCTTTTTGCCCATTAACCTCTTGAACGCTGCAAGACGGCTTATCTACATTTTCATTGCTGCAAATATTGATAAAAGCTTTTCTGTCGCCAGCGACGCTCGTTTTTATAACATAACCAGCCTTTGGATTAATAAAAGTTACGTGGTAGCCACGTTCCTTTTCTAGTTGGGTCATTTCTTCCTGATAGATAGCTTGATTAGCCGGGTCACGTACTTCATTGCAGTACTCGCTAAGGAGATCTCGAAACTTCTTACTCTTCATGGCGTCTTGTACTGCTTCGAGATCGGCTTTGGTTAAATTGGATTCTTCATCACGAGGTTTTACTCCCGTTGCCATGTTGTCTTCCTCAAATTTTCCTAGTGATAAAAATAAACACAATTATATTACGCATAAACACGGTAAATTTCAGCTGACGAGTGAAGGCCACAGAGTTAAAACGTAACGTTATCGTGATTCGTTTGCTTCGAGTCTTGTATTATCTAGTGGTATTTGATTGGTCGATTGCTAGTTATTTTCCAGTTGTCATTTGTCAATAAGTTCTACAGAAAAATCTAGACTTTTAGTATCAGAAGCGATAAATTAACTTGTATTCGATTTTTATCATAAAAGCGTCAACAAGAATAAAATATTATTTTAATAATAGGAATAAATAATAAATAAATACCTACATAAATATCAAACCAAAAACAATAAATTATTGCATAATTACAAACAACAACAACATTTGTACCTTTTATAAGGATTTTTAATGTTTAATCTAAAAACGACTATCGTCATAATGGCATCGTTTACAATAATTTTCAAAGTTTAATGTAATACCGACTGTAGGGGTAAATAGTATTCAGTTCCAGCGGTGTGAGTTTTATGGTATCGTAGCGTTTGGCCTATATGGTGCAGACAGGATAGTCTGAGTTTTTGGCTATCAATGGTAGTATGAGTTCAAATAGTTCAGACTATATCGACCAAATTTTAGGTCGATCGCAGCAACTTCATATATGTTTCATTTACTTCATTGTTTCTCCCTTACGTACGCTGAAAATGAAAGAGATAAACATATTCTTCTATTTTTAGTCGTATTATTTGACAATTGACAATTTGGATCTAGTATAATAATATTATGTTGTTATTAGAGTATTTTCTCCATTGAATTCAAATCTTAGAAGGTTAATTCTACTTTAAAATTAACATTGAATGTAGTATTTACATAGAAAGTATCTTGTCAAGAGAAAATTATAATGGCCACTATAACTTATAGACATGTGAATTCTATACTTTTATAACAATTACTATGTTATGAAGGAGACTAACAACTACGATTGAACACTTGGCCTGCTGAAACGAGTTAAATATTAGAATGGTAGTTCTCATAATAGAACAAGGACTATTCAAGGTAAAACAAAACATATTCTTATTTTCTCTTTGATAACTATTAGCATTCTTTGAAATTTAACAAAGTAATGCTTCAATATAGACATCGTTATGTGCTTTATGAGTTTTCTTGCTTGGCATCCAAAATAAACCATTCACAATATGATTTATTTTATTATAACTGTTAATCCAAATAAATATAATAATATCTTGCTTACTCTCTTAACAAATCATTAACTTTTATTTAAGTAGTTCATCAATGCTCTATTCCACTATTTACAATATAAATCATCCAATTTAATGCATAAAACTAAATACCCACAATTATACCTTGTATAATAATATATAATAAATATATATATATATAATGTTTAACATAATATAAATATTATCATTAAAATATTTTATAAGTTTACATATACACATCTTATAGTTTTGTATTGTATTATGTTTCAAGTTTATAAATTAACAAACATTAAATTTATTAAGTTTGGTTCAGAATTTTTTATATCTTGTGATATAATGATAAAAATTTGTTCCTATTTAAAGTGTATACAAAATTTATTTCATGGCTTTTATAACTTAAATGAATATGAATTAAAAAGTAACTTGTTAACTTTATCTTTATAAATATGTATGTTTAATGTTTATGTTTCAGCATTCCTCACAGTCTGTATCAACTCCACTCTCCGCCACACCATTTGAAAGAAAACCAAATTTACAAATGTTTCAAAAAGAAATGTATAAGGAGTAGTTTTAGAATATAATATACGTTTCTTATACAATCATTACTGTAATGAAATAACAAAGTTTAGTTTTTAATTCTTTATATTTTTATTTCCATTTTTTGTCTTCTGTTTCAAATTACATTGTACACACATTTCAAAACTTAATTATTTTATTATTCATGGTTAAATGAGTGAATGAGCTTATAATGGTAATAGTACCTTTATTTACGTATGTATATTATTACATTAATATTCAAATACATTTTACCACCAAGGATCCACGACAGTATGGAAGTTCCATCTGAAAGAGGATGCTCCGGTGCTATATCTCTTCACGATGTCGCCGTTTTTTTCACGCCGTCGTTTCAAGATGCTTGCATTTTCACATCTAATAAAATATTTATTTAATTGTTGTCGTTTTAATAATGGTACATTATATTACTAATGTTTGTATTTAAATTATTATTTATTGAACATGCAAGGAAATTTCACAAAGGGAATCCCTAACTATTATTTAGTTAATTGATGCTCTATTCCACTATGTACAATGTAAATCATTCAATTGAATTCAAAAAAGTATCAACAATTATATATTTTACTAATGTTTAATATACACATTATTACTTTAAAATCTGTTTGAAAATCTTGGTTAATAATATAAATATTATCATTAATACATTTTATAAGTCTATACACATCTCAAAGTTTTGTATTGTTTTAATTCTATAAGTTAGAAACATCGCAATTATTTAGTTTGTTTAAGAAATTTTATTATTTTGGGATGTAGTGATATATTTTGCTCCAATTTAAAGTCTTAAGAGTATAATATATATGTACATAGTAGTATTAGTTCTCAAGGTTTTTAATACTTAAATGATTTTATATGAATAATATTAACTAGTTAACCTATTTTATGTTTTATTAATTATAAGTACGTGCATGATTATGTTTCAGTATTCCTCCAAGTCTGTATCAACTCCAAAGAAACCAAATTTACAAATGTTCGGTGTAGAGAAGTGTAAGTTATAATTTATTTACAATGTTTTAAATTTACACATGTTCCTAATACAATACATTATAAGAATATTTTTTAAAAAGCAATTTTTATATATTTCTATTTGTTTAAAATTCAATTTACTTATGTTCATTTCAAATCCTTAATTCACTTATTAATTATGGAGTGACTGCTTGATGAGAGTGAAATAGGTATTTTGCTCATAATGGTACTATGTTATATTATTATTATACTAATATTTATATACTTTCTAGCACTTAAATATTAGTATAAGGATCCATCATCCCTAACAAATTTATCCTGAATTAGGATACCCCAGTGCTGTATCTATAAATTTTCAATCCACTCTTTTAACGCCGTCGTTAGATGCTTGCATTTTTTATATCTAATAAAATGTTTATTTGTTGTAGTTTTATTAATTGTACATAATATTACTAATGTATGTATTTATTAAAAATTTTATATTACTATAAAATGTTATGTTCCTAATTAAAATTTAAACTTACAATGCTTTTGAAACAGCCTCATATAATTAAAATTTCTATTAGTATAAAAAATTTATTATGATCAATGTAATCTTTTTTATTAAAACCATAGTAAATGGTTCCGTAAGAGAGTGTATTTTATTTGAGTAGGTATATGAGTTGTCTGTCTTTCTATTTTTTTAAATTTAATTTTCGTGGACTAGGATCTGTAGAATTATAACCCAAATAATAATTATAATAGAAAACACATAAATTCTCATATAATTGCGCATAGAATGCGATGTACACAATAGCGAAATAAATAATAAATCAATTTTAAAATAAAGATATCAACAAAATTAGTAATTGGTCGTGGGTATGGGTGCTGGTGAAACAAAAAATGTTGCTTAAATATCAAATTATTAACTTTTTATATTATTATAAATTTATTTAAATAACGTATGCAAATAATTAGAAGAGATTGATTGACTTATACCTATATAGGTATTACAAGAACATTTTAGAGTAAGTTAATCATTTATCAATGACAAATAGTGCCTTCAAGTATTGATGTATATTAGGGGATACCTAAATCTTTATAATTTTGTTTAACTTAAAATAGGTCTAGGAGGAAAGCTATTAGTAATAAGTCAAGGTTATAATGAGGTAAGATGTCTTTGTCACGGTGTTGGGGATTAAAAAGATCTTCGAAGAGAACAAAAATCACAGGAGTGTCTTATAGCCTTTCATATCGCTAAGTGACGATAATTTTACATTAAGATAACAAGAAAAATATAAAACATACGGTATATCAAAATAATTAAAAAATAATAAGAGCAGTATCAGTATAGTAGCTATTGCTCTTAAGAATCCTCAGGTGCTTCAACACACGGTGAGTGCGAAAGCGATCCCGTGGCGTCCCGTCAACCGTTGGTTTTTTAGTGGGAGGTAAATATCTTAATAATAATGATGACAATGAATATCCTCGGGATCTCTAAGCTACTTTAAATAAAAGACATTATAAGATGTCGTAGGGTCGTCATGGTCCTTAAATTTATATCCAGTTTACTCTATTCAAAAATAGAGGGCAGTGTAAACAAAAAAATAATTCGTTTTTAAGAAAATCTATCGAGAAGTGGAAAAAGGTAAGAATATTATCTTTCTAGTGATAAAATATTGCGCTTCTTAAACCCTAATGACTGGTATTAGTTGTCAGCATTTGCTTTGCATTTAAGTGTAGAGTGATCTTAAAATCACTTCCTTTTATATCATTTATAACAGAGATTCAATGACTTATAATATATATTATGTGGGGGGAGTATGTGAATAAGTTCCCTTGATTTATTATGAGTAATTATAATACAATAACTGAATTTCTTCTTAAAGTAATTGAAATATAATAATTGTTAATGTAACATTGTATGAAGTATTAATAATAATATTATACAAAGTAAAAATAATTAATAATAATGTTAATATATAGTAAAGTAATATTATATAGGTATAAAACAATTGACTTTTAATTTAAATACGTATATTATGAAATTAAATGAAACAACTTAAGTAGTGGTATTTTTTTTATAAATGCAAATAGTACCTATATTGCACAAAACGTCAGACTTGAGTTGCACTGGCAAGAAACTTCATGAGTACTCTCTTAACTTATTTATATAATTGCAATTGTCCATAGTATATACATCAGATTTAATATGTGAGAACCATTTAGAATTTAAGTAAAGTGTGGTACTACGAAATGATTACTAGGCTCACCAACTATTTTTACCATTATTAGTTCTTTGATGTTATCACATTTTCAAGGCTTTTAATGGAAGCTGACTTAAAACATTCAACATATCACAGAACAAATTATACACATCTAACCCCTACACCACTCGACCAATGAAGCAATTATAATATCATAATCTTCTTCTTGTTTTCATTGCAGGCAGCAAGTCACCTAAAATATAAAATTATATATTAAAAAAACTTGGTAGATATAATATAAAATATACATAGCACAATTTTTCATTATTTGAAAAATGCTTACCTAGTAGCTTGCTATTCTTCCAGATAAAGGCATCGTGGGTAGCTTCCTCTTATTTATTGGAGGTATATCCGAAAATTTTGTACTGAATCCTCTGAAATCAAAGAGAGACATTCACAAAGATTTTAAGGATTGTAACTTAAAATATGACAAAAAAATAAATAAATATATAATATATGAAATTTTACCAGCCAACCTGGCTCTCATCAAACGGCCCAGGGTCAGCAAAGAAGAACCGTATTCCTGCACCACAGCAATGTAAAACTCTTGAATGTCTCTAAGTATAAGAAATTATATTATTACATGTATAAATGGTCAATAAAATAACATTAACTGGGTACAAAAGTACTATTTACCAGATGGGGCTTATAATGCAGTATTCTGTCCTTGCACACACATGTCCATCTAGTCTTTAAGTTCCCAAAAGCATTTTTAATAAGCCTTGCCCGACAGTGTGTTATGTTATAATCATGTTTAATTGTATTAGGCAAGGGATTACTGTAGGGAGTCATAAGACATGGCCTTTGGGGGGTAGCCAAGGTCATCTGTTAATGAAAACCCTTAGTGAAAAAATTATGAGATGTAACATAGCAGTCTTATTTTTTTAAGAAAATGCTTACCATGGAGGTTCCTCATGACTGTACAAGCTCTGCAGTGAATTATTACTAATATTCTTAGATTAAGGCATCATGGATAACTCTTCCAAGTGTAGGGTTAACACTTAAAATTCTTCCTTGATCATTTGAAAGTTATAATACATTATTGTATTAATATACATTTTGAAAGCTAATTATGAAATAAATTGATATTTCTTGTGAAATATGATTTTTGTTTACCATTTGCACATTCAAGGAGTAGTAATGCTTTATAGAATAATAAGGATGCACATTCTGCTTTAAGGGTTTTACAATTCTAAAGTGACTCCTATCTATACAGTCTGAGCTAACTACCCTAGGAAACCCATGTTTGTTTTAAAAAGACATAGGTATTAATCATATTATTGAACATGAATATTCTATAAAATAGAGACCATATACTAACTTTTGCTTTATTTGTTCTCTTATTTCTAGCTTCAGTCGTGTCAGAAAATCGTATGTAGCCTTTACTTTCGTCGGGGTGATTTAGAGCCTCCGTAACCTCTTCCACATTCCTACTCACTCACTGTTTCGTACGAAAGGCTATACCAATAACCTTTTGGTAATCACTCTTCACATAAAAGAATTCATTTAAAACCTGCAAAATTAAAATATGTAAAATTATATAAACTTGATCTGTAACAAATTAAAATTAAATCAAAGGTACATTCAATAATTTGCAGACGCCATTTTTTATAATAATTACTACTTTTGTAATATTGTTATTATGATAAAATCTAATTTTTAGTAATTACGTTAAAAAAATATATATAAATATATATTTACCTTCGTCTTCAAAAACACTCTTTTTGACCTTTTCTGGCCGCTTTTTTCTCGGAGGAGGGAGCATAAATATGTAAATGCACATTTTCTTATACGGTACCGGTGTACGAAATGTGTATCGGATATGATAGCCGATAATTCCAGCTGCTTTTTAGAACAATTTTGCCTTCTAAATCCAGCAATTTACATTCCACAGACCACCTTACTAATCTCAAAGCCAAACAATTTCTAGCAGCCATTTTTAAAAAGTACAAGATACGCTCACAGTTCTCACTTCTCACCGATAATTGTTTAGCGAGGGAAAAAACTGACATAGTACGAGATTTTTAAAACTTTACGGACTCTTAACTGTCAAAATTGCAACTCACACTACCAATTTCATGCAATATAGTCTGAAACGTCAACCATATGGTTTCCTGAAACGATCTATGCAACTCACACTACGGTTTACAAATTGACAACCGTTTTCAATTATTTATGAATGAACAATCTGGTATAGTATGAAACTCGTACGATACCATAAAACTCACACTAGGGGTACAGTATGTAAGATGTAAGTAATATCTTTTTTGTCTGTGCTTCCAGTCTGTACCAAAAAGTAAAAGCTCTAGAGATTAGTTGACAAATAACAAATGGTTAAGTGTCAAAATAAAAGTCAAAACAAAGTGAGAACTTGCTTGAAATTTTAAAAGAATTAAAAACGAACTTTTTTCTTTCTTCTTAATAGCATACTTCTTTATCACACCATATTTATCGTCATGACAAATTATATGCATAGCATATCTTCTACGTTTATGCGAAATGTAATTTCCTATTCCTCTGTTAGGTTATACAGCAGATGGATGCATAGAAAACCAGCTAAAGTAATATTACCGTTTGAACCTGATTCAAATGTAAATTTAAAAAAGGAGCAGGTAATAGATTTAGCAAATCATGATTTAAATAGAAAAAACAAAAACCATCATGACGATATTAAGAAAACAGACATCACAACTTCTGCAACCAAAGAAACATTTAAAGAAGTTAAAGAAAAAAAGGAAACTTTACTTAAGAAGAGAAAGTTCTATTTAAGTCAGAAGAAAGTTTTTGATGATAATGGCAGTATTATTTATGAAAAATTAAATAATAATGATGGCAGAATTAGGTACCATCATGTTATTTATAGAAACCATAAATCTACAAGATATTTTGATTTTGCAAAAATTGCAAGAATCAAAAGTTATAAATAATTCTAAAGAGATTATTATCTTTTGTAGTATTGTACAATGTTGAAGATAGTTTAATGAATGAAATAAAACTGTTTCTACAGATTTAACTTGCATATACATAATCCAATTTTAAATTTACATTTTAAATTTAAAATGATGTTTCGAATGCTTTGCAGCAATCGTCTTCAGAGTATGTTGGGTTAGATTTAAAATGTAGATAAAAAAAATAATTATACACAAGTTAAAACTGTAAAAATAGTTTAATTTCAATGTCTAGTACTCATGAAAATCTAAGAAAATATTAGTCAAATGATTATTTTTATTATTATTATCATAGTTGTGTAATAATCATGATATATATTTAAATTTCAGCTCTCTACTGATTAGATTGAAGTCAAAAAAAGAGAGAATACGCAGCCAACAAATATTGGTGGAAGGTTGGAGGCTTATAGTAGATGGACTAGAATCCAAATGTATTTTGAAGTATGTGATCTTTAGCCAAGTGGATGATTTAAATAAATTAAGACCATTTCTGCCGAACACTGGTGTAAAGTTTTTTAAAATACCTTATAATGAAATTGAATTATGGTCTGATGTGGAAACATCTCCGGGAATATTTGGTATATATTTTTATGTTTTTGTGTACATATTTATATATTATAAAGGGAATAATACTGTAGTTAAATTATATTGACACAATAATAAGTTTTATATGTAAATTAAAAAAAAAAATGATTTATATTGTAATTTTAGGAGTGTTTGAAACACCATCACCTGATAACGTAAATTGGTTGAGTAAGCCAATGCCAATAAATTTTATATGTGACAATGTCCGTACACCGGGTAATCTTGGAGGAATACTTAGGGCTGCTGTTGGTGTGGGATGTGAAAAAGTCATACTCACTAAAGGTTAGTAATTTGTAATCTTTTTTTATAGTTTACAGAATTATTGTTTTGTTAATGGAAAGTTGTTATGAAAAAAGTATAAATGTAGGTTTAAAATTTAAAAACATGTATTCGTAATAATGTTTCTAGATAGTATTATTTTTTTGTTCTATATTATTTCAGTAACAATTATTAATTCCACATTATATGAATAAATAATAAATATTATTTATATATTCTATTTTAAAGGATTTATTATTTCATATATAATATATTTAAAAATATATATATCTTAATATTTGTTTGTATTAAAACTACTTTGTAGGATGTGTTGATCATTGGGATCCAAAAATAATAAGAAGTGCTGCAGGCGCACATTTTCGCCAACCTATTGTCCCTTCAGTAGACTGGGAAGAATTACCTAATCACTTGGCCGAAAATACATCATTGTTCATAGCCGATAGTAATTCAAACATTGATGCTGAGTCGGACAACAATCCGCTAAGTAATATACCAGTGGTTCCATATTATGCCGTTGATTTTGCAAAATTGAACCATGTCACACTTATAATTGGTGGAGAGACTGAAGGAATAAGTGAAAACAGTTACAGGTATTTACTTTTGAATAACTCAGAATTAATAAATGTGGAATGTATAGCAGATTATGTTATTTTATGCAGCAGCATAAAAAAATATATTAACTTAAGTTATATATTAAGTTTGTAATAAAAACTAGCAAGTTTTTATTACAAACTTAATATAAATTTATTCTGGTCCTAATGAGACCATGCATTGTTCAACAATACCTTTTATCTCCTTGCAAACCTTTAAAAAAGAAAGGGATTAACAAGCACATGGTGCACTTAATGGTGGATTAATTCTGTCGCTCAAGGAATAAATGAAGGAATGAAGGAGAGTGAAAGGAACAGAGGAGGTACAGACATAACTACGTATTTTACAATTTTGTAAAATACGTAATTGAGGCTACAAAATTTATTTCTTAACATATAGGTAGTCGAATTGCGTAACAGTTTATTTATCAATATTTTTTTTTATAAAAAGTTAACTTTTATAAACATTTTCAATTACCCTTTAATCTTCGTGTATTTTTGTGCTCTTCTTATTATATATCTTATATATTTCTGTCTCTTTTTGGTTACATAATCGTCCTTTCTTAAGAAAGTTTCTTAAAACTGTTATCAGTTCAATGGCTACTGGTTTTCGAACATTGGTTTAATTTATACAATAAAGTGAAACCAGTATGTAGGTTTCTTAAAAGTATACATTGGTTTTTAGGAAGCCATTTATTTCATACTAGATGAACGAGTATTGGTTGATATAACCATAGATATTTATGTAACAGTAATCCTCTTTTATTAAGAACTTTTTGTGTTCATTTCTCTACAACTGTCTGGAAACTGAGATAATAGCTTATTGTCTATGCCCTTGTTGTCAACTGTTATTTCCAATATAATAACAGTCATTATAGGACATTCCATTGTTATCGATCTTTTTAAGTAATCAGAACAATCGCGTGTAGCATCTGGGTCACATAAAGTACCTATAGTAATAATCTCCGGAGTTAAATATCGAAGTGCGTGTAAGTTTTTTTATATTCTTCAACATAAAAATCTCAAAAGACAAATTCTAAAGTGGTCTGTAAATAAATTTGTTTCTTAAAAGAAGATAATTGTTTTAGGTTGGCAGCGAACAGAAATGGGCTCAGATTAAATATTCCTCTGCAAAAAGGAGTGGACAGCTTGAATACTGGAATGGCGGCCGCAGTGATAGCATTCGAAATAAGAAAACAATTTATACAGGCTTCAGCTAAGGCTAAAGTAGATCGACAGATAAAAGAGGCTTAAAGAATCTGTAGTTCTGTTAGTTTATTTTTATCAAATATAATTTTCTCTAAGAATGATTTGTTTTTTTTAATCCACATTATGAAAATGTATGTTGTAGCAATCATAATATAGAGTGTATTGCGCCCTCTGTGTTCTCTCTTAAACTATATTTACTCGCAAGTAGGTTTTAAATCAACTCGCAGGATGACAGTAGATGGGGTTAAATAACCCAGTCTTTATTTACTGCATACATAATAAATCCTTTTAATATTCGGTCATATCTGGATTATTTTATGTGTTATTTTTCAGAAAAATTATCTTCGGTAGAAAGAGATAGCGGCATAATTTAACTAACAGATTAATGATATCATTAATATCAATGTTTCTGTGCTAACTGTAATACATTAAAATTAAGTCTAAAGAGGTCACTATGTCAATATGAGTGCAATGTCTTCCATTGGCTTGGAAAGAATGCCTATCTGATGACGTCATTATATGCGCAGTCTATAGGCACAAGTCCAAGTAGACTTTGGCTGGCTCTAGATTAATTCTATTTACTGGAAGAATGCTCAGAACGCCCTCACGTAAATAAGGCAATGTCTGGATTACGCTCTATTTACAAAAGAGCGATAAATGTAAGGATCGTACTTCTATTTTAAAAAGTATTAATGTAGTATTAAAAATAATTTTACATTTTATTCCATGATTACGTATATTACATATATTTTGGTAATTTTGATAAATTATTGATAGATTTGTAAAAAAGTTACTCGTATGTCTTTTGCACGTGGCGCATCTAGATTATATCTAAGGTATTAGGGGAATCTTCAAAGGAGAATTCTTAGTACCTAGTTAAGGATGTTCGATGTAGAAGGAGGCGTCGTCGGTCAATACTGTAGGTGGTGCGGTGGCTCTCAGCGCGCAGGCGTGGCGCCCCCTCCCCCCGGGTCCCGCACCCCTCCCCGCCGCGGCTCCCGGCCCCCGCCGCCGGCCCACTCATGCAACTCGCGAGTCAGCCGCCGTGCGCTGCGATCGCGCGAAGCTTACGAAGCGCCCGTGCCATGTGTAATGTTTTCATCGCAGACAGGATCTGTCAGCTAGGTTTCGATATCGAAAATGATGAATGAATAAATTATTATTGTACGACGGTTCGCGGATATATTATTCGTAAAATCGATTATTTTAAAGGACAGATATCACCTTGTATCTAGTTTTTCTTGAAAGCTCGTGGCCGTTGACACTGCAGCGTGCGGGTCCCGCAGTGTGCAAGTGTGTGGTTGATTAGCGAGCGTAAAGACGAGGACGTCAGCTGAGTCGCGTAAACATAAGTCTGACCGAGTTTTACTGAAGACACCATGGCTCTGCCTCCGGCGTAAACTGATAATTTGCACTCTACCAGAATAGGATTTCATCATGCGGCGATACATTTTGCTGTTATTGACAGGTAAAGAATTTAACAATTATATTATTAAGAGCTTTAATTTCTTGTTTGTTAAGCAAACAATAAATTAAAACTTATCTGTGTATATATAGATCCGATGTAGAGTCTACACGGATAGCAAAACGAAGACATTATCTAAGTTATACCAGGCAAGAACTGTTTAGAAAGTTAATTTAATACTACGGGAAATCATTTTTTTATCTTAGAATTAAAATGTATCCTATACATTACGTATGTAATCGTAATTATTTATTTATTATAATTTATTCTTAACCCGTAATCTGCGAATTAGAATAATAATTCTCTTAAATTATAATAACGTCACAATTCTTAACATAAAAAATATTAAAACGAAAATAACTATATAATTAATACCTTTAAATAGAGGCTCACTCGGGTCCAATTAATCAGGAAAATAAAACTTTCGCAAACGACTTTTTTGAGCGAAGTAAATTGGGTGGTTTTACAAATGATAAAGCGCTTTTTTACGTGTCCTTATACGAGTTTCTGCTTGAAACTTTTCTAAGTTGTACCGGTTTATATTATCTTCAATATATATGTCGAAATTAAATTACCTGTACCTCAGTATATGTTATACATATAGAGTAAATAGCTACCAGTTATATGAGAATTTTAAATAAAAATACTCATTTTTAGCGTTTATCCATAGAGGAATATTGCCACATATTTGCTAAAATAACATTTATTATTTAAAAAAAAATCAATAATACTTACATATACCATATTACAGTAATTTCTTAAAATATCAATATCAAGTACACTATCAATTAAAGAGCATAAATGAAACATTTCTAGCTACTTGGAATTAAATATTATGTATTTAAAGAATCGCTGGAAATCAGGTTTAACCTCTTACAATTGAGGCGACAGGTGTTGAATGCAGGTAGACCGAAGAGAAGTGCTATCCCGACGGTTTAGCAAAAAAACTGGCCATATGCTTCTCACTAAAGAATTGTATTATTATTAACGAATCTAATTTGGAGGATTTCAGGGCTATTTCAAAACGAGTTTTTTTTGCGAATTTGAGTTATATATATTTGGAATCTATTTTTTCTGATTCTAAATACGTATATAACTCCATTTCGCAAATATCGCTTAGATCAAATAGTCCTGGAACCGTCTGTGTAGAATAATGCTTTAGGACCCGCATGACTAATCTATATCAATAAGCTTTTATTGATGTTAATTCTATTTTATAAGAAAAAGATCTTAAGTACCGTAACCATGTAGTAATCAATAGAAGAAATATTTGAAATAAGGTCTAATGGCTTCTAATGTTGTATTATGTGCCAAGAATGCCATTTAGAGCAAAATGTAGTAAGAATTTCTAATTTTGCAAGTTAAATTAACAATGAGAGAAAATACGTTAATGAGTTAAATTTTTAAAAATAGAACCGGGTCAAAACAGTATTATTAAAGAATGGAAATAAAATGAGGAAATGTAACAATTATTGCGTATATTTGCAGTTTTGCATGAAGACTAGTTAGTTATTTATGATCTTATAGAAACATTTTTCTAAAGTTATTTTAATTTTCTATTTCTTCTTCACTCATACTCACTAAAACTTTTTTCTTGCAAACCTTTTTTTAGTAAAGACGAACAGTTCTGAACCAACGCATAGTTTGATAAGTTACAAACTTTTTTCTAAGAAAAGGTTAGGGAAATTTTCCCTAATGGTTAAAAGTCTCATCAATCATTTTATATTATGACATCGCTTACGAGTTCGAGAAGAAAACCTTAAAATTGAATGTAATATATGTACACATAATCTATATACTATTGGAAATGTTTCTTAATTTCAAAAGGGATCTAATCAATGTGTTCAGATACTTTGGGACGAAAGTTTCGCAACAATATTTTCCTACTTTATATAGGTTCACTCTGAGAACGACAATATTTTGTTTCAAACTTGCTTGTCAAAGCAATTTACCGCGGGTCCCTTCTGGTAGTTCTTTCTTACTTAAGACGGATGCTGTACGCACCTGGCCTCTTCTCTTCATTTTTTTTAAAAAGGGACTACACTTATTTTTATTTTTAGTATTCCGACATGAAATCAATACCAGTCACTTAAATGTACGATAATGGAATCTCTTAAGAGAATTTGAAGACGGTTTTAATATTATTAGTTCTAACTAGTTTGCTATAAGGCTTATTAATACTATTTATTTTATATTTATTTCAAACAATTTAAGACTCGCATTTTAAATGTTTTATGGAGATCAGTAATACCTATAAATAAGATCGTAGTAGATCAGGAAAGATATCGGCCTAATAAAAGTGACAAATCCTAATGTTCCGCCTTGGATTGCCTAATATCCATTGAGTCTTCGTGGGCGTTTTATCTAACACTTTGACGAGCGCTGTCTGTTTCCTAGAAACGAGTTATTACTCCTACATTTCAGAAGTAAGTACGTGTATAAGTAAGGAAACTCTCGTTTTGTTTCTTTTAACAAACAAAAATGTGTATCTTTAATGATCATGGCTACAAAAAACATCCCTTTTATCCTAAAGTTATCATTTGCGACCTTGAAATGCGAAGGATATTTGTTATTTTCGTCATTTAATCTATTTCTGGACGATGACAGCGAACATACCGTATGGTTGGAGGGAACTGATAAGTTAGTCCGGGAGCCAGCTACCAATTTTCGTCATGAATTTCCTCCCGAGTGAAAATTTGTAAACTGCAATAGGAAGTTGTGTTATGAAGCTTCGCGGTCGTCAGCTGCGGCTCTGGTGGTGGAGAAGGCAGTGGCAGCCTCCCACGCACGAAGAAAAAAAAATTTTTTTCAGTCATTTCCTCCCATTCTAAAATTTCTTGAATAATAGTTTATCTAATATCTTGAAGGGAAAATAAAGTCAGCTGACCATAACATGGTGGATTATACGTCAGCTGGCCACCCGAATATGAAAAAAAATAAAAAAAATTCAATGATTTCCTCTCAACTAAAAATTTATCTGGTGATAGTTTATATGTTACTGTGAATGAAAATTAACATCAGCTGGCTGTATCTCAGTGGAAAGTTCGTCAGCTGGTTACTTGAAATGTGTAATGTAGCTGCATTTATCACCTACTGAATCTTATCAGCTGACGACTTTTCCCTTTACTTAGAGCTAGCTGATTTGTTTTATTATTTACAAGAGTATATTAACTATTCTCTTATAAATTTTCATCCAGGAGGAAATCACTTTTCTCAGGTTGTTTGGCAGTATATTTGATTTGATAATAAATATGCAGTTTAATAATGAAGGAAATATAGTTATAACTAAAGTTTAATTAATCAATAATTTATTGAAGCATAATTTTATAATTTAATGAAATTTTATTTTAATATAATGAATAAAAATACTAACAACGGTTATTCATTTTCGTTCTCGCTTTGGCTTGAGTCGCATCGACGCAGTTTTAGAATCATATAGAATGTAATTTAATTATAAAATACATTAATTTTAAGTATGTCTTATTTCCTTTTGCACCCTCTGCTGCGACCATATATAATTAATAATTAATTATTAATTAATTATTAATTATTTGTAATTTATATTATTATTACTTTTGATAACAGCGCACATATACACTTAGTGCTTAAGTAAAAATTATATATGGGTGTTTCTCTACTAACGGGAAAGTTTTGCATGAAATTTGTCCGGCTCACTTTTTGTTTTAAAATAGGGTTTTAAATATATAGAATGAAAGCTAATAACTAGCGATTTTCAAGTCTATAAAAGGCTGGAAGATTACTCTGCTGTTTTCAATTTTAGAAGTTTTCAATTTTAGAAGACTTCACACTGTCAGCGATTCATTCAACACAAAATTGAGTCGTTATTGACTATATAATTTTGTTTTATTTTTTCAAATTAACCAGAGGATTGTGTTCAAATATTTAGGACAACATTCAGGCGGTAATTTCGAATAATTATTATTACATTTACGTAGTGTTTGTTCAACATATATGATTTTCAGTATATTTAGTTTTAAAATATACTTTAAATTTATTACACGCACTTAAATATTATTTTAAAATTGGATTTAAAGTGAAGATTCTGGGATGGTTGGGATTAAAAGAAAAAAAGATAGGTATAAAACATTTACATGATCAACCGGTAGCCTCAAAGATACTGAAATGTACTATAGTTTTAGATATTTTCTTAAATAAAAAATATCCAAAACAATGTGCAAATTGCTTGGGACATCAATTTTCCCGTTAGTAGAGAAACACCCATATATATAATGTATATTCTTACTGTAGAAGTTCTCAGTAGTGTAATTCCCTAGTTGGAATACATTACACTAAATTATACTTTTTCTTACAATGAATTGTTAAAAAATTATAATCGAAGTAGTAGAAAGAAATAACATTCTACCCATATATTTACGTTAATGTTGAAGGTGTCTCTTCTGATGTCGTTCTTATTTTCCGATATTTTTGCGGCAAAGCAGTATAACGTCGATAACACTCACTATAATACAACTGAAAATGGTTAAGTTGTGTAGGAAGCACATTATTTTGACCGGTTAGATTATTAACTTTTCGTATTGTTAATATAGATCTACACTTATTTTAATTATCTTCACTAAATAATTTTGGAAGAACATTAGTTTTTTTTTACAAAAGTGGTAACGTGGTACACGTTAGACATTTTTATTTTTAATTATCCGTTACTATAATAACACTATGTTCGACTGACCAACTTAAACATGGAATCTTTCACTTTCCATTCGAGTCACATTATAATTTCAACTTACCCTCTCGTTAGTGTGTTTTACTGTTTTATTAGTGTGTTTATAAAATTTGGAGAGGGTAATTTGAATCTACAACCTAGCTACAATGTAAAAAGGGCTCATGTATTACTTTAATTTATATAAGAAAAAGAGATAAATAGAGAAAAGTGATTTCCTCCTGGATGAAAATTTATAAGAGAATAGTAAATATACTCTTGTAAATAATAAAACAAATCAGCTAGCTCTAAGTAATGGAAAAGTCGTCAGCTGATAAGATTCAGTAGGTGATAAACGCAGCTACATTACACATTTCAAGTAACCAGCTGACGAACTTTCCACTGAGATACAGCCAGCTGATGTTAATTTTCATTCACAGTAACATATAAACTATCACCAGATAAATTTTTAGTTGAGAGGAAATCATTGATTTTTTTTTATTTTTTTTCATATTCGGGTGGCCAGCTGACGTATAATCCACCATGTTATGGTCAGCTGACTTTATTTTCCCTTCAAGATATTAGATAAACTATTATTCATGAAATTTTAGAATGGGAGGAAATGACTAAAAAATTTTTTTTTTTTTTCGTGCGTGGGAGGCTGCCACTGCCTTCTCCACCACCGGAGTCGCAGCTGACGATCGCGAAGCTTCATAACACAACGTCCTATTGCATTTTACAAATTTTCACTCGGGAGGAAATTGGTCATGAAAATCTGTTACTGGCTCCCGGACTAAGTAGCCGGGGCGCCGCTTTCATCTGTGCCGTAGTGTGTTTACGCTCGCCGAGTTGCGCAGGCGCATTATAGGTGTCGCTCACAATAACCTTATGTCTCTGCACATTGTAAGTTCTTACAAATAACTTTATAAAAAAGAGGGTTTAACGTACCTAAAAAGTAAAGGGCAAAAAAAGAAAGTAATTTCTGAAATAGTATTTTTGTTACAATTATCTTTATAGAATGATATAATTTTTTATTAAAAAAGTTAAACATAATTTATGATGAAATGTTTATTATGAAGGATTTGAATAAGCTAATTAACTTTTGGTCCAATGTGGACGCAGCCTTTCTGCAACGGTTCGAGAGTTTTGGTCTTAACAGTAATGACGTTTACTGCATTGCTCTCTTTCATTCACAGGAGCTTGGATGCTGTTATCTTTTGAGATAACCTATTTATTTATTGCCCTTTTTACGAGTATCAGTAAATAAATAATTTATGGGTTTAGTCCATATTTTGTCAGTTAATTTAAATGAAAAGTAATTGGCTTAAATTTTATTTTTCAAATTAAATTTGTTTTAAAATTTGATAAAAACTATAAATATACTATCTATTGCCTGCGACTTCAAGTGCGTTGACTAGAGCATTTGTACAAAAACTTACATTAATATTTAGATAAATAGTTTCTGCATTTTTTTGTATTTAACCGTGATTATATGCATATTAGGTCCTACCTAACCGTGCATTTATAATATAACTTGAAGAATTCATGAAATTGGATGCATATTTTCGAAGATTACCAACACACAAAAAAAGTACATACTTGTACAAAACAATATACAGCAGAAGATCCACTGAAAAACATATTTTGAAAACTTGAGACAAGTAAAATATGAGTGTATTAAATAAACAATACTTTTCAGACCCCATATCCTCTCCGAGAGTCCAATTCTTGGAGTCATAATAAAGACAATATATCTTAGGATAAACCGCAAGACATTATTTGCAAACGAGATTTCCCAGGTGCAAATGAATCTTATTTAATTTTCCTCCGGAGCCTGAAACAATCCGAGTCCTGTTACATATAACACAAGTTTTCTTATTCCGCACCCACATTATATGTTAAGAAGTCATTCATGAAACAGAATTTACATTATTCTTTTTATCCTGGTACTGAAACAATAAGTTTTTACAGTAGCTGTCTTCATTGTAAAATTCATTACTGAAAGAGCACTATTGGAAGAAGTTTTTATAGAATTCATATTTTTTCACACTTTCATCGTTTTTATTAAAAGTAACTAGATTATGTTATATTATTTTATAAAACCTTTTATTTTAGTTTTTAAATGGAAAGCTTATATTTTTTAAGTTATATTCATTTTAAAGAACTTTGTAGAGTATAGCTATTTGTTTCTGATATGATCTTAAGTTTTTTTTTATTTTTTTTATATAAGACATAGAATTATTGTATATAGAATAGGAGAGCTATAGACAAGCCTGAGTGTCAGAGTAAAAGAGGCAAGATGACAGAGTGATACTTATCTTTGTCTAATCACATATGAACGAAAGAGAGACAGATAGGTGACGTCATTTGCTTTCTCGTTTTTTATCTATGGACACATTTTAGGCTGGCTTCCCTACGCTATGTAATATGTATGTAATGTAATAACTCAATGATATAAACTCACTTTTCTTACAGAGTAGTTTTGAATTAGAATTTGCTCTTTCTAAAGTAAACAAATTTTGGCAAGATATAAATATATCTTGAAGCTTACAAATATTTTTTTTAGTTTTTCCAACACTAATTAGTCTTTAATTAAAAGGAAACTTATTTTTGAGTCTTGTGTAAATAAATTTAACAACCTTAAGAATAAAAATATCTTGAATTTTATAAATAATTCTGTTAGCTTCTTCCAACTTTAGTCGCCAATTAAATAGAAACATAGTTTTGCGCAAATAAATTTGACAATTCTTAGAAATAAAAATATATTTAATTTTACAAGTAATTCTGTTAGATTTTTCAAACGGTAGTCTTCAAATAAATTTATGGATTTCTTGAAACTTAGTTTTGAGCTAAATGACCAATAAAACATATAATATGAGTATTAAATATATATTTACATTCAATTATAATCACATTTTTGGATTTTCTTGTGAGTTCCTGAATAAACTAGTAGGAGATTTTCCTCATACATACAATATATCTTTGGAAAGAAAAATATATTGAAAATTCGCTGACTCATACGGATAATGCTCTCCTGAGTTATATAAGCAGTTAAATATATATTTTATTTTTATTCCGGGTTCCAAATATATTGAAACTTTATATATAGTTAATGAACTAATGGAATAGATATTTATATTCATTAAACCGGCCCCGATTTGTTGAATACCTAGATATTTCTATGTATGCTTTTAATTATTTATACTTATACTTATTTAAATATTTATACTTGATGACTACGTTACCAAATAACCAAATAATACACAATTAGTTTCAACTACATCCCTTAACCTTTTTTATTATTAAATGACAATGACCTGTGTTTTTCAAGTATATAACCTTTTGACCTTATCTGATGGTATATTGGGTTATAAAGTCAAAGACCCTATAAGATAAGTAAAAGCAAGAACAAGATTGAGCTTGCAAGACTCTTGCTTCTCGCTGTTAAGTAGAACTGGGATTTAGTCGCTACCATTCTTTGCGCTTCTAATATACTTATGTGCTAACAATTTTAATTGAAGTATATTTTTTATATTTTAGAAATGCTGAATTTTTGCGTCCTTAAGACATCCGTCCCTATCGCTTCACCTAAACTACAGTCCTACTGCCTAAGTCATAAAAAACTTTTATATGTAAAATGCTAAATCAAGGCCGACAACAACACAGTACCTACCTATCTGATATGAAGTCTATATTTTCATCTAACTGTCTGTCGGTGTTTCTGAATAAAATAATCATATCTAAAATCGATTGTTTTATAATTTAATTTGTCTAATTGTATGTTATTAAATATTGTTGTAGAGATTGTATAGATTAATCCATAACTTTTCCATTTCTTATAAGCTGAGGAACTTATCAGTGTCTATCTTGACAATGCCTTTAAAATATTCCCAAGTTAATTTTATTAATTTATTTGACCTTCGATAAATCTATAACACTATACTTTCAAAATGTACTTAGTTTGTAATGTAAGATCAAAAACTAACGTGTAATTGGATGATTTGACAGTGTTTGATTGTCTTGTTATAAGGTCGAGATCAAAACCTAAACTAAGACTGAGAGTGCAATACCAAGACTATGAGGTCCAAGACTGGAGTCTTAAAGGTGTATTGAAGCAATGCCAAAACTGAAATACTCGTAACTCTCGTCTTTGGATTTGGGCAACATTATTTTTAACAATTTCGCAGAACGACGACAGTGACGAGTCAATGTTTTGATCTCGCTTTATAAATAGATAACATCTAATTATGATCTTACTTAATAATTAGATTCGAATGTATTAAAAATGCCACGAAGGATTTAAAAATTTTACTAATATGAAATAAAACTATTTTTGCGGATTTAACTCGCGTTGAATTAAATTTTAAATTTACATTTTAAATCTAACCCGACGTTTCGAATGTTTTGCAGCAATCGTGTTCACGGTAAGACGAGATGAAGGTGTCTGTCAGTAAGTCCGTTAATTAGTCATCTACCTCCAACGGTTTCTAAGCTTCCGGGCGTACAGTTCAGGATTCACACAAAACTAGTTTTATTTCGATGTGGAGTACTCGTGAAAACCTTAGAAAACACTATGTTACTTATATGTTTATTAAAATATCTTATCCAAGAAATAATGAAAGCAGCATGATTATGAAGGACGCTCGTGAAAAACGAAGGTTAAGTCGCCATAGGATCAGCGAGGTCGCAGGCCGCACGTTATAAAGGTCGTAGGTTCGATCCCCGCTATATTGCTGTTATCATTTATTCATTATTTTATTGAACAAAAGGATAATCTGATTTAACTGAACATATAATTTTAGATATTTGTATAAAGAATAAACAGATAATAAAAATACTGTAAAGAATTCAATAAACGTTTCATTAAAACTCACTTCACACTAAATGTGTTAAAATGGCTTTCCTCGGTGTAATGCCTTGTGAGGTTAACTTCTTCTCGAGGGTGTTTAATTGCTTTTCAGTCGTTCGATTGCTTTACCGCTGAAGTTTTAAATTCGTATTTTGTTAAATTACAAAACTGTTAGTACCTAATCTGTTAAGTCTACATTGTAATGTATAATTATAGAACATACCTAAAAATTTAATAGCATAATTACTATTTGAAATATGACTATTAAGTAAATAAAGTGAATTTCAAATACATCTATACTTATTCTCGCCGAGGGTTCACTATGTTTCAAGCTCATTAGTAAGCACCCCGAATGGAATCGAAACTAGTCGAACAAAATTCCAATATAATTAACGTGAGTACCGAAGGGTAAATATATTTATAATAGACATCTCTATTTATAAAACTATTTGTCCTGATTGACGACACGACCAATAGTATAGAGGCTAGAAAGCTTAAATTTGATGCATTTTTATTTTATAACGTAAGCATTCTTAAACCCCTTAATGGGGTTTAGTAGGAGATGGACATTTGTTAGAACTGTTATTTTTTAAGATATATGCTGTAATTTGGTCTAAAAAAAGTATATAATAATGTCACTTAAAGAGGAATGTCACATACCTACTCGACTCGAAAGAAGTGGGGAAAATCAGCCAGTTGTATGTTTATAACAAAAATGTAAACAAACAAAAGAAGTTGAGTAGAAAAGGACAAAAGACTTAGTAAATTGCAATTATCGACCTTGAAGACTTGAGGGTTTCTGGACGAGAGCCGGCACGTGCTCTCAGTAAAACGATAATGATAGAGTAGCTTGGGGGGGAATCATAATCAACTGAATAACTAATTCGTACCATTGCACATTACTGCGTAAGGCCCTTTTGCGGCACCCTAAGCCCTATTGTCAAAAGTCCTCGTTTGAAGGGTCATTCTATGATTATTTTCGTTAAAATATTTTGAAAAGGCCATACCTATATACACTTTTGCATTGACGTTACATAAATATAAGAAATAATTAGCATTGTAAATCAATGCCTTTAAAAGTTGAGTTTCTCTCTGTTTGAAACGAGTTAGATTTATTCCAGTTTACTAAATATCTAAGAATGATGTGAAGTGTCAAGATACATTATTTTGAGATAAAAATGTAATAATGTACTGTCATATGTTTATTTTTCTCACTTCCAAGTTAATAGCAGATGCATTATTTATGTAATAATCTGTTCACTTCAAGTTTTATAATCTTGACTACTATACCATGTAGGAAGGTTCGGATAAGTGTATGCATGGGTTTAAAAATGTAATATATTGCGGATAATTGGGTCAAAGAGGTGAAGGACGAAGGCTAAGTGGGATGGGGAAGGGAGAGATTGCCACAGTGCGTTAGAAGCGTATTCCAGCCTGCTCTATCGCACCACATTTCTTACTAAAAGTTTTATGGTAATGTGGGTTGTGATCACGACCTCTTTGGCAAAAGAAACTTAGCTATTATATACTTTAACATTTAATGTTCCTATTACCATAACATTGTTTCACATCCATTCGCAATACATTATATTACCAAACCATTTGTGATACTTGGCAAGATATTTTAGTTGACACAGTGACTGATAAATAAGTTAAATGTACGGCTAATAGTAAAGGGGATGATATGGCCTATAAAATTTGATTACAGTTGATCATAAATCTTTTTTTTCATTATCTTGCTTGGCGTCGGCGGGTCCGTTTCTGGCGCGGGAGACAGCGCCCAAATCCCCATGTTTTGACATACACAGCCAGCGTATTTATGACACACGACCCGCCTCTACCGATCTGACATGAGATTTATGAAGTCACCATGTGTGCACAGGAGATTGGATTGCTTTTATGCAATGGGAATCCATGTTACGATTGTCAACAGTTTTATCAGTCTATTTGCACTTGGGGAATTGGGGCCTTCTGTAAAACTATTTTTTGAAACTGATATTGTATTCAGCTTAACCGATTTTAATATTTTTTTAAATAATGACTTTTGGTGAAATTACTAAAGTATTTGTATATCGCTTTACATACTAAATTCTATTTCTACCCACTAAGTTTCTACAACGAGGCATTTCCTTTATGTACGTAGTTAATTAACAGAGTCAGTCCCACGTTCATTGCGTTCCTTAATTCAGATCAATTAATACCTATCTGCTCGCAATCACTTTAACGATGACTAATATCCGCAGGAGTGTGCTCGGTTATGCCTAATCGAATGACGTGACTCAGATGGACCCAATATTTGACGTTTTGTAATTAGAATTAACTTCCTATTATATAAGATTTATGTTATATAATATTTATGTATTCACCGCCCCGTTGTTCGAGTGGTTAGCGCAGACGCCTAACGTGTCACGGCGCAATGGGGCTCGGGTTCGATTCCCGGCAGAGACAGGCATTTATGTGATGAGCATAGATGTCTGTTTCTGGGTTTGGTCGTTTATTAAATATATTCTCAGTATTTATTATATTATATTTTATTATATGTGTATTTCTATGTATTTGTATCGTTGTCTAACACCCTTAACACAAGCAAATAATTTGCTTACTTAGGGGTTAGATTAATGTGTGTAATTTGTCCTGATATTATTATTATTATTATGTAAAAAGAACATATTAAAGCTTTATAACATTTGTTTAAACTAGACACAGTGCCATAATAAACTACTGAAAGCTAATCTCATATCTCGCAAATGAATAAAAACTATATTTTAGTCTTATATGTATTCAGTCTCAGGGGTGATGGATTAAGGTTACAATTTGCTTACTCATGATGACTTTTTGGGGTCACCCCTATATTAAACTCGTGTGTGATGTAAGTGCGTTTGTTAGCTGCAAAAAGATTTATCGTTTTTATCTAATGACATTTTTTATATACAATTAACTTTGACGCACCCCTTGCATACTAAAAATAAGATTATTATTATAAGCAACATTACTGAGAGTATGCAGAGAAGGCGGAAGAATACAACACGACCCATTTAACAGGAAAACTTATCGCGACCAAGATCTCGAAGTCAAACGTTTACATCCTGGTTAAAATGAAATTAATGATTTTGACATGTCCATTATTTCAAGTTAAATATTGTGTCATACCTACAGTCTATATAGATAGTGATGTACGTACGTACTTCCGGACGGCGGACGCGTTGGAACATGGAAAGCATTTTAAGCGGTTGCACTGATACTGTTCCGTCTATTGTTCCATTTATTTTAGGCCCAGCCTATTGATCCCCGCAATATTAAAGCTCAACTTATAATGGTTCTTTTTGATGCCAATATACGCTGGAGGCAATATAATCAATGATTTTCTCTTTTGTGAATATTGGTTCGAAAACATTTATGATACAGAACAAACCATGTTTAAAATTTTATTTTGCAATTTATTTTTTATATTCACGATTATAAGCTTAAAAAATTTCTTAAGTTTTAAATATTTAACTCTTATCCTTCCTTTGTATTTAGCAGCTAATATATAATGAAATTAATTCGTTTTAAACGAAGTCTAAGTATTATATAGCGCAATATAGATACACATTTCGTGAGCATTTCACACAGCTTACTGAATTTAGAGTTACCTTAAAATTAGGGCTACAAAAGGCCAGATATTTAAAATAAAATAAAAGTAAAAACTATTAATTCCCTCCTTTCATATTAATATTTTTATTACTTTTACTTGATGTAAAATAAATTATAAAGTACTGTTTTATCACATGTATACATGTAGTAAGACAAAATATGTTAGTAGGAGATAAGAAAAAATATATTTATATATTTTAACAAAATTCGGCAACCCTAAAGCAACACACGAAGCCTCATAATGCGGGTACCTCAGTAGCAACCTGATACAAATCTCAAATGAAACACGAAGCTCATTTAGGGTTCGATAGTTTAAGACCCTTTATATTGTTTATCGATACATTTATTTCGCTTAACCACTTATCTTATTTCTGTTAACTCAGTTTATTTCCAAGGATTTATACATTTTGCAAAGGTCTGATAAACCTTTTTTCATATCAAAATTTATATGACGTATGTAAGGCTGTGATAAAACCAATCATTTTAAACGAATCGTATTTACAGTTTTTTTTTATTTATGTATATTTTTTTCACAAGTTATCATGTTTTGTATAACTGCAACTAAAACAATTTAGATAATTGTATTTAAATGAAAATAGTTTGCTTTAGAACAGATCAAACTATTATATGTATATATTTTTAATATATTGTATTTCAACATTTAACATTTTATAACATACGCACTCTTTTAAGTAATAAAACGGTTATAAAGCTGTATTCTTTTCTTTTCTTCATTCAATAAGTTATTATTTCTTCCCCCTTTTCAGTTATTGTCATACCTTTCAAGGCTATTAAATTGATTTCAAGTTATAGAGCTGAGAGAAATAGTCCGAAGTCCGAAGTGGTGAGTAGGTATTTGTCCTAGATTGGCTCCCGGCGCCACTCCGCGGGGAGATTATCTCGACTTCAACCCAAATAACAAACACACTGTATTTTGTTCTTTATTTTTCCTCATTATATATATCATGTTGTCTATATAGCTTGGTCCTTGTATGGGAGTTTAGAGAGTTCAATCCAACAATCTTGGTTAAATAATTTGGTTTATAGGAATCAATAATAAACATGTTAGTAATATTATGATTCCTGGAGTCGTAAATATATAGAAAATATTATCTTGAGCACAATTCAAACCTGTCACTTCTTCGCAGCCTTGTCAATT
Organism: Napeogenes inachia; assembly: GCA_959347355.1. NCBI lineage: Eukaryota > Metazoa > Arthropoda > Insecta > Lepidoptera > Nymphalidae > Napeogenes > Napeogenes inachia. Next base: position 12,357,960 of record OY365791.1, on the reverse strand, counting down.
GAACTATCCTGATGATATATTAAAACGAAGGTGACATCTATAAGGTTTTCTTCAAAGATTAAAACATTTATATGAATATTATTTCTTATAAAAAAAAACCTTAACAATATAATATGTATGTAAGTTTTTATAACTTGCAATTTTTATAGACGCATGTCACAACTTTGGAACGAAAAAGAAACTAAGTTAGGAAAATTACCCGCAAAATAAAAAGAATATAACTTAATGATAAATTCTTTTCATATAATATACATGCGGGGAACATTTGATTTATTATTCCTATAAAATAAAGATATTGAAAGTGTACCAAATGACGCAATTCCTTGCCGACTATGGACATCTGTGACCTTTCAGAGTTAGAAGGGGCCATCCCTTAACTATTTATTTAGTTATCGTCTCCCTTAAGTTATTGGAAATTTGTTTAAGTTGGATACTTCTTTTGACTCTTTATAGAAAAGCGGAAAAACTTTTTTTGGCACAAATACGTCATAATTCGTATCGTGTGAAACAACCCCAATATATCGTGATCTCTATCGAGATATTGTTGTGAGCTCTGTAAATAAATGCATCCGAAAAGTAATGTTTTTAAGTTAATTAATGTCTGAAATTTTACATTTTATTTCATACACGATAACAAATAATGTTCAATGTATTCAGGTAATATCCAAAATAACATTATTACGAGATCAGATTAAATCCTCTACATTACAAACTGATATATTTTTTATTTTTCTTTCATTATTCTGTAACAAAAAATACGTCTGTCTCTTTCTAACTATAGATTCACGACTATAGTAAAATGAAGTGTATATTAGTATAATCACATAGTTTAGTTCTTAATGTTCATTTTATATATCTTTTTCTTGATAGCCTAAGTGTAGAGAAAAATGGGCTTCATAAATAAAATACTTTTATTATTCTATATCCAGATTTATTATCTGTAAGATCTCTTTCACGTCTAGGTAAAATCTTGTAAATATACCAGAAATTACTTCATCCTGTTCAAATTGGTTTTTGTCTCTTTTCCCACGAGACTAATGAAAAAATATTTTCCTCGTCCATGTTTTTCTCGGTTAAAGCAAAATTCCTATGGGCATTTTGTGTTTCCAAGTACTCTTTAATATACTACATAAAGTAAAAAAATAGAGTTTAAATTTACTTTTTTAAAATGTCATTCTATAAAATTCGTGCTCGGAGATGCTTTTCCTAATAATCCTGGAAAGAATAAAATCTCACCCACCAGCCCTTTACCTAAACATCTAACCTAATTTGCGGATTGATGAGTTACCAAAAAATTATTTCTCACGAAGATCTCCTTTACCTTCAAGACCCGTACAAATATCATCATTCAAAGTACTCTCACAGCTGAGAATGAAACACGGGACCCCTTAATTCAAAGCCGCCGCTATCCAAATGGTTATAAAAAAGATATATACTATTTATAAACACTCCGCTGTAAGCTCAATGAAACACGTTTTGTACTTACATTATCTAGGGCCAGGCGATAACCGTTGTCGCCTCATTTTATAGACCTTAGATATGGTACTGAGGGGCATATTAATTAGAACAACGGTCATTGCTAATTTGTTTAGGGAGAATGTCCGGCGAAATTACATTGAATTAACTAAATATTATAGTACATGTTAAGGGCTTCTACAGACTATTAATTATAATAAATTATTTTCTGTGTAGTGAAGGACACAATGCCATTTTTGATGGGTCAGAAAATTCATTTGTCTCAGTAGCGTCGTATCAGAAACTGGTGGAGCCGTAGATGATATAATTTCGCGGATTGTTGAAGCCCGATTAAATTTCACGGCAATTGCGAATGGTATTTCAGTTTTATTGTAATATATAATATATTGTGTTATAATACTGGTAAAACTTGGAGGGAAACCAAGGCTAGCGTTCATCAGATCCAGTTTCTTCTCTAACCATGTCTTCGGCACACTCTCAGTATCTTTTGGTTCGAGCAAATAATTAATGAAAAGCTATGAGCTTATTGTCACTAAATCCAGGTCGATGAAAGGTCATGTGTCTCAAATGAAGTGAAGTGATCTTATCTAAGCCATCTCATCGGCCAGCATTCCTTGCTTCTGAAGACTAAGATAGTTGGAAAATCGAGGTATGAAGAAAAGTTTGAACCTCCATATCGAGTTGGAAAGTCATAGAGGACGCTTTCAACTCTAATTCGGAGTCATACTGTCTTATTAACTTGAGTTTTTGATAACTATATCTCAATAAAATTTTTAATTTTGCTTTTTTGCAATGGCGATAAAATCTATATGTTGTACGGAATCCAGAAATTCTGACGATATATTTTCTTTGAGACGGATAAGTAACTACCATTTTTCTACTCTTCTCATTAATTGTAAAAGTGGTTTACCTCAAAACAAAACAAAGAATAGCAAGTTTTATGTACTAAATATAAGAGTCTGTTTATTTTCATTTAATTGTGTACGAAATAAAATCAGGTCAGAGTACAGTCACATGTCTAAGCAATAAAACACTGCTAGCCGCCACGTTTACCAGCTTTATTGCATTTAGCTCCGATGCAATTTTGAGTCCATTTATCTTCTGCGAGCTGTTTCGGTGCTTCGCTTCTAACCTTAGCTTACCTAAATACCTTTTGCAATTTCCGCAACTGTGCTTGCAAATGTAACTTGAAATGAGAAAATGGAAAGAATTGTCGTGTTTGCATTATTTTATCGAGAATTTATTTACTCGAGAAGCGTATAATATAATGATATAATAAAAACGTATATAATAGAATAATACACATGCTGCACTATGTATAAACATGAAAGTGTCATCCTTGCGTAAGCCTGCTATTTGTTCCCCATAAAAACTCACGAACTGTCACGGGATTAGGACAACATCTCTCCCCTCGGCACTCTTGGCACGCGACTGCTCACAAAATGGAGCCAAACGTATTTCAAGGATCTTGTCTACTTCGAGAATGTTCGGCATAAATCCTTTTAAAAATTGTATAATTGAGTGGATGTATTTAGGAATATAAAAATACATTTGTTAATACAAAAGGATGGTAAAAATACGGTCATAATTAACACGAGCATCAAAGTAATAAAGGCCAAAATTTTGTAAATTTCGGTCGAGTAGATTGAGTAATTAAAAAGTCCTTTGACGGGCTTTGAAGTGTCTGTTTCTGTAAGAGTCTAGAGCTAGAGCCGATAAAGTGGACTATTCAAAAGATTTATAGCTGCGCTAAAGTTAACGACAAGACGTCGTTTGGGCCACGCACTGCTGCTCGCGTCACTTTAGACGAAAAAATAACTTTTAAAACTTCTAAGAAAATGCGGCTGAAACGTGATGCCGCAAACTTTACTTGTATTTTAGAAAATTGCTTTAATAGTGTTTAAAAAATAGAGATTTTTTTATAATTAATAATAATATTTAATGTTTGTCTAATCACTTTTAAAACCATAATTGATATAACATACTTGTTTTGATTGCAGGTATCAAAAGGATTATGTTAGTTTTGAGCCGCAAGTATGTATGAAAATTAGAATATTCACAGATGGGTAATGACAAATCTCCTTTAGTTTAAAGCCGGTTAATATCCCTTCACGAGCATCGCTACGGAATTAATTTGGAACATTTAGCTATACAATTGTTTCCTTTAACAAAAACGCTATAAAACGTTTCCAGTGAGAAGGAAACGTCGGAACACGTGCCCTAGAATTAAATAGTTTCTTTTGTCGGTTAAACGTTCAGCGATTAACTCAAATGGCAGGCCATTGTGACCGCTACCTAGGATTGTTCCTTGCGAAGCCGAGCACGATTAATAGCAACTCGACCGTTCTGTAGACACTCACTTAATATCCAGTAAACGATCTTGAAAAAGGAAGTATTTTAACTCATTACGTTCTTTCTTTAAATTTCAAGTTTAACTTCTTCAATAACTTTCAGTGCAAAAAGATTTTTCTCTGCTTAACAACCTCTTTACTCTTTGAGTTCTTTTAGTCAGAACTTAAGTTTAAACTGGCGATTTAAAAGAACCGATACTTCAATGTAAAGGTTCGATTAATTAGATGTTTTATTTGAAGTCTTATACTGATAGACATAAAAGTTATTTCAAATTATGCAAAAAATATTATTCTATGCTTACCTAACGCTTCATACGAGATATAAAATAAATATAAAGAACGTCTTTAAGAATTATATTTTATTGAATTCCTCAAATACTTCGTTAGTTTCTTACAAAGAGTGTAGGGTTGTTTTTCTTTTCCCCCATTGTTAGCAACGACGGTCCCCTTTTGTTTTCAGTAACGTAATTATGGGACTTAATTTTACGGTCGCACGACTACGATGTAGATAATGTATCTGATGTATACGTCTGCGTTATGTGAGGCTAATGGTCGTCGGCACTACGACTGGTTTTCGTAAAAGATATCGATTTATTTAAAAAGCAAAACAACATAGCTAATGGATGGATAATAATACACTTATTTGTTATAACAATTTTGTTATTGATTACTATTAAATCTTAAACATAACTAACAAATTCTAACAAACAATCAACATGTGTGAACAATAGGGCATAAAGTTTGAAGAACTGCTTAAAACTCGTTTCGATAACGAAGCGGCACAAAATATAGTGCCTCGGTGTCTAGCCATTCACGATACTCTGACGCCGAGACGTATTAGTTTCAAACTACATGCAACAAGATAAAACTAACAAAGTATATATCCTAGAAGTTTTACGTTAACGTTTACTACCTTATTATGATTTCTAAAAGCTGCAGCGAGACTCCTATAACGTAATAAACGAACACAAATACATATTAGGTACAACCTCATATTAGGTACAAGTTGTGAATACACATTTATTTTCTACAGATGTATAATTTTATGGTTACATATAATTTATAATATCGCTCGTAAAATGTTGAGAGCTAGTGGGTGTTTTATGAATGTTTTGAAATGAGATATATGACACTTGGTCGGTCCGAGTTTGACGTAAATATAATATTAACCATGTCGTCATTTATTTAACTGTAACCTATTTTTATAGAAATGTCAAATAATAATCAAACATTGATATTAGCGCACATAAAATGTATAAAATATATATTTTTAAATCTATTGAAGTTTAAATTTAACTGGAAGTTTCGAATGCTTTGCAGCAATCGTGTTCACGGTAAGACGAAATGTAGGTGTCTGTCAGTAAGTCAGTTAATTAGTCATCTACCTCCAACGGTTCCTAAGTTTCCGGGCGTATAGTTCAGGATATACAGAACCCACGCAGTATCTTGAGGGCTTACAGTGCGTCAAAGACATGGGATTTTATATTTTTCAAGAGTGGGTCCCAGGTATAACCTCCAACCATCATCAAATTAGGGTGTTTTTTTAATTTCAATAGCCTCGGGAACCATTTGAGGAATGTAGCGTTGTTCTTTAGCGAAGATTTTAAATCTATCAAATCTTATATAATGATTGAGCTTGTCTATTTTATGTTCACACACTGCTGACTTCGACGTGTTCGATGTTGAACTGACATTAATAATAAAAACCTTAGTAATTTCAAAATGAAATAAGAACTATTATAATTGGTTCATTTGAATATTTCTAATTAATAATAAACATATACATTATATTAAAAGACAAAGAATAATTATTGTGTTTTAAAATAAATAGACTACAGATATACCATGTAGACTTTCGAATATGTATACCTACCTTCCTATTATTCTCACTTTTATACGGGTAGGTTCGATAGTGTAACAAATAATGTGTGTGTTTGTATTATTTATGTAACGTAATTTAAATAACTCTTATGCTGCTATTTACTTAACAAATCTTGCACAGGTCATATTATTTTGAAAAGTTTGAACTTCCATCTGAAAACAGATTACCAGAGCGTTTCTGCTGCTAAAGTTTTGACAGTATTTTCTGAAAACTTTGCATCTGATTAGGTCGAGGAATTCCAAACTCATATCAAAGTTGAGTTAGCTGAGTTGAATAATCCTAATTATGGAAATGTCAATTTGGAATTAAGTCAGAAAAATATCTAGCACTAAAATACTAATTAAAATGAATCATCGTGTTCATGTTTCTCAGCGAAGTTATATTCGCTGAGTTTATATAGTTCTGATAATACTTATTTATTAATTTATTGGTATTATTAGACAAATATACTAATATTTACAACGTATAATATTAAATAATTATGAAAAATAAACCAACACCAGAATCATTGCCACCTACGTTATCCACTTGAAATATCTTAACGGTGTGATGCAGAACATGCATGCATATATCCTTGCTTGATAAGCATGCATGTATACTTGCTTAACAAACATGCATATCTAAATCTAATTAGCTCTCACTTCCAAGCATAAATGGATTGTATTATAATATTTTTCAAAAATAAACATTTAAATTTTAAGAACACTTAAAACTACAATTCCTATTAAGACAAGTTGTTCGATAAATCGAACTAAACTAAAGTTTAAAATAGTTGTTATTCGATAAAAAAAGATTTGGAAAAAATATTTGCATTTATGTTTTTTATGAACTCTTATTAATAAATAAGTACATAATACAAACACAAAAAGAAAGAAATATACTTTTTCTTAAGTCTAAGCCGACGGTTTTTTAGTAAATCAAATATTATAAGTTAGGTACATTATTAAAAACGTAAGGTTACGGGTTCTAATCCTGTCCGTATCGTTTAAGTTTTTTAGTTCTATATCTATTTCAAATTTAATTAGCTTAGTCAAAGCAAGTTTATAGACAAGTCAAACAGGTATCATATACTAAATTATATTGCAATCGGAAAAAAAGTTTTTTCGTAAAAAAAAGTGAATATACATATTGATAAATACTTCGCAAAAAAATTCAAAATCACAGGCATTTTAATATTAAATATATATCAAATCTAAAATTATCTTAAAACGTTTTAATCATATAAATTAGCGTAGATAAATTAATCAACATACTCTTATAAGATTATAACGAGGCGTGATTCTGTAACGTGATTAGGCAATTCTCATCGAAGCTTATCAGAGGAAACTGAGTGGTTATAGGATACAGCCTCACTAATAGCTGTTAATTAAATCTAATGTTGATTTAAGACATACGCTGAAATACAAATAGGTTAATTAAAGATGTAGTTTAATGAGTTAATACATACAAATAGGTTCATTATAGATATAGTTTAATGAGTTTACATAACATAATCACTGGTTCAAAGTTTCATTATTGGTTATTAATTTACTAGTTACATAGAGTGACAACCTATTAAAGTAAGTAATGATCCCTGATTGATATACTCAAGTATTACAAATTTATGTATAAGTTAATTATGTTTTTAATTAAATGAAAAAAATAATAATTATTGGATCACCATTTTAATTAAAAGAACTGTGTATGATTTTATATTATATAAAAAATGTATAATTATTGGATCACCATTTTAATTAAAAGACCTATGTGTTTGATTTTTAATGTCACGCACACTGGTCTGCGTCGGGTCTGTCACTGGTCAAACCATTTTTTTTCCCTGAGGAATATTATACCTGTTTGAAAATTTCTATAAACATGTCATGTCAAGCTTATTTATTTCTTTATAAATATAAATTCGGACAGACAGACAGTTTTCCAGAAGTCGTGTCGCTTTTTGTATCAATTTATTTTTCATTCTATATTTATAAAAATATAGATATATTTTGCCCACACAAAATCTATATTAATCTATCTTTGATTTCGTATTTCTTTTCATTATTAATTGCTTTTCAGTTCATAAAGTAAATGTTGCTATTCATGTAAATAAAACTGATTGAGACATACACATAAATACTATTGCGTCAAAAACATTTTTGTTATGGCAAAACGTAAGTAGATAAAAAATAATATATATATCTTCACAAAAATATAAAGAGGATTACCGAACCTTTTACGTATAATACAAAAGATAATTATAATTTCACTATAGCTTTTGTAACCTACGTAAATTAAATCATGTGGTTTATAGAGTATAGGAAACCCTCGTTAATCTTATTATAGTACATTCGATTTATCTTGCCTGATACCATTTTGATAAACATTAGCAGTGCTTAGTTATTCGCTATTTATTTCAATCTCATTAAAAGAATACAACATAAATATATTTAATATTTCAGATTCCTCGTCGATAAAGAGAAAAATTATTATTCATTTCATTCATAAATTTGCATACTTAATATTTGTTTAGGATAATACAATATCTTTTATTTATTATTTAATATTTAACTTTAATATTTGTAAATGATTACTCTCGAGACATTTTTTTGTGGTAAATGTTGTTTATATTTTTTTTTTGTATTACGAAATACTGGTTTATATCCTTAGTTCGGGGTACTCTTCACCCATGCCACTACTAACCCATCATTCTGTTCCAATTCAGATTGGTAGACACATATGATAGAATGTCGTTTGGGTCCCACTCTTCACTCATGTACCCACCATCCAGTTTCAATTCAAATTGGTGGGTTACATATAATGTCTTTTAGGACACGTAAAAATGTCTTGACTCTATAAGAGCAGTACCAATATGAATTTTTCGGTTTATAGAGAACTTGAAGAAGAAGAGCACACGCACAAAGCAAAATTTAAACCTTTTAGAGAGCTTTCATCAAAATCAAGTTAAAACATAATATGAGAGTATAATGATGCGTCTTAGATATTAGTCTTTCAGGTAATGGGGCACTAATGACAGTGCTCAGATAATTTCTTTTGGCGCTGTTAATTATGTTATAAATTGTGTTAGTATATTATATTATAGGCTTCTGAGATTATTATTCATTGTGCATTATAAATTGATTAGTTTTGAAGTGGATATCAATTTACGAAAACATTATTGAAAATTAAAAACATTTTTTGAAAACTTGTACAGCCATGTAAAGTTTAATTAAATTTTATATTAGAATATAAAAAAAATAACAGAAACGGATTCGAACCAGTGACCTCTTCATTCGGTTTCCTAGTGATAACGGGTTCGAATGCCTGCCGGTATTGGTTTATTTTTCATGCTATATTTATTTAAAATTTCAATATTTAACATTGTTTATAAACATTTAAGCCATGGCAGGTTTTTGAAAAAAAAAAGACTAAAACATTCAATACGGGCAGCAATCGGAAACCTATAAAACAAGTTTATTTTATATTCATCGTAAAAGTTTTAGTTTTTGTGACAAACGTTTTAGAAAAATATATGAAAAAGAGTAAAAATGTACAGAATAATATAAGTCTACCCCAACTCTACATGTTCTACTAAAATGTCTACAATTAGAGAAAATATATTAAAGATACAATAATCGTTATTTACTTGATTTATATATTAATATGGTTAAATGGTGATACCATTATTTATTGTATAAATTATTACCAACGAAAAGCTCAGCACGATAACGTCTCATTGTACCAGAATATAATTTAAGTTTCCTTGTAAAACATTGAAGGACTATAAATTTAGGACGCCGGTTCAAATTTATTTCCACAGAATATCCAGGAAATCTTTTGACAAGTACACTTGTTTATTTAAAAGCATTAAAAATAATATAGTTTATTTCGAAGTAAAGCGTTATAAAGATAACATTGTTTGTTTGTTATCAAATAAACTGGTGATTGTTATGTAAAATAAATCCTATCAATTCATCAGATTAAGTGCTTTGTGCAATGGCGTTTAATTAAATCAACTCTTGTTCGCGAATCGCTGACCCGTCTCAACTCCTGATGGAATACAGTTTGTTTCATTCCGTTGTATCGTCATTCATCCAACAACGATACAAATAACTAGTAATATATTCGTTAAAGTAAATGGTAACTCATTACTCAACTTACTTCTATGAAAAAAGAGGTAAGTTTTTATTGACTTTTTTTGTTTATAAAACTCCAATTACCAATTATACTATCCCTGTGTCGCAGTGGATTTCACAAACATATAAATAACGGATAAAAAGTACACCCAGACTAATAATATCGATCTGTGGATCACATAAGAATTGTCTCGTGTGGGAATTAAACCCACAAATTTTGGTTCAGCAGTCAGGGTAACTGATTACTACACATACAGGTCACAAGACAAGTTTAATTCATATTATTATGATCCCAAAAGTTATTAAAGAAAATCATAAATATTTAAATTATAATATTATAAGCTTTTAAATAAATAGAAAACGATTTTCTTATAAGCTGCTTTTAATAATTCAACTTCATTGACTTGATAAAATATTTTAATTTGAGTCTTACATTAAAGATCAAAGACTGTTAAAATAAAAGCCAGCGATTTAGTTCTGAGAAAATATTGATAAAGAGAAATTGCAAATTATCGTGAAGCAATTTATTTCAAAAAACTTTAGAAATCAAATAACTTAAGCCTCTGGCGTATACAAAATTGAACGAGAAAATAAATAGCTTCAAAATAAAAAAAAAAAATTACAACCTTTTTATACGAAGACAATATTTTTTAATAGTCTACATGCCACAGAAATATAATAAAGTTGTAATGATTAACATTTTTAAAGCATCAAAAGTACAGTACACTTAATTATAGTTATTGATACACACCATTAAATGAATGAACGACTTCCTCATTCTGATGGTTCACACATCTGACGGCGGAGAACTTGTCAGAGGACCGGCCAATACGGGCTATAGGTAGGTACTACACGATTCCACACAAACCTGTCTTTGAGGCATAAAATGACTATAACAGTGATATCATAAGTTTCTATCCTTCAGGCAATTCTAACACATAATTAAGCAATTCAAAATGATATCAAAATATTAATTATATTACAAGCAATCCAAAAAATATGATCAAAGGCTTAAAATGTAAAACTGCGAGTTTCTTTAATGGCAGGCGTTAATTTTCTCTGTAATAAAAACTGTCTTGAATCACATCGGCGGTCTCTACAGAACGCAGACGCATTCTCGCTATGGGCGCAGGTCAACGGTCGGTTGCGCTCGCGCCTGGGAACCAAAGATAAATATTTGAATTTCAACACTTAATACATATGCTTAGCAAATTGATTATGAAGTGTTCTGGCATCCGCGACTTGTTTATGGTAAGAATTCTGGGTTAAGCGATAATGTACGCAGGCGTCATGCAATGAGCAATGAGATTTTAATTAGTTTACGAAATTTGCTGTTCCATTTCTCCTATTTGCATAATAATGCAAATAGGAGAAATTTGACAACTACAAACACAGTTACATAGAGACATTTGTACAGGTGTGTACGCATTTTACTTGTCATAATGTTTGATGACTTGAGCTTTGTTCATATTGGCTTATAAAAAAAAAAACAAAAAATATCCTCTATCGTAATACTCGATTCAACTGACCGTAACACAGGAAAAAATAAAAGAATCGAAAAAGAAACATTTGAATATTGAATTGGGCGTATCCGTGGTATTGCGGCGGGTCAAAACATGTTTTAATGAATATTTTCAAAGCATTAATATTAATGGAGCATTCCCCGAGCAACAATTGTACTTGAATTTATGATTTTCATTTGAAAATTGTCAGCATGATGTAACCGCTTCTAGAATAAAGTTTTTCTGTTCTTGATTTGTTAAATGGAAACCGAGCTATGTCCCAAGAGCATTGTGCATTTCATTTTCATTTGGTAGCTTAAAGTATTATTATTAAAGTTATTTTGTGCAGTCAGTGCGTTTTTGTGAAAAAAAAATATTAATATAACTCATTCATTTAAAAGTTTTAAACTTTATAAAATAAATTAATTAAATATTCGACCCTAAAGAGTGTTAGTAGCCCAAGGTATGTTCGTATAAAAATCTGAAGAATGTAAATCGTAAATAATTGTAAGATTAAAAAGCTATCCTGTGATGATATTATGATAAAATGTTAGACTTGGTCGTGCATGTCAATATGAACGCATAGATTAACTTTTAAATGGTCGCATATCGGTGTATGAATGAATGACTCAAAACCTTGTTGGTCCCAAGCGTGACACAATTCTATTCTACCTCACATTGTTCGTATAATAGTTCATTGTTATGACAAACTGAAGGTTTAGCCAAAAAATAAAAATACAATTGCTAGTACCTCACGTATAATCTGTGTTCTATTTCTTGGTAATAATTACATTACAATAGTCTGTTTCTTTATAATATAAACAAAATGCTAATACTACATTATAATATGATTATAGTTATAGAGCTTTACCTCAAATTTATACGATAATGTATTTTCAAATGTGGTCTGCGGCTCCTATTCCAATTATTTTGACGTGGTAAATTGTCACGGTAAAATGTTGATATATTCAAACAATGAATACGCTCTCGATGTATTTTTCTGAACCCACAGAGCCATCTGGCAGATGCACTTTGAATGGTTGTGAACTATATTCTAAAATTCAGCCGAGGCCGTGTACAAATACTGTCGTTGTCAGAACACGCCACTACACTGTTTAAACCATTCAGTTTGTATGTATATCTAAATGTGAAAGCTCTTGCTTAATATAACAGGCAAATAGCTAATTGATTTGGGTTTCCGTTTAAAGTCCTTCAAGGGTCGAGGCCTATTATTTGAAACATTAAGTTTAGGCTGAATGGTATTTGACTGTTTTAAAATTACTCAAATCATTCTTATTCAATATATAAGCCATTAAATTATCCAATATTAAAATAGATAAAAAAAAACAGCCGCCGTCCTGTGATTGAAAAAGCTTGCGATTGGTCGATTGTTTGTGATGTCACTATTCAATTGAACAACTTCAGTGTTTTTAAAATGTTTTCACCCGGTTTTCTTGATATTTATTCGTCATTTAAATAAGTATCTTTATATACAATAATATGAATGCGTCTAGGTATTTCATCAAATGTAATATTTAAATAGTATGGACAAAAGATTTGCATGAGACGATAACAGAAAGCATCTAAAATATTCATACTTAAATATGTATGTATAAATAAAAATACGGTAGGAATAATAGTAAGAGTTTTTCTATAACCTTTATATTTAAGCGGCCGAATTGAAAAAAAACTAATAAACAACTTGTGATATATTACTTACGTGCAGACATAAACTTTTTATAATGACTTATGTCATGACCTTATTATTAAAGAAATAAATTATTGAATTAGAATTTTATGTATTAATTATATATTACATAGTTATTAATACTATATATTTCAAAATTTCATGGCTAATTTGTTGCGCGCAGCATCCTTGCTTGCTTGATGAGCTTGGCACCTGTCATCCCATATGCTTTTTCTACTGAACTACTAAACCGATTGTCGTCGGGGTTTTTTATTTGATATCAGCATTATCACCGATAGTGTGGCAACAAGAAAATCAGTGATCGGCCATGTCCTTGAGAAATAAACACCGAAAAACAAATTTTCGCAAAATATACCAATGAAATCATTGAATCTGCGCTCATAACAGTCGGAATAGCTGTGAACCTAATTAACATTGCAAATAAATATTTACGGTTTTGTTTATGTAAACCTAATCTCGAACTAGAGACATCGATTCTGTCAAATATGATTGTGACATTGACATACCGGTATTGACATAATTTGGCACATTTCATATGAAATATTTTCTAAATTCTAAGTGATCATGACCGTCTCAATAAGTAGGGTACATCACTAGAAAGTAATAAAATCAAACATCTTAATCTTTTTGTAGTGGCTGTTTGAGTCCAATTTACAACATATGAAAGAGGTTTTAGACTGAAAAAACAAATAACACTATGGCAGTAAGTATAATATAATGCCATCATATTCATATAATCATTATGTTTTTAAGTAAACATTTCTCATAAGGAAAAATAAGTTATTTTGAAATAACATATTTTTAAATAATATATTTTTCCTTTGAGAAATGTTTACTTGAAAAAAATACATTTAAATATAATTCAGTTTCCAAAAACAAGTTGTATTTACTCGGAAAGTTAAACCTATCAATTTTGGTAGACATTTCTAATTAAACTTTGCGATAAGCCTGCGAGCTTCCTTTTTGAGAACATTTAAATCTTTCTACAAGTAATTGTTTTAGAATAAACAATTTAACTGGAATAAGAGTAAGAAAGTAATTATTATTCTCTCATAAATAATACCAGTATATATAAAAAGGCAAATAAAGGTTTCTTAGTATTTTGTAAATGTTTTTAATATAGTTAAATGTTTTTAATATAAGAGGGAAAACAATTATACCTAGTTCTTACTAATAAATCTAGAAGATTAGGAGCCGTCTATATTGTAGACTTCGTTTAATTAAAAGATATATTATGAGCAGATCTGAATTTGTGATTTTTACAATTATTATTATTACACACGAATAAATAAGTAAAAAATAATAAGCATAAAAACATTCTCGTTAAAAAACAGACTCTCAACTAAATGCGCAAATTATCTAAAAAAATGAATTATTTATTATTATTGTTATAATATAACGGATATGATACCATGTCTTATAGCCTATCTTGTTTAGACTACCTAGCCTTAACCTACCCTTCCATTTATGTACTCTGTCATTTTAAGTTTTTTAACCTTTTTACCATTTTTAATTACAAAGAACGTACAAAAGAGCGTTGCTCATTGCAGGAGGTAGAGACAGCAAGATTAATTAATGAACAAGATATTATCCGAAATGTAGGTGTTCTCAGCCCTGAGCTCAAACAGTACCTGAGTTCTGACGTGAATAGAAATGCGAAAATTATACCACCGTCACTTCATATTATGTATGAATTATTGAATTCAATTTACGACACTCGAATTTAAAATAGAATTCTTGCAGCCAAAATGAAACATTTTATAACTTAGAATTATTTTAAAATAGATAGAACATTTATTTGATATATTAAATTTTAAAAACATTCATAAGTATTAATAAGTATTATAATTCGGGTAACTTCCTAGAAAACTTACATCTCACTGAGCAAAAGGTCAAACAGCTGCTTGCATTATTTTTGATCCTGTCCCGAGCAGATGTTAAAACTATGACAGGTAAACCTCGGTTTATATTTAAGCAAAGTTTTGGGTATAATAAGCCTTTATTGTTATCTTCAAATAAAATATTTAATATGAAAATCAATTGTTTAATGAAATCTCATTATTATCGTAAACAGTCACAATAGTTATTTTGACTCTTCTTTAATTGTGTTCCAATTCCAAAATAAGTCAAGATGGCTAATTAAATGTTCTCTAACATCAAATAAACATTATACATTGTTCCAACAATGAAAAATAGACAAAGAAAGAGCTCAGTTTTTAAGTCAACATTTAATTTGTGCTTATTATAAAACTATATTACAAGTATGTTCTTACACTTGCTTTAATGTAGCGTCGCATGTTATATTCCGTAGGAAGCGCTTCGCAGATGTTTTGCGAGCTTTTCATTAAGTTTTTGCTGGCGTTTTCTTTATTTTACAAGAGATTCTCAAAATGCACGCGGTTGTAGACATCGTGTGAATGCTTTGTTTTCACAAGCAATGGTTCTTATTATCTGTATTGTTTAAGTCGCGCTTAATTACGTTTCTCGTTTATTAATTTTGTACTTTTTAATTGTTCTTCTTTTAGTAAGATATTTTTATTTTAGTCGTTAGTTATTTTTATTTAACTTGTTAGTTATTTTTATTTAATTTGTTGGTTATTTTTATTTCAATTGTAAGCTATTTTTATTTCAGTTTTTAATTGTAAACCAATATGTCTTTTGTTATGTTACATATATTAAATTTTTGGTATAGCTAACTATTTACCAGGTATGCTCGCCAGGAAAAGTAAGTCAATGTAATACGAGGGAGGTATGCAGAAAATTTTCCAATTAAAGTTTCCTCATAAAGTTTCTGGAACATAGACGTGACGAAATTTGCAGCTTCTTACAAATTTAACGAAGAGCTACTTAATAATACTTGAATATCAGTACAATAAGCATATTGAGGGATAATTAAAGAAATATTTTGAACATACTTCCTAACAAATAAAATATATATATATATTACGATGTAATAATCGAGTGATATTAATAAATATATTCCAGTCCATGCAGTTTATTTTAGTATGATTGAAGTCAAAACTTATCTTTTTATGAAATACGATTTGTTTAGTATGGAAAATTTAGAAATCCCTAATTTCAACAAATTCTAATATTTTATCTGTAGATTGTAGTCTACCGCTAGAATATACCAACAAACTCGCAGTTTACTGCAGTTTTATAATTTTTTCTACTAAAAGAATTTTAGCCTATTGTTTCTTGAACCTTGAACATTTTGATTTTGGATATTGCATTTAAGCTACATTTAATGATCCAAAACTGTGTATATATTGTTAAATATATTTTTTTTGAATTATTTCATCCGAAAAAAAAATATGAAAATTATTACTTCGAAAATAATATTTTATAAATTCATTAGATTTGTATTAACATAAATACCCTTTTTCACGTATAGTAATGAGAATGTTTTTTAATGATTACAAAAAAGTTGGTAATTTTAAAATTTATTTTCAGGGTCCAGATTTTAATAAACGTACTTAAGCTTTAGGAGAAGAAAGCTGTCATTAAAATTTAATTTAAGCTAATAATTTAATTTAATTTACAACCAATCATGGGTTTGTTATATTTCTATTAAACTTATACATATTATATGTACTTATGTTCGATTGAAAACCTTACTATCACCTAAAATATTTACTACTATTACTTATATAAATATCGTATGATGTTTTTATTTGTTGTGTTAATGTTTTTAACATTATTATAAGTGTTTTTCATTACAAATGTCTAGTATTTAAAAAAACTAGATGCACACGGATCCTAATTTTATAAATTTAGGCAAATATTTTGAAACTATTAAATCTTAAGATAAGCCGTGTAGACTGTAGACCTCATAAAAAATTATAACCATTCTGTTTCTCTAATTAGCTTTTATTTGTATGAAGGAACATATTAAATTCCATTTCAAGATTAATTAAGTACTTATTATAATAAAATATCCAGTATTTTTTATCATTACCATTTTTAATTCCTGGCCTAAAATATAGGTATGTGAAAACTATTTCCAAATATATTCGGAACCCCTTCGTCAAATATTATTTATGAATTTCATTATTACAGGAAAATCAATTTCTAATAAAATTATGTATGATAATAAGGGTCACTATTACATAATTTGATAATAACTGGGTCATAGTGCTCCTTGTTCCTGGTATAATATCTACCTCAAACAAATTGCGTCTCAAAGAAATATTTCGTGAATATATTCTAAAGCGTTTCCAAGATCATGAACTGGCAATAATATTATAAAATAGTAGACCATTATATTTTTTAACTTTTATAATATTTTAATTATCGTCTGATAAAATATTGCTATATTACATTTTATCTGTATCATTCAAAATGGCTTACTTTATTATAATATATTTTGTCTCATGATCTAATCTTTTTCATTTCCCCTGTTCCTTAATGGCGGCAACGCATCTGTCACCCTTTTTATGTTGCAGATATCATTGGCAAAAGTAATCAGTATTCAGTATTCCTTTGCCTCTTCGATCCATGCGAATACAATACTTTGGTCTTTGACAGACTGTAGTAATATTTAGCTGTACCACTGATTGGCTTCTCTTTATATATATATTTTAATAAACATCAGCAAGATTAATAAACTTTATATATTTTTCATTACAAAATATTCCTTCGTCCACAATTGTCAGGGTATCTATATAAAAAACTTGGATTAAAATTGGAATACGTCGAGCACGAGATATTTTGGAGGTACATATTTATTATTAACTTAATGTATTATAAATAATAATGCTTAATGCAAATTTTCACCATGTTACACAACTGAACAGGGTTCTTATGTTACATCCGATAAGGATTATGTACCCTGTTTGAATAAGATTATGAATATATGATTAGGGTTTTTTTAATTTATAATTTTATTACTTCACGTTTTGAAAGTTATATATTAAGCTAAAAAGTTATATTAAATTAAAAATAAATACATAGTGAAAAATAAACGGATACAAGCAGAGATTCGAACCCGTAACTTCTGGGATACCATCCCGTAGCTCTCTCAGAGGTTGCGCATTTGAATCCCTGCCCGTATAAAATTTGTTTATTACAATTTTCAAGTCCAAAATGGTACAGTAGACTGACTTAATGCTAGAAAGCATTCAATAATTCTATTCACATTATTGAACCAAAACATGATAGACTATTACAAATAATTCTCTAATTTTCATTATGATTTGAATGACCTGCTGTAAATTAAAATACTTATGACACAATTTTTTACTTTCGTAAACATTACTACTGTAATATATACAAAATATAAAAAGCATAAAAGTAAATCTACGTAAACCATAACAACGTAAAACATAATATATAAAAAGTAGCTCCAACGTAAACCTACCATATATTGAGAGTCATTTAAGTAATTGGCACATTTCGAATCATTAAATTGGAGTGGCCGAGTGTGAATATTAAAAGCTTTAACTTGACTTAATGGAACTCAAATTTGTTGCAATAACTATTAACAAATGATTTGATTAAAATAGTTAAACTGTATAAAAATATCCATAAATTACTTTACTCTCAAAAGATATAACCCCGAATGTTTTGTAAAGATAATAAAGATCATACCCCAATTTATTTTCTTAGCAACTTGATTTTGGTTAAGAAGAATATTGGGTCAGAGGGATACTGCGTTATTATCTGTCCAAGGACTCCGGATATCCCTTACAAGAGGTAGTTTACTTAGAATATGAGACATGCTTCTGTAATATTGAGCATACGAGGTCTCGGGGGGTTGATATCAATGGGATACTTATATTTGTATTACGAAATATAACATATTGGTATGGTTAGTAAAACCTTTCGAAATAAATATGTTTATAATATCTAACATGTTTCAAATAATATTCTAAGTATAAATTAAACAAAGGTTAAAACTAAAGGCGAAACATTGAAGTATAAATTATATGTCTATGAATTGAATGTATAATAATTAATCTAAAAACTTTATCCATGTTATAATAACAATCATTATTAACTCATTAAAGTTCTATTTCAGTTTCAGTTCTATATCAATTCGTTATCGTAAAATAGAGCAATGAAAATGAAACAGAGAATATTTTCAGTTCCACGGCAATATCGATTAT
Organism: Napeogenes inachia; assembly: GCA_959347355.1. Taxonomy (NCBI): domain Eukaryota; kingdom Metazoa; phylum Arthropoda; class Insecta; order Lepidoptera; family Nymphalidae; genus Napeogenes; species Napeogenes inachia. Next base: position 12,338,825 of record OY365791.1, on the reverse strand, counting down.
GTCGGGACACGTTAGCGTGATATCATCTAAACTGTTCAGAATGTTGCCTCGTGACTATGACTATGTTAGGGACGAGGGGCGACGCTTTGGGACCCTAAAAATACATTTAGTCACGTTCTTACGAGAAAATTGGGTATCAACAGATAGTATACGATATATTAAGATGCAGATGGTTCTTATAAGATTGAGTATTATTCAATATTATAATACAGAATTTGTATATTCTATTTCCTGAAATTGTAACACGAATCCGAATCCTTGCTAATTTATCTTTACGATGCGAAGTGTCGAGAACATTTACAATAGAATTCTGTAGTCCTTTAGAGCAGACCGTGAATAGATCGGCTAAATGCGAACACTGTCAGAGCCTTCCATTTGCATAATGGATGTAGACAGTGATCTACAAAACCTGCTCCAAAACTGTAGATCGAGTTGTCGATGAAACAGCAAAACATAGTCCCATTTAATATTTACAACAGTTCCGGGTAAACAAACTTTCGACATTCAGTAAAATGGTTTTAAAAACACGAAAGGCTTTGAGTACATTCGTGGAGTCACGCAATTGATTGACCGATTTCAAAGCAACCTACTTTTTAATGTCAGTAAACAAGTCATCGATGTAGGTAAACGAAAAAACTTTTGTTTCATTATATTTATACATAAACACAGATAATGAAAATGACCTTTAGGATGTATGTAACACTGACACAATCCTTACATATAAGAAATAATGAAAATTTTAATGGTAAGAACAGAACATTATGCAATTTTAAAATATATATTTCCATAACTACCACAATGCACAGAGACTTGCGATGAAGATTCATACAATACCGGAGAAAGAGATTTTTTTTTTAATTTCATATCATTATAAAATTTTTCAAAAATATTATGATATATTCTTTTAAAACTCAGTCAGAGCAGTGTTTGTAAAAACTTCCTTTCTATCTATTTTAATAAGAACACAGCCTTTACTTAAACAATTGATTTAAGATTTGACCTAAAATAAGAATCATATATAACCTGTACATGGTACACTTTACAGTACACTATATGATTTGGGTAATGATTTGGGTACAGATTGTTTTATTTGTATAAATGATATAATATAAACCTTATAATAATCAACGTTCTGAATTGAATTTTCTTATTTCATTTAGATGAGATCATAACATTTTTATACCTACAATACAAAATTAATACATATTTTCATAATCAAAAGACAACGAAGAAACCATTGCAAATTCAAATGTTTTCCTTATAGGAAGACTTTTACGACGTCGAGCAAATTGTATGTTTGTCGAAGAACGAAAGATTGCGTTTTTTATTGCGCGTTGCATACCATTCTTCACGTCATTTACAAAACCTTCTTGGTCTGCTATGGATTTTTTATAGTCTCTGCTCCCTTGTTACCCTCTCACAAGACGTCTGCCGGCCATAAAGTTTTTCAAACGCAAATAGTGTGTACGCAAACACAGTAGAATCTTTTTAAATATTACTCTTGACATATGTCAAAATCTGTAACATACATTAAATAAAATCGATTATAGTTTCACATTTCTGATTTCATAGCACAATAAGGATCCGGTAGTTTTTAACTCGTTAACGTAAAAATCAGTATATTGCCATTTTTATACCTCTGTTTAAACGAAGTTGTTCTTTTAAAGGAATAAACTGACCATGTTTACGACGTATTGGATTGTTTTTAAAAACTCAAGATGTACAGCTACTCTCTTTCTCATAAAATTTACAGACAGCGATAAAATAAAGCCAATAGAAACTATTTTTGTAGCTATAATTAAATGAAATAATTAAAAAACGATACGTTATTTGTCGAAAATACAAAAAAGTTTTATTTGTTTTGTAAAACACATTAAAGTCTACTAATAACACATGTTTCCAAATAAGGTTAAATGTTTAAGCTTTTTTAGATACTTCCAAATCATTGAATCAAACAAATATATTTCTATAATGATATGCAAAAATTGTAATTTCTAAATAATTCTAAAATTATCTCATGTAATCGAATTCCGTCTTGAATCAATGCTTATAGGTAGGTACTGACTGAAGTCAAACCTTATCTTATAAAAAAATCATATGTATCATAAGTATTCTGTTATCTTACGTTAATATTCTCATGCGTTTTTTCAGTTTTGTATGTAATATGTTTACCAGCACATATAATTACTAGCCCAAGATACTGATATAGTAACATTGTAAAATATAACTTGTATATTACAATATTGTAAAGCGATAAAATTACACTAATTAAGGTCGCTTGTTAAATCATGAGAAAAATTTCGTGACGATAAAACAAGTGTTGTTGGGGTGATAAGAGTAATTTACTGGCCAAGGAGAAGCATCATATCTGGTACATTGGTCACGTAGAAACAGGATACTCTTATTTCAGTGAGGTTAAAGGCTGAAATGCTGAGAAAAAAATATTGCACCCATGGACTACTATACCTTGGTCTGTTTTCTCGCTTGCCTTAACAAAGCAACCCAATATATCAAGTTGTCGTGTCGACTTAAGTCGCGAGATGTTACCAGAAACGTTGTTTGTCACGTAACGCGACGCCATTATTATTGTATCGCTCACATGAAATCCGTGCCTTAAATCTAAACATGAAAATTTACTGGAAATTTCAAACAAAATTATGGCAACCCATAGCTTTGTTTATTTATTGTCAGCGTCTAGTCAAATATGTGCTTGTATTCCTTGACCTTTATTAGTGCTGTGATTTTTATAACTATCTCACAAACCATATTTGAGATATATTCAATATTTATAATATGGTAATTTCAATTAATTAATAATTAAGAGTAACAAGTTTTTGGCTCGTGAACTTTTACGTTTGCACTTCGTTATTTCAAATTGGCAAAATACCATACGAGCATCTTTTAGTGCCAAGTGTTGATTTAATCAAATGGTAAAATTATAGTCAGCAATAATTATGATAAACGTTTGCATTAATTACTCTGATGAATAATTTTTTGAATGCTCTGAGAAGATTTAAATAAAAATCTTTCAGTTGATATTGATTTTGTCAAAATAGATTCTTTTTCTATAGATAAAACATATGAGTTATAAAAATTTCCTGAGAACAGACATTTTGTTATTCGATTTGATAAATTTTCAATTCCGTGTTCGGATGTGGAGGCAAAACATTATTCTAATATTGAAATTCAGTTGAACTTCAGCGATTCAGTGGTTCGGAAACGTGAAATAATAACTTTCATATTGCTATAAAATCATTGAATTTTACATTGCGGTGCCAAATAATAATGTACTTTACTAAGCTCTTTAATCTTAAACTGCTCAAGATATTATAAATTAACGAGCACGAAAATCCATAAACACACTAAATTTAACTATAAATTTGGAGCTTATTTGGAGTGGAAATGAAATAAAAGTACAAATCACGCGTGAAATTGAGTTGGACCCATTGCTGAAGTCATTGTACGCCTCGGAAACTGGATGCTATTTCGGCCGAAATATCGGTGCACCATCTACCAAACTGACACTCCATTACTTTTTGGGAATTTCAAGTGAATTTTCCTACACAATTTGACCAGAACCTTTTTAATGTTGATATTGACTCAAATTATTTTTTAAAATCTTGTGTGTTAACTCATCTTAACTTGTTTTATTATCTTATACGAAAGCTTTGTGACATCTTATTTAATGTCAGTTCGTAGAAAAAGTTAAGCATACTCGTCGTACATAAAACAAGTCTGAAACTGCGAACGTGGGTGAGGGAAGAAGCGTCGTTAAGTTTCAAGTTTTCAGGCCCTATGGCGCCCTCGACGCTCGTTTATCACTACAACAATGTTTAATTGAAATTGTGTTTTTATTTACGTTTCATTCACTCCTGAAACTTTGCTTTGTTATGAACATCTGAGGACATTTAAATAGTGATCATTTGATGCTAACTATTCGGTTTATAAACTAGCCTTTACGTAATGGTTATTTATCTCTATTAACTTTATTTACATAGTAATTGCTTCGCATTTTGACAGACGGCCTTTATTTACTGACGATTGATAGGTTTGATTTTCGAAGTGCACGTCACAGATTGAATTCGTTGTAAATTACAGCAATATTGACACGAACACGTCTAGCTCCTGTACGTTCTACATCCAGCTGCGGGGTCATTTTCAATTTATTCGAAACACGTCCGGTTATGCAAATCAGATACCTGTAAAGTAAATCTATACGCTATTCACACGTTTTATAATCCCTAAGTTTCATACATAAAGTTTTTCCACCACCCATGAGAACAGTAAGATCGATAAATTTCTAATATATTATCATCTTAAAATAAGAGACGTTAGCTATTTTAGTTAGAATGAGAAAGCTCTTAATTAAGATTCCTTATATGAAAAACTAAAATTTGTAATTTACTTTATAATTTCGTAGTATATCGACAGTATTCTGCTGCTATATGGGCGTTGAAAGCTGAACAACAATTTGGATGTTGTGAATTGCGCAAAATGTTCCATATATCGTTTGCATTCGAAATGTATTGTCTGTCCGTCTATGTATGTCCATGCCAACAGTCAACAGGGTACGCATAATAAATAATGACTTTGTTGCCTTAAATGATGTTAATTGGTGGAATGCCGGCGGCGGCTTTCAAAGTACTATGAGAAATTAAATAGGAAATGGATATGATTTCTACTGCATCTGCCTCCGTTTCATTTTCAAATTTAATGGTTTCCTGCTCTCATTACAAGACAAGACAAGTAGTATGAGTGATTCAAGCAGTTTTCTATTGGTATCTTAGTTTTCAGGCATGTCTATATTATTTAAAAATACATACATATAGTGAAAATCTTAGAAAACATTATAGTTAAGGTTATTACACTCACAAATATATTATTTACAAGGTCTTGTAACAAAAGATGATATAGTTTTGAAGAACAAGTAATATTTATATTACTAAATAATAACTGAACAAAAATGATTTCGAAGAAGTCCGTTATATATTTCAAACTCATTTAAAATTAAAATGCACTTAGCGTTTCTTAGTAAGAACTACTTAGACATGATGAATGCATCAACGATGGAGAAAATAGCTGGAGTATGCTTTACCTAATAAAAACAAAGATCTTTTAGTACTTCCGGAATAGGAAAGCAGAGTTCCGTTTACCTTATCGTCATCCATAATGCTCTCTCGGTTTAATTAAATTACTGTTGGAGCCATCCGGAACTACACGGCCTCTGCTCAAAGCGTCCTTCCTCGGAAATTTACAGATCGCTAACGAATGTTGAGTGCCCATTACGAAATATTAGTTTAAATAATTTGATGTTAGAACCTTTAGTTAATTTTTTAATGCTATATTATTTGATATTGTGATGGGTGATTTTTCAAATAACCATGAATTTGTTAACTAAGGCTTTAAATGTTGCCAAAGTAACAAATAACATTTAAGTGTTTTATTAAATCCACTGTCATACAATAATACAAAATGTTGGAGAACGAAACAGCAATACTTTTTGCGGCATGAGTTGCTCAAAAAGGAAGACAACTATAAAAACTTTGTGTATAAACTCGTACGTCGGTCTGTACGTAGGTATAGTCTGAGTGCTGAGTGTATTGTTAAGGTTTTGTGACGGTGTTGCGAGTGTATCAGCAATCTTGCTGATGGAACCCACCTGGCCTTTGTGTCTTCTTGTTTACCTTTTTCATAGGTATAATATCAATCATTACTTATCATTATTATTCGAAGTATATCGAAATAATATGATATAAACCTATCGTTTCTGTAACCAGTTAGGGCATTTATATTGAATTGGTAATTAACCATCATTTGGGAAAATCTAAAGAAAAATAATATTATCACAGCCAGATGGTAAAAACGAAGGCCTAATAATGTAGTCTATCTAATTAAGCCGATTCTTATGATTCGTTTATTCATATTGTATATAGTGGTGTAGTGATAATGTTATGGAACAGAAGGGAGAGTACTTTTTTAGGTCTTTTAAAATAAGATAAAGGCCTATATGTAATTAGCTTTGAAGCTATTTCAGTCTTCAAAGGTGTGTTCTTTTCATTCCTTTACAAGAAATGTTTAATTCTGAAAAAATAACGACTATATTAATTATATAGGGATTTTTTATTAAACATGCCATCTTCATTAGTTTTTTTCAATAAAACATAATGTTAACAAATTTAGTTATACTATTCCGAATATAATAAAAGAACTTGTTATTAATATTGTTTATTGTTACCGAATCAAATAAAATCGGTGTGATCGATTGTGATCCTTATCAGCGACCCGTTATAGAAATCTGATACTTTACAATATAGTTTTAGGTTATGGTACTGACATACAGATTTAATAACTTACATAAATTATCTTTGTTTTATCTTTTGCTATTCGATTATAATCTTCTCAATTATAATGTGCTCTTAATTGTACTTAATCGCAAGTCGAAATCTTGGCGTGTCGATTGAATTTCCTCATTTAGCACAACACTTTCACATATAAATTAATCTTACTATGAATTTGAAAACAAGCACAGATAATTAAATATATACATCGTTTCATACCTTTTTATTTATCATTATTTTACTGTTATATATATTTAAAAAAGGATTTTTAAACATCAGATGCCAGCTTAGGTTATAATAAAACTTTAAAACAGACCAAGATAAGGCGTCTGAAGCGCTATTAGCCATTCATATAAACCTTGAGATAAATTCTTGCAGAAAAGAGTTAAATGGAAGCTTTCGGAGATTATTGCTGTGTGGTTTAATTCAGGAATTTATGTAAATAAAAGTTTATTCTTGCAAAGAGAAACTGTTTACTGTAAAAATACAATCTGAAAATAAACCCGGTAATTTTATTTTATGTAATGACATTGACATCGGTTTCTCCGGGAACAATGACTTTTAAATACGTTAGTAAGCTTTTATAATACCGCGTGTTATCGCTTTGGGTTCCTGTAAAATGTTTTTGAATTATCATGTCCTTATTCATAGCAACCTGTTTTATTGTTATAACTTACATGGCGTGTACTGTAAGCTGTGATTTCGCACATTGTAATTTAGACTTTATCTATAAAAGAGTAAGAACTATTTTAATGCATTTAGTATAACCGTTGAACCGCATGATCCTTTGAAACCCCGCTGAGTATTGCGGCGCGTGCGCAGCGGGACTCTACGTTACTTACTACAATTGGTCACGATTATAATTTTTCGAAACAAATAACAAAAATAGCATGCAATATTATAATATATTTTATTAGATATGTGTCAAAAGCTTCTAGAAAGAATAATTCTGTATTATCTACTTTATTTTCTATGCTTGAGTTGATTTTCTATTATTATTCTGAAAACAATATAAAAAGCTTTTAATTGCATTGAAATGTACTTTAACAAATAACTACTCGTTTTCTATTAAGCGTAAATAGAGAATTGAGAAATTGAAATTAAAAACAGAAACACTTTATTACTGTGTAGTTCAGTAAATTAACTGAATACAATGTTGCATTCATAAATACATACAATGTCGCCAACCGCAGCCAGTGAAAACATCGTCTGATTTACAATTAACAATTGTTTGATGTTGGTATTTGTTTCCGGTCACCAATCTGTCACTGCATAAGGATAAATGGAATTTTAAATTAACTTTTTTGATTGTGTTATAACTAATGGCTAATTAAGTTTTTTTTTTAAACTAAGTAGTCAGAGTTTCCAAGAAATATTCCTTCAATTTCATTGTATAACTCCCGAAGCGCTTTAGTATGCTTTGTCTTTGCATAAATGTAGGAAAAATTGCGGTACAGTGACGTGGACTTGAATTTCATTTGCATTTTCTACCAACAAAGGTCCAGAGGTCGCCAATACCGTATTCTAATCTTATTTCCTTCCTTTTATCATCGACTTCGTTATTGTGAATAGATTTCATGGGTTCCCTTTATATAAAGATATTAATAATCTTCAAAGATAATCGTTGTAAGCCATGAAAATTGGTTTTCAGTCTAAAGACCAATAAAACTATTATTATTACTAGTTTATATAAATAAAACTATTATTTTACTTTCTATTGTGATTAACGACTATTTATTTTGTTTGTTTCTGAACTCGTTTCATACTTTCCATTGTTCTGATATTTTGCAAAACATTTAGCATTAAATGGGTTTTAAACTGGATATTTATAGCTTTGAAATAGGTTTACGTGAATTTAGTGCTTAGAGAAGCAACATTCGCAATTTATATTTCAAGAATATTTCAAATTAAAATTAATTATTCCTTATAGTTATGAATCAAATAAGTAAATCTTCTAAATCCTTACACCGCTCTAGACAAATGAGGGGTGCGAATACAAAGATCAAGGGGGCGTTCTACTCCATTTGCATTTAGATGGGCGAGACAAGATATTGTTGAGCACGACAATTCGCCGGGAGCTCTTGTCACCACACAATCACCTTCCCGACTAATTACGTCTACTAACAATCTGCCAGAAATTTCCGACGCTGTAAAAACTCCTCACTTAGACTGAAGAGATTTTCATAATGATATACTTCAGCTACCGCTGGATACTTCTATTAATTCCTTCATTTGCAGTCTGTGTAATTCGTTTTAAATGATAATTTTTATACTGTTATTTTTGGATTGTTATTCTAATCGAGCTGTAACAACATTATATGTATAATACAATACATAAGTATATATTCGATATTCCTTCATGACTATAATCATGAAAATATTGACATAACATACTTTATGCTTTGTAGCAATTAACATAACCAGTAAACTTTCACGAGTCCATAATAATAATCATACACCCATAATAGATGTAACACTTCATAGAATCAGGTGTTCAGTAGTAAATATCTGTCATCAAACAGCAGATAACGAGGACCCGTTACCAGCAGCGAATAAACTCAGAAACCCACGCATCTCTAATACAAAGAAAGCGAGTGCATACTCTCATAGAATTCTGAGATGTACTTGTAGATGTGTGAATAAGACGAGAATGAGGAGACGATTCATCTTTAAGGAACGTATGCGACATAGCTAGCAAACTATAGATTCTTAGTTTGGATTATTTACTACCAATATATCGAAGTTTTGAACTATAGTTTGATTTCTAGTTTCTTTTACTTACGTTCAAGATGTCATCCTAGTTCAAGTTTGGCTTTTAAACTTAAAAATTACGATTAGTTTCTTGAGTTATAAGTACCATAAATCGAATTACGAATGAAGTAGGAAGCAAGGTTAGATTTAATTCAATCTTAGATTGTAGATCGATTATAATTTTCGACCGTGAAGTGTACCTATATGTATATGTGTATGTGTATAATAAGCAATGCAATGTCAATATATTCTGATTACCTTTGTGGTTAGATCCAAACTAATTCTGATCTTGATTGATTTTAATCTAATAATTAATAATATAATAATAATTTAATAATTATGGTTATTTTATATATTATATAATTTAAGTAGGTAAAATAAAAGAGTATTATTAAAGCTAGCAGTTAGTACTTCAGTGTTTCTCCACCCACGTAACTCAGAAGAGAGACGATGTATAAATCAACGGAGAAATGTATTGCGTAACGAAACTTCATACAAGTAGGTACTCTTAAGTTAAGTGTACAAGAGGTTAACGTCTAAAGTGAGATTCGAGAGCTGAAGCCGGCAACATTTCTATAACTAGACAGGCTTGTACTTTAAGTCCCTGTAACAAGCTCACAATTTGAAGACATAGTCAAGGACTACGTGAGACTACTTTTTATATTACATTTTAACCAATTTTCTTCGAATATTCAAATTTACATACATCAAGTAATTATAACAAAAAAATTACTTAATTGTCAAATTCGGATCAGATTTAAAAAATATATAAACCATTCATATATTCGATCCAAATTGCCGTATATGGTAGTAGTGATAGGAATATTATAGACAAATAAAGTCCAACAAGTGCTTAGAATAAATAAATAATCTCGCGTACATGAGTCAGTATCACATTCTTCCGAGAAACGGCTTGCTATCGATAACCACATGGTTAAATTTCCCATCTTTAGAATGAACGTCTGTCCCTTTCAAAATCAATTTAAAAAAGCGAGACGGGCTATGTTCAAATCAATTACCCAGCAACGTAACAATCTCAAAGTTTTTATACTCACTTTTTATTAAATTATGAGAATGAAGAATTTTTAAATTAAGAATGCAAAATTTTATAACTAAGAGATGGGTATAGAAATGGAGTATGCTCAATTTCTGTAAAATATTTAAAAATAGACATCTTTTATTCTATACTTAACTTTTATATAATACAACATAAAAATGTATGTAATTGTAAAATACTCTGACGTAAAATCCCACAATGGTATCCAAGACTAGTGTTTAATCTGTAGACAGATGTCATTCAACAATAAAAGCTTTTAAGAGAAAAAATGGAACGATATTCCCGCTCTTCGTTCTGTCACACACATATTCCTATAACTGTAAATGAATACTTAAATTATGTTTTACTCGGTTAATAAGAAATTATATATTATTATATATTATATATTATTTTAAACATGGCCAAATAATTCATTGGTGGGATATTCATATATTAATTATTTCTGTTTTTATCTCCCTTTTATAAAAAAACCTGTTACTATAAGTCCCTTTTTGTATCAAAACGTGTTACCATAAGCAATAATATGTAACATATATTTTTTTAATATGTTCGAAATAAACTGAATAGCACAATAGCCATCGAAGTATAATTATTTTTATTTCTATGCAGTGAACATTGTGGCTTGGTTGTTTGAAATTGAAAAAGTCAATTTATTTAGTAGCCAGCCCAACGCCCTTGCCATACACAGGGTAAGCCATTATTTTTTACGCGCCATTTTCTTACCTCAATTTTCCCATTTTATTGTTGTATTATACAACTTTGTAAGCTTCAATTCGGCATTATTTAACGAGTATCGCTTAAAAATATACAACCTTTATGGACTAATCTTTTTATTATTATTGTTATTTGTTAGGCAAACAGCTAGCCAGGCTCTATTACCTAGTAATTACTAAGTAAACTAATTGGGTTAAAACCTTGAAATGTTCACTGTAGGTCAAATTGGCATTCAATAAGATTTTTTTAAATTTAAGTAGTTTTATGAAACTATATAATTTAAGGTATATTCAAGAACACTTATGTAAAGGTATTAAATTAAAGGAAATACGTATTCCAAGATTTATGATATTTCAAAAAAACTAAATTTGGGAGGGCCAGCCAGTCTATACACATAAGTAGCGTACTTATTACCCGTAGAAATTAAATACTTACATTGTAATCTATCACTCTATGACAACTCATAACGTAAAAGGTTTCGGCTATTATTAATTAATTGTGGACTGTATTAATAAAGTATATAGCTGTTAGTAGTGTTTCCATTGAGGGGAACTAAATGAATGCGGTAATGTGTCGAGGCTTCATTACTGTCCAAATATTTGTTCATTTGTCATGCCAGGTAACTTATCAAATAGCGAGCTATGTATATGACATTTATAACCACTCTCTCATTTATGTATAATAATCATATGATAAACACAATCTGTGTGATTTAACTTCAGAGATATTCGTTATTTACAAAGTTATATAAAAGAAAATATTGTGCAAGAAAGACATAATAAATGGAAGAATTATGTAAAGAAACGCCCAAGTGAAATGAAACGTGTACCTGAAGCATTTTCCTGACAACAGCGCGATATAACTGTATCATATCTCTTGGAGGGATTGAAACCTCTCTTAGTGTTCTTTGTTCTAAGAGCGTCACGTGCTCAGGTTTTTTATTATCTTGCTCTATCCGTAGGGCTTTACTTTTAAATGAAACGGACTAGTTTTTAAAAATATTAATTAAAATATATATTTTCTCATATCTTTCTGCTTTCTCTAGGAAGAGGAAAATTAGTTTTAACTTTATAATAAGGATATGGTAATTTTAAAATCTCATAGAAATAATATTATTGTATTAAATATTGTAACAATATGTTATTAACTTCTTAGGACATTTTCTTCTTACTGTACTTATTTAATACGGCATTATGTTATCTACACTAAAAGTATTTTGACAAACTTAAAAAAATAATATGATTATATTTAATAATTATTTATTGTATTAATTTAATACGGTATAATATCATCAGATATACATTTAGAATGTCGCAACATAACGTAACGGATTCTATGAAAAGCAAACATGAGGATGTGACACGATTTCTCGCAATAACCGAGACGAATAATAGGATTGCATCTAATGCTCCTCTGACGATACATTCATCAAGCGAATGCAGGCGTTCTTTCAATTAAGTCGTCTTATATACATAGTTTTAGATAGGATAGACACTGAAAGTGTGAGCTTGTTTCTGAATAAGTGCTATTTATTAATTTAAAAAACTATCTAGAAATAGGTATGCATTCAAACAATGATGAAACATTTAAATGCAGAATCGGAATGCAATTGGATTCGTGCCAGTTTTTGGCTGCCTATCTCTCGAATACTTAATAAATATGTTACTAATGTGGTTTTGTGTAATGATGCTAACTTTGAAATATTATAATACCAGATTTTATCGTCTGTTTAAATAAAAAAAAAACAGCCTTGTTAACGGACAGCCGTCTAAAAGTTAAAAAAGTCCACCTAATACTGGAATCTAGTAATGACCAGGAAAAAAATGATTCACCAAGATCACTGAAACGAATGATCCTTCGAGCGTTTGGCGTAATAGAAATAGTCATTAAACTAAGATTTTTATCAGAATAGAAAGAAATTTACTGGGATCATCTCGATAAAAAGTGTTATATAGACGTTTATATCAACTGGTGATTCAAAGCGTACATTTTTTTATTAATATGTCGTAACAAAACTATACTTCTAATTCGACGCCAACGGCATCTAGTAAACATTTTTAACATTTATTAAAATTAATAGGAATTATCCAGGGTTTTTGGGATAAAAAGTATTCGTTCATCCGATTTTGCTTGATTAAGTAACAAACATACAAACTTTATCATTTATAATATTAACTAGATTCATTAACGTAAGCTTTTGTTTACAGGAGCCGTGCTCGCCGTTGAAGTTCATTTTGAAAATAAAGACAGCGGATTTTTTCTAAAGCATACGGCAAGATGGAATGGTGCGGGGCCACCTCCAGAACCAATGGGCACAGCCCTACCTGGGGCACTACTGTCCCTTGACCGGTTTACAGTTTTACAAGGTTCTGCTCCGGCCTCTGTTCGAGCCACTTACGGACCATTTTCCACAAAACAAACAGTTCCGGCGCGATACGCTGTCCCCGATCCTCTTGAACCACCGAGACGAAACGCCACTTTGGTGGAATTACAAGATGCAACAGCTCACAGACTGGACGTGTCGGCCCACCTTGTATTTCGGGAATTGCCCAAGGATGCACCAGTGCTAAGAGTTTTATTTCATACTGGTGGTGAAGGAGGCGCTCGCCGTGCAGCTGCGCGACCCCGACGTGTATGTATAACATTACACGCAAGCATTGGGAGTAAAAGTCTCACCGCTACTTGTGGACCAGAAGGTGAAGAGGGAGCATGTTTAGCAGAATTAACAGTCCCAGCTGCATGGTGGCCGGCAGATGGCAAAGGAAAAAGACCACCTAAAACAATGAAACTAGCCTATAGTGCAGCTGAAGCTAGTAACGGGGAAATGGGTGAAGGTATATGTGGCAAAGTTTCCGTTCAACCAGCATGGCCATTGGGTTCAGTAACTCTTGCCGGCGCTCGAGCTGGCTATAGAGAGGCGCGCGCTGGTGATTCTGCTCTTTTACTTCCAAGAGCTCCATTGTATCCACACTTCAGACTTCATTTGCCATTCGTGGTTCGTCGTGATGCCAGTCATTCAATTGGACATGTCGTTATCAGGTAAATATATTTGTATTTATGTCAAGAAATACATGAGTACTGTTATACTATTACTTTATATAATATTCAATCCTACATCCAACACTCTATAGTTGTTGGCATTTCAGAGGATACTTAAGATAGGACGTGGACATGCAAATTGCTGTCAGCACTTGAGCTCTTCACAGTCGACAACAACGTTTTACCATCCACTAATAAATCTGTCCACTTCGTGTTTACTTCCGTTCGTCAAAACAGTTAACGTCAAACGAATATTATTTAGAATTCTTGTTTTAACGAGTAGTTTGTTTTACTTTGTTTCTTTTGGATACAAACTAAAGACAACATTTCTATGAAACATAATTTATGAACGATAAATCTATGCAGATAGGCTCCGTAAATTAAGTATTCTATATGTGATCGTCTTTATCGGGACGGTGGTGATATCTATTAGGTTTCTTTCGAAAATCCTAACCAATGTTTCTAACTTTGCAGTATAGATGAACTTTGAAAAGATGCCACTATCGAAATTAATGTTTTGAAAATATCTATAAACATGAATAGCCATGTTAAGCTTCTTTAAATTTATATAAATATAGAATGAAAAATAAACCGATACGGGCAGGGACTCGAACCCGCGACTACTGGAAACCGTCCCCATAAAAACAGACAGACAGCGATACGGTAACTTAACATGGCTATACATGTTTATAAATAGGCTCCGTAAATTTATTCATAAAATTTACCTGATCTACCATAAATAATTATTTACATATTACGTACCTGGTGGAGAATTTAATATTACTACACATGCACTCTACGCCGAGCATAACTTATTTTTTATTACGCCTACCAACTAGCCATAGCGTGCAACTGTGAAAACCTCGAGCTAATTAACTAAAGTAAAAGATAAAAAAATGTTAGAAGGATATTTATTTTTATAGGATTTTATTAACAATTTAAAATTACCATACATTTATAATAAAATCCCAGAACGAAAGCATTATATTATAACATTCTTAGTAGCACCTGCTCCAAAACTTCAGCGAATATATATCTGTTTCAACTTTTGATTTATGAAGCCCAGGGCCGCCCAGGAATATGGTTATGGCTTAAGTATTTATATATACTTTAAAGTTTTGTGTCTATATGTATTATAATTTTGTATTTTGTCAGAATGAAGGTGAAATCGGGGTTAAGGATGGTGAGCGTGACAGCATCCAATTCGCACTGGGCAGTGACTGCGGAAGTAAAACCTCGCGCTGCTACTGTCACTGCGACACGCCTCGAGCAACCATTGCGGGATGATGATAATCTTGATACGTAAGTCAAATGTCTTATTGTTTTCTCCCTCTCCCTGTCTTCTGTCTCCTGTCTTTTCTATTTTCAAACAGTAGATGTATAATTGATATCAACATTGCTGGTAGTCTTTAAAGTTTCTTCCAAATAGATTATTTAATTTATTTGCTAAAAAAATGCCATACATTCGATATAAATATATAGTAAAGCAATCCATCCAGGATTTTCAATTTAACTTTGAGATGTATATCGTTTATTTAAACTTCCTAGCATATGCAAAATATACACTATCGTAATATTTAACTTGAGAAATATACTTTCGTTTACTTTAATTTCAGAGCATATGCAAAATATACACTATCAGATTGTAGAACTTTATTTAATCTCAATATTGGCAACCCTAACTTTGCAGCTATTTGCGTAGCTAGATTACATATAACAAGTGGGTCGGTAGACAAAACAAAAAGTCTGACTAAACGGGGAAATAGTTAATTTAGTTCAACTATTTGAATACGTGGGACTGATTGATCCTAATTGGGAATAGTTTATATTTATGGTTTCAACTATTCAAACATTCAGATCACAAAAATCACACTGTTTTCTAGGGATGTAAATTGGCAAACCGCCTGTGTTACTGAAACGAAACCTAAAATGTTGAATTTGGGAAGAGAATCAAAAGTGCTAACGGAATATGTTTAACACGAATTCTGTTACTTTTTTATTAACTAAAAATATAAAATGGTTTTAGAATAAAATAAAACGTATGCAAACACTTAAAAAAATTATAAAAGTTTATCGCAACAACGTTAATTCGAGAGCTTTTATGGATAGAAAATAATAATGAACTAAGTAAACTAGGTCAAGGATTTATTGAGAAACCTGTTACGGAAATGGAAAAGTATTGTCATCTGAACAAAACAAATTTGAACCGATTTGCAAGTTTAAAATGTCTGAGTTCAAAATATTTTGTTCAATGTAGAGAGGTGGAAGAAAATACAGGAGCGGGTGGACCAGGATGGGAAGAGATTCTCACTTGGTTAGTTGAAGTTGGAGCTGAGGGGGAAGGAGACGCCGAAGGTTCTGAAGGAGAATCGGGGAGAGGAACGGCTCGCATCAGCTGGTCTGCCAAAGTATCGTCCTCGCCCAGTTCTTCCTCTACTACAGAAGAAACTCCTCACGAACACAGAGTTAATACGAGACTTGATATTGAGAAGGATGATATTCAAGCCGTACTACCAATATCAAAGGTGTGTATTACGATATTTTGTTACTAAATTAATTCTAAATTAATGGCATTTACTTTATTACATTACAACATCTACAACGTTGTAATATGTTTATCGATTCGCTAGTAATTCTAAAAAAAACAATTATCTGTGTTAAGTATAGTAACGTAACAGTTGCTACCGTCTTTTATCAGAATGGTTTCCGAAAAGATATTATGTTCTCTGTAATTAATAGAACGGACAAAGCTCCCTTTATTGTAGTCTTGATATCTTTATTAGGATTCGTAGAAAGATCTGAAGGCAATTTCGTATAAGACATATATTAGGATATTAATCAAATGGAATGGTATTTTTTTATATTATTAGTTTATACCTAAACCTTAAACAATGTGTGTCCGTTCATGTTTAAATATATATATTACTAAAATAAACCATGATTGTTTATATCCGACATATTGTTAAACGGTTACCAAAATAGAGTAAACTGTCGACACGTTGTAAATGGAAGCGATAAATATAATTATAGCCTTCCTGATTCACTACGACGAGCCCCCAATAGGGATCTTTTTAAGAAACGTGTCCGCAAATACCTTCTTGAGATGGTATAATTTTAGTTATTTTTAATTTCGCTTTGTTAGCGTAGATGTGTATATATGTGTTTGTATGTAGTATAAGTATATGTGTATGTATAAGTATGTGTATCTAGTATAAGTATATAAATCCGTTCATATGGATAAATATATAAATATAAGTATGTATGTATATTATAATAGTAATTTGTATGTATTTATTGATATGTAGTATACTTTATTTCTATAGCATTGTTACATGTATTAGTTTGTATTGTGTACGTGTAAGTAAGTAGTTTTATGGATATTCATTTCATTATTTTCATTGTTTTTTTTTTAATTTTTAATATTGTGCCCCCTCATTTTTTTTAGATTTCGGTTTACTATGTCGGTTGACTGGTAGAGAATGCTTTAGCATTAAGTCCGCCATTTGTACGTTTTTTTTGTGTGCAATAAAGATTTTAAATAAATAAAAAAATATAATCCCAAAATAATTTCATTCAAGTTAAGGAAGAGTATTTTCTATAGACGGTTAACAGAATATAGATATTACGCATTGACTATAAAAACGCGTCAAAGCAATAGTTTCAATCTAAATACAATCGGATACTTCTCCGTTTTATTATGATAGGAATAACTGAGAGTTTATTAGTTTAGCTATACATAGTTGGACGCTTCCAAATGAGTTAGAGAATTCCCGGGATAGAAACTTACTGGCGGATAAACTAACTGATAAGTTCTGTCATTTGCATATTACGTGTGCGGTGTTATAGTAGTTAACTACATAGAGTCATAATTGTTAAGTAGTTCTCAGAATTCCAAGAGAGCTCTTAAGATGATAGTCGTTATGAGGTCAAGAACATCTTTTTCATATCTATCTTGTTGATGGATGAACGTTTCTGAGCTCCAAGTAATTGATTAGGGAACAATTAACTGTTTATTTTGTAGCGTGTTTACGAATTATTTTATTCGTTTATGCTCTGTTCTGTTGGATTTCATAATGAATAGTCATTGAATTGAGATCAATTTTTAATTAATTATTATTCCCGGGTGTCTAGTTCGTCTTTGTAAATACAGTCAGTTTTTAAATATTTAATTAAGTGTGCAATACTTTTCAAAGTTAAATATTTGTTGAAGTATTTATATTTAAGTAAGTAAAATAAATACGTTATTAAACTTAAACTAAAATACTCAAACGACTCTGACGAACTTTAAATAAACACTATAAAATGAGAAAGCTTTTTATGTTTAAATATATAATATACAGAAATTATCTTACATCCAATTAAGAAACGCAAAACTAACACTGTATTTATAATGAAATAAACTTAGATGATCAAGTTTATTTTACAAACAAGGTTAATTCCACAAAATATTACGCTAAATATTTTATAATAGAGACCTAATTAATTTGTTTTGTTATATTAAAATAATATATTATTTGTTTGTCCAGAACTGGGAAGTATTAAACACTGCAGTATTGACTGGAAGACAGGTTTCCCAGGCGATGAAGGTGCTGATAGTCTCACAGGCAGGCCAAGTTGCTGACGTCACCCTGCAAAGTTCTTGTCATTCCGAGGACGAGAGCGTGCTTAAGGTAAGCTTAATAGATAGCAATTAAAATGTTATGGTAGTTAAGTTCCTTTAAAATGTGGAGTATCTGAGTGGGCACTTGAGTATGATTTAAAAGTAATTGGTGTAATGTATTAGAAACGAACCGAAGTGTTAGCTCCTTAAGCCTCGGCTCGTTAATTGGATGGTCTTTGACGGACATTGCGGCTTTGAAAAATGTAGACACAATGGAATTTGAGTTATATTTGCTATTAGATAAATTTAATTATATAACCTGAATTCTTTTATAAGGTTTTCATTATTAAACCACTCAAATTATTACCAGACCGAAAAAGTTTTGATTAGCTATTGATCAAAGAATTGTTCAAATATATTAAAGGCATCCTTTACAACACTTGAAACTAATTTTTGCACAAACTTTGGGAAACCCGCAAAAGTTACCCTTGGGATTTTGTTAGGGAAAACCACGATAGCGTTACGCAGGCCTACGTTATTACAAATTAAAAGTACTTTCCATCGGATTAAGGCTCTTTTAAAAGCATTGTTTCTGTAATTACGACGATTTCAATAACAATAACACTTAAAACTCCTATAACAACAAAGGTAGATTTTTTAGAAAAAGAAACATCTTTTATCCATTTCGGTACTTAATTACATAATTTAAAAATTGTTTATCAAACAAGTTCATACTTTGTTTATCGTTATTTTATAAATAATTATACACTTAATAAATTACATAAAAGGTTTCAATATTTCTCTTAAATATACAGGTCTCATCATCATGCAGTTCCGTATATGTTGACGGATCTGAAATTCGTGGCTCTTCAAATGCCTCCATAATCGTCAAGTATGGCACCTACACCGGCCTGGCTCGATTCACAGTGTGGATGCCAGAATACCCCCTCGAAATCGACGTTGACGATAATCGCCTGTCACAAATCAAAGGTTTGTGCTAGAGATGAGGATTCTGTTTTATCTGATTGATTTAGTCCAAATATTAAATCTTAATCATATCTATTTTTCATATGTCCATGTTATTGATTTTAAATGACATCTGACGTGTTTAATTTACTTGTTACTCGACACCCACAATTCTAGCTAATGCTTTAAGCAGGAAACCTGAATAACTCTAGGACTTTAACCCCGCTTATTAACTATTGAATCAGCCTATAGAATCCTGATAAGTTTTCCATTTAAAACTTTTATTTGTATTATAAAAATTATTATGTAATCGAAATAATATATCGCAGAGGGTTTTTCATTTTCTAGTTTTCCTATCTATATTTTTTTTGTTATTTTAAGCCAATATTATGTTGTCATAACGTGCTTGGATGCATTTAACTCAGTTACTTGCAGTTTGTAAGCCGGGTTTATTTTCACAGCGCTGTTCATGAAACTTTATTCACCTACTTTGTACTTTGTATCGACCTATTTCTATTCTTTCCAAAGGCTGGAAAGTATCAGACGAGGCGAATGCTAAAGACAGATTACGAAGGTCTTTGTCGTCGCGAGGGTGGGGCGGCTCGAGGCCCGACGCCCCCAACTCGCTGACGGAGCGCTCCTGCAGACTGAGATACCAACAAAGCAACGTTGAGGTCTGTATAGATATTGGTTTCTTTGTATCACAACTTGTACAGTTACAAACAAAAGATTGAATAACTTCTCGGTAGCAGTTGATTAAATAGGTTTTATATCGCGGGATGCCGATATAAAATGGCTTACTCGGGTTTCATTAATATAGTATGGTCATTAATTTTTGGACGCTTGCCAGAATTGTCTACCTAACTAACTTGTCGATGACTCGCAGGATAATGGATAAAATAAAGTAGCTACTGCAGTAATATATTATACTTATAGCTTGCGAGGTTATAACTATTTATTATATCCTCAGGTATATTCTCGATTTGTGGCGAGGGACCACGACTCTGGTCGCGTGTCGTACTTTGTGTCGCGTCGCACGTGGCTCAAGGTGACGGAGCTGGTGCTGTCTCTGATGCGTGTGTCTGATCCGAGGATCGCGTCGCTGAGGGATCGCGTGCTGCAGGGACGGAGCACGGGACGTACTGAAGTACAAGTCTTATCACCCATTACTGGTGAGTGAAGTTTTGACACTACCCACCAATTGATCAATTTAGTTTAAGTCCTTCCATTTTTTAAATTTGGTTTTTGCAGAAATATACAGGAGAATTTTAATTGACATTTTAAAAACGAGTAATTAAAATTTAATGTTTCATTAAAGATGGTTCAATCTTTGTATTAAAATACTATACTTCGTATTATAATATTATAAATTGTACTCTGTAATTCGTATTATAAATTGTACACTGTACTTCGTATTATAAATTCAATTTAGTACAACGTATTTTAACGTCTAATATAAGCAACACAGCCCTAATTTTTACTGGAGTGTCGAAATAATCGTAATATATTTGACTAGGACGAGTGATCGGTCTCCGTGAAGTGCGTGTGGTGAATGATAAAGTGTCTATCTCTCGACTGCTGGTCCGTGTTATATCCGGGTTGCAACTGAACATCTCTCCAGACACGGCCATTGAAAATGGATACGTTTCTGAAACTACCGTCACTCGCCGCCTCACTGCGCAATACCAGGTATTATTTTTAACTGCAGCTTAAATTAAATAGTGTTATTTATTCAAGGAATCGATTTATTTTGATATATGGGATAAATAAATAACAATTATAAAAATAGGTAATTTTGTTCAAATGTACGTTTGTTAATTTTGTCGGCAATTTTATATTATATAGAATCCAAGCTTTTTGTGAATGATAACGAATAATTAATATGTCATTATTTGTGATACCTAAATATAAAGGACTGTTGGACTATAAGTGTAACTATGTATGGTTTTTGAAGTATACCAATCGAGTTATCAAATATGTTACATTTGTACGTTACATGTTATTTTGACAAGTTAATAAAGTCTTCTATGTACTTAGATAAAGGCTTTGGTTATGTTTCATGAAAAACTTAAAAAAAAAAAATCAATTTTAAGCAATTTCTTACAGATATAGTTTTAGATATCTAAAAATACTCGATGTCGATTTTGATAGACCTTAATATAAGCACTGCCAAAAATATATACAGCAAGTCTCATTCCCGCCGTGACTTTTGAACTTTGTGCGACCTTCATATAGATTCCCGTGTGAAAGGTCAAACGACAACATCGATTTATAATGTAATAACAATGCTTTTCAGGAAGGACTTCTGGATATAGACATAGAATTCTCCGATGGAAGCCACACCGCCCTTAGAGACGTCACCGTGTCCGATTACTACTTATTGGTGGAAAGCTTGGACACCGAAGTGGTTGCTTTTGCGCCTATGCTGGCCTCGCGTCACCCGCGAGTCATCGCCGTCGGTGAAGGTTAGAATATCGATCTCGGTATTACCTTACATTACATTGTGTATGTAGAATAATTTATTTGAAAAATCAATTACAGTAGAATCTCACTAATCCGGCACCCTCCGCCCGCACCTTTTTTTTTACTTAAAATAAAGCTTGAAAACGGCTTGGCCAATTTAGAAAAAATTTAAGCGGTGTAGCGAGACTAACGAACAGCAATGAATTTTTATATATATAGATTTTTTCTATAAAATCCAGTAAGCCGAAAATTCCAATAATCCGACAGTCTCTGGTTTTTAACAATGCCGGATTAGTGAGAGACCGTACATGCCACTATTTTACTCTTCCTATAAATTTGAGTCATATTTTCCGTCTACATTGCAGGTAGCGGAGAGCTTCTCCGCGTGACTCTCCTGACTCCAGAGCAGTGTAGGTCCGGTCCTCTCCGGCGCACGTCTCTACCGGGTAAGGGCGACACCAAGACGCCGGCCAACATAAAGAGCGTCCCGGGCGCGCTGTCCGGCGCCGCGGCCGCCGTAGACGTCGACTTCAGCGGCGCCGGCGCAGACCAGCGACCGGACACACCACAGAACGACGACATCATGGCGAGGGGGGGAGTGAGGGGCGGGATGGCCGACCTCAGCGATGTACTTAAAGGTAATTGACGTAACCACAGGTATTGATTTTTTGGCATTACAGTGGCCAAGGACGTGGTTGGTTTTGCGATGTAGGTTTTCAAGGTTAGGTACTAAATAATGATATTTATTACTTCTTGTTTTATATAGAATAGAATAAATTTCATTGTCAAAAAAATATTTTTTGAGGAATCTTTTTGCTTTCAAATTAAATAATCCTTTTAATTTTCTTTGCAGGTTTTTCTCCATTCAAAGATGAAAATAATCACGAGCCTACTGTTCAAGCTCAACAGTACGGGTCTATATTCAGAAGTAACTCCGCCCTGCATCCGAGACACCCGCCGCAAAACAACATGTCGCAAGTCGAGATTGGTAAGCTAATTAATAACATTATAAAGCTTTAGATAACCTATTTCTAGCCACGTCTCACACCAATCGACATCGTTACTACTTTTACAATATAATTTGTTTTCTTGCAGGCATGTTCGTTCTTCTGGGAGCATTCTGCTTTGCTATTTTGGTAAGTTATAGCTTACAACAGGAATCGAATCTACCACTTATCCAAGTTAATGTCAAAGTCAAATTGTTTTATTTCAAATAGACATACATCGCACTTGTAAACAGTTAGATTCTAATTGCACGGCTCCAAAGGATATATCTATGGAAAAGAACCAGCAAGAAACTTCAAGAACACTCTTTAATTTTTCATACCGCACTTCGCTACAGGTGTTCGTAGTGTCGTGCGTGGTGTACGCGTACCGTCTCAAACCAGCGCAGGAGAACGCAGAGAGCGCTAGGACGTGCGGGGTGGGGGCAGGAGGGGGAGTGGTGGGGGGCGGGGCGGGCGTACGAGCCACTGCCGGGACCGCACTGGGGCTGGCACGAGACAAACCCACACGAGAGTCTACCACTAATGCGCACGACTGGGTGTGGCTTGGTAAATACTTTAAAATATAATTCCTAGTATGACATTATAGTCAGCGTGCATTCCTAATAAATGATCAATTTTTCAAAGGTCGGGCAACTATCGAAAGAAATGGAAGTCGTCATCCGGCTAACCGCAATTCTACTCAACCTGTCGCAGAGAAGACTAACAATAATCAAGAGATGAGGATCACCTCCAACCCTCTGAACTACAATTACCTGGATCCGGAGGATGCTATTCGTGACAACGGAAACGTCATGGTCACCAGCTTTGACAACCCCAACTCCATCGAACTGCCATCCCAGAGTGAGAAGAGGGAACGTGTCATCGACTCTACCACTTACTGCAAGAAGTCCGCCAGACACAATCGCCAAAACTCCGGAGACGGTCATTGGCAGTAAGATTATCACTGTCACCATTATTGCATCTTTCACAACAACCACTCATTGTAGAGAAGCTTTTATCATATTATTTAAAATGTTACAGTTTATATAATATTTCTATTATGCAGGATGGATACCAGCAACGAAGACGACTATCGACCCCCCGTTCCTCCCCATAGGAACTCTTCAACGCCACAACTTCAAGTCCCTGTGCCTCCTCGAAATAACAACAAAGTAAACTTCATAATTCTTCAACATTTAAAAATTGCAATGCCAAAAACGTTTTACTTTTAAATCTCTTTTGGAAATACAACTTTAACATATTTCGTTCTGATAGAGGTTGTTCTTTTATAGATTTTGCCAGACACCGTCATGCCTCCTACTCGACGAAACCACTCCAGGAACCATCACAAAAAACATGAACGCGAACATGACTCCAAACGATCTCCGGAAAATGGCCGCCGCTCCGACCGGTAATATGACATTCATTTTGATAGTGACTGTTGAACCAAAGGTTGTGGGTTTGATTCCCATACGGGACAGTTCTTTGTGTGATAAATTTTTTTGTATTCGTTATGTATACATTTTTGAACCACCCCTCAAGGATTATATAATCTCTAACATGGGTGTTATCTTGTAAATGAATAAAAAAATCGTGATAAAATTTATACCAACCTGATAAAAAATTTGTTTGCAGAATTATTGATTTGAATAAAGCCGAAGCACCTTATATGACGAGCCGAGAAATCATGGATCAATACAAACGCGACTCTTACCCTAACCTGCAACTACGAAACGACTTTGACGACAACCCCGTGGAAAAACTTACGAACAAGGACGACTGCGCCCGGCTCTTTGAGTTCGACAACGACGCTCCCCTCATCATGGAAAATAAGGACTTCAGAGAGATCGTTGGACTTAACAGAGGCACGGACGACTCACGACGCACTTTTGTTAAGCCAGAAAGCCCTGATTACATGCATGACTCTGGAATAGGTAAATATAAGCTATGATTTTATAAAAAATATAAACAATCTTATTCTTCTTTAAAGGACTCTAAGATATACCTTTTTTTTTTCTTTCTCTATCTCTCTCTCTCTCGCTCACTCACTTCTCTACATAAGACCACTCCTAACAACATTTCAATAAATAGTGAAAACATTACTACTTTCGTTTATTATTATGACCATTAAATAAAAAACTTAAACATTTTTTTTCTATACTCACAGGTCTACCAGAAGTACAAATGCGGCACAAGAAAAAGGAAAAAGAATCTAACCCAAGAAGCGAATTCATCGAACCGTCTATCCAAAACAAAGGTGAATACTCAACCACAAAAAATACACATTCATCTCAAAATACAAAACTAACCTAAAACTACCTCCAGGAGGCAACTCTCCGGAGGTGAAGCGCGCCACCATAGTGGGCAACCCAATGTACTCCCGGGAGGGCGCGCGCGAGCCCGAGCCGCTCGGCCTCGACGACCTGCACATGGACTACGATCAGATCATGCACTATTTCCACAACCTCAAGGTATAAACTCACCGCCCCATGCTTCTAGAGTAGACGTTGCTGAGCTCGCATCAGCCGCGAGGAGCGTTCCGACATACCTGTCCCTCTTCGACGTACTTATGATTAGAGCATACATTTCGATCCATTTAGTAAGATAGCGTAGTGTTTTATATGAATGCGTTTTATATGAATATACAATTAGCCGTGCAGTATTAGACCTTAGGTAGGCGTGGCCGTGCGTCCATTGTGACGTCATCGCGGCCGCGATCGTAGGTTCGCTCTTCGATACGATTTTTATCCACTCATATCTTTTCATTAGTAATAGCGAACCACCTCACTGTTTTAGAGATTACTTCGCAGTTAGAGGTTGCTCTAAAAATCTGACTGATGTCCATTTTCAAATTTTTCGCAGGAATCGAACGCCTGAGTAGAGCAGATCATTGCAAAGATCCGGCAGATATTGTCTACGTTTAAATATCAGCATATCACCAAAGCTCCGATCGACGTATTCGATGCCACCGATTCGGCCGGGGCCGGGCTTGAGGATAGCGCCATTGACGCTCACGACGACCACTCGAACTCCAACTGCGATGCACACATTTACGAAAACGTAAATAACGCTAAAAGTGCACCCACACAGGTGCTGTGTGACTCCATCGCTCACAATAACAATTTCATGAAACAACAATTGAAATTCTTATTGGAGCACTTGAGCGAATCGTACGAGTGAAGTTGTGGTCAATGTGTTATCCTCGATACAATATGTGTCCCAAAGTGGATCCTTGCAGTGATCGAAAACAAAATAAATGTAACATTTTATACCAATTATAGTGTTAAACGTACTTACTCTAGTCATTTACAATTGCACACAGTTGAGGGAGAGTGTGCACTTAGCTTATGAATACTTATGTCAATGACTAACATTGTAGATATACGCGTTGATTCTGTAAATTATATTCACGGTCTAATTACTCAGAGCGATATTACCTATATATTGATCTTCGTCATATTCCAATACCAAATTTTAAAACTAATTTAAACTTGCATTTGTCTTAGATATGTAAATATTTCCACTAGAGACAGTAAAGACGCTACCTCACTTATATATGTCTTAGCTTAGCCGATATCTGTATTGCAAGCAAATGTACAATTTGAGCTAGTATACCTCTACTTATATTCTTGTTAAAGTTAATAATTATATCAGAATGTAATAGATTTGTCGTCCTTAAAATAAAACTTCTTTGTTGTCAGATTTCTTTATGTCTATAATATAATGTCTTATAGTTACTAAGACTGCAAAACGCCAGTGTTTAGATTTAATTAATATAATAATTACATAGCATAAGACAGAACTAGTCAAATATTTTAATTATGGGCTTATTATTTATTGCTCAATAAATAATATAAAAAAAATAATATGCCAGATTTTTTTAATATATTGACTATTTGCGTTCCTTAATAATACCACCGCGATAAGGTATTTAATTTAATATTTGTGTATATGTGTAAAACAAGTGTTAGTAGGCGGCCTATAATATGTTCTATTAGTACTAGATTAACAGGCTTTTCAATATAAATGTTAAAACCTTGCATTCATTATTGGAGGTTGATAATATAATGTTGTGATAAACGACTGCTAACATTATTAAGCCAGTCTATATAATAAAAAGCCATATCATATAAAATCTAGCGCTTGTATTATAATATATGTAACACTATTATTAATTTATTGAAAATGTACATTACATTTACTTGTAAGTTAGCTCTTTAGGCTTTGTAAATATTGTTATGACGTTATATAATTTATAGGTATGGAGAAACGGCGATATAAGTACGCAGTAGACGCTTTAATATATACAGTGTAGATGCACCCTTACGACAGATTATTAAGTGTATGTTACAAATAACACAATATAGTAAATGTTTTGATCTTGTAATTGTGTACGTGTCCCTGATGTATAGAAAACAAATGGTTATCGCAAAATAAATAGTTCTAATTTATTAGAGTAAGTTGAGCAAAATTTAATGTCGCTATATATTTTCAAGATGTTCAATATACTGTCTGCTTGAATAGAAAAAAAATAACTGCAACTGATAATCAAAGTGTTGTTTGGCTTTAGTCGTTAGGTTAGACGAGTCCCAGGACACTAAGTACTTTATGCTGTAGTATTTGTTACTCATACATTTGTTTTTGTTGAGTTTTTTCCTAATATATAGAGAGAAGTTTATTGATAATTAATGCTACAAAATTTATACATGTATGCAAACTGAGGCTTGTCACGAAAATCCTTTCATAAGATGTCAAATATAATAAAACATTATTAAATTATATGTGTTTTAATATTTTGTTACCTTCCTCGCTATGAAACTTATAATTGAGGTTGTATTCAACCTTGGACGGCTTCATAAACACTCCATCCACAAATTGGTTACTTGCACTAACAAAAACACAAATTGTAATTCTAGTCTTTGGATGGATCAGGATCTATTATTAATTTTACCGCAAGAACATAAGAGTAAAGTATCCAGAGCATATATAAATTAAAAAAAAACATTTAAATTATCTACTTTATTATATTCATACTTACAAATTTAAATTAATTATTTTATAGTTTTAGAAGTATTTTCCATACCACATATGATCGTATTTGGATAAAAACCTGTGACATCCACCCATGTTGTTTTGGAGAATGTACTTATAAGTAAATTTATTTGTGTTATTTTCTTCACACCATTTTTCCGACTCTTTCTTCTTCTCCATAAGTTCTTTGGACGTTGGTTCTGCTTTAAATGGTAGTCTTTCTGCTATTATTCGTAACATCTCGTGGGCCTGAAAGATTACAATAAAATTTAAGTTATGAATGTAAGGCTATTTGTTTATAACTGCATTCTTCGCAACTTAGTGCTAGTTGATTTAGCCGAAAATATATACACTTTTGGATTATTTATGTATCTACGGCGGATCGTAGCAATATATTAATCTGTTCCCGAGCGAACTATAATATTTCAAGCTTTATTATCATTATAATAGTTTACATATTAAACTGAGAATGTTACAATATTATAACACTACCTTTACTAAAGTATGTTAATAGTATGACATTAACACTAACACATGACAGTTATGTATTTATAAAAACTTTTTACTACACTTTGTGTCCAGAGAGTTGTTAACTTTTTAAAGAAATCTCTTGTTTACATTTTTAGGACTAGGTAATGTATAAGAGTTCTTATATAATAAATATTAGTATCCTAATAGTTGTTATTATCATAAAATGACTGGACCATTTTTTTTGTATTGGCAAATCCAATATACTAGTGCCCGATCAAGGTGGTCTACGAGTCGGTAATGTGAGCGTTCTCGTCATCATAGTGAGGATGACTATTGCACCCTTATTATCTTAACGAGACGCCATAAACACACTTTTCGCACTTGACCATAAGAGATGTAAAATAACCTAAATTACCTCTGCATATTCAATTTTCCCTCCAATTTCAAATATAATCCTCCCCGCCTTAATAGGTGTAACATAGTGGTCTATTGCTCCTTTACCTCCGCCCATACGCTGCCCTTGGCCTTTTTTTGTGACTGGCTGCCAAGGAGGATCTACTCTCCATATAGCAAACATTCTCTTCATATCCAACCTCCTAGCAACTTGAAGACGTATCATTTCAAAATGCTCATGACGCAGCCTTCCGCCACCAGTGGCCTGTAAAGTAATTTTAGACATGAGAGCTTATACAATATTAAATTTTATTCAGGATCTAGTATCAGCAAATGTCTACTCAACAAACATTAAACTAGCCATTATATTATCTTATTTGCTAAGTCAACAATCATACTTATGATGCATTGTGAAGCAGCTGTTAGTGAGTTATTGTTCCTATCTGATGGGTGAAAGCTCTTACTCACATTTTTTTAGGGGTCAAATAGTGTGGTGTATTTGGATTGGATAATGTAATGGGCGAATAAGATTAAATATAAATAACTGATGCACTGTTTGAGATTTCAAATATGTAACATACAAACAAATCAATGTATTAGTATATTTGAAATTTGGGGTCTACATAAAGAGAATTTTATAGATAACTGGTTATCTTCTAAACCAGAATAACTAAAAATATCTGCTTAAACCAAGTTTAGAAATGATACACAAGAATATGATTTTTTGTTCCAATCATTCCTTTTCTTGTATTATTACATATATTTTCATTTTAAAAGTAAAACCTTTCAAAATCGTAGCGTCACATGGCCAGGCCAGAATTAGACTCAAATATTAAAGTTACCACAATAGGCTTCTTGTTTTCTCTAGATTATAAAAGTAAGTAATTCATTCATTAGTTTGAAAGAGACAATTAACTTACGACTACTCCATATTGCTGCAATTGTAATGTGTTGTGTAAGGTTTCTGGACCCCTCATATATCGAAGACGCTTTTGCATTTTTGGTGGTTTTAAATTAGGAGGGTACAGAGGAACCTTATCGAAAATTCTGAGCCTTGGTCGTTCCGGAATTTCAATGCCTAGAAACAACATTATTTACAAAGTATAACTATTTGTACAATCAGCTGAGTAAAAATATTATATGTAATAACATTAATTATATTTGAAAACATGTAAATTAATTACCGTCATATTTTTTTGGAGGAGGAAAATACTTAATTCCTGCACTGAATGTTGTTTGTAACATTTCTGGTCTCAAAACACCTGGAAAGCAACAATTATTAAAATTCAAATAGTTATATTTGATAGAAACCTTTAGCAAATAATTAATTGGGAAATTGTTGAAATGCTAAATTACCTGCCACAGTTCGACATGGTCTTAAAAACATAATTGTTAGTAATATACTATGTTATGGCCGTTT
This sequence comes from Napeogenes inachia, assembly GCA_959347355.1. Classification (NCBI taxonomy): domain Eukaryota; kingdom Metazoa; phylum Arthropoda; class Insecta; order Lepidoptera; family Nymphalidae; genus Napeogenes; species Napeogenes inachia. Next base: position 12,308,596 of record OY365791.1, on the reverse strand, counting down.
CTATTCCTATTTCGTATTAAATTTGTATTTTAAGGTTATTTCGACCACTGTCAACTGAGACTGACAGTGACAATAGTAGCTAGTGCTGTCCCAAAGTCTTTAATCGCATGTATGTAAACCCATATAATGAATATGTATCGAAATAACTATGGTATTGAAGATGTTGGTTACACCGATAGTACTTTTAGTACAAAATCCCACTGCAAATTCGTGCACCCATCGGTTTTGTAGTCAAAACGAAATTAATACGTATATTTATGATACGTAGAATATACATATATCAGGTTGCCCATCAAAACACTAATATTTTGAATTTAATTATTAAAAAATAATTTTCGGGAAAATTTGTACCAATTTGTAATGTAAATAAAATATAGTCCACTTCATGGCAATATATATAAAGAAGCTGAAAAATCAAAGTTGCCTTTGTGTATTCGGCCGCACCTCTACGCAGCCGGGTTTAAACAGGTATGATTTTGGTACATTGGGTCATTAATAGCCTACATTTATTATTTATATATCAAATTAAGGCTATTTTTTCTGTTTATAAGGCTGCTTAATTAAATCTGGCCACAAATAAGGATTGCTGGCTGCCATGCTATACTTATAGATCATTTTATTTTTTGGTGTCTCTATGATGACTGTATAGTAATTACATCGCCAAAAGCTACTACCAAACCGATGGGTGCAAGAATTTGCAGTGGGATCTTAGGCTATATAAGTAATAATGAAAATGTTTTGTTTTTTTTTTTTGATTTGGTAACACCGACCGCCGTGTTTTTTCATATATTATTATTAATAATATTATATTAAAAGGAGAGCAAGCGAGCCGGCGGATCTCCTGACAGTAAATGATCAATAGTTCTTTTTGATGGTATTAATGTCGTATCGGTCTGGAACAACCGCTGGAAGAAGTACATTCCAAATCTTAGTGGTAGAAAGGTTGCTAAAATCACTCCACCGCGTCTATGACGAGGCCTAGTACTCTTATACTTAACGAGGCACTTAGAGTAGAGCTCTCAAAGAGTGGCGATACGAAGAATAGGGTTTTGTTGGGAAGTGTCAAGTTTCTTTTGGCATTCCTAGACCAATTTCCGAGACAATTCTGCACGCTAGGTAAAAATAGCATAGCAATAACTATCAACCGTAGAACAATTAATGTTAGGGAACACATATAATTTTAGTAAAAGAAACAGCATTTGGGATATCTTGCAGCCTTAGGCACCAGTACTTACAGTCGAGGACGACCTACAGATTTGTAAGCACAGGAATCAATCAGGAGCACATTTTCATGAGCATGATTGAGGAAAAGACATTTGGCCCGTTTGGCCAAGAAAAGTCAAGTAAAAAGGGAGTTAAGAAGATCGGCTGTCTCTTTTGCTATTCGTCTTCGTATAGTCATTCCCCATATACGAAGGTAAGGATAGTAGAAGTTGGCATGTGAGCAGAGTGCTCAGAACTTTAAAGTCCCGGGAGGATATATTGACAGCTATCACCAATTCTGACGACATACTTGGGATTTGCTTTATCATTTACATTCAATAGCTACTCTAAGCTAATTATGAATTCGGGTGCACGATCTGCCACCGGTATGTATTAGTAAGTGACGTAAAAATATCTCCCTTTCCTGAATTTTACTTCGCGGCAGTGTATACACTAGAATCATCGAAATTCTTCTTACATCATATTTTATTGATTCAAGTGAACCCAAAAACCGGCCACTTAAAGGCAATTTACTAGGATGTCTTCAGGTTCTCCTGGAAGAGACTGTCATACGTAGGTATGTATGAGAGGCTGCCGATTTACGTTTATGGACGTCAATCTGTTCTGTTATGATTTCTCGTTGAAACTGTTAAACCATTGTTCTCATTTTGTATTCATTTAACTGAGGATACCCAGTCGACACTCGACAATAACATTTTCTGTCACAAATCACAGTGCTCCGTCTATGGTTAATACCATATTTATTTTATAAGTTTTATATCGTTGCCATGGAAACAATATTATCTTCCAATAAAATTAACAATAGTAAACATTGCTATGATAACAAAAACTCAATTTGTCATAACATAATTGTATTTGTATAACTTGTTTACGATTAAAAATATTATTATGGATTATAGTATCATGTTAAATTTACAAAAGTGTCTATATATGAACGTATATCTTTATATTATTTGGGTGCTAGCAAATAGTTATTTTTTACTTGAAAAGGTAATTTTATATTATTATTTTACCGCAAGGTATCTTTCAAATAGATCCTAGATATCTTCGAAATCTATAATAAAAAATTATATCATAGGTAATATTATAAATTAATTTTAAAATCTAGCAACTTTTTAATTTCCCTGAAATTGTAATTTGTAAACAATTTTAGATATTTAATTTGAAAAATATAAAATACATTTTTATACCACATTATATTTATTATTTAGGTTATAAAGCTGGAGCATTTGTCAAGGTATTTATCAATTACGGTGTTCATGCTACTTACCGTTATTGAATTTATAAGACTATATCTTGGCCACTACGGAAATTTATCATGCAGAGTGAGTAATATTCGCGAAAAAGATTATATTAAAAAAACCGGTTTTATTGTGCATTATCTATATATTTTTCAGGTACCCGAGCTAGCTGGGTTTTTGATGTTAACAATACTAATGCAAATGCCACTTGTCAGCTTCTTCCTATTTAATCCATATTTAATAAGTACCCCAACTGAATTGGTTTTGCATGCATCTTTATGGATGACAACTTTTGCAGAAATCGTGTACTGCTTTTTAGCTTTGAAACAAGCATCATCAGTAGCAAAAAATATGTATATCTCTCATTCAAGAGATTTGGGCAGACTGAAATAGTATGTGAATTCTCATTATAAAATATTATTTATTAAGGATAAATGTTATATGAATAAATACAACATACAGTTAGTATTTTATTTATTAAAGCTTCCCACATTGATAAAATTATAGCATAATATACAAGTAATATTTTTAATTTATTTGGAATTACATTTGTCAAACATTATTTTTCAAAAATAGCCTATGTTTTGTTTCATGTTTAGAAAAATATTAAATTTTGATTATAAGATTTAATCAATAAAATAATTTAAAAGCACTTTGGTTACCTTATTTACAACTACATAAGTAATATTAATAAATAATTTTAATACTTTTATAATAGGTCAGAATTGTAAGGGACAGTATTTTGAGAGCACCACTGAATCTATTGCCAATTCTTTCTCTTAAATCTGTAATTTTATAATTTATTCATGTATTTTTAATACACACATATATGTGTATCTAAAATATATAATATCTATCTTTAAACTTTTTTATTTTATTTGACAATACAATTTATCCAATACAATCCATTTCAAACAATCACATTTTTTAATACTATATATTTTATTAACTTAGTGTTATTTAAACCATATACTAAGTAATAATTTAAAAACTGCAGAAATCACACAAATTGATATTAAACTATTATTCATTATGCAATAAATAAATAAATTTAAGGTGTTTCTGCCACTGGGTGCAATCTTTCATTGTAAGTAGTTAATACTATTATTAGTTATTTAGATCCATTTTTTTATTATTCTTTGTTAAGTAATTAATTTAATTATTTGACCGGATTAGATTTAGACCAAATCAAAGTAATGTCTACTTACAAGTGTATGATTTAAATAATTATATTTTTGCGAACACTCCCATAGACCAGTCCAATTCACATGTAGTACACTGCCTGCTATTATAAGTAATTACTTAAATAATATTTTTTATAGAAACAATAAAACCCGTTATAAAATTGTTACTATGAATAAGTAAAACAACAAAAACAACTTATGCACTAAAATTATGAAAATATATAAAATAAATTTTATAAAATATTACCAATCAATTATAAAGTATTATGGCCCTTTAGTTAAAGGCACCAAAATCATATTCCAAAAAAAAATTGTCAATTTTGCATCTAACTGCATGTAAGGTTGCGTTAAAACTTGATAGATGTGCTTCAAATCCTTCAAGATCGTTTTCAACTTCAAAAGACTTCATAATTTGATTAAAAGTTGGAGACATTTTACAAATAATCTGAAAAAATATGAAATCTGATTTTGAATTATGTTAATTTTTTAGAATGGTTCAAAAATATGAACTGTGAACACCTTCAAATTTGGTAAAAAAGTATGGTATATTTTTTTCGGCTATAACATTCGGCTATAACATTTAAAAAGTTACATTATATATCATAATATAGATAATTTAAAACTTACAGTAAAAACTTGTTGGGTCGCCCAGCCATGGTACTTCTTTACAGAACCTTCATAGGCTTGAGTAAAAATTTTTTTCATGCTTACATCATAATCTTTTGAATGAAGACTTTCTAATATACCATTAAATACTAATTCAAAGAATAGCAACCCCCTGCAAAATAAAATATTGTTTTTGTTAGTAAAGAAAATAGATATTTATTAAAGATTTGCCTAATAGGATTTTGTTGACTTATATGACATAAATCTTAGTTTTGTCTTTTAGTTCTTAAATATAAATTTATGTAGCTAAGAAAATTGAAATACTTGAACCGAATATATTCAGCACTAAAACCAAAAAATTTGCCCAAATACGATTAGTGAAAAAAATTACGAATACCTAATACCTACTAAATATCCGGTGTATCTTTACTTTATATTATATTTGTTTAAAAGAAAAATGAATATTGTACTTGTTCCAGACTTATATTGATACTAATGTTAGACATAAAAACTCAAATCATCAGGATTTATCGGACATATGTAATTTTAGGTCATATTTGATAGAAGAATAACAGAAAAAACATATTTAACAATCTTACCTATTTAACCATAAGACTCCTTCGGCTACAATATTTTTTCTTTTGGAATATTCATCTAACATCAATTCTAATAAACAGGAATCTTCATTGTAATTATTATTTTTTATTTTCTATAAAACATTTAAGATGTTTAGTAAACACACAGCTAAAATTATAAATGTCTATGATCTTGCTATAATACTTACATTAACATTTCCTTGCATATCATATTTGACAGGAGCAAAAACCTTTCCTAGGCGATCTGTGAATTAAAGGTGATTATATAAATATGTATATAGAATACAACAGGATGTAAATAATATTGCTTTGATACATACCTACTACTGAAATTAAGTCTGATGTTGCCTCCAAAAATTGTTGTATGCTTATTTTGTCGTGCACAATTGAAGGAAAGCATTTAATCGTTTCAAAATCGAACTTCTTATAATTTTCCATAGAAGTACTGGCCATGTTAATATTTTAGAGAAGAATAAACGTATTTTCGTAAAGAAGGAATAATAGGGGAGCAAATAGCTATTTTATCGACACTAAGTTTCTTATCGCGGAGCATTGTTATCGCTTGAAAAGTAACGTTTAATAGATTAAAATAACCTGAAAAATAAAAAAAACGAGTTACAGTTTACATTGCTATTTGCTACATAAAAGTTAAAATATGTCAAAGAGAAAGAGGTATTTTAAAAGAGACATAAAATTCGTTTGTTTACTATAAAGTAATAGGTATGTTTTTCGTAGAGTATGGATACAGTGACATTTGAATAATTTCATTTCACGTAAGAATGTAATTCTATATTCTTTAACAATAAAACTAGAAAATACAAGTATTTGACAAAAACACATTATTGTTTTCGAACGTACCTTATTTTGACATAAAAATAGTTTAGTTGGTGAATAAATCGAAACGGTTTCGTTTTACAGATTTATAGCTATAATAAATTAATTTATAGCTATATTAAACTATATTATAATCGTAATCATTATAAGGAGGACGTTTATTATAGTTTCGTAATATGATGAAGATTGTTTAGGCATGCGATGATAACATCCAGTCGATATTAATTAAGAAATGTTACTAAAAAAAAATAGAAACTAAATGTCTTTTTTTAGGAAAGGGGTATTAGTTATTACTGAACAAAATAGTAATAAATTCGTTACTATTAATTAACGTGACTATGCAAGACTATTAGCCTGAAGAAAAAAATGGATTAAAAAGTAGAATACTTAGGTTAAATTTCTTAAGGTTATTGAAGATTATCTTACAATTTTGACAGCACTGTTTTACTTGGTACTTTAAATGCAATTTGTCACTGTATTTATACTATCTGAAAATTTTAATAGGCTATAAATGTACATGCTACGAGTATGTACATTTAATTTATAAAAATAAAATGGTTCCAAATACATGAAAGAAACTATTATAATTTTTTTGTTTAAAAATAACTATGTGAGTGTGAAGAAGCTCTTCATTGCAACTAAAACATGTCCATAAACAATAATTCCATTTCCAGTCTATTGTCATTGAAAATTCTAATTAAAAAGCATGCCAAAAATCTAGACCAATGGGCAATGACTACGGCCTTATGTACATGAATACAGGGAATATCAGTGTTTCTGAATTATTACAATATGAATGTCCATAGATAACTTGTAAAAAAAAATTCGTTCATTGCTATTGAAATTTATAATATTGTTGACCTATCGATTTTAATGTTTAGTCAATAAAATTTTGATATACATTTTGCATATTATATAAATAACATAAGGAAAAAATAAATGAAAAGTAAAATGACTTTTGTGATTTATTCATAACTAAGCTCAAAATGAGAATCTTTTATCATGAGTAAAATAAAAAAATAATATCATCATTCGGGCGGAAATAAGGTATAAATTTAATACTAATAATTACAAGATACGTACATAATATAAACAAAACATAAACAAAAATGAAATATTTAAGTTGTCTGTAGGTATTATTTACTATTCGATGCTCTATTTATAATTTTATACATATGTAGATATAAATCAATGACCACATAAATCTATTTAACAGGGAATATCAATTTAATAAATTTCAGAAGTCATGAATAATAAGAATAATAAAAATCATGAAACTACAAACCTAAGAGATCTCTGAAGAAACTGAAAATTGTTGTAATAACCGAGGTTACTCCTCTATCAGTCTTTAAAAAAATATTACACTTCCAATCTTCTAAGATCTAATAATAATGACTATAACGTGGCGCCTTATCATTAGTACACAAAGCACCTACGTTTTGTATATTATATTGAAGTAGGTTTTATCATCAAAATATTTCTAAATTACCGATTATGTTGTGCAAAATATTACACTTCCACAAATAGTTTGATAGTTCACTGTTATTTTAATAGGAAAATGTTTGTTTTAACACGTTTCCTAAGTCATCCTCAACCACTATAGTTAGCACTTTGCTTTTCGGGGAAAAAGTAAAGGGTACTAAAAATCGTTTTTCCGGTAAAAGATTTGTAAATTCATATGAATGTAATACCATCCCATTAGACTCATCTCGTACTTCAACGATTCTTATTCCAGCTGTTGATATTATCATCATTCTGTTTTTATCGAATTTTAAATATCTGGTGATAGCTTGTCTCTCTCTGCCATATTCGTTATTAAACCATCGATGGTAGGATAAAAGAACCGCACAATTTCTTGTCCAGTATATAGAATCGTTGCCGTTTGATCGATTGATGTTTTTCTTAGATTCTGAAAGCCTGTTGGTTATTGTTGAGTAGACGCTAGAAGGTCTCGTTATGGGAGTGACATTCGGACTTCTTCTTATAATATCGGATTTTGACATAGACGCAAAATTTCCTAGGGTTGTTTTACTTCGTGGCCCTAAAACTCTAAGCGGTTCTGCAACGTTCATTGTGACATTTATGTTCCGTTGCAGAGATACAGTAGAATGCTGTACTGGTTTTCCGTTGTAGTTGTTCATATTATCTTTTGCTAAAGCAGACCTTTTATCTCCAACTAGAAATACACGATCAATGTTATCAAAACCTCTTCCCATTATACCATCTTTTGTATGTCCAAGATCAAATGTATGGCCCAGTTCATGAAAGACCGATCCTAAGGTCGTCGCAAAACATCCTCCTAATGTTCCTCTGTATCCGCTATCGTCCATAAATCGCTTAGAATTTACTGGCGTACAATCAAGAAATCTAGGAATTATTTCCTCTACCGAACCTGGCCAAGTGTACAAGCAAGCTGTGCCAAATAAAGCTAGACCTCCACCGCCTAATGCTGCATATGCTTCTGTGAAAGATACGATTTCATCATGGTTCATTGGCTTGTCAATATCAGTTCCTTTAAATCTTGTGCATGAAATAAATCCTAAAAATTTTCTTTCATTGCTTCCTAAGTCAGAGAGCATTAGTTCTCTTCCGAAGTGTGACCACAATTCTCCTTGTCTCATTTTTCTAGCTTTATTGACATTAAGGTTGCTTCTAAACACGATGCATTCTTGCTTTTTTTGATTGATTTCATGTTCAAGTTGAAATGTTTTTCTTCCTACTCCACTTTCAAAAAGCTTTTCGGCAGTTAAACTTTGTATAATTTTGGCACCGACAGCTATACGCCTGCAAGCGTTTTCAATACTATTGTCTATATCAGCAGGACTTTGAAAGCACCCATCGTGCCCTTGACAAATTATATACACAGGACACACTCTGAGATTGGTTCTTCTTGGTTCATATGACAATTTAATTATTTTTCTTTGCTCTGTATATTCAAATTCAATAATATTTTCACCCTGCTTAAGTGATACTATTGTTTTGAATTCTCTGTTGGAAACATCCCAGTCGGAGCTGTGTTTGTTACCATTGCTATCAACGGTACATTTAATTTTCACATTATTATTACAAAGACCAGCTGTTATTAATCCTTTAATGAGAACAAGAGAATAGTTTATAATATCTCCATTTTGGAAGTTTGTGATAAATATGGGTGAGGTTTGTTCATTTTTATTTTCTTCATCTGTTCGGTTGTCCATCACCTGAAATATTTATACACTGCGAGTTAAAACCAGCAGTAAAGGTATAATGTTGATTGACCTTGTTATTGTTTCATACTCGAGTAGGCTTCTCAATGTTATGAAAAATCTCTCTCATATAATTAGGTTAAGCGTTTGTATTTGTATCGGTAACTCTATTTAACACAGAGTGAATAGGAACGCATTTAAGAATTTTGATACACTAAATACTTAACATTCGTGACATCTAGTTATATCTTTATGCCAAAGACGGTCATAAATGAATTGTTTCGTACTAAGCAGTGACTCACCATGATGCGGTTAGCGTAGAGCGCACAGAAACGGTGCGGCGGCGGCGGGAGGACTGCGGGCGGCGCGGAGGTGGAACGCCGGCAACTCGCGTGCACCGTCGGTTCTCCTCAGTCCTCACTTCTCTCTGAACTGCGCATGCTCCACGATGCAGACCGACGCGCCTCGTAACGATTGCGACGTCCGCCGGAGGTACAGACTTGCTGTCTCCGACGCCACGAGGGAAATTTGAACGATGCCTTGCAATCAAATATAGAAGTGAATGCGTCATTAGCTTCCGTTCTACATTGTGATTTTCTTTGTTTTGCAGTTACATAATTCGTAACAAAATCATTTTCTTACTCGTTAAGAATCTTTTATTTCTATAGTAGATTCATCGGTCAGTTAGATTAGTAGCTGTAGTTAAGATAAAAATACAAAGACCGCAAATTGATCCTATTGTATTCATTATTATTAGGTGTATTATTTTATGATGTAATTCTCGAGTTCTTGTAAATTGTTTCTTCTTTGTGATTTTTGCGCCTGATTTTTATGTTTTGCAAATCGTATAGATATTGTTTAGTAAGAACTAATAGCAAAGGCGATGAAACTTTAATATAAATAGACAAAATAAAACGTAAACTACATTGATTAAATTTCTTGTTTTTTTTGTTAAGTCAGGTTGATTGATATACCCAAAAGATTTTGTACATTTAAAATTTAGTTTTTCAGTTGCTTTAGTTCAGTTTCTGGGCTTAGTAAACCTTAGTTTTTTAAAACTAAGTTATACTTAGACGTATAAAAAATAGTTGCAATCCTTTCAAGGTCTTTTCAAATTAGAAATTTTTATACAAAAATTATAACTTCATATAATTTCGCTCGTTTGTATTTCTTAACTTACAAAGGCCTGTGACGAATATTTATAACGTGGTAAAAGTACTGTCACTTATTAAGATTAACATTAAAAACATCCTAAAGTATTTATTAAGGAAAAACAATTATTTTAAACTGAATTGGATACGAACCTGCAAACTTTTGGTATCTGTCTTCGAATCGCTTTTGCTAATCTTCCATTTATAATTTTAATTTATCTTGATTTACTTTATAACAACCATTTTGTTTCTGTTAGATATTCGATTTTGATAACCTATAAGATCTAGATATTATAACAGTTCAAAACATGTTTTATATAATTTTTTCATGTTTGTTGCCAGTGGTATTTTTAATTCATAAAAGGCTTAACGGTAATTCAATCGTTATCTTTCTGAAGGAAATACTACAAGTTTAAAAGTTCAAATCTAAAATCAATAACTTTTGAGTAGACATGAAGACAACTTAAGCTTTATGGTCATTTAAAGCCCATACACATAAGTTATTGAAGATTACTCTGTAAGGACATAATGGGCAAAAATTAATAAGCTATCTATCCGAGATTGAAATCAAACATCGATTGCGTTGTACAAAACCAATGCACATATTTATTATTTGACCTAACAACTGAAGATATGGATTGTTATTTCAGACTTGGTATTAAAAATTCAGATCAGGATCGTTTATTAATTTCCGATTTTATATACCAAAAGCTACAACAAATCGATAGGCTTTATGGTTAAAGTCCAGCGACTACGTAAGCGCAGCGTAGCTGACGTAGAGGTATGATGTGTTGAGATGTGCAGGAAGTGGCTAGGGCTGGTCGAAGGAGCCGGTCGTTGTCCCACTGAACGCACTTTCGCTTTTATCGGAGAACGAACCCGGGCCATTACTACCTCGCTCACGGTTACACCATCACGCATAGTCGCTTTTGGCTGCGTTTGTCGTTCTGGTATGCATACTAATCTCTGTTCGATTAGGCCTGTGATTTCTCCATACTATAATAGTGAATCTTGAGTATATTATTCAATTTTGAGCCGTGCAGAGGAAAATATATTAAAAAATCAACTAATAAAATTCTAATAGCATGTAAATTTTAACTACTAATATATTATATAGGATATTTATTATTTTTTAAAATATCTATAGGTACTTTTAACCGAACCTGTTATCTATTGCTTATGACTCAAAAATAATATTTATTTCTAGCAAGGGCGGGCGGTTAGTAAAATATAATTTCATACATTAATAATATATTCATATCTAATAAATTATTACAATACCGCGCGCTAAAGATAAAACTAATTTGTTTAAAAAAAATTGCTTAAATTTATTCTAATATATCACGATTACAAAACATTTTTTGAACTTTTGGATTTACGTAAGGACTAAATAACGGCCGTAGATTTGCTTTTACTTCTATTGCTTCATTTTCATAAAGCACTTGTTATATATTACTAATTTCTGATTTAAATAGTGTTAATTTATAACCCAAGTATCGAAATTTATGAGCTTAATTGGTTATTAAATTTGGAAAATCAGTCATGAACATTGAACATTAATTAACATGTTACATTAATAATATGTATTTTGCATTAGGTATGGGTACTTCTTTCAGATTGTCGAGTTTTAATTTGTATCTTACACAACTGGATAATTTTTTTTTGTCCAAAATCCCATCCCAGAGAATAGACAGTATAAATAAAATTTAACTTTTGATACGTAAATGAGATTTAATAAAAAAAAACTTAAGATTTTTTTTAAAATTATTTAACTTATAAAACTATCTAACGTAGGTTAGGAAAGGAAAAAACAACAAAACGCATCAGAGAGACAATAATCATTATTGTATCCGTAGCAGACATTAAAAAAAAATCATTAAAAAAAGTATATTTTAGAAATTATTATTATGACACCTTCTGGAACGTCTTAGGGCTCGAAGGTATGCGACAAATATGTCAACACGCTGTTCTTTGTTAATAATAATGAAGATCTGCGTAGTTTCATCACAGTGCGCTCGTTGAATAATAACGTCCGGTTGAATGAACCATTGCATAGTGTCCTTGTTTTCTGTGATTTTCCATAGCAGAGTGCGGCACGTGCGATATCGAGGGAGCTATGGTGGTGAAGTACCTAATAGTGATGTACCTAATGTACTGCGTGTATTTAATACTCAACGATAATCGTTCAATTTGCATTTTATAGCTGCTATTTATAATTTATAAGGTTTATACAACGCTTTGTCTTGCTTAAAATGTTTATTGGCTTTTAAGAAAATGACTGTCTATTATATTATCATATTATAATAAGTTAAAATATATTTTATTGTGGTTTTATTTTTAAGAATTTACTAACTTTAGCATTTGGGATTGAGATTGTTCGTTTTTTTTAACGAATTACTTGGTCTGCCTTATTTGGGTTACATTTTAATGTTATATCTAGGTTTAATATCCAGTTGTGATACATCAAGATGAATAGGCCGTGTAGGTTATCCTTACAATATCTTCTAGCAGTTAAACATATTGTGGAAGGTACATAAACTTTTATCCTCCAAAATTGGACTTACCTACTTCCTAACACACCTCATGAATCTTTACAAAATAATATGATTTATTATTTATGTGTAAGTAATTCTATTTATATAAATTGTTTTTCCTGTGAAATATCTTATCAATAATAACAAATAACAAAAAAACCATTTAAAAATATATGAATCGGTTTTGATGCGATTTCAACGGTTTGATCTTTAATTTTAATAATCATTATATAATTCAATTTGTAATACCTCCTCGGAACAGTATGCTTTGTTTTTCCACATTCCCCTCTTAACCTTCGCAGGGCGCTGGTAATTTATTTATGTTTTAATACAAACATTAACATTGTTTAGGACCACGACAGGAGGCAATTGTCAGCAATGTGTGATATTTTAAAATTTACATTTTCTTACGATAAAATTACATTGTTTGTATCTTATGGTCCTAAAACTTAAAAAAGACTGTACCCTTTATATGGCTTATCTTAGTAGTGGTGTTGGTTTTTTTTTTACATTCACCAATGGTACATATTATATATTTATCATGCTTATTACAAATATCTATAGGCAATAGAATTTTTCAAATATAAAGCTTAAAAATATAATATTGCGCATCCTATATTATTTATTTATATATATTTAAACTTAATTAGATATCAATTAATTTGTAAATAATAGATATTTATCATGCTTATTATAAATATCTATAGACAATAGAGTTTTTCAAATATAAAGCTTAAAAATATAATATTGCACATCCTATATTATTTATTTATATATATTTAAACTTAACTAGATATAAATTAATTTGTAAATAATAGATAGTAACTAATATTTTTTCTTTACATAATATTAATCAGCGAGGTCAGCTGAGATCGGTGTGTGTGTGAGACACACATGTGTGTGTATGAGACACACTGAGAACGGCTTTGCAATAAAAAAAAATGTTCTATTCCAATCTACTTATAATAATAATTGGACACAGCCTCGAGGCTGTTCCGTTGCTATGCTCTTAGTGGAGCAGTGGAACACAATTCTGTTATATTTTAAATACGGTTACTTTTTCTGATGCCGCTTGTAGCCAAGCCCTTCGTTGTCTTACTTTAGGTTTGTACTCTTTCTTTTCTGTTTTGACTTCATTGATATTTTTTATCTGTTTTTAAATTATATTATAATTCAATTAATGTTTCTTCAACATGTAGTCATGCGTTAGTATAGCAGTTCATAGTAACAATAGCCACTTGTTCAATAACTGGCCTAATCACATCGACCATTCAACATCCGTTCAAGAAACTGACCACACATACTGAATATGAAACACACGCAGTTTAATGTGTCACTTTTTGTCAGAAGTAAGCATTTTCGAGTTCGGTCGTTGACCCTAGAATTGCGTAGGCTAGCTACTTTCTCTCGTTGTTGGGGCAAGGCGAGGTGCGGCAAGTGAGGTGAGAAGGGGGTCCTGCCAAAATAAGTACGTGAAAGGCTGCGTAGCCATTCCTTTGGTCAGGCATACGAGCCATTGCTAGAGTCTTTGTTGTAGTACAAGTTAGTACCTTCTACGTGCACTACGTAGTAGAATTCAAATGTTATTCTTATGGCCTACGTAATGGGTGATGTGGTAGCTAGGTTTTTTTTTTTTTTGGATCTCATGAGCTAGCCGAATAGCAAAGATTGAACGCGCAAGCGGTTTAAAGAAATTGGCTCATCAGCGAATTGGCTAGATTTAGTAAAACTATTCCTGCAGCAGAATAGCTGCAGCTATTTAATAGTCACATAAGATCTGAGACGTATTGTCATCAGAATAAGCCAAGAAGTGAGAGGAGAAATTGTTAACGGTTAAATCAGTTGGAAAAGGAAACAATACAACAAGAAGTGTCGAATTCTGTGAAATAACCATTACCTACTTTTTATCTTTAATTTGGCAAATAATTACTATCAGAAAGGTGATTCGGCTCGACAAGTATAGAGCGTTTTGGTACAGGGTATAAGAAAGAATATAAATTAGATAAATTTAATTGAAGTTCAGTTGAAATTAAAATAATTTAAAATATATTAGAATACTACTCATATTTGCCAACAATGTTTTACTTTAAAATAAGTTATGCAGAATAATATATTGCCGCTTAAAGATTGACCGAGTAAAAATCGTTACTTTATGGCAATCTACCAACTCGGAGTTTTATACATATTATAATTATCGTTAACTTTACTTCGAATATACAATATTCAAAGTAATATAATATAAGTTGGCTAATACACAATATTAGAAATAAAATGATGACATAAAATATGAATATGAATAGGCTTAATATATGGGAATAGATTATGGCAACAAAATTATTTTCTAATAAAATGTAGACTGCTTTATTTATCCAATAGATGGCGTAGTAAAATTAAAAGATATTTTACAGCGCAAGCTTCAGTTTCACTTCAGTACAAGGTAATGGAATCTTCAAAGAGATTTATGTTGTGTTCTAACCTCAGGGAATGAGGACGGATAATAAGCTACCCTCATATGTTCTAGACACTTCACATCCCTTGAGATCTACGTGTTTGATAAAATTCAATATTACTATTGCTCCTGGTTATGTTAAATTACTAAAATATATGTAGTTGTTCAGTATAGTAGTTGTACTATCAACAAAAAAAATATTTTAATTCCAATAATATTTTAAATGATTTTTTTATCTTTTTTGTCGGACTCGTAATATTGTTCATTAGCGTTGCTTATCATATTTAACAGTTGTAGAATTACCAATTAATATAATTTCTAGGGTTTCTAAAAATTAATCAGACTATAATTCATTAAACGGTCGAGTGGATCCACGTTCTAAAATTAGTTTTAAAAATGTATTTGAAAAGCATTCTAACAAAAAGCATCTTAACGTAGTGTCATCATTTAGTAGAAGTAATGAACGAATTGCTTGTATTCTCTATGCTTTAGATGAAGAGTATGTATCTCACGTTATGTCTGTAGGTTGCGCTGAAACATGAGTTACGAAAAGCACCAGACATCGCCACGGGAATACCAATCGGGCTGAATTGGGCAGCTTACAAAGGTCGAAGGCAAAACAATTTATAAAAATTGCGAAACGTCTACATAAAAAGAGTTGGCACATTGGACGTGCTTACGGCACCACGTTCTCTCTTTTGAAGGTTACACGGCAGAGCTGTGTGTATGTGTACCGTTAAAACAAAACTGTCATAATTTGGAAGACCTAGTTTAAAAAGACAATGTAACTGTATCTAGAAGACGTTCAGTTACAGTTCACATCATTTTTTTTTTAAATAACTGTCACTTTTTTACAGCCTATACATAAAGCTTATTCATGTGTAGGTCAGTAAGAATTATTTTTAGTCTGTGAAAGTTAAGATGTCTTCAGTTCTTTTTAAATAAAAAAAAGAAAAATACACTTGAAGGTGGTTGGTCTACGAGACGTAGTCGCGTAGTCTACGCAGCTGCGCAGGTCTGGCGGACAGCGACGGTAACGCGCAAACGCTCGGGGTCGAGTCTTATATTTCTAGAGCATTGAACCTCTGCAACCTTGTGCGTTGAGCCTGCCCGCTCTCCGTGCGCTGACGCAACCACTTCAGCCCCTTCTCCGCTTCAAACAATCGTATAATTAATCCTTAAGGGCACATCCATTCTTAAACGGACACAATGGATTTTAATGTAACATCCAATCGATTCATGATAGGTTGAACTTAATAGGAATCTAATCATGTATATGCAACGAGATGGTAAATGAAACATGAGAGGCAATAATTATCCTCCATCTTGAATCAATTTAAATTTACAAATTGAAAAAAATATTCACTTAAACATAATTTAAATTATAAAATACAAAGTAACCAGTCGCTTAAAAAGTATCGTATTGCTAACAAGCCAGCGGTCGTCCGCAAATAGTTCGCGAGAAGTGCGAAATGTTCGCGGGGCTACAATTGGCGCCTGCCCGAGAACGTTGTGAGGTGACGCTTACGTAAAGCGCTGACATAACCGAGTCGACGACCGCTCTTGCGCAACCACCACAAAACCCGCAACCCCACGCACCACACCTTTTCATCTGCTCCCCCACTACCTATAAAAATTACCTAATTGTACCAAAAATGCATCAAAAGGACACCGGTTTAGCGCCGGAGTTACGACACCAATAGCTCTAGAGCAACAACCTCTGCTAAGGACAAACATAACTAGAATGTTTTGCATACATTTATCTTGATTAACATTTCGTGTGTAAATGCGGGACTTAACATGTAGCTAGTTTTGGTAACGTATGTATATTTCATCACTCGATATTTCGCGATGCGATGTTGCAACCGAAGTAGTCACAGGATCGTGCAGTTATTGTTTTGATAATATCTACAACTACGTTCTTAAATTAGGTGTAATTGTTCCGAATTCGGCATTAGCTGCCAAAATTGCTGAGCATTGTAGGTCCAGTTGACGCAGTGAGTATGAAATTGACGTATTTGTATGGTACAGTTATCCTTAGTGCACGAAAGTGAAAACTAAATGTGGGCTTGGTCATCGACCCCAAGGAGGGTCGTCGACCGCGCTTAACTGCAAAGGCCGTTTGTGAGTGCGGAGGCCATATGCGCGACATTTAGCTGCGTGGTGCTGGAAGCCGCCTTGCACGCTCGTTCGATCGGCATGCCCATTCAGCAAGCGGCTGCGCCCGCGCCGGTATTGCACTAGATCTGCGGTCAATTTTTTATTATAAAATTTTGCTATTTAAGCATAAATTCTACTGCAGTAGTTTGGTATAATGATGACTATATGACCTTTGCATATGATATTATTTCAAGTTTTTGGAAATTTAATTTTTTTACTGAAACGATGTTTTCTTGGGCGATATTATATTACATTTTTGGTTGAGAACTATAATTGATGAGTTTAAATTATTGTACGGTAAGGTATAGGTAGAGACTATTAGTTCAACTATACAACTATAAATAACTTTGTTAATTTTACTTTTAAAAGGTTTAAAGTTAATTAAAAAAAATATGATATGTGATGCATGAGTCAAAATCTTATTGAGCAAACTAACCCAATTGACGACAACAAAATATTATACTTATATCGTAATGTGAAATCTGATAGAGATATAGGAATATAAATCCAAATAAAGACTCTAAATATGCCTCGATTTTCGTTTCATTTATGTAAGCACCGAAATATAAACAGCAATATAATATTAAGCAGCGAAAGCTCTACTGAATAAATTTAGATATAAAACTATACGCTTCATTATATCACATACTATATTTCTTAATATTATTACTAATACCTAAAACTTTGAACCACTGTGACCATAAACCACTATGACAGTTATTGTTTTTTTGAACTTTAAATAAAGTAATTTCCTCATTACTTTAAGGTATAAACATTAAATTCCCAGCTGTGAAGAAGTTGATTCCGATAGTAGACATGATAATGCTTTCACGAGTTAACAACTTTCTCAGCAGATCTGTGCTAATCCGCTTTGAAACTTAATATTTAGATTTGCAACTTATTATTTCATTTATACTTAATTTTTGTTTTAAAACTATATTGTTAATATTTTTTATTTGTTGGTTATTTTATTTATGTTTTCACAATAAAATAAAACTAATTGTTAAATATACCTTTTAAGTGCAATATATATTTTTATGGTTTCCTGGATAATTGCCCTTGATTGGAACATTCATAAATGCTTTTAATTAAAGTTGGAGTGGATAAAATATTTTAAAGTAAATTTCTTATAAACTTATTTAATATTATCTGTATTATAGTTTTTATTAACATGATAGATAAAATAAGTTTATATTGAAAGACAAACCATATCAGATCACATATTGGATATCTAATCTATTTCCATTATATTAAACGAAAAAACAATCTTTTGCTTTTATGCAGCTGTAGTTAACTCGCGCCAAAAAAATTACTATATATTGTACATATTGTTAGCATAATTAAGGTTTCAGTCGCAAAAAGTATATAAGACCATAAAATCAACTTAGTTACCGTAGGAGCAGAAGCGAACATACGTCAAAGAAATTCGTGGGAAAAAAGGTTTACCACACCTGATGCATGAATTCAGATTCTTTAACAATATTTCAAAACCTTATAAAATAATATTATGATCATTATTGTATTCATTAATTAAATTAAAAACATAAATAAACAAAACTGATAATATTAAGAATACATAATCTTATATTTGTAAACTTAAGCTTCAAATTTATTATTATTGTGTACAGATTATTGTTTTATTGTTTAAAATTCATATAAAAGGTAGTATAGATAAAAAGCTATACAGCTTATCACCGATTTATACCAAAACGTAGTAACTCCTCTTAATAAAACCGTAATATTTTATGTCAATAAAATTTAAGTTTTAAAACATTAGCTGCAACTCCATAGCTTTGTAACTGTAATGGAATTACAGTTCATATATTGTCGAGTTGCTAGTTGTATTTATGGTGATACGACACAGAAGAGAGAAATTTGGCGAGATAAAGCATCACACAGTAAGGAGGACGCGGTCACGTGAAGTCATCGTCTTCGAACTTGCTGTATTTGGAGCAAACGAAATGCTTCATAGTGCCCCGTGGGCAATGTTACCTGTTACCTGGTACCTGTTACCTGTTACCTGCGAATGTTACTGCGTACCTGTCAATCATTCAATAACATTGATGAACTATCTAACGTAGAATAATTTTGATAGTTCAGTTATGATTATTATATTTCGCAATTATGATTAAAATGTAACTTTCTTCTGTTGATTTAAAGGACAAAGGTATTGTCTCGTAAAGAAATGGTAAAATAAAGCGATTATATTTTCGAAAGCACATCAAGTCCTTATGTAAGAGTTCAACGTAACACTTCGTGTGGAAGAGGCGTACGCCCCGTTCAGCGCGCCACTTTCCTTCAGCCAAATATTTGGTTAACTTCGATGTTTGTATGACATACCCTGCGTCGTATGGAGTCAATATAAATTCTCATGCTTTTGCAATTATTGGCCAAGTAAAAATAAAAGAACAATATTGCAATATGTATACTTAAATTTAAGAAATATTAAAGTGTGTTACGTAATTTTACATTACTATTATTTTAATTAGCTTTAAGAATGTCAATATGAAAACATATATATAACAGTAAATAAATGTCCTAAAATGATGGATAGAAAATCAAGTTGATTGATACGTTAGCGAAATGTTAAACAGAAGTCAATAGAAAGAGTCAATTTGGCAGGTCACCGGCGAAATTTGTTGCGAACCGGTCAAGCACTAACGTCTCTCCAATTATTTTATAGGAATATACCAGTGGGTCTAAACTAGTTTCTGAGATGGCTAAACAGAAAGTTTTTTATGAAGTATTTTTCGATGTAAATAAATATAATATTTAGAATATTCAATAAATAAATTAGTAGTAAGAAGTCTATCAGCATTTTATTTGTCATTATGATTTGTTATTGTTTATAATTTATACAAATATCTAATGCATGCGGACCCACTTGTTTTAATAAATCGTGAGTTGTTGGTATTAATAAAGCTGTTGGTCGTAACGAGTGTCACTTGAAGAAGAAGAATCTCACATTGACAGCAGCCGCAGCATTGGAGAGGTTATTGACCTCTGGCTACGCTTTATATTTGGCGAACAATGATTTGGAGTGGCGAGGTGAATGACCGCGCTCGGAGGGGCTAAACGTAGGCAGTTATTGACCCATATTGGAGGTGAAATGTAGATCAGTGGGCGAGAGCGGCGAAATTCGCCGCAGAGTAGAGAGTCTGTGCACGGAACCGTAGGTACGTACGTATGCGCCGGCGTAGATGCGATTGTGCGTTGACATATCTTCTATGATTCATATGCTGCTTGGTAGGTATTAGGTCTATTTTCACCACATAGTAATGTTAAACTAGAGATTTATAATTTTGTTACATTAATTGACATAACATAAATAGAGTTTTTGCTATTTTGTTCAATATCGTACTTTGATATTTATGATTTTCTATCAAAATGATTTGGGTTAATTACTTTGTACTGAAAATATATTTACTACATTTTAAATTTTCTATACCATAATCATAAGCTGTTGACAAGAATGATGGTGCCAAGGAGACCAAAATAACTTTTATTTATATCCAAGAGTGAAGACAGGGGTTGCAGCTAGTTAAGTTTAATTTATTACTAATGAGGCTTCAACCTATTTTAACACGTGCTCGGAAAGGCTCCATAAACAATAAAATATATTAATGTTTCTTGGAAGTGTTAAAACAACTTTTTACTGGGTCCAGACCCCAAATTTTTGAGTCTTTTATGGCGGTTGACTAACGGACCCTTTGTTGTCTGCTGTTTTATATACAAAATGCTTTGTAATACATACCGCAATATATAATATTATATTTCCTATAATATAAAACAATATAGATAAATAATATTTTTTAATGTTATATAAAAATAAATTATTGATATGATACCAAGGATTAGTTGTTTTTTTCTTTATGTATAAAAAAAGTCGGAATGAGAGAATTCATTTCCTAATTTAAGAAGGCCTAACCCTTTAAAACACAAAAAGAGATAGACAACTTCCTGTCCAAAATATTTTAAACAAAACTGAAATAGGAATAACTCTATTAGATGTGATGAAATAAACGATTTGAATAGATTGATAGAATATATCGATCTAGTATTAAGAAAAAAGAGTAGATTATTTGATGGTCAATTTATCTTTGGATATTAGCAACAGACGATGAGTTGACTTTTTGGCATTCCTACGTGGGCGCTCAATTTATCTACATCTTTCCGTCTTAGAAATTTCAAAGGCACTGAAATAAATAGAGGATATTTTTACATATTTAATTGTTTTTCAGGTCCTAAAAGAAAATTCAAAAGAAAAGAAAATTGTTTACCCTCCGCTAAAAAATACTATTTTCAAATATAATACATTTACAATTTCAAATTATAAGCATTTTATCTCTAAACTAATTAATATAAAAAATTGCAAAATAATGCATTTTCTACTAAATACAAAAAATATATAACATTTTCAATTAACAAAAATAGTTATATTATAGCTCCCAATAAAATGTATAGTATTTAATATAAAGCTACGCCCGTTGTTGTACATCCCAGAGTTAGTTAATTCTCACGATGTGCGCAAAAGGTGCGGCAGTATTGATTGCGATTTCTAAGAACAACTATAAAACATCGGAGAGTTCTAATTATAGTTCGTACACAGAAAACACCTTATGTCACATCACACAAGGTTATTGCAGTGAGGAAATTTGTTCTAGACTACTTTCCGAAAGTGGCTGGAAGAAAGTACTTTTACTCGGAGAAGAACTGTGTCGGTACAAAGTTTCTACGACCAATAGTTGCTGTTGAGTCGTCCGGCTCATCAACTGCTTGCTTTCCAACTACTTGTACTCGTATCTGTCAAACATCACTTGTATTAGGGATAGTATTATTATATATGGCCGCCTAATAAACTCACATTTATAATTAAATAACTAAATTTAGTATTAAGTATCTAATATATAGGTATAGGAATTTGAAAGATTTTTATGTTACATTTGTTTTAATAAGATTTATACATAACGTTTTTTTTTATAAGGATTTAAATCAATGAATCCTAAAAGTGTTCGATTTTATTTAAGAAAATGTTTTTACATGAAAATTGGAAAATTACGAGGAAATTATTAAAAATATTATTATATATAAAATAAATATCTTAGTGATATTCTAGATATCTTTTTATTTTTACAGTGCTGTAAAACTGATAATGACTCAAAAGTGACAGGAAATTGGTGTATTATTTTTACGGCTAGATTAGTGAATATACTAAACATTCAGATAAGCTAAATATATATAAGGGCAAGAATAAATACACAAATACACAAGAAACGATCAATCCGTATTCTAAGTTCAATTGGGAAACCTAGGTGAGATTATTTACCTTTAAGTTTTTTCTTTTCTTGAAATTCTAACTTGAAATACTTTTTTTTGTCTTTGTCATATTTGCAGTAAATTGATCATGAAGACCTTCGTCACCCTTAGTGCCCTGTTGGTTGTCGCCATCGCATATCCTTTGCCTTTGGTGCAGGTTATCCTCAATATAGACACGACCAGCCAGGACTCCAGTGTGGTCGAAGCTCCAATTGTCATTGAACCCGAACCAGTGTTACCGGAACATCCCATAATTATTCCTGGACCCGTTCAACTGCCAGAGCCTGTTTTTCCTGAATTACCACAACCTGTAGAACCCGAGGTTGCCGCTCCCGAAGCACCTGAGGTTGTAGCTCCTGTAGAACCCGAGGTTGTCGCACCCGAAGCACCTGAGGTTGTAGCTCCTGTAGAACCCGAGGTTGCCGCCCCCGAAGTACCTGAGGTTGCAGCTCCTGTAGAACCCGAGATTGTAGCACCCGAAGCACCTGAGGTTGCAGCTCCTGTAGAACCCGAGGTTGCCGCTCCCGAAGCACCTGAGGTTGCAGCTCCTGTAGAACCCGAGGTTGCCGCTCCCGAAGCACCTGAGGTTGCAGCTCCTGTAGAACCCGAGGTTGCCGCTCCCGAAGAACCTGAGGTTGTAGCTCCTGTAGAACCCGAGGTTGCCGCTCCCGAAGCTCCTGAGGTTGTAGCTCCTGTAGAACCCGAGGTTGCCGCTCCCGAAGAACCTGAGGTTGCAGCTCCTGTAGAACCCGAGGTTGCCGCTCCCGAAGCACCTGAGGTTGTAGCTCCTGTAGAACCCGAGGTTGCCGCTCCCGAAGCACCTGAGGTTGCAGCTCCTGTAGAACCCGAGGTTGCCGCTCCCGAAACACCTGAGGTTGCAGCTCCTGTAGAACCCGAGGTTGCCGCCCCCGAAGTACCTGAGGTTGCAGCTCCTGTAGAACCCGAGATTGTAGCACCCGAAGCACCTGAGGTTGCAGCTCCTGTAGAACCCGAGGTTGCCGCTCCCGAAGCACCTGAGGTTGCAGCTCCTGTAGAACCCGAGGTTGCCGCTCCCGAAGCACCTGAGGTTGCAGCTCCTGTAGAACCCGAGGTTGCCGCTCCCGAAGAACCTGAGGTTGTAGCTCCTGTAGAACCCGAGGTTGCCGCTCCCGAAGCTCCTGAGGTTGTAGCTCCTGTAGAACCCGAGGTTGCCACTCCCGAACAACCCGAAGTTGCTGTTCCCGTTGAACCCGAGTCCGCTGGTGAAGATGTAATACTATTGCCAGTACACTAATTAGACCCGGGTAGCATCTGTAACATATTCAAATGAATACACTCTAACAGAAGTGTTATTTTGATATTTGTTAACCAAAATTGCGTGTTTATAATATATTGTTTTCAAAAATTATAATTCTTTATTTATTAATAGAATCTTTATAATACTTCAGAAATATAAAACGTGAGCTAGCTATCGGTTAAGTATACGATTTCATTTAAAGTAGACAGTAATTAAAATGTTCTTACAAACAGGAACGATATAATGCAATGAATACGTTGCCAGGCGGCTGTTTGTCAGACATGTAAAAACAAAAAAAACCACACGTGACTAGCCGATGACGAAGCAATTGAGGGATGGTATGAAACATTGGCGCCATACCTACCTGTTTTTTTTATAAGATGACGCAAAGGCTGTCGTAGGATTTTCCGTTTACTCGATAATCAATCGATTCATTTACATGAAAACAGCAATCAAAAATTAAAAACTGTATTTATATAATCATATTTATAATTTCCTTCAATCAATATTATCTTTGATATATAAAATTCTTTCTATCCAATCAATCTTAAAGTTCTTGATATGTAAAATTCTTCGTATCCAAAAATGTGACCATTTTCTCAATTAATTTAAGAGACAATAACCATATTATACAATTAAGAAATTATACTAAAAATGGCATAAGGAAAATCATCTAAAGAAACTATTACATCCTGGGTAACCATTCATTCATATAAAGTCACGTTCAGAAGATTCACTTGGCTATATAAGGGCATATACACATCACATTACCATAAGATATATCTGATATGCACCTGCTCTTATTTGGTCCCTGTTTAATTGAGCGTGTTGAGAAGGCGGTCATCAATTATCATGACAGTTTATTTTTGTCTTGACTGGACTTGTTTGTGAGTAATGACTCGGCGTCCGCTAAGCCTTATATGTTAAGTTTGCTTTTAATGTCATAATATATCTATATTATTTACATAATGTATCAGAGTTAAGTTGATTATGATGTTTAGTGTAATAAGCATGGTTAGGGACCTAATTGAAGATGGACTATAATGTCATAAAGGATTTTATTAACCCTATTTGCGGGTAGTTACAAAATAAATAAGGTTTTAGATTTTATAAAACCTTTAATATATGTATGAATAAGTTGTAACTAAAAGTAGGGTAACAAATTAGATTATTACATTTGTTAACCAATTTCGGATTTATTTCATAAAAAATATAAGGATTCATTTCATAAAAGTGACATATGTTTTCAATCTAAAAGTTATCGTCTGCTAATTATCTCAGTAACGAAATATGTTTATAAAAAGTACATTTTAAGAATGTTAAATAATTCATTTTTATTATTTAATAAATGCTTTATTTCACTTCTCTGATATTGTTACAAAGTTAGTGCATAAATAAGTAAATTACTAGCCATTAAACTAATACTAAGTAAGTAGTTTAAACTAATACTTAACAATATAATACTCGGTAACTTGAAGTCGTCAACACCTTATTACTTTACATCGTGTATTTACAACTAATGGTCTTAAAACAATACGACACACTCAATTTTTCAGTACAATATAATATTTGCCGGTAATGGTGTGATCCACAAAATGTTCGAATTTGGGTCTACTTTGGGTCCATTAATTATGTTTGTGATATCCCCGATATACATGGATTATTTTCGAATGACTATGAATGAATGAGAATGAATTAGAATGAGTATGAGAAGACGGCAGTACTTAAATGGTTACTAGTTATAATTTATGCACATAACAAAATCTGTGGATAAACTTCTCAGTACTGCAAATATTGTACACAACTTTTGTACACAAAGAAAACAGTCATGGAATGTTACGAGACAAATTAGGTACCTACCTATTTATGGAAAATAACAAAATGGATACAAGCTAGTGCCTTCGATAGAAACGTATGAATGCGATCAAAGCGATAATGTACTCAACTGACTCAAAGGTCACGCTATCACTCGAAGAGTGCCCGGTCTGACCTTGCTCTAGATCACCCGACCTTGTTCTCTCCAAGCTAACGAGCAACGCTTATCTCGTGTACATGCATTAGTTTCAATGGCCGGCCCACTGTTCTTAATTAAGCGGCATTCCCTGTCGTTACCACGAATACTTTCAATAGCTATTCCGATAGTTTTTTTAGTGCCATTGTGAATACAATTTGCCTTTTCTTCATTTTTATAGAAACGTAAATGTGCTCTATGCACGACATCTAAGTTTATTAACTGAAAACTGTTCATATAAAAGCAATTTTTCCCATATATTGGTGGTTTTAGAATTGGATTAGCTATTGGTATGTACTTATGATATTCATCTAAGAACAATTCTAGATTGGAAAGTAATATATTATATTATTTTGCTCTATCACTATATATTTAAATCTAAGCAAAACTTCTGCGTACTTAGTAACTTAGTGGTAAAGGATTGTCACAAAAATATTGATTGTTCAAATTATCATTCGAGGCCGCTGCTGTGTCAAGAACTATTGAAATGTTTTTAGTTAAATATTTGTCTAAGGATTTGCACTAAAAAGATCATAGTTTAGTATTATTATTATTTTAGCGAGGTGTATGAAAAACAAGTTCCTAAGATGACGAATATATATAATCTATTAAGTTTAATTTAGTTCTTCTACAACAAGAGCGTATGAATGAATTTTGAACGTTCGATACAAACAGAAATAAATGAATCACGTATGTAAGTTTGGTTAAACATAATTGATGGTTGTATAAAAACGTTATACTCAGAACGTATTACTATATAAGGGTCATTGCGGACAAGCGACAAAAAATATACGCTTAAAAGTAATGCAAAAAATACTACCACATATTAAAAGCTACTAAGACGAAAGTGATGTTAAATATGCACAAGAGGAAGATGTAATACATTTGTTTATGAAACGTGATGCCGCCCATGCATTTCTTAGCTTTCTGCGAGCGTAGCGCTCCCCACCCTCGCGGGGCGTGAAAGCACCGCGGTCGTGCGCAGGCGCCGCTAAGTGTGTCGCGCAGGTCGACGAACGCCGGCCTAGACCCACATACTGCAATTGGGGCACAATCAGTGACAGTACAGCGAGCGCGTTGACCCCGCACGGTGAAATGCCCATCTTTCTACTTCACACTCTTTCTCTCGACGTCGTCACATCGATTTTCCCAACACGTTGATTCTTAACACAATTAGACGTAACTTTTGAACTACTTCAAGACGTACATAATATATACAACTATACTGTTTAGACATCAATTAAATTTCATTTGTGTTCAGATATCGTGATCAATACTTTTATATATTTTCTCCTGTACTCGCTTCCAAGTTGCATGTTACCATCCGAACTATTTAACGGAACTGACATATGAAACTGTCATTATAATATCAAATAATACGTGATTCGTTTTTTGTTGTCCGTAGTTATTGGTAGTACTTATTGGTATTTAATGTAAGATGGGAGCAAGCAGTGGAAATAAATCCATCTTAAGTGAATGTGTGTCCATGTTTTTGTTACGGCTAGTAAGCTGCTCACGAGGCGTGATGCACGTACGAATAGTGTACATAAATATTGTTTCCTTTTCACTTTCAGGTATGAAATCCTTATAAAAATTACAAAGAACTCTTAAAATTAAATAAATATGATATTAATTTCAATGTTACATTTAGATGCAATTTATTTTAGGAAATGAATTTTCTAGTAGTTTATTAATTTGTAATTATTAAATTATAATTTATTATTCTCCGTTCATAATTTAATATTAACTTGAAAAAAATATTTTAAAAAACTTTGCTCCATCAAATTTGTTAGCTTTGAAGTTTTGTAAATTGTAAAGAAAAATAATACGCTGTTTTATATTTGTTTCACTAAAAATAACAAAAAAGTATTTTACCTATTTATATATTTTTTAAATAAATAAGACATTTTTCTTATACATAATAAAAATAAACATTGTGAGGAACATTCTGTTATTAGATATAAAATGTTAGTTATTGCTTCTATGTAGTATTTGAAATTTAATTAATATTACATATGTACCAACAACATCACTGTTAGTTACTGTGAGGGTGTAATTCTTATTCTTATTTATAAATAGGTATATACATATTTGATCACCAAAATTAATTCATTATAAATACTTTTAAAATTTTTTTTTCGTAACCCGCAAATAATATAAAAAAAAAACAACCTTAAATAATAGGAATTGCATCTATAGGCAGTTATCGAATTTGATTTAAAAATAGGTAAATGATCCCAGTTTGCAGAAATTTATCTTTTATTTCCACTTTATGCATAAAAAGTTTTGAAATGCGAACAGATATCAACAAGAGCGAATGGAAAAGAAAGTAAAAATGATACAAATAAGAAGTATGCGAACATGTGCAGTGCAATGAGAAACGAGCGTTCGAGCGCTGAGATTCACCTTTTCTAGGGAGAAAAAGTGATGGCGACCAGACTGGAAACTTCGGATTTGGAGCGAGTATTGTCTCTGTTGCGTTCTCTCGTCTCGATGCACATGTATTGCACATTTTTTCCCCTACTTCTTCACTTTCTTCCTATGTACACTTTCTAGGCTTTATGGTGAAATGTGTATGCTTTCTAACGCAACACTAGTGCAAGTTTTTCTGTTAATGAAAACGAGATTAAGCGGTTATCAAATCGTTATTAGTGTGAATCTAACATTAAATGCAGTGTAATTATCCAATTAAAGAAATCCATGATATCGCTGACATGCAAAATGAACCATCTCTCTCTCTTATTTCACTTTGTAACCTTCTTATTTAGGTCACCATCTATTAGAAGGCTTGCTCTGGTAATCTGCATAGACGGATGTTGGTGCTATTAGATATTGTAGGTTTCTCTATCGGAGAAACTTTCGGTTCCACTTAAGTGTGTCGGGCCTCCGGGCTGCCTTTTCGTGGTCGTGCACCCACGGAAATTGGTCCGCCACAATAAACTATAAAACATGTCTATGTAGGCCATCGCCGAGAGTCGCGCGCGGGATAGTTGTTGCTGATCGTTAGCCGAGCTCTATGCAAATCGGCAGGAACTTTCTTCCGTAACGACGGTTATTGCCACGCGGTCGTTGTATCGATTTCACTAATGCTATAAATCATAGTTATTTATACTAAACTATATTATATTGAGTATTTGGTTAGCCCATTGGATTATTTGTATATAAAAAATATATAAGCAATATATTCACTTAACTCAATAAATATTACCTCAATTTTAAAAAATTATATGAAATGAAATAAAATAAAAATAAAAATAATAATAAAAATGTGTGTAAAACATTTTAGTAGGCATACAAGCAACAAAATATATGTATCTGGCAAAGTATTTCAATGAATATTTTCTTTAACAAACATGTTTTTGAGCTTGTTTTGGAATTTGATAACATATCGATAGATAGTATTTGGGAGGTGGTCGAGTTGAGACCACGACCCGCGCAATACGGCCTGCGCGGGCGCACGCGGGCGCTGCTGCGGTAACCTACTTGGCGTGCGTTGATCTCTTTGTTTGTAAACATGGCGCCCTCTACTTAGAGCACAAGCTTCCATTTCATTACCATAATTAGGAACATTATTAAGTCTTCAAGCTTAAGTAATAGAACAATCATTGTTTTACAAATTTCAGTGTAAATCATTCACCGACGTTTATAATAATGGGATTTCTAAATTACATTAAATGCATTTTTGTAATAAGTTTCAAAAATAAACCGCTCAGACAACAATTGTTTTCTATATAACTAAATTATAATGTTAGGTTGGATCACAACTGACCATTACTTATAACTGTAATTATGAAAATGATTGCTAAAAGTTGTATTTAAATAACAATTATGCATTAAAAGTGTCAAAGTCTCGTTATTTAAAATAAATGAACGGCTTGAATTTACATCGCTACTTAGGACAACCAGCGTATGAAATTTAATCGAAATGAATATTTTTAAATGGAATATTTCTACATTTATTCCGGTTATAAATGAAATAAAACGAACGATTCCGTTAACCTTGATATGTAACAAGGCTTTGTCAGTTCAGTATAGGTTAGTTTTACGAACCGCTTTGAAATGTCACGATGCTGAACTTTCGAACAGCTTGGGAAAGCTGATTAAGTGTTTAGTCAAAACTACAAAGACATGAAGTATATAATTAAATATTTATTTACTGTAAATTTAGTTTTTTATTACTTTAATATCCAAATGTTTAAGTACATTGTTAAAATGTAACACGTCATGGATATTTATGCTGTCCGCGAGATTTGACCTCAATTCTTGACTACATATTTACTATTTATGCTCACGCAGCTGATATAACTTGTTAGATATTCAATAAACGTTTCGAGATAAATGTCTAGATAAAGATCTTCATTAAAAAAAAATATGTATGTGTCTTATAAATGCAATTGTCTTGGATATGAATGAAATTAATTAGAAGAGCTATTTATTTTTCTTCTAAACTTTTAGACCCGATAATGTTTTCGATGCCCCAAAAAATTAAAATCTTATTTTTAAGTTACTTTTATCATTGTAAGGCTACAAAAACAAATTCACTTTTATCACGTTGATATTTTATGCATTGTATCTATTAATATACACGATACTAAATATAAATAAGGGGAAATATAGTTCTTTAAATAGAATATGGATTACTTTTTACTTAAAACATAAAAGGAGGTTTATTTTTGCGAAATCTCAAGTGTATTAAATCAATAATGATCATTAAAAACAAATATATAAACAATCTCCTTGTTGCAACATTTTTGGAATTATCGAAAATATATTTTATTTTCCTTTTAAAAACAGCTTCAAACTTATAAAATAAATAGTTATAATATTTATTTAAGATAACGTACTTCTTATAACCAAACCATAGGTACTTTATGTTATATTTATTGTAAGTAAACCTAAGGAGATATTTTCTAAATATAGAGTGCGTATCCACGCGCTAGCGAAGAATTCCCGGAATCTTCTCGAATATTGAGCAACACCTGCTCTACCCAAAGGGTAAAAGCCTTGAATACATTGCCCTCGTGGCTTCGACTACCTTTTTAAAGCTAAAAATAAAAGAAGGAAGATGTATGCACGGGATGCGAGCATTCTAGACAGAGGATAAAAAAGGAATAAAATAATCTAGTTCGTTCAGTGGCCCCAGAAGGGGTAGACGATCGAGGTAAGTATCGGAATTTTCTAAGTCAATGTGCGCAATCGAAATTAAAGGAAAATAGAACTTTGATTGATTAATATCATGAATCTTTCATTCTCTCCTTGATATTTTCATTAGAACCCATTCTTTCAAGGTTCATTGTATACTTGAGGACACTTTATTTGCTATGAATTTCTTAATGATCTCGATTGAACGAAATGTTAAATAAAATTGGTGCAGCATTTTAGTTCATAAATTATTTTTTTAAATAAATTATAGTAATTTTAAAATGTGCCACTTAATTGGGCATTGCTGTTTATTAAATTAAGCTTTATTAAAATTCACGAGAAAAATAATAAAGTAATGTTCTAAGTAAATGAGAACTTTCAAGGATCACTACTCGCCCGTCACATTCTTTGCGGTTATTGGTAGGTACAGGGAAAAGATTCAATTTAAGTTAAGGGCATAAATATATTATACATACTAGGAAATAGCTTTAAGTATAAAAAAGTAATTGTTACTGCAATATGGAAACAGATTTTGGCTCGTGGCTTGTCCAGGTATAAGCGGATAAAGAGTAAATGTCTTTATGAGTGTTCGGAGGCTAGTTACGCGGGCGTCTACCTCAAGTTAACCTTGCATTGTGTCAGTAACACTAGTCACTGGATAACTGTACGGTAGTTGAATGAGAATAGCAAAAAATAGAGCCTCGTGGAGTTCTGGATCAGTCCATGACTCGTGAGATACAGTCAGTCTCTTAGAATCGTGCTTGTATACAAATTGAATTCTTAGCTCTTATCTGCATATCAAGTGACGCATGCGCATGTCAAATCATAATAATCCCTCTCGTTATTTATGGGGTACGTTGCGCAATTTAATTATTGCTACTCATACGTGCTTAGCGTTTATATTGATCTGTTTTAAATAATTATAATGTTCTACTCAATTCTGTAATGACGAAATGAGAGTATTTAGAAAACAAGTTATATAAAATGGACTTCTTTGTAAGTTGATTTATCAGTTATTATTAGTTTACAATTACTTAAGTACATTTCAATAAATTAAAATATAAATTCATTCGAACGTTGTTCTCAAGTCATTCTCAATTATTATTTATTTACAATAAGTGAAAGACGCCCTTTGAAGTAACAACAATGTAATATTTTATTATTCCTTAATGTCAGCAATCAATCAATTAAGCAGTTATATTTTAAAACTAAGCTCAAGTAACTCAGATCTGTAACAGCGTATGTATAAGAGCACATTCTCTTACTGCTGTGTGCGTCACGACAATAAATTACATACAAGTGTGCGTTTGTCGTTTATAAATAGGCTTGTTATATTTATCTTTGACAGCAGAGGCACGTGGTGGAAGTATTATAGCCATTAGTCCGCAGTGCAAGTCTTAAGAGTTGATCGATATGATTGGCCCAATAATGGCTGCTCGGCCGCTGACCGGCCTTCACACTCAACGCAGTACCGGCGCCTGCGCAGGCCTGCAAGCGACCTCGGTTTACGACTCATGCCTTTGATTTTAAATTTGTTTATATACGATTTAATATACGAAACATACATGCCTTCTGATTATTTACAAGTGATTGACATACCTATATATATAGTACTGAAATTTAAACACTTCATAATAAGACACTCCAAAACACTTTATGACGTAATAAACACCCAGACTAATTTCTCGTAAAGTCTAGACTGCTTTAATGTTTAAAACCAAAACGGACTATAGTTAAAACAATAACTAAGTTTAAAACCGCTTTAAAAACTAAACATTAAAAAATAAACATTTTATTTTATGTAATAATAATAAATATAACATATATAATCATATCTATGAAATTCTGTCGAGGTTACCTTATATTTGTTGGACTTGCTAGATAACTATGCATGGAACGTCAGATAGCTCAGTTTGACTAGCGGTAAGGAACTTTGTGCCGAAAAGAGTGTCTTCAAAATCATTATATGCACCTATGTGCATATGGTACATACATGCATACAGACTAATATGAAATAGATAGATTTTTATAGCTTTAAATACAAAAAAATATGATGACATAATTATATAGATAACGTAATAATTAAAAAGGCAAATATAAATATATATTATGCTTTCTGAATTTGAAATGGCAAGAGATAAACAATTTTTATTTACTAAAACTCATGTAACAATTTAAATTTATTAATGTTTATATATTTTTTTTAAATACAGTGATTTTGAAATTGTATTTATGGATAATCTTTGAGGTACGTTTTGTTCCATAAAAAAAGTTTTATTCAATTGTGATATGAATTCGGAATAAATTGAATAACAATTATTTTTCTGGACTCGACACGAATTTAAGGCGTCAGTCAGTTGTTATCCAGCGAGCGTACAGCCACGTGACTAGTGACAGAACATAGGCGCAGCACTTATCCCAAGCCCTCTTCATAGTTCATATCTAAGTGACATCATCTAATTCATAACTAGTACACCACCTGCGAGGAAGTAAGTTAAGTTTAATTATAAATTTGCTGCACAATTCAATTCAAAATAAACATTTATACAATAAATCTCAGCTATGCGTCATCGTTCACGTGCGTATAATGTGTATTGTTGGCAGCACTGCTATGAACACAAATTTTGAAAGGTTACACTTTATGACATTGAAGATTGAATAGCTCAAATGTTATCGAACTGTAGATACGAACGATAAAATTGAATATATTTACCGTATCTAATATACTAAAATGGATCTTATATTATCTATTTTAAAATTTATTGTTTTGTTTCTCTATCGTCGTTTTGTTTTTGTATTGGTAACATTATAATTTATAAATGTCACATTGTAGTTTCGGCGTAAAATGGTAATCAAATCTTATCTGTTAAACAACACATTCATATCTATGTCTCGTATTTTATATTCCGATAAATTTATCCATTATTTATACAAATATGAATAATTTAAATAAAAGAAGCATCATATTTGTTTATGAACAAAATACACTCGGACTTCATATTTACAAATAATACTTTATCATACTGTTATATTATAAAGAATTACAAAATAACTAAATGTGTTATTGCTATTAGATCATTTTTTAAAAGGTTATGAATTATAATAAACATAAGTTGTATAATAATTTTATTAATATTTTATATTTATGTCGAAATATTTCAGGTATGGATATGATATTCTTATGGTTGGTTACATTCGTTTTGGGATTTTGGATATTTAAAAAAATAAATCGTTGGAAGGTTTTACCTCCTGGCCCCTGGGGACTGCCGGTAGTCGGCTACCTTCCATTTTTAGATAGTGAACAACCTCATTTAACCTTGACAAAGCTGGCCCAACAGTTTGGTCCAATATATGGCATAGATATGGGAAGCACTTATGCTGTAATTATTTCTGA
This sequence comes from Napeogenes inachia, assembly GCA_959347355.1. Lineage (NCBI taxonomy): Eukaryota > Metazoa > Arthropoda > Insecta > Lepidoptera > Nymphalidae > Napeogenes > Napeogenes inachia. Next base: position 12,274,293 of record OY365791.1, on the reverse strand, counting down.
TTATCGATTAATCCGGGAAGCTTTCGCTAAGGAAGTCTTTTCTGGACGAGCACCACTTTATTTGACACATGGAATTATGAAAGGAAATGGTAATTTGTTTTAACGAACTACAATATTCAGTGACTGTATGTACTATAAGCATTTAATTAATACTAATTACATTATTAATTTAGGTATAATTTGTGCTGAAGGAGCTCTCTGGAAGGATCAAAGGAAGCTGGTTACAACTTGGCTTAAAAGTTTTGGCATGGGAAAGCATAGCGTATCTCGTGATAAATTGGAACAACGCATTGCTTCTGGTGTTCAAGAATTACTTGAAGTATAATAAAAATATTTTTTATAGATTAAACAAAAAACACAGTATTAAAAAATATTTTTTAAAAATAAGTAACATTGTAACCATTTTTTATAATAATAATTTTTGAGAAGTCCTAAAGCATTGTAAAAAATATAGAAGATTTTTTTGTACCTAACAAAAACAGTCATTAATTCTTGAAAGTGACCTTTTCTTGGCGCAGACAAATGTTACTAAGACTCCAGCAGAAAAACACGATCTCCGAGTTTTGTTTTTGTAATGAGCGCGGGTGTTGCTATTACCATTTAATATTTTACACGATTTATACATTTATTCTGAATATTTACTTATAGAACGTTAAGGGAAAATCTGGAAGTCCTCTGAATTTGTCTGATATGATCACACATTCCTTGGGTAATGTCGTAAATGATATCATGTTTGGATTTAAATTTCCACCAGACGACAAAACATGGCATTGGTTCAGACAGATCCAGAAAGAAGGATGCCATGAAATGGGTGTTTCTGCTATTGTCAATTTCCTTCCTTTTATAAGGTAATAAAAATACAAACTATTAGAAAAAGACCTCATTTAATATGAACCGATTTAATGAAGTAAAACTACAATTAATAAAATAAATTAACTATTCTCCAATCTTCGAAATTGCAATTTTAAAGTCATAATGCCGTTTTAAAACCAAAAAATGTCTGTCGGTTTGTCCGCCTAGTGATTTTAAAATAAAGCGTTAAATTTCATCATTGTATCAATAACATTGTATCAATAATTATTAAATTAAACATACAGATTATCAATATTAAAATAAAATAAAATAAAATTGGTATCGTGCTATTTAAAACAATATTTTAAAAATATTCTATAAAAAAAAATATTCGTGTCATAACTGTCAGCCAAAAACACAAGTTTTATTTTTTAAATTTAGATTCGTAACAATAAGGTATGACTACATAATCTATTCAATATCTAAATGTTATGTTAAGTAAACATATTGACAAAACACTGACAATATAGAATCCTTGTTAATTTTAAATAAAATGTTAACAAGTGGGCATAGTACCCATAAACCGGACACTTTAAATTAATTACAAACTTAAAACCATTATGACGCCACATTATAAATTACAGACATTTAAACCCCGGGCGGATTGTTAGTTATATTATAAGAACGCATAGAAAACAAATCGTTATTAACATACGTTACGTACATGCAAACTTATATTTTATTAGAAACCATTATAGACAAATGACATTAACGATATTGCCTTTTAAAATTACAGAATATGTAGCTAATTATATATTTTTTAGATTTATATCGCCATCCGTTCAAAAGACAATGCAAGTATTGATCCGAGGGCAAGCGCAGACACACAGACTGTACGCAAGTATTATTGCACGCCGGAGGAAAATGCTGGGATTGGAAAAACCAAATGAAGCTAATTATGTAGAACATGATGATTTGTTCAATGAGCATCCCGAGGGCTTTATTAAATGTACAAAGTACAGCAAACATGCTACAAACGCAGACGAACATTATTTTAATCCAAACGTATTAATTCCATCGCAAGATGAGTGTATTTTGGATAAATTTTTGATAGAACAAAAAAGAAGATATGAGAACAGGGAAGAAAACGCAAACTTTGTAACAGATGAACAGTTGCATTTTTTGCTCGCAGACATGTTTGGAGCCGGCCTTGATACTACATCTGTGACACTCTCATGGTTTTTGTTATATATGGCATTATACCCAGAGGAGCAAGTTTGTAATTTATAGCTATTAATTATGTATTTAATATCTTTCTAGAAAACTATTATACTAATTTGAATATTTTGTTCACATTTGACATTTTTTCAGGAACATGTGCGGAAGGAGATATTATCTGTATGTCCAGAAGAATGTGAAGTGGATATCGCAAGGTTGCCCAAGCTTATGGCTACAATTTGCGAAACCCAACGCATCCGGTCTATAGTGCCAGTGGGCATTCCTCACGGATGCTTGCAAGTGTGCAAATTATTGTTATGGCATTTTTTAAACTCCTATCTTATTGTATATTAACTTTGACATTTTTGACTCTCAGGACACCTACTTAGGTAATTATCTAATACCTAAGGGTGCAATGGTTATACCACTGCAGTGGGCGGTTCACATGGACCCCAATACGTGGGAAGATCCAGATAATTTCAAACCAAGTCGATTCTTAGATGAAGATGGAAATTTATTAAAACCACAGGAATTCATACCTTTCCAAACAGGTAATTAATGATTAATACAATGTTTCTTTATCGTTTTACAACATACGAACATCGTTGAATGAAGAGATACGAATATTAGATATTATTTTTCTGAATATCGATTATTTCCCTCAAGAATATGTAAAAATGTATTCTCATAGCGATTAATTATTATTTATTGAATTTTGAATATTAAATTTGAAACATGATTTTTGAATATAATTAAATTTTTAAAATTATTTAGTTGTAAACAGATGTAAAATAATTTATTACTTGCTATATATAAATGATGAATTTATTGTGTATTATATTTATTTAGGTAAGCGAATGTGCCCCGGCGACGAGCTTTCAAGAATGATACTAGCCGGGTTCATTGTCCGCCTGTTTCGATCTTTTAGACTGAGATTAGCTTCATCCCCGCCCTCAGCTAAAGCAATGCAAGGAAAAGTTGGCGTGACCTTATCACCACCGGAAACGCTTTTTATTTGTGATTCCTTGTAATCATGTACAAATTTTACAGTAATTATTAAAGTACAAATAATTATGTTCCTTATTAGTTTATAGTTGCATTTATGTAATAATTAGTTTTTAATGTTCTTAATATCTTCAAGCCTAAAGAAATATTTGATTTATATAAATATCTTATAGAAGGAAATATTTAAGTTGGGTAAAAATAAAAAATATATATTATTTTCATGAAATAATAATTATTTATTATCAAGTACAATTTTGTAATCTATTTTTAAAATCGCAATATTTACAAAGCTAGAGTAAATAATGATGATATTTAAAAGTTACACTGCGTTTTAAATCTTTCTGTGTAGTTTTAACAGCAACTTGGTTGCAAATACATCTTTTGAAACATGAAAGAAATAACATTTCAATATTTAATAAAGTTATGAAATATAAAAGTTAATATACTTATAGCGATAATACGAGTATTACCGCTCTTAGACTAGTTGTTTGTTTCTGTACTACCATGGAATGTTACTTAGTATATTACTCATGATAGGTACACATTTAACTAGAAATGTAAAAATGAACACTTACAAATCTTAACTTAATATTTATACACTCACACAACGCAATAACATGAGATCACACTCAACAGACCACACTCACATATGATACCTTCTAATAAATAGCATTATATAATAAACATTTATTTTGGTATAGGAAACTAGAGCTTAAGATGTCAATGAAATAACTACATATCTTAACAAAACTGCTTCATTCGATGTATGTGATTTACGAAGATCTCAAAGATCAAAATCTATACATAATACTGAAGTTATAAATTAACAATTTATAATCTCAACGATGGGAATTTTAGTACATCTAAAGTAATGTCTGTCTATTATTAAATTGAACACTTTATGCACAGCCTCAACATCTGTAGCGATGTCGTCACTTACTAATAAACTTAATTTAATTCGTCATCGATGCGCTCTAAAACGAGTGATCATTGAATACTGGTGGGTATGTAGTGGCAATAGCGTCAGGGCGTCTAGTGCGCGCCGACGTGACGCAAATGCGGGTGCTCGTGAACGAGGACCACAGGCGGAGCTGGTGGAGCACGTGGCACAAACTTAACGCGGAAAGCTTTTGGGGCGATTGTCGCACCCACCGTACCTTCAAGCGATGGTAGCCCTGCACCCGGCTCCGTTTGCACGTCGAATTGATGCATCAAGCTCGAGAAAAACATGAACATTTCCATCCTAGCCAAAACATCCCCTAGGCACATACGACGTCCAACTCCAAAAGGCATGAAGTACTCTGGTCGCTTAATTTTGCCATTCTCGTCTATGAATCGGCTTGGATTAAACTTATTGGGTTCATCCCAAAGGTTTGGGTCCATATGTACACAGTTAATAAGTGGAACAACCTGGGATCCAGCGGGAATTCTGTAGCCATTAAGGTGAACATCTCTGCAAAAAAATAATGTTTGTTAGTCTAACTCATCAAATTTGCACCCAGAACCGTATATCGAATAATTATATAAAAAATGTATACATACTTTGTCGGTGAATGTGTCGTAGCCAAGGGTACAATACTGGACATGCGGAGTGTTTCAAGTATAGTTGTTTCCGTGTAAGGTAAACTAGGCATATCTTCGATTGTCGGAAGGCGTTCACGGCCGATAACTGAGTCTAATTCTTCCTGAACTCGCCTTTTCACATCAGGATTTCGTAACATAAAAACGAGCATCCACAGAAGTGAAGATTTAATGGTTTCCATACCAGCAGAAAACAGATCTCCAAGAATTTGTTTAAGTTGTAATTCTGAAATAAATAAAAACATTATATATCGGCTTAAGAAATATGCGATTTTTTTATTTAAATGTCTGATTTTTTTACATTTTGTTTAGGAAATAGTATTTTTTCTTACCATGATTTCTCCCATCAAATAGTTCTCCTTCTCTGCCTTCAAGCTTAGCCTTTTCGATTTCGATCAAATAAACATCGATAAGATCTCTAGAGTTGTTGATATCCAGAGTTTTTCGATGTTCATCAATTAACGTATGATAAAATGCGAACATTTCTTCGCGATTTTGCGCAACTTTTTCTTGAACTTGAGCTTTACCAGGAAGATACTATAAGAAATTGTAAGACGTTAACATTTGCAAAAGTAAATATACTCTATTTATTTCGATATTCTAATAATCCAATAGGTAACTTACGTTATAAAGTGGAATGTATTCTCCATAGTGGATCTCTCCATAAAGTCTCATGCCTTCTTCGATTAAATGGTTTAATCTAGCAAATCGTGCATCGCCGTGACTAAAGCGAACTGACATGGTAATACCGCAGATCACGTTAGACACGCCTAGAGCAAATAGCGGATTCGGATCGATTGGTGCAGCTTCTGTGCATTGTAGGTTATCCATCAGGTCGTGGACTTCACACTAATTACAAAAAAAGATCTATTAGTACTCAACCTAATATATAAACAATCAATTTAATTCAACATTTTAAGGTCACTAAAATATAATATTAATTTCGTAATAATACCTTTATTCTCGCTTCCATTATTTTCTTGCCATTGCCCATGTAAGTCATGCCAAATTCGCGTAGTTTCTCGTGCAAGAACCGGCGTTGGCTTTTCCACAGACTTCCTTCGCTGTTGACGATACCTGTGCACAAGGAGGAGGAGGTGAGGACTATGCATGTGGGCGGTACTTTACGGCAACAGGCGGGCTAGTGTACAGCCCCCTTGCGCATGTGCTTATTTATGTACATATTGAAGATATAATGCTTAAGTATACAAGTAATTAAATTTATTAAAAACGAATACACTAAAACTATTTTAGAAATGTTTTTTAAGAGTTTATAATAATTACCTAGACCATCCAAAATATGGTTTAATGGGGTACTGGGTCGACCGGTAAACTCCTCTCGTCGGAAAGCTTCTCTGATCAACTTGTAGTCACTCAACACAACAGTTAGTTGATTTCCAAGACGCGCGGAGAAGAGGCCACCATAACTTCTTGCGAGCTCCAAAAACGTTTTGTGCCGAACTCCGAGAAAGGGTAGGTACCCAACAACCGGTGGACTCCATGGTCCAGGCGGCAACTTTCGGATTTCACGCACTAGATTTATTAAACGCATTGTCAAAAATGTCACGCCAACTGTCAGCAATAACGGCAGCGTCGTACGAGAAGAACAGTAGCTCACCACTTGCCACAGCCCCCATAACAGTTTTGAGTTTGATAGTATTGTTATCATTTTGAAACCTTTTTTTTTAATATTTCCGTAACGAAAAGTTTTATAAAATGTTAACTGAGCATAACATTAGTGCGCGGATTATTAATCGCGATACGCGGTGTCCTTAACGCAGTGATCGTATACCGCGTGCGACTGTTGTCTACGCACTGGCGCGGCGCTGGCGTGGCCTTGCGAATAAATACGCGCTCGCGCAGGTTCGTCCCACCGGCACTCCTCTCTCCGCGACTTTTCCGTTGGCCGGTTTGCTACGAACATCGTAGCACGAACGCCGTAGACTTGAATATAAACCCAAAGTTTGGTGAAATGCTTTCTAATCAATTTGTAGTTTCATGAGAAAGTTGGTCTTTTTATAAGAAACTTTTTAAAACAAGTGGTCACCCATAAGAATATCAATTGAATACTATATTTACTTATAGAATTTACTATATTATTTGGCGAGGGGTGAGAGGGGCTATCGAGGTCACGCGGGAGTGCATGCAGATGATAAGATTAACAAATTGCGTAAGTTAGTGCGAAGCAAGGTGACGGCGGGTCGACGACACAGGCCGGAGAGCCTTGGGCAGAGCGCTACGAGGCTCGACCTCTAACCGACACTTAAATATCGCTCTCAAAATATATATTTATGTAGTTAGAACATTTTTTGCATGTAAAAGAATAAAAACTTTGACCATTTGTAATAATGATTTATAAGTGTTTTTAATATTTTTGTGAGATTCAATTACGATAAAGCAACTAGTATCATATCGTCATTTAAAAGTTAAAAGTAATCTTAAATATTCATGATATGGGTGATTTATAAAACCGGTTTAACAAATGTAAAAAGTTTCACATTCTAATGTTACGTTTTGTTAAGTAATTTAATTTTTATCAAGTGCTCAGCGGATTTATTTTTTTGGACTGGCAATATCTTATGATAACTGATTTTTTATATTTATGCATATTGGTGAAAACATTTTACGCTTAAGTATAATATTGCATTTTCGGACGGGATTGCGATTTTATCTTATAAACAAAAAATAACGCAATTATGGACGAATGTACAGAATGGCCATTATATAAACACATACTAGAAACGTGGCTAAATATGTGCGTGACTTTTTTTAAATACAAATTACATTTAAAATAACGTACTACCACTATGAATATTAAGCATTTTGATAGAATGAGTTTCATTTAATTTAAATTACATAATATCTCTTAGTTGTCTAATAGACTAATTTATAAATAGCAAAAAGTGTTATTAATGATCTTTCTTTTTTGCTATTTACAGACATAGGTATACCTAACAAAAAGTTTAATAAAAAGAACTATAACAAAAAAGTCAAAGCAATGAAACGATAAAAGTATTTTAACATATCATTCAAGAAAATCATATTTATTCTTTGTTTAACGTAAATATAAAGCGTAAGAGATAAAATCGGTGCACACAATATTATTTTGGACACAACTAGATTAAGTTCACTGCTCACGTAGTCGACCAAAAGGGCAACGACCGTCCCTTTAAGACTATTATTGTTAGATATATGCTGTGTTATGTACTTATAAAGAACTATGACTTGTTATTTATTTAGAATCAAATTGAAATAATATCTCTCTTATTTAATTATAAGAAAATTAGACTATTATTCAAACTTTCTTGTATATAAGCAAATACCTATGTTATTTTAAAATAAGAAATATCAGCTTATGCCTTTTAACTTCGGTTCATTTAAGCTGTAGTCCTAAGTATAATAGATATCGTAGCAGTATTGTCTAGGACCAGCACATTGATTTACTATATTTGATTTAGATACAAGTATTCACAGCCTCAATTTTCCTGCTTTCACCTTTGTAGGCTAGAAAGTCTTTAGAAGTTATACAATGTTTATTCCAATTTAATGTGTTATTGTAAATAATATTATCCGTAAATATTATTGTTTCTTATAATATACACTTCTGGCTTATCAGTAGTATATGTATTTTTTAAAATCTATCTGTAGTATGACAATAAATTGTATTTTAAGGATCAAGATCATTATTATAAAATTCTTTGGTTCATATTAATATACTAACGAACAGTCAGCATTAGCCAATCAGATAGGTTAACATTGAATTTAAGAGCAAATTAGTTAATTTCTATATTGATCAGTCTTCAAGAAACCAGATGTTGAACTTACAAACGTAACTATACTATATCATTACTAGGTATTATGAAAGTATTCTTACATTAGGACACTACTAAAAGTTAATTTCAAATAAGTGTAACAGACAGACAAATTAGTATCCCGTCAATCTGTATGTTCAACCTTCAATTTAACTGCCAAACTAATGCTTGAGAATTGTTTTTGAGGTTTCACGAAGCACGATACTTTATTTTAACGGATTTGACTCGTATATATAACTTAATAATAATAATAATTTATTTGTTCCCAATATAGGTGTACATAGAAGATATTATTCACAATCCATATAAATTCGACCGTGGGTCCTTAAAATGCAATTTTAATTTTTAAAATATTACTTACTACTTTTAAAACGTAACATCACCATCAAATTTTAAAATTGTCACACCAAACAACTTTAAACTATAAGTTATCTGTTAGGAACTCGAAAAAAGAATAATAGCATCTATCAATTAGGAAAGGATTTTACATATTTATTTTTACCTGACGTTTCAGAAACGTATTCGCAAGACGACGTGTCCAATTTATAGTGTCTCGTGTGTATGATAGTTCGCTAGTTATTGCTTAATATTTATGAATGAAAAATAATAAAAACTCTACTCTATTCAATAAAATTCAATAATTATCTTATGAAGACCGGTGTCAATTCAAGGTCTGCTTATCTGTTTTTGTTATTGAATTATGTCACCATATTTTCTACAGCGATTATTCGTCTAACATTTGCCTACGTGATGATGTTTTCTTACGTTCGAAATTAATAATCAATCTACTATCCAAGATCATTGAACTGTTTAATTTATTGACACTGATAATTTAGGAATATGACTATTATTCTATTCTTAAGTAACCAAAATAAAAAAAAAAGCTTATATATGAACGATTAGTAGTAACCAATTTATTGTTATTTTTTTTCAGATTATATTTTATTTCTAAAATGACTGATAATTGGATATTTTATTTCTTGTCATCTTAATCAAATAAATAATTAGCAAAATTGCTCATTATATTAATTTCATAACAGTAGGCACATAACTATTACTGCGAGAATAAAATTGCAAGGTTCTATAAAATATATGATTATTGAGGTTAAATTAAAAGTTCAACTTATGAGAGCAGCTATATAACTTGTTGGTAGCTTATATGTATACTTTTATTAGCTTTTAATATACATACCACATTATACCGTGTGGTGACAAAGTTGTATTTTAAAATAATTAATAAAACCATAGAATTGAATAAGCATATTTTCATATTGATAAGATTTTTATCATATAATGATGCCAAAATTTTAAACATTTCTTAGTTTCAAAGCCTTTCGGTTACTTGTATCTAAATTATTGCGTGAAATATAAAAGTAAGATTTTTGTTATTAATGTAAACAATTTATTATTACAGTCACTCCTTGCTAATCGGAGCTTTACACGTAAGTGGCATAATTACTACGAGTCGATTCATTTACAACTAAACTGATAAATTTATAAGTCGTAACTATATTATTAACCCCTCTAGTATTAAAGTAATTATAGGTCGGCCATCTTTGCAAATAAGTCATGTTGGTTGATTGTATTCTAGAGACGTCAACACAGACGCGCAAGGGTATTCGGTTATCCTCATTTAGCGATACCTTGACACAAATATTTAATTTATTTGAATGCTGATAAAAAATTCTGAATTGATTATATTATGTTACAAAAATAAAAATCACCGAATTTATTTGGTTGGAGTCAAATAATAAATATTATATTTTATTTGGAGTCGTTCATAGTTTTTTAGAAAATGAAAACAATTATGAAATACGACAAAATAATTTTTGTAAAATAATATATTGTGTTGGCAATTAAGATTAGATGGTAACTAATCTGTTGTCATGTGAAAAATAGCCTTGTTTACAAAAAAAAACATAAAATGGTCAAATCTCGTGTGTGCTCTACTTTAACAGAATACCTAAGTGTGTGATCTGGATTGCGAAAAGTAATTCATCATCACTTGTTATACGGCGCCGATGTGGCGAGCGCGAGAAGTCAAAACAAATAAAACAAATTTGAGGGGAAACAGGGGATTTATTGTGAGATAAATACAATATTTTTAAGCAATATATTAAGAACACAAACTAGACATATTATTCTACTATTTTAAAAAGTCTACATGCCTATTGAACTTCTTGGATTTTCGTAGCTAACTTTAATTGGTTGACTTTTTTTATCAAAGGTTTAATTTTGATCAGATACTTTTTGTATCATTTTTTGTTTCTTGATTTAATGAAGTGAATCAGTTTTAGAAAAAATCTAATCAGATTATCGTGTCTGCATATTAATAGATAAATCTTCAGTAATATATAGTTGTATAGGTTATAACGACCGCATTAGAAATAAATTGATAAATAAAATTATCTTAAAGAACTATATAGGTAGTGCAATAATTATGAATGTTTAGTTCTTATTCATCATAAAATAACCATAAAATAAAACGGTATAACCTAGTTAAATAAAATATTATTAATAATATTTTTTTAGTATCTACCGGAAGTGTTTAACATAAAGCCAGTAAAAACTATTTTATCAAATGATATTTTTAAAATCATTGGTTTAGTTTTATTAGTTTAAAAATATTTCCTTATTACTGTAAATTAAAAAAATTAAATAAATAACCCATATGTTCCACTAAACCCAAGTTCCACCTATTACATATTCAAAAAGATTTCAAGTAAGCAAATCTAGATTTTGTAGATGAAGCATATTGTCTTATTACCAGCGGACACTTTAACAATTACCCTACATTTAAAAATGATTGCAAATCAAAAAATAAACGCATCTGCACGCACTTAGCTTAAACAAACATATCAAATGAGTCATGTGATATTACTAATTATTAATATTTTATATAAAATAAATATTAAAATAATAATAATATTAAAAACATAATCGTAACAACTATATCCAGTGACCTTCAATATGTAAAAGTGGGTGACACATTTTATTTTGCACCACCAATGTGGTGATAACTCTTTGATAACCCAAGCCCTATGGCTGATATAAAAATACTGTTTTTTCAATATGTTTGAAATTGTCCATAAACATAATAGTCGTGCTAAGCTTATTTACATTTTTGATTAAATTACTGGGATATTAACTCGATGGTCACCGGTTCAAGTCCTGTGTCGATTTCAATCCATATTATTAAAAAAAATAAACTGGTAGCGTATAATTTGTTTTTATAAGACATTAATCAATAAAGTTATTTGTAAAACACTTCTTACATTCGAATTATAATAATTATAATCTGAAATCTTTTTATAATATTAATAAATATGTTAAACTGCTGTCATATTCAAAGATTTATTTTCTTGATTTGTATTTTTTATTATAAATACCCTGTTTTCCATGAGGTGTTAGAGTAGAAAAGATTTATGTGTATGTTTACCGGTCAAAAACAATGTTCTCTATTTTGATAGTAGAAAAACCGGTGCAAATATCTGTATCTACTTAGGCTATAGGCTTTAATCTTATAAAGCTTTGACAGTAAAATGGAATGCTTTTAAAAATATAAAAAACGTTAATTTGTAAATATTTACTAATATACACCCGTACTAGTTAAAATTGTCTAGGTTTTTCTATGCACCCCAGGGTTTCTGCTTGTGACTGAGCACCATTAGCACCGCCCTAGTGGCGGCATTAGTGACATTAACGGACCATCCCTAATTACATGAAAATCGTGTTATATTTTTAAAGAATATTTTTCATATTTATACAATTTAAAAGTATGAAATAGGGATTTTTCTTTATTTAATATTCGAGTTCGTAACTAAGATTTGAAAACATAAATAAAAATATCATCATACTTCAACCACTCCCCCGGTGACGCTGTAATAGCCAACAGGGCTAACAGCATAGACAGACATTGAAAAAAAAAAATACTTCAAGGGTCATACATCAAAACCTCTATTTTTTTAATAGACTTGTACGTAGCTATCTCAGACACTAGGTCTGGCTATTATAAACAATTAATATTTTTAATTTATACTTTATTAATTACATCCAAGATTATAGTTTAAAATATGACAATGCATTCTTGATACAGTAGCGTCACTGAGTCTACTCGAATATCGTTACGTGGAAGTAGGTCCAATCAGTGGCGTGTCTAAATGTAATGTCTTCCCGGGATACCATGTAACCCGAGACGTTGCTCATGTTACTACTCGCAATACTCTTGTTATATAACACTATAATAAGGATACTATATAAGTACTACTATATACTATACTATATACTATAATGGCTGTACCGAGGAAATTATGTCAAACCATAAAATTAATCACTACGTACACATAATATAAAGTCTACAGACAGAGTATGTTGAGTTAAAAGTATAAAAAAAATTATTCTATTTTTCAACGGCTTTGACTTTTATTTATAAAATTGATTAGTGTATAGATAGTCATAATAATAGATAATTGTTTATTTGTGTAATATATTAACATTGTAATGATTCATAATTAGTAATAGCCTTAAGTAGTTGCAATTCGTTACTTTGAGAACAAAGAAGTTATTAATGAGTATTTCATTTAAGTCCAACGTTTAGATTCTAAGAACTGACTAATGTTATAAAACAATGAAAATAAAATGCTACGACGATTTAACAAAAGATCGCATTGTTGAACTATTGACATTGTAAGAATACTTGTTAATTTCCGCGAAGCTTCAGCGAATGCCACACAGACATTTTCCAGTATTTGTTATATAAAATATTATCAAGATGCAGCTGCAAGTATGATAATGGTATTCAAATCTTGCAATTGTGCGATTAGAGTTTGTTGACCTGTAGTAAGCATTACGTAGTCAAAGCCACTCTAAAAGACCACTTGCGTAAGCGTCCGCGGCTATGTACTCCTAGGGGATTTACTGATAGATAAAAATAGTTTATAACATATTATATAACATTATTAAATGATTAATTTATCAAATAAAAAATATTTTAAATTATTTGTATGTTATGTCAACAATTAGTAAAAGAATATTCCTGTTTTAATGTTTTTTTCTCTTTTTTTTATAATAATTTACATTTTCTCACTTCACAAACACACGATTTTTTAATTTCATTTCATTTAAACGTTTATTTTTTTTAGGACATTAACTTTGAGACCTCCAAAATGGTACATTACCTAGCCTTACGTTCCAGACAGCAAAAAAAGAAAAACAGGTCGTCTCCATGGAATGGCTACCACGAGACTAAAAACAAATATTCGTCTAGTCTACGAATTCAGAGACAATTTACGACCTATTGTGATAAAATGTTTTAAATATTTTCGGTGAAGCAAAAAACAAAAATATTTGACATTCCAAACATGGAGGAAGAGAAACATAGTGCATCGAGCTCTATGAGAAATAAAAGAGTTGGTTGAAATCTGTGGACGAACAGAAAAAACTGTCTGGAGAGTTTTTAATAGCCTTAAAGAATAGACAACAAAGAAATATAAAGACATACGATTTTAGCATTCCAGTTTATACCAATACCAAAATAATTCTACTTTCACTTTTAAGCCTATGATACAATTCATTCTCCAGCACTGACAGAGAATTAATTACATATTTTTATAGTTATGGAGAAAGTATATCAATATAAGTGATTGCTTTAATTATAACAGGTTCAGGATTTAGCGAACAAATAATATTTTTATTAATAAAAAACGTACTACGTTACTTTCATTTCTGAATGAAATTTAGCTTAAAAAAATTGAAATTGATTGAGAAATCTCCATATCAACGTCTATATGAGACGTTTTCTAAGCGGTAAGCGGCAAGTAACCAAATTAATTGCAAATTCCAGTAAAATTGTCAGTGATTTCAAAATATCACCACTTCTATTATATCTGTATAGATTTGGGATTTGACAAGTGACCCTTCATATCAGTGACTTATCAATAGCTTGCAAATGCCGCTTTGCAAGAGTTTAACAGATTCTAATGACCTGTGACGTCATTACGAAACTAAACAACGACGCAATTTACCAAACTCTGATAACCTAGTTTTCTATATTAAAGGCGATTTTAAAATATAAAACCTTATCGGATTGAAAATACATATATGCCATTTATTGGCTAGAGATTGGTTTTATGTTTTATGTTTGTCTCTTAACTTACACGTAATATTGTTATATATATTTTATTATACTTAAACATTTAATTACTGAAGTGTAAGGTGACCGAGTATTTTTTTTTTAATCTAAGACTTAATATATAGACTTTTTATGCAATTTTTTTAGTGATTCCCTGAGATATTTATTTTTCACATTTTATTTAGATCTAGTGCAATATTAAAGCAATAGATTGTATTACAGTATGTTGAAAAAATTATTGTTTATGTGTCTTGTAGACTACAATATAAAATATTGATATAAGAACAATATTGATAAAATTTAATATGAAAATGTGTTCACTGAAAGAACATATTTTAATATAAACAAAAAATATTTTTTACTTCAACAGAATAGATTCATTTCATAAGTATTTAAACAAATAAAATACCAAAAAAAATGCTAAATGTAAATTTTAAAACCGGTCATAGCGTTACTATATGTCTAGGTGTAGTAGAAGCTATTTCATTTTAACAGAAAAGACACAAAAACTGATCTGGCTACAAAACTACTAATTTAGTGTGGTGTATATTTTTTTTGTCAAAACACATACATAACATATAATTTTCTACGAATAACTCTACATTTTTCTTTTAAATCATTAAAATCGCTTATTTCTATAATCATAATAAAATAAACATCTGTTGAATTGTATTAATTTTGTTGATTCATAAATAATTATTTAAGTACAGGAATCAGACGAAGCCGTTGACAACAGCTAGTTCATGATACTTTTTAATATATTTTTATATGGCCACATTAGTTACGTCGTCGTTGGAAACATGTAGACTTTTTAATTAAAATAAAACGTAGCACGTGTATAGAGGCTTATCCATGTGTTATTTTAATTAAGATCAAAACCAGGCTTAGCGTGAACCCAACGGAAAATATACATTAAAAATATTTTCTTTTAATTATCACATCTTTTTATAACATCATTAACAAGATGAGCTTTCATATATATTGAACATGAAAAAGCCAGCAGTCTAGGTAACATTAAAAAACTAATTGAATTGAATCTGTGCAATCCAATTTGTAATTACGAGTAGGGGGCACCTTAAAGATAATATAGTAATTTTCGGTGTCACCTTTGCGATAAAACTTGTAAAATAATTCACATCACCAAAATCTTGATTGTTTTTTACGTTTTAAAAATGTGAATATCATTAATGGAAAATACTACAGTATTTAAATAATATAAAACTCGTATCTTTTAATAATCTGTAGTATTAACGTGAGTGGGCGCGTGTGTTATCTGTATCAAATGAGTATAATAGCACATTGAGGGCCTGGAAACTTTTTAGAAATTTTTCCTAACGATCGAAACGTTTATGATCGTAATGTATGAAAAACAATATAAGTTAATATCACTTTAAAATTAGAGAAAACACGTTGGTTACATTTTGATGTTATAAAAATTATATCAAAAATATTATGAGTGAGATGTCTAGGTAGAAAAAGAGAAAGATATATACATGTTAAATATGGATTGTATATTTTATACCCCAATAAAATTCTTAATTTAGACTATAACAAAAAATACAAGGTCAACTAAATGATAAAGATTGTATATATATTTATTTTTATTGGCCTCTTGAAATAATACTACTATTATCACAAATAGTTTTACTATAATGAAATTTCAAAACAACAATTTATTTATATTTAAAATATCGTCTCTTCTTAATACAAGGTTTATCTAAATGACCTGTGATGTAATGTTATTGTGTGAGAAGTTTAGAAACACAAATTTTGCAAGAAAGTGTTTACATTTGTTAGTTTAGTATAGTTACAAAGTGAGAAATAGTGATAAAAATATAATATTTCATTTTATTCAAGTGGTTTTGATACTTTTTGCTTGTTACCGAAATATATAGTTTATAAGTTCAAGTCTCAAAGATGGGTGGAATATATATCTACAGTTATTATGTGTGTCTATTTTAGATAAATATATATTTTTTAGACAATTTTTGTTTAGTTGGTGAAAACTCTTGTTAGCAAAAAAAACAAACAAAAACTTCCAATTGGATGTTTACATGGTCCAGCAAGTCCAAACCAAAATCTTATAAGATAAAATAAAAATATTATGATATTCCATAACAGATTTTAATAAATATAACGATAGTATAAATTCACATTTTCACGACACTTATTTCTTAAATAGTAAATAAATAGCAAAATCCTTATTTATTTCGATTATCAATGGTTGAGATAACAGTTTTATTTAAAAAGCTTAGGTGTAAATGAACGACAGATAAAAAATACAAAACAATGGAAAAATAAAAGATGTCATCGCTTTGTAAGAGTTAAGACAACATAATTGCACTATCGGAAAAGATACAATTCCCTCCTTATCCTAATGTTAATTATTTGGGGTCAAAAAGTTCTAGGGACCGGCCTCCAGCCTGACATAACCCACTTAATCCCCTTTTCGGATATGTGGTGAAGGATGTTATCCCAAGTGTATCTTTCTGTCCCTTATCCGCCTCTTATGGCATCGAGAAGATTTGGTCTGGTTTTCAATTAAGCTTTGTGCTCAGCTCAGTTCAGCATTAAAATTACATAAGAATCTAAATAATTGTCCTTCTAATGTAGATATTGGTAAAGAATAATAAAATATATTTAAGTATCGCTATATATAGATATTATATTTTCAATAATTTCTTTGCCCTTGCGTTGATATTTTTAGTCCTACAAGGTTAATGATTTTTATCACAGTGGACATAAAAATATTTGATAATATTAATCCTAGTAAAAAAACAATGCAACGATAAAAATAAGGATAACTCGTCATTATTATAACATTACATAAATTGTTAAAAAATATAAAAACTATTTCAAATTCAAAAGCTTCAAAAAGGTGTTTAAAAAAGAGCGTTGGTTCAAGAGTCAGGACTACTGTAAGCACTCAATCTCAATTTCTCAATCTCATTTTATATAAAGGCCTTTCGAATGTGACTCTGCCTTTCAAGTTCTATATGAAACGTTGATTTGTTGGTTTTACACTTGTTTTAAAATTTAATTATTAAATTGACATCGCCAAAGCAGTTTGATCTGCTATTTTAATAGCATATTATTCATCTACAATTAACAATTCGTAATTCACAGGATGTGATACGATACAAATCGACTCATTTTACGCAAGTAAGGGATTTTACGCCAGTGACGTCATGAATCGTTTAGCAGAACGTTGGACACGGCACAAACTTAGTGATTCAACTTGAAACGCGAGTAAAGTTTATTGACATAAAGTAAACAAAGTTCTCTTACATAATAATGTTTTTCATTCGTATTAATGAATGATAGTTCAATGACCCTTGATTTGAAATTGTTTATCACTTTTTCCGCAGTTACGAATGGTTCTCTTGCTCTTGAGGCAAATACTTATGATGAATGATCCTGTGTTCAAAGATCTTAAAAAAACTTAATCTGCTTTAAAAAAAACTTGAATATAATTATCATTTAAGAAATGAATATACATACATTCAAAACAGAAATAAAATATTTAGTCTCGTCAACTGAACGTTAAATATTTAATAATATTTACCTTAATAAACTATTCTTTTTATATAAATACTATTTATATAAAAATGTTCAAGAAATGAAACAATTACCTATTTTTATTGAATAGCTTATTGATACAACGAAGTTGCAATGTACTAGTAATACGAAATATATACGAGGAAGTCAATTGAAGTTCAGGTGTCTCCAAACAATATCTTTATACCTTTTCCAAGAACTAATATCAGTAGCATTTTATTCTAATAGACGGCACTAAACAGGTCATTGGGTTCATGGTCAGTAACTACGTAATATGTTATTGAGATTGTCAAATTTATGTTATCAGAACTCTTCTTATAGTCACTTCGTAGTACTAAAATATATGGGCTTTATTATTTAATGTTATTATTAACTTTATTTGTATTAACGTATTTAGATATATATCAAAATAATTTCCAAGATCGCAAATTGTTATAAGGGTTTTAAGCATCTTTTAAATATTTTAAATGCATTCAACATACATCTACTCTCAGGGAAACCGTAGATCAATAGAGGTTCAGGCATATAGCCAACTGGGATGTATGAAAAACGTGCTTTGCTTATAAAGTATACACCGCGGCGAAATTTGGCTTTATTTGAACTTACGAGAGCATTATGCGGATACTGCGGACCTTCTTTCTATTTCTTAAATAATAAATAATATTCACAAGCTAGTTCTGATACGATTTTATATTTAAAATAAATATAGAATCAACAATAAACCAATACGGGCAGGGAACCCGCAACCTCTGGGAAACTGTCCCGTCGCGTCGCTCTAAACAGCTACGAGCTAGATTCTCAATGTGCAGAGCGACGGGACGGTTTTCCAGAGGTCTCGGGTTTGAATCCAGGCCCGTGTCGGTTTATTGTTCATTCTATATTTATTTAAAATATAAACACGCTTCACGTGGCTATAGAACTATAGATACATTTATTGAAAGATATTTTCAAACGATATCATATTTGATATTTAATATAATTATTTTAAAATCCAAGTATATTAATAACAATAAAAATTGCTATCTACGCTTCAAATCTTTTGAATACTCACGATCAAAGATTTTCTCACGTCAGCATAACTCGCTTCTAGTAAGATAGCATTGAGAACAACACGTTATACAGTACAATAATAACAATTATTGCACCACATAATTATAGAATAGAATTTTTATTTTAACTATAACTATAATAAAGTGGTAGTTTTAAATAAATTCAGTGCCGATTAATATCGATTATTTGTAACTTATAATGAATCGATAATTTAATTTATTCGTTTATTTAACTGGGAGGCGATTTAATGCCTAAGGTCGTGGAGATACGTAGCTAATCAGTTACGTAAGCCAGCATAGTGTATGAACAATCATACAAGGGCATGAAATTTTATCATACACATGTTTTTAGGTTTTCACGGCCGGTGCTTGAACCCGGTATTATAAACAGATGCAGCAATGCGGAACAGAAGCCATCTCGTTACGTAAATCTTTAAATCGTAAATCGTTAGGTAGATTTAACGTTTGGTTGAGACCTCTAAATATTGTATAAATATCGATACTTAAATCTTACAACTACTTAATAATAATAAAAATAATTTATTACAGACGAGTTTAGATATTAAGAAACATAATAATACGCAAGTTTTAAGTGAATAAATATTGACCTTGCACAAGTCGAGCAACGTATACAAATAAATTAAATACAGCAAGTTTGCTTTGGCAAGGATAAAGATGGCCAACCGAAGCAACCTTGGTCCGCCGCAGTTCTGGAGCCAAAATTGTGCAACTTCAGGTCAAGGGTGGAAAGGCGCCGCCCTCAATTTGGGTAATAAAAAATTTCCTACGCATATTCAATGCAAATTATCCTCGTGATTCGCATTACACCAAATGCAGCCTCATTTTACACGAGTGACCATACCTTTAGTGTCAGATTTGTTACACGTGAATCAATAAAGTCAATCGCCTCTTATTTCGGTGGAATTCGCAGAAGGTCTCAGAACAAAACCATAAATAGTAGACACCTGCGTTTTATGTGTAGGTGTCACATTATCAAGAATATAAATTATACCAGTTTTGAGAATCACTGGTATTGGGTATAATAATATAATTAACTTACGTTGTAACATTGTGGATGCTGACATTATATTAATATGGTAGGAATGTGCTCGGGGCGCCAAACCACTTTTTGTGACTCCAGTGACCTTGACCTGCCTGATTACTGCCAAACTTGTTACAGCACAAAAGTAAAAGCTTTCGCCATATCATTCCTTTGTTTGTGATCATATTATAAATTATTTTACTATAATTTTTACATTAGAACGTCATAAGTTCTTGCACATAATTGTGATAACTATAACAAAAATGATTTTACTATTTTAGTTTCACATACAAAAAAAAATATTAAAAAATAAAACATCAATGTTTCCTTGAGGCGTCATTTTATTCAAATTGGTCTATTGCAGTCATACTACTTATAGATCGTACTAACTACATTTGTCGATTTAGTTTAATGCTGTCTAGACGGAAATAAGAAGACGTTACAAACTAGTTTTACAAAAAAATCGTCCTCTGTGACCTGTGTTAAAAATATAACAAAAATATTTAAATTATAATTATTTAACACGTAATTTGATAACGATATAATTTATCTATTATTAATATTTGATAAATCATTTGAAAAGGAAAAGTTTGAGGTTCTAAAAATCGGCGAATACCATCAAATCACACAAACTATTAGGATAATAAAGTATGTATCTTTATATTTTGGATTCTTGTGTCGTATGTTATAAGAATTATATTTTTTCAAACACGAGTATTATAATATATATTGTACACCTTGCCGATGTTCTAAACTTTTTTACTGCATATTTAATTAAGAAGAAATGGATGCCACAACAACTTTTTTTTAAAAAGTTTATAAATAAAAACATTTATACTGTTGAAAATAAATATTATTTAAATACTAAATACATAATTGGTTATTTCACTGAACCCACGCTAAGTAGTAAATATATTTTGATAAGGGAATTTTTCATCTTTTTAACATAAAATTAAATCGTTATTACATATGTAGTTTTATTGTAATTATAATTCAAACCAGTTACCCAGTGCGCGGTAAAACATATGACTCAGGTCTCAGAGTACGCTATGACTGTCCGAAATTTAAACATCCGTTCCAGTAGCTTCCCGTGATCCACAGATGAACAAACAAACCATCCGACAAAAATTATATACACATGTATTATGTAACATTTAAATACTTAAAAAAATATGAATATAAGGATTTGGTCTCGTTTGTTTAAAAATAATGAAATTATGCGTTTTCTCACTTTAATAATACAATTGAAACTTATACATATCGATTTATGAGTTTCGCAAATTTGTAAACATTATAAAATATGCCTAAACGTAAATAAACACTATATTTTTGTTTTTAGTAAATTCTCTCTAGGTTAAATGGATAAGATGATATTACGCTGAAGTTACTAAGGCGATAGTAGTAAAATTAATTACAATGATAATATTTTGCAGGATTAATATTATGCATAAATGTTACCATAACAAACAAAACAGTTCTTGCGTTATATATGGCAAACCATTTTATAGTAAAGTAACGTAATATTTGTTAAAATATGTATAACAAAATTAAAAGTTGTGTTCAGATCACTTACATAAAAACGACATCTCGTGTTATCATGTTTTTGATTGGCAATTACTTAATAATTACAATACTAATATTGTTATAAAAAATATCTTCAACCTCTATTTATTTAACTCGTACCTAGTTAATAATGATACGGAACAAACTCAGCTTCCTACTTGACTAGTCACCTTGATGTCTTCATTTATCACAACACTTAACATTTCAATAATATTTATAATACAAACGCACTGGCACGTGTATTATACATGTATTATATTATTGTATATATATACATATACGGGGATACAATCACGGGGATTCACAAACATATAAACAACGGATAGAACCGTCTAGTCTGTCCGAACCGTTGGTGTACACCGAGACTCGGTACAACAATATGTGAATCACTCAAAGAATTGTCTCGTGTGGGAATCTAACCCACAACTTGTTTCAGTAGTCAGGATAACCACTACACCAACAGGTCTTCGAACAATAACAGTATAACGCAAAATACCAAAACAAACAAAAAAATGTGTTTATAATTCTATTGCCTTATAAAAAAATAACTTAGAATTATTATTAGAAACAGAATAAATCAGTCCTAACCAAACTTTAATTTCATTTTATAAAGTACGTTACAACTTACAACTAAGAATATAAAGTTTGAAAGTGTTGTCATAAGAGCCTTCTAGAAAAGTTAGGTTAATATCTATAAAAATGATGAATATTTGTTGCGCAATGGCAGTACGTCACAAGGATAATGTAGAGTTCACCTTGACCTTAGGCTAATGTCAGCTGGCGCCGGCTCGTGTCTGCGCGTGCAGCGTTATGCAACTCATTCGCTAATGATACTCTCAGGAAATGCATTTGTGCACGCCAATTTTACACCGCAAGGACGGTTCCTATACTAATGGTCAATTTAGTACATGTTTGTAGGTAGAGTCTCTTTTTATTCATTGAAATGGATAACATTGTTTTAGTTTTATAATTATGAGGTTTTAATCTAAGCTTGGTGGAAAAAGAATATGCTTTTCCTAATGTTGGTCTTCACGTGAAGATTTTATAAGAATTATTTTAACATATACACACAATAAAGGGACTATACGTGTTATTTTCATAATGAAGTCATTAATGTTCATTAACAAATTTATTGTTTGTTTTAATACATGCATTATTAAAATATCATTATTCGACTTCGATAAAAAAATTACATAAAAAAACAATATTTTGTTAATATATCAGGAAAAATATAACATCTAAAAAAATATAAGAATAAAATGTCATAAGATATAAAAAAATGTATTCCTATAAAAAACATAATACCTGAATAAAAATATCTACAGCACTTTTTTTTCTACAACCTTTCTTTGTCATTTTAGAACTTGATTTTGTTTTTAAACAAAATAGAAAATTCTACAAGGCTTATAATGTTTTTACCCCATATTTAAAAAAAAATACTACAAAAATGTGTTTATTCTTTTATACACGAAAACTAACAATACAATAACAAAAAAAACTTGAAAAGGTCTGTCGCATATAAAGCCTTCCAAATAAAAAAAATAAATATTTCACTAAAAAAGTCCTAAACTTTTTTAAAAAGTCATTAACGACATTTAGGCTATTAAATATATATTTTTATAATTTGCAAAATGATTTTCAAAATTTTCGAAATATCCCGCAATATATTCTTTTTTTAGAAAATGAGAATACTAAGGTAGTTAATATATTAAAAAAATAAAAAACTTGTGTGGTTTTATGAAACCACCGTAAAAGTGAAACTTTTTTTCACATTATAGACATTTAACTAAAAATTTTCGGAATAATATTCCATTAAGGGTATAAAAATTGCTTCATCAATCTTAATTTTATACTTAGAAAATGGGAATGATAATGGGAAATGATAAAAGTAGACTAGGTCTCCAACTAATATTTTTATTGAACTCTGTGTCTTAGAGTACGACATACATAATACTTAACAATTATTTAGATGATATACACATATTAAAACACTGAAAACAATATTTTATAATCGTTGAGTCATTTTGATCCGTTTTTCAATTATTTTCAATCATTCTATTATCAATTCCATCTTCATCATGAATTTCACAGTTTATAAATGTAACCAATATTTTATGGTAACTAAAATACGTGAACAGTGACTTACATTCGATTTTTTCAATGTATCTAGTAAAAACCGCATCGATACGAGCGCCTTTCACTTTATCCCTACTAGAGATGTTCATACAAAAAAAATATCGATATTTTTTTCGATATAATATATCGTAGTGTTCTATCGATACTTTGCGATATATTGTCCAACTATATCGATATTTCCGATATGTCGTAAGTAATTTGTTTTTATTTAACTATTCTTACAATATTAGATAGGTTTCAGGTTAATATAAGTAAAAACTGCTAGGATTAAGAAACGAATCAACTTTATTTATTAAAAATAAAACTCTATACTCAACTACATACTTTTTTACTTAACTTTATTTATAAATCCCAATATTTTTTCTCTAGACCTTGCAAAAACAAAATTTTGTTCACTCTTTTGGCTTGAAGTCTGCTTCTCTGTTGAGATAGGACCTGTGCGGCTTTTGAAAAAAGTCTTTCAGAGGGAACAGAGCTAGCCACCATAGTTAAATATTTAAATGCTATATTATATAATTTTGGGAACTGTATTTTGTAATCTGCCCACACTTCTAATGGATTTTCATTCAATCTACTAACTGGAGCCCTCAAATAAAGCGACAACTCATCTGATAGAGTTTCGTCTGTTTTATTCGTTTTCCAATTCCGCTGGACTAGTTTATGGTGATCACTCCAGGGCTATAATCCGACAGGCTAATTTTATCGGAATTGTCCGAGTCCGATTCCGTTGCAGTACATAATTCATCCTGCTGATTTTTTTTCATCATATCTTTAATTTTACTAACGACATTTCCGCAGGCCAACGGATCTTCAAAATTAAGTTTTTTGAATCTTGGGTCCAATATTGTGGCAATAGCTAATGCTGATACCTGTTCGATGGCGCCCATTCGTTTGTTAATCTCGGCAAGAGCGCGTTTATGTACCTCCTTGATTAAAGGTTCTTCAATAATAACATTTTTCAGTTTTGATACCATGCAGTGCACTAAAGGAATGACCTTGCTGCTAGAGCAATATTTATCGCCAGATATTTCCTTAGTCGCTGCTTCCAGTGGGCGTAATATGTTAAAAAGCGATATTAACATTGTCAACTCCATACCCGTTAACATCGGCGGTGCTGTTTTATGACGAATCAAAATTTCGCTTACAGCATTTTTTAAATCAAGAAAACGTATGATCATAAAGTACGTGCTATTCCAACGTGTAGGGACGTCCTGAATCAGTTTTGTTTCAGCTTTAACTGATTTACGCAACTCGTCACTTGCCACACAACTTTGTTTAAAAAAAGTAACAACATTTTTTACTTTCGTTCATATTAGCTGTAATTCTGGAATTCCCAAAATATGTTGAGCGACTAAATTTAGTGTATGCGCAAAGCATGGGATATGCTTTCTTTTCCCAAATGCAATTTCAACAGCCTTCACCATGTTTGCTGCATTATCGGTTATCACTGCCGTGACTTTATCAGTATTGAATCCCCACTCTTTACATGTTTTAGTGAGCATTTGTGCAATATATTCGGAAGTATGTCTTTCATCTAAGTGGTACACTCCTAAAGTTACAGAGTGAAATTCTATTTGGATGCCAAAATGAGCAGTTATTCCTAGGTAACTTCTCATTTGTAGGTCTGACCAAATGTCACTTGTTAAGGTAAGATTTTCTACATTGCATAATTTATTTTTCATGACTGTTGCTAATATATCATACTTCTCGTCTAACCAGCGTGTCACAGTGGTTCTGCTAGGAATCTTGTAATGAGGTGCTGTAACTTTCAAAAGATGCTTGAAACCTTCATTTTCGACTAATGAAAAAGGTTGATTGTCTTTACTGATCATGAACATTATTGCATTATTAATTCTTTTAGTTTTGTCACCAGTAGAGGTATACGCGTAAATTTCTCCAAAGCTACTTTCAATTGACCTCTGGCGTTTAAAAGGTAATTGCCTATCATAATCAATCTTGTGATCAGTTTGAGAATCGTTAGTACTTATCTCGTTAGTATCCATTGGCGAGGACGACAACATTGAAATTGAAGGCGACAGTTGATATTCGTTTACGGTAAGTTTCGATATCGTGGCATGATCTTGTTTTGAAGTACTAGGGATAGGGTTTGACAAATCTGAATATGAATCTTTTGTAGCAGCAGCAGTATTTTTAGTATTTTGGAAAACTTCCAAGTAGACAGCTTTATGAATATTTTTAATATGTGCCATTGCATTGGAGGTATTGCCAGCCGTTTTAACATTTTTTTGACATAGCTTGCATCGTATCGTGCTTCATCGTCCTCGTATCGTGCTTCGTCGGCGTCGTCTCCTGCTTGGTCGGCGTCGTATCGTGCTTGGTCGGCGTCGTATCGTGCTTCGTCGGCGTCGTATCGTACTTCGTCGGCGTCGTATCGTGCTTCATCGTCCTCGTATCGTGCTTCGTCGGCGTCGTATCGTACTTCGTCGGCGTCGTATCGTGCTTCATCGTCCTCGTATCGTGCTTCGTCGGCGTCGTCTCGCGCGTAATTCGTAATCGTAAATTGACTGACCAATTGTCATTTTTACTGAAATGCTAATCTAATATTTCAACCTAAGATAAAATTGGATTACAAATTATACAAAATTATATACTGTTTAATTTAAAGTATATTTTTTGAGTCAATAAAATAACAAAAACGTGTATTCTGTGTAAAAAAGAACCTATTCCTTTCGACAATAGTCGAAGTTTTCATAAGTAAGAAATTTATATTTATAAAATTATACTGTTTTTATAATTGTTATATACATATAAAAAATATGTTGGTAATATATAATGTGTAAAAAAAAAATATTATTATAATAAAGAAGTATTTCATTCTACTTATAAGAAATCGGCCGACCGTCACGCGACATGCAACACACAGACGAAAAAGTTTGAGACGATGTAATAAAAGTTTCACTTTAAAAAAAAAATTTTAATGTTATTAATTTTTTAAAATTGTCTTTTTCATTTGAATTGTGCAACTGAAATGAAATTTGAAATAAAGAGTAACTTCTGATTCTAATATCTTAGAATCAAAGCAAGTAGCACAATTAGTAGTATTTTATCAACGATTTTAAATACGTGAACGTCAATGAATATTTAACTCACGTGTGCAGATACTCTGTAACAAGTGTATTATATATAATTTATATAATTTATACATTTGTTTATAATAATTATTAACAAGAACAAGTTACGGAAAACTTAAGTATATGTTTCTCTTTTTTAAGCATATGTTGTTTGAGTCTCTACGTGTTTCTTAATTCGTCACGTCTGATATCTTTCTGTCAACAAAATTTTTTAAATGAAGTAGCTTACGATAAAAAAGAATCGTGTACAAACTGTATGATTCTAACTTCAGCCTCTTAGCTGATTATAAGCTAGAACACTTTTAGGTCAAAAATTCAATATACCGGACCAAATCTAACGATTTTAAAAACATCTGCATAATAAAACATATTTCATTCTTTCAAATTTGTAAGTTTTTCCGCGAATTAAATCTCTATAACGTATTTAGCCTTTATCATAGTAACAATAATCTTTCTAAATTCCTCTATGATATTGAGTATAAAACCCTGAATCCGGCCGACGAGAGCACCTTAGTAATGACAAACCGACGATATTGACCTCATTGTGAGTTGGATACATAAACAAAATAGTTACGGCCCTCTAACTTAAGTGCATCTTATAAGATGACATTTCAACGGATGTCATTGTTTATATAGTCTGTATAT
The DNA here is from genome assembly GCA_959347355.1 of Napeogenes inachia. NCBI lineage: Eukaryota > Metazoa > Arthropoda > Insecta > Lepidoptera > Nymphalidae > Napeogenes > Napeogenes inachia. The sequence goes on along the minus strand of OY365791.1, from coordinate 12,246,670 downwards.
TTTTAATACCAAGCATCGTAATGACAGACGGAATGTATATTTATATTTTCACCAAACAAATATTGACGCAATATGGGTTACATCCCTATTTAAAACGCTTTCGTATTTTTAAAACATTATAAATAGTGACGTTTTATAAAATATTTTTTAAATAAAATGAAATGAACTCATAAAAAAAACTGAAGCATAATTTCATCATTGACATAATTATAAAAATATAAGTTCGCGGTTATCTGCTGGATTATAATTATTACGTTATATGATACTAGAACCTTGTTAATGGTAATGACCCATTTCTAACATTATATTATTATTGTATTATAACAATTTATTTTATCTCTCTGTCAATATATTCCTACATACTTGGCCATATTATGATCTCTACATTGCTTACTAATAAGTTTTTGTCGATTCTAGAGATGTTATAGTAATTTATAGCAATTATATCGTTTTCCTTATCGACAACTCAGTGGCAGGGTCGCCTGCACATCTATTTCAATTTGTAATATGTTCTATTATTGACATAAATTAATAAGGTCGCGAATAAATAACAAAAAAGTGTGCAAATCTAGTCAAATATTAAAATGAGCACCGAAAATTTGCAATACGAGAACAACTAAGACGGCCCTGACTTTATTTTTCGAGAGGATGGTACATGTGGAAACTTAAACACTTCGTTTCGCCACACGTACAGCCAACTATGCATTGGGTACAGTGTACCCAAATTTGTGTACGAGAAAAGTTACGAAGGGTCGATTACATAACATCACACTCTTTGAATAGAAATGCTCGGGTTATAACTTGTGCTGCCGAAACACTGTCTGATACATTAAAATATTGGGTAATAGCGGCCCTTGCGACATGGTGCTTAAGGTCACAAACGTCATTTAGTTTTAGACGCTTTCATACTATTTGATATCAGTGACCTCCAAAATTATTGACGTATTAGCTAATTATTAAGTCAAATTATAACTTCCTTCTAAAGTTGCATCTTTTGTGTTTTACTTATCCTTACCTTATCATGTTATCATTATTGAAAACATTTATAATGTGTTTTAAAAAATGAAAAACTTCTCACACCAAATTTAAATATCATTTTGAATGATACTTTTCATATTTTTAGAAAAGCATAGAGCATTCAGCAGAGCAATGTTAGTATGTAGTAATAATAATAGGTATATATTATTTATAAGTTTATACATATTGATGTTATACATATTGATGTTACCTACGTCATAACTTCAGAGGCTTAGTATACATATTTTCATCACAGGTATAAGGAATCTTAACATTTATATGAAAAAACTCTAAATCTTCATTCAAAACCAATCAGAGAATTCAATCTCGTCAAAGATCCCGTGGGAAGTGGTGATCTTCCCTCGGTAGTACGTTCAATATTATATATTTATCTTAGTACCTATTTTACATAATTTAAAATAGACATACGTTAAAAAAATCCTTAAAATAATTTGACGACCGCTATTATAAGTTGAACCATGGGTTTTGCTAAAATTATTCACAACGGGCTCTAGTCAAAAACGCCGAAAAACATAAAAACTAATACATATATTAAATTATCATAAAATATAATTATTTTCTGTTAAGATATATTGTTATCGTTTCATTTATCGTTAAGAATGGTAACGCCTTAATGTTTTATGTTAATTAGTTTTTTATGGATTTATAATTTTGGAAAACCTAAGCAACATTTTATGACTGTGTCGTGGTAGAACCTATAGCATAAATAGAAATAGATGTACATACTCATTATTACCACATACAAACATACATACATCTACAGACATTTTTTAACAAAATCAAAATATATTTTGATATATATAGGAAATACAGCCAAACTTATAGGACCCTATCCTTATTAGCTAGAGCAAAATACAATATTTCCTACAAAAACCGTTTCTATTACTCAAAAACTACTCTACAAGTTTTAACAAAAGACTTTAAATCACATTCAAGATTTATGGTTAGAAGAATAAATCACCGTTGTGCAGCGATGCATTAAATTAAATACACGTTTAAATAAATTACTTAAGTTTATGTTAACGGAATTTCGAGGTCACATTAAGTTGACGTCAGTCATGCGCAAGCGCAGGGATCACAGCGGACTCTATTCATCCCTTACAACCTTGACGTTCTGGTTTGGAATTTGTATGCTCGCTTACACGTGGCATGCTTAAGGTACGGTCTCTATACAACGACCAAATAAAAATGTGTTCTTTTATTTATAAACATCGAGCATAATATTTGAACAGACTGCCAAGTAATTTAAACAGCACTTAACAATGTTGATCTTACTAATCAGTTGCATTCTAAGTAATTGAACGTGGCGTACATTATTATTATTACCATAATCACATGGCATTACACGTGTTTTATCTCAGATAGTTCTAGATAGTTATTCACGTCTTAGTCTTTTATTTCTATTTACACCACCAGGTTATTAAGAACCTGCCTCAAAATATGCTTCTTAACTTAAAAGCTTCCCAAATGGTTTTTTTTATAATGGCTGACTTATAGGTTCAATTGAAATCAGTGAATTTACTATATACTATAATGTAAATATACTACATATTATTGTAACTTAGCTTTAAAGAGACGAATGCTTTAAACCTTGAACTTGCGGCTCAGGTCAAGTTGATTAAATAACATTGAATGCCTCCCTTCTGCCCTTTGATTTCTTACAAATTACAAGGCCAATGTTTTTAATAGCCGAAATTTTATTCATTCATGGGCATTATGTAATACAATAAAAACGAATTCCATGAATAATAGCAGACACGCTCCATTCAATGGTTTAAAAAAAAAAACAGTATTATTTAGAGTTAGCAGCTGAGTACTTCAGCAAACCTTTTTACAATAATAATAATGATATGCGTTCATATTCATAAACTTCATTGACGAATTGATTATGTTATAATTTATTGGTATCTATTTTACTATATATACCGTGTAAATAAAACAACCAAGTTCAAGTCGCACTCGGGCACCAAAGGTACCATTTATATAAAAACGTAAAAAAAAAAACTTTTCTCTTGTATGGGAGCCCATCCCAAATATGTATTATAAATACATATTTTGTCTTTAGTTTGTTTTTGTATTTTATTATATATTATATTTGTTATTATAGCGGCAACAGAAATACCATACAAAGACTATATTAGAAAATTCCAACTGTCTAACTATCACAGCAAAAGTTTTAATATTCGAATACAATATTAAGCCTATCCACAAGATCTTTAGTTAACGGAGTTTGACTTCTATGGATTTCTAGAAGCAATTGTAAAAAAATATAATAAAAATAATGAAATATGTCAATGTCAAAAGATCATTATGTAGATGTAATAATTCAACCTATGCTTGTAAGACTTGTAAAATATATAATCTTCTCTTTGTCTAGAAGTTTAAAGTGTCTTAAGATAAACAGAAATCGAACGCAATGGACGGACAACATCATATTTCCTCTCGTCAGTCATATCGTAATTGAGATTTTACGATGTCAAGTTAAAGTTAAAGTACACACTCACTCTCGTCTCTCACAGGATGTCTCCACGAGTGTGTAGAGCCGACATAACACGGGCACAAAGTTCACCAGACAACGAAAAACAATAACTAGAAAATACTAGTTACTATTGATGTTAAATTACTAGATTGCTCTTAGAATTGTTGTAGTTATCTTAACTCTGAGAGTAATACATTCAATTTAAACATTCTACTTATCCAAAAAAATAAATTGTAACCAACCTTTTTAGTGTTTATTTTTTTAAAGCAATTCAAAAATCTAAAATTATTTGTTATTACAAAAAATACCTTTTCTATGATATGTGCATTCGATTTTCATGCTACAGGCAATAATATAGTGTATTTATATATAGGCATTACATATTTTCATGGTAATTTGTTGTACAGTATAGGAGTTAATATACTGCGAAGAAGTAGAAGAAGGGGAAGGGATAACTAATTTACGCCGAACTTCTGTGAGATGGTTCTATTAAATCAAGAAAATCCGTCCAATATGAATCATAATTTTAGTAGGAGTGTAGATTATTCTATAAACAAATTAATATCATTAACAAAATTCAAACAGAATAATACTTTAAAATGTTCAATAATTAATGAACAATAAATATATACAACATAATGTTTGTAAATAGATTAAATAAAATATTTATTTTATTCAACAAATAATAGACTTAGCCATTACCAATACAATATACACTTAACCGAAAGTAAACTACATTAAAGATGTTTGCAGTAACGAGGTAATTGACGCTAAGCACACTAAATACTCTAACTACACTAATTCTCGCTGATCGAGAATCTAAGTGGGTTTATGGAACGGACTTGGCGAGTTTCTTTATATGGCATTTTAACTAAAATAAAGACATCCAGATGTTAATCATGGAAAATTATAGATGTCACGTCATTCCAGTACTTAATACTTAAAGCGCACCAGTCTTTGATACTTGAAGCGCTGGATTGTTCTATATGTGGCCCATAGATTTTACAACCCTGATAAATTGTAGTATTTCTTTTTTTATCTGTCTATAGAATATATGGCAATATATAAATGTTCTTCCCTAGTAAAATTGCCTGAGGAATAGAAAATCGACCTTTAAAGAAGTAAATATTAGTATTGTGTGTGATATAGGTATAATACTGAATTTTCCGAATCATAAAGCCTAGCCTTAGTCGTTGACTGCGCCTCGTTTACGGACCGGCTCCATCAGCCTTGTGGTCCTTCTAAAAGATAATTCTACACTGGCAATTAAGGCTAAATTACCGTGAAGGAGAGAGAGAAAGAGAGAGAGAGGGACGGATGCCAAACCCCCCAATCCTCTCCCTTCCTCCCTTGTTTCTTTGCCTGCATGACACATCCCCATTTCTTAAGGGTGACATTTGCAAATATCTAAATTAGCAGATTTCTATAAACGACATCACATATCACACATATTTTGAAATTAATTCCATAGCAATAAGTTCAAATTTATTTTTATTTATAACTTCGTTTATAAAAATGCGGCATCGTCAATTGATTGTTTTTACATTTATATTTTAATTTAAAATATAAAATAATTTTGCCTATTAGCTCATATTGTCTTATTATAGCGATATTAATATATTATAAAATTATAATATAATAATATAATTCTTTTATAACGTATTGTTATTTCATTTTAACGACAGCGTTATGTAATCAAGAGTAGGTATATTAAAACAAACAAGGATTCTTATGTATGAAAATGCGTCTTTAGCATAGAAGACGTGAAAAAAATGATATACAAGAAGCAAGTACCTACTTTGTATAAATTAAAAAATATTTCTAGATAAATACCTAATATTGAGTAATATTACATAGTATATTCTTGTGTGAATATTCTTTCTATCCTTTAAACTATTTCGTTAACGTTTTCAAAAATAAATATAGTTACATAAAATTTCTGTGGCGTTTGATAAATATAAAAAGGCAGGTGATTTATTAAACGCGACGCAGGCATTACTTGAAGTATGAAAACAACACATTTTGCTGTTTTACGTAACAGTGCAATGATCTCAAAACACAGGAGTTACGATAGATATATGTCATTAACTTCATTTCAATGGGGCATTGCCCGCGAAGGTCGCTTTATCAAGAATCAAGGACTTACGTAAGAGCGGATAACGTCTATCATAGAGTTTTCCGGGTTCATTCACCCCGCAAGGACGTTCGTTGACAATTGGTTGATTAGTTTATTATAACAAAAACCCACGTGTAGATTATTATTCTACACATTTGGCGACGCAATATCTGTCTAATTATCATTGGATGAAGATATATTTCCGCTTACCTGAAATACAACGGCTGTATTTCTTGCTGCATCAGAAGTTTTACGTTTGTCGTAATTGAACTGCAGGTCAATGACCTTATATCTATTCATATTGTAATTTGTAATGCAAGTGACTCAATCTTCGGTAAACTATTATACTCTGGTTTTCCCTGATGCATTTTCATAAATTAGTCACTGTTATTGTGATTTTTTTAAATTGCTGTTTATATTTCTGTCAATAAATTAGACCTTCGTTTTTTTAATGTGATATACCTATTTATTACAGGTTTTTAGATATTTATATCAACAATCAAATAGGTATCTTCTGATAATATATAGGTTTAACCGATTACCTACCCAATTCATACAATTTAAAATGAAAAAAAAAGAAACAATGATGTTATTTTTTTTTTCTGAATAATCCGAATGAAATAATATAAATATTCTTACAATTAAGTGTTTCGATTTTCTGAGATAAATATTTTACCAACAGAGAATATTTTTATTAATTTGTTAATTTATGTTAATATTAAGTAAAATTAATTAAGCTTAAAATGATTTTCCTAACACAATCTTTAAAACAATCATTTACATACATATTTTGCAACGCATTTCATTCTCATAGAAGATACCTATATGACGGTTACGCAGCGCCAAAATTAAATGCTAAATAGAAAGGTATTATATAATCTTATCAAATTATTTATGAGCTCTAACTATTCTGACAGCAAAATCTTCTTATTATTGTCAATACAATTATTGGATTGGATTTTTATGATACTTTGTCTATTTTATATTTATCTTTTTTAGATTGGTTTACTCATGGATAAAACCTTTGTTTAATAAAAAATAATCTATAATGATTATACTGTGATGTAGGTTACAAAATATGATTCCAATATGATATGCAATCTCTTGGTGGAATAGGTATTGAGCGGTCAATGACCTGCTTACAATTCAGTGAACGCCACTTCGCTTCTCGATGCCGACAAAAAAATAAATATAAAATTTTATGTTGTGGTAGGGCAGGTATAGAAATCAGAATTTTAATCCTAATTTATTAAGTTTTTACTTTCAAATCTTTTCTTTGTGAATAATAACTCAAAAATCCTCCGAAATCCTAACAAACGAGATTTATCTCGTAAAGCTTGAAGTAAAGAAGAGTCAACAAACTTTGATTTTTATTAAGTTATTCTTTCTTTTTTTTATCCTAAAAATACAGATGAGAAAAAAAATAGTAGTATATACGTAACTTAAGTAACTTATAAAGTTTGATAACATCAGCGGAAAGGCCTAAAACAGGAGTCGATAAGCGGCTTAGCAACAACCACACCCACTGAATGATTTTGTTCGCAGACTGTATCAGTAGTGGTAATTCCATACTAATTTCTCATTTCACTTTCATTGAGTCAAAAATCCGCTGCAAACGGTCCCGGTGTCAATGGCCCCGCGTCCTCGCGGCCGCGTGCCGATTAGATAATTTCCGCGCTGCGTTGTCAAAATACTCATGACCCAATGGTACACTGAATAGGTTGGTTCAATGATCCCACTGCGATCGCGCAAATATCTACGTGATTGGCCTGCACAGTCGAATTCTGGTACGAAATTCGCTATCGTACAAAATACCGTAATCGCAATGTTACTAAAACGGCATCTATAGATAAAATATATTGACAACCAAATTTTAAGAGTTATCTTTATAAATGATCGTTCAACTAAATCTTTTTCTTATATTTATTATTTTAAATGCGATTTCCAACACCAAAGTCAACTATGTGGAATATTAGTACCTACTACCTAATCGAGGACTCAAGGAAGAGGCATAGGGTTTGGGAAGAAAAATAAAATAAGTTTTTCTTAATATTATCATTGGTTTAGTTAGTGACCAAATAAGGTTTACATTTCCTGATGTATTTTACTACTTTTTTGGATTTTCTTAAATCTGCACCTTATATTAGGAAATATTAGTTATTTTTAGCACTACATTTAGTTATAGGTATAGAATTTACCATAGAATTTCTACTTTATTATTTACGTGGTGGAAATTAAAACATTCATATCACAATTTCACAGATGATCTACAAAAAGTTAGAACGATTTCTTTCAATTTCAAATAATAAGAACACGGTACTTGATCCTAATTTGGTCTTGTCAAATTAATTAACGCTAGACATTCGATATAGAATGCTTGTCAGACTACTAAAAGCAACGAATTTAAGACTTCCATGAATTAGAGACCACTTGATTAAAAAAACTGCAACAATATAAAACTTTTACTAATTAATTATACTAAAAATATATTTTTAATATTTAGCTTACAAATTTGCCGCCGTCTATAAATAGGAGGAGAATATGTAGATTGTAGACGGTGTAAAAAAATATCTAAAATAAACTTCAATTTTAGAGTTCAAATGCTAAAGACTACATAAATCAAGACGTGTTATATTAGTGTATGTAGATTTTCATAGCTTAGATATAGTAAATAAATAACAGAAAAACCTCCATTGAGATTCCAACGAAGACTAAAAACGTAGTTGTTTATACTGTTTTTTACCACCTAAACTAATTTTATAGGTATTATTATTATTATTATATTAGAGGTACACAAGTATAAGTCTAGTTATTTTATTTACTATGAAATTAAATAACTAGACTCAAATATTATTATGTACTAAAATATTTATAATAGTATAATATGGAATCGTTTTCTATAACTTTAGTTCAGCTATGATAAAATCATTTTGAAATACTATAGGTATTATGTTAATAAGAGTTAAGAGGTAAATAAACTATAATTGTATAAACAGGTAATAATAAATATACATGTACACTATCAGGTTTTTCCAATTGCCATTTTGAATATCGGAACATTAATTGGTAGGACAAGGGATTCCGCACAATTACTTAACAGCCAAAAGATCAAAGGTCAAATAATCCGAGAACTGCACATATATATGGAGAATATAAAGAACTGTGTGTCGGGTGAACTTTTTCCCGTTCGATCGAGTAAACTTCGATTTGTATGAAATAAGAGCAACGACGCCTGGCGCTAAGAAAGTGATCAATCGAGCGATTGAATTGGTAAAAAAACTTCCATTAGGCATAGGTACTGGTGCCTATTTGTTATCCCTAAGTAGATTGCTTTACAAAAATAACAATTGTATTTTTAATACGAAATATACTGAAATTACATTAAAATACTAAAAGTTCTGCAATGGAACAATTATTATTTTTCGAATATTAAATTTTATGTCGCTGTGTAGGTGAATTGGTAAATTGATGTTGGAAACAAAACTAATAAGAAAGTTTATCGAGTCAGATAGATCAGACTTTAGGCACGACATTTAAAATGGGTTAATAGACAATTAATACATTTCTACTCAAAAATAACTGGAATGATTTAATGAAATACAAAATGCGTCAGTCATCACGACTGTCTTTCGTTTTATCTTTTTAGAGCATTATGATTGGAAATATATGTTAAATTTGTTTTGTATGTAGGTCATTTCTATTTAACTTTCTATTTTTTTTCTTAAGGTTTAGAATACTCTGTCTATTGTCTATCTGTCTGTTTAATTTTAGGTTTAATGTATATAATTACTTAATGACATTTATTAGAATTTTACATTACATAACATTTATGTAACATCAAGGTAATATAAATGATACCACATAATAGTCATACAGTAAAAATAGAGGCAGAAAAATTAAAGTTTTTTAACCCGTACATCATCATTCTGATGTCTAATTAAGACCACGTATTTATTGGGTAAATATTGTCAGAAGTTAAATTTAACAACGTCGAATTGAATGAATGTAAATAAATAAATCTCCAACCTAATAGCTTCAGAATTTATTTCGTTCGCTGTTCCTTTCTAGAAGCCGATTCATTTGTAAGCATTTTGATACTCAAAATTCTAAAATTCCTCAGTGCTCAAAAGGCCTGTCGACCAGAAAATATTTTGTATATTAACTTACTTTTAACTAACTTAATTTTTTAGTAGTAAACGTGGATCGTACCTTAATCACAGATTTTTAAATTAGGTTTTTACCTCTGAATTTAAGTAAATAATATATTATTATGAAATTTTTGAGTCCTTTATAAATAAAATGAATATAAACGTAAATATTCCCGCGCGGACTTTTTGTGTGAATTTTAGTACTGAGTTCAACACCGATACTTATAAATCCTTAAACTTGCGGTAGCCAACTTTTAGTAAATTTCATCATAAATCTTTTATCCCACCTACACACAAAATATCTGAAAAAAAATATTCTAACTATAATGAAAACCGCATTAAAATCTATTGACCAGAACTAAGGTAGACGCAGATATATCTATACCTTTTGATAGACTGCAAAAGAAACTGGACTGTACTGTATATACCTACATCCAAAACAACACAAGAATTCCACTGTAATTGATCTGCAAATAAGTATGCGGATTTGCCATTTACCGACACAGTGACCACAAAGTTGAGGCGTGGCAGTGATATTTATGCACATTAGAAAATTTGAATATGCATATTATGGCGGTGAACGCACGCGGCGACCGGCGCGAGGCCGGACGATCACCTCCCTTATGTAACTCAGTGGCCAGTGCCACAAAGTGCAACGTTAAAACTATCAACAAATTAACGAAACCTGTCCGTATCTAAGGTTTTTGATCTTAGTGTAAACGAACTACAATCGCAATTGCACAATCGATGACTGCTGGTGAGCGGTTTGAACCGAAATTACGTTATACTATTTCTGAAATCGTTTAAAACAATTAAACGGTTATTGATCCGCTGAGATTTGCAATCATGATGTCATTCAGAATCTATCTGATGCTAATATTACCAAAGCAATACGTGTTAGATTTCTTGGTACTTAATCATAACACTGTTACCTCCGATTTCTTCCTAATCAAAAATTATTTCAAATTTGTTTTCAATTCACTCAGTTGTCATTAAATTCAAATTATTTTAGTAGGTAAAAAAAGTGTCTCGTATAATGTCTCTGAAAATAAGCTTATAAGATAGGTAGAAGGTACACGACTATATTTGTTTTATCAGTCCGTCAATTAGTAGGTACCTATACGTTGCAAGCAAGCAAACAAAAATAAGCAACAAAACTATTTATTACTTATAATGTTTTTCTGGTTGCCTGCGGGAAGGTAATAAAAAGAAAGCTTTCATATTAAAAATATTTATTATTGAATAATAATTATGGCACCTTATAAGGACAAATACAATAAACATTTGAGATTCTCTGGGTACTTAGTACATTTTTTAATTAAAATGCTTAGTATTATAAATAAAAAATAAACCCACATAGAAAAGGATCCAAACCCGCCACCCCTGGGAAACAGTTTCGTTAGAAACCGAAACAGGACGGTTTCCCAGGGATCGCGGTTTAGAATCCCTGAACGTGTCGGTTAATTTTAAATCCTATATTTATTTAAAATTGAAATAAGCTGTTTCAAAGCCTGTTTATAGATATTTTCAAATACAAATACATAATAGTTTACTTTAACAGAGCATCTGTCAAATAATGCAGAATAGTTATTTTTAAAATAACAATCAGAGTGTATAAAACGGCATGTTGCTCAACTCCTTAGTAGCTAATCTAGCCGCCCTATTGAGGGTCACATTACAGTGTGTATGTAAAGCCTCAAGCTTATCACTCTCCTTCTTAGTCCACTTTGACTCCATTGCTGCTGAAAATGTAGTACATGAAAAAGTACACAGTAAACTTATGAGAATACAAACTCTCATTCTAAGCGCATCGCTGGAATGTTCTAGAAGCTTCAAGAAGTTGAAATTTTGTCGGTCGAACAATATCTTCTCAACCATCTCCGCGTGCTCAGGAAGGTCTTGGAGGACTGTTATTAGAATGCCTACAATATTTAAGGATACTCGAGGTTTTTTTATATCTGTAAAAGGAAAAGATTCTATTACAATGATACCAGTGGCGCCATCTGTTAGCGGAGGTAGAGAGTATTTTTTGCGCATTCCAGATCAAAAGCGAGATAAACGAATTATGTACAGAAATAAATTTAGGAAAATGCTTTAGAACATTAAAATATAAACTTTTTAGTATTATATAATCATTAATATGTAAAAATAGTATTATCTAATTTGAGATAAAATGATGCACAATACATAAGTAGTTATTTTTTATACACTTGTAAATTTTAAATAACCATATTATTATTTTCAGTGGGTATTATTTAATCATTAAATACATTTTATATGTAGTTGTATTTATCAATATACTAATTACCAGACATACTACTATATCGTAATATTTTGACGTGTTACGTCAGATATTGACGACATGTATAATTATTATTAGTGTCACAAAGTGTCATATCAATCAAAATGAACACACAATTAATGTATACACAACCATTTATTACTTTTAGAAAGTATCTATAAAACGAAAATGAATTTTTATTTAAATTATAATATTAGTAGAAATTACAATCCCTAGATAATAAACTAGGTTTAGCCAGCAGCTTTGCTCGCAGTACCTTCAAGTAAAGATAGTTAACTTTTGGTAGAACTTTGAATTTTATGTCTGAAAAGTAATGATACAATAGTAGTTTTTGCGTAAAAGAGTAACAAAAATGCATACATTTATACAAACATTCACACAATCTCCCAAACTTTTATGTTTATAGCAGGATCAATATTTTTTGTAAAACGTGTTGTTAGGGTTAACGCTTAACTTTGACAATGCCATTAGGATTAGAAATAATAAATAAAACCCAGTATTTCTCACGGTTAGCGAGTAGATCTGTGAAGACAGTGTGTGCGTTGTAGGCCGTCACTGCGGTCGCGAACTGACGCACAGCGCGACACGAGCGCACGCACAACCACGCACACACCTCCACCATGCGGGACACACTGCGGGATCTAAAATAAATAAATGAAATAAAGTTAGTTTTTTTTTAATTAGTCAATAATTAATTACCTATGATATATTCTGGCAGTGCTATAAATCATAGAATCTTTTTTTTATGTTATGTTACAGTTCCCTTTTGAGTTACGTCAAATATTTCAGCGGGCTTTGGTTTAAAAAGGGTTTATCTAAAAACATTTGTAAATTGAAAAATAATCCCTACAGAGTTTATATTTGTATGAAATTATTCAATTTAATAGTATGTGCGAAAAGCGATTACCTGTCCTCTACTTCTTGGTCTGAATCCTTGCTGTCTTTCATGATTGTGTTTATTGCGGCCACAAAGTTATAAACGACTTTCGCTTCGAGGTATACCTGGTTAAGTAATGCACAAAGTTTATTACCATAATTTTTATAACTTCTTAAAATTTAACATGAAGAAATAAGAATTACAAAGTTGAGAGTAGTCGTATAAAAATAATATATTTTTAATAGCGTTTTTAGTGTTATAACACGTAATATTTATTTCTGTCAACATATAACTAAAATTAATAAAGACGCTGAAAACATAGAAAGTGTAGGTTTTTGTCATAACATAATTAGTACCAAGTTAAACGTCAATATAAACGAAAGAGAGGAAGGTAGCTTGAAAGAGACAGATAACGTTCTAAAACATCGTATTGAAAAAGACACTTCATATCCATCCCGTACATAGATCAACGTGCGCGATAGACACAGATAGGAGTTTCCATACATCCTGTATGTTGAGCAGCGTGTGTCGCGGCAGGTCGTGCTGCAGGGCGGGCAGCGCCAACAGCGCGGCAACAGCACCACAGACCCGCGCGCCCCCCCACCGCGCCGCCGCACCCACCACCATGCTCACCTGCGGGGGTACGGGTACTATGAATTAAAGTAAGGCTAATATTTTCATCTTTTTACCAATATTTTCATGTTTTTTCCTGTTTTAGGTATTTTACTCATATGACTTTACCCATTAAATTTTTTCATGTCCAACCGCTTAAATAAGAAAATAATGAATAACAATGTATCATACCATATTAAGTTGTGTGAGAGATTCTACGTCGCCTTCCATGACCTCTGTAATGGTTGAATTCAAGAATGCCTCCCACTCCTCTAATTCCAGTGATGACGGTTCCTTGACTGAAAATCATTAAAAACAATATTGTTAAGGTATAAATTTGAATGATTACTGTAAAAGACGTAAGCTTCAATAACTTACTCTCATCTTTTTCAATTGTTTGTAGTGCGTGATCATTGTTAGCTAGTTCCTTCTCATCGGATGCTTCGTCAATAATTTCACACTTTTCTATATCCTGATCTTTATCTTCTTTAGAACATTTTTCCCTATCTATATCTTTCTTTTTCTCAATAATACAAGGTACTTCTAAGGTGGGTTCACTGGTACGTCTTTGAGCATCAGTCTTATTTCTATCCCAACTTCTACTAAAGTGGAAGGATCTTTTAATACTTCTGGTTAATCTATTTCCCCCACTACCAAATCTTAACTTATCTCTGGAAAATTGTAATATTTTTTGTTTATACGAAGGCGGAACGCTTTTGCTGAGCCCAGAACTTAAATCACTACTACATTTCGTGGAACTTTTAGGATTTTCTAGACTCTGAGATGCTGTGTCTGGTAGTTTAGGTTTCTGCTTAGAATCCTCAATTTCTTTTTCCTCACTAGCAACAGATTCAATTTTAGCCTCCACAACAATTTCTTTATGTACGTCGTGTTTTTCTTCATCAATCTTATGCATTTTGTTAAATTCATGTTTTTGATTTGCGACCATTAACTGCGCCATATTATTTTCGAGATTACAAACAACTAGATTTGAGTTATTCAAAACATGGAACTCATGACGTAGGAGTTTTGCATTGGCTGCTGTTATTGGTTGTGATTGATCTTCATCATCAGTTTTGAGGCTATCTCTGACACTAAAAGCACTTGTAGCTCTCACACTGTCATCATCAGACATTGGAACACACTCCATTGCATGCATCACCCGAACATTCCTTAAGTCATGTTCTCGATTTTGAGATTTAACTTCACTTTCGGTTTTTGTTTCAGCTCTGGTTTCATGGAACAATCGTTTTTTTTTAACTTTAATTTTTTTATCTACCTAAATTATTGTTAAATAACATTCAATATAACTTTTTTAATTATTATACAAAGCAAGAACATTTATTACTTTAAGTGCCTTAGAATATCTAAAGCATTATAATTTAGGTAATGGTATATATAGATATTCTAAGGCACTTAAAGTAATAAATGTTCTTGCTTTGTATATATATATAAAAATGTGAAATTGTTATCTTAAGTATTAAAATATTTAAAAGTGCAACTCAAAATCTAACATATCCTTGATTCCTAATAGTTATTAGGAATTATTTTAGTCTGCTATAATTATTGTTGACTCATTGTGACTTACTTAGTATTTTTACTCATTTTCTCAGTCTGAAGGAACTTGGCCTCCTGTTGGCTACAAGATAGAGGCTTAGTAAAAGGAGAATCACTTTGTTTGTCTTCTGGCAATATTAAAACATGACCTTTTATGTATGGGTGTTCTAGGATTTCTGACCAAGTCATCCTTTTAGATGGATCTTTATGTAGCAGACCCTGAGACATACCATAAATAATCTTTATTTATTAATTTATATAACATCTCTTACTAAGTGTTAAAAAAATAAATTATTATATCTCTCTATCGAAATACACAATATACATATGTTGTATGAAAAATATTAGGAGCCAATCTTTTAAGTTCAATAATAAAAATATAGTTTTATTAACATAATTGGATGACACTTTTATGTATCAAACAAATTACTTCCTGTACTGTTACAGAAAGTACAAAGCATAATAAAATATACATAGAAGGGAATCCTTAAATTAATTTCCATTAAAAAAAATATCTCCTGTTCATTTTAATTATATATAGTTATAAAATTTATCATTATCTATTTACCTGCAGAAATGATCTAGCATCAGCACTAATAAAGCTCGGCCACTGGACTGGCTTGTGTCTAATCATGCGGACTAGCTGCCATATGGACATTGTACAGAAAGGAGGCTGACCAGCCATTACCTCATACACTATACAACCAAGAGACCATAGATCTGCCTGAAATATAAAACAAAACTGTCTTAAAAAAAACTTTAACATAATAAAACTTACACTTCATATAAACAAATGTTGTAATCTGACTGGTATATGTAGCTTATGTACCAGAATAACACATAGGCTATAGAAATACAAAATTATTCCCCTGGTTTTGTCTGTGACATAACATAGATTGTAGTGCAATAACTAATTGCCACGGGAGGTCCTGTTAATCGTTTTGGTTCACTGCATTTCGGATTTTGATGTAACTTATCAATATTGTAGCTTATGTACCAAATAACACATAGGCTATAGAAATACAAAATTATTCCCGTGGTTTTGTCGGTGACATAACATAGATGTAGTGCAAGAACTAATTGTCACGGAGATCCTGTTAATCATTTGGTTCACTGAATTTTGGATAATTATTTGTGAGAATCCTGCTTATTACTCGACGACTTTAGAAGGAGTGTTATGTTATTCAAATATATGTTATGTTAATAGTTTTTTTTCAAGAAATTTAAAAAATTTTCATTATTCTAATTTTATTTTACCTGCTAGAGTCTTAGTGGATTAAAGGATTTTGACATATGAGGTATATACAAAAAAATAATCGAAAATAATAATAAAATATTTACAGTCTATGTAAATAAAGTCACGGGTAACAGTTAGTAGAGCTATAAAGCTTATTAAGTGTCAATTGTCTACTGTGGACCAATTTAATTTTATTTCAATGTACATTAATATATTTAATGAAACATGTTGTCTGTACCTGATGATCATATGGTTTTTCATCAATAAGTTCCGGGGCCATATATAATGGTGTTCCTTTTATAGATGTGAGTATATGAGTTGCATTAGTCATTATTCTGGCAAGACCAAAATCACACAGCTTAGCTTGTCCTGTACTATCTAACAACACATTTTGGGGTTTGAGATCTCTAAAACATATATGTTACAAATAAAAATTATATGATACGCAATTTAAATGATGGGTAAAAGGATATATTAGGTATCATAAAAATATGTGGATACAATACCTGTGGAGCACTCTATGAGAATGCAAGTAATACAAAGCAGACACTAAATCCCAAGTCACTTTTTTAACTTCCTCTTCATTAAGGCATCCTTCCTTGGCTAGAATACTATGTAATTCCTTTTCTGCATATTCAGTCACAACAACAAGTTCAGTCTCAGTATCAAAACTATCAATCATTCGAATTATATTTGGATGGTTCAATTGCCTTTGTATGTCACATTCTTGCCTTAAGTTTTTTAAATCCTTTGACGACCTTCCTTTCTACAATAACAATATTTCAGAATTATTTTATAAATGTGTCTTTAATTAAAATCATTTATTAATCGACAATAATTAATTTGAAATAAAAACAACCTTTCTTATAACTTTTAAAGCTACAATAGCGTCAGTATCTTTGTGTTTTGCTTTAAAAACACGTCCGAAGGATCCTTCGCCGACAAATGAGATGACAATATAGTTCTCCATTTTATATACCTATTAATTTGTTACTAGTTTATTCAAAGTTTTATTAATAAGAACATTATTAAAGTACAAGTGAAAGATATTAAAGTTAACAAACTTTGGAACTGAAAACAAAACAAACAATAATAGCAATAAGTCACTGGACGTTTGACAACTGTCAATTGACATTTTTTTTTTCTTTTAGTTCTTTGGCTTCGCACGGTTTTTGTATTTAGCCAATGACAATTGTTGTATTCATTTGTTAAAAGGTAGGGAAACTTAGGGAAAATAACATTATAATCAAGGAAACGGAATTTGGAAAAAAGAATATCAGAAGGGTAGAATAAATTTAGAGAGGAAAGATGAGGTCAGCGTTCTTGAATAAGTAATTGGATGAGATAGGAAATTTATTTGTGTATTGATTATAACTTTATATTGTTGAGAATAATAAATGCAATTGTCCTATAAACGTAAGGATTTAGGAGTAAGGAGATTATCGAAGTTGGAAAAGGAATTTTAAGGGATATCAAGTTTTCATAAAACGAGGAATAATTATATAAAAATGTGGAACGCTTCATGATTTTGCGTGTCATCCTTGCCCAGAGGCCATGCTAATCTTCTCTGTATCGTTCCAACTTTAGTATATGTACTGCCGAAGCGTGTACAAGTCAATTGACATAATCATAAGTTGTTCTTGTGAAGTTCAACGATAGCTAGGCCAAGGTACATTGGTCATACAGTCTAAATAGACATTTAAGACTTACAAATAAATAATTATCGATGCTCACAAATAAATAGACAAGTCCGCATAGCATAGCAGTTGTTTATTATTATTGAACAATTTATGGTACTTAACTTCCTAACAAAGTACCACTAACTTTGATAAATGTTTGCACTTTTACCATCAATTCAACCGTGCAAACATTAAATTTAGTTTAGTATAATTTAAAGCTGAATATACAAACCTTATGTTATTTACAAAAAAGTAAAATGGCACATTTTAATTTTAAATAAACTATGTTATTACAATGATTATTTAGTTTCACCTAAAAATCCCAACGAAGAAATTGTATTTAAATTAATCAATATAAAATTAAATTGAATAAATGTTCAATAAAGATTTACCACATTTTGTAGTAGGTAAATGATCTTAATCCTGACAATGTCATTTAAAATTTGTTAATAATTGTGCTATTTATAATATGACTAATTATGATCATTGTTTTAATTTGTAATAATTGTGGTAGATGAATAGGTTGTTATATATTGTAAATTAAACCTAATAATTTTTATTGTTAACTGTATCTTGCATTCAAACGTTCTTAATCCGAAATGTAGGACACAGTACCTACATGCGACTACTACAATGTACATTAATTTCTTTTTAATATTACTAAATAATGATTGAGCCTAAAAACTGATTTAATACTATAGAATAATGATAAATGTAGATACAATAAATATTTTGTTACATTTTTTAATCTACAAAATTGTCTAGAATAACACAATTTACCAATTTTTTTTAACATTTGGCCGTACTTTCTTTGACCTTTCGCCATGCTATGCGATTCAAATTTTCACTTGCTTAATTATTTCTATTAATATTGCATAAGAACCTTTCACCTGCACCAATAAAATCTCAATATCTTGGAGACGGCTGTTTCTATTTTGACCAGACATAGCTAAGAACCATCTCGACGAACCAGGCGGATTTGATTGCGTTTTTTTTAATCGAAATTTAAAAAAAAACCGCATTCAAATCCGTCCACGTATTGGGCTGTTACATTGCAACAGACAGACACACAGATACACAGATCCCCAGGTCAAACTTATAACACCGGTCTTTTTAGTCGGGGGCTAAAAAACGCATCGCCTAGTGTTGTCGTCAACTGACTCAATATCTGTCGTCTTTAATTTTTACTCAAAGATTTTTAATTTAACGGAGTAACATAGATATAGCTTGAAAGTCTATTCTAAATGCTTATTGATAAAAGTTGTTGTGATCGATAGTTGTTAAAGGCGATATATTTTTGAAGAATATCTTCTACAATTAAGTTTAAAAAATCTTTATAATACCTATTAGTCTTATGTAGGATAATGATAGTCGATGTACAATATCATCTGAAGACATGGGAGTACCCAGATTCTGTGCTAAAGGGGGAGGGGGGGGGGGGGGGGGGGGCAAACCAGATTTCCTTGATATATTTTTGTAATTTTGAAGCTGTAATTTTAAATTTCCGACCATGGTTTTATAATGAAAGAGCAAACGTTGGTGATTTTTCTTTGCCGAATCTCGCTTCTAATGAAGATTTTAGGCTGTAAAGTGCTTGCTACAGGTTTTATTAGAGAATTATACTCATATGTTTATAATACATAGATCTAATATAACAACTGAAAGCCTCTTTTCTTGTCCCCGCCTAACCTTCCTGAGAAATCATTTCTAAGCCTTATGCAATTTTTAAAACTTAATTGATTTTATTTTTTAATGATAAATAACAATTTTAATTTACAATAGAAGGTTGTAGAGATGTATACGATGACCAGGGGGAGAGCAGCTGCCCCCCTTCCCCCTCTTCCTCCTTGGTACTCCTATGTACGGTAGGAAAAGAAATACAAAAATAGAGGATATCATAGTCTGTACCTACATAGCTTAAACTAAGAAACTATGTTAAAACAATCTCAATATTAAGTGCTCACCTGTAATTGTCCTACTTTTTTTATTTATAGAATAGAGTGATTTACAGCGACGGATCTATCATAGAAATACTTCTAAGAGAACAGTTTAAAACTATTATTGTTATTAAATTTTGACCGATCATACCATATCGAAACGAGTTGTTAGACTCATTACAAATAAACACGGGGCTTTATACTTATGTATAAATCATTTATAGTGATTTTAATTTAACGTTGTTACACAATGTTAAACTAAAATCACTATTAAAGTACCATAATAATGAGAATGTTTCAACCAATTTCATAATAACAATGATATAATAAGTAATAAAATCACCTCATAACCGAAACGCCCATAAAGAAATACTATAATAACGTTAAAAAACCCGCACAAACTACTGGGATATGTTAACGCTTTGTTGTCTATAGTCTATTTACGTTCTATAATCCAGCAACCAGCTGTATGAGATAAAGCTCCGAATACACAATAAAACCAACGGGAATATTACATCGTGAAAGCTATTTTACGTTAAACATATTATTTCGATAGCGAACTACTTTGTAAACAAACGAGATGGAATGTGGGCGATGTATGCGAATCAATTTAATACCTACATTTTACTCTAATTGCAATAGAAGATTAGCTGATGAAGGTATTTGAGAATATTTTTAGATCGAATTAAAATATGCAAATTGTTTTTTCGCTGGTCTAAATTTTCAAATTATCTCGTAATATATAAAACACTATAGTAGTCAACTTACAAGCTACCTACTTTTAGATATTAATATTAGTATTGTAATTTTATTACGGCCATTGTATGCAAAATCTGAGAAAATTATAAAAAAAAAAATATATTAAACCTTTTGGATTAGAAACATAACTGTACTAATGTTATTAGAATATATCGGGTTAATTTTCATATATAAAATAACATGGCCCATACGGTTGTCATAGTTCTTCTCTTCCCAAACCATTCCACGGATTTTGAAGATTATTTTTAACTGGTGGAATAATGATAATGGTTCCTAACTTCAGTGGAACCCGGTCAGTGGCGTTGTTGTCGAGATTTTTTTTTAAGCTTTGGTATCTTATATTAAAATTTTAATAATATAAAATTTTGGTCCTCAAATAAAAATAGTTTAAAAATAACATTTATATATATCGTTATGAAAAAATAGTGTTTTATTCATAAGTAATAAAACGTCTGAAAAAAATTTTCACTGATAAATTAATAAACGTAGGTTTGTAAGAATAATAGGTGGGTAATGACAAACAACTTATTACTGGCGGCAGAGGAAGCTGGGAATAGATGAAATCGCTGGTAATAGTTAGTTAATAATCAAAATACTTTTAACGTTTAGCGTTTTCGTCAATTTTCTAGGTTATGATTTCTTTTGGAATTGTAAAAGCATACAAATAATATCACGTATACTTTAAGTCCATTCATTTATACTCTTTCATATAATGTGTAAAATATTTATATATTACCGAGAATAAATATTGTCTATATTAATAACTACAAAACTTTGAGAGCTTTAGCAACTGGACGTCATAACTGAAGCTGAAAATAACCTATCTTTTCTATACGTGTTCATAAAATTTGAGATTGATTTATGATTGGAACATTTGTACAGCAATAAAATGATTCAATGGTACTCCATATTAACTATGTTGTTCGTTCACCCTTGAATCGAAATACGAACGTAATTAATAATTGAATTAAACCACATTATATTAATTTTGCGATTTTTTTACTTGTTTTTACATTCGTTCAAGGTGTATCTGAGACTAATATATAATTTTATATGTATTTACAATAGAAAACAGTACAATAGGGGTATATTTAATAAAAAGTAGGTAGATAAAGGAAAAATAAAGATAAACAATTTTCTGTATGATTTATTGACAAAACCTTATTAAATATTGTAAGTGTCTACTTTTAATAACAATATAGCGATTAAACAGAAAAAAAAAGTTAATCGTTTGACAGATAAGAGAGGGAGGCACCGTTCTCTTCGCTTATAGATTTATAGATTTGAAGGCCTGTTTAGAGAAGTATATTTTTGGTCCATAGTAAGGTGTGCTCAGAGATATGTACCTACGATACTAAAACATTCAGAAAGTCTTGAGAAAAATAAAAATGTTTATGTTGTATTTGTTTGTATTAAATCTTTTCAAAGAATTCTTCACCAGCGTCTATTCGAAAGTTTATGCGTTGACTCTTTCACCACAACCTTTTCGAATACAGACGCCACATATATGTTTAAGGTAAACTTTATCCACTTTAGCTGTTTTTTATACATATATTTTATTTGAGAATAAGAAAACGTTACACAGTAATCAGGTTTTATCGGTGTGGTATTGAAGATGTCTCTCGTTTTGATCGCATCGTCGATCTGTCTATCCTCATGATCGGAGCGTGATGGTGGAATGGTGGAGAAAAATGTCTCGGAGTTTCTTCAATCTTGTTGCCCGCACCAGGAAAATCTTTTGTCAAGCATTTGGCAGCGTATTACTCTGCATTGATGATACTTTAGTTTCTTGAAGGAATACTCAAAACCTAAGGAGAAGAAACTGGTGGTAAAAAAATTTCCAGTGCTACTTGATCATTTCATTTTCGTAGGCGTTGGCTCATTTTGAAACAGCAATACCACGCTTTATTTCTAGATTATAATTATAAATCCAAGATGCGGCACCTGTTATGATATCGTAAATACGTCGGAAAGAGCCTAAAAGACAGTAATAACATTATAGCAGCATTCCCAGTTACTAGCTTCTGGGCATATAGTTTGGAGCGCGAGCATATAGGTACCGTGGGCGAAACAATCTTTCTTACTAAAAGTTCTTCTGTAAAAAATCATTAAGTTGCTTGTTCAATCTGCTGATTGTGCTCTATCTTCTGGCATATGATTCGCTGGTTTTGTTGAATGATAGATGGATTCTACTGGATCTCCTAGACAAATTGAACTCTTAGCGTCAAGTTTAGGCACATTTTGTTTTTTGACTAAACACTTTGACTTTGACTAAACGGTATACCTTTGGTTCACTCCCTCTAGTCTGACGGTAACTTTTAATCAAAACTAACGAAACAAGCCTAAACATGCAACTCAATTCGTTTAGGAGATCCAGTGTCAAGCTATACCTTCAGGTGACTGCATCATGTCTGAAGGTAATATCTCATTGTACCTAACACAAGTGTACCTAGCTTTTATGGTCTTGGAGATCAAGTAGCAGCCGATGAAAAGTACATTATAAATAAGTTCAAGTCACAGTATAAATAATACTTACATCATATAATATTAATATTTAATTATTATACATGTAAATGTGTGCATAATTATGCAAAAATAATATAAGTATTTAATGCCTATTACTCACTATTCCCGCACCATACACTCATACGTGTGTAGTGAAACTTTGTCAATTTAGTGATGTGATTTGATGTCTATCTGTCTATCTATTTGCTTGGAAACGCGTCCTTAAGGGACGTTACAGCAGTAAAAAAAATATTATAGTTATATACCTAATAGATGTTCAAAATATTAAGGCCGTTTTAAAAGTATATTGTTCGTTTTTAAAACTCGGCTCAGGCCGCCACACTATACGATATATCGAATCCCTTGTCTTGTTTCTCTGAACCATTAAAGGTTATCCCTTCGTCTATATATTTAATGTATTCTTATTTACGATTACAGATTGGGGGACAAGGCTTTCTTATTATAATGATAGAAGCCCATGCCGGTGTCTATTTTGTTACCGAACAAGGCCTGGGCGGGTCTAATCACTGGATAAATTATTAGAGCCAGCTCTTAAATTAATTTAACCTAGTGCTTAATTTATATCAACTCGTAATTTCTATTGGAGGGAATATGTATCTGTCAAATAGAAATCGTGTTTTAATGTGAGTCTGTCATACGTACATAAATTTAGTTTATTTTGAAGCCATACTTACCTCGATCTTAGAATTACTCTGAGCTGTAATTATACATCAAATAATAATATTTTATGAATATTTGAGCAACTAGCAACTAAAAGAAATAATGTAAAATTATTATCACTACACTGATAATATATTTTCTATTGTATTTATTGCATATATATTTATAATGGTAATGGTTTATTCAACTTTTTAAATATAAATCGTATTATATTTATATTAATTTTAACAGATTCTCTCACGGCACTTCAAAAAACTTCTTATGATATATTTTAATATGTTATTATGTGATGAAAGAAAAATGCAACTTTTTACCTCCCAAAAGTTGGCACTGGAACATATAATTATATAGAAAGATAACTAACTATCTCAATGTCACATCTTTAATTAAAAAAATCTTGTCATTATATGATCTATAAAATGTAGGATAGGAAGACAAGCTGACTTCTCCGATTTCAAAAACAGACTGAATGGATTTGTATGTGGTTGGATAATTAGTTAAACATAATACTCTAATAATGAAGTAGATATTAGACAGTTTGGCTTACAAATAAGAGAAACTGTCTCATTAGGAGAAAAAATGACAGTTCAAAATATTAGGAATATCAAACGACACTGTCGTCACAAAGTCTGGACTTGCCACTGTACTGTTATGATTTTTGGTGCGGTAGCTCTATAACATAAATTATATGTTCTAGATCATAAAAAAGTGGTTGTCTTAAACCAACACACAGTTCCAAGTAGTGATCATGAATACGTAAATAATAAACGACTACACGGCAAGCGGCTACATTATTTACGTTTAATGATATAGCAAATGGTAGTACAGACTTCACCGAGGGCACAGCGCTTGCTTACATGCCGGCCGCTTGTTTACGTTTTTCTTGACCACGTTTTCGACTAAAAATACGTTAGCATCCTGCCGTTTGAGGCTCACGCGATTGGTCGATGGTAAAGCAAGTAACCGGGGAAGACTGTCGATCCCCGGCGCCCCCGCACCAGTTTATGTGAAAGCATATGAAAGGCCCATACTCGTAAAGCAGCCGAAATAACCCTGGTCGCTGGAATCAACAGAATCGCGGTCAGTCGTGTTGTGCGTCTCACAGTGGTAACTAGTGACATCAAACATGGTTCTGGACACAGAAGACTGGGTAGGTACATTTTACTGGAAGAAGAAACTTAAATACAAACCATTTTCGAATTAAATGGGTTAAAAAGACTATTATCAGGGCAAATAAGAATATTTATATATCCAAATCAAGTGTACGCTAATCGATCAGTTTAAAGGTTATCCCTTCGTCTATATATTTAATGTATTCTTATTTACGATTACAGATTGGGGGACAAGGCTTTCTTATTATAATGATAGAAGCCCATGCCGGTGTCTATTTTGTTACCGAACAAGGCCTGGGCGGGTCTAATCACTGGATAAATTATTAGAGCCAGCTCTTAAATTAATTTAACCTAGTGCTTAATTTATATCAACTCGTAATTTCTATTGGAGGGAATATGTATCTGTCAAATAGAAATCGTGTTTTAATGTGAGTCTGTCATACGTACATAAATTTAGTTTATTTTGAAGCCATACTTACCTCGATCTTAGAATTACTCTGAGCTGTAATTATACATCAAATAATAATATTTTATGAATATTTGAGCAACTAGCAACTAAAAGAAATAATGTAAAATTATTATCACTACACTGATAATATATTTTCTATTGTATTTATTGCATATATATTTATAATGGTAATGGTTTATTCAACTTTTTAAATATAAATCGTATTATATTTATATTAATTTTAACAGATTCTCTCACGGCACTTCAAAAAACTTCTTATGATATATTTTAATATGTTATTATGTGATGAAAGAAAAATGCAACTTTTTACCTCCCAAAAGTTGGCACTGGAACATATAATTATATAGAAAGATAACTAACTATCTCAATGTCACATCTTTAATTAAAAAAATCTTGTCATTATATGATCTATAAAATGTAGGATAGGAAGACAAGCTGACTTCTCCGATTTCAAAAACAGACTGAATGGATTTGTATGTGGTTGGATAATTAGTTAAACATAATACTCTAATAATGAAGTAGATATTAGACAGTTTGGCTTACAAATAAGAGAAACTGTCTCATTAGGAGAAAAAATGACAGTTCAAAATATTAGGAATATCAAACGACACTGTCGTCACAAAGTCTGGACTTGCCACTGTACTGTTATGATTTTTGGTGCGGTAGCTCTATAACATAAATTATATGTTCTAGATCATAAAAAAGTGGTTGTCTTAAACCAACACACAGTTCCAAGTAGTGATCATGAATACGTAAATAATAAACGACTACACGGCAAGCGGCTACATTATTTACGTTTAATGATATAGCAAATGGTAGTACAGACTTCACCGAGGGCACAGCGCTTGCTTACATGCCGGCCGCTTGTTTACGTTTTTCTTGACCACGTTTTCGACTAAAAATACGTTAGCATCCTGCCGTTTGAGGCTCACGCGATTGGTCGATGGTAAAGCAAGTAACCGGGGAAGACTGTCGATCCCCGGCGCCCCCGCACCAGTTTATGTGAAAGCATATGAAAGGCCCATACTCGTAAAGCAGCCGAAATAACCCTGGTCGCTGGAATCAACAGAATCGCGGTCAGTCGTGTTGTGCGTCTCACAGTGGTAACTAGTGACATCAAACATGGTTCTGGACACAGAAGACTGGGTAGGTACATTTTACTGGAAGAAGAAACTTAAATACAAACCATTTTCGAATTAAATGGGTTAAAAAGACTATTATCAGGGCAAATAAGAATATTTATATATCCAAATCAAGTGTACGCTAATCGATCAGTTTGACTAATGGTGAGAATTATGACCGACATATGCCTCGTGTTACCATCTACAGCACTCCACTTAACTACTCAAATAAATCAAAATATATCTAAATGGCTACAGGATATTTATATTTTTTTATTGAATGGTATTGATAATATTATAAAATATAACTTAAAATAATAGCTTATAAGTAATATATGAACAAATATTACTTTGTATTACAGATTATTAACTAACTTTTTTTAAAGGAAATAATAAATTCCAGGGTACAGTTAATATAACTACTTATAAATTTTATTAACATACTTCATTAAAGTAAGTGTATTTATAAAATGTAAGTAGTTCTTGGAAAAAATTAAGAATTTCATTCCGTTCTTGTACGGACTTATCCACATAAATAAATTAATGATGATGAGTTCTAATAAAACAACAGAGTCATTTTATTCATGATGAGTCTATTATTACTTATTTATTAAAGAAAAATTGGATTATTTATTAATTAAGCAATTAATAAGTTTAGTATGTACCTTTATTAAGGGGATAAAGTTCATATAAATACTATTATAGTTATATTTGCACTGATATATTAGTTTTTGATGATGATTACCTCCTAAATCTAGCTTGTGATTTTTCATTCAGTTTAGAAATATGATAAATTTTCAGATGTTGTAGAACAATTCATTAGAGACTCCTTATTTATTACTGCATACTTTTAACATAGCAAACGACTGCATACACAAATAATAATTAATTAAGTTAATTCAATTCCTAACACTGTAAATAAGGTTAGTTACATAATAAAACGGGAGTAAAGTTCTAAAAAATGTAAAAAAATCTACTACTCGCTAATTTGCGAAAGGTTAAATATTTCTGAAAATTCATCCCCCTTACTTCTAACTACATAACAGTTAAATTATGTATCTTGTATAAGTATTTTTATTGGTATTTAATACATATTGCATTACAAAGATGAACTTGTTTAAACACATCTGGTAGTGGCCGAGGCAAAACCAATGATTCTATTTGTGTTTGAATTGCACGTAAAATAAATTTATTACGTCCCAAGAATGCTCGCGTCCACGAAAATTTGCCTTTATGACCTACATATTAGATACAATATCATGTTATATATAATAAAAAGATACATTGTATTTTTGTTTGTCATCACAATACTATGAACAATAAATCAGCTATTGAAATTAGATATATGTCAAATATTTTTTTGGATATTTATTTTCTTCTAAAATGACGTAGGTTCTGTAGCTCTAGGTTCTAGACTCTAGGTAGGTAGATCTTTACAAATAAAGTCTAAGTTCCCAGTTTCAAATTTAGCTTCTAAAGCCTTTAAGGCTCTTTAAGGTCTCTGTTTTAAAATTATAACAAAATAAAACAAGCAAAAATGGGACTGTCACTTGATACACGTTTCGCTTAGGCTTACTGTATGATTAAGTAGATATATTAAGTACTTTTCAATATATTTATTCAAAAAAAATATTTAAGTCGAGGCAGTTTAGGAACATTTGGAAACTAGGTAGGCACTAAAGAGAATCAAAGAAAATAGATACATTAGGCACCCAGTAAGAACCTAGTATATTTTATTGTTCTGTAATGAATTTTGTTCTATTCTTAACAAAATAACTAAAGTTACGTAAGAAAAACCCGTAAACCTCTAAAACTTTTAATATAATATTCAAATCGATTCTAAGTTACAAATATATATTTATATCTAAATATAATGTTCTTTTTTTAATGTTTTTCTATTTATTTTCAGGCTGATGAGCTTCCTCCAGAACAAATAGCCGGTGAGTAGAAAATTATAAACTACATAATAACTCATAATCATAAATAAGATATTATTAACACATTATATTATAACATATCATAATGTTTACTTTTTGGAATAAAAAAATCGCAAGTTTAATTTTGGCACCCACCCAATGTAATGGAGGCCTGACTTCATAAATTTAACAGAGACGGACTCTGTAATAAATACGTTCTTCAAAAATTGTGTGGGCTTAATTAATGATACAGAAATAACTTTAAAACAACTACATTGGGGCGTGGCCGGTATTATTTAAAACAATGACGATCGAAATATAGTTAAAGTACTTATATTTTTTTTATAATCTATCGTTTTTTCTTGCTTACTTTCTAAAGAGGATGGGTCGATGCTCACTTTCGACGATTAGAAAAAAATGTCAATTCCTTTTTCTTTATTATTAAAAGTTCAATAATTAATTAAGATACTTCAAAGCTGTACATGGTAGGTTTTTTTTTAATTTCAAAGAGTTTGTTAAGCTAAAGTGATAAAATAATATGGTATAGTTAAATAACTAAAAGTTTGTATCGTATATTATTATCTAATATTATATACTATATACATGTATATATTATATAATATTAGATGTTTCTATAAAGTAATATTTTTCTACCCTGTAATAAAATTATAAGTTATTCAAGAAAATGCCTACTTTTAGGTACTTTGCATCTTTACTAAACTTTTTCTCTACAAAATGTTTAACTATTTCAGTTGTTAATTTGACCTCTGGAATATTCAAAAACTATTATGACGTATTAGAATAGATAAAAAAATGAGAAACGTCATTTTTTAAATAGTATGTTTTAGAATCATTTGAGGATTTTTTTATGACCAAAAAATAATAAGTTTTGTGGAAAAGAAATCAAAGGAAATCGGAAAAAATCGCTAGTCAATATCATTACCGTATGTCTATCTATTTAATGCATTAAATACATTTTGAAATTTTGCTTTTACAAAAATTTTTGTTTAAATATAGGTACTTAATAATAGTTTAGAACAAAACTTTTATAATCATTAACGTTTTGACAGCGTGATTTGTGAAAAGCTCTGATATTTAATTCGTCCGACGAAAACGAGATGAAAGGTGTAAAGAAACAGCAGACTAACTGTCGAGCTGTTGATGGACGGCTGCTAACAGATTCTGTTGCCCTTTATAAAAGACCTTTTGATTTTTTTTTCTTTTTGATATTGAAACATTTCAAACTGAATGATGTTAAAAAGTGTTTTTTTTATCTTTTTGTGATATATAAATTTAGAAAAAACATTTGAATAATAAACATCTACAGCTTCATGATTTAACCTTAACACCATATGAGGCAGGCAACTATAACATACATTTATGTATATTAGTATATTACACTTGCGCGTGTGCGTGTGTGTGTACGTATGTGTGTCGTAGCCCCTCCTACCAAGTTAACCAACAAAGTACTGAAATGCTAAAACCATAGAGTATTTATTTAACTAAAGCACTAATTAGGTCATCACTTATTACTATCAGTAATGCTTTAAAATGACAGGTTCTCATTGTCTGTTTGTTATTATACAAAACATCAGCCGGTCGGGTGAAGCCGGTAACTGGTAACGCTTGGAAAGACGCCAATGAAGCTTGGACGTTTGATTATTATTAAAATTGTACCCCAATAACTTTCTATAATTTTGTAATATTCCACTTATCATGCTTGTGATAAAGCAAGTACATAAAAATACAAAAAGGTTATAATAATTTAATATAACTAATAACTAGTACGTGGAGATATGAGTGTCTGTTTCGGTTCCCTCTTCACGCACACCTCTTCACATCTTTTCGGAGGACCTAAACAAAAGGAAAATGATTACTTTTTATCCCTAAAGAAGTTAGAAAAAAAAATACTTTCAGGCGTCAGTTCGAAGCTAAAAAGTTTTTTTGGCCTATACCGCTAGCATAGCCTATGGTTAATGCAAATACTAATAAATAGTGAACTATCAATGGCAAATAAGGTCTTATGTAATGTTTAATAATTTAACACATAAGCATGAGTTAAATCATAGTTTAATAATATATCTATTCTATTTTTATAGTCTTCAATATTATTAAAACACCCCAAATGTAGAACATCATTTATAAGAGTGATACCGAAAGAAACTTACTTATAAAAATTGACAAACAAACAAACAAACGAATTTAAAGTGCTCTATTGTATTGGTTCTAAAAAACGGTGTAAAGATAATGCATACATATTGTAATCTACGTTTAGTATTTTTATCTCCACCATCTGTAGAGAAGTAGTTAAATATAACATCACGCTGTTTAATTCCGAATATCATAACTGACGCAGTGTCCCCATTTCGAAAGACCGTGAAGAGATCGTAGGAAGATAATTAATAAAACTAAAATCTAGAAAAAACAGCAATAAAACCTCATGGGTCTTTGAGACAACTGCCAAGACATCTTGAAGATTAAAATTAACATCTTTTGGCTGAAAATAAAAATTTTGTTTTTAAAACTATTTAGTTGCCAAACTATCTTGAAACAGGTGCATCCAATAAACTCTATAAACGATTACATGATCTTATGTAATTTATATAAAATGATAGTATGTGCAAGAGCACGAATTAATATATATTAGAAATTACATATAATAAAGTTCATTTATTGGTATAATAAGGTTATTTATTTATGATTATCTGGCTGATATGAATATAATAGTATGTTATTTAAAAAAAAAGATTTAAGGCTGAACAAATCAAATTCTCTTAATTTATTAATGTAAAATTTTTGTTTTATAAACAACGAACTCCCAAAACCTTTGAGGTTTTTTGAGGTCTTCAATAAGATGTAGAAATTCTAAACTTTATCTAGGTATTTTTTACCCGAAAAATCATAGGCAATAAAAATAAGAAAATTAGATTTTAAGTCCTACTAAGTCGTAAATAAATAAAGGGAAATATGACAGTTTTTAAATTAAACCAAGATAAACAAATAGATTGGCGAAGTGACAAAAATAATAACAAATTAATTTTATTTCTAAAATGTAAATAGTCCATCTCAATCAGTTTATCAAAAAGTTAATTTTCTAATGGTACGGATACAGATTACGTCAATTCAATGACTCAAGTATTTAAAATTTAAAAGATGATTGTAATATATCTATCAACTGTATCATTAAAACTTTGAAAGAGTTTATTTCAACAAAACTACATTTTGAATTTATTCTAAATTTACCTAAATAATGACGCACGATTCAAAATATAGCACACACTGGAAAATTTTATTACAAACGTCGTCCGCCAGAACATGTTATAACTTGTCATGTAACCTTCATGGGATATCCAATAATTCATAATCATAATTTAATTTCCCTCCATCCATTATACTATTTTAATTTTGAGACGTTCTAGTTTCTATTTTTGAATATATAATAACTGACTGGAAAAGTTATAATGGAAGTTAAACAACACTTATTATTTGTAGATGGCAAGATTTAACTATGAATGAACTGATTGATTGATTCTTTCCATGTTAAGTAGCATTCGTTTTATTTTAAAATGCAATAAAGTTAAATATAAGATAATTTAAAAAAAATGGTTTAATCAATAAATATTTAAAATAATAAGCCAACATGGTACATACTCATCGCCATTGTACGAAACGTGTCTAATGCACTACACTACTGCACCAAAATAGAAGCATTGCACAACATATTCGCACTGCATTTAGGAGCATTGAACTGCTGTTCTAATCCCACTGCAGCCGGGCTTACGATCAGTTGGACTGTTTTAATTACGAGTGAAACACGAGTCTTTTCAGCATTTACTTTCAAACTCAAGCATTTATTAAGAAATAGTAACTGTGCCATGAGTGCACTCAATGTTGAGGGTATGACTGGTTGTCATATAGTTATTAAAACTCATTACGTAAGCGATCAACAGTCTCTGACCTGGTGCACATTTGTTCCAGTTCTTCGCAAAGCATTCGATGGCTTCGACCACAACCGCTCGGGCAGTATCCCATGTGACTTCGTCGCTGACATCCTTCGAATGATGGGACAGCCCTTCAACAAGAAGATTCTTGAAGAACTCATTGAAGAAGTGGACGCTGACAGTCAGTATTTGAATTTTTATTAACTTCGTAGTGTTGTATATAAACAGCGTTTCAAAATTTTTACATTAAGTATGACTTTAGTTTTTTTTTAGTATTTACTAAAATAATCGATATTTATTGATAAATTGAAAGAGAATATCCTTAAATACTACTGTGATTTTTTAGAGTCTGGTCGTCTAGAATTCCCTGAATTCGTAACATTGGCCGCCAAATTCATTGTTGAAGAGGACGCTGAAGCTATGCAAAAGGAACTTAGGGAAGCTTTCAGATTATATGACAAGGAAGGTGAGTAGTCTTTGAAACATTACTAAATACCAATGCCTATTTTTGTCAGCATAATTTAAGAATAGTTATACTTGTTACTGCTCCAGGGTATAAAATCTATTTAAAGATATATAGGTCTCCTAAAGTATAAATTTAGGTGTTCCATTTAAGCCTCGCAACGGAGTAAAGAACTTTTATTTAAAACTATGGTATATTTTAGGCAATGGTTACATTCCCACATCGAGCTTACGCGAAATCCTGCGTGAGCTGGACGAGCAGCTTACTGATGATGAACTTGATGGTCTGATCCAAGAGATTGACACTGACGGAAGCGGTACCGTGGACTTCGATGGTAATAATAGTCACTGTTTTTATATTTTCTATGCTTATGTTATTTATGTATTGAAGACGTTTCACCTTATATTAAATATAGAGTATTGTAACGATTTAAATGGAGTTGAATTTTGGATAATATACCAATCATCCAACTTTTAGTATTCGAAAAATATGAATACTCATTTTTTTATTTGAATGTGTCTAAAACTATAACATAATCCAACTATTGCTCCCGAAATATCGGGACCAATCCCCTGGGCACAATATTTCAAGATAACATATGTTATACGGATTTATATTAAAATATTAGAAATATATGGCAATGTTTTGTGTTTCTGGAAGAAATATTACTAAAGCTACTACTAATAATTTGAATTTAGTAATAAAAAAAAAATATTTTGAGTATTGGCACATTATTACATAACATGACCCATTAATTATTTTAAATATTAATAACACCTGTTTCTTGTTACAGAGTTCATGGAGATGATGACTGGGGAATAAATATATATATGTGTATATATATCTAAACGCTTTTTTATACTTTAATATGATTTAATATAAGGTTATATTTTATGTTACATTCTTACATTCTGGTTCTTCAATCTTTCGAATCTTGGGAATAATTATTATTGAACATGTCTACACAGATTTATTGTTAAACGCTAAATTATTCTTGGTTCTTGATTAATGAATGCGTGAGGCTGCGTATTATTTATATTTACCTCTACTTTATTAATAAAACTATTACCATACTAAAACAATGTTTAATTTAAATAATATCCACGATTACAAGAATTACAATGCAGAGATAAACTTAAATAACAGATTCATAAAAAAAAAAACAAATTCCGTGTTTTGAACCGGATGCCAAATTGTCCTAAATAATTTTGATGGCACAGGACGCCGTAGTTTGGCGCCATGCCAGCCAGAATAATGGGTCTATCGAAAATGTTATCTTGCTATTAATATAGTATATGAAACATCTCTACAATATATTTTTTGTAATATGATATAAAATAAAAAACAAAATTAATATAACTTATTTATTATTAGGTAGTTCTTTGATCGTTGAATAGTTTACTTTTGCCAAGTCGACATAATTTGTCTCATATATTTTTACACGAAACGTTATTTAATACAATAAATATATTTTATAAGAACACTTAGTACATAATATAAAATAGTTATTAAGGATATCAACGTATAATAGTTTGTATTGTATATTTTGTGCATCTAAAACGTAGAAGAAGCATAAAATACTATAGCATTAGATTTAAAGTGTGTTTTAAATACACAAAAAACTAAGAGAGCATTGTTACACGAAAAGCACCTACGCTGGAAAAATGCTTAAAGTGAAAAATATACTTTTAGTTAATTAAAAATATGCATCTCTAATATGGCGAATTTTCCATTATCCTATTCTATAATAATATAATAAATCTCAAATAACTTACTTAAAAGCCTACATAAAACGTAGACTCGTATTAAATAAT
Organism: Napeogenes inachia; assembly: GCA_959347355.1. Taxonomy (NCBI): domain Eukaryota; kingdom Metazoa; phylum Arthropoda; class Insecta; order Lepidoptera; family Nymphalidae; genus Napeogenes; species Napeogenes inachia. The sequence goes on along the minus strand of OY365791.1, from coordinate 12,211,907 downwards.
GAGAAATTAAGATACTGGGAATGCAAATAAGAAATCTTATAAAATCGGATGTACATTGTAAAATTCTTAAGTCGTATCATTGGGTACATTTAATAAATTAATTTTATAACGAAATTAAGATACCAAGAAACATCCATTAACCAAAACAACTTAGCATAAATGAACTTGGCAACAAACATATTTTTGTTGGTCGGATCAACTTCAATGCTCTGCAATGATATTTTAGAATATATTTTACTCTACTTTAAAAATAAAGGGCCGTTGATCTCTGAATACTAGATTTTGATTGGTAAACACGATCATTGCTTGCTCTATTCCCATCTATTTATAAAGTACAAAAACTATACAAATATAATTATTTTCAAATGTATACTGGTACTGGTAGATAAACTCTCTACTGACTTAACTCCAACAATGTTTACATTAGTACATTAAGACAGTGTAACAATTCCTTGTAAAATTAATTCGTTTTTTAGAAACGCTATTTTATGTTTATCTTTATCAGATAAACGATCAAAACGGAATATTTAAACTTTTTAGTAGATATTAAATTTTAAGTGTTATAATTTAAAATGTTAATCTCCTAGCTTACTGCATTTCAGATAGCTGTTTCATGGCACAATTTACATGCATTTTTGTGAACACAAAATAATCAGCTGATACGACATCACGCAAAATCCAACGTGCAACTTTAAAAAAATCAAAGTCAATAATAAAATTCATTGGTAACGCGATTAACATCTAAATTTAAAATGAAGTCTTAAAATAATATAACTAAAAAATAATCGTTACATTAGTTTAGTGGAATAGATCGAATTATGTAAAGTCATAAATTATTATTTGTTAATTGGAAGTAACCTCTCGTCTGATCGTATACATTACAGAAATAATATGAACGAATTGTTCTCCGAGACGACTTTGACTGTTTCATTATCGATAAGATGCGTTAAATCTCGTTAGCTTCTTGGCTTCAGATAGATCTAATATTTTGTAAACAACTATCTACATATGAGATCTTTATTTGAACTATGTTATCAAATGTCTCCTGAAGTCATATTCAAAGCTTATTATCACATTTTGTTCAAGTGTTTAGAATATATTGTTAAACATAACTTATCTGCATTTTTAAGCAGAATTATTAACGCTTAATAGCCATAATATAACCAGCATACGTCAAATAGTTAAAGTACATTCATAATATATTTAATATAAGATACCTAAGTTTAACAATTTGTTGTTATGTGCATAGCATGGTTTGTGTGATTTATGCAAACACTTAAAAACATTTCATAAAAATACAATGAATGTCAATGCTGGTCGATTTGCGAGGTAAATGTATGCAGGTGGATTATATTATGAAATATACAATAGTATGTTTAAAATTGTTTAACTAACTACAAGTAGCTTTATGAATACTGTTCACGTAAATAGATCTTGATCCCTATAATCCTCTCCTGTCAGGAGCAACCGACGTGCAATCCAATTTCAACCTTTCACGTTACATACTGAAAGAAACATTCATTCATATTTTATTTAATTAAAATAAAAAATATTTTAATATTATATTTTTATAGATCTTTACCTGACACAACTAAACATCAAGGGTTGATGAGTCATTGTTTACAACAGATACATTCGTGTAGAATAAGGGTGGAGGACTAGGACGACTATTATTTCGTTTAGGTAAGAAACCAACATTTAAGAAACTATGGTCTTTGGGTCTTCTGGGGACTTTGCGACCACGGTTGAGCCAGGACGGCGGGGGACCCTCGCACCAAGCAGCGCGAAGCCAGTTTTGCGGCTCTGCTCCTATACGTGAACATTCTCTAGCATATGCTCTGTATGCAGCACAATGACATCTAAAGCCTGTACAACTACATGAGTCCAAGAGACATGCTTCTGCATAGTTTCGCGGATTAACTTTGGCACTACATTTTGAAAAGGCGTCATGATGATCAAATGCTCGACACAATCGCCGGACTTTAGTGAGCTTGGATTTTCGACATCGCGAAATTCCACTAGGACGTTCTTGTCGCCTAGTACAGGCTCGACGACCTCCAACTCTCCAAGACGATCCAAACCTCCATGTATCATTCAATAATCTTCCGTCCCGAGTCCTCATATCATCTCTGGCTACTGAATTGAAATTTCCACATAAACCACAAAGCTTTCCTTTGTAAGAACTTGAAACTGTTACTTCCAAAAATCCATCACCATCCCATAACATTTGCACTCCTATATTAGATGTTAGTATTACAGATCCATTACTACGTTTTATTTCAGCTATTCCCGCCACTACATGTGGGAGACTAATTCTCTTTCCATTAACTTTAATGCGCATTTTTTTCCCCATATTAAATTTTGTAGCACCTATACGAAGGGTGGCAGTTCTCGTCCAAGAGGAATGTGACGTATTTCTTGCATCGTTCGAGATTCTGATTGAAAAAGTATGATTTTTACAATCTGATACCAGCTGATATTTGCAAGATCCTTGAAAGCTGTAGAATTTTCCATCAAAAGTTTTATAGTGCGGATCACCAAATACAGTGCATATTCCATCTATATCAACACATTTTGAGCAACACTGTCCTGGTAACTGACGGAGGATTTGGTCAGGTGAGCAACTCAATACTGGACATCGCTCCATGGCACACCGTGGTTCTCCCCCATGACATTCGCAAGATTTACAAGCATCTAATTGCCACGTCTCTCCATCCTGAAATGTACAACCATAAAATGTAAATTGCTTTTTAATTTCCTTAAATGTCAATATATAAATATATTTTGAGAGCTATTTTACCTGGTATGTTTTCCCGGCAATTACGCAAGCAGCTTTAGCTTCTTCAATTTGGGGACACTCAGGGCAGCATTTTCCGGGAGGGGGAGGTACGGCCCGGGCACCACATGTCAGCACAGGACAAGTGTGGCGAGAGCACACTGCTGTGCCGTTCATGCACATGCAGTCTGTGCATGGATCAAGTCGGAATGGATTCGAATTTAGATGATATTCTTTTCCAATAATACAGGGTTTTGGAGAAAAGCCTGAAACTGTGAAATTATATAAACATAAATGGTTACTCCATTAAGTTTTTGTTATGTATAATGGATATATATTCTAAATGACATATGTTATAATATTTTCCCTTTAAATGAGTTCAATTTTTGTAATATATCAGAAGAAAATACTCACTTGGAAGAATCTTATCAGCAGTTGGATGAGAACATCGCGGACAGCATTCTCCAGGTGGGGTGTATTGCTGTAAGCTGATGCAGGGCAGCACCGGACAGGCCCTCTTTGTGCAGGATAAAGCACCTCGCATGCATCTACACGACAAACACGGTTCTTCTGGTATCCGGACATCTCGGCCTTCCCAAACTTTTTGGCCATTGATGATGCATTCTGAAAATCAATTAAACAAAATTTGAATAATCTTTATTGAAACTTGTAGTCTTTATTGAATTACACCACGAATTATATTATGTCCAATATTTTAAAGGAAATAAAGAGCTTTCATTGTTTATAATACGGCTAAATAGATCTCCATAAATTAATGCTACCGAACGATGAATCAATCACTGCTTAATGAATGAGTGGAAGACCCAAACCACACACGATGTGCACTCAACACGACCGTCTAATCACGCCTCTTATCTCCGCAATGACTGCAAATAATATATTAGGCATACTGTGTACATTTACAAACAATACCTTACTTCATTATACTTCTTGTGACAAAACTTATAATTATACATATTAAAATACTTTCATATTTTCGTGAGTAATCTATTTTCATATTTTCGTGAGCATTGAGGAGTATTTTATTTAAATGTAACCCCTCAGGTGAATGTTGAAACTGAATATGTAGACACTTAAAATGTTTAAAGGTAAAAATCATTAAATAATATAATTGTTTCAAAGCAGGCATTTAAAAGTAAATACGATAAAGATGATAAAAGAGACGCTGTCCTTTTGTACAAATACTTGGCTTGTTTAATACACAAAGCATGAACTCAAGTTCAATACGCATTACAATTATTTACCTCACGTCTCGCTTGTTAATGGTAAAACCGAAATCATGAATGGATCAAAAATCAATATATTTTTTGTTCATTGTATGCGGCTGCAATATAAAATACACTGTAAGTTAATTGAACACAATGTGCAGCCCATAAACGAAATGACAATTGGTTGTTTATGTAACACGCTGCTTGAGATGTTCGCTGTAAAAATATGAGCGAGTTCATGGCGTTGTTTACTATCGTTATGAAACATCTATAAAATATGCGTTACACGGACAGGCTAATTATTTTAATTTCTCCAGCCGTCGTCGCAGACATGGCCAATAATAACGATAGCATTTGAAACGTTTGAAGAATTTTGATGAGTAAACTTTTGTTTGTTTTGATTTAGAATTGTAGGGCTTTGAATTTTCAACAATGACATAGAAATAGCTGTAGGTGTTCAGTCTGTTCGAAATTTTAAATTTTGATGTGTTTTATGCGCAAATACATTGATATTTAAAAATAAGTAAAACAAAAGTATGTGTTTAGACTGTCAAGTATTTTATCCTCATAATATATAAAGACAAAAATAACAATTAAATTTTTTAAGTCAAGAAAACACAATATGTTTCCGAGCATCTTTAAAGTATTATTTAAACAACTTAAACGAGAATTGAAGCTAAATTTATCATAGAATTTAATAAATGATTAAAGTATTTGGCACACCTTATAATATAATCTTATAAACATAACTTTATCTTTTAAAGACAACAAAAAAATACCTCGATGACATTCAATAAGACAAACAATCCATTTGTGTCCATAATGCATTTTGCGTTCGGTCCCAAAACAAAAAAGGGAACGCTGATAAGGCTGTAATCGTGAACGAATGAGATGTAAAAGAAGCAAAAACCCTAATGCACCGTTGGGATCGTAAAACAAACATGGACCGGGCACACCTCAGTTCCCGCAGCCAACCAGACGTCGGCCGCTTTGAGCCACACAAAAACCATCCGACTCAACCTTTTAAGTAGGTTGTTAACTTTTTGATTTATGGTCAATAATAGAGACACAAACTCCGTGGGAGACTTCCCGACCATTACAAATATATATAATTTTACGAACCCCCGTGAACATAATAAGATGTTATTTTGTTAAGGCATAGGTAGGAAATCATTCCTTTTGTCTTACGTATTTAGTATGAAGACATAATGTTTTATACGCCGCTATGGAGGAACTTGGTTGGCTTGGTTGGGTGGTCTTAAATATTAATGACTTTTCTTGTGTAAATCCTTAATACTTTTTTATAAAAGTATTTTCACAGTAAAATATTTTGGTATCTTAATTTAAAGAATTATGTAATTACTTAAAAACACTGTAAATGGCACGGTTTTACCAAGGTTTATTTATTCAGTTTCTGCACTTGTTGATGTATTTTCATTTAACTCAGTTGAGTTCATGTTTAGTTAAATAACATACAAAATCTCGTAGTATTTTTATAAGTAGTATCCATTGTTTCTTATTCTATAGAGAGCAAAGAGGTACTGAACTACGATATTAGTAACTATACAAGACACTGTATCAATATAAATACACACAGGTACATAATATAAAATAACTTCATAAAGACGCATTGATTTTAAACAAATATCTTGTCAAACAAACGTACAAGAGGCATAGATTCTTTTTACTTTATTAGCATGATACAGGTCACTTGGCCGATAATAGTCATGAGAGCAATATGTATGACTGAAGTGGTTGTTTTATTATGGCCAAGTTCTCCATTGTCTGCAGGTACGTTACGCTACTGCGCAACGTCTTGTGTGATACGCCATTGTCAACGGTGTGTGGGCGAATTGCGGCCACCTCTGAACAAAGGTTTATCTTGAGGCGACGCAGACGGAAGACAATGCATCCAGAAATAAACTAAATTAATAATAATAAAACCTTTATAGACGTTTGGAACTTAATTTACTTTTTAATGCTCACAGACCTTTGAGGTATCAGATCCTTAATACAATTGGCGCTCAGTGTTTTGTACAAAAAGCCTCGAAATGGTTTAATAATTCAACAACCCAAGGTTCAAGAATCCTTTAGGTAATGAATAAAATATACGGCAATAAAACGATAGCTCGGAATTTGTCGGCTATTTTCAAAAAGCGATTTTGTGCCGTCATCTCCAGAATTACTATTATTTGATTTTGAATTAATAAACTTGTTAGTTTGGAAGCGAACGTAAATTGCTTGGCTTTTTGGTTTTATTAAGTTCGCTGTCGGCTTGTGTTTGTTTTTGAATGGGATTATAGGTTTTTTTGCGGCGCGTGTGTCTGGGTGGGCGCTCTCCGAGACAAGGCTGCGCCAGCGCTCCGACAATTATACGATGTTCGTTGAATGTATCTACCTTAGTTACTGGTGGGAAAACGCAGCGTGAAATAGGGAGAGAATTCTTTCAAGTTATTTGATTGTGTGTTTCTTATTCTTTTAGAAGGATTTGCTTGATTAATAAATTGTACAGTAACTTCAATTAAGACATAACATTTTATGGTTATTACAGTATGTATTATGTGATAGATTGTTAATTTAACGACAAATGCATTTAATTCTTAATCAATTAACTACTACTATTAGCAATGTACGTCATTTAATAAGAGTATTTACTTCTTGCTTTATATAAAAAGACTTACCTTCACAAACGGGGCAATTATAATGTGTATGTCTCTGATGCTTCGGATTATCACATGGCACGTAGCATTCTGGTCGTGAAATGGTGACCACACCCGCTTCGCAGCGCAGCAGCTTGCCTTCTTCGTTCCACTCCGTATGAGAAGCGTGTTCGGTTCCGTTGTACCAGCAACCTTTACAACGCGCGCAGCAACCTTCACGAGGCATTATAACAGCGCAGTCCTCCATCATCCCGCAATTTTCTGAACCCTTGTAACACTCCACGAACCCGTTCTGTAAAGTAAATAAATCAATTTTTTTTAATATAATTTATAAGAAGGATTTGTTTTTATTTATATATTAAAATTTAAACCAACAATCTAAAATGAGACTTTCGTCAGAAATACACTGTTTAATAGTGTACAATATTTTGACTCTTCATTTGTTATTTGAGTAAGGGAACCTAAAAATTAAAACCTTTGTTTATAATATTACGTGTATAGATACTTTGTTTGTATATGTTTATATGTAGTATGCTAAAAGTAACGGAAATAATACATTTGAAAGGTAAAATATCGACTACAATGTGATTTTAAATGTGACTCGGAAATATTTTTGACGTTAATTTTTCCTTGTTCTCGTTGCAGTAGAACAAGTTTATAATTTGTATAGTTGAGTAAATTTATAATTTGTTTTAAAGACTTTATTTATTGAGTGCAGCGGGGAGCAAAGTTCATGTTGGATTCCATATTATCTCCCTGATTGTTCTTTTTCTTCTCCTAAACTATTGAACTGATTGTCATCGGGTTGTTTATTTGATAGCAGCGTTATCATCTATGGTTTAGCAACAAAAAAAAATAGGGATCGGTCATATACTTAAGAAATAATGACTGAAAAATAAAATTTCGCAAAAAGTACAAATAAAATTATTGAATCTGCGCTCAACTAACAGTCATAATATCTGTCAACTAGAAAATCAAATATTGTAAATATAAATACAAAAATCAAGATATTAACTACCTGTATACTTAATACAAAAAAGTCATTGATTTGATCTTACTCTTGTTTGGGAAGAGAAAGTCAGTCAGATGTAACATAATGTAATACAATGAAATTTGTTACATAAAATCTACACATATAATGAAATTGTCACTGATCCATTTCTGTGCATGGAAAATATTAAAAAAAAACATAATAGGGAGCCTTTAAGAGCAGGAGAACCCAAAACAATGGTTTTTCAGTTTGTCTGTTTGTCTGTATGTCTTGGCTTAACCAATTTGAATGCGAGAATATATTGTAATATTTTTCACTTAACATTTAGTTTTTATTTTATCTAAATCGGTTCGGAAATAAAAAAGTTATGTCAATTTATGTCAATCACGTAATAGGTAAGATGCAAATCTTATTCTATACCTACATGTAATAAATCTGTAGAGGAGTAATCTTTCTACATGGAAAATATTAAAAAAATATACTAGGATATGAAGTGATAACTAACAAAATCCATTTTCAGCATTTTTTAAATCTTTGTCTGTTTATCTGTTTGTCTTTTTGTTGTGCACACAACACGAAAAAAAATATTTTCAAAAATTCATACAGGGGGAAATTTATATAAGCAAGAGAACCCAAAACAGTGTTTTTTCATATTGTCTGTTTGTCTGTATGTTTGTGCACACTAATCTCAGAAACGGATTTTTCGATTGGGATGCAGTTTTATGGAATATATTGTCATTGGATTCACTTTACATTTTGTTTTTTTTTTTTTAACAATCGGTTAACAAATAAAGAAGTTAATAATCTCATATTGTCGTACCATTGCTGCTTACCAGTTTGAAGGTTTATATTTTTTACATTGGTAAGTAGGTACAAAGGGTACGTGTTACCAAAATCGAAATCTACGCGTACGAAGTCGCAGGCACAGCTAGTGCATAATATATTGATATATTATCCTGTCCTCAGTACATTCCAGTGATCAAGATTTCATCTTCTCAACTCATTATGAAAATGAATGTTGATAGACTAACAGATTTAATTTATGGCCTGTAAAGAACATTGCATATCCTATGATAAGTTACAAGTCATTTATACATATATTAATATGTTATTAAGCCGATAAAATAAAAATAATAAATTTAACGATCTCCATGACAATTTAAATACGGTAATAATATAAACTATAATAATAACCATAAAACTATGAGATTCAAGATTCCGTACGTAAAATTTAAACGAATTTTATTACGAACTTAAATAAAGAAAAAATAACATAAAAAATGTACAACTATATTATTGAGAATAAATATTAGTTGAGATCATATTATTGTCACGGAAACGATTATTTAATATTTGAATGTCGACGGAATTTTGTTATTAACATCTTCGTTGGCAGACACGATCAAATATTGGTGTCCAATATTTACTTAAATCTGTACACTATCAAAAACGTTTTAACACCAAACATACTCATAATTTGTATGGCTTCAGAGGTCTATTATGTGCTAGTAACTAGCTCGTACGTGATGTATACCCTAAACCACACCATAAATGTATGGTTTGTTTTATATTAGTCTGACCTCTACATATTCGCGTGTCTGGCCTCAGAATGAGAACGGTTTTATGATATTTTTTGTCTAAGAATTTGGGTCGAACTTGAATATACCTTTTGCAATTGTTCAACAAAAATATAAAGTGTGTTTCTATACAAACAAATTGAAACACTGAGGATCTTCACATAAAATTATTAGTCTAATATCGTTGCGAGATTGTTATCTAATCTGCTAAAAAATATATTTAAAATAATAAATTCCGTAACACAAATACACGAGACAGGAATGATATTAATATTCTTAATATGATTAAATATGTTACTGGTGTTTCGTTTGTAAGTCTGTGTCTGTCTGTGTCTATAGACACACCTCAACTATTTTAATAAATTAGTTTAGGTCTGCTCTCTTTTATGTGCGGTACATTATAATAAATAATAGCCAGTCGACAGATTTAAGTACGTTTATTTTTAGCTAACGTAAATATTACTCTATCGGAGGCTCACTTCAAAGAGCTGATTTAGAAATTCGGTTAAAGTATTGAAAAACGATAAACATTAAGGTGGGCATATGACCTCGTATGTAATAGAAAATACACGAACATAAATATTGTTGTTAAAATAGAATAACCGTGTTATACAATTTCGTTTTAACAGTTTGAAACTAAACTATAAAAAAGAAAACTAATAAATAAAATAAGCGTTTATTTCTATTGGAATTTAAAAGAATAATTTCCAGACAGGAAATACTTATTTATTACTCCAAGAATAAATACTGTTTTATTGACGTTTATCTTGTTGTTACATGAGCTACATAGTTGAAATTATGACGACATAATGACACAGCAATAATTGTATTTCGATAAATAAACCTCGATGTGGTTTGTTTTGATATTATTCAATTCTATTCAATCAATCAATTAATAAACGTAGCCAAACAACCTACAAGCTTATAATACTACTACTTGAGGCATTTCATGTTTAAATATACTATGAATATAAAGACAATTTCGCAGATGAAATATTTAGAGATCCAGATTTTTTATAGAACCATCAAAACGGAGATTGAGCATATTGTTGGCCTTTTGTGTTATATATTAATCGGTCCTTAAAACCCATGAAACTTAATTAAAATATGAAAATTATATAAAAGGACAAAATTTACTATTGTTGAAAACGACCAAATGTTCTAAATCTCTTCTCTGAAATACGTATTTTAATCGTGGTGAATTTTAAAAACTTTGATATGATTTAAAATTCATTTTGTATGTTAATAATTGCTAAAAACCTTTTGACGACGTAGTACGTAATGACCTGTTGGTGTGGCAGTTAGTAACCGTGGCTGCCAAACCAAAATGGATTTGATTTCCACACGGGACAATTCTCTGTGTGAACCACAGATAACCATACATAAATAATGGTTTAAAAGAATTCAGAACAAAATTAATTTTTAAATGTCTAATTAAAACTTTCGGTATGACAGTCCGAGAAGCTAATATATTTTATATAATATATTTTATAACATAATATATAAAATATACATATTATATCCGATTGCACTAAATATATAATCAGGGTAGGGCCGTTTCATATAACTGCCAAAAAATATGATAAGCCATAATATTAAGTTATTAACCTAGTTTTTCAGTAACTTTTCGGAAACCGAAATAATTGAGCCACCAGCTTTATTTATAATCCGGTTAGTAATACATATTAAGAATCAAAACACCATTCACCTTCTTATCACCTGGAATACATAAATCACATTATTATTTACATTATTTACGTAAAATATTTTAATAAGTGTAATTGAGGTTAACCATAAACCTAGATAGCAGTCTAATAACCTTTTTAAATAGATAAGTCGCAATAGATGCATTAATTAAATCAATTATATGAATATTGTTTTGGATTGATAATGTCAGTAGTTAATTAATTTCAATATACGAGTACTTATCACCTTTGCCTAGATCGACTTATCTTGAGAATGACAAATCAAGATGACGTCTGTACTTTTGAAACATTATGTTCGATAATTAAAATTCCACAGACGGTGAGACAACCCGATAACAGTTCAAATGTACCTATTTTCAATAATAACAACCAATTATATAAATATACATATATGTGTTATGTATAAGATGTTATGTATAGGGAGTGCGGGGAACGTAACTAAATAGGTAATATTCAAGCTAGTAATGAAAAAATTTTCGACTCTATTTACTGTAGTATTACTCAAGTAAATATTTATCCTTTATAATGTTTCTTAGAACAATTTTACAAATATCTCTATATTAATCAAGTCAAGTCAACATTGCATTTCTGAAACGTCTGACTTTACTTGATTATCGAAATCCGGATTACGAATGTAAAGATATATGTATATTATTATATATTTGCAAGAAACTGCAACAATTATCAGAAATTACGTGCATGAAGTAAGTAATACAAATACCGGTATGTCTATTGGCTGTCAATAAAATTAGTTTATTAGTTTCTTCGATAATATGTCGTATCACAATACGAGCGTAATAATAATCTTTACATAATTACTTTGCCTATTATTTCTGCCATGACTAGTTTTATTAGAAGTAGAACTTTATTGTAATATTTGCTTCCTTGTTTTGAATTTATTACATTATATTTTTTAAAAACTAAAACGACGCTTTAAGCAATAAATAGTTTAGGAACACATAACGCACTTTGAAATAACATTGTCATGTACAGTTTTCTCAGTAATTTTATTTTTATATGCATTTTTGGAAGTTAACAGTTGCCATTTCATTTCATTTAAAACCTAGATGAGATTAATGGCTGTTGGTATACCTATTACCCAATTTAGGTTGTATTATAATGATAATTTAAATGTATGTATGTAATGTATGTGACCACATCACCGACATCCATTCCATTTTTCAACGCACAAAACTGAGACGCAAAATAGAGTTATCTAAATGCCAGAAAATTCTTAAATTTACTAACAATGTCTACAATGCGAAAAGTATTAGACAATTTAATAGTTGTACCTAAATTTAGCCCTTTTTTTGACGTCGGGAAATTCTTAATGACTACCATCCATCTTAAATATTACCCTTTTCGCTATAATAGAACGCCGCGGGATCGCTTTCGCAATCACTGATGAAATTAGGCCCTGCCAATAGTAACATCAACCACTTTAAAAGTTTTTACCCATGCAAGAACATACAGACTATCTTCCTTACCTCCGACTCTCCATTCCTACTTTTTCATTAAGCGCGACAACTCGTCACCTACTAATTATATGTTAAGATGTTAATGAGTGACGGTTACCACTTGCCATCAGATGACCTGTCTGCTCTTTTTGCCTTCTATCAATAAAAAGGGAGTCAGAGAAACAGACAGACAAGAAATCGGTATCTATATCAGTTGCAAGGTATACAACTAAATATAATAATAACTATAGATCTGTTTTTTTTTTAAATAAATACTTAGTTAGAGCCCAGCTCCATATTGTATTTTTTTAAATATTGCAGTTATTTTATCAATAATGGTATTATTATTTTGAGTGGAACTGATTGAATGTCCGCAACGCACTTCCTGTATTGATAACTCGGCCCAAAATTCCTAACTTCCTGTATTTTGCGCAATTTGTTATGTCCTTCCAACCACCTCAAACTTATTTACTGTTATGGAGCTATTTCATTCTTGTTTAAAGATTTTTACATATTTATTTACCAAAATTATCACGTAAATTTTACTATCACGTAAATACGTGATCGTAAAATATTAAGTTAACTATAAAAATGTCATAGTCTTATTTTTATTTAAGATTTCTTAAATAGAGAGTTGGTGATGTTGAGTTTGATAAATCGATATAGTGAATCGTTTTAAACTTACAATATTTTTTATGTTTATCATTCACACGATATACCTACATATAAAACATGGATCGAAGTTGAACAACCCGAAGTTTATCAACGTAAGTGCATATCTTTTAAAGACAAAATTTTAAACAGTTAGTTACTAGTTAGTTAGTTATCTACGTCATTCGCTTATCCGCTTAAAAACGGACCCTTCGCTTTTTTGTGGTCATCAACAAAAAATAACTTCCCACAGAGCTTAAAAGCGTTATTTCAAATATTTACTAAACGTTACCAGCTTAACACTTACAAGCATATAAATCGTGGACGTTATTATAATATTCATTTTTAAATGTGCTTTATCTCCTAATTTCCATATTAGATTCGCGCGAAGCTCAGACTGCTGGGGGACAGAAAAAGCCGCTTTTTTTTGAAGAACCGCTTTATTACACAACTACGTTCTGAATACCAAATAACTATCGACTACCTACTGATAGCCGATTTTGTTTTTCGTTTTGTAGCACAATCAAATTTTATGTGGAGTCGTAGAATTTTATTGAGGAAAGTTTGATTGCACATTCGTAAGGACATTTTGCTACCTTCAACTTATATTTGTAATAAAAAAGTGAAGACCATGTTAAGGATTCTGTTTCTTTTATTTTATTACAATTTGTAATTATTTATATATTAGTATCGATATCACAGTGTGACGTCAACGTGATACAGAACATAATAATAATATTTTTTTTTATTATTATGTACAGAGTTCAATAATATAAATAAAATTGAAGTGTCCGTCAATGATTTCAAAATTAATATGTTTTATTAACGCTTATAATTATTTACGTAGAATGGTACGAAGACATAAACAAACTGATTTAAAGTTATATATATATATTCTTTAATCGCTCTCTTTGTAAGCATTAACCAATTCTACTGCTACTTTCATTGGAAAACCCCCCTGCATTCCATAAAAAATCTTGAATTACGGAACAAAAAAGATACTTAAAAAATACTCTAAAATCGATTTTGAAAAGAAAATTGTTTTGGGAAATCCATAAAACAAAAAATGTGGAAATATATAAATTGGATATGCGAATAGATGATGATTTCATACCTAATTTTAGTCCGAAGAGGCCCTCCTCAGGAGGCAGACAAAGTCGCTAACAACAACTAGTGTTAAAGAAGAAATAATTATAACAAAGGGCTGCTTTAACTAATTATTATTGTAACAAAGTTATCCTTACATAATAACGAACAGAAGGTAAAATGATAAAATGTTTTAATGAGTTTAATAGAAGAAAAATAAAAAATAAACATTTTATTAAAACCAGAATATTTTTAATAAAAAATATTCTAATATAATTTCAATTTAGTCATAACTTTATATGTCATAATCTAAACTTTTTAATTTACGCAGAGATAAATGTTCCTAAAATGTTAATCGTGTTGTAAAAAACACTAATTTTAAATTCCAACATGATCTATCTAGTTCAAAATATAATTTATAGTTATTTTACACGATTAAATAGAAGTTTGTACTAAATGTAATTATATCTAGGTGAGTAAATGATCCCGTCGCAGTGCAAGGCCGAATGTTTACTGTAGGCGGCGCGCGCGCAGGCTGCCGTGGCGCCTTCCATCTCGCTATTTTTTGCGCTCGACACGCGCGTCTTCTGTTCGTTATCCGCTTCATTTATTGATGTAATTACCACTCACATACCTTTATCTATCCGTACTTAGAACTTATATTAGATTCATTATTCAACACGGAAAAATATTTTTTTTAGTTTTGTATTTAGTATTTTATTTAAAACATTAAATCTACAAATTTCAAGTACGAATGCATTTATTACAAAATTAGTATAACTGAACTGATCAAAGAAAAAAATTACATTAAAATCATATTACTTAGTCGAGTTGCCATGCGGATTAAGTATGACGAAAAATTTGTTTACTTCAAAGTTTTACATCTACATACAAATTCATAATTTCGTTAAAATTGACTAGATACTCAAAGTAAAATACTTTAGTACATCTAAATAAATCGTGATTTTTTGCATCATAGCAAAACATAACAACAATATCTTTGATGTGTGGCAAGTAAAAAATACACGATGCTAGAAGAACCGGTGCGACCACATACCACGCGCGCGCTCGCGGCAAGGCCTTGTTGGCACCTGTGCGCGCTCTCGACTCACCCACTTTCACGATACCACCGACCACTGACGGCAAGATGCTCACGTCGACCACTCGAAACACTACCAAAATCGTACTTGGAAACAGCAATTTGTCCAAGAAAATACCACTAAAATAGTAGATAGTTAAAAGTTCTAGTAGTATTTGATGCGACATCAACAAATATTGTTCTGAGACCTCGGTACATGGTTTATAAGTTACATTTCATTAGTTTAAAATCAATATTATTTTGTATCTAAAGAATAATAGTTTCCAAAAAACTTATATTTCAAAAAACTGAAAGACTGCTAAGTTAAAACTAAATATATCATAACATTACGTAAATTTGTAATAAATCTTCGAGAATATGGAATTTTGCGTAATTTCTTAAAATATACATATTTCATTTGGTATGGTAAGTATCTCTCATGTTCCGCAGTTGCAAGCCAAGTCAGTGCGACCATTAGAGGTACTTGACCTAGCAATTTTCTTGTAACTAACTATAAAGTAAAATTTATTGGATATTAATAAACCGAACGGGCAAAAATAAACCTCGTATTCAACATTTTATTCAGTTTACATCATCTTTAATGTCGTTAGAGTAATTCTTTTAACATTTTATTTGCTATTATATTTTCAATAACGTTACAGCGACGTACTATTCAGGGTGACTACTAAAGTTCAAATATTTAGTTTTTATACAAAGAATAATGCATCTAATATTTGCCTTATCAATGATCCGTATCAAAATAAGCAGTTCAACAGTTTACGACAGAAAGTTTCATTCCAGCTTCGATAATTGACACGACTCATTAAAGTCAGCGGTGCGCGGGAGCCGAGAGATGGTATCTGACGGCTACTGAGCTGCATAAAAAGCCTAATGGTACCCGCAGGTCAAATTGACGCCAATAATCTTTGCAGCCAGTTTTAGATATCTAGACAGTTTCAACTAATTCAATATTTTAATCAACACTAGACGAGCATAGATCAGTTATTTGGTATTATTAAGCAATAACCATTTCAAAATGTTAATAATAATCCTTGGCGTGTAGTGATGGGATTCCATGGTTATGTGGCACGCGACAAAAAGATCATTAGGTAAGCAAATGTATATTTTAATAAAGAATAAGCGAAAAATCTCGCGATGGGCTTTCGAATTCCGCGCAAGTCATCCGACGAGGTGAGATCGGCTGGGAAATACCACACACATACGTACCAAGGTGTACAACCTTACGTACATACATACTGATGCCGTGTTCGTGCCAACTATGCAGTGATAACGTATTTATTATATCATTTTTAGTAGTAATACACATACCGGACCAAACCAATACATGTGGGAACCATCTACCATATGCGTTTAATCTTTTAGATACGTCAATGGATAAGGAATGTATATAATTAAATATTTATGATTTATTTTTTGTACCGAATTTAAAAGTACATAGCTATGTATGCTCTGTTATTTACTATGACACCTGGGTATAATGATCGCACATATCCAAACAATCACTATCACTGTTATATGATTTCGTCATGTTTATGTCTTGAACATACTTTCACATCCGTGCTTGGGTACCGTTATTGCTGTCCGCAGGATTGATTTTAATCTTAATGCAATTATGTAATTGTAATTTAATTACTTTCAATACACACTATAATAGGGTTTTACATTTTTTTTTATATTGTAGTGTATTTGATAGCGAACTTAGAAGGTAGGTATATAAGGTTTTGTTTGATCTGATGACTCTAAATTGACGCTTAAACCAATGCATACTTATTATAGATTTAGATAATTGTATTTTATGTAGAAATTCGATTTAATTATAAATAAGCAATATTCAATACATTCGAACTTAGAATTTAATATTAATATTTATTTTTATATGGACATCATATTGCGTTTTTAAAATATCGCAATGTTTTTTTTTATACGCAGTATTTTATCATAGAAGCCAACAATTAACAAATCTACGTCATAATGGCGTATATATTAAAAAAACTGAATTAAATCTTTCATTTAAACAAGTATTCGTTATTAATTTATATTTAATTTCAAAGTATAAATAATAACCAAATACATTGCCTAATGATGTTCTTAAGTTGACATTTTAAGAAGTGTAAATTAGTCATATAAAAAACTAATACAATGTGTCAAACAGGATAAACTCAAAGAGAGTTTTTTTCTAGTTCTTACAAAAAACAGAAGGTCACTAATCAAATTAGTACGTATTGTCTAGATGTAAGCATGTCGCACGTATGAGTTAAAATTATTATTCTCTACTAGGAGTGTGATAAATTTATTTAGTGACAGCTGACGTTGGTAGGCATACAAACGTCCCTCAGACAAATCGAGAGACAAGTACCGTACTTGTACTTTGCTAGTATTATACAATATATCCTCAGCAAACACCTTATCTATGCAGGCGGATATAAAATGTAAACAATTCTGTCAAAACCTTCAATAAAAAAATATGTATATATATTATTTAAACAAGTTCCTTATTTTTTGTATATTTTTAAAATTATTTTTTCATACATACCTTACATATGCAAGTAAAGCAACTGCTCCAGTTCTGGTTCAGTCTCGCGTCCTGAAGACTTACTGATTCTCCTTCGTTCGAACACGGTTCACGATCACCCTCTTAAACAATAAATTTGTATTTTTAGAACCAAAAAAAGAAATTTGCATATACACAGAAAGCCGGATGGATAATTTTAGATATGTATATATTGTATATAGTATGGAATTTAAAGTGATAATTTTTAAATACACATAAGTCTCAGTTTCCTATTATGCAACATATCGTTAAGTAATTTCGCGGAGATGTTACCGATATGAGGCTGGCTGTCCCAGCCGGTTGATTTACCTTGATTAAAGCTAAAGATCCGCATTCTTATAACGTGTACCAAACATTCGGCGCCACCGGTTACTAAGTCCTGCGTAAATATTTTGGTAATTAAAATGTTCGCCACATACGAAAACATTCCACATATTATCAATATACGAAACATTTGCTAAATATTATTAATAGAGTCATTCGATAAAGCGGTACAAACTCCAATCGGATTTTTTCTGACCATACGATTTAAGCAATTAGGACAAAACGATTTTTATTACAGAACCACAAGTATTCAAACTTTAACATTTTACTCAAATTATTACGATCCTTGATCAAGTTTTATTTACATTTCATAACAGTCGTAACTCGTAGCTCATAGCAACCAGCAGTTTTCAAGGCTACCGAATATATTAATAAAATAGCTAAATTGTTGCGAATCAAGGAAATAGAAATTTACACGTATTAAATATATATTGAAGAAGTGCTAATTCATATAATCTTTGACAAAACTAACAAAATAAAACTAACTATTCAGATCAGGTAAAAGTTTGTCGTTTTCAATTCAAATAATATTAAATAATAACGAGGTCAAATGTATACATCAAGAAACCGTACACGAAATATCCCTAGTTCTTGAATATCGATGTATGGTTTACTACTAGTTTGTTTGATTTCCACATCGTGCAAAACGACTAGACAGATTTTGATGAACTTAAGATTTTGTAAGGAATAAATCTTAATCTGAGTCAATACATTTAAAATTATCACATTTTTATGGCTAAAAAAATCTGTTTTGGAATTTAATAAAAATAAAACTATAAACAACAGGCGTGTGTCAGGTTTATTTTTTCATGTGACATTATATTTAAAACTTAACCCTCAAAATGATGTATAAAATTAGCACAAGAAAAATAGATCTATGAATATATTATACCAGCTCTTGCGCAATATACTTAACTATGCGCTTGACTAACCGGTATTCGTTAGAGAGCATTTCTATCATCGGCTTCAAATACATTCGTTTCATTATAAAACATTATTTAATATTACATTCAGAACGGGTTGAATAATCATATTTATTGTTAATTGTTTTGTTGAATATCTATATATATATATTTGTTTCTTTCTTATTTAAAAATACTTAACAAAAATCGATGAATTTTGATGTGGTTATTCTCTGAGACTGCGATAAAAGCCTTTTAGGACTTTTTAACTGTAGTAATATCCTAAATTCGAGCTATAATAAGGAAATCAAAAAATGTACCGATTTGGTAAAATTGTTACGGACAAACAATGACTTACCCCTTGAAGTCGTAGGTAACAGTTTCTAATACCTACAATAAATTAATACTATTTTCCTGTGCTAACTGTACATATTTAAAAAAAATAATTTTCCTATCTCTAGTAACCATTTGGAGATTTACAGATGAGTTTTAAAATTAAAGATAACGTTTCTAACAATCTACGACTAAGATTCATAAAGTTAAAAAATATTTAAATAATTTAAATAGTAACTCCGGAAGCCGTGGGCTTAGTAATTACAAATACAAGAATCCAGGGTGTATGAATAGTAGGACTATTTCGTAAGTCAGTAGCATATTGCGTACGAATCACTAAAATTCTAATCTATTGCATTACCAACTGTCAGCAACGGAATTAAAACAAAAACTTAACGGTATCATTTCGATGTCTGTACAATTATCGTTACAAGTCCAAGTTAGATATTACACTAGTGTTTTCTAAGGTTTTCACGAGTACTACACATTGAAATAAAACTATTTTTACGGATTTAACTCAATGGAGGTGTCACCTCCATCTCGTCTTTCCGTGAACACGATTGCTGCAAAGCATTCGAAACGTCGGGTTAGATTTAAATGTAAATTTAAAATTTAATTCAATATACGCTAGTTAAATCCGTAAAAATAGTTTTATTTCAATAGATATTACACTGTTTTATTTAAATCTCGTTATAATAGTTGAAGCAAAACACGTGCGTAGTTACAGTTGATTATTCAGATTTGTTATGTTATTGAATGAACAACATCTAATATCAGTTTGTAGCAATTATACGAAAAATAAACTACCAATTAATTATATTAAGGGCCATGAATTACAAGTGATTTATAAAGTATATAAATAGGTATGTCTATAATACTCTTATACATACATATGTATATTAATTTATTTAAATCCCTGAAGAATATTTTTAATATTTGTAACATAAATCATAAAAACGTTACTCACTTATGCCGTTGGGTGGATTCGCCAGGGAGAAGCCGGGTAGTATGGCAAGTAGAAACAGGCAGGCGACGGCGTGCGTGATGCGCGGACCCAGCATGATCGGTGCTACCGGCGCCGGCGCACGCCTCTGCGCGCCCCTCGCATCACAGCCTCGCGCCACGCGACTCTTGCGCACCTGCAACGTCACACGCGTAAGCACTCTACGTATTATTAGCTCATGACCACACTCACGGCACCAGGCATGCTCTCGGAATTCCAAATTACCCTTACCAGAACATTTCGGAGTACATTATTTATTGCGTATTTATACAACGAACCAAATTAATCGAGTAAGAAAAATGTAAAATTTAATAAAAATTTGATAACAATTATCTAAATTTGTTGTACTTACAGTTATAGTTCCAGATAATAAACAGATAATCTACATAAAAATTGCTTTGAAAGTTTAGTAAAAAAAAATATAATCAAATTCCTTTATAACTAATACCTACAAATTTAATTCCAGTGGCTGAACTAGACCAGTTTCACATAAATGCCCTATTACTATCATATTGTATTTCCTACTTACACTCAGTAAGTACTATAATTCTGTATTGTCTTGTATTGTATTGTCTTGTAAGCGATTTGCTTTGGGCAATCCATTTATGTAGTCTGTTTCGAAGTAGACTAGACAATCGGTTGCCTGCAGCTAGTTGTAACAATACCTTATTACAAGGACAACATTATTAATAACTTGAAAAATAATAATTGGTTAGTATTTCTGTAGAAACCGAGGTATTTATTGTGGATTTAGTTTACAACAAAAAATACAGAAAAAATATTTATTTTTTGTATTTTAATTAGAATGTGTTTTTTCAAAAACCACTTTGTTATTAAATAGGATTTACCATTCTCTCGCTACTATTGAAATACTCTATTAGTTTTTTTTTTTGTATTTATATTAGATTTATATATTTTGGAATCAACTACTTACATGCTGGCTAAATGTTCTTTAAAATTCCAGTGTATTTAATTGTCTTACCATAAATAAAAAAATAATAATTAAAACAAAATAATTTTATTTAGCGATAAATATAAGATCATTGAACTGTTATTTATCATTTATCGATTTTTTAAGGCCCTCTAGGTGCAAAATGATCGATCGAATAACAAAATGGCGGACATACCTACTAGTGCAATTAAAAATAATTATGATTTTAATATTTTTTAAAATTCATTAACACTAAATGTAGTTGTTTTTTAAATTGAATATACAACTATTTTATACATTTTATTACTTTTAAATTTGAAGGTAATTGTGAAGTTTATTTTGTATCTGTGGTATACATTTGCATAATAACGTCTGAACCAACAACACGACGATTACGCAGATACTTGTATGTATAGACGAAGCTTCTTAGCAATCCATGGATTCACCGTGCGGGTGCCGGGCCCATCGCGTTGCAAGGAGAGGAGTGCAAGCAGTGCCTGGGACTTGCGACCCAGGAGTAGGTTTAAGGGGCCCCTTTATTATGCGCAAAAACGCTCACCTTCACCCTCCACACTCCTCTCCCTACCTAACCAAATTTGGAAAGAACCTACTAATGCCGCCTTTGAAGTACGTTCTAGAAATGAACCGATGCTTGTTCTAGAAAGGCCAAGATCTTTAAGTAGGCTATAGAGAGATTTTGCTGTTATACCTCTCGCTCCCACTTCTACCGCGTACAAACTAACTATAAATTTATTCCTGATCAGTTCGTTGGTTAGTTCGTAATACTTATTGAGCTTGAATGTGTGATCCCTTGGGATGTTTGTTTCCCAAGGAACAGTAAGCTCCACAAGTATCACGCGCCTCAGTTGTTTCGAATACAGGAATAAGTCCGGTCTGGATGACGAAACACCAACATCCCCAGGGATTTTGTAATGCTTTTCATACGTGTCCATCATGAGAATCCAATCAGGAGCCGCGCCTAATATTGAATAAGGCTTCGCTTTTGATTTTTTGGAGGAGCCTTCTTTTACGAATTCTATAGATCGTTCGGTGGTTGTTATACCCTTCCGCGCTCTTGCTACTGAAAGACTAACCGCTTCCCGTATAATTTCTAATACCTTGTCGTGGCGACGCGAGTATTGACCTTTATCTAGAAGTACCCTACACCCCACTAATAGGTGTTTCGCGGTTCCTATTGCCTCCCCACAGATGTTGCAAGACTTTTCGGTGGCTTTGCCCCATCTTACTAAATTACTTTGATCTGGGAGAGTCATTTGGAATGCATTAAGATAGAATTTTAATAATGCTGGGGACCAATCATAAATTAAGGTGCGCCACTTCAAAGCTAGTGGAATACAAAAATCTCCTATGGTCACCCATTCGTTTTGAATTTCTAGGCTCATCGCGTGGAGTCGGTAATTATCGTTTTCGTCTTGTCGAATAAAAGATTTTGTTATGTCTATGTCTTGAACTTTCCTACTTGATCCTAGCCCTACTTTATTTGTTTGAGCACCTATCATAAACTTTTTATGGAATTGAAGTCGTGACTCGAGCTCTGAGGCAACTTTGTCTTTTGGGAGAGAAGTTACAGTATCATCTTTAGATTTTCCGATGATATGTCTTTTGGTAACTCTTAGATGTTTGTAGAGCTCCGATGGTTTCTTTAATTTTAATCCAAAGTTGTTTCGGTCTCTAAATAAGGTTGAAGAGTCCGCTGAGTGCGCCAACCCGAGCCATAACTTCAATGTCTTTATGACGCTTGCATCTAACTTTGACAAAAGGGTTTTATTTATATCATACACGAGGAAAGGCCAATTTAGACGTGATGTTAAATAATTATCGTAAATCCAAGCTTTTTTGACGTTACTTATTGGTTGGTTGTCTACCTTTTTGAGATCGTTTAAAAAGCTATCGACTATTACATCCAACGATGGAGTACGGCCTTGGTAATCGATTTTTTTACCTAAAAATTTAAACGGAGCTGCTTCCGTAACCGTACTTACGCACTGACCGCCTATTATAAGACCCGGATCGTAAGAGATATATTTGGTATTCCGTCTACCCAGACACAGACTAAAACATTTACTTGGTTTTGTCCTCAATCCGCCCGTCCACGTACAGAAATCCTCAACTACATTTAAAAGTACCTGACATTGTTTCGGATTACGTGTCAGTATCGCGAGATCATCTGCAAAAGCTAGTATGGATTCTGTGTATTTGTTGTTGAACTTAAACCGATAGCCCCACTTTTTTTCATTTCTAATTAATTTGTCTATTAAAATATTAATAACTATATTAAATATAATAGGAGAAATACAACAGCCCTGAAATAAACCAACGTTATAATTAAGTGGTTTTGAATGGTTTTCATTAAAAATTATTGAGAATTTTAATTTTGAATAATATGATGCAATAATGTCGCGAACTACCATAGGAAAGTTATACCATTTAAGCGCGAACATCATTAGTTCATGTCGTACCGACCCAAAGGCGTTTTCTAAGTCTATCCAACAAACCGTAATTTGTCTCTCGCTAGTTCTAGCATCTTTAAGGCTTTCCGATATTAACGTATTATGTTCCAGGCATCCAGAAATTCCGGGCAAAAACCCTTTCTGGTGATTAGGCCTGAAATATCTATTGTTAATCATGAATTGCGTCATTTTAGTTTGTAAAAAAGAGAAAAATATTTTGGAAATTGTATTTGTTAGGGCTATCGGTCTAGTATCCTTGGGATTATTGACATTGTCGTTTTTCGGAATGAGGACAAAAAGGGCTTTTCCGAACGATACCGGTATTTGCTTTCTTGACCAGATTTTACCGAATATATTTAAAAGATGTTTATGGAGCGACGGACATTTTTTGTAAACTATATAAGGGATACCATCCGGACCTGGTGCTGACTTAGATGGTTTCATTTTAATTATTTTATTGATTTCCTCCAAAGTTGGTGGGTTGGCTTGAAAATCTTCAGTAGGAGTCTCAGGTTTGTATTCGTTTGGATCCCCATATAGTCTTTGGTTTTCTGGCACTTCATATGTGCTTTTATAATGGTCGAAAATTTGCTCGTTGGTCAAGAGAAGCTTACCTTTTTGATCTTTGAAAATGTTTTTTGAGTATTTAAAAGGATTTTTATCAAAGTCTACTTCATGTTTTGCCCGATCAAAGCTATCACGATTTTTCGTTATTTGATTTGTTATACCTTGGATAAGTTTAAGAATTGATCGCAATGCCCTAGACAGTTGGTGACTAAGTTGATTATCGCCTAAGGCTTTGGCTATACGAAGTTTCTTTATGAGATCTCTTTTTTTCCTCCTCATTTTCAATTTAAAACCGTTTTCTTTATTTTTGTGAGCATAACGATTCGTAGGTGGATAGTGCTCATTAAAGTAGTCGTAAATAGTATTTTGGAAAGTCTCTACTTGCGCATCGAGTACCTGATTTGAGCCCGGGTGCTCTAACAGGGCCGCTATATTTTGGTCATGTACTTTCCAGGTCGATTGTTTAGTATTTGGAATGCTAAGACGCGTCCGGATGGTCATGGACTCCTGGTAGTTTTCATTCAATGGCTCACCATGAGATATATGAGGGTAAACTCTATCCGCAGTGAAAACTGAAGATCTTACCGACGGTTGCCGCACTTCAGCACCATTGTGTGTTTTAAGATGTTTAATAAACCAGGCTCGTCTTTTGTAATTTTTCCCGCACGTAGGGCATTTCAGTTCCGTTATCGCGCCGTTTTCGCCGTAATTGTCAACCGGTGGACAGTTCTTCCGCCCCCCCTCTCGGACTGTCCTAGGGGTATTTTTCTTATTTGGACTTTTAGCGTTTATCGACGTTCCCGGGCTTGGCTTGCTAGGCCATCGCCCTCGGCTGTCTTTCCAGCAGTCTGCTGTCTTCCCAGCTGCCAGCTGTCTTTCCAGCGTCAACTGTCTTTCCAGCGTCATCCCGTCTCTCCGGGCTGTCAATTTAGATAAGACGAAGCTTCTTAGCAATCCATGGATTCACCGTGCGGGTGCCGGGCCCATCGCGTTGCAAGGAGAGGAGTGCAAGCAGTGCCTGGGACTTGCGACCCAGGAGTAGGTTTAAGGGGCCCCTTTATTATGCGCAAAAACGCTCACCTTCACCCTCCACACTCCTCTCCCTACCTAACCAAATTTGGAAAGAACCTACTAATGCCGCCTTTGAAGTACGTTCTAGAAATGAACCGATGCTTGTTCTAGAAAGGCCAAGATCTTTAAGTAGGCTATAGAGAGATTTTGCTGTTATACCTCTCGCTCCCACTTCTACCGCGTACAAACTAACTATAAATTTATTCCTGATCAGTTCGTTGGTTAGTTCGTAATACTTATTGAGCTTGAATGTGTGATCCCTTGGGATGTTTGTTTCCCAAGGAACAGTAAGCTCCACAAGTATCACGCGCCTCAGTTGTTTCGAATACAGGAATAAGTCCGGTCTGGATGACGAAACACCAACATCCCCAGGGATTTTGTAATGCTTTTCATACGTGTCCATCATGAGAATCCAATCAGGAGCCGCGCCTAATATTGAATAAGGCTTCGCTTTTGATTTTTTGGAGGAGCCTTCTTTTACGAATTCTATAGATCGTTCGGTGGTTGTTATACCCTTCCGCGCTCTTGCTACTGAAAGACTAACCGCTTCCCGTATAATTTCTAATACCTTGTCGTGGCGACGCGAGTATTGACCTTTATCTAGAAGTACCCTACACCCCACTAATAGGTGTTTCGCGGTTCCTATTGCCTCCCCACAGATGTTGCAAGACTTTTCGGTGGCTTTGCCCCATCTTACTAAATTACTTTGATCTGGGAGAGTCATTTGGAATGCATTAAGATAGAATTTTAATAATGCTGGGGACCAATCATAAATTAAGGTGCGCCACTTCAAAGCTAGTGGAATACAAAAATCTCCTATGGTCACCCATTCGTTTTGAATTTCTAGGCTCATCGCGTGGAGTCGGTAATTATCGTTTTCGTCTTGTCGAATAAAAGATTTTGTTATGTCTATGTCTTGAACTTTCCTACTTGATCCTAGCCCTACTTTATTTGTTTGAGCACCTATCATAAACTTTTTATGGAATTGAAGTCGTGACTCGAGCTCTGAGGCAACTTTGTCTTTTGGGAGAGAAGTTACAGTATCATCTTTAGATTTTCCGATGATATGTCTTTTGGTAACTCTTAGATGTTTGTAGAGCTCCGATGGTTTCTTTAATTTTAATCCAAAGTTGTTTCGGTCTCTAAATAAGGTTGAAGAGTCCGCTGAGTGCGCCAACCCGAGCCATAACCTCTGACGTATAATCCTTTGTTAGAAACTTGAATATAATTTATTATATTACGAGATACGAGATATCTAAACTATGCAACGTCACTGATAGTTGTAATCAAAACAACTATACTTAAAGTCATTGAAAATGTGTATAAATATTTAGAATTAAAAAAAAATTAACCGTGAGTTTCCGTTGTATACTGTGACTTTAACGTAGTCTTTATAACAAAGATAAATACATAATATATAATAATAATATTCCCAAGATTTAATAACCCCGGACACATAGAAACAAGAATGTACTTCTTTATAGATAAATGTAGGACGAGCGTGCTTAAGTCATTTTTTACAGCATTCCAAACAAACATTGACCTCACATACAGGTATCATATTATTTATTTACTTATCAAGACAAATACTTGGTATTTTAAAGTTCAATCTAGACATACCATTGTATCAATCGAGAATGTTATTTTAACACAGATAACATGCAATTGTAAAGTTACAATCAAACTTATAACGTTTAATTTGCTAATGCTTAAATTGCAAAAAAGCGCGGTAAAAACTGCTTACCGAAAGTCGTAAAAAAACAACACACTTTGTCAATTAAATTAGTTCCGGTTCCAGATCCTCTTCTGTAATGCGTTTTGGATGCCGTCAAAAAAACAAGTAATGAGTTTGCTTAATTGAGTCTTTTTGCTGAACAAGAACTATTTATATTATTAGATCTACTAGCCATCGAGTTCATTAAATAATACAAATAAACTTGATATAAATCAAACGCAGTATCCAGGATGCAACTTGGACACGGTACTTTTGTTTTTTATCTTTTATGTTATTAACTTTTACGTTAGTATTACTAACGATATATAATAATGTACGGAATTTATGTATTTATGTATTATTTGCTTATGTTAAGGGTGTTAGATAACGCTACAAATACATAGAAATACACGTTATTAATACTGAGAATAAATATAATAAACGACCAAACATGATACATACCTGTCCCCGTCGGGAATGAAACCCCAGCCCCATTGCGTCGCTATACTTTAGGCGTCTGCGCTAACCACTCGACCAATGCAACGGGGCGGATTTTAATATTTATATAGTATTAATATTTATACATAAACAAATCAGAATATATAAAGGATGTAGTTTTTTCGTTAAAAATACTTTTATAACGACGTAAATGTGAAAGAGGCGATGCATTTTGTAATTATTTTTTTGCCAACTCCTTCGCGATGCGAGATTCCTCTTAGATTAAAGATGGTAGCCACATCCGGTAAGAGTAGCTACATTTTTTACAGCTCATCAATCAGTTAATTGTCATTGAAAATATCGATCGCACAATGGCAGAAATAAAAACTTGTACTGATATAGAACGGACAAAAAACAATATTAGTATTGTTATTGATTATTGTAAATAAGGGCTGCCACTTGTTTAATAAATAAAAATATATATTATAAGTTTATATCTTAGTTTCTTATATAATTTTCCTCATAAAGCATAAAAAGCTGAAATATTTTCATTCCAAGTGATCCAAAGTTTTTTTGCAACACTTGCCAAAGTATTGAATAGTCATAAAAATATTTGAAATTATCTATAAACTTCTTATCCACTTATAGTTTATTTAATATTACAACTTCAAACCATACAGAAAACAATAATTAAATTATAACATCATAATATTTTCTAATTATATATATATTTTACAAAACTTATTGTGATGTAATTAGTCCTATGAATACACAAAATAAGTTGTTATTTCTTGTTTATTGGAATTGATAAGTGGCAGCCCTGTGCCGCATTTTTGTTAACGCATTGTTATAACTATGTATTTACAAATTAATTTACGTCGAGAACAATCTGCGTTGTCATCTGTCCACATGTCCGATATTCAAGAGGTATGTCCTTTAAAGCTACTACCTTATAAAAAAATTACATCCGCTTTGAGGTACTATATGGTATATACAACTTTAAAAAAGCATATGAGACTCTCTGCCTCCACTTTGGAAAGAAAAATATAAAAAAATAAAATCATTAACAGAAGCCAATACGGTAGCTTGATTCCCAGACCTATAATACAACAACCTAGAAGTCGCAGGTTCGCCTGTTTTAATGTTATTTGAAAATATTAATAAACGTGTATAGTTAAGCATATTAAAAATTTAAATTAATAATAATAGAATGAAAAATAAACAGTCCCGGATTATTATCAGAGGAAGCGCGTTCGATCAATATTTGTTATATTTTTTATAATGTTAATAATTATAACATTGCATTTTTAATTGATCGCGGGTATAGGCTTTAAAAAGGGTATATTATTAAATCACAAAAAAATATTTCAAAAGACTCCATGTATTCCCAAAACTAATATTTGTCCTTAATACGGATACTTGACTACAAGTTTAAAAAAATTGACTACAAGTTTAAAAAAAAATAAAAAAATATTATTTTTAATGGTCATAGTATTTCTAAAAACTGAATAAGAACTTAATAGAGTTATGAAAAAACGAATTAAAGAATATTTTAAGGATAATTAATTTAAATTAATATAAATAATATCTAGTTTGATTTTTACAACTATAAAATTATTTATATTTATACCCACTTACTATATATATACACACCATACCGAATGGAACAATCACACACAATGCCAAAGAAAACACTAAATAAGTGGGTACTTATTAAAAATGTGATTTAATAAAGACCACCGTGGTGTCCAGGAAGTCAGAGCTAAGCATTCTAAAGAATTCGCTTTGTTTCCACATGGGAACATATTAGCGCCCACAGACTTCCCCGAACTTATTAAGCAAGCGATTGATCAAAATAATTACACGACATTTTAGCGACAAGTGAATAAAACATAATATATTTTAAATTAACCTTATTAGTCATTAGTAATTAATTACTTAGTAAAAGCTCTATTAACGGTTTTCGTAATCCTTTAAAATTTTAGTCTTTTGTTTGCTGAATTATTATTTGATTCTGAGAATAATGATTGATTACTAATTCATTCTAAGTCATATTATTGTATGGATTTATATATCATATCATTAGTGGAGTGTTTAGCGCAGATTAGGGTTCGATTCCCGAGTCATGTATATGATGAGCATACATGTCTGTTTTCTGGGTTTGGTCGTTTATTAAATATATTTGCAGTATTTATAATGTATCTATATATTTGTATCGTTGTCTAATACTTTTAACACAAGCAAATAATTTACTTACTTAGAGGTTAGACCAATTTTTGTAATTTGTGATATTATTATTATGATTACTTTTTAAAAACAATAATTTCAACAAACAAATTGAATAAATATCATTAGGAAGCACAAATTATGATACTATTATTAAACATTATCTAATGGTATTAGAGTATAAGTACTAATTGTAGTCTGAAAGGTTAATGATATACAAACTCAGATAATTAGGTCAAGTTGTTTATTTGCAACATGTAATTATAGAGTTCACAGCTCTTTGATACGACTATCCTTCAAGGAATGTTTTGTTTTGTTAAGCCAATTGTTTAAACCAATATTAGGTTGGTTTAAACAATTGGCTTAAAACATATATAATACAATGCTATTTTTTTTAGTAAATATAGAATTAAAATAAACAGATACGATCATCTATTCGAACCTGTGAACTGTGGGAAAACCGTCCCGTCACTCTACCAATTGAACTACCGTATAGTGATACGAGCGTACGTAGCGATACAGTAGCTCAATTGGTATTGACCCAGTTTATTTTTCATTCTATATTTAATAAAAAATAAATAAGCTTAACATGATTATACATGTTTATCGATATTGCCAGACAATGCAATATATTCTTAAGATACAATTATAATTTTAATATAACAAATATCCGTATAACAATTATTAAGAAGTTAAATTGGTTCTTTGTACCCGATTAAAAGCCTTATTTTCCACACGTGTGCCCAGCCTTTACCAACCTATACACAACGTGTACCAACGTATACCAACGTATAGGGTTCGTGACTACAATATTAACGAATAACTTGTTCTTGCTAATGAACCCTGGTGCTATTTAATTAGGCATTCATTTGGAGTAATCAAGTCTTTATAACTAACTTACTAAGTATACTTTGAAAGCACAATAAATACAATGTAATACACTCTTGAGCATAATGACATATTTTTATTATTGAATTACTAATTTCCATATTATAAGAACATACTAACACACATTTTATAAAATTGTTACATACCATATTAACCAACCATTTTACATCGTTCAATATGTGTTATGTGGTTTAATTTTATTGATTAGGAGGCTTTATAATTTAGAAGGTTTATATTGGGCTTGTATCTTTGATTACATCTACATGCGCTTTACATAAAATGGGAATAAAACAGGAAACTTCATAGGTTGGTAAGTCTGTGAATGTTAAATTTGTTCCCTTGTTCGAAATAACAAATCTATCTGATTTAGGAAACATATTATATTGGAAAATGTTATCATACTATAATTGATCATAATCGAGTAATTCTAATTAAAATTTGTTTGTATAATTAAAATACCCTCAAAGATTGACTAAAGACTGAAATGGTTCTACCCTATCGCTACATAGATTAAATATATTCCGACTGTATGTATCTATGTTCTGATAAGGAAGATCATTTTCGATCAATTGATTTTGCCGACTTTTAGAAAGAAATTTATTTAATTTTATCACAATATATAATTTCTAACATACTTAGTACTTAAAGTTTATTAGTTAAAATAAATAAATAATAATAATAAACCCATTAAAGCTAAATTAAACAATTGAAGTTCGAAATAATAAACTCACGTTGGGTAAACGGTGCTTACAATATTTTTTTAAAAGCGAGGGCTCGGAACCCCATACATTAAGTTTACAGCATTTTTACGACACACTTTAATTTGTTCTTTTAATTTGTTTTTATAACCTTTTTTATGACAACTGTTCAATATGCTGTACAGTTCGTGATGCTTGACCTCGTTCTCTAATTAAAAAATAATTATTTGTTTATATATTTCGTTGTGTAGCCATAAATACAAATTTGAAAGTTGATGTTAATATTAAAAATATCCTGATTCGTTATTTTTCACAGTATAAGGAAATATATGGCCCTTTCATTAATATTTAGGGTTTTTATGTTTTATATGACATTTATTACGACTATTAATTTAGCCTTACATTACACTTACAATACATTTAAGTCTTGATAAATAACATCAAACATTTTTTTTATTTAACAACGGTATCTCCATAGATATGCGTATGCATAAGGCAAGCATGATTTTGTCCACTGACCAACGACGAAAACGAATATTAAACATTGTAAGTTACAACAGCCATTGCAGGTGTGTTCTGACATTTATAAGAATAATTAATGTAAACAAATTATTCAAACAAACCTGCTGAGTGAGCAGCATTAGATAACTGTTATAAATTTTATTACCACCACCTGCGTATCCCGGAACGATGAGTGTGAGTTAGAAAGCTTTTTGGCCCGGGTAATAAGGTGTCGCCATAACGTCGCCTACTTTCACAGCATCAGGCAAGGTCGCTGGAGGCAAACCACTCGCTGGCCAGCGACGAGCGGAACGCGGTCGTAATAAAAACTCACGGATGTATTTCACGCGTGCTCAAGATTATCATTATGTTCTCGACTCCGATTACTTAATGCTAACTGTACACGGGAAACGAGATCGCCTTTTTTTTCTTTGTGAGTTCGTCGCTCTGCAAGGACGAAATGTGCAATGTTATACTGCCAATAACAATGTTATTAATTATATTATACTGACCATTGAAATAATGCACGTACCATATTTATCAAAGAATCAAGATTAATTGAGATGATTTACAGTTTCATTCCTTACTATGTAACTCAAACTTGAAAGCAATAAGTAGGATTTAAAAATATACCTAAATATGTAAAGCATTTACATAATATGAAAGGTTAATTTTAAAGTCATAATATAACGCTAAAAACTCCACTTAGTTGTTAGATCAATACTAGGTACTCCCAAAGTCACAGGCTTGACCCTGTGCGTGTTAATAAATAGTTCATTATACATTTAATAATATGAATCACCACAATAATGTATAAAAGAATAACATCATCATAATATTTAGCAAATTATATTTTCTATTGAAATTCTAATTTAGATTGTTATACTATCGCTTAGATATCTTGATAACTAAATAAATCTCAGATATGATAATCTCATTAACATAACGATTATATTCCTCGCTACCGGCAACGAATTATCTTTAGCAAATATTGAAGGAAAATCCGTTATTACCTTTTGTGTGTTTTGTTTGTGTGTGTTATATTTAGAAGTTATCTCGGACCGTGTTATTCGCACTGCAAATATATCTTTGTTTGATCCAATTTTGTAGAGTATATGGAACTGGAGATAGACAGTCACGTGAACAAGTTAATTATGGAAAATATTATTTAAACTAGGTTATATCAAGATGTTTAGGTAATCTTATTTACAGATATTATTAAAAATAGAACAGTTAACAAGAAAACTTTTATTTTAAATATAAATCATTAGTTCTAAAGTAATGTTTTACATAAAACTTGTAGTAATATAAAACATAATAATAATTTGAAGTCCTACAAAGTAGAAAAACTATAAGCATTTTTTTTATAAAAAAATTAAAATACCTACGTACTCTATATTGTTTAATTATAATACAACAATATTGAAAATTGTCCTACTTGAATAATAGTCCTATTTAAGTTGATTGATATTACATTTAAGCGGATATTACTGATAATTATCCAGTATGTAGTTAAAATTGCTTTTTGTACCTAAACGGTTTCACAAACTCATTAATTTTAAGGAACCTTTAAATTAACATACATTTACAACTTGTCACCTTCGATATCAAAGTAATTATTAAAATAAACGTAAATATCCTAGAACTTTTTAAATAAACGAAATTGTTTTAACTTCCAACGTATTACTGAAGGTTTAAATTGAATTTGAATGTTGTGTGGAACAATGAATGATTATTAAAGCTGAATATATAAGCTAATTGAATTAACGGCTAAGAACACAACTTGTCCATTAGGCTTTTAAGCCTCTTCAAATAAAGGAAAAACAATACGCTATAGGACATCCTAGTATGAACATATATTTTGATTTTATGTTTGGATTTTTATCATTTATCTGCACCATTCCTTATTATTAGGAGTCGAAACTTTATGTCAATTCCATGCTCTTCTATCATACGTCATCTTGGTGCATACTCATCCACATCTTTTTCGGCCATCTTCTCTTATCAACATTCATATTTAAGTTTCATTCAAACATATCCTCCCTCCGCATTACGTGACCCTACCAAGAATGATTTCAAACTTACAGTTGAATTTAATACTTATTAAAATAAAACAAAAGTAAATTATCTTATCTTTATATTCATATATACATAAATGATATAATGTATTTTAGAATATTATAGAATATAAATATGCCATATACGATAGATCGTGAGAAAAAAGCTTTATCTTTGCAAAGCCCACTCATTTACATTTAGGTAACTGACAAACGCAAATTTAGCGTATTCAAGAAGACTGGTTCTATAATATTACGTCAGACATCTTGAAACTGTTCAGTTATTTGAACAGTACACACACACGAAATAAACCTTTCAAATCTTTGTTAACATAAAACAGTTATCTTGTAAAATGTCAACCTTTAAAAAAAACTAAGTATTAAAAATTAAATTTAAATATGAAAAATGGAAACAATTAATAATTATTTCACAAAATTTTTGACTTCTTTTTGTTTGTTACAAAAAAAGCATATTAATAAAAAACTAGAAATTATAACGACGAAACACCAAAATATTTTTTTTATTTTAAACTTTACTTAATCCTGTAATTTTTTGCTATACTTATACTTTCTCCTTATATATTATTGGAATAATTATTTATGCAATTTTAATTTGTTCCATATTTTTTTTCCTCCAGTAAAAGCCAAATTTCAAAATCAGAACAGTTGTTTTAAAAACACACAGACAGACAATACACCCAAAGATTAAAAAAAGATTTCTTCATATATATTTTCAATATAGCAAAAATCATTTATTTTTACTTCTTTTTAATAAATGTAGTTACCTACTTACAGTTTCCAACAGCTTATTAATAAAATAAAGATCATTAAAATAATATTAGTTTTTTTGAAAGAATCAAAAGCAAAGTCGAAAAATCATCTAGTATTTAATTCAGAATATCAAGCCATTGCGATTAGTAAATAAACGTATTTATTAATAATTTACAGACTTACAATAAGAATCCTTATACGCACGAGTTAAAGGACAAATTGTCACACACTTTAAACATTTAAGACTATAGAAAACATGATTTATATCGTTGATATTTGTATTACGCCTAGGCCTAGTTAGCTATTAGCATAATGACATTAATAATTGAATGGTTTAGCAGTTAGACATAGTGTATCGTGTAAATTAGGCGTGGCACAGGATGTATAAAATAAGGTGCAGTTCCTACAACAGCTTACGACTAGGCTGTATGTGCAACGTTCATATTTTCATTCATTTGTTTATTTATCTGTGTTTTATTTTGTATCTACATTTTATTATGCAAAGGCGGGATTAATGTCTTAACTTTTTGGGTTATATTGTGACCTATTAAAAAAATATACAATCTTTATTTTATTGGAAAATCTTTTATTATTACTTCCGACCCAGAAGGTTATGGCCAGGAAGATGAGGGAATATACGGCATACTAGAACGCGGCAGTTGCAATTTTTAAGGATATGGCTAAGATTAGGGTAGGTCCCCCTTCCCTCCCACCATAGCACTGCGATCGTAATTGTAGGAACTTCCTAATTTCGACAGAGATAATGCAATGCACACTTAATTAGTTTTCGGGGCAGAAGTCAGAATGATATACTAGTCTTTTAATATATCGAGAAAAAGAATCTTAATCGAATAAAAATATGAAACAAAAAAAAATAATAAGACGTATAAGTTCAAAAATGATTTTATATATTTTTATAAAATTACAAAAACAATCTTAATTGAGCCTCACATGCATTTTTTTCTGACGTCTGACAAATAGTGATATGGTATCAATGAAAATATTCAATAATTAAAATAGTTTTAATCATTAAAATATTCACCGCTGACAACTACCTACAGTTTAATCACAGTCTTGATTAATGGCTCGTATTGAATGCAATACTATATTATATAAAAATAAATATAATAATTACACAGAACACTTCATATTACATATTATATTCATTCATATAGTGTTATAAATATATTTTGGATCATTAATTTAATTTGGATGATTTATTTTGATTTGACAAATAAAATTCAGTTCAACAATTCTGTCATATTCCCTTCAAAAATAATAATTACATTTACTAAATTTTAATTACAGATTTACATTTGGAACTCAACAATCAATATAAAGAGAAACAAACCAACATTCTTAATAAATTAACTGTAATATATTATTTATATTGCGGTTGAACAAAACAATGTTGATTAAAATCGCAAAAATAACTAAACGGAGGTCATTGTCCTGTTGGCTTATATTAACAAAAATTTGTTGGCCAGACAGATTGTATACATGTATAGAATTGCGAAGGTGGATATTAAGTGGAAAACTATTTCGCAGAACAATAGGGTGAGATATGAGATGAATTATTAATAGACCTAACGACCAGCAGCGATAGCGGGGTGAGCTTGGCGACCTCGCCGCGCCTGATAGTGCCCACGCAGCCTGTGTGTCGCCGGCTACTCACTCAACACTTTTTATTTGTGATCAAGATTAACCATATCCATTGTCTATATCATAACAGAAGCTATGAATAATGAATAAATAATGTAGCCTTAACCTTAAATAGTTTCGTTTACTTTATTACATTTTTAATGTTTTCTAAAGTGTTCAACTTTGTTTAGTTATTCTATGATAAAGTTGACATGTATCTACACGTGACTAAAATTTTGCCTACTCGAGATATTTAAGTTATAATACAATGAAAATATTATACCACAATCAACAGCAACCATATTGGAATATTTTGCTTAATGAAAACATACTTTTTGTGGTGCAATATCGGGAACAGAGCAATTATCAATCAGAGGCCAAGTCCCCATTCAAATAACGCGTCAATCTCGATAATGCAGCGTAACTTATTGATTTACTATTACTGAAAATAATAATCGATTCTTATTCAATTATTGCTGTCCAAGACAAAATAATAATATGTTTCAGGTTGACAATAGTCGACCTATAGAATGTATGGATTGTAGATAGAAATCAATCTAACGTTAATTTTAATTACGGTTTGCAGATTGAATATTAATTTCCGAAATTCAATCTTGACACTATAACTATAAACAATTTAAACCTAAATCAAAAGTTTAGGCTTTGTTACATCTTTAAATTCATGAAGTTATTCATTATGTCACAAAGCACAACACAGATAATACGAAGATAATATGTATTTCAAAGATTATATAGTAAAACTCGTAAGACCAAATAATTCAGATAGTTTCAAAGTAAGACCTAGTTCTGACTGACCAAAATGTGATGTCATCTAACACAAAAACCATTGCTATGGCCACGACCTCTTTTGTATTTAGGGTGTTCATGTGATTTTGACGCTACTAACCGCTGATAACGGGGTCATAGGTTCATTCAAATCGTAATGAAATAAATGAATGAACTTACGTCATGGTTATTCACAAAACACATACATATAATTTTCTAAGAAATTGTATATAAATGTAGCTGTATGTCTGTGTGTAGTTGTGACTACGTCATTTGTATCTAGATCCCCGTTAATAAAATTGGTGTATTTTTGTTAGTATTCTGGAATATATTGAAATAGACATTACAAAAAGGATTTAGGTTATTTTCGATGATGTTTAACATTATTGACAAAATTGCTATAAAAACGGCTTTGACCTAATATTAAGAGGTAAAATTCAATGTCTGTTTATACTATTATAGGTAGGTATAAAAATAGGAACAATGAATAATAATAATTTTAAATTAAACTTTCCGTTACAACGGACAAATGCGATAAAAAGGTACCACAGAGATAAGACTGAAGTAATAATCAGAATACTTGGTAATTAGATCTCTCTAAATCAAATAATTATCAAAATATCATATAGTGGAGGAAAAATCTGCGATAGTATGAAAACATCCTTGAATTTGTTTTACTATTATAATATTGAATACTTTTTTAATTACCTCTGTATATTCTGTTCATATAAAGATATATTTTCCTGACAGATACAATATAATAAGTAATAAAAACTATAATATATGAATACAAGTACAATAAAATATTAGATTGATAGTAATACCTAAGTTTTAATACTTGATACCATTTTTGATGACATTTTCCCGCATTAGAGTTGATAGTATCTGTGTCGCGGGGGATTTCACCAACATATAAATAACGGATACAAAGTACACACAAACTCAGAACATCAATATGTGGATCACACAAAGAATTATCCTGTTTGGGAATAGAACCCACAAACAAAGATTCAGTAATCAGGGTTATTAACCACTACACCAACAGGTCATCTAAGTATTACATAACAAACAGAATGAACAAATTACAATCGATGACTATTATAATTGGAATTTAGTGATAATAGAAGCAATCGAGATAAAAGAAAACAATAATTTCTTCAAAGAAGGGTCTGATAAAATCTTTATTCTTTAAATTATTACCTATATAGATAAAGATAGCCAGTGACGCGTCACGTACCCATGACGCGTCAGATAAGACTGTCATCGCAAATTCGTAGTAAAAAAAAACATTAAATCTTAAGATAAATTGGAAATAATAATTTATATTGATCTTACTTAAAGTTTAATATATTTTGAGATATTGTTATATTGCATAATATTTTCCTTTAAAATAAAATCATTAACGATTTATGTTATTATCATTGCGGAATAATTCCACATTTTATAATCTTAAATAAACATCCGGTGTAGACACAGCGAGATAATTAGCAGTACCAACTTTCGTTAACTACATTATACTAGGTACCACCAAATTATTGGTCCCTAAAACGACTTTATGAAAATTACCTGTAGCACTAACTTCAAGAGAATTACCTAATTAAATATCTCAATATTTCTAAAAACTCATTGATATTATCTCATATTATGAATTATCAAACAAATTATACATAAAATAATTTTAATACTTGAATAATGGCTTTAAACTATTTGAAACAAAATCTATGACCTTATTTTATATCAATGACTAACTAATTTATTTATTCCCATTTAATGTTATTTATAACTCCGGATGTAATTGGAGGTATGTAGGTTTGGACTATATGACTAAGGATGCTCCTGAACAACTGTTCTGACTCATTTATTTTTCGCTGTGAACGATGAAGCATAAGTTTCAGGAACATCCCTAAATATAGATAAAAAAATAATTGTACATGTTATATATTTTTATGATATAATTGCGTGTTTACTACAAGTACATACTTAAAGTAAAAAATATTATAAAAAAATCCTCAAAATTTTGAAATAATATATTTCAATAAAAACACTTCCGAGTTCTTTAATAATGTACAATTACTGAACCTCAATTTTGTTCTTTTTTATATCATTATACATATAAAGAGGTTGTAAGAAATAAGGTAATATTTGATAAATTACTTTATTAGAGACCACTTGAAACATACAAATTATTACCAGTATAGTATGACAACAAAATCAAGGGTCTTTTGATGTTAATAATCTGTGAGATAACGAACGTCATTCAGAACTGTCGTTTTTTAACCACATTTGCCTTACATTTCCTATTTATATCTTTTACAATGAAGTAAATATACATGAAGTGATTCTGCAATATGAATCAACAATATTTTTCTACTATAATTCGTCTTGTGATTCATTCAATATGGAACTTAGACAATTTGTTATCGTAAGAAACATGCCTCTTATTCCTTCCATTTTTAGCGATATCTTTATCCAGCTACAGGGTGCTATGAATCATACAGCTTCATAATTAATTCTTTTCTCAGTAGTTCGAAAGCGTATATGAATCATTTTATACAAACAGTGTACACAGCCCCTAACTTTACCGCAACTTTGGCTACATTATATTTATTGACATACTTCTATTATTTGTTTTAGTTAAGGAGTTCTAATATTTTACTTAATAAATCATAGTGGTACTTTATTAAAATACATTTTATTGTAATGGTTTCACAAGTCTTAAGGATGGCTAAAAACAGGAGGAAAAGAAGACATGGATTGAGTGCATGAAAATGATATGACAAAAAAGTTTGCAATAAGATGACGTATGACATAATTACAAGATATTAACATATTGCTGACCCAAAATAATTAGGGTATAGCAAGCTGATGATGATGACATATAAAAAAATATTTATTTATATTACTTAAAAAAAATACTTTTTATTAATAACAATAAATCATTTGATATTAATATCAATTCCATACCCGTCATCTTCCGAACCATAGGCATGGCCCCAAATGACACTATCAAAGCGATTTCTTGCGTAAAAACCCTTTTAACATCACAATAAAAGATAAAGCCAGCTTCGGTGAATGATTGATAAAGGCCATGTTTGTAACGAGTGCTGACGAGTACCTAATCAGGTGGTGATTCAAACTCTAGTAATTTACAAGCGATTCAATTTATTTCTACATAACAATTGGTAATGTTCATTGACAAGAATGCGCTAATACTCTACAAAGAAACGTGGTTTTTTAGATAACCATTTTTTATTAATATGTTGCGTATTACGTAATTCTCAATTTATTATATAAATAACTATAATAGTATCTTAATCTTTTTAAGAAGTTATTGCTACTTGTTAAGTATGACTCAGGCTTCTAAACAATAGTTTTGAAGATTGTTGTTCTTTTGTTTATTGAAGCAAAAACTACTAGACGGAATTTAATAAAAGTGCAGTCACAGCTTATTGTTCGAGACAATTTAAGATATTTATTAGTGAACACAATATTCTGATTTTCAAAATAGAAAAAATATTTTCGACTTTAACTGACATCAATTTAAAATACTTACATTTAATTTGATAATAAATGTCTTCTAACTTGATGAGGGATACGAAGTCGCTGGCAACAGCTAATAATAGAATTAAATTTATACATAAAATGCGATAGGAATAGAAAATAAAGTCATTTGTTAAATAATAACTACAAGTTAGTTTCATAGAATGTATAGATTTTTAAATGAACAGGAAAGGTAAGTAAATGAATGAATAATGTTTACCTTTTCCACGTAATGCTTATATGAACGTCTTTTTGTATGAAGCCCCTTATCAATCATACAAGTAACTTCGTTTATAAGCTTCCACCAGACGCACACATGGAGAGCGAAAACATTTAATAGTAAATTTTATTATTTAAATATAAATACTCTACAGATATAATTACGCAATAAATATTTAAATTGAGGCGATTTTTTTATTCAATTCAAAATAAATTCTGTATAACAATTAATCAAAATATATTAATAAAATGACCGCAACACTAACTGGTTTATTGGCAGTACGGGTGACACTCGCGCGAGTTATTATAACGTTCTTAGTTCTGAATAAAATACTCAATATACACGCACATTAGGATAAAATATGCAAAATCAATTAGCTATTATTCGGATACGGCTTCTTAGAATTTATTTCACAAAACAATATATTATAAGAAGAATATTTTACCTCATGGTTATCACCGGACATTAATTACGTAGGTTTCACTGATATTAAGTAAGTTAAATCAACTTCATGTACTCATAAAAACCGACGTGTGCTAGAAGTCATCTTGTCAGTTTCTCATATGCTACTTTCTAATACAAATTGCAGACATGCATTTCAAAAAAGTCAGTCATATCACTTTAAAAATATCAATGTATTTAAATTACCTTATAGATCAGTTCTCTGTAGTCCTTCAGTTATACCATTCAATTATGTACACTTCACTTTCAGTACACTGACAAAAGATCGTAAGCTAGACCCTAAATGGCACTTACACGGAAAAATAAAGGCTATGTTCTATAACGGGAGCGAAACGTTTAATAAAATATTTTAAAAAGTAAAGCTATAAATGTCGTAAGTAATCGTAAGAGATTTCGTGGGCGCGAGAGCCACGCAGGCTGGCGGCGGCAAGGCAGCGCGTGCACTGAGCCACTGACTACTAAGTGGCGAGCCGTGGCCGACAGGGCTCCACTGCCGGCCGCCGCGCGACTCTGCCCCGCGCGTGCGTCGGACCTGTTCCGTGCACCACTATCTCAACTAGCCCGCACTGCACACTTCGCAGTCGCCCTCTATGCAATAGGCAACAGTATTAGACCACACACCTATTCAATATCTTTAAGTTCCATTATCGAATAAACTTTTGACACTCATAAATAATTGCATTTAAGATAACATTAGACTACTTTATTAGGATCGTGTTCGAAAATGCATTTTGGACCAATAACAGCTAGCAAAAATTATAATAACAGTCATTTCAATGGAATTTGGTGACAAAAAAAAAAGCAAAAAGTTAAAAAAAAATCGCACAAGCTTACAACCACACTCATGTTAAGAGATAAAAAACTTAATTATCTTACGAATTTTATATAATTTATTTATTGATATATATTTATAAATTATACTAAATAGTTTTTTATTTGTCATTATGTGTAATTTTTACGTCTTTCTTTTTTTTAAGGTTGATTTCTTGTATGTTTTGCACAAATTGCTATCCATTTTGAAGGTAATTTAACAATGAGCTGAAGTATTAAAAACTTAACCACATATCTAAAATATTAACTGCCCCGTTGGTCGAATGGTTGGCGGAGACGCCTTACATATCGCGCTAAGGGGCTCGGGTTCGAATCCCGACAGGGATAGGCATGTATGTGATGAGCATACAGGTCTTTATTTCTAGGTTTGGCCGCTTCTTAAATATATTCTCAATATTTACGTGCATTTCTATGTAATTGTGTTGTCTAACACCCTTAACACAAACAAATAATTATTATTAAATATTATTATTATCAATCTAAGTTAGCTAATAATCTCTAAAAGTTAAACAATAAAAGAAAATATGAATAATGTTATTGATAAGTGATCAAAGAAATATTTTCCAAAAAATAAGTGAGTCACTTGATCTTATCTTTGATAACTATACTCATACTTTGTAAGAACTTTTGTAATTTAACATAAATAAATGTAATCACCAAATCTAGATTAACGATGGCTGTTTGTTTGTGTTTTACATGTTTGATTTGTTTTGTTAGTATGTATATATATAAAAACGATATATAGAAACTAATAACAATGTATTTATTCCACACATAATTGATTAAAGTCGAGCTAAAATACATTTATTTATTTACGTGTAAAAATAATATTACCTATATTATATTTAACTATACATATTTCCGAAATACTTGCTCTCTAAATTATATTTTTGCATAGTTAAATATAAGTTTTAATGCATATATATATTTTTTAAATAATTATTTACGATTCAAAATTCTAAGTAATACAATATTTTACTATACTTGATCCCAAATTATGTTTTACATAGTTGAATATTAGTTTTTATATATTAATATTATTTATTTATTAAAATTTATAGTTTTTGGTGAAGACTCCATGTAAAACTTGTTTAGATGAAGAACACGGAACTAAGAACTTATACGACTTAAGTAACTTTACATAAAAGCAGTTTTTTATTTGTTATTTTTATGTCAAAAATGAACATTTAGACGTTGAGATGACAGAGATCATTAATCAAACAAGACAAAGTGTTTTCTTGAAAAAAAAATATTCATTTGCTACAAGCTGTACGTCAGTTAATAATAATGATATTACTAAAAGTATTTTTACTGTAAGTTAAATAATAATATTTAAAATAAGTATGTCAAAAATAAGATCTCAATATGAAATTACCTTTGAATAATTATCCTTAGACAAGCAAATTGTTTATGATTGGTCGAGATTAAAACGGAAATATCTCCATCTCTAGGAATGTAATATAAATACTTAAAGTACTATTATAATTATTTATTTTAAATATTTCTCAGTCTGTAAAAGTGACATAAAATTAACCAATAAAGTAATCACCTCAGAAAAAATAAAAATCAACAGTTTTAATATAAAATATTAAAAAAAACTAGTA
The DNA here is from genome assembly GCA_959347355.1 of Napeogenes inachia. Taxonomy (NCBI): domain Eukaryota; kingdom Metazoa; phylum Arthropoda; class Insecta; order Lepidoptera; family Nymphalidae; genus Napeogenes; species Napeogenes inachia. The sequence continues at coordinate 12,168,145 of OY365791.1, read as the reverse complement.
ATTTAGCATTAATATACGAAACCATATATCTATAGGTAATACAATCTAACTCAATTACTACCTTTTTAAGTTCGAAAATATAGTATTATATAGTTATTATCTATACTTAGAAATAAAATTTAAGTGTTTCTTTGTAAATGAAGATGAATAGTTTTTTACTAAATGCATATGTGGTAAGAAACCTATATATGATAGATACTTACAAAAAAATATATATATTATTTGTTCCGACAATTTTTAAAACGGCTGTACCGATTTTAACAAATTTTTCCCTGACGGATAACTAATTTTATAAGGCGTAACTTATGCTATTTTTATTTTAGAAAAAAGAAAATAGGTTGCCGTATAATCAAAATAGTGCCCGATACATGATTCGAATAGAATAAACTCGTATACGAAACTTCAGACAAAGTCGCGGTTAACAGCTATTTAGAATGTTTAAGGTAAGAATCCGTTAAGCTTATGTGTAAGAGCATCATATAACTAATACATACATACATATACAGCCTGTAAGTTACTTTAGTCTTATTTTCGATAACACTCTTTACTTGAATTCTATTTTGTTATCAAATATTAACTTTGACTGTAACGCGAATAATCAATGTTATGAAACACTATATTTTTATACCAGGTATGCCTGCGACTTCGTACGCGTAGATTTCAATTTTGATAAAATGTACTCATTGTACATACCAATGTATGTAAAAAGTAAAAACTATAAACCTTCAAAGTTTCATCAAACTCATTAGGAGTATTTCTAGATTTTTTTTTGTACATATTTCTATGTTTAATCACTGTTTTGTTTGTTACGGTTTATTATGTTTTTTTTTATATTTTCCATGTACTTAAATTGATTAGTGACAATTTTATTAAATGTATAGATGTTAATACGTTTAAAGTATTCATGTAGTTTTTTCCCGGTTTTTTTATATGTGTAACTAGAGTTTTACGAATTTGACTTTCGTAGACGCCATTTTGTTTTCGTTTTAAATTTTTGCTGTCACAAACCTGCACAAATTACTGAACTTCCACTGTTTGGATTGAGTTGTGAGTTGTGACAGATATCATTGTATCACCTGTGTCATATTCTACGAATTTCAATAGCGTAGGTAACCTCAATTTCAATTGGTTCAATTGGTCGAATACAATTCGTAAACGAAACGACAGGTAGATAGACAAGATTATAAGTAACATGTATAGTTATAATATACATATTTTCTTATGTGATAGGTTTTTAGAACTTCTACTTCAACAATTATAACTTACAAGTATGTTTCTGTATTTATTTGATGATAATAAAGTTAGTAAACTATAAGAATATCTTATGAACTTATATAAAATTTATAAAACAAACAAATATCATCAAAAATGGTTAGTAATTATTGCGTTATGCATACAAAGAGAGCAATAAAATATTTTATGACAATCCAAGTCTTCCTTTATATATCTCCTTTAAGCAAAAAAGTAATATTTAAAACATAACGTAAGATAAATATTCAATAATATTAATCTATAAAACATTTTATAAAATCTCACCTAAATCAAAGATGTCTAACACTAAAACAAATAGTCTCGACTGGTTTAAAACGCCTGAGTTGTGTATATTAATTCACAAGATCTGTCATCGCGCCTGAAAGTCTCTGGCAAATATAGCGTCGGTCAGTACTTTATTAAGAGGCGTTTGTATGTAAGACACGCTGAATTGCTTCACCCATAAGATGAGTAGGAATGTTATAGTCAGACAATCTGGTACTTATTTTTCTACGTCTTTTTGTGAACCTATATATCTATTTCTGTTTTATTATGATTTATTATTTTAAAACTTATATACATAATATCTATATATTTTATGTGTTACTGTTTGTACTGTTATAATAAAGATCTAAATGTTTATTTATAAGTCTGTTTTAAACGTGAAGTAAAACATTCAAGTTTCAAAACTAAGTAACTTATTATCTAATTATGTTCCTAAAACAGGAGATATTGGACATTGATGGATTAGTACATACAAATTGATTAAAGTAACATGTTGGTACCGATGACGGATGAAACATTCTTTTATCATTGAACAGTTCTCTGGTGATCGGTTTCTCTGGATAAAGGCGAACTTAACATTCGGTTTTTTTAATCTTATTTAAAATTGAATTTATGCAACATCTTAATTTAGATTGCAATGTTAGAAGACCTGGCCATTGATAAAATGGTGGCAAGTAAGTAATGAAAGAAAAACCTCGTTAGTTAACCGTTTTATATTTTCTGTACTGTTGTTACCTTGTAACATTTCAGAACGGATAAACTTATAAAAGACTAGCATTCAGTTTTGCAAGCTCTATCATAAGCTGATCTATATCATAACATAATCAATATTAATAAGAATTACATTTATTTTCCTGATAAAACATGCACAAAACTCCTAATAGACTAATTAATTATACCAGTACCCACAATCGAAGTGCATGGTTGTCGGAACAAAATAATTACGATGTCTTTTACGTATCGGATTATCGTATTACGATAACACCAATTAGAGCACATTGTTATTTATAAAGCTGTTGTTTTATCGAGATACGTCCTGTGTGATCGGTAGCTAGTGATGTATTTACATAAACGGTCTTTTTGATGCCGACAGGACTGGCGCCTTGTCGCGACAGACGCATTAGATTGAACGCGGGAAATTACATACCTTGTTGAGATACTTGCGAATAAATATTTGCTACATAATTGTAGTGGTCACTTACAAGTAAATACACGTTTCTTTTGCGTTTTACTTAGTTATGTAATTAAGGTTGTTTTAAAATTAATTCGCTGATATACTACCTCCTTTCAGTGGATTAATTTATTAGTATTCACGCGTCACTTTTATGCGTATCGGATGTTCGTATGCATTAATAAAAGTAGTAATGTATATTCAATTTCAAAGGAAAATCTACCCACCCACCAACTAACTAATAATATATTAATAATTGTTTCACCACAGAATCTATTTTTATTCTGCGGGCAAAGTTTAACTATAAATATTGCAATTGATATAGTAACAGAATCGTTGGCTGGATTATTCTATTAAATTATCTACAATCATTGCCTCATAGTTCGTTTGTTCTCATAGAAACGACTTTAAAGTTATAATAAATCCTTACAAAAACGAATAGCTTAATAGTTATCTTGCCAAACGACTGGCCTATTTGGCGAATGTACAATATAAAGTTCAAATATTTTGTCAGATCCATTACAAAACTAAACTTAACTGAATTGAGCTTATTTTGCCTTAACTCAAATGAAATTGAGATAAAATTTGTACCACTTACAAGACTACAAATTTCTTGTACTAAATATTAATTTCTGCTAATGGTAGCAATATTAACGTTTAAGTAACTGGCAACAACATAGTTAGTTATATGGTATTTTTAGAAGATTAAAGAGGAAATACTTTAAGATAGAATAAATTTCCCTTAATTTTTTTTTAGAATAATAATAATAATAATAATAATATCAGGACAAATTACACACATTGATCTAACTCCTAAGTAAACAAATTATTTGTTTGTGTTAAGGGTGTTAGGCAACGATACAAATAAATAGAAATACGCATAAAAATATTGAGAATATTTTTAATAAATGACCAAACCCAGAAACACAGACATCTATGCTCCACACATAAATGCCGGTCTCTGCCAGGAATCGAACCCGACCCCCGTTGCGCCGTGACACGTTAGGCGTCTGCACTAACCACTCGACCAACGGGGCGGTAGAATAAACTTATTATATATTATTGCGTCAAAATATGTTATCTAACTTAAGCTGATTTTGGGTCCTCTCCGCTTTACCATTCAAGGCTTCAAAAGTGATGCCCAAATTACAACACAGAGAACATTTATAACTTCTAAGATCTGCTATGATTTAAAGTTAAATTTAAATAGAAGTTGGGATAAAAGGATATTTTATAATACTGATATATTTTATAATACATACTCATTTAACTGTAATTAAGGTATTTCAAAAAATACCTATGTACCTGAATACCATGCATATGATACAAAATATTCTTCTATGCTAGAAGGTTTTTTATGTTAAGTTATGAAATAATTAGCGAGTATAAAATATTTATAAATATTTAATGTGTTTAATATGTTATTTTTCTCCCGCTGTGTTTCTGTCGCCAGCTCTTCTTAGGTCTGTGTGCATTGTTTTTCCGAGCCGATGGTAGTTGACAATTAAAAAAATGTTTTATATAAATGTTATTTTTAAAAAAAGATTTTTTATTTTTAAAAGTAATTGTAACTCTATATAAATATAGACTGAAAAATAAACCGATACGGTTACTGGCAAACCGTCCAGTAGTCGCGGGTTTGAATCCCTGCCCGTATCGGTTTATTTTTCATTCTATATTTATATAAATTTAAATAAGCTTAACATGGCTATACATGTTTATAGATATTTTCAAACATTAATTCTAACTCATTAATTTCCCAAACAAAGGTTTTAACTAATAATAGTATAAAGAAGTAATTTAGTAGTTTGAAAGTCGGATGTATTCTTAGTAACTACTCATCCTCTTTCTCTAATACAAAGATAGTAAAGATTCATATAGCTTCAATGTTGACAAAGCGTAATATTATTCTGTTAATAAGATAACTCTTGTAGGAGACTAATTTAGCAGTTCAAGTTGACGAAAAAACAGTTTGGAAATTTGTTTTATGATCTGCTTTCTGAATTGCGAGCGAACGGAGTCGCATGCAAAGTATAGCGATTTATAATTACGAAGGATAATTCTGCCAACAAAGCTTAAATTCGTTTCTGATGTGTAAACCCTTATTCGATGTCAAGGTTTCTTGGTACTCACCACAAACATGTTATTAAAGATGCTTCATTAACTTGTATGAACAATGTTAACACTTCATACACCACTTAGTGCATGGAAATATTCCAAATAGATAAAATTACTTAATATCTAGGTTATCTATGTACATACTGGAACATCTTAAATAGTGAGTATTCTGTTTAGACCTAATTAGGTATCGTTTCCAATACAATATAAACAAATGACAATCTATCTTATACTTGCTTATTATCTATTGGCTCATTAAAATTAGTAATAAATAGCATATCAATATTTAATGTATATTATAATTATGCTATAAATAGTTTCTAAATAACCACAGCTGATCTACAAGGTCAAAATAAACATAAGATCGTATTGACCGTCTTCCTTGTATACGTCTCGTAACTTACAGCCTAATAATAACTATATACCTATTTAATAAATTACCTATGTCCTATAACATAGACACAATTCATTAACAGAAATAAAATAACGAACAAAGAAAAACACTAATGTATAAATCTAACGGAGAAACGGGTTGATTAAAAGAATTTTTCAATGTAAAAGCTAGTTGCAGTCGATTCTAATTCCTATCGCTATATATGGACGCTGTGACTAAGCCTTCACGTCATTTCATAGATAAATATACTACCTTAATTGTTTATAGTTTAATAATGTTTATTTAATTTAATTCACATGCAATTAGTGTCTAGATCAAATTTAAGATACACACAAATAGGGTCAATATAATGCGTTTTAAAATACGACACTAACCAGATATCTGCAAACGTACTGAGTAACAGTTTTAATAATAATGACGCCAATAGACAGCCATCATTTTTTATAAGCATTCTTGTCAGTTCTAGACGTAGGTATAGCATCTAGATCCCGTCATAAATCCAATCAGCTAATACACAAAATTACTTCGGAATTGAGATAATATGAACTAAATACCAGAACTTCTGATCGCATGACGTGATATCATCTGACGCTACCTTCAACTGTAAACCTAACATTTCTTTAAAATTACTATATATTACTAACAGTATATATGTAAGAATCCTTTGTCTGTGTGCTTTGCGCTTCTACAAATCAAAACTGTTGTAAATCACTCCCGAGTCTTATTATCTCTTTGTCCATAAACAGTTGCGTTTTATTGTGTTTACTTTAATTTCCGGATATAAATGTACAATTTATTACCACTTGAAGTAACGTCAGCGACATCGCTATAATGGTTCTGAAGTGTACGTGCTTTTGAGAGCTTTTGTGTTATTGTGTGCGTGCGTGGGCGTTCCTCTTATTCATTTGCCTTTATATGTATTTTCTTCTATAATCTTGAAGGTTTCGCGACAAAGTGGCGACAGCTATGGGGCGCAGATAAATAATCAATGAATATCTCTAATGTTTGACCTTATTCCTTAATTAAAGGCAAATATCTACTTCGATGACGTGATTGTATATTCTTAGGCTTCAGGCATTAGTAATTATTATATTATATACCTAATAAATAATATTAAATGACTCATTTAATGTTGCTCAAATATTAGAATAATATTTTATAAAATGATCAAATAAGGTTTTAACAGAGATAGGAAGAATTCATATCTCATTTGGATATTTACTACCCATAACGTATTTATTCATTTAAATTAATTTGAGAAAATCAATATTTAGCATAACCATTAGATTATGAAGAGTATGTTTTTAATATCTAATTCACGTAATCAACGCACCAAACTGAAGGGCTGATTGGTCAAATTAACCCCGTGATCTTGTCAGTCTGTCAGTAATTGAGGAGAAGCCTTGATACGTTTCAATTGTCTGCCGTCAGTTTAAAACGATCTTGACCAGACAGACATTAAATATTCTTAAATTTTAAGAATAATTGAGCTTAAACGTTAATTGAGCTTACTCTCTCTGTCAAGTTAAAAATTTTGGCACTGAAAAAAGATCTTTTATGAGAAAAATAAATCCTTTTAAAAAAGCGTCGTTGCCTATCCATCTGTCTGTCTATGTTTCTGTCTGATTTGATACTATACGAAGTAGTTTCTAAGAGAACATATCACAGATGGCAATGCCGCATATTTTGACACTCTGAAATAAATTAAAACCTAAAGCGTACTTCCTGTTGACCTAGAATCGTAAAATTTGCCAAGAAACAAGGTCTCGTGGTAAAAATACCTACAGAAAAACAGAAATTAATAATTTGTATTTTAAATCATCATCATTTGACATAATTTTTGCAATAATAATCATATACTTGCAGATGTATGGATGAATTGATAGTGATTGAAATTAAAGTACGGAGAGCATTGTTCCAGCAACAAACTTAAGTTGGTCAAAATCTTAGATAAAATATCTACTTACAAATTTATACAGAACCTCCTGTGCTTCATTAAACTCGCACATAATCGGTTCTTATGCTACATCGACATTTACATCGACATAAAAAAACACACATTTTAATAAAATAAACAATAAAAACTACAAGACTACTTTTAAGGCGAAAATATAGCACACCTATTTGGCTAACTAATAGACCTATGTGGAATTTCAATGATGTGAAATTATTAAACAGGCTAATAGACGGTCATATGTTATGTATTTGAGTACCGAAGTGCGAATTAATTAACATATTATATTTAAGGAATACGGATGTTTTGAAGTAAATTAGAGTACGTACGTGTATAAGTTATTGTAATGAAAAAAGCTAATATATTCAGGATATAAAACAAAAGGTATAACAAATATTTCAAAATCTTTAAACCAAATTAAAACTATATTTCTACCACTAGTCAAAATGATGTCAAGAACACAGCAATTAAACAACATTTACTCTAGTTTATTATTCGCTTACAGCAATGTCCTATTTATTTTAGCAAAAAAAGATAAATTATGTTCAAAGTATGAAACAACGCCATTATTTTTGATATATTATATTTTAAAAGATATAGGCATATGTCAAACTGTTGAAGCTATATAAAATTGTTGAGATAATTGATTCAAAGATAAAATCATAATGACTTCTGAGTCTAGTACATGTCACATAAGAGAACTTATAAGAATGATAATGAAATTCTATTTAATCTGTAATTAGTACCTTTCGTAAGACAAATACCTAAAAATACTGTGCACTTACAGTATTTGTAGGTACCTATTATGTTGTAAATACTTTTACAACATAATTTCTAAACTTCGATAGTAGGTACTATCTAACAAATATTTATGTTAAGTAATTTCGGAAATTTTCACGAATATTTATTTAAATAAAACCAATATTTGACTCCTACATTTCATTTTCCCGCGAACACGATTGCTGCAAATGTCACATTCGAAATGTCAGATTAAAATTTAAAGTTTAAATGTAAAACATTAATCCAATTATACACAAGTTTAATAAAAAAAAAGTTTTATTTAAATATGTTTGTAGTTCCAATATAATAAACTATAGATAACGATCAAGTTCCTTTAACAATAGCTTTTAAGTGGAATGACGAAAGTTTGCAGAACAAATTGACGCACGAAGCCCACGCACGGTTCTAACACCCTTCAGAACCATTAGCCGCTTTATCTGAGCTCTTTTATTTTTAGCTCTTTTCATATTCACTGTTTGTGGATAGATTAATACAGATTAATATATTTAAACAGTCTGCCAAGTGTGAATCGGACTCGCGTTCGGGTTCGCACATGTAAAAGCGTCAAAAATTCCTGTTTGTTGTATGGGAGCCTACACTTTACACTTACATATTTTATTTTGATTTCATTATTTATTTATAAGAGTATACATAACTGAATATTCTGTGAATATTTCAAGGGTTGTAATTATATAAATCAAGCAAAAATAAAAAGGTTTGTTGTATGGGAGTCCCACTTAAATATTTATTTGATTTTTGTCCATAGTATATTTGTCATAGAGGCAACAGAAATACAATAAAAATTTAAGCTATCTAGCTACAACGGTTCATGAGGCAAAACCTGGAGACAAACAGACGGACAAGAAAGTCTTTACCCAATTTACCCAATGTGTACAGAACCTTATTTAATATGATTTTACAGTTTTAAGTTATAATGACTGACACTTTTTAGGTCTTGCGATAATAATTAGTTTGGATTAGGTTAATGATACGTACAAATTTGAGAGGCCATCATATTGTTTAATTAATATATATTTAAACAAACAAATAAAGATACAGAGGCCAAATGTTACAGATATATCTCGTGACTTTTCTGTCACCACTCGGTTTCTTGATAACAAGTCATTTAAATATCATCTACTTCCTTTAGATCCGTTTTATGGTAAGGTCATCGAACTCTTTTGTTCTGTTAAATATTTCTTTTTAAGTAAATACGTTCTTTATTTTTCACACTATTTTAACATGCAATAAGTTTAATATTATATAAAATAATAAATGATATATTGATTTATTTCAATATTCCTGTTTATTTCCTTTGATTAAATTTATAAAGATCGAACAATTCAGGATTAGTAATTACGATTTGTAGTATTTATGACACATGATTTGTATTATGAGAATACCAATATATATATAATATTATAACCATATTATTAAAACATAGAATGGTGATGGATATTATTACTTTATAAGGTTTTTTACGTTAATAACTAAATCATTTCAACACATCCAGAATTGTTACAAAGCATATCTGATGATAACCTTATCAAATATATGACTCTAAGGTCTCTGGTCCAAAATGCAGACATAAATGCCAAAATAGTTACGATTCGATTAAAGAACATAGTTAATAGTTATAATTTTATAGCGTGCCGTTTTATGTAGATTAAAAATAATGAAACAAAAGAAATACGGAGAATTACGGCATCACTTAAACAACAAATAAAATATATTATAAATTTATTGTGTTATTAATATTTATGTAAGGCAAAACACTTCATTGAAGATTCATGTAATTCATTGTTTATTAAACTAATAATAAATTGTAATTAGCATTCAATAAGAATATGTTACAATAATAAATTATAAATCATATACAATTACCATTAGTCCCTTCCAGATTTATTACCAGTATGATTATTATAGATTAATATAATATTTTATTACCATACCAGCGTACATACTTACACGGGTTCAATTTACTAATTAAAAGATATGAGAAAAGAAAAATTACAAGTAATTTTTCTTTTCTCATATCTCTTTCTAGTCGTCAAGACTTTTCGTTGACAACCTGCTGTGAACTGAACATCATTTTGTATTGAAAGTTTTTTTGGAAAATTAAGCCGAAGATTTCTTAAGAAATTCTATATTCAATCATCAGATCAGGCCAAGTATTCTAACACTTTTCATAATTAGTAGTACAATCATCCTGCGTTATTCATAGATTGGAAAAAGTTGTCTGACCCAAAAGTCACAAACTTTAATTTATTTGAAAAAGAATTGATAACCTCGGGAAAATTGTAAATAGAAACGAGAAACTTCTAGAGCAATAGTGGGCAAATTTTCCATCAAAACAATGCGTATATCATAGTGTCGTGGCTAAATTGATTACAGACCTCTATCAAAGTCAATGATTGCAATTTTGAATATAATTATTTTTATATCGTGCTGTGACTTCCATAAATATGTACATTAAGAAAACATTTTTTCTGTTTTTGATTTGATATTGTCGATAATACGCTTCGATAAGGAAATTTTAATAATAAATTACAAAAACAATAGTTTTGAAAATTGTTTTTATTATGTTATCATCTACACTATTGCTTTGAGAACACTGAAAATCGCTTCTGCACCGGCTACTGCTTTCGTTTCGGCTACCCCTTTTACTACGGCTTTCGTTAACGCTCTTCTTTTCATGACTGCTTCCACGACCGCTGCCACTTCAGCCAATGGTGCCGCTTCAGCTATCATTTCCGAAAACAATACCGTTACTACTTCCAATAGTGTTTTTGGTGGTGGACGGTCCATTTCATGGTAAATGATGCCGTCACTCATGGACATTTGCTAGTATTATTAGCTAGTATGTCTATGCACCGCCACTCTAAAAAATCAGAACAGAATGAAAATAAAGTTCGTCTAGGGAATGTTTTTGGTTTTCCGATTCTCTCAGTTACTATATGTAATGCTATTAAGCTTCTTGACTTTGATCTGAATCTTCGTTCATGCGTCCGTCCTGAGCCCATGCTCAATGATGGGATCGAAATTTCCAGAAAGGTTACCACCATAACAAGAGGCAACAATGTAACGACATTATCTTGAGGTGCTCGTTTTATAAAGACCTTTAATAATCCTTTATTTTTGTGTTGGTATCATCATAACATACAAAAAAATGTTGTTTCTTCCATATAAAAAAGGTAAGTAAAAAAAAACTTATATTTTAACTACCAAGTCTAATGCAAGATGTCGAACTTCACATTTGCGGGTATAAAAAATAGCTTTATATTAAAAAAAAACCTGAATTAGACTAATCTCACACCGATAAAGGAAAGGTGAAATTTTGTAAACCATCAACAGAAAGACAATCATTACATACCTACTGTTTTCAAAATGATTTCGGAAACAGTATTATATAAACCACAACATTAAAAAGTATATTTTAAAAGATTAAACGCAATAATCGCAGTTGTATCAGAAATTATAGATAAATATGTTTATATAGTTCTCTTAAACCGAACACCTTTTAATCAATCATGAAGTAGGAATCCTTTTGTTTATCGACCTCTGATCTTTAGTTTCACAGTGCATATATTGCAAATGAGGCTGCTTCATCTCATCTGCGTCCGGCGCCAGCTGACGCAATGCTCTTCGGTAGCCACTTATAAATTTGTCCCATCAAACCGCATATAATGACACTTTTGTGTTGTAATTTGCTGTTTGTTTATATATAATATTATATTACATTATTTATAACTCCTGTGGTTCTAATAAAAATAGAAATTCTTCTATAAGGTTCTTTTTGTTTGTTGATTTTTTTTCTTGTTTCCTCGATACTTGTTTAATTTTTCTGTCATTACAATGTCGTTTTTTTACTTCAGTCCCCAATCATTACATAATATAAACCAGTAAATCATTAAATAGTAATCATAACGTAATAAAAATAATCTATCAAGTATGTACAAATATATTATTTATAAATGCATGGAATATTTGTCTTCCGGTCGTATCCGAAACACACTGAACTCCGGTAGAGATCAAAGAAACAAACTTCATTCCCGCGTTGACAAATTTACACTTAATTAATATGTACCATTAATTATTAAGAATATAACTGTATAGCTTGTTTTCAATATAAGAAGATTATGATAACTCGAAATGTGTTTCTAACAAAACCGTTAAAGTATTTTAGATAAGTAATATCGATTTCTGTAAACAAAAGCTGATTTCCTTTGTACCTTTGAAGAGTCGCTCTAAGTGGCAACCCACAGCACTGCTAGGGATGGCGCATTCCGCAGATAAGATAGGGACATATCTATCGACTAACTCACCTCTGATGAAGCCCTGCTTACTAGTTTCGTCCATCCTCACCTGAAATATATATTAACTATCAATTTACCTTGCAATCTTTACTAAAGTGCAAGGCTTATAACATAAATATTGATAAATGACATTTATTGACTTTAAAGTGTCTTCAGAAGCATTTATAACATTCTCAAACATTCTCCTTGATGACTGACTCGGGTCAATGGGTACTTTTATCTTACATCTGTGGTCAATGCAACTAATAAAGATAGCAGTAATGCAGCTGGTCGAACTCGTAAAACGGTACAATCGATGCGTTTGTGAGGCCGGTTTTATTATACTCTATCATAATGAATGACTTTATTGAATTATCGTTACCAAGAACCAATGTCGCGCAGATGAGTGATTTGTGTGGTCGGACACTTCTTAGAATAACAAAGGATTTTCTTTGACATATGGCGTTAATTCAAAATCCATCGATTAGAAACCAATAAAATTAAATGTTTTTATTTATGTCATATGTCATGTTTAGTTTATTTAAATTAAAAATAAATCTAGAATAAAAAATAAACCGAAACGGAAAAATTTAAACCCTCTGGGAGATCGTCCCTTCGCTCTACCAATTGAGCGTCGATGAATTTAGCATTCCATATATGAACGTCTTTATCGGTGGTGACACCTATTAGACTTCTATCGAGAATCCTAACCATATTTCTAAATCCCCCCGAAGAATCCCTGCCTGTATCGGTTTATTTTTCATTCCATGTATGGAATATGTAAAATGGAGGTATGTTAAATATGTCATGAAAGGAGAAAACAGAGAAAAATAGATAGCAACACAACTATACTAGCTAAAATCGTGAATTCATGATAGGTTATTATAGACCTATATCATTTACTATTATGTCTACAGAACCGTCGTAAGACATGAATCAACTAATTGAACAGTTTTCGTCGCCGATCAATTGACCCTGTCTAGCTTATTTGTATTTATGACCACAAATTTACGGTTACAAATTTGCACAAGTAAGTAGTTTAAGGATATTAACTACATATATTATTTTAAATGTAAACCTGGTTGTATTTTCAATGCTGTAATGGTATTGAAAATAAATCTTTCTCTCAGAAACATGGAATGCGATATTTGGAAAACCCCTTGTCCTTTGTGTAAGTTGTAAATAAGAAATCACTTTATGGTAAATTTAACAATGAAACAATGCATTGGTAAAATAAATATAAAATCTTTTACTTAAGTCAAATGATATCTTGTAATATTATACAATGTTACAGGTACATATATCGATAGATGGTAAATATATATGAATTGAAATATTTTTACACATATTTAAAAGTAATATTTGTAGTAAAAAATTCAGTTCACAATTATGTAATTTGTATAACACTCTTGTCATTTTTATATCTAATAAGATTTAGAATAACAATTCATTTATTACACATGTTCAGCACAAAAAAGCTGCGTATGTTTCAGGCCAACGGCTAGTCTGGCAGACGCCAAATTGACGTGTGAAATCCAATGATGAAATCTAACAAATACTTATGACTCATCGCTAAGTAGCATTAATCCCATTACAGTATTGACAATTATAATTTAATCTTTATCTTACCTATAATATAATATTTAGTTTACTTCAAATTCAGCCAACACACGCAACTTTACAAACCTAATTTATCTCAGATGGTTTGTAGAGAACATAATAAAGACTAAAACTTATTCTAAGGCTAGAAAATAAAATGAAATAAAAACACCGACACACATTTTGAAGAATATATTTCAATTATTTTAACTTTTCAATGTTTCTTTTTCATAACATCCAATCTTAACTAAATGTAATACACAATTAGGATTCAGATATACCTTCAATGCTTTCTTATAAGGTAGGTACATAGTTGCTGGGCTGGAGCAAGCTTGCCACCAAGACCTGTAAAATAGGCGGCCGTCAACAAACAGAAGGCTCTAAAACCCTTATGAACAACTAAAAATTTGAATATAATAAGATAATTCACCATCAAATACTTTATTTTAAAATTACGGCTGCCTTATTGAGCCGAGCCTAAGCGAAGCTCGTAACCGTTTGGGAATCAATTTTTTGGATGCAACATCACAGGAAAACCACTTGAAAAATTTTAACCAAAATTAGCACGCATGTCAAGGACGTGAATGGGCTTATTTTCCAAAACACAGAATAAAAAAATATTATTTCGTTTTAAAGATATGGTCAAAAAACTGAATCTCCCATAGACTTAAGCTAACAGTTTCTAGATCTCAACAGAGCTCGCTGTGCATGTCCATAGTATTTCTGAATCGCGGTATCACATACAAAAATATATATACATTTTGTTCATGTTTATTTAATCGTTTTAATATAAATATTTACAGTTTATAATACATAACTGTTTCGAATTAATTGAGCTGAACGTAAACTTGGGAATCCATTTTTTGAGGCAACATCACAGGAAAAACACTTGACCAATTTTAACCAAAAGTGGCACGCATGTCAAGGATGTGACTGGACTTGTACTCCAAAAAACAGAAAAATATTGTTTCGTTTTAAAGATATGGTCAAAAAACTGAATCTCCCATAGACTTAAGCTTAACTGAACCTGCATGCGCCCGCCAATCGTTACTCTTAACCTTTCCAACTTCATTGGAAGTCCTTGGGCACGGTATAGACCGTCTTTAGTAGCATAAAAAAGGGGGAGGGCGCTAAACTCAAATCCCGCATTGTGGCGGATCCTAGTATAAATTATTCTACATTATTGCACAAAGATAGGAGAAGTTTCAGTGCTAATGTTTCTATATCACTAGTCAGTAGTCGTCGGCATTATTCTGATTCTGGAGTTGTCGCTTTAGGCACGAAATTTTGCCCGTAGATGTTAGAAAATCTTCATGTATTTAAATACGATAAGAGGTCAGTAAAAACACTGTCAATTTTGTTGCTTATAATAATATGCTATAGAAATTATCTTAATGGTCTTGATAAGAGTGATATAAATTTTAAAATTTCCAGCGACATTTATTTTTAAATTATGTTCAAAGTTGAACTTTAAAATTAAACCTTATTTAACAGGTTTAAACTCATTGAATATATTTCAAGAAACTATAGTCAAATTGGGAGAATAGAAAAGAAGCTTTCAAAATCTTTGGAAACACTATGCAAGAAGTAATTGGCGTCTCAAGTAATAATAAAAAAATATATATTTTTAATTTAGAAACAAATATCAGTCGAGGCCCAGTATTCCGAAACGTAATGGCATTACAAAATGTGTCATCCGCCTTATTACTGATTGACTACTGGCAAAGTTGCTCTCTGTTGCAACACCAAGGAAGTCACAAACGTCGTTCACTTTTAAGGAAAAAATAGACGCATTTTTAAAAGTTACCCGTATCATATTGACTGGGAAGTAACGGTAACGAAAAAATCTTTTATAGAAAAAAGTTTTTTGAGAAAGTTCATTGTACAAGACTGCCAAGCATCCAAATGGTGAGGCTGGTATTACAGCCAGTAGGCTTACTGGTTAAGTTAAGCCAGAAACAAAAAACTCTACGTCTTTGAAAAACTCTTCATGATAAGTTCAGGAGAAGACACACAAAACACGACATCAATGTTCAACGCCAAAGAACCCTCTCTCTGGGTCCCCGACAATTCAAGTGGCTCGTCGTTGCACGAAGACAAATGGTAATAACTGTTACTGGGACAATCCGGACCAGAGATAAGAATTACTGTTACTGCCACTTCATATGTAGCAGTATCTGCGCCTTATAAAGCGCTTTCCTCGCTCTTTTTATCACTTTCAGTTTCTTCCGACGCCAACTTGACCTTACTCTCCAGGTCACCGTAGAACTGATAATTATATTAAGTGACTAATCCCATCAAATAATACCTTAAAAAATATGTCAAAAAAATTATATACAAAACCTTAACATTAACTTATTTATCAATACCTCTAAAATGTTAAATAAAAATCATTTAAAATATGTATTACATAATGTGTTATGATCATAATATATTGTGTTATATTTGTTACTGCTGATTTACATATTTTATATATATTTATAAAATTTAATAAGATACCGAATATTTATTTTATGGATTTTTAATTACTTCTACAAACGTAAATTCATATGGTAGCATTATTAAATTATTAAGGATTCGCGGTCGGGTGATGTACCCGTTAGGCTACTTATTTATTTGATTTTCTTATTTTAAAGGGAAACAAAAAATTAAATAGCACATAAAAACAACACACACCAGTAAACACAGTAACACAGATATCAACAAGTTTCTACTGAAATTAAATGAGGGTAACCGTTGGTTTTAATGGATAGCCTTAAAAAAAAAAGTGTCAACATTCTAGATGACGCCGTGAAGTGCTACATAACTTTCCCGGTTATCACCTCCTTGATCGGCGGAGATGCATAAAGGATTTTCCATTGCAATAAAATAAAATTATATATTTTTTTTTCAACACGTAAACGTAAACGTATATACAACGTTCCCCCGACACAACTATTTCTATAACATTATTTTTATTCATTTCAGAGGTATTTTTGTATGGGGGGTTTTTTATTATAATTTATTTGTATATATAAAAGCATGGTCCCAACAAATCATTATGAGTTGACCTAATAAATGAATTTGAAAGTATCCGAAATAAAAATTCAAACAGGTAATCCGATGTTTTGTAAACAAAAGTTTATATACGAACAGCCAATACAGCCCAAATCTTAAGTAAATCTTCCAAATGTTTAGACGTTCTTAGAAAATTTTAAATCCAATCAGTGCTAAAGAGTATAACATGAAGACCATTATCTTAGATGTTAGTTGGTTGGTTTAATTAATAAATCAAGTATCAGAGAATACCATGACGTCAACTATAATGTCTACTGAAGCACCATCTGTCCCAACGTCATGGTTTTTGAAAAGAGGTTAAGTGTCATGTCACCCGACATCATTTATTTTATATATGTTTGATTATATATTGAGCAAGTTTAATTATTTAACATGTGTACTTTAAACATGATTATTGTCAGCAATTGACGGATTGTTTAGTTGGATTAACACATTTGTTTAGTTGGATTAACACACACAGCCGAAGGAGGTTTATTTTAATGTTTTGGTAGGGAGATATAGTTTTGACAATAATGACGACCACTTCTAGGAAGAGAATTGAGTTTGGATGATCCGTGGCCCCTTTCCTATTTCCGTACCACAACATGAGTGGATACGATTGTACGTCATTAAAAATGCGTTAAAACGAAACATTTAAGATGGATTACATAAATACATTGTTACATGCAAGGATCACATGTTATTATTATGACGAGCCTTTCTAAGCTGCATTTCTAAATACATAAACAATTTCAAAATACATTATTTAAAGCAATGACTAACAAGATAATATTGAATTGGATTAAACAAAATAATAGTAATAGAGATTTTTACACTTATTTTTTAAAACATTTAGATTTGTCTAATTAAATATAAAATATAAATTAATAAAGATATAAAAACATAAGACAGATATAAGAGAGAAGACATAAGAAAGAAATAAGAGAACTTAAGGACACTATAATGTTTTTTGTTACAACTAATTATTAATTAGAAGTAACAAATATTTGATTTACAACTGTCAATCTATTAATAAAGCAGGTGTGATTCATTAAGTGACTATCTGGCAGATGACTAAGTGGCGCCTTCATATCGTATTTGTCCAAGCGAAACCACAAATGGGCAACAGTAGGTTGTATAACAACTAATTCTTATTGTGAGTCAATATAAAAAATAAGGAAAAAACATGTTTACATATCGAGTAATTTATGCATCTAAGAAATTTAAACGCTTCTTGGACCATAGTACACATTATAAAGTGAGTGGTATTATTAAAATAATATTTTTAGATGGAGGACATTGCGTATAATAGTTTCGGACAATAATAGGAAAATATTTAATATTATTATTTTAATCATGAAATAGCATGATTAGGTATTTAATAAGAATATCTATAATGATAATTAATAACTAGAAATCACTACATTTTTATAATCCAACGAACAACATTCACGGTACCTACTTGTCATTTGTAATGAATGTAAGCAGCCTGTAAATATACTGTGTATATAAATAACCTTTTTGGTGTTTTTTGTGCAAAATCATGATTTATTAACTACTAGAACACTAATTAAGTTTTGAGAAAAATATAGAAAAGCTTTATAGGTTTTTATTATTTTTATTGAATCTTTTTAAAGAAATCTTCTTAAGCGTCAATACAAAATTTCATGTAGGTATGTGAACCAATGTTTTAATCAGATTCTCCAGTCTGCAACAGTCTCTCCTTAATTAATGACTTTTTCTAGTGTAATAATCTTGTCAAATTGTCAAATTTTTAAAATTCAAAAGCTTAAATGTTTCTATGATTTAGTAATCTCGAATAGTTTTAAAGCAACCGGGGTCTTTTTATCACGAGTTCGAAGCGTACTTGAACTGCGCATCGTGAGGTTGCTGGCGACACGAATGTTGATGTTGTCGGAAGTCTCGTGTCGTGTCATCACACGCCATTATAATCGTCTGAACACACGATCTTTTTATATCCCACTTGAAGTATGCTATGTGGTTACTTTTGGTTTTTATTTGGTTTCCATAGTGACGGTGACTACCGATCACTATCTGTATTGAAATTCAGGAGACTTAGTTCTATAGTTTTACGAAATAACTCATGTACTAAAATATTTTTCAGGCTAACGACGCCTTATAAACACGAATATAATCAGCTATTCTCGATTCCAAATATTACACATACTAATATATAAACTTATTCACACCTGTAAAAAAGTAAGCTATCATCCGACTCGCAGTACTACAAATGATACATCAAAGTTACTACAGGCGCTTGGAAATAAAGGTCACTACACAATTGTGTAATGTGAATCCTAAACTCGACAGGGTCTGGCACAATGGACTGGTTTACAAGCTATACCAGTTCAAGGTGTCGGACAGACTCGTACTCATCATATGGGACTACCTGTCGAATCGCTCCTTTCGCTACAGAGTGGAACGCGTTCTGTCAACTCCCCGCCCCATCAGGGCGGGTGTCCCCCAGGGTTCAGTTCTCTCGCCCATCCTCTACTCCATCTACGCTAGCGATATTTCTAGGCCGCGATCTAAAGTGCACCTTGCCATGTACGCGGACGATACCGCGCTTTACACGTCCTCTAAGGATCACTGGGAGATATACCAACGTCTCCAATCCGCAGTCGACTCCCTTCAGAGTTGGCTGCGGAAACGGCGGATAGAGGTAAACCTTGAGAAGAGCGTTTCGGTGCTCTTCGAAAGGGGCCCCCAAGGATCCTCCCGCGAATCTAACTCTTTGATAAACCGATACTTTGGAAAGACGAGGCAAAATACCTAGGAGTAACGTTGAATAGAAAGTTAGTTTTCACTGCGCATATTAGGACCGTTCGTAGCAGAGCGGCCTACATATCAGCTCGTTTATATCCGCTGTTAAGCAAGCGGAGTAAAATGTCCCTTCGCAATAAGGTGACACTTTACAAAGCTTGAATACGTTCCGTCATGTCCTATGCGAGTCCCGCTTTTACGCATGCTAATCTGAAACCCCTTTAGGTGATTCAAAACAGGTTTACACGGATTGCAACCGGGGCGCCGTGGTTTGTACGCAACATCGATCTCCATATAGACTTAGACCTTCCGACCATCGCTCAGTACTTCAAGGGGCTTTCCCAAAAGTACTTTGAACATGCTGAGCGACACCCGAACCCACTGGTGGCTGACGCCGCAGAGTATAGACCACGTAAGACTACTTTAGTCAGAAAAAGAAGACCCAAGTCGGTACTCGTTGACCCCGACGACGCGTTCACAGTAGGTAATATCGTGTACGGGTAGGCATAAGTGACACCACACAACATACAAACACACACCGTCTTTGCCGGTATAGACGAAGTCCCAACTGTCCCAACAATTCAGAGTTGAGAGTGGGGCAATTAGGATGTGGACATAGGAACCATAGGGGTCAGAGACTTGCCGACTTTCTGGAAAAGGAGGGACTCTTTATGATGAACTTCTTTTTTCCAGAACCCGCTTCAGAGAAAGTGGACCTGGATGAGCCCTAACAGTACGGTCAAAAATGACATAGACTACATCTTGACCAGCAAGAGACACACCTTTAATGATGTCTCCGTGATTTACAGGGTAAAAACCGGCAGTGATCACCGAATGGTAAGAGGCACATTGAAGATCGACCTCTAAATCAAAAGGGCTCAACTGATGCAGTCTACGCTCCGACCATTTAATGACCATATCTAAAACCCCGAGAGCTTTAAACTAGAACTGCAGAATCGCTTCAGTGTTCTAGAGGATTGCGTTACAGTAGACGAGGTTTGTGGAAACTGTGCATGAAGTGGGGTCGAAGTTCTTTACACAACGTCGTAAGGATAGACCTCGAAAACTTTCCGACTGTACTCTCCAACTCTTGGTAAGTCGCCGTACTCGTACCGACTGTACTCTCCAACTCTTGGCAATGGAGCTGCAGTCTCCCGAGGACGCGGAGTCATATAGGCAGCAATAGAGAGATTAAAACTTTCTTGCAACACGACAAGACACGAGCCTTCAGTAATACATCAATGCATTTGCTTCAGTAATAAATCAATGGAAGATGCAATCGAGCGGAATCAAGAACAGTTCGCTAGAAACATCTCTTGTTTTAAGCTTTCACGATTTGTATTCATGTTTTTATACTATAACGGGACTTAATCGCGTACAATTTTTAATCGAAGTATTAACGGCCGTGGTCACGAGTAGACTCTTGTCAGAATCTACTCGTGACCACGGCCGTTGCATTACGGCCGAAACGTCGAGGAGTCGAGGTAAATACTTCGATTAAAAATTGTACGCGATTAAGTCCCGTTATAGTATAAAAACAGAAACATCTCTATTGGGCAAAGCCGGTTGAGAAAGCTGAAGACGGAAGATGGCAGTATAAGATGTGTGCACATCGTCTATCAAAACTGTTGTTGGCTTGGAGAAAGATCCAAGAGGTAAGCTAACTCGACACTTTTCCAATGACATCCCAGACATCAGCTGATGCGAGATTAGGATAGCTCTGAAACAGCCTAAGAATAACAAGGTAAGATAACAAGGGTGAGGATGGAATCACCTCAGAGCTTCTGAAAGCGCGTGGAAAACCGGAACTTAAATTCCTTCAGAAGCTCTTCAAGCTCAGAAGTTATCACAATCGTTTCGTTTGTAGGTTTGATGACTTCCACCCTCCCGAACAAGCTGGTTTTCAAAAGGCCTTTTCCACCATAGACCATATACGGTGGAAGATCAAAAAATTCGTGGAATTAAGGGGTTGGTTTACCCCCAGGCAGGTTTACTCGTCCAGTTAGTCACTAGTTGAACATTTCATTAAAAGTATATATAAAAAGACTACCCCCGCTCTGGACGGCCAATTGAAATCACTACTCCGGAAATAGTCGAAAAAGTAGAAAAACTTGTATTGATAGATGGCCGGTTGAAGAAGAAGCAGCTTGCAGCAATGATTAGAGTATCCGAAACAAGTATTTTGAATATTCTACATCATCATCTTGGCATGACTAAGCTCAGTGCAAGATGGGTTCCGAGAATGCTCACGCCACTTCAAAATCGTTACTGGTGATAAAACCTGGGTTCATCACTATGAACCTGAGTCCAAGCAAGAGTCGATGCAGTGGCATAGAAAAAAAATTGACGACGATAAAGAAGTGAAATCTGTGATTTCGGCCTATATCGACACCAAAGAGATTTTTTTTTTCGATGCTATAAGCAAGTTCTTTGCGAGATCTGAAAAATGAAAAATCTACAACAATTAACGTAAAAATCAAGACAATTTCATATTGTTTTCAAATAATTCGAAATTCAGACTTTCTAAGCCTTCAATCATAATACCGATAAACCGTATTTGATTATTCATTACGTATTACGGTGGTTCTTTAAAACAACAAATTATAGGTTATATTTGAACTTAATTTGTTAATGTAAAAGGTAGGAAAAAAATGTTACAAAGGGTGTCTATAAGTCAGTTAATTAGTCATCTACGGGCGTACAGTTCAGGATTGACACAAAACGAACGTCCATCTCGCTTTACCGGGAACATGATTGCTAGCTTTATTTCAATGTGTACTCGTGTATTAGAAAATACTATTAAATATCTGATCAAAACTAATTATTGTTTTAATATCTATAAACTCCATTCTCTTGGAAAACTTTAATATATTATGTAATAAAATGTGTAACTGTCAAAATACACACATTAGAAATAAAAATGTAGTCACACTAATAAGTAATTTGTAATAATAGGTTCACGTAGTAGTCTGTGACTGGTGTAAATTAATATTGTCAATGTGCTGGCCAGTGGCAATCATATTTCGGAAAGTTTCACCCATAGAACTAGGATCCGCCACAATGCGCTGCGGGAGTTGAGCTGGCGCCCTCCCCCTTTTTTATAAAAAAATTTAAGTTTTTCGGAGTAGAAGCCCAGGCACGTCCTTGACATGCGTGCCAATTTTGGTTAAAATTGGTCAAGTGTTTTTCCTGTGGTGATGTCTCAAAAAAATATTTCGCAAACGGTTAAGAGCTTCGCTTACGCTCAGCTCAATTATATGGTCTCACCCAAAGAATTAATATACATCTCTATGGTTTACCAGCATGGCAGAAATTTTTGACGTTGTCGACGTTGTGACACACTAGCCAGTATACTCATAGTTTGAATAATAATCATAGAGATATTAATTCTATGATAATAATTCTATGAGTATACTACTACTAATATGTATTTCGGAACACAGCCTTTGTATTATAATTATTATGTTAAGTTGACAGTGTAAACGCTTAAAAGTTTGTAAACATTGAAGATTGACAAATGACAATTGACAAGTGACAACGACCAGCATTCAAAGTAGGGATGATCGATGTTAGAAAAACATCGATGTTGATGTCATTATCGGAAGCCCAACATCGATGTTTGATATTTATCAGAAACTGAACATCGATGTTGGATATCATCGATGATTTTTGCAATATTATTTGACAAAGAAATAAAATACAGTGAAATCGTTAGAAATTTATTAAGAAACAGCAAATTTTTATATATTCCAAATATTTTTTATCTACTGACTGAAGAAAAAGTAATTTTGATAAAGAAGCAAGAAAGAAGAAGCCTTTTAATCTATTTCTTTGTTGATTAAGAGTAGAACCAGCTTTAGAAAATAGTCTTTCTGTGGGCATTGATGTAGTGTATAATAGTCGTTTATTAAATATAATATATATGTTTTTGTATCATTGTCTAACACCCTTAATACAAGCAAATAATTTGAAAAATGTCTGTAATTTCTCCTGTGATATTATTATGGTTGTGTGTGAGCCGTGAGGCCGTGAGTTAACATCGATGACGATTTTGTTAACATCGATGTTACGATATTTGTAGTAAACCAACATCAATGTTTTTCCTTTCAACATCGATGATCATCGAACATCGATGTTCATCGAGCATCCCTAATTCAAAGTCGCCCGAGCCCCGATATTACCGTACGGCGTACTATGTTGGTTTTAAATTTAAGAATTAAAAAAATATTTCAAAGTATTATTTTAGTATTTATTATAATTGTAAAATCCATTAATTGTAAAAATTAATTCTTAAAAAATCTTTATTGTTTTTTTTTTCATTTAATATATTGTTGTGAGTAGCAAAGAGCAATACTTCTTTCTAAGTAAAATTATAATCTGCAGTTGGCGGGAAATTTTGTGCTTTGTTTTGCCGGTTGCCGTCATTACTCTTTGCCTGATTGCAAAACATTTTAAAATTTGGATTTAATATTCAAATTAAAACAAAAAATGGATAAGAAAAAACAATTTAAAGGTCCACCAATAAAGAGATTTAAATCCAATGATGACGATGACGAAAACGAACTACCAAGTTCTTTTGAAGACCAACTTGCTGGAATGGAAAGCGAATTCGATACAACTCAAATATTTGGCGAAGGGCCTGAAAATCAAGCTACAAATACAAAATGGTCCCGACCGCAACCTCCCGATTTTAATCCTAAAGAACATAAACTATTTTTTCAACAAATGGACATAGATCATTACAATGGCCAACCATTAAAAGGGATGCCTGGATCACAGATAGGCCCTATTCCCATAATGAGAATGTATGGTGTAACAATGGAAGGAAATTCAGTATGCTGCCATGTTCATGGTTATACACCCTACTTTTATGTGACCGTACCTCCAAGTTTTAAAGAGTCTAACTGTCATGACTTAAAAACAAACCTAAATAAAGCTATTCTTGAAGATCTTCGGTCTAATAAAGATAATATTAGGGAAACAGTTTTAGAAGTGAGATTAGTGAAAGCCAAGTCTATTATGTATTACAAGGGCGATGATGAGATAACATTTGCTAGAATAGCAGTTGCTTTGCCAAAACTTATTGCAGCTGCAAAACGATTGATAGAACGACAACCAACTATATTTCACCTAGTGAATCCTTTTTTTTATGAAACAAATATTGATTTTGATATTAGATTTATGGTTGACACATCCGTTGTTGGCTGCAGCTGGATTGAGCTGCCTATAGCAAAATGGTCATTAAGAACTAAAGATACTGCAGTAAAACCTGAATCAAGATGTCAGATTGAAGTTGATGTTGCCTGGAATAATTTTATAGCCCATCAACCAGAGGGAGAATGGCTTAAACTTGCCCCTTTCAGAGTTTTAAGTTTTGATATTGAATGTGCCGGTCGGAAGGGTGTTTTTCCTGAAGCTAACAAAGATCCTGTTATCCAAATTGCATCTATGGTAATAAGACAAGGAGAAAGTGAACCATATGTAAGAAATGTGTTTACATTAAATACTTGTGCACCAATTGTGGGATCTCAAGTTTTCAGTTTCCAATCAGAAGCAGATATGTTGTCTAAATGGTCTGACTTTTTCCGTGAGCTTGATCCTGATATCATAACAGGGTACAATATAACTAACTTTGACTGGCCTTACTTGATTAATCGGGCTAAACATTTAAAAGTTGACTATTTTGACTTTTTAGGTCGCATTAAAAATATCAGATCTGTTATAAAAGATTCCATCTTGCAATCAAAGCAAATGGGTCGAAGAGAAAATAAAACCATTAACTTTGAGGGCAGGGTCCCATTTGATTTGTTGCTTGTTCTTGTAAGAGATTATAAATTAAGATCTTATACCTTAAATGCAGTCAGTTACCACTTCCTTCAAGAGCAAAAAGAGGATGTTCATCACAGTATTATTTCCGATTTACAAAATGAAAGTGAACAAACAAGGAGGCGTTTAGCTATGTATTGTTTAAAAGATGCCTATCTTCCATTAAAACTCTTAAATAAGCTTATGTGTATTATCAATTACATTGAAATGGCTCGAGTTACTGGGGTTCCCTTCTTGTGTTTATTGAATCGTGGTCAGCAAATAAAAGTTGTTAGTCAGTTGCTGAGGAAAGCAAAAGAAGCAGGATATTTAATGCCTGCTTATCATGGTCAAGGGTCTGAGGAACAATTTGAAGGAGCTACTGTCATTGAGCCTAAAAAAGGATATTATGCTGATCCAATATCAACTCTGGATTTTGCATCCCTATATCCAAGTATTATGATGGCTCATAATTTATGCTATACTACATTGGTCCCCCCAAACTTACAAAGGGAATTTAATCTAAGCTCTGATGATGTAACAGTGACTCCATCAAATAATGTGTTTGTTAAAACAAGTAAAAGAAAGGGATTGCTACCAGAAATTTTAGAATCTCTGCTTAGTGCTCGCAAAAAAGCAAAAGCTGACCTAAAGGAGGAAAAGGACCCATTAAAACGATCAGTGCTTGATGGTAGACAGTTAGCTCTGAAATTAAGTGCAAACTCTGTGTATGGGTTCACCGGGGCTCAAGTGGGAAAATTACCTTGTTTAGAAATATCAGGTAGTGTTACAGCATATGGGAGAACTATGATAGAATTTACAAAAGCAGAGGTTGAAAAGAAATATACTAAGTCCAATGGTTATAAGGAAGATGCTATTGTTATTTATGGAGACACTGATTCAGTCATGGTTAAGTTTGGTGTTAAAACATTAGAAGAAAGCATGGCACTTGGTAGAGAAGCAGCTGAATTTGTTACATCAAAATTTGTTAAACCCATTAAACTAGAATTTGAAAAAGTATACTACCCTTATCTTCTTATAAACAAAAAAAGGTATGCAGGTCTCTACTTTACTAAGCCCGAAAAATACGATAAAATGGATTGCAAAGGTATAGAAACTGTGAGGAGAGATAACTGTCCTCTTGTTTCCAATATGATGAGCACTTGCCTTCAGAAATTGTTAATATATAGAGATCCAGATGGTGCTGTGAATTATGCAAAGCAAATTATATCTGACCTTTTATGCAACCGCATTGACATTTCTCAACTTGTTATAACTAAAGAACTTACTAAACATGATTATGCGGCTAAACAAGCGCATGTTGAATTGGCTAATAAAATGAAAAAACGAGATGCAGCTACTGCCCCTAAGCTGGGAGACCGAGTTCCTTATGTTTTATGCTCTGCTGCAAAAAACACACCTGCTTACATGAAGGCCGAAGATCCTATTTATGTTTTAGAAAACAGTATTCCTATAGATTTTAATCATTACTTAGAGAATCAATTATCTAAACCCCTGTTAAGAATATTTGAACCTATACTAGGTGAGAAGGCTGAATCTCTACTACTTAAAGGAGAACATACTAGAACAAAAGCTATGGTCACTTCCAAAGTTGGTGCATTAGCAGCATTTACAAAAAAAAAAGAAAAATGTATTGGATGTAAAACTGTTATGCCAAATGATACTAAAAAAGCTTTATGTGATCATTGTTTAGAAAAAGAAGGTCAATTGTATATAACTGAAGTTTTTAAATTGAGGCAACTACAAGAAAAATTCTCAAGACTTTGGACAGAATGTCAAAGATGTCAAGGAAGTCTTCATGAAGAAGTCTTATGCACTAATAGAGATTGTACAATATTTTATATGAGAAAAAAGGTGGGAATGGAACTCAACACCCAAGAAAATACTGTCCTTAGATTTGGGGAACCTACCTGGTAAACTTTTGAGCTGTGTTTTTATAAATAATTGTTACTATAAATAAAAAAATAAATAAACACTAAAACCTATTGACTGACATTTATTTAACACAAAAGTACAAATCTAATACTGAAAATGGAAACCACATTTTTAAGTACAATGTGTACTTGGAATGTACTCAAGGGAATATTCCTTAATCCTCTTGGGATTCATATTTAAGTACTGTAAATAAATAAACATTAAGAATAATTTTATATAAGAAAAGCAAAGATCTAATAACATAATAGATTCCATTAGATATATTTTTATAGCTGACATGAAACACATTTTATCACAGTGACAAAAACACAAGTCTTTAAATATAGAGAGCAATATTTTGGGAAAAATCTTACTCTTGAATTTTAAACAATACAAAAAGAAGAATATAGTAATTTTATAAATCTGTAAATATATTTTCAAAACCAATACAATATTGCACAAACAATTCCATTGTTTAATCTGGCATTTGATATATGTTATATAATTATTTACAAGCCTAATTATTATAAATTGACTTCTTTATACAATAATTTTTTACATAAAAGAGTACACAAATTGTTTAAATATATCATCTATTAACTCAGACTCATCTATTTTCTAGTGATATTGATCGGCTAGGCATCAGATTTTTATTCAATGTTTTATTTATATTGTTGCTATTTTTATTAATAGCTAAGTTAGGAACAGGCATTTCATATGGAATAGAATTAGTAATACTAGTGGTATTACTTGTAAGTTTCATAATGTCTTCAAGAGTTCTAATAAATGTGTCACATGTTGCAGTCAATAGACCAGAAGCATCTACAATTTTCTGAAAATGATATATTTTATAATTAATTTTAATTTATATATCTCAAGATTGATATAAAAAAAAGATGTATTAATCATGATTGGGAATTAACCCTTATACTGACTACAACAAAAAAAAATATCTTGTCATAAAGTGATTTACACTTTATGTAATATAGACATACACATATCTTAATTTTGGGCAAGACACAAGGCATTGTATTACCTGCACTTCTGGACCATCTTCTGCTGTAGCTGCACTTTTAACTGCATGTACTTGTTGCATTAAAAGATCACAATATAAATGTAATTCTGACTTCTTATGTGTCAAAGAATCTTCATATCCAGCTCCTAGAACATACAGATATTAAAATAAGAAAATTTATGTATAAAAAAAATGTTATTGAAAAAGTTTATTTAATATTTATAGAAGTAATTTTGAATGTACCTTTGATTTCAATGATGGATTCAACACAAGCTTTAGCACTGCCTAGAGCCACAAGCCATTTTTGTCTATCCTGTGGTGATGGTGCTCTTAAATACATATGTTGCTGCCCTGGTATAACTAAATCCAAACGGGTATTGTCAATGTTGCTTACTGTAACAATAATACAAATGTTAAATAAATTTAGAGTATATATGAAATAGTCTCATTACAGTTGTAACTGTTTACAATACCATTTATCTGACAGACAGATACTTTTACTGAGCCTTTGCATCCTTGGATTACTTCCTCTTGAGACTTATAATACGAAAGAATTCCATTCTCTAACACAAACCATCTGGTTTGCCAACCTGTGAAAGTAAATTGCATCATAGCAAGTAGCTACATAAGACCTTACATAAACATTACTTATTTAATGAGATTTTACATTACATTAAGTACAACATTTAAAAATAAATACCATTCCAGTAATTTGTCCATTTCCACAAAACCCCTTCCATATGTTTCAATAATATTGTTGCTAGTTGTTTATTTAAAGATAATATTAGTTGTAGATGTAGTATGTACTTTTACTTTGACAATTTGGCAAATATTTTATTTTGGGTATGTTAATGTCAAACTGACAAATTATTGTTGACATAAAATAACAAAACTGATACGTAGACAACCGAAGACAAGTTTAGGTCTTCATAAATTCAAAATGTAAAACAAAAAAATACCTCACATAGCAAGAAAAAATATTTGATTATATTGATAAATACTAAGGTTTTTAATTTCAAATTAGGAGATATAAAGTTGCAGATTGTACTATACTATTATGAATAAATATTAACTACGAAGTAAAGTTAACGGACCATATAAATTTTTTATTTAAAAGTAATATATGTATGTATATATATATATATATATATATATATATATACATACATATACACATACATATATTACTTTTATATATATATATATATATATAATATATATATATATATATATATATATATATATATATATATATTGTTTAATAAAAATACTGACCAAATCACTTATGGTCAGTCCGTGATCTAGTAATACTTTATTTAATTTTCCTTTTGATAAATTACAAGAGCAACTTTGCGTTTCAAAAAATCCAGAATAACCATACAATACAATATGATGATTGGTATGATGATGTCTGCAATGGTCATCACTCATCCTATTTGAGATTTTCAAATAGAACAACTATGGTCTATTTATTCAATATATACAAGACCGGTTAACGAACGTCGAAGGTTAATAAATGTGTTCTGCGTCCTACTGGTCAACTGTCATTTGATTCACATTTACTGGACTCTTCTGTCATTTATGTGTATATTTACTGAACAGTGAATAGTTTGTTTCTAGCCACACCCGTACAATTTTAACAATTTATATATTGTATGATGATGTTTGTTTTATCTTATTTGATTTAATAATTTATCCAATTAGTATTTTAGTTGTTGTGAGTTTGACAATGACTACAATTACAAATTTAAAGCTTTTTACTATCATAATTTTCTGCACTTCTTTCCTAGAAGGTATGATCAGAGAGGTTTCGCTTCTGAATTGCTTTGAAAAGGTTGCAAGTTTAATGAATTGTAGTATATCTTTTTTACAGTGGACAGTCTTGAGTGTTATGTTTGTGAAAATCAAGAAGATAACTCTGAAAAATGTGTTAAATCAATTAAAATCTGTGACTACAATCAAGATGTATGTCTGACTGAAATAAAATGGGGAAGTACCCCATATTGGTCTCAAGGTGCTAAGAAGCAGTACTATGTATCAAAGAGATGCTCTAATAAGACAGAATGTGCCACAAGTAGGCAACGGTATATGCCATTGTGTACTCATATATGGTATCAAGATTGGGTTTGTGGAGACTGCTGTCAGGGTGACCGATGCAACTACTATATTATTGTAAGTTAAGTTCAAAATATATTTTTAATTCACACACCTTTGATAAACAATATCTAAAATTTAGAAAGGTATATAAATTTATATAAATATAGAATGAAAAATAAACCAATACGGGCAGAGATTCGAACCCACAACTACTGGGAAACCGCCCCGTCGCTCTACCAACTGAGCTACCGTATCGCTGTCCACCTTGGTGAATTAAGCATTCTATATGTGATTGTATTTATCGGGACGGTGACATCTACTAGGTTTTTTTCGAAAATCCTAACCAATGTTTCTAACTTTGCAGCATAGATAAACATTGAAAAGATGCCACTACCTGGTATTTGTTATAGTGATGTTTTAATATTTTTTTTTTATTACAGAGTGGAAGTGACCACAATGTGCCAAAAGCTGCTGTTCTTTTCGGAGGAGTGATTTTCCTTTTGTATACAGTTTTTTTCATTTAAAATTAATAACATGTTTTATAATGAATCATCACCATAAAGTTTTTTACATATCTTATTTATCTGTGAATAGAGCGTATACTGCCGACATAGTAAAAATGACCTCTCATAAGTTGAATATATACTTGCCACTGCCACTTTTATACACATTCATACAGCTCATTAAGAAGATTGTTGTATTTGTTTAAACAGAATTCAGGTGCAATGTGTTCTGTGTGTTGGCGTAACAGTCCAGTGAAGGTAATATTTACACTTCGGTCCAATAAGATTAAAAAAGATTATAATTACAGTTATATCTTGGATTGCCAGAACCAATAACCAACCTTTGGATTGAGTTTAGAAAGTCATCATAAGTAATATTAAATCTTGGATTATTTTTGTATCTCATCTTTCTTTCAATTCATTTAACAATTTTATTAAAAGAAACTCAATGAAATGATCTGAAACTAACACAATGAAAGAGTTTCTTGTGCATTGACATAAGGATTAATGTTTAATTTTATTTAAGCAGATCTGATTCATATCATTTTTTTCTAGCTTATACATATCTTGATTCATAAAAGACTTCAAAATTTATGAAAATTGTCTCTCTCATCAAGGCATTTTATCCAGTATGAACTGGCATGGCATGGAGCATATGAATGCTTAACCACCGTTACTCATGTCAACCAGGTATAACAAATATTTTTCAGTCTTAATAAGTTGACATTCTAGAGTCTTAATTTGGGAATGTCATTAAATTTACCCTAATTTATTATCCAGGCCGTTATAGTTTAAAATTTGAAGAAAGATTAATGACTCTTTTAAATTTAAGATAATATTGCTGTTATATATTAAATATAACATTGTTAAATCAACTTATATGAATGAAATAGTCCCTGTAAACAATTAATTATGTTTTTTCAAAGCCATAATACTTTTTCCACCTTCGTTCTATGTTTTTAAACATACAATATTGTTTATACTTTTAAGTTTGAAATATAACATAATAATATTTTTATAATTAAACAATTTGCTTTCATTATGTTCTAGTAGGTTAAGGATTTTATGTAATAGAATAAGTTTTTTTTAAATAACAATTCCGTCCTTATTATGTATAATTGATATTCCTATACAATCCGTCCTAATTATGTATTATTGATATTTTAATTCATAGAATATATTCACATTTTATTTACTTATTTTAATAAGAATTTACCAAGCGTTTCTGAGTATTGAATGAGTTTTACAACATATTTTCGTGATTTTATTTGTACACAAACTAGCACTGAACTATGTTAGGATATCATTGTAAAAAAAACGTGTTGCTTTATAGCTACTCTATGATTTTTTATGACCTGTAAACCTTGTTTGCGACTTCAGTGGTCTGACTATTAATATTATAAAATACACTCTAAAAATTAAAGGCGAAAACTTCCAAGAGGATTTTAGATAATGAGATCAGTACGAGCAAACGCACAATTCATTCTGTTTTAGTAATATTAGTACATTATCGTATATTAACATTGAAGTTATACTGATCAACGAAACATTTGCAACTTTTCATAATGTTTTTTATTTTTATATTGTAAGTTTGGACACAGTAAAGCTGTAGATTTTTATAATTAAATTTTTATAAAAAAATTGATAATGAAGTTTCAACTTGCTTTTTATATTTAACCCGTGAATTCGTCTACTGAATAATAAGCTGTGTTACCGCTTAATTTTTTACAAAACGATATTTTTTGGTATCATTATAATTCTAGCTTAAAGCGGTTATTTTTGTATCCCGTCAAAATTAGATAAATTAATATGAATATTATTATATTTTCTACTTAATAAAAAGCTAAAGCCACATGATTTATCATCTATATCTGTCTTTTAGGGCAAATAATTACAATATACAAAAATATCAATAAATATTTTGTTTTTCTCATCTATTCCCGAAAAACAGGGATTAAAATACTGCTTTAGTCCCTCCGGGATTAAAACATTCTTGAATTTCGAACGCCAATATTGAAAGGATGCGTTTCGTAATTTTCAACTACGAAAGAGATCATTACGAATCTTGTATAAAAAAAGTAGGCTGAATGACTAAAACTCCTTGTTCCTGAATGAAAACTGAACGGAACGCATCCATTAGAAAAAAAGAAAAAAGTAAATACGCGCCATTGTTTGCGCACGCTTGTATTGTTGTTTGAAGAGTTTCGTTAAAAATGAGTGTTTCATCGTCAGCAAGCAGCAATAGCGAGTGTTTAACATCAGAAAATATTGTCTGATGCAAATAATGTAATGTTTCCTCATAGATGTGATAAAAAGCAGATTGTGCAGCTCGGGACTAAAGCTACTTTAAGCTCGAGTGACGTACTTTGAATCCTTCGCTTCGCTCTGGATTCAAAAAACACTCTCCCTTTAAAGTAGTGCTTGAGTCCCACGGTACAAAATCTACTATTTGTATATTGTAATCAATTGCTCTCCTGTTCAATTGATGAAATAACTTTCATGTCAACATTTTCCCAAGAGAGCATCTGCATTATGCAGATGACAACACAAGAGATTATTTGTTTCAGATATGCCTTCTTATTGGTTAGCACCTGCTAATTAGGGAACAGAAAATAAGTTCGATTTTTGACAGAAGGCACTTCGGAATAATCGAGACTTTGGCGGCAATTTTGTTATATGATCGTCGTTATATTTCTGCGTATTATCATCATAAGTTCATTTAAAATAAGTAAAGAGTTCGAAGCTTGTTTGAAATTTACTTATTTGTAATTAAACATCTAGAGTGGCTTTGCTATATCTGTTGACAAGTATGTGTCTATCAAATATATTGTTTTAATATCAATTTATTAAATACATCGTTTATCAACCTATTATTTTTTACCGTAAGGGATGAGCTCTACAGGCTCAACTGAGTCGGATTTGGATCTCACTCCCAAGACAAAAATCGCGAAACTCAGTAATAATCATCGCCAACAAAAATTCCGAGACAATTGGCTTCCAAATAATGAATTTCAACAATGGCTCTGCAAGGTGCCCGAAGATCTTTTTAAAGCGAAGTGTCGTACATGCAACAGAACAATGAATGCGGAATTGACCGTTATACAAAATCATATGTTTTCGAAAACTCACATTAGCAAGCCCTTTGTAGCTCAGCCGACAATTTCTACGTTTGAAAAAAGACTGATGAAATCAGCACTAAAACAAAGGCAACTCAATCTCTAGAAATTAAGCTGTGTGGTTTTTTTAGCAGAAAACAACATCTCCTTCACCACGTTAAACGCATTTGAAAACGTTATTGCAAAGTTCGGTCACTGACTCAGAAATAATAAAAAATATGCAATTAAAACCAACAAAAGGAACTGCAATGATAAAAAATGTTATTGCTGCCGCTGAAAAAGAACATTTACAACAAAAGCTGTAACTTTTGTTCCAACCAGTTTATTCAGCGTTTTAATTTATGAATCGACCGATATTGGAGGTATACAAACAATGTGTGTTATCGTGAGGTAAGCAATAATTAAGATTATTAATTTTTATTTTTGGATTATATTTATTGTTTTCTCACATTTTGAAATATGTAAAATAGGTTTTTTGATGCTGAAGAGGGTGGAGTGATCAGCAAGTTTTGGGATCTCTGCCAAGTTTTTGAGCAAAACACAGATGTTGAGAGTGCTACTGCTACGGCGGAACATTTATTCGGGCTAGTGTCCAAATCTTTTGAAGATTATGAGATCCCCCTCGAAAATATCATTGGCTTCGCGTCATGGAGCAAGGACGATGATGGGAAGAAATAATTCGGTAGCGTCAAGATTTAGCAAAAAGTGCCTTGGCATCTACATTTTTAAGTGCATATGCCACTCATTACATCGTTGTGCCAGAAATGCATGCAAAAAATTGCCTAGTAGTTGTGAGGATCTTGCACGAAATATCTACGGGGAATTCAAAAACAGTTCGAAACGACAGAATTTTTTTTCAAAATATTTCAAACATTTTTGGAGATTGACGTCCACAAAATTCTCCGCCTAGCCCAAACGCGTTGGTTATCTCTAAAAGCAGTTATTTCGAGGATAATTGAACAGTGGCCTGCACTCGAACTGTATTTTCAAAACCAAATGCTGACGATCCGATTAAAACCTGCTGAACAGATTGTTCAAGCTCTCCGCAATCCGATTATCAAGTTATTTTATCTTTTTCTGGATTATATACTACCCAAATTCAAGAAGTTGAATGAACTTTTCCAGTCATCTTCTGTAATCGTGACGATCCTCGATGATAGAATGTGTAGAAACTATCAAGAGCTATTAGAATCGTTCATGTCCAGAGAATATGTTTATCAAACTGACTTAAACGAATTGGACCCGTGCAATAAGATGCATCATTTACGTCCGGAAAATATGTACTTCGGCGTTGAAGTAAAAAAATGTTAGATCAGGTTGATATTCTGAATAACAAGAAATTAAAATTCGATTTCACAACAACCTGTGTCGATTTTCTGATGGAAGGCTGTAAAGAAATCAAACTACGCTTCAATTTCACTAATCCTATTTTAAAACTCATGACAAATCTGAATCCGTCAAAAGCAATGTTACGAAAGACAAGAGATCTCATTCTTAGTTTACTGCCATTGATGGAAGCTTAGCCACAAATTGTAGCGAGCGATCAATATCAAATAATCGATGACGAATGGCGTCAATTACTAAGTTTTGAGCTACCAGCACATATTGATGTGAAAAACGAGGTCGATATTTTTTGGGAAAGGTTGATGGCTTGTGAAGAAGGAGGAATTACATTCAAAAATGTTTCAAAATTTGCGCTGAATGTAATTTCTCTCCCCCATTCAAATGCCGACTGTGAGCGCATTTTTAGCCAAATTAACTTAATTAAAACTGATACTCGCAATAAAATGTCAATTAAGACTGTAAATGGTGTTCTTTTGGCTAAACAACGTAAAAGGTAATGAAGAAAACAATTGCACAGCATATAACCCATCACAACCCGTATATAGTCGTATGAACAAAGCGTTATTGTATAAAAAAACCTACAACGGAGAACACTGCCAGAACAATTCAAGATTTATATAGTGACATGGATGTGGATGAGTTCAATAGCATTTCAATGCCAAACGATTTCTAAGTTATCGAAAATGACTATGAGGACTATGGTAAAGGAAGTACATAAAGTACATACATGCCAAAAAAATATTGTAATGTAAGAGATAATAAGATATTTTGTACCTCTCTTAATATTATTATGTATATCTTATATATAAACTGTTAATTACATTAATAGTTTTATTTTTCGTTTGGACAATTTCAGGATATATAGTTAAAAAAAGTTTCTATTCTACTTATTACTTTCATTTCATAATCTTTGCTTCTTTATAAAAACGAAATGGTGACGAACATAATTCTGAAAACTGTACCGTTTTCTAAAATAAATTTAATATTGGCGCGTTAATTGAGGTAGAGAATGCATTGATAGTCGATTCAGGACTGTAGTCTGTATACACTGTAAAGTGTTGCCACAGAGTACTATAAGTTATAACTATTGTTAACACTGGACCTATGTGAAATCATAAAATAAGGACTTGACGGGCGGCCGATCATAATATGAGTTCGTAACTATGCCTGTTTTAATAATAACTAACATAATTTTATATGCTATTTAAAAGTGTACGATAATTATTGACAGGTACGATAATTTTACGCCCCCTGGTACGATAAGTAGCTCGCTTGAGGTTGTGAACACTGTCTGCATATCATAGATATGTCTAAGGAAGTGTATTAGGAACAGAAAGTAGGCTTAGGAAACACCAGGATTCGCGGGCTTAAGGAACGAGCGCAATCTATTTCCAGCGTACTTATAAAAAAGTTATTTTATTTATGAATTGTTGGAAACTCCATATAACCGCAGTTTCAAAAGAAGTGTGAAAAGAAGTCAGTTTTATAAGTTTCTAGATAGTTATTTTCTGTGAGTGCTTTTAAACTACCGCCTTTCGTAATATATAATTATTTAAAGATCGGGAATAGGAAATATGCATAAAATTTCAAATGGTCTCAATCATTTCATTTTAATAAAAAGTTTTTTTTTATTTACTTACTATTTAAGATCATAAAGTAATTTGTGAAGTGTAAATTAAGGGAACCAAATTCCTTCCAAAACGCGCCACCATTGGTCGAAACGAAATGTGACGACATTTGACACGCCATTCAAATTACTTGCGTCGAATTTCATTCTGTGGTATTTATGTGTCTGAGAAAAAAAAAAAATTTAAACCTATATTATCGTTCTTAAATTTTTTTTTTAAATGATACAATTTTTTAGGTAATACTAAAAACATTTTCTCAATACTCAAACAACTCTAACAAAACAACTACAAACTCTTTTTCAATAGCAGTTAGCATGCTACTACACATAACATTTTTAAAATGTTTCTTCCTTTGAATCATTTTCCACTTCACTTGACTCAGATAAATAACTTGGTTGATAACCAGCAGATATAGAAGATATAAGATGCTAGGTATATAGAAGTACTATCAGCTGTGTTTTCGGTAAACAATTTCCTTTTTAAAACAGATAGTTTCACTGGTAAAGTTCCAATATTGTGTGTTGAATGAGGAAATGGTGACAGTATTACATTTTGTTTTTCAGCAGGTATATTTATATTGGCACCTTTACTTCTATACTTCTGTTTAATATTGACTTGCAAACCTTAGTCACTCTGTAATTTTAATATTAATTTAATTAATATGCAAAAAGCAGGGCTCTGCCTTATGATCATCATTTAATAGGAGAAGTACTGAGTCCTGGTTGATTAATATCACAAACATTTATATGGGCACTACTAGGACTTACTTAGTGATCACTTCTTTGTGAAGGTTCAAGATTTTTTTGAAATATTACTACTTTTGATAGCTAACTCTGAATATTCCCTTATGGAATAGATCACAGGTTGACGTTGTAACCTGGTCATTGGTCGAAACGTCAGACAGATAAAAAAAAGGTATGTGGTAGGTACCTATTCCGTACGCGTTAAATCCCGGTTTCTTAATAATTATATATCTGTGTTTTCTAAGAGCACAGGACTCAATTTCGGGTCATATGTTTGAAGCTCATTAGCGGAAACTCCATTCCGCCCACTTGATTTACGAACATCTAAATAAAGGAGAGCTCGTCGTATGGCGCGTTTAGCTGCTACACAATATGTGGTATTGGGCTCTCAAATGATAAACGGTGTGGTCCAATCGTCATCTAAAGTCCAGTTTGATTGTTGCATAGAGAGTGGCCTGAATCTTTTGTTACTCTTTTGCCATATGGGTCAAGAATTCAATCCTCAAGTGCAACTGCGGTCTAGGAAGTCATAAGTTGCAAAGAAGAATATATAAATTACAAGCTCTTTGCACATTTCAACGACATACCTACCTAGTCTTTTGTCTGGAGAACCTAATCTTGAGCCAAGGTTGTTTTTCTCTCAAGAATTTGGATTATCAACTTTAGATCCTAGGCAACCAGCCCTTTCACCCAGAATCGATACGGTTGCGGTTAAAAGCAACAGCTGCGTTAACCAAATCATTGAACCTGACCTTTTATCTGCCCCTGATTGGGACTACAGAGCTTAGTATAAAAATATAAATTCGCTACAGAATCACTCACTTAAGGTCGACTGTCGTTGAGGCAGTGCAGTCATTAGGGTCGTTTGAAAGGGAAGCTATATTAGGTAGAAAAAAGGCTTTCCTTCCTCCCCAGTTTGAGACTTTTATTGTCGATCGTTGAATGACCACTATACATTTTGTACCCACCGCAGCCCACGCTAGGATATTCAGATCCCGGTTAATGCACCCTGTCATAATTGACAACTACCTGTAGTCTAGTACTACATTTAGTTAGCAGAATTTACACGAAAGAAAGCATATTATGGTTATCTACTTCCAGGTGTCTTAGCAATAGGACAACGTCATTCGACACTGCAAAGTCGATTAGAGATTATTGTCCCCAGAGGGTTGATCAGAACAAGTTCGGCATATTGGTTCAGAGAAACTTATAAAAAGCCGTGGAGAAAAGAGTTTATTCTAAATCTTTGTTAAACATATTTAAAAAGATAAGATTTATAAAAAATATAGTTATTAAAATAAATTAAAAAGTTAGATTCTCTATCAACATACTTTATCATATCTATGTAACTGTAAACATCATAGACTCATTTTCTTATTATAAGCTAGCGGAATACTTGCGCCTTTGTGTAGCGCAATATATTGTATTATAATACATTGTTTTATGATTGAATTTTTTCAGCCAGTATCGATCCAGCTCCTTATCACTACATAATATAGTCTGGATCAGGGTATGTTAACTTAGTACTAGCATTCCTCCGCATTCCGGAATCGGCTTAAGTGTGCGAGTAGGATAGCAGCTTAGGTCGTTCCATTTTATGCACCACAGTGAATTAAAACGTTTTAAATCACTACTTTATAATATCTATATAATAATAAAATGTTTATAGTACTCTGTGGTCCGGTTGTACAATTGACAATTGATGTGCAATTGAGTGATTTCTACACATCGACATTATATTTTTAATATTTGACATACACAGTAATATAATTTAAATGTGATTGTAAATTAAATCGACTGATTAATCGATGATTGTGTAGTCGATTTCAAGTGCAATATAATAAAAATTAAGTGGGTCTATTTTATGCATTGTCCATTTACGTTATTTGGTTACAGAAACCTGTTTTTCGAAATAATAACATAGAGTTAATAGGTTTTATAATGAATTGAGATCACCAAAGAAGACCGTTTTACTTTTACTTTAATTAGAGTTAACATCTTAAACTAGCACCCTTCGCATTTTTCGAAATAAGCAAGAAAACATATTTAAAAGAACAAATAAATTTGTTTAACTGTTATTTAAATCTTGTGATAAAAAAATATCGTCAGATGATTTTTATATCGATTTCAGATTTCAGGGAAGAACTGTGCTAAATATCAAGGTTTTTTTTTTAACAAGCCAATTTACTATGGTAACAATATTTTTGTATGTGATACCGCGATTCAGACATGCACAGCGACCTCTGTTGAGATATAGAAACTGTTAGCCTAAGTTAATGGAAAATTCAGTTTTTTTACCATATCTTTA
Organism: Napeogenes inachia; assembly: GCA_959347355.1. NCBI lineage: Eukaryota > Metazoa > Arthropoda > Insecta > Lepidoptera > Nymphalidae > Napeogenes > Napeogenes inachia. The sequence continues at coordinate 12,127,984 of OY365791.1, read as the reverse complement.
AAACAAAACAGTATTTTTTTATTCTGTTTTTTGGAGAACAAGCCTAGTCATGTACTTGACATGCGTGCCAATTTAGGTTTAAATTGGTCAAGTGGTTTTCCTAAGACGTTGCCTCAAAAAATTGTTTTCCAAACGGTTAATAGCTTCGCTTACGCTCAGCTCAAAAATTTATATAAGTTCTTATAATTATGAAGAGATTTGTAATAAGAAGTATTTTTATCGTCCCAGTCATTTTATTTTGTAATTATATGTATTTTTATGCAACATCGATTTTAGTATTTTGTTATCGATACTTCCGAACTGACTACGTGCCGAGTTTTAATTGAGTGACAAATCTCAAAAATAGGACCACAGACTACTCACTTCAGTCCTATTGTAGGATCTGGATAACGTAAAAGTTAGCGGAAAAGTAGTCCGGTAAGCGGCATTTTAATTTTGGACGCAGATCGAAGAAATAAGTCAAAATTAAGTTCTTATAAAGATACATCTTGGACTTACATAATGTATATAAATATAGTAGATATGTTTAGTTATAAATTAATAGCATCCCTAATGGTCTTGGTGAGTATAAATATATATATATTTTACGGTACTTACACGGTATTTGCTGATTTCATGCTTTATTTAAAATAATTAATTGGTTTTCAATCTAACCAAATTGTTGTTTTAGGTCTGCCATAGTTTTTACAATCCAACCGATAGCGGGGCTGTACAAATTACACAGAGCAATTTAGATATGGTACTAGGTAAGTGTGCTTCCGAAGCTTTTAAAGATTCGAACTTAAGATAATTCATAATTATAATTTGTTTTAGCTTCTAATGAGGTCGTGTTTATTAATTTTTATGCTGAGTGGTGCAAGTTTAGTAATATGTTAATGCCCATCTTTGATGATGCGGCTGCTGAAGTTGTGAAAGCAGGTTATGACACTGGAAAGGTTGTAATGGGTAAAGTGGATTGTGACCAAGAAGGTTCTATTGCCACTAGGTTCCACATAACTAAATATCCTACTTTGAAACTGTTTAGAAATGGTTTTCCAGCTAAAAAGGAATATAGGGGTAAGACATTGAATTAATAACTATTATATCTTAAAATTTCTATGAATTAAGAGCTAAACAAAAGAAAGATATATCTTAAAATTTTTTATGTCTTGAGTTAATAGTGTCAACAGATCCGATTTAGCAATACTTTCAAAAACAAATATAATAATGTTTTGAATCAAATTTACTCTCTTTTAATGACCTAAGATTTACCTAAAAGGTTTCTGTTGCAATTCTTGGTATTGCCCCCTGTATTATCACAAACACTAAATTCACAAACAAATAATATTTATGTTATGTAAACTTCAGAAGCTATGTTATGAATCAAACTACATCCAGTTATAAGAGTTCCAAAAACAATCATGACTTGTGCTTGTAACATCTGCCAAATGCACTGTTGTTTGTTGTTTATATTAATTAAAATGTATTCTTTAGCAACACATTTTAATGAAATAATAATAATAGCATATGCATCTTATTTTTATATACTTAAGATTTTTTAAACTATATAAAATGCAAGATACTAAATATTAAACAGTAATTATAATTATAATATAAAATTTCAGGTCAAAGATCAGTTGAGGCCTTTGCCGAGTTTATTAAAAAGCAGTTGACTGACCCAGTCATTCAATTCAGTTCATTGAAAGAGTTGCATGATCTGAGCGAGGAGAAGAGGCATATCATTGGTTACATGGATCGACGAGACCAGCCAGAGTATGAAGTGTTGAGGAAAGTTGCTGCTAGTTTGAAGGAAGAGTGTTTATTTCATGTGGGATTTGGGGAAGCTTCACAGCAAATGCATCCTCCAGGTTTGTGGTTTTTATAGTAATGTAACTTTGGTAAATGTAATTGTTAATGATTATATTGTGTTTATTCACATGTTAATATACATTTGTATAAAGATGTCATTGTTAGTGTGCCAACCTTAGTTTGAACAACTTGGAGACTAAATAGATGTTTTAATGATCTTAATAAATATTGTCTTTGATATTTAATTACATATTCACATGATATTTACCAATATTAAACACTAGCTATTGTCAGAGGCTTCATCTGTTTGTTCCAGATTTATAATAAGTTCCTATAAAAACAATTTATGTTTCTATTTAAAAAGTTCCCACAAACACAGCTAGTTTTTCACATTTTATCTAAGTTTTATCTTTTTTGTGTAATCCTCAAACAAACTAACGAAAGCTCCTTCCATAAACTATTGTTACATATTGTTATATGTTTAACTGAAACTTGTACCTTATACTATCTTAGAACAATTAATAAAAAGCAATTAAATTAAACAATTACTTGATATTTATAGGTCAGCCAATTATTGTGTTTAGAACTGATAAGAAAACCTCTGTTGAACCGGATGAGACCTATCATGGATCTATTAATTTCGACGATTTAAACACTTGGGTTCAACAGAAATGTATTCCCATGGTTCGTGAAATAACTTTTGAGAATGCTGAAGAACTAACGGAAGAAGGATTGCCATTCCTTATCTTGTTCCATCACCCAACCGACACAGAAAGTGTGAAAAAATACAAGGAAATTATTATGACAGAATTACAGACTGAGAAACGTATGTTTAAAAATTATTATCTTCAATTTATCAAAATAAAATCTAATTTTGTTGATGTTCACTAAAAAATAATAAATTTAAGTTATCGTTAATTATATACAACTATAAATATAAATTACTTCATCATTAACTGAAAATTGTAAAGTGTTTATTTCAAAAGTACAATACAACCTTTATTATTTTCAGAAAACATTAATTTCCTTACTGCTGATGGTGTCCGTTTCGAGCATCCTCTCCACCACCTCGGCAAGTCTGTGACCGATCTGCCTTTGATTGCTATTGACTCCTTCAGACACATGTACTTGTTTCCCAACTATAGTGATATGGAGAAACAAGGAAGACTCAAGCAGTTCTTGCAAGATTTGTACTCGGGAAAATTGCATAGGTTTGTTTTTTTTTATTTTTGTCTTAAGTATAAAAACCTTAGTTTAATATCACTAAAATAGTGTTAAAAATAATTAATAAGATTTTTTAAATATAATAATATTTCACACTTCAAACTTTTTACAACCATAAAGATTTTTTGTAATTAAACTATCATGATGATTATTAACCAGGCATATTCACGTAATGTAATCGGAATTTTGCCCGACTAGTATCAAACCCATTGGGAGTATATTAGAACCACTCTATATTCAAGAATTCATTCACAAATTCTTATTTACACAGAAAAACTTATGTTCCATGTTACATTTACAGAGAATTCCACTATGGCACAGAAGCCCCTTCAGGTGATAATATTAAAATAACAACCCCTCCAGAGTCCACCTTCAAGAAACTGGCTCCATCTAAAAATAGATACACACTACTTAGAGACGAGTTATAAAATAATATTAACTCACTTTTATTGATATTTTCTTTATCTCATTTTTATTTAGTTTTTTTTTGCACACTTACATTTTTAATTGGGCAACGTTCTGTTGATAGTTTTCTTCATTTTTAACACAAAAATGTAAATAAATGTATTACTAGCTTAAATTACAGTTGCTGTATGTTTTTATATTTGAATAAGATTAACTATATTTATTGTTTCATATTCAAAACTTAACAACTATTATTTTGAATTTTATGATTATTTTTTTTATGTTAGCTGAATACATTAGAAAAATCTTCATTATTTGTATATTTTAGTCTGATTTCGATTATCAATCTGTTAGTTTTTGATTTAAATTGATAATTATAATCCAATTAATATGTGCTATTTATGTTCATAATATAAGATAGATTATCTGTAATTAGCAAATTTTAAGATACTTAATTACTTACTGTTTGAATTGTTCATAATATGCACTATCAGCAGAGAATTTTCTAATGATTTAATATCTCCATAAGTTTTTTTTTAATATGAAAGTGACAGGATGCTAAAAATTAATATCTTATGTAAATGTATTTTTGATGTAATCCAACATTACAATTGGCGAGAATAAGTGGCGTTTTGTTTTCTTAAAAAACACCAGTACCCCTACTACGAGTCTTGGCGTTACGAAAACTATACCAGTTTGCAAAATCGTCAAATCAAAACATAGAATTATCGTTAGTTATATTATCGTTTGGTGTAGAATGATTCTAAAGATCTTTTTTTTTTTAAATAAGTCAATAGTTATTGATTTATAGTGTATAATAATTCTGTTTTGATTTTACGATTTCACAAACTCAGTTTTCGCCAAACGTCAAAACTCGTAGTGGGGTACTAGATATTTGTGGAATTGAAAATTTTGTTATCGTAAAGCTAAACACACAAATTAACTTATATATTTTTATTTGCACTTAATCATTATAAACATACTCCTACTGGCGTTTTCATAATCATAAGTTTATAGTTTAAAATGAAACCTTTTTAAAAATGTTATTAATCATAACCTATATCGCATCCGATATTTTTTTTTGTTTAAAGTTCTGTCTCAAAATATTAGAAATATGACATTGGCTGGATATAAATTACTTATTTGCTCAATATGGAACCGTCGTACACAGTAACTACTGTTATTTCTTATATGTAATTCTTATATTAGATATATATCATTATATTAATTAGCTTGTTTTATTTATTCTTATATTTACATGTTTTTATTGTCACAAGTTTCTGGTTCGTGATTTTTAATCATTAATTGTTTTTTTTTGTTTTAATGCCACAGTACTATCATGAATACATTTTTACTGTATTTAACTTTTGACTAAATTTTAACCATTCCCTTATTTAGGTCTTGTTAATATTTTGAGTAGAATTATTAAATTCGTCCTATTTGGTCTCTTCTCAATAATAATATATTTACATAGCTTAGCATATATAATATAAAACTAGCCTTTTATTGTCATGCTTATGTTGGGAATAACGCAGTTCTAACAACCGATTTTTAGTATACCTAGACCATTTTAAAACATACTGTTACCTAAATATGCCATAATCTAAAAAACCGGTAAAATAAAAAATAATGTCAGCTGTTCACTTGTTATATATTTGAGTACTTCTGTTTTACACAAACATTACGTAATAGAAATAACGATTTATAAAAACAATAATAGATAACATGTATTTTACTTTGTAATATAAAATAATGTACAAAATGTATGTCTTGTGACGTGTGGTAATTAATGTATTAAATATTTGAAAGCCTTTATTTTGCATTTTCCTTTATTAAATAAATATTATTTATTGAGATTATCAATCGCCAGCTCAGCTGCTGACCTGAAGAAGATTTATAAAAGAAAGATTTGCAAAAAAAAAGTGTTCACTTACCTATGATATAAATGATACCTGATGAAGAAATTGATGACAAACGAAATAATCAGGAATAGTGTTTGCTGAAATTAGATTCAGAACAGATTTCTTTATTACAATTTTTAATGCATAATATAAAATGCCGATAACCAAGATTAACTGTACTCACTCAATAATACAAAAATCTTGTACGAAATTAATAATTTAAAATTGTTGACCAATAGATTTTGAAGTAGGTACCTATTGCCATCCTTTCGGAGTTTAGGCACAGTAGATATCTACTACTTCTACTTAGAGAAGTTCAGAAACAAAGGTAAAGTATTTTGTGAGCTATGAGACTAATTAACTTTGCCGCCTTATAATCCAGAATTTATTCAAGAATGCAGTCATCTGATTTAATAGTTAGTACCTGCAGTACCTAATAATGACGTACCCGGGCTCGTGAAAGTCATAAAACAGAGTTTTTAGAAAATTCTACATTTGTTGTTGGAGTGCCCCCCTAAAATATTTATTTTGTTTTAATTTAATTATCTATTTTTAAAGTGAATACATTTAGAACTAAATTTTCGGTCGTTATTTCAAGCGTCTACCTGTAGGCGTTATTAAAATCAAGCAACAAAATCATGTTTGTTGTATGGAAACCATCTTAATATATTAATTATATTTTAATTATGTTTAAGTGAATATATAACTAAATATTTTGGGAATTTCAAGTGTTTTCCTATTGCCGTTATGACTATCGAGAAAAGAAAATTAGGTTTGTTGTATGGGAGCTCAATTTAAATATTTATTTTATTACGTTTTTAGTATTTGTATGTATTATGTATAGCAATGGAAATACATCATCTATAATCATTTCAACTGTCTATAATCTCTCACGGTGCATGAGATATAGCCAGACTCAGAGATGTGACTTATTTCAGATACAAGTGTCTGAAATATAGATACAAGATACGTATTTCCATTTTGTATCTAAAATACTTTTTTAAAATACATTTTGAACTTTGTATTTAAATATATTCGTTCTGTATCTTAGTATTTTATAAATACTTTTTTTTATCATTAAATACTTTTTTATACCTACTTTTAAAGTTATATCTGCAATTATAAAAATGGAAAGTCACACAACTCGGTGGAACTCTCATTATAATTCCATACAAGATCTCTTAGCCCTACGAAACAATGAAAATAATAAAATTACCTCAGGTAAACGAAAATAAAATAAAAATTCACTTTGAATATGTAGACTGATCAAAGCGGCTATCAGATGCTGTTAAAAGCCTCTAAGAAAAAAAAAATACTATGGTTGTCTGTTACCAGAGTTAATAAAAATTCATAATATTATAATAAGTCTTAGAATTAATGCAATACTTAAAAAATAAAGATATGAACATAAAGAGCCAAATACTTACGCTATAATAAAAAAAAAATTAACACCTGTTTTCCGAGCTCTGACCCTATGAACCGACTCTTGGTAGGGTATGATTATGAAGCCTCATCAAAGAAAAATGGTTGATAAATTATATACTATAAGATCTATAAAATAAAAAAAATGAAATTCATTCAAATGTGGTTTTATTACAAAAGTAAAAAGTAAAAAGTTTTATGTTTAAAAAGTATTGAAAAGGTACCTATTTTGTATCTAGTATTTAAGATACCAATCTCGAAAGTATTTTGTATTTAGTATTTGATATATGTATTTAATTGAAAAGTATCTTGCATGTTGTATTCCAGATAATTTGTGCAGGGTATTTTGTACATCACTGGATTCATTTAGCCTAGAGATAGGATAGATAGACGGACAGCGAAATCTTAGTAATAGGGTTGTTTACCACAAGGGTTAACCTTTGGGTAAACGGAAATGGAACCCTAAAAATTCATTGTAAGATAATTATCATATACCACTGAAAAAAAGCATACTATTCATTTTCCTAGCCATTAGTTGAATTATATATAAGCGGACATACTGCACCGCCATCTGGATGCGACTTATAAAGTGTAGCTAAGCTTGAAATTATAAAAAGTGTAAGGTGATGTTGTTAAACATATATAATTTTGAATCTGTAATTGTCTACTAGCTTGTCTATGCCACAATTTAAAACTATATTAAAATATTGGTAAAAATATACGTTCTGCATATAATAAAACATGTAGGTATTTCAAGTAAAACCTTACATATATTTCGTTCTTTTTATTTTTAACTAGCTGTGCCTGCGACTTCGTACGCGTAGATTTCGATTTTAATAATACGTAGGGTACGTTTTACTATATTATTGTACTTACCAAAGTATGTAACCTTCAAACTAGTAAGCAGCAATCGTAAGACAATAAGAGATTATTAACTTCTTTATTTTTTAACCAATTGTTAAAAAAAAGAAAATATAAAGTGAATCCCATGATAATATGTTCCCGAAAACTGCACCCAAATAGATAAACCCGTTTCTGAGATTAGCGTGCACAAACATACAGACTTACAGACGAACATACAACATGAAAAAACATTGTTTTGGGTTCTCTTGGTTATATAAAGGTCGCCCTGTATGAACTTTTTAAAATATTTTGTTTGTGTCGTGTTGTGCTAAAACACAAACAGATAAACAGACAAAGATTTTAAAAATGCTGAAAATGGATTCTGTTAGTTATCACTTCACATCCTGGTATATATTTTTTGAATATTTTCAATATACAAAGACTACTCCTCTACAGATTTATTACATGTATAGAAGAAGATTTGCTTGGTAGGTACCTATTACGTGATTGACATAACTTTTTATTTCTTAACCTATTTAGATGAAATGAACACTAAATGTTAAGTGGAGACAGTGATAATATATTTCTGAAAACTCATTCAAATTGGTTAAGCCGTTTCTGCGATTAGCGTGCACAAACATACAGACATACAGACACACTGAAAAACCATTGTTTTGGGTTCTCTCCCCTATGATGTTTTTTTTTAATATTTTCCATGCATAGAAATGGATCAGTGACAATTTTATTATATGTATAGATTAGGAAGGAAAACACAAAATTAAAATTAATAAACACAAAATTGAAATTAAAAGATATCTAAAATAAGTTCTGGTACAAAAAAAAATAGCTTTACTTTTTATAAAATCGATACCTAACCCAAATAAATCTTACCTATACGTAAGTTCTTATTAAATGCAGTTTTAGAAAAAAAATTGTTTCTATTTAAAATTATCACTGTAAGCCTTAATATTAGATTTTAATTTATGCCGCTATGAATCTATGAATTTATTATAACGTCATTTCACGAAATTTGCCACTGTTAGGATCAGGGGTCTCTTAAGAGACTCAGTGTCGGCAAGTGTTTTATTAAGTTCGGATCGAATTTCTAAACACACAACACCGTGCCTAGAAAGCCCTGAGAGTCTTGATATTTCTGTCTAATGTACTTGATGTCTTTGATCAGAAAAAAAATCAAGAAAAATTAACCTCTGTGAGCTGTGACACCTTGCTAAAACAGCCCCTAAAAATTCTGATTTGAACAGGACGTGGATTGGGCACGAGACCCTTACTCTCGATACCCGTTCCGTATAATCAGCATTCTGACAACAAAACCCTGTGCAACGCTGTGTAGTTTTCAGCAGTTTCCCAGAGACACCGGCGTGGTTTACACTTCCACCGGATGTGGCATCATCACGATCGCAACATACTGAATGGTATGTCGTCAGCCGAGCAAATAAGGAGGTATCTGGTTTTCCCAATTACGCCGCCCTGACTTAAATGCATTTGATTTTGGACAACTGATTTGTGTCATAGAAATAAATGTATACCCGTCACAGCTATTAAGTGTTAATATTGTACAGTTATTTATATTTAATAACATTTGCAATGAATTTTTGGAAATAATTTCTAAAGCAAAACGAAGCGATTCTAGAGAAATTCCTGTATCAGAGCCTTGCTTTATCCGCTAATCTGATCACGTTAATAAGGTATTTTAGCCGATTGACTTACCGTTATGCAGAATCGTGTGCAAACATCGCATATGTTCTATTTCTCGTCTACTAGATCTTAGCGGTCTATTCACTTTAAATACCAAATCTATAGGTATATACTTGGTCATCTGTGCACATATAATGAAAATAGTCTTTTTGGAGGGCTCTTAAAAAGTCTTATTTTTAGTCTTTGTCAAAAATCCGCTTTGTACTTTAATATTTTTAATAATAACTAATTTTTTTTGAGTCTTACAAAATTATTACAAATTTATAATTATTTATTTATGTTATCTCTTACTATAAAAATATATGAATTATATTTGCTTCGATTCATATTTAATAATGTTAAAACATTATATTTTTTTTCTTTTACCTTTTAGTCTTAGTAACCTCTTAGCGACATTGTATGTATTTATTGATTGTTAAGTTGGTAAAATGTGCTTCTTGTGTAACTGTAAGAGGGTTTAACATTTAGGTACAATTCGTAAGCTCTTTACCGTGAGCATATATATATAAGAAGGTACCTCCATATGCCTTCCTGTACGTATGTTGTAATAAAAAAATAGGTATATTTTAATTTTGAATGTCCCGTAGACAAGTATACATTAAGAAAGAGGCAACAATATTTTTAAATACCAAAAGCCTACAGATTTGGTAATTACATAAAGCCAGTCCATCGTAAAGTAACCGAAGATCTAAATAATACCCTCGCAAAAACTAAAGGTCCGAAAACGGCGTTAAATGTGTCATTAATATTTCATATCTGTTCAAAACGGCTTGTTTTGCAAAACAAACTGCTTTAGATAAGTTTTTAGACGGATAGGGCAGTTTCGGCTGTCACTGTCTAGAAAGAGCGTTCTTTTAAATCCGCCGCCGCGCCCCGGGGTGCCTCTGCTCGCAGAAATGTTACTACATTCTATTTTTAAATAGTAATTCACAGACTTTGAACTTTACTTAATATTAAGAATTTATTTTGTGTGTTTCTATATTAATTTTAATTTACATAAGTCTTTTTGATACGTAACTAGGACTGAAACAGTTATTTCCGGAGACCAAGTTTGACAGATAGAGTTATTATACAAATTCTTTGGTTTAACATATTCGTAGATCCAAGAATTGTCCAATTTTTTAATTGAAGGCAATAAATGAACAAAAATGAATTGGCTTCAGCTTTATTTGAGTAATCACACACCTCGCATAATCCAACAAAATTTATCTAAATCTAATCTATTCAAAAGATATATGCATTATTTAATATTCATAAACTTGGGAGTTAAGACCTATATAAAGAAAGATTAATTCATCAATTAGTAGTTAAATTAATTGTTCTCCCGGTAATTTTGGATAAGAAAAAAGTTATATTGAACTGTTGATTTACCTATACCATAAGAAGAATTAACGAATGAGTTTACAATTATTGAGTATCCACAAAGCATAGTAGACGTGGGTGAACCATATTTACCTATTTCTTAAAAAACATTACGTGAGAATTATGAGAGGAGAAACGATTCTTTTACATCTTTTTACTTTTCAACAATAGTCGTTTTGTAAAGACTGACAAGGGAACATCGTACTGCGAACCTGTGCATTGTAAGCGACAGGTACTTGCAGTGATCTTGTTACACTTCTGACAATGATTATAAACCGATCTTCACTCCTTTAGGGATTAACGAAGCTGAGCGGAATTCCGATCAGATAACATTTGTGTCCGTTTTGATACAATAGTAATAAAGACTATTCGTAATCGAATCTTACATCAGAAACGATTGTTTTTTTAACTTATCACGAAAAACTTACGTTTAAATCATTATAGTTATTACAATCTACGAAATACATGTGTAAACATAATGTTAATAACTTAATATTTGGTAAATAGTCCAGATAGATGATATGTAGATAGTCTAGTTAGATAATCTATTTGAGTTACATAGTTGGCAATAAAGAACTTCATAAAAAATGTCATTTTGATTCTGAGTCGTATTAACCATTATAGCATTAACTACAATTAAATATGAAGATCATAATCATTTAAGTAATTTTAAGTTATTTTGTTGTCTTTTAAGTTTTATTACATAACTTTTAACGTAATAAAAGGCTTGGAAGTTCAATGCGTGGGTGCTTATAGGTTTATATGAATGGGTGCAACTCGACACCATGTCGGTACTTTGTAAGTAGCCACAATGCATTGAAGGTCCGCCAAAAGACAGGAAGTGAAGGACTACGTACGATCGAGCCAATTACCCGCCCCCGATACATGAAACCTGCAATTAGTGTAAAATATCCGAGAACGGAAGCTATTCCATCAATTCTTCAGTTTCAACTTAGAAATTTATTCGCAGCTACCAATTTAAAGTGATTAACGTGTCCATGTTGTAAATGATCCAAAAATATCTTCAACACTAACAATATACAAAGAAAAACTTGACCTTTATGGTTAGTTATTCGCCATCTTTATTACTATTCCAGCAAATAACCATATAAAATAGATAATGTGTAAAGCCAACAAACTTATAATAGAAAATAGTTTGATAGTGTTATACAAGCATGTAATATGTCATCATTCTTGTTATTAAAAGTAGCCGACCTTTTTCGGTTCTTTTGTCATCTGAAGCAACTTTTTTCGTTTGAACGATCTTCACAAAAACACAGTAGCCCTTAAGATTTATGGCGTGAGGAGAACGATCATAGCGCATTAGTAGCTAGTATTGTCCACTGCTTGAGACTATTGTCATTCACTGGAACCGGCATGGAGCAATACAGTAGCTTACAAGGCTTTTTGTTGCAAGTTCTTTGTTTTTCCCAGCGCTTGGAAGCTATTGCAAAAAATAATAGGTAACTTTGTATCAGCGCTGATACAGCGCTGCAAAGTATAGTGGATGGGTAACTTGTCTCTTGAGTATAGTCTATTGTTCTATCCAGTCGTAAACATGTCGACAGGTTATTGCATTTGTAATAATTGTAACCATAGGGTGTCAGCTATTGTCCATTTTTGACTTAACAGTAGCAATTTGCTCTGAGAAATAAATAACTATACTAACTAACTAGAATTTCCAAACTTTTTTTTATACATATGAAAAGCCTTTATGGAGACCATCCAGACCAGAAGAGGGCCGGGACGGTTATGTGGGACTCGCTGAACTTCAGGATATCCAGGAAAACCAACGGTTACCCTCCTCACCATAGTGGGATGCCACGGAATCGCTTTTGCATTCACCGCGATAAAAAGGATTTTTTAAGCTTAAGCAACTATGATACATCCAATTAAATTTATTTTAAATATAAAAAGCACATAAAACCTTTTTAAAATGTTCGCTAGCAACAACACTCAGAGAATCTATCTATGATTCACCTGATAAAGCTTAAGTTGAATGAATTATCTATCCTGGAATAGAATGATGCCAGGAAAGAAATAATTGTATACCCAATTTATTTCGATATTTCATTATAGTTATAATCTTATAGAAAACATTGTATTTAATAATATAAACAACTTTATTGTAACTATTTTTACAGTTTAATTAACGGATGTTCTGACTTCAGTAAAAGCGTTGTTTTGATGAACTTTATACTTTGTTTATTAAAAATGTCTATTTAGACACAAAGAAAAAAAGAAATTTCGATTCCAAAGGAGAGCGGTCATCTTTAAAACAAAAGCAATACAACGATTTAACAAACTGCTATATTTTAACAACGTGTAATTAAAGCTTTGCCTTCGTTCGAATATGCATAAATCATGCGTCTGCGCAGCGAACTGCCGACCGAAATAGAGAAAAAATTAAAAACATTAAGCGTCTGAGAGATTTAAACGGAAAAATAATAACTATTCGATTAGTGTGGAGTTAGATGTGGGATTGACTTAGCAGTGCGTGGGAAAATTACTTTCGGTCGAGAAAGTTTCTAGTATTGTTAAATTAATTGACTATTTTGTTGTATGGGTAATTTGAATACCACTTACTTCCCTAACTTACATACATATGTAACGTAATAAATACATTTAATTTTAATAACAAAATTATATGATTTTTGAATGCAGAAAAAAAACTTTATTTTTAATTGTTTTGAAAGAATAAAATTTTGATTAAATAACCAATATTAAACAAATAATATGAATGCATATATAGATGAATATACATTATTCGTTGACAATTGGCGAAATGTTGTAAGTTCATAATTCACGGGCGGGGTGGGGTGTGGCGGAGGCTGCGCCGAGGAGGCTGGGGCAGGGGTGCGCGTGCGCCGCCGCCTGAGGGGGGGCCGGGGCGAGGTGACAACCGCTCGTTACGTCTATCCGAAGCCAGTTATTAAAAACGTCTCGACGCGAACGGTGCGCCGCCCTGTAATTATCCAGTTGAAGGTTCTTTGCGCTACGTTGTCACCACCGTTACCGGAAATGCAATACGTGGATCCGCCCGCGCAACAGGTCCGTTGGAGTACGCCCTCCTCTATTATTTGATGCTTTACATCCTTGACGCGCAATTAGTTGTATTTACATTTGAAAATAGTTTTTATTTATTTTATTTTTTTAACTAAATGGCTTATTTAGAATTTAATGCAAAATCAGTGAGATATTTAATTATAAAAAAATATTATCATTACAGGTGATGAATGTAATGAGTGGTTACGGTTGCGGCTACGGACGTAGCGATGCCTTGTCCCCTGCTTCGGATTTATCATCATGTAGCAGCGCCTCATCTGGTGCCTGGTGCGGCACCAGCTGGCGGGAACTGCCGCCATACCCACAGTACCCTGCGTACTGGCCACCAAACACTACCACCACTGAGGATGCAAGAGAACTTCAACGACGTTGTGCAAAATGCCGCTGTCCTAATTGCCTTACCGAAGCTGCTGGATTTGGGCCAAACTATGGAAAAGATGGCGCGAAAAGAGAACATGTGTGTCACGTTCCAGGCTGCGGAAAAGTTTACGGAAAAACATCACACTTAAAGGCACACCTTCGCTGGCATACCGGAGAAAGACCTTTCGTGTGCAATTGGCTTTTTTGTGGAAAACGGTTTACACGTTCTGATGAATTACAACGACATCTCCGTACTCACACTGGTGAAAAACGATTCGCTTGCCAGCTTTGCACTAAGCGTTTTATGCGCTCCGATCATCTAGCAAAACACGTGAAAACACATGCGAATGGATCGAGAAAAACTAAAAAACCTAAAGATGAAGATAAGGAACAGATTACAAAGTCTTCCGAAGAAAAATCTGAACCGAGACTAATGACCGAGTTATCGCCTCCTCCAGTACCAATCGGAAGTTCTAACTATGGAACAGTGCCAGCTATAAATGCAGGACCAAAGCAATTTTTAAACTACGCCACAGTAGCTCCTCATGTGATGCCCAATGCTCCAGCGAGTTACAATAGTAGTGGTGTGTTGACAAGTGGCAGTGTAACCTACGGAAGCTGGTATCCGGAGATGCGTCAGGACTCATTGTACGCGAGAGATCCTCGTTTCTACCAACAATATCCCTCGCATCTTACATATCAGTGCGCTTCTAAAGATAACTATATGTTGCAAGGACATTACAATTTGCAACCACCGGTAGCTATCGGTCAGTGAGTTTAGTCAAGAGTGTTTGAATGTGCCTTAAAAAATGCCTTAGAAATTAAGTTAATGTTCGTTTTAAGTTTTTAATTGTATAGTTTTTAATTACGTTACCATATAAATAAAATTGTGATGAATGTATATTTAACTATAATGTATTTTTTAAATAAAATGTTGTATCTTCCAAATGTCTGTGGTTTCGTTTATAAAACCCTTTAATTAGAAAACCTTATTGTACCTATGGAAATATTTATTTGAAATTATAATATATTTACAATAAATATTTGTCTTCAAAAATAAATCAATGAACTTAGATACAATTTTTTAAATACAAAACTCAAACTTTTCAATAAGAACGCACACTTAAAATATAATCAAAAACTATATTACGATATTAAAACCTGGTATATTCAATAAAATATAAAGGACGCCTTTATCAAGTACTTACATATTACTCTGTTACATTACATTTAAGCTGAACTATATAAACTCTAACTTTATTGAGATTCTATAATTAAAATAATATTCAAAAGTTTTTAGCAAGCTACCATATTTTAATGTTCTTATATAATTAAAATAATATTCAAGAGTGTTTAGCAAGCTATCATATTTTAATGTTCTTATATAATTAAAATAATATTCAAGAGTTTTTAGCAAGCAATCATATTTTAATGTTCTTATATAATTAAAATAATATTCAAGAATGTTTAGCAAGCTAGCATTTTTTAATGTTCTTATCTAATAAAAATCTAATTATGAAAACTAATACTACAAATACAAAGTGTATAGGTTTATACAATTCAGTTACGCCATTTTTTTTTAGTTTTATAACTTTGCCGTTATGGTAGTTAGTGTAAACTACCATTCATCAAAATTACAATTTCGTGTGGGCGGAGCCTAAACATACTAAAGATATTAACTGCACTTTTACACTCTACGGCCATGCTACGAGAAGCTACGAATGTTTGTTTATGTACAATGTTAAGTACAGTTGAACTAACATAATTGTCTAGTATTATTATTTTAATTTACGATTCGGATTGGGTTTAGTTAAATATCAGACTATTATTATATATCTGACTTGAATGATTAAAAATAAAATGTTTTGTTTTCAAATAGATATCGATATTTAAAAGTCATAGAAAAAATTTCAAGTTTCAACGAAAATTAATATACGAGTGGTGAAGATGTAAAAAAGTAGTTTTTAAGAAAATTGTTCCGTAAAAAAAAGGAAGCTGCCTCAATAACGGAGTTCTCGCCTCTCGCCACGAGATGTCGCTATGTGTACATCGAGAAAGGAGTTTGCGACGACCGCTATAATTGCGCGGCTATTATCTGGGCGGCGCTCGGCGCGCATGGCGGCCGGTGCGAGCGGGATGCACTCGATAATACGTAAAACAAAACGAGGTAGTAATGATGGTAAAAAACGAGCAGCACGCAAATTATAGTGAGAAATGAGGCAGCCGGTAGCGGTGGGGGCTCTCGGTGCGGTGGGGGCCGCGTGCGGCAGTCTTCGCTCGGCGCACGCAGACCGCCCGCGCCGCCTGCGCCGCGCCTCGCGAGTGCTGTGAGTGAGTGACATGCGCCTCCAGCTCCAGCGTCATGAGCGGCAAAGGCTCTTCCTCACCGGACCTACTCATGAATGTGAGTCCAGCGCTGGCTATACGCTCCTCACATTTTGTACACAGATGTCTTTCCAATGAACACAAATGTCAATATAATATAAATGATAGTTATTAACTGCTAGGTATAATGTAAGGACCAATTTAGAGTCTTTTATAACTGTTCACTGACCATAAAATATATTGTCATCAGTATCACGATTATATAACAAGTTACACAAATTTCATCCCACCAAAAATAAAAGGTGATTTCACGTTTCATTGAGCTTAATTCCGAAACAAATCTAAACCAAATAGGTGACTCCAGGAATCGGGCTGTTAGTCACAAATTGCCCTGGGGTATTGTCGATTTAGCACGCACCATAAGCGGCTGCGAGGCTGGTCCCTCGAGCTCTAACCTCTATTACTATTCATAGGCCCTCCCGGGTCGAGTGGCCCCGACGGAGTCATCGTGCTGAAACATTTTGACCTAACTATATATACGGGGTATATCATACTAATATAATATTTAATACTATAAGTCTAGTGTTACTACTACTATTTACAAATCCATTTAAACTTAAAAACTACTTATATCAATAACAAAGACACATTAAACAACATAAGAATCTCTCTCCCATATAGAACAAACCCAAATTTATTATTTTAAATTACCTAACGATTCTATTTAATTTGTGATTTGTTGTCTCTTCCCATTTTTAAATTGAAAAATAACCCGGAACTGACATTTATTGATGCAGGTAAAGTAATATTTGTGACGTAAATGTTATTGTTATTACTTAAATTACCAATTAAAGTTAGTTCCGAACATTACCGCTCGTAAAAACTACCGAAATGCTAATTCAATTAAGCGAAGTCAAATAAATAAAGGTAGAAGCGGTTTTCGAGGTCCGTAACCAATTCTTAATGACACATAGAACCTTCATCTATTTTCTACTCAATTTCCTTTTCATATTAGTTTAATCTAGAGGCAGGACTACTGGCGCCAAAAATTATGCGGCGACGGCCGTGTCGGCTAATCTATTTAGTGTTGTATTGTAGAGCGCTCGGCTCTTTTGTGCGGTGAAAAAGGAAGAAATTTATGCGTTTCGGCGTTGTGTGAGAGTTTTTTGTGAGAATGTAATTAATAATTCGGCGGCAAAACTAACAGTGTTTTCGTTGTTGCGTCGGTCAAGTGATTAATGAATGTCCGACGGCGCAATTAGATCAACTTAAAATTACTAAAAACCTTTGTTTTGAATTATAATATTTGATATTTGAGTAATGTTTTCGATATAGTTGTATTGTATATGTAGTTTGTTGATCATACATTTTTATATTTTACGGTAAGAGTTAATTTGTTTATAAATGATTCCTAGCATGTTATATTAAATACATAGGTGGCTTTCATGATAATATAGCTTAGATAATATGTTAGAAATGATGACAAAAATAATCTATCATAATTTGTAAAACAGAATGAATAAGAAAATTGCTACATCAGTACCAATAACATGTATTGTTATAATGTTTGACGCCATTTTACCACTTTACGTGTGTAACGAAACTTGTTTCTTGAAGCGATGCGTAGGCGCAGCTTTTACAAGTCACGACGCTCGCTCCGTGCTTCAGGTGTAATGGAATAGAGGAATATTTGTTTAGTAATGGCAGCTACCAGAATGACTTTCTTAAACAATAAAAGGCTACGGAATCCGATGATCAGTGTTATAATATTATATAAATGTCTTTTATTTTTGGATAATCTTATATTTTTTAAGGTGTAGAGATTTCTTGTTTATTAATAGTTAGTAACTCTGGCTATGATTTGGTTTGTTGCTTGAACTGCTTTAAGGTTTCTTAATGACTGTGGGTAAGAGAGGTCAGGAAATAATTACCATATTAGGCCTTTTTTATCTCTACAATTTTTTATTACTTTTTTCTCTAACATTGTATGAACATAACAAACCCAATTTTCGTTTTATAATAATAAGAAACAGAGTTAAGTTTGATAAAAAAACAATAAATAAAAAAGATAAGTACTAAATTATCAGTTTATAAATATGTGACTTTTGAATAGTATTTAAAAGATTTATCAATGAACTTATTAATTAGGGATCAGGTATAGAAAGTTATTTAAACCTTACTCTCTTCCTCTTACTATATCCGTCGCACGAAATTACAAATAAATTGAAATTAATATATACAGTGTTGATAGTGTTTCACTCGTTGCAACATTCATTGGTTTTCTATAAAGAATTACTGTTACTATTTTCTTACTGCTAGTTTTTTATAAATTGATCAGATTGGTACGCTTCTTTGTTTTTGTCAGAAAAACTACGTTGCACTGCGCGTGAGCAATGAGTGTGCGAAATACAGTTAATTAATACAAAGAGTTTAGATTAAAATTCATGAATATTGATTCTAGATAGTAGCGGTCTCATCGCTGGCAATTGTAATGAAAGGAAGTAAGAAGTGTAGTGTTACATAGAAAGAATTATTAAGCACACAACCAAATGGTATAAGTATAAATAAGCTCTTATTTGTGTAAGTAAGAGCACTTACTGGAATTCGATGATTCGTGACTTACATAAGTCGTCTCATAGGAATCCTTCTATATCTAAGTCTAGTTTTTGTTTTTTATAAAGGCAGCTTAATAGGGACTATAAAATTAATTCTAGTTGCGTGCGGACGGATAAGTATTATGAGAATTCTCACGTGAACGTTGAGAATTAAATTATTTTAATTAAACCGTAGAAATCTTAAACATGTAGCTCGCTAATAAGATGGTGCGTGGTGTAACGACACCTTCATTATCAGTAACGATAGATCGATATCCTTCTACAATTATTTAGATAGCAGGATACAGGCAATTGAAGTCCAGTTGCCTGGTATGGAATACCGTTGACCACTGCCAACGCGGCAACATTTTAATTTACCACGCGATGTTGTACGTCTTGTCCGACTTTTTCTGCTCGTCAAATTGCTCTAAAGTGCTTAATGAGCGATGCGTGCAATCGACGTTTCCCCGTACGTGAGTTTGCTCTTATTTTACATAAATAGTTCAACTCGAACTAATGCCGATTCTCGGTACTGTAATTGAGTCTGTGACAGGCTTCCGTCGCCTTTACAGAGGCTGGTGGTTGAACGCTCGAACATGCCAAACGTCTGCGTCGTCTAAATTGCTGTTATTTTGCATTAATAGCGTAACAACGTTACCGTCGACTAGTGCATGGCCATGCGGTTTTATATCTTTGACATTTAATAGCTAATGCACTAAATGTAAATAAATGCATAAATACTAACAACGATCGTTTCTCAACGCAAGTTCCTTGTAGTATTTACTGCGAAAATTATAAAAAAATGCATTTAATAGAGTTGACCTTTATATCTTGTCGCATGTTTATAAGATAATAAAGCTTGCAAATACTGGCCGATATTAATAAAAATAGTAGTTCGCTTTTCATAATTATTACGTGACAATTAATTGAAGACAGCTTGAACGAAAATTACTTGGAATGTACCAAGTATGGTTAAGTGGTTAATAACAAACAACTCCCAATACTTCAAATGTTAGCATTAAAAAAAAAACTTTATTTTAAGCATAAATAACTACTTATTTCAGATTAAATGACAAAACCAAATTTTTATTTTTCTTAATTAAATTATTACATACATATTTTTTTATTACTTCTATTTCTACTTGAAAAGATCCTTAAACTAACTCAACCTTATATTTTACTTCGTGTATATATATCGTTTATTTAGAATATATAATCTGCTCTGATGCATTTATATTCCCGATCGTAGGTGAGGGCTTTGACTTGAAATATTTAAGTGGCCACCAAACCCGTTCCAGCAATTATATCGCCAATGGCAGCCAGCAGAGCAATTAATTCACTTATTAAAACTGAGATTGCAATATAGATAATGCTACTAACATATTTATTACGAACTTAGAAAAAACATTGTCTAATATGTTTTAATATTTTAAGAGAACATATATCTATCCTTTATCTTTTAAACCTCTATATGTATTAAAAAATATATTTATCAAACATTTACTATAAAATGATCTTCAATGTCGTCAGTAAGTTTGTCTTATTCAAATATATGTTTTATCATAATAACAATCAAAGAGTTTTATTCAAAAAGAATGCATGGCATTTATGAACCGCGAAAAAAAAAATTACAACTGTCAAGTAGGTTCAAAACAAAAGCTAGTTAATAAAAGCTATCCTAAAAATTACAAGACATGTTATACTATATATTAATTCAATATATCGCAATAGTTTCTATAATACTAACAAAAGAAACAGTCATTCAACTAGCCAATGGCAGACGAGCATGCGTTCATTGGCGATGTCAACTGGCCGCAAGTTCTGAAACTGGTTCCAGGTCAGGGAAATGTATCGTAATTATGAGTCGAGTAATGATTGAAGAGATGTGGGTTTAAGTGAACGGACCCTATATGGATGTGTGTTAGACTTCAACCTCTGTGGACTTTACAACTGCTTTACCTTTTCCCTTATGAATATTGTTTTTATTGGCTTTATGAGAAACGCATTGTGTTATAGTGCAAGTTGTATTATGATAAAAAGTTTGACTTCTTCGACAATAATATCTTTTAAGAATATATCTGTTATCTTTTTGTTGTTGAAGTATATTTTTATTATTCGATTTTTTTTGTTCCAAATGTATAGTGTTTATTTTTTTCAATATACAAGTTTTGGAAATGAGGTGACTTTGCCAACTGTCACAATTTTTTATTGAGTGTTTTGATAACAAGCTAACTAACTATATATTAGTATAAGTAGTTATAAACTTTTGTATTAGTATAAGTAGATATAAACCCTATAAACTTATAATTCTTATATTTTTATATTGCATAAAACATTATTTTCAATTATTATTGTTAAATTAATTGATGTTTTTACAATTAAACAACAAAAAAAATATTGTTGACACATTAAAAGTCAAATACAACAACTGTCATTATTTCGCATACAAATAACATTTTGTTTCAGTTCAATAAGGGCATAAGCTTTGGGAGGCGCGATTTAAATAAAGATCAAAGAATACCGATTATACTTATACGTGTATGAAGTGATGTCATGTTTTATTAAATATAAATCATGTCATGACATTTAATAATTATAATATTGTTTACAGTGCGGTTAATAATCACCCACGATTTTATAAATGAGGCTTGGGGAGGAACAATGTAAATTAAATTAACGCTCCTTTACCTGTTCTAAATATATACATTTTTTTGCGTAAAGATTGTATAAAATATATTCAAATTAACTTCCAAAGTAACTGTTAATAAATTAAATGTTAATTGCCAGTGACACTGATTTTTATTCAAAGTTCTTTTTCCGTTGTCTGATTATTGATAAAAGAGGATCAAATGCATGATAATTAAAAGTCATTTTCCAAAAAAAAAGTTTCAATGTAGGCAGGTGGATTTTAGTTTTTCCTCTTTATAATAAACTATGTTTATATTACTTCTTAAAAACATTATATGTATGGAATTCAATATAACAGAAAAGGTTATTGAAAAGTATTACTTATACCAACTTTTGTTGCTAAAACAACATTTTTTATCAATGTGCAAGCAAATAAAAATCTGTCCCCTACCCTTTGGAGTGTTTCATTTCCTGAACAAGTCGCTTTGTCGTAACATATTTTATTTTCTGTATATATTGAGATATATTCAGCTATTTACATAAAATAGCAGTTTTCTTTTTGTGTCTGTCAATGCTTTGAGCGCACGTGGCGTTGCAGTTTAATAGAAAGTTTGACAGACCGCGCAGATCGTGAGTTATTGCCACTTTAGCTCTTCTAAAACCATCATGTTTTTGGTTTATACATTTATTATTGAAAGAAAATTGAATTGTAATTAAATACTTACAATGTATGGTAATATAAAATAAACTTCTTTATATATATAATCCTTGAAAAATGTATCTTTGTTAATAAATACTTTTTCTTTTTTCGATTATTTTATATGTAACTGCTAATTTAAATATACATCTTTTTTTTTATATAATATAATAAATTGTCTCTGATATGTCAATCCCTTCTATAACACGTAAATGTCACCAAAACACTGTTCAAACATGACTCGTTTCGCACTGAATGTTTCCACACCATTAGTCAGGAAGTCGTTTCCGTAATACCCAAGTCAGATGTGCTATTTCCTAAATAAATACGATATTATCCTTGACATTGAGAAGTTAAAGCGCTCAGTACTGACTGTAGTAATTAAATTAACACCTTGTTTCCTATGAGAAGTTTATATTATCTGTGAAAGAGAGTGTTGAGTGGTGATGGTGTTGGGGAAGTCGGTTGAGTTCACGCGTCTCGCCCGAAGCCCGGCGATTATAATTTCGAGCGCCGATCAAAGTTAAAATGCAGTCCATAAATTTATTAGACATAGTGTCGGTCTGTTCGCCGCGGGCCCGCATTATATAAAATATGTCAAGAATCAACCATTATCATACTAAGAATATTTTACTTGCCCCGGTATCTATGTCAAGATTATGTGCTCTGTGAATTTGAATAAACGTGACCGACTCTCGATTAATGTTAAGAACATGTTGGAAAAATAACACTGAAAACATTTGATTGGGATGTAAGGCTGAGGTAATTGTGTAATAATACACCAGTTATGTTGACTAGTTTGATTGCTCGTGGTTTTCAAATTAATTCTCTTGGACATAATTGTCTTATTATCCGTTGCTTAAACTATGATGACGGCTTATATCTCACTGGAATATCACTGACACGGAGCGGATTACGTAAGATATGTTCGAGAATAATTCAAAAATACACATTAAATTTAACGATTTTAAAATTGGATGTCTTAATACTTTTCTTATCTTTTTTTTTTCTTTCTTTTTCTTTTTTTCATATAAAATTTATTTAAAACTAAATAAAATATTGATTTTTGAAATCATTAAATTGACCACCTGTAACAAGGTCAGTATTAGAATTTTCAAAGTAATTATTGAGATAAAGCCTTGATACTAAACAGAGATATCGCGCCGACGCCATCAGTTATAAAATTTAAATTTATTGCTTGATATTTTACATAAATTCAAATTGACCGCTATATATCGACGGGTTATAGGTATTACATCACATTATTATTCTGTGCACAATTATTATAATTTTCGTATAATCGCTTTCATAAGGACGAACTAAAAAACAATTTTATGATATTCACAATGATTTATTGACGTTGTTTAAGATTAATGCCGAAATTATTGGAAGATTTAGTAATCTGGCTATGAACAGATTTATTCAGCGCGCGCTGATTTCCTCTCATACTTTATATCGTTTAAAAAGGTTTTACTTTTCAATTTTATGTTAACATAAATCGTTTTGCATTTTAATAGCTTGCTTTGAATATACCGCAATTATAACAATTTGAGTAATCATAATTTAATGTAATTATTTTTAATTTTTTCGGATCGTGAAAAGATCATTAATTTTTAGAATAGGTAATTATAAGTTAAACATCTGCGTCCACGCGGTCACGCCATCCTTGTTCTAATCATCGGCAATTCATCTGACGAAACGGAGAAATTAATTACAGACCAGCTTCCCAAAATCTTACTCCGAGATTTTAATTACAACCTGTATTCTATGATTTATTGTGGATTTATCTTCGTATTATGTATTTAACATTGGATGCTATTATTTCCATTGGAACGTTTTATTTTTGTTTTGTCAGTTCTCTATTGAAATGAGCGTCACTATTAATTAAATTGTTTTGCTATTAAAATTATAAGACGTCCTATCGCACGCGTCCTACGCGTGAAAACGGACACCTACATTCATATAATTGTTTGTAATTAAACCCACGAGTGTCATTAAGTCCTTTGGCTCATTTATTCGGTAGTATTATAGTTTCTAATTATAGACTATTTCCTATTTAAATATCAACTTGTGGTAGTATTTATTGGATGTACGACGCTTGGAAAAGTGGGGAATTAAATCGATGGGAAGTTTTAAATTTCTAATCCAACAGCACCTCTAATAAGCTTCGCTGGGATATGTCAAGGAAATAATTGCTTGGTAATTATACTAGTTAACTACTTTTACAGTGTGGGTTATATAAAATGTTTATTAGTTTAATGTTATGGTTATTAAAGATAGTTTTTTTTTTTATTTTATTTATTAAATTCCAATTTTTAAAGAGTACATGCAAAACATATAAATATGATAAAAAACAGTAATCATTCAATATATTTAAAATATATTTTTTAAACAAATCATACAAACAAACAATACCATTATTGTTTCACCCTTAAAATGGCGGCCATATGGCGAACCAACCGGGGGCAAATGACCACTGCCATTCATCACAGAGCCGTGAATAAAAATTGTTATTTTTTATACACAACCTTACACCCAACGCGATAAAGCCGTTAACAATTGAGTTTTTATGCAATATTTAAATAAGGATACGGTAATGATGAGCGAGTAATATCGGTTTTCCGGTAAAATTAGGGAAGTAACCAAAATTGGTTTATTCAGGCTCTATATTGTGTGAAATATATTATGCGGTTGAAATTCAAGTCATTTCGTTTAGTTAATATGCATGAGAATATTCCGTAAATTAACATAAATTATAAACATAACAGAATTAATAACACAATAATTTAATACATTATGTAATATTAAATATATTTTTTATATTAAAACCAATAATACTAAAAGAAAGATAATAGGCAGTGTTCATTAATATGGCTTCAGCTAGCCAATGAAAGCATAAATTGTTGACGTCAGACATTCCTCGCCGTGCAAATTAATTTGGCCACAATCACCCGCTCGCGTTACTAATTGAGACATCAAAGAGTCCGCTCATTCTCCCCCCCACCTCCCCCCACTCCCTCTGTTGCATATTATGTTCTAAAACCGTAAGCTTACGCTATTGGAAATCACAAGATTCATTTTACAATGGAGTCTTATTATCTTTTGTTGCAAACGTTTTGTATTGTATATAACTTATGTTCGATTATCGCAGAATGGATTATTAAAAAATAAAAATATTATCAAATTTATTCGGTTTAAGTCTTGATATGAAATAGAGATATTGGAAAAAATATTCGGCTGAGTTTGTTGTTCCAATCTCTATTAAAGTACCGTCATAATAGTACATATGTACAATAAATTTAAAGTAGATAATTATTAATGTCTAAGACACTCAAAGTCTTTACTCTTTAAACATATACTGGTAGTTGAATTTATAACTGTATGTTTTTTTGTTTAACGTAGGTACGTAATGTGTCCGTTTTGCAAAGATTTACTTCCAAGCCAAGTGTTTCAGCGAAACTAAGAGCTTTAATTTATAGGCTTTAATGTACAGGTTATTCTGTAGTTTAGCTCTAGGGCTCGCCGCAGGCCACTCGTAGTAACCGCAATATGGGGTCACCTGATAGCGCCTTCGCAATTACACCATATTACCTACCAATTCCTTAAATTCACTTGTTATAAGATAAAATGTTTTAGACGTGACTGCCAATGTAGTCAATTTAAATATTATCTAAGGATAAATCATTCTGTAGCGAACGCTGGGCGCCAGAACCAAGGCCAATAGTGATAGTGTTGTACATTGTTAGCAATTCTTCTTATATTGATTTTAACTACAAATGTTTTATTAACCGATGGGATTGATTTTCAAATAAAAATAAAATACAAATGGTTTAAAGAAACTGCATTCAATCAAATGGACAGCAAAGTCGTGGTATTGGGAAGCTGTGATGCGCAAAGAACAATCTATCCTCCTGACGCACTACAATTTGCGTAGTGGCAAGTGGCAGCACCACCGGCAATTTGTGTCCGTCGCCTTCGCCTGCCGTTACTCGGTAAACGCTACTGGAATATCGTGAAGCCTGTGGTTGAGGTCCCAGTTTAAACGCACTCGTCCAGAGGTACAAGCTAATTATGGGTAATTTTCAAAATCGATCGAGCTTTTGCACTGCTTGTGGCTTCCTGCGACTGCGTAGGTTAGAATATCTGCTTAAGAGAAATACTTGGAAATTATAAAAGATTGACAGAGAATACTGGTTTGTGTTTTAATGACAAGGAAATATTGTGAATTGAATAAATACATGCCGTTTAATATAAAGGTTTGAGGTAGCTTCCATTTAATAATCTGATGAGTGGTTGTGTTGGAACAAATTCAGTAGAGAATTATGGGTCGATCGATAGCTTCTAGATTGCATCTCAATAATGCCTGTTGGAGCTATCGTCCAAGATTGTAAGCGAGCGTGCGCCTACTATTTGCTCGTTACGATGACCCGTATAGATCTTTCTTTTATTTTTAGACGCGTTTCGCAGTAACAGCTATTTTGTAGCGAGCAAATGTGTCGTGTTAATAATGACTTTAGAAAGGATATTAGGTATGCGTCTCTGTTGCCGAGAGCGCTCGGTGACCGTCGGGACGCGGTAATTGATGACGTCGCGGGCAAGCGGTGTCCGCCCATTTTCCGTCAATTTTCGTCACTTGAGTGATGGTGGCCGGAGCCGCCCACGGACCGTCGTCCCGCACCCCTCGCCCCACCCCGGGGACTCCCGCTCGGGCACGCGCCGTGCTAAATTTAAATGGGATGAACTTGTAACAGGCGGCCGCCGCCGAGGTATGTGAGCTTAACACGTTAATCATACATTTGTGACAGATCTCTAAGTTGTCGTCAGATGAGACGTAAAAATGGGCTCTTTGGTTGTTTTCTTTGTCCTGTCATATTCTTATTTCGTGTTCTTTCAAGTAAATTCTTTAATATCAGACCAAATACATTTATCCTTCAAACCAATAATTATTTGTTTTTACTTTATTCATTTTATTAGTTCAACAATTTTGTCCCAGGTGTATAAACGGTGCAGTAAAAGAATTCCTTTCTCGTAATAAAAGTGCAATTTCAGCGAAAGATATAGTGCTACCTAATCTCCCCTTGGCGACCAATAGTGCGTGGGGTGTAAATATCAAAGCCTGGGGCACTTACTGAACAAATAAAATAGAAGGACGAGAATTTAGTGATGGCTGTTCCATTTTCTTGGTCAATTTTCTAAAACCATTAAGGCTAGGCTAGCCTAGGTAGGCAAGTAAATGGCGGCAGTATGTGAAATTAATGTTTAATTTACAATTTTGTATATCTGTCATGTTTCTGAAAGTCAAAGTTTTTAGTTGTATTCATCTAATAGCGAATGAAGTCAAAATGAAGTCAATGAAGTCAAAATGAGGTCAAAGCGTGATGATGGACGCCGGACTAGCACGCGTTACTTTTTGTTGCTGCTATTATCTTGTCAAATATAAGAGTTCATTGTCTCATCTGATGTCGGTATTACGTCATTGAATCCTTGAATTTTGTCTATATAAGTTCAAATCTCGATATATTATTTGTATTCTTTATTATGTATCCAAATGACTCAGGAAGTAAACCAGATGTTAAAATAAGTCAGACAGTAATTAATGTCTTATTACATATCTCTGTACATCTGTATTAAAAATAACATTTTAAACAGTCATTACCTTTATGGTGATTAAAACTTTTATCAAACTTGTAATTTTATTGCTCGACAATTATGTCTTGATACTTTAATTAATGTGAAATAAATTACATAATATTATAAACGCGTAAATAATTACAAATTAAAAATATTTGACACTTTAAAAATAAAGATAAATTTATTAATTAAAAACGATAAAGGTAATATAGGTCACGGAACGATGGTACCGACTCATGGTACCTGCATAAGTGAACAATTGCAGGCTGTCAATGTAATTGAAGGTACCATCTGTTGGAGGCGGTATCTGAAGTTATACGAACTGAAGATCGCGTGCCTGTGATTTATGAAACGATCCGTGGCTGCGTTTAGAGTTATTAATATTCTTTAGTTAACAATCATATAATAATTATATTAATATATGCTAAATATATGAAATTAAGTTAGATGCAGTTACAAAAATAACTTGATTTCTATCTTGTAATTTGTTATTTTACAACAACCATTACCTGATGATTTAAGGTTATTACCTTACTTAAATATAACTGCCTACTTTTATATTTCATCTGACGTTTTATTTTTTTTAAACAGTTGTGTTCATAAAGGGTGAAGATGTATACAAACTGTATAGGTCTTTAAAGCACTAATCCTGTAAACATAAATTTTCTTGTAGGTTGTCTAAATTCAACTTCTATATTACAAAATTGAATTCATTAATTATTAAAAAGGATATGAATATTGCATTATTCATATAATTATCTATTAATAAATATAATTATCTGTATGTTCATTCTTTTGAGTATGTCGGTACTAAGAAAATAATTTATTTATATCTCTACATCGGCTCACATTATAAAATATTCATTGCTTCATATAGACTCGGGAGTGACGTCATCTCAAAGCCGCAGGGCGGTCACTAAGAAGGCGGGTCCGATACAGTCGATAACCGTGATTTACCAAACAACTAAACGAATACCGTTGGAATTAATACCATACCTATCAAATGTTAATTAACTACACAAGAAATTAACTAACATTAAACAGATTTTGAGATAACAAAGGAACGAGAGAATGTAGAGCGAAAGTTAACGTACATTTGTAGCAACACTGTCTTTAAAAGCACCTGCGTCTTATTTGTATTTAATTAGGCTGTGGCGTTAATAGCATTTAATAAAAAAATAATAGCTCGGTGGTATTGGTGAAATTGGTACGAGGGTTGGTCGGCGTCACGCTGCCTACGCACGGCGGAAACGTACTCATGCATAATTCAAAAGCAGCCAAATACAAATAAATAGGCACGAAATAAATACAAACAGGCTGAATGAGACGCGGCTTGGGGCGGGGCGGCACGACATAAATATCGGACGTCATACAAGCCGGATCCGCTGGGCTATTTCGACTCCAGCATCAGACGATACTTTCTTTTTGAGGATTGTTCTTTGTACTTTTGATGAACTTTTTTGTAATATATTGCTCTTTATATGGTAATGTTTACATTTCACTGTTCATTTCCATTACTTTAACTAGTTTTAATAGTTGAATTAATTAATAACCTAAATTATAGGTATTTATAAAAAGGTTTAATAGTTTTAACCGTCAAACAAGTCAAGTAGTGGGAACTAATCTATATTATTCGTAGTTTTTAACATACATAGTTAATTTTATTAGCCTGATAAAATTTCTATAGCGTTTATGTCAAACCTGTTTTGTATTTTTATAAGTAATAATAATAGGAATTGTTTTGGGTTCAAAATTTTATACATTTCCATAAATATCTAGAAACTGGGTCAATATTTTAAACCTAACTTAGAAAGACAGGTGAAAAATTTTTTAATTAACTGTATTTGTTGATGTTATAAATTACATTTTACTTAGGTCCAAAGATTTTTATATATAAAATGATGATAATATGGTATGTATAAGACTTTATTCTAAGTTAAAGAACATACGCAATTAAAATTGTAATAATAGTCTTATAAATATTGAAGTAAAGATCATTTACCTCTCCTTGTTTCAATAAATTATGAGCAATTTTATCAAAGGGCATATTAAATTAACGCATACTAATGTTCGTAATTATTTCACAACAGTACAATATCGTTGATAATGGACACGTTTTTATTATTTTCTCACGTTGTTCACCGATACACAAAGTCTCCAATTAAATTGAACACGGAACTAAGCTTTATACTAAGGATAATACTTTATTTCAATGATATCTAGAATTGCATTTTGAATATCGATTAAACGATTTTTGGAAATATATTATTAATACCTTAACGGTTACGTGGGTAAAGTTGGTTAGACACCTATTACCACAGATTATATTTAATATGAAATAACAAACAGATTAAACAAAGTCTTTATCTGTTTCTTATAAATTTCTAAATAATGGTATTTTTGACATTTTAGTTTTTATATATTTAGATGTAATAATCACTTTACGAACATATTAATTTGCGACAGTTAGAAACTATTAATCGATACTAGTATCGATAGATTTAATCGATACAATATCTATTATAGTCGATAATAACCATTCGACACTATCAAATTAATAATTTTAGCGACGTTCTTAAGTAGGTTAATATCTTAAATCATTGGAAGTTGTACTTAAACACATAATTTGAAGTGCATAATAATATTAAAGTTTGCCATTTTAATATAATAGAAGATAATTCGCAGCAATTTGTGGGACATAAAATTTTAATTGAATCCTTAGTATATTCCGCAACGAGGTGAGCGCGTCGCTTGTCCGCTGCGTAAATTGACCGAATCGCCATAAATTGAACGAAATCACCAATTACAAGGATGATGTTCAAAGCGTCATCACAACTTTAGAATTACTTACCTCTTTTTATCATAATATATATATTAATTATATTTTTTTCAAACTTATGTTTTATTGGGGAAAATATGCTTTGTTGTTATCAAAGTGTTGTACTTGAGATGACATAAGCCTATCAATAATTGTTAGCTAGTCGTACTACGTATCCTTATTCTATCCCTTATATTAAAATACTGATAACACTTATTAATATTCAGGATAAGTTTCTAACTTCAAATACACTTAACCATCATTCATAATTGGGATCGTGATCTAGGATCCTAGGGAGCTCCGGGTGCTCTCGGTGACGGCGTAATGGTTCACGTGCGCCATTACAGCTGCGCAGGCGCATGGCTTATAAACCAAGCTCTTTATTTAATTGCTCAGATCTTGTTCCTTTAATAAGTGATCAATTTATAGTAATTTGATACCAATTTTATTGATTATTAGGTTAATTAGTTATTTCTCGTTTTTAAGATGACTTTTAAAGGGGTACATTTAGGATAATAGATTTACTATTGGCTTATGAAAACTTGGAACTCAATAACTAATATACATATTTATCATAGGGTGCAGGTTTTGTAGGGTCGTTGACTTATACGACCTTAATCCGCAAAGTTAAGCACATAATTATGGCAATTTAGTTTTAAAATTTTAGCACGAAAATCTCATTAACTCTGGAATAATATTGTCCTTTTAAAACAGAGTCCTTGCAGATGGGATCGCCCGAATAAAAGGCGGCGTTATTATGTTGGTAAAACAAAATTCCCCGTAATGGCCTCATTATGTGGCGAAAAATTCTCTCGAGATTTTTTGTGGTAGTAATATAAATGTATTTGTAATAGCGTTTTAGAAATATTGCAAAGGCGCCTGAACACCCGAAACTTAATTTATTTTGAAGGAAAAAAAGCTTGAAATTGTCCGGAGCGGCGGCGTGGGAAACGACCCTGTCGCCGCCGGCTTACATTACGTCATTATTGTCTATTAGATTTTATATTAAAAACAAGATTAATTGTAAATCGATATTGTGGTATTATTTTTAATTTTATTAACGTAGCCTACGTTCGACGGTGTAATTCAATTAATAGATTGGTTTTTCTAAAAGCTTTTTTTTATTTACTGATGAAGTTTTATATTAAAGGTGTCACTAATATGTTACTGTCAGTGTCAAAGTCTAATTTTCTTATAAAAAAATAATGGTTAGTTACAAAATGAATTTGAAAAGTAGACCTATATAAAATTCAATAATGTTGAATTATTTATTGTTTGCATAGTTTTTAATAAAATAAAATATTTTCAGCATCGAATGCTTTAAAAAATATATATCTACTATTGATTTAATTACATTTATATCATAACAGGTTATTAAAGTTCTTGGTTATTTGTTTTATTTGTGGAAGGCTAAACAATTTAAATTAGTTGTTCTTTTTTTTATCTTTGATATACTTACAATGTAGCTACAGTAAAAGAGTTTCTGTTAGTTTCCTCTGTTTGTGATTTAAAAAGTATGTAATATGTATATTGAAATCGGAATAATAATCGGCTACTGGCCTTATTTGGTCTTGTTTGTCTATGGTCCATTATTGCATTAATTTACTGCTCGATCAACATAATAAAATCACCAATCAATGTCATGATTACGTTGTAAAAAGGTCTGCGTCAATTGGACCTCATAAGTCATAAACTTTGTGAATGTTAATCAGTCGATTCGTTCAGCGACGTGTCATAAAATGAGCCACTGGTTCGGATGTCGCGGGCTCCTCGCTGCGGGGGGCCGTAGGGGGCCTAATTGATTTGTGCCCCAGGCCACAATCAAAACAGATCGTATTTTATAAGACGTATCCTCGAGAGGGCGAGGGTGAGACGGATGTGATTCAGTGCTAAACTCACTGACATGTTGATATTTGATTCCGATCAAACTTTATTTTATCTGTGGCTGAGGGAATTTAAAATAAATAGTAAATAAAATAAATTAAATAAATTTTAGTAAATAAAATTAAAGAATTTGAATCTATTGTAAATAAGACATTCAAATAAAATATTTTATCGTTTAGTAACTAGCCAAAATATAGATGATTATTTTTTTATTATTGTCATCGAATTACAAAAAAAAAACGTATCCACAAAATAAATAAAACAGCACTTCATCTCTGTTTTCTCTACTAACTGTTGCAAATTCTAATGTGTTCAGTGATCAAACACAAGAAAATCAAATGATCATTTGATAAATGCTCCCCGGGGGTGCACCCCGCTTAGCTCGTAATGCGGTCACCGTACCCCATCACTGAGCCCTCGATGGGAACTGGAGTGCTATGGGAAATTAACGTCTCCCCATGGATACGCTTACGCTAAATATCTGCCCTTGCAACAACTAGCTTTGTTTATCTCGACAAGTGCATGAATTACTTTATTTAATTCTTAAATATCTTCCCGAATTAGGTTCCTCATTTCAATTAAAAAAATATTTTACTCATTATTATTTACATATAAATTAAAATTCAATTTAAATGGATTTGAAGCCGTTTCTAAACCACCATGTGACATCAAAATACTTTATTTAAATTTGTACATTAATTATAATTATTAACATATTATAAGTAAACTTGTAATTCCTTAAAAAAAGAAAAATATTTAGCTTTTTGAACGAAAATTGACGTCAATTTTAATATAAAAGTTAGATCGAGCAGCAAATAGATCTATCCATTAATCACGTTCCGATCCGACTCGTCCGAGGGTAACTGAGTCGATAAATCTCCACTGACTGCATTGCGGTACATACACGCTGAAAAATTGCCGATTGAAATAAACAGGCTACACTGACCCCGCCTACTGATATTTTGGTTGCTTTATTTATATATATTTTTATAAATTAAATGCCAATTTTTATATATTATGTTAATAGCCAAGAGTTTGAATAAACACTCATAAGTTTTTTACCTACCTATCCAAGTCAACACTGATTCGGGAATGTTTCTTCTAGTACTCATAAACAATAAATTAATATTCCATTTAGTTGTTAATAGAGCTTTTCTGTACATAAATAATACATAAATTTATAAAGTACAGGATGTATATAAAATATATTTAAAACCTACAGTCGCTCGGGAATGCGCCCACGCATGTCCATTGTATGCAAATTAGGGGTCGCAGGTCGCCATTCGCGTCCCTGATTGTCCTTCTCTTTTTGGTGATGGTTATTTCATAATTTTATATTATATTAATATATAAAAGACTTAATAAATAAAAATATATATTTTATTATAAAAAAAAGGTTAAGGTTGTAGTCTAGAATATCTGAAAGATATGTTTGTAGACGCGAGTAGACTCATCGTTTATGCTCATATCTGGTGCAAAGACTATGAATGGTTCATTTCTGCGGAGTCATGGCGGGAATTCCATTGTGTCTCGAAATCACGATGAACATGACAACGACAAGCTCAACGTGTCACGACATCATTCTGATTGTAAATGAATGAGGGTCATAGATCTATTCGTTTCAACATTAATACCTTATTGTTGATATCATGTTGAAATGCTTCAGTTATGCAAATATAAAATACAAGCTGTTGCCTGCGACTCCGTCTACGTGTTTATTGACAAACAATGTTTTTATCTTTAAAAATTTTTTAACTTCCCGCAAAAAAATAAAATAAAAATAAATAAGGAGTATCCTATGTTACTTCTGAGACCTCCAAAAGTATGTGTACAAGGTTTCATAATGATGGGTCGTGTGGTTTTCGCGTTAAAGCGTAACAAACAAACATACACTCGCATTTATAATATTAGTAGGATATAAAAACTTTTTTCCATGCGCACTCTCTTGTATGAAGTAGGACAAGGACAGATAGTTAAATTCTGCTCATAAGTCTTATAATATTATTTAAGACAATAACCTTTGTGGTGTATATTTGCCATCATTTACATCATTTACATGTCTTATAAATTGGGTCAAGTTATCTTTTATTCAAAGTTTGACCTACTTAAATATTAGTAGTCCATCAGATGGCTGAATATTGAAGCCTCTGTTAATGTTTTTGTTTCAACATTATTCCATTTAAATTAAAATACTAAAAGTAAAAACGTCAAAGATCATCTCCATACTGGGCCATCTATCTATCTATAAATGGTCACTCATTTTCTAATCTCTATTTCCTTAAAATGGAAGAGAGTCAGCAAAACATGCCAGAGTTCACAAAAAAAGTTCTTGTCGTGTATATTATATTACATCGAACCTCTGTGTTCTTACTGTTATTCATCCTACTAATATTATACAATATGCGAATGTAAGTTTGTTTGTTACGCTTTCACGCGAAAACTACTCAACCGAACATTATGAAACTTTGTACCCATACTTTTGTAGGTATTAGAAGTAACATAGGATACTTTTTATACTTTTTTTAAAGCGGGAAGTAAAAAGAAAAGATAAAAACATTGTTTATCAATAAACACGTAGAAGGAGTCGCGGCCAACAGCTAGTCTCTTATTAAGTTGAAGATAGTATCACAACTGGCATGTGTTATTTAATTATACTATTTTAAATATGTTGTCTTTAGACTTTACTTGCTGGGGTACACCAGTCCCAAGAGAACTTCAGTGAGAACCGCCTCGTAGGTCGAGTGGTTAGCGCATGCGCCTAACGACACAATGAGGCTCGGGTTCGATACCCGACAGGGACAAGCATGTTTGTGATGAACATAGACGTCTGTATTTCTAGGTTATATATTCTCAGTATTTATAATTTGTATTTCTATGTATACCTATCGTTGTATACAACACAAGCAAACTATTTGCTTACTTAGGGGTTATATCAATGTGTGTAATTTGTCCTGTATTATTATTATTATTATAACTGGGTAATACTGATATAAATATGTTATTAATTATTCTTGACATACCACATGTAGATGTAGACTATAAACTAGTACTGAATAATCAAATGTATTGGTTATAAATACACAGAGACAGATAACAGAGGTATAATTAACTTATCGAGATTTAAATCAGATTTGATGTAGAAATTTTCTACCTTAATGATTATTACTTACTAGAATATTTTGATTTGCTATAAGTTATTTATCAGACTTCAATTAATGAATTATTTATTTACAGTCGACTTAACATATCTTCCATTGGTATATTAGCTATATGTCATAATCTAACATTTTACACTTAGATATACACAAAAGATTGAGAGCAGTTAGTTAATCCTACTCTGCAGATAGAGTAAGGACCGCTGTTGGGATGCGTCCAGAAATTTACTGGCCATAATTACAGGGTAGAGTCAGTTAATTGCAGTCAGTCCCGCCGCTCCCCGCTTTTTCGACTAAATAAAAATTGACTAATATTCATAATAAATAATGAACTCTCCATTCTCAGGCCTCAAGATTACCGCGTATAGATTTTTGCTCGATTAATACACTGGCTAATCAAATGATCGGTATTTGTGTGTTGCCTTCGCAGATAATAAATAATAAATATGGGATGTTGAGCATATTATATTTAAGTAACAAAAATGTTGTTTTTGGTTTTTTTATTGCACTTTAATTTTTTTCTCAAACACATCCTATAACGACCCAATTGATTTCCCAGACTCATCACCTACATTTCCGTCTCATTTCGACAAAAACGTGATTGTGTAAATAAATATCAACAAAAGTTTATTATTTCCATACATAAATATTTAAAATTATTAAATCTGTAGTCGTGCAATTTAACATGAAGTTAAAATTGTTTAGATTTTTTACCACAATTTTGTAACTTATCTTAAGACTAATTTGGGAAACCTCAAACCAATGAACGGAACAAAAACATGCGTTGCATGTTCCTTGTTGTAGCTCGGGGCTCTTCTTATAATTGTAGGGTTTCGCCCAAAAGCCCTCAATTATAAAATAATAGCAGATGTGGATCATAGTAATAACAATTATTATCACGCTCAGTCGCTATCATTATTGTTGAAATATGGCGTTGAAGCTGATGAATGCAAACTAAGACAATTCGCGGAATCTCTCGCCCTTAGACAGCACGGGAGACAGAACTCGAATCCCAATTTATTTGTATCATTAATTAGGTTTATTTATATCTAATACAACTTATTATATTAACATCATTGGCATTCACTTAATTTAATATAAATCTGGGTAAAGCTTAATAATTTACTATTGGATATCGACTCAGACCTATAATTAGATGTCAAAACTACGGGTCGATAATGTTTAGTTGTAATGCGATTATTCAAAATCTCAAACAAGTGAACGTCCCCGCCTCTTTGCAGTCGCAATCTTAATAAAATACTTCCTAGATGCACTTTAAACGTTTTATTTTTATGAAATATTGTGTAGCTTTAATTAAAGAGAGCGTTTAATTAAAGTTAATCGTTTGTCGGTTAATTAATCAGATGATAAGAGTTCGGATTGGCTTATGCGGGTGCGTCGTGCGCTGAAATGAATTAAATATAAAATATATAAAAATATTATCTAAAATTACTATTAATATTAAGAATAACAACACTCAGTATTAATAATATTTAAATAAATATCTCGAAACATCGTGTATTAAAAAAAAATCATATACCACCTATGTGGTATACGAACCTGCAAGGTCACAATCATTAATAACTCGTTTCTTAATACAAGCCGGTCACCAATTATGATAATAATTGTGGTGATTTTAATTTAAATTTCGAACAATGAAGGCCGATTAGCGACTCGCTGGTCGTTATAGAGCTTATCAAATACATCGCTCAACAAGCCAAGCTAGAGCAATTGTTGTCGTGCACCTATCGTCCCATCATTACTCCGGCAGCTATGCGATTAATCATTGTTTCTACCGGATAATTCGGCAGTTGATTTAGTGAAAAGCAACGTGTTATTACGGGATAAATCTCTATCTAGAAAAGCTAAGAAGGCCTAAGCGCGCCTCTGATTTATGGCGCCTCCGGCCATCGCCGAGTTGCGTTTGATTTGTGATTCTCTGAGAACTTTGTTTTCATCTTTAGTTGAATTTTAATGAATAGCTTTGAAATTATACATTGTGGTGTATAATTATACTTTGTAGTATCTTTGATTATTGCTTTAGAATGGCATCTTTAGGATTTATATCAGTTGTAGATGAGAATACGAGAGCGTTGGTGTGATAAATTGCGAGCTTTCCAAACTTGGGTTCAAAGGTTGGTTAACAATTACTTACCTATATGGAGAGATTAATAGTGTAATATATTTAAACCACAAGAGGTTTAGTAAATCGATAAGAACCAACTCACCCCCCAGTATCGGTGAGGTAATGCCCGCGCAGATAGCATCTTAATTTATAACGACCATCAAGAACCTTCTACCCTGTCTTGTTTTTAAATATATAAACCTCAAAATAACTCTATATTTTTGGATAAGCAATGAATTGCTTTTCTCTTTTTATATGGACAAAATGTTAATGGTATATAATATATATATTGTAGAGGTCTAAATGAGGTGGCGATATCTACTGCAATAACTGATCGCAGCATAAAATATGAATATAAAATTTAATACCCATTTTATGTACAAGAAAATAGCTGATTCGAATAATTATTAATAAATCTATCTTATGTATTTTGAGGCGTAGACGTCGTGATAAATTGATAAAGTCTTCTGAAGTTAGAACATATTTTATCTTCGCGAATGCAGACGCTGTGACGTGGACCC
The DNA here is from genome assembly GCA_959347355.1 of Napeogenes inachia. Taxonomy (NCBI): domain Eukaryota; kingdom Metazoa; phylum Arthropoda; class Insecta; order Lepidoptera; family Nymphalidae; genus Napeogenes; species Napeogenes inachia. The sequence goes on along the minus strand of OY365791.1, from coordinate 12,089,519 downwards.
TATCATCTCATCTGTACTGGAAATAAACGATAATTAATTTTATCTCCATATAATTTAGATTATCATACTCATTCTAATCTAGCTTTCAACGGAAAGAAAAACCTCAACAATTTTAACGTCGTTTATAAAATATGTTAAGCTGACTGGTTTATTTTAATTTCAATCAAAATCTGAACATTTTCGTGCAGTGATAATTAAATAAAATTGATTTATTTCTTTTAATCAATTTCTGATCAGCTCGTGTTTTATCAACTCTCTGTATATGGCGGTAATTTATCGTCTAGAGTAAATCGAATACCCATCAAGTAAGTCATGTAACCAGCAAGAATATCACGAAGATATAATATTATAATGTATGGAGGCGGAGACCTGCTTTTAGTTTGTGGTCAGTTTATCTTATCGTTTGTCTTGACTGACTGACTGATTTAGAAATTGGTAATCTCCTGTTAATTCCACTTCTAAAGGGAGAATATTATAAGAAAATTTCACAAAATAAAAATATATGAAGTTTGATAAAATCGAATTCAGAGTTAATATTTAATACCTTGAGAATTTACCTATATGTATACTACACGAAGAACAATATGATGAAGGCACAAACAGTAAACTGTAAAGCGTTTAAGGTCCTATTTGAAGTCAATGCTCAATCTGTAGACTTGGAGTAAGTATTCAATAAAATATTCTCAGTCGTAAAACCGTGTGCAGTTCAACGAGCAGCATTCATCACAAAAAACGGCAATAGGACCTTCGACAAGTTCACAAAAGCTCGTAAAAGCTCTCGACTATTATGTAGTTATTGTTACAGAGTTGGAACACCGTTATTACACGGATTCCCTGCTTTATTTTGTTGTTCGCAACTCGTCCTGTCAGCAGTATCCATCACTCGTTACCGCACTCGTCGGTTACATGTTTATTAAATTACTTTAATATATTATATGAATATGATTTTTTATTATTACACTTTTGTGAATTATGGCTACTAAAATTATATCTATCCGACTAGGGGATTCTATTCATGAGCCCAAAGCATGACAGACTCTGAGTCCTAGTCAATATTTCAATTAAATTACGTGAACGTATCCGGATAAATATATCATTATATTATATTTAATATGAATTATTAGAACATTAATGTATTATTTTAAAAATCAATATATCCTACTAATTGTATGTCAAAATTTATATTATACAAAAATTCTCACGTGTTTTGTGATAAATTCAAAGAAACTTAACATTTCAAAACACAATCCAGTGACGAATACTAATCCTATTATGTCTGTAAATATTGTCTCATCTCAATATCTCCGTCAAGTGAACAACATGAACATTGCCAACACTTGCTTTATTTCCCCATCTCGACGGAAACATTCAAATGTGAGCTTTTATTCCGGGGATTAAATTTTGCATAGGAAGCGGTCGTCAAATGTTCTCCATTCAGGCCATTGACAGCGCACTCAATGGGGCTAAGCGGACTACGATAACAATACGTATCAAAAAGGAGAAATCACACGTGGTATGAATGAATTTTGAACAATATTTTGGATATGTAACAACAGATTATCACTGGCGGATAAAATCTAATATAAAATATTGGAAGTGAAATATTTTTTATAGCAGTTGTAAGAATAAGTATTGAAAAAATCATGTAAATAATTTGTGAACGTTTACCTTTTGCACGGAACTGTTTTTTTTTCTTTTAAGTTCTATTAAAAAAATATATATATAAATGTCACGAAAAATAGAATGAACTATAAAGATATAAATAGACAAATATATATAGGTATTGAAAGTTATCAGAATTATTTGTTATAGTATAATACAATACGAGAATACGATACTGTGGTCGGGGTGAAGCAGGGCGGAAGTTAGTGTACGATTTCTAGTGAGTCTGTCGCACTCGTCCTTTTGTACGAGGGAATTATGTGCATCTCATTTCTTGTTTTCGTAGATTTCGTAGACACCTCATCCACTTACCATAATATTTTGTTTTATTTACACATAATTAATGTGTATAAACTATTTGTAAATGTAATTTCAAAGTAGTATATACAAATCAAAAATATAATCATAACTTCGCCCATAGCCTATAATCACCTTTTAACATCAGCACAAAGGGTCACAATAGTACTAGTTCTTTGTAATGTTATTTGATACAGCGCTGGTGCTGGGCGGGGAGGGCGGCGACAGATGCGTGCGCGCAGCGCGTGCTGACGTAATTATACATGTTGGCCGAAATTTTTGTCACCAAAATTATTTGTAAGTTCATGTTTTATATAAATAAACCTTTTTACTGTGAACAATTTTTGGTTGGTTAAATTTCTTGTAGACTTTTTCAAAACTGGAAATATTAATTCACACTACATTGTAATTTATCTTTGAAAAGCTGAAAAATTATGTTATTATGTCTCGCAGTCTAACTGTGCCTAGGACAATAATAGAAACAGCAGTACTCAGCGGGACGTGCGCGGGCGCAGATTACAATAATTACGAGCACACGAGCGCCCCGCGCTCTAATCACTATCATTTGCACATGTTATTCTATATTCTGTACAAAATGCTATCGCTGACGACATCTTAGCATTGTTGTAGGAATAATTGACGCGTGGTTAATGTACGAAGAAATTAATAACTGACTATTCTATTAACTATTTTAAATTTCATGACATATTTCACTGTAATAAATATATTTTATTTGCCACTGTAAATACTACTCAATTTAAAAAATATACATATGTACCTACATACAAATAACATTAGGTTATTTTTTATACTAGATAGGTACATTTTCATCATACTTATTATAATGTATGCTGTGACTGAGTTTCTGAACATCTGCTTGAGTATCACGTGAATACATTTCAAATGTTATCAACATAGAAAAATGCATCCTGTCATACGAGGCGTATCCGCCCCCGCACGGATTGGGGATGTAAAAAATGGATCAATTTTTATAATAGTCGCCGGAATAACGATCCAAATGTACTTTATTATAAACCGGAAACATTTATTACTATAAAAAAAAAAAGATTTTTGAAATTTTATACTTTAATTATTTTGACGAAACCCTAACAGCTGAGCTTTATCGTGTAGCATTTAATGGATTACATAGAAGCTTCACTAATTTATAAATATTTTTCGTCACAGATGGGTCATCAAATGATATACATATGACGAGGCAAGCTATATTCATTACCATCTTCAGCTCTAGCTTTGATAACACGGGTAAAGTGCGTTATCGCTTATATTAGTATTGCGTGAGTTCCCGCCCTGCCGCCCTGAACCCGCCCCAAGTAAACAAACAAGGGACTGTGCGAGCGAGATGGGCGATGTGCGAGTGAGAAAAGTCTCCCGACCACCGAACCCTACAATTAGTAGGCGAGATTCGTCCGCGGCATCGATTCGTTACGAGATAATCGTCCGTGGATTTTTCTTGGCGAATTCAAAATTTTCAATATTTTCCTGGTAGTGAAGTGTTTCAAGGTGTTGTTCTATTTGATGGGCTGACATGAATTGTGCCTACTACCAGCAACATGGGGGCGCCCACCCCGCGCCTCATAATATCAACAATTCTTACTACAATGAGGTAAATTAATATTTAATATATTATTACAAAAAATATGTATAATTTATTTATATTAAAATATCGAAAAAAAAAAAATTTAGATATTTGTGCATTTAATAATTTACTAAATCTTATAAGAAAATCTGAATGTTTTTCTATGAGATAGTGTCTTTTTAATTTATAACCCATAAACTAGAGATACTCTAGTGTGTACCAATAATAAAAATATTGGTATAATTTTCCTTTTTACTGGTAAATCAATATCCTAACTTGTTTACTAAGATTTTTATGATTTACTTCAGCTAAATTAATACTTACATATAATAGTCAATACCTATTTTATAAAAAATACTATCCCGTTACATATAAAACATATGCTTAAAAAATTATAAAAAGAATGAAATATAAAATATAATATAAAGAAAATTCTCATATTAAAAAAATATAAAACATTTTTGAATACCTTAATATCTCTAGGTATGCTACCTACGTGTTCTGTATTTTATATAACAGCTCGTTTTATATAAATTTAAAGAATACCATCGTACGTACATCAATCTAGCCTAAGAGCCCGTGAACCCCAGACCTTCCTTATTTTATAAAAGCTGAAAGTTTGTCAGCGCACACTACCAATACAGGTAAGAACGATGGCGCATTATGAAGTTCAGACTATAGTGGCTTCAGCAGGTAATCAGTGCTGAAGGTGAAAAAATTACTACTTTACTTTCGTCATATTATAAAGGCTGATTTTTTGGTAATACCTTAAGAATATTATTAAAAATCACGTCATTCATTGCCAGACACTTTACACAGTGGCAACCCCTTGCCAGACACCCTTAAAGTTATGAAAATTTTAACCTTACTTACGTTATAGTATAAAAGCTGATTTTTAAATATAATAATTATATAATAATTAGATGATGTTTTCTCATCAGCCAGACACTTTTCATAGTTCTAACCCCTTGCCAGACAATAAAATAGGGTAGCTGTAAGAAGGAGCGCGAGGTACTGCACACGTATAGGAGCGAGTGAGATGACGAGTTACGTCTATTACCATCATACCATATAGATAGTTCAATTCACGAAGACGCGCGAATTTTTAAGAAAATTCAAACTCGTCACGAAATATGCTCTACTTTATATTTTGAGAAAATCAAGATGTCTGGTTCAATATTTGTCAGCAGGTCGAAAAAAAGAAGAAGAATACATGAGATATTTTGACATTGATTTTAGTTTTGTTATAAATGTCGGTGAAACATCAGACTCGGAATCAGATATTTCTAAAACGAGTGATTAACGATTTTCTCAATATAGATCAATATAACTTTTTCACGTATTTCATTTATGTTTATTGTTACCCCTACTCCCCCGGTGACGCTGTAATAGGCAACAGAGCTAACAGTATAGACAAACAAAACAAAACAAAGAATGTTACCCCCAATGCTAATATTATCGTGTATTAACTAATAATCATTTAAAATATCCACACCAAAAAATAAAAAAATACATAGCCCTATCCTTTCAGTCGGGTAAAAAATATTAAATTGAAGAAGAGCATCTTTCACTGTGACAATGACGCTCTCTCCTGATTAGTCTATTCATTGTAGTGTGCGTGTGCACTCATAGGTAATTAGTGTGTACCGATAACTCTTAACATTGACAAAACATATCACACATATAATGCACGAACTATAATAGTAACTTATTATATACTAGCTTTGCCCGAGGCTTCGCACGCCTTAAATTCGTAGTAAAACGATTCCCTTTTTCCTTGTTTTTTGTATTGGCTTCTATATGACTTGTTTTAAGTGATTCAATCAAAATTCCGACATCGGCAGACTTCGCTCACTGCCAAGAATCTATTTAAAGTTTTTAATAAGGATACAATATTAGGTAGGTACTGTATATTTTATACCTCTCTAGTTTTTACCTAAACAACCAATAAAATACTTTTTAAACAGAGTACTTAATAACCATTCTAACCATATATCACACTTATAGATTTTCTTCTCTTAGAGATAAACATATACCATCGCGGATTTTCTTGTAGAACTTTTTAAGGTATACAATAATTACCACCTTATTCTGATCTATCTCGTAGAGATCAGCCAGCGTTTGCAATGTAAGCGCAAATCAATGTATTAAGTATGTTATTATACATACAAACCTTTTTCTTGCATCACTCTATCTATTAAAATAACTGCATCAAAATCCGTTGTGTAGTTTTGAAGATCTAAGCATACATAGAAACATAAGGACAGACGCGGGAAGCGACTTTGCTTTATACTATGTATGTATTTATAATCCACTAATGATAATGAATGTACTTTACAGTCTGCACAGATTTAAAATATGTCATGTTATTCGTTAATAATTAATATTAACTTAATATCGAATATAAAATAAATTACAATTAGAGATAGCATAAACAATTATTTTAGCCGTTGTAAATATGTACTAACTATCAATATGCGCAGTACAAATAACAATTGCGCAGTGGGGATGACAATAGGCCTAACTAGCCATCTCACTCGCACCTATACGTGTGCAGTACCTCGCGCTCCTTCTTACAGCTACCCTATTTTATTGTCTGGCAAGGGGTTAGAACTATGAAAAGTGTCTGGCTGATGAGAAAACATCATCTAATTATTATATAATTATTATATTTAAAAATCAGCTTTTATACTATAACGTAAGTAAGGTTAAAATTTTCATAACTTTAAGGGTGTCTGGCAAGGGGTTGCCACTGTGTAAAGTGTCTGGCAATGAATGACGTGATTTTTAATAATATTCTTAAGGTATTACCAAAAAATCAGCCTTTATAATATGACGAAAGTAAAGTAGTAATTTTTTCACCTTCAGCACTGATTACCTGCTGAAGCCACTATAGTCTGAACTTCATAATGCTCCATCGTTCTTACCTGTATTGGTAGTGTGCGCTGACAAACTTTCAGCTTTTATAAAATAAGGAAGGTCTGGGGTTCACGGGCTCTTAGTATAATCTATTTGTTATCGAATGAAGTATCGATTGACATTTAATCGATAACAATCTACAATGACTAATGACTGTAGTCTCCACTCAACTTAGCCCTAATGATAAAAAGTAGATTACCTGCAATAACGAACTATAGGGGTCAGGTATCTAATATATAAAGGAAAGAATTAAAAATATTATTAATACATAACTCCCACTCATTTTAATATAAAATGGTTTAACATATATATTCTGATCTTCACTTCCATCGAAAATAAAAATGAATGAAAATGTAACAAAATTTTGTTTTTAGGCAAATTACCAATACTTTATACTTTTATTAAAAATATAAAAGTAGAGTCAAATAAAAATGTTAAAAAAATGTTTTGTATTAACATTTAAATAGTATTTTAACTAAATGACCAAATATCGTGTTAATAAATTTATTGTAAACTAGCTGTTGCTAGCGACTGACACCACTATACAAATATCATAAATATTAAAATAAATTTAAACAAAATAGTGAGGTGAGGTTTCTAGTTTATTGTCATTAACTGTTACCAAATGGTATGAAAATCCAACAGTAATTTTGATGTTTATGCCGTCATACAAAAAGTGGAGCATCATTACATATATTCCATTTATTTCTAGAATTCTATTCCGTCTATATTTTACAACTATGTGGAACCGTACTGTACTCATACTCTTATATTTAACTCAGAAAGTGTATTGGTATTTTTAATAATAATAATATTTATATATTTATTAATTAATAATAATATTTTCTACATTTAAATGAGTGAAGGAAGCTTCACTAAATTTTTAATGTTTCCTTTAACTGACGAAATTTTATCATTCTATGAGAGCGCTGCAAAGCGCTACATAGCGCTACATTTGTTAATATACAGATTATAATGTCTCCGTAGCTGTGTTATATTATATAAATAAGCTTTTTCCATAATACTTACCCGAAATCTACCGGTATTTAATCAGCAAATATTTAATAGTGTTCGATTTTTTAATCAAAATAACTAACTACGAGATAAACATACATAATGTTCAAAATATATATGTCAGGGAGCTATACCGTTTTAATACTTAATAGTTGTACTAGTTACTTTTTTAATAGACTGATACGTTTAATGAATACTTTGGCCCCAGTATTAAAAACATAATAAATATAAAATAAATAGAGTCAAAAAGAAAACAAGAGTCTCAAATATCACTAATAATTAGGCATTATATTATTAATTATCCGTAAATGGAGTCGTAAATTGGGTAGTTCACGCGAACAACAAAGACGTTCTCAAGAAACCAACAGAGCTGCAAGAAAGGGGGAGGGAGTGAGAAAGAAAATATTTAATTGATATGATTATAAGTGATTACAGCACAAACACCTCCTGCCGTCTCTTTTACTTCATACCATTGTTGTATAGAATTCATAGTATTTTGATTAGATTACAAATAGCTTATTTCATTTCTTTGTATTATTATAAATACACGTAAAATAACGTTATTGTATATCGCAAGTCTTAATAATACTTGCTCAAATTATTCTAAAATACTAACAAAGTTTGATATTATTTATAAAAAACCTTTCACTTATAATAATTTGTTATATAAGGTTCATAGTTGTAGTTCATAGTTGTATGGGTAATTTAAGAAATAGTAGGAAGATATAGCGTTCACGTAACAATTATTTACAATTGCAGTAACTGCCTCTTGATTATTGTTTAAATTATTCTAATATTATGTATAATTGTCAAGTGACCGGAATCTATACCAGGAAATTATTCTATATTTATATAAAAAAAATATACCCATATTAAAATAACTTTAAATACCATTCATAATATTACAATTAGGAAAGATCAGATTTCATTACAAAAATTTGGTTGCAACTTAAAAAGGTCGTTAAAAAAATAACATAACCTCTTTAAATTTCTTTTGGAATTATAACAGAAGTAAAAATAGAAATTATTTAAATATTTTATAATCAAATCTCTATAGTGGTAGCTAACGAATTGTACTGTTTTTCGTTCTGACATTTAAAACAATTGTAAAAAAAGTAGGTATAAAAGAAAAACTCCACATGGCGCCACTCTATAGTATTTCAAAATAACTCATCTCCATAAGAGAAACAGGAGGCACGTCTACCTCAGAGTATAATTATAATAATGTAAGTTAAATCATTTTTTTGGTACACATCGAGCCAGTCATCATAATTAAATGCAATCCTTTTAGCCTATCTTTGACTATCCACCGACAGACTCACCTGCAAGCGGTAGCGGTAGAGAATAATACTTTAGTATTGACTTTACCTAATCTATGACAAATATCAATCATTTCTCTATTAAATATATTTCAGATCCCTTTGCAATTTTTGTATAAAAAAAAAAAATAAAAAAAAAATTAAAAAGTATACATATCCGGAAGGACAGTATAGACATAAAAATCATTGTTAAAATATATTAATTTAAAACAAACATACATTCATGAGCTGGAGTTCTATATTATATATGCAAAAATATAAAAAAAAACAGCAGAGTCAGCACAAAAATCATCTTCAAACATACTAATTAAAAACAAACGTACATACAAACATCATGTAGTATTAGACACTGGTAATATAGAAAGATGGCCGGACGCTTGCATTACGAAGTCTGGTATAATTACCTCGGCAATTCCCTCAAGAAATTATTTACATACCCTATTTATTTAATGTGTTATACATTATCGCATACAGGTTTAACAATTATTTGAAGCCATTTCTCATAAAGAAAAATTATATTTTTTGTGATCACACCAAGCTTATAATGTCTTGTGTGTGAAGTTGATCACCTCGGTAATTGATTCTTTTCATTTATACGTTGAATGTAAAAAACATTCTTTTTACATTTAATCTTGAAAATAAATGAAGATAAATATCTTTAAAATCCACATCAATTAACTTCTTTCTTAGCCCTTAATCTATTAAAATATTGAATACTATTAAAAAAGTGATGAGTCCTTAAACAAGAAGGTAAAAAGGCCTTCTAATTTCAGTGGCATCTATACTAGACGGTCAGTCCTGGGCCTCGCAATTACAGGCCATAATTACAGGCCGCCGCCGCTCGGCGCCGAAACCGACCTGCCGTAATTAAAATCCTTCCAAATTAAATTCGCTCGTATCCAACTTATGATAACTTTTTATGGACTTTCTAATAAGTTTTTGTTTTTGTCTGTGCCCTTTGAATATGTTGCTTTTAATTTAAATTCATTTTGATCTACGATGTTTTAAATATGCTTTAATAAAACTTTATTCAATATATGCTTGATGGTTAATTACATATATATTGAATTACACTTTTTTTTTCCCTTTTAGGTTAGTATCGACTCCGTGTCCGCGGAACACAAGGACATGAAGATCTTAGTAAGTACTAATAGTATTATTAATTAGTACCTGCTAACATATCGTTAAGTAATATTAACTTATATATACATTCAATTATTACCAAATTATTGCATATAGTTATTGAACTCTAAGTAAATGTTAAATAATATCTAATTATTATTGCAATTCGCAGTTCCAAAAACAAATATTTTTTTATATAAATATAATTTTAAATAGGTACTGTGATATATATATATTTTTTATTTCTGTACTGTTCTGTATCGTTCAGTACTGTTCATTACCAAAAACCGATCTGAGCTGTCTCATCCAGAATTTTATATCTTTTAGTTACTTACCTACTTGACTTATTCCGAATTTTATAACATTTCTTTTCAATATAAGTGTCACAATTTTTACCAAGCAATGTCTTTCCAAGTTGATATGAAAATTACTGCATAAAAATTTAAAACCAGTTTCACATATAAAAATTCAAAATCAAATTAAGGTATCAAATACAATGCTATCCTGACAGCGGTTGTTCGCGTCACCTGAGTGTCATCTGAATATCCAAACAATGACATTGCGTTTTCGAGCACGAACACGGGAAATTATATCGGAACGAATATCGAATGACGAAATCGGTAATTGTTTTGATTTGTCTGTGAAATGGGCATTGTGCATAACCGAGATCCGAGATGTCCCGCGCGTGATCTTCGAAGAAAATACCTTCAAAACTGATTACAGTCTTTAAGTTGCGAGAATAATAGAATTAGAACTGTTACTGAGAAGATTATTATGACGTTTATGTGATATATTGTTTTCGAAGTTTAGTAAGTTATATTATTGTGTACCCATTTGTTTGGAATGTTGTATAGCCAGTTATTCTTGGTTCATGTACACATTTAGTACCTACTTAAGGTTATAGGAAAAATATAGCATTAAAAATAAACCGATACGAGCAGAAATTCGAACCCGCGACCTCTGAGAAACCGTCACGTCGCTCTACCAATTGAGTTACCAGTAATGTAGAGCATATTTACACACTGCAAATTACATTTTAAATACATTGAATTGAATTCAAAATATGTATTATAGACAGTATAATTATATAACTATTTATACAATTCAATTAATCTTTACTTGACTAACTTATATTTATGTTCCAAAGCGTTTAGCGCCTCGAGGTAAATGTTCTTTGCATCATCATTAGGCAAATTGCAAAGCTCGCTTTGGTGTCGATGAGATACTTCTTTCATTTGTATAGTTGTGTCAGTGGAGATTACTTATTTTGATTTGCATATTGACGTATTATTCTTAACGACCTTATTGATATACACACACATACAAGCATACAAATATACACTATGAGATCACACAAACACTTCTACACGTATTATTGATATACATACACATAAGTATTTATTCTTAAAGATCTTATACACACACGTATAATTTTTGACAGCAAATTTCTGTTTTATTATTGGTGAATTATTTATCCATTTCTAGTAGATTTCTTTTAATATTATATAGTAAATATACATTAATATAACCTCATACATAATATAATACTCAAATATATATATTCTTGATTAAATAGCTTTTATCGTATTATCAATACTTAATAGCAGCAGACGGGTATTGTCGAAGCTTTATTCCAGGTCGGCATTGAAATTTGAAAGGGCTATTAAAGAATAATAGTGAATACTAATACTCTATACACGGGCCCGGGGTTAGACTGTGTGTGGTCAATTGTATGCTAAATGGCGATAGAAATTAGTATGTATTGATTTATTTACTTGTACTTATTATTTGCGGTTGTTTGGTTTTCGGTTTATTTTGGTCTGTGTCCAGATGGACACATATATAGATATCTATGTCTATTATTTGAATGGGAAAAATACCAAGAAACTATAGAGAGGCATAGTCTATAAACGTCATAGTATTAGTCATAGACTATGACGGTCTATAGTGGTTTAGTTGAAATTCGAAATTTAAATCTTTTTTTTCCGCTGTCACGAAAATTGTACATTTTTCGTTACATACAATTTTATTCACCTTGGTATACAATTTGATTCATCTTTTATATGCAACATTTGTAAAATCACTTTTGATTATATGCTGGATGACTTGAACATTTACCTATAACTTATAAGATAAATTACCGCCTCGTTGGTCGAGTGGTTAGCGCAGACGCCTGACGTATAGCTACGAAACTGGACTCGGGTTCGACTCCCGACAGGGACAAGCCTGTATGTGATGAGCATATATGTCCGTATTTCTAGGTTTGGTCGTTTATTCAATATATCCTCCGTATTTATAATGTATATTTCTATGTATTTGTATCGTTGTCTAACACCCTTAACACCAGCAAATAATTTACTTACATAGGGTTTAGGTTAATATGTGTAAATTGTCCTGTATTATTTTTATAATTAAGAAATTATAATTTATTAACTTTCACCCCAAAAACAATATCCATTCGACATACATTATAACTATATGTTACAAATTTTTATAATACCATGGTACCATGTTACCAAATGTAATTTACAAGTCAAAAAAATAGGTAAATCCTTGCCTCAGTCCATCTGTTACAGCTCCTTAACCAGCATCACAACACTGAGAAAACTTATCACCCTCAATAAAGCAAAAGATTTCCTAAGTGGAACTGCTAAAGTGCTCATCCATGACACGTTCAAATGCAGACAAAATTCATGGGGGTGACGGCACGATGCTTAGAGTGCTTAAGATACTTTTATGTACTTGGTAACTTTATTTATTTATGCCATTGCATTATCAACTTTGTTTGTACTTGCATTAGAATCAAATCTACTTAGCAAATGAAGGCAGTATATCTTTAACGTTGCAAGGCATTTTCAATCTTAATGCTATAGTAATAAGGATGTTTTGAATTTGTTTCGAAATGGGAGAATTTAGTGCAGGGTATGTGGGAGGTAGAAGCCATCTTTAACTTGACTTCGCAATTCAATATACCGTTGAATGTATTTTTGTAATGTTATGTAATTGCTCAGTGCTCTTTGAAAAGAGTTGGAAATTGCTAAATAATAATAAATAAAAGGTTTTAGATAATTCGAATAAAATAATATAAATAAATGTAATTGCAATCTCTATTATTATTTACAAAGAATTTTTAAAGTTTAATTGTCCAATGACATCTCACTTTCCAAACTTCATATTTAACTCTTACAAGATGAGTTGACGAAACCTAGATATTGCTGACAAATGATTTGATTATAATTTCGTTTCATAGTGTTGTTCTAATTTAATTTTAGATGTCGTTTAGAAATTTCACTGGTCACAAATGTTATTAGTATAATAGTTGAAGTTTCTTATAAACTTATTAGTGACTATTTATCGGTAATTATTTCGTATAAATATTAAAATTGTCATTACTATAGAATTTTTACATTCCTAGGAATATAGTAATTTTGCTATTTATTTTTAAGGATAAAAATAAACTAAGTGTATTCGTATTCAAAACTTAAGAATAGTGTAATAACCCTCCTCATGGTTTATTTTTTTTAACATAATAGGACCAGTAAGATTTAGACTTGAGTGTTTGATCTAAATGAAACAGATATAAACTTAAGACATTTCTATATATAAAGTAATCTCAATGTTACATTTACTGAAACATGAAGGAATAAAAAGGTAGGTTAATAGGTAGATAACAGTTTTCGATAGAAGTAAAAGTAACATTGTATGTTTTATTGTATTACTGAAACTTTTTTCACAAATTTAAAAGACATGCCCAGATCATTTGCTCTTATATCCAACATGCCTATAAAATTTAGTGAAAAGATTATAAATTAAGACATCATTAGATTTAGGTTTATAAAAGCAAGCGTAAAAAAATTAAAATATATTATCAAAGGGAAAAATAATAAATATATTAAAAGTAGATTTACATTTCCAGATAATATCTTAGGGAAGAGGTCTAAGGTCTCAAGTTAAAATCTGGCTTGAGTTTAATTTAAATAAGCTAAACATGGCTAATATATTTTTATTCACAATTTAAAAGAATAATCTATACGTTAAATTTCATAATCGAGTAACTACAGTAAATACCTACTTACTGATCTTTTTAACAACTTTTATCTCAATACCCTCATATCTCAATATTCCATAATATACCTGCCCTCATATCTCAATACCTTATAAACATTACAGAAACTAGATAAATGTTCACAAACCCCTTAGTGTATGATACGCTCCGACGTCTCTCACTTCCGCAGCTTCCGGTCGTTAGACACTACTCAAAGGAATCATCTGTTTAGTAACTTTATTTATTGTTACATAAATATTGTATTTTTATATAATTTTTTGTATTTTTATGTAAATGTATTCGTATTCTTTCGTAACGAATACGACTTATAAAGCTTGTTTGAGTACTTTTGATGTTTTTTTCTTTGCTTAGGTAAGAAAACTTGTCTGTATGTGCATTAACAGGTGTAAATCTAAACATATATATACTTTTTAATACATATAAAAATATATATTTACCTATTTATATATGTTGTATCTGTTTTAATTACGAACATTAGGATAAAATCCAAACCAATTTAGTATCTGCCTATTAATTTTACAAGTACCTATAAGTACCTATAAATATAATGATTTTCAGAGTTGATAAGTATACCTACCTACCTTGAACAAATGCAACCCTGAACAAAAAACTAAATTCATAGCAAATTACTGAAAAAAATAACTGAAAACTCTCAGAGTAAGTTGATTTCAGTCCACTCATGTTGTAATTTAACATCTCAGCGTGATATTCGTGTTCAAATTAAAATGTTTATTGCGTTATGGAGTCTGCACTCTGCTTCAGGCGTTTTATTTCGTTATCCCAGACACGCCCACTTTTATCCTTTCCCCTCAGTACCTTATGAACTGCCACCCCATCTAACACTGTCATTTCCGATTGTCTTAATATTCGATCTTAAACCCTCGATCTCAAAAATAAGGTTGATTTTTCTTTATCAGTGTGTTATCTCCTCGTCATGCGTGTCATAAAACTATTAGCCGCTTAAGCTATTCTTAAACCTTTGGTTATATTTAGCGGTCGCGATGGGTTTCCAGGGTAGGGCGCTGTTTTTCATGGTGTTTTATACCTTTATAGTGTTTTATATCCCATTATGAATTTTGGTGGGGTACAAAGCTTTTTGCTGTGCGTTATATTTCATTATCTTTAACACCTTGGATCACGCTTTGTATGAACAGATGGTGAAGGTTATTTTATTATCTTGTAAATTAAATTTTATATACTGATCTAAAAATATGTGTGTGTATAGTATATATTTGTGTTACATTAAAATTTATAGATAGATAGACCAATAAGTAAAGATCTAAGATTCACTGAAAATTTAATAAGATTAATTCAAAGTTGGTTACTTACATACCTAACTATGTTTTGATTTTTGTTGTCTGTAATAATCATAAAAAAACATATGATTTAATATAGCTTCATAAGAATATTTAAAATAATTCCTATAGCTAAAAATATACAGATAATATGAAATTGACGTAAGTAGATAGTAGGTATATACCAACTAGACAAAACTACCGAAAAAAAAACCTCCAAAAAAGCCAAAAAGCGACCCATTAAACACATTCCAACACCAATTTATAAGCAATTTAGATATTTAAAGCCATTACATTCGTTATCAACCTCAAAGACGCCAACGCATTTTATCGACAATTTGAAACAAAAACTTTATGCAAATCAAGAAACCCGAAATAAAATGGAGTCGCGCGTGCGATCGATATACGACCTTGTGGGCGGGGCCTGGCGTGGGCGGGGCTTAATAAGAGGCTGGGATTGGTTCAGACCGCCCACCCCGCCCCCCACATCGGCATCGAACCCGCACTCGTAAACGTATGCCCGCGCGCCGAGGCACGAGACGTGATGTAGACGTTCCGAGTTGCGAGTCGTGAAACGTGCAAAATAACGATTTTATATCGATTTTATATCAGTTTTATTCGATTGTAATGTGCATTTGTGGACAATGATTACTGATATGTACGCGCCGCTGCCGGCGCCCACCAATAAATCTATTGTAAGTTTATTTTTTTACTTATATAAATAGAAATATTATATCGCGATCGTATTAATAGCATTTAAAATAAAATTTTTAATTCTTCAATAATCATAATAGGTTGTTCATCAATATTTATTCGAAAATTTAAACGTCAGATTCAAGACGTCAAATGTCATTATTAAAAATATGAACTTACCTACTACATAATTAATAATATTAAGTAATGTAACTAATATATAAAAACTTTAATATAGGGTGACAGTAACTTGAAGGTAGGGACTAGAGCTATAGTAGGTGTATAAATAATTATTTACTAAGTTTCCGACGGTGAGTAGAGAGTTCCTATAGTGTACCTATATGAATTAAAATAATAGAAATATAGAGTATATTCTACTAAAATTCATGCAAATAAAGAGATATGTTATAATTATGTATTTAATTTTTAAAATAATATTTAATGTACCTGCATTATTACAAATACATAAGTATTTTATTATGTCTTACAACTTTAATAAACAAAGTTCATACTTTAAATAATAAAACCTATTAATAGAATGGACTAAGAAAGTTCACAGAAAAGTATTTGTTAAGTTTATTTTTATATTTATTTATGTACAATAGAGACTATAATTGTATTATTGAAAATTATCAAATACACTGTAGACAATTTAATGACTATATTGTTTCTAGCTCCGTTTGTTATAAAAGAGCTTTTCCGTAGCTTTTTTTCCCTTAACCTATAAAATAACAAACTGAAAATAAAATTATTCTTCATTATTAACTAAAATATTGTTTATTTGTCGACGATACCTGTATTCAATTGAAACAAGATTATAGGATTAATAAAGCGAAACAAAGAACAATATGGCATTGTTCAAAATTTACAATTGAAAATAATATCTAATCCGCATACAGTATATATAATATTACATTATCAAACAATGCTAACTTATCATTAAAAACAATAAAAACATACACTATATAACATAGATTAAAACTTAACGAAACAAAATCATCTAACATATAGATTAAAACTAACTAAATAAAAAAAAACTGTACCAGTGTTGTCTATGAATAGAACTAATACCATAAACAGTCACAAAACTCCATCGAGAGTCGATGCATCAAACCATTATGCGTGCCTAATAGTTTTTTTCTACACCCATTCACAACTCCCAGCATGGCGTCCGTCATTGTACCGCCGACAAACTTTTATTTGTAATGGCCCTAAATGGCTGTTGTCGGGATTAAGGTGCTTCAAGCATTGTCGTTCCAAGTGCCAGCTAATCTGAACGGTTCTGGTCATAGCACAATGGATCTGTCAAGGATAGAGAACCTTTTTCGCGGGATTAAACACTTATACAGATTATACAGATTATTTACTCTGTGTCATATTTTTGACAGCTGATATATACTAATTAGTTAATAGTATTTCCTGAAATATATTTTATCTTTTGCGTTATTAGAATTAAAAGAAATCACTTAACTCATCTGTAGCATCTAATTAAAATATTTGTCTCGTGAAGCAATTATGAAAATAATAAATCTGTCGTGGGTACGGTAGCGACGGCGCCATATATCTTTTTTATCGCGGCAAAGCGACGTGTTTAACCCGTTCATTGACAAAAGGTATTTAAATGAAGCTGTCGAGTAAATGATATTTACTGCACACACACATATACACACACACACACACACACATACACAAACATACACAGCATTGACAGTTAAATGTTAGTGATACCCTTTTAGACACCACGGTAGTTCATTTTAGGTGTTGAGTTTGGAATCTCCTTATCTTATTAGGAACGCCTATTGAGTGAGTTATGGTATCTTTAATAGTGTTATAGCTTTGTTAAAGTATTTATATTGTACTACTAAATCAGATAATGCTTTGGAATAACAGAAAACTAGCTTTTATCCGCGACTTTACTTTCATAGTAACAGCATAGAGAATAGAGAAACTTGAGTCTCTTTGGAAAAAAAGACTCTATCGTTTGCCAGGTTATGATCAATCTATTTATATTAAAAAAAAACATTGAGTACAGTGCACAAAAATAAAAACAGATAAAATTTAAGATTTATATCAGTACTAGAATTGACTCTACTTATTCTAAATATCAGAAAATTACCTACCTACATAGTAATGTAGGTAGTTTACTACTAAGAATCTACCTACATAAGTACTCCTACTACCTACTATTAAAAAAATACACTTCATTTTGACGTAAAATTAGACATCTTAACTAAAATATCAAGATGTAAAGATCATTAAATCTCTCCAAGTTATTTATAGAGTATCATCCGTCAGCGCGTCGTCTCTCAAGCGACAAATTTAACAATGCACCGAGCAGAGCAATATGATGAAAAACAAAAGCTAACGACGCGAACCTGTCAAGATGTGTGTTTTAAGATATTTATTAACTACCAATTATTAACTGAGTTAATTTTGAGGTTTCATTTAAGTGTATATTGTATTTAAGAATTCTTTTTATATCGGACGTAACTATTATATTTCTGAATCAATTTTCTTACAAAATAATTCATGAAAATTAAATTCTACCGATTATTATAAATATACCAGCAAAAGGCACATAAAATTTTATTGCTTTCGTGGAAACATCTGTCATAATTTGCCTAATTATTGAAAACAAAAACTTGAACAAAGAAAATGTGTATGAAAGACATTATAAGGTAGCAGACCTTGATTATGATAGACATCTAGACACTATCAGACGCCCCAACCACGATAAGAACCTTTATTTACTTCGAAATAGGAATCAACTTTGCATATCCAATAATACAAGCTTTATTGGCTATCGGAGCATAGAGTAATTACTATTCTAGACATGTCCATTGCGGTTGTTAAAACATCCAGTTTAAAAACAGCAAACGGCTTCACCGCAGTGTGGGTACAGTTTCCTGTGTTACCACAAATGACCTTTTAATAATGTTTGTAACTCTGTAACCGATCGATTGCAGCGACTTATATGTAATTAGGCCTGTAACAGCTGGAGCTTTAGGGACATATTTTAATACTGTATTGGGAAATAATTATATTATTTTGTACTTGATTTTTTTTTCGTAAATAATAAACTATACGTTATCTATGTTTATTAGCGGTGAGGTACCTACTACTATTTTTTTTTTACTCAGAAATGTATTATTTTTAAAGCTTATGTATTAAGTGTTTTAGTATTTAAGATAAAGTAGAGGGTATAATTATACTTGAGTTAAAATATCGTTAACAAACACTTTACAGTTATTAAAATATAGAAGAGAGTGAGTAGAACATAGGTAATTAATATAAGTAAAATTTGTTTATGGCTTTATCTAACTCTATGTGTTGTCTGTGTTTGTCCTCTAGTGTGCCCACAACTTTATGGACTTGGTGAGGTTTTTTATTTTAAATTAAATTTTTAATTTAACTTGTCAGCTGTTATCATAACTTATCTCTTTAAACTTAATTTAACTTTAATATAAACATTTCGCGCATTATTTCAATCAATATTTAATGATTGTAACTGTATATTTTCTTGTAATATTCTTTTAGATATACATATATGAGAAAAGTTAAAACAAACATTTTTTTATATGAACAGAAATTGAAAACCAAGTGCAAGTAAGTACTTATAGTTCAGTATCCTAGTTTTTCATTTAATGGTAGCTGATGTGAGAAAAAGTACATATCGAAAGGGCATATAAGTAACTATAAATTAATATTGTATAATATTATATGGTTCAATAGTTCTTACATAAATAATAGAGCATAGGAAATCTTATATACTGCGGGCAAAGAGAAAGGGTACATATTTGTTGAAGAAAGATTTTATGTACAATTTTTTTTAATACATTCTTGGTAATTGTATTTTTCATTTTACCAAGTCTTGAGTCGATACTTTAACGGGAGACTGCTCCTTCAAAACCCAATACTAATCTATCAGGGATTCTCAAATTTCAAAATTATCTGATTCGGACATCATTAATGTCATCAGAATGGTTCGACTTCCGTATGTAAGTAAAAAATCTGCTAAATAAAATAGAATTTTCGGTGAATGACAGAGGGATCAAAATCAGTTTGGATGTGTTTAAAGGATTTTGCAACTCATTGCATTAGCCCGGCTTGTTAGTGGCGCGGTGCCGTAATGAAGGCAAGAATGAAGGTAAATGCAAGTCATGAGGGCAGAGGCGCCGCGCCGTCATCGCGCCTTGTCATACGTGATGGGCCGACAACGAAGAAGGTTATTTTCAAAGAAACACCACTAATTAATACTCACTACTTTATAAAAAGTGAAGAAGCGCTGGGGTTTGTTCTACTGTCATCGCAACCTTTGTCTTCGTTTGAAAAAAAAAATAAAGATTGTGTGAACTTTATTCAAAGATAATTTTTAATCTTTCGAATTTAAATGAGTCAATGGACTGCATATTCTTTTATTCTGTTCTGATATTTACTGTTAGAAATGTCACTAAGGCGTCACGGCTACAATTAATTTAGCACGTCTCTCACAAAGCGAGGCGGCCCCCTGGTGTGACCACCGCCCGCGGTGCTGGCACTCCTAACATGCTTCAAAATAATCTAGCTTATCATATCAATATCAGGGATTACACTTATTCTCTCACCTAAATAACAATGGCTAATTTTTCCTTAAAACAGTTTAATACTATAATCAAAATCAAATCAGCAACAATTTTTTTATTGAAAGCAAGTTTAATATGAAACAACTTTTTCATTGTCAAAGTTACCAGCTTGGAAAAATAATTGCCACAGACCTAAAAAGAACTGATGACTGAAATTCAGCAAATAATTAGTAATAATTTTTACTTTCATCTTTAATTTTGGTCTTCTTCATTAATCAATCAATACTTACAACCATTCTTGCAATTTTTAAAGTCTAACGCAATTCAGGCAGTACTTGTCAAAATAAACTGTACATTTCTTTGCAATTTCATTTATTTCAGTCAGATTTTCGTATAACTGAAAAGAAGAAGAAGAGAACTGAAAATACAAATAATTCAAAATTTTATTTACAAATGGAATTACTGTCATTAACATTAAGGATGGTCCGTAAATCTGCAGCAAACTGTGAAACCATCGCATATGTCCCATTATGTCCGTTATAAGTAGTATCGGAAATTGCAACTATCAAGTCAAGCATCCGGCTTTTAACTGTAAATTTTCCGTTCGCAATTTGTTATTGTTGAAGTCTGACGGATTTTATATAAAGCATTTTACTTATCTGTCTTGGGAAATTTACCGTATTGTACAGTATGGAACGGATGAAAATGATGTTTCTATTTTAATTTTATGAACAGTAATTTCTATACACATGTGTATCAATTTGACAATGTTTTCGCTAATGAAACCGGCAGAAATCTCAGCAAATACCGGAGGGTGATACTATTAGCACCCTACAAAGGGCGGTGTTTTATGTCCTCTACGACGCAGACAAACCGCCATGAATACTCCGCTCTTCACTCAAGGGCTTTGAATCGCGTCTGCCATTGATAGCCATAATGTTCACATTGTTGATCTTGAGGGTGCTTTATTTAATGGTTTACATTTAAAACTACTAACTATCAAGCATTGTATTTTACGACTGTATTTTCGAAATATGTAATTCTACGCTCAATTGCGGTCACTGTGGTCACTTCATTCAACACGTCACCTCATTCATAACCCATT
The DNA here is from genome assembly GCA_959347355.1 of Napeogenes inachia. Lineage (NCBI taxonomy): Eukaryota > Metazoa > Arthropoda > Insecta > Lepidoptera > Nymphalidae > Napeogenes > Napeogenes inachia. The sequence goes on along the minus strand of OY365791.1, from coordinate 12,067,868 downwards.
CACCCGCAACTTACTCGTACCATTCCTATAATATTTTACATATATTAGTACAAATATAAAATTGTATGTATAATAACTGTACTGAAAAGCAGATGTTATTAAAGATCTAATTCAGTGTAAGTCGAATATCGAGTTCGTAGGTACTTAGGTGGTCGCGTGGCTAGGACCGCCCGCTGCGGGCACTGCGCTATGCTAATTCAATTGTGTTATGAGAGCGGATAGCGCAGTGATACTATCTACTCCGCCCGCATTATCATAATAATGCGCGAGTCACTTCTCCGACGCGACTCGGTGTCGACACGCTCGATATCCGATACACAAATGATAACATAAAAAATAACACCAACATTTCAGCTGGAATATAGTTCGAAACGATGTTGAATCACAGATTGCTTTTAATCGATTCCAAGAAGTGTGAAAACCGGCGAAAGCTGTTCTCATGGATAACACCCGCCGGCGCTGCGTGTACTCACAGTTCTTGTCGACGATTATATTCATCTAGCTGGATGCAAATTGAATTACGAGACTTTTTATACCCGTTCATTGTTTAATATCTTCGCTTTGTTCTTGTGCCGCAGTAAGTACGTGACGATTGAACATTCAGCGCCTTATAATCTCGCTATCTCCTCTGCCAAGCGATTGTTCTGCTCCACTCCGTTCGTGACGCTAAATTACAGTGTTTTGTTTTATTACTTATCTAATTATTACTATTTCTATAAAGAACTATATTCATATAAACTGGTTTTATTACATTTTAGATAACTTATATTTTATTTTGTTTTAGTTAATTCTGGTGTGTAATCTACTGATTATTTTAAAGTCATCGCGTAAAACCTAGCAATAGTTATATCTGAAATATATTTAAAAAGTGGTAATAACAGGATACTATTAAGTTAATTGAAAGAAATGTCTATAGATTCCGGTTCTATTCTTGTGAACATTTAAAATAATTGAAAAGAAGTCGTTTGCGGTTAAGTCTTTCAAGAGAATTAATTATCCTACAATAATTATAACCTGCGTCATTCAAATAAGAGACTGGATACTTTTTAAATAAAAAGAGCAGTCCTCTAGACGCAGCTACATTTATTCAAGCTGGTACGGCTTGAAATGTCACCCTAATTGCGTTACAACCTTGTCGTATACTCGACATATGTCCGTGTGGTTTCTATTTAACCTCGTGACACTGTAATTAGACGTCAAATAACTTAACGCTATGAGGGCAATGAACCATACAATATCATTTGTTATCGTGCTTTTAGTTTTCTAATGTTGGTATAGTATTTGGATGGAAAAGGTAAGTAAGAAAATGGGGGAGAAAATGGTCTGTTTCATTATATGGCCACATATAACTGGAAGATAAAAAGAATTTCATTAAAAGAGTTTTATGAATGTAGGTAATTGCAACAAGAGACAGAAGATGACAAGGATGGAATGCGGGAATGATATCTCCCTTGTGAATTATTATAGATAGAATAAGGGAACCATAGGCAGACCTATGAGTGCCAGTGTCTGACAAAGAGGCAAGATGATAGACCGACACTTATCTTTATCTAATCCCACATGCAAGAAAGAGAGACAGATAGGTAGACACAGTTGTTTATTCTTTTTATTTCGATGGACACATTAGACTGGCTTCCCTACTCTAGGTATAATAAATCTATTTATAAAAGTGTGGAAGATATTAATTGGGTAAAGGTTAAAATAATTTGTGGACAACCTTACGCATCTGACTAAGGTGCTGCGCCGTCGCTTGATATATATTTGAAACATTTTATTTGTTTGTTACTAACGTATAAATGGAGCTAATTATTATAATTTCGGTTAAATTACTGGCATTATCTTGCTACCAAAAATAAGTGAGCTTAACGACGTTTTCTCGGAACTAAAGACGCGGCCGAGGGCGATGTCGAACTGCACGCAATGTGTAAGATCTGCACCAACCTTGAACTTATCTTCACTTTTAATATTTGTTCACATTTAACATTCTACGTTGATGAATATTTAATTTATTAATATGACCTCGCTAAGTACTGAAAACGTAATATGACTATTGGCACATTTTTTTAAATATCTATACATTCTCTCGGGTACCTACCTAAGAGAATAATTTTAAAATAATACTCTGAAAATCAAACGAATGCACATATTACCTAGTGTATCTGAAGGTCTGAAGAGTAATAAAAATTTAATTATTTTATAAAAGGATGATACAAGGATTTTTATGAAACACAATATTTTGATTGTGTCTTAATTACAATATATTGTTGCAGTGCATATTTCATATATTCAAGGTCGTGTACAATAATTATATTAGCTGTTTTCTTTATATATATTAATAATCGTTATATTGACACAATACAAAGGCAGTGAAGGGGATGCATTATTTGGCTGTTAATTTTTTAACCGAATTCGAACTGGTTTTAAACAACTACTCCTATTATGTGAATGCTGACAGTAATGCCTTTAAGAGTGTCCAATCCCGGTCCTTATACGTAATCCCGGGTTCTCGGAAATGATCACAAGCAATCCCGGAATCCAATAATATGCCCGGGATTTCATATTACTTACATATCTAAAAAAAAAATAAGGTATATATTTTTTTTCCGGTTTTATTAATAGAACTAGTACCTCGTCTCGGCTTCGCATGGGTGCAATGTAGATACTAATATGGCAGTGTAGACTTATTGATATTGATTTAATAGGTAATACGGGAACATTTTTTATACTATATTTCTGTTTCTCCACTTTATTAATCTCTGATATCTTCTAACATATCCATTTCAATGAAATTTTGTTAAGGTCAGTATGAATCTACATAAAATGTACTACATATGTAATGCATTTAATTAGATAAGAAATAAAACTGTATTGTATAAAAAGCGTGATAAATAACACATTATGTAATATATAAAAAATAGTTACTTAAGGTTGTTCTTTAGAGATAAATATATACCTACCATTTTATATTAATGTTTGAAAGATATACATTTCAGTACCTACCTAGTACATTAATTTGTTATACCTGTAACTCAAGGTTAAGTTAATAAATTTTGTAATTTAAGGGCACAAAAATATGTTTGTTGCAACATCACATTACAAATCTCGGCATTGTCCGGCTTTTTAATACTAATATATTATTAGTATAAAAAAACCTTTTTCATATATATATATATATATATATCGTCTTTCTATATTCTATATATAATCAACTTTATACACATGGAGGTTTCATTCCATATGTATTAAAAATTTAAATAAACTTAGAATGGCTAAACTTATTTATAGAGAATTGCTAACATTAATTGAACATAATATTGCTAAAAGTTTTTATAAATACTAATCACCAAATTAAACCAATTTATATTTAATTTTATTCTTAATAAAAAAATATACTTAAACCAAAAAAAAACGTCAGCACAAAAACTACACACGTCACGATTTCAAGGTGACGAGAAATACTTTAAGAATATTAGGTATAACATATCATGTATATATACATGATATGTTATACCTTAGAATATATTGTATAAAATGTATTTCCAATACAATACAATTTCCTACCTTGTATATTTTTTTTTTCTGTGCTCGTCTGAGTACCTACTACTACTGCCTTCAAACTACCATCAAAAGTTTTAATCAACCTATTTTATTATTATTAATATATACAGCAAATTGAATTTCAAATTTTATAAATTATTAATAACCAACCTATTTTTATTTTTTTATATATAGCAAATTATATCCTTTTTTTTAAATTTCTTATTATTATGTAGCATATAATGTTTATACACAGTTATTAAAAAAATATATGATGTTAAAATATACCACTAGTATATTATATTGGATATAAAAAATAAAGGGAGTGCAGGCGTGAAACCACAATAGTTACAGGATCATTAGAGCGCTCCACACATGGCAGGCCACGAATTGTACCGACGATAATTATTTATTTAAATGGAAATTATCGCCTTGTGACGTCCGTTATGCTCTTGTGCCTAATTTGACCGACATATGGAAACATAGTTTTTGTGCAGCGTGACCAGATTACTAGAATCGAAATAATTTTGAACGTTCTCCATTAAATTTTTAATTTGTTCATTTTAATATAACATTAAAATGGTTTTTATTTAATTAATTCTATTTATTCTTTTGAGGTATTTCTTATAATATTTTCAATTATTTTTTAAAATGAAGTCAAAGTATTTTTTCAAATTTATAACCGACATTGAAAAATATGAAAATTACTTAAGTTGCTCGTTTCCATAGAGTAGGTTCGTGTAGAAGAACCAGACATTCGTTCGTGTAGAAGAACAACATCATTGGACACCTTTAATTAGCTAGAATTTTACCTACACTTTATTTTGCTAATAAATATTAAAAAACAAATCGTGTAGGTATATTTTAAGAGTGCCTCAGACCATACCAATAAAATAATACAAGCTAATATTTTATGTGGTTATATTCAGAACCATGTATAATATAATTTCCCTATTTCACATTAGTAGAAGTTATTTTATTGTTTTTGAAACATTCCGCGAGGCCGCACCTCTACAGTCGTACATTGCGTGCGGGAACAGTGATGTGTCACTATCATTATCTTTACTTCACTAACACTTTGTAAACCAGCTTGAAGTGTTGAATAGACACACTTTTGATTACTTGCCCTTTTTATCTGTATTATACAATAATGTCAAAAAGTTTTTGTATCTGTATTCATTTCATGATCTACATAATATATAAGCTGTGAGGATTTGACGTTAGTAAGACCACATCATAATCAATACATCCCCTATCCAGTGTCAAATTGCTAACGCACCCCTTGCCCTGTCGTCCGAAATTAGGCAGTTTATTAGAGAAGCTTCAAATTATTCTGTAATTTGATGTCATTCTCTAATTGGCTATAAACAACCTAGTATTGTTTGATTGATGACTTTAACTAAGCCGCCATTTTAAAACACATTAAAAAACCATGTGTAATTATTAAGAAATAGAAATAAATATACTTGTAGGTATATATCACAAAATGACGATATATAAAATAAATATATAATATTAATATACAATGTCAAAACCAAACAATGCCCCATAAATTGTAGATGTGTTAGTTGGTTTAGAACCGCGGTGGGGGAGCGTACAGTTTCACCCGGAATTAACTGGATAATTCTATAATAATGCAATTAACTGTCGGCAATTTACTCTTGGATTATCGACTTTGAATTATAATCGACCTGTATTATTCTCTGGGTTTTGTTACATAAAAAAAAAAACATTTATTGTCAAAAAAATTACCAATATTATTTTTTACGTCATCGATATTTTTGCTGTTAAATAACCTCGTTATAAACATGTTACCATTTTTTATGATCAAATAATTAAAAATAAATAACCTCATCAAAGCATACTCCATATAAATGAAATAAGATAATAAGATTGGATCTCATAAATTAATAACGATTAATTCGTACATATAATAAATTACCAATTCATATAATCGCTTGTGAACGGACTTATTACTAGTATCATTATTTCAACGACGTGTGTCGAAAAAATATTAGGTCATAAGTATAGTTATAATTTTTATGAAATACAATTTTGGCAGTAACGACTTCACGATCGTCTTAATAACACGCTGAGGGTTAAGCGGTTCTCTTGAATATTCATTTTGGTTCATCATAATTTCGGTTCATAATTTAATATTATCCAATCTCGGTTATTCCATCTCTTTATTTATTATTTATTTAATTAGATTATTTTTATGATTAGTGATGGAAATAGATGTAATTAAAATAAATTAACTTTCTTAAGATGATAGAAATAAAATGTAATGTTATTATATATTAAATAAAAGTACTTAGTCCCTTGATGTATAATACTGTTGTAATCAGTATTAGTATAGGTTATATCATGTATTGATTGAGTTAATAATTCTCGGTACTCGTTAAGCAAAGCCCGCCCGTAATTTAGTAATTCGATTTGCTAGTGCTTTAGTACTTCCGCTTCACTTCACTAGCCACAACCTTTAATTAAACAGACTGTCTGATAGATAGTATTTGAATCAATTTACTGAACTATAACAATGTCAATATTTTATCTATATACATATTTAGAAAAAAATATAATTTATAGATATTTTATTCGACGACTATTTGATATAAGCTACATTTTTTAGTGAAATGTTTATTGTTTATACATAATTGGAAACAGCGTTTTTTTCTGATTCGAAACATGTATTTAACTATATTTTGCAATGAAATGTCGTTTAGACCAAACAGCTCTTGAACGTAGAAACATTTTTTACTCTAACGCCATCTAGTATTTAATAATGTAACTGTTTTCGCGTATTATTTTCGTTGTGTATTTATTTATTAATACATGTTAACTTGGCACAGTCTGTGTTTTTAATTTTGTAAATAAATGTCTCTATATTATTGACATAGGATTAAGATGTCACATTATACAAATATTTTTCAGTTACAGTTTTAATATAGACAAACAAACCATATTATAAAGATATGTAGATACTAATCGTCTTCACACACGTTACCTGTTCCGATACTACAATTTTGTGGTCGCGAGGTGATTTCATCCGGCTCATATTTTTTTACGACAATGATCTTCGTCATTTTTGACAAGGAAAAGGCCATCGTGTAATGCCGGAGTGGCGCCGGACCGTCGGCGGAGAGTCATCTCGGCTTTGATCCAATCTGGTTTGGAGCAAGTTGACCAATTACCTATATCAATCTGTCCATTCCCAAATGGAAGATAATGCCTAGGGTAATTATGACTCCAGCCGCACTAATTCAAACCGTATTATCTTCAAATTGGTGTGACGTCACTTTTAGTGTCTTGAAATTATTACAATGATTGTGTTTTTTAAATGTTTTGTTTTGATAGATAGTATTGTTTAGGTATTATTTCTGTATTTTTTTAAATGACATAAAATTAAAAAAAAAATGCACTCAAAACTTCGAATAGTTTTTTGAATATTATTATTTTTTTTTAATTTCAGAACACCATTTGTTATATTAGCGGTGGGAACAAAAACAAATTTAATATCGAATTTCTTGTCACACATATTAGCTTTAAGGACTATGACACACTGATATTTAATAATATACTTATCAACTAAATAAGTGTCTCTATAACTATAACCATAAAAGCACTCTCTCTCACTCTTACTAATAATAAGAATCATGTAGGTACTTATCAACTGTCGCTATAATTATAACTGTAAAAATATATATATCATTATACATACACATAGGTACTTATTATAAATCCACGCCTAGCAATATTTTGTTATTAAAATTGTAAATAGTAATTGTAGATTTTAGTAATAGAACACCAAAGTAGTGAATTAAAATGTTTATAACGATATGTTTATTTAGTTTGATAATTAACTGATTATAAGTTTTTAAAATATGGGTTACTTATCTGAAGACAAATCTTAACATCTCACTGTATTTTTGTGTACAGTTGAGGCTGGAACAAAAAATAAACTTTCATATGTGAGTTAGTACCTATCTATATAGTCTTATTCATAATCATTACTTCAGCCATCGACGTTTCAGCTTTTATTGAGGTTCCAAAAGACATGGTATGGTAATGAAATCATTTAAATAAATATCGTAAAATTTATAAATTGAAATGTTCAGTTGATTATATTTAATAACCGAAAATAAAACAGTTATTGCATGTTGAAATAAATATGAAATATATTTATCACTGGCTGGAGATACATTGGTGAATATATTATGTAGGTACGACAAGATAGCAAGATAAATATTGATATGGGTTAATTATTACTTTATATGTAATAAGTTTTATATGGCTTATTAATTATTTTACAATATAGATAGGTTATTATTTTAGATAAGCTCAATTTCATTATTTCACTCCCCAAAATTATGGACGTCTATCATCTCATGGATTTATAAAAATCTGTAAAGGTCTCTTATTTTTTGTTTCTCGTGGGAATGAAAGTTTTATGGCGTAAAAAGTTCAATAACGTTACTATAATTTCTAGAAAATAGGGGCAAAAAAGAAAATATTAATTTATGAAGTAGGTACATTAAAATCCTGTTTTATAGTAGGTTCGCGATAGTTTTGATACTTTTACGTTTTAATTATACTTACATATATATATTTAACTACCTATTAAACAATATGAAAATATGAGCTTAGGTATATCTAAATTTAAGGAAAAATGCTTTAAATACCAGTCAAGAAGAAATAAAACAAATATTCAAAATATCAAGACTGGACATCGTATTCTATATAGATATAAATATCGGTTATATCTATTAATAGACGCAGGTTTCTAATGCTGGTACACCAGTGAACTGAAGCCAGCAGTTTTGTATCGCACATTGCGGCAACAGCTGCACCAATCACAATGTGATGGGCGTGGTTCTCGTCCCCGGGCTCGATTCGTGATCCCGGATTATATTATTGCGTACAATGAAGCTTTTTTATCGAGCCTTTGTCTCACTGGGGTGAAATATCCGGTCGGATGTTCCTTCTCCGGTCTTTATTGCATGTGAAATAAATACCGAAAGGATTGTTCGCTTATGAATATATATGAATAACTGACAAAACTCTATTCATATTTTATTCATGTAACATATGAAATATTTATTAAGGAAGTGTAAATAATACCGATGTATAATGAGTTCGGGTCTAATGAGGTCGAGACATCGCGTATATCAATAATGACGTCCCGCGGCGGGCGGTAGCGACCGGGAGCTGTCACCGCGCAGCCTTATTGTAAATACGCTACCTATAAACTAAAAACAATTTATTTATATTGTTTTAAACGCCTCGAGCTTAATTCGAATACTTTTGCATTAGTTCTCATATAAATTAGACCATAAATCAGGACCGGTTGATTCTCACGGTTTCTTAATTAAACTTCGATCAAATTTATTTTTGTTCCGTCTATATTATTAACGTTTAATTATCTATTTACAGGAGCATCCGAGCTTACGCGGCACGCCGCTGGCGATGCTCGCTGCACAGTGCAACAAGCTTTCAAGTAAATCACCGCCTCCACTCGCTGACGCAGCCGTTGGCAAGGGTTTTCATCCATGGAAGAAAAGTCCAGGAACGCACTCTCCACCAGGAGCCGGTATCGCACCACGCTCTCAGGCGCCGGCTTGCGCCCCATATCGAGCACCTACCTCATGCGCCGCAGCACCTTCTTATGGAAATGATCTCTACTTTCCTTCATCGGGTGATCAATTACTTGGCAAGAGTGAATCAAGTGCAAGTCTGGGCTCTATGTACTCTAGACACCCTTATGAGTCGTGGCCTTTTAATGTAGGAGGTGGTGGTAGCAGCGGAGCATTGAAAGCGGCTGAAATGGGTGGTGTTAGTGCCGTAGGTAGCACTTGGTGGGACGTCCACAGCGGATGGCTGGACGTCGGGGGACAAATGGCAAATTACGCTGGACAAGATTATTCGCAATTAACGCACTCACTTTCTGGAGGAGCTCATTTGCTCCCTCCTGCACCCCACCTTTTACAAGATGCTTATAAATCTGTGCTACCAACACAAGGGTCTTTCGGGTTACACGGACCTGGTTCACCAGCTCCTCCAGCTCAGGCTCCATCCCCACGTTCTCAGCGACGATATGCCGGCCGTGCAACTTGTGACTGCCCTAATTGTCAAGAAGCCGAACGATTGGGTCCAGCTGGTGCCCATCTTCGTAAGAAAAATATACACAGTTGTCACATACCTGGATGTGGCAAGGTGTATGGAAAAACATCCCACCTTAAAGCTCACTTACGCTGGCACACCGGTGAGAGACCGTTTGTATGCAACTGGTTATTCTGCGGAAAACGATTCACCCGCTCCGACGAGCTACAAAGGCATTTAAGAACACATACAGGAGAAAAAAGATTCGCATGTCCAGTGTGCAACAAGCGATTTATGAGATCAGATCACCTCGCGAAGCACGTGAAAACCCATAACGGTGGCAAAAAAGGGAGTTCAGAATCCTGTTCTGACTCAGAGGAGAATAGTCAAGGCGAAACCCACGCTGGAGGTCGATCACCAGAGCATCATTTGGACGTGAAGCCAGGCGCGCTGGTGTGACGGGGGAGCGCGGCGCTGGCCGTGCCGCACCACGCCTCGCTGCTCCTGTGATACCGCCCTAACACACCGCCCTGTGTACATAGCACATATCAAGCACTGTGAACGTTGCGTTATTTTATGAAAAACTTAGCAGTGCGAGTGCCGTCACGATAGTGTATTTGTGTTGAACTAAAGTGTACAGTATATATATTAAATATTGTCTATTACTAAGCTAGATATTATATTATACTAAATAGAGTAAGTAGTATCGCACTCTTAGTCCAAAATCACAGTTGTAATTTATTTCATTAATATTTTATTATAAAGAATTTATATATTACCTCAAGTATCACAATAACAAAAACTAGTAACTATTTATATAATTATTTATGTTTTTGTAATAAAATTGCATTTCTTTAAAATACATTTGTTTACATATTAAATTGTAGAAAATGCCACCAAATTTATAAGTTTTCAGTAATTAATTTTGAATTCTAAACTTAAATACACATATGTTTGTTTTAATAGATCATTTATAAGTAAATTAGAATACAAAAACAAAACGCTACTATATAATTCGAAAATTAATATTAATATGTAATAATACGTCCAACGATTAAAATCTATTTTCCTGGTTTGTGAGTATTAACGCCGAAGACAAACAATCATTATTTTTGTTATAAAAGTTATTGCATAAGCTTGAAAGATTGATCTATAATAAAATATTTGTTGTGTAAAAAATTGTGCGAATAAATTTGCCCGATATGATTTTATGAAAATTGAATATATTTTTCCGAGTGGATATTTGCATTTTTATTGAATAACTTAAGTTTAATTTAGATGTAATTTAGTTTAACACTATATTACGTAGTTTGAAATTTAGTAGAAAGAGAGAGATCAAAAGCATTTAATGTATTCAGAACTAGTAATTTTGCTGTTTCCAAATCAAACCTATGTCATTGTCTTAATAACAATCAAGTAGATATCAAATGTTATAATATTCATATCAAACTGTTAGACGGTTGAGAATATTTTAAAAACCAAATCAAATAGAAGTTAATTTGTTGGTTTGAAAATGAAATAAGGTTTGCTTATTCAAAAGAAAAAACTCACCATATCCTAGGTGGCTCGATTTAAACTTACTAATAATGTTTTTTATCAACTACAAGTAATCTAAATCTAACGTTTAAAATAAAAACCAAATAAGAAAACATAGAATTCCAAAAAGCCTACAATTTAGCATTTTTAGGTTTTTTAAAATTATACATGATAATCATATGTAAAAGCAATATCTTTTATGTCTATCTAGGATTGAGAAATAATCATATTAATATTTATTTTTAAATGTTCCTACAACACGAAAACAAAAAGTTTGTACTACATTACAAGTACATAACGATAATGAACGGACAAACTGGATAAATCAAATAGATAGGTGGAGTTAAACTGTCATTACCGTGAAAATTAGAAAAAAGGAAGTAGATATAACCGAAATAACATAACGAGCAAAATAAAAAAATATTACATTTTCACCAGAGCAGATATATAAGAAAAGGAGAGTTTAAAAAAATGTGTACCTACCAGGAAAGCAGCATTCAAATGATAGATAGGTAATTGAAATAATTAGTAGCAATGACTAGATTAAAACAGCCTATACATTTCTGACAATACATAACTAGTTCTTATATATCAATAAAAATATATATAATTTAAAATCAGTGTAATTCCCATAGTCCTAAGCTAGATTGAAGTCATTCTAACCATATTTAATTACCTAATTGAGATAAAAAAATATTATTTTTATGCTGAACTTAGGTTTTATTAAAGTCAATTATTAATTGGAGAACTTAATAATCTTTTATATATTCATCTATAAATAGTTTAAGTTCAGAAGAAGAATTACAAATACTTAAAATCTCTGAGATACAAACTCAAATCATCTTTATACAAACATTTATTTACCTATGTTCAGACGATAGGTGTTAAATCAGGATGTATGAGAATTTGTATTTACATTACATAAGTATCATACATTCATTCAACATTAATAAATGCCACACAAAATGAAAGCAAAGAATCATTTACATTTTTTATTTATTTCAATAATTACTTAAGGCATCTACAAACCGAGATCACGCTTCTGATATCCCACAACTTTTTAATCAAGAAATTCGGAGCTACGATGAATAAGGTTGGAAACACATTAAAGTCCATTTAAAAGTAAGCTTTATGACGGGGAAGGAACCGTTGGTTTCAACTTCACACCCCGAGTTCATTACGACGCTAAGTAATTTATAGAAGGCCGCAAAGAGGGCGACGCGCGTCGTAAAAAGCGAATTGAAGCCACGAATAATGAGGGGAGCGACTGTCGCTGCGGGTGGTATTAACTCGTGCTCAAAAACTGAGTAAAACCAACCTCATCTGCAAGCCGCAGACTCCATTACGCTGGTGTCGAGCATAGCTTAATCTTGGTACTAATGGCACGCGAGGTGGTCTGCTCATTGATATCTCCATTCTGTAAAGCGAGTTTTTGCTTCAGGTAATCTAGCCAAGTGTTAGTCATTCATAATAATCTAAATTCTTTTTACTCATAATGTCTGTTGATTAATATTTAACTGCTTGATTGCAGTCTTTTGTGTGGTTGTTTGTATTGTGTAATGAAATAGGATGATTCACTGGATATTAAATGATGAAAGTTACTTTATATAATATGTTGTGATGATTTAAATACAATGACATGTTTATACAACGCATTCTATTCTTAATAATACTATGTACTTTTTACATAGAACAAATAATGAAACTTGTACACAATATTAGTGTATTATTATACATGTACACATCATCAATGAAACTTGTACACATCATTAGTGTATTTTTGTACACATAATTATTGTCAATGAATAATATAATATAAGTAAAGGTATACTTTCTCTAGTAGGTAACATTAAAAATAATTACAATCTATTATAGCGACAACATAAAGCAGCAGTATAACTGCATTTCTTAAAAAAGATAATTATTAAGTTAGATATCTATATAAATAATAAAATTAGGTAATTAATAATTTGCATATTATTGTTTGGTTTTGTATCTACCAACTGTTATTTTTAACAATAAACATTTAACTAACATTAGGTCGTGTCTACACAATTGCTTAAAATTACTTAATAAATATAAAAAAACAACTAATTAAATATATAAAGGAATGTACACACGTCAACTATTCTTTATATTTGTTTATATATTTATTGTATTCAAGTGTAATTAAGGCTTAAGTAATTAAGTAAGAGCATTAAATTCTAAATCTTATCAAGTATAATTTAATAATGACCTTTATAATGAAGTTCCGTTAAACTAAACACAGATTTATAACCCCTAACTGAATTACTGGTAACCTGATTGAGCGTGGAGCGTGGAGGACCTCTGTTTAATATTCCCATTGCGTAGATATTACAGAGGGTTGGAAAAACGGGAATATGTCAGGGAAATCAAAATATATTTGAACGTTTATTGTTAACTTATATTAAATAATTTATTATTTTTAATATATATAAAAAATAAATATAAAAATATATCTTTCTGAACAAAATAAAAATATTGAATACTATACTTCGAAGCTTATTGGTAACTTATATTCAATAATTGAGTATTCTAAAAAAATACATATTGTATATAATTTAATATAGTAGTACTAGTAGTAGTATAAATAGTAGTAGAAGTACCAGTATCATGTGTAGTTACGTGTTAAAGTACGAATAACTAATAATCTTCTAAAATAATATGCAACAGATGTTCAGAGAGACTTCATTTTCGAGTCGTTAAGTTATAGAGTAATGTGGCCTTTCAAGAATTATTTACCCTTTGAGGTAAGCGTTGTGAGAAAGCATTTTGAATGTTATTGCTGCTTTTCATCAGATGAAACGGAACGGAACATCAAACGCTAGGTGGCTTTAAGTATGAGGCTTACAATGTGTGTGTTTTATTGTGTTTTATTTACTGTACTTACTTGTCATAATAAACGTTTAACTTCTTTGTGTAAAATGTGTGTTAAATTTGTCTAAGAGAAAGAAAATCTTTATACTTTGGTGATATTTATATTTATATGAATTATCGATTTTTCCGTGTGCTTTTTTAGATAATATAATTTATTTAGTAAGTGTTTTATAGTGTTTTATATGGTGGACAGAAACTATCTGGTCATAATAAAGTTTAACTTCTTTATGTAAAATGTGTGTTAAATTAGTCTCACATAAAGATAATCATAAAGGAAAGAAAATCCTAATACTTTGTTGAAATTTTTATTTATATAATATTTTGATTTTTCCATATAGGTACATTTTTAGATACATTCAAATATTATTTTGTGGTGTTTTATTTGTGAACCTAAAAATAATATTTGCAAAGTAATTAATTCCCTTCTAAGCACTCTCCCTACTATTAAGAAGATATATTAAAAAATAAATGGAAGTATCATATTACACTAATTTACTCGTATGATTAATAAGGGATCGTAAAATTTGGCGCCCTAGGAACAAAGGACGCCGACAATAACACATGTGGACCAACTTCTTAGAAAACCTACACGCTTTGACCAAATTTCGGAGTCCGAATATTGTTGCTAATTAAATCATAAAAATATTATTTTGTTAATGTTTCTTGTAATTAGGATATTAAAAATTTGCTAAAATTATCATAATTAAAAGACATTAAAGGTAACCTTTGACATTGTATAGTAATAATTGGTAGTTACTATACTTACGTGACCCTTTCGCATACACGGCATCTTATCGTATTTTTTAACTACATTGATATATAATCTATGTATATTTCCCATTCATTACTTAGGTAGGTATATTCATACTCCATAATTTATAACAAAACCTAAGCGTAAATACAAACGTTATTTGATATTAAATCTAATTATCGATAATATCTGAAAAGAATACCTAAAGATGTCAAAATAAACGTCATAACAATGTTGCAGAGGAACGGAAACAAGCGGTTTACATCTTTTTAACACAACCCGCTCGCAGTAAATCACAAGTTTTAGACCCCATTCAAAAGTAATATCGACTTCTTCGAACACACATTAATATACCATTCCTCAAAGCTCAAAGGAAGCTACAATAAGCTGGATTTTTAGGAACTCTCACAAAAGTATCAACAAAGTTTATGATATTCAGATTTTATAAAGAATTCGCTTTGAAAATATTGAAAAGACGTTATTATGTTCAGTTAGAATTATAAAAAGAACATTAAACTTACTAATACATTGAGAAATAAGATATAAAATGAAAGATTATAAAAACGAAAAGATATATTTTAAGATAAGATAAAGATAACTTTTTTATGTGCATCCATTGTAACTGTCAACATGCGTTATGAAACAGTAGATCCCATTACGATCATCTGCCTGTAATGACATATCGTTATTAGAAGAACTGGAGACCTGTGGAGATGTTTATTTAGATTTACTTACAACTTTTTTTAGAATCATATTATTTATTACAAATATTTGAAGAAAATAATTGTCACAAAACCAACAATATATCTCACTGGTAAACATTTATTAGAATAAACGTTTAATATTAACAAATATGATATATTAACATGGACCAGCCATGTATTTTCAAAATAAAAATAAGGACATTGATAAAAAGCTTTAGTTAATGTACATACTAAATCCATAATAAAGACATCATCGTGTACCAAAACTAAAATCAGAACAGAAGCTCCACGTACACTCTGCTCCCTTCAGGCAATTCTTCGTTAAGCGAGCAATACACGACCGTGACACGGCTTGACACGTTAAAATGTTATAATTTATTGTCCCGTTCCGTCATACAGCATATCCGCTACCGATATTTGACACTCGTTTTCTGAGAGGTGATAAATGTATCTTGGCGGCACTAATCACGGAAATGTAGACAACCCTTTATAACCCGCTATGCGCTGTTGGGTTTGTAAATTGTTTTAAGTTTTTAAACTGTCTCGTGGTTAAATTAGATCATGAGCGTCTAAATTCTTATACCCCAAAAAACTGTCAATAAATGTTTATTTGTAATTAAACTATAATGAACCATGATGATTGTTAAATATATAGGTATTTACTTGAATATGTTCACGTAAATTAATCTGAATTTTGCTCGTGCTTCCTCTTACTCACTTACCCCTGATGGGTTCGAAACCAGTCCGACAAAACTTTGACTAATTAAAGTAAAAATAGCCGGGTAAATACATTACCATTTTTATTTATTCATCACTACTATTATTTTGTAGACATGATCCAATAAAATCGGTTTGAAAAAGTAATTTAGCTTAATTACCAATAAGATTTAATACTTACTTAGATACTAAAGAAAGATGTTACTCTATTTATTTAATCTCAATCAATATAACCCAAACCGTTTCACATTGACGTAAAAACAAACAGTTTATCTATCCGTATGTCAAAAGCAAATATCTAATAAATCGGAGAGGAACCTAATAAAGGCGAGGGCGTCATGTTTTTACGCACGCTGTCGAATTTAAAATTTGTAAATACTTCGACGCAAATCCGCTTCGTCTTTTTGTGACGTGATAGAATAATGACAGTAAATTGCCCTGAGGGGTGACGACCCCTAGCGAATACTTATCGAGCCTGAAGACTGCCAAATTATCTAACACATTTCATGAGACACCTTTTATTATTTAATATAAATAATAAAATAAGTTTCTAAGGTTAATATAACATATTAATTAGCCCATTTTTAATATTAAAAATAACCAAAAAATATTTGTATATAGAATCTAAAATATGTCAAATAAACACCTGGATAAACTTTATCCAAAATCTATATTTACTAGAAGAGATACTACATAATAATTATTATAGAAAATTGCTAAATACCTATCTAATAATGAAATAAATTATTCACAGAATCTATCTAAACAAATTCTGAACTGTAATTTAGTCAAAGGCTGATGCAAATTAGCACATCTATTGACTAAAATGAAGACTGGCTCATTTGCGAGGGGAGAGCGTCGTTTCAATCAGCCCTCGTTGGGGTTTAAACATTAAAGCAATCTCCTATTGCGTCACTTTATTAGTTTATGCTTCATTTTGCTCTTTTTGATGTTTGAAAGCAATCGCGTTGCTTTGTGCAAATACTTTTGTTGATGTCCTTTGCTGTCTTTGCGTTAGCGTGTAGTGACAAAGGTTGTTTGAGTTTATATGGATTAGCCTTTTGATGGCAAGCTCAGTTTAATCATATATGTATTTGAGGAAATAATGTATATGGATGAAACATAACCATCCAAATTATTTTATATTATCTTGTAATCACAGTATTTAATGAAAACTAAATCAAATTTCACTCATATAAATATAAATAAATTTCACTCATATAAATATAAATAAATTTCACTCATATAAATACAAATAAATTTCACTCATATAAATATAAATAAATTTCCCTCATTTAAATATAAATAAATTTCACTCATATAAATATAAATAAATTTCACTTATATAAATATAGACCGTCCTTATTAAAATAGATTAACAAAATAAAAATGATATCATTATTGAGACTCTAATAACCAAAGACTTTGGCGCTCATATTACCTCTAGACAAAGTTACCATAAGAGAAGGAATTGGAAAACCTTCGAATTTCATTACCATAGCAACATTCAAGGAATAGGAATGAGGTTGGCGTACGACATGAATGACAAAGTGGATGCAAATGTCGGCGATGTCGGCGAGTCGGCAACAGTCGCCAATCAAAGGTAACTGACGTATACTGAATATTGTTGCTCACTTCCTTCTTGAAACAGTTATTGTTACAGTAATAGATTACAATTTTAAATAAAGTTATTTGTAACACATGAATGAGATAGATGAACGTAATACAATGTGGAATTAAATTATATAATCATAATCCGCCCCGTTGGTTGAGTGGTTTGCGCAGCCACCTAAAGTATAGCGTAATGAGGCTCAAGTTCGATTCCCGACAGGAACAGGAATGTATGTGTCGAGTATAGATGTTTGTATTTCTGGGTTTGGTCGTTTATTAAATATGTTCTCAGTTATAATGTGTGTTTCTATGTAATCGTATTCTTAACTAACAGCCTTAACATAAGCAAATAATCTTCTTACTTCGGTGTTAGATCAATGTGTGTAATTTGTCCCGTGATATTATTATTATGATCGATACTAACACTAACTCTAATAGTAGTTCTAACTCGAACTCTAACACTAACTCTAACTCTAACTAACTACTACAACTGTCTCTAAATCACGAAAAGTTAATAGATATGTATTAGAGCACTGCAGACGGAAATAGTTAAAAATATCAACCTTAGCAGATATTCAGTCAAACTGTTAATGACAGTCGTGTGTCTGCGCAAAAACTAACATTCCTCGCTAATAATAAATCATTTTGGAGATGCAATAACCTCGTAGCGCGACCTTTAAATTGTAAAGGGAATTCCTGTCACTGAACCCTACATTCCTCATTTATAATATATTGGTATGCAATCTGAATAGCTTATTTCTTTTTGATATTGAGAGGAGTGAAAAAGTTTCATTAAAGTTCTACTTAAACTTGTTTCATTCTAAATATCATTGATAAGACTGGGGTTGAGATTAGGCAGATACTACACCGACCTACTTACCTCAAAAAGAGTTTTATCAACTGTATATAGAATAATTAATTCATATTATTATCGCAAAATTTATTTTCCGTGCTTTATACTTATAGGAACTTACTTACAATATAAATCTCTGCATCAGGGTGGTGTCAAATTTCTTAATATACTAGTATGCAATGGGTGTGAACCTATTACGTCTGCGCACGCGTTTCCGGACACGGAAGTATGTAATTATGGCGCTATTTTGCAAAAATGTCTCAATCCGCCCACGACAGATGGCGCACGACTCGAATTGTTCCGAAATTCCTTAAATAGTGACGGTGCGATACAATTTCGCACACGCCCCTCATTCAGTGACGTCGATCAAGTTCTGATACAGATATTATTAATATCAATATGTTTATTCAAAATTATTAAGTTGACCACTTGAATTCGAAATTCAAAAATATGAAAATTATTTTCTTTATTTTGTTTCTCAATATTGGTATTACCCACAGGCAAAAACAAAATATATTGATCGAAAAGCATACCCACTTAATTTATCTGCCGAAGCTGAAACGAACATTCGTATTGTGGAACCAGTCGTTTCGGTGCGAATAAAATATGAATAATATTATTGAATGTCTTTTTAATAAAGAGCTTATTGTTTTATCGATATAATAGACGGTCCTTTGTGAGTTAACGCCGCCCATGTTTATTAAAGCACAAAGAGAAAATAATAAATAGTCGTATTTGTTTTAATTTTCTCCGCTCGGTCGCTTCGCTGTTGTCCCGTTAATTGGTGGATGAAATAAATTAATTGAATTAGATCGCTTGAGCTGCGGCTAACACGTTGACTGGTAAATGTTTGGACATTATATATAATTGTTTTTCAGGTGTAGTGATGTGTTCAGATTTAATTAAGACGATTGTTTATGTTCTCACATCTTATTAAAGTTTTATTATTTCTTGTAATTAAAGAATAGGTAAGTTCTATTCTCAGTGGCATTTTGAAGTGTAATCGATTATAAATTTCAACTGTAGGTGTACTTAATTATAGCAAGCTCAGTTTTTGTCAAGCTTATAAAAAACTCAGACTAAGAGGATAGGTATATAGAAAAAAATACCATAAAAACGTAGTATAAGCATGAAATATTTATAAAATATCAGGTGAATTAAGCTCAAGAACAGTATCTTTTTAACATTATAACTGTACATGCACTAAACATTTTGGGAGTTATGTATTTAGGCTAATAAATATCTGAAATACCTACATCATTGCAGCCATTTTCTTCTTAAATAAGGTATACACTTTCAAAGAGCTGTAATTACCTGTAATGGGTTTTTAAGAAGTTTAATAATAGCTATAGATAAAAACACAACTAAAACATATTTTCATGATTTATAAAAAATTAATATGTTTATTGTTTCGAGAAAAACGTTTCCATATACGTCTTGCAACCATATAATGCATGCTGACATCTCTTGGCGAGTAGCCGAAAACTTTAAATAGATGTTCCTTTAATATAACTATTTGATATATATAATGAGGTTCTCCACAAATTTTATACATACATTTTAAACGTTATAAATATAAAATTTCTTACAAATTGAGTTGCATTTACAGGTTTTCATATTATCATCTAACATACAATTATTAGTACTGAGTTGCGGTTAAGTGCAAACTATCAATTTTACGGCAGTTTGATCGCGACAAGAATTGAAACGGCAACTTTCTCGTCGGTTCTTTGTGTGGTGTACTTTCTTATTTCTTTATTATGTAATTGACTTTTAAAAAAATTAAACGTAGGTTAACAAAGACGTAGGAGTTCAAAGAGTAGGAAGTAATTAGATCAGCAGATGGCGCTGGTAACCGCAGGTCTCCAGTGACGAATTCCGTACATATGTTATATGTTTTGTTTGTCTGTGTCATTCCACATCGATGCCTGAATCATTTTTTTTATTATTATACATTTTTATTGGTATGTTTTTTTAAAAACTTTTTTAGAACTTTTCACTCTATGAAACTTTTTTATTCTATTTAAATAAGAGTTTTTCAAAAAAGACAATAATATTTTTCAATATTTTTTTTTAACTTATTTATCAGTAGAATGAAATTTATCTATACCTACCAATATAACGATACCTTGTACCAAGATGTTTAGAAAAAGGTAAGTAAGTATCAAGTAGGTAATAGGATATAAGTAGGTGAGTATCTCATTACCAAGAATTTTAGATATGATTATTTTTATGAGACTTTTATTTGCATAATACTTTCAACTGCTGTAAATATTACTAAGTATTTTAGTCACGAATATCTTTCTAAACAAAATTATTGCTAATAAAGACATATTCATGTTAACTGTATATTTAAGTTTGTATGTATGTGTTTAAATTGTCTTCATAATGACTAGCAAACCAATAAAAAAATGTTTAAAATCGAAATATGTAATTTATTTTCAAGTATAATAATAAATAGCCCATTTAGATGTTTTCTCATTTGACTAAAATATCTGAAAAATCTGAAATGACCTACCAAATATTCAATAGAAACTATAATTCTTGAACATAAGTTAAACAATATACCTTATAAAATACTATGAAATCAATACCTCGATAAGGGTTCAGCAAATAAAACAGCACTAAAGTCACCTTTATAAATATTATATTTTTATAACAAATAACAATAATACGTCTTACTAATGTGACAAAATTACCCTCATTATTGATGGGAATACGAGAATAATGCTTTGTCAGTCATCGGCAGCTAACAGCTGGTGACGTATTACTCGCGACCGCCGCTCAGACCATTCTCTATGCCTTTTTGACTTTGATTTATGTTTTTTTTATGCTCCATTCACCCGTCACGGTTACTGTAGATATTGTATTTCACTGCACTGATACACTATTGTCGTATAAATTAACTTTAAGTTCGAAACACATAAAGCATATATTTGCTAATCAAATAAAATCGATTTCATGTATTGAAGTACGAACTGTTTGTCTGCGCCCGCGCAGAGTATAGCTACATCATCGCTTAATAGTAGGGGACGCGGTTTTTATTTCATTTTCACAGTAATTTATTTTTGTATAGACACAATAATGTTATTGTACAGTTCGATTTTAAAGCAAATATCTACAAGTTTGGAGGGAGTGCCGGGGATACGGTTCACACCCTCTTTAACTAATACAATTAAATAACGAAAAATAAATAATAAAATTGTTGTTTAAAATTGTAATAAGACTTATCAAATGTCAATTTGTATTTTAGTCTTTCATAAAAAGAGAATGGATACTAGATATATAATACTATAGTATATAATAGAATACTAGATCAATAATTACATGTTAGCTGATGAAGTCTCCGTTTAATTGTTTGCTATTTAAAATTGTGCATTTCCGATGAAAAATAATTAAATGGTAGTACCACATAGTTTCAAAAATATCATAACATAGTAGTACCTTATTGATTTTACCTTGATACTACTTCATGTAAAAAACCTTTAACGGCAAGTTCATAAAACCAAAAGCAAACATGACGTCTATTTGCTTTTATCTTCAACTTTAAATTATCAAATCTTTTCAAACCTTATACAAACCGATTCAATGGCATAGCATATTTTATAGGCAGTGATTTTAGCGAAAAAAATAACCATTAATCAAATAATTGTGACCCGCGAGACAATAAATAGCATTCCTTACCAGAGGTGAAAATGACTAACAAAGCTTGGGTAATGTTGCTTTATGTGCGCTGATAAAAGGATCTTGCCACGGTAGCCAACAATGCGGCGGCGAGGGGCAATTTGTCAGCTTCGACAATGCTGCTCGACATATTGACCATTATTTATGAAGCAGTAAAATTTGTCGGTTTTATTGCGGGAACGATTGAACATCGTGTATTACACGATGACGTTTGTACTTTCTTGCAGTCTTATGACCGATTGTCTGTTTGGTTCTTGTGTTATGGCGAGAACAATTTTTTTTAATATACATATTTTGCAAATGGTTAGCGTTTGCGAACTTTCAAATTCAAGTGCTGAAATCCAATCACAGCAACATTGATGGAGAAGACAATCATTGATATTAGAACAGACATCCTCATAAATCTTCCTATTTCTATTCTTTGTAAATAAACTATTACTCAACTTTTCCTGATGTCATCACATTGTTACTCATAATACTAAATTCTTTAATTATAATTTATGTTTTATTAAATTAGGTACATGAACCAAAAAGTACGTAATGTTTTATAACAACTGTTTGGACAAAAAGCGTGACCATTAAATATTTAGGTAGGTTATCGCAACTGCTTGTATTTGCGAGGCGGACCGGCGCCTCCCCTACCGCCCTCTCAGCTGCCACTGATGCGAACACGTGCGGTACCTTTGCTATAATTATTATATTATTACTTATACATCACATTGCTTAAGTTCAAATATTGCAAAATCTCAATCTATTATTTATTTATCTCGTATTATACCAATCTTAATCTTTGCAGTAGTTATTAGTTTTTAACATATTTAAAATAGTGTTCGTTGATGTCATCGATGATTCTAGATCACGATTTATTTCAAGATGAATCATAAAGTCCTTGATACTTTTTTATTTTTATAAGTGCAAAACATTATTGTTTAAGATGTTCTATATTTCTATAAGCAAAATTTTCTTATGCATTTCCAATAACAAACCTTTTTTTCTTTACGGTTTTGAAATTATTATTTTTTTTAATATAGATGTGAAGTTAACAGTTAAGTTAAGAGAATCATAACACCGTTTTTAAATACGCTTTGAATTATGAAATAATAATCCAAATAAATGTCTTTTACGTACAAATAATAAATTACGTATAATTATGATTATTTTTTTATGAACAGTGGAAAGGACTTATACATTTTTTTTATGAATATAGCATGTCACAGTACAGTTATATTACCCTTCATACATTGTAGTAAAAATACACTCAAATGTATGGGAGGGGCTTAAAGGAACATTTTGCCATTAGTTTTAACAAATTGTATTTATTACTACGACACAGCCTAGATACGAGTAGTAATGGATTGCTTAAAAACACGTAACACTTATATTATTGTAATTAATTAATGCAATGCCCAAAATGTTTACAATATCTTATACTTACTGATTATAACATATCATTTATTATCAACATATTTTCTTATTAATTACAATTATTAAAAAAATATATATTTTTAAACTTAAACATATAATTGGTTTTTTATATGACATGAACACTATTTAAAAAACTATAAAAGTTAATAAAAATTGTCTAAACGAGATTTAAAAGATACCAACAAATTAATGCTACCGCCATCTATTGACGAGCAGCGAAACTTTTTTATGAAAACGTATTATTTTAATAAAATCAAAGCCGTTGTTTTACTTACCGTTGCGGATTTCTGTAAATAAACAGTATAAATTTTAATTAAATGAAGATGTTATATAACTAAGCAGTTACTATATAAATCATATTAATAAATAACCCTCAACTTTCAATGGAATTGTTTCGAGATGCTGACACAATTAGTTAAAAAAAATATCTAGTAAAACACTTTATGTCGTCTACATCTTAAACTAATAGTAAATATAGGTACGTACAGACTAATATTGACATAGAAGTGAACAAGAACATTTCTTTAATAATGTAATAATCATACATCTAATAGTCTGGGGCTGGTTTCGAACACCTGTATGAGAAGTATTTTCTTAACAACCCCAAGACGGCTATACACGATGCACTTTATTATAATTCTGTGTTCTTTCGTATGATAAACGGCAATTTCATTTCAAAATCATGTCATTAATGATACTTTTGACAAATTTGTGTCAATTTGGAGTAATAAAATAGAATTTTATATCGCATATACTTTGATGCGGTCACCGTAACATGTAATTATCAGCAAAGAACTCGTTTCAAAGGACATTGGGGCCATTATGAAGGGACTCTCGCTATTACGATCCTATCTTAGTCGTTAATGTTATAAAAATATGTTTTATTTGTTCGGTTTTTGATACTGATTAATGTTGGGTTTGATAATTAATTATTTTCATTTTCATCATACGAATTTAATATTTTATATCCATGATTTTTTCTTTAAGCTTTTAATATACTTCTTTATAATGAATGGTTGTTTAAGATCAATCTTATAAGTTGATATTTCCACAACCTGTCGTATCTTCTCGCCAGTGTAACTAGACCAGTCTATTTGTTTTATAAAAATACAATAATTTGTGTTCAATGTTATCTTTTTTGTAAGTACCTAGGTGCTGGCAAACAATCACTTTTGTTGCTAATAAATGGGGTCATAATATATCGTAGTATGGCTACTTAAAGAAATGAAGCTGATTGAGAAAATTAAGACACAAGGAAGGAAGAAGACTTGGACATCCAGCTCTATCACTCCCTATTTAAAGTTGACACTTACCGCTGATCTTCTGTAAGTTGGTGGTTAATAACAAAAAATATATATATTATTTCTCAATCACAAACGAAACGGAACGGAATAACTATAATATATTTATTTTACATAATATATCTTTTTCAGATATTAAGTTTCGATCAATACTTGCTAATACTGTTTACAGGATTGAAGTGATGATTTCAGAACATATGTCAATGCTATCTTTTAACTTGCCAGCTTTAAAATTTTTCCTCTGCATCCGGCGAGTCCATAGTTTAGAAAAAGAAAATTCTCCTTGCTTTCCTTCTACCTACGCTTCTTAAACTCTATGTAGAAACTAGAAAACGGTACCATGATCGCCAAAGAATAATGACTACTAAAATTTAAAATTGGAATCCTGCAGAACTTTGTGTCCTACACTCTAAAAAGAAAATTAAGAAAAACCTTTCCAAAGATAACTGGTAAGTTTACTAAAAGTGCTAAAATATTAACAAAGTATTGTGTCTATAACCTATTACGAGAAGATGATACTATAAATATACTATACTATATATGTATATGTATACGGTATATGATTCGATGATGCTATGGAGCAGCTGATATATAAGTAGTAAAGTATAAAACTAATCAATTGTTATAAACTCAACAGCATCAGTACATTAAGTCGGTATTATACCACTTATCTGTCTTATCTTACATCACCGATAGTATGTTTTGGTAATAAGTTACAGTAACCAGACCATCGGGATAAAAATAAAAGTTGAGATTGAGAATAACAAAAGGTTTCAGCTGCAAATGCTAACCACTGCCACCGTCGCGTCCCGATAAAGACGATCACCTATAGAATGCAAATTCACCGAGGTGGACAGCGATACGGAAGCTCAATTGGTTAGCGACGGGACGGTTTACCAGAGGTCGCGGATTCGAGTACCTGTCCGTGTCGGAATATTTTTTCATTATATATTTATATAAATACTAAAAACATATTGACTTTAATTTTTCTATATTATTTTATTTGGTTTTCATTCAACGGAACAATGAAACCAAATAAAATAATATACCTACTTACATAAACAGGTTTATATGCATTTTGCTTTAACTGTAGTCTGTAGATATAATAAAATGGGAATTATAACAATACTTAAGTTTAAATACCATAATATTTCATATAAGATTTAGGAACCTATTTACAGTTTGGCGAAAGATGTAGTCAATTTGGTAAACAAATTTGTAATATAAGCAGATTATGAGAAGTATCTTAATTATTAACAAAACCTTAATAAGGCAATCTGTTGCAATACCTAATACGCGTGTATATTCTTGTAACTTAATTTTATATATTATAGCCTTGGTTTCTAGTCTGAAATCTATAAACTTTAAAAAGAAAATTTATTGTTTGAAATAGTTTATATATATGTCAGCCATGTTATTTCAAAGCGACGGTATCCGAGACGTCGCATATTCAAGTGTTGCCCAAGCGGATGTTTTTTTTTTTCTTATTAAATTATCTTGTGCTAGTTTTATATAATTTGCCGTCGCAAGGAGGCTTTTTTACCGGTACTTATCTACAGTGACATTTCATGTCACAAATATTTTTACAATAATAAAGGTTGGCTGTATAAGGAACGTCTTTTGTCCCACTTAATTTATTAACTAAATATAATATAAATATTTGGAGTTTTTGTCTGATAATAATGAGTTATCAATAGTTTATCAAAAACTACTCCATACTTCTGAAGTGTAGCACTGCTGTTTTATTCCTTATGACATAAAACATTTTTATTGTGTTATTTTAATATACCTATAGTACAGTAAGTAGTCAAAGATAGTAAACAGTTTTATTTTAACTTCGCGATACGATAAAATACATAGTAGGTAACTCGTCCAAGGTATTTTTTTTCGAAAGTTTTTTCGTGATTTAAAGAACAGTTTATAAAAACTTTGTCTTAAATAACGGGTTAAAGGTGGTAAGTGATTCTCGCCGACTATGGTCGCTTGCAAAATATCAGAGGATGTCCAAGAGTATATTGCCGGCCTTTGACGAGGCTCGAGGGAGTGGGCTCTTTAAAAGGTGTTATCGATTTGAAAACATCGCTGAAGTTCATTTCACAGTATGGAGGTTCCGAAGAAATAGTCTTGAGAACTATTGAAGAACTCCAAAGATTCTAACGACAGTGATGGTATTTTAAGCCACAATCAAGCAGATAAAAAAGATCGAAGAAGACTTTATAAATTTTTTATCGTGTGGAATATTAATATAATAAACTGTTTTTTTTATTTAAACGAGCGAATATAAAAATAAGTTTTGTCATTTTATAACCTGCTTATTGTGGAAAGTTATTAGATACATATACAACAGCACAATACCACTTGTAAAAGCAATATTAGTAAGTAAAATATATACCAATGTTTAGAAGTGTTAATATTTTTCTATAAAAATATAGCAAACCGCGGTTTTGCTGCTTCTTTTATAAGCTCGCTCAATAGTTCTGAACTAGACAGTATGGTAATCAGCTAGTATAAGAACTTAGAATTTCAACTTAGAAGTTTAGAACTTAGGTTTTCATATCAAAGTTTCCATTAGATAATGGAACTTTTAAAACCTTGATTTCCTAACTATTCATAGCATTGAGCTACTTTTAAACTACTGTTAAATAAGCCTTTTCATAACTCGTTCTCGCAACATGTCCCACGGCAGCACATGTATCAATGTACTCTGTAATCTCGGATGCCATTATGCATAGAAAATGCTAGGGACAATAAAAAACTCCCGCAATTGCGACTTGGAAAATCAAAAGCTATTATAGCATATTACGCGATGGTAACTTCTATTCTCCGACCACTCACAGCGTGGCCACGAATATTGCTGGTGCGATAAGCGGCCACTAAATATAATTACGGCATACTTATATAGCACTTTATTTGTATATTCGTATGAAAGTGGCCTTTATATATATATAGTTCCGATGTCTAGTTATCATTATTCTCCTCATAAACGACACTCGTTAATAATTCAGTTAATAATTCAGTTACTTAATTCAGTTTCCGGTAGGGAAAACTGCATTTTACAATCTCCCAGGGTTTGCAATATTTTTCAATTCAATTACCTATTATTAAATGATTATCGTAAAACTTATAACTTATTGGTTTGATAATCAGAGTACTTTAAAATACAGGCCTACTTATCAAAAACATGATTGTAAAAACCATAAAGAGTTACTTCGCCATGGTTATAATTATAGTCATATTTTGGTCATTTATAGGTCACAATTAGGTTATGTAATATAAGTACTTATTGATATATAAATTTATTTGTTTAGATATTAAATAATTAGTTATTATACTTACGTCATACCAACTTCTATTCACATACAGTTGGCAGGCGCATTGAAATTTGCATTTTTTATCAACACAGCGGTTATGACTTACGTAAATGATATTCGTTGTGTGTAATTTTAAATGTAATTAGAGCCTATAAAGACACATTTTTACCGCAATTCAAGTATCATAGCCTTTGTTTATTTGCACATGTTTCGTTTAATTATATTTTTATTATGATGTGAACTTTACATATTCAATAACATTCATGTTTTGCAGTCTATTAGATAGGTAGAAACTATTTTTATACATTGCTTCGCACACTTTGTACGGGTATTTTATTTATACATGAAACAGCAACAAAGAATTATTACTTATCTTGTATCTGTATACCACAAATATGACTTTAGATTTTCTTGTTCTGGAAAACACTTCCGAGATCTTAGTAGGAGTTGAATTTTCTGATTTGATCAAACACTTGTCGAATGCTTAAGAGAAAATCACGAAAATTATAGTGTGATCAAATTTACAAACTAACGCCATCTAGAAACCTTCAATATAACTAACTAACTAACTAACTAGTTGTTTGTGGTTTCGTTGGATTTAAATAATAAATTACCTGAATTTGTTTTTCTGATTATAATTAGTACGAATGTGCTGTAATATCAGTATTAATATTTAGAAATTACACAATGATACTTATAAATTTAGCAAAAATAGTAACCAGAGAATAGAAGCAATTGGAATGCGTGCGATGGTCATGGAACTAATAACTGAAAGTAAGTAAACTAATTATGAATAAAAAAATATATAGGTATTATAAAATTACGCAGCTTTTATAACTACCAATGGATTGTATAAAATCTATTTAATTTATAATTAATATATCTAATTGAATATTGTAATAAATTGGTTTTATTTTTAATTTATAGATTCAATAACTTAAATATACAAAGAAGGTTATATTTTCGTACACGTGACCATTATTCGAATTTAATTCAGTCTTAATACTATTATTTTATATTGAAGACAAGGTTTATATTTTAGACATATAATAAAGTTTAAGAAGTATTACTATATTAAATAAAGATTAACTGCTATTACTTTCTTTGCAGTGATGACAGATGACAAGAGATTACTGTCATTTGACAGATATAACATCTCTTAACGATTATTATTTCAACCAATAGGTTTAGTTATCTTGTCCGGTATGATCAATAATAAAAAGCCAATACTTTAAAAAAAATCATATTTCAATTAGTTTGTAACTAAATTATTGATTCTATGATACCTATTTTTTTTTATTTGGGATGTCCTTTATGGAAACCACCCGGGCCAGGGACTAAAATATGTATTTGATAAAAATCACTCCTTTTTGAGGGTTAAAAACTACTTAATACATATTTGTAATCAGGTTATGACTAAATTATTACTCCTATAAGAGCTCTATTATATCCAACATAACCTAGCTATTGAAGCATTTTAGTCTAAAAAGCTCTTGGATCCATAACTAGCCGATGAAACTAATCCATTAAAAAATATTACACTAATTTTGAGGCTTTTAATATTTATTTTTCTTGTCTAATATTCCAGTCAACGGTGCTTTGTGCCCGATAGTCAGGTGCAGTGACCGCTGCCTGAAGGAATGCCTGCTTGATTTGCAACACTCGCTGGTACTCCGCTCTGTTTCCTGATCACTGTCATCAGATACCGCCACGGGCCCCGATTATGTCATTAGACTCTCATATCGAAACCGTTGAAAATATACGTCAAACTATAGCCCACAGCCACGTCCCAATTCAGTACAGTAATAGCTTCACCAGACATTTTTATTAACTCTCTAGTAAGTGGTTTAATTTTATATTTATAGTTTTATTAAGATCAAATTATAAACAACTCATGATTATTAGTTTTAAATATTCCTCAACTGAAAGTACCGCTCGTTCAACCAAACATATTATTTAAATCCTAGCAGCGCAATTTGACCCAAATCATAATTTGTATACAAAAACAACGGCAATATCAATATAAGTAAAATTTCATGTCAGTTCATAAAAAATACTATAACAATTAATTTACTGAAAGGGTGGAAATGACACGCATGAAGTTTATAGAGGCGTGGGCGTAATGGCGGCAGGCGATTGGAGCACGTGGCGCCAATGCGCGTGCGCAGACAGTAGTGCGTACACGACTCACCAGCTTGCATTTATAATATTCTCACCTATATCTTTTTGTAATATCATAATATTACAATAAAACATTCATAACAAACGTTTTCTGATTTAAACGGAATCATCACAGCACGAACCCACCAGTCAGCTTCCTAAAAGCATTTAAGACTTGGTATTACCAACAATAATTGAAGACTCCGGTTCAAACCTGCCGGGGTAGATTCTATGTTGATTGCTTATATCAAGAATTTGAGTATCGACCGACCTATTATACGAGGTCGGGTTTTTTCATAATAACGATGATAATGTCTGAGATTATATGATTTGTTTGGAATTTTGTTGAAAATGGCGAAAACATTACAGAAAAGTACAGGGGTCGTCACGACGGCAGGCGGCGCTCGCCCGCGGCTCTCCGCCCGTATGCAAATTAAACGCAATCTAAATAATTTGAAAAGGAAACCTTGATCCTTGCCGATAGCTCTGTTTCATTTCAGCGAATTTGTATAACCTTTTGTAAGAAAGAAACGGAACTATTTAACTGTAAAACCTAAATTACCTTTTATTAGCAATTGTTTAAAATTAAGCACGCGATTGATATAAAATAGGAATATTAATTTCTTATAACAATGCCAATAATAACAAACAAATGATTATAGCTGAATGACACGTAATGAACTTAATTCTAAAGCCAGTTTCACATTTCCAGTAAGCTAGAAAATATTGATAGACCTTTACGAATTTAACTTTATTTAAGCCAGTTTCACATCCTGTTAATCAATAAGAAAATTAGAGTTTAGGAGAAAGCCTTAAGGTTTCTTGGTCGTTCATTACCTGAAAGCGTAAATTCCTATCCCTTTTATGGTGCCACCTTCAAGTATACCTTCAAGTTTTAAAAATCGCCTTCTAAACTTCTTCTTACTTCTATTTCAAAACTTAGTAGTAAATTAGTAAAAGTCAAATTTTTGTATCTTTATAGAAACATAAATTATTGATAATATGAACACACACACATTATGAATTAATGTGTGTTTATTATAAAATTATATATATTATGTATTGGTAATAATATGTACTTCGCACCATCCCTATCTTTTCACGATTTCTTTACTCGAATAGGGTTGTCTGGAAGAAATCGCTACTTAGCGATAAGGCCGCCTTATTGTACTTTTATAAATCGATTTTGTTATGTATTATTTTATTTTTCTGTAATGTGAAGTACAATAAAAGTATTATTATTATTAGTATATATATATTATATTTTTTCAAATTTTCTCTGCATATTATAATTATAACATGTATCAACGTAATTACATGTAATGGCCTACCATTATATAATGGTAGGCACACAACATAAACGTTTTAAAACTGTCATGGTATTATTATGAGACATTTATTTGAAGATATTGTCGTCTTCTAAAAGATATAGGTTTAAGGCGTGCAAAGCTTCCCATAGTGACAGTGAGATACTTAAAATAAAATACGTAACCTAATATATTTTTTAACAGAAACAACTGTTCTCGATGTAAAGGTATATATACTATTGTATTGTTATGAGAGTGGATGGTAGATACTACCCCTATCAATCCAGTCAGATAAACGAATTGCATTTATGAAGTTCTACAATAAGAAAGAAAGAAAAACGAAATAAAACTTTTATATTTTTTATATGCATTTTAAAGACTTTACCACCTAAAAAATATTAATAATACCTACGAGCAAAGTTTAACTAAAGAATCTATTACATTAAAATATTATATTATCTAAGTTATTCGACAATTCACTTGAACCTAACTCTAAATAAAATTTTAGGTAGGTAATAATTTAAAAACATATTTTATAGCAAAACTATAGTATAATTTTCATTATACCTAAGGTATAACACGTTAGACATTTATTATAATAACACTATGTTCGACTGAACAACTTAAACATGAAATCTTTCACTTTCTATTCGAGTCACATTATAATTTCAACTTACCCTCTCGTTAGTGTGTTTGACGCTCTGCTATAGCATAAAATCTGGAGAGCTACAATGTAAAAAGGGCTCATGTATTACTTTGACTTGTATAAAGAAACAGAGATAAATAGAGAAAAGTGATTTCCTCCTGGATGAAAATTTATAAGAGAATAGTTAATATACTCTAGTAAATAATAAAACAAATCAGCTAGCTGTAAGTAAAGGGAAAAGTCGTCAGCTGACAAGATTCAGTAGGTGATAAATGCAGCTACATTACACATTTCAAGTAACCAGCTGACGAACTTTCTACTGAGATACAGCAAGATGATGTTAATTTTCATTCACAGTAACATAAACTATCACCAGATTAATTTTCAGTTGAGAGGAAATCACATTTTAGAATGGGAGAAAATTATTAAAAAAAATTTTTTTTTCTTTGTGCGTGGGAGGCTGCCACTGCCTTCTCCACCACCGGAGTCGCAGCTGACGATCGCGAAGCTTCATAACACAACTTCCTATTGCATTTTACAAATTTTCACTTGGGAGGAAATTGGTCATGAAAATCTGTCACTGGCTCCCGGACTGCCTGTTATTGGTTCATATATAACAGTTACCAACTTTTATAAATACATTTACATTGTCTTTAGAAATAATTCATTTATCGTTCTTCCCTCCTATAAAGTTAGTTGAAAAATATACATTACACTATAAAGATAAACATTTTCTTATAACCTTCATAAATTAATAAATCTAATTCACATACTGTAAATTCAAAACAATGCATACAATAAAAAAAATATGTTTATAAATTAATGTAGTGAAAAGCAAAGATACCTATTTTCTAAATCATTCTCTACCAATAATTTAAAAAATAATAATTTAAAATCGGTACAACGTATATCGATTTTAACCTTGGAAACTAAGAATAAACTAAGATTTAAGAAACTAGAAATTAAGAATATTAATATTTTTCTTCTAGCTAATATAATATGCATTAAGTTAAATAAAAATACATGTAAAAATATTATTTCTTAAAAACGTAAAACAAATGATATTATATGTTTATTACAGTATATTTTTTAGCAATGAATTAAAAAAACAACATATGTTTTTAAGATGAAATCAAATGTTCATTTTAAAGTCACATTTGCACAGACAAATCAAATTAATTTAACTCATTCTTTCAATCATGGCCCACTTAAAATATTAAAAAAAAACATAACTGTCAGTTGGAATACTATAGACATCTAGGTTAGGCACATGTAGTATCAGTGTAGTACAGGGCAGTGTTTAATTAATACCACGCTCGGCTAGCCCTGGACCAGTGGTTAGAGTTCTGTTCCCTCACGCATGCAAATTGGATGCGATTAAAAATAATTTTCATTTCTGATGTCATTCTTTTGACATTAGCTCAGCTCATGCGAGAAAAAATATGGTTACGCTAGTAATCCGGCTTTTGTGTTACGAAATTTTCTTTGTCAATCTATTTTGCAAGTTTAATAATATTATAAATAATTTATTGATTAAAGCAAATTTATTTTGCAATTCATACCAAAATTAACCACATCTGCGCTTGTTTATATATATTTTCTTATAATTCTGTAATTAAATATTAAATACCTGGTTTATATACCTGTTCTTGTTCAAATTTATTTTTTTATAATTCTGTTGTATATTAAATACTTCATATATCAAAATAAAAAAAAAAACTGGTCGTGTACTATTCAAAAACATACAATACGAACCCTGTCTAGTGGAAATTAAAATTGATTGTTTTCAATCATTTTCTTTTTCATTACATTTTTTCTTAAGTGACAGTAATAAATTTATAATAAATAACTGAACTTTGCATTATCGAGTTTCGCTGTCTCGCTAGCTGGAACTCGCACAAATATAAATTCATAATGCTGCCCGCGTGAATTCAGAACGCTGATTAGCATACGCTGTTCGCTAATGCTGAAGCGATTCGAGTCATGCTTTTACGGCAGTTGGTATTATCGGCAGTGCGTTAGATGTGAGCAATTTGCCTCCATTTGGCGTAATAACAGGCCGCGGTTCTCTTCATGGAGGCTGCATAATAAGCCGAACCTAAGCGCATGATCTAATACGTATGTGTGCACATCACATATATATTTGTTACATGAACAGTTTAAATGAAAGTGTTCTAGTAAATAGATTATATTACATTTTATAATCTATCATTATTATTTAATACGTCATTTACTTAAGTGTTGTTGAGACTTAGTTTTACGAGCTCCTAAGCAATCGAGAGCCTTTAAACTGACCTACTGGAACGAATGACTTACAAAGCATATGTTTTGAATTCTAGTACCTTATCATTTACCGCATTACGTGTGTTATGATTATAGTAATCTACTCATGAGGGAACAATGGTGCACTCCCCCGCCACTGTATATCAAACTACAGGATGATTTGATAGAGATAAAATAAAGGACATAAATTGGGCATGAAAAAAATCTTACTTAAAACGAAAACTTTTAAGGGTTATAAGAAAATTTTATTATAGAAAATAGTTATTACAAGCCTCCATTGTATACCTAATATTACTTATTAGGTTAAAAAGGTTTTAGTTTGAAAGTAGGTTGAAAAAAAAATTCTCTATCTACCATTGCTATGAAGTACCTACCAACTATGCAAACGTGATAAACTTATTTAGGTACATGGGTCCACTTAAAAAATATTCTAGAATACTCTAAATTGTCAAAATATTCCAGATTACTTAGATGTAGGTACATTAGATATAA
The DNA here is from genome assembly GCA_959347355.1 of Napeogenes inachia. NCBI lineage: Eukaryota > Metazoa > Arthropoda > Insecta > Lepidoptera > Nymphalidae > Napeogenes > Napeogenes inachia. The sequence goes on along the minus strand of OY365791.1, from coordinate 12,032,553 downwards.
ATTTGAATTACCGAAAAACCAATCGCTTTCTGAATCTTAAAACAAAAACTATAAAATGATAAACGTAACTAACAATCATTCAGACATAAAAGACGAATAAAACACACCATGTGTGTATTATTGTACAAATTTAATAGAAAATATGACCCTTTCACTGTTCCACATAATTAAGGAGTACGTAACGGGACAAAGAACCGATCCGCTACACGTTGTTAAATGTGTTTTATTCGTTCGAATCGGTTGACAATGACGGCGCGAGTTACCCTTTCTTCAGCAATTTGCGGACCAGCAGGTAACGGAAGTGGAACCCTCACCCTGGAATTAGGAATCCTTAGACTCTCCGGGATTCTCATTGTAGTTATAAGAACTCCGCCCCGCAAGATTTTAGCGACAAGTCAACGCGTGACATAAAAATACTCGCATTTCACAACCGTTAGTTCTTATTTTAACATTTTATAAAGTATAGGTACATTAAATATTTAAATAAAACTATTTTAACGGTAACCTCCCGTTTATTTATTACTTTAAACCGACGAAGTAACGCTTGACGTTTGAATAGTACATACAGACACTTTAATCGGTTTTAAAGCACTGAAAAATGTATACGCGCACAAAGATATTATCATATAATATAAATCCATTATTAACTTAATCTTTGTGCATCCACAACCTAAATACAATGGATTATTTTGGTAAAATGCTATATTCATTCTAACGTTATATAGTAAATATGTAAGACGCCAGTGACGTATTAAGGTAATCTTGTTCAGTCTCGCTATTGACCTTGTCCATAATCTGGTAACCATTTATTAACGAATTACCAACTCGTCGTCTATACTTAACGCTCGTACCCGCGTGCATCGATTTAAATAATAAATATCTTATCTAAATAACACCCAGGCATTGTTTTATCCTCTACGAACCCTAATGACCTACATTAGCTCAAATCGCTAATAAAATTAGGATCTCCACGTAATTTGACTTAATTTTGCCACAAGCACGTCTGATTCAGATATTCGAATCGTAAATCCAAATTGTAGTGTAATTATGTAAACTGATTATCTTAATCGAGGTAAATATAAGAAATGTAGAGTCAGTTATTATGTACCTACCTCTATAGTTGATATTTCTAAATTAAATTCTTAGTAAATTCAAACCCAACGTCCGGAGTAATCTAACTCCTTCCATTTCTGGTATTTTCATTAATAAATAATAAGAAATTGAATTTATTATCATTTACACGTATTTTCAAGCTAAGTTCAAAATTTGTATTTTTAATCATCTTCATATTTTTAAAAATAATTGAACATATTATGAAGTATCTAAATGGTATTTTTTTTATAGAGTCAAGGACATAAGTTAGTATGTATCTAGATATTGTGTTAATATGTGGATATTATTATTAGAATTGGAAGGGCCATGGTTGCAGAATGAAAGCCAGTTTAAATCATGAATGGTTAGTAGTCATTGTAGGTTTGTTATGCACCTAATGTAGATTACGGGTTGTAACCGACTGGCTCGAATCCCACCCTTATCAGATTAGCCATTACAGCCATTACGTTTCCTTGAAGTTTCGCTCAGGTTACGGTATATTTATATACAAAGAATACAAATATATATTTAGGAAATAAATAACTTTATTACAGCACATTCCATGATTTAAAAAATAACGAACACGAAATGACACATTCGCAATTTAATATTGAAGACACAACAAACACAGAATATGGTTTGTTCGTAAGCATTTAAATAATTTATACCCTTAAATCTGAGTTCTAAATTATATTCATAGTTATTGGTACCTATTAAAGACCACTACTATAGATACAATAAAGTATTTATAAATCTAAATCGATTCTAACAGGACTCAATTCCAGATAATTGTAAAGCGTGTGTGCCTCCAGACAGGAGTGATTACTAAATCAATGATATGACATTAAAAGAAATTATAAATCCATGTAATTTCCAGTGTTCTAGTTTGACATGTGATTACTTAGCCAATAACTAGGTATTTAGAGGTAGATCTAATCGTATCCATTTACCAACAAGACACTTATCCTTTATTTTAAGTTCTAAATCAATACAAATTCTAAAAATATAGGATGGTTTTCATGAATTTTGAAAAATCTAACCTTCGATATTTAAGTAAATAATTTTAGAATTAGTACTTAAGGAACGATTTCTTACAGTTTTTAAAGGTTTTGTCTATCTTTTTATCTGATTGTTTTAATAATTATCTGATGAAAACTTTTTAAGGGTGGTTAAGTCCTATGCCCCAGTCAAAATATAGCTAATTTTTACATTTTTTTTTTCCGTTTTGGTTTGGCGTATTATCTAAGTCAACAAACAGGATGCTTTTAATTCTGAAAATTCACTTATCTCTGTGGAATATAACATCTTATAGTAACAATAAAATAACAATATACACAATGATGGATTACTTATTATTTATGTAGAGGGAGGAGGGAAAGCTGACAAGGTCGGTGGCTAGTGCTATTTAACTAATAAAAAATATCATCTCCCAACTAAATTTAAAAAAAGCAACGCCTACCCTATATAGACAAATGTACCTACACTTAGCTAGTTGGTTTTAATAATTTCTGCAGACTTTGAGAGTATTTAGATTAGTAGATAGGTCATTTTTTTATCGTTAGATAATTAATAGACAAGGAAATACGTAGTCATGTTATAATTACTGTTAGATCTAATAATTCATTGCTTAAAATATTCGAATAGTAAATGTCATAACAGATATTATTATTCATTAAATACCAAAGTTAAAATAATTAAATTGCCATAGTCCTTCAGTCTATGTTCCATAATTGTAAAAATAACCTACTCAATTGAAATTCATAACCACGTACTTCACCAGCAAAAACCGTTGAACTAGTCATTAATCCGCCATATTAGTTAATTGTGGCATGATTGTGGTAGGCCTCCGCCCCTGCGTTACGCTTCACTCGCATTGGGATAATTGCAGACATTTACCTCTGTACTATGCGTTTGTATTGTTTTTATTTACTCGTGGTAATAAGGGATAGGGAAATGTGGAAACCTTTATTGTTTTATTTTTTTTTGTTTAACTTCTTTCCGTTTCCCACCGACATACCTACTTAATAATTTCGTATTTTACATATATACTTACCTACCAAGGGAAGTATTAGTACTGGCAGGGTATAAGTTGTTTTTTTTTTTGTGATTAATTCTTGACATTTTGAATAGCATGGCGAAATGTATTGTATTTCTGTTATGTTTTTTTTTTTTCATTTGAACGCAAGGCGTTGCGACTTGCGTGTAAGCCGCGGGCGGTGGGCGTTTGATCGCCAGCCAATGGTATACAGCCGCGTCCATCACTAAAGCTTCTAAATATTTTTATTTTTTACGACACTTACATTAATTCAGTGAATTTGCATAATTCAACCATTTTTTGAGAACATTTAGACCATGTGGGTTTTTAAGTATATAGGAATTAGAAACCCATACCTACCTAAATATACCCTACAATAGATGTCTATACTATAGAATGACCTACATTTATGTAAATGTTACAGCTCAGTTCTTAATTGCTATAACATGCTTATAGATATCGAATCATATCGAAATTATACTAAATATTTTTCAAACAATATGTCGACAAGTTTTTTACAAATATTTACTAAAAAAAAAATTGCTGTAGGTTTTGGGTGCGTTCGTCGAAATATAAAAGAGAAAGAATTAGGTCATAGAGAAAAACAAAAAGTATAAAACAAATTTTAAACTTGTTATTGCTTAAATTTTAAAAAGTTATTCAGTTGTTAAATATTTTTGTCACCATTTCCAGTTCCACTGAAGAGAGTAAAGAATTTTATGGGAAAGTAAGAGACTCTATTAAAAAAAATACACAACATATTCACCAAAATCCATCTAATATTTAGGAACAAAAAGCTACATAAACATAATAAAGTATTTTGTGATAAATATTCGTTTCAGGTATCATTGAACCAAATTTTGCTATTTATTTTGTGTGTTTGTCTCATTGTTGGTATATCTATATTTCTGTAAGTATCTCTTAGTCTCTAGGTAAATCCTCCTATAACTCAAAATAGTTTGACCGTTCAGAATGGAAATTATTAAGTAGGTGAATGGTAAGAACATAAGATAGCGCAAATTGTAATAGGCGAATAAGCTAATAAATAAATCTAATATTTAAATATACATAAGTATATAATACTTAAATATACATAGGTATATAATCTAAAGAAATTGATGTCATACCTATTAGTAAAAGTTGAATTAAGAAAGTTTAAAAATAATCTCCTTACTACAGCAACGTACCTACTCCTTACTAGCAATACTCCTTATTACAAAAAAAAGTCAAAGAGAGAGAGAAGAAAAACCTCCGATACAAAAAGACCTCTTAGAAGAATAAACATAATACTATTGTGTACTTATGGATTTTAGATTTTAGCTAGCTTAAAAAAGGGTTCTTAAACCATAACAGATGGGAATAAGAATTTAAATCCGGCGTCATTTTCAATCCGACCGGATCCGAACGATTTTCCATCGATCCGGCCGGACACGTCCGGATCCGACCAGATCGATCCAGTCAGGTTGATTTCCGCTCTTCAGTTCAAAATGAACTGTTACTAATTAAACCAACGCAAAGACTTCAATTAGTACATAATAATATTATTTTTATTTTTTTAGAGGTTTTTTTGTATCGGTGATTTAATCAATTTTTATATTTTAATCATTTGGATTACTGAATTTTACGTAAATATTTATAAAAATCCTTCTTATTATCTGACGACTTTAATAGGAGTGTTATGTTATTCAAATATGCTATTTATGTTATTTTATTCAAATATGCTAAAACGGCTGAATATTGGTGTATTGATTTTAGCGTATGAGGTATCGGTAGATATGTCTTGATGGCGCAAGTGACACAGTATATTAAAAAAAAGGAAAATGGTGGGTTTTGGACATCATATTGTGAGGTCTAAAAATTATGTTTTTAAGTAAACCCATCCAGGGGCATATAAAATCGAAGGGCGTTAGATAGCGATTTCATAAAATAAAATTTAAATTATGACCTTATGTTGGCCGTGACTCCGTCCACTTAGACTGTAAAATTAATATTTCTATAGCTAGGAATATAAGCCATATAAATAATACTTTTACAGTCTACGTTGATGGAGTCACGGGCAACAGCTAGTAAAACATATATCCACTTAAAACACATATCCTAAGTAGGTAAGGATTTTTAAAAGAAGCCTTATTTATAAAATGTGTCATTCACCTTAGCGGGTAGCCTCCGGTAGCCCAATACCAACATAAATCTGGGCAACCGTCTTCTGGCTCTTGGTAGAACGACAAGACATTTCGTGGTTGCGCGTACAAATCCTGCCGGTATCGGTATTTTTCATTATATATTTGTTTAAAATTTTAAATTCATATCTCTTATGCGTAGGACCTCTACAGCCAATTTGAATAAGTATTAACTGTCAATAAAGTTATTATTTGAACCCAGATCTATTAAAGTTTTATCGATACACATTTTTAAATTATTTTCGTCTTCATTTCATTTTATTTTATTACTTTTCAGTGTATCGACATAAATATAGGATAGGACATACCTAATAGAGGAGCCAGAATATATCCTATCATAAGCAAGATAAGTAAAATGTATGGAAATGTGGCGGTTATTTTTATTGGTGATTACTGGTTTTGAAATATGAATTGAAGATATTTTAAATATGAATAAAATAATTACAAATTAAATAATTATAAACAAATTCAATTAAAACTGTTATCATAAGAATATGAGATATTATCCAAAAAACTTTTTAGGTACACAGATTACTTAGATTGACTTAGATTTGCAGGAGATTATTGTATGTATAAAAACTCCTGCAATAAGTAATGAACATACCAAGTACTTTACAACTTTCCTACTTAAATTGGCATTTTAAACAAGAAGCGTTTAATAAATTCTGCTTCTCACAAAAAGCACGTTTAGAGTTAGCCGTTCTCTTTGAAAAAATGTTTTAACCATATGACGAAAAATAAAACGACAAAAATCTGTTTTAAATATGGGTATTATATCCACCAAACAAATGAAAATGAACGGCACTAATAAATGTCCCCTAGTTCGGAACATGTCGGTTTCCGAGAAGGCTTTAAGTACGTAGATAACATTCATACGATGCATGTTATTACATGCGCGTCAGATTATTAATTATTATATATTAGTACATAGAAATTGCAAAGGCAGCGAAATAGGCAATTACAGGTCGAGTATGAGTTTGAAGGAATGTTTGAGCCGCAGGCGATGAGACTTCAATGATACGAGACAAACCGTTTCATACAACAATTTCCTTTTCAAACTTACAACAAACAACAACATACAATTATTACAAAATAAATAAATAACTTCCTATTTATTATTATCATAATAATTGTTACTCTAATATCTTAGCAAATGGTTTTGGACCTGGATATTGACGGTCTTAGGTGCAGAATATTCAGTCATACATAGCCTAGGTTAAAATGTAAGGCAATGGATGTTCGCTGAGGTAAAACTTAGGAAGATCTTAACGAGGCTGCCAAATCATGCAAGAAAATATTATTATAGGTTCGTCCTGACCAAGATTCTACTAGAAGTAAACCGTCCACCGCTCACTGCAAAAATCTGATGGGATACTGGTTGACACCGCAAAGCAACCCTGTTTGCATATCTATTTTCAGAGTCTTCACATGTATATGCTAATAGTGAGACACCTCAAGTTTTTCACAGCATTTTAGCTGAAATATAGCTGAAAATTTGAATTTGCTAAAATACTGAACAAATATGTGCCCACGTTGTCTGCCATATTGACATATCTTTTAGACTGGCGTAAAGTCCTGGCATACCTTCGTATCATTCTGATTACGCATCATTCTGATTACGTCTGCTGAAATGGTTAGAATGCTGGTGTATCTCAAAGGACAGGGTTCTCTGAAACTTTATTCTGGCTGCATATTGGCGATCTGCTTAAGGCCTGCATTTTGGGTATGCAGACGACAACACGGTGGTGGAGAACTATGTATTTCAAGCTTGAGTCAGCGCGTTTGAAATTCAGTCTCTGAGACAGCCCATCATCGATCACATAAACCTTATTCTTCAGGCAGTTTTGAAACGGGGCCATGCCCACTTAATTAGGTTTTATGCAATCGTATCGCATCGTTTTATAGTAACGATCGCATACCACCTATGTCTTCTTGGCGTCACGCCAACCTCGTTTCTCAACTTCGGATCCTGCACAAAGTTTAAAGGTCAATTCTCTGCCAAAAGCTTGATATTCTCTCGAAGATCATAGACTTGCTCGCATTTTTGGGATTGATTAGCAAAATACCAGCTAGAGGCATCGGAATTGATGGAAATATTTCGATGAATATCTCCATCAATTCCGATGGAGATATTCATCGAAATATTTAGAGTCGATGTCTTTTGTACATAGTGTTTCGCATTGACATTTATTGTGAGGACGGCAAAACATTCGAAGTCTCTACCGGGATGCTTCCTGAGAATTCGAAACTCTTTTTTTTTTATTAGTAACTATTTATTCTTTGGATAAATAATTAATAAATAAATTATTTAATAAAAATTAATAAAATAAATTAAACGTGTGTCATCACAGACTACATGGATACCTATTATTATAAAATATGCAATATTATAAGATTCAATAAAAAGTATTAAGCCATTAACTCATTAAGCTCTTATTACGCCAACATAAAATATTAAGCATTAAACATAAGCGCGTTGCTTAAATATAGCCGTTTATCACTCCTTTACACGTAACTGCTATTCTGTCAATTAGGGATGTCGGAAATGCAATAAAGTATCGATAATTTTTGAATATATCAATATCGATATTGATATTTTTATATAAAAATATCGATATATCGATATATCGGTGTGATAGGAAAAAAAAAACATTTGGCCTAATCTACTTCAATCATCTTACATTACTAGATAAATACTAATCAATAGACATCATTTTTAATTTTTTTAAATCAAGGACAACAATAAAAAATATTAATTATTTATTAATCAAACCAATATTTATCTGATACAGACATAAGAAAAACTCTTTGATTTACATGCTCGGCTGTAAGCCGACTTCTGTTATTGGGTACTGCGAAATTTACAGCAGATGCCACTCTTTTTGAGGAAACCGAGGACGCAAGCGATATCAAATATTTTAGAGCTATGTCGGAAAGGACTGGAGTAAAATGACGACAATCAAACCAGAATTTTGTAGGATTGCCAACTTAAAAGCCAACTTAAGTACCAAATTAAAACGCAGTAAATCGAGTCGACCAAAGACAAAAAAAATGTAATTTGTTAAAAAATGTTAGTATAAAAAAAATATTATTTTTTAGGATTTTTTAATTATAAAAAATATCGATTTTTATACCTTTTCAATATTTGTAATTTTATATCGATACCTCGATACATCGAAACATTAAATATCGCTCAAAAATATCGATACATTGAAAAAATAATATCGATATATCGATATTTTTTCGACGAGCCTACTGTCAATCACATTCGACTGTGACCAGTGAGTGACGTTTATAATTTGTAAATTGTATTATTCGGTATTCCTCAGAAGTCAGTAGTCAGAATTTGGATTAAAATTTTCAGACAATCATTACTGAATATAGATTAGTATTTAATATTTCCAGTTTCTTTCCATTTGCGACTTAAAAACAATTTGCAATTAATAATACTTGATCAGTATATTATGTGTAACTGTTTGTAATCGTTTTAAATTTCAATTAGTAAGAAAAAGAAGTAATTATTTGCGGGCCACTTATAAAAACGCAAAAAGTAAGTAGCTTTACATTTCTAATGTGCTTATCTATTTCCCGAAATCAGTGATAAGCTTGAAGGATAAAGCAAATGTAGATTTATTCAGCTAATTTAAAAAATATATAGCATTTACAATAACTATATGTTGGGTATTTCAGACTCAGGTAACTATGGACCCAAGACGCGCTGATCGTGAGCGTCGATTCAAGCCTCCACCTCCAACTTCAGCACCCGCAGAAGATCTGACTACTGATTATATGAACATCCTTGGTATGACAAAAACATAAAACCATGACCCTCTTAATGATTGGCTAGAAATTTGTGCCACAAATTATAAAATATAAGTTGATATTTACTCTTGAATATATGTTAACTAATGTATTATTTCTTATATTTATAGATATAATTAAAAAAAAATGTTATTATTACTAGCATAACAAAGTTCTCAGTCTTTAAGATAGGATTTCTTAATCAATACAACTTATTAATTTTAGGCATGGTGTTTTCAATGTGTGGGTTAATGATACGGCTGAAGTGGTGTGCATGGATTGCAATCTTCTGTTCAAGTATAAGTTTTGCAAATTCGAGAGTGTCGGATGACACTAAACAAGTATGTATAGATCTACTCTGGAAAGTCAATTGTGAATAATATTTAGATTGATGATTTTTAATTTCCATGTTTTGTTTCAGATTGTAAGCTCTTTTATGTTGTCAATATCAGCAGTTGTAATGTCATACTTGCAAAACCCTGCTCCAATGTCTCCACCATGGGCAGCTCTAACTACCTAATTAACTATTTGTTAAATAAATGTGTAAAGAAATTATTTTAGACATATAATTGATTTTCATTGTTACTTCTTATTATAATATACAAAATTCAAATATATATATATATATATATATATATATATATATATATATATATATATATATACCAGATCTTTAAAATTCATAAACTATTAAGAACTGTACCTGCCTTTATTATACTTGATATGTTAATGACATACTGTTATTAATATGAGGTCTATAACACATTTTCTTTATCCCTTGAACAGTTTCTGCTTTTTTATATGTTATTAAAAACCTTAATTGATACAAACAGAAGAAAGCATAAGGTTTTTTTGTACTTTATTTTAATTTTAAAAGGCACAGATAGATAAATATTGGTGCATGGTAATACGTCTTTTGCCATACATAATATAAAATATTACTTTTTTGTCAGATCACGTAATTAATAACTCAAAGCAATTCTTTTAATAATTCGTGAAGCTCTCCAATTAAATATTTTGTGACGTCAGTGCACACAGTTATTTTACATAGAGTAGGTTAGCTACTCTAATGTGTCCATCGAAAATAAAGGAAAGCAAATGAGGCTACTACCTACATGTTTTGTTCTCGTTCTAACATATTATGTAATAAAACAAATATGAGTATCGGTTTCTTAACTTCCTTATTTTATTATTTCTTAGACACTGGTACTTCAGACCTGCTCCCCAACTCATAATGATGGCAAGAATAATCATTCTTTGCTTCAAGAAATTATTAAGTTTTAGATTATAAAAAAAATGTGAATTGATTTTTTTTATATGCACCAAACTGATATACTACATAAAAGAGGCTAATCGAACGAAATATATAACTAAAAACCATTTAATATCAATCTGATGTATTGTAAATATAAATATAAGAAGTAGAACATTAAAAAAATGTATTATGTATTTTAGTCTTGGAATTATGTAAAAAATATATATATTTATAAAAATGTTCAGTAAGGTAAATTAAGGATTTTTATTTTATTTTGAAATCACTGTAATCCTGTGATATTTCAATTTACGTATTTGTCCAATGTCATTTCACTCATGACATTTTACATTTCTGATTTGTGATTTCCTTGACATGACATTTTAGGTAAATTGATACCGCACGGTGCTTAGTATTCCAGTGTCTTTTAATTAATTATATCTTCATAATAGCAATAACTTTTAATTTTATAAAATAAGTTAAAAGTAAGTTTTTAATGTTTTTTGTGAATGACTAATTAAAAAAAATTTAAACTTACAAAGAACACTACAAGTTCATAGGTTATTTTCTTTACCGCATATTCCAGTAATCTTAGATAATTAATTAAAACTCCTCCACGTGTAAAGTATGCAACATAAAAAAGTAACAGAGTTTCTTTATTTTATTATTTAGACATTTAATGTTCTTAATTTTGTTTACATATCTACTGGCCCAATATGGTGTCACTTCATAAAGTATATTCGTCGTTTTTTCTTTAAAACACTTACATGTTGATAATGTTACTGTAACAATATATTGCACAACTTTTAGTAATAACAGTAAATGTGTATATATATGTGTTTCAGAGAATAAGTTACTTTTTTCTGTCTTTATTAATTCCAATTCTTTATGATTTTCAGGATGCCACCTAAAAAGGTTGAAGAACCAGAAAAGAAGCCACTCATTGGACGAGTGGGCACAAACTTAAAAGTTGGCATTGTAGGAGTGCCAAATGTGGGCAAATCAACATTCTTCAATGTGCTAACAAAGAGTCAAGCTGCAGCTGAGAATTTTCCTTTCTGTACCATTGATCCTAATGAAAATAAGTACCATTTTTTATATTACTTTCTCTCCATTTTAAATAAGTAATTATCTTGTTACTTCAGCTTGTAGATAATTTTATTTTTTTGCGAAAATATTTATATTATATGCATATTATTAAAACCAAAGGGTAGTCTATGCTAAGATGACAAATAGTGGTAAGAATAGCAGGACTGTTCAATGCACTAGTGTTCTTCATTAATATAATATTCATGTTTTTTTCTATAATAAACCCTATACTAAATATTTTAATCCCTCTCTGTACTTGCAATATTAACAAACATCTTATCATGTCTGTTTAGAATAACAACAACCTACTTGCTAATTATTTGTATTCCTAGCTAATGAATAATAATTATGACATTTATTACAAATGACAACTGTCAAATTATTTATTTAAAAAAATAAAAGCCATTGATTTTATGTTATAGAAATAATATTTTTGTATAAGTATCTGAGAAAATGATACAAAATAAATATTTAAAAAAAGATAACATTGAGTTAAATGATTTATTGGGTTTTGATGGGATATGTGTTAATAATGGCATTGTTTATAACAGTGGTCTAAATATTTTTGAAAAAAAAGATAAGAAAGACAGTCGTATACGACCCTTGGCGGCTGCGGTACTTGGCTTAGATAACACAGACATTCCTCTTCCTGATCAACTTGACTATTATACAGGCTGGACTGATGGTGATGCACAAGAATCATATTTGCTGTCCAAGCCAAAAACATATCTAATTCTCGGAAAACAGGGTACAGGGAGCTACAACTTGGGGGAAGCATTATCTAAGAAAATTAATTGTTTACACTTATGTCCAAAAAATGTTTTACTTGATGAAATAGAACAAAATAGCCCTGTTGGGAAATGTTTGGATTTCAATATGAGGCATAATAAAGTCAGCAAGAGTGATATAATATTGAGCCTTATGAAAAAAAAAATAGAATCTCCTTCCATCAAACATCGTGGTTTTGTTATATCAGGACTGCCATTGGTCACCTCCAATAAATATATGCAATATTTAATTACAAACTTATATGCTGAGGAAAGCCTCTCAGTTGCAGACAACTTTCTTTGTGATTTGTTAAACAATTTAAAAAAGAAAAAACCTAGAGCTAAAAAATCATCTGCACATTCTTCTAAAAGCAGTTTAAATGAAGAAGCTGATGAAATTGAAGTGGAAGAAGAGCAACAAGAAGAGCAAGACGCTGAGGAAATTGAGGAAACTATTGTAGAATTGCCAAAATTCATGTTAGATTCCTGTAGTGATCATATATTTTCGTTTAAAGCATATTATACTACAAAAGAAATCTTGTTACTACAACAAATTCAAGAGCTATTTTGTTTCAACCCAGATATTATCATACTTACCTCTAGTCCTAATTTAGATACTGTTGTTAAAAGAAGTCACAAATTTGTAAATTACCCAAATAATATCAGCCATTTTTTGCCTTTTACAACAAATCTTGACACAGAAATCCGATGGCCAACTCATTACAGTACGATAGATTACATAAAGCCAATTGACAATCATTTATTTAATCCCAAATATTATTGTAAACAACCCATCAATTTTAAGAAAAATTCTATGGCTCAGATCTGCAATTACAAAGATTTTGTTGAGCCTGTTATAGAACAGAAATTGAAGGATTTTAACCCGAATTCACTAATTAAAGTAGATGGAAGAACTACTACTCATCAAATGTTGAATATTCTGATGGAGAGATTTCTACTCATGCCTATCAAACCAGTGCTTATCCCAGAACCATTATATATGGAGGAACCTCCCGAAGAATTAGAAGATTTTTGGAGAATGGTAGAAGAGTTAAATGTGATCCGAAGTGGCGTCAGTAGCCTTAATAGATATTCATCATTGTGGTATAATCGATGTCCTGTTGAACTCCTTAAAAGACGGTCAACGCAGGGAAATCCAAAATTTGCAGTTATATTTTTCAAACACGTGTATTTATTATCTACCCTTAATGCAATGGTGTCCTTTTGTAGAAACCCTCGACCGTATTTACAACTAAAGTATTTAGAACCAACTTGTCGAATGATTATTTTAGGTACTAAAAGCTCAGGAAAAACTATGATAGCTAATTGTTTGTCATGGATATTTACAGCCCCTATCATTTGTTTTTCCTCGTTGTTAATAACTGAAAAACAAAAAAAATATGACCAATATGCTAAGTCGATTCTGTCAGAAATCATAGCTACGATTGAAGACAATCGTTTTTCAAAGTGGCAGAGTATGGAACTGCAAAGAACGTCTGATTTAAATACATGGTACAACGTAATGTCTGGTGCACTATCTACATACGTCCCCCTTTTAATAAAGGTAACAGACCACGATTTTAATGAGGAAAAGTCTGTAAATTTAAAAAGATTTGAGGCTTTAAGGAAACAACTTTCCTTTTTGCCAATAGATGACTTATCAGAGTGTGAAACAGTTCTTAAAGATAAAAATGCGTTATTAAATTATGCACCCCCTGACTTATTAAATGAAACAAGCAAACCAAAAATCCCAAACATGGGAGATGAAGACGTCACACAAGAGATTGCCGCATACATCGTGGCCAATGATTTACAAAAAGATATTGAACCGACAATTGAAGAAATAATGAAAGAAATAATAGAAGTCATTAAAAATATCGATAATATCTCTTTAAATGGTCCTGATCAGACTTATGGAAAATTTATAATAGACGGTTTTCCATCAGATCAAGAACACTGGGGCTATTTAGTTGATTCTGATCTTTTACCTGACTACACTATAGGATTGTTAGAAAATAGAGAAATTGACGCAGATCTTATTCAGCATTATACTACCATAGAAAGAAGTATTAAAAACCATCAAGAAAGATTCCTTCTATCAAATGATGTTTTAATAAAAACTAAACTTTTACATGGGAAACCAGCAGATAACACGATTTTAGATGTTCAGATAATAGTAGACAATTTAGTTAGAGACATGTTTGAACTGACCTCTGATTTCGAAGATGACGATATCGAAAAAGTATCTGATACAGATGCAATAACAAATTTTACTGGAGCTAAGGAAAAATTTCGCGAAGAATGGGATATTTTAAAACTAAAGTTAGAAGAAAATTTTAAATGTTTTGTTGAATTAGAAATTGAAAACAAAAACGATATCGAAGTATTAGATGATGTTTTGTTAAAAATTCGTAAATGTTATTTTAAACCTTGTGTGAACTTAGAAGATAGCTTGGAAGATCAAGACGATGATGATGAAATTACAAAAGATGTTTTGACTTACAATGATCCCCGATTTTTAGGGGAAACGAATATTTACTGTCCGTTGGCTTTTTACGAACATGGAGTTTTATGGGAAGGCAAATCAGAAATGGCAACATCATACGATAATAAACTGTATTTTTTCAGTAAGGAAGAATGTTTAGATTTCTTTCAACATGATGTTACAAAATATGTCTATTATAACAAACCATACAAAAATAATATACCAATAAGAATATGTGTTGTTGGCAGCATTGGCAGTGGAAAAACTTCATGTTCAAAGTTAATAGCAAAAGAACTCGGATTGCTGCACGTAGATTTTAATGATTTTATAAATAGGATTTTAATTCCTAAACATTTTAAAAAAGTTGGATGGCAGTATGAAAATAGTTTCACTGATGCGCCTGCGGACGAGGAAGATATTGTTGAGTTCCAATTAGATGAAGAGAATTTAAACTATGTCTCTGACATTATGTTTAATGAACAGGAACTACGGCGAATGATTTTTAACTATTTTGAACGCGGATCGCCTTTACTCTCTGTTTTATTGCAGTCCTTAATAAAAAAACTGTGGAATGAAAAACCATTTACTGATAAAGGAATTGTGATTGATGGGTTTCCAAAACTACCCACTGATATCGAAGATATGATATCATGTTTTTGCATTCCTAATATAGTAATTGAAATAGAAAGCAGTTTAGAATCGTCATTAGACAGAGTTTCTCCTAAAATGTTTAAAAAGTGGAAAATGCAGTTAAACGAAGCTAAATTAAAAGCAAAAAATAAATTAGACATGGAGAAAAAGGAATGGCAAAATTTTATAATAAAGACAGTGGTAATAAAACTTATTATTGATGAAATTTTAGAAAATAGTGCTGTTTTAGACAAAGCGCAGGAAACTCTACAGTCGCCTTCTCTACAAAGCACTATCATTGATGCTCATCTTTCAGGATCAGTCAACGTGGATGCTAATTTGTTTGCAACTTACCATGAATTAATCAAAAATCATCCTGAACCGACAGACCAAAATGTATGGGAAAACGCTAACGACGTACTTGAAAATATCAATACCAGATTGGAAAGTATCTTTGATATACAAGATGAAAACGTCCAGGCTTTAGAGGATATTCTTAATGAACAAAAAATAAAAACTGTATCCATAGACGGAACAAAGAAGTTTAATAAAGTTTCCCGAAAATTATTGATGGCATTGTCCTCTTTAAGAAATAAAAGCAGTTCTTTCTTAGAACAAACTTTTATTGTAAGCTGCGATATAGCTGAAATGCTTTTATTAGAAGGCTTTTTCCTTGTAAGCAAATTTTATAGAATGTGTCCTGTGTTCATTGCCGAAAACCCAGAAACCAAATTGAATCCTTATAATTTGAATAAACGTAAGAATAACGTATTTCCGATAATTCATCGTTCATATATTTATTTTGTTTCGTCAGAAGAAAGCGTGAGAAAATTTAGAAGAGATCCATTAAAATATATTAATAACAATCAAATAGAGTCGTACAAGGCGCATCCCCTACGAATCGGTATAATAGGCCCTCCTAAATCGGGCAAAAGCAAATTGGCTAGTAAACTTGCTAAAAGGTATGGATTAATTAGTATTTCCAAAGGAATGGCTATACGTCATATTTTAGAAAACATGAATTGGACTGCATTAGGATCAGCAATGATTAAATTGTTAAACGAGGGTAAATGTATAGATAATAATTTAATTATGAAAGCTGTTCTAACCGTTGCATTTGATCACCGTACTATGACTAATGGTTTTATCTTTGATGGCTTTCCAGAGACACCTTTTGAGATTTGTGAACTATTAAAATATGGTCTTTACCCTCTTATTATGTTTGACATCCAATCTGATAAAGAGACAATATTAGAAAACTCACAAAATGAAGTTTACTATGAAATATTAAAAGTAAAGCCACCTTTGTCTCGCTCCTTTATTAAAAATCGATATGAAAATTGGTTCGAAAAATGTTCCGCGGTTAGAAATTGGATAAAATTGGATACACAAAACTTATACACGCTTAATGGCAATAATTCGCAATGGTGTTGTGTTGTGGAAGCTTACTCGAAAATCGAAGAGATAAACAAAGACATACATTATTTTCTAACTCATGTGCAATCTGAGGTTGTGTCGAGCAACATAATGTGTATATCCAACGAAATGTTCGAACAGAGAATGTCTTGTTATAAAAATCTTTGTCCAATCTGTTTTCATAAAAATGTTCTAAGACATAGCGGATACCCTGCGGACAAAAAAGGTGTTATTCTATATAACAATAAGTTTTACTGGATATGCCCAGAACATTTGAAATCTGTGCTTAATTCTCCCGAAAAACTTATGTGTTCCAAGCCTATAGACATACCAGAAATACCCGCAGTAATATCCACTGTTAATACTGCTTTAGTTTATGAAAATGGCATATGTATAGTAACATATGCAGAAAATCTTCCATCTCAAAATCTGGTTAGAGGAAAAAATAATTATGCTGTTATATACAATAAAAATATTTATCTGTTGTGCAGTTCTAAATGCATGGAAAAATTCTTATCAAAACCCTATATGTATAACAACATAAAGATTTTTAGTAACACAAAGATATTTCCAGAATTAACGTTAAAAAAGTTGCCTAATCTAGGTTATTTAGAGCAAACAGTTGGCAATATATTGACTGACGCGTGTTGCTTAGTAAATGTTTTAAGACCAAAATATCCTGGTTTAGACACTAGTATCTCTGCGATTTTATACATAGCATTGTACCTTAAGATTCATAATCACAAGACAAATGAATCAATATTACCCATTTATGTAAAAACCTTTAAAATTTATGAAGCCAGATGTAAATTAGTTACAGATGTAGGCCTACGTTTACGCTCTATAGATAATCCATTTGCTAGCTATCCGAAATGCTGTGATAAGGACAGACTTCACAAGTTTGATTCTGGTACCGTACAAAAACCATCGTCATTGGTTTCTACAAGTAGTGTCTTCTTAGATTCCCAATTTTAGCAATAAAGATTTTTCTATTAAATGTAATTCTTATTTGAACACGTACTGAGACATATACATTATTGACGTAATAGAGGTAAATATACCAATAATTGTATATTAGTGTTTCTTCACACACAGCTAATTTAGTTGTTTTATTTCAGCAAGTAGGGTACCAGTGCCGGATGAGAGGTATGACTACTTATGCGAGTATCACAAACCTGCAAGGTACGTTCAATAGTTTTAATTTTTACTTACTTATATGAATAGTTGAGTACTTACTAGTTACTGATGTGCAAAGTTATTCTAACGCAGACAGAAAATTGATAATTATAATCGACTTGTTTAAATGCAATTTCAACTATATATTAATCTAAGTTTCACGTGTGAATAACTAGTTTTATTCCAGCAAAGTTCCAGCATTTCTGAACGTGGTGGACATCGCGGGTCTCGTCAAAGGGGCAGCAGAGGGTCAGGGTCTTGGCAACGCGTTCTTGTCTCATATAAAAGCTTGCGATGCAATTTTTAATTTGTGTAGTACGTACATAATAGTATACAAAATTTTATAAATAATTACAAACGCTTGAACAACTCATTAAATTCGGTTAATTTTAGGAGCATTTGATGATGAAAGTGTAATCCACGTGGACGGGGAAGTAAATCCAGTCCGAGACTTAGAAACCATTGGAGAAGAATTGCGTCTAAAGGATGAGGAACAATTAATACAACATATCGAGAAGTTAGATCGGGCAGTGAACCGTGGTGGGGATAAGAAACTGAAACCGGAATATGTAAGAAAATTGAAATGATAAATTTTTGTATCTGAACTGACTCGAAGGACCACTTTTTTTATTTGTATTAGGATCAGTTTTGGTTTTTATTTTTAAAATATATATATTCGAAACTTGATTTCTTTTCAACAGGAAGCATTGGCGAAAGTTAAAACTATTTTAGTTGAAGAAAAGAAACATATTCGATTCGGGGATTGGAGTGCTGCTGATGTATGTAACTTATTTGTATTGTTTTTGCTTATTTTACTTTATATATTTCTTTTATAAGATGTAAATTATGTTTTTTAGATAGAGGTGTTGAACAAATATTTATTTTTAACCTCAAAACCAGCTTTGTACCTCGTCAATTTGTCAGAAAAGGATTACATCAGAAAAAAGAACAAATGGTAAGGGTTTCTTCGAAATTAATAATCGATCTATAATCTGTGATTGAATTTAAGCTTAGGTCCCACTGATCATGTTATAATAACTCAGAAAATTCCCACTCTTTTATATAACAACATGTGTTTATTTATTAAAATTAACAATATTATCTATAACTAAATTACTACTTTTTTGTTGTTGTTTACGACCTGTATTTATGGATCTGATGTATATTTTCCACTATGTATCATTTATCATCAGATATATATATTTAATTGTCGTTGAGTCCATTCTAATGCTCTCATATTTCACCCAAAAACAATAAAAAGTTGTAAGAAATATGTTCTATTTTATTTGTCTGTTTAAGGTTACCAAAATTAAAAGAATGGATTGATAAGAACGACCCCGGGGCTCCTCTCATTCCTTTCTCCGGTGCTCTAGAGAGCAAGTTACTAGACATGGAGCCGGATGAGAGAGCGAAGTACCTTAAAGAAACCAACATCACCAGGTAACTTATTTACTCAGATATCAGCTAGTATAAGAGTTTTCTTACAAACATATACAAATAACAAAAAATAAAAACATACAGATATATTTTACAATAACAATACTGAATAAATGATCGTTATGTAACATTAATTTTTAAAATAACGGTTGACGTTACAATAACATAGATTAATATTAATATATTTAAAACATGTCTAATTTAAAATTTATTTACTTTTTAATATTCACGTGTGTATTTTTTTTAAGCTACAATATTATAAAGCAGATGAATACAAAGTCATTCATCACCCGGTTTTATTAATATTTATCTTATTAATAGTTTTCTATATTATATTGGTTACAGCGCATTAGATAAAATCATTGTGCAAGGATATAAGGCACTTCAGTTGGAATATTTTTTCACCGCTGGTGCGGACGAAGTCAAGGCTTGGACTATTCAGGTAATTGCTTGTGTATTAACTAAACAGAAATAACTTTAATAAAATACTAAATCTTATTTTAAATATATTTCACAAAATTATATATAAAGGGGTCAAAAATAATATCAGTAAAAACGAATTTCTAATAAAGTTTCTAGTTAATACACAATTTACTATTAATTAAAACACATAATGTATTTTACAAGCTTGTGCGTGCTTTATTATATTAAGCCCTATATATTTTTTAATTAAAAAAAAAAAGATAACTAAATATTCTACTTTAATTTTTTTTAACCTTTTCTATAAATTTGTTTGCAAGATAATATACTCAAAAAACAATTTTGTTTATTTACAGAAAGGTACTAAAGCGCCTCAAGCTGCGGGTCGGATCCACACGGACTTCGAGAAAGGATTCATCATGGCCGAAGTCATGCACTACAAGGATTTCAAAGAAGAGGGCTCTGAGAGCGCTTGCAAATCTGCCGGGAAATACAGACAGCAAGGTACTACAATACTAGCAATATAGTAAAACACAATGTTCATTATTTTACACTTAATCGTTATTTATTGATTTAAAATGAACAATTATTTTCAGGTCGAAATTACGTTGTAGATGATGGCGACATTATTTTCTTTAAATTCAACGCTGGGGCCGGTCTCAAGGACGCTAAGAAGAAATGACGCGACAAGTTTCTCCTTCTTTTAGTACACATGTTGTACCTTAATCTTGCGTTGTACACGCTATTGCACGTCGCCTGATTATTTATTTTATACTTTATTCTTTTGCATTAAAGCTTATTCTCGTTTGAATAATAAGTCATAATTGCGGTTTCCACTTATCATGCCCAAATGAATTATATATATATACCTTGTTACTTAACGTGTAAAGCTTATTATTGTTTGTGCAATTCATCAATTAAATGACTTCAACAAATTCTTCTATGCGTGTTGTGTTGCCCGCTGTATCGGTTATGTCCTTAATTTCGTTAAATACTTTTTCCAATATCAATCGCAATTGTTTAAGCAATTTTTTTACGTTGGTCCTTGAGAGAATGTCTTGGTCTGTGAGAGGCGCAAGTTTTTCCTTATCTTTCTCCGATTTTATTAACACCTTGTTTAAAATATATGATGAACCCTGAAAAACAGCTTCTTCCCATTCCTGTAACAATTGGAATTAGTAACATCACGACGGCATGACTTTATATCTTACAAAATAAACTTACTTGAAAATCAAAATTCAATGTTCTTATTGACAACATTTCCTCAACAAGATTTACTTTATAATTGTCAGAGAGAGCATCCTTTAGTATGGTAAGAATTAGATAACCACTGCCTCTCACACTGCCACTGGCCCTAAAATAATTTAATTTTAAATATGTTGTACGTTTAATTAAAATAAAGTGCGTTATAAATACCTCGTGACATATTCTTTGCTCTCCAGTATTTTATTAGCCACAGTTTTAATACGCTCGTGTGTATCATTCATTAGAAATTCCAAGGGGTCACAATTACCCGGCGGTAGCGAACCATATTGAACCAATAGTCGCTTCTGAACCAGAGTAAATTGCTTTTGAAGTATACTCAGCTCTTCCTAAAACAAATAACATTAAAAATACCTTATACGTAATTAAACCTATTAATCAAAGAATTACCTCATACTGTTTTAATAAAATTCGTTCTTTCACGTGTCCTTCGATGGCTTTTAAAAATGATTGAACGATTTGTTTAACGATTTCTCCGTTTAAGTCGCAATGTATTTGAAAATCCGTTACATTTATTTGTTTTTTATGGTTTAAATTATGAATGAAGTATTCGATTAAAGGAACCATTTCAGAAAAAGTGTTAGCTTCTATGGAGCAGATATCGTTGGATAGTTTTAAAGTTACAGTTTTGTCTGAAGTGCCGTATGCGAAAGAAATAATATGTTCAGCTGTCGTATAACCTCTCACTTCTTCTTCAGTAAATTCTGTAATGTATGTTATTGTTTAATAAAAATAAAAATTATAAATAACAGAGGTAGGTCTACCCTCTGTAACATTTCGTAATATATTTCCTACTTATTGTTTTAATGAAAAATATGAAAATATAAAACATACCGTTCAATATTTCACTTAATTTAAATGTAGTTTGATTCAACTTTATCGGGAGGCTAAAATGATGGTCCACAACAGCATCCACGGGGAAATAAAACAAACTTAGTGGCAGAAACGCGTTCTTTTCTAATATTCTTATTTTCCCGGAAGCGTCAATAATAGTAAAGATGATCTTGAGGCTAGTGATTGTGACATCCGCACAAGTCAACAAATATATATACGTCTCAACTATTTCTGTTCCATTGATATTTTCTATGCATACTGTGGTTTCGGAACTAACTATTGGTATAATACAGTCGTAGGTTACTTGTATGCTCTGAATTAATTTGGGGTCTTCAGGTGTCAGCGTTACAACCACTGGACATACTCTCATGGGTTCCGTACCGTATACAGTATTAACTACTGGTTTACCGATATTAATAGTACTGCTTATTATACGTTCAAGGTCTTCGTTGGTTTCCTCAATATCTTGAAATTTTGATTAACGTAAGAAAAAAAAATCGTAAATTTTAGATGAAGTTTCGTTTATAATATATTAAATAGAACCTACCTCTTTCCACGTCCATAACTTTTTGCAATGATTCCTCAACAGCATCTATTTGTGATTGAATTTGTTCAAGATCTGTTGTATCCGTAACGGGATTTGCGTTTGTATTTAAATCTGGTTCCGTACCCAAATAACTTACGTAGACAGTTCCGTTGTTTGATAAAGTCACTACACCCCCGGACAAAGAGTTTAAAAAACAACGAGATATTGATATTGCTATATGTGTCAAATCACATGACCATAATAATTTAGTGTCTTCGTAAACATTTAGTTTTGAATCTTCAGAAGCTACCATGACGAGTAATCTAGAATTGGGTTCTGAAATCATTAAGACACTACGTGAATAAGTATAACACACCTATATTTAAGATGTCATTATCACACTAAATAATAGACAGGGGCCTAATAAACAGGGATATAGTAAATAGTGATATGCTAACTTACCATAATACCATCCAATTAAATATGCATAAAAGCAGATGGGCATATAATCGAATCTGATCATGTATTTCATAAGACCGTTATCTTGAAAACAGTAAAGATGTCTTTCGCCAACGGCTAAAATACTAGAAATATTACTGCTTGTCTGGAATTTAAAGTAACAGAATTAAACAAAGGAGACTTAGTAAAATCACAACTATCTTTATAAATATACTTACACGGATAACTTGTAATGATACAATTTCTTCACCGGCGTTGTAAGTCCATTGCGGTATATTTTTTTTATTTTGACGACCGCTTAATTCACTAAACTCGCTGAGCTGTTGATAACTAAAAAAGAGATCAATTCGTGTCTTTTCCTTTTATTATGAATTATTTTTAAAACGATAGGAACTCATTTTTACCCAAATTCATATTAATTTCTTTACAGATCACATAATGATAAATAAATCCTACCTGTAAATCTCTAGAACCCATGTTGACTTACAAATAACGAATTGATCGCTGCTTGCTACATAGCATATCGGGCCTGGTATTATAATATCATTGAACATGCACATATATAAAAATGTGTCTTGGTCGAAGAAACTTAATGTACCATCCAAGGCTTGTATGCAAATAAGATGTCTACTTTTTGAACTACCAAAAGGACCACAAACTATACCATAAGCTTTTCTAGTAAACGTATGCTTTATAACAGGGATAAGAGAATTTTGGTCTCCTGAAAAAATATTAGAACAACATTAGTAAACAAACCGCCAAATGTTTATTTTTATATTGTCATAAACCCACCTACCAATTACCACTTTGCAAAAAGTTCATTAAATATTTATAAATATTTCCTTATTACTAAATAACTTTACACAAATTACTTACCAATATCGATGTGACCGCATTTTCTTTCCAACACATACACTGCGTAACTGTTCGGATGTAATATAATTATCTGACAATCAGCGGAATCCCTTAAAAATAATTTTAATTAACGGATTGAATAATACCAAAGATGTAAGAAATTTAAATTTAGAACTTACGGTAAAAACTTTCCAGTTTCTATTTGCAATACAATTTCACTAAATTTAGATTCCAAAATAATCTGTGAATTGATATTTTGGACATTGGGTTTGTAGATATTTAAGGTGTCCCCCTGACCTATTAGAATACAGTCACTATCGCTATGTGAATTAAATTTATCTACTTTAATACAAGTAGCATTTTGTATTCCCTCCTCATATTCTTCATTTTGCAGTTTAATGTTTGACCACCACTGTTTTATTTTAAAAATTGACATTTTTATAATGAACGTAGGTGTATTTTATTTATAGAATAATTATACAAACTCTATAATCTTATTACGTTTTATTGAAACATCAATATAATTGACGAAGTCATTTGCACCAGTTTAATCTGTTAAGTATTGTTGATATTTTCATCACGTAACCATGGTAACCAATACAATAGCTAACAAATACGGAAACAAAGAACTCTGTTTACGCATTAATATAAGGATTTTTTTCTTTCGTACTTTCGCTTCGTTACGTATCTCTTGTTCCACTATGTTAACATATCCTTTCGATTTGTGCTCGGTTTAAATTAATTCATCAATACTTTATAGTGACAAACTTTCAGATTATGCTCAATCTCATTGCAAGTGATTCGCTGGTTTTATTGAATCAAAATTTTCACTGCTGGCATGTTTTGCATGCCGCAGCAGCCAAACAAAGACAACAAACTCGTCATTCACGGTATTCGGTTACTTTCGAATTCGTCTTGTCCATAAAAATATCAAATAATCGAATTTTCAAAATAAAGTAGAACCCGCCAGCTTTCAGTACTTCCATAAAAAAAAACTTTCAT
This sequence comes from Napeogenes inachia, assembly GCA_959347355.1. Classification (NCBI taxonomy): domain Eukaryota; kingdom Metazoa; phylum Arthropoda; class Insecta; order Lepidoptera; family Nymphalidae; genus Napeogenes; species Napeogenes inachia. The sequence goes on along the minus strand of OY365791.1, from coordinate 12,007,834 downwards.
TACTTAGTCTCACTCTATTTACAGAAAGTGAGACTAAGTATGAATACCTACATAAAATTTATACAATGTAGTCCGTTTCTATGGATGCCGACTGCCGGGTGTTGTTGGAACCCCTAAACAGCGAATTTCTGTGTTTACGGAATCTGTGTCCTATCTTTCCCACTGCTCCTTCTGACTTTTACTGTGCCGGTCATTAGTTATAGTAAATAAATAGATGGAAAAATTAAATGATGGAATTAGTGTAACCATAAAAGCATTGCAGTAGGTACTTCATAAGCCGATTAGCTATACCGTAGCTGCTATTATTCTATAAACCATAACCATAATGTTTTTTTATAAATAGAACAGCATCACTGACTACGATATTTGTCTTTCCAATTTAGAAAGTCCTTTTATATTAAATTGCTGATATCTACCATAATTCTTCAGCAATGGATGTAGTTTACGACATGAGGGGACATGATAGCTTATCCTAACTTGTATTATAGATGATAATAAGCATTGTTTCCGCATTGTCACACCAATAGGAACATAGCTTTGTAATTTCTGTATTTTTTTTAAATATTTTATTTAGGAGGCAAAATGATAACCGATTATGTGATCGATATTATACTAAACTTTAAAATAAATTTAGACAAGGTCCTAGATTCACTAAATGATTCATATTAATACCCTTGATTTACAAAAAAATCAATCTTTTAACGTCAAAAGCATTTAAAATAATGGTGCATTGGTAAGGAATTGGTTTAACATATTGCCATCTTTTGTCAAAGAATCACAATGTTCTTTAACGAGAACGTCAGCAGTTGCGATAAATTTTCGTAGAATTATACTCTATGCAAATTTTACACCAAAGTAATTTTATATGAATTAGTTATGAATTATGAATCAGTTTCTGTACACAACATTTTCACCGATGAATAAATAGTAGACATTAAGCTATTAGCTGTTAGTAAATTCAAAAATAGAAATCTAAAATTTGTGTAAAAAGGGGGAAACTCTTTCACATAGAGTTAAAAAAGTAACGAAATATATGCAAATAGATTAGATTTAGAGAAAGAGAGAGATAAGATTAGAAATTTAGAGAAATTCTTTAAATTTGTCACCCTATAAAATATCGAAGATATATAACTATTGACACATCGATACTTTCGCAGAAGAATAAACTGCAATCACAAAATATAAAAGTTTATATTTTGTGTCCATAACATAGCATAATACTCATAATACTTTATGGTCCACAGAGAACTATAAATTGTTCATAGTATTATTCTATCTAACTAATACACCATAGAGTACTATAAAGTACGGTGTACTTGTATTTTGTTATTTGTAAGTTGTAACTTGTTAGTTGTTTGAGTTTCGTGTTTGGTGAGACGTTGACAAGTGGTGACTGTTTTTTTGGGACTGAAGATCAGCAACGACTACGAGCAATTTAGAAAATCAAAAAAGATAACTGTACAATTATTGGCAAGAACTATCTCTGCGATGTCGGATTTAGAAGTTGAAAGTAATGATAGTATTAAAACGGAACAAAGACCTAATGGTGGTGGAGATGAGGGCGACGCATGGGGAAGTCACGAGTCGTCATCAGCACGTCGATATGCGAGAATGCCTGTCGATAGGAACGCTATGTACTATAACATGAACCATAAAAATCGTGGCATGGCAATTATATTTAATCATGAGCATTTTGATATCCCCAGCCTAAAGCCTAGAACTGGCACTAACGTGGACAGTGATAACTTGTCTAAGGTTTTAAAAAGCTTAGGATTTCGTGTAACAATACTAACTAATTTAAAATCGGATGATGTTAACATGTACTTACATCAAACAGCAGATATGGATCATACTGATAATGATTGCCTTCTCATAGCCGTGCTGACACATGGAGAGCTGGGTATGTTGTATGCTAAGGACACACATTACAAGTCTGATAATCTATGGTACTATTTTACAGCTGATAAGTGTCCATCTTTAGCTGGAAAGCCAAAATTATTCTTCATTCAAGCTTGCCAGGGTGACAAATTAGATGGAGGTATTACACTTGTTAATAGAACCGAGACAGATGGTTCATCTAGTTCATCTTATAAAATACCAACACATGCAGATTTTTTGGTGGTCTTCTCTACTGTGCCTGGTTACTTTTCTTGGAGGAATACCACCCGCGGCTCTTGGTTTATGCAAGCCCTTTGTGAGGAACTTCGCCATTCAGGTACAGAGAAGAATATTTTAACGTTGCTAACTTTTGTTGCACAAAGAGTTGCTTTGGATTATGAATCAAATACTCCAGACATACTGCCTATGCATCAACAAAAACAAGTGCCTTGCATTACAAGCATGCTAACAAGACTACTAGTTTTCAACAAAAAGTAAAATATACCAAATATAAAATATTTTGTTACACCAGTACCAACCATTAGTTATTTTACATTCTTAAATGTTTAGAAATCTATAATTCCTATTTTTTTTATAAACAATTTATAATAAAAACAATATTTTGTTATTGGTGCATTGTAAGTGGAAAAAGACAAATCAATTTTCTATTTAAGATTGAAATTATTAAAATTTTACTTTAAAATAGTTTGCCCATCACATATCATATCTTGACTGTAACTACATTAGCAGAGACAAAAAATAGATAGTGTACTGTGTACAAAATAATATGATGAATTGCCAAACCATTCCACCATTGTTACACTAAATTCTTATGTCTGGACATTTAGTATTTTTGGATGCTCAACATTTAGTATTTTTGTAGTCTCAGTAATTTGTTATTGATATATATTCTGATGTTTCAAGTAAAGTAAAGATATGATATTGTAAGCAAGAACCTTAAATGAAATTTAAATAATAATTTGTAAATGTTATTGTAGTTATCATCAACATAAACATCTTGGTCTTATTTATAGTAACATTAAAAATTATGAATTCATATTCATATGTATTTTGCATTTATCAGTCACAATTATTTGAGGATTAAACAAAAAAAAAGTATGCATTGTTAAAAAATATGATTTTCTGTTACTTATAGATAATTTTTGATTATTAGATTAAGTATTATAAATTCAAAAATAAATTAAAAAAATATGCTCAAATATGCACAAGCTTTTACAAAAAACATGCTAAAATATATCATAGTAATAAGTGATTGTCAATGGTACATTGTATGTACTTAAGATACTGCCACTAATATTATATTCTGAATGTTTACTAAAGGTTAAATATGATTTGTAAAATTAATGATAAATATGCAAACAAAGTACTCTTCTCTTTATATGTATTTACATATCATTAACTATTGGTCTCAAAAGTTGGGTAAAGTCAAAATAAAATATTAAGTTTAGTATTCCATTTTTTTTATCATTTTGCTTATAAGTTTGTCATTTAAAAGAAATGAAGATCTAGTTACATTTAAAGTATGATGATCAAATTAAAATGCAAGTTGCCATTTGTTGTATTTTTTTGTAATTTACTCATAATAATATGTAATGCTGTTGTGCATCATAATATAAGTATAATAAGATTCCACTCCTATTTTACCTCAATAGATTGGTGTGATACCTGTTCGGTAATGTACTGATTAGGCTAATGGAAAGATGTAAGTTTCTGTGAAGAGATGATTTATATTTTATTATGGCCCCTTGAAAATTTGTGCCTTGAACCCTGAAAAATATATTGGTACATATACTTACAGTATAAAAACAAAAGGTTACTGCTTGAATCTCTTTATAGAAACTGTGATGTTTTGTAAGGACATATTTTGGTATCAAACATAATTTTAAATATTTACTACTAAGCAATAAACTTTTTCAGATTTAATTTTGGTTTTATTAATACTCAACCTATTTTAGGCAAAGGTATATTTATGTATCACTATTCAGTTGGAGCATGAATAATTCCTGAAAACAATGGATTTTAAGATCTAAATCTACAGCAAATATATTTCAATATCGAGTTGCTACATTTATAGATAAAACCAATTCAGCTATAATATACAGCTATAATCCTGCATACACTTATCTATTATTCTATATAATATTAATTTCAATATAACACTTATGATTATTTAAACATTTTAGAATTAGATTTTTTAGAAAACACTATTTAATAAACTATGCTACCATAATAACCATTAGCGAGAACTTGATAACAAACAATTATATTCCATGTAGCAAAACGAGGTCCTTATAATAGATAACAAAGGCACAGTACCAACTAACAAATAAACATTTATTCAATATTATTATTAATAGACTTTAATATTTAGATTTAGCTCAATGAAGCAGTTACGTTATTACTGATTAGTGGAGAACTGTTGAAAAATCCAATACCTATCTTTAAAAATAATTCTAAACCATGTTGTTAATCTTTAAAGAAAAATCTAAAAATAACAGGGTCAAAGGATTTTGAATTGTAGGTACTTATAAAGCAGTCAAAATTAGTACAAAATTGCTTTGCATTGCACTCCTCTTCCGTTATTTACCTATAGATTTGTAATATATTAGGTATATATGTAAGTATAAAGTTTCAATACATATGACATAACCGGTTATGCCCAAGATACTTTAAAACCTAAACACCTAATTGGGGAGGCATAGGCAGCGTCCTTTAAAGGTAAGGTGGGACGTGGTTCTTGTTATTTATGAACAGACCATCAGTGAGTGTAACCCCTTTCGAACAAAATTAATAAATTACCAATAGAAATATTTAAAAAAGGTGGTAGTCATATCATAATCTAGGAGTTGCCGTAAATTATTGTGGTTATCACTTTATCAATTTCCTAGAATCCTCGTTGAGAGAGGCGATAATATATATATATATATATATGTTTATTTTTTTATATTTAGACTTTAGTATTATTTTAATTAGAGGTGCACCGAATAATGGTTTAACCTTTGCCGAACCGAATATTCGGCCGAATTATTCGGTTTACCATTTCATTGTTTGTTTTATTTGTTTGTCATAAACAAGTTCTCACATATACATATAAAGTGTGACGATGTGGCTGCTGGCTAGATGACTAAATATGCTGATTTCTGGTTAAAAAATATTGGTTTGAGGTTTAAAAATAAATCCTGATTTAAATTTCAAAATAAATGTTGACTATACTAAGTAGCATTTGTAGGTTAAGTATAGTAAAATAAATATGTTGACTTGATATGGTTCGAAATAAATGTCGATTTGAAGCTTGTTTTATATCGAGTTGAAGTATTGTTGGCGGCTGCTGGTGGTGAAAAGCAGTAATGAAAAGTATGGATAGATTATTATGATCTACTGTTTGAAAATATCTATAAACATGTGAAGCTATGTTTAGATTTGAAGGACTTAGGATGTTATATTTCTATAAAAATCTTACTTAAAAAATATTTCAGTATGATTGTTAACTGCAGAACGACAGACAACTAAAAACTAGGTATTAGTTGTTGCTTGAACCACTGGATATAGAGACTTGCTATAAAATAAACAAACGAAGGGAAGCCGGGGATGATCACTAGTTATTAAAATTATAAAGGATGTAAAATTATTTATTTAAACGTGGAGTTTGTATAATTTAAAATGTCATCAATGGTTTTGTTATTGTCATTTAAGCGACTTTTAAACTTTTTTAAAAATAAAATAAAACAATACTAGAATTTGATCAAATTTATTACAAACATACTAAAATCTTAACAGTACTTAATTCCCTTTGCTTTCTCCCGAATTTCCCAGCATTGATCCCAGAACAGACTCAAGCGTTGTTCATGATTAGCGCAAAAATGTTTGAAATCTCGCAGCATCCTCATCTGAAAGCCTTCGTCACCTGTAGCCGGAGTTTGGGACCACTTCCACTTCTTGGATATCATGTGATTCCAAGACCACAGGAACCCCATCTACAAATATTTACATCATTACTTATATTTAGTAATAAACCAACGATGATTCACAAACCAGTTCTAAGAACCTCATCTAAATATTATAAAAATAAAATACAAATATTTAAATTATCTATAGTAATTCACCAATGGACGATACACAAAATAGTTTATAATAATTGTAAAGATAATAAATAAGTTTTTAAAAATATACCCGTCTGCTATTATCGTAGTCATCTTTATTCTTGCCGCTGACATGTCTAGTGATGTACCCCTCGTGAGGGCTGGGCGCTACGTCCGAATGTACCGGGTACCTGACACGATTTAAACATTTTTACCTTGAAATATTTAAATACAGACAAACACCCTAAACATAATGACAACAATGGTTATTTTCATTTGTTTCATTCTTTGTTTCAGTTGTTAAGTTTTATTTATCTAATGAATTATCGTCTTAAATGAATTATTTCTTTTACTAGCAGTACGTAGTCCGTCTATTTTACCCTTTTTGGGTAATAAAGATAGAATAAATATAATAATAATAATAATAATAATAAGAATGCGGTACAAATTACACACATTCATCTAACCCCTAAGTAAGCAAATTATTTGCTTGTGTTAAGGGTGTTAGACAGAGATACATATACATAGAAATACATATTATAAATACTGAGAATATATTTAATAAGCGACCAAACCCAGAAATACAAACATCCATGCTATCACATACATGTTTATCCCTGTCGGAAATCGAACCCGAGCCCCATTGCGTCTCTATACCTAACCTGCTAACCACTCTACCAACGAGGCGGTTGGTCGAATGGTTGGTTGCAAATATATAAATAAAGTAAACATTAAACCGATAATCTTTACTATATGGAATACAAGTCGTGACTGACGACAAACATTTAAAACAATATTTGTTAAGACAACGTAACTATCACATAATTTTTAACCTCGGATATTAATTGTAATAAATTTTGTTTCAAGTTCATCGAACGGCGCCGATTACAGATTCATTAATCTCTTGTACTAAAATTTATAACTTGCTGACGGCCCCTTTGTATCGATATGCGTCATAATTCAACTGAAATCTGTGAGCAAGATCTGCCCTATTAGGGATATTGCCTTAAAAAATAACCGACACCATACACTAATTGTAGGTACTAATACACGAATTGGGTTTTGTAAACATACATCAGTTAATTGCAAAAATGTTCCACGAATTCAATTTGTTTTTTTTTTTATTTTATATATTATGTTCGTTTCGAAATTTAAAGATTTAAATTTGAATTTATTCTAATTAATAAAATAGTATAGTAAAATAAATACGTTAAAAAAAACCGACTTTAAAACTAAAAAGTAATAAATAATGAAATAATGAAGATTTAATATTTATTATATACTACCTATTATTTATATGTCCTATTGAATAATAGGTTTAAGTCGGTGCCAAGCCATTTAGTATTAGAAATCGGTTGAATACATTTTCGTAATTATTTATTTTTTTGTTTTTATTCGTATCGATTCAAGCTAGTAATCATATGAAGATTGAGCTGCTTTTAATAATAACGTTTAATTGCTATTTATTATGTTTATTTACGTATCTTAATCATTAAAGTAGGCATTTCATTGTATTAATTTGCTCGTATTCATTTAAGTAGTTAAATATAATTATTTGTTTAATGCTTGGCACCGACTTCAAACCTTTTAGTAAATAGGACATATAAATAATAGGTAGTATATAACAAATATTAAATCTTCATTATTTATTACTTTTTAGTTTTAAAGTCGGTTTTTTTAACGTAGTTATTTTTATTTAATACTTTTTAGTTTATTGCTACATTATCAATTAGCTATGGGTAGACCTACAAAAGGTGCTGCGCGCCTTAAAAAATATAAATCTCAAGAAACGGGAACGGATAAAAGTAGTCTTCTCAATAAAAAAATCTCTTTGAAACACAAATTCACGTTCTTGTGAGACTATTAAAGACTTCATATATCCAAAACAACAGATGTCATTAGTCATAGCACGTTGTGATTTCCTTCCGGCGGAGCTAGTTCAATACTTGGACAAAAATGCTCATAAAATAAAAACTAATGGGCCTACCTGAATCAAATTTTTATGGGACCAATTCGAAACTATTCCGCATCAAACAAAAAAAGAATTACGTAAATCGGTTCAGAAACCGCGGAGAAATCGGTGTACATACATAAAAAAAAAAAAAAAAACTGGCCAAATTGAGAACCTCCTCCTTTTTGAAGAAGTCGGTTAAAAATGTACTTAATATTACTTTTATATAATTTTATAAATTTGTTCAAATACCGCGTAACACTCGCAACTTTAATACATAGGTAATACATATACGTCTCGACAAAAATACTGCACTGTTATAAAAAACTCTTCCCTTATACTTGTATAAATCTAGAAGATAAATCTAGTTAAAATAAATTTATCTTTAGCTTTGAGGATTTTTACATAATAGCAATCTATATAACAAAATACCAATAATTGGTGTTAAATAAATAAATAATAAATTGTACCAACCTGCTGGCATTAAGCGGTTTATTAGCGGGCTTGGTTCTCAAACACTTCTGTTCCAGCTTGACGGTGGTTGGTATCAGTATGAACATGTTCCCGGTGACGTGAACATAGAGGTGGTCACCGACCCCGGCCGCGTGGGAGGTGCTTTCTACGGTGCATTTGATGAACCCGAAACGACCTACTATGGCCTCTTGGAACAGGAACAATCTCTCCAGCCAAGTATCCTCCGGGAAACCTAATTTTTGTTTTGTAAATCAGCGTCTTATTGTTTAATGTGTGATTTTTTTTTTACTGACCTTAGTTATTTCTTACTAGCTGCCCCGGTAGGACCTAGTAAGAAGTAACTAATAGTAGATACTTATATTTCAGTTTATTTTTATTAAAATATGTTGGTGTTATCATTTGAAAAATACAGTATTTTTGAGAACGAAAATCATCTACATGTTGACTAAGCTAAGAGCTCTAGTCGATAAGTATTGGTTTAATAGTTTTTCCATAGCAATTATACATCCTTTTTTTTGTTATTCTGAGTTAATTGTCCGGGGTAAAATACAAAACTCGGACATATTATACATTTCATAATTCGTTCTAGATACCTTTGTTGATAACAAAATAATGGTTTGTACTCTATAATGTAACACCCACATTATTGATTTATTTTACACTTCCATATTAGATAGATAGGTGATAACAATAATCGTATGACTGTTATTATCAAGTGCGGAACTAAGTGTCTGTAACTAACAACTTATCACTGTGGAGTGCTAAACTAAGTAAGTGTTTATTACTTAGTCATAGTTTAAAAATGCTTTGTAAGTGTCATGTTTTAAAATATCTATAAACATGTATAGCCATGTTAAGCTTATTTATATTTATATAAATATAGCATGAAAAATAAACCGATACGGGCAGGGATTCGAACCCGCGAGATACTTTTTTCCAGAGGTCGCCGGTTCGAATTCCTGCCCGTATCGGTTTACTTTTCATTCTATATTTATATAATTTTTATAAGTGTCATTCATGTTCAGAAAATCGCTCCAATGGTAGGTATAACATTAAAAACTAAAAGACTAAAACCATCTTTAATAATTTACACTAAGTAGGTACTGATTAATATTATTATGTTCATAGATAAAGTGTTTAAAGGAAAGCCAAAAAAGTCATATTTGGTGTAAATACACAAGTCTTAATGACGTCATGACTGACGCCATATTGTACTTATACTATAACTAGGGTTGCCAACTTTTTTTGAAGAAAAAAAAGTACAAAACTGTTTGAGTAGGGACAAAAAAAAGTATTTGTAAGATTTTTTTTTTTAATTTTTTACTTATATTGAACTTATTTTGTGTGCTTTTAGCACAAGTTACCATTTCTTACTATTTTTGAAATTTTCAAAGCTTGTTTGACAATCAACATTAAAATTTAAATAAATAAACAATTCGTTTCTAATTAAATGTATTGCCACTTCAAAAAGTTCAAATTTAATCTCAAAGACATGTTAGGAAGTATGGAAAGCTAGTTCGCTTAAATCAAACCATTTTGTCATACAATTTAAGATCCTATCAATAAAAAGTGAAAAAATACTGATAATTTTATTAAATATTTCGGGTGATGACACATTCACATTAACATGTTACTGACTGAAGAAATGTTAGATACATTTCGTTCAGTAGTAATAAATCGTTTCCATCGTTCAATAGTTAAGTATTTACCCATAAATCCTATAATGAGTGTTTTGTTCTATGAATCGCAGTGAAGGTTGAAAATAAAGTATTTTCACATACTTTATTTCTATGCAAAAGTACAAAGTATAATTACCAAAAATAAAGTATAATACTTTATTATAAAGTATAGTTGGCAACCCTAGCTATAACAACTAACTATTGCGCTGGGCACGTACGAATTAGAGTTTATTAAGATTTAATTGTAATATTAATCTCGATAATTTCAAAAAACGGCATCCTCACGAAGAATGCAATAGTTGCTGATAAATGAAGCCGATGGGCGATGGCGTCGACTTAAAAGAAACCGGGATAGAAACATCATAACATATCGCACCTCCGCTCAAATAGTGTCACAACTCAAAAAAAATGAAAATCTCTTTTATTGCACTATTCATTTCAGAAAGCTTCAAAATCTTATCTCAAATAATGTCATTTAAATAGGATGATTATTTATCCCTATATTGAGCATGTGACAATATATCGATAAGTAAAAGTATTGTCTTATCAAACATATACAGTGTCACGTCTCTGCTTGCGCAAGGTTTTCGTCTGTCTGGATATTGTATAGAATGTTGGTTTTCGTTTTATGTCGGTACATGTGTGAACAAAACTTTAAATAATCTGATTTTTTATTAAATTATAGTGAACTTTGTCGACATATGACAGTTTATTTAATTAAGGTAAGTCAAAAGTTGTTATATTTTTCATATTGAAATGAGTTTGGACCTTATATATGATAAGGAAAAACTAAAAGTCCTTTTTATTTTGGCAACAGTATTGTTTATAACAACGAACTGGGGAGGAAGAAACAGATGATTCAGTTAAAGATCCATATCACAATATAGAACGTAAAAAAGTAAGAAAAAGGTCCTTCCTCATCGCCACTCACCATCATCATGTACTTCAAGTTCTTGATTATCCAGTTTAAGTTCATCTTTTTACAGAACAAGTGTATGCTAAGCGTAATCTAGCTTACCCATTTTGTTAAATACTGCAAACCAAGTAAGATATTCACGATTCACGAAGTCTGTCCATCAATTTCACAAGTATCAAATGCCGAAATCAACTCCGGGAACAAAATGTTTTGTTTTGCAGTTACCTCGGAATGATGTTTCAGTTTTCTACTCTAACAGCAAATTAAAGAACATGAATTTCACGATAAGCAAGTTGAAGGCAGAAAATACAGGACAAAAAAAGAATAACATTACAAATGTTATTTTTGTAAACCTATTGTAAATCAAACTATTACTGAATGCTACTTTTGGCAAGAGGGCAAAGGCTACCGAGGTGCAGATGAAATTGTTAGCAGCTTCCTTAAATTTATCAAAATAAAATTGCATTGTCATACCAACCATGAACCAACTTATTTAAGTTTCTTTTCGGACAGTTGTTGCGGGCAGAACAAAAATAAATTTACAGTCGAGTTACATACGCATGCAGTCGTGAAATACATAAACTAAATTTGATTAGTTTTTAACTCGTCTAGGGATAAAAAGTATGTTTATATTAGGTATACATTATATATATGTATATATATGTATATATATATATATATATATATATATATATATATATATAATGCTGAGTTAGTGACAACCACTATTTTTATATTTACAATTGTATTTTCCAAAATTTGTCATTTTAAAACTCTTTAATATTTTGTAAATTATTTACTTTTATTATCTCTAAAGTGTCACAAGTAAAAAAAAAATAAAAAAAATAATATCTTTTAAAGCTACCTACCCGGTCGGGTAGGTAGCTTTGGTAGATCTTCATAAACCATTTAAACTTACTTAAAAAGGTATGGCGCTAATTTTGTTAGTTTTTGAGTTATGACCCGAAAATTGAAATTTTTGCTTAGTATAATTTTCAAACGCTATTTACTCGAAAGTTTGATTTTTTGACTCATGACACTATTTGAGCGGAGGTGCGATATGTATATTGAAACAAATAACCAGTATGGCGTCGATTTATGAAGTTATTATCACTGGCCAGTATACAGTCTACTGATGTTATTTCATAAAACATTAATTACCACGTCCTGTAGTCCGATTATTTACTAATAAAGTTTACGATAACCCATTTTAAATTATTTAAGATTACAGACGAACCTAAATATGTCGTGGGAAAATTTAAAAAGTTTTTTAGAATTTCTGCGTTTAATTAAATTAGCAAAAATTGTAAAGAAATAATTATTGATCAAAATATTTTTTTTTATTCATAAGAATCAAGTATTTTATATATACATATTATATGTCTCTTTTTTAACTCATACTTTAAGTAATATGACGCCAATTTTAAGATGTTATAATATTATTATATTTGACTTAATGTCCCGACAATAATAACTTATTTTAAATATATATATTTGTATATTTAAATAAACAATTCATAAAATAAATCTAATTCTAATTGAAGAATATATGTATTGTATGTAGGTATTCTAGAGATTTAAAATGTGCATTTTCCAGCGCTAAGGCAGCAGTACACATTGCACCCACTAGCACATTTCTTTGTTAAATTGTATAATTTAAGGTTTTAGTTTAAACTCTTTAGTTATGACTTATATAATAAAAAAAAAAACAAATAAATCATGTTAGAACATGCTTTTACATGACCCCATTTAACAATTTCCAGTAAGTCGCGTGACGTTTCGTCTTATCTAGTAAGTTATCAGTACTAAGAAATTCAAAGTAGAATTCAGTAAAATAAAAAAAATTAAATTCTGTATACCTATAAAGTTTGCAATAACATGTCTGAAAACATATTCTTTACACATATATAATTAAGATCATAATTAATACCTTCAAACAGGGCGCTTTTGCCTCGCAGTAAGGGTTCTTCGTTCAAGGGTACATATATAGGCCCTCTCAGTGGATCCGACTTCTCAGTGAAGGGTAACGCCAGTGGATCAGCCGGTATGGGCACCATCTGTAGACGACAGCTTTGTGCTTTGCGGGCCCACCCGAATATCTAAGTACAATATTATAAAAAAATATATTTAATAGATTGCATGTTTGACGCCGACATTAATAAATCTAGTATTTCGCAGTTTTATAGTTTTTTTTCACGGAGCAAAAAGAATTTTTTATTAATATTAAATCACAGTCTTGTCACAAAAGTACTTGTAGATTGTCAATTATTAAACATAATTAATTATCATTTAAATATTTCGCTAGAAATTAATTATCTATCAAGGCTTTATTATTAATAAGACAAGGCTAGTCGTTGCATACGCCCTACAAAAGTCCTTCAAAGTTCAACCTAGGTCAGGGACAGAACTGATGACCTTTTAAATATATAACGGGGTTTTGAAGATTGATTTATGACTAAGTCTGCGGTCTAACCGTTCAATGAAGTGTATTAATCACTTTGAAAAAAGTTTAATTTTATATGAATTTGTATATGCAAAAGTGGGTATAAAATAAATTTTAGGTAAATTCCTTTATAAATATAATATTTAGATTAAGACTATTGATATGACTCGAGAATTAAAAGGTGAAGTAGTTAGTACCTTATCTTAGGACTAAGACGTCTGAGAATCTATCTATAAAACATCACATTTTTTTTAAATCTAAAAGTAAGATACATAATTTTGACCATAGCTAAAAACTATTGATTGTCTAAGATTAGTAAATGAAGGCTTAGTGTATTTAAATCATTTACTTTATTATGTAAAAGTCATACATACCTTTCTTGAATCTCGTTTTGTATTCATAAACTTTGACAAGGTATTCCAGGAAAAGATAGGACAGTTTACATAAAAACTTTTTTGACTGGTATACAAACTGTTTCCTAATTGTTACCAATTGAGGTTAGAGTACCACAAAAGTCTAAAAGTGTTCAACTTACTTTAATTGTATTCTTAATTATAGGTTTTAGTCAAAATGAAATAAGAAACATCCGAACACATTGTAGATTTGCTTTGAAGAGAAATCTCTATAGTTTTGTAGGATAGTTTTCTCATATTCGGTTCTCATTAGTGTTCGGTGATTAAAAAATCAATCCAAATTTATGAATATGGCTAGAGAAATAGATAGCTGTTACCTGTTATAACTTGTGATGGAGCAAGCACTAGCGAGACAAAGTCCTGACGTATCATTTAATAACCCTCAATATACAGGGTTATTTGTAATTAATTGGCTATCTCTTACAAGCAGCCTCTCTACGGCGATCCCAACATTTGTTCTAAGACTGTTTACAAATCTTGATAAACAACACACAAAAACGGAAACAAAAAAAATGTGCTGCCTCATTTACTTATTACTCTGTATTTTGTAGAAGTACTTAAAAGGTCAACGCCCGGGCGCCATACCTACGCGCAGAGTTAATGCCAGTTCAAAGACAACCAATAAATTTTGTATGGAAAATCTTAAATTTTAAAAATTATTAATTTCAAATAGTCGTAGAACAAATGTTATTAGGATTGATGTAGAGAGGCCTATACAGTAGAGTACGCACCTGTGAAGCCGAGCGATTGAGAATAATTGGGAACTAAGAGATTTGTTTTAGTGGATGGCCTAACAGAATTCTAACCAGCCACGTAGATGTATAACTGGCTATCATCCGCTCCAGCAGCAATCATCTGGTGGAGGGGAGGGTATCTGAAGGGATTTTCCAATACATAATACTGGTAATAAACGTACCAATTCCGCCACGATGTTCCCACTGGCGATGGCCCACTGTATGCACATCTCGTAGGCCTGGTCTGGTCTGAAGGTGGCCTGGTACCGCGCGTGTCCCCACTCGATGCGGTCACTCTTGTTGTTAACGTCGATATCCAGGTGCGTGTTCTTGTATAGCGGCACTGAGACAAGGTACAGTATGACCAACGCATTCTCCGATTTGTTTTACTCATATATTTACTATAGCAACTAATTATATTTATAGAATAATAGACAGTAGTAGAATAGAAAGCTTTTGTTTATCACAGTTAACCATTTACGTGGTTAGATTTAATCTCCAAATAAAATCATTGTATCTCTCAAAGACAAATATTGTGATTAATTAATACAATAAATATTTTAAATAATACACTATTTCACACAAAATATATTTTTGAACAACTTATCTCGAGGAAGGAAAATAAAATAAATTGTGTAATATTTTTTAAATATTTATGTTCTGATACTAATTGTATGCTTAGTATTGTGCTGATATAAAAAATCTATGACCTCCCTTAGCAAATGGATTTGATAAGTAGTTAGTATAGATCGCGACTAAGGACCAATATACAATATCCTTTACCAATTCTACGAATGGTATCAATAATCCCACCAACAAGCATTTTCAAGAAGGGTCAGACAAGTCTGTCAAATAACTTTTGCTTAATCCTTTTCTATATGTTATAAATTGCCATATAATTGACCCCAAATAATTGGGATAAGGATGACATTAGTAAAGATGTTAGGTTGCCAATTACTCACTATCATCACTTCCAAGCTGCATATAATTGGGATCAATGTTATCACAGAGGAAGACGGGCAACCCCGAGTCGTCAATGGCAGGACTGCTTCCAGAGATGTCTATAGCACGCGAAGTAGCCTCCGAAGTTAGTAATGGTGACCTGGGACCTAGGACTTCTACTTCCATCCACTCGTTTTCAAAGCTTTGTAAATCTCCTAATGGTTTGACATAATCGGTCAATTCTGAAAAAAAATATTTCAGTATAATTTTGTGACTTATAAGTGACTGACCTGAGTAGTTGTAATTATACGTACCCTTATCCTTCTTCTGTGGCAGTATGTGGTACATGTAGTAGCCAACGACATAACGCTTTAAAGTATCACCTGAGGCATGGCATATCATTTTTTCTTGGAGTAGTTTCTGAAAACCATAGATTAAAGACGTAACTGTAATATGAAAACTTTATAATTATGATTTCCCCAAGTCTACCTCCATAATACTAGTCGCCTTCTCATAGCTGACGTTTTCCATATTGGCCTGTAGCCAGTGGATGGCGTATATCGAGACGAAGGTGTGGGAAGGTAAGCTGACAGTCTGCTGGAGGAAGCCCACTCCCAGGGTCTGATGGCGCATACGTTCTATTACCTCTAGCAATGTTGCTGTTGGTTTCAGTTTCGGTTCAATCACACTAAAATAACGATGAACTGTTATAAAAATCGATATGTGAATACCTTCACTTATTTTGTATATGCGAATGGGAGTTTTTAGACACACCCTCACACATACTTAACTAATCATAATAAAATATTACATACACGTTTATAGGGGTACAGAACAGGCAAAAGGGTATGTTTAGTTAAGAAGGTAGCCTTCTATCCTGATCAACAGCAATTTCCCGAGGGATAGAAAATTACTTTTAGATATCATATATATATATATATATATATTAATTTAGCTAAGTATTTATACTTATAAACACTTTGCTAAATTAATATTACTATAAGTCATCATCATCTCTCTACTATCATCCCCATATTAGGGTTAGCGCATATCGATACTTGTGACAGGGGACTCGTTATCTCTGTACATAATTCCATCTTCTCTTCTTTGAAAATTCATTTCCATATCTTACGCTCTTCTAACGATATGCTTCATCCCTCATAATATGCCCATAGACAAAAGACAAACATAGACAAACGACTTACCCTATATTTTTTACTTACTGTAAGTATAATACCACTTTAGAATTATAGTATTAGTATAAATATACTAATATAAATATTCACTATATAAGTGGTATTATATAGTGAATATTTACATTTGTAAATATTCACTATTTTAACGTTTTATTTTAAATTTATAACCAGAATTTAAATACTTATACCTACCCTATAACTTGTGTAACTTATAAATAATGTGTAGGTATATATTTGACAATTTTAAGTTTTGAACCTCTTAGGTTAATAAATATAGAATGAAAAATAAACCGATACTTCAACTGAACCTACAACCTTTGGGAAACTGTCCCGTTCGGAGATCACAGGTTTGAATCCCTGCCCGTAGTGTTTTATTTTTAATTCTATACTTATTTAAAATTTAAACACGGCTGTACTTTTATAGATATGTTCAAACATAATATACGTTTACCCATCATCGTAAGTGTCATCGCATTCTCCGGACTGCGACTGAGATCTTTCTAGAACCGTTTTAGCTGCGGCCCTGAAAGGATTTGTATCACTTATTCTATAATCCAACAATAATACTAATGTTTTATAATTAGTAAGAAAAATGCAAAAGCAAAAGCTCCTCAAGCGAACAGGTAGGTTGCAAAAATATAATCGTTTCAATGTTTATTTTCAAGAAACAGAAATCAGTAGAATCTTAAAATTGAGCAGTCAATGAAGGGTTTATTTTTTTAACTTCTACGATATTGTAATTGTCAATATTTTTTGGCTTCTAACTTTTATTACTGAAAACTTTAGATGGATAATGAAGGCTTACTTACTTGTTCCCTTGGCTAGTATTTACTGACTTAGTGGGTGATACTTGCTGCAATGAAATATTCAATAGGAATAAGAGAAACAAGCAGTAAGAAAAGTCTGAAAGAAAGCTGTTAGAAATATAAATAAATAGCAAAATTTAAATTTAATTTAAAATATAAGATTCAAAGTGCATACAGCTACATAAATAACGGTTGTAAAAACATAACATTACAAGAATACCTCAGCATATAAACGAATATAATTATAATAAGCCATATGATATTAAAAGAAATAATGAAAGACAACATTCTATGCACGCCATGCCAATAAGCCACCAACAGATATAGCTTTACAATAAACAATGATAACGATTTTTTTACTTTTTTATCTACGAATGTGACTATAGAAAAGATATATACAATTCAAGTATTCAATACGAGTAACTTTGGATTGCATATAAATTCTATCTCAATTACTGAACAAAATATCTTAAAAAACAACAATGACCTCATAAATTGCAAGCATCCATTAATGTTGCTATTCAGATCATATTAAGTGACAAGTTAAATAGTAAAGAAATATACGCGACAAGAAATTATAACATATATAGTACTAAATCCATCAAAGCGAGTGACGATAGCTCAGTTGTTAGAGTGACGGCCAAGAGCCGTTCGAGGTCGCAGGTTAAAATCCTGCTCGTGTTGATGAATTGCTTTTGTTTATATAAAACTTGTCATTAAAACAATCTGAATAACACCATAAGTGTAGTCAACATCAGTGTATTACATGGCCTCAATCCGCAGTCGCGGTCGGTCAGGGAGCCGGGTGCTGCCGACTCGCTCTCTGAACGGGGAACCGGACGCCCCGCCCTGACACATATTTCAATTTGTAGCCGATTTAAACTAACAAATTATAAATATATTATTGGTATAACAATCATTTACTTTGATTCCAACAATGCTCTAAGTTCATATAAGAAAATCGGATTTTAAAACACAAACAGGGCAACATCGGTAAATCTACAATCAAACGATATACTTACTGCAACAGCAAGCGCTTTTAGAAATCATATTATTACTGTACATTTTTTTTTTTAATATCTATTAACATGTATAGCGATGTCAAGCTTATATAAATGTTTAATAAATATACAGGATTATTTGTAATTAGTTGACCACCACTTGCAGACAGCCTCTCTACAACAATCCCAACAACATTTGTTCTACAACTTTTATAAAATTAATAGTTTTTAAACTTTAGATTTTCCCATACAAAATTTATTTGTTGTCTCCACTGGCATTGACTCGGAGCGACGGTATGGCGCCCGAGGGTTGGACTTTTAAGTATTTCTTAAAAAATTTAGAGTAATAAGCAAACATTTTTTTGTTTTGTTTTTTTTTGTATTGTTTAACAATATTTTTAAAAAACAAATGTTGTTAGGATTGATGTAGAGAGACTGCCTGCAAGAGGTGGTCAACTATTTAAAAATAACCCTGTGTATTGAAAAATAAACCGATACGGTCAGGGAATGGAGCCCGCGACTTATGGGAAGCTGTCCCGTCGCTCTATCAATTGATATGAAATGGTAGTTTAATCCCTGCATCGGTTTATTTTTAATACATTTATTAAAAATTATATATGTTTTAGTTGATATTTTTTAAAATGAATTCTATAAGCACTTGTATTTATGATAACTAACAAAACTTCAAATAAACATAGAAGCCAGACAACGTAATTACATATGTTGTGCAGTTCGTGCGTTGTATAGTTTTATAAGCAGTGCTCTATATACGCATTCATTTCAACTACTTTACATGTTATAAAGCTATAAGTTACTACGATGGTCTATTACGTGACTTTTTAGTAAACTAATAAGATTTCTAAATAACAGTTAATATTTTCAATATTTAATTATATTACAAGCTGTAATGAATATTATTTTGTTAATGTTATAGGCGAGTGCTAAGAGTTTAACATATTTTTAAAACCCTATTTCTAAACGGGTGCATAGTGATACAAATTATAAACTGCAACGAAAAAAAACACTCCAAATGTGCTTAAAAATATAATTTTCAAGGGCATACGATATATTCTCCTACTACCAATTAAACTAGTAATTTTACTAATTTATTCCCTATATACTCACAATTGGTAACTGTGAACGAATATCAAAAGATACGACAATTGGAACTCTACTCCCACGAGATAAGACGTATAAACGCTCACCAAACTGAGATCGAGTCACCTATCTGCGATTAGTAAAATGGACTCTAATCGTAGGTGATAGGGTGTATATTACCTGCTGCGTCCTTGTGAGTATGGAGGTGGAGGTGGAGTGTCGGCGCCGCGTGAGGCCGGGATCGGCGCCGGCCACCTGCGCGCCCACCTGCGGACCGCGCGATACTAACACACCACCCGAGAGGAACCTCTCATTGAGCTTTAAAAAACTTTCCTTGATACTTTCATATAACTATGATGTGATGGAACTTTTTGGTGAGATATTTTTTTTATTGACAATTCTCAAAACACAAATTAGACTGATGTTATTTTTTAGTTTACTGTGAGTGGAAATTCCAGAAACAAATATTCAAACAATATGTTGATTCAAATGTTGTTGAAACAAATATTCAAACAATATATGAGGAGAGAGAAAGAAACAAAAAAATTGTTTCCGTATTTCGAAATATGATTTTAGGCGTTATGTTGTTTGTGTCGCCTCTTAAATTGGACGCCCAACAAATAATTGATAGCCCATTTTGATGAGGCAGGATTTTCGTTTGTTTATTTATGTTAACGTAAATTTTCAATGTAACACAATTTTATATATTTATGGCATTTTAACGAAATAATTCCCTATAAAAAAATTAATTTATTTTATTATTTATATCATGCATCTGTACTCAAACAAGAAATCGCATTCCGGAAGCTAATAAAATTAATAAAATGTACAACAAACAACCAGTCATGCTGACAAAAATTGATTTTATTAAAATATATTGAATATTAACAATATTTTGATTATAATATTCAACATGCTATTAAAATATAATTCGTGTTTGAGTATACAATATTAATATTAAATATATTTGATTAAGTGACACTTTACAAACTGTGCGAGTAGCATGCTAACTATATTGACATACAAGTGCAGTCATGCCTTGTTAAGTGAGATACAATATATATATAAAACACTCTCACCCTCTGTTTGTTCGGTCGTTTGACTTTGTTGAAGTACGACTCAGTCATTTTAAGGAATCCCTCAGTGAGATGGTCGAGGTCGTGTCGTGTGGGTGTCGGATAGATGTCGCAGTGGGTGGAGTCGTCTTCCAGTATCGTCTTCGTCGCTGGGTTGTATAATGGGAGAAGCAGAGTTCGGAAACGCCAGTATTTTAGTGACTGGAAATTTATATCATCGATAGTAAATTAATATTTATAATATTTTTTAATCTATTTCTGTTTCTAAATCTTTTTTTTTTGTATAGGTACATACTTATTTTTCTGATCTGAAATCGTGTATTAAAATAGTAAACAAATACTATAAATTGGAGAACTACACTTTTTATTATTTTTTGCTTGTCATTTGAAGAATCTCAACTAGCATGGTTATTTGAAATAAATATAATACCTAAGATTATATATAGGATATTTATCATACATTCACTTATTTATAATTTGATATTTTGGCACTGTTGTAACCGCCATGATGTATTGTATGAATTATATGATTGTAATATAATAACATAAATGTACACAAAATTTTATAGTTATTTATTACACATTCTTGAAATTTATTTCTTTATACATATATAATTTTTAATCGTTGGTTGGTAGTTGCTGTTTAATCTAAAACAGCAACTACCAAACTCCTTCTATGAGATTATATAACTTTACGATTTAATTGTATCATAATTAATGAACAATCTCCCTCATGTTATTAATTACGTGATATTATATCGTACTAACATTAGATTGTAAGTTTTAAATTGTTACTAACATAATGGATGTAAATCTGATATATAAATAAATAATTATTATTATTATTATATTATTGGCGAAAGATACGTCAGCATGGACGATGTCGTAATTAAAATTTTTAATAGTTTTTTTTTGTGTGTAAAAAATTATAAACAATATATCACTGTCAGTAATAAAATAAACATACAAACATTATTACTCTGTATATAAAGTAAATGCAAGTACAACACAAGTTTTCATCCAAACCTCGACCAAGAAGAAGTCAGTGTCTCCCCTGGTGCAGATGTAGTGGTCGGTGTAGTTCCAGTTGTAGTTCTCCAGCTTCTCCGTGGTGAAGGCCACCCACGACACCTCGTAAGTGTCGTGGTAGGGCGCGTGGAAACGATACCGGTAGTGGATGTTGAAGGGCGGATAGGGATGCCTAAAATGGACAGAAATTATTATTTATATATTTATTTGTTTTAACTTAAAAATAGGGAATACGTACAATACTATCATATTATAAAGTTTGTATTCGAGTGTTGGTGACAAGAAAGTGAAATCAAATCTAAGGTACGATTGAATATCGGTATTGGATTTACAAATCCCTCTATCTATAAATAAATAAACCAAAAAAAAGTCTGAACTTTTTGTCTATAGCTTTTTATCTATATTTATACTAATATTATAAAGAGGAAAGGTTTGATTATTTTTTTGTTTGTTTGAAATGAATAGGCTCCGAAACTACTGGACCGATTTCAAAAATTCTTTCACCGTTGGCAAGCTACACTATTCCCGAGTGACATAGGCTATGTTTCATTTTCAAAAAATTAGAGATGATTACTAAAACTTGAATATTCTAACGCAAGGTGTAAAAAAATAAACAAAAAACTTCGTGCGCTGCGAAAACGGTGAAAGTTACTCAAAAATGATGTTCTATGAAATTGTTCCTCTTTAAAAGTTCCAAAGACTACACGAAAAGCGACCTACACGCGGGCGGAGCCGCGGGCAACAGCTAGTCAATAATATATGGATTATCAATAAATATATGAACTTAAATATTGAAATTAAATATGAACAGATTGAAAAGGTTAAATAAGATGCAAAACATGCAAAATAATTTTTAAGTAATAATTACGGTCGAATTTCGACCATTTGTCGAATTCTGAAGGCATACATTATAAAAAGTGTTTTAAAAACGGAGTAATTATTACCTGGGTCTATACCGAGTGACCGTGATGGTGGACCCCACGAGTGTGAGTTTGTGGAAGATCCTGCCGATGGAGAGCAAGTACCGCTTGGTGGGAGCGTTGGTTTGTTTGCTGCTCTGTGGCGCCACTTTGGATGGTGGTGGTGCGTGGGTGGACGGACAGTGGGACTCGATCACTTCATTCTCATTCACACCCACTATTAACTGGAAACCCTGGAATGTGTAAATTGTATTATATTTTTTATCAACTTCGTTATTTTATGATTTTGTTTTATCTTAGTTTTTTTTTACTACTAATATTTTTTGATTTTATGTAACGAGCAATGGTTTTTAGTGGGGTTTGGGGTAATGGTTTTTAGTTAAAACACTTTTTTTAGTCTGGGTTACTATATACCAGAACCTATTCATTATAAGATATTAGTATAAAATATAATCTACTTTAAAATACCTGAGCCAACCTCTGCGATACAAGTTCCTTGAACACTTCCATAGTAGTAAGAGGTTCCTTATAAATAGCTCTGTTCTGTGCAAAATCCGCATTGACGTCGTCGGGTAATAGATTATAGTCCGATACGAGGTAATCGTTCTGAAGAGATCTTTTGTCGGGGAAATAGTCCGTGGTTATTGGTAAACACGCAGGTATTGTCAAGGACTTCCAGTCCACGCCTGGTTATGTAAAAAAATATAATAAAACCTCTGCCTTTATGGTAATTGCATCTAAAATGGCTAAACATTTAAGCATAGTGCAGAATAATATAAATGAAAATTAATATGAGGTACAAAACCATTACAAGGGTTTGTTATGTCCATTAAAATTGGAATCTAATACCTACTATTGAAATTTTACAAAGAAATATATAATGAATTATCGAATGCTGCCGAAATAAGGCCCAAAGCGTTCATTCAATTCATATGTAGGTTAGTAACATGCAAAGTTATTAGATAACAGTTGATCTATGCATTAATATAACATTTTAGCACGTGGTTTTAAGCACATGTTTTGTAACTAATCTCAGAACTGAGACCACAAGTCTAGGAGAATATAACTTATCAAACAAAGTCACAACCCTAAGCTTGTGCTGAATAAAACAAACTGCCATTTATAAAAAAAATAGGCAGTTTATTTCAATATAAAATTGGATTTGCAACTAAAAGCACATTGGAAATAATTCCCATATTAAAAATAAATCATATATAGATAGGGTTGGCAACTACTTGATGCAAATCCAGCGAATGAGATATCAAACCTATTGCTCGGTTCGCTTTGGGCCGCATTCGATGCGATTTGTAGATCGACGACGATATCATGAAACATCAGAAATGAGATGACAGTTTAGTAGACGTTGCAATGTGATTATATTTATTGTTAATACTTTAATGACTGATTTTTGTATGGAATAACATTTTTCACATCAATGTATATATTATTTTTATGACATTGCTCATGACCTCCATTTTACATAAGAATGCGCTCCATTGTAGTATGTTTGTGACATGTATATGTGATAATTTTTAACCCTAGGCGGTAATTCGTTTAAACTGAAAGAGGGATTAGTTGTCTGAGGTCTCTCGATTTAATATTAAATATTAACCTAGGAGATATGTAGTGACCCCAAAAACAGTGATAGGGAAAGAGATATGTATTATTAAAAAGTAAAGACAAGGAATAAAAAATTATGAAAATGTAAGTAGCCATTAGGAAAATGTTCAAGACACACAACGAAGGAAGATCATGAAAAATTATATTGAGAAATAACACAAACGCATTCATGTGTAAAATGATTGATAACATCGACATACCACAAATATATTCATTACACAAAAATCTAAAATTATAGAGGTATAACAAAACTCACCGGTAGTGAGAGCGGGGGTCCACTCTTGCTCCCCCGTGGCACCCCACAGTAGCGCGAGGGATGCATTATTGGTGGTGGCAGGGGTCCCCAGCGCCCCCAGCACGCCCAGAGCACCGGACGCGCTAATCATTCGCTTTCTGCCAATTATATTACCTGACCGATTTGTGATGAGAGAAAATGTGTATAAAAATATGATTCTCAATTATGTTTGGTCGCGTTATATATTGATCATCATAGTCACCGTCCACTTGGTACACGGCGTGGTTGTTGGTGCTGCTGTTGTTGGCGGTGTTGGTGTTGTTGTTGGCGGTGTCCCCGTGTGTCCTGGCGCGCTCGGCGGCCGGGCGCGCCTGGTAGTGGTGTTGTTGGATCAACACACCCGTCGGACCTAGGTTGTATGCCTTTTAAAATATTGTCGTTTCTTTGTTTGTTACTAAGCTTTATGATGTTATAAGATTACATCATAAAGCAGATTACAGTAATAAGAAATTTTAAAACTAATAAAACGAATCTGAACTCGGCCTTTTTAATTTCGAAATATGTGGTAATATATACGAGAAAAATATACCGCAACTCATCAAGATATCGTAGAATATGTATGATGAAATGAAGTAAAGTTTGTTTTTATAAAAAAACAACATTTGGAAAAAAAATCAAGATAAAGAGTTAATGATAAAGAAACATGCAATTACTGGTTTCATTACATTAAGTTTGATTTTGTTGCAATATGTACCAAAAACTTGATTATTTTCAACATAACTGTAAATGCGTTTTTAATATACATAAATTATTACACAAGAGACCGGGACTCGGGACTATAAATTCATTTTAGATAATTTCTGCAAAATATGTTTTGATAACAAAAATTTCAGTTACAAGATATATTCTCAATACCCCACATTACCTTTGGGAAAGATATGTGTCCAGCGTCGTCTATTACTCGTCAGCTTGACGGTGACGTGTGAGGGGTCGAAGGGGTTGATGAGGGCGCGGCCCTTCCTCTTGACGGGCTTGTTGGACACCGAGCTGCGAGGAGACAGCCGGCTCATTGACGTGGGGGAGTCTGTCGCGTCGCTGCCGTCGTTTACACTGTATTTACCTGGCATTCACACATATATCATTGATATAAATTAATATAACATTGTATCAAAAAATAATACTCTCAATTCTGATCCTCACTGTTACTCAAGATGTCCGAACCGAGACTGTGATGAATGTCAGGGTCCGACATCTTCCTGTGGTGTATGGAGGGGGGACTCCTACGATTAATTCCTTCTAAACCGGCTACCGATGTCTTCTTTGTACGTGCTACTCTCTGCACGCTGGATAAAAAACATTTTTTGATTTAATAAATAAAACTATTTCATAATTAAACCTATTTCTTTATTTTAAATTCTATTTATAAATAAAGCATAAAGTAAGTAACTTATAAACAAACGATTTTTGTTTTCGAAGATATATGGTAAGAGTTTTATTACTATGTATATAGAGTTTCGTATTTTTTTTTTATTTGGAGAAGTATGTTATGAAACCCACCATGTACTATGAGCCGGTGGTAATTGAAACACCTGGGCGTCATATGCGTCATAATCGAATATCGAATTGTGCATATATTCATCTTCCTTCAATAGCTTGCCTTTACTCTCATCCTCATACATTTTTTTTAGCGGCTCTTGGCTCTTCCGTGGCGGGAGTTTAATTCTCGGAATAAAATTTGAATAAGCCACTTTTTTGTTTGTAGAATAGAATGATAAGTTAATCCAATGTGGCATTGAATAATCATCTATGGAATTTAAATTGCTGTCTTTGTTGTGGAATTTTAGTAATGGAACGGCATGTAAAGGTTGTTCCCCGACACATACCAGATCACTTCCCACTCCATTGTCAATGATTCTCTGTTTGGTGACATTTGTAAGTTCTCTATCTACTTCAAAGACACCAACCCCAGGTGTAATGACTACACTAAGTTGACCCGTTCTGTCAAAACACCTATCTAGGTAATGTTTTTCAAAGACTGAAAATATAAATGTTGTTTTAACTTTTTAAATCAGAATTGTAGCATAATTCATAATTTTTTTCTGCACTTACCATTCAAACTCATATTTAGAACTTCTAGGAAGTTTCCTTGTGCGGCTGTTGAGTTGATTGCTGTGGGTATTTCCATATTAGGCCTTTCATGGTATTGTAGAACAATCTTCTGATAATCAGTAAACAGCCTTCTTAACTGAAGTAGAACATTGGACCAGTCTTCATATCTCTCATTTTGGACAGCAACCCTAAAATGTAGAATAAAAAATCATTTACAACACATTCATTATTCTAATAATTTCTATATACATATATACATATGAATGTTGTTATAATTTCATGGATATTATTATTGACTAAAAAGAATAAACTATTTAAATACCTATAAAAATCTTCATAAAATCTGCCCCTATAATCTTTTTGTAAACATTCTTTCATGTGTTGTGGAAACTCTTCCAATGTTTTTGCTTTGTAAAATGTTCTTGAAAACAGTACAATTGTGACTTCATGGTTACTACCATTTTTCTGAATTTTTTAACAAACACAGATTAGTCATATTATAATAAAAAAGAAAAAGTGTACAATAATTAAGCCTCAAAACAAATCATATAAAAGCTGAAATATGTATATCTATTGTTTGTAAAGATAAATAAAAAACTAGATAAAATACTTGCCTTCCACTTAGCAAACAAATCAGCAAGAAATCCATTGACTGCTTTTTCAAAATACAAATCACCATGAATATCAAAATCCCACATTTCAGATGACATTTGTATAAATAAATACACCATAGACGTTGACGATCTGAAGACTATTTTAGTGTCTTCAGTAATCACGCCACAAGCTACTCGGTCCCCTTGAGACCACATTTCATACACCTGGCAGCGCACTGCCCCCCCACAGTATTCTATCTTTTTGTTTATATATACACATGTACCCACCTGAAATTTGTTCACAATAACTAAGGTTCATATTTATTCTGATAATATAAAGAGAAAGAGTTTTTATACAGGATGTCTTTTTCTAATTAGGCTATCCATCCATTTAAAATTTCTATCACAAATTTTTAAAATTTATTTTAATGACAACAAATGTTAAACAAACTAGGTTTGTGTACTATAAAATTTAGTATTTAACAACATTTTTACCGCTGGTTAAACCAAGACTCTTGTTTTGTATTTACTGTGACTGGAATGCTCCCACAGTGTAACATAATGATGTAGGCTTTAGAGCACCCATTAATTTTAATCTATTTAAATTTTCAGCTTAATTGCTTAAACTAAGTTAAAAATTAAAAAAAAAATAGAAGTGTGATTGTGAAAGCCAAAACTAATAAGAAATAACACTTTTAAAAAAAATTGAATATGTGTGCTTTTATTATCCTAAATTTAAATACTACATTTTTACCACTGTTTGAAAATATATGATATTTCTATAAAAAGAAGGTGGCAACCCTTGTTAAAACTTATTTAATACCTTTCCTACCTATAATATACATATTATGACATTTAAATTAAACTTCTTTTTGTAAAAATAATAAGAAAGTAGATAGTCAAGTACAGTCAAGTACATTTCATGTTTACATTTATAACAACCAGTTTATTATTAATAAGAGATGACTCCAATGTCAAAATGTTTTTTTTTATGCATAATAGAAGATCTAGATTAGGGCATGTTATAAATTTATTAGAATACACTAACTTTCTCAGAGTCTACAATCTTTATTAACTGTAATTTCAATCTTTAGTAAATATTATTAAACAAAGATGAGTGTAAAATACACTGTATTTTTTTATTAAACCTCTCTCACATTACAGATATTGCCTGTATTGCTTAACTAGAATTATACTAATAATTTAAATATATATTATTAAAAAGAAATATTTATATTTATAAATTTAAAATATATGATATTAAAAAGATATATTTATAATAATAATGATACAAAATATGTGGTAATAAAAAGAAACATTTATATTAATAACTTACCAAGTGATTTTTCAATCTCCACATTTCTGATCTCCCCAGATACTGATCTTTGAATGTTAACTCAACTGAATCAAGAGCTACATCTGGAACATTTACTATATTGATATAAACATCAGCAAATGTTCGAAGTTGAAAAGTTGTTGCGATGCTTTGTTCAACACTGATGGTATCTGAAAAAAAATAAAACGATTTTTTTTTCATACTAAAACTTTGATTTAATAATAATATTATAAAATTAGAAGTAATTCATGATAAAACCTCTGCCTCGACCCGGTGCATCCACTTTGGTGACTTGTAAAAGCAACCGAGGGTAGTCATTTTCCGGGTGATAAATTTCCACAATATCTTTTTCTTTTAGTCCCGGATAATCTTTAAGATTAATTATAAGATCTTCAGCTGTAACAAGAGTTTTATTTACTATTTTAACCTAATTTAAAACTATATCATAAAGTGTTTTACTCACTGCTGAAACTGGACTGATGAACAATTAATTTAAAGGACTTCATATTTACTTTGTGGGCATAATTTCATAAAAATTAGTTACATGTGTTGAAAGTTAATAAAATACATGAGTAACTAAATACAAATATTAAGTCCTAAATAATCAAGGGCAGTTTTAATATTTCATCAGTTAATTTATTTGTCTGAAAAATACTATACGAATTTATAAACTTTTACTTTTTATCCAGTGACAACTGACAAGTGACAACTGTGAAGTGTTTACACTTCAACTTCTGTGTTGAACAACAACTGATTATTGAATATTGAGTTGAACCGAAAAGTTTAGGGAAGCGAGCTTAAAATATTGTATCCATCGTCTCATCTTTTATTATCTGACACTGATATAGACCTGCATATGGCTGCCTATCCTATGTAAAAGTTTACATAATTATCACTTTTTACAACTATGTTCGTAGCATCAGATTGCATTATTTATTTCGAACATTTATTTAAATAAAATTGAAATTTCTTAGAAACCTTAGAAAAAATCACGGAGCATTAAACAGAAATTGGATTTTTACAAAATAAAATATTACTATTTAATACTAACTATTAAATATATAATAACTATTTAATACTATCATTAGATTTAGAAAGAGTAAGTGTACTTTGGATTAATATCGTATAGCCTTTTTAAATAAAGAATCTAGGTCATTATTAAAAAACTCGGGAATTAACGCGTCCGGAATAGTTATCACCGCAGAAAAATAACTGAAGCATAGAAGAAGCTTCATATTTTTAAAGTGTACACTGTCATTTTTTCTTTCATACAGCGATATCAATAGTGATCTTTATCTCTATGGTCGTACCTACCGTTTTTTAAAGGCGGGTGAGGTGCTTTCCATTACTTTTTAGAACGAGATCCAGGTTCTCCGTTGTCGAATCCGTGGGAAAGAAATTTCGTCATCCACCCGCACTTCGTCATTATTATTTGATCGAAACATCAGGCGAATAAAAGGTATGTGGTACCTTCTCCGGACGAGTTAATTCCCGATTTTTTTAATAATTAATTATATATAACGAACTGTGGTAGTTTAAAAGTTATAATCTATGTTAGGTGGTTCCCTTAATATTAACTCAAGTTACCTTGGTTTAGCACGTTTATTTAAAACTATTTGCAAGCAAGGTCTGATAAATTGCTTACTATTGAGAAAAAATATGTTAGAAAAAGGTGTTAATTATATGTAGCCAGCTGCCTTGCGCGTGGAGCGCAGCGTATCAGGGGGTCGAGGCGATGGCGCCGTGACCGGCTGTGTTGCCCTCAACGGGGGGGCTCAAGGAGTCGGGTTCTGCACGATTCCTTTCTCCAGCCGTAGTGCGTGGGAGCGAGGGGGGGTGGTGGTACGTGGTGAGGGTGTCCCTAAGTTGATCGGGTTTCCTCACAGAGGGTTTAGCTGGGGGCGTCACGGTGAGTGCGAAAGTGATCCCGATGCGTCCCACTCAGGTGATTTGGTCAACCGGTGCTTGTTTTAGTGGGTAGCCTTAAAATGGTAACGTTCCTTGCTGCCGGGTAGTCCCACATACCCCCTCGGCCATCACTTCCCTGGCCGATGGGAATGCGTAACGCATATTTCCAACGGAAAAAAAGTTTAGGTTAGGTTATTTTGGGGTTTAGGCCACCTCCAGGTGACATGAAGCGACTGGTACCATAAATGATTAGGAGGTTGAGATTCGTCGAGATTTAGGGTAAACCTTTTCTTTTAGTTTTTTTCCCTTTGGGGGAAATGAGGCCCCTCCAAGAAAAACGGACCACAGATTCGGACTTAAGGGCTTAAACTAAACAATTGCCGAAAAATGCGAAACAAATAATTTCCCCCACTTTGTACCGTACAACCATTTACACACACATAATATATAGTTGTGCGAAACAGTGGAAACTGGGAGAAACAGCGGAAATAGTGTTGGCAACCGTACGATAATTATCGTACATGTAGGATAATTTGCGTCTAACGTACGATGTACGATTGCTATTCATTATGGTACGCAAATGTACGATAATTTTCGATTATACATTTTTTTCAAAAAAAAATTGTAGATTGAAGTTTGAGTAGCAGAAACAATGGCACAGACTACAACAGCACTAGAGAGACCCTGTCAACCATGGTAGACCTTTTTATAACCTCATTTCTTTTAATAAATGTAATAATTGACCGATCAACTTTAAAGTCACTTGTTTTTTGTACAATTTTTGAATCACCCAAATTTTCGCGCCATTTTCTTTGAGGTGTACCCATGTGATATCATATAATAAGAACGTGACAGGTGGTCGAGTATAATATAAGTTCGTGATAATGTCTATTTTATTAATAACTAATACTTTTATACGTTATTTGAAAATGTACGATAATTTTTTGACAGGTACGATAATTTTAAGCCCCTTGGTACGATCGGCGCATCGTTCGGCGTTCCAGGTAGGCAGCACTGACTGCGGAATTAAAGGCAATGCCAATGTCACTCGTTGTGTCTTTAGTCTTATATTCGTAGTACGGATTCCGTACGAAGCTTAGGCCTATATTTGTCTCATTCTTGTGTGAATAGAAATAACTAACGTTCTCTGTCTACGTATCTAAATTCTACGTGTGCGGTGTGCTGAGTTCCAAGTGTCAAATGCTAACGGTAACAGTTGTTTGAGTAAAAAAACTTAAAATAAAAATAAATAGACTTGCCGGTATTCCGTCTCCAGTTTAATGTATTGTATTGTTGGAAAATGATTGTTTTAATTTTTCGAAACGTTCAATATTCTTGAAATCAATTTAATCCTCTTTACAAGTCTATTAAATCGTAAACAATGTATTCAACAGCTCTAAAAGAATTTGTTGTTGATTTGGCTGTTGTAACCACAATATTACAATTCTTATCGGGAGTGTATGAAACTCATTTTTTTATTATTTCTTGACGCTGTTTTAAAATAATAATAATAGACTTTTACCTTTTTATTTTAGTCTGGTTTGCAAACAATATGTTATTAATCGCACTACAGGAGAATCATCACCTTTACCGTTTATATGCGGCTTTATATCGTAAGTATATCTTTACTTTATTTATTTTGTGTTTAATAATTATAATTATAATTACTTTATCAATATGAACATTATTTTATTATCAGTTTTCTACTCTATAATTAATAAAATAAATACCTATTAAAATAATATGTAACATATGTTTCTTTACAGTGCTGGTATATGGCTTTTATATGGATTAACTAAGCCTGATAATAAAATTATTTTAGTTAATATTGTTGGTGTTATACTGATGACTGGATATGTTATTGTATTCTATATTTTTACATTTAAGAAATCATCAGTTGTTAAAAAGTTTTTAATTGCTGTTGTAAATTATCTTTTCATGATTGGATACATGTCTGTTGAGATAGACAATGAAATACTTTTAAATAGACTTGGTTTGTATTATTTATTTAATTTACTAAGTAACAATTTAAGCAGCCATTTTGTTAGACTATTAATACATGCTAGATCAACTAGCATATTAATTGTAAATTATTAAAAGGTTATTACTTATTAGTAAGTTAGTTCTCCAATTTGATTGGTGGAAACTTTTATTCACTTTTCTTGAGGTCAAATAGTGTGCTGTAGATTGAATTATGAAATGGGCAAATAATTAAATTTTAATAATTTTTAATTTTGTATTGCAGGTATTTTAGCATGCTCTCTAACATTGTTAACAATTGTTGCCCCTATGAGCAAGCTGTTCTATGTTATGAGAACAAAATGCACTGATTGTCTTCCATTCCCAATGATTTTAATGTCATTTATTGTGTCAAGCTTATGGTGTTTCTATGGACTAATGGAAGAGGATCTATTCTTATCGGTAATTACATTTCATTTTTATCCAATCTTAAGGTAATTGTAGTTCAAACTAGTTTTTCTATGGAAATGTAATATCTTAAGCTATTACGGTACCACATTTTGAAAAAATCTTTTTAAATGATCTCAAAAAGATAGACAACCAACCAATAAGTAACGTCAAAAAAGCTTGGATTTACGATAATTTTTTAACATCACATCTAAATTGGCCTTTCCTTGTGTTATTAATAAAACCCTTTTGTCAAAGTTAGATGCATACGTCATAAAGACATTGAAGTTATGGATCAGGATAGCGCACTCAGTGGACTTTTCAACCTTATTTAGAGACCGAAACAATTAATCCGAAATTGTTAATTAAAGAAACCATTGGTGCTCTACAAACATCTAAGAGTTACCAAAAGACATATCATCGGAAAATCTAAAGATTATACCGTAACTTCTCTCCCAAAAGACAAAGTTGCCTCAGAGCTCGAGTCACGACTTCAATTCCATAAAAAATTTATGATAGGTGCTCAAACAAATAAAGTAGGGCTAGGAACAAGAAGGAAAGTTCAAGACATAGACATAACAAAATCTTTTATTCGACAAGACGAAAACGATAACTACCGACTCCACGCAATGAGCCTAGAAATTCAAAACGAATGGGTGACCATAGGAGATTTTTGTATTCCACTAGCCTTGAAGTGGCGCACCTTAATTTATGATTGGTCCCCAGCATTATTAAAATTCTATCTTAATGCATTCCAAATGACTCTCCCAGATCAAAGTCATTTAGTAAGATGGGGCAAAGCTACTGAACAGTCTTGCAACATCTGTGGGGAGGCAATAGCAACCGCGAAACACGTATTAGTAGGGTGTAGGGTACTTCTAGATAGAGGTCAATACTCGCGTCGCCACGATAAGGTATTAGAAATCGTACGGGAAGCGGGTAGTCTTTCAGTAGCAAGAGCGCGGAAGGGTATAACAACCACCAAACGATCTGTAGAATTCGTAAAAGAAGGCTCCTCCAAAAAATCAAAAGCGAAGCCTTATTCAATTTTAGGCGCGGCTCCTCATTGGACTCTCATGATGGACACGTATGAAAAACATTACAAAATCCCTGGGGATGTTTGTGTTTCGTCATCCAGACCGGATTAGGGACTTATTCTTGTATTCTAAACATCTGAGGGGCGTGATACTTGTGGAGCTTACTGTTCCTTGGGAAACAAACACCCCTAGAGATCACACATTCAAGCACAATAAGTATTACAAACTGACCAACGAACTGATCAGGAATAAATTTATAGTTAATTGTACGCGGTAGAAGTGGGAGCGAGAGGTATAACAGCAAAATCTCTCTATAGCCTACTTAAAGACCTTGGCCTTTCTAGAACAAGCATCGGTTCATTTCTAGAACGTATTTCAAAGGCGGCATTAGTAGGTTCTTTCCAAATTTGGGTAGGTAGGGAGAGGAGTGTGGAGGGTGAAGGTGAGCATTTTTGCGCATAATAAAGGGGCCCCTTAAACCTTCTCCTGGGTCGCAAGTCTCAGGCACTGCTTGCACTCCTCTCCTTGCAACGCGATGACCCGGCACCCGCACGGTGATCCAGGGAATGCTAAGGACGCTTCGTCTTATTGATAAGTTTTTAGTTTCATGCACATACTAATAGACAGATGATTATAAGTATTTTTTTTTAGAAATATCATTTTTTGGTGCAGCAAATATACAATATGTATTATTTTTTTTTATTTACTGGTACTGTTCATAATAAAGATAAAAATATATCATATTTAATATTATTACATTTATAGAGTTCTTTTCTTTATATGTATGAATAAAGTCATTGGTTACTAGTATATGTTACATAATATTTAATTAAATTTGTAGATTCCAAATATTGTTGGTGCTGGACTGGCCGTGGCGCAGCTGCTTTTATTTGTCATCTATCCAAGTAATCCAACCTCCTCACTTATAGCTAAGACAATACAAGCTTAGAAACCAAAACGTAAGACGTATTTCAAATGACATTTATTTAATATTTGTCATTGACATAGATGGTTTTTTATTTTTTACTAGGTACGCTTGCCTTTTGTCAGTAAGTTTATAGCATATTATTAACAGAGTCTACAGTTAATTTAATTTGACATAACACCATTACCTCTGCAACTCATTTTATACTCAAAAATATAACATTACTAGAATGATTATAATAATTTATTTGTAGTAATATTGCTACAAATAACGCTACAAATATATTTGCCCTCGCTCTCATCAACCATGTATATTACTACAATTACTGAAAAGATAAAAATAAAGTATTTGTAACCTGAGTAAAAAAAATATTTTAATGGGAAAAAATTGTAATTATAATTTTATTTACAAATTTATGATTTGTTAATATTACAAAAAAAATTAATTTATCAATATTTTAAATAATAGATTAAATTGGTCTCATGAGGTAGAAAATTAAAATAAATAACACAGGTCTTTGGTAAAAAAAAATCTAAGAAATGTTCTCGAGAAACTAAGTAGCAGTCAATTTTTTTTCTGCATAAAACATTTTCTTAGTGGTTACTAAGTGTTTTGTCGCTTGCTGTGAGGTGAGCTATTGTTTGTGTTAAACTTCCAACTTCACTGATTACCAAAGTACCTTTACATTGATTAATACTATCGATATATAGGTTTTAATATTTTATAATATATAAACAGCATAAACTTTTTAAAAATATGATTTCAGTATCATTTTTATTACGATGGTACATAATTAAATATAACATAAATAATAAATAAATGTATCAATTATTTAATTTAAAAAAATGCAATTGTTTTGTTAGACCGCATTGCTGTTGAACAAAAGTTTAAGGGACATTGGTGTCGGTTCGCACGCCCGTTGCAATATTTTTTGTAAGACGTGTTACGTTTCGCTACGCGAGTGCGGCTTACGCGACGTAAGCTTAATAGCTGCAGTTACGTAACGTACGATATATGATATATACTTAGTGAATCCAAAATATATTTTTTATTTATAAAGCAAAAACATCCTTACATCAGTTATCTTAGACCTGTGTTCTTATTAACAAATTATTAATTATATTTTTTAGTTAAATACCTCATTAATTTTAGTTATTTGACCTTAAAATTGGTTATTGAAAAGTAGGTACTATAGTATAGGTTGTAATTTTATTATTTATATTAGTATTGTAGTTCAATTAGTATTATTTTATTTCACTGTTCAATAAAACTAACAAAACAACAATTTGCTTATTAGCACAAAAATGCTATTTATTTAACTTCTCAACAAATAATATACTAACCTTAAAAGATATTTAGAATGTGTTTCAGTCAGTATTTATAAGTAAATATATTTAATTTAATTTATTTAACTTCTATGTGTATTTTGTTTTGAAAAGAAGTATTGTTTTTTTTTATTAAGGTGAATTGTATTTTTGTACACTTAGTACAATATAGAGTTAATAACTTATTAATTTATCCTAAGAACAGACATTGTCCGTTCAAAAGCCATGGTATGCTCTTTATTAAAAGAAATGATAAGATTTATATATCATTTGTATTGATAATTCATCATTTCAAGTAGATTTGGAGCTTTTAAGTTATGACGCGGTATTTTAAAAATAATATATATTGTAACTATTTATGTAGGTATACGTTGTAAATATTTTATTTCGTATAAACTTTGCTTATTATTGTAATAGATATCTAATTATTTAATAATTGATGCATGTTCCTATTAAGAATCTTTCATTGAATGATTTGTTCAACTAATGTGTCAATAAATATTATGGGTAAATTACAATTGTATTCTGTATAATAAAACAAGTGAAATATATTTATCTAGATTTTTATTTTACTATAGCAATCAAATTTACAAACGCAATAGCCTCTATCATTTCGATTTACAACACAGTTGCCTCTGGTGTTATAAGCAGATACAGTTTCAAGGGAAATCACTGTGAAATTGTCATTACGCTGTGACATAATGGCTTCAAAAGCGATATCACCTGGATGCGTTGTAAATGCAACAACATAAAATGTAGTATTTCTTAGTTGGTATGTATGTGTTCGTAAGACATTTTTTATAATTAAAACTTCACATTGCAAACAGGGTATGGTTTTTATTTTTTTATTTATATTTTGCAAATGTGTTTCTGCTAATTTTAAGCTACGAGCTACCTGAGAATGGGTGTTATTGATTGAAGTCATGTTGTGACATGTACACCACTTGTCCTCAACCCCGACATCTGCGCAAGTACGATGCGGTGATATTTCTTTGAATATACTTAAACAAGTTGGACAGGCTTCAGCTGTGATATTAGTTTGGTCTATTATATTATGAAATGTAAGATATAAGTCATACGGTGTAATGAGCCTCTTCTGATTAATTTGCATATTCTTAAACTTTTTAACATACATTCGTCGAAATAATTCTGGAACTCTCAAAAATAACATTGGTAACCGTTCTTCGTAATAGGACTCATATGAGACTTCCCTCATCTTACCATAACGTAATCCATGATCGCTTATGAAGAATACAAAAGTATTTTTCAACACTCCAGAAATATATAGTCTCTTAAATAAATTAGTAATATCTTCATCGATAAGCGTCGGTATATTATTTAAATTGTGGCTGTAAGAATTAGTCCAAAACATTCCTAGAAACCGTTGATTTTTATATGACTTGGCAAAGTCTAGAGTATAATCTAGGACATGTTTGGCAGACGACTTTT
Organism: Napeogenes inachia; assembly: GCA_959347355.1. Taxonomy (NCBI): domain Eukaryota; kingdom Metazoa; phylum Arthropoda; class Insecta; order Lepidoptera; family Nymphalidae; genus Napeogenes; species Napeogenes inachia. The sequence continues at coordinate 11,970,235 of OY365791.1, read as the reverse complement.
TTTGAGTGCAAACGAAATTTCCTAAATTCCGTTCACCTGTCAGAAAAAGCGGTCGAAGGTAATGGTCCGTTGGTGAAGAAACGTATCCGTATCTAGAAAACGTGTCAGGAAGATTTAAATAATCTTCTCCGGTACCAGTTATATATCCAACATTTTTAAATTCGGACCATATCATCAAATTATTGCATTTGTCCATACCAGCAGAGCAAGATTTATATATTGTAGACATTTTTTTTCCAGTCAGTAGTGAAACAACATTAGGAAATGTGTTGAGCCCAACCTTACAAAGAAAAAAAGACATCAATTTAAAATGTAAAAAAAAAGCACGTTAAAGCACCTAGCTTCCAGATTCAGGCAGTTATTTTTTTGTTTTTTTAAATACAACAATTGCTAGAGTAGTAACAGCTATAGTCCAAAGCAATAATTTAGAGCCATAAGACACACGATAATTTTAGCGATCAGCGATTGGTGATTTTACGACTGCATGTATGTTGTGCTCACCCGTGTATAAAACTTTCTAGTCAGGTTAAGTTAGTTTACGGCAACAACCCTTGATTTAGAGGTGATGTTTTCATTATTTTTTAATTTTTATTATTTAATTATTTTATATCTTTTTTTCATTATTGTTTAATTTTTAACAACAAGGGACCAGCGAGGCTGCAGGTCCCATGAGAGCAAGTAATGATTATCATCCTTGGTCCCTTTCAATATGCGAGAGGCATATTGCATGCACTAGAAATTTGTTTAATGCACTCAAGTTATATTGATCTGAAAACATTGGCGAATGACATTTATTATACGTTTTTGTGGTCCGCAGTAGAATGTTACTTGCGACCCCCACTATTGAGGAATGTAATGCATCTAGGTGATAGGGATGCAATTGCAAATGTTCATAAGATTCTTTCGGCCCTCATCGGCGTTTTCCCGAGAGAGTTTTGTACGGTCAGTCATATACTGCATCGCCACTGCTGTCATCCGTATTACAATGAGTGTTGGTAATTATATCATTGATATGTAGTAGGAACAGTTTTGGGTATAGCATACTACTTTGGAAAACATTATCAAAATCGCTCAAGAACCACCTATTCAAGCTAATACATTATGGCGGTGATCCAGTTTTAATTGGATGCAATATTCTAAGTAGTTAGATTTGTTATCGTTTTTGTAACTAGTTAGATTTGTTATAGTTTTTGTAAAGATCGGATGAAGAAAGGTGCTTTTTCATAAATTCTGGACTATACGACATAGACACTGTAGTACACTAGGATTACCGAAAGAGAGACAAACTTGCCTGGATAGGTTGCAAAGAAAGTTCACATTTCATCCCAACCTGCATGACTTCTTAAGCCAAAAGGCACGTTTGACACGGTCGACTTAAGGGGACTACGCTCAATACAGAACAACGGTAAAATGAACCCAAAAGAGCTTTGACAGTTGGTACATGGGAATGCTCTGGATGTGTAGTCATCATAAGATCCAGGAGAAAAATACATATACAAAATTTCAAAAATATAAAAAAATACGAAATCGCTGCAATACATTGTGTAGGGATGCACAACGCCGCCATATCCATCAATTCGTCGAAAACGGCGACACTGCACGAATATGGAAATTTCTTCAATCTCTAGGTGTCGGAAAGTCATCAAAAAAATCAACACAAACCAACAACATAGATATCGAGAGCCTTAATGCTTCATTCTCACCATCACGTAATGCTATGGATAATATTACAAAAAACAAAACTTTACATTTTATTTCTTCACTTCCGACACCCGACTTCCAACCGTTTACTTTTCTTCCATTTGCTGAATGTGATGTTAGGGGGAACATATTATCCATCTCATCGAATGCCATTGGTAGCGATTGCATTAGTCGGAAAATGATTCTCCCCATAGTTGATATTGTTACTCCTATAATAACGCATATCCTAAATTATTCTATTTCCTCTGGTAATTTCCCTACAGTGTGGAAGGACGCTGAAGTTATTCCTCTTCCCAAAAAATCCAACCCTTCCTCGTTTTCCGACTACCGACCAATTTCTATTTTACCTCTCCTCTCTAAAGTTTTGGAAAAACTAATTTATAAACAACTAAATTCCTTCTTGAATAAAAACAATCTTTTAAATTCATATCAATCCGGTTTCCGCACTGGTCACAGTACGACAACCGCTCTTATCAAAGTTACTGATGACATACGAATGGGAATGGATAAAAAACAACTGACAGTGTTAACCTTGCTTGATTTTAGCAACGCTTTTAACAACGTAGACTATGATATCTTACTCAGTTTGTTAGTTTCTCTTAACATATCTCCATCAGCTTTGGATTGGTTTCGTAGTTACCTGTTTGGACGCCGGCATCGCATTCGTATTGACGAATCCTTCTCATCTTGGTGTACTGTAAGTGCCGGTGTTCCACAGGGAGGCGTGTTGTCACCACTGCTCTTCTCAATCTTCATTAATACGATCACTCACAGTATTTCTTCTCCTTATCACATGTATGCAGACGACTTACAAATATATTCACAGTCCGGCCTAAAAGACTTACCATGTGCTATTACTAGACTTAATACAGACCTTACCTCGATACAAAGTTGGAGTGCGTCATACGGTATTAATGTCAATGTTGCAAAATGTCAAGCTATTATTGTTGGATCTCCAGGAATGATCGCTAAAGTAGACTGGGCAAATTTGCCTCCTCTTGTATTCGATGGAGCTGTAATTCCCTTTAGCGATAACGTTAAAAATTTAGGAATACATATAGACAATACATTATCTTGGACGACCCAATTAAATGAAGTTAGCAGGAAGACATTTGCTGCTATGTCTTCATTGCGTCGATTACAAAATTTTCTACCTATTCCTACCAAAATTATGCTCTCCCAATCTCTATTGCTTTCCATTCTTGACTATGCCGACGCAAGTTATCCTAGTATATCTGAAGACCAACTTAATAAACTTGAGAGACTTCAAAATCTTAGTATTCGATTCATATTTGGCTTACGCAAATATGACCACGTGTCTGAATTTCGTTCTCGTCTCAAGTGGTTACCTATTCGACTTCGCCGGAATCTACATATTCTTTCTCTTCTGTACTGTGTGTTATTTATCCCAACTTCTCCCCTTTACTTGAAAGACAAATTCGAATTCCTAGGTACTTATAGTAAAGTACTAAGGTCTTCTGATAACCTTAGTTTGCGATTACCTTGTCATACCACGTCTTTCTTTAAAAATTCATTTAGTGTACAAGCGGTTTTATTATGGAATGCATTACCGTTAGCTATTCATCAAGCTCGGTCTTTGACCACCTTTAAGAAGTTGGTTAAAGACCACTATCTACACCTATCACTAAGTTCGGCATAATTATTATATCATTTACTTTATCATTTGTGTATGTATCTTGTTTTATGTATAATTTTATATAAGTTATATTTCTATGGAATGATTTGTCGTCTCTTGAATAATGTTATAACGTCTTTCCTATACTTCTTACTACTCGTTTATTATTTGTATTACACATCTTTTTATTTTTATTTTTTTTTCAGTTGTAATTTATTATAAATAAACGTATGTATGTTGGTGTGTATATGTATTGTATGTATATGTATGTATGTATGTATATGTATGTATGTTTAAGTATGTATGTATATGTATGTATGTATATTGTACTAAGTATTTTATTATGCGTGTATTTATATTAATATTATTCTATTATGCACTACCCACCAATCTCTCTCATGATCCGATCCTAGCAGAATAAGGTTGTCTGGAAGAGATCGCTACCTAGCGATAAGACCGCCTTATTGTATACCTATAAGTAGTTTTAATTTTTGTTTTTATTTTTATATTGTTTTTTTATTTTTTATTTTTTAAGTCTCTGTGCCTGTTTTTTTTTTAACTGACTGTATTTTCAACTTTGTGGTGTGCAATAAAGTATACTATTATTATTATTATATACGAGTATAGCTATCCACAGATACATTAGTCCTAGCAGATATAGTCCTTCCGGTGTAACGTATAAAGTGTGGTAAAAGTTTATATCCGGGTATTATAAGCCTTGCGGACGAGATATTTGCATCTACGGTTATTATACCAATACCTCGAGATGGACTGGACTGATTTCAAGTTGGAGTGCAATTTCTCAAGGATGACTTTCAAGTTGCAATAAATTTATTCACATTTAATAATGGAGTGGAGTACTGAGCATTGCAGGCTTGGCATTTGGCGTTTTTGTACCCTCGCCAGAGTACGAAGGGCAGCTGGAGCAAGATTGCTTGGAGAAGAATTCGCCGGTTTTAATGGTACCACTACCCTCCTGGGTAGTAGTATGAAAATTACGATTTTTATTGGGTTCAGTCATGGCATCGAGCCTTTTATCCCTGATTGCCGACGCTAAAACAATTGTGTGTGCAATGGCCTCTAAATAGAAGTTAATTTACATTTTGGTAGGCGCTGTAGTCCAACCATTTGTATTTTTTTATATGATGCGCAGTTTTTGGCATGCTAGCATAAAATCGAGCTCTTGACATCGTATCCATACCCAAAATTAGTATATTCCATTTTTTCTTTTTCATTTCTTTGTGTATTTTTGTTTTCTTAACAAGCGCATAAACATCTCGGTAAATAACCAGATTCCTTGATTTTATTTTATTTTTTGAATCTGAATATTCTGTAACCATGCAAGTAACAAATATTATTTCTTCCGTAAGGTGAGTTTCTGTACCATTCTTAAATGGCGTACAGCGTGAATAACTGTAAAATAATTTAATATGATTGATCCACTTTCTGGATTAAAACATAGTGTAGGAAGAATAACTTCCTTACTTTTTTTTTATTTACCTCAAAACCTTGACATTCAGTTTTCCTTTTACTTTAGATGGACCAACAAATTGGTAACAGCAAGAATAATTTTTCTTATTATAGCTTTGTATGGTCTCATATATTGTGAAAATAATTATATTATCAGTTTTCTTTTTGACTTCTATCGCTCTTGGACCACAGGTTTGTCTAAGATCATTCGCTTCCATAATCTTTAAAGTTTTAGAATAATCTGGTATTGAACAACCCGGCACATTAATTAAATAATCTTTGTTATCTGCAATTTATATTCAAATCATTAGTCATAATAAATTTACTCCTGTCTACTTGATATAACGATGCAAAAAATCACGAGAGTACTTTGAGAGATTTGATGATTTTTTAACATAATGGTAAAATGTTATTAGGTATTAGGTATATAGTCTTCACGGTGGGGACAGTTATTCGGCATACTTCAAAAATCCTAACCGGTGATCGTCTTTATCGGGATCATATAACAGAATGCTAAATTCATTTAAATAGTTGAACAATATTATCTTGTTTAAATAAAAATGATCTTTATTGTATTGGTTAACAAGCGAAAATCCTAAACTAATCGGTTGGGGCGTCCATGTCAGCTGAAGGAACGTAGTAAAAAGGTAGGAAAGGTAGTAGCTGTTACAGCAATGTATTATTAATGTTACTTATTTGTAATGTATTTTTTATTTTATTATTTATATTATTATTATTTTTTACATATTTTTAAATTTACTTTGTGATTGTTACCTTTATTTTTGTAAAACTCCTCTCGACAGAGTTGTAAGAAAAAAAATATGAAACATTCTTTTATTTACAGAAATAAATATAAAATATATATAATTAACATTATTGATAAATATCTTACCTTTATAATAATTGAGTTGAGGTGTTGATCTATTGGGATGTATAAACTTCAGTATAGTAGTAGTACAGTAAACACCGTATAATAGAATAAACCAAGTACCGCGCAGTGTTAGTTTTAATGTGTGTAACGTAATATATTTTTTGTTATAAAATGACATTTTAAATATCCATAGATTCTGAAAAATAAATTTATTTGTCTAGTAAATATTTTAAAACTAGTTTTACAAATACCATTTAGAAAAGAAACATCGAAGACACTCTCGATAACAAATAAACTTTCCAACCCTTAAGAGATTTTATTTCAATCATTACTACAATGCCCAGCTAGAAAAAAAAAGGAAAAAGATAGATATAGAGGATTTAAGTTTTTCCAAAATTGTTTAAGTCGACGATAACGCGACTAATTTACGCACCAATCATTAATCTAGTAAACAATATTTATTTTATTTTTTTTAGTGTTTACATTTTTGAATTACCGTAAATGGACCGCATAAATATCGAGATATGGTTACGTCCAACGATGTAACGGTAATATTAGGCCGTTGGCCACTTGACCCACGTGGGAAATGGACGAGGGTTGTTCCATCATTGTTGGTTATTTGGTACAAGGCGAGAAGCGACTCCGTAGGAAAGTAAGAAGGAAGATGGCTAGTTGACTGTGAATGTTGATTGGAAAATTAGCAGACTTTATATGATGAAGACGAATAAATTTTACATATTTGCAAGAGACAAAGTGGATTTATATGAAAGGAAGAGAATGTTCATTCAAAGAAAATAATTATAATAGGAATAGAGTCGGAAAAGTATTAGGTCGAGAGTTAAAAAATGTGTGATGGATGGGTTTTATTGCTATAATACCTACAATTTAGCAAAATGAAAAATCGGAAGGAATTTTATCCTAATTAATATAAGGTATAATTATGGGCTCTCTTCCAGGTTTACAGTTAAAACTGAATGAGTACGAAACTAGTTGGGTAAATTTCGTTTAAAATAACATGAATATAGCCAGGAATATAGGTAATAAGCATTGCGGTTAGGTAATAGGAATATAGGTATAAACACCAAAATTAAATAGAAAAATATTCTAATTAAATTTAAACAAAAGTCAAGGTTATTTTACATTGTTAAAAGTGAATTTTCAACTGCTTAAATGACTTTTGCAAGGATCTACTCATAATGCCCGTCTTTATCTCTTATTTATTTTATTTTCATAGTTTCAGGTAAGAAATCCCAGATTAAAATTGCAGTAACAGCATACGGTCTAGTCAATCAAACCAATGAAGAGAAATAAAGAGTGCAAAATTGCTAGAAGATCGAAGAGTTCGGTTTTTAAATCAAATAAAAAGAGAATTTATATTTAAGATTTGCGTGCGAGCGTTCAATGATTAAACAGGATACATATATTAACATATAATAATTAAGAATTCTAAGATTTCTGAATTTACGTGTTAGAAGCCAGTTTAGATGGGATCCGGTACTGAAAGTTTCATCGATTTTATATAGTGCGATTATAAATCTTTTATCTTGAATCTTTTTGAGCTGCATAGTATTAATATAATATATTTACTTACCTAATTATGTCCAGGTAAGCGTGTAAAGCTTAAAAGCGTACATTTAAGTTTAATTTATAATGTCTTTAAATCAGATTTAAAGTAATAAATGTTAATATTTTCTTATTTTATTATTCTTTCGGAGCTGCAAATTAAATATCATAATTGCATTGCTACTAGCAGTGTTTCAAAATAAAATATGTTTTTAAATTATTAATATAAGCTTTTAAATTTATACTTGATACTACAAGTAAATTATATAGCTTGATAAACCTCTGACAAGATTTTAAAATCGTAAGAAAATTTGAACAATCAGCATCGATCTCAAATCATACATACACATATGTCTAAAATAAATATAAAATCTATACGTTTTAACTTGAGAAGTAATAAAAATAAATACCTTCTCAAATATTGTTGCGGGTCGTAAGTCCGGATATTTACACAACTGATACTTAAACATAAAAATATGAGGGTAATAGACTCTACAAATTAGAATAAATATTACATAGCCTACCCTGTACAGAAACCTAATACAGTTTTATATTTGTATATTAAATGCAGAAAATACTAAGAACCCTATAATAATAATATTTTCTAACATATTTACCTGTGTGCTTATTTTATCTCTATTTTAATACTAATAAGACATAGTTTCCCTTAACGACACTCCAGTAGCTGTTCAAATACGTTATTTTAAACTGACTAACGTGAGATAACTGTAGCGTTTATACGTGTAGCGACTACGTGATATGTTTTGGTAATGTAAGTTTATAAAAGATACACAGTAACACAATCAAAGTAATCAAAATATTGATAAAAATTTTGGAGTAGGTGGTTATAGATTACAGGTTTATTAAATTTTCAATGACGGCCTCACAAGTGTTTCTTTTTACAAAAATCTTGATAAACAACACAAAAAAAAATGAAACAAAAAAGAGTTAATGCCAGTTCAGAGACAACAAGTAAATTATGTATGAAATATATATATATATATTTTAATTATTTATTAACTAATCTTATTAACTAATCTCAACAACTAATGTTGTTGAGATTGATGTAGAAAGACTTCCTGCTAGAGGTGGCCACTGAATTACAAAAACCTTTTATAATATGTTATTTTAAAAGTTTTGGGAAGCGACCTAACAATACCGATTTCTTTAAGGGAACATCTCTCAGGGAATCTCTGAAAATAACTAAAATAACGAGTAGAGCCGTAGTAATGTCTGATAATTGTTACTTTATTTAATTGCAGAGACGGCTGAGCTGAGTTTGCATGCAAGTGTTGAGAAATGGGGTTCCACTGGAGCTTTTATCTAAAGTTATAAAAATTTAATCACATTTTTAAGCCAAAAACTATAACAAACTACCTAAAACATAAATTTAGTGATTGGGCTCCCAAGGGAATATACAAATATCTAGAAAAGTTATATGATTTACACGGTGAGGGGCAATGGAACCATGATCCGGTGGTCGTGAGTAAAATTAGGGACTTCTCTTCAATATTTAAAAACGTTTGCATACAAGCTAAGTCATTGTATATTAGAAACGAAATCTTAAACACAGGAGATGCAACTTGGTATTTTTTGTCTGGTGTATCTGAGAAAACTGGGGTTGACAATGGACGTTTTTGAGATTTACTAACGAAATTCCTATAACTGTCACTCGTAATTTAAATTCTTCATCCTTTGATGCAATTGCCAAATTAACGAATAACGTAAGAGTCAGTTACAAATGTTTTGTTTTTAAACCTGTTTCATCATATGAAATTGTTAAAAAGTTTAGAAACCTGAATTTGAAAAATAACCGGTTCTTTGGAGTATATCATTTTAATAGTTAATACTTATCAGTATTATAAATGATATTGCTCCATAATTATCTTTAATTTTTAACTAAAGTATCATAACTAGAAAGACAGAAAAGGAGATCCTTTGTTTAAAAGTGACAATAGACTAGAATCCGGGAATTATAGGCTTATCTCTATTTTTCCCTTCTTTTAGTAAAATCTTGGACAAAAATATTCTCAACCAAATGACACAATATTTTTATAGCAATAAAATCATGCATAGTATACAATATGGTTTCACCAAAGGCAAATCAACAACTGATGCGGGTGCCAAGCTTCTTAGCATATTTATGACGTATGAGAAAATCACAGAATGCAGTCGAGATGTTTTGTGATTTGACCAAAGCTTTTGATTGCGTAGACCACTAAACATTAACTATGCAACCTTAACCACTATGGTGTACGCAGTGCTACGTTTGATCTTATTGCCTCTTATCTGAATCAAATGTTCAGAAGGTTGATGTAAATAATTGTAAATTAGTTGGTTATCACTTAAAAATGGGTGTTTCACAAGGATCTATTCTTGGCCCTTTTTAATTTTTACTCTTTATTAATGATTTGCCCCTTTACGTAAAAATCAATAATTTGGTCTTAAATATCTACTAAGAAAAATAAAAGCATGGGTTTTTGACTTCCTTATGTAAAAGTCTAAATTGTAGTTTATTATATAATAGTTAGTAGTAAATGCAGTTTATTATATAATATATTTAGTTTATTATATAATAAGATAATTCTTATTTATATAATAAAACTTTATTATATAAATAAAAATTATCATAGGTACCTTAACCACTCTTTGTGCAACAATATTCTCAAAAGTAAGAATTCGGTTTTTTTAAACGGTATGCCAGTACATTTTTAGGGTTTTCATTTTCATGATTAATTAATAGAGAATATTTTTGACCACAGTGGTCTGAACTTAAATTGGTCATTATCGTCTCTTCATAAATGTTACAGTGACAGAACACATCATCAATACACGTCGCGGTAACACTAGTAAGGCGAGTTAAAATTCAGCAAAGACGTTCAATAAGTTAAAAGATTTAAACAAATTTAATATATATACACAAGACGAAGTTACTTGTAATATATTTTCATTGAAGTCAAGTGTATCACGGACTTAAAAAAGGTAATACCTGTAATTAAAATAAACTAGAATATCATCCATGTAGACTAATATAAATTTAAAATGTTGGTCAGAAACAAATAGCTCTAGCTCTCTAGTTTTTTTTAATATCTATGAACTATTACAAACCTCAAATGGTATTTTTAATTTATAATGTTCATGAAAATAGTGTTTTTGCAGAAAACTATCAGAAACTGACATCTGATGAAAGGCATTCTTCATATTTTTAAGAAATATTGAATCTAGAATCACCTACCTTTTGTTCCTCAATAAGAAGGAGAGGGTATGTAACTTTTCTATTTCTTTATTCAAGGCTTAATAACCCTTACACATACTATAATGTGCATAACTGCATGTTACTAAAAATAATGGAAATTGACTTTCCTTTTTTCCCTTTTAATAGCTTTATCTAAAAGATCTCGAACATTTTTTGTATTCTAAGTCGTTCTATTGCAGCTAAGCGATGTGGTCTACATTATTAAATCTCTGCCTAATTTCACTTAACTTTTAATTTGCCAGTCATTTTGACTGGCAAATTCCTGCAGTTTTCAAACCATTATTATTTGCGTTTAAGACTGCAGGAGATTTCTAAATGAAAGTTTTAATTTTGCATTGCAGTACGCTATTCAAGTGCTTTATTTATCATTGTTGAAAGTTTTAACTATAGATCTAAATTGTAGCTTGAATTAAATTATTTAGTATCGAAACCAATTGCGATCGCCAACATTCTGTTATTATTTCAATATCGGGGTATTGGAATATAAAGTAAAACATAAGGGATATAGTGATGACCACGACCTTTCTCTACAGATGTAAAGTCTAATAAAGCACTATAAAAACTAATTAACTTAATGATAATTTACTAAACGTTACTTTAGCAGTAGTTTAGGGATTCGAACTATTAAGCTTTATATGGCTATACATGCTTATAGATATTTTCAATCATTAATTTTGGTTATTTAATATTATATTTAAAAAATCACCATCGTCCAGACAAAGACTATCATATATAAAATGAATCACTTCTTAATTCACCGCGATAAATAGCGATACGGTAGCTCAATTGGTAGAGCGACAGAACGGTTTGCGGAAGGGCGCTGGTTCGAATCCCTGCCCGTATCGGTTTATTTTTAATTCTATATATATTTCAATTGTATAAAAGCATGAGAGTAAGGAAAGTGAAAAACATATTACTCCGTATTGAAATATATGTTTATTTAAGAAAGTATAAATATTTATATTATACACTAAAATCACAAAAACATCTAGATCCACTATACATTTATTAATATCACAGATTTACTTATTGAAATTGATTTTAATATCAAAATTATGTTTACATTGTTATGATTCATATTTAGTTGAATGATAAGTTTCTAAATACTCAGTCAAAGACGTTTTATAATACACTAATGACATATCTGTTATAATTATAAATTCATCTACAATTCGCAATTTTTGCACAAATGCAAAAGTAATTGGTTGATCCTTTGATGGTACAATTTCCATAACCTCGGTACTGCGATAGTATGTCAATGTTACCCACGAGGTCTATATTTGTATCGTTATGCAGTACAACAGCTTCAAAAACAACATTTTTGGGAGTCATAGAAAAAGATACGACATAGTATAAGTTAGCTTTCTTACTATCATAATAAAAATGAATTCTACTTATATTCTGAACTGATAGTTTTAAGCAGTACCAACATCGTTTCGTTTCAATACTTTTCATTGTTTTATCGATATGAGAAGCTGCTAATTGGACACTTCGTACTCCTTCTGGGTTTGTTACGTCAAGAGGATACATTCCGTGGCAACTACACCACTTTTCATGAATACCAACATCGTTGCAAGTCCGATTAGAACTTACAACTTTAAAAAGGCTTTGTCGATCGAATGACGTGTCATATGTTCTTGTTTTATTGTATAAATTGCCAACTACTAGTTCGTTTATCTCAATTAATGTTTCGAATAAGTCATAAGGAGTAATTAATCTAAATTGATTTAAAACAGTAGCCTTAAGTTTATGAGGATAATTCATTTTGAATTTTTTCGGAGCAAACAAAAATAAACAAGGTAAACGATTGTCATAATATGATTCAATTTGTAGACGATGTTTACCAAATCGTAGACCATGATCGCTCATGAATATTATGAATGTATTATCTAGTACTCCAGTATAAATAAGTCTATTGAAGAAGTTTTCAAACAGTAGATCGCCATCCTCAGGATGATTATTTATATTATGACTAAATGAATTTATCCAAAAAAATCCAAAGAATGAGTCGTTTCTATAAGTCAGCGCAAAATCAAGTGCGAAATCCAACACCCGTCCTCCGGATGTTGATTTTCCAGAACATAAAATTGAACGATTGTTAATCTCGCGTTCTCTGTTCATAAAAAACGGTCTCATATAGTGATCAGTGGGTTGTTGCTGAAATGAAAAGTCCTTGCTAAAAGTATCTGGCAAATGTACATAATCTTCCCCATAAGCGGTGACATAGCCAGACTTTTTGAAAGTATTCCAGAGGAAATACTCGTTGCACTGATCCATTTTTCTATAGCATTTTTTTATGATTTCAGACGAATGCTTACCAGTTAATATGGGCAGAAGATTTGGAAATGTGTTATCCCCTACCTGAAAAAAAATGTATTATGTATTAATCATCAACAAGGTTTTAAATATTAAGTTCATAGTATAGAATTAGATACCGTCTGTAATGATATATACATTTGGCGAATTATCTTTATTTTTTACAGAAACAATACTAACCTTATGATATCCTTGAAAAGCAGACCAGTGGTTATTCTTGAAGAACGCTATGGTACGTGGCATAGTTTGAGCAAAACGAGGTAGAGACATTGAGTCTATTCCTATAATCAATACATTGAATTTATCTCTACTTTTATTTATGTCAGTGTTAGTTCTATTCTTTCTCCCACAGAATGCGAAATTGTCTTCGTATATAAGATGCGTTTTATTATTTTTAAGGTATTGAAAGCACTGGACGTTTAGGAAATCACTTTCTAATTTGATTTTTTCATCATTCTTTAATTTTTTGCATGACGTATACCTGGAAAAGATTTTAAAAACTTTAAATTCAATAATTCAACAGATTACACCAACTCTTTTAAGATGTTAAAGGATTACTGAGGGTTGCTATTAATTAAAGCATATTTATCATATGTTGTATTATTCAATGCAATGACAAAGTTATTAGTTATGTACTTACTGCACTTGTGAATGCTCGTGGCCTGGCAAATTAGATCTTTGAAAGAATCTATAGCAGCACTGATATTTGTTAACCATTTCGAATTGTTTTCTCAATCTTACTTCATTTATAGTTGCTTGAACGTAATCTTTATCATATCTTTTTAGATGAATAATACGTATTCCACATAATGGTTTTTTTCTTTTGCTGATATTTTTCCTATAATCCACCATAATGAGGGGTATTCTACAACCGGGCGTATTAATCATGTTTGCTAGTAATTAAAATGGAAAAATAAAAGAATTAGAATCTAATTTTGATGACTAAGTTGTTTAAATTTCTATAATATGTATATTTCAGATAATATGAAAATAAGTTATAAGTAACGTAATGAATTTTACTGACGGAGATAAAAAAAGAAAAATGTTACAACAAACCTTGTCTAGACTCTTCTATTTCGATAGAAAAGTCCTCATCGTGTATGTAAATCTCTTTGTTGATCTCATTATATGGTATGTGTCGCATGGGGGTTCCGAAGTACTCTTCAGTAGTCGATAATAGATGCTGGAGAGATATTTCGTCAGACTCTTGATGACGTTGTGTAAATGAAATGTTGTAAAGATGGTAGATGATTAAGCTAAATAAAAAAGAATAAGCTATTACCATCACCAGGGTTATTTGTATTGATTTCATATTTAGGGTGCGATGCAGCTTTTTTAATCTGTAATTTTTAATTGCATTATTTTGGATTCCATCCAATTTAACACAATACATTAGTATACATCCACATTCAATTAGTATTTTGCAGAATTGTTGGTACTTTTAAAATAGGAGTATAATAATCACATATACCTAACATTTTTTTGTTAATTTGAATCATTCATCGAAAGAAAAGCAGCATCTTATAATGTAAGCATGATGAAATAACAAAAAACATCCAAAGGTTACAAAATAACAAAGACTGCAAGACAAAGAAGAGAATGATTCTCACCTTGAAAGTACACGATTAAATTTAAACATTTTATTTTAACACTATTTTTCATTAAGGGTTATTTTTTTTAAATAAATATGTATACAATAAGCCAAGAACAATGTATTTTCCACAACGCGGGTTGTAGATGCAGAGTAGGTAATGATTTATTTTGTATTAATTTTGTCAACAGATGCGAAATGTTTTTGTTTATAATTTAATATTTGATCCGGTGAAAAGATAAACATGTTTAAATTAATGTTGATGATAATACGTCCCGATATTTAATATTTATATACTAACATAGTAATATTATTGTAATTTGAACTAATGCATCAAGTATTGTTTTAATTGTTAAGACATGAAATATTATAAGTGCAGTGAAAAGCAAAGGTATGTTTATGATTTGTTTACATTCATTATTGTAGTGACTAAGCAATCATCTAGTCAAATCAAGATTAAAGTATTCTATTAGAATTAATTATCATTATTTATAAGTAGTTTCCTAAGATTTTCTTTAATTAAAATGACTTTTGGTTACAATAATTAGTATATAACTCTTAAGAATAGGTATTTTTATTACAATATTCTATTTTATTATTACTAATGGGAAATTCAAAATGTTTGGACAATGTTTTGAAGTGAAAACGTCTTTCTATAGAGATAAGTTTTAAAATAATGATTTTGGTATATGTCACTTAAGACCTAAATCTTAGGTATAACAAACCTATTTGGCAAAAAAATTACCTTATACATTTAAGTAGGAACTATCTACACAACACAGCACTGATTTGATCATTGCAATAACAACTCAGGTAGGATGATGAACAAGATACTAATGATCAGAGACAGAATCTGCTAGAGGGTAGCAAGGCGCATGTGCGTGGGAAATATATCAATAATCTTATGTATGTATATATGGATATACTCCGAATTTCCTAGTTTCTCATCTCTTACGTTTTTCTTATGTTACCTTACCTAAAAGGGGGGTATATATATATACCTTAATGCCTTCTCCTATGGGGTCCTCGAAGTGACTATTATCTCATCGATAACTACATTCGATTTTTGACACAAACAAAAGAGCTCTACTTTTATTGTTATTACTGATTAAACTAGTTTTCGTATGTAGTCTTTTTAAATCTATCAACTATACAACATTTTTACTAATTCTATATTTGTTTTGTTCATGCACATAAAAATAAACAAACAAACAAACAGTAGTTACGGCGGTCACAACCGGCGGATCCAAAGAAGTACTAATTCTGAAATTATAATTTATTAATAACTAATTGTTACTAACTTACAACGATACAAATAAGTATGAAACATTTAAAAACATTGTGCATTTAAAAATCGGGCGATTTTGAGAGTCCGCTGCTGAATTATTTTATTACTTACATACATACTGATGTGATGAATGTTAGTGCCTTACTAATTTATATTACCGGTACTTCCCCGGCCGTGGCAAGAAAAGAACAATAAATTAAATATACACTCGCATTCAATATTCACAGCATATTATAACCATTGACGTAGGTAGGTATACGTTGCAACTATTTAAGGAATTGTGAAATCATAATGTCAGATTAATATTTCGTTTAAAATCATTAAATTATCATTTCATTTGACATTCGAATATTAACTAATTAGTCCATGTTCTTATGTTGACTATTTGGTAAGCTAAGTAAATAAAACAAGTGAAATGTGTTTATATGTTTTTATATTAGAGACAAATAGATTTACAAATGCAATAGCCTCTATCTTTTCGGTTTACAACGCAATTGCCTCTAATATTGTAAGGTGATATAGTTTCAATTGGCAACACTGTGAATTTGGCATCATGCTTTGATATGGCTTCAAAAGCGATATCACCCGGAGTCGTTGTAAATGCAACAACATAAAATGTAATATTCTTTAGATGGTCATGGTAAGAATGTGTTCGTAAGACAGTTTTTATAGTTAGAAATTCACATCTCTTACAGGAAATAGTTTTTATTTTTTTAATGTAATTTTGTAGATATGTTTCCGCTAATTCTAGGCTAACAGATACTTCAAAATCAGTCTTATTGACTGAAGTCAACTTACGACAAGTACACCACTTTTCACCAACCCCGGCGTCTGCACAAGTACGATGCGGTGATATTTCTTTGAATATACTTAAACAAGTTGGACAGGCTTCAGCTGTGATATTAGTTTGGTCTATTATATTATGAAATGTAAGATATAAGTCATACGGTGTAATGAGCCTCTTCTGATTAATTTGCATATTCTTAAATTCTCTAACATACATTCGCTGAAAAGTTGGCGGAACCCACAAGAATAACATTGGTAATCGTTCTTCGTAATAGGACTCATATGGGATTCTCATCTTACCATAACGTATTCCATGATCACTTAGGAAAAATACAAAAGTATTTTTAAACACTCCAGAAATATGGAGTCTCTGAAATAAAGTCGTGACATCTCCATCGATAAGCGTCGGTATATTATCTAAATTGTGGCTGTAAGAATTGATCCAAAACATTCCTAAAGATCGTTGATTCTTATATGAATTAGCAAAGTCTGAAGCATAATCTAGGATATGTTTGGCTGACGACTTCTTTTGAGTGCAGACGTGATTGCCTATCTTTTCTTCACCTGTCAAAAAAAGCGGTCGAAGGTAATGGTCTGTTGGTGAAGAAACGTATCCATATATAGAAAAAGTGTCAGGCAGATTTAAATTATCTTCTCCTGTAGCAGTTATATATCCAACTTTTTTTAAATCGGACCATAACATCATATCATTGCATCGGTCCATACCAGCAGAGCAAGATTTATATATTGTAGACGTCTTTTTCCCAGTCAATAATGCCATAACATTTGGAAATGTGTTTAAATCAACCTGAAATAAAAGAAATGCTAAACAAAAAATAATTTTATTTTAAGTAAGTTGATTTAATTGAATTAAACTGATGGATAATCGTAAGTCCATTATGTTTTGGCGACATAATTGGGTTTTATTGGGATATCAAATTATGTATTTTGTTCAGTTCAGTTACTGAATCGAGCCACTTATCGCTTTCAAATAAAAGTTGATTTACCTTTTGATAAGCGTTGTAGTCTAACCATTTGTATTCTTTAAAATAACGGGCTGTTTTTGGCATGCTGGTATAAAATCTAGCTCTTGACATATTATCCATACCCAGTATTAGTATGTTCCATTTATTTTTGTTTTTATTGGATTTTCTTTTCGTTTTTAGTTTCTTAACAAGGCCATAAATATCTTGGTAAATAACTAGACTTTCTGATTCATCGTGTCTTGTAGATATAGTACTTTTGCAAGTAACAAATATTATCTCTTCAGTAAGGTGAGTTTCTGTACCATTCTTAAAAGGCGTACAATGTGAATAACTGTAAACAATACGATACAATATAAAATAAATTCCTGGATTAAAATGTGGATTAGATTGTTGCAATGTTTTGTTTTATTTTACCTTAAAACTTGGACATTTACTTTAGATGGACTAATAAATTGGTAACAACAAGAATAGTTTCGTGTACTGTAACGAAGTATGGTCTCATAAATTGTAAAAATAATAATACTATCACTTTTCTTCTTGACTGCAATCGCTCTTGGCCTACAGGTTTTTCTAAGATCGTTCGCTTCCTCCACCTTGTAAGTTTTTGAATAATTAGGTATGGAGCATCCCGGAACATTGATTAAATAATTGTTGTTATCTGTAATATTTATTTAGATTAGAAATTATATTCAATTTGTTCTACGCAATTGTTTCATGTTTACATTATAATTGGTTAAGCAAATAATTTATTAGAAAAGCCTTGTAGTTAATCTTTAAGCCATGTATCCAGCCAAGGTACAATCTTACTTAACCCTGGAAGGGTCTGAGAGACCCACCGCAGCAAAAAAAAACTGTTACAAGTCATTTAAATTTGAATTTCGTGCATAACTGCTCTCAGAAGCAGATCCAAGTGAGCTAATTGACGCCCTTCGCCTACTACCTCAGGTTGAGGCCCGTATCAGTACTAAAAAAAGATATGTGTAATATGCTTTTGGGTCTTAGTGACCCTACCAGGCATACGGTGTGATGTTTTTATGTATTAGTTTGCTACTCAAAGAGGTGGTCAAAACTTTGAAATTGATTTCTTCGTAGGAAGATGTTTTGGAAGTTGATGACGTCTGGTGGGAACTTTTAAGTTTCCAAAATGGATGTGTGCACTTTCAAAGTTGACTTCGTAACCAACATAAAGCGTTCTAACATGTTATAACAAAACAAAACGTGGTGTGGACAGCATTGACAGGCGTGTCAAGGAATTCCAGAAAATGCCAGCTCTCGTTTTCCGTCCTGTCCCGATAACCAATAAATCGCAGAAGTTTCTCAAACACTCGCCGTTCTACAGGTCTCCGCAAACAAATTGCCAACCGTATTGGTATCCAAGAAGGCCCATCAGTTAAAAAACAGGTCCAACTATATTAGACGTAAGGCGTGGAAGTCCGTTTGTCAATATATCTGTGAGATGTGTAAGAGCCAAGTGTGCAATTTTTTATGCCATTTTTCCGTACAAAAATAGCTTCGAAAATAATACTGTTGAAAATAGTATTGGGAATGAAGAAACTGATTATTTTAGCGTAGAATATAAAACAACACGTATGCTTAATGTGCCCCAAAGTTTAATTGAGTTCTGTTATGTTCTAGTTGATTTTGCACGTTTATAAACATAAGTTGTTAAAAAACGTATATGAAGTTTAATTAAAAATAGTATAAAAATATCGTTGATTCGAAAACGTCTTTTTATTTAAAACCCTAAAAAACATCTTTAATTTTATTAAAAAATCATATATTTTACTAATCATATATTACTATAAAATTGATAGTAATTTATAGGCGAAAGAATTATTTCACATTTAGAGGCATGCCACGTAACTTATTCCCACCAGGTATGCCGAGGGTTAAACAAAATAGTTGTAAAATTTGTAGAAACCCTTGATGTATATTTGTAATCACAAACTATTAATAAATGTATATTAAAGTATTACGTGCAAACGTAATATAAGAAATTGTAATACGACAGAGTAAAATAGAAAAAAAGTAAAGACACTTAATTTCAATAGATACTTTGTTTTCTTATTTTTTTATCCTAACAAAATAAAGCAAGTCAGTGCTTTGTAGATCAAACATTTCTG
The DNA here is from genome assembly GCA_959347355.1 of Napeogenes inachia. Lineage (NCBI taxonomy): Eukaryota > Metazoa > Arthropoda > Insecta > Lepidoptera > Nymphalidae > Napeogenes > Napeogenes inachia. The sequence goes on along the minus strand of OY365791.1, from coordinate 11,950,648 downwards.
GAAATTCTAGTAGAATCAAAATCAATAAAGAAGTCAACAAGGTACCATATAAAGGTTCGGTTAAATACGAGGTTCAAAACACGGAGGTTTTTAGGCCTATAAAAAAACAAGTTTTTTTAGACTCATAAAAAATATTATATAAATGATACAACATATCTTTGGATAAACTAAAATAAACTAAGCTTAACTAAAGAAAATATAATGGCTAAACTTCTAGCTAACAAAAGCTTTATATCATTAAAATTATTTTAGCGGCATCTCTCTTCAATTGAGTAATATTCATATCAATAATAATATCTCTCTTTAATTGGTATTAAAAATAAAATAAAACACCAGTAGAAAAGTGTTAACTCACGTTGTTAATAGAAAAGCTCTTTCTAACTCGATGGAGCTGAGGAATTTTGATGAATTCTGTATACATTTTTCTTCAAAATCCAGGCCAATAAGATCATCAGTATTTATGTGCAAGAAGGACATAAAATGAATAGATCTTTCAATATTTACAAAATTAAATTACGGTGATATAGCATCAAATAATTAAATGACTTGTTCTAACTTTTTTTGTAAGAAGACAATACCTACTGATGTCTGATAATATACCTACCTACATATAGTCTAACTTGCAGGAATCATTTTGTTTTTTAGTAAAAACAATTGTTTAAATGTTAAATAGTGACATAGATTGAAACTACACCAGAAGCTCATATAAAGACAATACAGGCGGACTGGCACATAAAAATAGTAACATTGGTTTTCAGAATAATTAATATAGGTGGGTATTTGACCAATTTACCGTTTTACTAAAGGTTCATTATATTATAGTTTTTATAAAGGGATGTGTAAGAATCGATAAAATAAATATTATTCTTGAATATCTTACCGTTATAATTATTGAGTGTATCGGTATGTATAAACATCTCGGAGTGCACAGTGAATAACACAAAAAACCAAGAACAGAGGATTGTTAGGTTTAATGTACATTTTGTATTATTAAATATCATTCTAAATTCTGAAAAAAATATTCATGATAAATTCTGAAAAAAAATGTTTAGAAAAATTATTTATTTAATCGCTATTCATAAGTTTTAGTACTTTTTTAATTTTAACAATCGGTATCGCTCTTTCTATTTTCTACTACATTTTGTAACTACAGTAAAAAATTACAGTACCCCTTTGTAAGTAAAAAACTACAGTACCCCTAGAATAAGTGTGTGCTGAGCCTACTTTTTACTAATTGAACATAATTGTCATTAACAACACTATACTATTAACACTGCTCTTATAATACATGTTATTTCAAACTGATAAATGAGAGATTATTGCAAGGTTTATAACAGTACTTACTAGATATGTTTTGAGAATTTGCTACACATTTACATAACAAAAGTAATTGAAATATAAATATTATAAAGTTGTTGATGACGATTATAAATTATGTGATTATAACATTACTAAACATGTAAAATGAACAATAAAAAAATATTTTTAGTATATACTAGCAGTCATTTAATGCCAGAGACATAAAAAGTTATTCATACGAATGAAAGCGAAAATGTAATATAAACTAATAATATACATTTACTGGAACATTTACAACAAAGGAACAAAGTAGGTATTTACAGAAATCTTCAGAAAGTAGTATATGTTGAAAGTTATTTTTCAATTTCGACCAACGGAATGTTTTGGGCAATAATAAGCATGTTTATTGATTATTGTTAATGAATCCTCTGACATCTGAACTAGTTTAAGCTGTGTTTCGGATAAACGTCCCTTCTCCTTAAAATAAGTATTCTAAATGGTAGCAAATGACAGTAACTAAAATAAAATGTATGTAAATATATAATATTAAAATAGAAACATATATACCACATCCTAGTGCATTCCAGTGCGGTGGCAAAAAAATGCGTGCGTGGGTGCGTGTCCTTGTACGTATGTGCGTGTGTGTGCGTGTGCGTATGTGTTTTTAGTTTTGTAGTAGTAGTAGTTTATTAACATGGTCATAATTAAACTTTATTAACCACGTTAATATCCAGCAACAGCAACAGCATAAGCAGCGCAGAGAGGGCTAACAGCATAGACAGACAAAAAAAAAATCTTGTTTCAGTTATATCCAAGAGTAACCCCACAGTAGGAATAATGGTCTACTTGTACAGTAAGTGACGACTCCTCGTTTACAATTTTATTATAATAGCCATCATTTCATCACTAAGCCACCTGTAATCATTTAAACTTTACTGTTTTCTAGTTGATCTTTACTTGTTTTAGGCTTACTATATTTCTGGGTTTGGTCGTTTATTAAATATATAACGACACGACACACGACACGACACGACACACGACACGACACACGACACGACACGACACACGACATCCGATACGACACACTACACACGACACGACACCCCACACAACACACGACACCTCGAGTACACGAATACACGAGTCATCATTGTAATTGGTTATTAAATTTGTATTATTCTAAGGATATTGTGAAATATTATTGACAATACAAATAATAATATTACAAACAATCTGAGTTTTTTTTAATTTTACCTTATTTTAGTCTTAATGCTCGTAATGTAACTAGCATAGTCATAGTAGATTATGATAGTTATGTTACGATCTGAATTTACTGAATTGTTAACAGATCTCCATCTTGTCTTACGGAGAACACAATTAGATTTTTTTTTGCATTTTGACAATTTGTCCTACAAAGGATATAGAAAGCCCTCTATCTTTTATGAAAATGATTTACTACGAGTAATATTTTGAACTAAGTATAAGCTAGAGGTAAAAATAATGGACTTACAGCTTACTACTAGAATTTAATAGGTGGAACTGTTTTCTTCCAATACCCCAATGTTGAAATAATGTCAGATTTATAAATTATAACTATATATATAACTATAACTGTTTTGTAAAACCTGTTTGTGTATCCGTCACCAATTTGCACAACACATCTACACACAACAGAGTTTTATTTTTTTAAATTTATAGGTTTACTTAAATTTTTTATCGTTCCAGAAAAAATTTGAACCTTTAATAATTAAAAAAGAAAATGGCAATAATCAAATATAAAGAAATATATAATTATAAAGTTAACAATATAAAATAATAAAGTTACTTTAGTTACATCCACTATACGAATCTAACCATATAACCAAATCCATTTGTCATCTTATTTTTGTGATTTAAAGAATGAAGTATGAAAATATATTTATTTAATATAAGGATTGCTTTCGACTGTTTGTCAAATCATTAACTTTTACTACTTTGATAATACGTAAGTATTATGTATAATACCCACAGCTAATATTACAATCTATATTTGTAATAAAATTGTCACTGAACCCTTAATGTACATAGAAAATATTAAAAAAAAACATCATAGGGGGCCTTTATAAGAACAAGAGAACCCAAAACAATGGTTTTTCAGTTTGTATGTTTGTGCACGCTAATCTTAGAAACGGCTTAACCAATTTGAACGAGGTTTTTTTTAACAATCGGTTATCAAATAAAGAAGTTAATAATCTTTTATTGTCGTACCATTGCTGCCTACCAAAGGGTACGTTTTATCAAAATCGAAATCAACGCGTACGAAGTCGCAGGCACAGCTAGTCATATAATAAATGCCTGAAGGTAAGGGCAGTGAAGATCAAATTATTTTACATATATATATATGTATATATATATATATATATATATATATGTAAAATAATTTATATATATATATATATATATATATATATATATATATGTTTATTTAAGAAATTAGAAATGTGTATATTATATACTTAAATTATAAAAACATCTAAATTAACTAAACTTTTATCACATTTTTTTCTTGAAGGTGGTTTTAGTATGAAAATTATTGTTCACATTTAATTGAATGCCAACTTAACAGTTTAATTTTTGAATAAGTATTTGTATGAATTCTTAATTTAAACTTAGTTTCTAAATATTCAGTCAAAGTCATTTTATAATACATTAATGATATATTTATCAATTATTATTTTACAGTTCATGTATAGTTCGTAATTTGTTCACAATTTCAAAAATAATTGGTCGATAATTTGATGGTACACATTCCTTAATCTCAGTACTCCCATAATATGTCAATGTTACCTATGATGTCTATATTTGTATCGTTATGCACTACAATAGCTTCATAAACAATATTTGCGGAACTCATGGAAAAAGCTACGACATAGTATGATTTAGTTTTGTTAATATTATAATAAAAATGAATTCTACTTATATTTTCAACTGGTAGCTTGAAGCAGTACCAACAGCGTTGCGTTGCTTTATTAATTTGGGAAACTGCTAAATGGACACTTTGCACTCCTTTTGGGTTTGTTATGTCGACGGGATACATTTCGTGGCAACTACACCACTTTTCATGAATGCCAACATCGTAGCAAGTCCGATTGGGGCTTACAAATTTAAAAATGCTTTGGCGATCGAGTAAAGTTTCATATTTTCTTGTTTTACTGTATGGGTTGCCAATTTCTAGTTCGTTTATCTCATTTAATGTTTCGAATAAGTCATAAGGAGTAATTAATCGGAATTGATTTAAAAGAATGGCCTTAAGTTTATCAGGATAATGAATTTTAAATTTTCTCGGAGCAAACAAAAATAAACAAGGCAAACGATTGTCATAATATGATTCAATTCGTAGACGATGTTTACCAAATCGAATGCCATGATCGCTCACTATTATTATGAATGTATTATCTAGTATTGTACTGGTAAACATAAGTGTATTGAAGAAGTTTTCCAACAGTAGATCGGCATCCTCAGGATGATTATTTATATTATGACTATAAGAATGTATCCAAAAGAAACCAAAGAATGAGTCGTTTCTATAAGTCAGCGCAAAATCAAGTGCGAAATCCAACACCTGTCCTCCGGATGTTGATTTTCCAGAACATAAAATTGAACGATTGTTAATCTCGCGTTCTCTGTTCATAAAAAACGGTTTCATATAGTGATCAGTGGGTTGTTGCTGAAATGAAAAGTTCTTGCTAAAAGTATCAGGCAAATGTACGTAATCTTCCCCATACGCGGTGACATAGCCAGACTTTTTGAAAGTGTTCCAGAGGAAATACTCATTGCACTGATCCATTTTTCCAAAGCATTTTTTTATGATTTCAGACGAATGCTTACCAGTTAATATGGGCAGAAGATTTGGTAATGAGTTATCCCCTACCTGAAAGAATTAAAAATATGTATTTACGTATTATATATTAATATTGAATAAATTTTTGAACAAAAAGTTCATAGTAACTATACAGATACTGCCTGTAAATATACCTATATATAGGCGCAACAACAATAGTTTAACAATTATAATTATTGTATTAACTAATTAATTGGTTAAAAATAACGTCGGAAATACCGACGCAGGCAAGTAGTTCCAGTCCTTCGCTTTAAGCACTAAAAGACGAAGAAAAGCGCTTAGTTCGGAGAAGTGGAGTGTCTACAAGTTAAGGATGGATACTTGCCGTGCGTCGCAACATCCAGCGATGAAGGGGGACGGGGGAATTTGGTCGTGTAATTCCTGCGCACACTCACCAAAATGTATCCTACTATGTAGAATACTGAGAGGCTAGCAATTCAACGCCTGTTCTCAAGGCTGTGGAGGTTGGCTTCAACCAATGTATGCCTCTTTGCTAGCTACTCAATTGAGTTCAAAACCGAACGATAAGACTTCGCGGAACCAGCAAATATGTGACCACAGTACTATACATACGACCGGATCTTTGCTTTGTATAATACAAGTAGCTGTACCGGTGTAACGTACTGTCGGACCTTCGCAAGAACGGCAAGCTTTCCTGTAGCGGCTCTTGTTCTGGACTCAATCACCGAACAAAGTTGGGCTTCGAGGAAATCTCTAAACCTAAAAACTGAAGCCAGCCATTGAAATCCAAGGATACATTTTGGAAAGTAGGAGCAAAGGTGAAAGGGCTGCTTTTGGCGGAGAACAGACTCATCTGCGTTTTGGTGACGTTGAATATATCTATATATATAAAACAGGATGTTTGTATATATGAAATCGATGAACTCAGAAACTATTAAACCGATGATTATGAAAATTGGTATGTATATGTATTTTTCCACGGAGAAGGTTTATATGGTATGCCCATTGATGTAAGTTGCCACCAGGCGGCGCTGTCAAATATAGACTTTCGCCCCGTTCAACCGATTGTCATAAAAATTGGTATGACCATGTATGTTTCCTCGAAGAAAACGAATATGCTATGTCCATTGATGTAACTCGCCACCAGGCGGCGCTGTCAAATATAGACTTTCGCCCCGTTCAACCGATTGTCATAAAAGTTGGTATGACCATGTATGTTTCCTCGAAGAAAACGAATATGCTATGTCCATTGATGTAACTCGCCACCAGGCGGCGCTATCAAATATCGACTTCCGCCCCGTTCAACCGATTGTCATAAAAATTGGTATGACCATGTATTTTTCCTCAAAGAAAACGAATATGCTATGCCCATTGATGTAACTCACCACCAGGTAGCGCAGCGATGTATCGACTAATAAATAAACATTATCCAAAATTAAAAACAAATAACTTCACATCTGTCATCTGTCAATAAGCATAACATAATAACACAAATCAATAATATAAATAATTAATAGAAATTATTTAAGATAAGATGATTATATACAGAAAAAAGTGATTAGTTAATTTGATTATATAAAAGTGGTCAATAATATAATCTATACTAATATTATAAAGCTGAAGAGTTTGTTTGTTTGAACGCAATAATCTCTGGAACTACTGGTCCGAATTGAAAAATTCTTTTTTTGTTGAATAGTCCGTTTATTGAAGAAGGGTATATGTCATCTCGCTGTGACTTATAGAAGTCAAACAGCAATGAAAAATGCTGCAAAAACGGGAAAAGATTTTTTCTTTTTTGAGAGACAACACAACACAACACTTTTTTTTGAAAACACTAAAAACCGCGCGGACGGAGTCGCGGGCGACCCCTAGTATTAATATAAATTTAAATAAGCTTAACATGACTATACATGTTTATAGATATTTTCAAACATTAATATCGGTAGTGACATCTTTTCAATGTTTTTTTAGCATTGGTTGTACATTGGCAAACTTCCAGGATTTCGGCACTAATCCTGTCATGAAAGAGAGGCGATACCGACGTATCAATACAGGAGACAATCCAGCTGCTCATGTCTTGAGCAGAATGGTTGGAATGGTTGGAATGGAATGGTTGCAGGCATCGAAATACCGCAGTGCGGAAGTTGTCTAATGTCTAGACATGGGCAATGCTTCTCCAACATCTAGATTCATCTAGATGCGATTTATAACCAAACAAAGAAGCAAATACATTCACTTTCTCCGTCGCTGTATGCTAGGGATCCATCCGGCTTCAGCAGAGCAGACAGTGAGGGTTGGCAAAAGGTTGACTTGATCGCTTTGGCAAGAGGCCGAAAGCTCGACAGCCAGTTGGTCTGACAGAGAGCTTTTCGCCATACTTAGCGATTCGATCGAGACGAACCTTCCGTGATGTCTTTTTATAGGATTTGTCCCCCCAACCCTTCTGGTTATAAAGGTTGGGCCGCTATTCCTGTGATCAAGATTTACCCCTTTTTTTTTTTTTTTTTTTTTTTTAACGTCTGGAATCCTCATGGATACACACTTCCATCCAGGGGAAGATGGAAGCGGTTATGTGAGACTCTTACTCACTAAACCAGACGGTCAACACCTCTCCGTCGTAATGGAGCGCCACGGGAACGCTTGCGCACACATCCGCGTTGCTCCGACGGAAGGCCGCGTGAGCGACCACCACCTCCATGGAGTGACGCGCCCGGTTGACTTGAGCGCGTCCCACTCCGGTGGCCGGCTTGTTGAATCGCGAAGGGCTCCCCTGCCCTCCACCCAAGCCAGCCGAGCCAAATCAGGACTCCCTCAACGAAGAAGGTGTTCCGATCCGACTCAACCTCCCGGGGCCGGACCACGTCCGAAAACGGTCGTGATCCGAACCCGAAGCCGCCACCAGCGGCTGGTGTGCGTCGCGGGTGACCCTCCGAAGAAGACCACCCCGACACACGGGGCCGGAAGAGGTACACAGATCTGCGCCGCAATTTAAACTGCCACCTGCAGACGACGCAGAATATGCGACCTCGACCGTCCCGCCACCCCGCTAACGGAGCTCTCCCTAGGAAGAGCTCCGTAGCCACCTCACCCGGACTAATCATCGTCAGGCGCTATTGTACCTGATGATGACTATTCCGGGCCACCACCCTATCAACGCAACGGCCTCTACCTCAGCAAGGAAGAGACCGCCACGTACCCCCCACACAACCACGGGACCGCCCCACAGTCCACTCTGCGCACAGAGAAGTACCAGGGGCGACCCCGCTGCTGTCCCCGGTAGAGAGGGCCTGCGCCCTCCCACCCTCAGTGCCCAGGCCAAAAGGCCCGAGCCCACCCCGCAGACAGACCACCCCGAAAGGCAGCCTGTCCGCCGGTCAGCCATGAACCGGGCACAAACCCCCATGACCGACCTCCACCGCGCCAAGTATCAGCCAGCGGGAGAACCCGAAGGTTCTCAGTAACCGCTTTTGCCCAGGGTGCACCACGAGGAGGTTCCCGGCATCGCACCCCATCAAGATTTACCTGGCACAAGGACCCCTTGTACGGCAGATCTGATCTCCGAAGTCGTCAAAGACAAATCCAATCGCGACCACCTAGCTACCTTTCCTCCATGAAAGTATTTTGATTTACACGTGAACGAAGTCTTCTATACCTAGTCTTATTATACCTAATCTTGCCATAAATATTGTTACAATTAAAAATAAAAAAATATTAGATTTGAATAATAATAATAACAACAAGATAGTACATATACCAATTAAGTTTCCACTAATTAGTAATACATTTAAGAAGCAGAAGAGATGGAAACAAACTTTAACATCAAAAATTAAAACATCCAAAATCAGTGATACAATACAAATGCAAACTTATACATATTCAATAGTGCAATTCAAAATTCTAAAAATGAAAAAAAAAAAAATTATAATAGTTAAAAGATAATAATTTGTAGGTACATAGATACGTAGGTACATATATAGATAATCTATATGTTTTAAAGAAGTAATACTAACCTTATGATATCCCTGAAAGGTGAACCAGTGGTTAGTCTGGAACAACTTTACGGTGCGCGGCATACTTTGAGCAAATCGAGGGAGAGACATAGAGTCCATTCCTATAATCAATACATTGAATTTATCTCTACTTTTATTAATATCAATGTTATCTTTTTTCTTTTTCCTACAGAATGCGAAATCGTCTTCATATATAAGATGCGTTCTATTATTTTTATGGTATTGAAAACACTGAACATTTATAAAATCACTTTCTAATCTGATTTTTTCAGTATTCCTTAATGTTTTACATGACGTATACCTGAAAGAAATAAAAAAAAATGATTTCAATCATTCAAGAGATTAAATTAACTCTTTTCAGATGTTAGAGAATAACTGTGCGTTTTTAAATTTAAAGATAAATTTAATATAACTTTTCACTATCTATATATTTTATTATCTTTTCACAATGCAAAATATTTATCATATCATACTACTCAATGAAATGACAAAGTTATTATTTATGTACTCACTGTTCTTGTGAATGCTCTTGGTCTGACAAATTAGACCTTTGAAAGAATCTGTAACAGCACTTATATTTGTAACCCATTTTACATTTATTCCTCATACTTTTAACATTTATAGTTGCTTGAACGTGATCTTTATCATGTCTTTCTAGATGAATTATACGTGTTCCACATAATGGTTTTTTTCTTTTGCTTATATCTTTCCTATAATTGACCATAAAGAGGGGAATACTGCAACCGGGTGTATTGATCATGTTTGCTAGTAATTAAAATGGAAGGAAAAACAAAACAATTAGTTGCAACATTTTATTACTAAATTACTTTTAAAATAATAATAATAATATCAGGACAAATTAAGCACATTGATCTAACTCCTAAGTAAGCAAATTATTTGCTTGTGTTAAGGGTGTTAGACAACGATACAAATATATATAAATACTGAGAATATATTTAATAAACGACCAAACCCAGAAACACAGACATCGATGCCCATCACATTAATGACTGTTTCTGCCGGGAATCGAACCCGAGCCCCATCGAGCCGTGACACGTTAGGCGTCTGCGCTAACCACTCGACCAACTGGGTGGTAATGATATTTATATTTCAGATAATATTATAAGTTTAGTAATTTATAAGTAACCTAAATAATTATACTGATTGGGATAAAAAAGAACGGTTATTTTAAATATGTTAAAACAAACCTTCTCTAGTCTCCTCTGTATCTTTCATTTCGACTGAAAAGTCGTCAGTTTGTATGTAAACATTGCCGTTAACCTCAACATATGCCATGTCTTTATGGGGTGTTAAGAGGTTCTCTTCAGTACTTGATGATAGTTGCTGGGAAAATATTTCGTCAGACTCTTGATGACGTTGTGTAAATGAAATGTTATAAAGATGGTAGATAATTAAGCTAAATAAACATAAATAAGCTGTAAACAACACCGGAGTTTTTTGTATTGATTTCATATTCAGGATGCGGTTCAGTTTCCTTAATCTGAAATTTGCGTTATATTGGATTCTTTCCAATCCAACACATTCTATTAGTATTTTGCAGAATTGTCGGTAACTTTAACAGGCGTATAATAATAACAATTTGTAGTTCATTTTCTAAATTACTCATAGATACCATATAAGCAGCATCTTATAATGTAAGCATGATGAAATAACAAAAAACATTCAACGATTACAAAATAACAAAGACTGCAAGACAAAGAAGAGAAAGATTCTCACCTTGAAAATACACGATTAAATTTAAACATTTTATTTTAACACTATATTTAATTAAGAGTGATTTTTTTTTCAATAAATATGTATACAATAAGCCAAGAACAATGTATTTTCCACAACGCGGGCTGTAAATGCAGAGTAGGTAGTGATTTATTTAGTATTAATTTTGTCAACAAATGCGAAATGTTTTTGTTTATAATATAATATTTGATCCGGTGAAAAGATAAACATGTTTAAATTAATGTTGATGAAAATACGTCTCGATGTTCAATATTTAATATTTATATTATTATAATTTGAACTAATGCATTAGGTATTGTTTTAATTGTTAAGATGAGAAATGTTACAACTGCTATTAATGAAAATTATTGCAAAGTACGATAACTGTCTGTAATTCATTCTATCAGTTATATGTTTTCTTGGAAGAAAGCAAAGGTATGAAGCAAAGGTATGTTTATGATTTGTTTACATTCAATATTGTACTGACTAAGAAATCATCTAGTCAAATCAAGATTAAAATATTCTATTGGAATTAATTATCATTATTTATAAGTAGTTTCCTAAGATTTTTTTATAATTAAAATGACTTTTATTTACAATAATTAGCTAACTGGTTAGTTAACTGGTCTTTTAAGAATAGGTATTTTTATTACAATATTGTATTTTATTCTTATTAATGGATTCTGTAAATCTTCTAATTCTCAGCTAATTCTGGAATAATTAGCTGTTCCCAGCGGCTTCGCCCGCGCTATATGGGAAAAAAAACCTTGTTATGAAGGCCAAAAGGTTTTTACACCTACTCACTGAGGTAAAGTATTTCATTAGGGATAGCTGTTGCCCGCGGCTGCGTCCACGTAGACTGTAAAAATATATTTATATGGCTTATGATCGTAGTCATAAAGAATCACGGGCAACAGCTAGTGACAATATAAATCCCTTCATCAACTTTCAGGAGAAAGGACTTAAGTAAACGGGAAGACGGGTTTGTGCGATTGAGAAGAAATATATAGTTAAACAATACTTAAACTTAAGACGTACAAATAACTTTGTACCTAAAGTACTTACAAGTAAATAAATTACAAGTAAATTATTTAAGATGTACCATTACATATAATACATACATATACATAAACATACATATTTACATGTACACATACATATATACATTCATACATGCATATGTATTACTTAGTTAGCCATTTATGGAAAAGAATTCGGAATTAAATATAAACATGATGCACACACACACATTTTGTAATCTCTGGAAATGGTTGAGCTGATCTTCGATTACTTTTGGATAACAACAATCTGCATGGTCCAAAAGGGGGATTAGAAGAGATTGCAATAAAATGGCTACCAACAGTAGCAAATATTTTTCCACTCACTTTCGTAATCTGCGTGGACCAAGAATAAGTGTTATCAATTAGAACACCAAGATTCTTTACATTTAGTCTAAAAGCCAAGAACTGCCAAAATGGATGGCAGATAATGGATGGTAATAAATTTTGGCTAGCAATTATTAGTATCGAGGGTTTTAAGTTTTTACAATACTTTCTGAATGCGCGTTACAGATAACGACTAATATACTTACTCGTACTAACGCCATCTATTAAACTATGATACACCTAGAGTTATTAGGCGAGTTCTCAGGTTCTCAGGCGTTATTTTATTTTTGTAGTGTTTTCAATTTCACGATTATACCTCTTCGCAGTCATCATTGTGCTTATATATATTATAACCAGATATGAATATATCAAGTCTTTCATCATTGAAAACAACATTTTAATCGGCTCATACCGATATGATTGTAATAAATAAGCATTCATAATATCCGAAAATATTTATATACATGTATAGCCAGCCATGTTAAGCTTATTGATATTAAAAAAAATATATAGATTGAAAAATGAATCGATACAGACAGGTTTTCGAATCCTCTGAAAACAGTCCAGCCGCTCGATAATTGAACATGTTTCCCATTTTCGTCCTAATCTTAACTGGCTCCGTGTAACTCTTTATCTCATTCGGTTCAATCTCGATAGCCTTTCTTACCTCAAAGAATGTTTTAAGACATTAGTGCCAGAAGATATTACATGCCTAGCTTGCCAACTCTGCAGTGTAGAATTTTCCTGAACTGTGGCTTGAAGTTTTGTCATAGTTACAACCACAAACATTAGATAAATTGTAATAATAATTAATAACAATAAAAGTGTTCTGGCTAATTCTAAGACCTACCTAAATATAATTTTAACAATCTTATTTAAAACATTTGTGTTTTGTAGAATGAAGTATTTATTTACTTTATTGGGTATTACAAAAGTGCATACATAGTTTTAAAGATACAACAAATCATATTTACATAAAATAGGACTACACTAGTTAACAATACTTAATATATAAATAAAAAAAATTGTGCTTTTATAAAAAATATATTATAAAATAGAAAAATTTTAGGGTTAAAGTGACAAAATTTCAGGGTTAAGGGCTAAACTACTAAAAGGCATGAGTTTAAGTGATGTGTGGATGTGTAAATGTTGAGTGTATGTGTATCTGAGATTATATAATGTTTTTTTAGTCTGCTTTATGTCTTTTCTTTATGCTGAAATGCAAATGGAATTTATTATATGTAGAGGCTATACAAATGACTACAAAGTTTTGAACATCGCGAATGTTTAACGCAGGTGACAATGTCATATATGTATGATTTATAGAGTAAGGGGCCTAAGATAGAACCTTGAGGTACACCAGAAGAAGAAGAAGGAAAGTTCTACGTGCACGTCTTACTATAACTGCTTGCCTTCGCATTCTGATGTACGAGTTAAACCATCGGAAAAGGTCGCCATATGGACCATTTCCTTGAAATTTATGATAGTAAGAACATATTGTCGACCCGATTAAATGCTTTCTCGTAATCTTTGTAGATTACGTCAACTTGCATTCGCTGGTCCATAGATTTTATAACATAATTTAGAAAACAGACAATTTAGTATTTTTTGATTCGCTTCTTGATAAATCTGATTTTTTTCCAGCGGTAAGTTTTATATATAAGAGGTGAAATAAAGTAATAAACTACTTTTCTAAAATTTTACCTCTTGATTTTAGTATAGATGTAGTTCAGTAATTTACTGTACCATACCAGATAATGTAGAATAATAATAATATTAGGTCCTTACAAATGAAATTGGCGTTTTGTATGGGAGGACAGAGTCGAATATTTTTTTTATATAATGTATTTAATTAATCAAAGTATGATCCTGTGATTTGGACGACCCCATCGGAGTTGACTTTTTCCCTTGCGAGAAGTTATCCAAATTTCGAAAAAAATGGTTATTTGGTGCAAGGATCGGGAAGTACGGTGGATGTCTTAGACATTCTCCAGCTCGTACTCGTACTCGTAAATAATGCCATATTTTAAGTTTCCCATTTTGTAAACTGAGTAACGCAAACAGGAAAAATCTAATGAATGACGGTCAACAAGACAAAAATACTTGTGTAAATAGCTGTATAATTTTAAACTTGGAATTCCTTACCAAAGAGGTGAAATTTGTGATTAAAGTGGCTAGTACGAAAAACGCCAATTTCTTATAATATGTATTCTTATTTTAAGTAGTAGAATATCTACCAATAATTAATGGAACATACTTGTCAATGATTTCATGGAATTTTTTAACCCCGACTCAAAAATTGTTGTAAATTTGACCTGTGTATCTTAGCAACCGTCGTTCTTAGCTATATCATCGAAGCAGTCGTCTCCAAGATATTTAGGTTTAATTTGTGAAAAGTTCATAAGCAATATTTGTGCGAAAATTTGTGTGTTTGTAGGTTCATTTAGTACAATAAACTAATCAGTAACATAACTTTAGAAAGCAGAAAAAAAAAAATTAAAAACCCCCGATACAGGAAGACCTCTAAAAAGGATAAAATAATTTTATTACGTAGTTATTAAAGTCGTTGCGTCGAGAGACCGCTTAATAGAAGAAGAAATGTAAATGAAAATAAATTACCAAGGTAAATAAAAAAATTAAAGATATCGAGTCATATGGTCTAAGGCCTCAATTATTAGCTATGAAAACTTCGTTTTATAGACAACCCCATCAACGTACGAGTACGTTCAATGGTCCTTCGAAGTAACGACGTCAATAAGTACATAATAATATTATTTTTATCCTTTTTAGAAGTCTTTTTGGCTTTGGAAGTTTTTTAACCTTTTTTTTTCTTCATAAAACGATTGTGTGTAATTTCTTCGATAGGGCTGCCATTCAAAACATCTATACAATTGATGAATCCCAGTTATTTATTTATAATATTATAATCAGCAGGGTAAAAATTGTTTTTTCTAGTAGGTCGAATTTTGACATCTTTTACCTAAAAACTTGAAGCATCTATTTTTAGGCTAAGATGATATTTATCTTCAGAAACCAAAGTATATAAATAATATATTTTCATATAAGGATTACTTCCGACAATTTATCAAATTATTAACTTTTTTATTTTAATAATGTGTCATTATTATTTTATATATTCCTCACATATCAAATTACATGTAGGCAACCAATCTACATGTAGGCAATATAACGATAATGAAATAAATATATGGAGGTAAGGGCAGTGAAAATAATAAGCTTCTTTTTCGGAATGTATGTTGATTTAATAAAAACATCTAAATAAATTACATATGTATTAATATCTCAGTTAAAAAAGAAATGTAATGGTTCACACTTAATAGAATGCGAGTTTTAATATTAAGTTTTTGTATGGAAGTATTTGTATGTATTTTTATTTTAAGTTGTTTTTAAATGCCCAAGACGCTTTGGTATTTCAAAGCGTTCACTTTTGACATATCCGTTTAAATTTTACAATTCATTTACAATTCGCAACTTTTTCACAAATACAAAAATACTTGGCTGCACCTTTGATGGTACATTGTCCAAAACCTCGGTACTGCGACAATATATCAATGTTACCTATAAGCTCCATATTTGTATTATTATGCAGTACAACAGCTTCATATACAACATTTCTGGGACTCATAGAAAAAGCTACGACATAGTATAAGGTAGATTTGTCACTATTGTGATAAGAATGGATTCTGTTTATATTTTGAACAGATAGTTTTGAACAATACCAGCATCGTTTTGTTTTAGTACTATTTATTGCTTTATTAATATGGGTAGTTACTAATTGGACACTTCGCACTCCTTTTGGGTCTGCTATGTCCAGAGGATACAGTTGGTGGCAACTACACCACTTTTCATGAATACCAACATCGTAACAAGTTCGATTAGAACTTACAATTTTGAAAAGGCTTTGTCGATCGAATGACGTGTCATATGTTCTTGTTTTACTGTATGTTTTGCCAACTATAAGTTCGTTTACGTCATTTAATGTTTCGAATAAGTCATAAGGAGTAATTAATCTGAATTGATTTAAAATAATAGCCTTAAGTTTATCAGGATGATTAGTTTTGAACTTTCTTGGAGTAAACAAAAATAAACAAGGCAAACGATTGTCATAATATGATTCTATTTGTAGACGATGTTTACCAAATCGTAAACCGTGATCGCTCATAAATATTATGAATGTATTATCTAGTACTCCTGTATAAATAAGTCTATTGAAGAAGTTTTCAAACAATAGATCGGCATCCTCAGGATGATTATATATATTATGACTAAAAGTATTTATCCAAAAGAAACCAAAGAACGAGTCATTTTTATAATTCTGCGCAAAATCAAGTGCGAAATCCAGCATTTGTCCTCCAGATGTTGATTTTCCAGAACATAAAATTGAATGACCGTTAATCTCGCGTTCTCTTTTTAAAAAAAACGGTCTCATGTAGTGATCAGTGGGTGGTTGTCGAAATGAAAAATCCTTGCTAAAAGTATCTGGCAAATGTACGTAATCTTCTCCATACGCGGTGACATAGCCAGACTTTTTGAAGGTATTCCAGAGGAAATAATCATTGCACTGATCCATTCTTTTATTGCATTTATTTATGATTTCCGATAAATTCTTACCAGTTAACATGGGTAAAAGATTGGGTAATGTGTTATCCGCTACCTGAAAGAGATATTGGATATGTATGTGCGGTAAAGTAAGAAAAATATTTTTTTTAAATTAAAAAATTTAGACATTAATAAGTTTTGATACGAAAAATCCTAGTAAGGATATAGATATTGTATTTGTATACATATAATTTCGGTTAATTATATTATTATGATATTATTTTAAAAAAGTAAACCCAACCTTGTGATATCCTTGAAAACCAGACCAGTGATTATTTTTGAAAAACAATAAGGTACGCGTCATAGTTTGACTAAAACGAGATAGAGACATTGTGTCCATTCCTAAAATCAATACATTGTATTTATCTCCACTTTTATTACTTTTAATGTTAGTTGTATTCATTTTCCGACAGAATGTATAATCATCCTCATAAATAATATGCGTTTTTTTACTTTTAAGGTATTGAAAACACTGGACGTTTATAAAATCACTTTTTAATTTAATTTTTTCACCATTACTTAATTTTTTACATGATGTATACCTGAAAAAGATTACTTTTATTTTTCTTACAATTATTCAACAGATTGGACTTACTCTTTTAAGATGTTAAAGGATTACCGTAGGTCGTATAAATTTAACGAAGTTTATAGATAAATTAAATAGATAGTTATTATTAGTACTTACTGTTCTTGTGTAGACTCGTGGCCTGGCAAATTAGGCTTTTTTAGGAATCTGTAACAGCACTCATATTTGTTACCCATTTTGCATTGCTTTCTCATACTTTTTTCATTTATAGTTGCTTGAACGTAATCTTTATCATATCTTTTTATATTAATGATACGTATTCCACATTCATCTTTTTTTCTTTTTCTTATATCTTTCCTATAATCGACACCAACCATAGGTATTCTGCAACCGGGCGTATTGATCATGTATTCTATGTAATTAAAAAATGAAAGACAAAAAAAACAACAATTAGTCGCTACACTTTATTACCTTATATTTCTATGATATGTATATTTCAGATAATATGACAGAGAATATGTTTATAAGTTGGGTAACTTATTAGGTAACGGAATTATTAATTTTACCAATGGTTATAATGACCACCGAGATAGCAAAAACTAAGTAGGTATTTTAAATGTTTTACATCAAACCTTGTCTAGATTTTTTTTTTTCGTTCGAAAAGTTTTCGGCGTGTTGGTAATTTTTTTTCTCATTATACAGTATGTGTCTCATGGGCGGTCCGAGATACTGTTCGGTACTCGGTGATAGTTGCTGAAGAGATTTTCCGTTAGACTTTTGAAGACGTGGTTCAATGGAAACGTTGTAAAGATGGTAAATGACTAGAATAAATATGAATGAAAAAGCTGTTACTTTTACCAGACTTTTTTTTATTGATTCCATATTCAGAATGCGATTCTGTAACCTGAAAAACAATATTTTTTTTGCTTAACAAACAAGTATAACAATCAAATATATATTTTTTACTTCATTTTAAACACACATTGGGATCTGAGTAGCTTATGATGCTATAACAAAAACGTTCACAGGTAACAACGTAACAAAGACTGCAAGACAAATCAGAGACTGTTTCTCATCCTCACCTACAATTTAAATATTTTATTTTAACAATATATTTATGAAGTACTGATTGTTTTAAAAGGAATGTATAAATTAAATAAAAGTACAATGTACAATGGTAGGTACAATGAAAATATATATCTTTGTTATTTTTTATGGAAGAGGAGGGCAAACGGGCTGGCGGGTCACAGATGACTTGTGATCACCGCCGCCCATGAACTCTTGCAACATCCGAGGATTTACAAGAGTGTTGCCGGCCATGTAGGTAGGAGTAGACGCCTTATATCTATATGTGTACCTCAATTGACACTAAAATATTTTAAAGGAAGTGTAGATAAATGTTTTACTTTTGATATTACTTCAAGTAAAAACTTTAAATACCAATAGCGTCCAAAATCTAAAAGTTTATTTTTTAATAAATCATTACTTCAAAGACACTAGACTGCATCTAGAAACTCAGGGGGTTGAATTTAGAAGAACAAAAAAAAAAACACATTGGAAGACAAATTTTCATTTGTAACTCCTTCATCAAACACAATGTATCTTCCTAATACTCTACCTGTTCATCACGCAGAGATAGACCTCTAATGTCAGATTTATTCCGATCTATATTTTTAGCAAATTGTAAAAAAATATAAGTTATAACACTTCTGTTAATCTGGTGTATATCTTTCTTACTGAGGATTATTTTCTAAAATCATGTCGCAAAGAAACAAACGCATAAATCGATTAAATCATCCGCACGTACTTAGAAACGTACCTACAAACATAAATAAATTATCTATCGATACAAACCTTCGAGGATATAAATTATAATAAAAGTGATAAAATTGTTGCTTTTCGAAACATACATTACTTTTAGTTTTAGTGTTATCATAGTTGTTTTTTATTTATCACAAATATTGATTTATTTTTTGTTTATTTCTGTGTAACTCTGCTGATGCCATTTAATCAAATATGAAGTAACGGAATAACAATTACCGATATAGTCGTAAATACCGAGCTAAATAATTGAATAAAAGTATGAAGAAAATCATTATATATATGATTCGGGTTTAAATTGTTTAAATAGGATAAATAGCAAATTAAGTCAGTTTTCATTTTCCTTATTTCGTTAACGGCTGCAACGATATACAAGGGTTTGATTTTTTAAATCTTTCTCTCAATTAATTGACTGCATTGGTCAGTCACTAGTGTATTGATGAAGCGTTTGTAGCTGGGAATAATATTTATAATTATCAATGTCAATGGAAGTGATTCTATAAGCATGGGTGATTTAAACAAATTTAAAATTATTTAATTGTGTTCTTAAGTATTAACATTTTCTCCAAAAATAATTAACTTGTTACTTAAATTTGATAACTTAAATAAAATCTTATATATAAAATTTTCTCAAATTGCTCAAAGTGAGAAATCGCCAAAGTGACCTATAAACGCATACAATAACAAACGGAATCAAATCTGAGGCTAGTACTTTTGTTTGTTCAACAGAATAGTTTTAATGTTTTTTTTATGGTCTTCTGTTTATCTATTTGAAATAACGCCTGTATCGAATGAAGCCTGAAAAATATATTATTTTTAATTGACATAGTCAGAAAAGTCAAGCAAATTTAGGATCAATCATTTTAAAGTACGGAGCAGTAGACGTTTTTATAACAGAGACAGAGACTTTACCTTTTACTTTAGTCTGCATTTTTATTTAGTTTAGTAGAGCCATGTTTCTAAGAGGGAGTTTCTAAGACCTTATATTACCTTCTAACTGTTGCTAAGGATTTCTAAATACCAAAATATACATAATGTATACGTAGTGACTGTACTACTGATCAGAATACACGTGTTCCTTACTCATACAGTGAGTTGCCAAATGAATATTTATAATAAAACCCAAAAAACAAAAAATTGTAAAGGGTTCGGCGAATGTTTGCGGAAACACACTACACACTAAACTACGAAAACCAAAAACGAAAAATTAAAAAATTCATTGAATTATATTTTCCAATTTCAAAAACAAAAAAATGTTTTTCAAATAGAAAATCTAAAAAAAAACTGATATAAGAACGCGGCGATTCTAAATTCATTGAATATTTATCCAATTTCAAAAACAAAAAATGTTTCTGAAATACAAAATTCTAAAAAAACAACTAATATAAGAACGCGGCGATTCTAAACTCATCAAATATTTATCTAATTTCAAAAACTAAAAAATGTTTCTTAAATATAAAATCTAAAAAAGAACTGATATAAGAACACGGCGATTTCTTAAACTATACCAATTAGAAAAACACTAATATAAAAACATTTTAATTAACTATTTGTTGAAAACTTAATCTGAAAAACAACTGATATAAGAACGCGGCGATTCTTAATTCATTAAATACATTTCGAACACTTTACTTCTGCAACTGCCTGAATCAGCATGGTTGTAAACATAAAAAATAATAAAATTGCTGATGGGTATATGCATATGAAGTGGGTTACGTGATTAAGTATTGCATGGAATGAGTGAAAACCTGATCATAGGAAGTGTGTTAATAAATTAAAATTTACAAATTAACAAATTAACAATTTTTTTACTGACACCTAGCTACTTAATAAGTTTTTTATAACTAATACAAACAAGTACGAGAACATTTTATAATCGCTTTTTTCTATTTATCAGAGAATATGTTTAATCAGGGTCAAGAAACAATCGCCGGCCCGATGAAATATTTTTATCAACAAACTTAAACTTGTTCTTGAATTCACGAATGTTCATGAATTACCTAATGACAATAATATCTGATCATAATTCTGAACCTCACAACTCGTCACGGCTGACGACGAGAACTTAAAGAAATAATCAAAATATATAAGCTTTATTGCGAACTACCTCGGCGCAGTAAGAACTAAAAAATTACAAATAAGAATACGATTTTATACTGGACCGTTCAAATCGAATCACTGCAGCCTAGTTGAACCTTCTTCTGAATGGAATGCGGATGTACAAAAAGGTCAAATTATTTTACTAATTGCTTTTCAAAATGTAATAAAGAAATGATGATAAATGACCTATAACATATAAAATAAATATTGAAAAAGCATTGTAAAACGCGCGTGACATGTACGAATGACAGCATTTACGTACGCTTTTAAAAACGGGCGTTCGTTCTGTACAGCCAATTACAACCCTGGTAGCCAGTTAAATGTAAAATTTACAAAAATATGGAAATTATCAAAAAAAAATTAAAACATGCTTTACAAGAAAATTTACGCAAAGTTCACATACGCCTGACTTCCTTCAACTCCGTTAAATGAGTAAAACATTCGTAAAAAGAATCAGCTCGAAAACTTTTCAACTCTGTTTTGTTTTGTTCTACTGGTAAACACGGCAGGGTACTTGTTTCGCACCTGCAGTACAACTTAACCAGAATAGTTAAGTTGTTCTGGCTGTGCCGTTTTAGCTGAGCGGCTTTTGAGCGTTCCAATGCCAACTTCACACATAACCAAAAAAATCTTAATGCTGGCTGTGCCAGAACAGCATAGTTGCATAGCCAGAATGGTAAAGTTTTTCTGTCAGTGTGCTGTGACACGCACTCGTGACACATAGTCATGTGCGTTAATGCCCCAACAGTTAGTAACCTAAAAAGCGTCTGAGTCAAAAGTCCCGAAGTTGAGTACGATAGTCTACTGTATCATTAGAAAAACGGACATTTTTCATGACTAAGTGAAGAAAACTAGCCACCTTAAACGCCACCGCCACCTTAAACGCCGCTTACTTTGACGCCATTTAACGTTACTTCGAAGGCATGGTCAGCAAAAATTTATGCGTATTGTACATATTATCATGTTGAACCTGTGTAAAAAAGCAAGATATTAGAGCCACTGTCTAAATTCGTCCGCTTTCAGCCGGACGAATTTGTCAACAAATATTTTGTCTGCTTGCGGCTAGACGAACAATTCTGTTTCGATTCTCTTTTGTCAGCCAACAAAAACCTGTTCGTTCTTTCGAACCTCAGTGTTGCTTTAGCTTTTAGCTGCTGAGTTTCTTGAGTTGTAAAAATATTTCATCGGGCCGGCGATTGTTTCTTGACCCTGATTAAACATATTCTCTGATAAATAGAAAAAAGCGATTATAAAATGTTCTCGTACTTGTTTGTATTAGTTATAAAAAACTTATTAAGTAGCTAGGTGTCAGTAAAAAATTAGTTAATTTGTTAATTTGTAAATTTTAATTTATTTCCACATTTCCTATGATCAGGTTTTCACTCATTCCATGCAATACTTAATCACGTAACCCACTTCATATGCATATACCCATCAGCAATTTTATTATTTTTTATGTTTACAACCATGCTGATTCAGGCAGTTGCAGAAGTAAAGTGTTCGAAATGTATTTAATGAATTAAGAATCGCCGCGTTCTTATATCAGTTGTTTTTCAGATATCTATGAAATAACTAAAAAGTTCATAGTAAACTTTCACTGGACGTATCATTTGACGTCACGCCAAACGCGCGCAAAATGGCGGTGTTTAAACGGGTGAAATTTACTCAATGTTTTAATTTTCACTTTGTAAAAAAACTAGAATCTTTTCAAGCCTATTTATTTTTTTTTCTACGATATATTACGTCAAAAAAAAAATACGTGAATGTTCCCTATTAAGATATACTTACTTCTTACTTAATATAAGATATAATATGTATTCTTATTTTAAGTAGTAAAATATCTACTAATAATAAATGAAACATACTTGTCAATAATTTCATTAAATTTTTAACCCCGACTCAAAAATTGTTGTAAATCTGACCTGTGTATCTTAGAAACCGTCGTTCTTAGCTATATCATCGAAGCAGTCGTCTCCAAGATATTTAGGTTTAATTTGTGAAAAGTTCATAAGCAATATTTGTGCGAAAATTTGTGTGTTTGTAGGTTCATTTAGTACAACAAACTAATCAGTAACATAACTTTAGAAAGCAGAAAAAAAAATAATTAAAAACCCCCGACACAAGAAGACGTCTAAAAAGGATAAAATAATTTTATTACGTACTTATTGAAATCGTTGCGTCAAGAGACCGCTTAATAGAAGAAGAAATCTAAATGAAAATAAATTACCAAGGTAAATAAAAAAATTAAAAATATCGAATCTTATAGTCTAAGGCCTCAATTATTAGCTCCGAAAACTTCATTTTATAGACAACACCATCACCGTACGAGTACGTTCAATGGTCCTTCGAAGTAACGACTTCAATAAGTACATAATAATATTATTTTTATCCTTTTTAGAAGTCTTTTTGGCATTGGAAGTTTTTTAACCTTTTTTTTTCTTCTTAAAACGATTGTGTGTAATTTCTTCGATAGGGCTGCCATTCAAAACATCTATGCAATTGATGAATCCCAGTTCTTTATTTATAATATTATAATCAGCAGGGTAAAAATTGTTTTTTCTAGTAGGTCGAGTTTTGACATCTTTTACCATAAAACTTGAAGAATCTATTTTTAGGCTAGAATGATATTTATCTTCAGAAACCAAAGTATGTAAATAATATATTTTCATATAAGGATTACTTCCGACAATTTATCAAATTATTAACTTTTTTATTTTAATAATGTGTTATTATTATATAATATTTTCCTCACATATCAAATTACTACGTTAAACCAATCTACATGTAGGCAATATAACGATAATGAAATAAATGTATGGAGGTAAGGGCAGAGAAAATTATAGTCTTTTTTATCGGAATGTATGTTGATTTAATAAAAACATCTTAGTTAAAAAACAAATGTAATGGTTCACATTTAATAGAATGCGAGTTTTAATATTAAGTATTCGTATGTATTCATATTTTAAGTTGTTTTTGAATGCACAAGATGCTTTCGAATACACTTTTGACATATCCGTTATAATTTCACAGTTCATTTACAATTCGCAATTTTTTCACAAATACAAAAATACTTGGTTGCTCCTTTGATGGTACATTGTCCAAAACCTCGGTACTGGGACAAAATATCAATGTTACCTATAAGCTCCATATTTGTATTATTATGCAGTACAACAGCTTCATAAACAACATTTCTGGGACTCATAGAAAAAGCTACGACATAGTATAAGTTAGATTTGTCACTATTGTGATAAGAATGGATTCTGCTTATATTTTGAACAGACAGTTTTGAACAATACCAGCATCGTTTTGTTTTAGTACTATTTATTGCTTTATTAATATGGGTAGTTACTAATTGGACACTTCGCACTCCTTTTGGGTCTGCTATGTCCAGAGGATACAGTTGGTGGCAACTACACCACTTTTCATGAATACCAACATCGTAACAAGTCCGATTAGAACTTACAATTTTGAAAAGGCTTTGTCGATCGAATGAAGTGTCATATTTTCTTGTTTTACTGTATGTTTTGCCAACTACTAGTTTGTTTACGTCATTTAATGTTTCGAATAAGTCATAAGGAGTAATTAATCGGAATTGATTTAAAATAATAGCCTTAACTTTATCAGGATAATTAGTTTTGAACTTCCTTGGAGTAAACAAAAATAAACAAGGCAAACGATTGTCATAATATGATTCAATTTGTAGACGATGTTTACCAAACCGTAAGCCGTGATCGCTCATGAATATTATGAATGTATTATCTACTACTCCTGTATAAATAAGTCTATTGAAGAAGTTTTCAAACAATAGATCGGCATCCTCAGGATGATTATATATATTATGACTAAAAGAATTTATCCAAAAGAAACCAAAGAACGAGTCATTTCTATAATTCTGCGCAAAATCAAGTGCGAAATCCAGCATTTGTCCTCCGGATGTTGATTTTCCAGAACATAAAATTGAATGACCGTTAATCTCGCGATCTCTTTTTAAAAAAAACGGTCTCAAGTAGTGATCAGTGGGTGGTTGTCGAAATGAAAAATCCTTGCTAAAAGTATCTGGCAAATGTACATAATCTTCCCCATAAGCGGTGACATAGCCAGACTTTTTGAAAGTATTCCAGAGGAAATAATCGTTGCACTGATCCATTCTTTTATTGCATTTATTTATGATTTCCGATAAATTCTTACCAGTTAACATGGGTAAAAGATTGGGTAATGTGTTATCCGCTACCTGAAAGAGATATTGAATATGTATGTGCGGTAAAGTAAGAAAAATATTTTTTTTTAATTAAAAAAATTAGACATTAATAAGTTTTGATACGAAAAATCGTAGTAAGGATATAGATATTGTATTTGTATACATATAATTTCGGTTAATTATATTATTATGATATTATTTTAAAAAAGTAAACCCAACCTTGTGATATCCTTGAAAACCAGACCAGTGATTATTTTTGAAAAACAATAAGGTACGCGTCATAGTTTGACTAAAACGAGATAGAGACATTGTGTCCATTCCTAAAATCAATACATTGTATTTATCTCCACTTTTATTACTTTTAATGTTAGTTGTATTCATTTTCCGACAGAATGCATAATCATCCTCATAAATAATATGCGTTTTTTTACTTTTAAGGTATTGAAAACACTGGACGTTTATAAAATCACTTTTTAATTTAATTTTTTCACCATTACTTAATTTTTTACATGATGTATACCTGAAAAAGATTACTTTTATTTTTCTTACAATTATTCAACAGATTGGACTTACTCTTTTAAGATGTAAAAGGATTACTGTAGGTCGTTAAGTTTATAGATAAATTAAATAGATAGTTATTATTAGTACTTACTGTTCTTGTGTAGACTCGTGGCCTGGCAAATTAGGCTTTTTTAGGAATCTGTAACAGCACTCATATTTGTTACCCATTTTGCATTGCTTTCT
The DNA here is from genome assembly GCA_959347355.1 of Napeogenes inachia. NCBI lineage: Eukaryota > Metazoa > Arthropoda > Insecta > Lepidoptera > Nymphalidae > Napeogenes > Napeogenes inachia. The sequence continues at coordinate 11,924,370 of OY365791.1, read as the reverse complement.
CATACTTTTTTCATTTATAGTTGCTTGAACGTAATCTTTATCATATCTTTTTATATTAATGATACGTATTCCACATTCATCTTTTTTTCTTTTTCTTATATCTTTCCTATAATCGACACCAACCATAGGTATTCTGCAACCGGGCGTATTGATCATGTATTCTATGTAATTAAAAAATGAAAGACAAAAAAAACAACAATTAGTCGCTACACTTTAGTACCTTATATTTCTATGATATGTATATTTCAGATAATATGACAGAGAATATGTTTATAAGTTGGGTAACTTATTAGGTAACGGAATTATTAATTTTACCAATGGTTATAATGACCACCGAGAAAGCAAAAACTAAGTAGGTATTTTAAATGTTTTACATCAAACCTTGTCTAGATTTTTTTTTTTCGTTCGAAAAGTTTTCGGCGTGTTGGTAAATTTTTTTCTCATTATACAGTATGTGTCTCATGGGCGGTCCGAGATACTGTTCGGTACTCGGTGATAGTTGCTGAAGAGATTTTCCGTTAGACTTTTGAAGACGTGGTTCAATGGAAACGTTGTAAAGATGGTAAATGACTAGAATAAATATAACTTTTACCAGACTTTTTTTTATTGATTCCATATTCAGAATGCGATTCTGTAACCTGAAAAACAATATTTTTTTTGCTTAACAAACAAGTATAACAATCAAATATATATTTTTTACTTCATTTTAAACACACATTGGGATCTGAGTAGCTTATGATGCTATAACAAAAACGTTCACAGGTAACAACGTAACAAAGACTGCAAGACAAATCAGAGACTGTTTCTCATCCTCACCTACAATTTAAATATTTTATTTTAACAATATATTTATGAAGTACTGATTGTTTTAAAAGGAATGTATAAATTAAATAAAAGTACAATGTACAATGGTAGGTACAATGAAAATATATATGTATCTTTGTTATTTTTTATGGAAGAGGAGGGCAAACGAGCTGGCGGGTCACAGATGACTTGTGATCACCGCCGCCCATGAACTCTTGCAACATCCGAGGATTTACAAGAGTGTTGCCGGCCATGTAGGTAGGAGTAGACGCCTTATATCTATATGTGTACCTCAATTGACACTAAAATATTTTAAAGGAAGTGTTGATAAATGTTTTACTTTCGATATTACTTCAAGTAAAAACTTTAAATACCAATAGCGTCCAAAATCTAAAAGTTTATTTTTTAATAAATCATTACTTCAAAGACACTAGACTGCATCTAGAAACTCAGGGGGTTGAATTTAGAAGAACAAAAAAAAAACACATTGGATGACAAATTTTCATTTGTAACTCCTTCATCCTTCATCAAACATAATGTATCTTCCTAATACTCTACCTGTTCATCACGCAGAGATAGACCTCTAATGTCAGATTTATTCCGATCTATATTTTTAGCAAATTGTAAAAAAATATAAGTTATAACACTTCTGTTAATCTGGTGTATATCTTTCTTACTGAGGATTATTTTCTAAATCATGTCGCACAGAAACAAACGCATAAATCGATTCAATCATCCGCACGTACTTAGAAACGTACCTACAAACATAAATAAATTATCTATCGATACAAACCTTCGAGGATATAAATTATAATAAAAGTGATAAATTTGTTGCTTTTCGAAACATACATTACTTTTAGTTTTAGTGTTATCATAGTTGTTTTTTATTTATCACAAATATTGATTTATTTTTTGTTTATTTCTGTGTAACTCTGCTGATGCCATTTAATCAAATATGAAGTAACGGAATAACAATTACCGATATAGTCGTAAATACCGAGCTAAATAATTGAATAAAAGTATGAAGAAAATCATTATATATATGATTCGGGTTTAAATTGTTTAAATAGGATAAATAGCAAATTAAGTCAGTTTTCATTTTCCTTATTTCGTTAACGGCTGCAACGATATACAAGGGTTTGATTTTTTAAATCTTTCTCTCAATAAATTCACTACATTGGTCAGTCACTAGTGTATTGATGAAACGTTTGTAGCTAGGAATAATATTTATAATTATATTATCAATACATGAGGGTCTAATGGAAGTGATTCTATAAGCATGGGTGATTTAAACAAATTTAAAATTATTTAATTGTGTTCTTAAGTATTAACATTTTCTCCAAAAATAATTAACTTGTTACTTAAATTTGATAACTTAAATAAAATCTTATATATAAAATTTTCTCAAATTGCTCAAAGTGAGAAATCGCCAAAGTGACCTATAAACGCATACAATAACAAACGGAATCAAATCTGAGGCTAGTACTTTTATTTGTTCAACAGAATAGTTTTAATGTTTTTTTATGGTCTTCTGTTTATCTATTTGAAATAGCGCCTGTATCGAATTAAGCCTGAAAAATATATTATTTTTAATTGACATAGTCAGAAAAGTCAAGCAAATTTAGGATCAATCATTTTAAAGGACGGAGCAGTTAGACGTTTTTATAACAGAGACAGAGACTTTACCTTTTACTTTAGTCTGCATTTTTATTTAGTTTAGTAGAGCCATGTTTCTAAGAGGGAGTTTCTAAGACCTTATATTACCTTCTAACTGTTGCTAAGGATTTCTAAATACCAAAATATACATAATGTATACGTAGTGACTGTACTACTGATCAGAATACACGTGTTCCTTACTCATACAGTGAGTTGCCAAATGAATATTTATAATAAAACCCAAAAAACAAAAAATTGAAAAGGGTTCGGCGATTGTTTGCGGAAACACACTACACACTAAACTACGAAAACCAAAAACGAAAAATTAAAAAATTCATTGAATTATATTTTCCAATTTCAAAAACAAAAAAATGTTTTTCAAATAGAAAATCTAAAAAAAAACTGATATAAGAACGCGGCGATTCTAAATTCATTGAATATTTATCCAATTTCAAAAACAAAAAATGTTTCTGAAATACAAAATTCTAAAAAAACAACTAATATAAGAACGCGGCGATTCTAAACTCATCAAATATTTATCTAATTTCAAAAACTAAAAAATGTTTCTTAAATATAAAATCTAAAAAAGAACTGATATAAGAACACGGCGATTTCTTAAACTATACCAATTAGAAAAACACTGATATAAAAACATTTTAATTAACTATTTGTTGAAAACTTAATCTGAAAAACAACTGATATAAGAACGCGGCGATTCTTAATTCATTAAATACATTTCGAACACTTTACTTCTGCAACTGCCTGAATCAGCATGGTTGTAAACATAAAAAATAATAAAATTGCTGATGGGTATATGCATATGAAGTGGGTTACGTGATTAAGTATTGCATGGAATGAGTGAAAACCTGATCATAGGAAATGTGTTAATAAATTAAAATTTACAAATTAACAAATTAACTAATTTTTTACTGACACCTAGCTACTTAATAAGTTTTTTATAACTAATACAAACAAGTTTGAGAACATTTTATAATCGCTTTTTTCTATTTATCAGAGAATATGTTTAATCAGGGTCAAGAAACAATCGCCGGCTCGATGAAATATTTTTATCAACAAACTTAAACTTGTTCTTGAATTCACGAATGTTCATGAATTACCTAATGACAATAATATCTGATCATAATTCTGAACCTCACAACTCGTCACGGCTGACGACGAGAACTTAAAGAAATAATCAAAATATATAAGCTTTATTGCGAACTACCTCGGCGCAGTAAGAACTAAAAAATTACAAATAAGAATACGATTTTATACTGGACCGTTCAAATCGAATCACTGCAGCCTAGTTGAACCTTCTTCTGAATGGAATGCGGATGTACAAAAAGGTCAAATTATTTTACTAATTGCTTTTCAAAATGTAATAAAGAAATGATGATAAATGACCTATAACATATAAAATAAATATTGAAAAAGCATTGTAAAACGCGCGTGACATGTACGAATGACAGCATTTACGTACGCTTTTAAAAACGGGCGTTCGTTCTGTACAGCCAATTACAACCCTGGTAGCCAGTTAAATGTAAAATTTACAAAAATATGGAAATTATCAAAAAAAAATTAAAACATGCTTTACAAGAAAATTTACGCAAAGTTCACATACGCCTGACTTCCTTCAACTCCGTTAAATGAGTAAAACATTCGTAAAAAGAATCAGCTCGAAAACTTTTCAACTCTGTTTTGTTTTGTTCTACTGGTAAACAAGGCAGGGTACTTGTTTCGCACCTGCAGTACAACTTAACCAGAATAGTTAAGTTGTTCTGGCTGTGCCGTTTTAGCTGAGCGGCTTTTGAGCGTTCCAATGCCAACTTCACACATAACCAAAAAAATCTTAATGCTGGCTGTGCCAGAACAGCATAGTTGCATAGCCAGAATGGTAAAGTTTTTCTGTCAGTGTGCTGTGACACGCACTCGTGACACATAGTCATGTGCGTTAATGCCCCAACAGTTAGTAACCTAAAAAGCGTCTGAGTCAAAAGTCCCGAAGTTGAGTACGATAGTCTACTGTATCATTAGAAAAACGGACATTTTTCATGACTAAGTGAAGAAAACTAGCCACCTTAAACGCCACCGCCACCTTAAACGCCGCTTACTTTGACGCCATTTAACGTTACTTCGAAGGCATCGTCAGCAAAAATTTATGCGTATTGTACATATTATCATGTTGAACCTGTGTAAAAAAAGCAAGATATTAGAGCCACTGTCTAAATTCGTCCGCTTTCAGCCGGACGAATTTGTCAACAAATATTTTGTCTGCTTGCGGCTAGACGAACAATTCTGTTTCGATTCTCTTTTGTCAGCCAACAAAAACCTGTTTGTTCTTTCGAACCTCAGTGTTGCTTTAGCTTTTAGCTGCCGAGCTTCTTGAGTTGTAAAAATATTTCATCGGGCCGGCGATTGTTTCTTGACCCTGATTAAACATATTCTCTGATAAATAGAAAAAAGCGATTATAAAATGTTCTCGTACTTGTTTGTATTAGTTATAAAAAACTTATTAAGTAGCTAGGTGTCAGTAAAAAATTAGTTAATTTGTAAATTTTAATTTATTAACACATTTCCTATGATCAGGTTTTCACTCATTCCATGCAATACTTAATCACGTAACCCACTTCATATGCATATACCCATCAGCAATTTTATTATTTTTTATGTTTACAACCATGCTGATTCAGGCAGTTGCAGAAGTAAAGTGTTCGAAATGTATTTAATGAATTAAGAATCGCCGTGTTCTTATATCAGTTGTTTTTCAGATATCTATGAAATAACTAAAAAGTTCATAGTAAACTTTCACTGGACGTATCATTTGACGTCAAGCCAAACGCGCGCAAAATGGCGGTGTTTAAACGGGTGAAATTTACTCCATGTTTTAATTTTCACTTTGTAAAAAAACTAGAATCTTTTCAAGCCTATTTATATTTTTTTCTACGATATAGAGAGGTAAATGATTAATTTACGTCAAAAAAAAATACGTGAATGTTCCCTATTAAGATATACTTACTTCTTACTTAATATAAGATATAATATGTATTCTTATTTTAAGTAGTAAAATATCTACTAATAATAAATGAAACATACTTGTCAATAACTTCATTAAATTTTTAACCCCGACTCAAAAATTGTTGTAAATCTGACCTGTGTATCTTAGAAACCGTCGTTCTTAGCTATATCATCGAAGCAGTCGTCTCCAAGATATTTAGGTTTAATTTGTGAAAAGTTCATAAGCAATATTTGTGCGAAAATTTGTGTGTTTGTAGGTTTATTTAGTACAATAAACTAATCAGTAACATAACTTTAGAAAGCAGAAAAAAAAAAAAAATTAAAAACCCCCGATACAGGAAGACCTCTAAAAAGGATAAAATAATTTTATTACGTAGTTATTGAAGTCGTTGCGTCGAGAGACCGCTTAATAGAAGAAGAAATGTAAATGAAAATAAATTACCAAGGTAAATAAAAAAATTAAAGATATCGAGTCATATGGTCTAAGGCCTCAATTATTAGCTATGAAAACTTCGTTTTATAGACAACCCCATCAACGTACGAGTACGTTCAATGGTCCTTCGAAGTAACGACGTCAATAAGTACATAATAATATTATTTTTATCCTTTTTAGAAGTCTTTTTGGCTTTGGAAGTTTTTTAACCTTTTTTTTTCTTCATAAAACGATTGTGTGTAATTTCTTCGATAGGGCTGCCATTCAAAACATCTATACAATTGATGAATCCCAGTTATTTATTTATAATATTATAATCAGCAGGGTAAAAATTGTTTTTTCTAGTAGGTCGAGTTTTGACATCTTTTACCATAAAACTTGAAGAATCTATTTTTAGGCTAGAATGATATTTATCTTCAGAAACCAAAGTATGTAAATAATATATTTTCATATAAGGATTACTTCCGACAATTTATCAAATTATTAACTTTTTTATTTTAATAATGTGTTATTATTATATTCTAAGGATTCATGTAGAAATTTAATTAAAAAAATAATAAGAATTCAAAGTATATGTCAAATTCACGTATTTCACGCTATTTAATACTACGAAAGCCAGATTACGACGTTATAACTAATTTAGTAATCTACCACAGTAATAAAACGCAGGATAAGCTACTCAAAGATCAAATCGACAATCACTATTCACACCTGCAGAGCTTCCGCTCTCAAACGACTATGACACGATAATTAATAAACCTAACGCTTGCTTACTAATTTATAGGAGTTGATGCCTACTCATTATTTAGAAATACCCTCGATTCTAACACGGCCTCTCCTGACAGGAGGTCGTCCTCGACCTCTATCTTTTAATCCTGAAGTTTTATTTTTAAAACTACCAAAAATTCTTCCAAAAATGTTGTCTCCAAATGAGACCTAAGGCTAAAATGTTGTCTCCAAATAAGACCTAAGACTACGTAGTAAATTCTTCTGGACTCCTGTGTACTGGGTGTGCTGGGTTGTAACCCATCACCGACACGAAGGATTACGAGACTCAGAAGCGCCAGCTCCGGCCAGCAGCGCCTGCCCCGACCAGCAGCGCCAGCTCTGAGCAGCAGCGCCAGCTCCGACCAGCAGCGCCAGCTCCGACCAGCAGCGCCAGCTCCGTAATCAGCAGCGCCAGCTCCGATCAGCAGCAACTTTAACAACCACCAGCAACCTCAACAGCAAGAAAAAGAACTTCTCAGTTTCCTTTTTTTTATAAATCTTCCAATTGACCCAGACCCAGGTTGAGGAGAGGTGCTTGTAAGATGGTCATTACTGGTAAGGGATAGTCTTCAACCGACCCGCTCATCATCATTATCGTCGGGTCCGACTCGTCCATCCTGATTATCACAAAAACAACTGAAAACTCCCCTAAAGAAAAGGCATAAAGTTAGAAAAATGTAGTAAGATGATATCTCAAATTTACAATTTAAGTTTTTAATAAAAATTTAAGAGATATCGTTGCTCTCGGCGCAAGCGTGCACTCAAGCGTCCTCAAGCAACGATTTCAAAATTGTAACAAATTGATAAGTCTTTAGTGTTTAAAGAGATGTAATGTAATCATTTGTACATGTTGTTCGATTGGTAAGATTCCGCACTCTTACCACTCGATAGATTGTGATATTAAATAAAACTACGTGTAGCATAGCACTCATTACCGTAATGCTTCCCACGATGCATTTAGCTAGCAGCTCCGTGAGCCAGCAGCTCCGTGAGCCAGCAGCGCCTTCAGCCAGCAGCGCCGTCAGCCGGCAGCGTCGTCAGCCAGCATCGTAGGGCGACGAACGCCATAGTATTGCGACGAACGCTAAGGTACGGCGACGAACGCCAAGCATATTTGCCTGAGTGTCAAAGCACACGATACCTCTCCACTTTAGGCGACACACGCCAAGGTAAGGCGACGAACGCCAAGCATATTTGCCTGAGTGTCAAAGCACACGATACCTCTCCACTTTAGGCGACACACGCCAAGGTACGGCGACGAACGCCAAGCATATTTGCCTGAGTGTCAAAGCACACGATACCTCTCCACTTTAGGCGACACACGCCAAGGTACGGCGACGAACGCCAAGCACATTTGCCTGAGTGTCTAAGCACACGATACCTCTCCACTTTAGGCGACACACGCCAAGGTACGGCGACGAACGCCAAGCACATTTGCCTGAGTGTCAAAGCACACGATACCTTTCCACAACAGTCGATTATCGGTAGGGTACAGCGACGAACGCCAGGCTCTGAACCTGTGTGTGTGTGACACATATACCAAAAACAAGGATTAAGCTTGCACACGATACCTTTCCACAACAGTCGATTATCGGTAGGGTACAGCGACGAACGCCAGGCTCTGAACCTGTGTGTGTGTGACACATATACCAAAAACAAGGATTAAGTATGCCCACGATACCTTTCCACAACAGTCGATTATCGGTAGGGTACAGCGACGAACGCCAGGCTCTGAACCTGTGTGTGTGTGACACATATACCAAAGACAAGAATTAAGTATGCACACGATACCTTTCCACAACAGTCGATTATCAGTAGGGTACAGCGACGAACGCCAGGCTCTGAACCTGTGTGTGTGTGTGACACATATACCAAAGACAAGGATTAAGTTTGTGTGAGCATAACACACAAGCTTTTCTCATTCAGATTTCACAACTTTTCCCTCTCTCGATTCATACACTAGTCATCCATCCTCATGAGACGTCTCAACACTCATCATCTCTGCAAAACACAAAATTATACTAACAGTAAGTAGTCAGTCAATTATACAGTCATTCAGTAAATACGTGCAGTGACCGCAGTATGCACAATGGACAGTGACCGTAGTATGTCCCAAACGCAGTAACCAGCCAGTGGCAGTTGCGCTAGCAGCCGTCTCCAACAGCCGTCTCCAACAGCCGTCTCCAACAGCCGTCTCCAACAGCCGTCTCCAACAGCCGTTCTAGAATTTATTTTATTTTTAACAGTTAGAATATTAAAAGGAAAGTTGTTTTATCTGTTGTTGTTGTTGTTGTTGTAGTTGTTTACGCTTATCACGTTGAAAGTCAACTGCAATTTCATGAGCGACTCACTACTACTTCATTTAATACCAAAATGGTTTAAACAAATTAATAAATAAAAGGGTAGTTTGTTGTAACTACCAAAAGTTACACAAAATGTACGTGTAAATAAACATTCTATTCATTATCCAGCATAAAAAGTTTGGAATATACTCACCAAAACCGTTGTCTTACCACAAGATTTGAACACGTCTTACTTACACGCAAACCAAGAAATTAATTTCAATATATACGACCAAGTTAATAGCAACGAGCCAACGACACTACCACGAGCGTACTGTGTATCATTACCACACAATTCTTTACTACTCATTACGTTTAATTAAAAAGAAAAATAAGAAATAAAAAATAAAAAACAAAAGTAGGTCAAACAAGTAATCGTTACGAATAATTAGTAAAAATATCAAAAATAAACGAAATGAAGGTAGAAGCACATAAAAATCAACAAAAGAATAAGTAAATCATACGGAGAAATAAGTAATCATTAGAAATACTCAGTAACAAAATAAAATAATGAAATGACGGTAGGAGATAGAAACGTTTTTAAATTTCAGTCTATTTATGAGTTTATGACTCTTTGTATTAAGTAGGCCAACTAGTCCTTTATCCCACTTCTGATCTAAGGATTCATGTAGAAATTTAATTAAAAAAATAATAAGAATTCAAAGTATATGTCAAATTCACGTATTTCACGCTATTTAATACTACGAAAGCCAGATTACGACGTTATAACTAATTTAGTAATCTACCACAGTAATAAAACGCAGGATAAGCTACTCAAAGATCAAATCGACAATCACTATTCACACCTGCAGAGCTTCCGCTCTCAAACGACTATGACACGATAATTAATAAACCTAACGCTTGCTTACTAATTTATAGGAGTTGATGCCTACTCATTATTTAGAAATACCCTCGATTCTAACAATATAATATTTTCCTCACATATCAAATTACTACGTTAAATCAATCTACATGCAATATAACGATAATGAAATAAATGTATGGAGGTAAGGGCAGAGAAAATTATAGTCTTTTTTATCGGAATGTATGTTGATTTAATAAAAACATCTTAGTTAAAAAACAAATGTAATGGTTCACATTTAATAGAATGCGAGTTTTAATATTAAGTATTCGTATGTATTCATATTTTAAGTTGTTTTTGAATGCACAAGATGCTTTCGAATACACTTTTGACATATCCGTTATAATTTCACAGTTCATTTACAATTCGCAATTTTTTCACAAATACAAAAATACTTGGTTGCTCCTTTGATGGTACATTGTCCAAAACCTCGGTACTGGGACAAAATATCAATGTTACCTATAAGCTCCATATTTGTATTATTATGCAGTACAACAGCTTCATAAACAACATTTCTGGGACTCATAGAAAAAGCTACGACATAGTATAAGTTAGATTTGTCACTATTGTGATAAGAATGGATTCTGCTTATATTTTGAACAGACAGTTTTGAACAATACCAGCATCGTTTTGTTTTAGTACTATTTATTGCTTTATTAATATGGGTAGTTACTAATTGGACACTTCGCACTCCTTTTGGGTCTGCTATGTCCAGAGGATACAGTTGGTGGCAACTACACCACTTTTCATGAATACCAACATCGTAACAAGTCCGATTAGAACTTACAATTTTGAAAAGGCTTTGTCGATCGAATGAAGTGTCATATTTTCTTGTTTTACTGTATGTTTTGCCAACTACTAGTTTGTTTACGTCATTTAATGTTTCGAATAAGTCATAAGGAGTAATTAATCGGAATTGATTTAAAATAATAGCCTTAACTTTATCAGGATAATTAGTTTTGAACTTCCTTGGAGTAAACAAAAATAAACAAGGCAAACGATTGTCATAATATGATTCAATTTGTAGACGATGTTTACCAAACCGTAAGCCGTGATCGCTCATGAATATTATGAATGTATTATCTAGTACTCCTGTATAAATAAGTCTATTGAAGAAGTTTTCAAACAATAGATCGGCATCCTCTGGATGATTATATATATTATGACTAAAAGAATTTATCCAAAAGAAACCAAAGAACGAGTCATTTCTATAAGTCTGCGCAAAATCAAGTGCGAAATCCAGCATTTGTCCTCCAGATGTTGATTTTCCAGAACATAAAATTGAATGACCGTTAATCTCGCGTTCTCTGTTCATAAAAAACGGTCTCAAGTAGTGATCAGTGGGTGGTTGTCGAAATGAAAAATCCTTGCTAAAAGTATCTGGCAAATGTACATAATCTTCCCCATAAGCGGTGACATAGCCAGACTTTTTGAAAGTATTCCAGAGGAAATAATCGTTGCACTGATCCATTCTTTTATTGCATTTTTTTATGATTTCTGATAAATTCTTACCAGTTAACATGGGTAGAAGATTGGGTAATGTGTTATCCGCTACCTGAAAGAGATATTGTATTTGTATTTGCGGTAAAGTAACAAAATTATTTTTTATAAATATAAAAAATTAGGCATTAACAAGTTTTGAAACGAAAAATCGTAGTAAGGATATAGATATTGTAAACAAATATATTTGATCGTCTTTACCATCCCTATAAAGACGATCACATATAGAATGCTTAATTCACCGAGGTGGACAGCGATACGGTAGCTCAGTTGGTAGAGCGACGGGACGGTTTCCCAGTAGTCGCAGGTTCGGTTTTCAGTAGTCGCGGGTTCGAATCCCTGCCCGTATCGGTTTATTTTTCATTCTTTATTTATATAAATTTAAATACATATGATTTTGGTTTATTATATTATTAGGATATTTTTTTAAAAAAAGTAAACCCAACCTTGTGGTATCCTTGAAAACCGGACCAGTGATTATTTTTGAAAAACAATAAGGTACGCGTCATAGTTTGACTAAAACGAGATAGAGACATTGTGTCCATTCCTAAAATCAATACATTGTATTTATCTCCACTTTTATTACTTTTAATGTTAGTTGTATTCATTTTCCGACAGAATGCGTAATCATCCTCATAAATAATATGCGTTTTTTTACTTTTAAGGTATTGAAAACACTGGACGTTTATAAAATCACTTTTTAATTTAATTTTTTCACCATTACTTAATTTTTTACATGATGTATACCTGAAAAAGATTACTTTTATTTTTCTTACAATTATTCAACAGATTGGACTTACTCTTTTAAGATGTTAAAGGATAACCGTAGGTCGTATAAACTTAACGAAGTTTATAGATTAATTAAATAGATAGTTATTATTAGTACTTACTGTTCTTGTGTAGGCTCGTGGCCTGGCAAATTAGCCCTTTTTAGGAATCTGTAACAGCACTCATATTTGTTACCCATTTTGCATTGCTTTCTCATACTTTTTTCATTTATAGTTGCTTGAACGTAATCTTTATCATATCTTTTTATATTAATGATACGTATTCCACATTCATCTTTTTTTCTTTTTCTTATATCTTTCCTATAATCGACACCAACCATAGGTATTCTGCAACCGGGCGTATTGATCATGTATTCTATGTAATTAAAAAATGAAAGACAAAAAAAACAACAATTAGTCGCTACACTTTAGTACCTTATATTTCTATGATATGTATATTTCAGATAATATGACAGAGAATATGTTTATAAGTTGGGTAACTTATTAGGTAACGGAATTATTAGTTTTACCAATGGTTATAATGACCACCGAGATAGCAAAAACTAAGTAGGTATTTTAAATGTTTTACATCAAACCTTGTCTAGATTTTTTTTTTTCGTTCGAAAAGTTTTCGGCGTGTTGGTAATTTTTTTTCTCATTATACAGTATGTGTCTCATGGGCGGTCCGAGATACTGTTCGGTACTCGGTGATAGTTGCTGAAGAGATTTTCCGTTAGACTTTTGAAGACGTGGTTCAATGGAAACGTTGTAAAGATGGTAAATGACTAGAATAAATATGAATGAAAAAGCTGTTACTTTTACCAGACTTTTTTTTATTGATTCCATATTCAGATTGCGATTCTGTAACCTGAAAAACAATATTTTTTTTGCTTAACAAACAAGTATAACAATCAAATATATATTTTTTACTTCATTTTAAACACACATTGGGATCTGAGTAGCTTATGATGCTATAACAAAAACGTTCACAGGTAACAACGTAACAAAGACTGCAAGACAAATCAGAGACTGTTTCTCATCCTCACCTACAATTTAAATATTTTATTTTAACAATATATTTATGAAGTACTGATTGTTTTAAAAGGAATGTATAAATTAAATAAAAGTACAATGTACAATGGTAGGTACAATTAAAATATATATCTTTGTTATTTTTTATGGAAGAGGAGGGCAAACGAGCTGGCGTGTCACAGATGACTTGTGATCACCGCCGCCCATGAACTCTTGCAACATCCGAGGATTTACAAGAATGTTGCCGGCCATGTAGGTAGGAGTAGACGCCTTATATCTATATGTGTACCTCAATTGACACTAAAATATTTTAAAGGAAGTGTAGATAAATGTTTTACTTTCGATATTATCCAAAATCTAAAAGTTTATTTTTTAATAAATCATGACTTCAAAGACACTAGATTGCACCTAGAAACTCAGGGATTGAATTTAGGCGTACAAAAAAAACACATTGGTAGACAAATTTTCATTCGTAACTCCTTCAGGGTTTGAGTCAAAAGAACCATTGCCGCACATCAAACACAATGTATGTTCCTAATACTCTACCTGTTCATCACGCAGAGATAGACCTCTATTGTCAGATTAATTCCGATCTATATTTTTTGCAAATTGTAAAAAAAATACAGGTTATAACACTTCTATTAATATGGTGTATATCTTTCTTACTGAGGATTATTTTCTAAATCATGTCGCAGAGAAACAAACGCATAAATCGATTCAATCATCCGCACGTACTTAGAAACGTACCTACAAACATAAATAAATTATCTATCGATACAAACCTTCGAGGATATAAATTATAATAAAAGTGCTAAAATTGTTGCTTTTCGAAACATACATTACTTTTAGTTTTAGTGTTATCATAGTTGTTTTTTATTTATCACAAATATTGATTTATTTTTTGTTTATTTCTGTGTAACTCTGCTGATGCCATTTAATCAAATATGAAGTAACGGAATAACAATTACCGATATAGTCGTAAATACCGAGCTAAATAATTGAATAAAAGTATGAAGAAAATCATTATATATATGATTCGGGTTTAAATTGTTTAAATAGGATAAATAGCAAATTAAGTCAGTTTTCATTTTCCTTATTTCGTTAACGGCTGCAACGATATACAAGGATTTGATTTTTTAAAATCTTTCTCTCAATAAATTGACTACATTGGTCAGTCACTAGTGTATTGATGGAACGTTTGTAGCTAGGAATAATATTTATAATTATATTATCAATACATGAGGGTCTAATGGAAGTGATTCTATAAGCATGGGTGATTTAAACAAATTTAAAATTATTTAATTGTGTTTTTAAGTATTAACATTTTCTCCATAAATAATTTACAATCAATCATTTTAGAGGACAGAGCAGTTAGACATTTTTATAACAGAGACAGAGACTTTACCTTTTACCTACTTTAGTCTGCATTTTTATCTAGTTTAGTAGAAGCCATGTGAGATATGAAATCTATGTGAATTTTTGGTATGCGGGAATTTCTAAGACCTTATATTACCTTCTAACTGTTGCTAAGGATTTCTAAATACCAAAATATACATAATGTATACGTAGTGACTGTACTACTGATCAGAATACACGTGTTCCTTACTCATACAGTGAGTTGCCAAATGAATATTTATAACATCACATTATAGTATACACGTAGAACACGCTACAAATGGACATACCTATAATGAAAAAATTATTCGTTCCATTTTTTTTCATTTAGATAATTAACAATTAACAATAATTTCCCAAGGGCATAAGTATGTCGGATTGTTTCGACATGTTCACTTATTTCTGTACGCCCTTAATTATAGCGATTTAGAGTGGAAACCTTATCCTAGTTAATTTAATATGTACAGAATTGTTGTATATTTAGTATTTATTTTTAATTAAAAAATGTTTGTTTGTAGCCTTTAAAACTAAGTTTTAATTACTTAATCATGACATTAAGATCACCATTCCATATTAAAAAGAAGTATTACTAGATATAGTACTTAAATTGTTTTTTAGAAAATATTCTGATTTCATTAATTACTAAAATAATAATTAATAATTATTGGCAAAATTATAAATAACTCCACAGTCGCTTCCTGATAATAGCCCTCACAAAAGTTCCTTAGCGTTGGAAACGAATGAATATAATATATCTATTGTCCTTGTAACTCATTGCTTATCAAGCTTTATATTATGCAACTGCAAATTTTTGATTTAATTCTAAATAAATATGTGTTTTTTACTTATATATATAGCACTAAATAGCAACTGGGTCTCTGGGCCTCTCAGGTTACAGAGGTTTATCTAGCCTGAGATATTAGTAGACTAATTAATTTACTCATAGCAAATGGTAATTAGATTGTTCGGATCCCAGGTCATATACTATATAGGCTTACGGAGAAATGAAGAGACTGACCGGCTTCCTTAATTAACAGATAAGTAAGTAAGTAAAAAGGTATGGTACGAGACAATTCAGGGTGAGCCTACTCGTATATTTTTGTTTGATGATATACGAACTTCGTAGAAATGATATACAGGACTCAGGACTCCGACCTGGACTATTTAAATGAGCAAAAGCTTTCGAATAGCAGGGTTCATCCATTACATTGAAAGATAGCAATCGAAAACTTATTCTTTCATACAGTACTTTGTTTTTTTATTAAAGATTGGAAATGACCTCCTAAATTATTGTTTGGAATAAATAATAATATCGTAAATCGATATGCGTATAGTGAATATGACGACGTAATCACTACATTAACTATTCTAATTATCCTTTTGATAACTTGCTTTCGAAGTAGGGGACGATGGGGGAATTGCGGACGCTTAAGCGGAATCACATATAAAACACAAACTATTCATAATAATCAGTCTGTCTTTATTAATTATTAAACTATACTTATTAACCTATTAAGTCAACATTAATTATTATATGAAATCAATCAACATTTATAAAATTTTCATCAAAAACAAAAACTTATATGTCCGTAATTACCCTTAGCTCTTGGGGTAAATACGGACCAGTGCTGGGTTAATTGCGAACAACATGGGGAATTTACGGATGAGGTCCTATTTTATTTGTAGAATTCACAAACGTAGCCTCTTGAAGAGCAGCCAGCACTGCAGTTCTCATGTGCCCAATTCATACATTTAGAACGTCATAATCCAATCTTCGGAGGGTGGGTCACAATACTTTTCCTGACAATAAACTATTTAAGTTTCGTAAACATTTTGGTCGAATTTCTTTGGTGCTTTTTGGTTTTTTAATCGTAGTTTTGATCTTTTCTTGTTCCAGGTTCTTTCTTTTCTTTTTTTTTTTCTTTTGTTCTTTTTTCTTTAGGTTTACTTTATCCGGTGTGCTAGTGAAAATAATATAATGCTTTTTTTTAACCAATCGTTTAGTTCGAGTAGGTTTTAGAGTTGGTACTTGCACTACATCACTAAGTCGTACTCTTTTGGGCATGGTACTGACACAGACTTTTTTCACTTGATCAAAAAGGGTCGCTCTGGGGATGCCATACTTTTCTGACACCTGTCGAAAAGGAGTCTTTCTCTCTTTAATTTCTTGCACAGCTCTTTTTAAAGTTTCAAGAGTGTAAGTGTGAGTGAGGCATATGTATTAAAGAAATATTCCTATAGGTTTTAATAAATAATGGGGTAAATACAGACGTCCGTATTTACCCCAGGCCATTTGTCCGCAATTGACCCAAACGACCTAGAAAATGTACAACATCAAAATTTTTAGAGTAAGAAAATTTATCAAGTTAAACGGTTGTGTTATTTACTCGTCATTAACATTGCAATCGACAAAAAATATGACTTTTTTACTAACACTTATTCTTCTTAAATAACATTTAAAACAGTATATACCAAAAATTACATCAAATTCACAAAAAAAATAAATAATCACTTACTTTAAAATGGGCGTGAGGCCTTCTATCGGGATTGTGTGTTAGGCACTAAAGATGGTTGAAAGTAACACGTGATCGCGACAGAAAGACTTGGGCGGCAGAGATAGCGTAGATATATGTTAGTCCGTATTTACCCCGCGTCCGTAATTCCCCCATCGTCCCCTATACTGTAAATAACTGTTTTACCCAAGACATGTACGTAGCATCTATTTTACAAAATTATTTCATGAAGAAATGTTGCAGTATATTTTCTTATATTTTTTAGTCTTTCGAATAAAATACAATGCTTAAGATATACATATTTGGATAATTTCACTATGGTGCTTTTATTGCCATTAAGTCAGTTGGGACACCTGTTAGCTGTTTCTAGGGTCATTATGTGGGGACTGCCGCTGCGTACCAGCAAAAAAAAATCTAATTCTGATAATGCAATAATTATTAATTTCCATAGCCTTTTTGCAAATTATTCACTGTTTCCAAGTCGAGCTAGAGAGTAACATATACTTGATAGCTACGAGTATGTTTATCGTCCTCGCAGAAGATTATGTTACGTATGCTCGTCATGGATCAAAACATTTTCCTTATTAATCTTCAAAACCGCGTTAATAACATTCATCATAAACAAATCTTGTCATTAAAGGCAATAATCAAAAAATAATGAAAACAAAAGAAAAAGTGTGTATAGAAATAAAACGAAAAGTATTAATTCTTTTATAAGACACAACTTTTGACTATCAGTAAAAAGTAAACAAATATTATAAAATCTCTAAAGAAACGAAAGCTCGTGAAGATGATCTGGCTAGTGAAGCAAAAATTATAAGCTGATTATATATTTTTTATTAAATAAAGTAAATCAAATCTCAGATACAAATCTCTAATATGGGTGACAATAACTGAAATATCGATAATAATCGGAATATTATGACTTACACTCCTAATATAAAAACAAGTAATAATGTTAATCTAGTCGAATAAGAATACATGATGCTTAACGAAAAAAATTCATAAATGGTAAATTGCGAACTTAAATAGATGATATTATACCTTAAAATAATAAAATTAACACATTATTTACCTTTGTGCCTAAGTATATTTTTTTCTAATTAGTATAGTTTTTAAAAACAACATTCCATTATATGCACTGGCTGTTAAAATTTACGTTATTCTAAACTGACTGACATGCGATAACTGCGATGTAAATAGATGTAGTTACAACAGGATATAGTTTAGCATTGTACATTTACGGAAGTTACAAGTTTACAAAACAAAAGTTATTATTATATTCATAAATATTATGTGTTTAATGACCCCCAAACAATAGATTCTGAAGTTATTCAATTACCAAACATGTTAAATTACGTTCACAATTCGGATACTCTGACTTGACTTGACTGACTCTGACAGGTGCTTTTAGTACGAGTCGTCTATGAATGAGAACCGGAGGCGTAGATATAGTCTGATTCACTTGCCTTTATAGTATTCCCCCTTGTCTCATCGTTCTTATTTTGGTCAGTGCCTATATTTACCTTCGAGTATTTAACTATCTATAAAACATTTAACTTTGGGTTAATAGTCTGTTCGTTGGTCCTGGTAATATAAATAAAATCATACATAAACTCAAGGACCTTAAGATTCCCCATAATAGTATCTGTTATCCGCATGTGACAAACACGTTATATAACGCGTTATATCAAATTATGGACTTGTCATATCGTGAACGCCTACGGCGACCCGCAATACTCTCTCGCTAATTAAAATTTTGTACAAATTTGCTTTATTATTACAACAGGCGTTTTGGATTTTGCCCAAGGTTGCAGGGCCGTCAGAGTTTTTGCCAACCATTGTCAGCTGGCACCATTTATTCATTATTGAGATAAAAATTTTCTACCCTTCGATTTCTGACTCTTAAGTAAGTTAGATTTTAGAAAAAAAAATACTAGGTCTAATTCTAGATTATCACATAAATGGATAGGGATTGCAATCCGTAAAAATGGATCCGGTAATCAGGCAGATCCGGCATCATTATAAGTTTATCGGATCCGGTATCAACATACCGAATCCGGCGACCAGATCCAGTGACTAGCTATTTATGGAATAGTCTTAACTCTTCATTCTATTATAAAAGGATTTGATAAGCTAAAAGTGTGTATCAATAAAACTTTAATGGACCTTGATTTAAATAGCATCGGGAGTCGGGTTGCCTCCCTCCCTCAAATATGTGCGAAGGGGGTGATGGCTGGCTCTTGTGTTATGCTCGTGAACGGGTGCTGCTTGCGGTGACTGGTTGTGTGGCAGGCCGAAGATTTATATATATTTACTGTTATTATTATTTAATTTTCGTTGCCTGAAATCATTGGGCTTCTTTTCCGATTGATTGCGACGGTTCTAGTTGTCCCAAAATTGCATTTAAGTTTATAAAATAAATAAAATTGACTCATTTGCAGGGTTGATGTTATAATTTATAAGTCAAACATTGTTAAATTTTATTTAAAAAGAGCAACTGTTGAGTTTCTGGCCAGCTCTTCTCAGCAGAACAGCATTCCGAGCTGGTGGTAGCTTACTCACAGACTGACTATACTGACCAATTTAATGTAATTGACGATTCAAAAGTGCGTGTAAATGCCTACTTGAATAAAGATATTTTGAATTTTGAATTTTTTTTTTTTTTGAATAAAAACTTAATTGACAGTTTTCACTCATCTGAATGAGGACTCAAACTCAGAAGAAAAGAGAGACCAGACGGTTTCCAAAATTTCAATTGGTATTAAGCTACCATATCGCTAACCTCTACGGTGAGTTACGCGTTCTATATATGGTCGTCTTCTAATAGAGTTCTTTTGACAATCCTAACTTACCTGGAATATAAGTTTTACATGGATATATGTTTTATATTCTAAAATACCTTTATTAAGTATAATGTCACTTGGTTTAATTACTAACAGTTCTTTTTAGACCAAAAACTGGCAAACAACTTGATTTGACCAATTCGACCGGATCCGAACGGATCCGGCCAGGTCGATCAGAAGTCGTTCGAATACAGCCGGATTGAAGATGACACCAGATTGCAATCCCTAGTCATCGACTATATTTCTGAGAATAATCATCGAGATGGGTCAAGTTTCAAACCTTTAACTTAAATATAAGTAGTCTTTATTTGACTCTGGGGCTAAAAGTATTTTAATTCCACATTCCATCCAACTAGTTTCGGTAGTTCAGCCAAGAAAGCATAACAGACAGACAGACAGATTTTCGCATTTATAATATTAGTATATATTAGTCCAGGTTCTTCATAAAAATCTTTCAAATGGTGTGGTACTAAACTAAGTAAATAAAACAAGTGAAATGTATTAATCTAGATTTATATATTTAACAGATAGATTTACAAACGCAATAGCCTCTATCATTTCGATTTACAACACAATTGCCTCTGGTGTTGTAAGCGGTTATAGTTTCAATTGGCAACACTGTAAAATTGTTATTATGCTTTGATATAATGGCTTCAAAACCGATATTACCAGGTGTCGTTGTAAATGCAACAACATAAAATGTGGTATTCTTTAGTTGTTCGTGGTAAGTATGTGTTCGTAAGACAGTTTTTATTTTTAAAAGTTCACATTTCTTACAGGAGAGAGTTTTTATGCTTTTAATGTAATTTTGTATATATTTTTCCGACAATTTAAGGCTGACAGCTACTTCAGAATCGGTCTCATTGATTGAAGTCAATTTACGACAAGTACACCACTTTTCACTAACCCCGGCGTCTGCGCAAGTACGATGCGGTGATATTTCTTTGAATATACTCAAACAAGTTGGACAGGCTTCAGCTGTGATATTAGTTTGGTCTATTATATTCTGAAATGTAAGATATAAGTCATACGGTGTAATGAGCCTCTTCTGATTAATTTGCATATTCTTAAATTCTCTAACTTTAATTTGTCGAAATGTTTGCGGAACCCACAAAAATAACATTGGTAATCGTTCTTCGTAATATGATTCATATGGCACTCTCATCTTACCATAACGTATTCCATGATCACTTACGAAGAATACAAATGTATTGTTTAGCACTCCAGATAAAGTGAGTCTCTGCAACAAATTCACGATATCTCCGTCAATAAGCGTCGGTATATTATCTAAATTGTGGCTGTAAGAATTAGTCCAAAACATTCCTAAAGATCTTTGTTTTTTATATGAATTAGCAAAGTCTAAAGCATAATCTAGGATATGTTTGACTGACGACTTTTTTTTAGTGCAGACGTGGTTGCCTATCTTCTGTTCACCTGTTTTAAAAAGCGGTCGAAGGTAATGGTCCGTAGGTGAAGAAACGTATCCATATCTAGAAAATGTGTCAGGCAGATTTAAATAATCTTCACCTGTAGCAGTTATATATCCAACTTTTTTAAAATCGGACCATAACATCATATCATTGCATCGGTCCATACCAGCAGAGCAAGATTTATATATTGTAGACATCTTTTTCCCAGTCAATAGTGACATGACATTTGGAAACGTGTTGAAATCTACCTGAAACAAAAGAGAAGTTATATGAAAATTACTTATTGTAAGCTTAAGTTGACTTGATCGAATGTAACTGATGGATCATCAAAATTTTTTTTTTTCACGCCGTAGTTACGTTTTATTATAGTATGAATTTATGAATTCTGTTGAGTTCAGTTACCGAATAGAGCCTTTTATCGCATTTAAATAAAAGTTGATTTACCTTTTGGTAAGCGCTGTAGTCCAACCAGTTGTATTTTTTAAAATAATTGGCCGTTTTTGGCATGCTGGTATAAAATCTAGCTCTTGACATGGTATCCATACCCAATATTAGTATGTTCCATTTATTTCTACTAGTACGTAAGTTTTTTTTTGGTTTCTTAACAAGTGCATAAACATCTTCGTAAATAACTAGATGTTTTGATTTGATTTTATTTTTTGAATCTGAAGATTTAGTAACTTTGCAAGTAACAAATATTATCTCTTCCGTAAGTTGAGTTTCTGTACCATTCTTAAAAGGCGTACAGCGTGAATAACTGTAAAATTATAAAATATGAATCAAATTTCTGGATTAAAACGTAGCGTGGATTCTTCCTATAATTTTTTTATTTACCTCAGAACTCTGACATCCATTTTTCCTTTTACTTTAGATGGACCAACGAATTGGTAACAGCAAGAATAATTTTGCTTACTATACCGACGTATTGTATCATATATTGTGAAAATAATTATACTATCAGTTTTCTTCTTGACGTCTATCGCCCTCGGGCTACAGGTTTTTCTAAGATCATTCTCTTCCTTAATCTTGTAAGTTTTTGAATAATCAGGTATGGAGCAGCCCGGAAGATTGATTAAATAATCTTTGGTATCTGCAATTTTTATTTAAAATCTTATTTTATTCAGATGTTTAATGTCTTAATTCTTATTAGTTATGCCGATTTTATTTTAAGGCCTTTGTAGTAAGTACTCCCAAGTCGGTCGTTGATCTTTGTAAATAGGGTTTGAACTTAACTTAGTTGGTGTCCATAGGAAAATATATTTTGAATTTAGTATATGTAAGTATGAAAAACCACCAAAGATATATTTAGCTTACATAATTTGTTTAATTATTAAAATTTTTTATTTAAAATAACGCTTTTTTGGCAAACTTTGAGTTATTTTCTGGATTAAAATTTAAATAATGTAAGATTATGATTAAACTCGTGGTTTGTATTTGTTTGTAATATATATTTTCTATTTAGTTTTACAATTACATAGAACAAATAGATTTCAACTCTATAATATCTAGACTTCTAGCCAATGCATCAATTTTAATTTATTTAAATAGTTACCATCAATACTGCGTAAGAATATCTAACTAGCACCAATAAATGCTTAATAGGCAGGCTTTCGATTAAAAAAAACACAATCAAATCCGTGCTTTCTCTTGGCTGCTACGAGGCCACAGACAGTCACACAGATACACACGTCAAACATATAACACCCCCATTTTTGGGTCAGGGGTTATAATTACTTGGATAAGTGAATTTATTTTTTTGAAGAGTATATATACAGGGCTATTTTTAATTAGTTGACCACCTCTTGCAGGCAGCCTCTACATTAATCCCAAGAACATTTGTTCTACAACTTTTTACAAATATTGATTAACAACACAAAAAAAAACGAAACAAAAAAACTTTACTTCTAAATAAATAAACACAACTAGCATTTTTTTAACTCACCAGCTAATGGAAAACCTTTTTCTAAATAGGTAGCTTTTGGCCCCAGAATAGCTTATGAGGCCTAGAAACAAAGAAGAAGAAAAGTTCTATTCTTTCTAGCTGGGAATTTTAGTGAATGTTGAATATAAATTTGTTCAACATTCGGGCTAAATAGAAGATGAATTTATTTAACGTGTACGAAGGATGTACAAAAAAATAGCTTTTTCATATATGTAATATAAAACCACAAAACTTGAATTCAGAAACAGCAGATGCAGAAACAATTACAAATTAAATGCGATCACTTGTTCCGTTGTTTGGTGCAAGAAGAGAATATCAAAAAGGAATATACATACATACAGCATACTTATAGTATATAACCGTTTTAAACTATACTTTAAATGTTAAATATTTACCTAGATTGAAACTATAAAAACAATCTTTTAAATCCATGCAGTGCTTTCAGAGAGAAAGAGGGAAACAGACGGACTGGCACATAAGAATTAAAACATTTGTTTTCAGAAAGTTTCATGTAGTTATTTGGCCTATTTACCGCTTGATTGTATGTACAGACTTTGTTATGTATTATATTTCTACACTAGCAGTTCCCTCATGGTTTCAACTTTGTTCCGGGTTTTATCTGGCAGAGCAATAACGATAGCACCGTTTACTCAGCGCACGCGAGGAAAGCTCTAAAAAAAGAAATCTTTTCCCGTTTTTGCAGCATTTTCCATTGCTGCTTGACTTATATTAGTCACAGTGAGATGACATATACCCTATAGCCTTCCTCAATAAACGGACTATTCAACACAAAAATATTTTTTCAGTTCGGGCCAGTAGTTCCAGAGATTAGTGTGTTCAAACAAACAATCTTCAGCTTTATAATATTAGTATAGATATCACTATGTGTAAACATATATGAAATTAACATTATTCATGAATGTCTTACCATTGTAATAATTTATTTGAAGCGATGATCTACCCGTATGTATAAGCATCTCACAGTACAAAGTGTATAATACTATAAACCAAGCTCCAAAGAGTATTAGTTTTAATGTACATTTTGTGTTATAAAATGACATTTTAAAAATCCATGAAGTTCTGCAAATAAAGTTTTATATTTAGAAAACTATTTGAATAACAATATTTATGTTTTAGTACTTAAGTAATTTTGGCAATTGGTACCGTTCTTATTTTGTACTAGCATTTGTTAACGGTTTATTCCTTGTTATATAAGTTAAAAACATTTCTCTTTTAATGTTTCGCAAAAGAAGTCTCAAACAAAAACCATTTTCAAACAAATATTTTTTAAAAAGATTTTTGTAGTAATATTGGACTAAAAAATGATATATATAAGCAGGATTTAATTTTCCATTTTTGAATAGGAGGTCAAACAGGCCTGAGCGTCATCTGAATTTAAGTGATCACATCAGCCCTCTATTTCATACAATATCAGAGAATGCACGAGAGCGTTGTCGGCCTCTATTTTCTGGTCCCGGGAGCCGTGATACGACTTATGTGTTGTTTTTAGCGGCAAACCAGCAACTTGTGTCTTCTGAGAATTAAACTTAACAAGTTTCAGCTGAACCTCTTCTGAAACCTTCTCTAAAAAAGTCTCAACCGAAGACAAAGTATCCTTCCGCACTCGCCTACGTTTTCATAAGATATTCTTGCATGGCTGGAATATACAGCATCATCGGTTTTCTTATTTCCATAATAATGAATGTTGCGTGTATCTAACACATCCCTGATAACAATACACATCCCTGATAACAACAAATCCCTCGGTCTGTGCCGAGGACAATTGCCGTGTTTGTTCTTGGAACCGCTACCATATTCAGGAGTGGGGTTTGTGTTTGGATGTCGGTGTTCGCCAGCTACCTATGCGAAACACAGTAACACTAGGCCCACATTAGGATGCGACCGACGCGACGTCAGCCATTCGTGTGACTTATATCAAATACGTACTTTTTACACATTGTGGCTTATTCTATGGCTTAGTCTTAAAGTAAATTTGTTATTAAAATGTCAATACTTGTAATCTATAATGAAATAATGATCAGGAGTATTCTCCAGATGCCACTTCACGAAGAGTCAGCCATATTTCGCATTATTTACTTAGAAATATTCTCTGACGACGTATTACAAAATACAAACAAGAAACAATTACCATGCGAAGACAAGAATCTTTAGTTATTCACGACCTAGAAGAGTAAAAGTTGTATATTAAGTGTACGTATAAGTCAGATATTTCAAATGTTAATAATAATTACCTTTCACGAAAAATAATAATCAATAAATATATTAGTCAAAATACACAATTAATAAAAACCTTATAAAAATCCTATGAATAAAAGTAAGTAGATAGGTTAACTGTAAACGAGAACTTGCTGATAAGCAGATACTTCATAACGATTTTATATAATTTATCAGTTATTAATGCAACATTGTAAAGAGGTTTGTAGAAATATACATAGAATAGAATGATACAGATAGGGTTATCATATTTCACAATATTACAATTATACATATATATTTCTTGTGTGCGTGTGTATGTCACTGAACTGAACCTAAACGACTGGACCGATTTTTTATGAAATTCTGTGTGTTCAAGGGGACTTGAGAATTGTTTAGATTCACAATTTGGTCCACTGGAAAATGGTTTTTTGATTAATTTTTAATGTGTAAGTAGGTGGTGATTTTGGAATGTTTCACATTGGTTCCGACGGACTGCGTTACCCTGGCAATGTCAAATATTAAATAATATTATATAGATAAATTTCTTGAACACTTTAAATACATATATCTTTTGATAGAGTGTGCAATTAAAGTTAAAAACGAAATGTTACTCAGAGTGACATCAATTTCTATGTATAAAAGTTATTTAGGTACATTAACCAAATATTTCTTTCTTGTTGCGTGCACAATTAAAAGAGAAACAGATTGACAAAAATGTTAGAAATGGGTTCGGTTTACTATCCCTTCACAACCTGGCTAAATAGTTTTTTTCATATTTTCAATGTATAGAGGTCAGAGACTGCTCCCTCTACAGATTTGCATGGTACATAATAACTGTTTGACATATCTTCATATCTATCTATCTGAAATAAACACTAAATATTAAATGAATAGTGTAACGATATTTGCCCGAAAATGTTTTAGCGGTTTCTGAGATCAGCGTGCACAAACATACAGACATATAGACGAACAGACAAAATATAAAGCCATTGAGAGAACACAAAATCTCTTTTTCTTGTAAAGCACCCTCCCCCCCCCCCCTCTTATATTTTTTTTAAATATTTCCCATGAACAGAAATCGATCGGTGACAATTTTATTATATGTATAGATTTCGAGTGATGACAGATTCCAATTGACATTTGACTGACTGAAGAAAATGTTAGATACATTTCGATCATTAATTATAAATCGTTTCGATCATCTGTTCTAACTCATATACCAAATAGTTAAATACATACCCATATATCTCATAAAGAAAATTTTGATCTATGCATTACAGTGAAACTTGAAAATAAAGTATTATAACATACTTTATTTGCATGCAAAAGTATAAAGTATAATAACCAAGAATAAAGTATAATACTTTATTATAAAGTATGGTTGGCAACCCTAGTTGCAACAGAAATGAGAAAAATATTTTAGTACTAGCGGCCCGATACGTGCTTCGCTAAATTTAATAAAATATATTGGAACATCAAATTCATTTATTCAAACAAAAAATCTTTATTTACATATTCATACGGTACCTTTCATATATTCATACGATTGGTCGAATTATGGATAAATGTACACGTACACGTTAGACATTGTGATAACTTTTTAATATATTTATCTTTTAAAGTTTAAATTTTTCAAATTAAAGACACGTGTACAAGACAACGTCTGTCGGGTCCGCTAGTATATATATATCGCTAGACAATATGCATTATTAAAGAATAACATTGTCTTGAGACTAAACAGCTGTATCCAATACCTACTAGATAAATTTAATCTGTATTTGAATTTGTATTTAATTTTATTTGTATTGGTGCTGGGAACATAGTTAGAAATTGAAAGCATTATTTATTACAATAAAAGACACTCTGAAATTCTAAAATAAGTATGCACCTAGTATTTATTACACAAGGAGGTTGCAACTTCTGAAAGACAGCAAAATCCAAAGTACTCCGAACTGTCGTTGAGCGAAGATGAATAGATTTCTGAACAAGACGTTTCTCTTGTCTCTGGTGATGATGTGAAAAGAAATTCCAGAGTGACATAACCCATTCAGTTGCAATAGCGCATCGTAACAACTTCAGCTACTCAGCTGAATGGTAAACCAAATTAAAGTAAATTAGTTTAGTTTAAGACAATATTATACAAGAAATAAAAATAGGCTTGTAACGCCTAAATTTAGACTTCAAAAAGTTAAGAAATCCTTCATGGGCTTGAGTATACGCATATATAATAAGGTTCCACAAGATATCTTAGATCTTCCTTTTCTTGATTTCAAATCTAAAATTAAAAGTATATTATTAAATAAATCTTACTATAACATTCAAGAGTTTTTGGTTGATCGAAATGTGTGGAACTTGGGTATCATAAATCTTGGGTCATAAATCTATATTGCGAATAGCTAGTAATCTCCGCAATTTGTTTTTTGTTGTAAATTAATTTTGCTTTATCGACCTTCTGCATCACACCGATTCCTTAGAAGTCACTACTTGCGGTAGCATCGGGAGTCGGGTTGCCTCCCTCCCTCAAATATGTGCGAAGGGGGTGATGGCTGGCTCTTGTGTTATGCTCGTGAACGGGTGCTGCTTGCGGTGACTGGTTGTGTGGCAGGCCGAAGATTTATATATATTTACTGTTATTATTATTTAATTTTCGTTGCCTGAAATCATTGGGCTTCTTTTCCGATTGATTGCGACGGTTCTAGTTGTTCCAAAATTGCATTTAAGTTTATAAAATAAATAAAATTGACTCATTTGCAGGGTTGATGTTATAATTTATAAGTCAAACATTGTTAAATTTTATTTAAAAAGAGCAACTGTTGAGTTTCTGGCCAGCTCTTCTCAGCAGAACAGCATTCCGAGCTGGTGGTAGCTTACTCACAGACTGACTATACTGACCAATTTAATGTAATTGACGATTCAAAAGTGCGTGTAAATGCCTACTTGAATAAAGATATTTTGAATTTGAATTTGAATTTGAATTTGAATTTATATACTCTATTATTACATACAAAAATATTTATAGATATAATGAAATATGGATATTTAGAATTAAATACTCCATTCGTTTGGGAAAAGTTCTTTAACTTGACATTTGAAAGCGTTTCGTGAAGAAGCTTCCATAATGAAGTATGAAGCACAAAATTGCTAGCAGAACGAAGAGTTCTGCCTGGGATATGAAATTAAAAGATAACCTATATTTAAGATATGCGGAGAAGTAGAAGACAAGAGAATATATAAAATTCACAGAATCCTAACACATCCGAATTAACGTTCAAAAAGCCATTTAGATTGGGATTGTAAACGTGATCTAATTTACTTAGTCCGAATATATATCGTTTACTTTCCTTAAATTATTTGTTAAACCCTTTAGCCGTAGTGTTAATATTTATCCACTCAAATATTTCCAAGTAAACATATCACGCTGATTATAGCGTACTTAAGAAGGTAATCAATATTACCTAATAATAAAATTCAATCAAATACAAAGTAATAATTATTTCGATTACATATAACTACCGCGAGTAGGGCTGCCAACCATATTTTATAATAAAGTATTTTACTTTATTTTTGGTAATTATACTTTATACTTTTGCATGCAAATAAAATATGTGAAAAAACTTGATTTCCAAGCTTCAGTGCGATGCATAGAACAAAATACCTACACATAATGGGTTTTATAGGTAAGTATGTATTTAACTATTTACCATATGAATTAGAACAGATGAACAAAACGATTTATAAGAATGAAATGTATCTAACATTTCATTCAGCCAGTCAAATGTCAATAGGAATCTGTCATCACCCGAAATATTTAATAAAGTTATCAGTATTTTTTTCATCTTATTGATAGGAGCTTAAAATATATGGCAAAAAAAAAAAAATAAAAATTTAAAAACCCTGATATAAAAAGACCTCTAAAAAGAATAAAAATAATATTATTTCGTACTTATTGAAGTCGTTGTATCGGGTGTTGGTGTCTTTTTTACGAAATTAATTATTGAGGACTTAGACTACAAGATTCGATATCGTAATGTCTTTATTTGCCTTGGTAACTTACTTTGCATTTTAATTTCTTCCTTTATTATGCGTTTCCCCGACGTATGTTCAATAAGTACATACTAATAATTGAAATAAAACTATTTTTACGGATTTAACTCGCGTATATTGAATTAGATTTAAAATTTACATTTTAAATCTAACCTAAGTTAGATTTAAATTTAAAATTTAATTCAATATACGCGAGTTAAATCCGTAAAAATTGTTTTATTTCAATGTGTAGTACTCGTGAAAACCTTAGAAAACACTTAGTAAATACTAATATTATTTTTATTCTTTTTAGAGGTCTTTTTCCGTTTTTTATGGGGGCTATTTAAAATTTAAATCTATTTTTTTCTGCTTTTTAAAGTTATGTTACTGGTTTTATTATTGTACTAAGTTAACCTAAGGACACACACATTTTCACTTGTTTAAGTATTTCTATCAATATTCCATAAGAATCATTCACCCGCACCGATAAAACCTCAATATCTTGGAGACTACTGTGTCTATCTCGACCAAACCAAAGAACCATCTCAACGTGGTTCGTTAAAAAATAAAATAAAAAAACGGAATTAAATCCGTCCACGCGTTTGGCTACTAGAATGCCACAGACAGACACACAGATACACAGATCGACAGGTCAAACTTATAACACCCCTATTTTTGAGTCGGGAGTTAAAAATGGTTTGGTTTTAGCGAACATCACTGGTTTTCTATACTTCTTAGCATGTTTTTGAAAAATAAGGTTGAATTTGAACATTTTGAAATGGTAATAAATTTAATTAGAAACGAATTGTTTATTTATTTAAATTTCAATGTTCATTGTCAAACAAGCTTGTGATAAAACCACATAAAAATATGTTGTTAAGACAATAAAAGCAAAAAAAAATTAAAATTACTTTTTTTTCATTCTCATACTTTTTTTTCCTATTCAAATCATTTATAATAATAAAATAGGTATTTTTTTATTTTCGTCAGAAAAAGTTGGCAACCCTAACCACGTGTATTATGCTTATGCACTTATACAATAGTAAATGAGAGTACACTGAATCTATATTGTGGGGATTATTTCACAGTTGCAAGTCAAATATCATAAATGCATTGGTATTCGTTATATTTCACTGAAAATCTTGTGTTTATAAATTATAATTTAAAAACTACTTAAAACCACTTAAAAACATAGATTCTATATACCTAAACTAAAAGCAAATTCGATACCTTAAAAAACCTCCGATTTTGAAAATTATGTCAAAATGCTGGATATTTTTAACAAACAGCATAATTGTCTAACCGTAAAAACAATCATACAAGTATAAAAACCATACGGTGTAAAATCGGAACTTTTATAAAAACACACAGTTATGTCGCGGACAGTTATACCGGATATTTACATGGCTTATGGATTTTTTTTACAAACAATAATAGTGTAGACAAACAAACAAACAATACCAGACTAGACAACTTTAAATAAAAACACATGTCAAAACTCAAAACATCACAGACAACAACAAATGTATGTTATATTGATTTAATCTTAAAACATAAATTAGTAAGGACAATGATAATATTTACCAGTATACTGAAATGTATTTTATAAATGAAACATAGTTTTTATAAACGGCACTCCACTACTAACACTGCTGTTATAAAATACGTTGTTCTAAACTGACTCACGTGAGATAACTGCGGCGTTTACAGCAGTAGTTACAACATGATATATTTAAGAAATGCATATTACACATTTCCATTACAGAATAAAATTAAATATAATATTGATAAATATTTTGAAGTTAATGCTCCCAAAATATTAAATTAAGTATGTGATTATAATCATCGATGTTAGATTTCCAAAACAATATTTTCTTTTGTCGTCATTCAAAAGACAAATTTCCAATATTTTTATTATATTTATGTATTACTCTGACAAAGAATATGATATATACAAATATAATAAATTATATACTACATATAATCTAATACGTATCACGACGAGTTCTAGCTGTTACAATTCATGTAATATGTTTGTTTATGTATAATGTTACAAGTCATACCAAAGGAAATCTAGGTTAAATGATTACAGCTGTTTTTAGTACTATAAGTGCGGTCTGAATGCCTACAGCTAATCTGACGCAGCTGCCTCTCTATCTCCTTCTTAATAAAATGAGCAATTCATGTATTTACCTTCAGATATTTACGCAATATAATATAACACAATTTCATATCATGCACATGATATCAAATTAGAGTTTGTCATATTAATAAACATAAATTAGACAAACGCATTCTGATATTATACGAATGCATTTGTCATGCATATGGTAATGAAAATTATGTGTTTTATGTGGAAACGTACATATTTATTATTTGTATAAGAAAATAATGTTTATATTACATGCCTAAATGAAAAAACATTGAAATCAATATAATATACGTACGATTTATATATTTAGTAACATCATATATATTATAGATTCAGGTATTTATTAAAATCGAGATTATTGTTCATTTTAATTGAACGTAAATTATACAGTTCAGTTATAGAATAAGTATTTATAAGCATTCTAAATTTAAGTAGTAACAATAAACTATTAATATATACTATTTTCAACATTTTTAAAAATGCAATAAATCTGATCCTGTCAGGGTATAATAATAATAATAAAAATAATTTGCCCTAATACCTATGGGATCATTTTTTATCAGTTCTAAATACAATAACTTCATAAACAATAATCAGGGACTTTAAAAATAGCTACGACATGGTATAAATTAGTATTATCGTTATCATAATAAAAAGGATTTCAGCATACATTTTGAATTGATAGTTTTAAGCAGTACCAACTTTATTTAATTCCTACACTTCGTACTCCTTTTGGGGTCTACTATTTCGGTAGGCTACAGTCAGTGTCCATTACACCACTTTTTCATGAACACCAATTTCGTAGCAAATCCAATTAGAACTTACAATCATAAAAAGGCTTTGGCGGTTGAGTGAAATGTTATATTGTTTTGATTTAATGTATGAGTTGCCAAGTACTAATTAGTTTATCTCATTTAATGTTTCGAATAAGTCATAAGTAGATAATCTGAGTTTATTTAAAAGAATAGCCTTAAATTTAGAAGTATAAAAAAAAAAAATATCAGCAAACAAAATTAAACAAGCCACCGATTGTCATAATATAATTCAATTGCTTTACCAAATCGTATGCAATTATCGTTCATAAATATTATGAATATATTGTCTACTCATGTGTATATGAGTGTATTATAACTAAGGTAGGTTTCAAACAATAGGTCACCATCCTAAGGATGATATGACTCAATGATTGTATCTATAAGAAACCATAATATTTGTCGTTTCAACAAGTCAGCACAGTATCAAATGTGAAATCCAATTATTATTATGTATCTATTTTACAGGATTTATACTCACGTTATGGTTTCTTAAAATCCCGGACCAGTTTTGAAAAATTATATGGCATACCATATAACTTTTCAGATCCGTTCAGTTCGAAATACACGCATTGAATCCATTTCTATAATCAACACACATTGATCTCCACTTTATTTATTTTAGTTCTTTTATTTTGCAACAAAATTCATTATAGTCTTCATAAATGAGATATGTTATCAAACTTTTATTTTATCAAAAACACTGGATCAATTGTGGCGGTAAGTTCTTATCAAAACAAACAAAACAGCCTAAAGTCGGCGAACTAAGTTCCATTGTCTAGGACATCCAGAAGCATTCATCATTCAGTGTGCCTTCATGTCACTCCATCAATTCAATACAACTTATTAATAATTCCATACGTACATACATTAAAAAATGTTTTTTGTGACTACCGAGTATTGTGTAAATTGTAATCATGTTTGTTTTCTTAAATATTTTGTGTTTATACAGAGATCTGTATCAATAACGCTTGGCTACAAGCAGTACAATGATTACTGACGGCCTCACACCGACTAACCTTGTTTTGAATTGTAAAAATATTTGTAATAAATAAATGTAATATTTGTAAGTCTTCTAAAAAAAAACTTAAAAAAACAATTAGAATTCACGCGTTAAAAGGATGCGTTAAAGGAAAAAAAAAACAATTTAATTAATTTCCTGTGATATTATGTAAGATATGTATGTGTTTATGTTTATTTCACACATTATAAGTGGAGTGTGTCTTCTTACCAGAGGATATTTTTAATTTTAAAATTTAAGTTGCGAAATTCTTCAATATATTCTAGTAGGTAGGTAGGTAGTACACATATATGTGTGAAGAAATGACGAAAGAAATGTTATATTTATATTAAATACAACTACAAAATATATAAAAAAAAATCAGGGGGTTACATATAAAGAAAAGTCTTAAACGTTGCAATTATTGGTTTCGTTATATTAAATTTAATTTCCTGGTAATAGGTAAGGATGTACCCATCAAAAACTCAACGAAACGGATTAAACGATTTGGATGTAGTTTTCAAGAATATGTGGTCATGGGCATCACTTACCATTTTGTATTTTTTAACAATCAGTTAGGAAATAAAGACGTTCATAATCTCTTATTTGCGTACAATTGCTACTTATCATTGATTAAATATAAAAAAAAGTTTATTTATGAATTTTTTACTATAGAAATAGGTACGCAAAAACTACTTGATTGCGTTCGATGAAACTTTGAAGGTTTATAGTTTTTACATACATTATAGTACGAAGTAGTAGGCATAGCTAGTCTCAAAATAAAATGTCATACAGTATATTGCAGAGTCATCGCTAACTTTAACAGATAAGTGTAACAATAAAATATAAAAATGTTTACTTCATAACTGCGCATATAATTATGATGTAAGCATGATGGTACAAAATAAACCATCCAAAGGTTACAAACCAACAAGCAAGACAAAGCGGAGAATGCTTCTAACCTTGAATACACACGATTCGATGAGAGACTTTATTTTACCAATATATTTATTAATTAGTGTATATTTTAAAATACATTACTTGCCGAAGATAGTTTGGATGCTGATGAGATTATAAAAGCAAGGGTCTGTGAATTGTTTACATGCAATACTGCATTGACCATGAAATCATCAAGTCACGACTTTAAGTATTATATTCCAATTAACTATGGTTATTCACGAATAGTTACTTAATTTTTTTATAATTGGAATCGACAACATTGTTAAAAATTACAACACTGACCTTTTTCTTTTAAAAATAGGTATATTTACTTAAATGTTGGTTTTAAAAAAACTGGAACCACGAAAAATAATGTTTTTTTTTCCATTTTAAACTCAATAACAAACATCTTAAAGAAAAACTTA
Organism: Napeogenes inachia; assembly: GCA_959347355.1. NCBI lineage: Eukaryota > Metazoa > Arthropoda > Insecta > Lepidoptera > Nymphalidae > Napeogenes > Napeogenes inachia. Next base: position 11,889,497 of record OY365791.1, on the reverse strand, counting down.
CCCTATAGGTTTCCTTGCATTGAAATAGATTTTTTTTTTCTCTACACAGTATTGTCAGGATCATTGCAATAAGAAGATGATGAACAGGATGCAAATGATCTGATATATCATCTGCTTGAGGGGAACAAGACGCATTTGCGTGGGAGTTATATAAACATCCCAATATATTGTTATTTATATTTAAAATTTTACTATCAGTAAGCTACTAGCAAAAATGTTGTGAATATAACTTTCAAGAATGGAAAAAATATATTAAATTTGACGATACAAATTTATATGCATACTTGATGTTCCCAGCGGCTTCGCAAGTACGGTATAAGTAAAAAAAAATAGCCTTGTTATGTCGGGCGGAAGGTTTTCATACTTACTTCCTCAGGTACAGTATTTTTTTAATTAATAATTGTTCTATTTCATCATCCAGACCGGACTTATTCCTGTATTCTAAGCATCTGAATCGCATGATACTGGAGCTTACTGTTCCCTGGAAAACAAACATCCCCGGGGATCACATATTTAAGCTTAATAAGTATTACGAACTGACCAACGAACTGTCCAAGAATAAATTTATAGTTAGTTTGTACGCGGTAGAAGTGGGAGCGAGAGTTGTAACAGCAAATCTCTGTAGCGCACTTAATGACTTCGGAATTTTTAGAACAAGCACCGGTTCATTTCTAGAACGTATTTCAAAGGCGGCATTAGTAGGTTTTTCCAAATTTGGTTAGGTAGGGAGTGGAGTGTGGATAGTGAAGGTGAGTCTGTAAGCGCATAATAAAGGGAAACCTTAAATCTACACCTGGGTCGCAAGTCCCAGGCACTGCTTGTACTCCTTTCCATACAACACGATGGGTCCAGCGTCCGCACGGTGAGTCCATGGAATGCTAAGAAGCTTCGTCGTCAGTTTCCTAATACCTAGCAACCTTTGTGCAAATGTTCATATTAATCAGTTGAGTGGCTTATATTTTCGAACAAAATTTTATTTGATAATGTGATTGTTTTTGTCATATACTCTGTTATATGTCTGTTCTTTTGTTATATGTCTGTTACAAGTTTTTGAATTGAACAACAAATTGAATGAAATATTTTTTTTTGGACATCGCTGTACATACATTTTTTTTTTATTTAAATGAATTCTATTTAGTCTTCAAAGCTTTAAGTAAAACCAAACTTCTTCGCTTCCTTCTCTTCTTATTTCTCTATTTCTTTTTTTCTTATTTCTCAAGTAAAGCCTGTATTTGCTAATATAATTTAGTCAAAATATTCACTTTTCCATTAGGTAATAATATATAGCATATATACAGGGTCATTTTTAATTAGTTGACCATCTCTTGCAAGCAGCCTCTCTACATAAATCCCAACAACATTTGTTCAACAACTTTCTACAAATCTTGACAAACAACACAAAAAAACGAAACAAAAAAAATTGCTCTCTCTTTTACTTATTAATCAGTATTTGTGAGAAGTACTTGAAGGGCAACGCCTGGGTGCCATACTGATGATCAGAGTTAATGGCAGTTTAGAGACAACAAATAAATTTTGTATAGAAAAACTTAAATTTTAAAAATTATTAATTTTAAAAAGTCGTAGAACAAATGCTGTTGGGATTGATGTAGAGAGGCTGCCTGCGAGAGGTGGTCAACTAATTACAAATAACCCTGTAATATGCTACATTATAAATACACATTATAAATACTGAGAATATATTTAATAAACTACCAAATCCAGAATTACAGACATCTATGCTCATTACTTATATGTCTGTAACTGCCAGGAATCGAATCCGAGCCCCGTTGCTCGACTCGACCAAAGGGACGGCTAAAGTTAAAATGATAACAGTGATAAAAGTTACATTAAAATTCAGGGCGCGTATAATGGGTTATGGCGATGGAAACTAGAATAGGGCATGTGTTCAGTCTAAGCCAACACAATATAAGCCACACTACAATACAAGTCACATATTGTAAACTAGATCAGACGGATGTCGATATGTATTTCCGTAAAGATAAGACAATTTCTCAATATAGTAGAGATATGTTATATTTTAATGCTAGTGAATAAAATTAATAATAATTTAAAATCTAATTTATTGTTATAAATATTCATATTCACATTCACGCCCACACAATATATTACAATAAGTTACACTCATAACACACTTAACTAACTTAAATTGAGCATGTGTTTATGAACTAAACACATGTCTCACGTGGTTTTCACAGTATTTGTTTTATTGATAAGTAATTATAAAAGATAATAAGGAGTTTTTAATTATGCTTCAATTTTATTTGAATATTGCTTCTACGGTGAAAAGTTGTGTCAGATCGAATGTTACATATTTTCCAGATAAATCTTTTTTTCCTTAAAGTTACAAATATATACAATTGTGATAATGAAATACTTATTCTAAGTTATTGTGCATATTAATGATGGTGCAATAGAGGGCTTAAAATTTGTTAAAGAAGTGAAAGAAATAATCAAAATCTAAGCCCATCAACTCAGTCTTATTACGTGGCTATAATTGTGTTTAGATTCAATCGCATAAAAACAATAAACCTTATAAAAGAAATATTAAAAAATGTTATATTATTTTCCGATATCTGAAGATAATTCTGTACGAAAGTGTAAGTTAAGACATTAACAATCTATAGGCTTCATAAAATCTTGTCATTATATAATTATTTTAACTTATTCATTTTAATTTTCTTTCTTGTATTTACTACCAGTTTAATAAATAACAAATTGCATAGATAATGCATGAGCATAAACCACTACGCTGCTCAACAATGGCTTCGCGGGTATTTAAACATAAATCATTGCAGTCGGGACCAATTCAAAGACGGGCATTGGACATTGGTACAACTACGCTAGCGGATTTCTTTAGTATTGTGTGACACACTCGTAGTCGTTTGTAATGAAATCTTCAACATTCTTATTCGTGTCAATTTTCTACACTATTAATTGTGATTACGTTTGAGCAGGTTGAGGTGGACATTCTGAAACAAAGAGCATAGTATGTTATTTTAACAACACGTATATACAAGATAATTCGAAATTAAAAAAAAAAACTAATTTGACGTTTACTTTGTTAACCTCTCTGATTGGCTGTTGGGCAGCCAATCACAACTCTCGACTGTACTGTCAAATAATTACGTTAATTCAGAAGCCGAATGTTAATATGAATATGATAGGTTACGACACACATTCATATGCAATGTTGTACGGTCTACATATTAGGATACTTCTTTTATTGTTCAAGTAACGGTCGGAGAGTGACAAATCAAGTATTTGGGTTTAACAAATATTGAGGTCATGTTTGTGCAGGTGCTCTGTGAATACATATTGCCTCAGATGAACTCTGGAGTTCAATAATATCTTTTAAACATATATTGATGCTTGAATATGTGTTAATACATTCAAACATAATTTGTTGGAACGGGGTTAACTTTGTAGTAGATATAAGTTCCAGTAGTATTATATCCAGTATTTTTTTAATATTTTAGAATATTGATAGCGCATAGGCTTTATATAACTACAATCTTTATAAAGAGTATTAGAAAGTGCCTACAAACATTTGGTAAATGCAAACAAAGCTGTTTCTCTCAGTATTTTTGTTTGTTATAAAAATAATATTGTTAAATGTTTTCGATGTGATGGCCGGCATTGTCACATATTATTAAGATTGTTTCTAGAATTTATAATAAACTGTGTATAGCGTTTTAACAATTGTACCTACTTAATTCTAAAGAATAAGAAAATAACAAAAGGGAGCACCCAGATGTGACTTTCTGCATGGTTCGCGAGACACAATAATTAATGTAACCCAAAATGCTAATATCAAAGTTATACCTCTTTTGGAGTACACTTTCGTTTTTTTTCAAGAGAAGGGTCTGAGGTAGTATACTGTAGCTGCAGAATAGAGTGGAACAATAAAAATATCCATCTTAAGTTATTTATAAGAAATGGAGTCATTAGATTGTAAGTGTATGCGCTGATCCAACTGGGGTATAAACCTCTAAAAAAAATATGTTAGTCCTAGTTAGATCCTAGTCTTATCGTAAGTCCGATCTCATTCCACAAGCCCGGTAATGCATCAACATTTTTCATACGTAGTCCATGGATGATGGTGTCTTATGATGACAAGGACGGTTTCACATAAAAAATATATATTATATTTATTTTCCCCAAAACCTATTTACCTCGTCATTAGCTTTCGACCCAATTGTATCTTTTAGTTTCTAATAACAGTTGAACTCGAAACGAACAAAATCATATCGGTATCCTTATAAACTTCTGATTTGAGAATTTGTATCCGTAAGGTGTATACTCACTGCAGACCGTGCAGGCTATCTCGTCGCTGTGGTCTCCACAGCCGTCCCGCCCGGAGCAGGCGACGGCGGTGCTCCGACAGCGCCCGTTGCCGCACCGCAAAGGACAGAAGTCGGCCGCGCGCCAGCTGAGGGATACCAGAGGAACTATTTATATGGCTGCCGTTTTTAGGAACAATTCTTCAAAGTTTGGCAAACAATTTTCTTAATAAAATTCATTATGGTTACGATAGCCATAACGTTATTTTTAGGTTTGAATTTTTTTCATAATTATTTAATAAGTCATACTTCCAGAAAATCAAGCTTCAACATCAGATATGTCCAGATAACAATTTACAAGTCTACTTCAAATGTACAACGGTAGTACAACTTACCGAGACTGCTCGTTACATAGATGCGGAGGTTCATCTGACGCGTCCTTGCAGGAGATGATCGCGTTACAGAACTCGTATTCGGGCAGACACTCGCCTGAGCCGCAGCGGAATGTATGTCGCGGACAACTGCAACGATACTGTTACTATACTTTCTTAGAATTGTATACTGGTTTGGCTCGACGGGAACTAGACGCCGCCTGGGAATTGCGCGTGAAATAGACTTGGTTTGACTTTTTTGGTTGTGCTACTCGTTCCGGGATAACGGCTAGGAATTTGTATCCTATCAGTTAATCGGTTTAGTTTATATTATTGCACAGTTGACTACATTTAACGCAAAAGGATACTACAGGCAATTTTTTTGCAATTTTTATAATTCTAAATACTTTCTTCACACCCTCTAAGCAGTAGGAGACTCACCCTCTCCTCTTGGTGGCACGGCAGTTCCTCTCGTCTTCTCCGCCCTCGCAGTGCTGGACGCCGTCGCAGCGTGCGGCGCGAGACACGCAGGCGCTGCCGGGCGCGCCGCACCGGAACGAGTGCATCGGACACCGCTCGCCAGTGTTGTCTGTGACGGTGTTAGAGAGGGATTTGGTGTTGATTCTTACAAGGAAGACTATTTTCCTTAGTTTCTTAGTTTCTTAGTTTCTTTTATTATTAATTTAATCATTATTATTATTACTTATGTAATATTATTAATTTATACCCAGGAATGATATGTATAAATTATATAAATATAAATATAATTTATACATAATATATGTTATTAGTTAAAATCTTTTCGACGTACCACCAGATCACCGATAATATTTACAAGACCATTAATAGACATTTAGAGATTGGTAAAAAAAGATGATGGGATCGTTTTTTTGTTAAGGTTCCTTGAAATTAAATAATCTATTGTGCTAGGAAAGGAAAAGGTGCATAGATATTACCTTTACCGGTACCTTGGCATCTTTCGTCCGATCCGTCGGGGCAGTCCTTCCGTCCGTCACAAACGAAATACCAGCTTATACACGCTCCGGTAGATCGACACTGAAATCGATGAACAATACATTTTAAAATTGAGATTATAAATAGATAACAAATAAATTATAACAAATATTTTATACAAAAAGTTAGATAGCTAGCTTTTATTTTCTAAAAACTACAATAGAATAATTAAAATACAATGATTATACATTTGTACTTACTTGGAATGTTCCCGGCAGACAGCCTCTATTGCGCGCTGAGCACGCTGAAGTAGAATTAGTCCGATGCGTGCAATCGCATCGTTTGTTCAAGCATCGCGTGTTCGGATCCACCAGCTGACATTGACTGTCTGAGAAGCAGAGCATTCCCAGAGAGGCCGGTCCTGCGTCTTGTGTTGACACTATATCAGCTCGTATACGATTTTTTTCTGAAAATGTTTATTATCTTATATCAGCGTGTAATTTAAGATAACTGCGATATCTAGCAAAGTAATCTTTGTATGTTCTACCTTTTAGAGAAGATTTTTTCTGATGTCCGCTTTTGTTAGACTTATTACTATTCGGATCTTTGGAGGTGCCTTTCTTATTTGGTTTTCGTTCCACTGATGGTTGTGTTACCACTCTGTAAATGGGCTGATCATTAGCATGTAAGTTCGCTGTCATTTCGTCTACTCTTATTAAGTCATTAGATTCTCCATCTTTTCTTATTGCCACTGGATTTCTTTTACTAGGTTCTACCGTTGGGACCTTCATAACTGCTTGCATTAATGGACTGTCTTCCAGCGTACTAAGAACATCATTGTTGCTAGTAAACATTGGTAAATTACTTGGTTTTATATCATCTGTAACCGTAATATTGGGTTTACCAAATGAGTTCACTGAACTGGGGCTACTGGGTAATTTAGATGATTTAATCGGCGATTCCTGGTTTAACGCAGCCGTGTATGTATAATCAGTGTTAGCGGCATCTTCAAGGATTACCGCTTCTGTTGGATAAGACGACTGTTTTAGTGCTAAACATTTATCTCCAGTTTGTTTAAAGTTTGTGTTACAGGCACATCTTCCAAACAGGTTTGGTATCACAAATTCGCAGTGACTTTCTTTGTCCCATAATCGACAATGTTCGTTACTGTAGCATACATGACCCGGTGGAGCAGCTGCAAAGTAAACATTAAGTATTAGTTTACGGAAAATGGATACATGTGTAGTAATAAACTTATGAGCCGTGAAATAATTAGCGTAGAGTTACTTCGTGATGTGGACCGAGGTTGGCAATTTTCCTGACATTGACTAAATGGCTCGTTACTGCATGCACTAATAACTCATCGTCCCGGATTATTACTACTACTTAATAATCTTTATTGTCAAATAATTGTTGAATATAATTAACTCTATTTAAGCGTGAAGATGTTAATATTTAATTTTTCATAACTGTTATATTTTTAAGATACATGTTATATTAAATTTGAAGCTTTATAATAATTAGTAGTTTATAGTCGTCTGTTGTACACTAAAAAAATAATCATTTTTAATATCGGATTGTTAATAATTTAATAATTAGTAATTTATTATTTAAACTTAGAAGAATTTATAATTTACAAAAATATAGTGATTTTTTCCGTAATTGTAACAAATTGTTGGATGTACTGCGTATTATACTGAATTATACTATAATATCAGGAAATCCTTGATGCGATTCTCATAATGAGTCTTACAGACGCACATTGTGGTCTATAAATAATAGTACTTGCAAAGGCGCCGCATCGATTTGACATAGCAATCATCTTTTTTCTCATCATAAATTATAGACAATAACCATTCTATCATACAAGATATTATATGAAATAGATGAGAACTAGTTACCGAAATTGGATGCGAAAGATTATTTTAAATTACAGTAAATTCGTCTAGTGAACCAGTAAGTTACTCTACATTAATATCTAGACTTTCATCTGCCCGCGTTATGGAATTACATGGTAATTTATCTGTTTCTAAAGCGTTAACTTATTGCCCGTGACGTGATCGATTCGGTAAGTACGTTTTCTCAATGAAAGTGAAAGTTACTCACTCTGGAATTGTTTGATTATGATAAGCTCTTACAACTGTCAAGGAATAAACCGTAAGTAATCTTATCTTAATAGAAAAAGAGGTAGGAGACTCGACTGGTATCACTTACGAGACAGACAGGTATGCTTCCTGAATTGCAAATGTCCGTCAGAGCACCGACAGACGCCGTCCAAGCAGGCACTGTACGCCACTTTGAGAGTACATTGTTCTGATACCATGCATTCTGATCCTAGAAGTGTTGCTGAAAGAAAAGTATACATATTGATAGTTTATTTAAATCCTTATTTGATCCAGCCCTAGGCTAATGAGTACATAGACTATATTAAGATAAATTGACATTACGATACTAAAATGAATAACCATTTAAATTTAACTTATAAAAATATTATCAACGAAGTTTAAAACTCCAATGAAATCTTAACTTAATTAGCAATTCAGAAATAATTTCTTATTAAAAGTTTATGTCATGTGCAGTTACGGTGTCCATCAAATTATATAGTATAATAATTTTAGCCATTAAGGATACCTTTCACTAACCCATGCTTGACAGTTATGCACCTAAAAAATAAACACTAGCACTAAAGGCGGGGCGGTAACTGTCAGTCAGGAGCGAATGAATGAAGGTGGACAGTAAAAATTGAATGACGAGGTCATGACCCTATGCGCGACCCTATTTAGACTTAAGTTCATCGTTGCCTTGCACTCTGGCGACGACTTCAATTTGCATCAAATAGACATTTATCTCGTATTAGATATATGTATAAAGATGTTCTATTCTACAAAATTTATATATACCTAATAGTGAAGAGGCGAAACTATATTTTATTCAAAAATTATATATGTTTTATAAAAAATAAGGAACAGTAATTTATAGAAAGTTAAATTATACTTATTAATCAATGTCCGCAATGTGTCAACGATTTGTTATTTATAGTATTTGGAAATTCTGTATGTATCGATTCGGTTTAATTACAGTGGTATAACTTTGCGCGTGTATAAACACTTGGACATGGAGACTTTCCAACGATTAACAGCAAAGTAAATGACACATGAGACGTCAACAGAGCTGACGGAATATGGAATCGATCTCGAAGCGTTAAATTACTGAACGATTAAATATTATCGATAAAGGCGAATCAATTGACGCTAACTATATAATTATTGTGTCATTATTTGTCTTTATGTGTAAATATGATAATGTTAAGCTATTTATTGGAAAAATCTTGACTATTTTTGTAGGAGTTTAATCTATGTAATTGTAGAGTTATGAATTCTGACAAACTCTTAATTATTTTGTGTGAAAATAAATGTTCCGACGATTTTCATAAAAAACGATAATTTCAATAGAATATGTTATCATATAAATAATCATTGTTAGTTTCTTTTTGTTTTTATTGCAACGTGAAGTTTCAAAACTTCACAAAGCTTCTTAGTTTTCAAACTAACCAAACCCCAAACAAAAATATTATTAATCTATGAAAATAATTAAATGTAGAAATATCTTGGTTTATCCAGGGTATGTTTATTTGGCCAGGAAATGTCCTTAAAACGGTTGTCTCGTAACCGGCGTAACCTGCTAAAGGCGAACTACTAGTTACTTCGTACGTTAGATTATAGATACTGTAATATCCAACTTAACCATTATTATAGGTAGTTAGTGATAAGACGCGACAGACTAATGTGGTTTCTGAATCACGGTTTTTAACATCTGTAATTAAATACCAGAATTATAGAAATAATTTAACATACCACACAAAAATGCCCATTTTGCTTTGGGCTCCATTATGGTTATTGCTATTAGCACAAAAAATAAAAAAACTGTAGAATTTTAATATTCTAATAGAATTAATTATTAATAATTAATATTCTATTTCTAATTCTAGTAAAAAAAATGTATTTAGTTCACTAAAGAAATACACAATGCACGATGTTATAAAGGAAGTCAAATGCCATATACTATAAAAACGAATCATATGAAGGGAAAGATGTGCTTTTATTGGATCGGTCACAATTTAAAAGCCGTGAAAATGTAATTCGTTTGGCTTTTCCATTTCCAATCATGAGATTAATCTATGGCCTTTTTTCTCAGAACGCCTACTAACCGAGTTTATACGTTTTACAACTTCAACGCAATTACACTAACAATTTAATTTATGTCACTATGCGTTTCCTGTTATCGTTATTGTAATTGTTAGAATGTCGATGGACTTTTTCTTTATACCTATTCACCAAATTAACTTTTTAAGTATGTTGTATCATTCTTAACATTTATAGAATACAATACAATTTATACAATTTATTTAGAATATACAACTCACATCTAGAAGCATTTATTTTAGTTTGTTTCTTCAAACTAGTGCCTATATTTTATAGCCTGTTGATTAGAAAAGACTTGGGTTCAAAGTGTCGTTGTGTGAATAAAGTCCGCACGGACAGCTAGCTATAGTAAATAAAATATTATGGTTAGTGCTATTTTATTGCTTTAAGCTTTAAAGTCTTTATTGGTAGATTCTCAATACCGTTATGAAAGACGGATATCACACTTTAGATACAAGTTACTTGTTTATGAACTTGCTATTAACCACGATTTCATCCACACGGTGATTCTGCGCAATCAATGCATCATCTCAAAAGAAATTGGCGTAATCAGTATGATTTTATCGTAATTACCTATGTATTTCGAAGATTAGTTTTTTGGTTTGTGTTGTTTGATTAAATTTTTCGAAGTTAAAAATTTTATTTATTTAGTGATGTAGTTTGAGTTAACTTAGTATTCTTTTTTAACACAAACATTATGAAAATAGATAAACTTTTTTGACACACAAATTTTTAAAGATATGTTTATATTTAACATTTATTACTTCAAAAATAGTTAAATATCAGATTGACCTCGTTCCATTTTATCATAATATAGAGAAACTAAGTTAATTTAAACATATTTAAATTGCGATGTTATTACTTTCGCGTCATCTTCAATAATGTTATAGGTATTACCTATATCATAATCCATAAGTCAGCGAATATTTTTATAGATAGCTTTGCATCTATCTTATTTTATATTAAAATAAAATTGTATAGGTTCAATATTTATTAATTAGGTGTGTGGTTTGTTATTGTACACAGTTTTATTTGGCGGTTGTTAACAATTTTACTTTAGAAAATATATTAAGCTTATTAAAACATATTATCTATGAAATAATATAATAATTAAAATCCAAAGAAATTTAAGTTGCAGCATATAGCATTGAAGTGATAGTTTTATTAATGTCCAGTTAAAATTGTTATAGAACTAGAAATTATTTCTTGTAAATCATATTGTCCACTGCATATGTGGGCTAATTGACATTGAATACAGTGGAACTGTCACATTGTGACATAGACCATGACAGCGAAATTACAGATTAATAAAATTTTACTTAACAAAGAAAGGTTTGACCTAGAAAACAAAATCGAATTATTTATGTATGTATAATATGAAAGTGATTATTTGTATATTAAAGCTTATATTGAACTTAACTTATTTGTCTTTACAAAGAATAATATAGATAGATAAGTTTGTCCTTTTTTTAAAAACTAATTCTTGTAATTCTTGAAGGTTCGTACAAAAACCTCATGTTAGTATTAAGACACCGTCGTCTGTCTGTGATAGCAAAACAGCGGTATCTTTTGAACCGTAGGAGGTAGACACTTCAAAATTCATAGACTAATACTGTGACCGCTATAACAACAAATAGTAAAACGCTTTTAAATTCTAAATTAAAAAGGGGTCCGCATAATAAGAACCAATTTTTTAATGATTATTGATAAATCAAAAATATTCATGTCTAACTACTTATACAATGTATTAGCATCGAATACCCTTATATAAGAAATAATAATAACAAAACTGACCCGAGTAAATCTGACTCGTACTTATTTTTCACTTTGACATTCCTGGGTGCAAGTGTCTGTCTGTGCTTTTGCCTTTAAAAAATACATTTATTAATATTGTACGATAGTACGGAACCCGCCGTGTGTGATAACCAACACTCATCTATCCGTGTTTTTTTTTAAATTACTGCTAATAAACTTTATATTACTATAACAAGTTGTTATTTATGGTAATAGCTTGAATATTAAATTTAATTATAAATAGCCGATTAGGAATACTCATTAATTATGCCCGCAAATTACAAATTTATGACATGCTTTACAGTTATTTATATAGGTATAGTGTTAGTTCATAGTAATTTACCGTTTGGTTATTTATTATTCTTCACATTTAAATTGGGTTTATATAAAGATCTATTTTTATATATTTATACATAGTTTAAAATGGTGAGTTATTATTATTTTTTTGCTTTATTTAAAAAAATATATATTATCTGGTTTTGATTTCTCAGTATTTTAATCATTTTCATTATTAGGAGATTTTTGTTAGTAAAAGTGTTATTTTCTTTTAATTAATATTACTAAATATTGTAATCAATTTATAAGTCAAGCACAAAATCGTACGACACTTATGATGTTATAAAACTTAAAATACAATTATTCAATATAGAACTCATTTCACTTAAAAGTCTTAATCGAAATCTAAAGTGATTTTGTGAACCCCAAGTCTTAATACAGATTTATTGGCGTCGTACTCCATTCAATGGCTTACAAGTGAGCCGAAGTATTATCTTACCAATTGAAATTTGTGTTGTATATATTGAGTATCTTATGAAATTTTATATATTTTATATTACTAGCATATCCAGACAGAATTTTCCGGGTTTAATTTAAAGATATATTATTTTAAAATACTTAATAAGAAATACTTTTAACACAAGAATGAAACCATCGCAATAATAATTAAAATCCATCCTGAATTTCATTTTCTCCTACTCATTTATCTGTCAGGTACACGGATAAATCCATGGCGTTATAACTGACCTTAATTATTTAATGTAAAAAATAATAGCATGTGGGTAGTAAAAAAAACTGTCATTTACAGTTAAAAAAAAATTAATAGGTCTAGACGTTTAGGATTCTATAAGGAATATACATACATACTTTCTCTTCTATAGATAGATAGTAAAATAATGTTTAATAAAACTATAAATATTTTTTATTTACTAAGTACATCTCAGGATTTCAATTATTAAGGATATCTCAATTTTGACTTAAGTTAGTCTAATCATAAACCGCGTAAAAGTCATTTTGACTATTTATCCTAATAAGTAATATTACTAAGTAATATTACATAAATGATCATAACAAAACATACGATGTTATATTATATCCTCACAATAAAACAAGACTAATTGGTTCATAATTTTAAAAGTTTCTTTCTGTCTTGAAAATAATTTCAATATTTTTTTTTGTTATTGTTCTAACTAAAAAGAAAGTTAAAGTAAGGAAAAAATGTGATTTGGATCATCGTTATTGCATTGTTATTAAATTATGAGAAATAGAAAATGAGTAGGTACCGCACAATGAACTTATACTTTCGAATAAATTATATATAGTTTTATATTTAATGCAATTATGCAGTTGTGTGAATGATGATATGAGTAAAAGAGGAGTGACTGTTGAGATGACGGCTGATAGGCAAGAATGGAAGAGGAGAACATGTTGTGCCGACCCCACATAGGCTGGGAAAAAGGCAGGGAGATGATGATATTTAATGCAAATGAAGTTAAAAGAAGTTCTAAGCCTGAGCTTCGCTTAATATAATGTAATAAAACTTCGATTATTGATATCAAAATCGATTCCATAAAGGATGCAATTAAGAGTTTTAGATATAATTTGCAATTGGTGGTTTAATGTGGATCTGTAAAATACTAATCTGTTTTTTATGCTAATGTTCATATAAAACGTTTTAGGTATGTTTGTCTTTCTTGAAAATCAACGCTAAGTAATATTAATTATATATGTATATATATGTAATTTGAACTTTAAGTAAACATCCAGTAAAAAATAAAATTCCTCGCTAATAACCTAGTTGTGAAGCTTAAGTCATTAAAGCTAAATATAGATAATACTTGAGTCAAGTGAGACAAAGGAAAATAAAATATAGGACAAAATACCAGCAAAGTGGTAGTCAAATTAGGACATTTCTTTTTTTTACATTTAGGTGCTTTTAATGTGATCATTATTACGCTGAAACGGCTATTACGAGTGACTGATTAAACCTGTATTTATACGTTTAACAAAGAAGTGTGTATAATTTTATGAAACCTCTCCTAACACGTTTATGACATCTTTATGAAGTTAAAATAAAAATATACTGCTTGGTTAGCGGTTTCATTTTAAAACAAAATAATAGTGCTGTAACTTTAAGTATTAAGCTTTCAAAACCTATAAAACATAAAAGTCATACAGATCCAGTGGTTTGGGTTGTTCATATATTATTATGTATGTCAACTCCATATATAGGTAAAAATTTGTGTAGATTTTTGGAGTTTGAATAGAAAGTTAGATTTGCGTGGGAATTTTATAAAGAGCATCTTTGTGCTCGTTCACACATTAAGGGCCTTAGACATTTACCGTGTTTAAATATCCATAAAGTAAATTGTAATGGTTAAACGACTGTTTTGACTTTTGAGAAAGTATTTTGTTTTTGTTACCTTAATAGTATTATAGTTATTAAGTTCAAACAATTTATTTGAGTATTAAAATGCATTTAAAATGTAACATGAATATTATAATAAGCTGAGAAATCGTTATTTTAATCACATTATAAGTGATCCGTTAGAAATAAGATTACAAGATGTGATTATAAAAAATCCCGTTTGCAAACATATGTAAAGTAGGACACTGCACTGGGGCATAATTTAGAAACTTTTAAAAAACATAACAAACATAAAGACAATTTTATAATTAAATTTTCGTGAACCATGATGATTATATTTACCCGACTATGAATAGATTCAAAACTAGTCTAGAAATATTTCGATCAATTTATATGAACGTAGCTGGCTAATTAATAAATATATATTTAATAAATAATATAAACAGTTGTTTTTGTAATTGATTATAAAAAAACCACACATATACGAGTATATATATATTTTTACTATACTTACATTCAAGACAGGTAGAGTTGTCAACTCGTGCATAGTACGGTTGACATGCGCACACGCCTCTGGTACATTGCGCATTTGTAACTCGACACTCGACATTGGTTCTGCATCTAGATCCCAATGAAAAGGCCGTGGCTGCTAACTGCAAAGAAATAATTATTAAATAACTTAACTTTATATACTTATATCATTTACGTATAATTTTAAACTCTGGCTAATGACAGCGTCTTCATCGACACATCAAACTATAATTACAGCATGTTATGAAGATTTTTTAAAATTAGTATGTACTCGTAAGTAATGCGATTATGTTAAGTAAAAATAACTGCAAAAAACTTTGTTTAATGCGCCTATAATATGTCCAAGCCTAAATTAAAATATATCCTTTTATATTGTAAGATATTTATCTATAAACACGTTATTTTTCCACTTTTAATATTATTATAGACATTGTGGTATATAAAGCAGCCACAAAATTTTATGACGTCAAACAAATACTATGTAACTATAACTTTATCATTCAATACTCTACCCCACAAGCAATTATGTAGAGTCATACAAGTCAATATAAAAATCAGTCAATCGAGAATAATGTGCCAGTAAATTGTTGGTCATATACGATCTCGTAAAACGGTGCTGAGATTAGCAGGGGAAGGTTCCTTGATGCCTGCGAATGGCTGGTAATAATGAGGAGGCATTAATCCAACATGAGCGACGCCCGCAGCTAAAAATAGATTCTCTTTGGAATGTTAGTAAAATAAATGTGACTCTTAGTAGAAAATATATAAACTGCAAGATGAATATGAAAATTGTTTTGTTGTTTTTTTTATTATCTTTCTACTTTTATTCATGGACACGTAGCCTTTGCACTTTTCACTTTTAGTATGTATTTGTCACATGCTTATCATTGAAATTTGAGATAACATAGACTAAAAAAAATCTGGTTATATTAAAGATAAAGAAATTTGCGTTTTGATAATGTGTTTGTATCCAGAAGTGACAGAAAATGGTGACACAAAACCAGTTTGTGCGATCATAATGTAGTTATCATTGAAAATGTTAAATTATAGCTTCCATTAAAACAGTGTATTTTGCATATTATGTCATACTCGCAAATTGCTACGACATTGTTAGTCAACGTGTCTTCGAGTATATAAGGATGTCCGCTAGACCCACGCAGCTTGTACATCATATACAGTCCAAATAATCACTTTAAACGCTAATAATATCATTCAACGATTTTCTTATACATATTTTGTATAAATCCATCATATTTTCCTTTCCTGTTAAGGAATCACATTACTTCTAAATCATACATAATCAAAAATCAAAATAATCATACAAAGAAAATGTAAATTACATGCATTGAAATACTACATTTAATATTCGAAGTTTCTCTACTTTTCCCCATACCCTAAAATTCAATTTAAGGAGAATTGTTCAGAAACGTTAAATCTATAAGTTATTCAAGCTTCGGAAACATGAAATTATTCAGAAAGGAAGAGGGGTCGACTTGTTATGTTGCTTTATAATTTACGAGTAAGTTCCTTTTGTTACATATCAGTCAAAGATAAGTTGCCTTGAATAAATAACAGGGTAGTGTAAAAATAAGTGTACTGAATAACAAATATATGATCGTCCTTTGACGTATAAACGTCTTTATGTTATTCAAATGAAATTGTCATAAAATGTAGTAAAGATCATCTTTCTAAGCATGTGCAAAATTCTTGACATTCGGTTCACTGCAGGAGGAGTTTTTTATGTAGAACCTATATTTAGAACATATACAAACAAAATCTGGAAGGAAACTTCCATCCCCTGTTTTTAAATTTATGTTTTAACATCCTGTCTTAGTCAAAGACACACAACCTTCATAAAAAATATAGGTTAATAACCCCAAGCATTTAGGCTGTGTTAATAAAACAACAGAAAAAATCGTAGATATAGATAAATTTGGGATTCCCATGACACAATCATACATACACATGCTCTTAATATCAGTGAAATCAAATCAATCAATCAATCAAATCATCATTCGCCACATCAAACTTTAAACAATTTTCTCAAAAGAAACTGTAACATCGTAATGACATATAAGATTAGTTTGTAAGTAATTAGTCTTATTTAGATGATATCTAACGATAAAATGAAATGTGAATTAATGAAAGCATGAGAGCGTAACTCCGGAACGTTATCTGCGATGCGGATTCCATGGGGTCCAGGAAAGGGATGTTGTTCTTTAAGTAAGACTGAGAAAAGATATTACGAATGAATGAATGAATGAATTTTTGATCTTAAGTTCCTAATAATATGTACCTATTAAGCTTCCGTTTAATAATGTTTTATCATTTTCGTTATTTATAAATTAAAGTTCTTTTTCTTGTAAAAACTCATGTGTATGATGTATCCTAAAATTCTGTATAAATGTATTTATCCTGTATAACAAAACCTTCGGTTTTATTAATTTGCAAAAAAGCATTTATAACAATTAAAAAATATTTTTTTGCAAGCTACGATTAAGACTTTGGCCTTGAGTTTTATTAAAACCGGATTATTTAAAACAAAGACACATTATATAAATAAAATAGTTTTAAAATGGGAATTCTAGTGACGACATTCAACTCGACGAAAACTTAACTGTACAAACCTTGAGAAAGTCTCCCTGTATTCTATTCATACATGTCAAGAATACAGTAATAAGTTATAATAAACTACTTTGTGGCGTAAATTATACACACAATACACAAATAAAAAAACTTGTCTAGTCTGTCTGTTCTTTAAGTAGCCTTATATTGGAAATGTGTAAAGCTCTCCATTTAGGTATGAAGTATACATATTAAGAATCCTGCATAGACTTCTTCTTGCAATTGAATAATGAGTCATTTAAATTCAAAAAGGCGCGATTACACGCTTGTCATTTACCGATCCATTTAAGATAAATATACTTTTTTTCTTTTTTTAAATATAGAATATTTCACTCGATGCATTTGATATTCGCTGTGATATTCAAAGGTTTTATATACATATTATTATATTTTATTCCAACAGTGATAAAACAAGCAATGGTTAGCTTTGTCTAGAGGTTTATTATTAGACATAACTCAGACATCTTGACGTTGAACTATAGACCGCAACAAATAGCAAGTGAAAAACCTTTACAGAATTTGCGGTTACCTTAGGTAACATGTTACTACATACTGTATACATTATTATGATATATAACTCAAATATCGTATCCGTTCGGTAAATATGAATAAAAGATTAGAATAGAAAATTCATAAAAAGATTCAAAATTAATGTAAAGCCGTAATGTTAAATGGTATAATTTATATGAAGAAGATATTATTTTCTTCAAACTCTTAAGTCTCTAGGTCAGATAATAGATAAATTTTAATTAAAATGTAAAAGTTTTGAAAGACGGATAAAAAGTTTCTTTTTTCCCATTACTAGGTATATAATGAAAGTATAATAAAATATTTGTTCATAAGCAAGTATTATCAATACAACAATGTATAACGATCTACCTCCTTATTTTATAACTACTTAAACCGGCGGGTGGGTATTCGAATATTCGTATGCAGTGTTGGCCAATTAAAATTTAAGAGCCATTCTCGCTAAGTGTGTTCAAATATTTTACTATGCGCGCACAATACGAAATTGCATTGAGTTTATTCTAAATTGAATTCTACAGAATAGACTTAAGGTGTATATTTTAATGAGTCAAAAAACCTGTTGCTCCGCGACCGGAAACTAACATGCGTGCGAACGTGAGAGCTTCAGTAATGAAGCAAGCATATTGTTTCACTAGTTGGCGCCCGTGACTTCTAACAATGCACTTTTTACTCAATGTCATTTCTAATCATTATAAATTACTGTCAATAGTAACGTAAGTATACCGTCCTATTGTTAGAAAACATAAACATTATCTCAACAATAATTCTTAATATTGATTATTTAGAAACAAAACAAAAAAACAAACAAAAATCTGGTATATTATGACGAAATCATTTCTAGTCTGTTAAGACGATTCTGTCATTGTCAATATGGTGTGCAATTGGGTTGTATGTGTGTGTTTATCAAATGTACTGTAATATAAAAAATAAAAGGATACCAATAAAATAAATTAAATTGTATTTTAATTCATTTGTACTTATTCGCTGAGGAGTTTTTTTGGAATTTCATTAACATAAAGCTTGTGGGTGCGACGCTAGATTGCGTAAGGCCATAAATACAGAGCCACAGTTAAGATATACACTATCTGATCTAAAGCCATTAAGTCACAAGACAGGTACTATTCGAAGAATGGGAAACCTATAAACTCTGTAAAACAATATCGCATTTAACAAGATATGTGCTTTCCAACAGAAGAATTAGAATTGATATGAGATATTATGATAACACAAACTTATGACTTTAAAAGGTTTATTTCCTTTTCGGACGTTTCGCTCTGACAAATATTTTTTATGTCTATTGAGATTCTCTGTGAGTTGAGTCGCTCACGACTCGCATACAACTACCATGGACTCGCAATGAATTATCAAGAATGGTCGTTGACCGCACGCGCTTGTAACCTTTCCACGATTTGAACTAGATATATAATAATAATAATATATTTATTACAACTCCATCTGTCTGTCTGTATTTTGATAATAACATAAAATACAAAATGAATTTTATATAATCTTGTTAATTTGATCGACGGTTATTTCTAGATTCTATTAGGTCAATATGTTTCTTATTCAAATACATTTACTTCTAGATAATATATTTAAACATATTCTGTATCTACGATAACCTTAAAAAATATATAATGGGAGTATTTAAATGCTTTGCAATAATATTAATCTAATTTCGGTGCATTTCTGGATTGCTTTTGCTAAAATCAATAGTCGTAGTCAGACAAGTTATAATTAGATCTCTAATTATGTGAAGAGACTCCATGATAGTATAATGTTATGGTTCACACATATGTCGGCCTAAAAGGGAGACTACAGAAATTGGTATAGTAACCTAGTAAATGCTGGTTCATTATTTTCATATGTGATTTGTTTAAACTCGTAACAGAAACTTACAAAATATAGACCCTCTTTGTCGGCATAGCGTCGAATCAAAGCGAGTATGTTAATAGGTATGTACCTAAATATATACAAACTTATGTAAAATAAAACAACAATGTGGTACGTAATTATAGTGTAACTTGATAAAAGTACTTTATTTAATACTAGACTGTTTTACAATGGCATGTACATAACAAAAATTAACATTTTAAAAAGTATAAAACTTACATACAAAATGAAAAAAAATAAAGATTATCTTAAAAATGTATTAATCAAACCTCATATTATAAACTTTTTCTATATGTATGTCGATTCTTTAGATTTTACATTTTTCCAATAAATTTTAGAGGCTCCATAACTATACATATACACATAATAAAATAGTAATGAGACAAAAAATATGTAGTTACTTTAATGAAAATTGTATGAATAAAATAAAAGTCAAGTAGGTACATGACACAACACAAATGATATATTTTTTTATTCTTATACATTTGTTTGTTTTTTTTAAAAACTGCTACACAGATTTTGACAAAGATGCTGGCAACAGTTAGTATATCTTAAAATATATTTTTTTACGATATGGGCTATTTTCGTACAAGATAGTTGTAAAAGTTATATTAAGTGTATTTTCATGCGAATAAAAACTTATTATCAATTTAACATGTTTTTGTGAGATAACACAATAACAATATAATTCGTGTTCTGACACAGCATTTAGTATTGTTGTCGAATTAGGTGTGAACTTTTGCGTTTAGTGTGCCAAAGTTCATAGTCACCGTTAGATGGTCATTCCTATTTATTTGAGGATACTTTGTGAATACGAATACGAGTCAATTGAATTCGTATCAAGTATCCTACCTCATTTGATAACAAATAAGTTTGCAGTCAATAGATATAGGACAAAAATAATATCTTTGTCTTTTAAAATTATCTTTAGGTTCTTCTCTTGTCTTTTTACACCGCGGTTGAATTTCTATAATTTACCGTGATTTAGTTTTCTTTTTTATTATAAGGTCCGTCTCGTCACAACTAATTGACTCGTGCTGCGAAAATTATGGCAACTTTCTCGTCTCATGATAACAACATAATAAGTTTTGAAATCGTTGAAATACTAGAAATCAACGGTGCCTTACTATTTGTTTCTTTGTCATACAGCTTGAAATTAGAAAAGTATCTGATTTCATACAAGTAATGACTGATATGTTTATTCGTTAATTATAAGAACTAATTAACTGTTATTGTTACTACCTACTTTTGTAGATTTTTGCACAAATTACATTCAATTTTGATCTCTATGCTCTATATGCTGCATACATATTGATTATTAATATCCGATGAAGTTAAATATCAGACTTCACAATAGGTATCTATAATCTGCGAGGTGGGTTGAAGGTTGAACTTCATGTTATTATCGTGTCAATATCGCCGTGTCCCCGGGGATCCCGTCTAGACGACCCCGTTCAAACTTATCTAATTTTAAACGTTTGTAAACATAAAAGTGCTGACGTGAGCTAGCAGTCGTTATGAGTTGTTTTTTAAGGACGTGTAACAATTTTAGATCTCTGTACCTCATTCACATGCACGATTTATGAAAAATTTTATGAGAATGCTGACTTTCGTGACAATAATAATATTGTTCTTGTTTTCACAACTAGTCAGTAGGTTATTTTTGGCGGTTTTTGACCTTGATGGGCATACTTTAATAAATATTTTAAATATTAATAATTCAAAAATTGTAACAATTAAGTATGTCAAATATGGGTATGCATGCATGTATGTTATTAAAAGTATTTCATGGTAACAATAAAGTACTTCAAACGGGAAAAATCAATTTGTACTTGACAACCGATTTCAATTTCATCAAACAAACCAAATACTTAGTCAGGATCAGGGGATTGAAAGGGTCGACGCTGAATGGTAGATACCTTATTATAAGTATAGATATAAACATTCTTAAAGATTTCAACTGGTCAATATAAGGTACGATAATATTACAAGGGGTCCATTTGTCCCCTGCTGTGGCAACTAATCTTTTTCCCAATTTGTAGCATAGAATCTGTGAATGGGCATTACTGATAATTGGAAATTGCATAAAAAGAGGATGTTGTGAAGTTCGCAATTAAGTAACTATTGTCGAAATGCTATGTTTTTTTAACAGAATATTGAACTTAAAAAAAAAAACAAAAAAAAATTGCATAAAATTCTGAGGAAGAAATAAATTTAAACAAATACTTAGCTTTTAAACTTCATACTAATAAAAAGTCAGTAACAAAAGATACAAAAAATGGTTTAAGATTAGATTGTCTGTGAAATGAGTTTCCAGAATAAAAACTAAAGAAGGAAAAATACCATAAATATAAATAAAATATTTAGCTGCGACCAAAAATAAGTAAATTTATTTATAGCTGAGATTAATTTGTCAATATAATTAATTTGCGATATCAGAATGGCGGTGCGTCACAATGGTCCCTACAAACGAACGCGTGCTTATCGGGATTATTTACTAAGTTATAGAAAATCGTACGTATTTCGGACAGTGATTTATAAAGGGGGTGGGCCACCCTCGCAAGGGGCACCGGCCACCACAAACAACATGGATTTCTGAAATAGAAATGAATTTATAGAAAAAT
Organism: Napeogenes inachia; assembly: GCA_959347355.1. NCBI lineage: Eukaryota > Metazoa > Arthropoda > Insecta > Lepidoptera > Nymphalidae > Napeogenes > Napeogenes inachia. The sequence goes on along the minus strand of OY365791.1, from coordinate 11,867,030 downwards.
CACTATATGACAGTTGTAATGGAAGTGTTAAATTAAACTAGAGTTTAGTTTACGAGTAACAACTACTTTTATAGCAATAAGGTTGAATGAATAAAGTAAGAAAAGAAGAAAATGAATGAAATGAATGAATGAACATTGAATGAAATACATATAATACCAATTGGTAAATGAAAAGTTGAATCAGCATTATTGAAAACAAAACAGATCTTAAAAATGAAAATTTACGTTCAAATTGTCAGTAAAAAACAAAACGAAACATACCTAATGTTATTAATAACATAACCTTTTTTAAAGAGATTTATCTCCAGTTAAAAACTAGATACTCTTATAAGGAAAGTCATAATTCTATTGTGATGTTAATTGGTCTGATTCACTTTTTCTTGAATAGATATAGGAACCTTGTCTTTAATTTAATAGTAATTTCCGTTATGCTGTGTTAAAAGCTTACCTATAATCTTTTGTGTGGGAAATAACTGTGTTAATTAATGACAGCTATCCTGCTTAGATCTCTTATTCGAGGTAAGTGGGTCGTATGTCAGATATAAAATGGATAAGATGCTTATAAACAGATTGACTGTAACATATTTTTTATGATCCATCGTGTTCTATGTTATGCTGACATGGCCTGTCACTTCTTTAATTGAATTAAATGCCGACAGCAAAAAATTAAACGACCAATTATCATTTCGCAAACATTTTACTAACATTTTTGATAACTTGATCAAATCTGACAAGTACATGTACATGTGGGGCATCATGATACACGTCTAATTCTTAATCAATTCAATTGAGAACATTGTTTTTTTACTAACTGTTACCTACCTATCTAAATTGTAATTTTTGTATCTATAAATATTGCCTATATTTAAATTCATATACTTTTCTAAATATAACAACATTAATTCCATACATAAATATTTGTTATGTTGTAAATATATTTTACAAGTAAACATTATTTTATTACAAATACGTGTGCCTACTTATTTATACGGCATAATAAATCGACCACATTAAGATTCCCGACTGCACATGTATGGATCGATAAGTCAAACAGGGTCGCAGGCACACCACTATTGACGAAGGCACGCAACGGTACAGCCATGACCAACCATTTCACCAGCATGCCAACTTGATTTAATGCTTCTAAACTTCAGGTTCTCGCCATAAAGGTGGCTAGATTAACTGAATCGAATAACGTAATGCTTCGTGCAGCATTTGAATTACGTATTTAAAGTTTTCTATAAGTTACGTGGACTTTTTAAAAAATTATCTGATATTAACTACCACTTGAGTATAATGAAGTACGACCATTTTGTGTATAAACAATTATTCTAGCTCTTTAATAGCTTGGACTGCAATTAACTTTAAATTTTTGTATCAAATTCACACACAATATACAAGTCAGTCTACAAAAAGAAAGATATTTTTACGATACCAACAATTCTTAACGCTTCACATTTTACTGGGTCAGTGGCAATATCAATAAGCAATTATGTACGTTTTCGTGTCTTCTTGAATGGAGATCATTGAAACAAGTGTCGATTAAATCAGGTAAAATAACAGTCTATTTAATTCGACCGAAGCCGTGACAACAACAGCAGCTATTGTACTGATAAAATTCGCAATATGGCGTCCATTTTTCTTTTTTTATTTTAACAGACGAAATGGATCTGTATTTCCAGTTCGTTGATCAGCTGACAGATATACCAGTAACAGGATTCGAGAACATAAGATAGGATGCCGTTAACTATGTAGGAAGATGTTTATGCTCATAAAGGTCAGAGGAATTTGTTTATATAAAAATTATGCTAATGAATAGTTCAAAATAACTAACTAATTTTATACCGTTCGATGTTATTGCTCTTTTGGATTAAAATACGTTTTGCACACCTTTGTCAAAGTATTTTAAAAGTTTATCTTATCGGTTTTCATTATCTGATTTTATTAATAAAACTATAATTAACTTTTACGATTCATTTAATAAAGTACGTTATTAACAATCAGTCACACCTCAGCGGTATGTTTTAAATTATTGAGTATTATATATTTTTAACTAGTAATTAATTTTACATAATTGTAGCTTATCTATCTATACGTGTCATTATACTGTATTTGTATTTATTTTACCTATTTAAAAAATATAAAAATATGTGGCCCATGCAACCGTAACATGCAAGTAAATCACGCAGATGGGTGTAAAACGTTTAATGCCAAAAATAGTTTAAAACATGAATAAAGATATAAAGATCGATTGATTGTTTAACTACCACGGTATGTATATTTATAATATATATTATTATTTAATTTGCTAATGTGATGAGTGGAATCAGTATAAATTATTGTGATAAAAATAGAAAATGATTTATAAGAACTAAGTCTGCTTTTTACGATATTATAATAGAGCGGTCTCGTTGTCAATTATTGTTCGAGAATCCCAAACAATGTAATAGATACTAACACTATCGCTGTAGATCATAATTGGTAAAGCTGGAAAAAACCAATTTGATATACCAACCCAAGAAAAACAGGTGTTTTGTCTGTCGATGTCTATCTATTATGCTAGATAATTGGTTTGGGTCAATGACAGAAGCCGCTTAAGAATGCAAATTTGGGCCTTTGAGTATTTAAATGGACATAAAAACAAACGACAGTTTCCCTTTCTTTAAAACAAGGAGATTGTGATCGTCAGGTTTATATTTAAATAGCTGCTTAAAAACGCTGCTTTATATTTAAATAGAATATATTACTTATAAATCAAAACGATACTTAATAATTCATTTAGATATAGTTTGACAGGAATTGTAAATGTTGGTAAGTGATTTAAAAATTGTAAATATCGTAAGTACTACACCTTAACCGTGCGGTACTGTTTATACAGCCACAGAGTATAGCTATAAGACAACCATTCAAATAAAGAATATTAGCTTTAGTAATGGACGCTTCTTGGAAAATATGCAAGCAGTAAACACTTGCGTGTAAAATAGTTACAGGGTGCAATAACGAAAATAATACAGAAGGCTTGGCCGTAACGATAATAGTAAAGTTACATTGTAATATAATAGAGCACTAACTAGTTCGTTATTAATATAATGTATCAAAATCGTGTTATTAGAACTGAATATTTTATTACCAAACAATATACCACAGTCGGGGAACATTTTTGATAATTATCAAAATTAGTCTACAGAAACCGCTAATCTAGATAATATTTATCAGATATTGGAGATACTATAACATCAAAGAGAATCGCAATAAAAACAGTCCGCGTAGGTAATTGAACACCCTCCGACATTCCCTGATTGCACGCTCGCTGATTCCCACGACTCGGGATCATCCTACTACCGTACTTCTTATGTAACTTTAATCAAAATTCCGTAAACTAGTAGAGCTTATAAAACTATCTATAATGACAAAGTGGATAATATAATTATTGAACCGTCTCGACGGTCAGCATTAAGTTGAGTGTTTCAAAATTAATCAAAGTTAACAAAAATAAAACCAATAGTTATAACTATAAATCAAAAATTAATTTACAATTTAAAGGATACAGCTAAATGATTATGTAAAGCTAGACCTGAAGCACGTCTTCACAATGCATGCAATAAATCAAACAAAGAAAAAAAAACGAAGAGCACAACAGTTTATATGAGGGCACTAAATGTATGTTTGAAGTAACTCTTAGAGCGAGCTCGTGCTTGAGGATTCTTCTAGTAATCTTACGGTTATGAGTAGGAATCATGTAAAGCGAGCTAGTAATTGGGTGCACCAGAGTGGCGCAAGTAATTGATGTCTAGCGGTTCTTCAGTTCCACGCCCTTTGATAATACTGGATTGGATATTGGAACTCTTTGACACTTGAAGCAACAATGTTATAAGCGAGAACGAATCAGTAACATTTACGATGTTGCAACAAATACAGTTAGTGCGTTCCTGTAGTAGTGTAGTTAAACATTTGGTAGTAAACAGTGGGTAGTATAAAGTTACCGGTTGTTAAGTCAGGTGTAAAGCTCGCACGATAATGTAATACAAATGACTACTGTTTCGTAATATAGTATAATTATGTAACAACTTCTTCAATGAACTTAATAGTCTTAAGCTTCTATGAGACTGTAATTTATTTATTATTAATATTTGGAATAAAGTTACTAATACTTATTTTATTGTTGTATATTATTGAAATGTATTATTTTATTAAATTTACGTGAGTGCTTATTTATTAATTGAGTTGTTTTATTTGGTATAAGGATATAAGTTGAATAATAGATTCTTATTTATTAACTTAAAATTATTGAGAATTCGTAGGCTCATATTACTTGAAATAGACATTTTACTTAAAAACAAGAAATAAATATATTCATAGGCTTACCAAAACATTTAAGATGATGAACCATTGCAAAAGCATATTATTATATATATGCATGATTCACGTCACTTTAAAAAATATTTTATAGTTTCGCGATCCAGATTCCCGCCAAATCATAAGCCAGGTACACACGAGTTGTTTGTGTCGGTTTGCCCGCTAAACTGAAGTAAGCAGTAAGCACCGTGAGAGCTTCGCGAACCGTCTCTATACAGCCCACTCTACTGAGGGAGAAGGGAGGGACGTTCTTGTAGGGGAAACCGCGTCAACCGCCTCCGGTAATTCACTAAGAAAAGTTATTTTTTGATTGCCACACAGGGAGACCCTGTGATAGAAAGCGAAAATATTTAGTATCGGTTTGTTGATAAAATATTATTGTCTCTATGATGTTATATCTGCGAAATTAATTTCATGGCCATAAATACAAAAATTATGAACAATATTCGCGTCATAGTTTTAACATATGCGTACGTCTACAGTGGACTTTCTCAAAAATTAAAGTGCTTACATTATGTCGTAAACTCTAGCTAGTAACAATAACCTCTTTAAATTCATTTGAAAATATTTAAAAAATAATTTTTTTTAAGCATCCAATAAAAGACATAGGGTACGTCAATGCTTTTTAACAACCTAACTATGAAACAGCACTATATTTTTTTTTTTAAGTTAAAAGTAAGCAAAAAATATAATCATTTTAATTTATACGTTGTGACCCAAATGCGAAACTGAGTTTTATAAGGTGTCAAAAGAATATCACAAGCTGAATTATTAAAAGAAAATTCTTTTGTAGACGAAGCTTCAGCAACATTTCGTCCTAAATTTTGACAAAATGCAAATATTATTCAAAAAGGATTTTCAGGTCAGTCAATGGGACTTTAAAAAAACACAAAACGAATAAACTAAATCATACTTATTATAATATATACACACCAGAAGTAACATTTACTGTAATTTAATATTTATAGTAAAAATAATTTAATGTAGGTAAGCTACAAACACACTTTAGGCTTGATTTGTTAAATGTCAATTGTACAATGACTTCACATTTTTGATTTTTCTAAACGGTAATACTTGAGTATGTATTAAATATGTTTTTATAAGAACAATACTTTATTTTGTAACAACAATACTATTTCCGCTATCATTATAAGGCACATGTTGAGATATTCGGTGGTTCTCTTGACATGGCTTGTGCACATTTTGCTAATACCGATTTCAATTCGCAAGGATGATAATTCTTATCAGATAAATCAGATTGCTTAAATTGTATCTGTACTTAAATCGCTTAAAGAGGTTATATGTAGTGAGTAATCTGATGGTACGATAGGTATAGAGGTTTTTTCATTGTGGATTTTATTGCAGTGTTATTCAATCATTATTATAACAATAATTTGTAAAACTTAAAGGTTCTTGTCGTCTGTACAAATCTGCACGCCTACAAAATGAAGTAAATACTTATTATACTTAAATTTGCAAGCTGTAAGTCATACACAATGCTTTAAGTGATAATTATCTATTTATCAATAACTAGCTGTTGTCAGCGACTTTTGTTGTCTGCCTTAACTATGATTACTTGAAAAATATGCGACACATTTTAGTTCCATTGTAAAATTCATGCATTTTCGTTACAATGTAAATTTATAAACAAAACCCATATCGGTGTTTTCCCGTGAATATTAATAATTTTTAGGTTGAAGAGTATTTACGTACCTTACATGTGAACTTACATTACAAGCCAAAAAAAAAGACTTAACGCTAATCTCAGAAACGGATTAATTGATTTGGATTTAAATTTCGAGAATATATTGTCATGTCAATTACTTTATATTTTGTTTTTTTTTTTAACAATCGGTTAACAAATAAAGAAGTTAATAATCTCTTATTGTCGTACCATTGCTGCTTACCAGTTTAAAGGTTTATAGTTTTTACTTACATGGGTAAGTACTTATAAAGGGTAAGTTTTATCAAAATCGAAATTTACGCGTACGAAGTCGCAGGCACAGCTAGTATAAAAAAATACTTCTAACGCCTAAATTGCGTCTTCAAAAAGTTAACATATCCTTCATGGACTTGAGTGCATATATTATTAAGTAAATCTTATTACAACATGCAAAAGTTTTTGGTTGTACAAAATGTGTAGGTGGATGTTTAGATGTTTTGATGTACGTCAAACATTGTTACATTTCTTTTAAAAAGAGCAAATTTTTGGGTTTCTGGCCAGCTTTCAGCTCTCAGCAGAACTGCATTCCGAGCTGATGGAAGCTTACCTACTGTACTGACCTTCAAAGACCGACTGTACTGACTTTTTTATATTATAATTGTCCTCAAAAGTGCGTGTAAACGCCTACTTGAAATTTAAATAAAGATATTTTGAATTTAATTTGAATTACCCGGCTGTAGTCACGTTAACCTTTCAGACTTTTATATCTTTTAGCATACATACTAATTGTAAAAAAACGGTAAAATGTTATTTCTTGATTTAAACAACCCAAAAATTGCTCTAAAAAGACTTTAAAAAAAAGGAAAACAACATTGTGTGTTATCTAATAGGGACATTAGTGGCGCTATCTAGGCGGTTATATGTCACTATTAGATAGCGCCTTTTAGAAATAATTAGCAAATGAGGACATATGTTTTTTACAGGTAATAACAGGCGCATGTATCGATTTGGTTTTCAACTTTTAGGAAATTATTTTAGGTCGACGAGATATTTTAATGTATTTTTTTAGTAAATTCAAAAAAATCTAAAAAAAAATAAACCCTAAGGTAAATGCCTACTATCTGTCAAGCGAATACTTATAACAAAAACAACAGCTCCTGGCGCCAGGAGGGCGCCATAACACCCAATGCCTCCCCGCCACTGGATCCGCGTCTGGATAGATATTAAATATTCAATCGCAGGTGGACTAGGTATATAGAATATAGGTCGAAGTGTGTTGACGAGATCGATCAGTAGTTTATATCTGCTGAAAGTGAAATACCCTTCTATATAACACATTAGAACGGAATCGCTGGCAACTGGTAGGACCTACAAAATATATCTTAGTAATACAAAGTGTAATATAAGTTATCTGCGATGCTATTTTGACCTTAAAATACCTATATATTTAGATCCTTCAATCCTTTTAAATCTGTTTAGATCGATAAACATCTAATTTAGAAGATATTTATGAAATAAAAATGACTTTAAACAAACAAAAAGTGTTTTGTGGGTCAATACACAAGTTTAGTAACCGACATTATTATTTATTAATATTTACAGTAGCGGATTTAGGTTTGAGGACGCCCTAGGCCCGAGACGGTATGGCGCCCTTTATCTTTTGTACCAGTATATATATAAACATATATGTACATATATGTGTGTGTAAAAAATAATAACAATAATAATAAGAAATCTAATTCAGGTATAAATTAAACATTTATTTTTTTAACAACTTTTAGGACTTGCCTGATTAATTATTTTAACAAAGAAATTCAACCCTCAAAAAGGATGGATGGATGGCTATGTTTCGATAGTAAGAGCGCAATAAAATAAACTTTGAAATTTGGTCTTGCAGTTTACAGAAAACCCAATCGATTTTAAATTTTAGTCATCTTAAAAATTTTGGCGCCCCTCAAAATTTGCCGCCCTAGGCCCGGGCCTCACGGGCCTAGGCCTAAATCCGCTACTGAATATTTACTTACATACATCAATTTAATTAGCTTAACACTTTTTTATTACGGTCACTATGTTATTTAAGTGTAGATACATTTAACGATAAGGGTTACCTGCAGAGACTTTTGATTCTGATTCATTTACTTTAAATTTTCATCCATCCATATTTTACGAGTAGTGTTACCAGCGTCTTCGTCCTCGTGCGATACATAGGTATGACACGATAGATAGATGATAGATGGGTGCGATATAATAATGACACATTTTTCTGGTTGTAAGTAAATGTCATAATGCGTACATAACAGTACGTTGTCTTGATTTTTCCTTAAAATAAATATTTTTTCAATAATTTCCTTTATGTTTTTATTTTTATTTTACTGTACTAAATGTTGGTAAAATGTTATTTATACAGGGTTATTTGTAATAAGTTGACCACCTCTTGCCTCTCTGCATCAATCCTAACAACATTTGTTCTACGACTTTTTAAAATAATTAGTTTTAAAAATTTGAATTTTCTCATACAAAAGTTAGGTTGCCTAACTAAAAATAACCTTGTACAAAAGGTTAATTTAATAAAATATATATAAAAATAATACTAATTAAGATTTCAATTTTCTCATACAAAAGTTATTTGTTGCCTCTGAACTGACATTAACTTTGAGCGTAGTTATGGTCGCGTTGACCTTTTAAGCACTTCTAACAAAATAGAGTAATAAGTAAAAGAGGGAGCGAACATTTTTTTGTTTCGAGTTTTTTGTGTTGTTTAACAAGATTTTTAAAAAGTCGTAGAACAAATGTGGTTGAGATTGATGGAGAAAGGCTGCCTGCAAGAGGTGGGCAACTAATTAGAAATAACTTTGATATCTTCTTGTATAATGTATTAATTTAGTAAAAAAGTAATTTTACTTTACTTTTCGGGTAAAATACCCCAAAAAAAGGATTTGTATTAAATAACTGTTAAAGAAAAATTTATACCAATAGGAACATAAAATATAACGATTAAATGCATATTATATTTTGATAAAGATTATAATTAAGTATAAAACCTCTTTGAATATTACGTAATATTTTTTACAATTTTGCACCTGCTGCCAAAGTATAAAAATGATCACATACCGTTTTGTAGATCTAATGATGATAATTACTTACATGAATAATTTTAACATATTATATTGAAATATTTTGCAATATATTGGTGAAAAAAACTTGTATGTTTTATGACTGTAGTCTTCTTTCTGTCGACTATAGAGTTATATGCAGTAAATTTTTATCCAAATTTCATGTAATTAAAAAAGAAATACTGATAGGTAAGTTTAACTTGATAAGGATTATATCACTAAGTACTAATAGTATTGGCTATTACCTAGGTACTAGGTACCCAATGTTGGTCAGATGTAGAAGCTTTGTAAGTCTTGTCATGCAGGCAATATTTTTTATATCATTATTTAATCTATAATATCTTCAAAAGTATTGAATCATTGAAATTATAATAATATAACGTATAGAGCAATTTTTCTAGCTACGATAAAAGATAAGACCTATTGATACTAAATCAATGGTTGGTTCTCTTTGTCAAAGATAACAATGATTAAATAAATGTACATCGACCTTAGGAGTTGTATAGGTATATGCCATCGCGAACATTCCTCTTGACGTCACAAATACTATAATTTTCTATTATCATATTTCACACACGTACACATTATCTCATAAGATTTATCCGATATTTTTGTAGATTAAATGCTTTTATACAGAGAATTCTTTATACACACTAAAAATATCTACACTAATATTAAAGTGTAGTTGTGTTATGTAGTTTTACTAAATACCTGTGATGTGATTTGAGTATGTATATATTTGACACATAAACTTACGGCAACTTCGTAAGTCATGTGGTCTTTGAGTACGGGGAAGTATCTGAACTACCGTTTACAAATTAATATTAGGTGAAATTGTAAGAAAAAGAAAGTTCAGAAAATTAAAAATAAAATATTGAAATAAGTTTAAACTATTCCAACATGTTAGCCGAATTCGAATTTTTGAGTAGAGTCAAACTTCAATTGTACATATTTGGCTTTAACTTATTCATTGAATTTACAAGTATCAATTGACGTATAAGTGTTTCTGATTTGAATTGTTGAATAAGTGTTACGTAATATTTAATAATAACCGTCCTTGTGTATTGTTGATTCAATTACAAGTAGACACTACATGATAGCCTCATATTCTTATCAATCAGATACGTTATCGTTCAAACTGTAGGTAGTATTATTTACATAGTAATGGTTGAAGTTTGCGGTTAAGAAATTACAGAAATAGCATGCTTTTAGAACTAAATTAATATATAAGGAAAACAAACAGTTATAATATCATAAAACCTGTAATCGGTAAATACAACTTACAAAAAAATATAAATAAATGCGGTTAATTTTCCTTAAGCCCATTGTTATAATTAATAAATAAATAAAAAATGTATAATTAAAGATTACACTTTTGTTTGACCGTATAAAGTCACTTTCCCAAACTTTTCCGTAAATTTTCGGCAAGCTTGTCCATGAATTCAAATGTTTCATAGTAGTCTGACCTTTTTACATTATTCATACCTTTGACGCAAATTGCAAGATCTTTCGTCATTATTCCAGATTCAATGGTTTCTATACAAACGTTCTCAAGAGTTTCGGCGAACTTTTTCAATTCAGCGTTATTGTCCAGTTTGGCACGATGCAAAAGTCCTTTCGTCCATGCGAAAATGGAAGCAATAGGGTTGGTGGAAGTCTCCTTTCCTTGTTGGTAAAAACGGAAGTGTCTAGTAACAGTTCCGTGAGCTGCCTCAGCCTCTACTGTCTTTCCGTCAGGGCAGATCAAAACTGAAGTCATAAGTCCCAATGACCCATATCCTTGGGCAACAGAATCAGACTGAACATCTCCATCGTAGTTTTTGCAAGCCCACACAAATCCTCCTTCCGATTTCATAGCATAAGCAACCATGTCATCAATAAGACGATGTTCGTACCAAATACCGGCCGCTTCAAATTGAGACTTATAATCCTTCTCATAGATATCTTGGAAGATATCCTTAAAGCGTCCGTCATATTTCTTGAGAATCGTATTCTTAGTGCTTAAGTATAGGGGGTACTTTCTGTCCAATGCATATTTGAAGGATGAATGTCCAAAATCAACAATGGATGCATCAGTATTGAACATACCAAGAGCAACACCGGCGCCATTGAAATCGTTAACTACGTGCCTAATCGGTTCACCAGATGGAGGGGTGAATATCAGTTCCAATTTACCTTCTCCGGGAACGACAAAATCAGTAGCTTTATATTGATCAGCGTGTGCATGACGTCCAATAATTATAGGCTTTTCCCATCCAGTCACCAGACGTGGAATATTCTTGCAAATAATGGCCTCCCTGAAGACTGTTCCTCCTAAAATGTTACGAATCGTACCGTTAGGACTCTTCCACATCTTTGTCAAGTTGAATTCTTCAACTCTCTTCTCATCAGGAGTGATAGTGGCACATTTGATGCCAACATTGTACTTTTTAACCGCCTCAGCACAGTCAATGGTAACTTGATCTGCGGTTTTATCTCTGTGTTCAATCCCCAAGTCATAAGTGTGAAGTTCAATGTCCAAGAATGGCAAAATTAATTTATCTTTAATAAGATCCCAGATAATTCTGGTCATCTCATCACCAAGAATGTCTACAACTGGGCCAGCTTGAATTTTCGACATTTTGATTGTTCTGTAAATAAAAATGTAAATATGGTTTATAATTACTAAGCACTGATAAGAATTTCTGTACAATACTACTACAATATACTACTTCAGAACAACATTTTGAAGGAAGTGTAATAATAAGAGGCTAATAAGATTTTCTTTATTCCGGCAATATTTATATTTAATTTACTTGTGTTTGCATTTGAATGGATCTATCAAACAATATTAAAGTTACATTGTAAAATAATTTATTTCCTAATCCAGCAGTTAACTTAGATTCACTGATTTGATTTTTTATTTATGCCAGTTAGAATTTTTTACCTAGTAATTATTAAAAATATTGATAATTTGAGGTCATTAAACCTTAAATTATCAATATGTTTTTCTTATTTCTGTAAACATATTTAATGTAAACATACAATAACACAGATTCTAAATATAAAGTCATGACCTGTAAAATTATACTATTGCAAGCAAACAATACTACTACTCTGTCAAATTATTTTATATATAAATAAATTTATCAGCTGACCTTGTGCCAAAGTGTTTTTATCGGTTTCATTATGCAGCAAAACATAATTACGGGCTGTCATTGAAACTGATGCAAGAAAAACATAAGTAGTGATCAATAAAATTCTTAACATATTTCAAAATTAAATAATTCCAGAAATGTTTGATGCAACCTTATAGAAAAGGGATAATTTATCAGACTTAAGGTAAATGCTGGAATCTACAACATATAGATATGTTCATGAATACACAAAATTTAGTTTTAATATTGTTATTTAGTTTGTTAAAATAGTTACTTATTTTTTTTTGGTTTTGTCTGTTTGTTATAATATTTTTTACTTTATATATTTTATAATATTTTTTTAATTAATGGATGGGCAGGGACTTGAACCTGCAACCTCTGGGAATTTTTCATTACATTTTCAATCATTTTTTATTTTCTTGCATATATTGGTAAGTATATAAATGACTATTGAAACAATATATTATAGTAACATTATATGGGATTAGTGGGATGTTCTTGACATCAAAGTCATCTTGAAGATAGGAAATTATGCTGAATAGGTTTAGAATAAACCATTATATGATAACAATCCATATAAAGAAGTGATTCTTATATACATCTTCTTTTAATAAAAAGTATTCCATAAATGTCTTAACCCAAAGATTATATCTAAATCTATTATTGCTTTATGTGTGTTAGTCATGTGAGATGGTAATTAACTAATTTGTAAAGATGCTTAAAACTGCTGTGTAAAACAGTATCAAATTCAACTTTTTAACAAGCTTATTATTAATAATAATTTCCGATACTTGTTCAATTGCTATATGTGGTCACTAACTACACAAGTGCATATTTTTTATAATATTTACATATAATAAACATGACTACACCAATTATCTCTGCTACTACACAATGAATATTTATATTATGTACTGATAGATTTCAAAAGAATATAAATTAAATATTTAATTCTCCTCTTAAAATAAAATCAAGCATATCTGTATTGTTATTCCTGGGGCATAATTAGAAAGTCACTAAGCAATTTGAGACGTATCATAAACCAAAACTAGTTTCCTCAGTACAAAGTTCATAATTTAGCACCTAGTTATGTGAAATTATAATTTTAATGCCATTTAATATTTGATAACGGCATTAAAATTTTAAAGGTTAATACATATATATTTAACATAGAAGTGAAATTAAAAATCTAAATGAACTTACCGGTTAAACAATTGTCACGTAATATACGACTAATATTTTTTAGGCAATAAAAATTAAAAGTCGACTTGACAATTGTGTTACCGTTCCTACTCAACTTTACTGACTGAATGAATGTTTAAAATGTGAATAGAGAATACTGATTACTAAACTAAAATTATATTATTATAATGTTTACGATGATTGGTTGCAGAGTTGTCAAATAAAAATATCCACGTACCAAGTTACTTAGTCAGTTACTTTCTCTTTCATGAAATGTCAATTAGACTATCATATAACATTGTGAATGCTGCTATGTATATAATAATGATAATCAATTAGGACTTACCAGTTATAAGCGTCCAACTCAATTAGCAAATAGGTAAAGAGTAACTTAGGCGAATGTAAATACTAAATTGTAATTGTAATTATTTATTATATGTACGTAGTTTGGTAGGTATATATTTATAGAAAAACCGAGAGCAGATAATAAATAGAGAAAGGCGGCAGGGGCCTGTGTGTCGAGCGTCTTAGAAAAAAAAAGATAGAAGGAGAGAGTCATACTTATGTTTACCTAAATTAGACAAAGATAAGTATAGATAGGTAACCATTAGCCTTATTTGCTTTTTTTTTTTCCGATCTTCACACTTTACTTTTTAGGCTGGCAGCTGGCTACCCTTAATTCTATAAGAATTCTATGGTTATTTGTCGACATAGTAGTTGTCAGAAAATTCTAAGTAGAGCAGTACAAAGATATTTGACACAAGTTTCTTTCATGACGGAACGAGGAAGGTTTTCACGGCCTATGTAGGGCGCGTCTCCCGTGCTATCATCTGCATAGCAACGAAGTCTTTCAATTAATGGCATATCACTAATATGCAGAAGAAACAACGCTTTCTATAGCTATGTCCATGCTTTTGGAGCAAGTACCGTCTGCGACGGTTCTTATGTATCGGCCATATAAGTCGCAAGAGTCCCTGTACTGGGTGGTGTTCCGTATTACTGGGTACCCCGCTCATCCACCGAGGCTTACAAAGAAAAGGGAGCTACCAGCGATGGGCCTGTAATTCGACGGGTCTAATCTATCGTCCCTTTTGGGCATCTGGTTAGCGGCCTTTGACATAGACGGTACTTGCCTGCAGTTGTAATAAAGTGCTTAAAAACAGAACACACGGTTTAGGCACTAGTGGCGGTATGCCGTCGGGCCTACTCAACTCAGCTCAGTCTTGATGTTCATACATCAACATCAAGACTGAGCAACTCCCAGCTGATATCTCTATGTGATATGGGAATTTCCACCCTCGAGCAGCCGCAATTTATTTATTTATTTATAATTGATGGTAAGAGGTGCGGTGCTTTAGTCGACGTTCAAAGTTGAGTTTAAGGCAAAGAGTAAACCTAGAGGATCGGGTTTCTATGGGCGCTATGGGCCAGGTTGGCATCTGTATTTTGAAATGGTGTTAAGGACAACTGACAAAAATGTTTCCTTAATCTTGTTCTGGCAAAAGTTCTTTTAGTGGACTTCGAGACAGCATTCAGTTTGCGTTTCATATCAGGCAGATTAGGATTTCAATGGTTTCCAGCTATGGTCCAAGCCCTTTATGAGAGTTACTTAAATTGTCTAGCAACTTTACAAGACCTATTGAACCACGGTCTTTTTTTGTTCCTGCAGCAATTAGAGAGTTTGGAATATAATATTCCACACCCACCAGTATCGTCTCAGAGACAGCTGCTGCGCAGGTGTCGGGATCTTCTAATGTGAAGCAAAGCCATCTCCACGGGGGGGGCCGTCGCCGGGAACCTCCTCGTGTGCCCGTCTGTTTCCCTTGTTGCTCGGATTAGTCCGGTGGCATCGGAAGCGGTACGGGTCGGTGCTCCCTGGGCAACAACGGTTAATGTGATCCTTCGGGTTTGCATTAGCCGTTGGCTAATACTCGGCGCGGTCGGCCATGGGGGTTTGTGCCCGGTTCATGGCTGGCTGGCGGGCAGGCTGCCTTTCGGGGTGGTCTGTCTGCGAGGTGGGCTCGGGCCTTTTGGCCTGGGCACTAAGGGTGGGAGGGCGCAGGCCCTCTATACCGGGGACAGCAGCGGGGTCGCCCCTGGTACTTCTCTGTGCGCAGAGTGGACTGTGGGGTGGTCCCGTGGTTGTGTGGGGGGTACGTGGCGGTCTCTTTCTTGCTGAGGGGGAGGCCGTTGCGCTGATAGGGTGATGGCCCGGAATAGTCATCGTCAGGTACAAAAGCGCTTGACGATGATTAGTCCGGGCGAGGTGGCGGCGGAGCTCATCCTAGGGAGGGCTTCGTTGGCTGGACCAAGTCCGTTTTCGGACGGGGTCCGGCCCCGGGAGGTTGAGTCGGATCGGGACACCTTCTTCGTTGAGGGAGTCCTGATTTGGCTCGGCCGGCTTGGGTGGAGGGCAGGGGAGCCCTTCGCCATTCAACAAGCCCCGGAGTGGGACGCGCTCAAGTCAACCGGGCGCGTCACTCCATGGAGGTGGTGGCTGCTCACGCGGCCTTCCGTCGGAGCAACGCGGATGTGTGCGCAAGCGTTCCCGTGGCGCTCCATTACGACGGAGAGGTGCTGACCGTCTGGTTTAGTGAGTAAGAGTCTCACATAACCACTTCCATCTTCCCCAGGAAGGAGGTGTGTATCCATGAGGATTCCAGACGTTAAAAAAAAAAAAAAAAAAAGCCATCTCCACGGGTACGATGCATAGTACTCTCGTGTCAGACCTTATTAGTACCTTATTTCTTTGAATAAATTTAATGATTGATCGATCAACTTTAAAGTCACTTATTTTTTTATAAAATTTCTGAATCACCCAAAATTTGCCGCCATTTTCGATGCGGTGTACTCATGTGAAAATATAAAAATAAGAACGTAACGGGCGGTCGAACATAATGTAAGTTCTTGAAAATGTCTGTTTTATTAAAACTTCAGTACAATAACTAAAGCATTGCAAAGGCAAGTAGCCTAAATTGGAAAACTTATCTTGTGCGTTACGGTTGTTGTGAAAACATAATGATGAAAGAAACACAAAAAGTTGTCAGATCAGCAAAATGTACACTTACAAATATATGTCAATTGGTAACCATTTGGTCACCATCAACATCGATTGTTTAATAAATGTTATTTATTTGTCATTTCTTTTATAAGAGGTTCTCAAAGTGGTGAATAAAAAAATAAAAAATATGTCTTAACCTGACCTTATTTTTTTTAAGTTACTTTCAAGAAATGTTTTTAATTTTGTATTTTTAGTTTATTTGTCGCATGCATTATTTTTAAATAATACCTAAGTCATTTTCTAGAACGAAATACAGCTAAACGTTATCGCACGTGGCAAAATCCTCGAGGTGATGGCACTTTTCGATGTATCTCGTTCTAGCAAGTGAAGGGAAAGCACCTAACCAGCCTATAAAAAACGGTAGGTACTACGGCAACGGCAGGGTAGCTTTTAAAAATGTTAAGCTCCTTCTATGCTTTAGTTATTGTTCTGAGTTGATAACTAATGCTTTCATACTTTTTTTGAAAATGTACGATATTTTTTGAGAGGTACGATAATGTTAAGCCCCTTGGTACGATCGGCGCATCATTTCAGGTTGGCAACACAGGCTGTGGCTACTACAGACTGCTTATAACTTAGTAGACACCACAGAGTACTATAAAGTAGACACTATACAGTATACCATCACTATATTACTATACTAAAACAAGTTTTTCTGTGATCTGTCCACTATCTTTTAACGTCTGAAGAATTGATTTTAAATATTGATAGAAATATGTTTTTGTTATTTTAGCAATGCAAGAAGTTTTACTAACAAAACTAACACTTTTATACTGTTAATTGATAAACAGTTTATTCATAATTAGAGTGTGATTCTTATGAGAAAATCGTATGCAAGAAAAATGTTTTGTGAAATGCGCTGATTTTTTCTATAAATGAGTTCGAAATGGTTATACAAAAGAATATAAACGATATAGATGCAAACAAAAATGTTGTAGCCTTAGATGCCGCAAGTAATACATGGAGTCTTCAAGCGCCAGCTAAAATAATTAATATTCGCAACACAGCAAATATGCAGACTGTAAGAATTAGAATCTATTTTTCTTACATTAATGTGAGTTTTTGCTAAACTTTACTTTTATTATAGAAACAACCTATAACGCGTCAAATAGCAATTAGTACGCTGGCTGCTATGCATAGAAGGTTCAGCCTTCCAGGACCTGTTCAACCGCATTCAAGACCTATTGCGGAATTTCGAGCAAGTGCGAACAAATCCCTGGACATGCTACGTCAAACAATACAGTCAGCAGTTACAAGGGAAATAGATCAAGTTATTAAAAAATACTTAGAAGTAAGTAAATTGTTAGGTCATAAAGTAGCATTAATTAATTATAATAATTATAGTAGATTGTACTTTTATTAAATTGATCTGTATATTAAAGTACTTGTTTTTCAAATCATTTGATTTTACAATAATTTCAGAAATTCTTTGTGCCAGCAGTAAATAATATAAGATTGAACTTAGGTGATGAGTCCGTGAGTGAGGATCAGGTATGTAAGATTTTTAAACTTTTATTAATCCAATTATCTATAAATTTTAAACTGCTGAACACAATTAGACATTTTTTTTTATATAATAATATAGTTTGATTATTGGGATGAGCATAGGTTTTTTTCAAAAAAAGAAATCAAATCAGATTTAAAGTCAAATAGAGGGTGAATATTTATATGGAGATTCTTCACTAAACTGGTTAGAAATTTGTATAATAATTAAGCTCTTGGTAAGAAATAGTGTTAGAATAATGTTAAAATAAATAGTGATATCCCCTCTTAGAAAATCTTTGAAAAATGATTTCAAAATTAGCTCTCCCTGAAAATTTAAACAAAGGTAACAATTATTTCTTAATAACTTGGGAAAATAGTTTATACTTCATTAACCCTTTTTGAACTTAAAGGTTAGAGCAGTCTGCCGAGCTATGTTAGATGCGACTCGCCTTCTATATTCTACTCCACCACGGGTGACACAGACTGGTTTTGAGACGACAGAGGCAGAAGCTGATAAATTAACTAAACAAGCAGTAAGAATTAATTCTTATACAATTTAGTGAGCTCTTGTATGTTTGGGCCATTTATTTAAAATACCAAAAATATATATATATTTATAATTAATTACCTACTTGTACATCAGTTACAGAATACATTACAAAATAAGAGAAAAGATTCAGATCTGGATTCAGATTTTTCACAAGTTAAGAAAATAAAACAAGAAGACACTACTGATAGTGGATCATCATCACCACTGCCTTCACCAGCTCTTCGGGACCCTGAGAAATGGAATCCAGCACGACTCAATCAAGATACATTATTTATTATGGGCTCTCATGCTCATAAGGTAACTTTATATATATTTATTACAACTTGGTATTAGTATTTTCTTAAATTTTCACTAGAAGTCAATTAAATAATTCTATTTCTAATGGATCCGACTGGGGTATAACTGGTTATTTATACTTTTCATTATATATTTTTGGTATTATTTAAAATAAAAGACAAATTTCATCTATCATCTTTTATGTGTAATCAATGTGGGATACATTAAAAATGTTTAATTATTTATCGCATAATTTAAATTGAATATAAATGGTTATTATACCATTGTAATTGTCTGTGTATATGAAACTAAACCTTCCTACTATTGGTTAATATGCCTATAATACAATATAATTACACACAAGATATAATACAATATAATTACACACAAGACAAGAAGTACACTCCGATACTATATACAATATAGTATAGGAGTGTACTTCTTGTGACTATAGCTTTTTCGATTTTATTTTTTCAACAATATTTCCATAATAACATTATGTTAAGTTTTAGCGAAACCTATTATTGGCTATATTATTTGTTGTGTAATATATGATAAAACTGTATGTAAAAGCTGTTGGTTTTGTAAATAAATAAATAAATAAATAAATAAATAAATAAATAAATTTATGTGAATTGCAGGTATTAGGACTGGGTAACTCTCGCGGGCGTCTTTATACACGACATGCTGGTTTACTGAGATACCCAGCAGACAGTGCTGACAAGGAATGGATTGCAAATCATAACCTTGTAAATGCTGTAGGAGGAAAGACTTATATTATGGTATGTAGAATTAGTACTACTGTATTAATAACTTTTAAATTATCGCATTTCATAATAACATTTTATAAAGAGGAATTAAAGCTCTAGTAAATTGGTATCATATACCTTTTGATTGCCTAATATGTTAATTAGGCTGCACCGGTTGCGATCATAGTCTGTCTGTCTTAGCGGTACATGCTCATAACATCGTCGAATCCATGAGGTCGAAATTTCTTCATCTACCCGCACTTCTTTGATATTATTATTATTGTCTGTTCGCAATGTTCGTCACGTACACCCTATTCAGGTGTGAACAAAACCGACTGAATAAAGGGCGGTGGTTTATCACAGGTTTCAATACTGCTAATAACTTAAATCCATCTTTCTTTTGATTGGTACACAGTATTGACTATTTCAGTCAGAGTCATAATTGATATGTGAGTATAAACTAGAAACCAAGTTAAGCGTTTACCAAAAAAAAGATTAGTAACAGTAGTAACCAATCATGCATATTCGATGACGATCTCACATTTATAAAGTCTTAGGCGGACACTAAATTTAACTTTAAACATTTAAAATAATAGTAACTATATAATTATCTTTTGTACCAAGTACGTCAATAGAAAATACCTTGGAAGTAACTACAGTAAGTCAACATGTGCCGATTTGTCAACAAGTTGGCAATTGAAAAACCTCCCTATCGTCAGCACATTCATCTGAGAGAAGAATACTTTAAGACATAATACTATGGAAGTATGCAAAGTAAACCAACCTAGCATTGGAGACATTAATTAGCTGTTGTAGTTAAATTTCTAACCGCATATAATGTAAACGTTTAGCTAGTGATTTGATATTAGCACTGTACAATAGTGATAATATATTTTGAATCTAAAGATGTAGCTAAAAATACGCTTTTATTAATCAATTACGTACCAATTAGGTATCAACTACGTTGTCGTCGGAAAATAATTTTAGTTGTCATTGCGGAGATTAGATAGAGAAAATTTGAGACGTGTTATTTTATTACTATAAAACAAATGGTTATTTGCAGCCAAATATTTCAAAAGGACCACTAAAGCTATCTTTCGAATGTACTACGTCCGTGTTTTTTTTTGGCTAATTTAACAATAAACGACGTATCGTGTGCGAATCAGACGTTATTTACATTTAGGTATTGATAATTAAATCTAATTATTTATTGATAGGTAATATAAGTTAAAAATAAAAAAGTCCAAGAATTGACCATTGAGAAACGCTCCATTTTACTAATGGACTTGCAAAAAGGGCACCATCTATTCTAGCTGCCTTTTTTTTTTTTTTTTTTTAATTCTTTATTTTTTGTAAGGGCTTTTACACTGAGATATATACGTCAGCCCTATTGTACCTAAGCTGCCTTTTGTGTTGATCACTTTTTCACTTTTTTATTTCACCATACCCAGGTTATCTTCACAGAACGACACTTGTATTAAAAAGTTTTATATAAAACGTTGGAAATCAAGAAAATCTATACTTTCAATTGGAAAGATAGATTAAAGTTATTAGCAGTGTAAAGTCCAGAGATAAATAGCATACTTCCTAGTTTCTCTGCGCAGTCGGTAAAAATGTGAATAGGGACGCAACGCTTGGCTTAGAGAATAGGGAGTGTTGTATGTATGAGGTTGGATTAGGAAGAAATTTCGATCTTACGGATCCAACGGCGGAGAGCTTATACCCCTAAGACAGTCAGCCTGTGACTACGGCCAGTGCGACCTAGTCTAAACCTCAGATAATTAAAAGATATGTGATATCTTTTTCACATACATGCCTGTCCCTGTCGGGAATCGAACCCAAACCCCATTATACTGCTACACGTTAGGCGTCTGCTCTAACCACTTGACCAACGGGGCGGTAAGTACACTTAATTTTACCTGTTTCTTTTGTTGTAGGTCCTAGAAGATATAGAAGAATTAGCCACTAGTGATGCTTATAAGCATAGCTCATTGCCTCTTCTGGGTGAATTGACGGGATTCAAGGTGCCACCATTTTTATTAAGGAAAATAAAGACATACGTCCTTAAAAAAGCCTTAAGTGGGGATCTTAGTAATGCTAATAGCCCCCAACCATCGACAAGTAATCAAGAAGATAAGTTCAAAATAGAAGACATCAAACTAGAAGTTCATGACGATTTTGACTCTGCTAACTTCAATGCAAGTCAGTATATAACAAATTCTGACCATTCAAGGGACTTTGGAGAATCCATGATGAAGGAGGACGCGGATTTCGCAGATATAAAGGTGGAGGACATTGATGATATTAAAGTGGATGGAATAAAAATGGAAGATTTGGATGAAATAAAAGTGGATGGTATAAAAGTGGAAGATCTGGAAGTAAACGGTATTAAAGTCGAGAGTATTGATGATATAAATGTGGACGGAATTAAAGTAGAAGATATTAAACTAGAGAATGACGATGCATTCGACCTATGCAAGGAAACGGACGACGAGAGTCATCTCGTCGACGGGTTGCTCGAATCGGACATTGAGTTTTTGAGTAGGAACTTATGTAATATCGAGAGCGATACGGATGCAAGGAAAACTATCGAGAAATTGACCGGAGCTAATCCCGATACCATAACATTAGTCGGGGACGAGTTTGATTTAGGGACTACTTTAAATACGAGCAATGTAAGTTCTGATACCCATTTCTTATACTTATATTGAACTAACATTTGTGAACAATTAAAATGTTTAGTTCTCAGGTAACCAAAGCACGAAATGCATAACGGTAGCATCGACGACCAGTGGTATGATCCACAGTGTCCCGGTGGCGCACATCGCTCCGCCGCGCATCACGGGCAGCACGGTGCACTACTACAGCAGCGCGGCGCCGCCCGCCCGCACCCTGCACCTGCCGCAAGCCACCGTCACCATACAGAGCATACCGCGCTCCACCTCACACGTCATCCGCGGGTGAGATTATTACGTATTGTTATTATTATAACAAAAATGCCCGTATTGGTTTATTTTTTATTCTATATTTATATCAATTTAAATAACCTTAACATGGCTTAAGCTTACATATTTATAGATATTTTCATACCAGATTTATTTTATTTGCTTTTTTAGTTGATTTTTTTTAAATATTTTTAAAGTAAAAAACCAAATGTGGAATTTAATATTATTTACACGTAATATTAGTTCTAATAATGCATACATCACACTTACCACATACTACATAATACATAGTACACGGTATACCAGTACATAATAAATCATACATACGTAATACCCATCAACGATGATCTTATAACTATTGACAAAACGAGCCTAAATGGACGCATAGGAAAGGAAATCCAGTTGCAGCTACAGATGTGTACTTTTCGGTAACTCCACCATTCCCGAAGGTAATATATCTAATAAAATACACCACAACCTCCAAAACTCAACTGACATAGCTTTCTTTCGTCAGTGATGCGATTTGAGATATCTGTTTTAGCTGCCTAAGACGCTCCTCGTGTACTAGATATGGATCATTTCTTTACTGAATCTGAGTATTTGTTACAGAATACCAATCAACGCGAAATCTGGCACAATCAGTACAGTGATGTCGTCAGGTACAGCAAGCATCATCGGCTTCGGTACGAGGACCTCTAACGCCACCATTATCGGTACCCCTCAGTATGTCAATGTCTCATCGAAATCCTTTCCAACAGGAAACATTCTACATAACGCTATAGTTTCTAAGAATATTGTGAACCGTAATATGAATACCGCTACTTCTGGAGTATCGTTCAATGTGACAACAGTCAGACCAGCCTTACACACAACTACACCAAAGAGCACAGTGGTCACAGTAGCCTCAGACTTTGATAGTATATCCACCACCAAAGATATGATAGACAATGCCTGCAATTCATCTCTTATGCTCAAAAAAGTGCTGACATTAGGCAGTTCTGGATCCAGTAAATCCTTTATGATGCATAATACCCAAAAAGTACTTTCCACCGGTTTTGCTAATGGAATAACACCTCCACCCAATGTAACCATTGTGAGCTCTGGTACCAGTGGTGGGATTCTCAATAATGCCAATCTCAATAATATTAATTGTCCCAATTCTGGCAACTTGAGCGCCACTCATGCTACTTTATCTGCTTTGCTTTCTTCATCCACTGAAGGTACTCCGATAAAAAAATAATTACATTCCAATTGTTATTTTTATCTTGTTATCAATATTTACATGTACATGTTTTTTTAGTAGAAGTTTTCAAGTAGAATCAAGAAAAATATTTTGCTATCGTTTATAGGATAATTCAGAATATTTACGTTGCTACTAACTTTTAGATACTTAAAAGTTGCAAACACTTTAATCTACCTCTTGAGTTACCTGATACAATAGGCTTTAATAATTGTTGTGTCAAAGTATAAGTCAGTATTACATGTTTTTGTTTGACTTTTATAATGTTAAGAAAAATCGTCTTAAGTCGTGAATTATTGAAAATCAAATGTAGGATCTCTTAAGGTTTTTGCTCAAATATTTTCCTTAGAACTGTCGTGTAATGTACATAAAACACTAGTTCAACTTTTATAGTATGTATCTCAGATATAAACAGGGTGGGTTCAACACTAATTGGTCACTTAAGTAAAGTACTCCAGGACATTTTGATGGTTGAACTTCATTTTTTACTGATTATTGTGTATTGCTATAACTGCCAAAGAGAAGTCCACTCTCGCAGCGTAAAGATCTATAAGAAGTCTTAACTTCGTAAATTATAATAAAAACAGTAATACCTTACACCTCATGAGTTTTATCTTAATACATTCGTTACCAAAATAATGAAAACTCAATTCGAATTCTAAAAGGAAACTTATAAAGCAATAACTTGGTTGTGTATCTTTAAATGTTTTGTATATAACAAAAAATAATAATAGTTAGTTGAACTCACCCTAAAACAACTAATTTGTTTAAATATATGCATATTTGCAATTAGTTGTACAAAATATTTCTCATTATATATCGTTGTATTAGTATTTATAGTATTATATACTATTTATTATTTTTTATTATGTAGTATTATATAATATTTAAAATATTAGATATGACAAGTATCACATTTATCACATTTCTCCCTGCACCAGTAAATTCAAATTCTCACTATAAATGTATATCTAATAAAAATATTTTCTTATTTACTATAATAAATACATTATTAGAATCAAAATTGATAAATAGCTTAATAGTTGTTAATAATACATATTTCATATTACTTTGTCTCGCTACAGTATTTAAACTCATAGTGAAAATAGCTATGAGTAGTAATTTCTGAAAAATGAATGTTTTTTGGTTGCTCAATTCAATGACTTGGTAGAAACGGAATATCGTAATTTTATCGTAATTGTAATAATGATATTATTGCAGTATATGCGAAAAATATTTTTAAAAAGTCTTATAAATATTGATTATTTAGATCGTGTTCCTAATAATATTATAAAGGTAAGTAGACCGTATGCAACTTCTCATATAATCACAAGCAGAAGCAGAGGTGTACTCGGTTCAGTCGTGCAAGGTGATGGTAAGATAGTTCGGGATGTAAGGAACAATACATGTCGGATGGATGAAATGGCGACAGGTCACGGGCACAACATGTGACCCTCGAATGCCCCTTAAACTAAAGGGGCAAATATACAAGATAATCATAAGATCTGTCGTATTGTATGGTTCGGAGTGCTGGGCGACGAAAGGGACGAATGAAATGAAATTACAAAAAATGTTTAATCATCTGCCATAAAAAAGATCATCAACTTAAAATACGGGGGTACATTTGATAATACGTCTCTGAAGATGCAACCGTAAAAACATTTTTTTTTCTTTAAGCTTCACTTAGAAATATATTCCACTGCCAATTATAGATACAAAAGCTATTTTAAGCACATCAAAAGCTAATTAACTTAAGTATAGTATTTGTAGATTTAGGATGTGCGTAAAAAAATGTTATTTTATTGATATGATTCCTAAAGAACATGAATACTTGCAAATTGACTAGAGATTTCATTTAATTTAAATATGAAGACTGTGCAAAAGAAATGACTGAAAAAAACATAGATTTAGTTGTTCTATTAACATATTTTTTCTTGTTATTAACATTTTTTTTATTATAAGTTACTTATTTATGATTTTGTGTTGCTAAGCCGAATATAATATAATTTAAGGCTTGTTTTGTTTTTCGCAATATCGCTTTGAGCAATGTATGCTTTAGTATAAGTTTACCTAAAAGACTGCGTTTTTTTGCTACTGCTTTTGCAGCTTTATGTGCAATTATTTTATTTATCTTTTTAATATTTTTGTTACTTGGCTTTTTTGCCGTTATTGCATTTAATTAACTTATGAATGATATTATATTTAGTGTAGAATCGTTATAAGAATAAAAATAATGCTAGCTTGGCTGTGTTTGCTTTTTAATGATAAAAATATAAATAACTTCATAACTCAAACCATTTATGTTTTTTATACAACTGGTTGTGAATCACAAAAGACTTCAATAGTTCTATTTTCTTGAGATATTCTCCGTAGTTAGATTAAATTGTTAAATATTTAATTTATATCCACATTAATGATTAAGATTTATAAAACTTATTTTATCACATTTGCGATAGATTTAGATTGCAATGTTTAAAAATGTTATAATATAAGAACTAATATTAGACACTAAATTTACAATAGCGAATGTACTAAATATTAGTATATATTAATATCTTTTAGAAAATTATTCCGCTAAAATTTCTCTTCGTAGATGATAAATGTTATGAAACTTAAATTAAATAGATATTTAATATTTGATTCATTCCTAATTTTCTGTTTCGTCTATTCTATATAATTATTATTTTATTATATATAACGAGTATTATTGTTATTAAATGAACAAGAGTGGTCGTAAATCGTATAAATGTTCGTCCAAACATTAATTAAACCTTTTTTTTTTGTATCTTCTGTGATTTTTAATGATTTAGAATATTAAATATTAATTAATATATATTAAATATTAATGTAAGAGTGTTCCCATTTTTTTTATTTTGTTAAACACAATAAGAAGGAATCAAAAGTTGTTTTTTAACTCTATTACTTGAGCAAACAAAGTAGACCTCGAAATGGTTACTGAGTATATTTTAAATAATGTTAAAATTACACGTATTTGTCATATCTTAAATCATTGTTTTTTGCTTTTTTCAATCGAAGTCGTTATTAATTATGTGTTGTAAAAATAATCCTTTTAATGTAAATGTACTGCATTACATATCCATTTTTTAATGTTAATTATTGCATTATAAGTTATATTTTGGTAACTTTATTTTATGCTGTTTTACTAAGTTGTTAAGATTAGTGTTTAAGGTGTTTTAAAATCTCAATATTGTGGCTGTGTAATAAATTGTGAGCTGTATTGATCTTAAAACTGTTTATTATTGTTATCTCTATATTATTATTTAAGATATATATTTCATTTAAAAGTTTATTTAACTCTAAGTATTATAAGCTAAGAATAGTTATCAAATATATAGTTACTCGACTATATTCAAGGAAATTATTCGGAAATTTGCCCGATCCGTAACCCCGGATAGGAACCGCGAATGGGTTCGAAACAAGTCGGGCAAAATTTTGATGAATATAGCTGGGTAAAAAAAATATGAAATAGTCATCATAATTCACGAAAGCTTAATTAACTTCTATTAAACTACTAATATTAAACTACTACTATTAAACTGAACTACTACTACTATTAAATTCACGATTACATAACGAACTTTGAACAGGAGTCTTACATTTTTATGAAGTCACCCCATGTAGGGGACGATGGGGGAATTGCGGACGCTTAAGCGGAATCACATATAAAACACAAACTATTCATAATAATCAGTCTGTCTTTATTAATTATTAAACTATACTTATTAACCTATTAAGTCAACATTAATTATTATATGAAATCAATCAACATTTATAAAATTTTCATCAAAAACAAAAACTTATATGTCCGTAATTACCCTTAGCTCTTGGGGTAAATACGGACCAGTGCTGGGTTAATTGCGAACAACATGGGGAATTTACGGATGAGGTCCTATTTTATTTGTAGAATTCACAAACGTAGCCTCTTGAAGAGCAGCCAGCACTGCAGTTCTCATGTGCCCAATTCATACATTTAGAACGTCATAATCCAATCTTCGGAGGGTGGGTCACAATACTTTTCCTGACAATAAACTATTTAAGTTTCGTAAACATTTTGGTCGAATTTCTTTGGTGCTTTTTGGTTTTTTAATCGTAGTTTTGATCTTTTCTTGTTCCAGGTTCTTTCTTTTCTTTTTTTTTTTCTTTTGTTCTTTTTTCTTTAGGTTTACTTTATCCGGTGTGCTAGTGAAAATAATATAATGCTTTTTTTTAACCAATCGTTTAGTTCGAGTAGGTTTTAGAGTTGGTACTTGCACTACATCACTAAGTCGTACTCTTTTGGGCATGGTACTGACACAGACTTTTTTCACTTGATCAAAAAGGGTCGCTCTGGGGATGCCATACTTTTCTGACACCTGTCGAAAAGGAGTCTTTCTCTCTTTAATTTCTTGCACAGCTCTTTTTAAAGTTTCAAGAGTGTAAGTGTGAGTGAGGCATATGTATTAAAGAAATATTCCTATAGGTTTTAATAAATAATGGGGTAAATACAGACGTCCGTATTTACCCCAGGCCATTTGTCCGCAATTGACCCAAACGACCTAGAAAATGTACAACATCAAAATTTTTAGAGTAAGAAAATTTATCAAGTTAAACGGTTGTGTTATTTACTCGTCATTAACATTGCAATCGACAAAAAATATGACTTTTTTACTAACACTTATTCTTCTTAAATAACATTTAAAACAGTATATACCAAAAATTACATCAAATTCACAAAAAAAATAAATAATCACTTACTTTAAAATGGGCGTGAGGCCTTCTATCGGGATTGTGTGTTAGGCACTAAAGATGGTTGAAAGTAACACGTGATCGCGACAGAAAGACTTGGGCGGCAGAGATAGCGTAGATATATGTTAGTCCGTATTTACCCCGCGTCCGTAATTCCCCCATCGTCCCCTATGTGTAGGGTAAGAATGGGAAAAATTAAAAATCTTACGCAGAATTGTTGAAGCTAGCTTACACTTATTTCTTTATTTAAAAAGACAAAGCTCTAACATGCAAATAAAAAAAAATCAATCTTTAATATCATACTAATATTATGATTATAGGTACAACTAAAGACGTTTCCAAATACTTATAAGTAACTAACGTATCGGAGTCTATATTTATAGAATCAGAAAATATCTCAATGGAAAAAAAAGTTGAGTTATAATTAAATTGTATCTTTAAATACAAATCGTGGAAATATTGATACATCCAGTAAAAAACATTATTATGATGTCAATTATTTACTTCACTTAACAAATATTTTATTTATTATTAAAAATACAATAAAAAACCAACTAGGATTACGTAAAACAAAATTTATCAATTTAAAGGTTTTGAAAAATGTAGAGACAGTAAATATGAAATTCACTTACTTTTTTCGTAATAAATAAAGCAAATAATACAATATATATTTATACCCATTACATAAGCAATGTAGAGTTTTCAACTGCTAATTTCAGTATTCTTTTGGACTAAACCTAAGTAACGTACAGATTACAAAAGGTTTTACATATCCATGAAATACATAACCATGTAATTAATAGAAAATAGTTTCTTTTTTATTTTCTGCTCTCTCAATAGTTCAGTGAGATTTTATTCCTTCAGGCAGGCTAAACCGTCGATAGATAAAATATTGAAGTCTAACATGAAAATACCGTTTTAACTTAATAAACTAACAATATGTAATAATATCATATTTTTAGTTGATTGGAAGATTTTCTAT
This sequence comes from Napeogenes inachia, assembly GCA_959347355.1. Taxonomy (NCBI): domain Eukaryota; kingdom Metazoa; phylum Arthropoda; class Insecta; order Lepidoptera; family Nymphalidae; genus Napeogenes; species Napeogenes inachia. The sequence continues at coordinate 11,837,545 of OY365791.1, read as the reverse complement.
GTTTTTATAATACAAATTGTATTATTGGTAATTAAAGTTAAATTTATTTAACGAAATAAAAGTCTCCTCTCGACGACAATTATCTAAAAATATTTTTTTTCGTTCAGAAATAAAAAAATATAGTGTTACAAGCAAACATGGTATGTTTTAGCAGAAACTTGTGATTAGATACTTAATCCTAAGTTATTGCGCTTTGAAAATAAGCGACATGCAATTGCGGACGCTGTGAGAAGGATATTGAGGACTGAGTATTTCTCTTTGCCGGCTTGAAATATCAGATATTTCTGTTTACTTGGGACTGCTTTCTCTTTAATCCGTAGATTTATTTTGTGTACTTGGTGTGAATACTTTAGTCTTACATCTGAATTGAGTAGTAAATTTTCAATTCTGTTTGAATTGAATAATTCACTATAATAACAATAATACCGTATCTCTACAAATACATTTATTGTAGATAAAACTTATTGTCTTCTTGTATACAAAACTATAAAATGATTTTATCATATATTACGTTACTTCATATCAAACTAACAATAATATTTGTTAGATAAGTGATAATGTTACTGTAAATATTAAGTTTAATTAAGATACGTTGTGATTTCGGGTTCTACGTACGTAGCCCGTGATACCCGCGTAGCGTGATTTTGTAGCGCGTCGTAGTGAGTTGATTGACTCACAGATTTTGGCTTGTATATCGCGGTGTCACGAGGATCTGACGCACACTGAAACATTGTAGATGCTATACAAATAGCACGTATATTATTGTAAAGAACTATTTTAAATATACTTGAATTTACAGTTTTGAACTCTAGTCTCAAATTAATTTTGGTCAAAGTTTTCTAACTTTACAACTTTAGATTGAATTATAAGTATGTATAGGTGTATTCATCTGTTGATGGTAGTGTAAGAGCGTGGGGGTGGCTTGGCCGCGGTGGGTGCGCGGTGGGCGTGCTCGCGGGGCGCCGCCCGCGTGGTGCCGCGCGGGGGGTCGAGCACATGGCGCGCTCACGTGGTGGTGACGAACGCGCTCGCGTCCATCGTGCGGCTCGTATGAATAATTGTGTACCAAGTGAATGAATCGATGCGGCGGAGGCGGCGGGCGGGGGGCGGCGGGCGGCGGCTCCGCTGCGTGGAGGGGTGCGCCGCGGCGCGGCAGTCTCGTGCCGGTAGTCGGTAGTGCAACCGAGCGACTCCGGGAGCCGTCCCCACCGCGTTGTCGCTCGCTCGTAGTCGTAGTGCGTCCGCCGGCCTGCCCCACGCCGCCGGCGTTCGAACCCATGGAAACCCAAAGTCAGGATGTGGCCCACAGCCCCGCAGAGGTGGCCAACGACCCAGGGTACGTGTGAGAACACGTGGGGATTCGCAAATCTGTCTCCTCTAGCTTTCAGGATCTAACTGGCATGTTTATCTTGCAGGAAGATGTTCGTCGGAGGCCTCAGCTGGCAGACTAGTCCAGGTACGCAAGTCGAAGGCCGATGTTCAGTGCGCGCCGACGGAAGTGCATCCGATGCACTCGCTGGTGACAGATGATCGCCCACTTAGATTACGCGAGATCTCTGTCTCGATTGTGTATATATCTATAAGGAATCGCGATGCATTTTCAGTGATAACTTTTCAGTTCCAAATATAAACATCGTACAAAGTTTGGTAATCAGCTGATCTGACGTGTTGCAAACTTTTTAGTATCGATTAAAGGCATGTTGTGGAAGTGATAATCGCTCGCGTATTCTATAAAAGGTTGGCGAATAGGGAATGGTTAACATGTTAATATAGATAGTCAGTAATTCAGTTAAGATGTCAAGGTGTATTGGCAGTCAGGTGTGCGATGGCGGCCATGCCGGTTGCGCGCGCAGTTTTCTCGGCGCTTTTGCTCACCTACATTAGCAAGCAAAATTAAACCTTATCGCTTTATAGATTTAGGTGCATATACTTTGCAGTTCCGTTTTCCAATTTTCATTCCAAAGAGTTATCACAACATAACCTCAAATTTAAGTACATAATATCAAGGTAGAGCGCGGTACCGGCCCTTTACATTACGTGAACCTAAAATATCTGTATTCTATAAAAATAATTGGCATTAAATAAATGTGTTAAAAAGATTTTAAAAATATATAAAAAAATAGAAAATTGTTTTATTCCAATCCTAATGTAATATTTTTTTACTTTCCGTTACTTTATTCGTCATTAGCATACATAAGATAATTGATCCTACTTGATGTTACTATGATGATGTTCTATTTTATAATGACTTCCGCCTTATACAGTGCAATTGAAGCTATAAACAAATACGTTATATGGAGTAGTTTAAATTAATTGCGCGAATGTTAATTGTAAAAGGTCCGGTGCGCGTGCGCAAGTGATGTGCCGCTTGTGGTATTGGGTCGGACGCCCACGCTGCACTTTGATCCCTATATCTATGCCAACTTTGTTCTTCTTTGGAGATATCTAGGGCGATATATCTATGATTACTAGAAAATATAAGTAGTTTATATTCTCATATATGTATTTTAAATTAATACAATCACAGAACTCATTTAATTTTCTTAACAAACAAAATTGCTATAAATTAAGTAAAAGTGCTGTCAATTTCTATGGAAAGTAGGCACATTGTTAACGACCTTCTTACTCTGTTACGTTGTGGTTTCTATAGCTCATGGCGAGTTGCCAAATGCTTCTCGAGATGGTGAAGACAAAAAGAATAGATTTAAGTATTAAAAAAATACCTACGCCGAAACATGTTCATCAGTTTGAATATATTCGTTAAATATTTTTTGTGGCGCTATGTTGATTTAAGATGTTTAAACTGTGAGTTTTATAGATAAGATATTTTTTTAAATATTAATGTCACTAAACCTGGTTATCGTTAGATAAGAGTAGTCTTAACATAATCTCAGGTGTAAATAACTTAGTTGCCGTATAAAGCTGTCTTTGTATTTAAAATCAAAATACATTCCCATGTTGATAGAACAGGTGCTAAATATATTATTTAAATCAAAAATATTTATGATTTTTTATATTAATTTGAGTTAAAGAAATCGTTTAAAATTTTATTATGTATTATATTTTCTTTCTTTTAATATAATTTACAATACAAATAAGAATCCATCTAATTGCAATAATAAAAGTATTCTCATAATCGTGTTGAGAACACTAAAATCTAAATTAACTTATTTTACTTGAAACAAACAGACTAGAAAGGTTTATCATTTCCTAATCTTACGACAGTATCTCTAACGACTTTATAAATGTAGAAAAATGATTTCGGATTTTTAAGGAAATTTGAAGAATAAAATCGTTTCCTATACAAAGTCATAGTTATGAAACAATGTTCATATCTATTTTTATACCTTTTTGTTATCTAAAATGGTTTTCTTCAAAATAGGACAAGGTTAGTTATTCTAACTTTGTTTATAAAGGAGAGACTCATTATTTCAGAGTTGCGAGCGTAAGCCGTTTCACAGTGAGGTAGTTGGTAGACAAAAGGTTGAGTTCTATTATCTGGCTCACTTCGCGCGCCTGACATATCATTGACATGCCGACTCAAAGATTTACTGTCTGGCTTGTAATATTACAGAAATAAATTTAAGTGAATTGCATATGAGTACATTTAATCCTTCATGCTGATAGTTCTTATCTTGCGGTTACTGGTATCAGGTTGTGTTGGGCTATGATTTGTAAGCAGTGTCGAGAAACTACAAGCATGTATAATTCGAATCAAATTTAAACTATTTAAATTAATTAATGCATTTTTTTCTGAATGATTGTCAAATTCAATATCCCGAATATTAGAGAGGACCTGTAAACAAACGACTATTTTTTTGTAAAAGATTTTAGCATACTAACATCGATTTCTAAATAATAACTAAAGCATAGAGATATCGGGTCAGACGGTTCAAGGGTTATCAAAAAGGTAGGATTAGTTTGCATTGAGCGCATAACAAACATTTTGAAAGTTTGTAAAATGAGGCAAACCTGGCTCGCTTGTGTGGACGACTGGATCCAACACAATACAGATGAGAACGGGATCGGCATGAACTCGTCACGCTTATTACCGCGACGATTGTTTACGAGGATCACGCGAGCATTGCATCCACAAACGACTTGCTCAACTGTTTTGTTACACTTTGACTTCACCTTGTCGTTGCATTCGTTTCACACTCATCAGTATTGATTTTAAATGAGACGTGTTAACAGCTGATTGTATGTAGGATTTTTTCGATGACAGCTAATGGGTAATAAAGTTATTGGTCTTATAAATATCTTTGTTATGACTGTAAATCGGTTCTTACTGAATAGCGAATGATTATTATAATCGTAGTATGAAAGTATACCAAAGCATTTTTTTATGTTTAAAAGATCTTAGAATATCTATTACGTTTTCAAGGAATTCACAATTGCCTTCATCTATTATTGATCTGGACATTTAGCATATGATGCATAATTCAAAAGTAGACTGAGATAGAACGAACAGATTATAGTTATTTAATTTATGTTCAGGAGTTCGTTCAGTCAACGTCATTCAATTCCTGAACTTCGAAACTTACCTACAGTTCGGCAAACACTGTTTCGTCTAAAATCATTATTACGCAACTGTTAAATGACATTCGGGTTTCTGTATTTCCATAAACAAATAAGTGCATAATGCACTTTGCCGACTAGTAGACTATTTAAATCTGAAGCAACTGGTGAAAGATTTTTGTTTGTGTGTGGTTTTCAAATTAACAGTTATTTTTCTAAACTTTTATTAGAATATTGTTTTTATCAAAACGATTTGTGATGAATTATATAGTTACCTTTATTCTTTTTTATAACACTCGAATAAATTTTATGATACAAATGTTTGTCTCTAACATAATATAGTTGTTGGAATGTTTAAAGCTTTAATTAACCACATCAAACGCTTATAATCTTATAGATATTTCAATAAAGACCTTACAACCTTAATATCGTTGTCAACAAAAGATACAGTAGTCTTAGTTTCTAAAGGATTACGTACACACATTCAACTTACAAGTTGACATTTAAAAGTTTTAGTCTGTCCAGGCTTATGGTAAACGTACGTACGTATGTAACGTTCTTGCGTTTGTTTGCTGTAGGTATTTATTTGTTTAGTCTCATAAGCTCATTCAGGTAGAGGTATAATGTCATACAGGTCAATGATTTCAAGTCACTAAGTGGCAAAAGATATAACTTCTTTAAGTGCCCTGGATATAAATTAGATAAATCATAATAGAGATATTTTAGTGTACTGCACTGACTATACCAATATAACTGAGAATGTACAAGAAATCCAGTAAAATATACGAGCAGAAGATCAACTATGACATTTTTTAGCCAGACCGTAACAAAGGAATAAATAATTATGTCGTTACAAATAATTCAACTAATTTCTCCGGTGTTACGTAACCAATACATCGAGACGCACATGTGATCGTTTGGCTCCGAGGACACACGTCGCTGCGTTGTTGTCATTACTCATATGTCACGCACACGACTTTGCAGTTGCATTCGGCTTTAAAATGTCAGATATCTTAGCCCCTGCAGTTATACTGAACCTTAATTCGAAAGCCATAGAGAGTGTTTTAGGAACGTCATTCATTTCTCGTGTTACATTTAAAATATAAACGAAAGACAGCAGCACATCTTCAAACGAAATGCTAATTGACGGCGGCGTGAAGCGAGGACTAAAAGCTAAGATGATTTTTTAGTCTTAAGTCTTAGAAATGTTTCGAGCACAAATTCTACCGAGATCGGCGTAAAAAATTAAAGTCAGTATTTTTTTTAGTTTGATGTGTTGTCTAGAAATGTCACATTTTTTTCGTACGAAGCAAACTTTATACTAAATATTATTTCAAGTTATTAAATGATATAACAAAAAAAAAAATGCGGTGTAGAGTCATGGCTACTAAGTATTTGTAATTTTATAAATAACTTTGTTTCTGAAAATTATTTAAGAATAATCAGTCTATTATCATAAATAGAAACAGAAGCTTATCTTATAGGATATTAATATTAATGGAAACCAAATTAACAATTAATAAGTAATAAATTATTGTTGTTGATAAAATATATTAAAGATAATATTTTTTATATTAGTCATACAAGAAATGGATAAATCGTATTATACTTATTTAAAACAAATTTATCTCAACAAAGTTTACAAGAATTGATATTTCAATATTAAACCAAGGGGAAATCTATTAAGGATTTCTTTATTTAATAAAGATGACAATTAAATGTCCCGTGAGAAGTATTTACTTGAATATTACAACAATTGCTTTTAGCATCTTATTCCTCCTTTAGTGTTAAAGGCCTTTTACTTTTATAAGGTAGTTGCGAGATTCCGTGAACGTTTATTTAAACAATCTGCAAGAATTTCCTCCAAAATATTATATTTGAAAAAAATTCAGCCTACATTCTAATTTGACTACAATAAAGTTTACACTATTTGCAATAAAGTGCAAACTACTTAATTATCATACTTTGACATATTGTTTATATTATTATATATTTATTTATAAAGTAATAAAATAAATCAAGCAACAGATTGCTTTCTCGATAGACAGTATACTTCACATGTCTACAACTTGCCGTTCATACGTCATGTGTAGATAACAATAATGCTACTTTATGCGGGTATCAAACTATTCTCTGGTAAATTATTATCATGATTTATACGCGTATCAATCTATTGGGTTGACGCCACTGTTTTCAAAACGGACTCTACCTACCACACATTCAGTTAGGAGCTCTACGCTCTGTCAAATATGTTATTCGTTTTTTTTTTATTTTAAATATTATATTGATTGAAATTGTGGAAAAATAAAAATATATATTCTAAATTTAAACATTTTATGTTTATATTATGAAATGTTATACAGTCCCCAACCTATTAGGAATATGAAACCTGTTAGTGTTCCGTAATACAGAAGTTGTAAAATAGAACAAAAGTAACTCTAGATATTTTCATAATGTTTTAAAATAGTATGTAGATGTTCTTGCGTCACTATACCACTTCAAAAGCAGTACGGGCGTTTTCTTTGGAATCCAATCTTCACATTGATTTTGTAAATATCTACCAGGACGCAGCTGGCTGGATATTATTACATATATTCAACAAGGAGAATAGTTTCGAGAATAATACCAGATTTTATTAGTTTTTGCTTATATATATTTTCTAGAAGTCCATAACTTTAGATATCGTATACGGAAAATATCGCAAGAAAAAGTAATAAATCAATCATTTGGAAGATATCTTACGGAGTCATAGTGAAGCCGAAGAAAAACATTTTATCATAAAAATTGACTATCTTCACAAATTCCTTAATCTAAAACACTGTTGTCTTTATTGATAGCAAATATTTTCGTTAACACATCTGGCCGTCCCTCTGTATTTTATATTTTATTTATGAATCCCGACCGATCTATAACCTTGATTTAGATTCACAGTAATACCTTGTTGTTTTTGACGTCTATTACTAAATATTTATATTGCATTCATTTTAAATTTAGGTTCCCTTATAACACATTATATGATCCGGTAACTTGAACGATTCTTTAATACTCACGTAAAAATATTTTAATAATTTAATAAAAGTATTTGGATTTTTTAAATTACGTTATCTGAGCTTTATTTGATAATAGCAATAATCATCAGGTCGTTCACGTATCACGCCATATTAATTAAAGCTTTATTGAATTCGATGCGAAAGTAATTATCTCCCACACCCAGCTATTCGATTTACCAATATTTGTAATGATACTCGTAATAATATATTACTTATGGTATTTCAATCGATTTTTATAGGTATTTCTATAAAAATCGATTACTAATCATGTACTTTATGAATGTAAATATTCATTCACTTTGTTTTCCTATTAGCAAAATGAAATTCAAGTAATCTGGTTTTCTATCATATCCTGAAAAATACACATTGTTCAACATTTAATACGAAAAAAATGATGTAGCTTTCAATAACTTATTATTATTATTATAGTTTAATGCACAAGATGATTCTTGAAAACATATGGATAATAATAATAAAAATAAGAGTTTTTTTTGCAATATTCTCCAATCTGCTGAATCCACTTTTTTAAATGTATATATATACATTTATACCCCTGAATTGACCTATGACTTTTAAAATTCTTTATTCTATACACATTAAATATAAATTGCCTCATGTATGGAAGGTAAACACTTGAGAACGACTCGACCGATTCAGTTGTTTTTTGTATAAAAATTTAAATACAAAGATTTTACGTGCAGTATGTCAGCGAGTGACAGACAGACAGCGTAAACCACTGGAGGTAGAGAAATGTTATAATATAAACATGCTTAATGTTTTTTCCTAAGCTTGTCATCACCTTCATTAGTAAATTAAACCCGTGGGAACTCGGAGCAGATAGTAAGTTATAAAAAAAAACAATAAAAACTAAGTATCTTGGATAGAAACGAGGGTCAATTTGTTTAGGCACCTGTTTGATTTCCTACAAAAATACTCCTATCTCACGAGATAAGCATTCTTATTTGATCCTTTTGATAGAGTCTGTTTATTTTAAACCGAAATAAACTTTTATTATTAAATACCTAGTATTTATAGAGCATACTGAATTTTATTTATACATAATGCATTTCTATTAAATTATATATATGTCTTCAATATTTGAAAACAAGGTAACTATACGATCTTAACCAAATGTTTTCGAACGTCTTTGTGCAAACTCATTGCTGCAATTTGTCTTATAGATATGTAAATATATTGACCGGTTAGTATTATGTTAGCAGTTTATTAGTTTGGCCTTCGTCTGTTTCACAATATGCATCACAATATGCAGTAACGTAATAGCGTTAATCCTTGCCAATTGTTGATGTCGAGGGATTTATTGCTGCGGTCTTGAGAACTTCTAATTTATATTTAACTTAGCATAAATTATTTAACGCTCGGATAAATTTATACTTTAAATTACAAATGACAGTATGCCTCCTAATGTATATCATTTCTGAAAGCTGTCATGTTCGGTGTCTGTTTGGTGCAAATGATTCCGATATTTTGGCACATTTATTAATAAATTCAACGATTCAGATTTATAACATTCCAATTCATAAATAACTGTAAGGTTACTAAAATTGTGTTAGGTAAAAAAAATGCGCTGAGCAAAGTATATTAAGTATAAATATTTTTAAATGGCACTCCAAGGAGATTTTACTAGAGACACACCTCGAAGGATCTAATCCCAAAATTTAAGTCAACAATCTATTTTGGTTAGATTAATTCAGTTGATTTCAAAAGTGTTTCGTTTTTTATTTATATATATGTTCAAATTTAGAGACAGTTCTTCATTAGATACTTTTTATGACAAAATTTATAATATGACTCCATTTTACTGAAACGACTATAATATTATTAATATAAAGATGATATCAAAGAAATAATATGTTTTTTGTAAAATGCTAATGCTTTTTTAAAATCTAATATGTTTTATTTTTACTTTTTAAAGATACTCAATAACTATACGAACAAACAAACACAAATGCTAAAAGTCATTGGTTTGATTTATGTGAGTGGGTCTATCAATATTAATATATTTTTTAATTGTGATTGACATTTCCCATCATAAAACTTTAATTATAGCAATGTATGTTATATCGTTGCATACCCACTTACGAATAGTCGTTAAATACCAGATCTCAGTGAAGAAAGCTTCATACATCACCATTAATGTCTCTTCACTCCTCGCTAGGCTCAAAAAGAAAATAAGTAAACACAAATATAACAAGATTTATTACTTTTCCTGGATAAACACGATTGATTTTATATACACTAGGAAGAGCACAGTTATAACTACTTATATATTTTTAAATAACTGGGAGAAATATCTTTGAAGATTTTAATCGCAAATTCAACCTTAAGCTAGTTTTTACGGATTTGTAATCAAGATCTTACAGAAGATTAAAAATACTAACTAGAAATAATAAATATATTTTTCATTCTAGCTCATTTAAAAAATGTAGCCAACCTAAAATAAAGATGATATTAACAGTCAATATTATGAGAATTTCTCAAGAGAAAGTGTTTGGCGAATGTCCAAAAGACGTGTCTTGCAACGATAAGGTCATGTATGTAAAATAAACATAATTTTAATCCACGCCTGGAACAAATTAGCTACATAAAACTATTAGCGAAAGCTTTTGTGACTTTAATGATAGAGTACTTGCTAATTGACAAGTATTCGTATTTCAGTGCATTCAGTCCAACGCGTCACTTCGCTGCAAGCATAATTTTGAATTTGTCTCGGTTACAAGAAGTGACGAGTGAATAAATAGAGCTCCTATGTTGATAGAGTTCGATATATTTTGATAGGTATTCACTATTTCGATATATAATGTAGCGTTTCAAATAAGAATTTTATTAAAAAATAAAGAATTTTAATTGATTTGAAAAGGTTCTTTTTTAGTAATAATAATTTTCAATATTGTTATATTAATATAATTTAAAAGTTTCAAACGAGCGAAATATTCATGATTTCAATTAAATAATTAAAATCAATAAGCAAAAACTTACGTTTCCTTTTACCGTATTCGCAAAGTATGTGAAGCATTTGCTTGACAAAAAAAAATTGCATTTATAATAAAAAAATAGCATTATGAAACAGTTATTTAGGATAAACAAAGTCATAAAATATATAAAATTTGTCATTTTACGAAGGCGTTCTAATTTTAAATCTTGAAGTATAAAACGTTGCACTATTTTAAAACTACATTCATTCGAAACAGCTTGTTTTAGTTGCGAATAGATGACGGTTGGCTGACAGTAGTAAAACTGATTGCACAGGCGACCTTTGGGCTGCGCGCACGCACGTCACTGGCCTGTGATAGCCTGATGCACTAATCCACTTATACGCTGATATTGATCATCGACATGGTTACTGAGCCCGTCATTGAACTTTGTTATCCAATTCACGTTAACGTCATTCAGTGTTAACTCACAACTCTTAATTAAATAAATAAAAACTGAACTACCCAGAACTTCGGTGTTTAAAAATGTTTTCCGATCTCGGCTTTGTTGGCACATGCATGCGGACGTATGCAGAAATAAACAAACAAAAGTTGAGTCCATTCACTCCTCACTGACATTTCTACTGTGTACTTCGTGCCAATCCGCGACGATTGTATAGATTTACATGTGCCGTAATGATGCATATCTGTTTAGTGGCATAATTTATATTATATAGATAAGTGGAAATAATTCATGCAGAATTTACATGTCTGCTCTAAAATTGAGGTGAAGGAAGTAATAAAGTCCAGGATATTTATGATGCCTATTTTAATATAAATATTATCGTAGAACTTAAGGCCCGAATATTTTTGTATAGTACCTAATTACATGATACGACTCGAAGAAGTTTTTATAATTCCCCGTTAAATTTGTAAGAAAATTAAGTACTTTATGTATCGTTTAAACAAATTAATTAAAATCAATTCACTAATTCTTTACTTTTAAAACGAAAAAAATATATAAATTCGGAAGGGAGCAATAATTTTTTTTAACGAAACCGTTCCTAAGCTCAAGTTCAACAATACGTTGACAGATATCAAAATTGGGAAACCATTTTGGAAAACCTTTAAACTTTTATAAAATGGCGGTCAGTAAAATTATGGAAGAAAAGGCGCGTACCGGTATAATGGTGTGCTCGAGACTATCTCATATAAAATTTACTCTAATAATACAAGCAATGTAGTGAGGTATGTACCTACGAGCGTTTTGACCTATATCTCGCATAAGTTTGTTTTTCCTTAGAGCATTTATCCGAATAACCGTAGGTTGGAGAATATCTTTTACCAAGGGGTTCCGAGTTGCGCCTATGAATATCAAATATTTGTGCGTTGAAGAATAATTGAGATACTGCTTGAAGATATCTAATCCTTATTTTTCTTTGAACACGAGTATATAAACGATAAGTATTAGAGCTATTTATTCTGACTTCTTAGACGAGAAAATTGTCTTCTATAATAATGTAACTTAAAACAAAAACTACCAGATATTTAACCCTACTGAACCTAGTGCTCAATCCTTTGAAGACAAAACGGGCTAACATACGCTTCGAATAAATTATATTCAAGTTATTTATTACCGCTCTTAGTATTTACAATGCACTGGTCATAGTAATTAGTAGAGGAATAAATAACATTTTGATGTTAGACAACAATAATTCAATGACTACAAGTCTAAGATATTCGTCATATTGTATTTCTATATTTAAAGTGTGAAGAGAGCCGATCCACTTCAAAAATAACCGTTTGTGCGACAACGTAAATCTTTGTTACGACTAAAGTTAGAGAGTAAATCATCAAGCCATGCGCCTAAATGGTACATTGAATTTTATTGCATAGCCAGATAATAAAATTACACCAGATTACTTAAGTAGTAATTGACTATAAATTTTGTCGTTTCACATCATACAAGATTTTTTTATGTTCTTAATGTCGTTCTGTTTTGTTTTATCAAAGTTCTAGTAATTAAAATTGGTAGTATATTATATCACAATTCGTATATTAAATGTGTTTTATTGTTATGTCAAAGTCGGAATATATTTCAAATAAAATTAAGATGAAACTTTTGCCTATTCATCATAGTTGCAACCAACATACAAAATAAACGTCTCTAAATAAACATAGGTACATTGAGAGAAAACAATTAATGCGTACGTAAATAACAATTCATAAATCAAACGTATCAAGCGGCCTATATCTATAATATATATTTAACTCGGATCAAACTATATAACAAGTAACACGTGTTTAGTTTTAATGTAATAAATATGCATAATGCAAAGTACTAACATCTAGTATCCACTGAATGGGCCAGTAATCATGCATTTGAGGCCATTATCTCAATTGGCGAGCTCTCAATAAGTGACCTCCAGCGCCGGACACCGCACCCGTTACCCTACAAAGCCCGTTTGTTTGCTTGAAATGTGCCTTTACTATTTATACATCTCCAGCTCTAATTGTTCGTATTTATATTAAAGAGTCGTAGGCATAAAAAAGTCTATGTAATGATGACTTTATATTTAAGATTAATAAAAAAAAGATAAATATCAAAGAAATAAATACTTATTTTGATAAAAATAAACATTTTTAAAAATCAGTTGTACTTAATATTTAATAATAGTGGGACAATAATATTTTTTATCTTTTTCATCAAAATTAGGATACTCTAGACAAGTTTTTGTTATACCCATCTATGTGTAAAAAAAAGAATCATAGCGTTCCTACTGCATAAAACTCATATTGTCACATTAATAACTTAGTTTTTTTTACAAAACTACCAAGTAATTTCGCAATAAAAGTCAAACTGAAATTAAAACATATAGGTATAAACTTGATCAATATCTACGTTAATAAAAACAGTTTATCAAAATAAATTGCAGACATTGTTAGGTAAGTCAAGAACCCCGATATCTCCCGCAATGCGTAGTAATTGAATGCGTAGTAAGTAAATGAGATAAACATTGCGCTATCTGATACTAAGAAATTCCTAAATATTATATCAAGATACTAAATGTATCTTGGTTGAAGTATTAATAATTACGTACATTATAATTAACTTTGTTAACTATTACTTAACGTTTCTAATTTTACATACTCCAAGGATAATTTGTTACCGCAAAATTCAATGTAAGTCAAATTATAATAACATTTATGACTTGCGACATGGCGGCAATAGGTGAAGCCAGACAGGGACCGAATCGATTAATGCGTTGCAATGACTTTTCTTATTGGATAAATAATGTTTATTACTCTTTTAACATTAAAACAACATTCAAACAATACTTTTTTAACGATTAATAGATGGATTGTTATTTATTATTAATTACTATCACAGGTTTTTTATTCTATGCTGATTATATCTGTTATTTTTGACAGAAGTCATTTTGGATTTGAAGATTATTACTGTCGTAACCGCGTATATTAATTTGAAAGTGGAATATTTTTGAATAAATTATATTTGGATTATTATTTCTTGTTCATATATTTTGTATGGTGTTATTGATATCAATCAAAATGACATAATATGTTTATTTTCATAAGTTTTGAAATAAAAAGATGTTTATTAAAGTGTACATTTTTTCCGCAGGTCAAAACAGAATATAATACTTCTTAGATTAACATAATGGTAAAAATAACAGAACATTTAAATTTACTTAGGTATTTAGTAGTGTGATCAAGTACTTATGTCTTTTTCCTCACATATTTCTGAAATATAAATTGTAAAGTAGTATGAATAATAACATTATTTAGCAAAGAAACGTGTTTTCATGTATTCATAAATAGATATAATAAAATTGTGTATTAGTCTCATAGTTTATTTCTGTAGGTACCGAGTAGCGGTCTTTAGAATATTTATTTTGATTTATATTAATGTAGACATTCCAAAGCAGTTTTCCTTAAAAGTAAAGATACACCATACTGTACTACAATCCACTTCTAGTAATTCCTTCCAAAGGATACAGCTCCAATTCTTCACTAATATTTAGCGAAATGAGCAGAGCATGTTAGATGTAAGGTATCACACAGTATGCAATGAATCACGATTTACTGTTGTTATACATACCATGCCCTATATTATAATTTATAAGACCCATCACTTATAAGAATAACTTACACGTTAGATTCACGGAAAATATTTTTCCCAGGGTTACGCAAGCGGTAATTGTGGTGGAGCACCTTAGTTGCCATCTTCCGAAGTTTGGTAAGTGAGGCACTCCATTCTTACACAGTCTGCCCGACGTGATTCCGGAGAGAAATATTTTGTCGATTGTACCGCTCGTGCTCTGTAACAAAGCTTCTTGACACGAACAGAATCAGTGCGGAACATCAAGCATAAATAGATCTTTCCCGGGAACCACCGGAAGCATATTTCACACGTAGAGTAGCGCTTGAAACCTGTATAGAGCTTATTTGATAGTCCTCTATCTAACGATCGAAGACACGCTATGCATGATTATAATAAGAGCACGATTAGTTACTTCTATTTATGTCTTTTATTCACTTTTATATTTTAGTAACATTATAGATTTTATTGCACTTTTTAATATATTTTTACTTGTCATTTTATTATAAAATTAATGTCTGTGTTAAACGGTAATATTCGAATTTCTAGTAAAGCGATAAACTTGATAAAATTTGAATCAAGCCAACGACGTAATCTTGGAAGATCCAGGAAGGGTTTTAGCCAGTGAACCTGAGCGCAAGGTAACTGATCCGTGTAATGGAAGTCTGCGAATTTAGGCTCATCGTATTCTTTCGTCCCTCTTTCTTTATGCATATGGTAAAGTGTATATTTGAGTGAGTACATTTTCTTATTATAATAATTTTATTCAGAATAGTATATTTAACTGAGCTTTAGATTTCTTTATTCGAGTTTCTGGTAACAATGTTAGTGGAGGGACTGATGCAGTTATTCGAAGAGTACGTAAATCCAAGTAAAGTGTATTTATATGCGGACATCGTACAAGGCGCATACGCCGGCAGACGACACTGGTGTAATCGGATTATGTGTAACAAAATGCTACGCGCACGCGACCAGTCTAGCCGACAGCCACCCCTACAAGTTTGTTTAGTATACGTTACCCTAATAACCCTTGCTTTACAAACCCGAAGAATTGTTCCGTACCAATGTATATTTTGGATTGAGATTACTTTATTCAGAAAATAATTTTACAACCCAATACAAGTAAAGTTTATTCTACGGGTATATTTTAACTAATTCGATTTTTGAAACTGTTTTTGAGTTCTATTATTGTACCATTTTCTTTTACCCAATAGAGTTTATAATAAGAACATACACAAATAATTCTCAATAACACAGTTTTTAAACCATTTAAGAACAGAAATAAACATTGTAATATTACTTAAAATTAAATAAGAATTTCCACTTAAGTCGTTTAAAAGAATAAAACAAGCCACGTCCAAATGTAGAGCGGAGTCCCGAGTTGCCACGTAATCCGATTACGTGACAAAATGTTGTCACTCCTGTGACCTCCCAAATCTCTGACATTAAATTTATACAATTTGTATGGCTTGTTTAAAGCGATGTCAAGCCATCATCACGTCGTTAAAATGATCTTAAATGCATTAAGATGAATGTTATGTTGAGCAGATGATTTAGTTTGACGATCACTCCGTCTGTTTATCATACTTAGTTTTGGGTCTTTTTTCCTTTTCCTAAAAGTTTGTTTGTTTGTAATGCAACACGTGAATTTTTTTTTTCAAAATGTTTTAAATCACTAATTACTTAAAATTATGTTTATTTTATTCGTAAGGGGAACAAAAAGAACAGTCGAGAGTCTTTCATTAAAGAGTGGAGTTAATAATCTACAATAAATTAAATTGTAGTTACAAAGTTAATTAGCTCAAAATTACAAATGGAATGGATTGAATGTAAAATAAATTCTACATTTTATAAATGCAATGTTAATTTACATTTACTTTAAATTTATTGCAAAGGAATCTGGATCATCTCAATATTTGTCATATTTTTTGTGTTAACATGAACAGAAGACAAGTAGGAATAATGTATGAGTGTATAAATAGAGATTGAGTGAATGATTAAAGAGTGATCTGAAGGCTCTCACTAGTAAATTCAGTGTTATAAATATATAATGGATATTTTAAATCTTGAAGAGAAATAGAAAGTAAGATTAAATGCAATGGTCAGTTTCAGCGAATGATTAAAATGTCAGAGTTAGTGATAAAACCTAAATAGCTGATTTAACTTGTTGCGAGCAGTTATATCAAATATTTTTGAGGTTATTAGGAGCTGGAAAAGGCCTATGCCGCAAGAAAATATGTTAAAGACGAAATGCATGAAGAGGAACCTTAATAAAAAAAGAAAAAAAAGAAAAGCTTTAAAGCTTTAAAGCTATTCTTATTTATACTTCAATTTTACCATACATGTTAAAATAAAAATAATATACTAGGTAGTACTAAAATTAAAAGTAATGAAATAAACGCAAATCAGTTATTAACAGAAATAAAGGGCACTCAGGCAAAATATAAAGATGTATTAATTTAATCCAGTGAGGGGACAATTGAATATATCTAAGAGGAAGAGCGATATATTTAAATACGTAAACCATTAGCGATTAGGGTGTATCGGATTAGGGGTTGGAAATCGATATTGTAAACTTCAGCGACAGACATTAGGGGAGACGAAGGAATTAAAAAAAGACACTTACGCCATAGCGTATTTCAACATGAGTTTAGGGATTTCATCATAAAATAAATTGTAGTTGAATGAATGTATGATTTTATATGTATAAAAAAAATTATCTATTATTCTTAGACTAGATTACAGTTATTAACTTTTGTGAAATATCGATTTAATTTAAAAACAATAAACAATTACACATATGTAACTATAATTAGACAAATATATTTTTATGTGTTTGATATTGGTAACTTTCAGATGTCCGAAAAAAACATTTTAATCTTAATCTATTTTAAAAAATCGTATTTTTAGGCGTATAACAATTTATCCTATAAATTGAAGACATCTCTGGTTCTCACTAGCTACCGGTTACGTAAAAACCGGTAGGTACCGTACTCACTAATGTTAGCACTAATTCCGAGACAGGAAAATGACACTTAGCTTGCATATAGTTGATGTTCTTAGAGTCCACTTTGTATATGGCTAATAAGCCAAGTCTGTCTAGAAAGACAATTAATCAATTCTCTCTGTATATAACTTATAAGATTAAAATGTATTTCCTAGAAATGTTCTAGTGTTTGTGCAAGGTGCACAGTAAATAGTTTGTTAAAATATTTCTTTATATTTAAAAACATTTTATATCTTTTGGGACATTCAATAATTTGCCATTTTATCCAGTACGTATTATGAGGTAAATAATTACGGTTTAGGGAAAAGAGGTAGTTTACTCTCAAGGAAGCATGTTCTTACGTAAGGCAAGTATAATTTGTTATGCGTCATACTTTATATCAATTCGTCTTCGTTATCGCGTTTCAAGACGTAACTGAAAGCGACGGGGCTCGCCGAACAGCTAACAATAATTATGGCTGCCAGAAATAGCCTTCAATTCATTTCTAATTTTGATTTGTAAACTGTCCCGATGGTACATGCCATGGCTTTCACGTTCAAGATATGCTATGCTTAAGATCAAAGAACATACTTGCAAGCAATTAATTTTTAATTACATGGGAAAGTTTTTTTATACAATTACTGGTAAGTGGGATCTATTTCTGTCAAATTTATCATGAACAATGAACATGGTGGATTTTTGAGATAGATTAAATTTCAATAGATAGAAAAATAATAAAAGAGAATAAAAAGGGTAAATAATATAAACATATTTGTTAATTTCACGATTGTTTAAAAAAATGCTAATAAACTGATACTATTCAAATGTTTTCGACTTTGTTCTGATGATAATATAGTATTGTGATAAATATTTAAAAACTCCTCATCATGCATACTTTCATTTCACAACTATCGCGACACACCCAACAGTCCTACACATATCTTTCGTCTTCACGACACTGTTCATCGTTATTTTGATAAAGTGTTTGAATGTCTAAGATAAGAATCTGTTGACTCGACTCGCAATCTGTGGGTAAAAAATCAGGATGTTGACGATAACATGTGTCTTATCAACATTTTTTTATTTACAATAGCTCAGATTTGGTAGGGATAATGGGAACGATAGTTATATGATAAAAATATACATAATAATGTTTGTCGCTATAAAAGCAGAAACGTTCTACATTCATTTCTTAAAACTTTAATATTAGTAACAAAACGATTTGTCAAAATTTTCATTTAAATATAAGTAATTATAAAAACTATTCAATCTAAATATCTAATGTGGGAGAACTCCAAATGCACGCCATATGCGCATTCTAAACTTCATCAACATTTTAGGTAATAATCCATTAAGTTAGTAAACACAAAAAGGTTAATTTTGAAAGTTTTTTAAACTTGAACTATGCTGTTTATGAAGAACGGGCATCATGGAAATTCTTATTTTATTGAATTTAGCTGAATAGATCCATTTTAAAACTTTTCTTGGCCTTGGCTAGGAATATTTTTTGTCGTATGTAAATATAACGACTCATAACTGAGCAAAAGGTTAAGAAGAAATAGACGCAGAGGTCAGTGCAGCTGGTATGTATTATTCAAATGTAGATAAAAGCATGAATAAATAAGATGCAATATCAATGCCAGATAACGACAGTAATTGCCCTATAAAGACGCGGAACGATGTCACAACGTTTAGAAACGCAATTACGTTCGCGAACATACCCTCACAAGCATATTGCTAGCTATAAATATTTTTTCGTCTTTATTGCCTATCCCTACAAAGTTTTGGGTCCTTATAAGTCGATTTAAAATTGAGTTTCCTTTTCACACACAAGAATGATATCTTTTTTACTTCAAAAGAAGATATAAATCGACCAAGAGATAGTTTTGCTTTTCAATATTCAGAATACGTATTATTATTGAAATCTTTAAACCAAAGTAATATCGTAAACGTTCCTACAATTCCTTAACGGCTCCTCGTGAGTCATCAAGAATCGAATAATCCGGAAGCAACTCTTGCAGCCAAATGGATGGCAATATGGATTCGCAAAGGCGATTTCAGAAAATAGGATACGAGATCATAAAGTGTCTTCACTTCATATGGGCATAAGTTAAAAATTTGGCTGAGGAGTCTATATCGGGCACAAATGGAAGTACTTACAGTAATATGGTCTACGAAGTACGTAGGATTTAGGGTATTTTCGAAGCTTTGGAAAGAATATGCCGTAAGTTTGCACTCTTAGGATATTTTAGAAGCACTTCCCAATCTATTGTTTATATTTGGAAGTTATTTTAATGTTCTTAGCATGCATTTTTCTTTTAAAAATAGAACAATTCAAATATCTAATCGGACAGATCCATGAAAAAATAGTATATACGACGGGTTAGAGATTTGAAATATGAACTATATTTTTTATTCTTATTTAGTCACTTCTTCTTAAATGTTCAGTTCTATCCGACCAGTTATAAGGGGAGTGAATTTTGAATGTTTGTCTGTTGAATTAACTGAGTACCAAGAGAGGGCGTATTCAAGAGCAAGTGTGTATTACATATTTTTAAATATTTAAAAACAGAAAACTTAAAATCGTGTCAGTTTGGTTCGTGATGATTATAATCAGTACAGTACAGTACGAAGGATCTCGACGTGTCTCATTAACAAATCCAAAGAGGTACCGCTAAGTTTATCTGTCACGCTAGAAATCGATGCAAGGAAAATGAAGAAGAGCACATTGAAATTTAGCAACTGTCTGTCGAGCCGTATTACAGACTTCGCTAACGTATTTATAAATATTCCGGCGGCGATTTGAGCTGCTCGTTGAGTTATAGGTCAGGATATTTACAGCTTATTCAAAAATAAAGACAA
The DNA here is from genome assembly GCA_959347355.1 of Napeogenes inachia. Classification (NCBI taxonomy): domain Eukaryota; kingdom Metazoa; phylum Arthropoda; class Insecta; order Lepidoptera; family Nymphalidae; genus Napeogenes; species Napeogenes inachia. The sequence goes on along the minus strand of OY365791.1, from coordinate 11,817,079 downwards.
ACATATATTTTTTTATGAAACTCAAATGTCTTAACATTCTACGTCGTACGGGAATTCTTTTGCGATTCAAAATTATGAGCTGTAACTGTGGTATGCTTCACGAGAATTATCCGTTAAGTATTTATGACATTCATTTAGTTTAAAGAATTAATATATTGTGTAGATTATAAAATATTATTTAATTTGAAAAGATTAATAATCTAATATTAAACTAAAAAAAAGATATAAAAAGAAGGTTTGATGAAATATTTTAAGATTGTTTGATCGTATTTGGAATTCTGATAAATTTACAGATTGGTTAAAATACATATAATTAAAAACTCATAAACAAATAGGATTATTATCTGAATTAAGCGTTTCCTTTTATTTCATCGAATTAACCAAAAATTTGTATATTAAAACGGATGTGCAAAGAATACTAATTGGCAGTTGTTATGTATTTTTCCTGCGTGTAACACACAGTCCGCAATAAAAGCTATTCAATAGAAATAATGCAAAGAGAAGATAGTGGATAAACTGACATATGCGAGTATAAGCCGTCATTAAAGTCAAATTTTGGCTGAGATCCAGGCCTTTAAAGATATTGTTTGCCATCTTTGTAGGAAGACTAGTAATAATAATGAACTTTATTGTCTGACAAAGGACATAGATTGTTGCTTATATATCATATAAATATTGCTAGCGAGAGAGTAAGCTCAGCTGTATTCATCATAAATCATCTCCGGGTTAGAATCTTGAAAAACTTATTTCTTGTTCTAAAAACACAAAAGTTTTTATTGTTATTTGTTAGTACCAATAAAAATATTAATGCGATGGTCACTGTTGGTTTTGTCAAAGGATTGAAATGGTTGTCGCTATAAAGTAGAAGTAATGTAAGTGTCAGCCAAAACATATTCCATGGGTGGGTATAAATTATTTTTCTAATGATAGCTCACTTCAAAAAAAAAACCAGATAAAAAGCATTGATACCGCTATCTAGACTTTTATTCTGTATAAATAAAATGATGTTTTTCTAAAAAATATCGTAAATTTTAGTTTAAAATAAAATAATTTACAAGCTCTAGTTATTCATAATCCAGGTCAGAACAAACACATGTACTGAATTTCATGAAACTGTCCAGCCGTTCAAGCGTGACTGATAAACAAGCAACCAATCACATTACTTCATTTATAACATTTGTCGGGATTATTCGATGTGTACAGCAGTACATAATTACTTGTTTATGGTCTTTACCTTGTCAACCCAACACAAATCATGCCATGGTTGCCCTATTTAAAAAAAATATTTTTCAAAAGACCTTTCATATGTATATGTGTTACATATTAATCGATACTAATATATTATAAAGCACAGTCCTTCAACTTCTAAAAAACTACAAGTCATATTGAGCACAAGGTTATTAGGTAATGTGTGTAATTTTTCACGCAACTTATTTTTTATTTTTTAAATATCTACAAATATCTTAAATATATATGTGGATTCCGTATATTTAAAACGAGCAAATAATAAAGTCTTTTAGTAATTTTATTATTCAATAGCTATGTAGTAGAAAAGTGTAATGCAATGTTTAGTTTAGTTTACAAATATCCCATTGTTGTGAAGAGACCTTCTCTCTAAATATAGAAAGGATAAAAGGCTTAATCCACTACCCTATTCCGCTTACACGAATAGGCGAACTACATACCACAGAATATCTTTTAAATTATGCACTTTTACTCATCGTTTTATTTTATTCAACCGCAAACATAACTTATAAAGATTTTTTAAAATGTTTTTAAAATCGGGGACAAAATAAAATTAAGAAAAAGATTATATAGTCTATTTTCTACTATTATAAAACGTTAAACTATATTAACAAATTAAAAAAACAATACGGCTCCAAGAGATAATTGAGAGGTTAAAAAAGTTGTTGAATAGGATGATTTGCTTAAGCGATCTCTACAAACCGCCGCATTAGTCGTCAGCAACCGTCCCAAAATAAAAATAACCTACATTGATTGATGTTCAGTTTCATGCATACTTGTTTTTGACATCTCTCCGTCAAGAAAAAGGAGTGCGAGGCGACGCTCACCATTGTTTTTTCTATTTGGAAGACGATACTAGACATGTGCGGTCACATGAGCTAATGAAGTTACTTATTTTTTGTTTTAACAGGAAATATGTTAACGTATTCGAGATAAATATGGTGCCAACAAAACTATCATTGGAACTACTAATTTTTTTTAGACCGATCCAGAATTATTTTTTTAAATGAAACATTTGGTGAAACTTCGTTTTTAGTTAAAAGTGTTGCCGGGAGCAAGTTTTATTCGATATTTTTGGAGGTTATTGAGTTAGGCGGCTTGCGCAGGAGGCTGGGACGCAATCTCCGGTGGCAGGGAATCTCCCTACTTTTGACACCCCGCGGGTTGTTCGAATCTACTCGCACAAACCCCACGCTATTTCATATTCAATTGTTGTACCTGTGACAACAAAATCGATGCTGTATTTTATTGAAATAGTCTTCCTAGAGGGAAGTTGTAATGAAATATATCATATTATAGAAATCAAATGAGAAAAAGTAAGCGCTAGTTTTATTTTAAACCTCAGTTAAACACAAGACAAATCCATGCAACATAGCTATTAATATGTCTAAAAAATTTGATTATTATTTTTTATTTATATTAACTTAAAAATAACGTCATTTTGATTACATATTAACAGACACATCACAGTTATCACACATACATATTTTTATATGTAATGAACCTTTATATTATCAGGCTTATTCGTTAATTATTTGTACGGGTTTAGTTTTAGGAAGTAGGATAAACAAGTTACTAGCGCGAGGAAGGCGACATTTCACCCCTATAATTAATAAACGAAGCGAGCGGATCTCCAATGGATTCGATGATTTGCGAGTGTTAAATGGTTTTTGTTGCCATGCATTTCGTAAATCAAAATACATTTGCAAACAACGATATCGACTATTATTTCTGCTTGCGTTTACTGTGTGAAAATTTAATTTAATATTAGTGTAATGACAAATGTGATAAGGTTAAAGAACATATATTTTGTGGAAAGGAACCAAAAATATATATTGTAAACTATGTTTATTTATTTAACTTTTTTGACATTTGAGTGTGAGTATAACATTAGAAATATAGTATTTGTTTATTTATTCACTCTGCTTTACACACATACTATAGACGGTGAAGCCGTGTCAGATGTCCCCCGACCGCCCGTTGCGGCCGCAATAGAATGCAATGTAGTGCGTTGAAATCGACCGGACCTGTTTACTTATCTAGGTTATTATACTAAATACGACCTTAAGATGAATGCTTAAGGACTGCAATAGCATGAGATCGACAGTCCTAGATATCCTTCAGTAAGCAACAGTTCATTTGTTTCCGTTAGTACTTCGCTTCTGTTCTTCAAAGTATCAGATGTTGGATTCTCGATGATTAGAGGCGCACGACTATTGACAATCGTTCGAAACTGACTGACAAAATAAACATCGTCCTCAAACTAAAATGTAGTTTACAGAATCCTCGTTATCTTTTTGACAAATATTAAACTCGGCCTGACATGTTAAATATGTTATCACGTTTCTAACGGTTAAGTAAAAGTAAAATAGTTTGAGAATGAGATGTGTGAATAACAAATAATATACAAATATTTTCATGTCAAGAAAAAGTCAAAACGGATACTTATTTAAATGATTATTACACATATGTCAAAACTATTTTTTTTTTATTCCTTTGTCCTTGTCATTACTAATACTGTTCAGAAACTTAATAAATCATGATGAAAGTAAACGAATCATTTACAAAACAAGAAACGATACTGAAGCTTGCTCCAAAACATAATCTTATAACTAGAGTTTGAGGAGTTCTTACCAGGGATTAGGTTTCGACTGAGATAATAAGTGTAATGCCCGTGTACTTTTGAGTGTTTATTCAGGACCCTGTCCTCGTTATTTCGCTTTCAGGCGAGCCCGGTTCAAAACAATGTGTTTGTAAAATACTGGGATATTGTGAAATTTTCATATTTGCGTTGGTGTAAAGTTGTAGTATAATTTACATATACTTTTATTTTATGCTAGAAATAACTTTATTTTATAAGAGTCGTTAGTGAGTGAGAACTCAATAGAATTTCTATCACTTATAAATTAAACAAATTTCATATATGTGACGAACCAACATTTTTAAAAAGGGTCTTTATAACCAAAACCATTGATAAGGCTTAATGTACTGCCATAGTTTATGTTCTTATACTTATATAATTAACAAACTGGTATAAATTAAAGCCTTATCATTATTTATTGAAATTATTCTTGTTCAATTAACAAATTTGTCTTAATAAAACTAGTGTTTTCTAAGGTTTTCACATTGAAATAAAAGTATTTTTACGGATTTAACTCGCGTTTTAATTAACTTGTTTATCATATGAACTATTTTTAATTATGATTTAAAAATGTAGGTTTATTTCCTTCAGATTTCAGTTATTACATTTTATTATTAGATTGATGGACGGATATATATAATGATTCTGGCTTGGTCAAGAAAATGTTAAGTTTTATATTTTTTATTTAAGGTTCTTTTGACGTCTATGAGATTATGCAAACAACATCATTTCCTTAATCTTGTACATAATAGTAACAGTAACAAAAAATTTGACATTATAAAAGTTACGTTATTTAATCACTTATATATTTTTAAAATATTAATATTTTTTTTATATTTCTTATCTAAAAATAACAGTTTTAATCTTTGTTTTATTTTAAAACTTTCAGAGAGTTAGTAAAAGATAATGAAATAAATACAACACCCGCATTTATACATACCTACAATACTCAAAAGTAATTATCTAGGTACAATTCCATTTGAATTCTTATTTTTATGATTTTTTTTTAGAATATATTTTAAAAGATTAACAGTTCTCATTTGAAATAAAGACTAAGTTAGTTATTTTTTTTTATATATGTATTATAGAGAAAAAAAAAATCTAAGAGCTTGTCTGTGAGTGCTTATACTTCGGTAAATCTATCCAAAAACATATTGAGTTGTTGTTGTAGCAGTTGTTCTCTAAATAGGTAAATGAGACAATGGACAGACAAAAATATTCAGAACTACTTGATTCCTACATATAAATATATCCGGATAGGATATAATTTAAATTAACCCAACAACTTGTAATTACAACAAATTATTTGTTTGTTAAACTGTTTATAGGCTAATGTGAATTCGTAAAGTTTTTGTGGGGAAACTTTATTAACATAATTATCAACCGCGATGCCGACATACCCGTCTTGTAATTAAACCTGGTTAAAGTACAAAATAACTAAAAACATCCAACGTTGTACCAAAATAAACACTTGTAAAGTATTTATTTAAGTAAGTCTGTACGTAAGTCTGTGAGAAAGTCTGTAAATATCCATCTATCTCAACTTATATTTTTTTATAAGCATTTCTCTCATATCATGAAAACAATTTAAAATCAGAATCCTTAAGGTTTGATATGTAAAATGATTTATGTTGTGTAGATATTATCAGTTACAAAAATATTATTTTGTAAATTGTGTACAGGTTCATGACACATTTTGGGTCGTTTGTACTTATGAAAGTAACTAATAACCGTATAATAGTAATATTGTATTGTAAATAAATAAACTAATGGTATTGTAATTGTAATAGTAAAGGTATTGTAAATATTATTCATAATAGTTTTTTGTTAAAAATAATTTCCATAAGAAAAAAGGTATAACAATATACATATAATTAGATCAATTAAAACTTTTATTTCATGATAAATAAATATTATTTTATAATTATACGAACTAATGAGTAATTACTTTAAAATATTAACCGCATTATCGATAGTATCGTTCTGTCACGGTCAGACATAATTACTGATTAAACGATAAAAAGGACAGATATAAATTATCCCAGCAGACCTACACGTTTTCAGTAAAATAATATAAGTATAAAAATATTGAAGTAGCTGTGTATCTTTATTTATTACAATCAAAACTAACTTGGTTCCAAATATAATCAATATATAATCTATAATAAATTCTAATAAATATAGAATGAAAAATAAAACGATACGGGCAGAGATTCGAACCCGCGACCTCTGGGAAACCGTCCCGACGCTCTACCATTTGAGCTAACGATAAGCGATACCGCTTAACATGGCTATACATGTTTATAGAAATATTCAAACTATAATAAATCGTTATGATTTCAAAGTTATTTAAGAGAGGATTTTTAATCGCGGTTTATCATATTCCCACGTCTCCGTCGATATCTTGCGGTTGATCGTCTTCGAACTCTATCTTGAGAGCAAATCGATTTTATTATTGAGTTAAAGTTTATCGTTATGAAATGCTGACGTTTTATACGTCTAAGTTGTTTTGAAACAACATTTCAAAACTGCATTCAAATATATTTCGAATGTAATAATAGCAGTTCAAGAAAGAATTTTGATATTTTGTTGATTGTGTTTACTATTCACCTGTTACTTTATGGATGATAAAAACACGGTGTTAGTCTTTCGCTCCAATCCGTCTTGCCCTGACATACAAGTAAATCGCTTTTCCACAGATTTCCTGACTCCAGCTCCTCTGAAGATGTTTGCATAAGCTAAGGTCTTTCCAACAATTCATCACTGTCATAGAAATGTACTTACTCGCCCGTATTATCATGAAGGAACGTTGACCTCCTTACTATATTTCGTTGCTCACTCACACAGAACCGTGAAGCTTGTAATACATCGCGATAAATTTACACACGTGTAATTTGTAGCAACTTGTTATCTAGTTCGCGTAACAGAGTTTTTTAAATATGTTGAATCACATTGAAATCATATATCATACTAATATTATACAAAAAGTTTTATAGATATTGATATTTTTTTATTGAGTGAGTTTATTAGTATAATGATAAAAAAACATATCTATCGTATAAATAGCAAGACCCCCCTTTTAAGAATTTTTCCACAGATTACAATAAGTATATTTAAAAGATTTTATAATTATTTATCATTAATTTCTTAACTGAAGATACCACTGCGTATTATAAAGTGAAAGTATTGTACTGTCTTTCTATTTCTATTAAAACCACGACAATTTAAAAAAAAAACTCCAATTAACAACTAAAAACACATATCTTTAATCTTTTGTCACTTTCTATGTGTATACTTTAACTTGTTCTATCTAAAAGTTCTTTTAAATAATTTAAATGCTCGTAAATATATTTTTAAGAAATGATCTACAGCAATTATTTTATACCTAAATTATTATAATAATTATTATCTAAATTGTTTATGTTTAAATTAAAAAAATATATCACTATTATCGTTTTACAGTTCACTTAACTTTTGAATAATGTAATAATGAGATACTAATATCAGAAAAATGTAGTGATAGTCTATACTTACTCATTTAATTATATTGTAATGGTATAATATGTGCGTATATTTAAATATAAATATTAAAATGCTTTCCATTCATTCAGTACGAGCTCATAAAGACACACTTCGTCGCAGTTATACGTTGCGGTTTAGTAGATAGGAGGGCAGAGACGAAATGTAAACATATCACACGTTGTTTATACTAACATCTTTTAAAACGTAAGCTACCGTGTCTTAAATGAGATGCCCGTGTTGAGATGTAAGAGGTGTATATTTTTTCCTCATTTCGACTCTTAGGCTCGCCGAGAAAATTATGCAAAGTTTGTTTCTAAGATAGTTTAAGTGAAGAGCCCGAGGAGAAAATAATCTTACATTTTCTTGGTAATATCTATGAAGCAAGATATTGAATAGAAAGGAGCTATGTATTGTCCGGTACTCAGTGTGACGGATATTATAGTAGAAAATAGCGTCGTCTCTGCAATAACTGAATGCTTATTGTTATGTTTGCATAAATATATTAATCGTAATTTATTATTAGATGATATTACCTTAGTTTTTCTTATTTTTATTAAGCAGTGGAAATAATGGATTAGCAATAAATACGATAAATGTAACTGTATTGTATATTATTTTCTCATTGTATTTTGTATCATGATATTTATTCGTTTTGGTCATTTAGATTACATTATTAGACTTTATGGAAATTTCAGGACGTGACAATTCCTCTTTGTTTAGGTCTCTGAGCAGCTATAGCTATTATACATAACATAATATTTTTGATATAAAATTAATTTAGAAAAAAAAAAACCGAATCCTCTTGTAAATATTACTTAGTCACTACACATTCTCTTATAATAATTTGATTTTATACTTTTGTTATAAATACACTCTCAAAATTATAGCTTTCGAGTCTAGTTAAAACGTGCAGGAAAATGTGAATTGCTAGACTGAAAACCTATTTCGGATCTGTGTCAGATGGTCTAAGTTCAGAAGTATACATTGGAGTCAAAAGTGCATGTCAGTCGTTGTTTCTAAATCCAGTCTGAACAGAATCTGTGTTTATCTTTCATTTTAGAAAAGCAATAGTAATTTAAACGTACGCTTTTCAAACTACATTAAAGATCATTCATGAAAACGCATAAATAGGATGTATTTTACGTAAATGTTTTTTCATTGGGTTTGTTATTTAAACTTTGAAACGTGTGTGTTGCGTTTTGTGTATATTCGATTCAGTATTATTATGCTAACGTAAGCTTTTAATAAAGCTGTAAAATATCGAAGAGTTTACTTTTAACCGCAATTTAATTTCTTTATTAAAAATGGGATGTATTATCTATCTGTGTCTACAAAAATTAATGTTGCCATTATTTGAGATGAAACTTGTAAAACGGGGATGTTTATTTAAGGAGCAATATCAGTTTTTATGCTTACCAACAATAAATATTATAGAGCTGCAATCAGTGCATAAACATTTTACGATTCATAGTATTTATATTTAATGTGCACAGATGCATCGGTTGAAACGATGTAATAAAATATTATGAGGAATATATTTTCATAAATGCAAATACAAGTACTGTTAAAGTTTAATTGATAAGAATTTCTATATTAATATTCGGAAGACAATTGGGTGTTAATGACGCAATGTCATTCCAATTCTTACAGAGAAGCGGGGCTTATTTAAAAACTTGAATAGAGAATGTGAAGCCGTCTGCACTTCGCGATAGTGCCTAAGCCAGCGCTCTTTATGCCGCGTTACAGCGGGCTATCGTTCAGCTTGCACGCTCTATGCTTCTTGCGTTATGGTTTCTGCCTATATAAAATTTTACCTTGTATCCATTTAAATACACTTTGCATCTTTACAAAATTCATTTACTTTTACCTGAATTAACGCTATGTAGTCATTGTGTTATGAATATGACGAAATAACTGACAACCAATACGAGGATAGAGGATCGTATTTATATCGAGCATTGATGATACTATTCACTGTTTTGGCCCCTTCGAGCCTGGAACGTGTGTTTGACAGTGACAAGATATGGTTCAGCTAATGTTGCGAATCCACGTTATTTATATCCCCGAATTGTTTTGTCAATCTGTCGCGAATAACTATTAAATTAGTCAGTTCCATATTTCAGTGGAAGTGTGCGTCAGCGGGGAAATTTATGATATAAAGTTCAAACTTCCACTATTCTATAGTTTTAGAGCGTCTTACTGTTCCATGATTTCAATCGTCCACTATGGCATTCAGCGAATTTCGCAGTGCCAGAATGTTATTTAGAGCCCATTGTGTGGTAGCTTTGGAACGGAAGTTAGATATGCGACAGGTATTACCAACATAATGCCCTGCAACCATTTTGAACTCTACCGGCAGTTTGTACTTTGGATTAATGCATTCTAGTTAAGCAGTCATAGATCTGACTCAACTAAGTCATTATTTAAACACGTGACTTCAGTAAAGTCTTTAAAGTGGGCTAAATATTTATTTTTAATAGTATCTCTTTTTATTGCTGAACTAAAGGAATGTTTTTCTTATTTTATTACTCTCTGAAACAAATCTTAATACTTTAAGCTGCCCATAATCATGGTCATGAAATCTGTATTAAAAATAGTTCAATCTAGTATTTAGAACATCAAAACAAAGCCAGCGGATGTTAATTTTTTAAACAATAATAGATGATCTATATTTATTCTGAATTCGTTAATAAACTATAAACAAATTCTGGCAGTGCGCGCTTGAAATATAACTAAAATCAGCTTATTTCTGAACTGTGACTGGCGGAGTGGGTCAAAAGCGAAGGTTTATATTTAAAAACAAATGACACGATGGATCCATTAAAATTGCAGTACAGGTAGACTCGCTAACCAGGTCGGTTAAACTTGGAACGATCGAAACGTGCTATTATTGGATTGTTTCGGACGAATGCTTCGGAAATTCAACTGCCTTTTTCTGTCGGAGTCATAATGGCATGCAGGCGTTCTATTGATTACAACTCTGCTAATAACTGCCTATGTTTACTAATTCTCGAATGTGTGGACTCAGCATGGCATAATTAGAAGTGAACTCTAATGGAAATTTGAACAACTAAATGATGAATGTATTAGTAATGTACTACTGTGTTACTTTAGCATTTAAACATTTTACTGAGCTAAAAGTAGAAAACATTTTGCAGTGACTTGTTTATTATCTTAATCTATTGAAAACACATATATGGCAAAAAGTAACATGATATGCTATGATATTCTTTATTGTATAAAACTAAAAAAGAAAAACTTACACAAATTACACAAATTAAAATACACAAATAAAACAGGAAGTACAAAATGCCACCTTATTGGTAAAGAGTAATTTCATCCTGGCAATGTTTGGGTAGAGGACATGAAGTATTAGCGTGGACTTATGTTTTTAAATAATATATAACTTGAATACATTCATAAATAATAATGTAATAAGTAATAATAGCGACGGTTCTAGGGGTAATTGGTAAAGCAAGTGATTTTTTTAAAATGGTTTTAAGTATTTTTTTTAATTAATTAAAAAAGAGTACTGTGTACATTTTTATTCAATTGATACCGTATTGCCGAAACTACATTCTAGTGTCTGAGATAATATCAGAACTATAAAAAGCGTATTTTTTTTAATAAATGTCGCATAACCCAAAATGAATTATATGCTTTGTTTTATAGCTTAAAACATATTAGTTGAAGTGATAATATGAAAATAAAACAGAACAATAATATATAACATACCTTTTAGATATGGTTAATATTACTATTATTACTTGGGCATAAATAATAGAAGTATTTTTCTATGTCTCAGTTTCAGGCAATGTATGGAAGATTGTTTGTGTATTGAATGTACTTGTAGGGAATACATAAGCAAAGATAAATTTGATTGATTTGATTACTTAATAGCAAGTTTTCTGTTCATGTTTGCAAAAAAGCTTTTTCATTACAATAAATGAGTGAATATCAGATTTCCCTGTAGAAAATAATTTATAATTCTGGTGAAAAATTTAGATTAGGTTACCTTTATATTTTTTTTTGGGTTAAGGACAATAATTTCATTCATAACAGTCCGATTAAATTAAATTCGTCAAGTAGCTTGGACTACAATATTGAGTTATTTAGTGTAATACTTTGTCTTGACTGGAGATTTGTTAATATTGATATATTTAATAAATTATTTTTAAGTAAAGGTATAATCAACGTTAGTGTGATTAACCGATGACTTCTTTTTCCGATATTGATAAAGATAGCGGTAGGTGGATTGTGTTTTGTCATATTATTATTTTGTTTTGTTATATTATTGTTTTGTTTGGTCATATTATTGTTTTCTTTCTTGCTTTATTCAGAGACAAAACTTATAATGGGACTAGACATTAAACATGTTAAAGATAAGAAGGTTAAGATGTTTCTAACTGTTTGATATTTATGCACGACTACTGTATAGAGATAAGCGCACTGTAATCTGTAGTAAACAAACATAATATTGTTATTATTGCACTAATACATTTTCTTCTTGTTTCAGGTAGAATTATGCAATAAATTGCAAGAAGTTTGATTTCATATCTCATGATATTTGGAAGAAATGTAAGTTTATTAGATAAAAGCAAGAATATTTTACATGTTTCTTCCTTTTTGAATAAAACAAAGTTGGTCTGGTTTCAAAAGAAATTATTGCTCCAAATTATTATCTATTGCATCATGTTAAAATAAATTAGAATTAAAAATTAAAAAATCTCGAATATACAAGGAATTTCAGAACGAAACAAAGGCAGCTTAATGAGCAATAAAAGGTAATGCTATCAGATTTTTAGCATTTCACCGAAATTTAATGTGTTAACATTAAATTTAAACAGGAAAAAAATTCTCATTGTTAGCTTTAAACGTTCGCTGAGGGGTGTTATAATAGGGCATAATATATTCAGGGCGAGTCAAATAAAATTAGCACGGTGAAAAATGTAAACGGGCCTTTTACGATCTCGGGGACGTGTTAGTATTACGCTGGCCGTCTTATTTTGCACGCGAATTTTCTTTTACACCGACGATAGTGTGAAGTAGGTAAAACGGTTTCTTTGCTGGTTTTGATTGAAAGCTGAGCTACATTCTAAATTTGAATGTATAATTAATTTGTTGTTTTATTTGACTTTTAAACCTGCTATAAAATTAATCGGCAGTTTAAAATAGATTAAAATTAAACAACAGTTAATAATTAAGTATTATCAGATATATTTACTGGCGCATGCGATTATTAATCGAAATGCATTCAACTCTCATCGCTAATGGAGATGTCACGAGTTGATGGCACGTTTGAATAATTTCGAGGCTATACAGGATAATTTTAAACAGTGTTATACATATCGTTAATATATGGTATTTAATAATTCTTAAATGTATAATTAAAATCCTTTCAGTAGTTATACCAAATAACTTATTTAACTTTTAACCTATCTACTTGATTATGACAATTACATACATGATACATACAGACTGATTCCTTGTACGTATAAGGAATATCACGGAATACATTAACTGAGCAAGAGATAAAAGCGGATCTTATATAATAAAATGTAATCAAAAATAATTAAAAACGTGTGATCTTTGAGGTTTTATTTTTATCATAAAGTGTAGAAGGTTCCATATATTAGATAAGGGATGGGTCAATAGGCTTTATAATGTTAAATTAGCATTTATTCGAGCGTATGAATGAATGAAGTTAATGAGACAGACTCATTAAGGCAAACAGTTGCAGTTTGGCGGGCGACAGCGGCCCGCTTGCCAGTTGGCGTCCCCCATAAACATTTCGGGGTTAAATTTTTGCAGTCACTAAAAGATTGTTGTTTTAAATATATTAATATTGATTTTCATTTTATTTTTTTTTGCTTTTTTAATGAAAAAAATATTTAAGACTTAATGCTTTTTTAATGAAAAAAAAAATAAGACTTGTTATTATTATATTTGATATGAGTATAAATAAAAAAAAACTTTTGTATAGTTTTAAAATGAAAAATTTTTGAATCTCCGAAAATTATTTTATTAAAATATAAATACTATATAAAATAGAATTGCAATAGCAAATCCAATTAGCAATCGGATAAGGTTAAATGGTGTTATTTATTATTGGCTTATATTAATAAAAAAAATACATTTAATTATAATATTATTATAGATAATTATATATATTGTGCGTGATACTTAAGTTTGCCTTACACAGGGCAACAATGTGGGCTAATGTACAGTAATATTAAGAAAACGACGTCCTAGAGCGGTACTACCATTTACGCCCCTCTTTGTAGTTAGTTAATGCTCTAATGATACTACTGGTTTGAGAATAGTACTCCGTGTCGACCAATTTTTCTGACGCTTCTACCGGGATTTTAAGTGATGATTTAAACTTTCATGTGTTAGTATCGGGATTCAGGTGGTTTTTTTTATATCAATTTAATGTATATGTGGTTGTAATGTGATAGGGTATTTTGTGTCCTGTCTTCTTCTGGACAAATAATGTAAAGCTATTTGGTGGCTATTTGGTGTCTTGTTTACTTCTGCACAAATGTATAACTGAAAAAAAATATTTCTCTATCAGTGTTCAGAACATTTTTATTTACATAATGTGTACATTATGGGACCTATTTTAGTCGACAATATCTATACTACATATTTATTACTACTACATATTTTAAAAGTTATTTGTACCTACATAGAAAAAAGTAGTTTAAAATTAAATATATTAAAACATTTCTGAAGAAAAAGCTCTGAAATGCAAAAGCTCATTTATTTCAGGAAATAAAAACTACAGTAGCACGGGAGGAAGAACCAAAAATATATTTTGTATATTCTTATAATACTTTTGAATGGCGTTTCCTTTACAGCAGATTTGTTTGAGAAATAATTAATAAGACCAACCTTATTACTATTATTACCACATTATCACATGACGGCTAGTTCAGTACCAACACACTGTGTTTATTTATATACCTAAATTTAGATTTGTGCTTCCCAAGTTTGGATGATTTCGGTTTAAAATGAGTTTTAAAAAAATATGATTTAAAAAGGAGAGGTCTAATGATAAACTGTAATCTTTTGATAACATATTCATATTGATGTTTCATATAATAATTAAGCCTCGCAGTTGTTTGTGGCCATTAATAATAATATATATAATTTTTAGCCTTACTTTTAATACCACGTAAGTATAATAACGCTCTTTCATGCTGAATGACTGCGTCAGTCCTCAAATAATGCAACGTTGAAACGTATTAACTGTTTTTTTTAATAAATATATATTTTTTAATACGTTAATGTATTTATTTAATATTTCGATTTAATTTATTATTATTGTTAAAAAAATATGTAAAAAAGGCCGACTTAATCGCTAACAACAAAAACAAAATTGCTGTTGCAAAATCGATAGGTATATAAAAATATATTATATAAAACATTAATTATTTATTGACATATTTGGCAAAAGATAATGATACAACATGTGTATAATATTTATAAATGAAAAAACTTTTAAAAATATTTTTAACAATGTGGTCTCTAGATATTAAATAACGAATTTTTGGGGTCCGTTCAAGTAAAATTGTTGAGAACTGCCCTGAATTATATAAGATATACCGTGTATATGTTAAAATAAAATCAGTATGGCGTGAAGGTGTAAATAACGTAAGGTTAAAAGCAGATGCAAATTGTGAGTTATCCTTAGTAATTGAAATAGAGATTTCAAGCACTGGGAAGCTGGAGAAGATGAATCATTTAGATTCAGATAAGTTTCCTCGTAATATTTTACTTGCGAAAGTAGAAAACGCCTTTTCCTGTACATTTATTGTAAAGCGGCCTTAATGCGTATTATAGTACTGAATTTACTTTTTATATGCAGTGATTAGTGCAATATATAATAAATTATATAAATATCCAATTTGAATATATTTGTTTTTAGGAAATTTAACGATTTATAAATGTAATTGATACAACAGATTGGTGATTTCATTGATTGATTGATTGATTACTCTCTCCAGCAAATACAACTGCTGATACAAATCAACGCTGATAATATAACAAGCAAATTATGCAATATTACGCTAATGAAATGCTCCGTTGTCATAGATTATTTGCACTACACACACATACACATACACATATATATACATACTTTATTTATGTGTTTCTCTGAAGGACAATGAACTTCATAATTGTTTTACATTTTACTATAGCTAAATTCTATAAAGTTATATGCATATTGTTACATGGGAAAATGTTTTCTTATATTTGTTTATATGCAAATAGAAAAGTTTTGTTTGAAAAATAAAACAATGAACAATTTATAAATTAATATTAATTAATTAATGCTTATTTTTTGTTTAATGACTATTAATACGTGTTGAAATTAAAAAAAGAAGAAATATACGGCTAAACATATAGTGCTACGTTAGTTAAAACTAGTACTGACACTGTAGCTTATTTGACAGAAAGTTGTTACCGTGTCACAGAGGTCGTAGTTTCAGTTCCCAATCGTCATGATGATTTGTTATTCTATAAGTATTAAAAACTAGCTGTTTCCTGCGTTGCCATCCGTACGGCCTACAGTCGGCAACATTCGTAAGAAACCTCTTGAGTATAGTTATAAACTCTACATACTCGACCGTTTTTTTAGTTCGTTTTTACGAAGAAAATTTTAACAGAATAATATGTAGTTTTTATCTGCCCTAGACCATTCTAAATACAGTAAAGGATACAACGATTAAATTCGATTACTATATACGTATAATGTTACAATTATATATAGAGACGTATAGTTAATAAAATGATAGTATAATTACTAAGTAAGTATATGTTAAGATTCCCGCACACAACTCTAAACCGTAATGCGTGTCTGTTACGTATGATTGCATTTAAAACTTTGTTGCAGTCTAGAGATGTAAGTCTAATAAATAGTGTATGATATATCATATAGACTTAACAACGTTTGTAAATACTTGAAGTATACACGGGCACGCGATGTGTGTTAACTTAAACATATACTATACTACTTTCAAACAATGGATAGTATAAAGAATATGGCTTCCGTTATTCAAAATATAATTTATAGTATACAAAACTTTGAAGTATAATTTAATAATATTTAACTTTCCGTCTTTATTTTTATATATATATATATATATATAATTGTTTAATAAATAGGGTTCACAAAAATATAATATTTTGGAATGTCTCAAGTAATGGTACATTTTATATGTATTCATTCTAGCTACAGTAACTTCAAAGTTGCACGTAAATATCCTTTCATCAAAAATGTAAGCTTTCATATTGCTGTGTAAGCTGTTACTTTATAGGGGAGTAATATCTCTTATACCATGTACCTCCACTCGACCTCGATCTTGAGTCACAAACAGACAGAAGTTATGCTTAACTTTATTATTTATCTAAGCGTCATTGTTAAAGATTCAAATATAATAAACACATTTATTATTACTAATGTTTGTTTTGTCGTAACGCTTAATAAACAGCAACTCGTGTTTTTCTTCCTAATATTTCTGGATGACTTTCTCTCGTCGACAATAAAGTTATTGGTTATTGGATTACTACTGAGTGTGTTTATTATTTAGATGTTGACTTATAAAATATTCTTGATGTAGTAAAATACTTGTATATATTTTAGTTTTACTATTTTTGTGAATTGTTATTATTTTTTATTTCATTGCTTTTAAATTAAGTTTAATAAAGCAAAGTATAAAAATTATTAACACAAAACACGGATCTCGGATATCAAATCTATAATCTATAATTCTTTCAAATAATCAACAAATGTTATTTAAACTAAGGTATTCGTACATATTGTCTGTAAAAACACAATTTCTTAAATCACGCACTGGATACAGGAAATAGGGAAATAGTCCTTATATCTGTTTTGTCACTAGCAGCGTTAAATGAAGCAATTTCCGTCACTTAAATTGATTTCGTCTCCCGCTTACATCACGCAGGATCCTATCAGAGCGTTTAGTTTATCATTTGACTTAATCACAAGCTACGATTTTGTTTATAATATGTATAATTTTTCGGAAACTCTCGTAACACAATTACTTAGTCTAGTCACGTTTTATTAGTGTCGATTTCACAAGTTCATTAGTATATTAGGACATTTATTCTATTTTATTCGTATCTACATCCATTAGGAGGCAATTATGCCGTAAAATCTTGTAATATATGCTATGCTAATTACTCTCAGTTGAATACAGTTCTAATTTCCTTAGTAATAACTGGATCACGTAACCGGATCTTCAGTGTCATTATGCAGAGATAAGTGGTGGGGGCAGACCACTGCTATAATTCAAAAGGTCTTTCCTCCCTAAGAGGAAGTCTCTCGGATCTGTTGTCACGTCTCCGGCAAGCCGTATCTTGTAGCAGACGAGAACCTCTCCATTAAAGATAATTGTACTTCTGATATAATATACCGTTTTTTGATACTGTATTACAGTACATTTGCAAACAATAGGTACAGTTGTAAGCGCGTTGGTTATCCGTTACGGGTCGGATGATAATTTAGTTTCAGAATTATAAGAATAAGATACCCGATGCCACACAACGTCTAACACACTATATTACAAGAAAAGTTAAATGTCATTTATAATCATTTGAGGTACTACGCCTATAAAATAATTTAAATGCATTTTACGAATAGTGACCATTACAGTGTATAATCACCCCCTTAGGGATAACAGAATTAATTTCGATGTCACACACCCATTCATTTGATGGAATCCTTCAAACGGACGGAATCTCCTATTAAATAATAGGAGAATCTCTCTCGTCCTCTCTCTGTCCTCCGGAATAATAGTTGACAGTTGACATCGACTAAAGCAAGGCTTAGCTGATATTATTGACTTATCTGAGTAACAAGTACCCAAGGTGATATTTTAGTTAGAAAATATTAAAAATTTAAGTCATTTAAGTAAATTTTGAATAAATATAGTTTCATAAACTTTGCAGGTGGAACTATGAGATAAAATTGTGAGCGCTCGTACTAAACTGTTTATGTAAATTAAATAAGTTGTTTTCTTAGTTGTTGATTACAAAGAGACTTCAAGCGGTTTTGTTTACGTTGTAATTGTAGTTGTGTCTTGTTTCTTCGGTATTATTTTAACACTTTTACAAACAGAGATTTACTTATACTTATACTAAGATGAAGTAACGATAAAAATAACGTATACAGATAAATAAATTATGAAGTGAAGCGTTCATCTTAAGAGAGCCGTCAAGAGGATGCATACAGTTTATAAAACGGTACCAAATAAAAACTTTTCAAGGAATAACTTAAAAATAGTCATCTAGTGATGTTCTCGTCACCTAGCAGCTGTCGTGATGGTTTGGTTAACAACTTTTTTCTTTAACTAATGAGATATTGTTATATTATTAGAATCGATGTTCATTTTCAAAAATTGTTTATAGTCTTGTTAGTCATGTTTTTTAGAGTTGTTCATAAAGAATAATTAATTATTTTGTTAATAGAGTTTATAATTATAGTATAGCCGTACTATTTCAATTTATAATAATTATAGTTTTAAAAGTTTTAATTTTGTATTATAAACTGGTATTTCTTAGTTTAATAGTTTAAATAAGCCTAGTTTGACGTGTGAAAGTTTTATGGTAAGTGGTTTTCTATGGCAGCTTGCATTGTCGGCCATCTTTACCCGCCAATATTGTAGTGCATACAGACATTCCCACGCCTCTCTGGCTTCCTGTTTTAGCTCTGGCTAAATATAACTGTAGTCTATTGATTAATTTTATGTTGGTCTGTCGGATGGTATTTAAATATTATTAAATTTACTATATACTAGATAAAATAGACTATAAAATTGAAACTTTCGGCGGCGTAAGTCTGATTTGTTACTGATATTATAAATGCATTATTGGATCACATGATCTTCATGACATCATGATAATTGAATTATAGACATCGGATTTGATGTTAACCTTTTCATTAAATGATGAGAGACTTTGGATTCGAATATCTAATTATATTATTGAGTATTTGGCTTGCAATCGAACATCCTGGCAACGAATAGATACGAGCTATATTAAATTATGACAGTCCAATAAGTTGTAGGTGCTCGGCCTGGGCCCAAATTATACGTATCGACATGAATGCCAAGTCCTGGCACAAAGCTAGTCGCCTCTCGTCATTCACTACTAGCTAGGTACAATATCATTCTCTTGCCAATAAGGCAGGTGTCCTAACGAAGGGCTATGCTGTGACACATTTTAAGCTATAATTTATGCCATAGAAAAAAAAGAAATATTATTATATTTATATGCTACGTTATATGGAATATATGGAATATACTCATAGCAATAAAAATATATATACATTATAATATACAGATAACTTATGTTTTTGGGTCAGCACGCAAGCGAAGCCGAGAAAGAAGATAAGTTTTGTACACAAGTTTATTATTAATCGGTTGAAGACTTCTCGATAACAAAGACCGCAAGGATATATTATCTCCTTCATAATATATAACATATGTATAAATGAGCTCAGATTTAATCACAGAAACAAAGCTGATTGTTATCGCGTTTAAATAAGAACAGCATCGCAACGCCGTGGACAAGTTCCTTATTGTAGCCTCAGTGCATTCGTATGACGCAATACAGCCGCGATATATTGTGCTCATAATTAGTGACCTTATTCCGATGCCTTTTTAAATCATATCTTTTGTTGTGTAAAATCTTTGCATTTAAAGTTAGTAATTAAAACCGGCTAATTCAAAGCATAACATTTATAGATGCAAATGTTATATTAAAAATGTTATATGATTTATTAACTATTTTTAATGAGAATGGATTAAAGTTTATTTTATTAAATATAAACAGGGATTCTTGTTTCGAGTTTACACGTTTATTTAGAATTTGAGATTAGATATTGCTTTCTATTATCATTAAACTTTAATTAAAATTCCAGCGTACAATATCCAAACAGAATAGAATATAGAAAAGTAATATCGACATAATATTCTCAACTTTATAAAAAATGTAACGAAGTCAAATCTACTGTTAAAACAATTTATATCCTCTGGCTTAAACTTAATAAAATGATAAATCTACTTTATACTCTTAGTTGAAATAAATGTCGTTTTCCTTAACTCGAAAAAATAATAGCGTACTTAAAGGAGCGTAAAAGACATTGTATCGAGTAAGTGGATTATTGATATTGGTTTCGCGGTAAATACAACTTTTCTAGTATTTGAGATATTTAGACAAAATGATGGGTACATATGTATCAATTTTCACTTTAGATGTTTATTCCAGATTGTATTAATCTAATAGAACGTGATATTGAAATAAATAATCTCCAATCTTAACAAATTCTTATTTTCTTAGCCTTTGAACTCTCTTAGTATCGGTGTCAGCAATCTGTGGGAGAAAATTTGAATAATTTGACTTTTACCCATCAAAGGATTTTATTATAAGGCAACAAGCCGGCATTTCCCGAAATCGCAATTTGAATTTGGGAAGGTTTTGATACACCAATTGCATAATTATTTTTCTGTAAAGACGTGATTTAAAATTTAAATTTTCATAAATTGAATACAAATAAAATAAGATATTTTAGTCTAGTTACTTAATGATTTAAAATATATGAATAATTTTAATGATACAAATAGATAAAAGTAAACATTTTCATTGGATAGATTTTACTGAAACTATTCAAACGAATGTGTACAATAAAAACAAGATTTCATACAAACGTCAATACCTTGCCACGTGTAACTAATAAATGAATATTATCTCTTTTCGACTGAACGAATTTTATTTAAAGTCAGTTAAAACAGTTCAATAGTTGGCATGTATTGGGATAACGTCGGAAGTCGCGGCCGACATGACAGTTTCCGGCCGGTCACGTGACACCGATCTCTTTATTGTAATGTTGGGGAAAAACGAAATCTATATAGACGTTATGGTTCAGATGTTACGATGGTTTTTATAAAAGGTATATATGATTCTGTATGTTTTAACGGTAGTTTTTTGTCAAATTGTAGTCAATATTCAAAAAACAAAAGTCAAGCTAGAACATTTTTTTCACTGTCAAAGCTACCACGGGCTCGATATTTGTTTATATATATATTATTGTTTAAATAAATGTATAAATAGTATCTGTAGTTATTTTCAAATTCAAATTCAAATTATCCTTATTCAAGTATGCATTTACACGCACTTTTGAATTGTCAATATTATCTACATTCAATTTGTCAGTATAGTCAGTCCGTAAGTAAGCCCGGAATGTTGCTCTGTTAAGAAGTGCTGGTCAGAGACAAACAGTTGCTCTTTTAAAACGCAGGATTTTAATATTTTGATTTTAATTACGTAAATTTATTATTGAGGATATTAAAAAAAGATCACTGAAAACGTAAAGCTGTAAAAACGTCTATCTATCAACAAATCGTTCTTATTTTTAATATCGCTTATAATAAAAATATTTTTAACAAAACCTGAACCAATTTACGTATTAAAATAGATACTATCAACCGAATTAAATATGGAATACTAAATGTGATATCATGTATGTATTGATTCAAAATCCTATGAATTGTTTGTTACCGCCTTAACTACTAGATTAATCTCCACGTTTGGCACGAAATTTGCTTGGATCATGGCTATGGGATTGCTGTTACACAAATATTATACAAAGGACATAGCTATAAATCTATAAATATTCATACATTCATTTATAATATGAATACAGCCCGATCATATATTATTCTAAACTACCGCCTATAAAAGTTTTGCTGATATTTTCTAACCGCAAGAGATATTTAAAACTTTATGCGTGTTTTATTGTGTATAAAAACAAAATAATTCATGAAACGAACTATACTGACATAATATTCTGTATTATGCTGTTCGTTTGTAAGTTTACGACAATATAAGATTCTTTGCGTGTTTCGCAGGATCGTAAAATTATACTGTTTCTTTAGCTTTGTCGAAATTGCAATACTTTCTGGTATAAAATCAATATTGTTGGCTCATACTCGTTATTTTTTTCTTGAATGTAAGCATCTGGAAATAGAAAAAGGCCTAGAAAACCTCGCTGCAGGGGAAAGGTCTTTTATTGGGTACAATAGAAAAGTAAAACTCGTACAACAGCACTCTGTAGTCCGTTATTTTTTGTTTTAGATTTGTTATAGGATATCCTTTAATCTTTAAAATTTAATTCTGTACTATTTTAGAATAGGATATCTTTTAATCTTTAAAAATAAATTCTGTACTATTTTAGAATAGGATATCTTTTAATCTTTAAAAATAAATTCTGTACTATTTTAGAATAGGATATCTTTTAATCTTTAAAAATAAATTCTGTACTATTTTAGAATAGGATATCTTTTAATCTTTAAAAATAAATTCTGTACTATTTTAAAATTTTTAGTGCATACTTTAATATTAATGTGTTTTCGTTACTAAGGGATAAAACCTCTTTATTGTATGATCAATACTTCTTATTAAGAATTTATTTGTATCGCTTCTGTATGTGATGAACATTAAAAAATATTATTAGTATTGATTTATGTCTATTTATACACATTAGATTGTACTTTTATATTATATATGAGCTATATATAGCGTATTTCAATAATGATTTTATTTCTATATTCATGATAGTATTAAATTCATGTTATATTATATAAATTCATTGAAATATATAGTGTTCACTGATATTATTATTATACAATCTATATACATATTTATTCAATAATCCCAATGCAGCATTATGTAAGAATTTAGATATTCCTTTGAAAAACTGATCAAATCGGATTATTGAGTCCTTAAATATTTTTTTCACGATTTTGATATTATACATAAAAACTAAAGAAACATATTACATTTATAACATATATTTTAAATAATTACCCTTATAATTAATACGTTAAGTTTTTGATTGAATTCGCTATCAACCATGAAATTAGGACGCAATCAATTTTAGGTGAGTTATTATAACTAAATACATATCTAAAAGATCTATCTAATAGATATCTAAGATATCTATATAACTACGTTTTAAAGCATCTTGTTGACAGTCTCTTCCTTAACCATCGATCGATCGATCATGTGGATTAGGAAACTCATATCAGTACATATGGTTACACACACACATACACAGATACTGTTTTATCAATCGTATAACTGAATACGTTTTAGGCGTAAGAACTTTATAAACATATAATTAGACAAGCTAGTTTTAGACACACATAATATTATATATATAATTTTAAACATATATAAACAATTAATTACAAATAACCCTGTATATATTAGAGATGCACCGAATATTCGGTAGTCGGCGTATTCGGCATCTTTTTTACTATTCGGCTGAATTATTCGGTTATGGTGCCGAATATATTCAGTTCGAGTATTTCTATTTCCTTGGCTACATGACACGGTAAAGAACTATAACACAAAACTAAGATTTATGTATGATTATAAGTCAAAGAAATCCTATAAATCATATACATAAAACATCACAGAAACATCAGTACAGATATTACTTATAAATTCTTTTCTTCTTTTTTTTTGCTGTAAAATAAATTTAATATTTCTAATCAATAAAGCATTTTTTTAGAAATACTCCCAACGCAGTGTTATGTGTTAGCAATGCTTTATTGTCGACGTAAAACGAAGAAGCACAAAAAATCATCCTACATTCATCTTACCTAATTAAGTCATTGTAAAAGGTTATTGTTAACCAATACTTGATGACGGCCAAGTAATTATATAAAGAAACTATCGATATACTTTATACATAAGTAAATATGTAGGAAATTATTTTAATTCGAAAAACGGTCCCTTAACAGTTTCACATTACGTATTTTAGCTTAATCGCGATAAAGGTTGTATAGTTATCCAAAACTTGACAAAGGGCAAGACTTAGAATTGGATAGGGATAAGTTGTATACATTTAACACGCGTCAAATATTTACGTATCGCTCTTCCGGTCCCGTGTTACAGAAACCCTTCCGTGCTAGAGATTTCAACTTTTTATCCCGTTTTATTTATACCCTGTATTGTAAAATGTGTTTACATTATTCGTATTACATATGTTATGTCACCCCTTTATAGTGAGATGTAGATTGGATTAACATTTAACTCTATAATGTTTTAACTTTTAAACTATTCTGTTTCATAATGTATTATTATTTATATCAAATACCTTTTATTTGCCTGACGTTTCGACATTGCACCGGCCGTGGTCATAGGCTGAGAGATAGCGTTTTTTTTTAATAATGACATACTCGATAATTTTGTTTTGATGTAAAAGTATTTTTTTAATTATATCTTATTAGTACCCGGTCACATTCATAACACTCTGAAATGCGTCGAGGACTCAATATTCTAAAAATGCTCTGCAAGCTTTAACGCCTGAGATGGAATGGAATGTCTCTTGTACTCTCTAATAATACCTTCAGGATGCTGTAATTTACTTTAATTCGTATTTTTAATTGAATATGATGTGCTTCTATACTTGAAAATTGCTTGCTTGTTGAAAATTATTATAATTTAAATTAAGATCATATCAATATGTCGCGTATATCTAAAACATTAAACTATTTAGCTAGTTAAAATAATAATAATGTTAATATTAGAATCTATTATACTATTTTGTTATTTAAATCATAGAAGACGAACGAATGAATTTTATACTAATATTTAACAGGAAATATTCTTTTAAACTCCGTTTTTCCTGGTGTTGATTACACCTGTTAAAGATTATATTCTGTACAATACCTAATAGTATTAATAATCACATATTATTATAACTATACTGATTAAAAAAATCATCTTCAAGAGCGTAGGTGGAACCTGCGAACTCATGATTCCGTTTCTCTCGATTATTACATTCAGATTAGATATTCTAAATTCGTATACTTACCGACATGATAGCTCAGTTTGTGCGGTGACGGATGGGACCAAAGCGATTTCAGATTTAAGTTCTGCTGGTATATGCTTTTTTAATTAAAAAAAATAAATAAAATACAATATAACATTCCAATTATTATGATTCAAGAATGTTTAATATTTTGTTGTCTATCTGTATGTTTTAGCATACTTATCCAAGTTTTTAATAAATCAATATATCTAACTTCTATAAAAACCTATTTCTCTACAACTAGTAAATTAAAATATTTACGAAATGTCATAGTTGAAATTTTACCTAGCGCCATCTATGAAACCTAGGAACTATGATTTATTCAGAAGTTCTTAAACTTCTAGAAAGGTGTTTTAATAATAATTCTGAACTGTTACTCAACGTTTATTTTATAGCTAGCAAAAGTTGCATATTGTAACAGGCAAAGATTGCGCTGACACCGACGTAGGTTAATGACACCGCAGAGGCTATTGTTAAGCTAAACAATGCATCGGGCAAGCCGTCAATCCTTCTAGCTATTTGCCTCACGGTGGGATGTACGACCCTTTAGCTCTGAAAGTATGCAGCAATTTTTAAATCTAATTTTGTAATTTTTACGATGAGGTTGGTTTAAATATAAGAGCCGATAAGAAGGGACGATGTTCGTGTTTAATAAATGTTTTTTTAGAAATAAATTTGAAGGACCATAAAATAGGTTTACATAAATAAATGCTTGTTCCTGTATCATTAAATATACAGTTCTAGTATACATGTAATTAGTTTTACTGAAACTAAATGAATAATG
Source organism: Napeogenes inachia (assembly GCA_959347355.1). Lineage (NCBI taxonomy): Eukaryota > Metazoa > Arthropoda > Insecta > Lepidoptera > Nymphalidae > Napeogenes > Napeogenes inachia. The sequence continues at coordinate 11,790,979 of OY365791.1, read as the reverse complement.
CCAGAAGCCAAACGAGGTTTGCGTTTTGAGATCTGTATGACTGTGCATTTTTATATTTATGCTGTGAATTATTTATTTATTTACCAGGAAGGAATATAAATTACACTGTTTGTATGTTATGAGTAATATAGATGATTACTTATGTCTTAAAAGAGGTCTCTTTCAGAAATGAGAAGACGTTGTATTATGAATTAAAACTATAATAATAAAATAATTAAAATTAACATACACTCACACACTTAATTGTAAGTAGCATATACTATCATTATGTCATTATACCTCTTAAATCGTAGGTATATTAGTAATAGAGTAATAGTCTCCCATAAAGCTGTTACTCAACTATAGATGACATTAAGTTACATCATGAATTATATTAATTGCTACTCGGCCACAGATGGCGCTTTACAATGTAATTCTATATAACACCAAGATACGCTTAGAAACCAACTTTACTATTTACGTATTTTATTATTTATTTGTCATAATTTTTTATTGTTTTAATAACATGTCAGTTTGTGAGGGATATTCATTTAAATCTATAACTTAAGCGATTTTCGTTATTTTAATATAGTCATCTAAAATAAGAATGTGAAAGAATTTAAACCGTCTTCGAAATAAAAGTCTGACCGATAAATGATTGTAGAGTCAGTTAGCTTCATAAAACTAAAGACAGGAAATAAAAATAAAAGCACCACTGAAGCTGTGAGGAAATAACTTTAAAAACCTTGTTTCTCAGTCTTGAGCTTTCACGATTGAATTGTTAAGTGGTTAGAGTCGAATATCCAGATAGTGATTTCTGAGTATAAGTAGATAACACTTTGTACTAAAATATCATACTTTAATGGAACATTTTATTTTTTGCTCTTTTTTCTTAAAATTGATCAGATCTATATTTATAAAAAAATATTATAGACTAATCCACAATGCTTTTCGAAACGGATTGGCAGGTTATTTATCGGTTATCGGCAGGTTAACCACGGTGTGTTTTCTTACTTTTGGAGAAATATACTTATTATGACCAGAAATCGTATTATTTATTCGAATAGTGTGGCTTTGTACCTACCATTTGATAAACAAACATTATATGTATTTTTATTTGAATTCAATAACTTTACATTGAATGTCGACGTTATTCATTTTATTCATTCAATATTCTCTATTTAATTTGTTAAAAAGTCAAATTGCGATTTATATAAAGCAATGTTTCTTTCGGAGCAAAGGGAGATTTAATGAAAAAAACGTAAAATAAGCAGCGTGAAGTGGGCATCGACGCGAGAGGCGGCGTTTGGGTAAAAATAACTGGCATCGTGGATAATTAATGACTTCATTTATGTTTCTGCTCTTGAAAGCTTTGATTGTGCTGACCGCTTTTAATTTTTTCATAACTGGCTTTTCACGCGTTAAAATTGTTATTGTTCCAGCGAAACCGAATTGAAAATTGTAAGTTGGCATACCTTTAACGAATTGGCCCCGATGCTGGAGTAACTTAAATCGAATCTCAGCTTTTACTTTTAAATTACAATGGATTGTTTTGCAACAAAAGTAATTGTTTGAGTGAACGGTTTTCAAGTAAGAAAATCTAATTTAGATCTATGAATAAATATAGATTCTGTCCGCCTTTGATTCGCTCATTGTACTTTCATCTTGAATAATACTATTTTTATCTATTTTTGTAAGAATCGTTTGAATTGCAACATTAATATAATCCGAGTAATATAATGTAATATATTACTATATCAATTGTTTTTGTGATTTTAAATAATTGTATATTTTGTTATTCAAAACTATAGTTATAAAAAAACTCGGCTATTTATTTGGCAGTAAGATAAAAATTTTAATATGAAGATTATTTACAAGTTAATAAACTTCATAAGCTAACGCTGATAATTTAGCTAAAAATAGAGTTTCTTCAAAATCACAAGTAACAAGACAATAATAATGAAATTGGTTTAGTCATTTAGAATGTATTGATTGCAAATAACAAATATTTTATTTTAATATATATTAGTAAATAAATTAGTTTTAATATTATTAAGTATAAATCTGTTGGATTTGTTTATTTGTTACATTAAACTCTGTTATGTAGATTGGTCTTATGGGTATTGTTATTCGGGCCACGACTACGTCTACCCGTGACCTCTTTGAACTTATCGGTAAATGTCAGTAGATCAAGATATATCATACCTTCTTATGTTATTTTGAAACATGTGTTTTTGAACGGTTATTTCTAAGGATGTTATACTTTTCGTTTGTTTTTTGTTAGATTTCTTATTTACGTCTTTTATAAGCATTTATTTCTTTTGAATACATTTGTATTACATTTTTTTATAGCATGTTATATTTTATAATTAGATGTATTTTATATATTTATATAAGAAAGTTCCTTGACATAAAAATGATAAATTTTATAAGATTGAAATGCTTGCAAATGATTGTTAAAGTACATTTTTAACTTTTTTACGGCTGGCGCGAAAACCTCATTTGAAAGCAAAATTAGATTTAGTATAAAGTTACGTCTGCTTCGCTAAATCAATATTGAACTTTTAGTTAAACAAAAATAAATGTAAAATACAAGAACTCATCGGATTACTTAATTGTTTTTTTTTAAAAGGTTCTCAATTTATCAGTGAAAGGGTCTACGTTTTGCATTTGTAAGAAACTAGAAACTTTGTTGCGCTATTGAAAACTTTGAATGCGAACTTTGTTATTAAACTCGTAATTGTTTACGTGTTCTAAGCTATAATACGATTAAATTTAATGGACGTCGCACTACTTCCCGTTTCATTAAAGTTTTTTACTTCTATATCAGATTTTAAAAACAGAGTGAGTTATTATAATTTTTACTATTTAAAAACATTCATCATAAAATCATTTATTTGTTTCAATTTGCGAAAGAAATAATAATAAAAAGTACATAAAAGGTTTGATCGCGACATTGATGTCTATAATTCTTTCAGGAATAATTTTGAAGGCCCTCGCCTATTTTAAATAGTTAGTTAATGGGTACGTCCTTAATTAGAATAGGTAACGAGAGAAATGGAGGCTTCTCTTCTGTTTTAATGAGGAGGCAATCATGTGATCCCTTTCGCACAAATTTGGCTCCGCCTACCGGGCGGGAAAATCAATAACGTACTCCAGAAGTGCGTTCGGTGTCCTACTACACTGACGTCTGCGGCCCACGTAGCCACGTAGCCACGTAGGTTCACGATCACGATGACGTCTCTTAGCGATACGTTACCGCGAATATTGTGTATGCATCAAATACAGCTTTGTTAAAAAGTTCTTAATATTTTAATTTTTTGGATTACTAAAACTTTTTTTTTTGAATATTTAACAATATTAACATTTTAAAATGTAATAAATACCCTTGTAATTAAATATTTTTTCACATACAAAAATCACAAGGCAGAACAAACATAGATTTTAAATTTGCAATTATTATTAAAACGTGAGAAGTTTCAGTCAATATTGTTCTATTGATAAAATATTCAATAATTTTCACTAATTCGCTATGTCAATTAATTTAAAAGTGTTATAATTAAATTCTTCAGGATTTCCCTTTCATAACGTTCAGGGCTCTTAGTGGATTTATAATGAAATAATATCCTGTAACGTGTAATAGAAAGGGAGCATCCGATAATTGCTGACGGCCCCTGCCTCGCGCGGGCACCTGCATTAATTACAAGATTTACCATCATCCCCCCATTTATATCGTATAAGCCCACTTTCTTTCTCTTTTGTGTGTTTATTAAAACGAAAGATTAATTACGATAACGTATTTTAAGAATTCGCAACTTTGTTGACTCCGGTATTCAGAATTTAATTTAAAAATTCCGAAGTTTAACGAGACAGGTGAACCAAACTGCTAAGCGCGTTATGAATTTCGCTTCAGTGTAGTTTTGGATTTTTTCCCCGCGATATACGAAAACTTTATGGCTTATCCTTCAGCCATATTTTTCACTTACTATTAAAAAACAGGCATCAAATTGAAACAAACCAAGTTTTGATATATTTTTGACCAATAAAAATAAGTTATCTGATCTATTAGTTTTCCGCCATTTTCTATCAGTTAGACGGATGAAAAACTAACATACTTTGACTATTAAGCTACAGTTTAAGCAGCCATCGAAAGCTTACCGTGCCTGCATTAATTACGTGACTTAACCCTTCAGTTAATGAGGCTGGGACTTTAGGTTCTAACGTCTCCTTAATTTACACCCCTGATTGATTTAGGTGACTAAAACGAGACCCCCTCAGTATTAACATGAATCTAGTATTGATACCACCTGGGACAATATACACTGTATATAATTTAAATACCAGTCAAGACACGTAAATATTTAAAGGTTCAACAACTTGTGACAATATAAATTACCTATGTGGGAAAAATTATTTGAATTGGTATTTAACACAATCGATCATTACAACTTACTTATTATAATAATTATTGATTTTAAATACTATTTTCACTTACAAATATATAATAATAACCATCATAATAATATATTTTATAAGAACAATTATCATAAAAATGAACTCCGTTTTTATTTTCATTTGAAAACCAAACATTTTATTGCAACACATTAAGTAACAATATCAGAAATGATATATTAACTGGAAAAACTGTAGATGCGTGGGAAAATGTCATTTAATTATCCTCATTAGAACGTTTATTTAGAACGATAATATGTCGTAGTAATCTAACAACCATGACTCGTATGTTAACAACAATGAGAATCATTACACAATACGTAAGTGCTCATTTCATATTATGTCCTTTACACGCGATGGTTTATAATTTGTGGTGCAACTTATCGTAAATAAATTATATAAAAATTGCCGTATTTGACGGAGCTTTTTTAGTTCAAGCTTCTACATAATAAGTTTTAAATTGCTTTTATTTATAGATTCTAATGTAATAATTATTGTTATTAGTATTTTTTATTTACCCTTAAGTAAGTTGTAAACGATTTCTCAAAGAATTGTGCTTTCCAAAATTAGCACACCTATTTATCTATTAATGTCTGTCTGTCTATACATATTTAAGTTTGAGGTGTAATGTTTTAGTTTTAATACAATTTATGACATTTAGGTATCAATTAGGATGATCAACGTTTCTACCTAAGTAACTGTCTTCCTAATTTAAAGCTCTACGACTTGTATATGATATATAGTATATAGTACCTACATTATTTATACTGTCTTTAATAAAGAGATTAGTTTATTCGTTTACAATTAAATTGTAAAATGTCAAAAAGATTAAAGGTCACGAGTAAAACGAATGCATAAAGCATTATTAATTGATTAGTTATTTCATTTAGTTTAATTTTAAGTGATAGAAAAGTTACGTGGAAATAATATGACGTGGTATAAACATATGGCGTATAGGAAGGAAAAAATACGTTAGGTTAAAAGAATGATCGTGGATGTGTCAAAATAGGAAAACCATAGAAAGGATAAATGGGCTGTTTGAAATTAATATGATTGAACTTGGTGTAGGTATTAAAATGACTCATGATAGAGAGATACTTAAAATCTCATTGTTAATTTATACAAGGAATTGTATGCATCCTGAACTCTATGCTTGGAAACTGGAGATCGATGACAAATTAACTAACTATCTGACAGATACCTACACCTAGTCTTCCGAACACGATTGTAGCAAAGCAGTTGAATCATTGAGTTAAATTTAAAATGTAAAAATACGCGTTGTAAAATACAATTTTATCTTAAATGTCTACTCGTCTTAAATGTTAAAACTAATACTAACACTGACATCAAGAAAATCTTAACGATTAAAAGATCAAGCGATCGATTAATTGATTTCTGAAGAAATCACTACGTCGTATTCTGTTACATTCATGTTACCTAGTAACCTCCAAATATTTTATTAAAGACCTTTATCATAATCATAGATGAAAGTTCTCTTGAAGCTCTTGAAACTTATATATATATATATATATATATGTACACAAGTATATTAACAAATGTGAAAAATCCGTGCATAAATGTCGCTGAGTAAAATAATAAACAAATAGTCGTTTCATGTTGTGATAGACATCAATAGAGAACAAATCAAGAAGCGTTAGATTGCCTTGATTTATATAATTATCTAGAATTAAAATAAATGTTATCCACGTAATAGCCACCTCACGATATTAAACCACACAATTTGGTATGGCTCCGAAAACAATATTAAAATTAACATAAAATGTATAGAATTGAGTGTACCGGATTTAGAAAAACAATATTAAAGAAAAAAAGGGCATTTTGATATGCCGAATACAATAGGTGTAAATGGCGGAATATATCAATACGTAATTCCATCATAAAATATCGTATATTTTAGGAATATGCTTTGTTGGAGTTGGAGGCATTATATTTGGGATAGGATTAAATTCTAATCTCTTTTTGTTGTCCAGAGATAATTGTAGTGGCTTCCTATGCCCTCTCCTGTTCGAAATAAATATTCATTATTCGAAGCCCCGTATAAGCATAAATTATTGTTTGAACGGTTTTCTTATGTAGATTGGAGTAGATTAACGTTATATGAAATGTTTTTGAATCAGTGAAATTGCATCATTCTTTAATTCCGTTATATTTAAAACCTTTTAATATACAATTTTTGTTTGACATATTTTGTTACTTTAGATCTAAGGTGTTTGTTGTGTGAATGCCTGATAAAGTTAGATATATTTTATTAATTATATTTTAGGAGCTATACAACATTTTAAGTTATCCGATGCGCTTTCTAGAAGTGAAAAGGGACAGATTCTCATATTTTATATTTATCTATTACTATAAACTTTTATTTTTACTTTAAGTTAAATATTTATTTAATTAGTAAGAGTTTTAGTTGCAGTAGCATATATCACGACAAGTTCTTACTTGTTAGATTTAGATGTTACTTATTAGATATAGATGTTACTTGTTAGATATAAGTAATCAAAAGATAAGATTGATCATAATCAACATATTTATTTCATCTTTTCAAATAGGTCTAGTTGTACGTTTTAATTTGTTTTCTTATCAGTTAACTTTAAAATGCTTGTAGTATAATATTGTCAACATTTTAATGTTGATATGGGTTGTTGACCTGTAATCTTATTCTAAATATAATTTATATAAGCTTTGTTTTTTGTATCATTTTTATTTCTTAATCCGATTAAAATAAAATTTATTGGCTATCTGGGATGTTGTTTAATTTAATAGAGATGTAACATTGAACTATTAATAAATTAAAATTAAGATTTTATTTTGCTTGAAAATAAAAAGAATTGTTTATAGATTTATGTATAAACCGCGAAACGTTGACGCTTAAGTCTTTTAATAACATAGTTTGAAAAATAACATGTTAGAGAGATTATACAGTCTAAACAATAACATTTACATTAACTGACGGGTAATGATAAAATGTAGTAACGATAACTTATATAAACTATAATCATAAAGGTTAGGTATATACTACGAAAGGTTATATATTATATACACAATATGTATATATTAGATCTAGGTCCAGAGCTCGCGTCACTCGGCTGGTCTGTTACACGACTTGTGATAGTTAGATTAGGTGTATTTGACTCTCGATTATGTGTTGATTTTATAAAAAAATAACACTTTAGTTAACTCGCTTCTATCTTAATTTAAACATTTGTTATATCTCTGTAATAAATAAGCTTTAATTTTAAAAGAAATATTCACTTTGATGTTTGAAAATTGTATGTTAACAGTAAATTAAATACTAAACACCAGACCGTCCGGACGGAATTCAGACTATCTAATTAGCGACGTATCGCATCATTAGGAAGAATTATGTTATTACAGCGATTTAGTATGAAGTCTTTTTGAAATTCAAACCCGCAAATTGTTATGGCTTATTTAAGTATGTTTTTCTGACGCATGCGTCATAGCTATAGCCCAGTTGGCTACAGAGATCATCATGTGACTAGCTAATACCCGTTGTTTTCCTATGTCTAAAACCGATCGGTACTTTCTTAAATTAACCCACACGTGTTAAGACACTGTATTACGATGCTCGTTAGAATTGTATCGTAAATCAACATTCACATTAATAATATTTAATAATTTGTCCGTTTTTACGACTATTAAGATGTTACATAAACAAATAGTTTAAGAAAATTCAATTTATTTAATAGCGTTCTTAACACTATGTTTTTTTTTAATTCGTTTTTAAAAAAATAAAATAGATCAGATATTCTATTTTTAAAATGTATATATTTTTTATTTTATTCTGTATAAATTATATACGTAATAGTTTTAAATAATTTTGTATGTATGGTTAAGATGCGTCTCATTAGCTCGTTTGATAGATGAGTTTATTGTAAAACGTCTTGGCACGCCTCTGTCGTTGTGATGACAGTTTATAAATTAGTTTTATATTGTCTATTCTCACCTAAGCTCCTGATAACCGATCAGTACCGCCTTAACGTCCACTCGTTTCATTCATTTTGCGGCTAGACCAACTTAGACCACTATTTGAAATGTTTGGCAAACGTCCAGCGCCGTAAATTAACGCAATTGTTTTTTATTTTCAGGTAAATCGCCGAAAGATACGGAGACAAGCGGTTCCTTGAGATTTGTTGGCCCCTTTTCGCCGTCACGTGACTTCAGACACATCTAATTTTTTATTTGGCGAATTTATTTGTTTCCGCATTGGGTTTAGATTGTTGAAATGAATTTGAAGAACAATTGAATAACTTAGCATTGAAACAATTGAATAAATGTAGACTTACTTTTTACAAGCATTTTTATTTATGCAGGTTTAAAATGGTGAATAACTTCTTATTTATTGTGACTATTTTTATAATGATAGGTAAGTTCTAAGTTCATGTTAGAAGTTTTCTTTAAACATTTTTGACCATGTTGAGCTTATTTAAATTTTAAATAAATAATTTGAGCCGTCTCTCCGAGGTCACAGGTTCACGTCCTTCCGGATTGTTGAAATTGTCATTATGTATTTAACATTTAAATAGGTAAGTTACATAACTAGATGTGTTATTATTATTTATAAATTTTCACAAAGGTTTAGTAAAATGTATGTTATAAAAATTTATTACTAGATTGTTAAGAGACGTTTGCAAAATAACGGCTCCTGGGTGGTTAACAAACAAATAATGTAATCTCGAGAATGTCAGTATTAAACAAATATAGCCCCTTATTTATACTCTGACGGAGTAAATTAAATAATTAATCTTAATGTTGTGAAAATAAATACATTTAAATTAAATTTATCCATTGTACTTAATTATTTTCTTAATTTAAATAATTTATACCTACTGCTTAATTTGTAAATATTATTTATCTCGTTATTAAGATATTATCATTATATACAATAAGATTATATCTTAATTAACACAAAGCAAGTAAACACTAGCTTCTGAAATGACTATTGCCAAACTCTAATATAACGTACACTTGTGTCTGAAGTGGTTTGGCAGTCGGGCCAACGTCTGTTCAACTTAATCACACTACACCTTTACCAGGTTTAAGTGCTAACAAAACTCATAATGAGTTGGAAGCGATGTAAGCTCCAGCATCATATTCACCTCAGTTTTATTCTTAGTTTACTAACATTGCCTTTTAAAGAAGTCAAGCGTTGTTGCGTGCTAGTGCGGTACCATGATGGGGTAGTTGTAGAGTTTAGTTAACTTAAATTTTATTTTTTATGTTCTAACATTTTCTAAAGCTTCTAGAGTTGTATTTGGTTGTATTTTAACTGTGAATACGATTTTTGTGAAATATACAATTATTTGGGTAACATAATGTATGAGTTATATTGTTTGAATCCATGAAAAAGAGTAGTGTTTATCAAATTAAAAAAAAAACATTTTTTTTCTTAAGAACACTATTAACCAAGGCTGTGTTTAAGTTTAAAAATAGCACGCGTCATATTCAACAGTTATAATAGTCATGCCTGTAGCACATTATAGAAATAGTTATGTAGTATATAGCAACTTTAGCCTCTAGTTGGATATATTTTATATAAACAATAAAATAGAGATCAACAGGCATCAAATTTGTAAACTACCATCCAATGCAATAAATTTGTAGAACTGTCGCTGCCAAGTGGCGACCGTTCGATAGTAGATTGATTCGTTGATTGAAGAGTACTATTCGTTTCAGCCTGCTACTGGTACAGTCTTAATTGCCGTTGGAGTTAGGGACCTAGGATATGGTTTGCTGATTTATTACTAGTTAGAATACGGTTATGTGTTCAGCATCTGGGATTTCGAAGGCGAGACATTTAAACGCAATCGATTATACTGAATGTTTAGTGTAAAACCCATAATATTATTTTTTATATCATTAATACTAATTGGATTGGTTTTCAAAATCGATGTATAAGAATGATAACTCATATATTATAGTATATTAAGTTGCAATAAAAAGGGATTAATCTTTTATTAAGAGTAGTTATACTCGATAGTAACGATAAGTAGAGGATGATCAAGACAAAACTGATAAGGAGTGCATCGCAAGGGATCGTAGCTTTAGGCCCCACCGACATAGTTATACTTCGATTTCAAAAGATCTAAAACGTTAAATTAAATTTAATTACATTTGCTTTATAAAACCAGCTTTGCCTAATTCACGATCTATAATATTAATTAATTATGAATAGTGTCCAAATACCTTACATACTTAAAAAATTATAGGAAAGGTAAGGCGATTAAATAATGTCATTTTATTTTGCAAGTCTGCATGACCTCTCAGGGTAAAGTTTTAAGTTCAAACTGTAGTGTAAAAGGGGAAAAATCCTTACACTTGAGCATAAGAACGAACCGGCTTCGTGTGCAAGTGGCAGCCATACAGCTATTCACTGTTCGAAGACACTTAAAAATCTTTGACAACCACTTATAGAGCATTGGCTTAACCACGCTCCCCGATTGTTCACTTTGAACCTCCTTTTATAACTTTATTTTTACGCTTTCCGAGATATTTAGCTTGTCAGTGAAGAACAAAGGTTGCAATTTATGTTCGTACTATGTAATATGATTACGAAAATAGTAGTTTGTCGTTATTTCTAGTATAGAGTGAAGTAAAACTGTTACTGACTGGTTATTGCTACTTAATTATTTGGTTTCGTATACAATAACTCTCTAGCTAGGTGCCCTTTCTGATTCCCTACCTCATCACTGAATGAAAAATTATTTATTTCTTATTTATTTATTTATTTATTTCTTAATTATTTATTTATTTATTTATTTATTTCTTATTTATTTATTTATTTATTATTTAAATTAGTGATTGAAATTTTATAATATTGTCAGTACAACATAAATATATATAAATGTTTCAACAAAATCCGTTTTCATAAATAATACATCATTATATGATATGATATTATATTATTGTACAAAAGATTTAAAAATAGAAAAACAAATTTAAAAAAAAAACAGGTGGCCTTATTTCGAAGAGGCAATCTCTTTCAGGGAACTTACATGAGGACATAAGTAAAAAGTGCTTAAGTAGTAGATTTAAGTATTAATCCACTTAAGTATTTTAAAATATATAGTTGTAATGTCGCTAAATTTATATCATTATTTTTTTAGTTACAATAACAATACACTGAATAATTTCATTTTTTGTTCAATTTTATTTATAAAAAAAATGTTACACTATGTAACATGACGATACAATATAATATATCTTTGTATATCTTTGTATGAATATATTGTGTAGTAGTTGCATCAAAATCAGTGTAAAACATATCTTTTATGTTAAAAGCGTAGTTTTATCGCCGCTGTGATAAGATAGCGATATATAAAGAGTTACAGATATTTTGATTTACTTCACCGTGTAGATAAAAAAATATAGTTTCTTTAAAATGTTTTTGATGTAAATCAGATTTAACAACTTTATATATTTTTCATCCCATATAATTTAAGTGTTATAATACAACTTTATATCATTTGAGTAAGTCCGTTGGTTGTGTAGTGAAAATTTTTATATATTTATAAAATACCTATATTAAAAATAGCATGACTTAATATTTTTGATGTATTTCATAAAACAGTTAAATATAAATGTTAAATCTATTACTTTTATAAAATATACAGAGTATAGTATTAAAAGCTTTAAATATAGAAACTTGTCAAAAAATGCATTTGCATCATGGTATTTCTACTTTATGAACCGCGGGCATTAACGAGTTCCGCTTGTCGTTGAACAGATGGCGCTGTTCTAAAAATAGGCATAGTTTCAACTTAATATGTTCATTTTGATTAAGTGTTACATTAAAACAGTTATTTTAGACACTCATTGAGTTAAACATGCTATAATAGTAATATGCACCTATTTTATAAAATTGTATTTTAATATTGATTATTCAATTGCGTTTCATACAAATACCTATTTGGTAAATGCAAAATTACGTTACAAAAGTCCAAAACCAATTTCAAATTAAAAAATATTATTCATTGAAACCTCTATAATATTTACATTATAATTTGAAACTCAACAAAACTGAACTCGTGTAATTATTTCATAATGAAATCTGTTGCGGTGCCGATTCCCTAATGAAAAACAAGAAATGCAGCCTGAAAATTGAAAATTGCAAGTCAGCGGGAAAGTTTGCGATGCATTCATTAAAGTAGCATCAAAAGTTACTTCAATTCCAAGCCAAAATTACACTTGAGTCATCGTTTTCTTCATTATTCACTTTCTAGATGGGATGTAGAGACGCAACGAGATTGTATAACGTAGCTCGGACCATCTGCTTCGAGTCTCAATAGGAGTTTTTTCACTTCTTTACAGATTAAAGTAATAAATTGAAATGCTCCGCTATAACTGCGCTCTCCTTGTACAGAAGGTGCTTTTTATCATTGTTAATTATGAAAAATTTTTAGATTTTACCATACGGGACGGGGATTTATATTTTTAAATATTTTGTACTACTTGCAAGGTTCTTATTTAGTTGATTTAAATTCGTAATTTGTTAACACGATTTAAAATTATAATATCCTAAACAAGTTATTTTATAATATCATTTAAAATATAATAAAATTGTTAAGGAGAATCCGAAAGAAATAAGATTAAACAGTTCCTTAATATTATTTCCTTGAAACTCCTTGTATAAAATGAAAGCTGATAATCTCAAAAAATTAAAATATTACACAGATGAGCAGCTTTATTGAAAATTGCTCAAGACATTTTGATTTTTCAATTCGCTTATGATAATATTGCCTTTTTATTAATTTGTGAGGCAACGATGCTAGATATTTTCATAAAACAACAAATTTAATAAAGTGGCCGTCAACGTTGAATTATTCAGGTGGGTAGTACATTATTTATGACTATGGCATGTCGTACGAGACATACGTCTACCTTTGCTTGCGGTTTTGCATCTTGAGCACGTCTTCGCAATATCGGGGACTTGCAGTCTAAGATTGCTGTGTCAGGTAGAGGAAGCTGTTGTTTCTAGATGAAAACAAATGGGTTTTTCACTTCGATTCTTGTATTTTTTCTTGTTTGATACACGCTGTCGGCTGATTGTATGTTGGTTTTATATGTGATGTTTCTTTTTTTAATACTAATAGACATCCAGATGTGAGGTTAGATATAAAAAATATTATAAATAATTATTTTATCGTTACATATAAAAAAACAATAGTTTAAAAAACTAAAAAAAACACGCTTTTATTGCTAACCGAACTAAAAACTAGAAAATAATTTTTAATGACAAAGAGTATAAAATTACAGTAGTAGAAGATCGAACAATTAATCATAGTGAATCGCCTTAATATAAAATTATAATAAAATTTAAGTTATAAACAGAATAATTCAATTCTGAGTAAAAATCGTGGGGTGCATTTTACTGTGATTCTTAACTATCCTCTCATAGATAGTTGCTAATAGAATGATTGTAATACCTTAAATATCGAGCACCCCACGCTTTTTACTCAGAATTGAATTATTCTGTTTATAACTTAAATTTTATTATAATTTTATATTAAGGCGATTCACTATGATTAATTGTTCGATCTTCTACTACTGTAATTTTATACTCTTTGTCATTAAAAATTATTTTCTAGTTTTTAGTTCGGTTAGCAATAAAAGCGTGTTTTTTTTAGTTTTTTAAACTATTGTTTATTTTTTATTTTTTAGTCTGTGACAAACTCATAAATTGAGAAATCATTTCATTACTTAGATTTTTTTAGAAAGAATCACTCAGTGGTCTCCGTATGATCGATCAACGGGCATTGATCCGAAATCAATCGCCTTCACGGTTCAATGGGACTTACTTTCATCATTGTGGTTAGTTTTACCTCCCAATTAATGGAAAAATCCAGATTGACGTCGTTAAGTTGTCAATAGACCCTTAGTACTTCTACTGTTGAAGTCTCTTAGGAATAAGTCTAATTCATTAACCCGGCGTCAGCACAGTTAAAATATGTTACAACGATAGTAGGGTTGGGTCCAGGAGACCCGTGAAGAAAATCGTCATAATTTCAATAATTACGAGAAATTTACTAATATATGGCTGTAATTGGATAAAACGACTATAGTTTAAGTGGTCATGTATGAGTAAAAAGAACTTGAAGTAAAACTTTCTTTTTAATATTTTTTTTATGATAGTGGAACTAAATATTAACAAAAATAACAACCTTTGCTTTAAAGTCACAAAACTTGAACCAAATATAAACTTTTTTTCTAAAATATTAATAATTAGGATACATGTAAATCACATTTAATAAGACTACAAATAAAATTACAAATTAGTTTTATGAATCAGTCATATCATTGCTTACATATGCGCAGTCTCTACAGTACAATATTGCAAACTTAGTGCAGATATATTTGTTTCAGTTCTGTCAAGTTCAATTACTTTTTCAGTCTTTTTTGGCAGGACAGTCTTGCAACCTTTTTCTGACCTTCAGTATCTTTGCAGACGGGTCCCTGACAGGGTTTCCTAAAAAAATCGCGTATTGTTTGGCACATTAGTCTTAGCAACTGCAGGATGCCTTTACGGTCGCGCAAATGCTCACCAACAAGAGTAATGCGTAAATTGAGAATTTGTAACAATGTTGTTATTTATCTTAAGAAATATATGTGCAGTTATTGAAGCCATATTTATATATATATATATATATATATATATATATATATATATATATATATATATTATAAAATTTACAAGCCTAAATGGAATGTTTAGGCCTAAAGGCATCTATGGCCACTTTATTGTATCTCTTCCAATAAAATTAATATTTATTTATTAAATTAATATTATTTATTAGTCATTAAAAAATATTTTCTAGTTTTTAGTTCGGTTAGCAATAAAAGCGTGTTTTTTTAGTTTTTTAAACTATTCTTTTTTTTTTTTTTTTTTATTTATTTTTTTTTTTTTTTGGGAAACTTTTATCAAATTATTGCATTGTCATCGGTCCTTGATACGTGTGCAAAGTTTCAATTTAATCGGATCGCTGGAACCTGGTGAAAATTAAGCTCGAAGATTCCGTTACATA
Source organism: Napeogenes inachia (assembly GCA_959347355.1). NCBI lineage: Eukaryota > Metazoa > Arthropoda > Insecta > Lepidoptera > Nymphalidae > Napeogenes > Napeogenes inachia. The sequence continues at coordinate 11,775,491 of OY365791.1, read as the reverse complement.
CATAGATACATACAACCCAAGCTAATAAAAGCGTATTAAAAATACTCTCTGTTATACTCTGTTTGTATGATCTGAGAACAAAAATCTTGGTTATTAAAAAAAACCTTAAAAAAAGGATTTTATGATAATATTCCGTATATTATGAATACTTTATAAAGTAACGTCGCTATTTTAATTTGTATAGACGCAAACCCCAAATCACCAGTTAAACAATTCTCATCGGCACAAATGTTTGATTATGTACTACACTCTAATCGTAACAAGGTATACGACATGGTACCTCTGATTAAAATTGTTATATACATACAGCGGTGGAATATATAATATACATCATATAACCGAGTCTGAAGTATATGTTTACATATATGGTGATGTAATGTTTCATTTAGTATATCTTAATTTTAAGTTTTTGTTTCTGAATTACGAACGCAATTAAAAGTTTTGATCATTTCTAATTGGATTTAGTGTTTCGTTAGACAAGTTTGCATAAAAAATAAAATAAAATAATTTACAATTATTTATATATTTTTTATTGATATCAAAACCAAAATCTATAATAATAAATTGTAAAGTAATTTTCAAATAAATATAATATCATTTATATATTTCCCACTGAAACACTTCTGTACCTCACTATTTAGAAATCACCCCAATAATAAACACGCAGTTACATGGTTCAGCAATTTGTATTATATTGAGTGAGCCTAATTCCCCACCAAAGCATCTACCATTTGTACTTATTTATTTATAAAGCGTTGGTGAAATCGATCTGCCTTTATTATTTATTGCATACACGATATACCAATTTCTTGGTAGATATTGGTAATAGTTCAAAGGGCAATGCTGTTATTTATTTCATGAGCTATTTTCCGAAGAGCTTCGTGTCTACGCTTCGAGACTTTATTTATTTAGAAATGTTATATGTAATTTAATCTTAAATATTAATGAAGTGACTTAATGTATCGTTTATTTACATGTAGCTTTAAGTTTAAGTTTTATAATTTACTGTTTAGTTTAACTTTTCGTAGCTCTACAATATTTGTTGAAGAATATGTAAAAAAAATATGTTAAACTAAAGCATGTTGATTAGCATTATGATAACATGGATGATTTCAAGTAAATATATACAAAATGCGTTTACGATAATATCTCATACATTATTTATTTGGTAAGCGTTGTAGCTAACGGGACTATATTATATACCGGGCAAATGTTTTTAATATTCTATTTGGAAAATTTAAAAATAGCCCACTTTAAAATGGACAGCCGCTGTATCTGGGAACTTTATAAATTAAAACTTTATCATCCGGCATTTTAATGGCTTTTGTACACAGTTGAAAATACTAACAATACTCATTTTTAATCTATCCTGTTTCATCATCATCATACATATATATATATCTTTGAGTAACCAATGGTAATAATCACTTACATTCTACTATGATTAGGTACAAAACTAAAACAAAAGCGACTTGATGAATAGAATGCACTAGGAAGCGACCCACAATGTTCGCTGGACTCTAATGATTAAATTCATACAAGTTTGACGTAGCACTATGACGCACTTCTGACGAGGATGCGCGTCTTTAGCCGTACGGAACGGGACGGGACGTAATTACCTCGTTATAAATAATCGTACTCAACCCAGGCTGTAACCAATCGGATTGTCCCGCCAAGATAAATGATGACTCGCTTTCGTTTTAAACTAATCGTTGCATTTGTAATTTCTCAATCGACTGACTGAGACGAATTCGCCGCGACACGCTCTGTGACGTTATTTACCTTTAAATTACTCTGCTCTTTGCTGTACAGTGCACATAAACCATTGACAAAATATTATCTTTGCGTCACTAAAATATTATTAACTTTTAACTTATATTATAAATATGATATGTTTATGTCAGATATTTTCACTTCTGAGCGTGTAACTTTAAGTCAAATCAAAACGCTTCTTTGTGAACGGATGTGAAATGTAAGGTTTAATTTCCCTGGAATAGCCAGCAAAGCGCAAAGCGATTCAGACGATTTTGACCGCTGCAAATGCAATTGCTCCGCAACTGCCGATATTAAAACTTATAATTAATAGCGGTCTCATGCGAATTAGTCACAATGCAATGCGGTGAACGTTGAAACGTTACGTAATTAACAATAGAGCAATTAAGTTTGGTGGACAACGCAGTTCGTATGAAAACGAATGCTATTTCGCGGATGCCCGCAGCCCGCTTCGTTCCGCTCGGACGATGGACAATGAATTGTACTGATTTTGCTGACGCTACTTTTGCTGATTCCCACCTTTATCCAACGAGATAGAAAGATTGCACTCTACAGCACTATAAAGTGCCGATAATCCTTTTACTGGGTCAATTACAATCAGACCATTAAAAATCCGTATATTTACATAAAGCTAGTTTGTTTTTGAATAAAAGTTTAGAATAAAACTTATTCCGTGTTTTCAAATAGACACGATCTAAAATATTACAAATGTAAAATTTTATATGTAGGTATATTTGTGTTTTGGTTTCCCAATCACGCAAAAAGTACGGGATGGATTTTTATTGAATTTTGTTGACCGATAGAACATGACCCAGAAAAGGTCATAAGATTTTTTTTTTGTAAAAAATACATATTCGTCACCAGGGAGCGTGAGTTGTCATTGAATGTTACTTTAGTTATTAGTTTTTTAAGCATTCCTTTCTCTTTCATGGAACCATGCCGAGAGCAAAAGATTATATCTGAGAACTATAACACTGATTTAAAATTTGATTAATGTGAAAAAATGTATATCAATTTTAAGTTTATCTGTAATCTCTAATCTGTAATATGGCAGCGCTGACGTCAGCCGTTGCGGTAAGCCGGAGTACTTTATTGTTAAATTGTTTTATTGTCCTTCATTATTATACTTTGATTTAAACAATACTGAAAAATGTATTGTATACTATTGTATACTGTTGAGACAAAATAATACATTGTAATAATACATAAATAGTAGGAATATAGTTTGAAATAATTATACTTTATGAATAATAGTAGGTAATTGGTAGGTATTAAAAATAAATGTTGTATTCTAATTGCTATCAAATATAAATTACTTTGGTTGTAGTTCGTCTTATCTATGATAAAGGCTCTTACGGTGACGTATGTTACATATCGAATACGAATGTATGTTGCTTATGGTAGCACTAATGATATGGTATTCGCTTTCCCCGTTGTATTTACACGCGATTAGGGCAACTCGAATACATTATTGTTTCACATGTTCCGTACACGTGGCGTTTATTGTGCAATACTAATAAAAACTAATGTCGTTATAACACGGCCCTATGACGCGGTCGTCAATAAATAATATTGTTGGATATTTTCAGTCTGTAATTATACCAGTAACGTGTATTTACAGTTTCATAAACGTTATACTTTATGTATGTATAATATGTTTAATAAATGTTATAAAATGTTTAATAGGTTTTAGAATTTAGTTTCAATTATTAACTTATTCTCAAAATAAAACGAAAGCATAATAATTCTTTTTTTACTCAGAAAAGGCCTTTATAAAGATAGTTTTAAGATATTCGTAGAACTTTAATAACTAAAGTACGATAGGCGAACGAGTTGGTAAAATTTTAAATTTTCTATAAACAAACTTGCCCTAGATATTACACGTATAACACTCGAGACCGGTGAAACAAATTGAAAAGCAAATAAAGGCTTTACGTTAAAAACGACGGAAACTTTTTCAATTACAAACTTGCGTGGCGCACATAATATCTTGTGAGCGGGTTATCAGACTTAAAAATTCATAATAACATATTGTAATACCCATTAATAGTTACATTAATATATAAGTATTACATATTGACATATTGACATAACGACATGTAAATATGTACTTAAAGTGAGGCCTTGTTTAATATTAAAATAAAAGAACTATTACAAACTGTTTTTCTTTATTTAATATTATTCTACGAGTTCTATTATATAATCAAGGATATTGGCAAAATCAGATACAAAATGAGTTTTCATTGTAGCAGCTAGTTCCGTTATCGGCATCGAATAGGGAACTCAGAATTAAATTTCTATTAAAATTTAAGAAAGGGACGAAACTTTTATCAGTTATTAACTTTCTTGACATTTCGCGAAGAATTATTATCGTCTTATCTCTCGCGGCTCTGCAAAGCGAATTCAGCTTGGCCCGTATTTACTGTGCAGTTACTTTCAATTAAAGATATTTAGCGAGTTTTGGAACTGTAGCTAAGTGGACAGAATTTATAAATGAAGTTTAATAAATTCAAAAAACAAAGTTATTAACGAAAAAACCCGCTCCCATACAAAGGAAAGCGAGTGAAACCTCCCGTAAATTAGTCAACATTGTGTTACACCCTTACCGCCCACAAACGTGATGCAAACAGTATAAGTTAATTAAATAAAAATACCACAGATTTCAGTCCGGAGGTGTCAAAGAGCAATCAACAAATAAAGAAGCACCAATAAGTTAGGGAGCTATTCACAGAATCGGAAAGGTTTTGATTCATTGTCACGTCTCGTTTTGATTGGACGTGCTTTGATAGCGATAGCCGGGATTGCGACCGTTCAAATTTTAATATTTTTTATTCCCCCTCATATTCGATTCTATCCTGCTGCGGTTTGGCAATATTTATGACGAGTTGTTTTGCTCGGGAGAGGCTGGGTTAAAGGGGTCAGATATAACTGTATTTGCATTCGTTTAGCGTATTTTCCATTCCACCTTTTTGCAGAATTAATTGTTTAGTTTATTTTGTTGTCACGTGAAAAGCAATATCGGATTTATGTAATATTTTATTGCAATGAAATTTTAAAGTGAATTTTTAACAATCAGAATAACTAAATATTTTTTACGAACATACGTGCAAAGGCTAATTTGTCTAACATAAGGTTAGTACCACTGCTGGATGAAACAAATTTGCTTACTAAGGAATTGTCTTCGGTCTAGATAAAGACGCATAGATGGCACTTCTTGCGATGTCTTATTATTTTCATAATTGGATAGACACTTCGCACCTCTCGACCGGCTCTTACTAAAGCTTGCTTAACTGCAACCTGCCAAGTGATTCGGAGATAAGATCAGCGTAGTCCGTTGTTTTTATTAATTAAATTTTTATTGCGAGTGCAGTATTCTACTTCACGTTTTTAATAAAAATATATTTGTATCCATTTTTGTAACTACTTTTTCAATTTTGTACGCTATGGTTCCCAAAGGAAACATGCAAATGTTGATAGGGACACTTTTACACGTGCCCATGAGTGCGAAAATTAAATAAAAAATTCAAAAGTATAAGCGAATAGGTTTGACGTCGGCATGCGGCTTTAAATATATCTGTGAAAACAATTTTCCTTCCATTTTTTTTTATTAAAGAAAACGTTTAAATTTAATAAAAAAAAATTGAGCTTTGGGTTTCAATGTATATCAACCTTAATAATTACCCTTTTGAAATGTAAATCTCACTTTTATAAGCTATGTTCTAGTGAGTATTGAGTTTCATTCATGAATACGATCTTGGTTAAAGCTAATTGTTTCAGCGTTATCATCTCATCGGATGCGGTCAGCGTTCATCCACTGATAACAACGAACAAACACAGCTTTTGTTATGTCATAATGAAAATGATAGCAATCAACATTTTATACCTTCTGATAATAAATTATTATTAAAATAAAATACAGGTGTTATTAAATTATATTTATTTATAATAATATTTACACGACACGTGCAATAGTATTTTAGGATCCAAACCAAATTTGTCTGCTATAATTCTAGATTCTAGAGAAACAAAATTATTTATAAAGATAGTTAGAATTTTATGATGATACCAACAATCTTACAGAATTAAAAATAGAACACAATAAATTTATAAAGAGATGATACCAGTTTTAAAATATTATACAATTTTTACAGTGCTCTTGATTGTTAGGAATTCTTAAATATGCTTCAGTGATATTTATTCTGAGAATTACTGCTTAACGACAGACGTCACGTAATCTGGACTAGAAATAATGAGATGCATCTGATGTGAATCAAACCACAGGACATAAATAAGGGGGCAACAGGTGCAGGTCTAAAGTTGTGCAGCACAATTGCCGTTGTGTCGCATCACTAGTTATATTTATATAAAGCAAGCAGAAAACCATTTACTTAACTTTAATTAATATAAAATTTTAAAGAATAAATCTGAGATTTAGTGAAACCGAGTGTGTCCTCTTAATAGGAAGTAGGTCTCACAAGTTTCATCTTTGAGAGTTTTTCTTTTGTCTCGCATCTTGAGAACCACTCAACAGATTGTCGTGAAATATCCAGCTCGTGATTCAGAATTTTCTATTTAAAATTGTCTTATTCCCGAAATAGCTTCTATACATTTCTTTCACTTAGTACTAAACTATCTTATTCCATCTTCAAAAGATACGAAAAAGACATATATTTCGCAAATTGCGACATTACAGTGTTATGCATATGAAAAAAGCGTATGAATATGTTTAAATCAGAGTTCATTCTGTACATTTATTGCCTGCTATTGGCAAGAGAGTCGCGTGCGAAAATTTATCGGTTACATGCTATGCACAACATTTGGTGAATTGGCGCTGCGTCGCTGGAGTCGGCTGTATTTGTAGAGTGCATATAATTTCACTTCAACGAGCCCTAGTCTACATACGACACGCTCGTTTTGTTTCAAACTCCAATAAGAGAACGCATCGCCCGCATATCGTGACACGCACACACAGACACACACACACATTCATATGAAATTTTAATATCTCTCTTTTTAAATAGATAACATTTGCTATTTCAGAAATATGTTATTAATTATTAAATGATGTTCTTTTATTTTAGTAAGTTGAAATACGTTTTATTTCGAGGAAAAGGCGTTTTTGAAATAATAAGGGCCGTGTTGACTACTCAAACTGTTTACAAATGTTTCGTAAATACAATTTTAAACATAAAAGTGACCATAGCAATGCAAAACAATGTATACTAGCAGAAAGCTTGATCCTGAACCCTCGTTTAAACGCAATTTGTTAAAGCCTATTTAATTTTCATCCACCGACAGTTCATACTTTAATTAACCAGAAGGTTGTTTGTTCTAACGTTCTGAAACGAGGCCGAGATTTGGAAGAAATTGATACAAATAAAACTGCCATTACAGTTCCCTGATCGGATACTTCATTTTATAACATCTCCTTAATTTATTTTCAGTTTATTTTAAAGTTTTATTTATATTTCAATGTATTTTAGTCTATGGTTATTTGTGACTGTTTTATCCATATAATATGATATGTTATAAATTGTTAAGTATGTATAATTCTGGTGAAATTATGTTCCTCTAAATGACCATTTATTGATAAGAAGGCAATGTTTCCATCCAAATAACAGTTTTTTTTAAAAGTAAAATTTTAAAATAAGATTTCTTTTTTAAGACTATTGTATGTGTTACAGAACAACTTCAAAATATAATAGATACGAATCTAATTTTTATTTTATATTTCTTATAAGTTAACATAATATGATAAAGTAGTCATTAAATTGAGTATTTATTTTGCTCTATTTGTCATTGATACAGCATCCAAGAAAATATTATATACGATATCTTTTTGAAACCGATACTATGTTGCAACATTATTAACGAGTAACGAGTGGGCTCTAAGAGTCATAAAATTACTGTATTTTTATCTATTTTAAGCAACATCATTATCGAGTAACTGAGTGGGCTTTAAGACTCATAAAATTACTGTCTTTTATAGTGTTCAGAATAATAGTTATGTTTTAAATATAAATATGATATTTTATAACATAATTATCAGCTATTTTAAATAGATTATTTTTTTCGTAAATTGTTTAGTTTAAAGGCATTTTAAATAAAGTTCAAGTATAGTTTATTTATTACTACTAATATGCATTAATGTTTATATTGACTTTATCAAAATAATAAACTTATTCACATAATCTCAAAAGTTCTTTTTAGCTAACATCAAATAAAATACAATAATATTTCATACAGTAATGATACTTTCTTCCCTATATTAATAGTCTGTTCACCATTTTTTGGCATGTATATAAAAAAGGGTCTTCGAAAACTTTTATTTTGCATAATTATTATCAATAACAAAAAAGTTCGCACTCATTCTGATTTTTTTCTTTGAATGTCATAAATATGTACTAAAGGATTCGTAAGTATGCCAATCAACATTATTATTTTAAAGCATACAAGACAAAATTGCTTATAAAAAACTATGACTGAAAGTGTTTTCTTCTGCTTTTAGAAACTACTCAATTAAATCACCTTGTATATATGTTCGTGCATCACGCTAAAACTGCTCAAGCAATTGTAATCGGTTTGTAGGTTTTAGGAGCCTGCAAATCTAGAGCCGGCTATGAACTGTGTATTAGTGTAACGAGACATAGTGTAAACATTTGTAATAACACTATTGTATCGGAACAGCGGTTTTCTATGACAACATGTCAATCTATGACAACATCACGTTATGCGTGATTTTAACAACCCCACAAAATGCGATTTAAAAGCACAAGGAAACAAAATTCTGGTCTACGCCAATGTTGTGTACGCCAATGTTTACTATGATGATGTTAGAAATAACAATGGACCATATCATTATTGTGATCTTGAAATGTTTAACTAGTTTTCCATTCAGTAAGTTAAGCCTATCTAAAATCTGTAAGAATATCGTGTGTTGGAAATTGCTGTTGTTTTCGTTGTTGCAGACTTTGGTTACGGTATATGTAAATAATAATAATAATAATACAGGACAAGTTACACACATTGATCTAACCCCTAAGTAAGCAAATTACTTGCTTGTGTTAAAGCTGTTAGATAATGATACAAATACATAGAAATACACATTATAAATACTGAGAATATATTTAATAAACGACCAAACCCAGAAACACAGAAATCTATACTCATCACAAACATGCCTCTCTCTGTCGGGAATCAAACCCATTGCGCCGCTATATGTTAGGCGTCTGCGCTAACCACTCGACCTACGAAGCGATATATGTATGTATGTAATTCGATTTGGAAATGACAAAATCTAAGTTATAAGGTTGCAGCAACATTCTACTGATGAAAATATTATAATTGTTGAATATATTATTCACATACAGGGTGTACAAAAATACAAGAACTAAATTTAGGTTGCGCGGTTATTCATTTCCACTACTGTCTTTATTATACCGTAATTCAAGAAAATATAGAAAAATATTACTTTGAAAATATAACGCTCACAAACTTGAAATTCTAATTTATTCAGTTGATAAAATAGAAATGAGAATGATCATTTTATAATTTATAATCATATAAAATAGTTTGAAACTAGTGACCATAAATACATCTTTGATGCTGCATTATAAGTTTAGATTGCGCAATAGAATAGTAATAAAAATTGGTTCTTTTCCGAGTAGTTCTCTTGATCGTGCCATTTATTGCATCGGTACAAGTTTCCGTTGCGAGTTCTAAGGCTCTGTTCTTTTACAACTTTTAAAACGCCTTACGAACTACGCCATGAATTTCCTTTATTATAAAAGTATCTTTATCCGTATTAAGAATTTTGAGTACCTATTTGTATATTATATTAAATTATGCATTCAACAATAATCCATAATTTTAGTGGTTTAATATTAAATTATATTTTTCAAAAATAATATTTAGTATTATAAAACGTGTATTGAATATTCACATTTATGGTGACTCTATTTAGTGACAGCAACAGAGTTCTTCTGCCGCCGCTTTCCTGAGCAACATGCTGCCAATATTTGTAATGAAAAGCGATCTTACAAGCTTTTAGATATTATATTATTAATTAATATCATTGATGCATGACAAGTCTAAATAAAGATTTCATCGGATACGTATAGAATTGTAGTTTCTTCGAATACAATCAGAAAGGTTACGATGTTTGGAATGCTACCTTATTGACAATGCATGATTAAACTTAGAATACCTATGGATTGATCTATTTATTTAAGAATATACAATTTTAAAAGATTTTTTTGAGTGTTGCCATCATTATAACAAAAAAAAAAACTAAATAGTTTAAAATAGACCTCAATACAACGAAGCAAAGATAATTACTAAACATCTGGAAACAAAGTTTAGGCAAATCCCATAGCGGAGAGATATCTCTAACAATTCGATTTGGAAACAAAACACCGATTCCCGAATAGCCAGAACAAAACAAATAATGACTGTGTTCAAGTTCCGTAGTCACATATACACCGCCGCAACAAAAGACTCAACCTACACAATTAGACCCGTTCTGTTTTACATTAAGCTTGAAATCTTTTCTTAACTTGTCTTGGCATTACATGTTCAACTGTCAGCAACTACGAAAGGGAACAATAGGATAACAGTTTAGTAATCAAGTTTAAAATAGATACCGATTTCTTGTCGAAGAATCGTTTGCGGCCGTGAAAGAGCAAAGCGGTTGCTGATTTGTGGTCGTCGCAGTTGCATTCACTGTCTCATTCCTAGAGAGAATGCGCGGTACATACGAGTAGATAGACAGTAAGCTCTACATCGCATGTGTAGAGCAAAAAGAACATGTTGGCGTTTGCCCAACCAACTGTACGGCGGCTTGTTTCATACGTCACATTAATTAAGTATCAGATACAATCTCAGCGTGCGACGGACTGATATATTTACGATAAGCTCGGAAACTTGTAAACAAGATATTTAAAATATCATGGAACAGGTGTTTTGGGATGATGAATTGTCATTTTGTTTTAGATTCTTCATTTTCGTATGTTAGCTAAGATTTGACTGGCACAGGTTTAAATTTTAGTAATTGAGTCAAATGTAATATTCTATTTCTTTTTTTAAATTCGTGTATTTTAATTGGTTCACGTTCACAACGACTGAACAGTTTTATTTTAAATAATAATAGCCTTATTTACTCACTCATTACTTTTAGGTATACCATTAATTACCAAAAAAATGGATAAATATTTGTATATTTCAATGCAAATTATAACAACTTCAAACGTGAATATCTGAAAAACATCAACTATACAAGCACTGAGAGATATCTAAGAAACATAATAACATACCAATAAAAATGTACTTAATACTTATGATAGTGGAGTTAGTCTAGCCGGTGTTTCACTGATTTAATACCTTATTCAATTGTTGGCAGGTCTTGTATAAACAGTTGTTACAGGCGTCTTCATGATCATAAGCTCTCCTTCGCGTGATAATATTATTATTTCTAAAATAGTATCTTTTATTATATTGAATTATAACACAGAAGAAAAAAGAGTTTCAATGAAGAAGAGTGAATTAAATAAGTATTATGTCTGGCTTTTCGTTGACTAAAAACGGTTTCTTTCAGACTACGTTTCCTGACAAACTAGGCTGCGTTTTCTTTGGTGGCATCCTAGGAAGCCTTGACGTGGGTAAACAGTACGGTACGATTTATGAGCAGTTTGAGGGGCTTTTCTTCTTTGTTTCATGTAATGACCCTGCTTTCATCTCGGCCTCAATGGGCGCTCGCAAAGCGCTCAGATAGTGGTCTGGAAGACAGTCTTAAGATTATTATGTACTATATACTAAAATGTTTTTTATAAGATCTATTTCTAAAAAGTATAGTATTGTAAATATTTATCACTATTATAAATTTATATTTATCATAGTATTGTAAACTACGATGTTCTTAAGAGCAACTCTTAAAAATTTGTTCGTGATTTCAGTGATATGAAATTAGATCACGAAATACTAATTTATATAACTCAGTAGTGTACAGAGTACGTGAGAGATAGGAGGGGCTTGTAACGTCACTGCCCGCTCCCAACTAATGACCCTATAACCACCCGCATTATTATTTATGTTGTGTAACTGAGGACGGCATAATACTACCATAAGAATGAAATAAATTCTCACAAACTTTGAGCTCTTAGCGCATCTTGAAAACCGAGATAGCAAATGGTACCATTTAAGAGGTATAAATATATTTTATTATATTGTGATGTAATTATTTTGGATTCTTTCCACATTTCGTAAAATTATATTTATTTTAGTCTTTCAATTTAATATAACATTAATGTATTTGCTTTAATAATGTAATTGAATGTAAAGTAGATGAAATGTGTACCAATGATTTTTAAACTATTACAGATTAAAATGAAATGAATTGAAAACATAATAATGAAACTTTTCATTTTTCAAACTCCTTTTTAAGTTGAAACAATAACGGGGCTTTTTCAGCGAACAATAGATTAAGGTCAATAGGTATTTTCTATTCGTTCGGTCAGAGGCAAGACAAGTGATGTTATGTTGTAAGTAGCCAGTGTCCGATCCTCCATCTAGCTGTTTGACACAAATAATTTATTGCAATCAAATGTATCTTACTTTTAAATAAATATAGAATGAAAAAAATATAGATACCGGCAGGATTCGAACTCGTGATCTCTGGGAATTGTCGCCACACTATGACAATGAAGAAGTTAAAATTAACAAGCTTAAACATGGTCATAGACAATTTCAAATACGTTTTAGTCAAAACAGCGACTTCTTCCTCAGTAAATGTAATTGTGTGCTTTCCACAGTCGTGTTTTAGTTTGGTTGATTAACAAAGTTATTTGAGTGTTATCTTCAAGTCTTGTTCTTAAAATCACTTATTGAGTTAGAAGATAATCATTTTAAAATATAAAATAAAATTTTAATTTTATATGTAAACGATTAAAAACTGTAACAAAACTAAATTTGCATCACCAACGGAAATCAAATATATTAAAAAAACTTACTGCTTATAAGAAACAACAATATTTGTAAACAAACAATATGTTACTTGCGATAGAAATCAATATACAATAAAAACTCTTTATTGACTCTACCGATATGTAGAGTTTAATAAATAAAACAACTAGCGACACGTGTAGACAGAGCTGATAGACTCATGGCGTTATGAATATAGGATGATCTTGCTTCGATATTGTGAACCGACTTCATTACCACTCGTTATTGGAAACTCAATAAGCCTGCTATAAATGCATTTCTTCCTTTGCCTCTTGTTATTCCCAAGGGCGTAGATATTTCTGATGTCTGTTGATTTTCTTGCAAGCTCTGGTAAATATTGTGACATGAAGTTATACTATTATATTAATAGCACAGTCTTAATTAGAATTAATGATACGGAATTACATTTCTATGATAAATATAACTTCTCAAAAACATGTTGGTATTTGTTAAGGATGGTAATCTTGGTAACTACTAAAATCTTAAATTTTTTGGTATCATTAGCATAATTATTTGTCAATATTTTAATTTAGGCTAATTTTAAAATTTAAATAGTTATATATTATGTTAAAATATCATAACTCCAGCCTCTAGTGTTTGTGTATAGTTCCCGGGATCAAATATAATAAAGAAAAAATAGCCTGTCACTTTCCAGCTCTTCAACTGTTTGTAAAAAAAACTTGTCGGTCCGTTGCTGAGTTGCGACATGACAGAAGAACAAAAAATACACATAAAAATTTTTAAACATCATTTAGGAAGATTTATTACTACGAAAAAAAAAATTATTTACATTCTTAAACAATTTTAATTACTATATTTATGTTTTCTATTTATATTTGTGCATCGGAAACGTGTTTTTTTTATTTCGTTTTTTTCAAGAGATTCTAAAATAATCAATATATTATATATAATAGTTTTGTACTGATAATATTTTTAGTCTTATGTAACATGTACCTACATAATTATACCGAAATAAATCAATAAGCAAAGTTATATGAAGTATTTTTCATTCTTAAAACGAGCCAATAAATTTAAGAGTATTTTATAACAGTGAACTAACTCAATGTTTAAATTTTATCCCTGGTGAGAAAGTTCGAGAATAGTTTCACAAACATTTGAATTAAAACTATATTAAATTTCTTCTCACCGGTACTTTTGTTTGCTTTACACGCGAGTCAGTGAAGCGATGTTAAGAATTTGAAAACTTCTTAAGAATTTCGCACCGATAACTTTCGATCCCTATAAGGAAAATTAGCTAGCCAATTTATGCGAAGTAAAAAAGTAAAAGGAACAAACCATTAGAAAGCCTTAACGACTTCGATCAGATGAATAAATGATTGAATTTTCAATTAATACTCGAACGCGACGGAAACTTTATTGACGATTGTCGAACGTACCTAAGTATTAAATATGACAATTTAAATAATAATACTATTAAAAAAAGATTTGGATATATTACAAATTGCTGGCTCCTAATGGAATAAGGCATTGCATAAATTTTTAGAAGCAGTCATTTCTTGAAGCACGTGCGTTGTCGGAAACAACTGCTTCTTGAATTGTGTTTCAGTAAATTTCATTTAAATCTTATTGTTTATTACATGCAATAAGTAAACAGCAGTAAAGTGTAAATTTATTGTTAAAAATAATATTATTATTATATTTTTAAATATTAAACTGGCTCAGAAGGAAATGGTAAAGTATTACATTTTTTAATTACTTTCTTTGAGTTACTTCACCTATTTAACAGTTGTTTTGGGACTAAAGTTAATATTGTAAGATATTATATGTAGAGCAGAGACAGAGAATGCTAAGACATTGTAAAAGTAATAAATACTCCTGTTTTAAGAATAAATAAATAAAACAGTAGGTGTCAACGTAATGTCCACTTACTGTGCACTGTGTAGTTACAAGTAATTACATTTTGTAATTGGTGTAATTACAAACATTTTGTAAATTCAAGTAATTACAAACATTTTGTAAATGGTGTAATTCTAAGATCTTGAAACATTATTGTTTCTTCAAGCATCTTTATAACATGCTTCGATCTCATTGTTTACAAATAAATAGCTACGAATTTGTAAACTGTCGGTAGACTGTTGAATACAAAGTAAATATCTAATTTGTCAAACGTTTTATATTTTGGTTAAGTAACAAATTTGTTAATACATTTTTTTGAAGGAGCAGTAAATTCGAAGTATGTAACGAAATTAAACTTACTTTTAATTTTTAATTACTTTAAGGAGTTTTATAGCAGCCACAAAATTAAAAAAAATATCCTTCTCTCTTAATTTATTTTTGTGGATATATGATATAGCGAGATAATTACTAGCTGCTGATTAACGAAAATGTGACTTCGAACGCTTATCATAATACGAAGAGCTCGGAGTCATCTCAACACGGCGGTAGACCAACTATAAAAATACTGTTATTTTAAGAACCCTATTTATCATGTTACTCATCATCAACTTTCCCAGCTTCATTAAGACAGATTTAATATGTTACAGCATTTGTCAATGTTTGATACAAAAAATGTTCCTTGAATAGTTTCCATCAGTTAATGTCAAAATATTTATTAACAAAACTGTTCCTTAATTCAATGGGAATAGATGTATATTAAAATAAGCGTCGAATAACTTTGTCTTTTCAGTGCTGATTATATTTTTCAATTCAGAAGCAATTTTAGAAGCCGTAGTGCGGTCAGAGTCATTTCAACGAATGCCTGCGGTAACAGTATGTGATTTATATCGAATTGTATTCTGAGTTACGGTATTAATCGCCTCTACCATGACTATACCTTTGATCTAACGCCAGATTGCCGCGAACTACTGAAACTTCTTTAATGTTTAAATGTTGTTTTTTTGTTACTATTACACTACTCTTAGATGCTGAATTGTGCATTGGGTTCTCGTGGTGTTTGAGACCTTGTTTAGGATGATATTATTTTGTGATTTTTTTTTAGATATTGTTTTCTAGTTTTCTTATAGGTACATCAGTATGTACTCCTTGATAATAGGTTTTGCTGTTAATAAATTAATTATAATATCAAAATATGTGAGGATTATTTATTTAGGTACTGACGAGTTAAGTCATAGTCTTGTAGTTTTATTTTTAATTTTTTTTATGATGCAGCCAAAAATGCTAAAAATGCCAAAAAGATTTATCGCTGTTTAATATTTATATTTATAGATAATTGAAAGATAAGATTTTTTCTTTTTTCTTAGCTCTTACGTCTTAGTTAATTTATAAGATTTGTTTTTAGTGACATCTATTAAAAAATCAGGGAACTATTAGCTAGAACAACGCCATCTAGCATTTACAGTTAAAGCTATTTATACTTGCAACAGTTTCAGACTGCATTAATTAAGACCTAAATGACTCCGCTGACATCTTTATTAATGAGATTTAAAAAAACTAGTTTCAGCAATTATCCGCGTATGTTAAAGAGAATAACTTCTCAAACTAAGCATATATTTGAATAGAGTAATCAAGACACCTACTAATTTCTAGATAATTTTATACAAACTCCATTACCTCTATTAAGCTTAATTAACAACCGTTTCCAGAAAATAGTGAAAAATTTTAATGCATTCTAAAATATTACAAGAAATTGAATATAAAAGAATTGTGTATTATTTCTAGTTTACACTATACGGGCCCGTTTGGGTGCACAGTCGATAATTATGTTGTCAACTGACTAAAGCAAACGGGCGTACAAAGCGGATCTGGGCAGGATCAGTCGCTTTTTGTACGACAAAGGCCATTACGATACGTTTCCGAGCGTAAAGTCAACACAGTTATGAAGTTTTCTCTGAAAATTGACTAACGTGGACACTGTGATTGCGTTTTGAATGGATAATGAGGAACGGCATTCGTTAATTGAGTCGATATGTAAATAAACAAACGCCATCCGCGCCGTTAAATCATTCCTGTTCTCAAAGGCTAGTTCATTTTATTGTTACTGACTATTTGCTGCCAGTGTAATTTGTAACCAATTTGATTAAACCTAGTTTCGTCCAATTCACCATTTGTCGTTCGCTAAAATATGTTTACACAAACAATACTGAAAATGTGTTTACAATATCCATTGGTAATAAGTTTACATTTATTTTGTAATATATGTAATTTGTACTGTGTACAGTTAGAAGTAAAAATGATTTTTTTATAAGTATTCCATGCTATATTTAATAAATATAAGCAAAAGTTAAATTATTTGTAATATAAAATCAAGAATTCATTTTTATTTTATAATAAATCAAACACATAAATTATATTGAACTATCTGTTTGTAGTAAGGAAATATATATTATACTAAAATATATATAAAGTTTTAAACTTTAAAAAAATAATTAATCAAGGTAATGGCTATTAAAAATAAGGGAAAACTAATTTCGATTGTTGCGTAGGTTTCAGCCAAACTAATTTAAACTAATTACATTATAATAAGCAATCACATTTAAATTAATAAAGAATAAAATTTACACTGTTTGAAGAAACTATTTTGAAAGTTAACACTTTTCAGTGCAAATTGAACGAAGTCATTTATAATCGCTAGTATGTAATAGAATTTAAAAAAAAACTTTATCGAAAGCTATGTAGATGAACTAAAGCACTTAGCTTTATTACGTTTTGCGTTGAAATACATATTTTTATAAGAATATTTGTATATCAAATGGATTTAAGCGCAGAAATATATTCCAATCCGTAGTTAGGAGGTATTTTAACGTAAAACGCGATGTGATACATTTCTGACACGCTTGAGGGCTATTTGTAAAAATAATGCTTCCCTGTTTTTGAATCTTTTTTTAAATGGATAATTTATATATTTTACGAGCGTTTAGAAAAAAAGTCATTAATTCAAGCGAACGAGTGGGTATTTGGATTGATGTTCACATGCGACATATTTTAGCGAAGGTTTTTGAATATATGTCATATTTTGTGTCAATAAAGTATACTAGTTGAATTTTACATATATATTATTATGAATGTCGTTGGAAAAATTAATCACGAGAGCAGGATTCCAACCATTGACCTTTGGGATACCGTCTCTCTGTAATGTAAATTATAGTGTCGGTACTCACCATAATACATTTTCAATTCAATATTCTATTCTGTAATTCCTTTACACTGTATTTTGTTGTATAAAATATCGTCCATTCTATCTAAAATAATAATAGATTTTATTACCTTTTTATTATTATACTGCCTTCTCTCTCCTACTACATCGGCTAAATTCCGCAATAAGATTAAAAAGCGAAAAGCAATTTCATACCATCAATGAACTCATTAAAGTATTGGTTCGCCATCTCAAGATCCGACTTCACAATAACGCAACTGGTTGGTGTAATTTCTTTGAAACCGAGCACGCTCGGGTGTTCGCAGTTAATACTGAACTGTATCAATTAAAACTGTCCCCTCTGATTTATTTTATTGGTTCGGCAATTGATTACATTACGCCAAATTGACCGCAATGAATGGGACGACGCCCGCGCCGCACTGCGTTCAAAAACCTTTATTATTTTAAAATGTTTTAGATTTCATATGTAGCAAAATTTAAAGTATATTTTAGTAAAGGAGTTGTTATATGATCAATTATGTTTTTGTGTCTGTCTGTTATATTTTATATTTGAAATGGATGAACCGATTTTATGTTAGAATTGTGGTTTCATTTTTGTGTTAGAGTAATGGTTTGGTAGAGTGTTATTAATTTTAATACTCTACCAATAGATATAATTCATGAGTTTTTTTAGCCGTTTAAAGATCACCAGCTATTTTGCAGTGAATAAGACGTTTTTAAATTTTTAACTTCATTATTGAAACCAAGTTTTTTTATGGCTGGTATTTAAAAGGTTTTTTCTATTTTTATAATCTTGAAATATACAAGCATTTATGTTTAGAGTAGGTAGTGTCATTTCACAAGTGAAATCTTATTAAAATCGCAGGAATCAAATTAGTAATTTAGCTTCTAATAATTAATTTATCTATAATTATATTTTCTATCAAGATAAAATAAGTTAGAAACATAAATAGATGTTAAATAATTTATGTTAAAGTCTATTAATGTTATAAAGTTTGTAATAATTTTGGCTAATCTATTTAGTCTCTATTATTAAATCTAGAGAGAAATAACTAAAACTTAGTTCTTAATAAATTAGATATTTAAGTCTCGCTAAAATCATTAACAGATGAATTTTGTTAAAATAATTATGTTTTAAATATTCAAATTTTATGTCATGAAAATTAATTCATTAAAATTGTAATTAATATTTGCGTTTGAAATTTACCTATACTATCGAATATACCTATGTTGTAAAGTTTATTTAATAAATTATCAACACCAATATCTGAATATTTTAATCGTCTGGTAATATATCGACATGGACCACGCCTTCATTTTATAACCACCCTATTTTGTAACAACTATCAATCATTTTATTAATTCTGTTATTTATCTATGCCATTATTATTTATCTATGCCATTACGATACCGTGCTGTCATTCGTTCATGTAATTTTATTAAGTGCTGTTTTAGCTTAAACAGCCATTTACCTTAGTCATTGCGAAGGAAAATATTAGTTTTAGATAAATTAGGCACTCTTTTTCGAGAATAAGAGAAGCTTTTGATTTTTGTCAGTTTGAAATAAATACAGTTTATCCAGCTGTAGTAAGTTTATAAAAGTTTAGTCCATTTGTTTTTTTCTCTGAATCTAATATTTTATTATTCTTAATAATTATATTTTTAAATGTGAATACAGTAGCATTACATAGGAATATTGTAGCTGAATCAGGATACAAGTTTTAGTCCCAGATCTTGATATTTGTGAATCATGTTGAAGAAATAGCGCTGCGTTGTTGTTTTGCTGCGCGCTTTCTTTATTTATTAATAATTGAAATGTAATACATTGTTCAATGTTCTATGAAACATATTAGTTTATAACAAATTACAAAACCATCTCTTAAAGTTCTTTCGTTCGCACTTAAATTTTAAAAAGCATTCGACGTTTTTATCAAGGATTAGGTATACACTGACTCTCGCTGGAAAGCCACAGTTTACAGTTTGATACATAGTTTACAGTTTGATAGTGTACAGTTTGATATGTATCAACCCTTTAATTTCTCTCCATTTAAAATAATTTATTTGAATATATATTAAAGCTCTCGCCCACGACTTGGCAAATGTCAAGCTTTGACTTTGTAGTGCAGATTTTATTCTGATAAGGCATTGTACATACATTACGAAACGAATATTCGAAATAAAAAAGATACGTCCCTATTTAAAGAGAAAGGTCAGCAAGCTAAGTCGAAGTAAGTATCACGATATGACATAATCAACATCACGGTATGATATTAGTTCCTAGTGACGAGGAAGTAAGATTGCAATTTTTTCATTATTACAAATTAACATGTAAAAAAAATAACAAAAAAAAAAATTAAAAATATTTTTCAAAAGACTTATAACTTACTCATTATTGATACGTAAATTAACAAAGTGACTGATTTCAGACGAATAAGTGTATTTGCGTAATAAATATTTACTCCACGATTTGCTTAGCAATAACTCGGAACTTGCTTACATATCAGATTTATAAATTTTATATTCAAGTGCTTAGAAAGTTTTCAAGTGCATACTCCATATTTGAAATAAAATTAAAAAATCATACAGTACTTTAATGTTGATATATCTTTATTAATTTCAAATAACCATAATATATTGGATTTACGATATTAACTGTAAAGTCAAAACAAACATTGAGACAAGTTTATGAGGCAATGCGAAACTGAATCAACAAGAGTGATTGACCACTGGCTACTTTAGTATAATTTATAGTTGATAGTTATTGTCGCACATTAATTTTCCGCCAACTAAAACAGGCGATCTTTATCCAGTTAATAATAGCAAGTTACAAGGGAGCCATCTTGGTTTTGAACAAAAAGACAACTGTTCAGCCCACCCGATGCACTACATATATATTTTGTTATTATATTTGTTCGTTATACTATAGTGTTACACTTACTATACGTTAATTATGATGTTAAGTAAAATTTTGTAAAGTAAAATTTTATAATTCAATATTTGTTTTATTTATGTACCTATATTCATTTACATCTTCTACATACTTATACGTATTTCGCCTTTATATGAAAATCTGAATATGCAACATTTTAGGTATTTGTATTGGATAACCTAGTACGCACACATCTCTAAGTAAGGTCAGATAAGATAGTAAGCTTACAACAAATATAAAAACATATTGGCGAGCCACAAACAGCCAAAAACACAGTCAGCATAAGTTCTAATTAAAATACTTAAAAAACAAACTAAAGACTTCGTCTGTGCGGTCTGAAAGTTGTTTAGGATTTCTCTAGAAGCAAGCCGGTTTCAGCCAATAACTGACAGATGTCTGAAGTGACCAACGGCCAACTATTCTCAAGAATGTTACTTTACAACAATAATTTGTCTAGTTTGCGAATGTGTAAGCAAATGAAATTGCCCAGGCATCTGGGAACTCATTAACCCTTCAGTTCTGACCAGTTACCCTCTAGTTGACTTACTCCTATTATTCCAGAGCGCAATAAGTCTTGCAACTGTTTTGCTAAAAGGAAAAGTTAATTGTTTTTTTACATGATGGCAATATTAGTACAAGTAGTTTAAATTATAACCAATTAGATACATTCATGATACTAATAAAATCATTAAAAAAAGGATATAATCTAACGGTATTGGTAAAAATTTTTATTGCAAATATTGAGACAGGGTGAATTCGAAAGCAAATAAAACCTTTTTATAGTTTGCACAAAAAAATATTTATATCAACAAATTGATATAATGTTACGGTGCAAATTAAACTCTGTTAAATGTTCCCGATTTTCGCGGTTAAAAGAGGTCGCTAGCCCTGCCAGCCTGGCCGAATTCTAGCGATTGTGATGATATATGGGGGCGCATTATTTTCTTATCTTCTCTCTTTCTAACTCCAACACCCATACTTCATTCTTGCCCGTATTATAAACCTTTTATTTTTAATATCTAGCTATAGACTCCGGCCAACCGTTAGCATTAAGCATTTTTTTGTAATGCGTCATCCCGGGAACCGCATGGCTCATCCTTGGTGATTATTATTTTATAAGAGCAATATTATTTATTTTCTGTTGGAACGGCCTTTAAGAAAATTGTTTCGTGAATATAATGCCGGGATGAAGTTATTGTAGCAAACAAGAGCGAGCCTTAACAAGTAAAAATATTTTTATGGTATAAAGTGAAGACGTAATCTTTTAATTTATTTGATTCTGAAATCATTACGTAACTTAATTTATAAGGAGGAAAATGTAAAGTGTTTGATAGGATTACAAAGTCATTTTGTTAAGGTTTTTATTTTTGTGTTTTAACTTTCTCTCGCATTTTCCTCAAGATGAGAGGGGTTCTTGTAAGCGGTTTTGTATGCTTCTGAAATACATTTTAATATTTTTGCAAGTTTTTGCATTGAGTTTGTGTGCATTAAATTTATGAAGGCATGGTTTTCAAGTTATGTATGTTCATACATACAAATTTTATTTAAGTTCGAGTACATGTGATGATCGACGGAGTGTTTACCATATCTTAAAATTCAGGAATAACAGATTAGATCGATTTCAGAAGTAAACACGCTGACCTTGAGCCTCCTTGATTCCTAGTGAAGGTCAAATACAGTTTATAAAGTATGTAAGACTCATAAATGATTCGTCTCCAATATAAAGTTTCGACGTAGTTTTTATTTAGTAATAATATTGTACCAGTATAGTAACTCAGGACCGCTCGTTACATATGATTTATGATATTTTTTATTACATCAATAAAACAAAATTAACATTTAATTCAATAACTAGTTTATATTTTTTGTATTATAAATTTTATTTATATACTTTATTTTTCCCCACTATATATTGAAGCATACAAATTTCAAATATTAATAAGTTACATCATTTAAATTATTATATTTTCTATCCTAAATTAAAATAAAATTTATTTACCTTAGAAATCAGATTTCCATATATTTTTATCGTTTATTTCATTCGTCAATTTTCGTTCCCGAAAAATAAAAACCTACCAAAAATACAGGAAATTATTTATTTTTTATATTATATACCAAATTTACATCAGAAGTATATAAGAATGAATTTGAATAATTTAATTTACTGAATATTCTATGAAACTCACTAATAAAGACAATACGGGTGACAATTCTTCTCTATAATAATTTGATGTCACACACTGTCTCACAAATTGTAGCAAGACGTTCCGTTGTACACAATATTAATATTGTAGACTTCACCATAGTTTCCTTACTATACATGTTTAAATGAATCAGAATATGCATGCGAATAGCGAATGATACACGTAATCAATTTAGTACTGGGACGTGGAGAATCTTGAATAAATGATCTATGTCATGACTGCTATTCTTCGTGCTTGTTCGAACGGTTAATTAAAAATGCTAATGAGAGGAAATAAAGGTAGTACTAGAAAATAGATTTTGTTTTTGTTTTTTTTTTAGAGCAATGTTGAGCATTCTATTTTTCAAACAAGGAATTAATAATTGAGTCCCATATAAAAAGAATGTCAATCATCAAGTTGTTATAATATTTTTTTGAACTTATATTTTGATGTAAATATAATTATTATTTGAAAGTATTATTATATTCTTGTATGCCATATAAAAGCTGGTTTAAATTTTATTTTTCTAATATTTTAAAGCATAAATGTGAAGGAAGTGAAACGTCTAGAAAATGTGTCGTTAGGTGATCAAAGCTTAATTGCATTGACCGCGCTTCGGCGACGGACGTCCGGTGATCTAGGACAAGGTAAATGGATTGAAATAAAAAAAAATAGCATACACTAATGCACCCTTGCTTGCTCTATACTGAGTCATACTTTTATTTAGTATCTTTAAATAAAACTGGAAGTTCAGAAAAATAGTTTCTATGCGGTTTTTGCTTACGTTCATTGAAATATACTCTTTGTAATTGGGTTAAAAAAGAAATAAAGTCAAGATTTCTTGATAGAAACATACTTTATATCAAATTTTCTATCTCCCGTAGCTAATCTATCGAATATTTACAACAAGCGAATGTCCCATACCCAGGAAGCCAGGAAAGAAAATAAAATTGATATCACTCCGCCGCGGGCAACCCGAGAAAAAGCATTTCGAAATAAATGACTTTTTAAATTTTATCGTTGCACACAGTTTCTCTATCAATTGTCGAGGCTCGGAACGTAACTGGATTTTGCGACGGGCATTTATTGTGTGCGACCGACGAACAAGATCACGACTTTTATATCGCTAACTTTGATAAATACGCCGCGGACATCTTTGAAATTGTATATTGTTGGATTCTATTATTCTATTCTATCAATCATTTTGCTTGTCATGAATATTATAGTAGTAGGTTTCTTTATCTTACAGTCAAATTCATCTATAACACTGCCAAGAGTTGTGACTGAGTGTGTTACCAATCAATTTAAATGGTTACACGGAATCTGACTGCAAAAAAGTTTTTATAATTAATTTACTTTTGAGAAAGGATTTAAGCTTGTTGGTTGAATGTATTTTTAAATCAGCAATACACTACCTTAATATTTTGACGCCAGAATATTGTACACTGTTGCAGCAAATAGTAATTACATACAAGAAACGATAACTTCATATTTATAACCATTAAATAATAATCTAAACACTAAATCTTATCAAAGATCTTAAGTATACATAATGAGTTCGTGAACACACAAATTAATCTTAACTTAATTATAACACGAGTATTTAAGGCGCTGTAAACGCAATGGAGCGCTTTAGTAATATAATTATTAACATAGTTTCTGAGGTGTTAAAGGAACATGCCGTTATTACTGAGGCTGACATGTGCTCCAACCGGGTAAGAACTTTCAAACACATGTTGCCCCACTCTAAATGTACTAAAATTACGCAACAAGTGAAAAGGATTCACGTACAAAGATTACTACGCAACGTCGGAGATTTTAGACGGATAGCCACGCAGTTTTGAATTCAATTTCATGAACCACTGGCACGGTAAAACAAATAGATTCGGCCCCAAGTTAGAACAGATTTTATGAGAACTTCAGGACTTTTCAATAAATTTACGTGACGTTAATTGCTTTTTCAATAAAGACTTTGAAAACATTTTTTGTGTTTAGTTGTTGTTAATTAAATATTTTGTTTAAAATCAAGTTGCAAAGTTTCGATGTCTTAATAAATTGGAAATGCCATTACGAAGTGTATATTTGCATTCTAAATTATAAAAAGGTTTAAAATCTTTCCTAAGTAAAAGTTTAAATTCCTACTTAACCAGTTTTAAGTGGTTAATAACTTCAAAAAATTGCTCTTAAGAAAGTTTGAGAGGGGCTGATTATTATTTTTAGCCGAAAATGCCGAAAGAAGGTTAAGTTTTCACACAGTATGGATTAGAATTTGTGGCTTTAAATCGGTTTTAACCACACATTAAATAACTATAGAAAACAATGCAACGCAATCAAAATAAATAAAAAAAAATAAAACTCTCATGAAATGAATGCTATGGATGAAGAGTAGCTATTTCCAAAGCGCTCGATATTGTCAATTTAATGTTTGTTAAAGAGAAGTAATGGGTATTATGCAATGCATAAACAAATTGCTCTAACATCTCATTAATGTCACTCAGGGAGTGCATGACGGCGACTCCGGTCTACGTCAGGTGTAAGTTTTCACGTATCTAGTTCTGCTTGTGAAGCGTTCGTTAACTTAACTTATATTGGGTTACAGTCAACGTCACTTAAGTTTGATAATCCCGTGCGCTGAACTTTATGGCTGATTACTGATTAAGAACGTGTTTAGTGTTTAATACTGTAATTGCTTTTGTATTTTATGTAACTTATTATAGCTTACAAAGTCGTTATTAACATCTGGCTTATTCTTTAGTCATTCTATAATTAAGTCCTGGGGTGTCCTTAAATTCTTGAAAAAATATTTCCTGAAATTATTATTAGTCTAATAATTCTTCTTTTATTTCTTCTCTTTATTATCATGATTATTTTCTCATTATAACTTTAGTAATCTTGGCTCTACGCTTAAGAGTATATTCTTTGTTCTGCAAAGTCTAAGGCATCTACTAATTATCGTTAAATAACATTCATTGTAGAACATTGTATATCTTGTTAGGTAAATATTTTATTATATGTCAATACAGTTTAAATATTTTTTAAAATGTACTTCCGTCTTTATCAATATGAATTTAAAAAGGTGTATTTATAGTGAACTATAAAATATAACTTTATTACAACGTTTAGTTAGGTTAGGTTAGGTTATCGCAAACATATAGCAATGCAATGGGGTTCGGGTTCGATTCCCGACAGGGATAGGCATGTATGTGATGAGCATAGATGCCTATATTTCTGGGTTTGGTCGTTTATTAAATATATTCTCAGTATTTATAATGTTTATTTTTATATGTATCGTTGTCTAACTCTCTTAACACAAGCAAATAATTTGCTTTCTTAGGTGTTGATCAATTTGTGTAGGTAATTTGTCCTGTGATATTATTATTATTATATATCGACATCATTTAAGCTTTCTCAGTTGGTAACCGATGAGTGATAAAAGCCAGAAAGCATATAAGATCTACGGTTCTAATTTTTCCTTAACGCACGTCATGGTAAGTACGTAATGAAGCGCACGGGTCCTAGGAGGGCAGTACAAGGAGCCAGTGATGCGATCCGCTCACGGACCGCATCAGGAATCAATTAGGAACGGCTGGCGGCTACGACGTGCCTCCCGCATGAATTATTGACGATGCTGTTCAACCGCGAGCGTCCCCTAACACATGAGCTCGATCATAAGCTGACTAATTTCAGGAATTAGACACCTTTTTTAATGTCTTGTGACGTCACACAATACAATTTTTGTTTTTTAATATTCTTAAATTGTGGTAGCTGGGAAATGAAAATATTTGTTGTACATTAATATTGAATGAACTTTCAAGTTATGATTAATTGCTACCGAATTAATTACTATTCATGTGACAAATAAAGAACTGTAATGAAATATTTGGGATATAATTAAAATTGTATTATATTATTTTGTCTTTAATGTACCGTATTCAGTGAAAATATTTATTTTCCATGACTTAATTAATTATTTACTCTATATCGTAAAATATTTAACGGAAATGCAATATAAAACAAATTAAGAGATAAACACGCTGCGTTATTTAAATAAATTTATCCTCATTATTCTGTTAATGATTTTCATTCAATATGTCTAAGGCATGTCGTACTTTCTAGTTTAGGAGAAATTTTGATCAGTATCGTAGTTACAATAGGTAGCCATCTAGGGTCTTGATTACCGGGAAACTCGATTTCCTTGTAGATTATCCTGTCCATCATGTACTTAACTGAAACTGACCACTAAATTTTCAACTTAGGGCAAAATTATTACGGGAATATCAATCAGTAATCATTATAATTTATACTTGTAAGAATTTAATTATTTATGTGATTCTTTTAAATAATGCAGTAGACAAACATTTTAATTTAATGAGAAGCCAAGGAGAAACGTTCAACAGTTTAAAAGTGAGTCAACGGTTAGTGTTTTAAATTCTTTTGAAGTAAAATAATAAGTTCATTTACATTTTCTGTTATAAAATTGTTCTTGTTGTGATGTTAAAATAAGTATTAAAAAGATATTTTTAGCGGGACTGATGAAAAAATAATTATTGTAGTAGTTCACTCAAGTCCGTTTCATGAGAGAAAGGCGTGGGACGTAAAAGTTACAATTTTATAGTGTAAATACGATACTGCTAGCTTTATTTTGAAACAGCCATGTATGCTGTGCGCCTCACAAAATTTACACTAAAGTCGGGATTTCAAAGTTTCTTTCTGTTAAATACATTTGTGACTTTAAAATTGTGTTCTTATTTACTTATCTGTCTGCTACAATTTTATATATATGAAAAATGCTACGTTTATTCATGTAATATACTACATATAATATCATATAAGATATTATATTAAGAAAGAAGCTTAATTAACTAAATCCTTTGGGTATGGTGTAAGTTTTCTATGTAACACAATAAGAAGGAAACTGCTCAGATTTTTTGATCTAAGTATTATAATGTCACTATTAATATACTTTGAAATTACGCATATAACCTAAAAACATTTGCAGTTAGATGTTTGAACCATT
Source organism: Napeogenes inachia (assembly GCA_959347355.1). NCBI lineage: Eukaryota > Metazoa > Arthropoda > Insecta > Lepidoptera > Nymphalidae > Napeogenes > Napeogenes inachia. The sequence goes on along the minus strand of OY365791.1, from coordinate 11,747,520 downwards.
CTATCATAATAACGAATCCATGTAAAAATAAAATGACAACGAGCAACTACCCGTGGTATTGACTTGTATATTCAATTTATGTATTTATATTTGTAAAGCTCATAGTAAAAGCAGTGTTATTTTAACACCGAATTTTCATATAAACGAACTTTATGCATATAAATGTCAAATTTGATAGTCCTACATTGAACGCATTTTCATTGGACATTATTCCCTTCGTCGGTATTAGTGAAAGTTAGATGGTGCTTATTGCACGTCAAATTTTATTATTCAATTATTGGTATTGTAGTTAAATAGAATTTAACCTGTAATAGACATAATTTTGTCAATGGATTTCAACGAATTTTGTTGCGCGATATTCAAATACGAATATCGATGAGATAAATAAACAGCAAAATGGCCTGATTATAAGCACTAGGTTTAGGCTCGTTTAAATAATAATAATATTTTATGCAACTGTGTCACCGTCACGTACTGCTCAATAATAGTTATTGAGTACTGAGTATTGAGTATTGAGTGACCGTATTATTGAGTTCACCTACTGTATGCTAATGAACCTAAGCCTCGCGATGGATCTATATAATTCTATTTACTTTAACGTGAAAACTATTTTTAAATATAATATTAATAATAATAATAATAATAAATATTCTTTATTGCACACCAAAACACAGAAAATATAAAACAATGATAAGAAAATAAAAAAACAAATAATAAAACATGGTGACACAAAAAGGCGGCCTTATCGCTGAAAAGCGATTTCTGCCAGGCAACCTTAAGGTTAAGGATACGTTATGAAAAAAAAAAAAATTAGCAAAATTAATAATAAATAGATAAAAAAAAAAAAAAAAAAAAATAATAACATTATGTATTGATATAGAATAACTCTCGCTACTAATGTAAGATTCGAAAGCGTGTGTTAGTTTTGAACGAGTTAATATCATAAAACCAAGTAAATAGCGTAAACATAAATATTCAAATTCTCTATTCCCGAGTACGAGAACTGGAAGTTGCTCCCGAGTATGTGATCCTTAGTTTTGAGGTGAACCAAGCTCGTGACAGCACATACTAATCTACGAGTACATCCAAAATGCGCCAACACAGCCTGGTTTTTAGATCTTACCACAATGAATAATAATTGTTTGGATATTTGTTTTAAGAAATTCATAATTTGAATTTTTCCTTATTGAGGATTACGATCGAATATTTTGTTGTATAAAATAATTTGATATTTAAACTTCCTGTGAAAATCAAAAGTTCAATTAATGTCCTATCTATCGAAGGCTTTGATCATGTTCTATATTTGGTTTGCATCAATGCGCTTATATAACAAAGCTTTTGAAGGAGCGTCGTTGATTTTATCGTAGTTTAAATTGGAGTTTAGTTGAAGTATTACGATTCTATTTGATATAAGTACAAATGACACAATTTCAGTGATATTCAACTTGTGACAAAAAGATCCGTGGGATTTCTTTCATAAAGTGCTTTTGTGAACTTAGTTTTGGTCCACATATAGTTGGGACGCACAACATCTCGGAAAATGTTACCATTTATCACAGGGTTGTATCTTTTGTGACAATTTCTTACAAATATATTCTGAAAGTATATTTTATCTTACAAAAAAATATTGATAGCAAAATAGCTCTTAGTTTTATTATAAAAATACCTTGTAACCCATCTTAGCTATAAGTGTGAAGTAATTCAAAATAAGTTACTTTTCTATCGATATAAAAATAACTTTAAAATATATTATTACAAAAACATATAATCGAATAATGTTTTACATCTATTTAAATACAATAGTGACAGCCCTGTACACCAAAATGTAGGCTTCAAAGTCCAAGAGAATGAATATGCGAGACGCTACTAAGATAAGTTTACTCCAATTCTTTAACTTTTACCTATATAGGAAAACGCTTCATAATATATTGGCATTCGAGATCGGAGTTGACTGTGAAATATAGCATATCGGTAAAGTTTTAAGTAAGTGTCATGATGAGATATGTAACATTATGTAATTTGAATTATAGTTATATAAAAATCTACAACATTAATATCTCCAATCGCAAAAAAACTCACTCTTCATTACGATATGGAAAAGATGAATTGTGACAAAGTAGCGATAGCAGAAACAGAAGATAAATGAAAAATTAACTTCGTAAATAATGGGATAATAGTAATATTGATTACAATGAAGCTGTAAATTGTTTTGCAAGGAGTTACGCAGACACAGGCCGCGATATTTTCAATTTCACGAAACAATTATTCCGCCATGTCATCAATCTGATTCCCGCTTTGATTGCGCGGCAAATTCGTTTTGTTTGGACACAAAAATTGCAATATAAAGAGCTGCCACATCATTCCCTTTGGTTTAACGTAGATTGGTTTCAAAATGTAATATTCATTTTAAACAGGGGATTGGTCACTTTAGTACATTTATATCCATTCGATACTTATTTAATATTTTGATTTTTTTGCAACAAGTCCAACGAGGCTAGAAGAACTATGCAATTCAATTGAAATAATTTAATTGAACTGAAATTCCTTTAAGAAAATTCTAAAGAAAGTCGAGGAAGCTACGAGTGAGAGGAGCTGAGGGAGCAACATAATATTACAATACTTGAAATAGAGTGAATGCCGCACCTTATTGCATCTTATTTGCCATTGTGGCACTACTGATACCGCGTTCTATAAAACAAACAAGATAGAGCTTTATTATTTTTGCCCAAAATTTTCGTTGTGAAAAAGTGTTTCAATGAAGAGCTTATTAGTCCCTTTCTATTTATCCGTGACTTCAACCTTATTTGCATGTAATTGAACTCTTCGGATTTATAAGGTTGGTAGAAGTCTATTTAAAAAAGGATTTACAAAATGTTCATCTTAGAATCGGAGGAACCGACGAAGCTCTCTTTACGTGGCGAAGTAATCAGACTGCAGCCTGGAGCTAATCTTGATGTACTATTCCTAGGCTGCTCTTACGTGTTATTGTACTCTTTTCAGTATTCTTTTCGCAGTGTTATCTGTGTAAAAATACATATGTTGTGGAATGGCTACTTTATAATAATTTTACAAGCAATAACCTTGCGTGACTTATAAAACGATTTTGTGTAATATATTGTCAATGAAATAGTCGTCTTATTTCCTATAACATTTAATATTTACTATAATAACGTATTTCAAGTCCTTATTAAGATTATGGTCAATAATACATCAATATCAATACATCATTTATGACTTGTCAATTAGCAAAACATACACGGTTATTATATTGTATTGTATTTAAAATATATGTTGATGTTAGTTTACAAACAAATATGCTAGAAAACTTAAAAATGCTTTTGCAGATTCAATATTAGTATGAAGTAATTTGAATACAAAGTAGCAATAAATTTTAACTGTAAGCCGTTTACACTATCAGTTATTAAATTTACTTTTAACTGGAAAAAACTATGCAGAGCTGTCCGCATTGTCAAGTTCGTAGTAATAAATAAAGTGCAAGCGCTTTAGCCGGATGAAGTTAGCAGTACGAGAGTTAAAAAGCGCTGCGATTCATGCAGTGCAGGTGACCAGCGGTTTATCTAGGAAGCGCAGACCGGGCGTGGCTGGGACCTGCAGGGACTGGTCTGCGAGCCCCCACGGACACATGCGCTATCTCGTAAGCCGCCCGCGGATAATCGACTCATTTATAAAGTTTAGCGTCGCAAAGCGGTGGGAGTTTTTGATTGAAAACAAACTTAGAAGGGACAGCCTCATTTGAATAAGTATTCTGAGAATAAAGTGTGGCTTTATGTTTTCCTTTAGGTGTTTTTTTTCTCTTTGTTATGCAAAACAATGTTCCACCTTGTTTAGGTACCTACTACAACACGCCTCATTTTTGAGTGAAAGACTCTTTTGAAGTTAAGCTTTCCTGTATAAATTATTTTATTTTCACTGTATTGTTTAAAGAGACAGCCTTTTGTAACTTTAATGGTCGCCGCGATTCCTTGTCGCAAGTCTTAGTTTTTCATAAACTAGAAATATATTTCTTGCTTTCAAATAACAATGCAGGGCCATAATTAGACCGAGGCGAGCCATATTTATACTATAATATTAAATAAAATATGCAAACAGCATTACACAATCTCTTTTCTTTGTTTTTTGTTTGTGATTTAAATCAGTGTTTCATATTGGAATATAATGTAAGAACACAGAGGGGTGTAAAAATTTACGTAAAAATTACACAAATCTACTTTCTACTTTAATTTGCCTACACATTTTTTTTAGTTGTTTTATAAACCTTTATTTCTTTAGACAGTTAGTAATTATACTTTTATTGAATTGTGTCATATCACACAACCGAGTTTTTGATAATTGAATTATTTTTCTACAATAATTACTTATGAAATGTGGATTGAATTGAAAAATGTAAGAGGTTTTTTGACAATATTATTCAACTTTTTTTTTGTAATGTACAATTAATATCAACGTATATTCTTGTCACGCTTTCTATATATCTGTATATCCTACTTCATTTAAACTTTGCCTATTACTCAAAGACGGGAAATATAATTACAGACATTAAATATAATCATTTATGATTGGAACAATGTGAGGTTATTCGTACTCTAGAAATAATCAAGAATACTTTAATTTGCTTCCATAATAATATTATTTCCTCATGGTACAAATAAATGCGCTAAATTTAGTAGGCCATCACAACTGAAATAATAAATATCAATACAAAGTCATCACATTATTTACTTACAAAAATACATATAGTGCTTTCTCCATAACACAAAAACCATAAGCCAGATTTCCCTTGTAAATAACGAATGTAAATAACAAACATCTATAATTAGCGGGAGTCTCTAATTATCGGTCTCGGCGGCACTGCTAATAGGCTGGAGTCGCTAATGTGTACGTCCAGTGTCCGTCCGGTTAGTGGGTGTACGCGAAATACATCTAATCAACAGCTTAGTGACGTTTTACGTAACACGATAATTGTGTGTACTCATGCGATCATTGATTTAGAGGCTGAGGAGATATTGGCTGACAGATGTGTTAATGTTGCCATTCGTAATTCGATGGCATTCCATTCTATTATATTTTGAAATCATTTTGAATCTACTAGAACTTAAATGCTTTCTATAAATATTTATTTTTATAAACGATTTCATTATTCACAGTACAAGATTTTTAACTAAAAGTATATAAATCTAAAATCTCATTAAGTATTTTTGATAACTTTAATGTTTTATTGTATATTGATTTGCAATCATCTTTTGTTTGTATCAAAACAATGAGAGATATTATAAGACGCTACGTGTCAAGTCTTCTTTTGTATTAATATCTATAAAATATTACTATTTTTTTTTTAATTCTCATTTACTTTTAAATTATGAAAAGAAACAAATTTGAATTAATTACAATAGCAATCACAGAAATTGTAACTTGTGTTTTTCCAACCCTAAGTTCCTTAAAATTAATTCCACTGCGGTACTTATTTTCTAACACTTGACAACAATTATAATAATACCTAGTTTATTGTCTATGGTATTGATCTCTGCATTATTTACTAACTAATATCCAGTTCAACAACCTTTAGATATGTAAAATGTATTAAAAGGGTAGCATTCGATTAATATAATTACTTAATTTAAAATAAATATTTAATATTGAATATCGTTTATAATATTTAATAAAACGAACTAAAAATTAATACTCAATTGTAGAACATGAATTACAATGTAAATAATTGATATAATAATATACTTTTTAAATATTTAAATAGGGTGACGGCACCAATGTTCGACATTTTTTTCTCAATCAAATATAACAAGAATATCGAACTTGTTTATTGAATGTTACAAAATAACCCTAGAAATAATATTTTTAAGGAAAATGTTGCTGTAAAACCTACCTACCTACCTATCCTAGGTACTACTACCTAGGATAGGTACCCTATGTAGTTTATCGTAACGTAGGTACGTTTATAAAATTTTGTATTATCTGCTTAATTTGTTTTAAGTATATTTTATGATTATTTTGAAATAATTTCTTAAAGTGATCACTAGTGATCATCAGTGATGATACATATCTATCACCAAAATGTTGATGATGACTTTTTGAAAAGTTATTACAATGATAAAGGAATGTAATCCTTCGCCTTTAGGGAATTTGGTCGATTTTTAACATTGATTTATCGATCCAGTAATAGAGTCGATTATTGCAGCTTTTTAATGATTTGAACCATTTTTTTTAAATTTTATTTTTAATAATAAATAGTAACATATTTCATCTTATGATGCAATTTGCAGATTAAAGACATATTGTTTACTGAACATAAAGTATATTTTTAATATATTTAATGTATGTAACACTAAAGATGTGTAAAACCTACTGGGTAAAATGATTAAATCCAAAAAAGGACAGTTTACATCTTTATCGCTTCGAGCAAGTAATCCACGGATTTACGGGCACGTAAAAAATACGGAACCAATAAAAGCCGTCCATTCTTAGGAACAAGTTACTTACGTCCGCTTTTAAGTAATATTTAATAAGAGGGCGGGCGGCCGACACTCGCAGCTAACACAATTAGAAAAGATCAATATCAATCGTCTTATTAATTCAGAACTTGGTTTACCGGACTGATAGAAAACCGATGGCTATTCTCAGGTATAATTATTTTAAATGTCTGTCAGTCAGTGTCAGAATATGTGATTATGGTACTATTTGGATTTTTTAAGACTTGGCCTTTTTTATCTTTATACAAGTCTACAAACCTATTATAATTATATATTGATGTAATATTTAATATATTCTGTATTTTTTCTCTTTGTCATGATTGTCACATTGATTTTAACTCTAGGAGTATATAATAAATGAGATTCCTTTTGACAACGGCATAAATGTAGTCTGTATAGTTTTCAGTTAATAATATATTGGCAGGAAATCACGAGACAGAGGGTTATGTTCCGTTTGACGACGACACATAAAACAAGTATTTTATTACTGTTGATATCCACCTGACCCGGAAAATTGTAAGCCACAATCAAATCAGCATTATGTTTGTTTTATTCGATTTTTGAATAAAATATATATTGTTTTGAAACTCTGTAAAGGGTTTAATATTACATGCGGTTTATTGTTTATAATATTGCGATGAAACTAATACAAATATATTATTTCAATTATTATGAAATAGCAGCAAGGAGATGTTTGAAAACTAAAACTTATTAGAGATTTGTTTTATTGATCATATTCAATGTTCAAAATTATAATAGTTCAATATTTATTTAACATAAAAATATATTGAAAACTTAAACTGAAGAGTCTTAATCATTGATAGTCGAGAAAATCCAATTATCACTTGCACAATGGGTCACGAAACAATCTGAACTAAGAAAATTAATCTTCTGACTCCAGAGAGCACTGTCTGTGCAAACTTAGACAATGAATTTATAGTTCATCGATTTTGGACCATTGGAAGCCGACCATCGGTGATAATGCAGAATACATATTATATATTTATGTGTATGAATTATATTTTTACCTTCAATCAAATGTGAGATTGCCGCAGAAGTCTCCGTTTGTAATGTTCAGAAAACAGACTGCTATTGTAAGAAAATGAAGTTGAAAATGATAAATAAAATAGTAAATAGTTTTTTTATATTCCATTACTAACTTACCGATGACTTAGCTTTCGTCCATCAAAAGCAGAGGACTACCTAAAAATACTGTAAATTGATTGTATTAGCAAATATAATATAAATGTCTACGTAATACTTACTGTGTGTTTGTTTTCCCCAACATCACAAATAATATATATTTAATAATAAAATGTGCTATGTATACTTATTCTTCATAAAATAATGACTTTATGACCTATAGAAAATAAATAACATAATACGTTTAGCTGTAGTAATTTTTACTAAAATATAGAAGACAAATCTAAAGAAAATGACGCAAATCGTACGGAAAAATGTAATTTAGTTGTCTCGATTTTTATGAACTTAAGGAATAGATTCCTGGCACGTGTTAAGGGTGGTAAGTGTTCACGAAGGGACTTGTGGATTGTATTAGGATAAAATATGTTTAAACTTAACTAATATTGTTACTATGTTAATATAGTTTGTACGCTTAAATCAATCATAAGACAATTTAATTATATAACTTTGGAAACTAATTAAAAGTTTAAATGGTCAATCTTCGTAAACAAAATCGGGGATATTTCCCTATTTCATTGTGAATATTGATCCCTGTAATACGTCTATCGATTGTTAAAGTAAACTAGGACATACAAATTACGTCGATACATGAGCGTGTCTATCTTTTTAATTTGGTTTGTACAAAAATAATAATATAAAGCTTATTTAGTTAGCACTATCAAAGGTTATGGAGATTGTGTTTGAGATTTAGATCGTGTACGTTTTAGTTGAGGGTAGTAAACAAACCCTCGAAACAACTTTCTGGCATTTAAAACAAAGTTTAATTGAGATGTGGTTTACCTTGTCACGATGCTCAATCGCTGTTTACTTGTTTATTTATCTTTCTACTAACCCGACCCATATGACGTCACTCGTGCAATATATATGGAAATGGAAATAAAATTACAACTGTCCCCACAACTACAAGGTCATACCTACGTATTTCTAGAAAAACAATTTGGTATTCAATATTCACATGTGGAATTATTTTAAATGGTTTATTAAGTCTTATTGTAATGTAACCAATTTTGTATATGGAAGATTAAGAAAAACAAGTGTACCTAGCTAGATCATTTTATTTTAATTCTATCTTTGTCTCATGGTATCATGAAAAATTACCTGAATTAATTTTTACAAGACAATTTGTGATCCGACCTAAAATCTACGTCACGTTTTACTTAATTCCCCGCAGTAAAAACAGATCTGGTGATTCTTAAATTTTAGGCGAAGCAAAAGGTGTCCGGAATCACAGTTGATAACTGAAATAAAAATGAAGAAGATATTATTTTAAAACTATCAAAAATAATCGCCAACGCTCCTACAGAGCAATTAAAACGAGCATGACCTTAAAAATCAACGTTATTGTATGCTAGGGCACGTTCACTCGTGAAATTGTTTGGTTTCTGCTTGTGTTCGTATCATAAATGTTTCACGATTTCCAATGTTAAAGCCTGCCGAATGAGATTTTCACATATTGATGATGTCCCTATATTGCTGCCAAACAACGCGGTGGCGTCAACACAATTGTTTGATTGGAAAACACAAAAAATTGAAACTGCAGATAGTAAATAGTAATAACGTTTAAATGTTTTAGTACATTCGGTTTTAAATTGAGAAATGGAGTAAATAAAAACGTGGATACACCGTCATAATTAAGATGAATGGTTTTTAATTGCTGTGCTTTTACACATCGTATTCCTCCAGTGTTATTTTTTATTTAAAAACAATTGTATTTCTCACAATTACGTTATAAAACATTGAATAATATTAAAGATATTATATTCGTAAAACATGATCCATTTTGATGTAAAACGCAAATATCAAATTAGTGGCTCGCTGTCCCACCGCATCCCGTCATTCCGGCACGTTTAATATTTTAGATATTCGCCTCACGCCTCGTCTTTCACGGCCGCCCTGATTGCAGTTAAATTGAACTAAAAACTTCTTCAATGTTCCCAAAACGTTTCAATTATATTCCAATATTTTCTTCGCCTTGAATGCAAAAGATTGTTCGCGTGTTAATTTTCTTTAAACCTTCTTGGCACTATTATGTCCCTCGAGCAAATATTTTAGCCGCGATGACGTACAGCTGCTTAAAAACACATTTCACAAGCAAAGTAACGGAAGTCATAATTTGGAAGCGTTTGCATTTGCAGATTAAATAAGTTTATACGATGAGTAGTTGCCTGGTTACAATTTATTACTCACTGTGAAGAAGTACAAATAGCGTTAAGATGTTTTCAATAGAACGCCAACAACGAGATGTAAAGTTTCGCAATAGTGCGCTCTCGGATCGTGCAATTATTGCCAACCAAGTCCTGATTGAATTCTTAGGTCAAGTTTGCGGTAAAAGTTTGCATAAAAGACCCTTTGCAAATTAACAATTTTCCTTGTTAAGAATTTTTGTTTTATGTATTTTCGAGTTTCACTAATTAAAAGAAAACTAGAAACCTTCGGATTTTATGGAAAAGGAACCATTAGGGTATGATTTCATTTGTTACAAAATGTATCGTAAACTTTATAAAATATCCGTTGAAATTGACCAAGCGCCAACATTTCGTTAACACGCATGTCATGTCTGGAAGTTCCGTCCGTGTTTTCGGTAGACTATTCAGAATTTAAAATGGATTCGTTTATAAAGGCATTTACTAGGCTCCGCATTTTCGATGAGGGAGAGACGTCAGGTGAGTGACTTGTTTGCCGGTGGCCCGCTCTCTAACGCGATCAAAACGCAGGATGGTTTAGCAGACACTGACGTAGACACCGAAGCCGCTCGCCCTATACGACTACGTATCCGCCATAAATCACCAAGCGATTGACGTTTGCCTACAGGGATCTATTTCTTTCCCGCTATGATACACCTCACTTACTAAGATTTTACTAGCAATAAGGATATAAAAATGTGTAGGTACATGTAAATAAAGTTTGACTTTGAAAAATATTTTATGTCTAATAAAAAACATGTATTTTATAGAACTACCTTCTGAACTGTACCTAAATAAATAATAATGAAACTTTATGTTTATATTATATTTTACAATAACAGAAAACAAGAATGTATTATATAAATCTTATGCTTCATTTTATGCTTATGTACTAACAATAGTACTAATGTTTATTTCTTGTGATAAAGTTGTAGAATGGGTTAGTTATATTATTTTATATGGTCGCTATAATTTTATCTTGTGTTTCTTTATTTTTTTTTATTTATTCATTCATGTTAAATATTCATTATTAATAAGTTATTATTTCGTTATTGTAGTAGATATAACAATAGTAGTTATAACAAAGCTTAAAATGTGCGTGTGTATTGAATATGCAAGCTTACAAGCTAAGGCGAATGAACTTTAAAGATCTTGTGAATATTAATATAACTGGAGGACCTGGATGCCTGACCCTGAATAATGGAGGATTATCCTGAAAAAGAAAATAAGCAAAATGAATTGCGAGTTGGGATAAAAAACATTTTATGAGTAGATATTTATTTATATTTATAAGGTAATGTATTATCTACAAAGGTATTGCGGTATAGAGGTAAAAATATTATTTATATATCAATATTGTGTCAGTATTAGAACTAACTAATTTACTAGATCTCCTTTTGGCTGGACCGGTATCGTATCATCCTCACACAAAAGAACGCTCGTACAATGTTCAGAAAGATATTCCTATCCCCCCACCCCTCTGTTCTAATTTTAAATCTTTAATCTTTTTTAGCTATTTAATTTAACAAAATCTTACGATACTCATGTCTATGTTCATAGTTAACAGTTAGTCTTTAGATAACCCACCTCTTCGTTCCTTCTCTATCAGATAATAGAATGAAATTAAACAATGACAGTGAGTAACTTGTACACTAAGGCAATAATGGAACAGGTGTATATTTTTATAACTAACCTGAACACTCAGATTTAAGAAATTGATATTATCAGTAGTTTTTACACTATGGGCAAATATAAGAACAAACAGACAGTCAAACTTAACTGCTCACCTTACAATTTAAAAAATTATGTCTTATATTATTCATATATGTAGGAAGATGCTATTATGAAGTCTTATTTAACATTTAATAGAATATAATAATAATAAATTTATTTACGTATATTAATATAAGTTCATCTGGTAGGGTAGTATATTTAATATTTTAGACAGTCGCCTCACGCGCCGTCTTCAACGGACCCTGATTGCGTCCTATCGAAATTATATTTCTCCACATTCAAACCTCGCTGGACAAGATTGCTTTACGTCGCTTCAAAAGAACTCCATACATAATGTATACTTTTCTGCAACATAATATTACTTAATATTATTATTTTATTTGGGGATAATATTCTTTGCCGTAATTTTCCGTGAAATTTAAAAAAATATTTGATAATATTACTAAGTACTTTTAGTGCTTAAATTCAACTTTATTTATTTAAAAATATTAAAAAAGCTTTCCAAAATAAGAGTATATGATGTGTTCCATTCTAAAAAATAATTTCCTTATTAACATGAAATTAATAAAATTACATTATTCAAAAATAATTATAAATTCTTTAATTTCCAAAATCTGTATATAAAATAAAATGTAAATATAAAAATAAAGGTAAAAAGAAAAGCTCTCTTCTTCTACTTTTAAATATAAACTTACCTGTTTTCACTAATATCCTAACCGTGTGGTTATATCGCGTGTCAGGTAACCGTGCCTCATAGAACCTGAACAGGTAGCCGAGTTATTTGTTAATCTTAGTTTCATTATACAAAATTCAGTTTTCTTAAACAAACCCACTCTAGGCTGACATGAAAGCCTGTCAGCTTAACAATAGAAAATTCGCACATACGAAGCAGCATTTTATTTTATGACTATGTTAACATATTATTTAAATAATACAAGGGCTTTGTGTAATCTACATTTTATAATGCAAAGTTTATGATATAGCTTAAACTTTTAATTAAAATTATCACAACTAAATTAATAATCCATCAAAATGAGATTATTATATAAAACCTCCTTTTATTATGTATGGTAACATTAAAAATAAGTAGAGAGGTCTGTATGCGTAGCGAGTTACTAGAGTTTTGATTGGGTACATTGGAAGTTGCACTGCCAATTTACTGACGACATTATCGGTAAGAGCATCCCTATAGAGTAGAACTTGAAACTAACATATGCGAACATTCTGGAGCTAATAATGTATGCGCCGGGTAATATCAATCTGTTGCCATGAGGAATTTAATATAATATACTAAATTAAATTACATATCTACTGAAAAATAATAGTTAGTGTAATTAATTATCTTCACTTTTATATTTTTAAACATATAGACAAATAACTAGAAAGTTTTTTTTATGTAAATTTATTAAGAATTTATATTTGATAGAAATAACTTTTCCATTTTTTTGCGAGTACTACCTACATACAATGAAGCATTTTTGTGGTTTTAACTCGCGTATGTTTACATTTTTATTTTAAACACGATGTAGATGTCTGTCTGACACCTCGTCTTCTCGAGAACACGATTGTCGTAAAGTAATTGAAATGACGGGCTTTTATCGTTTTATTTGTATAAAATAGTTTTATATCAATCTCTAGTTTACATATATTCATTTTATTACTACTATTGAAAAGATTTTTAAATTCCCAATTTAGATATAATATAAAACTCGAGAGAGATAATAACAATTTAGAATTCAAGATTACGTCATTCTAAAAGCCGGTCGGTTATTAAACCTGTATCATTGTAGTAACTTTTCATAACTTTTTAGCAATTAATTATATGTAATGTATCTACAGGGTATTAAGCCACAAGTCAAAACAATATTAAATTGCTTTTAAACTATATAATGTTTGTTTAAATTGAATATAAAAATATTACTAAACAAAGCCACAAGTTTCAACAAAAACTTTTATCTATAGAATGTTTGATTCATCAAGGTGGTCTCATTAACACTATAGCTCAGTTGGCGTGGAGATGAGAACTGAATCTCGAAGGTGGCAGGTTTGGTACTGCTATTTGTTTTTCTATAATTTTATATTTGGTATAATTGTAACTTCTATTTGCTATTTATTAGCTTTAGATTTAAATACAAACACTTATTAATGAGTTTTTATTATTTATTAACATGTTTTTATGTCATACTATTAAAACAAATTATAACAAAGTATTTATTTAGTAAATTTAGCGTTAAATCTTTTATAATTTATTCCTAAATTTATAGCCAAGTTTTATAATAGATTGTCAAAATAAATTATTTAATCTGTCATTATCGCTTAAACTTGCTTCTAAGTAAACGAACGATCAAAGATCCAGTACTCTCAAGCGAGACAGACTGGATTCCAGATGGCGTCTTCAATGAATTAAAGTCAGTAGTTGACTCCGCTGAACAGATTATATAATAATACCAACTGGTGCGTTCGCTTCATTTGTATCTGATCAAATCTGAGATATCATTGAACATTGTCTGTTATAGGGCTTTTATAATGAATTCAAACTTCTTAAAATAATACGGCTTACAAGACCATTTATATTTAAATTGTATTATTAAATATTCATCAAGAAGGATGCCCTGATTTTAATTGAAAATGAAAAATCTTTCCTACAATATGCTCTATGATTATTAATAATGATAAACAAAATAAAGCTAAGATAATTAAGATTCATGTCACCAGGTGCAGAAAGCGGCCTTACACTCCAAACTGTGTAGATGTAACGATGTTCAACTTTACGACCGGTAGTGAGGAAAGCTTACGTTTATGAATCTTTAAGCAACTTTTAAAACCGCATCATGGTGTGTTTTATTTTACCAGTCCATAGATACAGTAATCGTTTTGGATTTACGTGATTTTTATTTTCCGGAATGTTGGCTTTATTGGGTATCATTTTTTACAGTAATATGACGTTTCGATTTCGTATTTATTAGGGTCATAAAAGTTGGCCGTTATATTAATATTTATATGTGAAATTTTCTATCTTTTGATAAGATAAGAGATAGAAAATAAGAATAAGAAGATAAGAGATTAAGATTTTTCAATTCTTTTAAATTACAAATGAAACTTTATGCAAAAATAATACTTATCATTATTATGATTTGGATCTTTCAGTTGCTAAAATGTTTAATATATTCCATACATGTACTCAAATTAAAGTGCTTTTCATATGAAAAGGTTTTAATGCTCCATTACAGATTTAAATATAAATAACGAGAGTCTGGTTGCCAAAAAGTAATCAAGTAAATGGAAATCTCACACAACTTATTAATATTCCGCGTCGGGGAGTTGAGTGAAATATTAAAAGACAGTTCTAAGTTAAGCAACAAGTTAAATTCTTGGCTGTTCAAAATAATTATTTTGCATTACAAACAATGAAACTCATTTGACTTTTGTAGCTTTGATCTGTTGTGGCTCTTAAAATTCGGTCGATAAATAGCAAGAGATAATAGGCTGGGTAATTTATATTCGTGGTTAATTGCCATTCTATTTTCAAATGCAATTTATAGCATAATTTATGTAACGTGCTGTTGCTTTTACTTCCTACCAATATTGTCTGCTCCCATTCAGTGCGTTTAAATGAATGGATGTTGCAAAATTAGCAACATATCGCTTGCCAGCTCGTATCTCACGTGTGACAGCAACCGTTGTTGACAGAGATCAAGACAATTACTCCGTATTACCTGATAATATATTATCCCACACAGCAATCTCCTTAATCATTGCAAACGTGACGCTAAATGATATGGACAGAGTTGCCATTAGCATAAATGCGATAAAATTATATATTAATATGTAAGTGTTGGATGAACAATAATATAAGTGTATTAACATGTAATTAAGTGCATTTTATGTATATCTGTGTATGACACGAATTACAGATATTAAATTATAATCTGAAAGTAAAATTTTGTCACGATTAATTCAAATAAATGTTAATGTTGTAAAGTCACTTGATTTTGTAATTTTATAACGCAAATGTTTATTCAATCAAAACGATTCATGTAATAGCAACATACAAGATGTTTACTCAAAGTAATGTTGAAGTTACACCACTGTTTATAATATCCAAGTAATCACTTTCTGTAAACTAAATATTTTCGTAAATTAATCCTGTGGTGACGCAGAACCTTTATATGTTAGAAGTTTGTTTTAATTGTAAATACAATTGTTTTGACGTTCGTTGTACCGTGCGGTGACAGATAGTGGTTAAATCCGTGAAAATTATTAGGCTGTGTAGACAATCTTACGACTAAGTTAAGACGTCATTTGTATGTAATATCTGAGATGATATATGGAGTCTGTGTCGTCGACCGTACACATGCTCCGTCGCTGGCGGTTAGAAGATTAGTTGACAATGTCACGAGGAACAAAGTTCCCCAAAGTTCATCTCGGATAGAGCTTCCGGCGCTGTGTGCCCTTAAATTGAAACTGTACAACATCTGCACTGCTTTGATAGTTATTGAGAATAAATTACCCATCATCTTCTGGCGGCCAGGAATATCTTTGTAAAGTTGTGCGCTTGTAAATTTCTTGAAGTCCTCTTTAATGAAATGCAATTTCAACAAAACTTGTATGGTAATAATGACGCTACAAAGGAATTTAATTTAAACGTTGTAGTATTTTAAATGACATAAAAACATGTACGAATAATGTTACAATGAAAGTGTCACAACTTTTTCATTCACTTTCCGGTTAAATTATTTATCACATGTGAAAAAATACATACCGAAATAATTACGACCATAAGCGAACAGAAATAAAATAGCACAGAAATGATATATTACGATCGTGTATATTATGGGCGAATCTGAATGTGTCAGTCCGTAATTTATCGAAAGTGTTTTTTGTGGGTTCTCTTGACCTCATAAAAAACAGGGTGCGGGGGAATCAGAGAGTACTCGAAAGACTTCGCTCGCGCCTGTCAAAAGTGGAAAAAACAAGCGATCGCCACTCGACGGAGACGGGATGACACTTCACACGTAGTGATTTTTACAATGTTTCCCATTCACCATGCTTTTTGCAAACGTTTTGATGTAGTAAGGACCAGACATGAAAAGAGGTGTGTCAAGAGCACATTTTAATAATTTGCACCATAATCACGTAGCAGCTGTGTTTAATATAATAATATTAATATTTATAAATAAATAAGAACATATATATTTGGTTCAATAAAGATAGTTTATTGATATAAAAGATGACTGTAATGAATCTAATTGTTAATTTCATAAGACATCTTTCTCTAGCTATTGAGTGTTGATACATCTAAGAGCGCCTTAGAGATTTGCAGATTCGGACGTGTGGCGGTACGTGTCTGGCTCCCCGCCAACCACAATACACATTTAATGGCCCGATTTTATACGCAGGACACCATTTTAAAGTAGTGTATAAACGTTAAAAGTATCATTACGTCAGTATATTTCTTTTTGTCGATCTTTGTTTGTGGTTGACTGATTTTACGCTTTCCGATTGGCGAATTAGTAGAGCGTACTGGATACTGCTGTGTCTAAATGTGTTTATGGTAACATACCAAACTTACTTAAAGGAATAACACTTAGTTTTATAACAATCTTAACATTAAAAATTAAATAAGTTGTTTACTTTTATTTAGTTGATTATTATCAACACTAAAAAGTAAACTAATAGTGCCAGTGAACTTTTGAAAAAAAAATCAGTTGTGCTGATTTGTTTATGAAAGTATTCCGACAACAGTTCAATGGTATTCGATAACGTGTGAACCTGTAATGATTTCTATGAAAGGCCGATGCACGTTGCGCAAAGCGATTAGGCGCTTAATGAACAAGTATTCAATGCTTTTATTTTATATCTAAATGTGCGTGCATTTGATTTCATAGTTTAATAATCCGGCTAATTGTATGAAACATTAAACGATGTGTAAAATGAGAAACATTCTAATTTATATACTCAAAAAGTTAGTTAGATTTAATACTTGTAGCCTTTATATTTTTTATATAAAACCAACATAAAAGAGTAAATGGAATTACCCTGTAAACTAATTAAATCAAATGTCACATATAAATAGGATGATGTAGCAGTTTCGAAACACTGACCGTAGATATTGTGTCTGAATTAAATTTTGATTGTGACAATTTAGTGCATCCAACGTTACTATTAAATACTTTTTTCATGGAGCACATTTATTTGCTGACAATAGTGAAAATTTGCGTCAGGCTAAGTGCCAAATTTATAACATTGGACTGTACTGCGAAAGGTTTTTCGCTAATTGGTTCGGTTAGGCAAGGATTGTTAAAGATAAAATATGCGACGCGGACTGCTTTCGTTTACATTCTGATTGATTGCTTCATTATTACTGCGAAATTGATTGAAATACAGGCACATTGACACGTTACGTCAGATAATACGATAAAATAATACTAAAAGGTCACATATTTATATCCTTATTGGTACAATATATATAATGTATTGATGTAGGTTAGCTGAATAATTTAATAACTAAATAATAATAAAACAAAGTTAAATGTTTTGTTAATATCTAGAGGAGAAATATTTAAATAATTACTTAGTTTATTTATCGACGTGATCACAATACATTTTTAAACCACTTTATAATTTCTACAGAATATATAATAATTATATGTGAGTAAAATTAATTAAAATTAAAAACAAATACCAGCCACAAAAATCTCAGTAATTAAGTTCAGATAAAGTTCTCAAAAAGCTTCACATTTGTTCAATTAAATTTTCAAGCACCTTTCGTCCTCATTCAAGTGACACACGCCGTACCATTGCAGTTTCACTTAATCATGTCTGCGGAATAATTTTGTGATATCAATTATTTTTTTGTGACGCATGTATTCTGTGAAGCTTCAGCGGGCTAGTTTCCAATTTTATGGCGGTTGAACAACTGCCGTAGCAAAAGCCTACATCGCATAAAATCAAGATTGTTTGTATACCTGGCAATATTTAATGTTTGTCAATTATTATCAAGTCTAAAAAGTTTGGTAAAAATATATCACATCATATTAAATTATAAATGATATCATAAAGTAATATTAAATTTTGATATATGAACGAAATTTTCAGAAACGATAATTTTATTTCAAAATCCAATCATGTGTATTCAAAAATATATACCGTAGCGAGAACGTCAATGTATGTCTCGTGGTATCTATTTTTATCATTCCTACATGTCGGCTAGATATGTTCTTGTTCCAATTTCATTTTACATCTTTGTTAGCTTAACTAAAAGCTTACACCTACAGTTTTAAAATATAGAATTTCCAACGGATTGAGAAATTGTGCCCATTTTTTACATAATTTACTGGATACAAAAGCTACGTCAATGCTTGTAGGTATAGTATAAGTGTATGTGTGCATGAGTGTGTGTGTAAGTATATATGTTAGATCAATAATCGCCATACGAAACCTATGTCTGCAGTTGTTTATTAATACCTCAATACCACCCTAAGCTAAAGATCCAAACACGCAAGTCGTCCATAAAATTTCCCTCAAAAGAATAACAAACGACTTGTTTACATAATTATAGCACAATGGCGTTTTGAAATACAAATTAATTAAAATAACCATTCCAATCCTCATAATTTGCTGAAATACATTTATAAATTCACAGTTAGACGGTTTTGATTCGTTTTACCACCGACCACGACAAGTTGGTGCCTACTTTGTCGAGTTCCGTAGAAAAGTTAGTAGATTAAAACTGCCAATTAGGGAGCATTTGAATTCCAAGTTGTTTCAAAATTTCCGTAATTATTCTTCGATGAACAATTACTAAAAGGACGAGAATGAATATTTGACAATATTATATTCTAGACTATTTTTTTTTTCACAATAACTTTTACTCAACTTATCTTGATCCGACTTTTGTTAAATACGTTTTATTATTCTGAAGATGTGCCAAAAATATTAATTTAATATTTTAAGATTCCAGACACTCACCTAATTGATTTAGCGAATTTGGTTCATTCTATGATTTATTTAACAAATATGAAGAAGTTTTATAAAAGGCCGTGAGGTGCCGGCTTAGAATTGCACCTTCCCAGGGCCCAGGGTGTCGTAAAAGGCGACTAAGGCCAGGGGTGGGACAGGGGTACTCAACACACATTATCACGCTACAGAACACACACTGCGACACACTTCATTGCACACAAACACACACACATGCAAATACACTATACATAACCATACCAAACCGGGACTCTGGCGGTATACCCAGGCAAGAAATGGATTTCAACATCGATCATCCATGGGTTTTCCTATCTCAAATTGAAAAGGTTTTTTGTGCGTCAGATGGCAATCGGCACAGGTCCGAAAAACCCAAAAGCCAAATTTCTTTGAAAAGAATGGAGAAACGGTTACACAACAGGTTGAGGATAACGGATAGGGCGTCGCCGCGAAACGACGCGCAGACACATCGCCCTACATCTGCGACAAGTGGGCAAGGGCTACCGAGTTATGGACGGGCTCGGTTAACGAAGTTAGTCCCCAATTGTAACCGTAAGGTCCGCTTCGCTACTTTAAACATCGGAACACTAACAGGGAAGACAAAGGAGCTTGCCTCACTCTGTAAACGTAGAAGAGTGGACTTCATCTGCCTACAAGAGACTCGTTGGACAGGATCTAAAGCCCGTAACATCAGAGAGGGCTATAAACTCATGTACGTAGGCGCAAAACATGGCAGAAATGGCGTAGCAATTGCAGTTAAAGAAGACCACTTAGACAACATTTTGGAAGTAAACCGCATAAATGACAGACTCATTACGCTTAAAGTATTAGTAGAAGGAGAAATTGTGAACGTAGTTTCTGCTTATGCACCCCAAGTAGGCTGCAACCAAAATGAGAAAGATAATTTCTGGAACATATTAGAAACGACATTGCAGTCAATACCTATTAAAGAAACTACAGTGCTGGGAGGTGACCTTAACGGCCACATCGGTGAGGCAAACATCGCTTTCCAAAGAGTGCACGGAGGTCACGCTTATGGCACTCTTAACGATGCAGGCAAAGTCATCCTCTCAACCGCTGCAGCCTTTGATCTGGCTATAGCTAATTCGTTTTTTACCAACACCGCATTGTTGTGATGGACATGAAATTTAAGAAAATAGCCAAGGAAAAACTAACTCAAATACCGGAACTCACTAAATGGTGGAATTTAAAAGGCGAAAACATCTCCAAGTTCCGTGAACATTTAGGTAATATACATATAGATTTTGATTCAGACGTCGATACTATATGGGAGAACCTACGAAAGCCTATCACAATAGCTGCAAACAAAGTTCTTGGGCGTACTAAACGCGGTAAGTGGACTGACAGAGAAGCATGGTGGTGGACAGAACAGGTGCAAAATGCAGTTAAGCAGAAGAAAATAGCTTTTAAAACTTGGCAGACTACCCGAACTACAGAAGATAAAGAGATATACAGAAAAATTAAGAAAAATACCAGGAAAGTAGTAGCCATAGAATGCGCTAACGCCCAAAAAGACCTTTACACAAATTTACACACCAAAGAAGGACAAAAGCAGATTTACAAGCTTGCAAAACAGCGAAGCCGGAGCAATAAAGATCCTGCTCGATGTAAAACCATCAAAGGTTCCAATGGCGAATTATTGTATAAGGACAAAGATGTAATAAAAACCTGGCATCAATATTATTCTGAACTTTTGAATCCTCATCAACCAACCACACAGCTTCCAGAAGTGGAAGTTAACATGGGCCTTATTTCACCAATCCATCCTATAGAAATAAAAACAGCATTACAGAAAATGTCCAATAAAAAAGCCATAGGTTCAGACGGTATTCCAATAGAAGCCTGGAAATGTTTGCGCGAGGATGGCATCGCACTTCTTACCAACTTCTTTAACCGGATGCTGCTTACCTCCAAAATGCCAGACGCGTGGAGACTGAGCACTATTGTACCAATCTATAAGGGGAAGGGAAGCAAATACGAATGCAATAACTACCGCGGAATCAAACTCTTAAGCCATACTATGAAACTTTATGAGCGAGTAATCGACAATCGATTAAGGTCCGAGTGTGCTCTTTCAAGGAATCATTATGGCTTCGTACCGGGTTTATCAACCACGGACCCAATGTTCGCTCTGAACACCATTGCTGAGGAGTATCGCGCTAAAAACCGACCACTGCACGTCGCTTTTCTAGACATGGAAAAGGCATTCGATCGCGTTCCAAGGGATACGATATGGTGGAGCCTTCGCAAGAAGAGTATCCCCGAGCACTATATTACCATCATTGCCGACATGTATAAAAGGACCAGATCTATGATTCGCACGGTAGTCGGCGAAACAAAATCTATAGCGGTCACAGAAGGCGTGCATCAAGGTTCCGTCCTAAGCCCTTTCTTGTTTTGCTTGGTTTTGGACTCGCTCACTGAGGAAGCGCAAAACACAGCAGCATGGACATTTATTTACGCTGACGATGTAGCCATTTGCACGGAAAGCCGCAGCGAGTTACAGGAAGCACTACTGTCGTGGAAACAGCAGTTACATTTAGGTGGCCTAGTGTTGAGCATTGCAAAAACCCAGTTTATGATTATCAAAGACCCAGACCCCAGTAACGATAGTCCGATTCCCATCGATGGACAAGGAGTCACCAGGTGCGATGAATATAAGTACCTGGGTACTATAATGCATAATTCTGGAAATGTCGAAAACAACATTCAACACCGTATAGCTGCAGCGTGGCTAAAATGGCGAGAAGTAACTGGGGTTACATGCGACAAAAAGATGCCGGTCAAATTAAAAGGTCTGATTTATAAGAGCATTATCAGGCCAGTATTGATGTATGGCAGTGAGACGTGGGCGATCACTGGGAAGAACGTTCATACCATCCGAGTCGCCGAGATGAAGATGCTGAGGTGGATGTGCGGCGTCACAAGGCTCGACAAAATCCGCAACGAGTACGTGCGAGGCAGTCTGGGCGTCCGCGACATCGCCGATAAGCTGCAGGAGAACAGGCTGAGATGGTATGGCCACGTCAAGAGGAGACCATCAGACTACGTGGGAAACCGGGCGCTACAACTATCCATCCCTGGTCAAAGATCCAGAGGCAGACCCAAAACAAGATGGAGAGATGTAGTGTCAAAGGATATGGCAGAGTGCAAGATCTCCGATGACGACGTCAAAGACAGAGCGAAGTGGAGGAGAAAAACAAGGAAGGCTGACCCCATCACCATATGGGACACATAGCCAGGAAGAGAGAGAGAGAGAAGAAGTTTTATAAAAAGTAATATGATATTATAAAGTTATATTCTTTTTATAAATACAATCTACATAATATATACCGTTCAACGAATCAAATAAATGATACTATTATATAAAATTTATTACTTATACAAAATAATTTAATTGTACTTAGGATAAGTCAAATATATATAGGTCGATAAAATTATTAAATTGCATTTAATAAATTTCAATTAAGCATTTTAAAATTGCGCATATAAAGTTGTAATTAGTTCTTGAAATGCAACATATTGATATCGGATGAAGAACAGACACCACATTTGTCATGTGCAACCACCATTAAATTGAACCACTGTGAGCCAATTGCAACTGAAATTACAGCGTAATAAAATATGTGTGTGTATTTTTTAAATAAAACCACAATGATGAGATGAAGTCAAGTTCATTACAGGAGTAATTGCAGGGTATAAAAATTCGTACTGAATGATGATTTTTAAAAAAGGAATGGTCAGTAATTTATAATTATATTTTGATGAAATTGTTTTTAATATTTTGAGTACTTTATGTTATTTATATTTTAAAATGTATTTTTTAATTAATAAGAATATTTATTTAATGTTACATAACATTATTTTATTTTCCGGAAAATATAAAGGTAATCAAATACCTTGATTCTTAAGTAAAATAATTCAGATACTTGTAAATAAATGAAAACCCTGCTCGCTAGCCAAATGCTAATTTTATGGTGGTTGAACAACTGTGCCGAGTCTGTACGCACTGTCCCTCGCAGCATTGCTTTGTAGGCGTAATCCAAACTTGTAAATTCGACAGTTTAAATGTTATTATTGTAGTTATTTCGAGATTTAGTTGTCAAAACATATAAAAATATTGTGAGATAATAAAATATATATACGTATATTATTTTGTGTTTTTTCAAGCAATTCATGAATCCAAATAATAAATACCCATGTCGAATGAAATTAATTATTACATTCGTGGTAAACATTTTTGTAAAGTTTTACATTTATCTCGATTGTTAAAGATATCATATATTAATTAGATAATATTTTTTATACAATTCAATAAAAACGTTTTAAACATTTCGGCCTGTATTTATTATATTTCATTTCATAAAAAGTTCCCGCTCGAAAGTTCTTCGCGTAAAAACAAATTGAGGTCATTAAAACTGAAAATAAAAACACCTAAGTTGCTTCATACACGGCAGAGCTGATTAATGGCGAAGTGGACATGCAATCGTTACTTTTCATTACTGTTTCGAAATGCGGTACAGAAACTGGAGTCTGGTCAGATTAGAAAAGTTCAGTCGGAAACAAGTCGAAAATCGACTTTAAAAGCAAGGCCCAACATTTGGTTTTAGAAGCGCCACGCTCTCAAATTGAAGGCAAGTTTAAATTGGAATGTATCCCACAATAAGCCTCTTGTGATTGGTCTGTTTGTTCTTAATTAGTATTAACCGAAAACCCTCATAGAGCACTGAGAAACTTAATGTTTAGTGAGATATCATTAGATGTTGAAAATTTATAGTGATCGATTATGTACTAGAAATAAAAAAGAGAGAAATAAATATAAATGAACATTGTATACACATGAACATTTTATAAAAAAGCACTTATAATTTTCAGAACACAAGTAAATAATGTTATCGGTCATTGCTCTCGTGAAACTAACATGATTAGTCTTCGTTATTTGCGTATTAGCCAGTGAGTAAGCCTAAGTCCACATAACTCAGCAGCCGAACTTTAAGTTGCATTATTTACATTAAATACAGAAAAAATATATAACGCTGTAATTATTATTAATCCATCGGCTTAATGAAAAAGACGAATACACAATATTTCAAAATTATGAAAGGTATACTGATATTTTTGGTATCAAAGGTATTTAATCAAAATAATGCATCTGTTACTGACCGGAAATTATGTAAAATAAGCCTAAAAACACGAACGTGGGAAATCAGCATATTCATTTTAAAGGGAGCCTTCCCACCCTATCCATTAGTAGGTAATATGACGACCGCAAATCCCAACTTGGATCTTTCTTGCATATGTCCGAGACAGTTTAAGTGGACACAAAAACAAAAATATTATCATAATAAAATAATCTATTTGGTATGCCTCTAGTTATAGGAATTGAACATTGTAGAGTCAAATAATAATATTCAAAATAATTTCAACTTCACATTTCATATGTATCAGAAAAATTCTAATAAAATCTGTCGTTATACTGAGCAATAGAGGATATAATCCCTTAGCAAACTGTAAAGCTTCTTTCAAACAACTAGGCTGGTTTTAATTAAACTTTGAAGAGTCATCTCAACAAACATTAATTTAAAACATAGAAAAAGAATATTATTATGCTCACTAGGCCAAAGTTTAATTTATACTTCTAAAATAATATATTCCATTGAAATAACGTCAAAATGATATAAATTTCTAGAATGTCATCATTTATATATTTTTATTGTTTCTTTAAATATAAAACAACAGTGTAATTTTACTAAGAGAGTAAAGAAATATCAAAGATGTCCTGTCAAAGTAAATTTCTTGTAACATGAATGCCTTTAGAGATTGTGCTGTTGACTTTTGGTGACGGTTCTTCAAGTCGTTTTAAGGGAACGGCTCTTATCGTCTTACTGTTATGAACTGGGAATCGAAAAGGTTTCAGCGTTACAACGAGACCCTTTCTATTATGGAAATGGTTAGGGGAGTACTTTTCCGTGACCATGGTTCTGTTGTTATATTAGTTTTAGAACGTTTAACACCTTGCCAATACTAATGGTTGGACCTAAAATATTACGATAAAAAAAAATGTTTAAATATATAAGTTGCACTTTTCTCTTTTTGTCACATTTGTGACAGTTTCATCATCTCTAACAGTAAACAATTAAATAAAAATGAACTTTAGTGCGATGTTAATGATATATTTTCTTTTTTACAGAAAGCCTTCGAGACTACTTTAACAAATTTGGCGAGATCACAGAGGTTATGGTTATGAAAGACCCCACAACTAGACGGTCGAGGTAGGTTCTAATTATTTATATAGATAATTAATATTCCACATTAAAATCTTTATAATATCAGATGTTATGGGAAAATTATTAAATTTAAAAATTAAAACGTATTCTCAACCTCCTTTTTAATCTGATCCAACAAGCACACATAGATTTT
This sequence comes from Napeogenes inachia, assembly GCA_959347355.1. NCBI lineage: Eukaryota > Metazoa > Arthropoda > Insecta > Lepidoptera > Nymphalidae > Napeogenes > Napeogenes inachia. The sequence continues at coordinate 11,721,479 of OY365791.1, read as the reverse complement.
AATTAATCACGCTGACGTATTCCTGAAATGTACAAGGGTTTATTGTTTTGTTTGATAGAAGTTTGGAACAAACAATGATCCGGGCCTAATATAGGGTGTTTTACATCAACGTAATCTAAAAAGGAATGCTTTTATACATAGTTTGTTAGCCGAGGTTGCTCAAGCCACGGTGGCGTGAACTGGCCAACTCGGGCTAAAAGTTATCGGTTTGCAAATAAGTTTCATTCTATAGAAGCATACTCGTTTCGAAATTTGCGGTTACCTTTGAATTGTAAGCAGTTAAATGTCGGACTTCAAATTTAGTAACTTAACAATAGGACTCGGAATTATTCCAACTGAATTAAGCATTTGGTCCAGTTGAATGAGTAGAGATTTTGGTATCAACTTTACAGGTTGCTAAACTAAATTCCTTTAATAACTCTGTTGCTTCGGCATTGTCCGAATATTTTGTTCTATATTCCTTGGATTGCGAATGTTTTAACATTGTCGAAATATACGTATAAATTATTAATTTTCATGTTATTAAAATAACCACTACTAGGACATTTACTAGCAATCAAGTCACTATGCAAATAAACAGAGTGGCTTTTCAAGTCTCGAGACAAGAAATAAGTTGTCAAGTGTCAAGGTAAAGTTGTTCTGTGAACAGTGTCTTCTCTTAGGTAAATCGTCGGTTTCACAACTCAATATTAACCGCGTCCCTCCGCCCTGAAATAATATCATAGCAGCGATATTGAACCGGCTCAGCTGTGAATCTGAATGCAGCCTGGCAACCATTACGTGCTTTGCGTCTCAGCCAAATGTAACGTAAACGTCTTTTGTTTATGCTTATTGGTATATTGGGTATCAGTTTCCTGTTAACGCCCTGTTAATTAAATGGCCTGGCTTATTCGCTTTGTCTGATTTGGTCGAAGTTAAATTAAATTATGAGAACGGTTAACTGTTCAAGTTGATTTTAGAATGGATATTGCACCGAGGTACTCGTGAAGTCTCAAGTAACACTTGTGCAATTCAATTATACGTTGTTTTTACATTGCAGATTCTAGACTATTTAATTTATATTATAAACTAGAAGTTTTGAGAGAAATAAAGTGAAACTAAACAATATAATTCTTTACTGACCCAAACTGATAAAAAAGAGTCGGTAGACCGAAAGATATTTCGTGGATACAAAAAAAGGGAGAGATAATATTTTGTGTTGTTTTTCGGTTTTAAATCTTCCAAGACAATGTTCCACGTCTCGGGGCAGTAGGAAACTTTTTAGGTCGACACCTTATCGTAACCGTAAATCAAGTGGACATCGGCAAAGGCCGAGATGTAGCACCGGTGTCCTGAATGTGATAACAGTTTAGAAGTTACCGTCGTAAACAACAATATTAAGTGACAGGCAGGCCTACTCTGTTTTGTAATATTATATTGCTAACGTTTTTCGGTTAGTTTATTTTTCATTTAAAACACATTTATTAAAGATTATCTAAGATGTTAGGTAATAGTTAATTGTACTGTATATCATTCTACTGTAATAAAGCGCTAGATGTAACTAGTTAGGAAGTGCTGTACCCAAAGTGTCCGCACGCACGGAACTTTCCCCTTAATTCTTCAAGTCAAAGACTGTTAGTTCCCGTGAACTTTACCCAACTACAACTTATGCAAGCAAAGTAAATCAATATCCAAAGTCAATGAATCAAGAGTAATATATTCGGGTACATAATAAATGTGCGCTACCTGAAGGCAATATCTGAAAAATTTGCCTGCTCGATATTGCTTACAAGGGAGTTTCCTTTCTCCCCAAAATTTAATGCGTCGTTCGCATTTTTTATAAAAAGAAGTAGGTAGGTAAGTAAAATAATTTGCGGTTGGTGCTTTATTTCCTTTTATTTATTTTAATGGTAGGTCTCCTTCCTTTTGTTTCTTTTCTTGCGGGTCCAAAAGGAACGAGGGGTGTCTGAAATAAAAATGTGTTAAATTCGAGTATATCCTTATAAACGATACTAAAGAAACCCTTATAAAAGCCGAATATTTGTTTCAATTGCAACAATTATAATTGCTCAAGGAAAAAAAAGCGTCTAGCTATCTTAATTTACATCAAAAATGGTATTTCTCTCAATTTAATACGTTAAGTGTTTGAACGTGACTTTGGTTTAATTATTTTACTCATGAAAACAAAACCCTTTATCATAATTTTATCGTTCAAACTTTTAAAACTTAAGACGCCCGTTTCCTGTTAGAGGGCAGAGCTAATGATATGATTTATAGGTGTAAAAAAATCTAATTCATTATAAAACTTTGTTAAGTTTAACCAGGCAAAAATCAAGTTAATTCATTAGCAAATTAAAAAAAGAAGTATATAACACGTATCATGGAAATGTATTTACAACTTTGGGTTTGATATTATGTAGCCGGTTGAATGGAAGTTTATATCATCGTTGGAGCTTACATCGGCTTACGGCGCCCGTCTCCATTCACGCCGGTTTCATTCGTTTCGATTTCTACTAAAAATCTAAAATCAATAAAGGATCACGGTATAAATGCAAAGATTACCGGGCCCGTTTTTGCGGAGCATGAAATGTACGCTCCATTACATGAGCCGTCCGAAATAAAACCGCGAATCACTATGAGGCTGTAAGTAGTACCATAAAAGGAGGATCTTTCGGCGGAATCGCTTCGGCAAACACCTACAGAGAAGCGGAGTGGTGTTAAATGAGAGGGATTCCGAGCGTACCCCTCAACCCCGCAACCCCGCGACATACAGACGTCGTCTACCCGCCTTAGTATATCTTAACAGATGCTCGACCGGCTAAAGTACTTAATTCATGCTTGAGAGCACGACTTACGACTCAATGAGCAATGGCTAAAATGAACATCCAGCATGTTAATTTCAAAAAAACTGTCTAGACTCAGTAGTCCTAAGTCTATGCGGAAGACATATTCCACATATCAATTGTAAGTACTATAAATAAATAATGTAGATTTCTTTTTTTAAATAAGTATTATCAATTATTTTTATAGGAAATCATAACTATTTCCTTGATATATATAATTATATGATAATTTTAGTAAAATGATATATTTTAAAAATGGCCTGACTTGGTAACTAAATCTTAGCTTAGAGATCAAAATAAGATACATAATTTTTGAAAATATCTTTAAACATGTATAGCCATGTTAATCTTATTTAAATTTATATAAATATAGAATGTAAAAAACCGATACGGGCAGGGATTCGAACCCGCGACTACTGGGAAACCGTCCTGTCGCTCTACCAACTGAGCTACCGTATCGCTGTCCGTCTCGGTGAATTAAGCATTCTATATGTGATCGTCTTTATCGGGACGGTGGTGACATCTATTACGTTTCTTTCGAAAATCCTAACCAATGTTTCTAACTTTGCAGTATAGATAAACATTGAAAAGATGCCACTACCGAAATCAATTTTTGAAAATATCTTTAAACATGTATAGCCATGTTAAGCTTATTTAAATTTATATAAATATAGAATGTAAAAAACCGATACGGGCAGGGATTCGAACCCGCGACTACTGGGAAACCGTCCCGTCGCTCTACCAACTGAGCTACCGTATCGCTGTCCGTCTCGGTGAATTAAGCATTCTATATGTGATCGTCTTTATCGGGACGGTGGTGACATCTATTAGGTTTCTTTCGAAAATCCTAACCAATAGATACCTACATAATAAAGTGATGAACAGGCTTGTCTATGTATTATGTAAAAAACTTATTTTGTAATATCACAAATGAGAGGAAAAGAATATATCAAACTTTTTGGACCAATAAGTTGGATGGGATTTTATCTTAATATTGTGCTGTGCAATTGTCCTAGTATACTAAACATTGTGTTCAACTGTTCACAATGAACTAACTAATTTAATGGAAAAAGTAAACGCTAAAATTCTTGTACGCTAGAGTAACTTCGAATTCTCTACGTACATAATCCCATTACAAGAGATAAGCTTAAAAGTTTAAGGATAAAAATTAGTGTAAACGCTAAAAAGCCAAATTTTGTATGCGGCAGCGTTCATTACTAGTTCGATAATCGGTTGGTACTGGGGATGCATAATCAAGTAGGGTAGAGATGGGGGTAGTCGTAAAACTATTACGGCAACTGTGAAGCTGGCTTCATTAATCGGCCATCGTATGAAGCTATCCCCGTTATTATGATACGGTAGGTAGCTTCACCATCACTTATTACCTATGCTATACTGAGTTATATACTTTGGTGGAATGTCGACTTGGTAGTAGAAAACTCTTTAGTAGTCCGTTTATACGAATATCAATCAGGTATTACTAGGATACAAAACAAAATCAACTGTGTAATAATAAATAACAATCAATTCAAATTAAGAAAAAGGAATAATCAAAAATGTATCAACTTCAATTCGTAAGTATAAAAAAAAATTACAACTATTGTGTTTAATTCGTAGCAATATATAAGCAACCCTTTTACATAACACAATATATGTTATAACGTACCTGATTGAAATGTTTAATTTATATTTTAGGGTAGTAGAAGATCAAGTTACATTCGATAGAAAAGCAATCTTCATGAGTGCTAAAGTTGTCGGAGCGATCAGGGCTAGCTAACAATACTGTTTCTGGTGCGTCACTGCCCGATAAAGCTGTTCCATAAGGCTGCATCATATTGTATTCGAATTTTTGCATGTCAAATTTGTTGCTTCAAGCTTTTAATACTGTGCTTTTTATTCTACTGGTATAAGTTTAAGCTTTAGCATTATGTGCTACGAGTATCTCGTAAACATAACTATTTTAGTTTTGACAACTGTAAGTGTATAAATCATTGTTAATAATTTACTTATTGTACAATTTTTACGGGAATTTATAATAATTATTTTAAAATAAATATTAGAAATGAGAAAATACTATTAAGAAAATAAAGTTTCATTAGGTACATGTTTTTTTAGATATAGTTCAAAAGAAATAATATAAATCCCGTCTGTACGCTGCCTTAAAACGGCGTTGTGCACCAGATTGGGTTGGTGTAGTAAGAGCGGCTACGGTGCGTTCGGTGCAGTCCGCTACTCACTCTTATTGCCTATTTGGTTGAATTTACCACCGAATCTAGCGTAAGTGGATCGTAAGCGGACCAATTTTGTTACATAACGTATGTCTGGGTATGTAAAATGTTATTAGATACCTGTTAAGCGATGTTGAATTTAAATTATGAGATTCAGTCTGTTTTCATATTAAAAAAGAGTGTTTATGTAAAAAAAAACAATCACATAAGTGAATACAACGTGTGCAGAATTGAAATGTGATTAAAATTTTTAGTGGTAAAACAGAAAAATAATTACTCACATAAAAGTTAATGTTAATATTTTAATATTGTTATATGGGCACATATAAGTCGAGCCAAAAAGTGTGATATTCGTGTGTGTGCATACGTAATCTCCATCATGGATTATTTCATACGGACATGCCTTTCGTGGCTTGCCAAGGATTAACTGCAATTCTGGACAGGAACAAATAGCCACCATTACACATCAGTGCCTGATTGATTCTACGAGTTGCGTCAAAACGATCTATTAGACCCTCTACTTGTCACCGCCTTTCGTAACAATGTCTGCTAGTGTGGGTGAAACGTACCAAACCTGAAAGATTTTACTTATCAAATGTTTTTTTTAAATATCTCTTTTATTATAGACATTTTTGGTAAGTGAATTTATTGGTAAAATTAATTGTTATTTGGACTGCCTAAGCTTCGAGGTTGGTGATTAATATTGGCCCTTGTCACATGTTTGTTTTAAAGGGATTATTTTGTAAAATGGGATTTCTTGTCAAATAACTTTGCGAATCATAGATTTATTTTTAATATGTTTTAATAATTAAATATCTTCCGCAACTATATTGCTTTTACAGATACTATTGCAGTTATTTGTTTTATTACTTGAATAAAACATATATTAATTAATTTAGACAATATCGTAAAATTTTGGCGTATTTATACAATCACCTCTTTGTTTTAACAATCTTAGTGTATTGGAGAAATGCCAATAAAAACTCGTTAATTTTGCTAGTGGTTCGTACAAAATGAAAGCCCGGACTTATATTTTCAACTCATGTATTATGTATTGGAGTGTATATAAGCAATCCCACTATTCGAAGTCTAGACGCGGTGTGAATGAGATGAAATGAAATATCGTCTCAATACAAACTGGTTTAAGATTTTTATTGGATTTTCAAGACGCATCCCTTGAATATGCCCAATGATGACGTTGAATTGAAATGTTTAACATTTTATTTACGCAACATACAGATTATTAAAAAAAAAAAACCAATTTCAATTTATACTAAGAATTTTGGTTCCAAATTTAAAATAGACGGGTAATATGACATTGAAGTTTTCAGGGAACGTATCTCATGGATATTGATGTTTAAGCAATGACAATCCAAATGAGGATACTTGATGAATAACTGGTAATGGTTGTACGATAAAGACATTTTTTCATCCCTTGTCTTGGTTATTTTGATTAACTAGTTGTAGCCACCACCTTTTTATACCCCTCTTTCGATTCAAGTAGCCATCTTTAAATATTTTTTATACATCAATTTTTATTGTTAACCCAAAAATTTAGGTTTTTCCATGAATATAAGAAAAGTTTTCAAAGTGAAAAGATATTAAACAATCACCCACACTAATTTATGTAACAATTAATTCAATAAAAAAAATTAGATCAATTCGAACAAGTGCCATGTTTTGACAGGAGGCAATCAAAAAATTATCGTGGTACCTGCACAGACAAACAAACAAGCAGAAATTCATTTTAAAAACAATAAAAAAGCAATAAAGCATTCTATTAATTAACCATAGGCCCTGTATTTTTTTATGGATATCTCCATGGATATGATGAAATGGACATGGATACCCATCCTCATATTTTTATTATATGTAAATGTAATACTTATCTTATATTTTAGAGCAAATATAATCCCACCTAAGTTATTGGGATCAGAAACTATGATCTATATATGATCAGATATTCTAAAGAATAAATTATATATTATAATAATATTTCGTAGTCTCACCTTCACCAAAAATAAGGGCATTTCTTAAACTGCGAGCAGATTGTCGTAAATATATCACAGGCTGTCACCGCGTAGGTACGTGCTCACCTTGCCGCGTACCCTATCAGCAACACGGAAACAAATGGTCCCTCATGGTATAAATATACGGTGGAATCAAATATTTTGAAAGATTTTATATTCCTAAATCTTTACGATTTTGAATTTCGAATAAGTTTACCAGTTTTGTAATTATTGTGTTTCTTTTTTGGAAAACAGGAAGTGTTTGAATATTATATATAATGGTGATATGTTGATTGGAAGTAAGTCTGCTTTGCTTCTTTTGAAATGATTATCCCATCACGTTATGTAGCAGGTATTTTAGCTACATTGTGATAAAACAAAAGTTAAATTTGCTGAAAATGCTGTAGTGGTAGAAAAAATCTTGACTAGAATATACGATTACGTGTCATAAGTTTTATGCCCGAAAAGTTTGAAAGTAAATTCAAACATCCATCGATAAATCTTGGCGACGCTCGGAACGATTTCATTTTCGAATTTCAGGAGCGATTGCCTCCACTGTTAAAGTTTGCCTGAAAAATGTTCGCGGACGATTGACTCGGTATAAACGAAAATAAAAAGTTTTGTGTTAGAGCAATAGCGTCGTACATTGCGCATATAAAGTAAAGAGAAAGCTGCAAAGAGGATCACAATTTGAAACGCTCCTGGATTTTCCCGGACCTAAAATGTGACCAAGTTTTTTTGCACCAGCCGGCTATTGTAAAAGTTTCTTCCGCCGATGAACTTGCATTCATCTTAACAGCGTTTAAACTCAACTTTGAATTTGTAATTCCGTTTTCTAGAGAAAGTATGTACCGCTGCGGTTAACATGAATTCCATGAAAAGTGTACGTTAGTTTGAAAACAAACTAATTTGTTACGGCAATAAGCGTAAACGTGAAATTCATGATGCACAACTTTAATTCAGTTAGTAATGTGGCGTGAGCTGCGTTCCGTATTATCATTACTAAACAGCTTTTATTATTCCACGATATTTGGCTAGAGGGACCTCACAAGCCCGCTAATGGAATAAAAAGTAAGGTTACAAAGTAAAAAGATACAGAGCACCACCCGCGGTGGTGCTTCGTGCGAAATTCAACTGAAAATTTTATATGTTCAATCTATTTTAAGCGCCTTTATTTTGTGCCTCGCGATCTCGCCTTTGCGCAAAAGAGTTTCGTTTTCAATTATTGCCCACTTGTAGATCGAGATCCAATGGAAAAACAAAAACTTAAGCTAGAAATGATATTTTATAGACAAGCCGTTTTATTCGATGTTTACTGCATCTCGATTTGTTCTCGAGCGAGATCTGTGATGTAGAAAGAAAATTATTGACGGAACGTGCCGAGATAGAGTTGTAGCAAGGAAAATAGAAAAAAATGCGCAAAAGCCCTTGAATATTTTTTTGCTAGCAATTGTACAACGACTTTTATAATTCTGTGAATATTTAAGAGATTTTCTGTCAAAATCTCTTCATTGCTAATTACACTTTTTGTGGACTATAAAATTATATCGCGCCTCATTGCTTTAATTTATATAAAGCTTTAAGGAAATTAAAATTTTACAGACAAAATGAGGATAGCTAGATAAAAGTATTAGCCTTATAACGGTCAACAAAATTAGTCCTAAATTCTTCAGAATGTATTTTAAATATTTAGGATTTTTTTTCTAATATTTTTTTTCGATAAAATGCCGACTTAGTGAGTCTCAAGAAAAATAGGTTTCATTGAAATTTTGTATTAACAAAATCTTTCAAATTGCAATGAAAACTTTCGTGAAAACAACATTTATAACATAAATTATAACCGCATTTATTTTAGCATATGTAAAAAGTTGAATTCCATGTCGCGAACCGAACCGTAGCGCCCATGAACGTGAACTCTTACACGTAATACTAGCTTTTTCATTTTAAAATTATGAAATACAAATACCTCCATAAAATTTTAATAAATTATCCTTATCGCGTATAATGTTTATGTAATGTTTAGACTATCGCTACCTAATATTTATGTAAATGCAACCCCTTAGCGTGAAATATTTAACGTTTTAACTATAACAATAAGGTAATGATTTAAGAAAAAACTAATTTATTCAAAGACATTTAAATCTACCATTGATATTAGTATAAATATTATAAATTTTTGATGTACATATATGATAACATAGTAACAAAATATGTGTTTATTTGATACAGCTACCTAAACAATCGTTTTTGATGATAGACTGCGAATTTGGGGCGAAGTAGGAGGGAGGCAATGAAATAGCTGGCAACAGCTAGTCTTTGAATAAAAATAAAACCAAATTGTATAGTTAGATTGATTTATTTTATCCTATCCGACTATCGTACGAACAAAGAGTGCAAGTTAAGCTGAAAAACAGTGCACAGTTCACAAAGCTTTGAATAGAAGGTGCGGGTCCAAGTAGCTACACGATTTTAGTGCCCTGTAATTTCGAGTTGACAGTACAGTGTTGCGTCAGTTCAGCTAGAAGCAATGAACGTTAAACGAAAACTGCACTTTATATATTTACTTAAAGAGTCTCTTTTGTGTAAAGTTTATTAAAGCGATATCATTGTATTAAATAAAAAGGACTTACATGTACAAATACTTCGCACACAGCACGTCTGTAGTTGTTACTGTAATTTCACATAATATGTTGATAGTCTAAAATAGTGTTGTTTAAAATACTTTTGGAAGGTTATATATTTTAGTAGATATACTTGTTATTTCAATTAATGCATTGTTTTCTCTTGTGTTCCCTAACGGTAGAGAAGTAAATAATTCTCATATAATTACTAACATTAATAAAATTAAATATAATATATTATATTTAACAGATAAAATATATTTAATGAATACGATGTGTTTGATAATGATCATGTGAAATATTTCAATACATTGTCAATATTGATACATCGTCATGACGGACATCATAGATGAGAGTGCCGATACCGGCCGAGTGCGTGCCCACCCACCCGAAACAGTGCCTTAAATATAATAGCAATACGAGTACATTTTGCATAATTGAACCCCACTCATGACAAAATATTTATCCATATTCATGAATTTTATAAAATTTTTCAATCTGTTCCACCAGGGATAGTATTTATAGTATTGCTACGTCGTATTTGCTCCAATACAATCTGTGTAAAAGCTAAACTGAGTCCTCCGAGCACCGAACGACGATAAAGGTAGCCTCTAATACGATATTTTTGATGCAACTACTGCCTTACTAGCCGTTATTGCTCCACACAATACACGCTTTTAGAATCCACCACGAAACAAGCAGAATGTCCACAATATATAAGTCTTCTTGAGTAAAACAGGATCTAATTTCTTAGAGCGAAATACAATACCATTTGTTACTATCGTAACTCAAGTAACATAGAAATTGTTCAAAGAGAAAAAATAAAAAACAGTAACGAATCTGATTCCCAGTAGCGTTGAAGCCTTGGAGGTAATGGGAGATTGTAAAAGGAGGCAATAAAAGCTTAGTATTGTGTGTGAGATCCGTAGGGGAGTCCTCGTATTGTGTTCGGTCCGTGGAGGCCCGAAGAATCGTCTGACCACGAACGCGGTCAAATTGTACAGAAATGAAATTATCAAGGTACGCTGCCGATTTTCCGAACCAATGAATCAAGATCCAATTCCCTTTTGTAATAGAACATCATCACGAAACGAGCCCATGGAGTTACACTATCCACTCAGTGGACGCTTAGACACACTTTATGCCACTTTATGTATTATACTTCAAACGACTGCCTCTTGAAGATACATATAAGAAGTTGACTCACTTTATTATGAACTGCTATGAAGGATTATAAACGAATTATTATATCAGTCTTAGTATAGAGCTACTAGTTAGTTTTGGTTTGATATTTTTATTGTCAGTAAATTTAACGTAATATATTTTATTTATAAGTTGGTTATAAGTAATAAACATTAACAAGTATTATAAATGAAGTTTCCAGTCATGTGGAAGCGTGTCGTGTTGATTGATCATGATAATGAGGTGTTTAAATTTTAAAACATTTTTTACACATTTTTAATTGAAAAAAATGTATTTATTACCCAATGTTTTTAATTGAAATGATTATGAAGTTATAAGTATCTATGGTATAATTATATATTATATATATTTATTGAAGATAGTATAACATTATTTATTAATAGATAAGATATTGTTGGATATTAGGTTACTTATTAGATAAATAATAAGTTGATATAAAGGGAAAACATAAATTGTACAGAAATCAAAGTCACAATTTATCGAAACACAATGTTTCAAGCAGTTTAAAAAGTCTAAAGCTGAAACAAAATTACATATGTTCATATCTTTCGAGTTATCTGAAAATATTCGTATTTTAGTAAGATTTCGTTCAGACGCTTCGCCAAATTGACTTTTCCGGAGAGCTGACGAGTCTTTGACTGTAATATGCCATAAACGACCCAAACGTATTGGACCCAGGACTCGAAGGTTGATAAATTTCGTTGATATTTGAATGCGTTACATTCTTCTCTTTTTATGACCGGCTGTCTCTATTCAATAAATATTTTGCAGGGGATTCCTCCGTACTTAAGATACTGTTGACGTATGCTAACTACTTCAAAGATAAAAAAGGTTTTTGACGTGTAATTTTGGTATAACATTGTTGAGTATAGTAATACATAGTTTCCTCTATGTTTGTTTTAAGTGACTCAAAAAATGTATTTTTTTGCTATAATGGATAAAACAATTATTTCATTTATTTTACATAGAATTACATAATTTTTAAGATGTAGTATTCCTTCGGTTCCATTCGGTTATTACGTACTTATTTACGGTACTTTATGGGTATTAGCTGGTTAGAAAAATATCTGATTTTAAACTAACTCTCTAATCTCTAGTAATATACTATTTTCTTCATTGAAAGCCTCATTTAAAACGTTATGTTTCAGTACCAAACGTCTTGTTCATTGGTTTTATAAGTAAAATATTAAAAGATTGCGTATGCTGGATATAATAGATATATCTGGAAGATATCTTAACTTGAACGCTAATTTGATTAAAAATGCCTAAACTTATAAGCTATGAGATTTCCATATCTCCGCTAAGTTAATACAAAGTAGCCTAAGTCTTTGGAGATAAATTGCGTCATTTCCTTACTTTTCGAAACTCCGCGAAATATTATCAAGCATCGACTTTAGGGCCATTTAAAATTAATGAATAATGTTATCTGATAACGATTCTAGAAAGTTTAATTAAAATTACCTTCTTGTCACTTTTGGCGAGTTGTTAATACCACAAATTTAAAATTTGGGCGTCCCCTCTACAGAAAGACTAACAAAATCATAAAATATTATGCAAATTTATACCAAATTTGTGGATTATTTTTATATTTAAATTAATTTTGTAAATTTCATATTTTCATGATAAAAAACAATCTCAAATAATTTTTATATTCAGATATTGATTGAGTTCAGATGTCATTTGATTGAGAACAGTGAAAATTAAATGTTTGTATATTTTTTTCTATGCAACACAATTATATGATACAATCGTATGCATAAAATACACACACATTTAAAAGAATAAATTCAAATTTCTATGTGTTTCAAATACTATCCCAGAAAAATTCATGAAGCAGTGCTTACGTACTTTATTCCTTTTTTTTTCAAACGCTTATCTTGCAACAGAAGAATTTAAATATTCAGCAGCAAAAGTCAAATGTAAATATAAAGAATTTAGATCAAAAAGAGTGAAACATTCGCGAAATCGCTATAAGATCATTCAAAAGAATGAGGAATCGAGAGCTTTGTTCAACTTTAAGGCAGAGAAAATAAATACAGATTCACATATGTATAAATTATTATAACTGCAAATTTAATACACAAATGTATGTTCAAAATAGCATGTATAGGAATAATTTAAAATAGCATAATGTACATGTATGTACAGACTGTAAGTTCATGATTAAAATCACATTAAAGCTTAATTCCACATATGCAATATTTTTCCGTGTATGAAAAAACTATGAACAGAGGGGGTGTCGCCGTAATTGCTAGCAATTTGTAATGGCCGTGTGATTGCGAGCGAAACGTCGGCTCTAAACTGCGCTATTAATTTCGTACATTTGATTAACGAAACTACTTGTTATGGTAATGAACGCAGGAAAAGAATGCACGCCAACGTGTTAACGCGACGCCTTGTCGACACGTCGTGCTTGCAATATTTTTACTCCGTTGGTAATTACTGGAGCTGTGTTAAAATTTAAAACCTTATTTATTACGAGCTGTTTCGAATATTTATAGTTATCCACTGAGGGATTAATCCCTTGTAATTGAGTAATTAACATTCCTTCCAAGTACAGTTTTCTATTTTCTTTTAGAAATTCGTAAACTAGAACCATTTCTTAGGTGTTATAATTAAAAAAATATACGTTACAATTGCACGAACTTAAAATTCAGTTTATAAGTTCAATATTGTTATTGGAAAAGGCTAGTATATTTTTTTAATTTAAAACTTAAATCCTTAAAATAATGGATAATTACTTATTACACAAATATTTCTATACCTATTGCAAGAAATTTCGTGACTTGTCAATAACCTGATATCGATTATATCTCAGACAGACGGTTGGAAAGTTTCGACACGGAATTGCTGCACGCACGCGAACCTACATGAAAATTTGTATTAAATACAAGCTAAGAAATATACACTAGTTCCGAATTAAAAAAGTAATTTTTATTCCTTTAAATCTGGACATCATATCAGTTACTTATATGCATGCAAGTTGATAATTGGTTTAATATTATTATTAATTAACAATTATTTCTGCATTAAAATAAAACAAGTATTAAGACAAGACCATGATGTATTTTTGGTATTTTGATCAACATGTCTTTTACATGATGGATTATTATTTCTTGAATTGTTATTCCTATTTCCCTTTTTTAATTATATTTTCAATTATTCTATAAATATGGAATATCAAGTGTTAAATTAGCAATCATATCTTTCAATCGTAAATTTGTCCTTATACTTATCTTTCCTCTCTAATAAAATATGAAATCAGTTATCCACATTTGTTTAATTAAGCAAATGTTATTATTAATATTAATTCCTGTTCAGTAACGAATTCTGATTTATTTATCCAGCACTGATTTCTGAGTGATTTTATGCATTAATTACAACCACAGAGCGAGATTTACAATTACATGGCCTTCCATAAACAAACTTGATCGCCTTACAAAAACTCAAATAACTAAGCCAGTGTCTCAAGTAGAGCTTCATTTGAATATCAAAGACAAAATTCAAATTACGGCGTTTACAATAAAGGCTCAGCCGGTTCAGTATTACGAGCTGATGTAAATTTCCGATACTCATTTTAAGGATGAAGTTCTGATGTCTTTGTCGCGGATCGCGATCCTTCAATTGCACCAGATTTATGCGCTAATTTAAAAATTTTCCGTGCGTCAGTGTTCAAACAGTTCAGCCCAGTATGAACTAACTAGTATTCGAATCGTCTGAACCGTGTCTCCAACATAGCTTTAGGTATAAAAAATCAGCTTTCGCGTTGTCCTCAAAACTCGAAAAATAGTCTGTGAGTTGCTTTTTTTTACACAAATTGCATTTCTATACAAGACTGTTATAACTTGTTATGCTAAATACTCACAGGATTGGGTAAATCCATGTATGCAAGATGTCAAAAGTGCGGGTGACAGCTACTGTTTCATAATTTACAAAAATATATGTACGTAATAGGTTATTAATATAACATTATATTAATTTGTTTTGGTTAGTTGATCGTTGGTTTTACGTGGCGTGCCTTAATTTCAACTAAAAACAATTCCTTCCAAATGTCACGACCAAAATTCTGGTAGGCTTGATAGGGGCGCTTAACCCTTCCAACACCAACGCTAATGACGAGTGACATATCAAAATAAAACATAAAACATTAAGCTGGCCTTTGATAGAATTATTCGCCGTTGCCCACTTTGACAGCTTACGATAAATATTTGCCATTTTTAATAACTTTGACTTGACGTAAATTCTTTTTTTATTTCGTTAAGCTTTCTACTCTCTGTTTGAGTAGAAATAAAAAAAGAGATAGTAAAATTATAGTTCCCACAAATCATTTTTTTATTAAATTCTAACAGAACTTTATACTTAGGCATATTTATTAATACTAAGAAAAAATAAATTAACGATATGATAGCAAATGAACAAAAATAATCTTGTATCCAGTAAATATTCAACTGAATATCCTTAAAAAATAGCTAAGGAGACTTCTCTTTATCTGTCCCTTCTGACCTACAATTTATTCGATGCCTTTACGGTTGACTTAAATGCCAAAGCAAGGCACTTTAGTAGCAAATCAAGTCGCTACTTGTTTTTTGTAATGTTTTGTGTTGCTTTTTTTAAATTTATTTCGAAATCTAATTTAGTATCTTTATCCTATTTTACTTTTAGGAAAAATTATAAAAAAAAACTTGTTTCTTTAATTTTAAACTAATACACCTAGAATAATAATATATATTCATAATTAAGACTTGAATCTGTTTGTTCTCGTTTTGAATTAATAATCATACTTAATTCTATTTATATATTTTTCGGGCCATTGGTTGACACTTACGACTTACTTTTTCTTATTTAAATCTGAAAGATTTTGATCTAATAAAATGTTGATATAAATCGTATAGGACACGGATGGAAGAGATCTCACCTCGTTTTATGCTACATTAGAGATACGTCAATAATGACATGATCTATAAAATATTGAATTGGTCAAGATATCATTCTAACTGGATTGGTTCTAATTATATTGATACATATATTTTTAGTAATATTGCTCTAATGTCCAAAAAAACTTATAATTATATATTTCACTTGCATGCAAATACGAGATTTGAAGATGAGAATTTTCCAACCATTTACTGTGTGACAAACATCAGTTGCATCGTTCTTCAGTATCATGGTTAATGCAGACGTTTAATCAATTACTGTCAGTTACGTTCCTACTCGAATTGCCTCAGAGATAACATCTAGACCCGACAAGGGGGCCATTATGCGAGTAGCTTCTCTCATCTGCCGCGTGCGAGGGTTGTGGTCATGTATATTACAGAATAACACGTAACAGATATCGTATCATAATCATATTCACACATAGCAATCTCCAGAGGCCCTCGAAATTGTTTTTCAATACATTTATATCGGTATTTATTTCAATACTTTAATGTTTATAACATATACACTTGTTTTCGAAGATCAGATAGGTCGAGTAGGTCGACTTCAATTTGAAGAGTGCTTGTCCCGCGGCCTCCATGAAGAATGAATATGAGTGAAAAGGTTAAGATCTTTCATGTTTTATAAAAAAATCTATACAAATAGTAAAATGAATATAGTCTAAAATTCAATGATATCATATAATCATAATATTTAATGGTGTTGCTACAAGTACTTAATTAATTAGTTATTCTTTGGTAAGCTAGCCCTTGTTATAGAAATGGCTTTATATGTTATTGAACAGGTATATTTGATTAACATACGGAATAACTAAGCTCGAGTAGATAGATTATATATACATCGGTAAATACATTCTTCTTTATTTATTTTAAATTTAGGAATTAAAAAAAATAATATATGCAGTTAAAAGGAATGCCCCGAGTAATATTACGTAATGACTTATCAATTTTAATATATTAACTAGCGCTATTCCAGCGTTTTGTCCTTTGAATATGGTAGGAATTGTTATGCAAATATGGTGGTTTGGTTGCGCCAGTACAAGACAAAGCAACGTTGACAACCGACATCGGCTGTAGCTATCAAGTAAACATCCCATCTAGCTCGGTGCCTTTGAATTTTATGTACGTTTGAGATTTAGGCTAACATTGATTATACAAGATATTTGGTTAACACTGTATACGGATAAATAGATAACAATAATGTACAGTTCAATTAAGATTTAAGAGACAATACCAAACCATATAATATACAAATAATAAATTTTAAATATATATTTAAAATAAAACTGAAAAGAGTAACAAAGTGTTTTGTCATGTGCTATAAATATAACTTATTTCAATACACATTATAAAAACCTATAATTTTATAAAAAAAAAACTAATTAGAATATCTCTTTATATACTGACTTAGGGATAAAAAGCGCACTGTACGTAGTTCACGCAGGTTAAATGGCATAGAATTACAAATAGCCTTTACATTTTTTCTCTAGGGGCATCTCGGTATCAGTCAGATGCAAGCCTTGAGATGCAAAGTGTGAGGCAAACGAGAGCTTTTTATATTTGCGGCAGCCACGCTTGGATTTGCATAATATTGCTTTCTTAACATTTGTATGGCATCATAGCATTATTTACATACCTAAGTTAGTGTAAGGCGAGCTAACTTGCATGTCAAAATTAGTGAAGTTACAGAATACGTTAAGTCTACAATAAGTGTCAAATAGATATTAGATCTCCGCTCCACCTATGAGACGATAAAGATAATTTGTTAAACCACTATTAATAAGTTTGCATATCTTATCATTAATTTATTGTTAACGCATTCTTTGTGTAATCATGTAGTCTAATACGAATGCCGGTTTTTATTAGAGATAGTAAAATTTTTCAAAAATGGAAGTAATAAAGTGAAAATTGGAGAAGCTTAATTATGATTTCCGATTTCCAACGACTATCTTTGGATTAAAAATTTAAAGCTAATACCTAAGCCACTATTCAATCTGCATAATATTGCTTCCTTAATATGCCACCGCACTGAAGGGAGAAGTAAAATTGCTTTTTTCTCAGTACGGGAAGTCAATGAATTTAAGTCAATGGTAGATAGTAGGGTGAGGACGTTTGCCTAGTCAAATGTGATGGAGCGGGTCTCGGTGGCCGACTGCGAATTTGTAGAATCTTTTTTATTGACTTAGTCAGAAAGAGTTAATCAGATATCACTTTCTGTGGGCATAAAGGAATATTTCATTGTGTATTTCACAATAATAAATGATAAAATATTATGAAAATATTAAATAATGTTAACAATAGTCTTTATTTCATTGCATATTTTCATATTAGATTGAGCATTATTTTCAGTGACAGCGCACCTGAAGGTGATGTCGTTATTCGTTCGAAGTTTATTTATTCGAAACTTCTACCCGCTTCAGATGACCACTGTCCACTCTCGACCTGTCACTGTATTTTTGGACCCTTTATTTTCATTCACTTGACAAGAATATTCCTAGCGTCCTCCCAATATTACTTTCCGATACGACTTTTTATTCGTGATACATTTTTTCAATTGTCTCCGTTGCGCGCCTCCGCAGTGCGAACTAACGGAATAGAATTTTCAAGCAGTTTTGATTGATAAAGGTAGACAGGTTTTCGCTTTCTTTGTTTGTGAAATTAGATTCGGGAGGTAGCGTGAAACTTCAGTTCCACTTGATTAATGATGATTCGAGGGGATCCAAGAAAAAAGAAACGATTTTAGGTTGCCCGATTTTCTATAGAAAACGAATTAGCCGCCGAACCGTTTTTCGGTGGTTTAATTTCTATCCCGAGGCAAATGTGCTTAGATTTGATGCAATAGCGCGATATTATCCAATTTTCCGAAACAACGCTCGAGCTCTGTTAATATTTGATATGTTCTCGACTTTTCTCGAATTTAACGCGCCGATTAAACAAAGCGGTGCGAAGGATTATATGTGAATATTTAAAGTGTTTTATCGGTTCTAGTTCTGTGTAGGAGCAGAGCAATTCATTCCAAACAATACCTTTTCAATTAATAATCCACTGTAATTGAAGTTGTTTTTATGATTCATTCAATTTAAGCTTCGTCGTAAATATTAATAGTGTTCAAAAAAATCATTTTACATTTACTTATATACATTTTACTTTTAGAAAGAAACAGGTAAGTTTTATAAAAATTGATAAAATAGTATCTATTTTTATAGGTTTTATTAAACCTGACAACCTATACTTGGACATATTGGTGAGGCATTCTAACATCAATAAGAGACTTTAAACAAGCAAAAAAGATATGCTAGATAGCGACACAGTAAATAAATTTCGAGATGGTTAACTACTTTCTGGCCTTTGAAATTTGTATCTAACTACATAGTCCAACAATTAAATTTACAGAAAAATACTACTTTTCATTAAATTTAACTTAGAATGGATAGATGCATCCTACAGGTTTGGAAGCTATAAAAACAGAAGGATTACTTTTATAACCCAGTTGGCCCGGTTCAGATAATATCGATTTATTTTATGTATGCAATAGAGTATTCGACGTTAGCAAGTATGTGATTGTACAACCCTGGGTTTTATTTAATTTCGGGCACAATTGACATTTTTAAGTAAATATTATGAAATATTAACCAATAAAATTTGTAATTTAGTGTATATTTATAACATTGTAACAAGCGTTTCTACTTCAACCATTCTTTTACTACTTCTGCTTATCTTAAATAAACAAAAGGTATTGGATATTTTTTAGAATATAATATTTATATTCAATAAAAATCAAAGAATTTACTTAAAAACTTCAGATGACCTTTTCATAATTTGCATAAATAAAATAAACTTTTGATTATCGCACGCACAAAAGATTCTGCTCACAAGAATAAGAACTTCCCAAAGTTAACATTCACACAATCAGAAAATGGGTTAATGAGATTCGTTCAAGAAAAACATCTCGTTAGGACATACATTATTCAAGCTTTCCCAAAGTTATTCCGCGTTCACGCGTTCATTAGATACAAACAAACTTGCGATTCGCGTAGAGCGTCCGGACCTGACACATCTACTTATCACCTCAAACTATTCTCAAGTATTCGGGGACTTTAGAATATTCCGCCTTGTTATTTAAATTTATCACTCAACTTTTATCTTCTAAATTCATTGGAACAGGTAATATTTCACAGGTTATTAATTACGCAGCGTCGGCATCCTCGGTGTAACTCTTATTACATTATGTCAGTTGCAAATTGAAAAATTCCCGGGGCGTGTGTCCCGTCTCCGAAGTATTTTGGCAAAATTATTCTCATTCATTAAGTCGAGAAGTGGAGGGCGCGCGAGATTGTCGACGTACCATTCAATTGTGAGTAACGAGGTGACTTTCTGTATTAGTTATGTAGCTATTATGAAAGTCTTTTATACACGCTAAGTCTTTCGCTTTGATTTCTTAGCAAAGAAATCAATTAGCTTCTTTTAATTAAAAAAAAAATATAGAATGGAATTTATTATATATCAAAGAATAATAACCTAGGTAGAAGGATAATTTACTGTTCTGTATTTTCCACTTAACTGTGTTAACGTAAACACTGTCATTTATCTAATGCGATGATATATGTTTGCCATAGCAAGGTCCTGAATCTCTACGCAGTGCTCACGTCTCTTAATGCCGATCCATTAATTAAAACTTATTTTGTCGCAAATACGACACTTCTCGTCGACAAATAGCGTTCGCCAGCCTATTTCAAACTTAAACTTAGTTACACTCTGTGTAACTACACGGGATTATTTTAATATCTAGCACAAGAGAGATAAAACATTTACTTCACTATTATTATTGTCTGAGATTGAGATTTGTGAACAATAAAACTTTGGTTTTGCAACAACACGTTTCAAAAATCTGTTGTATTCTTCAATTCAGACCCAATGGAATCTTCGTTTGAACGTCTTGAAAGATAGAAAATCTCTCAAAAGGATGCGTTTAACGGGAGACAAAGAGTGATTTAGATCTCTCCGGCGAGGCCCTTTCACGGACCACTATTTACTTTACTCACGGGGCCGCTTCCAGTCGCTGCACCCAAATCCTTTGCTCAATATGTAAGAAATACCTTTACTAGGGTAAAAGTGTATAATAAGCCTTTATTGTTTGAAAGGAATTGGATTTTAAATGTAATATTCTTTAAATTCCATTACACTGGTAATTATATAAACGGTTCATAATCATACCTCCATCAAGATTTCATTAAATTTTAAGGGATTAAATGCTTAGAATATAATTACATCCTAGTATGTACAATATTTATATTAATTTGTATATTCAAGGATATGTATAATTTCCTTCAGGAAATTATCTAAAAACGAGACACTAGATGGGGTAATATCTAAAGTAATATAGGTAGTATAGCTGTACATTATTCGTAATAAAGTTTAATGCTACTTTCCTACTGTGTGGAGGAATGTAATCAGTTGAAAACTAATACCATGTCACTTAAGAGTCTCCCTCGCGTATGGTAATGTCTTCAAGTCGCTGTTAGTTTTTTGGTAGCAGGTCTCCTTGTCAAATTAAATCTGAAATCCAGCCAACTGGTAATTTTTTTATAATTAAACAGCCTCCAATTTTTAAACCTCCTAACGGTAAATATTACTATGATTGTAGTTCGGTAAGTATCTAGCTAGATGTTAACATTAAGAACGTTTATTTTAATTAAGTGGACGCATTATCAAGGTGTAACAAGCGAGTGTGTTGAAAATCATTTATTTGTCTGCATTCCTCTGTCTTAGCTTAATTGAAATTCTTGAATCCTTAAACAGTGGGGTTAATACTAGCAAACAAATGTCACCGTTAAAACACACACAATGAAAATAAATTATAAAGTTAGAACACGCTGTTAACAATGCTGTTCTGTATGAGGTTTGATTGGAAGCAAATATTTTTAAGTTAATTATATTTTTCATTTAAATATGGAATGACGTTAAGTAACTGCATACAGACTGCGTAGTCCAGGTGTAGAGAACCTACTCCTATACTACATTCGAATGATCACTAAACGCGTCCAACCGTGTTATTATTCTGCGCTCTTTACCGCTGACGCCTTTATTTTAGCCTGGATGCAAATTAAATTACACTCAAGTTTTGCTGACTTAGTAAAACTGGAGGAAAGATAACTCGTCGTTTGTCGCTCTTGCTTAGGGATTTACTATTTACTGTCCACTTTATATAATGGCAAATATTAATTCTATATATTATTAATTTGTGAATCTTCATTAAATTATTATACATTTTAAAATTTCTTTAACCAAATTATAATACGCTTAAATTGAATATCTGTTCCATTATTGGTCTTTGTAATTATACTCAGATTAGTCCTTCAAACTTTATCGATGTAATTGTTTGAAACTAACAAAAGACGCTTTCAAAAGCCGTACAAACACAACAATAAAGTTGGTCGGATCTGCTGACCATTGCAAAAAGCACATCGAGGCGACACACAATACAAACTTAAATTGTTCGTGAAAGCGTTATGCACTTGACGGTTTCAATTTCCTCGCGAAGTAGCCATCGCAGATGTTCGGACTCATAAATATGATTTGAAAATCGTTTTATGTGTGTCATGAAGTTTTATCTTTATTATTGAAATATATGGTTAATTTAAGTTTAATTTAATACCTTGTCTCTGTAAATTTCCTTCAGGTGAAATAGCATCGTACACGCTACCGTTGTAGCCAAATAATAACACCCTAATGGCTAACTATTGCCTAATGTATTTTAGCTAAATGGAATGGTGTCGCTGGCGGGCGCCACTTCCCGGTGAAACCAGCTTGCGATTTAGATGCTTAGTGCTAAACGAGATTGCATTCAATTTAGGATTATTAATTATTTTAATAAATTACTTATTTCACGTTTTGAATTGTTAATATAACTTTTTTGTTTCACTTTAAGCTAAAGTTTGAGAAAAGTTATTAATGAGGTAATTAGGCTAATTATTAGTTGCTGTGTCTGAGGAAACAACTTTTACATTTTGTTAAATAACATAATAAAGCCTTAATGAGTTTAAAAATAGAGAAAAAAATTGTTTAAGAAAATTGTTGGTGTAGTTTTTGTGCTCTAGTAGTGAACGAAATTCATCAATCAGAGTATATAACTGACGAAACGAATGTACTGCCGAGTAGATTACAAATTGTATAAAGGTTTTATGTTATTTACATTATCTTATCACACGTTTATCACAATCACCGGTACTAATTCTGAATTTTAAGTTCCACGCAAAGTTGTATTTAAGGTATGTAATGTTTAAATAACTTTTCGACTCATTACGCTATCATTAATAACACCACCGGTCACAAAGCATTTTACCGAAAATTCGAATGTCACGCGTAATTATTCATACTTTTTGATAAGCAAATACTTAAAGAGCTATAGAGAAATGTAATTAAATGAATTTGATATTTCAGGAATTTTATACACATACATATTTCTATATATTTATAGTAGATTATTTTTCAAGTGTTATATTTGTTACATTCCATACAACGTATTGAATGCAATCGTTTAAAAATATACCTTATATTTCTTTTAAAACAAATACAGCCAATTCATATAATTACAACTGCATGCTCAACCCTTGCAATGGTACATTTTACATGCATATTTCTCGTTCAATGATTTAAATTGTAGGTAATTTTAAACTGACCATTAGTGTAAAACAAATGGGACAACAGGTGCTAAGCAAATGAAACATATTATATAATTTAGACATACAAAACCACGAGCAAAGCTAGTGATTAAATTAAATAGTCCAATTGAGTCCGGCATGCGTTTGCAATACACATACCATTAATCTACTACGAAGAGCTTTCAGTTACCAACCACAAATTAATTACATTGCAGAGCATTACGAGATTATGTAATAAATATGCATCTTTTTAAATATTAATGGAAGCTGTTAAGGGTGGTATAATTTCAGGTATCAAACTAAATCTGTCATTGCGCATGACGTTCTTTGTTTGTTTATCTAATACAAACAAAACACAACAAAAAAGTTTTGATTACTCATTTAAAATAGTGATATAATGGACATATTGTTTAACATGCAATCATACATCAAGCAGGACGAATGTCACGTTAATTCAAAATTCAAACCAATAATTTATGTGCCTAAAATACAACATTTAATGAAAAACAAAACGCTATTGTTTATGTGCAGTTTATCATTAACGACCCATTATAATAAATGACCAGCAATTGTTTTGGTGACACGATTTCGTTTGCATTCAAAACAAAAATTGACAATGCACTAGTGAATAGATGACGATAATTTGTAACACATTCAAATACGAATATCATATTTGGAAAATTGTTTGTCATGAGTCGGGTCGTCATGAAATAATTACGTGGAGTAACATAAATATTGAATAGGTACTGAGGATATTTCAATTAATAATATTCGCTATTCACGCTAGAGGTATTTATTTTGAGGTTCAATTATAATGGAGTTACTGATAACAAACTGTCTGTGATAGTAATAAGCTAAATAGGTAACAAACAGAGAATAATGACGCAATTAGAGAGACGGAAATTTATGAATCTAATTTATATTTTTCGCTGATATTCAGAGATAGCGATGAGGTATAATGGTCGTAAAAAATCTGAGTATTTATCATATTTAACGTTTCTAGAATTGTATATTAATATTGATATATATCGGATTAAGCAAATCTATTTTAACATGTTGACAAGATGAAATAGAATTGTATAAATTTCCATAAGTTACATTATACAATATAAAAAATAAAGTTAAGAAATTAATTATTAAAGATATGATTATGGTATAAATTATTCACCGGGGTCAAATAATCCATTTCAATGTTAAATTATGATTATTGACTTTTTCTTGGGGTACTTTGAAGAAAATATATTGCGTGTAATAGTGCGTGAAAGACGAGTGTAACAAATACGACAGCTGTAGAGGTCTACAAAATAAATCTTCTTATTACATTTGGCCTATTATTGCCGAGCATGTGATTTTGGCGTTGGGCCAAAATCCACCTTGACCATGAATCGAATTCATTCTTTAGTTAGGGGCTGACCTTTGACATTTGTTCACCTGATGTATACTGAGATAAGCTTATCGGGAATATGGAGATTAAGAAATTGAATTTATTTTATAAAACTCATTTCAGTCCTAAGCTTTGAATATATTTATTTTTGCTTATATAAATCATTATGCTTAAGTTATACATAAAAGATTAGGTATTAATACATATTAACAAATAATTAATTCACATAGAAGAAAACTGTTTATTCATGAAACGTTTCCGTAAATAAACATATAGTTTACAAACACAATTATCGTAAATACATTTATAATCAATAATATCGAATATCGACACGGACTATGTAATTATTAACTGAGTACACATTGGCCTCTATCGCGGGATCCTTGTACTCATTTAGTAAACAATGCCCGTTGCAGACTGTAAACAAATAGTACATTATTGATTATTGGGCTTATTATTCATAATTAGCTACAATTATATATTGGCTGTGTCTTATCAAATCTCAAGTTTACTCCACTGAATTCCTATATAGACAAGTCTCAAGATTTCCATACTAGGCTACTGGGTTGGTAATAAACAGGCGGCGTGTGCTGCACCCGATAAGCCTTCGGAACATGCATCTACATTTGAGTTGCGTCTCGAGACAATAATGTTCAGACACATTAGTTTAATTCTGATAGCTATGCAATAGATTTGTATGTGAAATGAATTCATTACTTGTTGATAGCACTGGGAGTTTTTTTAAGTCTTTATAGTGGTTAATAAATTATACATCAGTAGTGTATTTAACATAATTATTGCGATTATTTTAAGGTATCACAAGTAACTATATCAGTATATAATAAAGCTCTGATGCGATGATTACTACGGACAGAACCCCATATCTTAAACCCTGATAGATAAGACCCACATTGTTCTCTATTACACTACATCTTTTATTTATGTCAGGTCACAAAATGCAGTGAGGCGGGACAACGACGAGATTAGGCCGTCTAAATTCGAGCTTAAATTTTAATCGGTGTTTAAGGATTACCTAACGGAGGCTGGAGTCGAGCATATTTTGGCAGTAGTTTCTTATTTGTACGCCAGAGCTTAATTAGGTTTAATAATTTGAAAAGGAATGTGTTTTGTTATTATTTAATATCTTTTGTATAAATATAAACGATACATTAATTACTTTTATTATTACATTTAGTAAACCATATTAATTATTTATGTAACAAAATATTTAATAGATTTTATCGTTTTATATAATATTTTAAAGCTTAGTTTAAATACTCTGAGAGAATCGTTCAAATGAAAGTAAAAGGTAAAACCTAAGCATTACATCAGTAAAGATATTACAAAAGGTTATAAAATATAAATGAGAAATACGAGGCTTGTAAGTGGCTACAGAAATCGTGATCAGCTAGACGCGTTATTTTTCACTTGGCTTTATTTTTACGGAGCTACGTCGAGGCAGCATCGAACGGGATTCTAATCAATTTAATTTATCAGGGATCCCTGGAGGCGGCCATTCACTTCATTTAATGCGCGTATTTTGCGGCAGGCTTGATTGTTTTGAACCATTCAGCTGTACGGTCCATTTAGATTAATTATGGGATTACTTAATTTTGCCGTGAATTATATATTAATTATGACGTTGTTGTTATGAAATATTGCTTAATTATATTGTGGTATTCTACTATTGTTAAATTTCATTTGCTTTTCGTAAAATTTCGGTTATTTATTTTTGCTAATTCAAATAAAGGATCAAGTAAATAAAAGCGATTTAGATATTTAAAACTAATAGAACTTTCATTTTCATAAGGTAATATGAAGGTAAATTTTACTGTTACTTCAATTATGTACCATAAATAAATAATATAGTAGGTATTTCGTTATTATTGATTGCAATTTACACAGATATTATTGCCTGAAGGACCAACTAAAAATAATGACGCTATCCGTCAAGTCCGACCGGCCATAAGAAATATTAATTATCATCAAGATTAAATAAGAAAGATAGCAATCGAAGAACAAAATGAGGGTAGAATTACGGCGGCAGCATTTGTCTCGGCAACTAATAAAGGAGACAATATTGCACTCGATACGTATAAATGCGCGAGTAACATTTGGGGCGTGATATTAATTCTGCCAGTAATTGCCATCGGTTTCCACCCGGGGCTGCAGCCATGAGCCATGAATACGGGAGTTACCGCTATTTGTTCCTGACGTTGCGGTTTAGGGTTTTACCTCGACCCAGTCCTATATTTATTTTCTTCGAGTTTTGTCCAAACATAATAGCCGGGTGGATTATCGGGACTATTCCAATAGCTCATGTGCTTTAATGTTTATTGCCAATTACACTACTTTGGGGCAATTTCGGTCTCTCCTTACATATCCTAGCTCAATGGTTGTAGTCAATTTAAAGCGGGGCAGGTTCATATTGACGGCACCAAAACTATTGTGCAATTTTTCCCTTCACAGAACTTTTTTTAATATCATTTAAGTCCGTGTCTCTGTTTAAAAAGGTCGAGATTTCTACTTGGTTATACAATTTTAAGTTTTGAAACAAAATGACGTCGAGTTCTCCAAGTTTTTATAAAGAAGTCGTAAGCGAAATACTTCCTCGTTCAAATTCTAATACGAAACGCACTGGTCTGAAGCCAAAAAGTAGGCAGAAACTATATTTCGTAGCTTCAGTCATGAAATCTAATGTGAATAGTATTCAAAATAAGTGTTTTGATCTTGAAACCATTAGATAGGAGTTTTATGGCGAACTGAAGACTGCAGTATTGCGCAATGTTTCTTCTATATTCTGCCTAATTATTGATTTTAATAAATAGTTTTTATTATTACCTTATATTATTATTAATTTAGTTTAGCAATGATAAAGCCTACTTGTATCAAACTCCAAAGTAATATTAAATGTGAACTACCGTAGAAAGATATATGTTAGAAACTGTAGTTCTGTGATTTCTTTCCGGAAATCTATAAATAGTTAGAAAACCTGATTTTTTTTTTTAATAATTTATTAATTAAAAAATAAATGTAGTGGGATATAAAATAAGTATTATTTTTTTAAGCTGACGTCCAGTTTTAAAAATTTCAAAATATAACTGATGTTTTCGGAGACTAGTGAGTTTAAAGAAAAAAGTATTATACAGGTTTATAATTAAAGATTAATAGTTTAAATTGACTTGATTTGGTTTTTGGGTAAAAAAGTATGTATATAATATTAAATCAAGATCTTGTATTATCGTAGATTGTTCTGTGCAGTCCTGTATGTGACTGGTTCCCTCTAGAATATAAGATATGTCAAATTGTATTAGTGAATAAGTCGTTGAAGAGCCATAAATAAATAAATTCATTCAATTAAGCCAAACCATTCAAAATAAATAAATTTAAAAATCATTTTTAAAGTGATGGAGGAACAAAATTCAAATCGTATAAAAGGTTTAATATTAGTAGTATTTCAACCTCTCTTTTATTATTTTGTTAATAGGCCTTACATTAAATCTATCTCGAGGAAATATCAGTAAAATAACTTCCACAATCATAAGCTATTTGCCGTGTTTCCGAGAAAAGTTTGTTGTTTCTTAAGAAAGTAATTCTTTCTTGTAAGAAAAAAATAAGGCATCCTCTCCTTAAGGATAAGTAGAACATAACTCCAAAAGGCCTCTCAGCTCGACGTTAGTATAGTACTACCGAGTTGAAAAGCCCTCCTATACTCCTTGTATCGGTGAAAGATTGGTAAAAATATGGGTTAGCGAAAGGATGCGGTAGGTCGATTATTAGTGTCAGTGTGAACGGAGCCTCGTTATTTTCAATTTCCACATACGAGCGTTCCCACTGTGTGTTCGTTCTTCTCCACGACTATAAGGGTGTATTAACCCATGAATCTTATAAAGACGCAAATACGGTTACGAGATTTTTTATATTAGTTCTTTTGAATATCTCAAATAACTTTGATATACAAATTAAAACATTTTTAACAAAAAAGTATAAAAATAATAACATAAAATATAAAAATATGTGCTATTAGAATTAAAGTTTTGTGTCATGAATGCTGAATTACAGTGTGAAATTATTTATACAAATTAAAAGGATTCTAAATGCTCTGTTTTCATTTAACAGAGCGTGTTTAAAATTAAAAAATAAAATTGGAGACGGTGTTATCATAACATTTCTGGCAACGCCGACACTTACAGCAAGACAGGGTTGGAAGATGGGGTACAACGAGAAAATTGTATTTCCATTTTTACAATTTCAATTTAGTATTAATGCTCGACTCGGGCCGGGCATGCCACCACATGTAAAATATGGATCGGCTAAGTGAAATTAAAATGCTCTATAAATTGTGATTTTTGCAAGTCCTAAAGTGGAGAAGGCTTTTTATTATTTATCGCCCAAGCGCTCGTGGCCGACGCCGACTTACTGAAAATCGGTGTTATTATTCAATTTACTTGTTTAAAGTTTTACTTTGACGCTTGCATTCATTTTTTAAGCTTATGAAGATACGTCCTTTGTATAGAAAAATCTTTGAACAAACTTTTGCTTTGTTAAAGATTATACGACTTACTTTTGAATTTAACGAAATGTCGACAATTTCTGTACCAATTAGGGCTTACCTTAAAATAATTTCTTTTCTACGATTACATTACAATTACAGTATGAAAAAAAATATCTTGTAATCGTTATGAAAATTTATCATAGTGTTATTGAATCACACGTTAAAAAATAGGTATATTAAAAGTGGCTTGAAAATATATAAAAATACTCGTTTATATCTATATTTTTAGAAATAAATTTACCTAGATAATTTTATACATAAGCGCGAACCATTTATATATTTTTAATCAGATAGTACTTGCATGGTATTTTTTTTATTTTATCATTGTAGTGTGTCCACATTTTAATTTATCTTTATCTTTTGTTGCAGGGGCTTTGGGTTTATCACATTCGGCGACCCCGCTAGCGTAGACAAAGTTTTAGCGCAACCAACACACGAATTAGATGGTAAAAAGGTAAGAAGTTTTCATATCTTGTTTCGTTTTACATAAAATCTTTGAGCAAGTTAAAACATGTTTCGGTTCATATTTTCTGTCTATAGAGTCAAATTAAATTTTAACTTTGTATGTAAAAGAAGTTAATTGTATATTATTTCAGCAACCCTGTTTAGTGGGTTGATTTCAAAACGTACCTGGTAAAATTTTTGTCATGATAATCAACTAAACATTTTATCTCCACCAGGAACTATTCGTAATATAAGTTCATTTTCTAAACCAGTCATATAAAATTGAAGGTCATGATTTTCTAAGCGTTATGACTTAAGGGAGTTAGTTTCTGATTTCTAGAGAGTTTATTGTCACATTCAGAGTGACATAAATTCACTGTCCTCCGGCAAATGTCTTCTGCTGCGGTCATAAACTTTCAAATCATGATAAGCTTTATATTTTTTTTTAGAATTGCTATGACTTTATTGACATTTCTGTTACGGTCATTATTTTTAATAAATGAGAGTTTTATAAATGAAAATTTACCTTCGCCTATTTACTACTTATAGTATATAACTTAGCAATCTTAGTTATTGACTAATCATAAAAGCGCTGTAACTACGTCTGCTACGACGACTATTATTACGTTGGAGTTTATTTTAAGATGTAGTTTCTCAATAACATAGAACTTTGGTAAATACTCTAAGGGATTTAAACAGAAGATGAAAGTATGTAGGTATATCAGGTTATTGGTTTCGTTGAAAAGTTCATATTTAAACCTATGATTATTCGTTAAGTAAACTAAAAAATATGTTAGTATTTTTAGATAGATTAAAAAAAATATTTGATTTTAGAGGCAAAGCATCTGTCAGATATACATATTTTTTTATTTATACTTTTGTAAAATCTCAGCTATTTTTATTTAAACACCAGTTTTATTTCCAAAGTTAGTGTGATACACACAGAACCTGAATATGTGTGCCCATATAGCGCTAAAAATTAATCAAGAGCAATTTGAAATGGTCAATTGATTGCCCGGCTGATGCTTTATTTTATTGAATTCACTGTCCATTTATCTTAGCTACAAAAACGTAATAGTATTTGGGAACAGTTCAACCGACTCTATACTATGAACTTCTGTTATCTTTATAGATTGACATACACTAATAAGTTCATCTATATATTTTATAGCACTCATACTCTAAATAATGTAAGTGCAATCACGATAAAGAAATTCTCCGGGAAATAATCCAGACTAATTACAGAGCTGTCGTTATTTATTTTGATTAAATTATAGTCGACTCGTGGAAGATTATCCAAAGCCCCGCAAATCGACCAAGGAGAGCGTTTGTACTTTACATAAAATGAACTCGGAAGATTACGATAGTGTTTCTTAGTATACTGATTTATTATGCTGATACCAAAGCAAATAATTATGTAGATTGTAAGTATAATTTATACATATATATTTTTTTCTTTAATAAGTTGTCATTGTACGTATAATCATTTTCAATCGTATAACTACAGAATAGAATTAGATAATCATTACAGCCCCGATGAACATGTTATATTATATTTCATTATAAAAGGTGGATTATGTTAGGATAGTTATAACTATCTAACATAATCCACCTTTCAAATATTAGTAAACTTTTCCCATTTATATTTTATTAAGAAATGCTGGAACTTCTATCAACTTTGTTCCAACATAGATCGGCTGGAAATCGCTTCTAGCCGAAACACCTAAGTTATCGTATAACTTTTATTTACTCGAACTCGAATAAATGAAGTAAAGAAAAATAGTGACTGCTTAGTTATAATGTCTCAAGAATAAATTTAATTTCCTTACAGTTTTATTACCAAATTCATAAATTTGTTTCTCATATATTATTTTTGCAAATATTGTTGAATACAAAATAATAATACTGTATTATATTTGTATCGCTGATTTATAGTTGAGACGTAAAATCTATAAAGATTTCAACAACCTTAAAGTGGCCATTTCGACAAAAATAGGTCGTTATTTCATTTTATCATAGAGCAATAGCGTAATAGAAACGATATTAGATAGGACGATAAAAGAGCATTGACGTATCCTGAATGTGACACAAATACCTCACATCTCAGCTAAGACGCGTTTACGATCCGACATTAATAAATCATGTTGACTTTTAAAATATGTAGCGGTGGAATTTTGCGAAAAATTAAAATTTCCTCGACGCTGAAAACTTTCGATATTTTACGTGGTTTGATATTGGCACTGTTTAAAATTTTTATGTAGTTCTTTATTGTCCGGCTGGTGCGAAATTCGGATGTGTGTATTATCGTATTATTCATAACGTTTCATTATTTTCAGGGATATTCTTTAATAAGTTAACAATTATTTTCCATTTGTGTACTTTAATTTACTGTCTTTCCATAAATGTTTTTGCATAAAAGATTATAATAAAAATGGAACAAAAAAGGTTTTATTCTAAATCATTGCTTGTTTTTAACTTACTAATTATTTATTACTGAAACTCAAAAGCAAATGAAATATTTCATGCTAAAACAATGCAAACCGAGAAAAATATTTATTTTGTTTAACTAAAAAAAATTTGTACATTTGTAACAAGTCAAAGAAAACAGCGGCTTTGTTTAGTAGGTTCCCTTTATACGTTAATAAGACCACAATAAAATTCGTCATGAAAAAAGATTACCATTCGTTACTTGTATAGACTATTATTTCGAGGCCAATTAAAAATTCCTTTTTCCCGCTATTCATAGGTCTTCCATGGTTCTCTTTTGTCACAAACCGTGGAGCAGCCACAGCGAGATGACTCTTAAATTTCATCTACTAAGACCTAACAAGACAACATAAAAGTTACTGAAATGAATCGTTACTGTAACAAGCTTTAATTTTTTCTTTAAAATATTTTTTCGTAAAATAATTCTTAATTTTTCTACACATTGCAAAATTTTTATATTATGTATTTATTTGCTTTAAGCTTCGGACATAATTTGTCTATCTTTATACATACAATATATCATAAAGTTTATAAAATAAATTTCACGATAAAGCAATTCTATATTAATATTTTAAATTACTTAAAATAATTTGATTCTCAATATAGACATTACGAATGATTCAAATAACGCACGAACGATTTATTATTTGCTCTTTCCCTTGAAAAAATATGGAAATGCCGACAGTCCAATGCTTATGAAAATTAAATATTTACACGTACGTGTGTGATTAAAAAAAGCGACAGCGGCAGCTACTGTATAACGTAAGTACGCAGCCACGCGGTGGAACCCGCATTGGCCAGTCAAGTGTAAAAAACGCTTAATTAAATTCCGATGCGTATTTCGCCGAATCACGTCCGACTTTAACGCATTTAATTTGCAATGATCATAAATTCATATTGCCACCTAACACGTTCCGCGCTCTCTGCCTGAATTCAAAAATATGAGATAGGTAGTAGTCGCCGTCGTCCGTGGTAATAAAATGCTTTTCAATGCAGCCATTGAAGTATGTTACCGTGCAGCTGCATAAATTTGCTGTAGTACGCTATTTGAATTATTGCATAAGTTGTAAACACGTCTTAGACCGGGAGCGTTTTCTACGCAGACACCTTAATTTTTGTTTCATATCTGAACTATTGAATTACTATACAAATACGATATAATTGTTAAAAAATATTATTTATATTTCCTGCAGTTGTTTCCTTTTATTTAATAAAAAATTTACTAGCCATGACAATATACCAAACTATTCAAAACATACAATTCATAAGGTTGATATATATATAAATCTTAAAAATTCCAGCGCAGCTGGTTCTAAGTAGCCAAATACACAATGTTTGCATGCATACGGGTTACGACTCACATTACCATCGGTAGCGCGCATCTAATCTGATCCTTACTAAGTTACTTTCCGTAGTTAGTGGTTAAGTCCTGAGGTTATTACGAAAACACTAAGTGATTTTTATCGTCCGACAATTAAGTCTCGGACACAAAGCAAACAACACACATTTGTGGTACCACTACATAATGTAGACTCGACGTGTTTTTGCGCGGGATTACCCGTTTAAACAAACCGGCCGAAACACCAAATAAAGGGAAACACTAACCGACGCTCGCGTTATTCTTCCAAAATTAACTCATAACGCCAAGAGCTGTTGATTTTTTTGGTTCGTAATCTGCTTTAACGGGCACGGGGCCAGTAGCTTTCGTAAATCGCCCGCACGCGACTACCGCGAAATGGGAATCTTTAAATGCTATACATACATTTTTAATGTCGTTTTAATGTTGCGCCTCGCCCGATTGTGGCAACAATTAACATTATAACGAGTTCATTAATGATGGACGATTCAAAGTAGGGCTAAAATGTACACTTAGAGAGCATTGAGATAACTCGACATTTGTATTATTATTTCCTCGTGACTTTAATAAATAAATATACAAAAGAAAGAAATGTATTGTTGGAGAACAGCATGTAAGATATGTAATAAAAGGATGATATATATGTATATTAGAAGACATAGAAGAAAAACAAACGCTTTGCATGCGCCCCCAAATAATAAGTTGAAGTTGAGTGTATGTCCCGCGCACACCTGAAGAGATTGGGAGACAGGAATGCTTAATATAGAGTCCTTTACTACCACGGGGTCGCCCAATAACATGGCTGACTTTGCAAATGTGGACAAATTGCATTTGGCTGGTTCACTTTTAATATAAGTACATAACTTATGGCGCAATTTCTGTTGGAGTTATTGCTACAACATTTAAAGTGAATTTAAATCCTTTATAAAGTTTTGGAAGTTGTGATTTTACAAACAACATATCAAATATTTCGCCTCCATGTTTGTTTGGCTGACAGGCGTTTTCTATGCACGAAAAGTTTCCCGCAGTCGTGTCAGTTGGAGGCGAAGTTCCCCAGCTCGGACATCAGAAACCGGCGAGGATACAGTTACACAATGGAATAAAGTAGCATCGGAAGCTCGTTGGAGTTAATAAATAATACAGCAATGGAGTGACATGCGCAGACTGCGCGAATGCCCCAAGTCTGTTTTGACTGCAAATATCTGTGCCGAATGTCTATTCGTACATCCGATCATAGATCATGAACAATCTAGATAAGATTGAGAACTGAAATATAAATTGTCAGTGGGTTTATCCGGTATACGAGAAACGCTTATAAATACTCATATATACATATATATATATATATATATATATATATATATATATATATATATATATATATATATATATATATATATACATATATATATATATATATATATATATATATATATATGAGTATTGTCAAAAAAAAACATTATTTTATTTTTTAATAACAAAGACTGTTACACGATCATACATTATTACAAATACTAAGCTAAAAACGTATATGTATTTTATGAATTGTTTTTAAATTATACCTGATATAAAATAATTTAGAACAACCTCCAAGTCCGTCATCTAATAAAAAACCGTTTTAGTAATAGTGGTATGTTCAATGAATGTATCTAGGTTATAAACATCATTGTTCTATAAACGTTTGAGCCGAGCTCGGACTATAGAGGGCAAACAGTGCGTAATCTTCGTCTCATGAGACCGCTGGCCACAATGTGCCATTGCCGCTGCTTCTGGCTTTGTGCACTCAGCGTCGCAAGATAAGCTTTAACTTTGCAACGAGATTTAACCCGTCAATTGTTTTTAGAAGCTTTGCATTTTGCCGAAATGTTTTGAATAATTAGTATAAAATTATATCTTTACAAATAGATATTTATTAATAATCTTTTATCAATTATTTTTACATATCAACAGAAGATATTCATTGTTAATAAAAAAAATATTTATATAAAAAACCATTTATTCAAATTTTTTACGGTTACGTTTTTCATGAACAATTCATAATTCAATTCCGAATAAGATAATCTTTTATTAACACACAGTGAACTTCAATACTGAATAAATAAGTCTTTTGAAATATATTATTACATCCATTCAGTATTTGCACTTTGGGTGGCACAATTGAGAGGAAAGTAATATCTCCTAAAGTAGAGGAAA
This sequence comes from Napeogenes inachia, assembly GCA_959347355.1. Taxonomy (NCBI): domain Eukaryota; kingdom Metazoa; phylum Arthropoda; class Insecta; order Lepidoptera; family Nymphalidae; genus Napeogenes; species Napeogenes inachia. Next base: position 11,685,581 of record OY365791.1, on the reverse strand, counting down.
AATCCTTCGATTGCACTTAGGTGTGACCGGTAGGCCCGACCCGCACGCGTTAGTTCCCACGCGATCGTCTGTCTCGTATTACTCACTAGAAACTCATTTTTTCACAGAGAATTAAAAGAGCGAAAAAATTCTTGGGACGTCGCATGAAAATGTGCGTTACCTGTCTTGCATATTTATGTGTGTCGCAGTAATGACGTTTGTCTAGCCTCCATAGCTTGGTTTTAATACAGCTGTAATACAGCATGTCTCCGCGGGCGTAAAAGCAAACCCTACTTTATAAACAATCTGTGTCAAGTGTTTTCCGATCGTGTCGCAGTTTGTTTGCATATTCCTTTATTGAATGATTCAAAGCTGTAGCAATTAAGACAAACTTGAATTCTATACCATTTGTTATTCCGTATGTTCAAAATATTTTTATTAAAAGGAAGTGTGCAAAGCTTAATAAATTTCGAAAGATCGAATTTAAGATTTAGCATACCTTAAATTTAGAAAGGTATTCTAAGAATATGGATGTATAAGTCTTTACTAAACACTAAACCTGACTTAATTGCGCAATACCATATATCTTAAGACCGTAGGGTAAATATTGTTCTTAATTTAACTCTAGTTAGTGTGAGCGCGAGAGGGTGACAGCGGGAGTGAAACGACAGCAGGTCGCAAGTCGCGCACTGCACATCAACTATTTCAAATGGAATAGCCTGGAATATACTTGGAATAGCTCGCCCCCTAATCTTGAGCCAACTCAAGTATTGCACCTGCAGCCAAATTCGTTCCAATTAGGAGTTAGAGACCTCGTCGCTGACTGAACAGCAAATGATGCGGTAACCTCTTAACGGGACTGGCAGCCGACACTTACCTGTCTGCATGTAAATAAATTCAGTTACGATCTGCACTGAGTGCACGTCATTAAACTTTCTTGTCCTTGCTTTATCAACAAACTGACATTTGTTAATTATCGGAAATTCAACAATACGCCTGCTGATTGAAATTGTATGTAACCAACAAAAGTGGCGTTTCATCAGTTCCTTTATCAAAGTTTCGTAGAATAATTGAATGTGATTTATAATTTACTTCAATTAATTACTAAGCAAAGCTTTCAATTTATCTAGATTGCATTCCAACATATACGAATAACTGATTCGGATTTTTTTTACCATAAATACCACTTAACTCAAGTTGTGAATGTTATATAATTGTTTACGCGTATCGTGTAATTATTTAATTATGAGATAAATAATTGATAAAAATATAAAATTCTAGGTGCAAAATATTCTAATCAACAATAACATATTATAGAAACGGAAACTTTAATGCCATTATCGGTTACTCCTTCAGATATATAGAGCATGCTAGGATCAAGTTGCGTCCATACAGGGTATCAGTAGGAGATCATTGAATCCATTTGTACCGTGTTAGAATGCTTAGGTGCAACTGAATCGACACAGGAGCTCACACAGTAATCCTACTCACTGTTACAATAGGCATTATCGTTTTCCCACATATCTTGAGGTGACCGTCACTCTTGCTTCATATAAACTGTAAATTTTGATCTTAACTAATTAAAAATGGTAAGGTTTGTAGATTTTGGGTTTGTGTGCAGAAGGTAATCTTGGAAAATATTAGGAAAATATTAAATATATAGGTTTTTGCTTGAAACGTAGACTAAACATAATATTATCTAGTTAAAATAAAAGGACCTGTCATCCAAAGCTTGTGTGCTTTTTATTAACGCTGCCGTCTGTAGTCCATGCGGACGAAGTCGCAGGCAACAACTTGTAGAATATATGGTTTCAAGAGGCTCGAACTATTTTTTACTTGTCACAGAGTAGAACTTGCTGCAGATAAATGTTATAAATGTGATGTTTGATAGTATACCGTAGTATATGTAGTATTTTCGCGGTACAGTGTAATGTAACCAAATTGTTATATACTTACGTTCTTTTAAACTGTCATGTACACTAATATATTGTATTTGACAAATAATTTGTTAATTTTTTCTCTGCCTTAATCACTCGAGACTAAAAAAAGAAAAAATAATTATAGTAAATTGTTTTATTTAATGAAGATCATAAAACATAAATGAATATTTATATTTAAATTAACAAACAAAAAGCATAGTGGCTTAATAATAATTAATATATACGAATAGATAGAATAAATTGTTTTCCCTTAATTAAATAACATCTTCTTGGATAAAACATTTGAAAATACAAGTTTGTTAAGCCTCGTTACCACCACTTCTTTTTGGTGCACGTAAAAAATATTATATTCTTCACTTTGTAGAATGAGTCTCTAGGTGCTTTTTACAATTTTATTATAAACGGTGGTTTATCATCAACTTCAACCTCATAATTTGAAAAAATAAAGTAATAGCCTATTACAGCGCCTGCACTAAATAAAGATTATTTTTCGGGATTCTGTTGCTATCTGTCATTTTTATTCAGTACACAGAATCTGTGCATTGGCTTGTAATTCTTTTATTGAAATATTCAGTAATACAACAAAAAAACTATTAACTTATACATTATCTCCCAAATTTATTAATTTTTATCTATCTGTACATAGTTAATATGATCTATTTGTATGCCTTTTTGCTACTTACTTATGAAATTTTACTAAGATGAAAATAATAAATACGTTTATTTTATGACATGTCTGTATTTTAAGTGATTTAGACTGTTCGTAGTCTGCACCAAACTAAAAGTCAAATTTTTAGAATGTCATTTGTCAAATATCAAACTATTTAATTTTTCTTACAGAAATACCGTTTCCGTTGTTTTAAAAAAATAACCTTTATTCAAAATTATGAACACAAAAACCGCGAAATAATTCGTGCAGTTCTCAATATTCTCATTAAGATATTTAGAAATGCATAGTTTTAAACTGATAATAGTGTCAAGCACGTACCATACCAAATTACGAACTTTAATATCCATTTATGACAGAATTATATAATAAAAATATGAACATACTTTATCGATTTTGACGGCGAAGTTATACATCGTTCAAAAACTTTGATGAAATCTATGGTCATATGTAACCTTATAACTCTCAGTGGAATTACGTGATTAGTAAAACTCTATATTCTCTCTTATTATATCTTATTATCTATATATTTATAGGCCAATACCTCATTACCTGGCAATTAAAAACTACATAGTGCTATAGTTATAAGACAGATTATGAATTTTCCATAAAAATGTTAAAACTTTTATTTATAGTATTTTATCAATTGATATAACAACATCAAATTAGAGTAAAAACCAACAATATTATACTAACGATATCGTGAACGGAATATGAAACTATAGAAGACGTTATTGACTGTTTGCTTAATATAAAATTCAATATAATCGACTTTACGTCGAAACCATCATGCGAGTATATAAAGCGACATGCTCTTTTTCAACCAGCAGTGATATCCCACTAATGTGCTTTCTCCTGCAATCTTTTCTTGCGATGACACGCTAAAATTTACTTCAATATATTTGAAATTAGATTGTAATACATGGGATGAAGGTGTATTTTTGATTGTTCTAAGATTTTTGACTTAGGATAATTTGAAACTTAAAAGCAACGATGTCAATCTTTATCGCAAGGGAAGTTGTAGGAAGGGGAGGTCGGCTAAGGAGGGTGCGCCACTGCGTCGATTGTAATCACGCAAATGGTCCCATATCAAAATGTCACATTCGTATGATATCGATGTTTCTCTGTCAATTTTGCGTGGCTGCGGTTTTCGGAAAAAATGAATGTTATATTGAAAAGTTAGATCAAAAACACATTAACCCAACTTTAATATGCTGCGTATCTATTAACAGTTTTAGAAATATTTAGTGATACATATAATAATATTTTGTATTATGCTTTGCGTTACATTTTTATAATTTAACTAGCTGGAAAAAATACATGTTAAAATTTAACTAGCTGAAAAAATACTATAAATTAAAAAAATATATATGTCCCAAGTGAAAAAAAATTTAAAGCGCTGTAAGTATTGGATGCTTCACTTTTATTAAATTATGAAATAGGAATAGATAACTGTACAATTCTTTAAATATACATATCTAAATAAGTTCGAGTAGAATCATGTCTCCATTACAAAACTCAGTTAACATTTCCCTCTACAAAGTAGACAAACGAAGCAACTTCTTTATGCTACAAACAGCTTAAATTGTTTAATGTGAAAGTCGTTATCATCAAAACTTCTTAAAGTATCTTTAAATAAAAACGCTGGAAATCACGAATGGAGCAGTCTTTTGGTGCTTCGTTTTATTTTTCTATCGACACAGGCTGCCGGCTAGCCACTGACTGCCATCGCTTCCATTAAAATAACTCGTTAAAATTTATCATCGACCCGCTTAATCGCTTTAGCGCCACCATCTGGGGTTTTATGATTTTTCTGCTTGCCCTGTATACTTCCGTGGTCATTTTACATCGTCAACAAAATTACTTGCGTGAGCCACTCAACACCGTGCTTCAACTGTTCCTATAAGTAATAAACGATTAACGAACCCTTACATCTAATTACAATATCCTTGTAAAAAAATAATATTCTCCAGGGTGAAAATCCAATTTAATCAAATTATACCGGATTCAGCAGCTGCGTTATTCCGTGGCGCACTCAAAAGATAATTAAATAATTAAGAATGTATGAATGACGATGTAAAGCCGTTTCTCTGATATTGTAATAATGCAGTCCTCTTGGGTTAAATCTTTTAAATTATTCTCTCACGCTTGGTTCGTAATTATGTAGACGTGGATGCCTACAGATTGTATAACCATTAAGAAAACTTGATAAATTGCTTTTAAAAGGAAGGAAGGGTTTTATAAATTGAATACCATTATAATATTATATTATAATTAATTTAATATTTGTAAACATATATATAATATGTGTATAAAAATGAAACTGAAATCAATTATTTTTTGTATATTCAGATAAAATAATAATAAAAAGGTTAATACAATCACCTTTCAGAGTACATTGGGTTTTATTTTCTGTTTTGTGGATTATAAAACTTTTCTTTTTTATAATTTATTTGAGAGAAGTAAGAGATAAATACAATGTTGGAAATTACATAGACAATGCGAATATTATAATAAAAATAAAGGTGTTGAAGTAATGACTTCACACCGCATTATTAATTTATACCGCAATTTGTTACGGCCATTCAGTTTAAATGAATATAATTTTTTGGGTAATCAAAACTTTTTATAACTCTGTAAGAATAGATTTAACTTTAGATAGCTTTAGTGATGATTTAAGCTTTGCAAAATAAGTCTACACCATTTTAATATTAGTCCAAACACCATGAATTAAAAAATAGATAAAAAAAGTAATTTAAGCTTGAGTTTAGATACTTTCTAGTTAATTTAAATGTAGCTTAAAACTGTTTAAGTACTTAAAAAACTATTTCCATTTTATTCGAGACATTTGGACTTTCATGTTGGTTATTCTGTCCGACAAAAAACAAGGAACGGCGCTGTCCTCTTACAATACGTTTTAACCGTACATTAACTATAACAAAAAAACCTAAAAGAATTTAGAAACCGGTCTACAAAATGGCCATCACGAGTGGAAATGAAACGCTTTACCTCTAAAAATGTCAAAGGTAGCTTCTTTGGGTTTATATTTTGCGTTTATAACGGTCAACGGCGCGTCGAGATACGACGAAAAAGAGTACAGCGACCGCTCGTTGCCGGAGAAAATCTGAGGGCTTAAACAGTGCCAGTGCCACGTATGAAATAGTGGCGCTCGGTTACATGAAAAAGACGAGAGGAGAAATCGACTGACAGCACCACGGCGAAGGATTTTTAGTTCGATGCTTTTTTGTTGGTGGACTTCGGGCTCCAATTGCACTACAGCCGAGTGGAGGAATGAAATATCGATATACTCGTAGATCCTTGGATTCTCACTTTAATATTGACTGACAGTAAAATAATTACAAAATATTATCAAAATATTAATTTTCGCTTCCAAAAAGGCAAATTAATATAAAACTAAATCTAATTTGACAATTCTCTCTTGACAGTCTTGTAAAAGCATTTTACATTTTGATAAACATAAACTTAATAACTTTTATGATTAATATTCATTAAACATTACACGTAACCCATTCGGGTTAAAAAGAAAATAGTTTCTCAAAATATTTTACTACCCGCCTGTCTCTGGCTTTCAGAAGCACAGCCTTAGCAACGGACAGAGAAGTCACTCTGGCGATGCGAATTTATCGCGTTCGCTTTCCGCCAGGACGTGCCGCCATGATTAGTTGAGGCGGAAACGCCTGAGTGATTTTTTTTATCTTCGAGTCATTAACTTAAAATTAACTAGCCAGTTCTTTAGTGCTGTTAATGTAATTCACTTGACTAGTATATTTCAAGTTTGTATAGTATACATTAAGACAAAACGCAGATTTTTTTCTTCTATCAATGTCGTTTTTAGTTTCATTATTCGTAGGTATATTATAATTAAGTTTAATTACTAATTAATTTATAATAATGATAAGGTTGTTGACAGCCGTAAACAACACGTTATTTAATGAATTCTTCAATATAATTATAAAAGTGTAAATAAACAAAATAATAATAATAACTTACAACTGCATCCATAGCAAATATTTTCTAATTCCAAATATTATTTTACAGATTGACCCCAAAGTGGCCTTTCCTAGAAGAGCACATCCAAAGGTAAGCCAATGGTAACAATTCATCAGATTGCGACCAAACATAAATTGAAAGTTTAACCTTACTTTATTGGGCTCATCCAAATATTATATTGCCTCAAAAGGCCTCCGTACATTCAACTTACGACGTATTATGTCTGTAAAGCACGTTGGTTGGACGGCTCTTGTTTATTTTCAAACATTTACACAAAATATTATTTTAGGCTGGACATAATTCTCGCTCGCTATTAAGATGTTAGCTCATGATGCATAAATAACTAAGGGCTAATAATTTAGTGTGCGGGCTGCGGATCTTGAGACCGTACTCTAACTTTGATTGAATCGAGTTACTATATATTCAATTCATTTGCATCTCCCTTCCAGTTGTAGTTTTGATAACTATTTTTTTTTATTAAAAAATATATATTGTATGTTTTTAATAATAATATTCTAAGTGTTACGAAATATATATGTATTTAGTATTGAATAACTTAGTAATTTATTACATTTACATTATATGTAACGTAAAATACAGTAAACAAAATATTAAATATAAATGATATATTTAATATTCTGTTGTTATAAAGAAAGATAGAAAAAGATTTTAAATATTAAAAAAAGTTGCATTAAAGCTAAATTCTTATGTAATTAAAAAGAAACAAAATATAACAAGCTTAGGAATGGATTCGCAGACTTTTTTCAAGAAAGTCTTAGTATTTTAAAGTTTAAAGAAAGCTGGACAGTTCTTGAACGAATAAAATGAATGTATGAAAGTAGAAAATAGAGACAAAGTTTGATATAAACCGTACGACTTCTCGACTACGAGATTAATTCTACCGTATTTAATAAGAACAATTTTATAACCTCCTCTCAAGTACACTTATTTTTTAACGCTTTAACTGATACAATATTACGAAGAAATAAAAACTTACCCAACTTTAATTATCATGACTTTTATTATCAGGTTGTATAAAAAGTATTATAATACAAATTAGAATTTTCTTTAAACATTTTTTTTTCATTTCTTAATATTACAAGTATTTAAGAACTTGAGTAAAATGTAGTCGAATTTAAGGAAATAATACCCGGAAAAATTCAAGCGTATTTAAAACGAAATTCGTGCGTTTCCTAGACGAAGTGTACAATTTCCGCCCCAGACAATCCTATTTTGAAGGATTTCCTACATCATAATGAATATAAGAGGCTAAGCGGGGACTACAAATTAAATAGGTTCAAATATAGCATTGTTTTATTTAATTAAAGAATTTCCATAACATTTATAAAAAATACTACAACAGCACTTACATTTTCCCACATATAATAAAACCATAAAAGTATAATCATTTTGATTTTATCGCGCTAGTAAAAATGTGGGTAGTTCTGAGCATAATCTGGCTTTGTAGATTTAGGCAAATGTGAGGTATCACTAGAAGAGGCGGCCGCATTTAATGTAAATTGCTATCAGACGCCCCTCGCTAGCTAGTTTTTTGCATTCAAGTAGCCTGATGCCAGGGGTTTTATTCGTCTAAAGTTTGGTACGGCCATGCCTTTGTATTTTTGACTTTGAGTGCAGTCAATTGATAATAATTTGAGTTTATTATAGGAAAACGAACGTTTGTTATGCAAATTTTGTCACTGAAAAAAAGATATCAAATTGTCACGCTCTGTTTATAATCGCTCTGGCAATGTACGTGGTATATGAAAAACAAAATTTTATTAAACAGTTTTCGACATTTCTGTTTCCATTCTGATGTAATTATATTTATACCATTAACATATTAATTAGATTCAGAGTTTAGGCAAATCATGTGTATGTAAAAGAAACTCTGTTAAATTGTTAGAAGATCTATAAAAACGATAGAAAGAGGGCATGCTAGCTACTTCTTTTATATGGACATTAAACGTGATGGATGGTTTTAAAACATGACGTTATATTACTCCATCCAGGCAGCCCATGCGGTGTTGCGTGGCCGGTCAAAGGGGATGCCGGCTATGCGAATTACATGAATACATTAAGGGAGCACTGCCTCATACATGTTAGGTACAATATAATGCTCACGAATAAATTTAGAGCATGTTCCTTTATCATAGTATTACCAAACGGTAACTATGTATGGAAATTCAGACGTTCTATAGATTGTCCGTTGATAACGAAGAGGCTATCGATTGTAAAATGTGATACAGTCTCTCGCCTACCGTCCGAGGCCGAGACTCGACGTTGCAGAAGTTAAATTACGATGGAATTAAAATAAGTGCAAAGTTTTCTTGAAGTTGTAGACTGCCGGATAAAATAAACATTTTTAAGGAGCAGAATAATAGCTTTACTCTGCCTAATTATACACGATGATAAACGATGCGCAAAATCGGATGATGCCGTCACTGGCTGCAGACCGAATTTCAATTTTTTGATTATCGTTTCCCGCCGTTTCTGGTTCCCTTCTTACGCAAACAATAGAAAAAAGGGGACAGCGTTCTCCAGGCGCAAGCTAAGAACAAAACAAACGAATTTTTAATATCGTCTTTATCGATAATTGAGACTCTCGTGAAAACCTCTTATTTTGAAAACTTTTAGAGACTGTGAAAGAGGAATTGTGAAAGAAAACGGAATTGAGAGAAAAAACTTTTTTCATCTTCTTTGTTTGACATTGACAGCCACTAAACTTTTTATTTTCGCACTGGATCTATTTAATTTAGGATCGATCGGGGAATTTAATTGCTCGACATCTGGCAAAGAATTGAACGTAGAATTGATTTTTTCAATATAAATTCAAGTTTTCTAAAAGAAGAAAAGATATTTTAATTTTCTGTATAATTCCGAAGAAAAAACTCTGAAAAGCATTATAATATATCAAGAGCAAAAAAGTTATTATTTTACATTTTATCTGTTGCTAGCATAGAAGTAGGTAATCTACCAAAAAAATCTAACTAAAATTAATCAAGAAGATTATTGCAATTAAAAATTATAACAAAATTGTATAACAATAAAATTGTATAACAATAAAATAGAGTAGTTTTCCGATCATGGATAAGAACTAACCGAAATAAAGCAGACACGAACAATGTTTCATCTCGATACTTTGAAGTTTATAAAAGTAAATTTATAATAGAATATAATATATATTACAGAGACAACATGTTTTGCAAGTTTATTTAGAATTGTTGCGATGATTGTTATCTTACTTTTATGCTTCTATCAACATTTAAGACAGATATTATATTTCAAGTAAATAGATAGTGTATGAGAGGATTGAGGGAACAAAGACTAATATGTCATCGTGGCCAAGTTAATTGACGCGGTTTCCGCACCGACGCGGCGGAACGGAGATGTAAGCTTTTCCTTCGCTTACATATTTATACCAAACGATTGTATTGACTTAGTGTTTTTTAAAATTGGTAATATCTCTAAATCAAATTCTATATACTTAAGATATCTAAAATTATGGACTCATTCTCTTTCGTTAGCATTTAAACGAATTGGTCTGTGGTGTGTTGCGAAAAATAAAGAATAAGGTGGTATCAGATACTTAAAATGTAATAATTATAAATATCTAAACAGGTTGTACAATTACAGCAAAAAAATATAGGAATCACTGCACTTCCGCACTCGGTACATTGCAACCTTAGGAGTGTGCGTAAATTGTTATAGCATTATAGTTAATGTTGGTTACCCATTAATTTAGACACAGCACAAATAGAATTTTGACAATTTATTAAACATAAATAATAAAGTAGGTTTAACTTCTTTTGAAATCTTTTATTAATAAGAATACAGTAGTAGATGTACTGTCTTAGAGGTCGCAAGATTTATTGTTCATTGTAATTTTGTTGTCATGTACCTAAGTTTAACATGCCTATTTATATGTTTATAATGATTTTCAAACCAAATAAATTTATATAAGAGTTATGTTATACGAACAAGTACAAGCAAAATTTATTTACATATTACTTTTTTAATAATAAAAACATTCAAATAAATTAATCGATAATAATTATTAGATTGGAATTAGGAAATAAATTAATTCTTTGAAACCTTTAACCAAAACATAAATTTTTAGACAGTTCATTAAAACGAATATAAATTTTCACATACGTAAAATTATAAGAGAGCACTTAATTAAAAAATTATGTCATTCAAAGTTTACCCGAGAATTCAATTAAAAAGCTCTAATCGACCCCGAAACGGTCGCCGAAATCGGAAGCATTTGTAATCACCGCGGCGTGAGTTTATATTCCTTAATGGACTTTGGAGAAGTAGTTCCAACTCTCCTTACTGGTAAGATATTTGAGTAAAAACCACCTACCACGAGTCTAAGTACGTTGGATGTAGCATAGCGTGGCTGCGGACTCACTTGGCGCGATTTAACGTGTTTCATTAAACGTTTTGTCGGTGTAATCGCAAGTAATTTAAGTGAAGAGAGCCCGGCTTCCGACTTTGTAAGTATTTTGTGTTTTCTTTTTTAATTACTTCGTTTTAACTTTGTTGTCGGGCTTTAAAGGCTGACTGACAGCCAAATAACAAAGTTCTTTGTAACTATTTAGGGTGGGTTTAATGAAATTGTAGGCTTTTTATAGGGCAGCGCCTAGCGTAATAGGTGATTCGAATGTCTGGTTACACGAAATAGCACTCGTGGTGGTTTTATTGTAGTTTTTATAACCTTCAACACGCCTCTAAAAATATTACTTATTTTTTCGTAACGGAATAATATTTTTGCGACGCATCATGAAGCTTTTAATTATTTGATTCTAATATATTATGTTACTAATAATTGTAAGGCTGGTGTTATTAAATGTCAATAAACTACCAAAACCTTAAATCAAACAAAAAAATATAATTAAACCTATTCTTGTTTACACCCTAATCATTTCAACTTTATGTTTGAATGTTGTCTATCAATTTATAAGACATTTATTACGACATTGTAAAGGATTAAATTTGAAGGGAACTTGGTAATGGTAAAGTGCAATAGTAACTCATTAATTTAAGGTAAAATACGACATATAACATAGCTGTGAATAATGCGAGCGGCGTCGGCTGCAGCTTCACTCTGCGGTCGCGGGACTTATGCGCTACTGGACGCTAGTTATGAGCTCCCTCCCACTCATAAGTCACTTGCTACATCTGTTCCATTATTTCAAACTTACCTTCATTATAAAGCAGCGTTTTAGATGATTTCCCACTTCGATAGCGCTCTCAAGTTGTGTAATCAGCTCAAGAAAAATGTGTAGAGCGCGCAGCTGTGACCGATACTTGTACATGCAAAGTTTGATTTTAACTCGGGATATCGGGAACGCAGCGCTTACATCCTTTTATTTATATTAGAATGTTATTTGCTTAGTTAAATTTACTTTAAAAGTTGCTGTGTTTAACTTTACTTCTTTATCCATTTGAACTTGTAAGTATTGCTTACAGTGTTTATTGTATACCTCTATTATTAAAAAAATGCTTGCTTTATATTACTTTTCAACGTTGAGTTTTAGAAAAGGTCTTGAAAGGAAAAGTTATACATAGAACGAGGAGCATACTTTGTAAAGAAATTGCATTTAATCATGTTGGGACCTCCTCGTAACTTCGTTTTCGCTCGTGTATTTTCAGAATTCCCACATACTTCTTGTCAACGATTACTTTAATACTTTCGCCATACAAGGTTATTGTTCAGCCTAACTATTTTAATAATTTAGAACAATTCTGAAGTTACGTCTCATTTTAACGACTTTTGGATATGAGAATAAGTTGATAAACTTGATGAAAAATATATATACCTATATTTTGATAACTTTTTAAGACAAATCAAAAATGTATAATATTTATGTATGTGTTTAATTTATTGCTTTTATAAACAATAGTTCATGATGATAAACAGCAAAGGCTCAAACTTCAAAATATACAAAATCTTACATTAGCAAGCAATGTTTTATATTCAACCCAAATAAAATACTTATTAATAATTGTTTTAAACGGTTAATTAGCGCCTTTCCAGCATTATTGAGAATTTATTTTTTATCAAAAATCTGAATTTACACAAAAAAACTAAATTTACCTTCTAAAATCGGAGCAAGTCATCTTTTATTCCAAATTAACTGGAAACATAGTAGTCTTAATATTATTTTTACTTAAATCTTAAACTATTCCGGTACGGTATTCTAGGCTGTTGATAAAAGTTTTATACTGCTTTTAGTAATTACTTCAAAGTTTCTACGAGATATTGTTAAAATAACTGACTGTACTGTCCGATGGATGAAAGGGATGTTAAATTCCTTATCGATATTTAAAAGTTGAAACATTACTTAATGTCTAGAGTTATATCGAAAATGTGTTTCCTTAAATTTACTTCATTAAATGTAATATTGCTTTATTATTGTGTAAATACTACGGTTTAGGAGAAATTAAAACGGAGTTGAATCGAAGCTCCGTACAGAAATTATTCCCTTGGGTCCACTTGCAATGCATTGACTGTCGTATCAAGTGTTCCTGCAATTTTAGCTCTTGTTCTATTGTCATTGCATTCGAATATTGAGATATTTAAAATATATATTTTTAATATACCATTGAAAATAAGTTACAAAAAATACGTTTATCAACATTTACTTCACAACTGATTAAATAGTACTCATACTAACTTGTACAACTACCTATGAAAACTACTACTACTTGTACTACTACCTATGAAAACTAACGTAACAAGTTCTCTTACTTAAACCTATAGAAACTCCGTACGACTAAACAAAATAAATGACTTTGTTTTTTAACCTGGTTAAAATCGAAGTTTAAGCGTATGTAACGAGACTACATTTTATTAAAAGTTCGACATCGTGAATACGTCGTTGATATTTTATTGTCTCTTTGAAAATGCTCTCAATTACGTACATGCCCTGTATCATTATGTCCGCCGGTTCGTCCCATGTGACATGAATTGTATAATTTGCTAAAATAATAGCAATATTAATTAATAACTTCAAAGTCAACACCCTCGCCCTGTCATTAGTTTCAACGGAGACGTATGAGTATATCAATCATTAGAGCGTTATCGCGTTCGCACACGACGTGCCTTCAACTTCGTCATCTCTTGTTTGTCTTATTTGCGCTGGTTTTAACTAAACCTACGTCAAATTTGTGTTTAGATTCACTACCGCTGTCTCAACTTGGTTCGAAGTTCCGTATAAGATAGAAATATTCTATTTTCATCTTAGATAGATTTGTTTGTTGTACTAACTGATCTGTTATAGAATACTGAAATGGATATACTTTAATAGAACTGCTAAAATTCTTGTTCTCTCACGTTTTTTTTTTTTTATTTTTAATTATACATAATAATTTCTTTACATGTGTGAGTAATATAGATTATACAAAAAAAAGGATTAGTGTCAAGAAGCTTATTTTTGTATTATTAAAATAAACTCTATTTAAATTATCGAATTTAGTATGCAAGCATTAAATATTATTTCCGACGAGGGATACAATCACCCACCTGTATAAAAATTACATATTTGTTTACAGACCGGATGTGGCACGGGTTTGAAGCGAGGATAGGACGCAACCATTTTCAGGTCGAAATTCCGGACCGCGAATTTAATATTTAATCACGCTCGCTCCTAGAACATTTACCGGCCCCAAAATACTTTCCCTATGTAGAAACGTATCGGTTAGGTACAGTTTTTTTAATCGCTCGGACAACACTTGACGCTGACGTGATGGATGACGGGACAACCCTGGGCACGTTTTGTCATTTTATTAATGCTAAAATTGGTACACAGTGACGTGTTAAAAACTTAAGATATTATATGTTTATCTTGTACTGTGTTTATAATCTTATTATTATTAAATTTACATTGATTTACATCTATCTATACCAATATGACCATTGAATCATATGTTATCATTACTATGTACTGTTTTAATATTCTTAGTTTAATCACAGTTTAATCACAAGTTGTAGTAAATAAAACTCTTATTTAAACGGCCGTAATACCCAAGATAGTATGTCTAACATTTTAGTCGCCGGCAGCGAGTGGGTTAATGGGATGTCATCGTGTGATGGGTCGCCTTACAAGTTACTAGCTCATGTCACTACGGTATTGACGCTTCATTTTAAAATACTGTCGTTTTCCAATTATTATCTTTTATTATTTTACATTACAATATTTTTAAAAGCTATTTTAGATTAAAATAAATTATTTGATAAAAAATATATAAAATTGTATAGTATCTATATAATTTTTCTTTTGCATTTTAATATTGTAAATTTTGATAAGAATAAAGTTTTTGAAATTAAATATCAATTAATATTAATAAATGAATGATTAGCATTACTATACAAATAAAACTATTTGCTATAGATATTAATAAAGTTTAAAAACCTGAGATATTTATCTTACTTCACTAATTTCAAAAGAATTTAGAAATGTACTCTTTTGCTGCGAATCTGTGCGTTTGTGTTTCATTTCTTTAACACAATTTAGCTAAAATCTGATCTGATTTGGCAAGAGGCCGATTGTCTAAACAAAGTTGTTCTAGCGTGGTGTGCAAGAATTATTAAATAATCTAATAATTTTTGTACTTTTAAGTTAATATTGATAGTTTCATTTAGTTCAGTTAAAATGAAAATTATAGTTAAAATTATTATTTTCAAAATGTTCTTAAAAGAGACTTAACATTTGATTGTAGTTAACTATTTAATATTAATGTATTCTGCGTTGATATTCTGTTTTTTTTAATATTAATAGTGTATTCTATGTCTAAAGACAGCTCGTGTTATAAAATAAAAAAATAAATAAATGACTACTAGCCGGACTTAAGAACAAACTCAATAATCATTTTTTAAAAAACGGAAAAAATCACGTTTGTTGTATGGAACCCCCCTTAAAATCTTATTTTATTTTGTTTTTAGTAATTGTTGTCAGATCGTCAACTGAAATACATCATCTGTGACAATTTGAACTATATAGATATCATGGCCCTTGAAATACATACAGCCTGGAGAGAGACAGATGGAAAGACAGATAGACAACGAAGGCTTAGTCATAAGGTTCTGTTTTTACCCTTTAGGTACTGTACGGCGCTGTAAAAATTGGCGCCCATGTCGTACATTTGCACTAAATGAGCAACACTTTAAAAGATAAAAAATAATATTTCAATGTCTAAAGTGTTTTGGAAACAAAATACAAGTAAAAAATATCTTTAGTTTCTACAAAACGGAAGAGCTTTGTTTCAAAATATAAACTACTTTGACATCTGCCAAACCAATACAAACACTATCTTATGGAAGGCGGCACAGATGCGACTTAAATCAAATAACTGTATTGCTTTAAGCGTTGTAAGGTTTCAAGTGCAATAGTGACAGTGGCGGGTGTTCCCTCTGTCTCCAAGCTGTATGTAGTCTATGATATTGCTCCCCGCCCTTTACGTGTCGCGCGGGTCTTAAGTCGGCACGCACGCAGAAGCAGCGCTGACTTTACCGTCACCCGTCCCCAGAGTGGATTCCATGACATCCGTGACTAAACTGCTCCAGTTTATCCCTTTAATTACCTTTTTTTCTCCAGAGCGGCTTTAATAGCTACCGCCATATCTCCTCACGTCGCAATTACGGGGACGTCTTATGATAAATCTGCCGTAATTTGCATGAGATAGCATACGCCTTCAACTTTCACGCGAAGCTTCCTACTCTTGTCGTTTATTAAGTTAGGGAACGTTTCCAAGAATGCGAATGAGTTATTTAACTACTAACTAGATAACATTCAATATTATTTCTTTGGTATTCTTATTTTTTTTGCCTAAAACGAAACACATTTTGTATTCAATTTTCTATTCCCTGGAGTTGGTAAAGATTGAATTAAATTAAACTTTTTGAGTGGTAAAGTAGGTGTCTTTTATTTGAAGCAATTTGCAAACAAGCAAAAAATTTTTTGTGCGAAATTAAGATGTTAAGAGGAAAAACAGACGGCACAATTGCCGTGTTGTAACGCGGCAGAATCACCGGCAGACCCCCAAGGCTCTGCACTCTTCGCCAATCTCGACATTTTTTTGTAGACACCGGTGCTTCGCAGAGCGGCAGAAATTGTAACGTCAGCGACCGCCCTGCGGACTGCGACGGGGCTATTTGTCGAACGTTGCGCCAAAACATCGCATCGCAATCACACGGATAAATTATTCCCCTCTACAATGCTACTATTCGCGTTTTGAAGTAACATTTACGTTTGCAGGTTTTATGTTGTGCGGTGCATGAGATAGAATTCGTATTATCTTGTTGGCAAGCGCTTCGATAGCGATTTTTGTTTCAATATGATTTAGATTGAGATTTGATGGAAAAATAAAGCTTGTGAAATTATTAAAACGACTCTATCTATTAGAATAAAATATCAAGGATTTTTTTGCACATTTTCGGATTATCTTGCGGATAGTATAATTAGTAGACACATTTAGCATATAGGAATGTATTATATGTAACCCGATAAAACTTAAATAGCATTCTGGCCCTAACTTAGTTTCATGATGTTTGCTTGCGTAAAAGCTTTAGGATTTAATTTGTAAACAACGATCGTTCATAATCAAGCAGGAGTCCATCGAAATAATGATTTGGTTTATGAGAACAATGTCGATATGTGACATTCGATGCGGTAATTAATGCAAATCAATGGTGGGATGTGCGATTGATTCTGGTCTAGCGGAAAGCCGATCAATTACGTTAATGAGCACGGAGGATCCGTATCGCTGACATTTCACTATTATGCAAATACTTATGCTTATTTCTGAGTAATAACTGTGAGCAATTCAACTCTCGGAGCTCGGTTTGCTGATTATTTTGCTTACGTACTCGAATAACTTTATCGAGCATGTTTAAAGAAAACTAATATAATATATTTTTATAATACACTGCTGTTAAATTAATATATTTGTTTGAAAATAATTGAAGCATATGTTATCAATTTATATAAGCATATTAGAATTAATTACAGAATTAATATAATTTAATTGTCCGTGGAATTTTGAATTGAAATACCGTAATTATATTGCGACATATTACTGTTGTCATAGTATTTTCATTCTATGATATATGAAACATAATTTTAGTATTGATATGTAACAAGGTAACAAGATCATACCTGATGATGATGAGCTTTATCAAAATGGTTCAGACATTATGCAAATGTTATCAGCGATACTATGAAAGCATCTGTTCTGCATCGTCAGTGACTAACAGAGGCCTCGTCAATGAGATAGTTCCTCATGTTTATACAGATTAGGTTTAGGCGCTTTAAAGACACATTATCAGCTAAACTTATGATAACTAGTACGCTCATAGCACATGGTAAAATATTTGCATATATGCAATAGGTATATTTCGTATATTAGTGCTCGAACATTCTTAATATGTATTAAATAAATAAATGTTTGTATAAAATTAATTGTTTTACTCAATTAAAAGTAAAAATAAGTTCAACTTCCTTTGATTCATAAAAATATATGAAATGACCTCCCTAAATCTAAGAGGCGGAACAACATTAGTTATGAGTAATGGAAGGGCCTTAACAAATGAACATTGAGAGTTCTATTTCTTAAGAAAAAGGACGTCATACATCTTTCAAAGGGATAGATTGTCAACAATCCCATACCTTTCACGTGCAATAAAATGTATCAAACAAATAAAGAACTACCATAAGTACTCTTATTGGACGTAATATCCCGTTAGTAGTCATAAAAACTACGCGAATAGTGTGTAAACAAGGGTAGGGTTAGTAAGACATAACCGCAATGCACCAAAGTATGTGACGTAGCTCCTTGTAGGGCGACACTGACGAGATCGTTTATCAAAGTCAATATCGACTGTCGACACTCAGCCACATATTATAGCAAGTACCTATTACTCGCACACGAATGTCGTAGGCTACATTCCTGGTGATTTCGAATCAAATTTAATATAGTTCATATTAATGTAAGTAACTTCGGCTGTGATAAAGTTTAGACATCCTTATTTTTGTTAATTGCTATAGTAATCTTAATGACTCATAATATTATAACAATACTATAATAATATAAATTATATATTATAAAAAAAAAAATAGGTTTTTATTTAATTTTAGATTAGATATTTTATCTTAAAAAAAGGTTCCTTTTTTACGTTTTTACTTTAGATGTTAACTAATATAATAACTATGTAATTGAAAATATATGAAATTTTTATTGCCTTTGGCATTAAATGGCAGTTTTAATAACAAAAATGAATAAAAACATGCACGCTCATAACGAAATGGAGGCGTTTGACAGAAACAGAATACACCAGCTCGAACGGAGGAAACAATACAAAGAGGAATACTGACATAAATCAAATTTTTGTATTTGTACCGTCTCGATATTTCTAATATTAAAACGCAAGTCAAGGCGGGTCCCGCATCTTATGAGATCGCCGCCTGTAGCGACGGCAACTATTAAAAATAGAGAAACTCGGAAGCGTATTTCAGTTGTCATATTTCACGGTTTGGTTGATGTATAAACACGTTCTCCGTTCAATCATCCGACGATAGGCGGCGCCAGTATACGAATAAATCAAGCCTCTCACTTTTTCACCTGCCATACACAAAAGCCTTCACACTGAAACTTGATTCGGGTTATTTCTGACGAAATATCAGCCTATTTGTTATACTATTGATACGGACGCACGTGTGCTGCGTAAGTTTGTACTCGTTTACGAGAGGGATTGAGTGAAAATTGCTTTACTATGTACACGGAATTTGTTTAGCACGTGACAAACGATACGTCGACAGTACACTGCAACAGTATCATTGGGATTTCGATACAAATTTTATTGCACCTTAAACGATTTGAAAATGTTAACGTCATCAAAATTTTATGCTGTCGTAAATATCGAAGCGATTACCTTCTCGAAGAGTGAGTAATAATTCAATTATGGCGTAAAAGCGCGTCGCATAGACGGTGATAGCACAATCTTGGTGCTCGATCGAGCTAAGGAAGTTGTGAGGCATCTCATTGCGGTGTCGGTAAGTGCCTATTTGAGGCTACGTAGCCACTTACGAACGACGCGGGCCGATAGCGTAATCCAAATCGACGTGTATTGTGCGTTGCGATACCGCCAACGGAATACGGCTGTGCACCAGACTATTCCAAATCTATAATAGCCATAAATGGATTAAATGCAAATTTTAGTCCTTCCCCTTCAATTTACAGTAATTTTATGATATCTAAATAAAGTTTTAAATTAAGCCATATACGCATATTAATAACAAATATAACTCATTAAGCAAATGAAAAATTATGTAATAATTAATTAGTTTTTGAATCAAAACGTACAAAATTCTCCGAATAATTATTATCATCAGAAACACACTCCAATGAATAAGTACAATCTGATTTAAATGTTATAATTCAAGTTAAAGTAGAAATGTTAAAAGGAGCCAATTTACTGTTCTCTCTGTATTAAACGAAAATGATTGCAGTCTATGAATAATATTATTCGTTTAAACTAATGACAAGTTAAATGTAACTGTGAATCGAGTGGAGCCAACTCGCCTCCTGCCTAATCGCCTGTTGAAGGTCTAATAACTGAATTGAAATTTACATAAACAGACTACTGACTTGCGGCTGTTTTCATTTAATTAAATAAGATATCACTGTAACAAAACTACACCTGAGCAACAAACCTCGTCTACCCTTTTGATGATTTATTTTAAAGCCCAAGTTCGCTGAGAATACAATAAGTTTTATGAGTATTTTAACAAATGATATTATCGTTCTATTTTGTACTGACCCTGTTTTAATGATGTATACTATTTTGAAGATCATAATTATGTTATTTCCTTCAAATTATTTAGACGAATGGTTGCTGCAAATCTTACAGTAAGATAATTGTTTATAATTACTACGATTTAAAATTATTAATTTTTAACATTTTATTATTTATGTAATCCGTTTTCTGAGAATCCTGTGAATTAATTCGCGGTAAGTGGTTGAGTAATTAGATAATTGAGGTTTTATTAAAATTAGATTAATGTGTAAATTTCATTAGCTCTAATCCTTAAGTGAAATGTTACAACATTTTAAAATTATTAAATTAAATTTATATAAATATGGGATGAAGAATAAATCGATACAGGCAAGGATTCGAACCTGCGACCTCAATATATATATAAACATGGCTATACATGTTTATATATATTTTCAAACATTATTAAATTAACTAAAATAAAAACAAACCATAGGGTAATAGTCTGTTCTTTGATGGTTGATTTTTAAAAATAATGGGAATAAGAAAACGCGGTTTTTTATTAAGCTTTAACTGTATTGAAGTAACTAGACTCGTGATACGTTTTATAAATTGCTTAGTACGATATTGATTTAAATTTAGACAAATAAAAAAAATTCTGTTACATAAGAATCTTACTACACCAACAAAATTAATACAGTATTCATATTAATAACTCTCATTCTTTTATTTCACTTTTGTTTTATCGGTGTTGTCTTCCATTGTAATTAAGAACACACTTATATTAAACCATTTTACGAATTTTATTAACATATTTGAATTTATACAAATATTTTCTTTTGTAATGGTGAGAGCTCCATTAGACGTGAATACTTCACTTTGACAAAAAGATTAATTAATTGTAAAAAATTATATCACTTTACAGAAAATACGAAATCCTAAATATGAATACTTTACATGTTCGCAGTTATAATATTTATTAATAAATAAAAGACCTCTACAAAATTACATTAACAAAATTCCAGCTGTTAATATTGATAGTGGACATGGCACTGAATATTCCGGTCTAATGTAAAATCAGTTTCCATCTATTAATGCAGATTCTAATTTGCGCTTTAAATATCGCATGTAATATCAACCACCTATTAAAATGCAAATTGTCCGACCAATTGCCCATGCAAATGTAATGAATGAATGTGCAAAAATATATTATTATTTAAATTATTTTTGAAATATTTACTACACATTTAATTTGATTACCTTAAAGTCATTACTGGATTTCATTTAATAGTTTAAGAGATATATTAATTGTATGTTTTATTTTAAAATAGTGACAACCTGTTCTCTTATGTATACAAATAATTAAGCTGATATATCGATACAAGAAAGGGTCTTAACAATGTATTCAATGGGCGCTTTGTCCTAAATGGCGCAGTTTTTTCCTTCTATAAAATTCTATTGTACGTTGTTAGTAGGTCTCGAGAGTTTACAGACGATTTGATATGTCCCTCATATTCTCATACTGCGTTTACATCCAAGGACGTGTATGTATCTATACACTTTGCAAACATCTATGATACACACTACTTCAATTACTGTTGCACGCGAAAGTTAGACTGTTGAAAGACTAATCACTTTCCTATTTACCAAGCCAGAAATGACGTCTAAAATGGCTGCAGGCGTATTTTCTCTGCAATATACGGAGTGTAGCTATAACCACACTAAATCAGTTTATAGCACACGGAACGTAGTTTACATGAGGCGGTAATCAACGACTAGAGCAAGTATTGCTCGATCGTAGCAACGGCTATCGCGTCTCCAACGGGCGATCCTACTACCATTAATCTTATCTATTCACAACGGGGGCTTAGCCATGGTATTCGGATAGAATTTGAATACTGTCGATGTAGCGAAGGGCGCACAGCGGTACGCCTCACGACCTATGTACTGGTACGTGTTTGCAATCCGTAAATAGAAGTATACCGGGACCAAATTACGACTGGGCTATACTGTGCGTACTTATCTGGCCCATAGTGAAATGAAACGCAACAACATATAATAGTAACATACAGGGCTGCTTGTAAAAACCAAGAAACATTTAGGGTAGGCCATTGCTAATAAATTCTGGTTGTAATGGGCAAGATTTCGATAAACTGATTTTGTGTTGACTCTTACGATAAATACATTTAGCGTTAACAGATTTACTTTATTGAATCATTTAAATCAGCGTCGAATGTAGAAGTGTAGGTAAAATGTACAGGGTAAAGACAGGTAAGTGCAACGACGAGGACGTAGAGAGCCAATCAGTTCTATTTGCATTTCTGTAGTCGCCATTATAGGGAGTCTCTCCCCGCATTTGATTCTGTCGATTGTGAATTAAATTCCCTCAAAATACATATACAGAGTAATTTTGTTCATTAAAAGCGTATAAAATCAGAAAGGCCTGAATAATACAACATTTGGTGTTTACTCTAAACTGTTGTTTTAATTTTGTGATAACGACGCATTTGCTGAAATTCAGTTATTTATTATGCTCATAATTTGCTGTGTGAATAAGTGATGCTTTTAATAAATGCATATTTAATGAATGTATTTAAATAAAGAGATATTATTTATCGTAAAATATTATAGGAAGGAGGACAACAAAAGTTTCTGAGGCAGGGCCTATTAATATTGAAAACTGCGCATAAATATCGCGAGTAATTACAATAAGAAGCGGGATCGTGGAAAATCACTGGGTAGCGAGTCGCAATTAGCGGGCGAACACCCAACGGAAATAAATAAGGATATTACGTTTTCTACCGCTGAGTCGAGGGGGATAAAAACTATATTATCGTATTCAGTCTAACCTATTAGGTTAACAGTAATTTGTTGTTCCCATCTGCGATCCCTTGATTAATCTTTTTGTTATATTTTTCGATTTACTACTTATATATTATTTTCTTTTTAATAATAAGATAAATAGTTATCAATTAAAACGGAAGTATACTTTAGTTACTTCTATGTAATTACAAAACCAAACAAAACTGCAGGAGAAATTTGTAGTCTGCTAGGTCTTTTTTTTTATTTGCTTAACTTAATTTGTTTTCTAGTGTTTTTGGGTTTATAAATTTATGATTTTAAAGAAAAATGTAAGAAATAAGTACACGCCTGCATTAAGTATGGCAGCCGACCTGATTTTGCGATGCGGAAAAGGAAAAGACAAGAAGGCAAAATTCTAAAAATGCTGCGTGGTAAAAAGCTGTGAGTAAAATTTAAAATCTTTTGAGAAAATTGTACTCTGCGCATATAATAATAAAAAGGCACAAAAAAATACTTTGAGTATAATTATAATATCTCAACAAGTATCACAGCTTTTTCAATATCTACAGCTAATATATTTATCCGGCTCCACTCTTATGAATGCTTATATGTTTTTTTAACTTATGAACTTGGAACATAGTCTGAACTGTGTTACGAGTGAGTAAGGATCCCAAATATGTTCAAAACTAGTTAAAGTCCAAAAAAAATTACGATAGTAAATATGTAACAATAATCATCATTAACGAAAGTTGCAACACAAAGATACTCCTTATTGTATAAAGGTAATGAATAATAGTATAAAATATATCAGCAGTGACGGTTTTATTGGCCCGATCTAGATGGGCAGGCAAATGGCACGCGGGACCTCCTCGTGATGAGTTCAGGGACTGCACTAGCCTCACTTGAAATAGAGATAGATGAGAAAAATATAACTGAAATGATTGGATTTATTAACAGACACATGGATGTAGTGATAATGAAAAAGGTTTACCATAAGTCGGTACAAACATCATTTTAAAGAATAAATAAAGATGTTATTAAAGTAGTTTTTGAACTTACCTTCAAGTCGACTTCTCGGAAATATTAAAAAGAGCCAACAAATTACTCGGCATCTTCGTCGTCTTATTTGCCGGCGATGTACCGTGGGCACTCAAAATTTTTACTCATACTTCTGGAAGGTAACCATTATTACTGCGCAATGCTCTCGTCTTATTCAACAGTTCGGTCTCTGACGTTGCTAGTCGCTAAAACCAATTCCTTGTTACTTGATTTCTGCATTTCAAAAAAACGTAAATATTTTCCTCTTGGGTGCTTTCACACAGATGAAAAATTCACAGGACGGTTAACAGTTATGCATTTTAATTGTAAAATATAAGACCACCTCGATTATCTGTAACCGCCGTTTACAGGTTTTGTTTTATTTGCAATTCGCTTTGATATTACGATATGTGCAATTCTTTTGACAGTGACCTATGCTGGATGATAAACAACAAAAAAGGTATGTGTTGGATATATTCCAACAATTGACAAAAATATTTTTAAAAATATGTTGCAGCGACAATGACAAACAGTTTAAAGTATTTTGCCATTCGTATTTGCGAGTCGGTTCTTTGTGTTTAATGGAACTCGGGATAAGTATAATTCATATCTTCAGTGGCTTTATTTAAATATCACAGAAGATGAAAACGCCTCTATTCTTTCATTTTTATTATAACAGTATTATGGTAGCCAGCTGGATATTTTAATACAGTTTTTCATAATATTGCGCATAAAATTTCATTTGTAAAAACGATTCGATTATAAATTGATGTGATATTTATGAAATATATTTATTATTGCTATAGTTACCCGGAACAAATGTAGAAAAAGTAAAAAAATGTGCAACAGAGTTTTCATACCTACACCCAAATAAAAGAACGAAATAAACTATCAACTCTGTTGTTGTTCTCTTTTTTTGTACGTTGCATGAAATTGAAACATACATATTTCGATTTCTGGTAAAAGCTAAGTACATTTGAGGCTTTTTCTGTTATTTTTTTCTTTTGTAGGAGATTGCGCTAAGTGATCACATTTCGATATTAAACCATTTGCCGAAGGCCGGTGCCGACTACGTATTTCATTTTACTGAGTGTCTGACGTAAGTTTTGGAGACTCGCTTTTTGTTGGAATTATTTTCCAATTGTATTATTACATTAAGTGTCACTTTCGTTATCGTTTTTTCTTCCTGGTTTTATTTATATCCTGTATTCCCAGTACAAGCTATGTAAGTCATTTTTTATTTTTATGTAGTATGATAAACATTGATAAAAAAAGACTTATTGATTATAATCAATTAATTAATATTTACTATTACTAAATGCTACGTTAACATCGGATTCACTTCCAAATATTTTAAAGAAAATGTAACTGGGTTTAGTCCGCAGTAAAATAGAGATCCTAAAGGCAAGCAGTAAAAGCACGAAATGTTATTTTATGCAAACATGAAATTTAAATCAAAGGTAATATTATGGGCTAGCGAAATGGAATAGTTTTTGCCCTCTATTGAAAAGCTTGGCTTCCTTACGTCTTCTATTACGCACTTACCTTTATAAATAAAACTTTATAAGACTTTCTCAAAATATCATTATAATATCATAGTAAATCACTTGTTTAGGAGTTCGAGTTACAATATTTTGTCATCAGTTTTCTATAATGTTAACAAAATAAGAATCGTAACATGTAAAGTAAATTGTTGTATTACTTATATATTTAAAAAGACAGTTTATTAAAAGTAAAATGGGTAATTAATTTCTGTCATTATTATTTATTAGTTGTTAACGTAATAAATGGTAGAATGTGGTTTAATTTTATGTCATAGTATTAAAAATATTATAGTTATCTAAATTATTATAGCTAAAATTTTATAATTATCTACTCACACACTACAATGTAAATAAAGCTATATACCTACGTAAAAATAAAAGAAATAAAATATGTTTATACAAAAATACATTTCATTTTAGTAGGGAAAGAACTTTTTATTTGTTAAAATAAAAACACTTAAGTTCATGAATAAGATATTAAGCCGTATTTATTTTATGATGCATTAATTTTGTTCGTTGGAAGTTGTGTGAATGTTGCCACAGCGTTGTAACAGCATTCTGGAATTGAAACTTGCAAGATGCTTTCCAGAACTTTCTTTCGCGATACAACTTTCAGATTGTTCACTCATTAAGTTCATTAACAAGACCCGAGGTCAATAATTTTGATGTTCTCGGTTCGTTCTCAATATTTTCTATTCGTATAATTCGTTTTGTATTAAGACCGTCAGCGATGGTAGAAATATTTGAGAAACGCTTTGAATTTCGATGTTTTATGTTTGAGGCAAATAATTTAAGCACTTGTGAAAACTTCGTTCTCTTGATTAACGAGGCTCAATTAGATGATTCAACTTTAACATTTTCAACGCTTTTGTGTAATTGTTTGTCGATGTTTATTAGTTAACAAATGCTCATGACGAAAGTTTTTTGGCTTTTTTTGTTGTATATACATTTTCCCAAATTGACTGAAACTTATTCGAGATTAGGTAAAAGATGGAAACTTAAGCATTATTAAATAAATATAACAGACAGCTTATGCTTAAATTTCCTGATTTTAAATATTACAATGTACTTCGTCGAACTGCAGTGCGGGCTCTGTAAATTCCATTTAGCTAAATAGCTTTTGAGAGATAAGAATCTAGCCATACAATACTTCCCTGCTTCGAGCGAGAAACTAAGAAAATTGAAAAGACTCGCCCAGTAAAACTGCAATGTCGATGGTCCGATTTCAGGAAACCTGAGATTTCAAATTACTAACGTCGTAAAAATTTAAAGGCGATAAACACTCGAGTAGAAGTTCAAATGTTTGGGCAAAGTTTTTCCATCGTACAATCCCTTTGGTCTGGCAATCTTGGTTTTAATAAGTATATAACGTTCCCAAGATGTACCTGTGAGGAGGCGATTTACATAATCATTACCATATCTGGCGCACTGGCGCGTATTATGCCCGGGAGGTTAATAATGCTATTTTCTCGCCACGTTTTCACGTTGCTATTTCACGTTATCGACCCACTTTATCTGCCTCGTCATTGTAACTAGCCACTCAAGAAGAGACTTCGTCTTTCCCATACTATACAAACTCTATCGTATATAATATCGCACGATAATGTAATAGGATGATTCTGATAAAATTATTATATTTAATCTTTTACTATATTTATACTAGCTAGAACTAAGTGTTAAGCAAATAAAATAAACATATTTTCTTTTATGAATAAACTAGTGATGTAAAAGAAAATTAATCAAAATCAATGGATTGATTAATAACACAAACAGAAGGCAAAATGTTTGTTTTTGTTGTATGTATGATTGTTAGTCCATCACACAAAAACTACTACAGAAAATTGAGCCGAATATGAACAGTTACATTGTTGAAGCTTCACTTTAAAATATTGTATGTTTCATTGTAATCTCTACAAGCGATATATTAAACTGGGCTATTTAGAGTGAACAACACTTAAGGCGTGTTTATAAAAAATTGAAACTGAGATTTGTAAGAAAATTTAGTAGTAAATTAAAGTAATGGTCACAATGTCATTATGCGGACTAAATTATCCTCATACCTAATTATTGATAAAATTATTTATATCCTAACAAAAACTCATTATATTCTTTGCGACTTTATTCAGTGCTATTAAAAACACTCAAACACTTAAGCGACAACTAAAATATTAATAAAAATTTAGTGTTAAAATATGACGAGCTTCCGACAAAATTTCGTGAACGATTTAGCACTCTAGGGGTTGAATTTTGAAAATCAATTATTCTTTCTAGGGTTTCTAATCTAAACTTATTTCCTTACGCTCATAGCCCGATCTTCAAATAAGTATTGATTCCATAACAATTTCGATTTCCACATTAACACCTTGATAAAAATAACAAATAAAATCCCTTTAGTATATACATTCCTACATTATAAAATAAAGGATCTAATTATTAGATCTGCGTACTGATCTTATCTTTTTATACATAATATTAAATAGATTAAATTATTATTAAATACCAGCAATAGATTAAAATAAGAAGTATTTATTCAAGTTTTGAGAATTTAACATAATAACTTTTTCTATTATTTAAACGAAATGTAGTAGTTTAGGGGAAGGCTATATTTTTCCGGGATAGTAATTAAATGAAAAATAAGGTTACATCTTTTTTCAATACATAAGATTATGGTGTAAGTGAATTCAAAATGTTACATAAAACCATCAAGTACTGTTTTTGAAATGGCAGCCAATTACGAATTTATATTGAGAAACATTCAAACTTTTACATTAAGAATATTAACTATAATATAATAGCCAGATAATAAAGGATTTTTTTGCTAACGGAAATCTTTCAATTTTAAAATTGGAATGATATATATTATATCGTTCATATCAAATAATATAATATACAATACTATACAAAACCAAGAACTAAATTTCAAAATCTCTTCGATTCTACTTTGAATTATACCATAAAGTTATACATGAAAATAATCAAAATTTATATATACATGAATGCCGGTTTGAGTTACATTTTAACAATTTCATTTATTCTTAATTTATTTTCGTAAGCACAATATAACGTGACATGACGTGCGACGTGCACACATGCGCGACAGTCAGCTTTACTTGCTAAGTCTTATTTAACGGATCACGGCATTCTGTTTTCAAATACTTTTATACTCAATTTATAATACTAGCAATAAACCTCGGCTTCACATGTCAGGAATTAAGAATGTATCGTCCAAAAGTCCTATAAAAATAAAAAGTTTGCAATGAAAAATAAGTTATTGACAAACATATTTGTTGGAAATATTTATAACAAAGTCACATAATAATTATCAATCAGTTTTATTCTACGTCACTAAGGGAAGACTGTCAAAAATCTGTATGTGGACGGAAGAATTTGTCTATATAAACTTGTTTTTAATTATTAAATATATAAAATATTGTGTAAAATAAATTTTAATAACGGGAAGATTCACCGGAGTCATGATATAAAAACATCAAATAATAAATTGTTTCATTTATAGGAAATAGAAAACAATTTTAAACACTTAAAAGATAAATATAGGTTTTAGATAAATAAACAAAAATAATGCACAATTTTTTCTGAACCATGAACTGCTTAGGATCTGTTATGAAATTCTTTAAATGTAACTTTATTTAATTAAGAAAGTTTATTCGCTTTTTGTAAATTACAATATTTAGATATCATGCGAAATAAACATTTCAACCATCTCTTAAACAAATTAATTCTTCATGGTGGAGTGAACGATAAAATTAAACTGACAGAGACAGTTCAATTCAAAAATAAACATGTAATTTGAAAACGATTGCTATTAACAATCTTAACTTTGTTGTTATTAAATAATAATCATTTACTTATTTGATTCAATCATATATATTTTTAAATTAAAATCATACTCATTTTAATAATCAATCTATTAAAATGATATCTGAATGAACTATGTAATTAATAGAGGTGGCAATTATTGATTTTGCCACATCGGTAGCTATTTAGGTGTTTTTATGATTTATTAGACGCGCAGGGAGTGGTACCTATAAAGCCTGCGTTGGATTTTACGATGATTAAAATATGTCGGTATCAAATATGGACGAATAAACATAGCATTTCTTGTATTTACATTTTGGGTAAAGTTTCTCTAGTTATATTATAAATAATGCAAACACTTTAGATAATGTTAAATTATTTATCATTTGATCATAATAACAAAATATTGTTAACAAGCAAGAAGTATCTTATTCGTCATTAAATTAATGCTCATAAAACAGTATAAACTTTAAACACAATAATGTATCTAAGGTTTGTAGTAAGTAGTAAAGTATGAATTTATACCTCATCACTAATATATATAAAAACAACATAAACTCAGACCGAACATAACAGCCCTAGAGCTCTGTTCATACAGATTTTATTCGTACCTTAGTTAGCCGTTCTGTAATTGGTAACTAACCCACGAACATAAATTTAGGATATTAGACCTCAACAAGAAGTCATAATTTTCCTATATTAATTTCGGCAAAACTAAAAATATGTTCCTAATAACCAGCGGTAGTCATACTCGAGGACAATGTATGAAACAAAAAGACTGTTGTAATTCTCGTCAGTCGTTTGCATTTCTTTGTGTATTTTGTATCCACGTGGCAGAATTGATCATACAGATTAAGCTCTACCTACTTTAACATCATTTGATCAAAACCAAATGAAAATCAATAGTATCACACTGATTTAGTAGTTCTTATCAGACTAGTGTAAAGTATTTTTTAATGGATTTACCTATAGGTTTTCATAATTACCATATAAGCATATATTAACATACAAAAAACTATCTTAAAACAATAACAATGTAAAAAATAGATTAATAATTATAAAATTGAGTTGAGATTGGTTGTATTTATTTGGTTAAACCTAAATCAAAAACAGGACTCCAAAAAGAAAAAAGATACGTTATGAAATTTTCACGTATAAAACGGCCGAATAAGTACAAACGGTGCGCCCTCCAAGCTGATAACAGAATTATCCGAATGGTGCTATCTATCTTTTAAATGTGCACCTTACTTTTACTTTGGGTCGCTATGCGTTGTTACTGGCGTGTCCGCATTATTTTCAATGGTTTTGAACCGAATATATACGATTGAGTTATAATCTTTTTACGCTATTGTGAACTTTTTGTTTGCCGGCAAAAGGTTTGCATGTTGTGGATTACGCTTGCCACATAGTTTATTTAAAATGACTTTTGCATGTGAGTTTTTAACTGAATATTCTATTGTAATAAGAGAAAATTATAATATATAAAAATAATTAGTATAGATCAATGTATTATTTGTGTTACAAAAGCGTTGTAATTTAGCTTGTATCAATATTTATACAGTTTCCAACTGATTTGCAGGTTAAACCGCATAATGCATTAACTGATTACTCCTGCGATCCATCTTCCAATGCGTCCGACATGCTCCACCCAACGTCTTCTAAGACCCATTTACACTAGCAAGTAATCAGGATTAATATGAAAATATGATTCAACTATTTTGTAAACTATTTTAAATATAATTTACAAACTTATCTAACTTTGATAACTGCTAGTTAAGTCATCATTAGTTTGAGTATTTATCTAATATATGTAAATCATACACGATTTCCTAAAAAATATAAACGCAAATAACGGAGTACATTCATACAATATTATTACTTTAAGCTCCACACTTTTTAATGGTTTAAGCACTAGAATATATACCAAAGATAGCATAACACTGGCACACATAGGCTATATATGCTTATCTAAATGTGTTTCTTATCACGTTAACCATAAAGGCGTTTTTGGTGTAAATGTAATACTTCGTGATTTGCCCACCGTACTTTGCGATAACGACCGTGATAGTTATACAACGGAAGATAGGTGCTTCCATAATAACTTTAAAGTGAGTTTAATTCGAACACTGGATAATTATGCGGGAGCGGTATTAATGACAATCGTGATGTATCGCTGCGGTGCACAATTTTATATTTTTGAATTGACAATAATTTATTGAGACCACATGACATTTCGATCAGTTCAGCAATTATTACATTCTTAAATGCTTAACCAGTAATACCTCCATGTATGATGATGTCACATTTATTTAATAATTTTATTTACGTATCTGTACTGGTAATATTTAAACGCCATTACTTATCCTCCAAGTTAATATATGTACATGTAAGTTAGTAAACATTATGAAAAGGAAGAATATGTAAAATACATGTCGAGGCTTTTGTTGTCGAGAGGCATATTTAGAGCGATGATTTTGTTTCGCACCAATGAACAAACATTTTTAACATTTTGAAGAAAACTCGTGAATATAGACACATTAAATTGTGCCTACACTTAATGTGACAGTACAATTCCCAAATATACCACTTTATTAAGAAAAAAATATGTGTTAGTCGGTTTTTAAAAAACGAGGCTATTATATATTAATATTATTTGTTACTTCATAAATTTTACAAATAAGCTGTAATTTACATAGCATGAAATATAAATCTGTGTTAGATTATGTTATACAATATACATTAAATGTGTTTATTCATATTTCGATGTCTATTTTTCCTATTGAATTGTAATCAGCTCATAAAAGTAGCTAGAGTCATCATTTTTGTGTAGTAAAAACTCACTTTTAACCTAATTCTAACTATAAGTGGCTGTCAAATGTTAATAAAACACAAACTTTCAAGCTAGTTGACGGCAATCGATTTAACAATATATATTATTATTTGGGCAATCAGAGATGTCTGATTTAATCAAGATTTACATCAAGTAAATCGAATATCATTAATGAATGATCCCAAAGCGAAATACAAAAGTTTAGTAGGAGTTTTCTTACGTTTAATAAAATGGCTGTTTGTCGAACTTTCCCAGCTCACAAATTATAAGTAGGAAACACAAATAATAGTTGACGCGAGGCTCGGGGCTAGCGAGGTATATGAGTGAGGGGGCGAAGGGGAGCGGAGTGAGGGGAGGCAGTAATCAGTCCGGACAGTAATTCGGGGAGCCTTAAGGGTGTGATCGGTTAGCACAGACAAGGGTTCCACCACTAGCATCCTTAGAGAGAAGAAATACTTTAGTTCAACATTTCCAATGTGGTTTTGTTTTGTAGCTCTTTGAGATTTAGAAATTTCTCAATAAACATGCGACGACTGGGCAGCTGTTTTTCCAAGATGAGGGAGGTCTCCCGAGAAATTAATGTGATCAACTATAACTTATCCTAACATTATTATTAAATGCTTACACAAATAACCTTCAAGTTTTATGTAAGCATTTTAAAAGACTTTATCTTTTTATTGAAAGTATAATATTAAATTCCCAATATTTTTTTTCCGAACATAAAAAACAGAGGAATAATAGAACCTACGCAACATCCATCGGTTTTGAGTATACAGCCGACCATTGAAGAGCTCTCAAGGCTCCCCTAGTCGGCAGACTTCGGATATCTTTGCACCTTAATTACACTCAGCCCAGTCGAAGTACGACACGTAGTCTCAAACGCTGTATCCAAAAAGAGGTGAATATTTTTGAAGATCAAGCCTCTTTTCTTGTGAAGTACGCCCTGTAACGATTTGTTGCGGTGTTCTTGTTTGAGAAAATGATAAAAGACGAGTTTACTTACTGTTATTAACTTATAATAATCTTATTTTTCCATATTTTGTCCATGAACGTGTTACTATGAATATAATAATCAAAATTATGTATAATACTCATCAAATAGTTTACTATTTAGTAGGTTGCTAATATTGCAAGGATTTATATGATTAATATCTTTTATTTAAGGAATACAAATACAATTTAGATAATCTAAATTTATAGCGGATGTAATCGAAAACAGCGTCAGCTACTAAGAGGATAATAACTGGAGAAATAAAAAAATAATTATCTTGAGATTAAACTGAAAATGTGAAAAAGATAAAATGCTTTGAAATATTTTTTATTTGATTTTATGTGAAGCCAGAATGGCGGAGAGCCCCTAATATTTATAGTTTACAAATATCATTTGTTTATTAATATTAAATAAATTATTTAAGTATTTGCTTATATTATTATATATTATAATTATAGAAATGATAAAACTAAATATAATTGTTCTTAATAAAATACACTTGTTATATTAAAGTAAACTATAATACCTATTTATAAATGATATTTCCATTTTATTATTTTTTTATAATCCGAAAAGAACATGGTTAGCCCTGATAATTAACATATAACTGAAAGAGTTTTAAGGAGGTAACTTTTTTTTTTGTAAAAATAATAATAACTCATTAGTTAAAAAAGTAATGAAAAAAGGTTATTTACCATAAAGGTTACTTTGAAACTTATTCGAATATTGAAAACAGTATCTGTCCCCAAAGCGTTATAATCTAAACTTCCTAACTTGTATTTCAGAAAACAGAATCTTCTTTTAAAATAAAGCAAAGTTAAATGTAATTGAATGTGTCACATGGATGTTAAAGTTATGATAACATTAAAACAAAACACATGTTAGCTCGCTTATACTGAGCGCCAAGCCCAGTAAAGCCTCTCTTATCTGACAACTTTTCACTATTTGCCGAACTCTTCCATAAATTTGCGCCCCTGAGTCTACTTACACTTATCAAGTCAAAACTACCAAAGTGTGTATTTATTTGTTTCTATTTTCCGTGTGATTGACTCCTTAACTTTCGAAAGAGACTCCAACGGTATGGGTTAGCCTACTAAAAGTTCGGCGCCTTTGATTCAAAATCTGTTAATGCAAAAGTTTATTTTTATAAGTAAGATTACACGGCAACTTGGGATGAAAGTTTTACGAAGCAGCTTTCTTTGGAAATCGTACAAGGTATGGAAGCGTTACTTGGGGAATTCGTGGATTAATGCTGAATTTGAAATAATTTTGCTCCTACATTTCAAGTAGTGATTTCCAAGTTACAATGTTTTTTAAATAACTGCAAAGATTTTTGATCTGAAAAAATATTTAATACAATTTATAAAAAAAATCTGTAAAATAAATACAACTGCTAAATTTGGATTATGTATTTTAAAACATGAATAGTTTTCTATGTGTAAAACGAAGCTTAATCAATTACCGCATAGTGATATTATCAATATATTTGTGTATAAATTATCGCAGTTAAACGTACAATTCTATTAAACTAGCGAGTTAATTACCACAAACATTTGTTTCAATGCTGTTATACATCGAAACGTTGGTATTTATGTCCGCTTCCCGATGGAGCTCATAAACATTGTAAAACTTCCGGCAGATGGCGGGGATGATTATTTCCCCGCTGGACCCCACGTATTAACATGACTCGTGAACGTTGGTATGTTATTATGTGAAAAATTAAAAAGGTTTATTTGCTTAGCTACCTTCAAAGCGAGCCCAAGCATTTTAAATATTTAAACTAAGCATCATCGCAAGATAGATGTAAATAGAATAGACTGCTATTTAATCTGACTGAATTTGAAATTCACTTTCTTATTAAATTACGGTGCAATTATAATTTTAACGTTGAAAAACTAAAATGGGTACATGATTTTTAGTAGCGACACCCACTCCGTCATAATACGCCATTAACGCTTGAACGACGCGGCCTCTAATTCACATTTAAAAGCCTGCACTTGAGTCAAAGTCAGCTGTAATTTCGTCTAAGCCAGCGATACCTAGTAAAAATCTAATTTGTCAAGAATTACATTGTGGCTACTAGCGACATTGAATATGATGTTATTTTTATTTTAAGTGTTTGTGTTCGTTATTGTAAATTCCATCGCTATGTACAATTTTATTAAACAATGTTTTCGCTTTAAATGTGTACAACTTATGTCCAGTAACTTGTTAAAATATAAAGACCTTATGAAATAAAATTCAGAAAATACCAACAATTTTGCGGTGGACAGCGCAAACTGGTTTAAAATGATCTTAATATTAAATAAACGTAAACCTAAATACCACTCGAAGTTCATTATAGCACAGTAATGAACTTGCAAGTAAAAATCTTTAACAACACGTTTACAGGTTTGCTTCTAAATTATTCAATCGTTTAGCGTAAACAAAGTTGTTGCAGTAATTAGTGACTGGTAAAAATGAGAATGAGATGAATTGCATGTAGAGATTAATATAAAATTTCTCTTATTAAAATAATAATTAGCACTACTCTGCAATTATAAAATATATTTGATTGCAAATATCTTTTTCATATTAAATTATAAGATAAGTTAATTAGAATTTTATGAAACATTACAATTATCTCGAGAACAAATACAAATTGAATTAACATTTAACAAAGAGATGCAAACTAATTCGTATTAGTTACGATTAGTTTCTTAGCCCGTCAGAAGCAGTTGGGTAGTTTTACGGGTCCTTCCGGTCGACTGCACCCCCGTTCTTGTATTGAGTGAGTCGTGTCGTAATAATTTCACAAAATACTAGCTATCCTTAGCTTGGTTTATCGTTTTTATACCAAATTAAGCAAAAAGTATTTTTTTTTTAAACATAAATATTTTATACAGTGTGTTGTAACACAAATGTTATGGTTTATAGTTTTTCTTATATGAAGTTTTTGGTGTTTATTTTGTATTTAATTTTCTGAATGGCTTACGTTTTATGTTTAGTTACTCTAATACCTTCAATATACATTACATAAATATATCCTTCATTTTAATCATATTTTAGCTTTAAAAGCGTAAAAATTTTATTTTACTTATATTTTTTTATAAATTATGTAATATATTTTAATCCTTTTCAGGTACGTAATGCTAAGTTAGTACTGTCTGCGAACGTAAGTACTATAACAAATCATATTATAATGAAAAACGACCTGAAAATTCAATAACTTTATGGAAATTTCACAAACTGATCTAATATCTTTTAATACAAATTTAATTTTAAAATAAACGCCGCTTACATTTTCATTTCATTTATAATTAAAATAAAATCTCACTTACATGCTGCCCGTTGAAACTTAAATATTTAGACGCCACATATTATAGC
Source organism: Napeogenes inachia (assembly GCA_959347355.1). Classification (NCBI taxonomy): domain Eukaryota; kingdom Metazoa; phylum Arthropoda; class Insecta; order Lepidoptera; family Nymphalidae; genus Napeogenes; species Napeogenes inachia. The sequence goes on along the minus strand of OY365791.1, from coordinate 11,648,820 downwards.
GGTTAGATTCTCATTACAATTACATTATGTAAATAGAACTTTGTTTAACTGAATACCTTCGCCGTGCTTGCGGAGCGCTCTTTCTATTAACAAATTTTGCTGACTTAACCATTCCGTCAAAATGTGTTGAATACGAAAAATCTTGAATTCATTCCACTATATTCAAATGAAGTAAAAATCCTTTATCTCAACGTTTATCTCTTGAAGTTATTTGAGTAATTCTAAAAGTTTTATAGATTTTAGAACGTTCAGCTATCCATGTTAGGGTCTTCGTTACAAAAGCTCTCTCATTGTAATAAACGCATCCGGCGCTTGACAATGTCTTTATTCGTAAGAATTATATCATTCATCCTTAAAATGGATTCCAAAGGAGGGAAGCAATTTCATTTGTGAGAACCTGCTCCTGCTTATAATCCGTCCGACGTAATAACATTTCATATTCGTAATAGAATCATTCTGCGTCGCCCGGAAACTTTATAGTCTCATTTTCATTGAAAACGTTTAGTAGACATAAACTTGTAGAATAATTTGATGCACAGCTCTGGAGTGGAAGGGGCACAATCTCCGGAGACTCTTGCTCAGCTAATCAACGAGGCTGTTTAGAAAAATTAATACCGTGTCAATTGTCTCGTGACTACGATTTAAAAGTGAATTAAATAATGATAGTAAATAGTTTCAATCACATTTATCTATGCTACAATATCACTGTAAATATAATATTTTAACGAAAATAATTATGAATATATTCAATTTTGCTTAGTCTCTTGTGTAAACTAAACAGTTTCGTAACTAATAAATGAGGTCTCAAATGATTTGGCATATGAGTGACATATAAAGTCACGATATACTGAATCAAGTTGACATTAGAAGCCATTTTGTTGGTGCGTAAAAATCAAATATTGTTAACGTTAACGTTTATCATACAAAAATGTCACAAACATAATTGCGTTTATTTTTTTTATTATAATAGTCACATATAAGTGTGAATATTATTTTTTTTAAAGACAAATTGTGTTTTAATTTTTTTTACATATGTTTTAATTATTTCATTGAGATTAGTATAAATAATATTACATCTTGAAAACGTGTTAATAAATCTGCATTTTATGGAATTCACATGAAATGCTGGAATAAAACTTTCATTGAATTAATCCTTACGGAATAACTGCCGCAGACATCGTAGAAATTACTAATTAAATGTAGAAGGATAAGTAAAAAGCGGTTTACCTTCTTAAAAGTTATTCTACGAATATTCATTCACTATGTAAACTGGAAAAGTTTGTGTTAATTTGAACATAGATTTTAAAGGAATGCCTCGTTTCTAGTCTTAACAATTATTAATAGAATTAATTTTGTTTATTTTATTATTAATAAGAAATATAAAATAATTATTGTTTTTCATTAGCAAAACTATTAGTATATGTCAGAAGACGTGTAATTTGTTGTCGAATTGTTTAAAAGCGAGAGTGCTAGTTACCTTTAGAGGTGAGCCGGCGCCGCCCGAGTTCTCGCAAGGACAAGATTTATGTAAGGACTTTTGTTTGTAGGAGTAGTTGAGCAGGGCGGGGGTGGGAAAGCTCATCTACATTCGCTTTTACTCACGCCAGATATCTAACAAAGTACAGAGAGCCCTCCTTTTGTCTCTTCTCTCGCATCCGCTACAGTTTCTTCAACAAGGAGGAAAAAACGCCCCGTTTTAAAATTCGACGCGTATACGTATAACTTTTTTTCGTTTTGAAATTCTCACCATAGACACAACATGTCGTGGATGAGTTTTTGTTGAGATGTAGGAAGTCCCTTTGTATTCGCTATGAAAGTCAGAACAGTTGTAAGGAATACCCAGCTCTCGGGAGACTTGTGTGTAAGCATTGTTTTGTGAAAAATCAACACTCAGACTTTATATAGGTTTTCGAAGCACTAGCAACACGTGGCTGCTAAGCTAAGTAATGAAATCGACGCTAAATTAATTACAAGTTGAAATTACGTCGTCTATTAAAATTAAATATATAATATAAGTACGAAATATTTTTAAAAATGTTATTAAAAGTTACCTTACTAAATATTTCAGATTAATATTTTTTGTCGATGTCAATAAAAAATTGCTTTACAACTATTTCTATTAAGTTAAGGTTATAACAATTAAATAATCAAAACATTTTACTTGTTTGTTAAGGAGTTAAGCATATAATATTACTACTCACAGTGACCCTTAGCTATTATATTTTATAAAGGTCTAAATAATGCAAAGGCCAGGGTAAAATTTATAGCGGTTAAAAGCGAAAATAAATTCGAAATGTAGGTAAAACACTTTTGTCATAGCCGGGGTTAGTACCCATTTGGATATCTTGTTAACGAGTTATTTAATGAGGTGAAGAGCAGAGGTCGCAATAAAATATTTACGTACAAAAGTTGAGAAATAAATTATTCGTAACTATTTTTATCTGATTGTAATAACTTTGTTTCTAGTACGAGAGCTGTCAAAACTTATCCTTAAGATAGATTTGTTATGAAAACTGACAAGTAATTAATATGACACTTTCTTATTAATTAATCTCGATTTGCTTTTTTATAATACAGTTTTCTAAATCGACCTATAAAATCATTATATTATAATAAAGCGTTATAACGAGGCAAAGTTGCGAGCGCCAACTAGTATTTCAACAATAATGGAGCATAAAATAATGAGAGTTTCCCAAGGAATAAATGCGTCGTCTAAGTTCAGCGTCATAGGCTCTTTGTCTCCCGAGATTTCAGCGTACAATGTAGCATAGTCTTCATATTATTGCCTCAATTAATCATAACTTTGTGTTAGTGAAATTTCTCTGGTGGGTAGACCATTGGTGCATGGGTTCACGACGGCATGAAATTGGATCGCGAAAGCCCAACGTTTGCCGCTTTCAAAATTAGGGCGGTGTTGATTCTGATATTAAAACAAAACTTTACTCTCTTTCAAATTAATCTTTATTAATCAAAATGACTGTCATGAATATTTTGCTAATAACCAAATGTATAACAATTTTAAAATGTAAAAATATAAATGAAATTCTTTATGCGTTACACTATAATTTATTCTCGTAATATATACTGACGTAATAAAATTCTCTGTTCCAATTAATTACTATTCGCTGCATAGTGCACAATTAAGTGCCTACGAACGAAACACAGGCGAGGCCGCCATGACAAAATGTGAACGTAGAATTATGATAATAGTTTTAAAGAGTTTAGAAGCACCGAATTATAGTTTAAGGTAACAACAACTGGCGTTACGGACGTACCTTCGTAGAGCTACGCTTGCTTCTACAACGCTACGCCATAGTCACATCTTTATTTATGCGTTGCATAATTTAGCATAGTTTTTGTTAGGAAATTTATTGTCTGAATATTTTAATTCAAGTGTTAGATAAACATATATGTTACATTTTATGTCTTAAACAATTTGCGCTTTTAAAACTGTCATACATACTTTTCTTTGTTTTTTAGTTATTTAAAATTTAGTTAAAATTCAATAAGTTATGTTGGAAACACGAGAGCAGGAATAAAAATAAAACATACTAAAGTGAGCTCGTAACTTTCAAGTAGTAGGTGCGCTGCAATTAATTGGGATTAGTGTGTGAGGTCGTGCGTTTCGTCTCCATGTTATTTTTCACGTCACGAAAAGTCCGGCAGGTCCGGCGCGAGCGGCGTTGGATTATTGAATTAAAGTTGTTAAGTTTATTAGCCGATGTTGTTGCTCCATTCTCTTGATTAATGGGCGACCGTTGCTTTTTCTCTCTCATTTATATGATAATGAGTCAGCAGCCGCGAACGAACACAATTATTAAGTGTAAATGAATGTAGTTGGAAGCGAAATCGCTTTTTGAAAAACGACTATATACAGATTGAATTCAAAATGATCAACGTGCGTCCGCGACTGCTGAACTGTCTGAATTTTAAAACGAATTGTTTAAAGTTTATACAAAATTAACTTTGCTTATTTCCAAACTGGATTATGTTAATTAAGCAGCTGCCGTTTCGGTTGAAATCGTAATCGAAAACGCCTGTTGTGTTGGTTTACCTAATCAGTTTGTTTTGTATCTCGCACATAGATTATCCGATTTATATTGTATTAAATTGTAAGGGATTCCAACTAATTATTTTGTGTCTGATTTGGTAACACAGTTTTATTTGTTGTTTAAGTTATTTTTAGTTTTTATTAATCATGGAATGCCTTTTCTCTGTTGTTCGTAAAAACCTGGAACACAATTTCACACGATATATGTATTTAATTACACTATATTCCCTTAGTAAGTATCTAAAGTACAACTTATCTTTATAACAGTAAATTAAATTATCTAATAATAAGAAATGTCACTTATATTTTAAATGTGTGAAAAATTTTAAATATTACCTAATTTTTAATCAAAAGGATTTTGTGTAAAGTTTTGTATCGCACTTCGTTCATCACATTGAGAACCAAATTTGGATGAAATATATATATATATTATCAAAGATCTGAAACACTACGAGTAACCTAAAATAGTTCTCCAAACTTTTAAAAGACCTTCAAGGGTTTGTCTTATCTAACTCGGTAACAATACTGATGTTTGATAGAAAATTCTATGAAATTGGTAGCTTGTCAATCTCTAATAAATGTCGACAGCTATCAATGGCCGATCGCTGCGGGCTGCAGTCAGGTACGATAAAGGATTACTTTGAAGTCCAGGTGATTTTATAATACCTTATCTGTTCTGGGCTTTATTGATAATTTATATTATCAGGATAAAACGAAAATAAATCGTATATTTTTGTTTTCATTGATCAAATAAATCATGAAAATAGAAACTTTGCTAAAGCAATTTTTATTGTGTGATGTTTTAGTTTTTAGATTAGTTTAAAAAACGCCAAAACTAGACTAAACTTCTAAAAAGATCCAAACCCAAATGCCGCTCTGTCAAACACTATCAAACTTCCTTTAAACAAGAAGTAAGAAAAAGGAAAAATACGCCACAAAGTCGCTCCAATACAATAGCGAAGTTTATTCAGTAAATCGGAAAAAACGTTACAAAAAATATGACGTCTGAAAAATTACACGCATTCACAAATCATACCCCTCTTTTGTTAAAACTTTCAAGGGAGTTTAACTCCTTCTTAAGCCCTCAAATGTCTTCTCTGGTCGTATACTTGAATTATCTGTTTATTCTTTACAAGTAAATTATGTTAAAATTATTTCGTAAATGAAGTCAGGGACAGAAAGACAAGCAACACATAATAGGTTTGAAGTGATGTTGTATTTATTTCAAGTATTATATCAAATTCGTGAACCATCTGTCATTTAACAGTGTAACGTATTATTAAACTATTCATAATACGAATAATTAAATATCCTTTTTTCATACCTATTATAGCATAAAAATAATATTTACTTTAAAAGTTAAGTTTCATCAACATTTTCGACAAATATTTTTAATATTGTACATTTGTAAAGAATTCAATTAATAAAATATCAATATGGACGGGCATTATATTAAGAACAAAAATAATAATATAATAACCTATTTTTGTTTTGTTCTGCAGTGTTATATTTTAACTTTTATATTTATAAAGCGTAAAAAAAGTAATATATATTTTAACAACCTTCTACAAGTATACTTATTAATAACATTTAAACGTATTTATAGCGTATTTAAAAATATAAAAATTTAATTATATATAAAATCTATTTATATTATTTAAATCTAACTCATGAATGCCTAATTGACTGTATTAATTCGTACTCACGTGATGAATCAGTGTTTTCATGTTTTTAAATGTTTCATGAACGTTGAGTATCCAAAAGGTTCCAATCATTCTAAACGGACGTTTTATTGCGTGAGGTAAAACTAGAATTATTACCATAATTACCATGTAGAATAATTAACTCAAGCACTACATATTACATATGTATATTTTATTTTTAAATATATATTAATCTCAACTACACTTATATTTCAGATTCTTGCAAAGATTTTTATTTTTATTTGTTTTGGTAATTCTGTAATACATATTTTTTTACTGACGAAGAAAACTTAAACAAATAACCTGTAACATAAATTGAAAAATTCATCAACACTAGCAGAATTTGATCCTGCACCCTCTGGAAAACCTTCTCCTTGATCTATATAGATAGGTACTTGATACCAGCTAAGTACGGAGACAGTATACATTCTATATTGTATACATGTTTAAATGCATTAGATAATCCTAATATTTTAATAAATCTAAGCGCTTTAGAAATGGTTGATAGAATTTTAGCTATAATATAAGTAAGAAAACTTCCTTGACATTGACTACCTCTTCATTAATAATATTCAATATTAATTTTATTTTATTAACTAGATCAAAGAACTGAATTATATTGAAAATACTTTAGACTGTAAGCAAAAGTACATTTAATTAACCTCATAATAAATTATCTTTTTTTAATACATAATATATGAATTAAAAAAAAAAGCAAATTTTTATCATATTATTTCATCGTTGGTAAAGGAAAGACCTAAAAATTTACAATTTCTCAAACTTAATAAAAACGAACATTCCTATGATAATAAAAACACATATCCATATTGAATTGGAAGCGATGTCACCGGTGTGAATTGAGGGCGGATTTATAGAAGACTGCAGTTACGATTAGTTGATGATTAATACTCGCACGGCTACGCCATCTGCCGGATTAATTGGTTCATTTCCTCTAGACGGTTCGAAATGGAATTTTGTACTAGCGTTCAATGTTTTTGTTTACACCTGCAGTTATCAAATAATTTAATCGAGTTTTATTTTTGTTTTATAACAGAATTGTTATTAATTTTTTTACTGGGTTTTTATATATTTATTTTTAATATTTTTTATTAAAAACTATTCCTTAATTGAAATATGGGGCTTTTAAATAGTGTATAAAATATAAAGTTAAGCAATAATATGAAAGATTTTGATATTAAAGAATAATGTTATTAAATATTTGATAAAACAAATTTATTTATGTTAAGAATATTTACATAAAACAATTCAAACGATTAAATCAGTTGTCATTGGGGTATTAACTTGTTTTAGTCATTAATTTTCTCTTGAAAATTTAATAATGTCAATGAGAAGACAATTAAAAATGGATTATTCTTAAAAATGACCCAAGTGGCTCTCTTAACTTGAAATCAAACTAAGAGTGGGTAGATTAAGGCTTTGGCCGAAGGATTATAGAAGAGGCAAGTGGTAATGAAATTTGCCCGGAGGAAATGGTGAGCGAGGCCTAGGCTAATCCCTGTCCAGGCAACCACTGATTGTATTTGATGAGAGTTTTATCTGTTTCTCACTATCAGTCGGTCGATCGTCGTCTAATCACGCCGATTTAAGTTAGAGCCTCGGTTAATTGCCTGCGTTATTTTAGGCTTCAAACTTTCAAATTAATGACTTACGGATATATATTTAAATTAACTTGAAACATCTTATCTTCTAATGGCTCATCTCTTAGAATATTAAAGTGATTATTTGTAATAAATTAAATTTTCATGGAAGTACTCAATAATAGAAATGAATTTACTATTTTAGGTGTACTATAACCTCAGTAACTAAAACCTTAATACTCATGTGATATAACTGGCGTTTAATCATAAGAAGAACCAATACACCGGAGCGCACATAGTTGCCTAGTATTGACAATCGAACAGAGCAAATCTCAAAGATAGACCAAAGGATAGCAGAGGCTTCATTGTCCCTAAGGGCAGCGGGCTAAAGCCTGTCGTTACGTCAGTACGGATTGTGATTCGATTAGGAATCGCTATGCGACCGCTTACATCCTTAACGAGTTGGAACAACCACACAATGGGCACTTGAAAATTGTAAAATGTCCGGCCGAATTCCCAATAAAGTGCTTTATAAAGGGAAGCAATGGTATTCTTTGATGAATGTTTCTTGAATCTAGAACTCTAATGACAATATAAAAAAAGTGATTTATGTTAGTTGTATAAATAAACAAGTTATTATAAATCAATGTTTAAAAATAACACATTAAAAATTTTTATAAATTTTTATTTTAAAGAATACTCTTTTTTCATAAAATTATTAAAAAATACATAAAGGTTCTTTAAATAGAATTTAAAAAATATTTTAAAAAGTTTTATTTAAACTCGTTTTTCAAATTTTAAAAATTAAAAAAGTTAAAGGAAATGTAATGTACTTTTTTTAGATATTTGCAGACGACAGATCTCGACAGTCTTCAACGTGTCACTTGTTATCGTTCGCCGTTGTCACTACACATAGCACATAATTAATCACGGCTTACACACAAACAAAAGGCGTTTCAACTCTAGTACTATCACGTAAGATTCCAGTACTATGTAATCCCAGTCTCATATTCTGACCCAGTCGCAGGTAGATGCGGCTTTAGGCTAACTATACACTCATTCAAAATAACTATATTATGACGTACCAAATATTCAAATTAAAAATTATTTTTTAAATGAATAAAAAAAATTGGTTTCTTTCTATAATGTAAAATAAATAATATAGTTTTAATTTATCCTCCGAACTTACAGCAATTATTTATAAAACAAATAAAAGGGATAATATCAAGGAACAGTTGTGCTAAAATGAATTTTTCGAACGTAAACTTACCTTTCGTGTATTTTTAGATGAATAGGCAGATATAAAAATATTGTTTCCAATGTTGTGTAACTGTAGCCAACCTTATTTTTCATATCTCAGCTTTCGTGCCGCGTACCGGTGATTATTTTTAATTTCTACCGCTCCGTTGTCGGAAAGCATGTTGTACAAACCGTTTTGTGGGCTTTTTTAATGAACGCCGCCAAGTTACGACTTTGACGTTTGCTTTGACATTACACCGAAGCCATCAACGTATGTAACTGTCACTATAGCACTCAGTGTCAAATAAAAGCGTTATTATCTCGATAAAGTTATTGCGCTATTTACTAGCTCAGAGACTTGCACTTATTCTAATGTAATTAAATGTAGAATGGTTTTATTAGTAATGAAAAAAAATAGGAATAAAGGTTCTAAGGCAAATCATTTCTAATGTATTTTACTTAAAATTTTACCACTTTGATTATATTGTTTATATGTATAATTAAAATTGTTATATTCTTTCCAAGTCACTTCAATCTCATCTATTTTTGCATAAAATTTTAGTTGAATCCTGTCTATTTGGCTAACTCAATCATAAACATACCTTTGACCACATCATCAGTGAATCACCAACATCAACATAGGCTATTTTTTAAAATTCAGAAATCAGAAAATTAAACCTCTAAATGTAATGAGATTTTGTTATTTATGTTACTATTGGATATGTCATATTATTATATTTATAATCAGCTGGCATTCTCCCCAAATCTACTTTTATCCAATATATCGGACTGGCCTTCGTCAGCGGTGTTGTAAATTTTAACTACGATATCTCTATTGATATTTTTTTTTATTACATAAGGGTGTTTCATGTACACAGTAAAAAAATATGTGAGTATTATAATATATTATATTAATATAAATAATCAAAAAGTTGAAACTTGATATAAAGATATTTATGAAGTAATAAATAGAAATTGTCTTTGCAAGATCTTCCCAAAACAATTTTGTAATTTTATTTTAAGGAATGCAGCTCTTTCTAATTTATTTTTAAATACTTACTCATAAAGTTATTTTATACAAAATACAATAACCTCAAAGTTAATGTTCATTATATTATTGTTGTAAAAATATAAAACAAAGCTGCAAACTGCAAGGCACCGATTTTCACAGTAACTAAGTTTTCTATTTAGTGTCACTTGTCTCTTTAGAATTTAACGACCTTGCAATGATAGATAGAGCTAAATCACAGACGATCAGTGAACTGTAGCAGTTAACAAGTAATTTTATATTATTTGTGTGTTTCTAGCAACACTATTTTTTGAACTAAAATTTCTTAATAAAATTTTAAAACATGAACTCATTATTTGGTAAGGTATATTTCAAAACATTCTTGATTTTTTAAATTTAAATACATACTTTAAGTATTTAAAAACATATGTTATTTTCAATTAATTATTTTTAAAACAATACAATTCAAACCATAAATATCTATTTCAAGAAGTCTTTTTAATATAATATCTTATTTTGTATAGAAGAATTGTTTTTATTCTGTATCTTATTCTATTGAAGTTGTGCAAAGTTAATAATATCTCTCCGTACACGTACAATAGTCACAAATAACTAAGTTTGTTTCTCACAAGATATTGTTAAGTTCAAGTCAAGTATCAAAGGAATTATTGTGATAACAATGATTGTAAGTTCAACTTTGACAAAAGCGTAAGTACAAGACAATGTGGCCCTTAAATAAATGAAATTGAATAAAATAAATGTTCTATTTGTAAAATATAAAATGGTTTGTAAAACAGTAGGAAAAGTTGTAAGATATACTTACTTGTATTTTAATTTTCAAAAAACTATCAAAGTTTTGCAACGTCATGCCAAGTCCATATAACATTCGTCAGTGTCTTAAACTTTTATTGCAACGTATGCAATGTCTACTTATAACACAATCTCGACAACATGGCTCTTCACAAAGCTAAAACGAAACCGCATACCGACCACCAAAACAATTTCAAAATGGAACAAGGGTGCCTCATACTTTGCATGAAAATACCGAGACGTCAACGTTTACAAATAACTTCTTGCTTCCGTTGAGCCACTTTTTGTTTTCCTCTTTACTAAAAGTTATGACACAAATATGGAAAACATTACAATTGAATCGCCGCCAAATATGTTAGCTGTTGAGTAGATTCAAGAGGTCGAGTGGCCGGCAAGTATAATCAGTATGTAACTGCAGCCCGGTATGCAACGCAAGGCACCAGGTTACGCCGTAGGCAGGTGCTACGCCTGGCGTATGCTGACTGCTACGTGCCCAAAATGTCTGATATTATACATCAAGTATTTTTAAAGTAATGATTAACCTTTTAAAATTTTAATGAAGGGAAGTTCCATAAGTTATTTATTTTATGCATTGCTCTGACGTTTTAAGAGAATGTAAATATTGTTAAAATTAATTTAATCAGTCACAAAATATCTGTGACTGTATTGCAACAGCAAGTATGCAATTTTTATTTTTAAATATAAAGCGCTGAAAAATTCCTTTGATAACTAAATGAGAAAAAAATATTGCAGATTAATTATTAATTAATACCTAAAATATTTTCTTTTAGTTAATAGTAAGATTAACATATAATTGATATTTAAATTCTAGAGGATATAAGTTACATCATTAATCGGCCCATAATTTCGATAAATCAATGCTAATTGGAGGTAAGAGTTCGACAGCCGGTTCCATCGCAAGAATATTTCAGAGCCGCCGCGGTGATAAATCAAACTCGAAACCGTAATGAAAGCGAACGGATCGCGTCGCGAGGAGAGGGAGGAAAAAATATCACGGAAAAAATCAGGTGCGTCCCCCGGTCGGGAAGAGAAAAACAGTCGGGCGTCGCGGCGCTGGGTCGGGAGGGAGGGAGGGGAGGCGGTGGGGGTGGGGGTGGCGGTCGATGCGGGGCGGGCCGTGCGCGCGCTGGCTGGCGCGTGGGGCGCGTGGGGCGCGTGGGGACTCTTCGCTCGCGCTCACTCGGCCGCGCCGCTCCTCTCGCGCCGACGCCGGCCGCGCCGCGCGTTTTCGTCACGTGTCCGCTCCGACTTTACATGTCCAAAGTGCTCAAGTCAGTGCTCCCGATCGCAACCGCGCGAGTGCTCCCGCAGCCGATCTCCGAGCCGGACCCGACCCGCACACCGCTCAGGGTTAGTAAGCCAGAGCGTTCTCGCGTTTGTGACCAGCTATTTTGTCGTGATCGATAGCGCGCGTTGCGAAAAGTTTATTTCGGGAGCGTAAAGTTTGTTGAGTGGAGTGCGCGTCTCGGATGCACTTCGCGGGGCCACGAGTGGCCGCCGTCGGCCGTGCGGCGCCGTCGTGTCGCTCTCTGTTCGCTTTCGACCCTCGATAAAAACAACAAACAGATTAATCGACCTGACCGTGCAAAAGATTACAGTGCGGAATTTGCCCGTTTCGGTTTCTTCTTACGGATCAGAAATCGGCGACATACGGCCGTAATGTTTTGTATTAATGTACGAAATTTTCGATAAGATAAGAGCTACTACATTAATAGCTAGAAATAAAATTGTAGGATTGCATGTAAGCGTGATATTAACTGTGAATGGTTTTAGTTTACCTACTTTTTCTTAATACGGGTTCTTTCATAAAAAATAAATTTAAGACCATTTATTAACCAGAGTGAACGTAAAAAAAATATTTTAAAATAAATCTGTGAAAGTTATTTCAATGCGGCATATTTAAAAATATTGTGTAAAAATATATAATAATGTTCAGTTATTTTTAAATGCAGTTCAAATTCGTCTTTAATAATCGTGTAGCTTTTAGTAATTTTTATATTGCCCTATAATAGAAAAAATAAAAATCACCTGTAGCTTTGTTTCTTTCACGTTTATACAGACGTTCTGCAATCCCAACTACATTACTTAGATATGCGCCAAGAAATTCGTGTTACGAACATATTTTTAGCCAAGTGTATTCTTGATTTATCGCACTAGCGTTCGATTAATTTTAATACATGCAATCTATTCCTGATGTATTTCATCTTAACGGATGCAATAATTGAATAGAAATTTCATCTGAATCGTTGTAGTTACGGTAAATTAATTACGCTAACATATTTGCTAATAAAAAAAATCCGTCGCTTACGGGGTAAGTATAATTACATTAAACTCTAAAATTTAAAATTCAATGTTTTATAAAACTTTACATGTCTACTGATAATAAGGCGATAAACGTAAGATACAACAAACATAAATATTCTATTATGTAGAAGTTTTCTTAATGGCATTTAATATTTGTTTTGCGTGACTTCTTGTCAAAAGTCAATCAGTATACGTGCTTTGAATAATCCAATGGCTTTATTGTATTAGAATACGATTTCATGGAACCATTAGTCTCAGTATTTTTAATAAAAAAAATTTTGAATTTTTTTCAGTATATCCGTAAACTATAAATACATACGTCAGAATTTTAATGTTAAAACGTTTTTTTAACTAAAATGTCGAGTAAGTGTCAAACTATACTGAGCATTACTTTAAAAATCAATTAGAATTATCTCATTTTTCAGAATAGTCTAGTTTTTTTTGTATACGAATAAAATAACAAAACCACAAACATTTTGTAGTGTTCACAAAGAACAATAACTTACGGAAGAACAGTATAAAGTTTAAAAGTTTTGTTCAAACTTAATATACTTGAGTTTCTTCTCGAATTCTTTAATTGTTACCGAAGTCAGTATTTTAGTAACGAAATATATGTTTTATATATTCTGAATTTCATATTTAAATAAATATGTATATTAATTTCAAAAACTAATATTTTGGTAATATTTTGTATTACAAAAAATACGGCATCATCAAAATTATTTAATTATATAAAAAAATATACATAATTACTACAAATATTGATATCAGTTTTATTTATTATCTAAAAAACATTTCACAACATTCTCTTTATAACCTGTGTCCAATTTCTGAAAAAAATATATATATAAATATACAATATTAAAACGAACAAATATCGCTTTAGAAGTTATCGATAATATGAGACGCATTGGTACATACATATATACATTTATATTTTTACCAATAATACGCTAATTTTAGAATATTGGTCAAAAACATTATTTATTTGTAAAATAATATATATCCTAGCCGACTAACAATGTTTTACTTCCATTTGGTTCCCAACATCAAAGAATAATAATATAAAATATCTAATTAGAATAAAATTGTTCACAGAAAATATATTGTCGTTTGACCCGTACCTGTTGTTCTTAAGTTCCCTTAAATTGAAGGCTTTTACCCCACGTAACCCTAATAAGCCGCTACATAAATAAAGAACATTAAAATTATTTGAATTAACGTCAAAAGAAATAGAATGTTTGGAGTGATGAAGACAAAGTAGCTAAAAGTTACCACTTTTTTAAGCAGAAAGAGAAATTCGAACACTTTTTTTTTCACTTTTTTTACCATTTTTTAAATAATCTTGTTTTCAGTATGTTTTAAAGTCATTTCGATCAAATTAATTAACCTTGCTTTTTAAATTATTTTAATAATGATATTTAGTGTTAGGTGATATTAGTGTACATATATTTTTCCATAATAGTCCTTCGAAGATACATTATAAAAATAAAATCTTTCATACAGTATAAAACAATATTAGATTTTCTGTGTCAAAAATGACGTACAGCCACCACCTATGACTTATAACAAAAGTCGTATTAAACCTACAAAAGCTCACCGTCACTATATCCTTTGTTTGCTCAAAGTACATTTTGTACACCTAACTCAAATGGTATATATACCCAAGATGTCGGTATACATTTTAATAAGTTAAAAAATATATTACAAATATTTTTATATAATAAATCTAAATCCACTATTTTGTTTCTAGATTAAATAAATAATAATTAATAAAATATAATAAAAAGTAAATTATTGTATGTAGATTGAAACTTCAACTACGAAAAATATAACAATAAAAAAGACGTATCATACTATAATAATAAGGGCCATTGATTCCATGGATTTTACCTGATAAAAGTTCAGTGAAGCCTAACAGCATTACGATGTTCCTGTCTTAGTAGGAGTAAACAGGTTAATGATCGAGCTGTGACAATGATGATAGATGAAACTTAAATATCATACGCAGTTGTTAAAGTGATGGGTCGTGTGATATAAAGTGATGGGTCGTGTGATATATCACGTGAATCCTGTCCAGTACTTCCGCTGCGTAGCCCATTTGTACCAAGTTTATGTCCGAAAAACTTTTCTTATTTCTTTTTATTAATACGACTCTGTTATTATTGTTAAGAGTATTTTTATGTGACCTAGTAATTTTTGGTAACAAAGATATCTTTACAGAATTTATTTCAATGCTAAAGTAATAATTCGATGGTTATTAAAAATGTTATAGAATAAAACAAATAAATGAAAACTCACAAAATAACCGCTATGGCCATAAATTATATTTTTTTATGTTTCGCTTATATTCATCTTTGAAGGTGTTTGTTTAGTAAAAAGAAATATATACTAAGTTTATTATTTCAAAAATCATTACAAGGCATTTAAAAAATATATTTACGTTTTTTCGAACAAGAAAATATTTTGTTTTATAAAAGCAACTTAACGAAAAAAATAAGCATATTAAAAAAAATATATTTAATTCAGAACAACATCACACGAAACCATAATATGGGTTCCATTGAAACGGACAATGAATAGAACCGATGAAATGTTATTAAAACCTTTGAAACAATACCAGTATGAAATAATATAAAAACAATCCATCAAAGATAAGTTAATTATGGCGTTTTAACTAAACGGATCGTTTGAAAGCGGCTCACTCGTTGTGTTTGCTTTCTAATTGACCGCTCTGTATAATTGAATATACAAGACCGCCATTGCCTTAAGCTGTTTGACGAAGTAATAGTTGTTCTTGTTGTAATTACTTGTAGTTTGTATAGAAGGTTATTATTACAGTGGGCAGTGTATCCCCTGAGAAGTGGTTACGCCTCTCTTTACTAATTCACAACCTTCAGATCACTGTTGTGTTTATGTATTTCATGTCATCTTATCTCGTATCCGATCAGGTTAGGAATTTAACCCTCTGAAAACAATAAAAAAACTATATTTTATATATAATGCTAAAAAAATAGTCTTTAAATGTTACGTTACGTCAATGTTTTGTTCATCAATTTTCTCTTACTTTTAAACAAGTAACAATATTTAAATAATATAAAAATATGTTTCATTAGAAAACATTCTTAATAAAAAGTATGAATATTATCAAAATGTTATTTATTTTGTAATATCTGTCAAGCTGTTACGTTTGAAAATATTTCGTAAGATATTAATAAAATTAAAAGTTTTAATTGTTTTTTCGAATATATAAAAAAGATATAAATTAAGTTTAAACTAAACGATAGAATTTTGGATATTACATGAAACTCGTATTAAACCTCAAATTAAGTATTTAAAATAGTTTGTTGGTAAAACTTGAGTATATTAAAACTTTGGTCGGTGCCCGACCAGACTCTATTCGAATATTTCCGTGATCACATATAATTAATCGTATTAACATATTTTAACTCGTATTAGAGTTGAACTCAAGCACTCTCACCTCAGAGCAAACTTTCATACTTATGTAGTTTCAATACAGTTGTAAACTTTCTCTATGATCGTAGCACATTAATTACGAACCGTTGGCGGGAACGAAGCCGAATAGGACGCTGTATGAAGTTTAAATGTGTAGATTTACGATCAACCCTTTCATTAAACAGGTATTAAGGAGACAGATAAGTCTACACATTACACATTTGCTCATATAACTTTGAGGACTTTGTATGAAAGCATTATACGCACAATTGTAATCGCCCTACCAAATCTAATATGTATGCAAATATTGCGGGCTCATTCAATTCCACTTAAATTGTAGCAGAAATTACATTTATTTTAAAACAAGCATTTCGCAGTGTATTCATGTTGAAAACGTAAAATTAACATTTAACAAATATAATTTATGTCATAAAACATTTAACCTCTAAAGTATCACTTACGTCGGTTTAAAATCGCTTATAAGAACCCAATTTTCTCCAAGAACGATGTTTATAAGTTAATAATATTAATCCATCTAATGAAAATTGTCTTATTAAAACGTTAATTTAGCTGGGTACACGTTAGATAGCAGCGCTTGTTGTTTTGTTTTACACTTACAAAGAGCAATCGATGTTAAAGCTCGCTGGATTGAAAATTATATGAGAGCCTTAGAGAGACGGGTGCGGGTGCGCTCGTGGGCTGCCAATGCGCTTGTCTTTCGGTTCAGTGGGCTTTCTTTAAATTGGCGACGGCTCCGGCGGCCGCACCGCTTATTGCATCTCCCGCCTCCAGCGTCACAACGTCCACGATATTGCCTCCATTCAACCTTTAAGCAAATAGAATTTCACAGTCCGTAAATAAGACCTTTATAGGTAAATCTTGTATACACTCGATATACGACAAAAGACAGAAATTGAATTTTCATAGAAAGTCGACTTGTTTAGTTATTATCGGGTCGTTTTGTACCTTATTCCGTTTGGAGGAAATTCGTGCGTGATAAAAACTAATCTTTCAGAGCATGTCAGGAGACATCGCATCAGGGTTTCTGAATTCTTATTCGTGCTCAGTACTATAAGGCCGATCTTTAAGGGTAATAGAATATCATATAGTTTTTTTTCATATTTGAGAAATGTATACGAAGAGCAAGTTGCGTGACATTTGAAAGGTTTCATGATGTACGTTCTAACATCATGGAACATTTCAAATAATAATGAGCTCGTCCTAAATCGTAACTTGATCTATTGCATGATAATAGGAAACAAATCCCATATAAAATTTATTTAACTTACAATATTTTACGAAAATATCCTTTTATAGATTCAATTTGAATAATGCTCTTTGTTTCATTTCCTGGCCTATTTTGATGTATTTTATAGTTAATAAAGTATACTATATATATTTTGCAGTGACTTACAAGTAAATAAAAAATAACTCAAATAGTGCTGAGATATATCGCTTGTAACATACATTATATGATAATTAAAAAAATATGTCGAAATCTTAGTAAAAATATAATAAGTAAGAATTGTAAATAAATCGAAATCTTTATCAACTTGATTTATTCCAACCGACATAATATGATGCATATATATGTTTCCATGTATGGTATCTTGGGAGTGATATATCAGAAACGTTAGACTTAATAGGTGTAGAGAGCTCACATCTGCAATACTAGTGCGGCCGGCGTAAGCCTATTGTCGCGGTAGAGCCATCAAGAATTCCGCCCACGAACCACTCCACAGTTTATTGTAATTTACAAAACTGACGTCGGCTTTAACATCGTGTCCGTGCACGCTTATTATGCGATTTCATCTCGTACCACTTTAAGATTTCATCGATCTTTTAGTAATTTATAGATCTTACAATAACTCAAAAATCTTTTTAATAATTTAATTTTATACTTGGGTCATGACTCATTCGCAGAGTTGTTGTTATAATGTATAAGTCAAACATTGTTAAATTTCATTAAAAG
Organism: Napeogenes inachia; assembly: GCA_959347355.1. NCBI lineage: Eukaryota > Metazoa > Arthropoda > Insecta > Lepidoptera > Nymphalidae > Napeogenes > Napeogenes inachia. The sequence goes on along the minus strand of OY365791.1, from coordinate 11,630,657 downwards.
AGAGTAACTGTTGAGTTTGTGTCCAGCTCTTCTCAGCAGAATAACATTCCGAGTTGGTGGTAGCTTACTCACAGACTGACTATACTGACCAATTTAATGTAATTGACGATTCAAAAGTGCGTGTAAATGCCTGCTTGAATAAAGATATTTTGAATTTGAATTTAATTAAATCTGCTTTAGTAATGGTCAAAACGTTATCGACGTAATAAAACAAAAATTTCAGTGAATAAGCACTAATGGCATAAATTGCAATGCGGGGAGAGAAACCCACCACAGAATTTTACGAAGCTATTTGAAATTCAGTTTCTCATACTACGCTGGGCTACAAAGATTCGGGTGGCATTCGTTGTTTCAAGAATCACTACAAATTTCAACGTAAAACAGCTAAAGCGAACATTTTAAAGTAAAAAGTGATCATTATTAAAACTGTTTTACATTTTTTTTTAATATTTTATGCTAGTGCGGAAGGTTAAAGATTGATAGTTTCGAGAAATCTAAATTTATATTTCATATTTGAAAAATACATCTCATTTATATATGTACTTTTTTAAACTGATTAATTGCTTGTAATAAAATTATCTTACATAGGTGTAATACATATTTCATGATACAAAGTTACTATGTTCTAAAACATAATGTATAACAAAAACCTATGAATATGATTCTATATTTATAAAGACTAAGTTTGTAATTTATACCCAAATTCTGTTCTCTATAGACATCGTTGAGGCTATTACAAATGCATTGAGTAGTCTGGGCGAGTGACAGGGGCGGGGGAGAGAGCAGGGGCAAGGCGGTTCGTTATAGCGTCATATCAATCACTATTGCCGCGAAGCAACTCGATCCCTTGGCACTTGGCCTAGATTCGAAATTACACAAATTTACGTAGTGGGCCTAACCGGCGTTAGGCGAGCTTGGGGATTAGGCGTTCGGGCGCAGCTTACATCGGATAGCCAACCTCAATACCACGCTCAAACGACTCGATTCAAACATTCTATTTTTTCCATCCCATTTACGATACCCCAATGAATACTTGTCAACGAAACGCTGTAAGACCGTTAATAGGCAAGTTAATAAGTAGAAAACTTTGAATAAACTCCTCTTAGCTCTTCAATGTGGCAGCCATCAAAGTGAGTGTCTACTTTAGTGAAAGTTACAGCTAAGTAGGATTTGTGTTAGACTTACGCTCCTCCAATAAGATTACAGAAATATCATATTGACAACATATTCAACGAAAGTAATTAGTTTATGAAAATCAAAAGTGCAATTAAGAAATTTCGCTTTGGTTATAAATATGTATTGTCAAATAAAAGCTTGATGTCAATTACACTATAATTTAATTAAATAATATGACATCTACATTCACACATATGATTTAATTTCAAAATTAGTTTCATGTCAAGTACTGACAGAACATATTAACTATGCGATTTAAATACAACACGAGACAGAATAGCGGAAAATCACATTAATAACACACCTAATATTAAAAATTTGTTCGCGTTCCAAATTTACTACCCATACAGGAGATATGAATGTACTGTATAGATTTTTTTTTCTTACCAAATTAAATACAAACAAACATTAAAAAAACGATGTTAAAATTATTTATAGAAAAAAACAAAAATATTTCTTTGTATAAAACTTGTTCAATCTCTTAACCAATATTATTAAAAAAAAATAAGGATCTTCTCGTTACTTATTACTGATTCTATTAGTAACATTTTCAGTCAATCCGAAAATATATGTAAATTCACATGTTTTTTCACTTTTCTACTAAACATGCGTAGCACCCTTTCATTTATAACTCTCGGCGCGGTTCTTGATACAGGCTCGCCCCTAATTCCAACTCAATTAGTGTCACGCAAGTTCTGTAATCCTAGGCTCGAGGATACGCCTGTTCTTAAAATGGAGATTAGTTGCAATATCTCGAACTATACTCTCATAAAGCCACTACACACTATAAAACGCAGATTTATATTTATTCAAATTTCAAAAAAAAAATATTGTAAAATTGAAGAATTATTTTATAGATACTTTAATTATGCTATTTAAAAATATTATATTTTTAAGAATATTTTTATACTGGTGCATTATTTTATTTTGTAAATGTAAATCTGGTCAAATAGGAAAGATATGCAGAAATACGCTTGCATACTGAGTAGTCGTGTCTAAAAGACACTGCGGACTTCACTTGGTCTACGGCGGATTACACGAAACTTAAACATGCCACCTTAATCTGCGACAAACCGTACGAACCGAAACATTAGTCTGCCGGCTTTTAGGCTTAATGCTATGTTGAATAAATACCAAAGCTTTTTGGAACAAGTCAACCTTGCAAGACTAAACACATATCCACTGTTAAAACTTTAATCGCTTAGAAGTAAACAATATTTTAAAAAATAAACTGGACTCGCCTTAACTTAAAGCCGTTGTTAGTTAATCTCATTAAAATTTTAATCATAATTTTCTTCCGCATCGTCCATCAAAAATTATTTTCAGACTATCTTTCGACATGTCTGTCAACAAATTAGTGCTACGGATTTGTTCGTGTCAATTTACGAGCGATTTTATTTTTAACGAGACATCAAACATTATCGAGGGCCCCAATACGAGTCGCTCAAGCGCCTGTTTACAAATAAGAAACGTCGAAGAGACGAGTGCGTAATAAATTTTATAACACGGAATCGATTTGGATTCGTACGTAATAATAATATATTGGTTCGAATATTGGAATGTTTCGGTGCGCTCGGCCCGCATCTCAAAATAGACCCTCATCAAAGACAAGCAGTTTTGCAGCTGTAAATCCATTTCAGTGTTGCTTGTCCGCATTATAAATTGGAGCGTACTGTGTACATGTGCAAGTTTGTTTGGTCGGTATTTATAAAGAGCTAGCGTCGTGTGACGCGTCCTGTGACCCCACGCTTCTATATCATCCACATTCGTTTGTATTTTCTATTAACGTGTCCGAGATACTATTAGCCCAACTAGATGGACGTTGTAATTTGATTGTATACATTTGCCAAATTACAGACTAAGTAATAGAATATACGAACAAAATGTTGTTTTACAGTCATGTAGTGCAATTTAGTTTAAAGTTATCACGTATTCTGAGTAAACTATGTAAATGTTGTTTAAACTTTATATTACGTAAAAATATTTTGTAATATAATATTTTTATCTAACGTTTGATACTATAGATACCAAATATTTTGTATTCAAAGATGATTATTTAAATTAAATATAAATCCCATAAGAATGGCGGTACCCGACCCTTAAAAAGCCGGTATCTTTATACATTTCCATTTTTTATAAATAAGAATACTAAACAATGTTGAACGTTGCCGGTACCGCTAAGAACTTATGTATGATAATTCGCGTCAAATTCCATTTGAGGAATGCTAAGCACTAGACCACCGCACTGCATAGATTTGCATTTTACGGTTTTGATACGTGAGCGAATATTCAGTACGGTGTCGGCGTAGGTATCTTTTCAATTCGACGCGGCGGGCGCTGAGTGGCTTGTCGAGGACGCTCAACTAGCGGCGCGTGCTCGAGTGCCCGACCCGATGCGCCTGCGCACTACTGCCGCCCACCCCCAACCCGTGCTCTCGTGAGAAGGTTATTACAATTAACTTCAACCCGACTTAAGCCTCAATTTGGCACTAGCTTCTGATTTACTAAATATGAAATTGTGTTTCTATATTAAAAAAAATACTTCTTCACATGATATTTCAACTATGATACAAGCCCATCTTGTTATCACTTTAAGTTCCTAATATTTTTTTAAATCGAATACAATTACAGTACAATTTTCGATATTACAATGGCACACCACTCTTTAATACATTTTTCTTTCAAAACCAAATCGTTTAAACACTTTTTTTATAAAAAAAAATATTCGTAGTATGAGAATATGCAAAAGCATTCCGTGCTTAACTATGTTTTATATTTATGATTTATTTTTAATTTGTGCACAGTCAAACGGACGGCGGGTAGGTACTTACGTAGTCTCAAGTACACCGCTTAACTATTTTTATGTCCCACCACATAACTTGTCTGTCTGCCACACTATCCGCTTAATAATTTAATCAATTTAAACAGACCGAGATTAAAACATTTCTTTTTTTTTTGTGACATGAAAATGTAAAATGTATTTAATACTATACAGCATTTTTTTTATTGCGAAATGTATTATTATAATATTATTTGATCTTATATTTATTATAATTAATATTATATGATTTTATCTCATATTTTAGATGAGCAATGCGAAGCAGCTTTAAATATGTAAAAAGTTACTCAAATTAATATAAAAATTCATATTCTATATTGCAAATAATATTTCACGAAGTACAGATCTTATAATTTAACAGTGAAATAATATTAGTAATAAAAACATTTTAATAATTTAAATTTATCAGCAATTTTCTTATAAGCACAACTAACGCATATACTAATCTAGTCGTTGAGATACAATTTAATACTCGAATAAGGTTAGTATTAACTACAGTCAAATTTGTTTATACCCGGATTTACAGAATCAGAATAAAGAATAAATCAAGAGTCAAACACACATCGAAGGGTGAGGGTGGATCCATCAAGGACGGAGAGACAAAGCACCCAGACCGTTCAATCCTACCGTATTCAATGCCACCCTGACTTCTAGAATAAGCAATTAGTGTCACTGATTCATTGACTTCTTCAAAACAAATGATGTAGTGTCAATAAGTATATTAGAGAACGAAAAATCCTAAATATAATATATCTTTTTTCTATGATATAAATATATAATAGGTCGAATATAACTGATAGGTCTATTTTAGGGGTCTTTAATATTTCAAATCTATATTAAAATTATATATTTTTTTGCTAGATGACATCTTTATTAAATATCAAAGGAGATTTTGATCCGGTAATCTTGAAATATAACGTTCCATTTCATTCAGCAAGCTCGTGTAGAGGAACGCTTAAATTTATTGACTCCGGTCTACTCTGGCTATTAAATTGTAAAACTTTCATAAAACGCACATTTTACTTCATATCTCTGGAGTATAAGCTAGTTTTAATAACATTGATACGCACACATACAATGTTAAACGTGTAAGTAATTATTTCGCAAAAAGTTAAATTCTGCAATGCGCCATCGCCAAAAGTTGAAAGCAACTCAAAAACAGTACCAGATCCCAATATAATCCTTCCAGCTATTTTATAAGCACCTGGCTTACATTTGTTTTTCCCCAACATTAATTAATTATTAAATACACTCATAATATCATCACACGGTGTCACTTTCTACGTGTCTAATTTGCAATTCTATTTACCATTCATTTGTGTAAAAGATATAATTAACTAATTTCTAACTTGTGTAAGAGAAACAGCGCATTTTCGCAAATGGTACCTTTTGTATAATTAAACTGCGGGCAAACCCAGTTTAAGTTTAATCCTATAGCCTCTTGACACCACACTCCCACTCCGAGGGGAGCTTATTTAGTTCGTCAACACTATCGACCGATGTGGAGATGACGCTCAAGCCACGCTACAAGTGTCACACCAAATATTACTACCGATTCGTTTTGTTTTGACTGTAAAAAAAATAATTACACATTTTTTTGCGTTTTTGAAGTACGATTCGAAATATAATATAAAAAATATTTTATATCCGTCTGTGGCATCGTTACTCTTAAACTGTTAAATTCAATTCAAATTCAGTCTTTTTAGTTTAATGTAGGTTTTGTTTCTCAGATTAGTATTATATATAGGTTGGACTATCTTTTCACTATGTTTTTTCCTAAAATATTTTCAAAAATCTCCATCAACTTATGAAAATTTCCATCTAGATTTTTATTAAATAGCTCAATGAATATCAAGTAGAAACCATTAAAGTTTTTAACTTGACAATAATCTAGTTTTATACGTTACATAGGTACAGTTGCGGTTAAAATGTACCCGATTGTCCAGCCTCTCAAAGTATAAATAAATGCTCTTAGCAACCTTGAAGCGGCTTACAACATTTCGGCCCTAATTACGCATTCTCGACATTTGCTTAATGTATGAAAATTTGAAAGAACGAACCATGTTGATGGTACTCGAAACAAAATAATTGCTTCAGTCGCGTGGTCCCGGATTCGGCCTCCGCATTCATTATTCACTTTTTATTTCACCCTCTTTTTAGCTTATAATTTGACTGGAAACATAAAATCAAGTTTTGATTATGTGTAAGAAATAAAGGAAAGGAATCCAACCTATACTTAGAAACATGATATAAGCCCCAATAACGAAAAGCCGTACAATGGAAACTTTTCAGGGAGTTGTTAACAGAGAAATGTACATAAAATACTTTTCCTGGCAATCTTTTTACACTTGATGTAAGAAAATTTCAGCTTCTCACGATATATTTAAGACAAAGCAGTCATAGTCAATCTTAACAATAGCGCAAGCTTGATACAAGCATAGTTTTTTGCATTAAGCAAGAAGGGGAACACGACAAGGCATCGTAGCGTCTCGCTTTCAACCACTCGCAGGGCGCTGCTGCATAAAAGAAATAAGTAGCTATACCTACTGTACTATGTGAATGGAACCCTTGTGTATATGGAGTCACTCCGATGTGTTTCGAATGGCTTTCGATGACAAGTGCGCGCAGCTATTTCTCTTTTTAGATGGCTAAAATGCGCCTATTGTTTCGTGAGCGCTCTTGCTTGTACATTTCTAAAGTAATACTTCCATTTTTATTATTTATTATTTATGGTTACAATGTTTAATTTGTAATTACATCTACAGGGTTTTTTTGTTTTAAACATTACCACGCGACTTATATTTTTTTATATCATATCAAATCTGATCTATAAATATTACGTTCGAATCTTCTGTTTTAAATTTTACTTGGCCTTATCAACTCATCGATCAGGCGTTGTTTATTCAGATCACATAGTAATACTGCGAAGTTTGTTCATTTACCTACATTTATTTTTCTTTCGCATGTACTTGTTTGTGTTTCCTTTATCGGATACAGAGTGAAAACACACGGAATGCATTAATTTTTATTTACTCTCATACTCAATCATAAATTTAATACATCTTGCAAAAGCTTCAACGCTACACAAAGTTCACTAATACTGTTACTAAAAATAACAGCTTAGTCGCCCATTGATCAGTGCGTCTCTTGTATCAATATATTATACCAAGCAGCTTCCAATATAACAATACACAGCTCAGTGACAGTGAACATCAGAGCAAGATAGATTAATACCATGCAAGTGTTGGTAAAACGGAGAAGCAATAACGTACCGTTAATGTCTGTCATTTAGAACGTACGCGGTTAGTGTCTTGCGTCGCTTGATGTCGAGCACCACAGACAACTAGGTACTTATTTCACGTCGCGAACTGAGTATCCAACTGAACTAACGAGACTGGCATCCTAAGCCTCAGAATCACCATTTGCTATCCGTGCGGTCTCAGTATTGTTACAAATGGGATAGATCTGTTGGCAGACGACCGTGAGGGACCTAATGAGCTGTGAAGTAGATAACGTGTGAGACATGAGAAGACGGGATCATTCCCCTATCTATGCGGAACATTGTTGCGCTGAAGCAAATGTAGTTACAAAAGGATATAAGATTTTCTCAATGACGAGTAATCAACGTATTTTGTTCACGTAAACTGAAGTTGTACTAAATGTACCCTTTTTATATTTTTTCATATCTTACCGACTGTTATAATATAAACATTTCCTTAGTTCATTACATCGAAATATTTGTGTAATAGAACATTAACCAGATATTGTGAACTGTAATCATTTCTTAAGAGCAAAATGCGTATAAACTGGATCGAACAGAGCGGTAATAGTATAAGTTGAGAAGAAATTGCGCGATTGTGATTAATTTCTAATATTTTAACAATACAATAACAAACACAAAAATGTTGTCGATAAATAAAAAAATCAACAATATATACATTGCTTTTGCGACAAAATTGAATACAAAATTGTATGTGGGTGAAAATGTAAAAATATTACCAGTGCACATGCACTGTCAGTGGCATGTTATGAATTGAGTTACAGCAACTTGCGAGCATGCCGGCAAAAGGACAGGCAGACACTGTGTCCCGTAATTGATGTGTGTAGCTTTTCATCTGCGTTCGGTGTTTGCCGTCGCTCGTGGTCAAGTTAGACTAAATTAAATTGTTGTATTTTTCACAACAAAGTGACTGCGAGCAACCGAGTCCAGTTAACGAGGGGGCGGTAATGTCATTTGTTCGAGCCGGACTTCGTGTTTACACGACACATTGGAAAATTTTGTTTCGCAATATACTGTACTGTACAGTTATACCTTATTGATTATTACATAAAATGATAAAATACATCATGTCCTGAGAAATAGTTGTAAGACAAGCACAAAATGAATATCTAACTTTGACAATTTATTAAAAATGTATTATTACCTTAATATATTTCTTGCGATGAAAAAATATAAGCCCAATAACTGCTGTATCCCATAGTGACAATAAAATCTAGGCAATCAGATAGCCGACTTCAATTTAGAGCGAGGAAAAAATTGGATATGCGGCGAATAATAATTTTCCCCGTAGAATGGAACTGCGTTGTCCACATTTAAGGTAATTGCCAACAGTTTCGGCTGACGTGGCCGACGGCAAACCTGACACTCGCTCCCAGGAGGCCACCCTTTACAATCCCATTAATGAATGCCTCTTATTCAATTTTTTATTTGCTGTTATATTTTTGAGTAATATCGGTGAAGTGGATTTTATTTTATTTCACTTTACGTATAGTATATTTTTTAAACAATGTTATCTGACATTAGTGTTTTCATTGCATAAGTTAATGTGATATTAAGATGACAGCAAAATAAAAGTTTTCCTTGATTATTTTATAAGAAAATTTGTATATGTTATGCTTAATACGTGCATACCGTCGAATAATTAAACGAACGGAAAACTCCTTGACTTGAAGAGTCAACGTGACTAGGGAGGTTGGGGGATGTTGTCGTACTCAAGATTTGCAGGGAAAAGGCGTGCTTGTGGGGAAAGATCTGCCACTTGGACACGTACCGCGAAGAACATATATTATCATACTATACAAGTCTTTAAAATTATTCGCGAAGGTGTTATTTTCGAATACAATTAACTTCAAGTATTTTTACCACATATCGTCCCTATGTTCCATTATTAAAATGTATTTTAATATCATAATATGTGTAGTTTAATATGTTGTCACAAGAAAATAAGAAGGCTTTAAACCTAAATTCTTCTCCAAATTTGAAACTAATTAGAAAACTTGTCTTTTTTAATACAACATCGAATAATCTCAAGTTACTTCAGCCAATATCTCGTCCATTGTTGTCCTGACGTGCTTTTTACGTCTTTATTTCTCTGCATAAATATTCAAGGAAAAACAAGTGAGGCCTTTGTAAGCGAGTGGCGGCGATATTGATATCATAATAAAATCCTTTAAACGTCTACGCTGTGATTGATAAAATATTCTTTATATAAATTACTTTTGCCATTCAACGATTATAATGGTTTTCGAAATTGGCAAAGATATCGAATTTTCGATAAAATAATATCACTTTCGGTTATTACTACGCCGTGAAAATAATAAACAAAATAGAAATATAGGAAAATATATTCGATGTTTCAAATGACGTGATTTTATAGATTTTTGGATTTATATTTTTAATGGTGTTATAAAATATATTTTCTATTACAGATGGTGACCAGGACAAAGAAAATCTTCGTCGGAGGGCTTTCAGCACCCACAACGCTGGAAGATGTAAAAAATTACTTTGAACAGTTTGGACCGGTAAGTTTTCTTAACTTTTTTAACTTCTGCGACTATAATATAAAGTCTTTGCTATCAAACTTAGATTTTTTCTCATAGTCTTATTATCGCTTCAATTATCTTAATGAGCTTAATCGTTTGTTTTACAAATTTAATAACGAGCACTTTATGAAATGCTTTAATATTCTTATCATTAAAATAATATAGTTAATCTATTTTTGTGGCATAATATTATAGTTATAATATTGTTATTATCATATAAATATAATTTTATATTTAGAGCAATGTTAACAAAACATAAATCATATACATATTGAAAATCCTTCATAGATAAAATATCTTAACTAACTTCCATCTGTTAAAGAAAACCGATAAAAAATATTATTGTATACAAAATTATAAATATATCAATTTGCAACATCGTATAAAACAAAAAATATGTTTCCAAAACAATAGTGTACCTTAATTGCACCAATGGTAAGGTACAATAGGTCAAATATTCCATTTGTAAAACCTCTTTCTTCAATATTCTTTCAGTTGGATCAATATCGAATAGGAATCGTTTTATCATCTATCTATTTTCGGTTTCTATAAAGTATTATTTGAAAAGCTTCCTTATTTGAGTCGTTTGAAGTATGAATTCCGGTAGTAGAATGCCCACGGCTGGAAGACTGCGATAACTCAAGTCTTTGTCTGGCAGCCACGACTCAGAGTAGGTGTCTATCTACAAAAGTTTCGTCGTAATTAGCCCCGTATCTAGCATGGATGCGGACTAAGGAACTTTCCAGAATCCAACATTGGCTACAGGCGGGAGTCATTGTGCTTCTCAAAGTAATCGGCCCAAGCCAGCCGCCCGCGACGATCAAAACCTTCATTACCTATTATGAGAGTTTAGAATAAAGCCAACGAGTTTTTCGGAGTGAATGTGATTGATGCCGGGCGAAGGAAATATCCCGGGAGAGATAAAAGGAATTTAATGAAGAGTCTTTAAGAATAATGATTAAGGGAATGGTTATTCCTTTTGGTCGGCGGCCTAACGATGTAGTCTTTGAAGTACTTTTTGTCTCTATGTAACATTGTATTATCACCATTATTCCAATTAAAAATAGAACCAATAATGGAACAATCAATACCTGTGCCATAAATTATCCCTAATTGTTATAATATTTTAAACTAAAACCAATAACTTAACAATAACTACTGATATCACAATGTAAATGTTTCTAGTTAAGATATCGAAATCCTTTATTATAGAACAATCAAAACGCCTAACAATCACATAAAAGCCTAAAGTGTATTTCCAATTACGATAAATAAATAAAAGGCATTATTAAATTTACTTCGATTGTACACTGAGAATTCTGAGTACAAATTAATTCGATAACATTCAAGCCGTGCACTGTGCTCTCGAATTGACATCATTTCGTAAGGGTGTCACATTTTGAGCAAGTTTAATTAACAATCTAGTCGCTTTTGTAGGTACCTTCATTAGTGTATTTGTGGATAAACATTGCGCAAACTCGAGGAATCCGCGGTGCGTATGTGTGCGTAGAACCAGCGATATCATTCTTCGTACCAAATCTACATCCGACACCGGCGTGTCACGTGCGATCGTATTCTCACTCGACTATTGTGACCGGCGTAGGTACGCAAGCAGGTACCGATAGCGATGTGTGCGTGACTACTACGTCTCGATACCGTCCTGGTTCTCACTACGTGCGAGCTTTTCGAATGCAAACTGTCTTGGAATATCAAATGAGCCACTTAAATACTGAATACAATGACTACGCCCACCTGAAGCAAAGGCCGCGGGGACGCGTGCACGCAACGCCGTCGTAAATGAAAGCCCGTCGGCTCGGGGCCGAAGGGTGGGCGAGGTTGAACCCCGGTAACGATTTCCTTCAGATAATGGAGAATTTTCTGATGAAAGCTGCTCAACAGTGCCCTTTCAAGGATTTAGGAAACGTCGGATTTATGGCCCGAACGGTCGGTGCAAATTTTGTTCGTCACGATACAACGGTCCCTGTCGCATGAATAAATCTATACGTGAAGCTCTCCATAAGCATTCTCCCGCACAATTCGTTTCATTTGCGAACCTTTGAGTTCTCTCGTGCTGAAGCAGTCAGTTAACCTTAATAACTATTTAATTAAAGTTAAATGCATAAAGTATATATTAACTTAATTTAAATATTATGTACATCAAATTGATGTAAAATAATTCTGAAAGTATATAAAATAATAAAAATACTGAATGTGTTAATATTTACGAAAGTTTTAATTTAATTAACTACGAACTTATTTAAGTTATTAAATAATGTAATACATTAAATAAACATTTTATTAATATTACTTTATAATCAAAATTGTAAACAACAAAGGCTAAGTACTGTGTAGAAGATGACACAGTACAAAATATGAATATGTAAATCACAGTACAATTCCCTTGAAAGTCGAATGTCGGGAGTCGGCATCGAAATACCGACTTAAAAATTAATTAGCCGAACGACCGGTGTAATCTCTGAAGCCTACACCGATTAGGGGATTGTTGTTTTCCAAACTTGACTGTAGGGCGTAAAGAAGGTATCATTGTGATCTACTCCAATCATCATTTATGACCTTTTAATCGTCAACCAGACCCTTCGACATTCCGAATACCTATTCGAAAATAGAAACTTACCCTCGATTCCGGATTTATAGATATTTGTTTTTTTAAAGCTCAAGTTAAATTCAATCTACAGTGATTTTGTGAACGGTATTTTATTAAAAGAGACAAATTCAATATTTAAATTTTTAAAATATTTGAAATATATTATATTTAAAAAAATGATAGAAAGCTATATAATAGTTAAATGCGTCGCCACATTTTAGATTTTTTTATTTTTTACAAAAAAATATACTACCGAAAACATTAAAGATCATAATAAATATTGAAACAGATATTTTAGGTATAATCTTATAATCTTAGTTCATGCTAAGGTGGATAATTTAATAATTTTCTACTTAGATCTGATGCCTTACATTATAGGATCAATGGTCTCGGATAACGATAAAGTTCGCCAACCAATATAAAGTTAGGGAGCGGGCGCTTCGCTTAGCACAACACGCACGAGGGTGTCTTTGAGAAAGTTCCGTTGCATGCTTGATTCGCTATTGTTTTAGCCGTCTAGCGAGCCGAAACTCTGACCGTTTCGAGTTCCGTCGATAACTAGCACGCAAGACGTGTGCTGCCTTCCTTTGCAACTTGCTTCGATTACTTGTTATTATCCTAGCGTTTGCTCTTAACTTTGAATCGGCTATCGACATGTTCGCTTGAATGTCGCTGCAAGTGCCACTAGGTGTTATAATGTCGAATATTAATTCAATATTGTACATTAATGTTCTTTGTATAAATACTTTAATAATAAAATTGTTCACCGTACAACAATACCTTAATTCGGTAAATCAAAAATAATAATATTATATACGTATGAATATGATAATTATTTTCGTAACTATTGTTCTTATATATATTGCAATATTATTTTTTCGATACCATCGAAAAGCGGCATTCGAGAAATCTACCCATTAATGTCCATCAAATGGCTGGAACAACCTAAGCGTTTGCATCGCTAAGCATCGTTTACTGTCAGCAGCACTCGGACTGTAACTGAGACGGGTCCGGAATTTGGCTTAACTATAGGTACGATATCATCGGAGGCCGTATATCAATCAGTTGTTACAACGATTCACGATTGTCGTTTATCTTCGGAGCCGTTCGGATCTGTCTGTCCAGATCCCTGCATTGTTCCGACATTAGCCAGCGCTGCTGAAACGGTGGATGTCTGAAATGCCAGTGGAGTGGCGTTCCCGTTGTACGGTGCATCGGGCGCCCGATAACGTTTCCAATTTCCTGACATAAATTGCTCTAATTTGGTTATGCACTGACGGCTGATCGAAGGTTGCTAAAGCGCCGGCCACCAACGACATTCGCCTGCGGTTCGTAATTTTTAGAGCATTTCGTAATTGGAAATGCCAGTTCTATTTTCTAAATTAAAGTTTCTGTATATATTTTCTGGAGTGCTTGAGAAAAAAATATTAGTAATATTAAATTGTCAGTTGTAATAAACGTAACATTTGTAATATAGTAAAACACCGCAAAAACACATTTAAAGTCATATAAAATTTCAGAAATTGTTATTGTAATTTAATCATATTGTACGCTAACAAATAATAACATCACAAAAATATAAGAGTTAAAAAAGTTCCCACACTAATATAACGAGTATATAATATAATTACGGAGTATTTTTCCAATTAAGTTAGATTTTTTGTTTACTTTTGAATGGTACGAGCAGCACTAAAGTGCCAATATATTAAGCTAATGGCTAACTAATTACGCCCTCGAAGCATTTTACAGAACCACACAAGTAGTACTCAAGAAGCACTGCTTTTACGTTTCATTTGTAAAATCGTATTTATATTTCAAAGGTTTTCCTTTTCTAATTAAGAAACATTTATTTAATTTAAAATTTAATTCATACAAAACTAAACACCTTATAATATTCTAATAGTTGTCTCATCATTTTTCGAAGACAGTATTATCTATAATAAAAACTTCAACATGCGACAAAGTATTCGATGAACTCAATTCGTAGCGCCGGCAATTTATGATTTACTGCCTGTTTTCAAGGTTTATTTTTCCAAGTAAGATAAAAAGCAGTGGAGAAATAATGTAATAGTTTCAGATATACTAGGGGGGTGCTTTGGATAAACGTACCCCCGGGCGGACGATTTGTATTAGCCGGCTAGTACTGAACTCGTAATTGTTGATGCTTGAGGCAACATTTCTTTGCGTCATGCACTCAAATACGAGCATAGCAATAAAAATATATTGAAAATATTGAAAATTAAAAGCATTTGTATTGGAAATAAATTTTCTTTTCTAATTAATTTGCTTTATATGCCAGTTGTGTCGTTCTACTTATATTATTATTTTTAAGTACTAAACATAAACAAAAAAATACATTATGAATTATCAAAAATTACATTAATATCAATCAAATAAAACATATCAATGATTATTTTATATATTAAAGCGATAAGTAAAATTATTATTACTCTCAAAAACTGATCAAAACATATTATGATTCAACAAATATAAAGGCAATTGATATTTTATAATATAGCCCCAAGTAGTTAATCCTGTTACAATGAAATTGATGAGAAGATTTAAGCCGATCATTCAAAAGCAGCAGTAGCAAATTGCGTTTTACGTAGTCATCTGATTTACGAGACGTATATTTTTTACATTCTCACTGAAAATAAAAGAGAAATAATTTACCATTCTTAAATCAATGTTTTAAAAATAATAATAAAATAAACATATTGCGTGAGTTTATCTTACAATTTTACGAGGGGATTGACTTTGGGATGAAAATCAACGGAGGCTTTTCAATCAGCTCAGTACAAATTCCAAGGCATGGAATCTAAGTATCGAATCGCGCTCGATTCATTCATGTGTGAATATCTGCTATAAGTAACCACTTAATAAGCCTATAAAAGCTGAAATAAGGCCGACTAATTATTTTCCTTCTTTTTCTTAGCGTTAATTAAAATATTTAAATCTTCCAATCCTCCTGGCTTACACAACTTTCATTTCTGCTAACTTTCTCTGCTTAAAAAACGACTTTTGTATGTGGTTCGTACTGTTAAAATATTCTTTAAATTTTGATTGCCTTGTAGAATTTTCGGCAGTATTATATAAAGACATCCTCGTTTTTTGTTCCATTTCAAAAGCCAATTAGGTATGCTAATTCATTTACTCTATGATGTCTTTGTGAAAAATCGTTAAGGAAGATCATTGCTTCAATATTGATGGGGGTGGGGGCGCGGAGGGAGGCGTTGAGGGGTTAAAGTTGACGTCTCATACGGCACCGTGGTAGCAATTAATGGATCGTACGCGACCCTTGTAAGTTCAACATAACTATACACATATATGTTTTACAGGCGTCGCCGTCGTTTATAAGGTATGTCGTAATCGACAAGACATTAAATAAAATATTCTATTTCTTATCAACTTTACTATTTTATCTAATAGAAATCAAAAATATAAAGCTTTAATTTTGAAAGTTCAAAAGTTGAACTGTAATCAGTCTCCTACATTTGTTAAACATTTTAAAATGAACGAAAGACATACGTTTAATATTTTACTAATTTAATATAAATTTAAAATATTATTGTACCTACTTCTCTTGAATCTAAGGGAAATAAATAGGGACATAGTAAACACAATTAGGCAACCAGAGAATCTTGATTTAACTAGACCTTGACGCTTTTTGAAAACAGAATTAATTATTACCAAATAAACTTAAGATGTGAGACACTCTCCACACGTTTTAAATACAATTAAAAAAGAAAAGGAAAATTGGCTAATACTTTATGTTGAAATTTGCAGTAAATTACCAAGAGCCTGTAAAATAAAGAGTGTTGCCGTTATTTTATCACGAAGTAATTTAGTACGAATGAAAAATAACAACAAAAACGAGCTCCAGTGACAATTCAAACTGTCAAATAATTCAAGGTACGGCACAACGTATCTCACAATCAGCGAGATCTACAACCTGAGCTACGGAGACTACACTTTTTTCCAACCATTTTCTTTCTCGTATCTTCTTATAAATATAAGAGTTTGGCATCCACACACGAATTCCCAAGATGAAAAGTATTTTTCACTCAAGGTGTACGTATTCAGACCGTACCATCGCGGCTAAACTGTATTCTTTACTAAGCTTACGTTATCGATGCATCACTTATCACATATTTATTTTCTTTTTTCGATTCTAGTGTATATTGAATATACGATGTATATAAATATACATATACACTAATAAACGAAACCTGGTAACATCCTCTCAAATATTTGAATCGAGAATCTTAGACGAATATTTTTGTCCAAACCGAATTGAAGTCTCGATTTTCGTACCGAGCTTCGGTTAACAAATAAGTCTTTATTGCTTGTGCGATACAGAATTTCATCGTTTTAACGAGTGAACCGCAATCTTTTCACGACAAAATGTCGTAACGTGCTGCTTTATACCGCAAAAGAAAACAAAAGAAAGCGCGCCCGAAGTAATAAAGCAGCTCGATTTCCGCTATTTAGAGTGGCGAAGAGAATTAAAGTTCCTTTTGAGGGAAGTTCACTACAATATAAACAAAATGTATCTAAAGTGAATGAGCAACAACTATTCCTTAGCACGGCGAGCAGAAGAAACTAAGATGACAATAATGCACAATGACGCTGAATGCATAAATTCTGTAACATTTTATTAAAAAAAAAATGTTAGAAGTTAATAATTGTGTCCTCGTAAAAGCTTCTTTTTTCTTTCAACTGTAAGTAGTTTTTCTTCATTATCTTAATAAAATCTATTCTTTGCCCAAGAAACGAATAGTGCAGAAGTTGCCTCATTATAGTCTATTCAGAATTTTAAACATCAAAATTAACTAAAAAAAAATTGTAGATACTAACTAACTGCAATATCTATGAAAATAACCTCATATTTAGATTTTACCTTATTTTCAATATATTTTTAATAAAACAGTGCTAAAAGAATTTGGCGAAATATTATACCAACAAAAGGTTGTAAACAAACTGAAGACCTAATCGACTGTTTTCTAAACGACACATTCTAACAAATACTAACTCAATACAAACTACGATAAAGGTTCGATTGTATGCAGTAAATAAAATATGACTTGGCCGTATTTCCGTTTTCATTTCTTTTCATTTTATGTCCTTTTTTCTGGGCTCCCTGAAAACCATTCATACAAAATACCTTTTCCATATTGCCGAACTTTATTAGTACCGGCGGGTATTTTTACATCAAAAATATTTTTAGTTTTTGTTTCAAGAAAGTATTGTCTTCTGGAATAAAATATAATTCCTACCTTCTAGAAATGAAAAAATAATCAAAAAACCTATCTTACAGATTAGCAATTAATTAGTTAATTCTAAATTGCAATTATGTCAACCTCATCCAATCATCCAAAGCTTTTTTTAATAACACTAATATAAATAGAAAAAATACACTTCAGCATATTTATGACAGACAGTATATTTATAGTTTTGTAAATACTATATTGAATTAATATAACATTGGTAATATCAATTCAAATATCTTAATATATATAAATTACGTGTCACGTTGTTTGTCCGCGATGGACTCCTAAACTACTTAACCGATTTTAATCAAATTTGCACACCGTGTGTAGTTTGATCCAACTTGAAACATAGGATAACTTACATCCTAATTTTTATTATTAGCCTTTATTGGCCTTGATAAATTTATTTGCATTTTAAATTTTTTAGCCGTTATTGACCTTGATAAATTTATTTGCATTTTAAATTTTTTCCTTTACTTAGCGGTCGGGGGTTTTTTTAATTTTAATTTTATTTTTTCTAATACCGTGACTTCTTAAATAGTTTACTACAATGTAATAGGTATATCCAAAACCTTAGCAACCACAGCAACGCGTGGCCGAGTCTGCTAGTTTCTATATATAATTTAATCTACCTAACCTTAAGTCAGCCGCGGATCGGGCTTACGGCGCAAATAAATAGCTTCTTCGAAAGCTATCGTGAAAGCAAATTAGAATAATGCGCTACGATTTGGCGTTTCAACAAACGAGAACGTAGAATGGCCCTCAGTGGATTATTCGGGAGTGCGGGTGGACCCGGGTAAATTTGGGTATAAATGGAGTTGTCGTGACTAGCCGAGGTTTCCTATTAACTAAAAGTAAAGCTTCAGTTCGTACGCTACCAGAATGCTCGATTGTGATTTCTTTTACAAAAAAAAAATATTTTGATTATAATGTTGATTAATCAATAATGTTATAACATGTTTCAATGTCCGATAAAAATTTTGTAAATTGCTCCCGAAAATAACCAAACTCAATGTGGTAATAATGGCATAATTTTAATGATTACGATATTCCACAGCAATAAAAGTTGATAAAATTAATCGATTATCCGCTGAATATGAAACAATAAAATGCAGTTACGTACAGATAGAAGTTATTACTATATCGACATCTGGATGTTATTAATATAAGGGTTATTTAAATATGAGGTTTTAAAGGTTAATGTGCAAATACAGCTAGTTTATTTATGAATTAATCAACGTAGTGTAAGATAAATAATAATTAAGTATTTACTTAATGTATCTTAATTGGAATAATAATTTATATGATTATTATAAAAGATTTCAGTTCTTTTATTTTAAAAAACCGTTAGTAAACAAAAGATCGTAAATCAAAAATGCCGATAAATAAGCTGCAATAAACTATCCCATCAAGCTGAGTCTGAGCTCATTTTTGAATTATTGGATGCTGGAAATCTCATACTGAGCGCAACATGTGTTTTATATCATCTGAATACAGTATTTCGTAACATAAAGTTACATACATAGCAAATTGAATACGGAATACTGCAGGGATTTTAATATAACGAAATGTACGAAATAGAAAGGTGCACTCGTATTCATACAAGTGTTAAAAAGTCGTAATAGGATTTCGAATCCAATTCCAATCGTTTGCATTTTTTATTACATTTTTGTGTACTTCGGGATTTGTAAGCTAAAACCGATAGTAATAATAATTTTAACATGCATATGTATGAAAAATGTTAGAACAGTTTCAAAATTATATTCTATTTTAATCTGGTATATTTTTTTGAACGGAGGCAATACGTAGTTCGTAATGATATTGCTTTATATATGTTAAAGGCTACGGCGTACTATCAAGAACCGCCAGTTCTTCCGCTCTTAACGCTTCAATACTTGTCTATTGGCGTTTAAATCCATACCAGAAACAAATTTATATAAAGATGTACTGCTTGAACCTAAAAATATGTTTATTTTTCTAATAAAAATGTGTAAAAATGTTATATCTCATTATTCTTACATTGATTGTTGAGTAAAAATGCTTACATTTCCACTGGTTTTAAATTTACTCAATTAACTACGGAACATTAAACTTTTTACGTTCTTTAGGGTCTTAAATGCTTTTAAATTCCTTCTTTAAAATGAATAAAAGGTCTACTTTCATCAGCGTTCAAGCTATAAAACTGGTTTATAGTTATCCAGGACAATCAAATTAAATAATCTGTTTCAGATAAAATGATACAAATAAAATATCGAATATATGCCCTTGTAACCTTGTAATACACGATTAAAGCATGTAAAACATTTTAAGGGCATGCAAGCATTTTAATTTTACCTTGTAAAGTATAAAATATTCCAAGAAAAACGGTACTAAGTCAAATGAAAATGAAAGGGTTACTCATTATTAAAATCCACACGACTTCATTTACATTCCTCCAGATTTTAAATAGTTAAAACGATGTTTTCTCAACACGTACAGATTTTCCGACGAATAATTCCGTCCATTGAAAAAACTCTTCAAAATGTAAATGCAAATTTATATTTCAATTAAATTAATATTTGCCATTTTAAATCTCGCCTTCGTAATTATAGGTAATGGTACCAATTTATATAGCACTTACCCAAGAGATAGTATAGAATTTAATAGATGTTAAAAAATGTTATCCTTACCTACTCGCCCCGTATTGTCATAAAACTACGACACTGGTGCTATCAAAGGCGCTCTAATAAAAGCAAAGTAACAAAGCGTAATACAATATCAAAGTAGTCTTTACATACATACAACTGTAATCTGTATAGCTTTGGGTATAAAGCTTAAAGTCCGATGCATACTGCATACATAAAACCACCTTGTGACCGACTGTATATAACGTAACTTTCTATGCATTGGTTTGTTTTTCATTGATGACTTTCTGAAGTTAATTTATATATTCTTTATTTTTCAAGGGCTTCATTTTTAAAGAGCCAACCTAAAAAATCCTAAATAATAGTACTCCTCAGGCTAAATTCAAAATATCAGGTTTCTTACTCACGAAACGATACTTTTATTTTAAAAAATGTCCTTATATCAAAAATATGAATTTCTTAAATGACAAGAAAGTCACAACCGAGGCTGATGATCCAAAAAAACGAGACCGAAGTTATAGACGCTTCCCTGAAAGACAGTTTCAATACGGAGCAATGTTAATTGCTCAAATCTCTAAATGCCCCAGACAGACTGCTTTTTGCTCCCTCTGTCAACCATAATTAGTTTTTTCCCCCGTAGTAATCGCTGTCGGTACAAACATGCAATGCTTAATGAAAACACTCGCGAGTGGTCGCGTTTAATGTTTATTTACTTCCACTTTGTTTTAAGATGTTTCCTACTCATGGTTCTCGCAGCCTCCTTGTAACGAGCCGCGAGTTACTCCGTTTGTAGCCTCTAGTGGTTATTATTATGATACTCACTTTGTGTTTACACTTTCTACGTCTTAATAAACAGGTTACAGTTAAAAAAAGACTTAGGACTAAATATAATGTAAAATATTATTTATAGCTTTGTAATCATCTTTTGTAACTTGGATAACATATTAGCTTGGATAACATGTTAGCCGTGAATAATCTTTTATCAGTATTTTATGTAGAATAATCAAAATTATAACAAAGATCTATATATTCTATTATATCTTCTACTTATCAAAACGTACAGCTGGTATAATATTAAACAACTTTTTATTGTGCTTCATATTTTTTATTAAATATTTACTTAAGAAAAAGTGTTCAATAATATTGAAAAGAAAAGTTGCATGCGATTTAAGAAATAAATAATGTAAAAAAATGACAATAAAAAATAATATAAATTAATAACATCAATCTAAATATTCATTGTAGTAAATGGTTTACCTTTGGTTCGTTATATTTGCCTAATATTATTCGAGTTTGGAGATAGTATAGGTACCTTAAAAGTGTCAACACCTCTCAAATCAAACTGTCGTCAACTTAGGGTAGGGTGCGGCAAAAAGCAAAAAATTAAAGACCAATTTACATCACGCCGCAAAATAAGCAAATTTTTACTTTTTTCGTTCCATAAGGACAGAAAAGAAAAGCCGTTCAGCTTTTTAACCGTAGTTATTTTATAACAAAATAAATTTTACTTACTGTTGCAAGACTAAAAGTAACCATTCCTTTAACAACATAACTAAGTTCATGAACCTAGTTGAAAAATCTCCAAAATTGTATGTCAAAAGTTTCACAGAATTATTAAATTAAAGTCATTCTTTTATTTGTGTATAATAAACGTAACAAGAAAAATATCTTCTTTTAATAAAATTGTTAAATATTAATTGTAATAGAATGTCCACACGTTTTCACGGATACTTATAAAACATTTTTATAGTACCTTGGACACTCCTTGTTTTAATTTCGCGTAAGGATGAACACGTTTTCCATCGACGTCGTCCCTATTCCGCCGCAAGCCTAATGTTGCGAAGCGACGAAATTTATCGCACTGCTTGTAATTTGGTTCCAGTTCTCCCCTCTCTCCTCACCCGACACACTTACATGTAACATTTTCTAATGAAATTGTCCACAAAGCTCGCCACAACCCTCAGGCCCGTTGACGCCGCCGGATGAACCGAAAAAAGTACTGCTCGCGTTACTAATGGCTTCATTTATCACAGTCACTAACACTGATACGCCACAATGTTTTATATTTAATTTAGCGCTGTGCGGAATAAATTACGGTCGTATCGGCTCTCTAACGCTGAAGACGAACTCTTGAATTATTGACAGGTCACTTTGTTGGGGAGATTCTGACTCTGAATTAATTTATTAATCAATCATAATTTATTGTTATAAGATTTATCATGGTATTTTTATTACATAAACATTTTACCTGATATTTATCTTAATTATAAACAATGTACAAAGTTTTAATATTAAATTTAACATTTATGAAACAAACTGAATAATAAATGTAACAATTGTGTGGCTTACAGAAGTGTAGCAAATTAAAATAATAAGTGTCACTACTAAACTTGGAGGGAATTGTGTTTACCGCACTTGTGTGGATGCGCAAACAAAAATGATCTTTATATATGTAGGAAAAAGGACTTCTTGGAATGTTGAAATAGTTTGAACTATGATTCTCCTTAATGTTCGCTTTATGCCTTAACTCGTTCCAAGCTCATGTTACGCGACTTATCCTACAGGTTTACGACGAACGATAAACGTATCCTGCCGATGCCTGCACCCCTTACGTTTGCGCATACGTATTTCTCGGGACTCTGTAGGCTTATCTTCAGAATTAATTTCTTCTTTCTGTCGTGGCATACATTCCTGAATGTGACTTGAAGAAAATGTATATATTTTTCAATCTATTTTGAAAACATTTTCATGTATCTACCAATAAAACGTGAACTTAATTTCTAGAACGATAATCAAGCTTTCTAATAACAGAAGATTACACTAAGACTCTCTCTAACATCCTAATTTAACATATTTTTATGATACAAGATATTAGAAACTTAAGGAAAACTTTACACAATTTCCTGCGAGGTTTTGAATATTCGTACATCGCATGAGATTAAAGTAAGACAGCATTTAAAAGCGAATCGCGTAATTTGGCAAGTCAGCTGTGATTAGATAGTGCTTTGGCCTCGTTAGGGTAATGAGAATGGCATAACCTTTGCCTGTACAGACATCATTTCATTAAAAAAACGAACCAAAACTGGAGCGATAGCGCTTCATACGCCACAAAGAAATTCTGATGTAAATATTTGCATACCATAGGACTCACGCAAACATAAACAAATTTCAATTAAAAGCTACAAATTACAATATTTTTTCATATAGATATTAACTTTCAAAAGTAGCTGGGTAATGTTTTATATTTCTGTTAAGTGAAATAAAATCCATTAAACTGTTATACGTATTTGTTGTATTGGTTTAAGTAAACCTAAACTCATCATTTTATGAACGACGCTTACATTAATTTTACTTTACATAGGAATATGAAAACACTGTTACTAAGAAACAACATAGTAACAAATATAAATGCAAATATTTTAAACAAAACTATTCGTGCAAAAGTTACGTGTTCCGTCTTTGGTTAGCGTCTACTGTTTGGCGAACCTCACTATTTCGGAAGCCATGTAAATCGTCGGGCCACGGCAAACTTCCCAGATATCTCGCCAAAGGACAAGACGCTAATATATGCAACCCTGCATTCTACGTATTGTTGCTTAATGCAGCAAGTTCCTCCCCTCACTGTATTTATGCGTTCCGTCTTGCAGATTTGTATATTTAAAGTTATAAGCACTGCTCTGTTGCACGAAGTTCGCATTATGTGATAATAGCTCCAATAAATGTATATAATATTGACTGATGAATATTTAAAATTATGATAAATTTTGTAGTGTTTATCAGGCCATTAAATATAAATCAAACAATCTGATTACTGATGGAAATAATGAAAACATTTCACCTGCCTACACTTTAATAACAATTAAGATGGTATATACTATACATATGTAAACAACAAGTACACGGAAAATTATTAAACAATAACAAACTCCGACCCTTTGTATACACCTTTGTCTTGGCGCTATTAAAATAGAAACTCGGATCCGACCACACAGCCTAGTAATTTCTTAGACCCTTTTATCTTTAGTTAATTTAAATTAATTTATTCTCTGTCCTAAATTAATGTTTTCATGTAGGCTATTGTAGTTTCTTAAACATATCTAACAACATAAAGAATCAACACTTATTTTTCTTTGCAACCCCTTGAGCTTTCTTGACATTCCTATGTAAATACTCGCGGATTTTCCTTATAAAACCCGGTGCACCGTAGTTGACTGAAGGATACTATTTGTTTTTCATTATCAACAAAAGCTTTGTTGAAAAGATGATACTCAGCAAATTGAAGTTACATCCAACCGTACATACCGCACTAACGGCGCTCGGGCGAAGATATTTCGTAGTCGTATTTACTCAGGCGTACCAAAATTGTTTGCTTACATGTTTGACGCGCCGCACGCAACGCTCATTACGGCAAACGGGCTTTGTTCAGCTTAGAAAATATATTGTTATATCCGATAAAGTATTCTTTATACTTTTTATTTATCATTTTAGGTAAGTTACTGAAGCCCTCAGACTATAATGGTTGCGGTTGAGTGAGGATATCTCTTTGAATGTATTTTTAGCTATTTGTACCTATCTCTACGATAAAGAAAAATAATTATGTAATCTATATTCTTGTTATTTGTAGAATCCAAATACACAAATAAAAAGGAATGTCCAGAATTTACTAAAAAAATATTGTTAATTTAATAATTATATAGGTAAGGTAATAATTTAATTCAATTACAATTCTTCATGCGGGGATAAGTCGGCACACTTAATTGTTCATACAACAAGCCAGCTGGGAATTGTCTCTAAATGTTTCGTGTCCGGGACATAGTTACACCACATATGCTTTGTGGTAATCGTCGGGAACTTTAAACAAAATATTTAGTAAAACGAACCTAATTTCCTGGGTCCCACGAGTGATTTTCGCGTTCAGCACATGCGGTGGAAAGGAAAGCGGAGGTCGGTGATGGAAGGCGCAATAGACGGCCATTTACACCTGCGATTCTTCTTCATCTTCCCTAAACTGGCACACCTTTTTGTCGAAAGTAATTATGCTACATAACGTATTAGTCTTTTGGGAGCGAACACGTGTTGTAAACGCTTAATCACTTACTTTACATTTGCGTACGCAAATAATCCGTTAATTTAATTTTGGTGCGGTATTTATGACGTTTATTTAATTTATTATCATATCAAAGTGTAGGCTTCATTTAGCGGATTTTGTGTGCGTGCGAATAAACGTTAATTATATAATCATGTTTTACCATACACAAGGGAAAAACTGAGCATTTTAAAATGGTTATTGGTGAATGAATTGTCAGTTTTAAACATTTTGTTATTCAAATTGCCCATTGCATTAATGATACATGAATAATAGTTGAAAATAGATACAAAGCTTTCACAAAATATATTCGTAATATTTTGAATCAAATAACTAATGCTTTTTATTACCTGAAAGTCAGAAAAGTTTTGATTATAGAAGGAATATGTTATTGATCATATCCGAATCTCGGTAGTATAAAATAGTATAGGCAATAAAACGCAAGGCAGAATTCTTGCCCTTCTAGTTCAGCCCTTCTCGCCATTGATATTTATGCTTTCGGGCTTCTTTTTGAGGGTAATTTGTTTTGAAACTTTCCTCTTTCGTAAAAATGGGTTCGGAATTAATATAACTAGAGTGTTGTAATTGGTTAAGAAGTTATTACTCTCCTGCTTTTGTAAGCGATTTCTGTACCTACGTGATTTATTATTAGGGCAGAAACAATGGCTATGCACTTAGTAGAGCTTTCCCTTTTGAAAATCTATTTCCAACCAAAATCAGGAATTATTATAATGTACTTAGAACAAATATATATATATACACGTATATTTTTTCACTAAGATTTTGTGTGCTTATTTTTTTCACTTCACTTAATCTTATTGTAACAAAATTGTAAATAAGTTAAACAAAATTTATAAGATGTTACAAAATTAATAAAATTAGACAAGCAAAACTGAATTCCTTGCGGTTTCCAACCATTAACAAATATGTTTTGACTTTTATACTGAAAATATCGTGTACATAAAATAAGGCACAAAAGCCATTTTATCTGACAGGGTCTTGTTTGAAATCATAACAAATAGCCCTTTAGAAAACCGCATCCCGACCCGAACTGTCCTTCGGAAGGGTGAACCCTTTACACATTACAAATCTTTGCCACAGAACGAGCGCAGTTAAGAGGCTGTCAATGAAATCTCTCCCTCTTCCGACTATTCGTTATGTATCCTAATGGATTACATGAAATAAAGTACGCATCGTCCAAACAAAAGGTCATGCTTCAATAATCTGACTACATACTTGGTGGCCTAAAACTAAATTTATTACGTTTGACCTTTATGACTCTAGTCGGATCAAACCTTAATATATAATAGCGGTTATAAATCCTAGCATCCTTGTTGTTTTTGTTTTCCAATAAATTGGGCTCATCTATAATAATATTTCATTCCTTTGACATCACCGGCATATATGGAAGTTTATGATATGAGAAGTTACTTCTTGTCTAGGTTAAGAAAATACCTTTCTTTCTATCTTTAGTCTTTTAAGAAGCACAAACATACACACTAACAATGGTATTAAAATACGTTATAAAACTTCAACAATTTATATTGTTATCATATTTTTGCACGGCTATCTATCTTGATAGCGATTAAAATTAGGATATTTTTTTATTTTGCACAGATTTTTATTCTGTCTGGTAAATTTATAGAAACCTTTCTGTCTGGAACATTTAAGGATTTGAGCAATTAACATTTCTCCCTATTGAGACCGTCTTTCAGGAAAGCGTTTATAACTGCACTCTCCTTTTTTGAGATCATCTTATTTAAAGTTACAAACATATTAACATTTTATATTTTATATTTTTTAATTACATACGTGATTTAACTAAATATTGTTAAAATGCTTATATCAATTCGACTTGATCTCAAATCTCAAATATATAATAAGATAATAAAATACAAGTGTCTGCAAATTTAATATTTTTCGAAACAAACTGGCGATTAAAGACGAGTAACAAAAACCAAAACAACAAATTTTTTAATTTTTTGTCCGTCTGTCCGTCTGTCTGGTATGTCATAACGGCAGAACTACTCAACGGATTTGAACGCTGTTTTCACATATGGATTATATATAATCTGGAGCGCTGTCAAAATCGTTTAAGGGAAAAAGAAGTTAAGGTCAATTGAAAATTTACTTCAGTCACTGTTTCAAAATGTTTAAACATTGAATTGATTGCGGTTTACATAAACGTATTTAATTTAGATAAAGCTAGAATTTCTATTTTGTTTCATCCGATTTTAATAAAATAACAAATTGAATATGAGCATGTGCCATTTCAAATTTAGTTACATAAAATCTCAATAGATGGCGCTGAGTTTTTTTAAACCCGCTATGATTGTTATGTTTTCGCATATGCTATAGCAGTTTGAAATTGTAAAAAGAAATTCTTCAATTGAACTGTACTCAATAACATAATATTCTGTAAAAAATATTTCGTATACATATGCCTTATTACGTATATCTGAATAATGTCCTAGCTGTGTGTGTGTGTCTGATGTGTATGTATGTTATTATTTTCAGTTTTATATCGTAGCAATGTAAAGCCATTTGTGTAAAATTGCCATGGGAATAGGATACTATAGAATTAACTATAATTCTATTATAGGTCTGGATAATTGTAGTTTCCATAGATTACGCGAAAAGTGACCTACACGCGGGCGGAGCCGCGGGCAACAGCTTGTATAATATAAAATACTATAACAGTAAAATGTTTTATTATAACAATCCTTTGTCGCGTAAAAATTACGAGTATGTATTATCTACTAACTGTTTTAATCGACGTCATTTCCTCTACCCTCTTCTTACATAAATACAATTTGTAGAAAATGTTTTTTTTTTTTTACTTTTTTTGTGTTTCAAATTAGAATCAATAATCATTTCTTAAACCGTGAAAAGAGAAATAAAAAAAATAACATGAAAGTATTCATATTTATCTGAAACGAATATAAATAATAAAATAAATTACATATTTTTGAGAACCAAATCGAAAATCCTTTTAATATAGCACAAGAGATGGCATATGCGAAACATCCAATCACTGTATGCCATTCAGTGCCAGTGGCCATCACATTAAAACTTATTTCTGCACCGATCGTTACGATTACCTGCCCATACCCGTCCGCTCGCTAGTTATTCGAATGCGTTTTACTTTGAACGTGCTCATTTCACGTCCTTTGATGCCCTATTTAGACATTTGATTTCAACTCTTCCGTCATTATTCACTTTCAGAACCATGCTAACGTTAGCTTTGAATTGAAAAACAAATGAAGAGCACTACGAAAAGTTTTTTAATTCGCCTAATGCACACCCTGTCTCATCGTCTTTACTACTTAAAGTGCAATTTTTCTATGGATTCGTCGCACTACCTATTGGTAGCTAGCATACAGTCACATCAACTTTTGTGTAGACATTTTATTTTAGAACCCTCTTGAATGCTTCATATTTCTCTTGAGATGAACATTCTTGGAATGCATATGTTACAGTGTTGATTACTTAAGAAAGTTGTAAGCTTTACATTCATTTTGAATCGTAATGACGCTTGAAGAATTTATGTTTAACATTAAGACACATAGCACTAAATAAATTTCTTGTAATTTCTGTGAAATTGGAGAAAGAAGATATTACAAGGGCGATTTGCGCGGTGCTTAATCAGACTTAATGATTACTATGATTTCCATCTCCCGCCCGACGAAACGAGAAACTTAATGAAAAGTCAAGCAAACTCAGTCGAATACAAATTTAGCATTAGTATGCAAGAGCAAAGTTTTTATTCAATATAACTTGCACTGTTTAATCTTTCGTTTGTCTTTTTCGCATCAGTAATACACGAGTTATCGTAACTTCCAATAGCGCTAATAAAGCGCTTGAAGTGGCTGTTTTATTCCAAACGCAGTGTTTACCTTTTAATTAAAATCATTTGTTACAGTGATCGTAATTTCAAGTTTGTATTTGTTTACGCAAAACGAATCTATTAACACAATTAGGTGAATGGCAAATATTAAATAAGTAGCTAACATGATAATAATAAATTATTAGTTGATTTTTATTTTTATTATGAGTATCTTTATTTTCAAAGTGATTATTTATTCTATATAAATAGTTTTGTAGCATCATTGACAATGCCGCCCTCAACCCACCGTATACCTAATTCTGATATGAATATGAAATTGTATGCAAATGTCGGCCAAATGTTACCACAACTTGACAACTCGACAGCGTTATAAATATACGGAAACGTTGCATTGAGTGTATCAAAACATGCGAGTTTGTAGTTTATGATCTACCGTTCAAATAAATCGTTTTGACAGTCGTGCTTCCTTAGCTAGCATGCCAATTCATGTATAATAATCCTATAAAAGAATATAATAATTTAATATTTCTTATTTGAAATGTTAATGTGATAGAAAGTTGAATACCATTTTCTAATACTTTTTATCGGTACTATAGTAGTAATATATTCCCAGATTCTGCAACTGTTTGTCAAGAGTTCAAAAGTGGACAGTCGTTATACCGCTGTTACAGTCCAATATCACCTAACTGTATTCAACATGAATGCTCCTTTTGTTTTAAACTAGAATCCATTTTACGACTCTTAAGTCCACAAATGCATTTTCTCGAATAAAGGGTGCCACAAAGTTAAGTGTTACCACTTGCCATAATAACCAATAAACCATGCTGCCGTTGATAGCACGTCAACGAGGGTCGCATCAAATTATATTGTTAGCATTTTCCGGCCTGACACTGGGTTACCGCTGACATTTCACTCTGATTATCTTTAATTAAAAAGTTGGTTTAGGCGTTCACAAAATTTGAAGATATTAAAAGAAATTGCCCGAGGCTCGTCAAAGTGGTAACTGAGTGAGTTGTCATAATTAGATTAAAAATGGTTTAAAAGTTAATTCATTGGTCTGCAATTTTTAGTAAATAAATTTATTCTTTGTCAATGCGTTACTAAAGAACTTTGAACGTATCGTATGCTAAAGGAATATTGACAGATATGATCACTTCTCAATTGGAGCATCTCCAACGAGCGTCTAGATTTTCTGTGCGATTTGTAACTCGATACTATTTTAGCTTCCGTTTAGAATAGATATGCCATTTTAAAGTGTTGCGTTTTTATCATATTCGACATGCTATGGTAGATATTCAGTTATTGAAGCAAAATATTATGAAGTGGAAGCGTTCTCTTCATACCTACCTACTATTTTAGTATTAATAGCATATTTAGGCAGTTAATAATGAATACGGTTTTGGTCAGCTGAAACAAATATAACAGGATGATTGGGACATGGCTACATTTGTCTGTGCTGGGTGATTTGGAAGAGTGGTGGCTCTAGTGGGATATGATTCCTTTTATTTGTTTTAATCAAATATGCCAGTTGTTGTTTTGATGCGGTGAGGTTTGCTGTAGCGGCAGTTTTGTGTGTTCTATATTCGCCCATGAATACCGGCGTGCGGGTAGATGAATATTTTAACATTTTACATAATATCTGACGAATGAATTCATTTTCAGAACGGATACAAATTTTCCATTATTTGATATATTTTATGTTTGTACTGCGAATTACATGCATGCTTGTTTGTGTCAATTTAAAAAAATAAATATTTTTATATTGGTAGTAAATGATAAGACTTTGTATAAATTGACATATGAATGAAAATGTTAATAAAGTTCTTTGATTACTAGGTATGAGTTCAATTTAATATAAACAATAATCATATTTTATTTCCACAACAGTAATAATAATATAAAAAGTTATAACAAATCACACAAGTACCATACTACCAATGCATATCAGACATCGGATTACAGTATTATGAAAAAATATTGGTCAAATCCGGGATGATGAAGTTCTTCGTATTTCTTTTATCTAATTGATTCCACAGTCCTTTGTGAGGCGGTGCGTGCGCTCCGTCCGATTGTGCAGAAGCAATCAATGGTTATGAGGCAACGTACACACAAAGCGACGTCAGCACAAAAATGGATTTATTAAAAATATATTGTTGCATCTGAAATTTCTTACATAAAAATAAAGTTTATTTAAGAATAATTTTTGAAATACAATTAATTATCATTTTTTTTTTCTTTTCTTAATATTTTATTTGTTTTGAAATTTGTATGGAGAGCAGTAATGAGTTTTGTTATTTAATTTCAACTTTGTAGAGTAATGTAACGCTACAAATATGTCAATGTTTCAATGCTTCAGATAAATTCTACTTTTGAAAATTTCAACATTCGATTGAATATGTAGAAATATTCAGATTCTTAAATTTAGTCCCCCGTTGTCTGAACGCGCTGGCCCCGGGACGCATCTGCACCCTTGGGGCGGAGGGGACAGTAATCATTTAAAAATGGCGCGCATTCACTGTAAAACGCATATCTGCAATTGCCGCTTACGTTCTACAATCAGATCGCCCTCTCTCATATCGACTTTTTCCACTTCGTTTATTGCGCCCGGTTCGGGAATAGTTTTTGTTTCTGCCGTACTAATCAACGCCTGTACATGGCCATCCGAGTGAGATTTTCCATTTTGCGATTCTCAATAAAATGTTTCCCCATATTGTTGTTACCAGTTTCCAGTTATAGCAGCTGCTAGTGCTCAACGTAGATTGCATCCTTTAAAAATAGATTTACCCATATTATTAAAAAAAAAGTCTATTCATTGTTATGAAGAAACTAAGGATCCTATAAAATAGGAACACAGCAATGAAACACTTACAATTTAAGTGTACAGCCGATACGGAACCTTAGAAATGTAACAACAATGTAATCAATTCGTCAGAATCTGCGCATAATTCCGTCAACGATAGCCGTAAGCCACTAATTACAATTGCGGTGATTTCAAGACCCTTCAGTTACAATTCCGTTCATTCTTCGAATGATTCAGGCTGCTGCGGCTATGCGGTGCGAATATCGATTTACATGCCACTGTATAATTCAAAGTTTGAATAATGTATCGCCTTTCATTAGCACATTGGGCAGTCCCGAAGCGTATTTGCACATAAATTCGATAACCCACACTCCTGAGAAGGCTTACGTGTGAATGATTACTTCGGCCGAGACGCTAAGTCCTTTGTTTATACAAAAATATTCCTCCTACCTACCTGCCAAGTGTGTATTAAGAAGCTTTGGTACTCTATCGTGATAAGATATAAGTTATTTTATAGTAATCCTTTCAAAATTAAATGCTAGAAATATATCTGAAATATTAAGTTAATACTATTTACGTACACAGTGTACAATAAGCCTTATTTTACATTACCCCGGACTCATCGTATATCAGTATTCATAAAAGTTACATGATATCGGCAAACATACTTCGGATGTTAGGAGAAACTTCTGGCAAACTACACAACTTCATTCGAGATAATAACAACAATACGATATTACAAGATTAGTTACGCGAACCTGTATCGAAACCAATTCCAAAAGGGAAAATACCCCAATAATAATTAAGTCTAATAATTGCGAGTTTAACCCACGCGTACAATTACCTCGGGCTTGCTCTCAATCATTTTAATTTTAGCAATATTGTTCTTGTAAAATCATACATGAATTATTTTAAAATAAAAATATGCGTTGTAATCAATTACTATGATCTAGTTATTCGCATTTTTTTTTTACTAAAATAAGAGAAAAGAATTCACTTCTAATATATTTCATTTCTTATCACATAACACGCACTTGTAGATTGCTTTATTTGCAATTTAGGGTTAGCCCTAAAATTTCATATGTGTGTATTATTCGGAATTAAACACATCTAACCTCAGTCTAAATTGCGACTATTCGCCATCATTAAGGGAGGCAACCAGACTGACCGACGTAAATAACAAAGAGTATTACACTGATCAATATATTTGCAGAGTCGTTTTAGTTTTAATTAGGCTTCAGCAAGCCGTTAAGTTGAAACACGCAGTAAATTCGACGACGCAGATCATGCAACCAGATAATAATCCTTTCCAACTTAAACGTTGGCTGTAAATGGGGATCGCTCATTATAATGAACATTAGCGTGATTGTTTTCGGTTAAGTGTCCACCCGCGTCGCAGGTGTGGTCATAACAATGCGTGGAATCTCAACGACTTCAATTATTGAGTGTCTACCGAAACCGAACCCTTTCGGCTCCTCGAGGGGCCGAACTGTCCATTTTACCGATGATAACACCGCATCGCAGGGAACGCCAAAGTAAATATATTAAATAAACCATTACGTGGACGTTTCTGACCCCTTTTATTCTACTACATTTAATTTTAATTTAAGAAAGTAATAACGGATAACAAAATCGCTTTGAACAATTCATAACTCATTTAGTTAACTGAAAATAATTGTTAATAAACAAATTATGAGTGAAGTGAGAGTTTTTTTCGTAATACAAATACATTAATTTAAATAAGTGTAAATATGCATGACTCTTTTTCTTTTAAAGTAAATAAAATAAATTATGAGAAGTGTACTGACGACGTAGGCACCACGTCGCTCAGACTGTACCGATTAGATGTACAGTGGCAAGGGAACGCCTAATCCAATTGAGGGCTTGCATAATTCGCACGAACTGCCTATTGCGCTATGTATTGTAGTGCATTGAACTAAATGCTTATACCTTGTCTAACTAGACAGAGCGTTTAGCCAAATATTTACTAGTTTTGACGTTTTCAAAGGTTTACCGTTTCGGCTTTTCTCTAATATTAATTTATTCGTTTATATCATTTATTCCTTTATATTTATTTATTAATTTACATGATAAGTTTAATCAAGTAACGGTATTTCTTAGGTCGAAATAAAACCAAAAGAATGCTTACGCAACCATATCACGTGGTCACTAATCTCAACTCTTAACGCAATCTCTAACCAATCCAACGAGAAAACAATACCACCTTTCACGGGGAACAAAGACTAAATAACAAAAGAATGGACTAGACGAATC
The DNA here is from genome assembly GCA_959347355.1 of Napeogenes inachia. Lineage (NCBI taxonomy): Eukaryota > Metazoa > Arthropoda > Insecta > Lepidoptera > Nymphalidae > Napeogenes > Napeogenes inachia. The sequence goes on along the minus strand of OY365791.1, from coordinate 11,596,313 downwards.
GGTGCACGGCACATTATCGCCCCCAGGCCAGGAACACACATGCGACTGCCGCTGACCGGCTTTTAAAGAGAACTTGATAAAAAAAACTAAAAACGCTATTCAATTCGAACCGTGCAGCATTACTGTAGGATTTAAAAGAAGATAATATCGGATTTATGTTACACTGTCACAATAGTATCATTTATTCACTTCAATAGAGACTATTGTTTGACAGGTTTTATAGCTGCTAAAGTTCACACGTCCAGTTGCACTTCAATACTAAACAAGGAGTTAGCCACTGAAATTTTACCAATTTTTTTATGATTGACAGCACACGGGCCGTGTTCGGTCGCGCGTTCCATGCCCAGCGGGGCGTGATCCACTGCTAAGAGACCTACCTATCTACTGGCTGTTGTGCACACATTGTCACACGTTGCATAATACAATAGTTCACCGAAACCGCCACAATTCAGAACACTTTTGAGTTATCGAACTGTTCACAAAATGCAATGTCTCGAAAAGAGAAAAATGTGAACATTGAAAAATCATGGTAGATTTGCTTCTTATAAAGATACCTACACCTAACAAATTACATAAATAAAAAAGAAAGATACTTTCATTTGTATCTAAATGCAGATAGAAATATGTGCTCATCTCGTTAGAACTTTCATCTACAAATATAAAATTCAATTTCTGAATGAGCACAAAAAATCTTCTACTCTGTTTTTCGCGTTCATTTTGCATCATCCAGCGTAGAATCCTAATTATCTTTCCCAGTTAAGCTTAAGTGAATTATTCCAGCCGCCCACTGTAGCGCACAAACAAAACGGCTCAGAGTTCACAACCTCAGTCGAAAATACTAAAACATTAAAGAGAATTCCCGGCGCACGTATTATATCCGCTAAGCAGTATGTACGCAGCGCATAAGCCTGCTATCTTGGCGGAGGTAACAGAGACCCGCTTCAGCCGGCTCAACTTTTAATAACGCCCGCAAAATCATCTAATTAATCTGATTACGGACGGACTCGTACACTAAGGCACTCCACACTAATGCCAACTTCTGAGCATTAAAGTAACTTATTTGTCCCATGTAGTGCTCTATGGATTAACCAAAAAGGCCACGGCTTATGTACTAAGATAAGCATCGACTAAACCAAATCCCACGAAGGTCGTGATGGTACTAAACTTATTATATAATATTATATTGCATATGCATTATATTATTATCAGCCCTTAGAACAGTCATATGTTTCATCCATAGCAACAAGTATTTGTTTTCGTAATAAAATAATTATTAATGTTTTCATTTGGTTTTATGAAAATCGAAATAGGCTTCAGCTATTCAGGAATGAAGGCTAAAATTCAACTAACCTAAATAAAATAAAAAAAACATGATTACTATGCTTATCTTTGCCTGGAATAATGAAGTATACTTTCTCCAATGTCAGTAAAAGGAGAATATCGGATTTCGTTTGCGTATTTCTATGCGGCCCTTATAATTGTAATTACCTAGACCCCGGTCCTTTAGCTGACACACACGATGAATGAGTTTTACGTCTAATGGAGATCTTATCTTTGCCTAAGATGGAGTAAGGTGGTCTTTACAGTATAAACTGGGTTACGTTTGCGTATTATAGGAGGACTTATCTCAACCAAATAGGACCTTCCTGTCCAGGTCATAAATAAAGGCTGGCTTTGATTTCTGTAGTTGACCCTCACATTTACGCTTCTTATGGCTTGGACCCTTTTAATAGTTTGTAAGAGAATCTCTCCCTAATTCGCATAATGAACATGATGTGATTACGCTTGAGTACAATTTATATATAACGCTAAATGACTTTAACCACAAATATAAGGTCCTATTAAGGAAATGTAAGTACCTAACAGCCTGTTTTTAATTGAATCACGTGTACGGAGTATACTAACCATTACCCGAATGACTTATATAATCGGTGATAATCTACATAATATTCTATGATTATTACTTTGTTTGACGACATGACTATATTTCATCGCATTCTTATAATTTGCCTCATTTTATTAGTGTTATAATATTGGTCTGTACATCTCAATATACCTGAAAATCGTTTTAGTTCCTAACTGTTTTGATTCGGTTATAAAATATGCAAAACAATTAAAATAATATTGAAAATAACTTATGCTTAATTGTTTTAATCTTCACTTAGTGATTGTACGCTTCTGTTATTATTATGATACGATTAAGATTGCTATAGCTATGAATTCTTTAAATTCAAAACAGATATAAAAAGTTTCAAATCTATGCAATGTAGCAACAGATGTGCGAAGATTTCGAAAAAGTTACCGTTCACGATAAAAGGCAAAGCCCATTGACAGCGATCTAACGGTAGAATACAGAAAGAGGCTGGCGGGATGCGAGCGCCAGATAGGCAGATGGAGCGACACGAATGCGACATTTCAATTTGAGCATATATTATTCATGGTAATGCGTTAAAAGCAGCGCACACTTGCTCACAGCGACGTAGGCGAGTAATCGCGTCGTACGTGCGAACACCACATACGTATTATGTACATATATTCAATGTTGCGCTTTAAAATTGTCGTTTCGCACCATTTGCAACAGTGCCCGATGTGCTTCGCTTATAAAGTAACACTACGAAATGTGGGCTCCGTTTTTATTTATTGTACACAGTACAAAATCGACGCTTTTTACCTATCACGAGAAATTTCCGTCGGAAAAGCAGCGTCCATTGAATTTAGATATCTAACAATTTAGCTGGTAGTTTCGAAAAATGTATTTACCGTCCCAAATTGTATAGAATATTATTTCAATGAATTATATTCAATTAGAGGGAACTTTCTATAAATAGAATCACAAAACTATAAATTACTCACTTCAAAGACGATATTATATTCATAACAAAATATTTGATTATATATTATCATACAAACAATCTACATTACTGTCATTAGAATATTTTTTTTTTATTTCGGTTTTAATATCGCTTTGTATAGTGATATAATTTACCGGATTTATAAAAGCCCTACAAACTAAACCCCAATACTCCCCCTGTATCGTGAGGTCGCAGCGACCAACATCTATTATTCATCGTCGAAGACACTGAACGAAATTTGTGTAAGTGCGTTGTGATCCAACCAATCTCACAATCTTTATTTCATTCGCAATAAATGGATTACTCTGTTCACAAAACTCGTTTCGCTATCGAGGTTTTATTTGGCTCCGTAAGCGATTTTCTCAAGTTATTGTTTCGTTTTACATTGTTTTAAGTTTTATATGTAATATGCATTATTAATATATTCCTTCCTAATAAGCAGTCTTAATAGATGTACTCTTTATATTAAAAGCTTGAACATAATCTAAACTAAAACAAAATCAACATCGCAAGCCTTCCTTTATTCACGATATAAATTTTAAAGTAGAAGTTTCACTGAAAGTATAAAGATTTCCATTTTATATCTTTTGAATGAACTATTCATAAATATTAGTAGAGGATGCTAAACGTGCATAGGAATACTCACTGCGCTTTGATGGATGGTAATCGATATATAACAATGAACTGCGCTTTATTGTTGTCTATCAAGAAAATTGATAAGAATTCAAGTTGTAAAATATATAAATATATCCTTTTCAACTGAAAACTAACTTTAAATTTGCTTTTAATACAAATAATAATATAAAATAATTTATTGTTCATTATTGACAATACAGGTTTTTCAACTTTATCCATCATTGGGTATGGATATACATTTTATTGAGCAATAGCTAATGGACTTTATACAAATTCGAAACACTGGTATTACTAAGAGTTTTATTCAGAAAAGGCAACGGACTCGATATACCGAAGGTCGAAATGGACGGAAAATTGGCCGTCTCATCTCATTATATTGAAGCTCTACTAAGAATTTCTTCTAAAGATGTAATGAATCTCGTAAGCCTAGTTACAAGCAATAACCTCCTTAATTGCCAATGATATAAGCTAAATAATGGCAAACTATTCTTAGCATATCTAATTTATGACTGTACTGTTTATATATAATGCCAATATAACAATAGACAAGAGTAATAAAAGTAAAATATGCGCGATTTAGAACACAGTCATTTCTAGCTTTGCAGGCACAGTAGCAAAGCAGAGAATTCTATAATAAAAACATTACCTAAAATAACTGCTACGTATATTGCGGTATCGCGCAAAAATAGGGGTTTTGATTGACGCCAGCAATCGGCTTAATGTAACCTCGAGGCAAGTTTTGCGCGTCGCACAAACGACTGGTTAAATTCAGAGGTCGACGCAAAGCGACGCAATCTCTCACACGTCACGCAGAAGGAGCTTTCCATATAATTCATTTCCCTATTCATATTTGTCTTAGAAGTTGATTCCATCGCAAGGCAGGAATGTAAAAGAAATCCAAAAAGGCTAAGGAAGGATGTAAAATGACATGATATTTTACGGCTCGAGTGTTATTGAAAAAGTTTTGCGAAAATATATTTCTCTCTCACTTTACCATTCATACAAATTGAATAGAGTCCCTTATTTTAGCAGCAGAACTATGCTCGGCGTATGGTTTATATTCGTCGTTGAAGATTACGTGACTGGAAATAGTAAAATCGGATGATGATGTTGATAATGTAGGTCGTAATGGGCCATTGCCAATAAAACCTTATAGGTAAGCGATGGATTAAAAGGAACTAGGTCAGGGCAAGGCCTTACAAAAATAACGCATTTTTGGAAGCTCTTGTCGAGTAAGTTGATGAACGCTTTGATGATGTTGATATTATTGGTGGTAGTATAACAACTTCGCTTCTAAAAAAATAGTTAACAATCATTGATATATGTTTTGTTTCTAACAAATATGTTTAAAATGATCCAATATCGAAAATTATCGAATGTAACGAACAATAAACTAGCTATTCAGAATTTTTATTATAAAACAAGAATTAAAAAATATATCACTGGGCCTCACAATCGAACACAATTACAAAGTTTTAATCACAATCATGCTCAATGCTAATAAAATGGTAAGCAATCTTCTATTAAAATAACTTCAATATATAGCATAATACTAGATAGTAATTGTAGTAATACAACAACAATGTCGACAAAAAATCAAGTCCAATGAATAAGGAAAAATTAATCCTGTTATTCTATAAATTGCGTTCGCTACCGGAAGGAGCCAGGAGCATTTCATACATATATACCCATCATTTAGGTAACTCTGTACATTTATATTATCACAATGGACCAAATAATTCCAGAACTTGTCAAAACTTATTAAACTAAAGATATTCTATGCAACTACCTCCGATCCTTCAAAAGATAACGTAGATCAATATCATAACTTTATGCCGGAAACTTAGTGGCCGCTGTGGCCATCCAAAACTTTCATGTGGCTGATAATTTACATAATAGAAGACGGTAGGTCTATCTACTATCGGGGTCATCCAAACTTCTGTGGATTAGGGCTTTCACGGGCAGGGCTTATCGGATTTTAAATGAATTTCGGGATGCTTGCGATAGTGATGTCATTATGGATACTCGATTTATATGCAGATTGGAAGTGAAGTAGCGATTGTGGCATACCGGCACGCGCTGGCCACCGCAGTCACAAGATGCATCACCCAATTTCAAATAATAAATTAGTCAACATTTTTTTATCACATTATACTAAAAATCAATATTATTTCAATATACGTTTTTAATGTAGGTGAAACGATATTTAAAAATTAAATTGTGTCTTTTTATATAATGATATATGATTAAATCTAAGAGCAATAAAATTGATTCAAAATATAAAATCAGATTTTATTATCAGAACTAAATAAAAATTCATGTCACATAATATTTTATAAAATAATATCAAATCATGTTAATGGATTCATAATAAGTACAAATTTAATGATAATGATGAAGTCTTGAATACAAAATATAGAAAATGTATTATATTGATTTGGTTTATCACTCCTCTATTTTAAAAGCCTGGACGAGGTTCAACTTGAAGTATTCTGCGGTCTATTTTATTTATCTCAATATTTTATTTATCTCGACTACCAAAACATATTGACTCAAACATTTAGCACCTGAACCAATTTAGCAATGCGCTGGATTTCAGTATACATTCGATTTCAGTTCCTCTTAATTAATGACCACTTTATTCAGGATTTTAAACTATTGAAAGGGGCATCTATCTTGTAGTTGTATTCAGAATATAAAACGATACCCAACGCTGAAGTAACATGGTTTATGTAAAATTATAACAGTATCGCTTTCATGAATTTATAAATGATTTTACTAGTTTAAAATTAAATTATTACTTCGTAAAATCTAATGGCTTAAATTCCTTAATGTTTAAAAATTATAAAGTTTTATAAAAATCCCTAATAAAAATACATAAACGGATAGACAGTCTAGATGATTCGTCCCTTTTACAGTTACGCGGAGGAATACAATATCCATAGAGGGCAGAACCCCTTTGCATGTTTTATACAAGCCAGCTGTCAAATTCAAGTTGTTTTTGTTCGTCCATTTTCATGAAACTTTCGACAAAAAGTGTAATGAAAAACCCAACACATCATTCATCTTTCACCCGCGCTGTCTATTATGAATTGCAGTTTTTTAAAGTTGGTAATTAACATCGGGGTACAGTTCAAGCCAGGTCCCAAGTTTTAAGTGGTACAAAGTTTGGAGAATGCCCTAATCGTTAAAAGCAAGGGGCTTACTTTCTGTGATAAGTTTATGCGGGTCACGTGATGCCTGTGGTGGTGCTACTCATCTAATTAGATGACAGAAAAGAACATAATCTTCATTTTTGACAATTAAGCCATATTAAATTATATTTAAAATATTGATTATTATTTTTAATTAAATTTTAATCCAGTGTCTCTTGTCCCGGTAACAGTATAGTGTTATTCGATTTTCCATAGACCGGTCTTCCCGACGTCCGAAATTTGTTAGAGCGATTTAATATATTAATTGCTTAGACTATTTTTTATTTTTTATTTTTATCAGGACAAATTACACACATTGATCTAACCCCTAAGTAAGCAAATTATTTGCTTGTGTTAAGGGTGTTAGACAACGATACAAATACATAGAAATACACATATAAATACTGAAAATATATTTAATAAACGACCAAACCCAGAAACAAAGACATCTATGCTCATCACATAAATGCCTGTCTCCGCCGGGAATCGAACCCGAGCCCCATTGCGCCGTGATACGTTAGGCGTCTGCGCTAACCACTCGACCAACGGGGCGGTTACTATATTATTATTTTAAAATCGATATTTAGTTATTACAAACGATTGACACATTATTAAAAGTATGTAAGTAGCTCGGAAATAAAAAACACAAGAAAAACAATTCCAAATTTTATTATCACGCAAAAGCATTATAAGGTAAAACGATTACTTCCAAAATGGGAACGGTATTTAGATTTAATATTTCAACTCAATAATTTAATATTTAAATTAACGTATATTTTTTTATAATGTCCTCACATTTTCATATTATATTCCCAAGTACAGGTTAATAAGTAATGAAGCGGATTCGAAGTTTTGTTTGTTAAAGTGATTATTCAAATACGTAAAACGTTTTCGGCTTTTCCTAAACTTCTTTCATATTTTATTCATCGATCCTTCATGGTTCAAGACATTCGTAATCGTTGATAAGATTTAAACTGTATACACAAGAACAGTGGGTATGTTTCAGAATAACAAGACGCTAGCTTTCTAAAAATTTAAATATCGTATCACTTTTTTATTTATCTGCAAAAAATTCCTAATTTAAATTTTATGTTTAAATGAAACCTTATTAAATTTGCCTTTCAAATAACAAATCGTTATATTTTTTGTTACTGTATCTATTCGTAAAGGAAATATTTATTTTATGAGATTAATTTAGTTCAGTATTTATAAGTTAATAAGATAGGAAGAGTTCGTGTTTCTCACGAACTTCCAAAGAAAACTAATCCTATTTCGATATTATTCCGGACGGTGCCCAATCAATTCGCCTATAAAAACAGAGGGATAAAATGCTGCTATCCTTTCCCGAGAGTTCACTCCTTGGAGAATCATTACGTAAATACGACAAAATTGTACTCGGTCCTCAAAAGGGGTATTATTTATGGAGGGCACAGGGCGGAGTGTATCCAAGTGGCTATATTAGCTCAACTAATATTTTCTTCTTCAAGTTAATTGTTATGTCGCCTTTAAGACCAGGTGGCTTCTCCCATTAGGCCGCCACGGGCAACTTAATACCGGCACAAAACTCGAAGAGCCACTGAGGGAACTTCCTCCCGCGGAAATATTTAAACAAATTAAAACTTTTTCTTTATGCCATTTCCCGAAGTCTCCTTATTCTGATTCGTTTTTATTGAGTTTTCTCCCACTTTCAACTGACTTGCCGAAAGTAAGGCCGTAATTCAATTTGGGTGTATAATGCTGTGTGTCCACGCGTACTTCTCAAACGGAATTCTGTTGTCCGAAACATATTTGGATATTCAGAAAAATATCTGCCAATCTTCAGCCATTTATTGACACTGAAAGGTTTGCTAAAATATGACATAAATTTTAATGCAATATCATATTTCCTTTATAAAATTGCTAAGCCAAAATCTTTTACCAAAAACTTGTATCTTCAAAGTAGAAGCGGCGATGTTCTTAGCAAGGCTTTTAACATAGAGTAACGCAACCTGTTGATTCTGCCGCTATAACATGAAAATAACAGAATTTTAAACAATAAAGAAACTTCAGCAACTCCGTTCTCCAGACGAAAATAACAGAAAAAAATACTTTAAAACATTTTAGTAAATAGACTTCTGCAAACTTGGAAACTATGTAAATATTTTTCATATTTTTTGTATCGTAAATGTAAAGTTATTCAATTAAAAACTTGCCAACCCAAATGCCAACGTATTTATAAGCTTTTATTTCAGCTTTATAGCTGCGGGTTGGTAAGAAGCATCCCTTGTCCGCGTGTACCTACGTCAAACGGCTTAAAACCCGCTCTGACAAACGTCTAAAATACTGCACAGAAGTTTTTTGCAAGCTTCAAGCTGGATTAACTATATAAGTCCCCAAAGTAAATAAGGCAACCGTTATTATATGCAGGAGGCTTGTTATAACCTCGTTTAAGGAAGCTATGGTATAATATGCGAGTATATTTATTGTTATCAATGTCTTGTGTATTGTATTTATATTATATGAATCCAAAAGTTAATGTTCATATAAACAGCGTATTATAATCCGCAATTATATTAACTTGGCGATGTGGTAAGTAACTTTCGTCCAAATCAATATATTCAAGACAGCGTAACTTTTGGGCGGGACGCATTGTTCGAGAAATAGTTAGTATTTGATGGACGCAAAAGCTGACCATTACGTCGGACTGTTTCTGAACTGCCAAAGTAACCACTAAAGTGACCACAGTGAGAAAACAATCGCATTGTTAGAGCATTTCTAGAACAACTAGAGTTCCAATTTAGCAGGATGGATGATCGTTAAATTCATTGTTTTTCCTCAATATTCTGAACTGGAAATATAAACTATTTTAAATATACATCTACACTTAGATTTGTATAAACTCTTTATACAGCTGAGCAATCTAATAAGTAACATAGGAACACGTTAAATAGATTTTATTGGGCTCGAGGGAGCATCGACAAACAGTATCTGTAGCTAAGCATTATCAGCCATGTTTACAAATCAATGCGTCACGTCCATATGCGTCCGCATAGACTTGCACACGAACAAACAACACGACAAACATAGTGATTGTGCAGATACTAGTTCCACTGACAAATGCTGGGTTCACAAATAGCGATATCGCATGCTTGCTGTGATGAATTGTGCTGCCGAATGTAATGCTTGTAATTTAACAATTGTGTGCTTTACCCGGGATATCATAGATCCATATTGGTCGAATATGAATAGAAATATAGTTTCAAATGGAATAACCATTTTATACATTGAATAAAGATATTTTATTTGAAATAATTTCAAAAGAAATATATATTTATCAGTTTCAATACATTGTTTTCCTTCGAAAGAAAAGTTGTTTAATATTTAGAAATTGTTAGGTCGTAATAAATCTTGTAAACGACGAAGAAAAATTAAGGTTTCGAGATTCTCTTAAACGTGCCTACATCGCAAATTAATGCGACAGGTATCTCAGGGGACATAGCGGTGTCTCCCCTTAAATAAAGTACCTAATAATAGAACGAATACTTAGTGGAAAGGACAGACATTAGAGATTTTTTACAACTAAACCTTCATTGATACGGCTCTTTAGGTGACAATTACTTCTGAAACATTTCATTAGAATTATGGCTACACTTTTACCATAATTGTTATTTTTAAATATTAGTTTGTTGTCTTTAAATGTGAATTAAGTGATTATTATACACATATCTATAATAAAAATAATTGAAAAAAAATCCATATTATATTTAACCGCCCCGTTGGTCGAGTGGTTAGCGCGGACGCCTAACGTGTAACGACGCAATGGGGCTCGGGTTCGACTCCCGGCGGAGACAGGCATTTATGTGATGAGCATAGATGTCTGTGCTTCTGGGTTTGGTAGTTTATTAAATATGTTTTCAGTATTTATATGTGTATTTCTATGTATTTGTAACGTTGTCTAACACCCTTAACACAAGCAAATAATTTGCTTACTTAGGGGTTAGATCAATGTGTGTAATTTGTCCTGATATTATTATTATATTATAACTTCTGAGCCATAGTATACAATTTCATTTTCATTGAGACAAAAAATATTTAGAGAGTAGCATGAGGGAAGTTTTAGCAAATGGCAACGCCGCACATCGTCAGAATATTAAAAGCATAATTATACAGACCGAACCGCATAAATGATCTTATTAGGACCCACTTGTTATAGAACACTTGAGGAGACATGACGCTCAACTTACCCCACTTTTAGGGACTCAAGTTTTACTTTACAGAATATCGCAGTATTGCCAGTTGCAAATAATAAAGCGGGGACCACTTTAACTTACATATAACGGTCATAACTTTGCTATAAACAAACCAAAATGTACGCGACACTAAACAGACGTTTAGATTAAATATAAACTTGCAAAGTGCTTAAGTTGAAGTAAAAATAATACGCTGTGTTTACAACATAACGCGCGAAGTCGTTGGTGCGCCATAATGAAGTATTTTCTTTTAAAATCTTCATGAACTTGGTAATCTCGCTTTGTTATATTGCCTGTTATATTTCTGCTACTGAGATATATTAGAGACTTTCAGCAACATTTAAAAAATAAAAATGAATTATCCACACTTCCCGGCTTTCAAGTTTTTTCATATAATATAACCTTATAACTTATTTAAAAGTAGAATACTTGTAGATTGTGTAACGTATAAAAGAGACCAAAACCAAACGGCACCTAATGTTCCTCTTGGGATAAACTTTGATCACAGGTTCGAACTTCTGTTTTGTTGTTACACTACTGAGGGAATCATTTCCCAAAACATAATGTCTTTTCTGTTCTGACTAATCAATAAACTAAAAATTTGTTTTAATATATTTTCTAAAAATGTTAATCTATTAGTCTCTACTTAATTTAACAAAAAGTTCCAATGTATAACTTCCTAGTGTTATAAAATAACTTTGGTAAAGGCAGCTTTAATGTTCCATGCTCATTAATTTGTAGGATCTTGGTTAATTTGGAAATATTTGATAGATTCTCGTTAAGATCTATCGTGGTATTGAAACACGTACACCTACATAAATCACAATAAATTTTCATCAAGTTTTCATGTTCAAGAATCAATGTTTAATTAGCAAATAGCCGCCTTTATCATTTTCCATAATGTTAATGAAATCGCTAGTCAATTTAATATTCCAAATTATTAAAGACAAATTATTAAAAACATAGCTTTATTTCAAATAAATTTTATATAGTACAATGCATTTAAAACAGACTCTTAAAGGACTTGAATCATTTCCAGAAAAAAACAATCATCGCAAAAATGAATTTACCGCGTTTGATGCGTGCCGAAACAATATCATAGCAATTTCCTCTTAAACAAATCGGTTTCCAACAAACATTTCTACAGGTAAGAATAATTCAGCAAAAGGTCACCTGTTACGGGTATTCGGCATCGATCATCGGGAGTGCGTCGTGGCGAGGCTCCCGCGTAATATCGCCCCAGGGACCGGCCGAGCAGGCTACTATGACACCAGACAAAACCCTCGAGGACTACTGTCATACTAAACTTACCCGTTTTTTACAAACATACAATTTGAGTAGAGGTCGTTTGTATATCCTTCGGGTATTATCTCCATCACACTGGACAAATGAAGGGAAAAAAATGGGTTTTTTAAATGCTCTTTATTTAGATTTTACACTGATTCAACATGAATATGAGATTGCAATTTGGCGCGATAAAGAATATTTCGAGCTTTTGTAGCGGGGAGATTTAAAAAACAACAATAAGCCAAATTTGGTGTAACATTCGGATCCCAAGCCAGGCAGTGACAGCGCATCTCCGTTCGCGTGTATTGTTCATGTCCTAACCGCCGACTTTCCATTTATTTCTCTATGAATACGTTATTACCTGCTCGCCCCCGCTTATCAAAGTTTATTTGCAGCGTGTGGTTTACTCTGTACCGGTGCTTATTCGTTATTACAGCGCCGGAGTGTTTTATTGCTAGGGCGAGGCTTAAATCGTGCATGACACCCTTGTTTTTCTATATTTTTCCTCAGGATCATTTTAAGGGTTGAACTATATTTTATGTTTTCTTTGTTACAGATCGAAGACGCCATGTTAATGTTCGACAAACAAACTAATAGGCACAGAGGTAAGTCATAGTTATTAATTTAACATTCGAAATATTTGAAAATACAATATTTTATAAAATATAGAAATAGGTACTATTTAAATATATAATAAACTAGTAAAGTAAATTTTATCTGTGGTTTACAATTTAATAAAGTCCAAAGCAATATAAGCAATATCTTTATTATTAGGCAGCCGAGTTTGTAAGAAACACGGTGACAGAATGTCGTTCCTTAACAACCCGAAAATAACGTTTGCAAGTCACATAAGAAAACATCAATATCATATTTGTACACGATTCGCTTCACTGGTCATCTAAGCCCCCAAGTTGATGTTGGTTAACTAGCAATGGATAAATATAGGCGCCGTCCTCTTAGTAAGTCTCGTCCAGTATATGAAGACACGTTTACTATCTGCTCCGATCATCCCTATCAACAATAGGTAATATTGAGATAGAAAATGCATGGTATCTCAAGTCAAATTGGTAGGTTTCTGGTAAATTGGAGGCAAGTCACTAAATAGGTTCACTGTTTTCGATATTGTGTTTCCTCCCTTCAGTGGAATAAATAACAAATCGACACCCCACAATATATTATGGTGTTTCTTTGAAAACATATCGCTATTTTGTGAAAGAAACTAAAGTATTCGTATTTATAGTTGTGTTATAAAAAAGAAATAAAAATACGTCTTATAGTAACACGTTTATTAAAACTTTAGGAACAAAATTTAATAAATTGTATTTGTAAAGTAGCGTAAATACAACAATTGAGGGCTTGCAGAATCAGTTGCTTTCATTATGCGTACAACGCGTAAGATTTTAATTAAAATCCTCGATTTCGTATCAAGGGCAACCATCTTTTGTAGGCAACGAAGGTTCCCTTGTAGCAATTGCAGCAAATATAATGTTAAATTTACTTTTGTAACCCCCATTACACAAAAACAGGTTGACCCAAATACTTAGGCTGGGTAAAATATCGTTAGCCGTCATTTATGCAAGTTCGCAAAAACGAATCGTACTTTATTATGAGACAAGGGAAAGTCGACACTGCCATGATCTCTGTAAGATATGATGACGCCCTTAGGGCTATATTCGGGTAATATTTGAGCTTATGTACTCTGTAATTATAATGAAATATATTGTAGCATTTTCAAAACTTGTCTTGTTTTAAAATTTTTAAATGATTACTTTTGAATAAAGTATTAAATAAATGACTTAGTTAAATTGGATAATTGTGTTTAAGAATACACTTTTTTGACAAGTACTAGTAATATTATTAAAAAAAGTTTACTGTTTACTCTCAAAAAGATCTTGCGTCTGGTGTCAATATAATACTAAAAGATGTAGTAAAATATTAAGTACTAGTTCTATATTCAATGGATGATAATTTGTGACACTGCTTGGTATGAAACTTTATAGATGCTCTCATACATTCTATAGGCAGTTTTTAGCAAAATGTTAGTAATAATCTCACACACATTGATAAATGTGGTGTATTATCATTATTTTACCTGAATTATCTTAACTAAGCAATTGTTTTTGCAATGTATATTATTTGGAACATTTTTTGGTATATAAAAATCCTTTAATTAATCTTTATCAGATATCAAGGGGATAATAATTATTGCTTTAATTTAACAATTTTAATTAAACTATTGTAATTTCAATCATTGTATTACTCTTCAAACATTAACGGTTAATATCTTTAGTTGTACCACAGGTTACTTTCTTGAATATCTATAATAAAATTCAATTTAAAATAACTTAAACAATCCTTTCAAGATGAGTCAAATTTACGAATACTTCCGTTAGTAGGAAACGATTCGTAAAGCTTAAGAGATTAGAAGCGAGATAAAAGTTCTAAGCGTCTATTTCATTATTATCCCCGAATGTAATCAGCTGGGTCGGGTGATCCTCGCAAGTAATGTGAAAATATCCCCTGTTTATTTGTATCAGAGACGGGATCGGGGCAACCCAAACGCATATTCAGTCTGAATATGAATGCAAACTGCCCGAGCCAACGGGCGGAATGGCAAAAATCAAATTAGGTATGGCGTGAATACTTTACGGCGACGTCGGGAAAAAAATTGAAATCAAATATTCATTGACTTTCAACCGGATAAGCCGGCCCGCAGCCATTTCAATACATTTTATTATCTATTTTTCGCGGCCCCCTTCATAACCCGAAGACTTTGCCCATTTGAATTATTAATTTGGAAAATCAAATCATGTAAGCGCAGTATGGTATTGTACCCTCTTTAGACGTTATGTACATTTATTTTCTATTATTATTTGCTCTCAGAATCAGTTTTGTTTTGATAAACAATAAGTTATTTTGGATATTATGAGTGAACGATATATGGATGGATAAGCCATGTGTAATTTATTTAACAGAATGAGTGTATTTATCTCAAATTGTTGTCTACTGATAACACAGTTTCAATCAGAAAGTACTTATTGTAGGGATGATATTAAAAAGGAATTTAATTTAAGTAGCTTTGTTTAAATAAAGCTATTGAAAAATAAAAATCCTTTTAACCTTTTCGGTACATTAAATATGCGCGAATAATGCATTTAATGGCACCCTTTACTTTTATTTACGACCTTTCCCTGTTCAAAAAAATAATTAACGATGTCCCCTTCCAAAGTTTTCCATTGTTTTACTTTTCATATTTATTTTAATTTTTAATACCTGTGAACACACCCTTAAAATATATGTTACACCACACAAAAATATATTAAATTACAAGACCATAAAATGTTTTAAAATGCTATAAAAATCTTTTTACGCCGAAAATTCTCATCGACTATCCTCAAAAATAAGGTGAACGATCAACGTATTATAAGCACGTCAACTTCATTAGATAAGCAAAGAGCAATTTCCTACTGTTTTCACGTTGGTTCCACTAAAAGTGCTAGCGGGGGCTCGAAGCAAACGCCATTACACAAAGGTAAAACGACACGTGAGACACAGTTCATAAATATTAAAGAAAAAAAACTGTGAAACCAATCTCGGTGGGGTGGATTCCATTTGGGTCTCACGCACGTCAAGGGCTGTCGGCTGTTATTTTCGGTTTGGTTTCATAATATATCAAAGTACTCTTAATTAATCTTAGTTACAAATAAAAGCAATAAAGTTACAATTATACAGTATGGTTTATAAACATTTCTCTATCTGTGTTTGGTGTTACAAAAGAAGACAGAACTTTTAATACATTCTCACTGACAACCCTACGAGTACTGATGGAACCAGGAACGCGTTCCTACTTGCGTGCCCTACTACCGTGTAAAGTTTTGATTGGATAAAAATAGCGTTGCCTGTAATACGTTGAATTTTCGTAACATTTGACGCCTAACGCGTTATTTATGTAGGTACCGATTATCGTCACTGGTACAGTATATTTTTGACCTTTTTGTACTTACTTTGTCTTATTGTTCCACAATCACGTTTTAATGATTAATATAACTTAAAAATAAATCTTTTAATTTTGAATAGAATTCGATGACTTGAATGAAACGGAAATACCCCATTAAAGCCTGTTCAGTAGATTTGTCTGATAAAATACCATTAACCAGTCTGATAGTCAATATATCTATACCTAATTGTCATAAAAGTTTTGAATATATAAATACCAGACGAACTCATTGCAATCTTCTAGAAATGTTAAGTATTTTTTGAGGATATATTTATAAATCTTAGCACGGTATCTATAATATTATTATATAGTTACTTACTAATTCTTTAGAATAAAATAATATATTATTTTACAGTTATATAATCGAAAAACAAATAAACAATTCCAAACAGCAATTCTAAAATAAAATTTTAAAATACGATTCAATCTACAAAACACTTCAATTCGCTATTTTTGTACATGTCGAGGCAATTCTTATACTCCTAAAGCTTCTAGAGAAACTCTTGCGATTCTATCTCGCCCAGCTTAGTGCGGGGAATTTTGATCTTTATTCCTTCACACGAAGGCTTGTTTGTGAGTATTTTATAAAATTCTAAATGTGTATTCACCAAGTACTAAGTGGCAGCACGTGGCAGACTCCTCAGGGATCGTGGAGTGTACTGGGCTTAGGTGCATCTTGTGGGGACCCACCCTTGTTAATATTACGTCTATTACTATTAATTTACTTTAAACAGTATTTATTTTAAGTACACTACTGTAACTTTTTTGTTTTAATTAAAACAAACTCTGACATTAACAATTAAAAAGCGGATTATTATAACTATTGAAGATTGCTAAAAAAATAGCGGTATCTAGATTTTACGAAACGTAAACACTTACTTTGATTAAATTCTTAAAAGTATTACAAACATTTATACATGTATTAGTTTAATGATATAATATTCATTACAGAACCAAAATTTCAACTATAATTATCACATCAACGGAGTTACAGTTTGCTTTGAAATAAAAGTTAATAGGCTTTCCCTTATTAAAATTCTAATTACTAATCAAGTTAGTTTAATTACAAATATCAAACTAATGTTGCGACAGTTCAGGATTCTCTTCAGTAATAGAACAGAGAGTGCAAAGTTAGTAACGTCGATAAGATATCGGGTTCCGTTCAAGCAAATCCCCTGAGGAACCCGCGGCTGAGAATGCATCTCATAGTACCACAAAATACATATAAACATGAATCCAAAACTCGAGGGAGTGTTCTGTGATCAGTATTATATATTTATATGTATATTTATTTATATGTAAATTAATAAATATTTAAAATGAGTAAGTATTATTTGGCATAGAAAAACCAAGTTATATTTGTTTTATTTAAAACGTTAATTAAATACTTTAAAAAAATATTCCAACACCTCAATTAAGATGCTTAATAATTGACAATAATTTATGCGGTGTTTCAAAAAATATTAAAATGGAGATCACTTAATAATCTTGATCCGAACATAAATCGACTTGTATTAATATCCAAAAACCATTTTTCACAATGAGTATCATACAAAAAGTATCCATAAAAATATTACCACCCAGCATTTTAATAATGGACCGTAAATTCAAAATAATATGTTGACCTAAAGTTGTCATTTTTAACGCGCACGATAAGCTACAATTAATGGGTGCGTTCCGTTAATTTTGAACCGGTAGCATCACGTATCACCGCTACTCAATTAATATCATCAAAAAGGTGTACATTTATCTTACCTTTAAATATTTACCAGCTGGTATCCCGGTTGCAATAAGTCTATACACACGTTAGAAGAAGATTGTTGTCCCAGGAGAGAGCGGCGAGAAGTGGTATAGAAAATACTGGCAAGCATTTTAACACTTCTCTGTTTTCCGTTAGATATCTCTGCTATATGCGAAGCTGTCCGCTTCTCTATCTATGGGTATTACCTCTGGGGTTTATGCGATGGTGGTTCTGTATAAACGTTAAATATTGTGAGCGGTAACAATGCTGAGATGCTTAGATTGTCGAAAGTGTGTTTTGTGATATTTTTATTTTTGGTGTAGATAGATCTTATAAGTTGTTTCTTTCTAACAAGATTGGTAAGACGTTTGAGAAGTACAAATACTATTACTTTATAATATAATATAAATCTATAACAAGGTATAATGAAAGTATATGCACTCGGGTTTAAAGAAGTACGTCATCATCGTATTATAGATATCCGTTACTTTGATGTGCGCTATTATCCATATTATCATAATACAATCCACTAGCATTATACAACAACCTGAACTGACATTTTATAAATCCTTTCGACCGCAATGATTCCTTAATAGCGGATGGCAATAAATTGAACCGCAAAAATAACACCAATGAGGCATTAAGAGGCTTTAACAATACGTTAAGAATGTGTTCAAAAGTGTTCTATCAAATCACTTCCTTGGGCCTTCGCCACGAAAAAGAAATACCTAAAAATAGTGAGTGCGGGAAATGACGTAGTAGAAAACCATTCACGACCTCCTTACTTGGTAAATAGAGTGGCAACAATTGAAAACTCATCCATTCTTAGACCGGGGAATATTGAGTGCAGCCTTACATTGTCAGGTTTTCGAACAATAATCGGAGCACTCGCCCAACAAATAAGTCTATGGTATTGTAATTATGGAGGCAATGGTTCGCGTTTGCTTTGTCGTATTTAACGACTTTTTTCACTGTTAGTACGTACATACTTGGAATGTGTAATCGATACTAAGGTTCTCGTCCCTCGATTCACGACAGGTTTTAACTTGGAAGAATATATTCTTTAAGATATTAGATTCATCATAGACATCCATAAAGATTCAAGTCTTTTTTTCTATTAACTAGAATTATTCTGATTATTAATAATTACTGTTATTATATATTTTATAAAAATGACAGATCTACTTACTGAGTTCAACGAAACATAGTTATATATAACCACCAAGTCTTAAACCTCACCGCGAATTAACTTACTCGCTTGTTTCAGTTATATTAAAGGAATCCTGGCGTTATTATCTTGAAGCATCTTACTACGCACCCATTTATTAACCATCTTAATTGCTGAGACCAAGTTAATTACTCCCGGTAAAACTTAGTGCCTAAAGAGCGTTAGCCGTTAATATAGTATAAATTGAACGTTGAAATCCTTAATATCATTTCACAGCAACATCATTCCTGTGGCAACTTTATGTCATTATCCACTGGATTATCGCTCAAGTTGTACATTCGGAATGGTACTACTAATGGGGGCCTTAACTTTTTTCATAATAAAATTATGGAAAATCTCCGGCTACATGGAACAATTACTTTTATTTATAGCCTCAATAATTTACTGTCAAAAGCAATGTCGTTACGTGGGGATAAGGATATTGTCATCCTTATTGGATTTCCGTATAATCTATTGAAAAGTTTATATAACTTCACAACGGTAGGGTCTCTGCTGGATAGAACACTATCCAGTCATACTTTTTTGACAGTTATCATTTATTTTATAAAAAAAGAACGTATTCCACACCTTTGTGTTTTCATTCGATCATTACAATCATTTATTACCAATAATTTATTTATTACATGATCTTTTTGATATTATTTTTATTTGATCAAAATATATAAGAAAATTCCAATCAAATATTTAATTGTTATTAAATATTAACATTAAAAATAAATTTTAATATGCAAAGAGAATTATTTTTAAATAATGATAAATATTTTAATTAAATACAGACGTTTTGTTAGGTTTAGATAATAAATAATGTTGCCAGAACTGTATATAAAATAAGAACTAGACTTGACTAGACTACTAACTTATAAGATCTCACAAAAACTATTTTCACTTGTAGGTACGTAAACGCTTAGAATAATAAATGTGATATAATTTAGCTAAAGTAAGGCAAATGTTTTATCATTTCTTCGCCCCAATGGAATCAAATGACACGTATTTTTATATATAAAATATTATACATAAACCATTTAATTATCATGAAATTTTGACATTTTACTATTAGAACATCAAATAACATAATGAGTCTATAATTGATTTAATTCACCCAGTTTTACATAAATATTATCATACCTAAATTCCTATTTTATTTATTCAGGTTTTATAAATCAATTATCATCACACTGATAATTTATGTAGTACTCGTGTAAAACACAATATCCTCATATATATTAAGATAAATATTGGTACAATTAGTTATTTAACAGGCATTAATGCGGACACCACTGGCATTGTGGTTATGAATTAATCGAAACCCTTTCAAATTGACATTTCGTGCAATAGTGGCACTTCAATCGGGTGACAGTATAGCACCTACCTACCAGTACAATTGCAATCAGTCTAATATGTTGAACACTGGGTTCATCTCATTATCATGGGTGACCACAGGTGAATGATGGCGTGGCGCGAGTGCCGGCGCCCGTTTTGTTTGCGGTCCATTTAATGCTCACGACAAATTGCGTGTTTGCTGCCACAACCGAGAGATCATTCCAAAGCTGAGAGGAATAAATCGAATGATTACTTTTGTACAATTTGGAATATAAAGTGAATTGTTGCGAGCACCGGTGACTCGCTCGTGTAATTCGGACCGCGGCTGCCAGTAATAGTTTCTTTTTCAGATTTTTTATGACAGCTCCGTAATGACTTTGGAGTGTTACTTTTAAGAGAAATAATTACAGAAATTGTTTTTCGTAACAATACTATCTTCACTTTTTGTTTTTGTATTGCACGGAAATAGTTATTTCTTGACTTAATTCCTCATTGTGGTTAAAATATATTTCGAGTAAGAAAAATATAATCAAAAGTCTCTCTTTTAGAAATTGTAATTTGTAACGAATAAAAGTACGCTTAAGGTTATTTCATGAAAACGAACTCTTGTTTTTATCCTCTTAACAAGAAAGTAATCTGACGAGCTCGGTCGCGATAACTGGATTTTTATGTTACAAACTCGACTTGCGCCTACCCTCACCTAGCCCGAGGCTCTCTTAAAAAATCCCTGCATTGTCAGCTTCTGAAGATTCGATGTAATATACATTTTTTCGTATTGAAATTACAGCTGTATTTCGTTCGTGGCCAATGCTCACGATGTAGAAATCCTATACCAGTAGACTTTATCTACTATATAGCGATGTAACTACTGAAAGTTTTATTATCTATGCCAGCGCTACAGTTTCATAAGCGGAACACCGTAAAGTGTAACAGGGTTAACGCCATGATCCTCGTCTAGAGACAAATTCGCCGGCTACCTTATATAGAACCATCTTTGCTTACTCAACATTATAGTAGCAGCTGAATAAAAACTTTTAAAAGATTTACGACGTTACTCGGATCACACTCGACGATTTCAGTATTAATGTCTAACCAAGTTAGATATATTATAATGTTACATCTATAAATAGGCTTTAAATCAATATATTGACCAACAAAGCGACATGCAATGTTAATATTGCGAGCTAATGGCACCAATCAATATAATTTCTGGATTAGTCATTGCTAGACAGCAAATAATATCTACATAATTATTTAATTAATTTAGGTTTACCTTCTATTTTTCTTAATTCGGATAAACACTAAAGTAGAAATAGAAGCTCAAAATTAATTTTACTAGATCTTCTTTCTATAGCCCGAAATCGTCAACTTGGTCAGCTGCCTCTAGTAATATCGGTTCACCGAGCAAAATTATCCACAAGTGTCGCAAGGGGGTAACACGTATGGCACTAAATTTTAGTTAAAGTCATTCCAGGCAACAGGTGCACGGGATGAGTCCTCTTGAAACTCGTAATTATGACCTACGCTCTATTTAAATGTACAAAAAAATCCACTTTCAACCGAAATCTGATCATCAGATGAATACATTTAACCATCAAAAACGTTGATTTATCAACCATTGCATAATATATGACAATTCCGTTACACTCTCATACCCAAAATTAATTAACCAACCACATGCTACGCTTGCATTCAAAAGCATGAACACTATTGATAGGGCCAGCTCTTGAGGCGAAAGGGATTGATGAATCATAAATTGAATATATTATTCAAACGTCAGGACATAACATGAACTGAAATATTTTGGCGCCAATATCGCTACATTTACACATTTTACTCACTTGTCAATTAAATGTCACACGCGATTCGCTGCGAATTTACTCAGTCGCTTGCGAATATCAACCGAGTAAATGAAATTTGCATAAAAAACACATAGTTTCACCGCGGTGCTGTCGCGTGTAGGGGTCGCCGTGAAAATGTAACTCTATCTTTTTAATACACCTGAATTTTTACTGAAATAAAGCTTTGGAATAAAATGCTAATAAAGCTCCGCTTATTTCATAATTCATTTGAGGTTCAATTAACTTGGTCAAATATTTACACATTTGTAACGAACGTTTCGAAAATAAAATTAAATGTGAAATATAAAAACGTAGGCTATAATATTAAAAAGTATAGTTTATTTCGCATCTATTTGCAAATATATTGGGTTCCAATCAGTACTATTATTGTGTTGAAATTAAATGATTTGTATTACCTTTTGTGTTCCTAGGTAAATACTAGCAAACATAGTTAATACTTGTATATACATAAATGACTACATAATCAACATTATTCATTATCCAACAAATAACAAACAAATTGCCAACCACGTATAGATTTTCTATTTGAAATTCCAACAAATTTCTAATTAGTATATTTGACGTAGAGCGCTATCAAATAGGCCCTAAGGGTATTTAAAAATCACAGCATTGGCGAGATGTGATGTATCAATCGAGAATTAATTTAAACTTTGCTGGCCAAAGCGAGCAGCGCACCGCCCTGGGGACTCAACGGGCATCAAATCGAATAGAAGGTTATAATTGACTGGCATCAAACGAATAACGGCTGAAACACCGCTTAGCTGTCAATCAAAGTTGGGCCTTAAACTTTAAAACATTATAGCAAAGACCCTTTGTGAGAATATACCCTTAAAACATAAAAGTTATTGAGCGAATGTTCCTGAAATCTAACATCAGATACTCACCAAAGTAATTAGGATATGAGATGATTTGAATGATACATTTGCGTGCATGATTAATATTCGTAATTATTCCAGAATGTGTATGCAAAACAAGTTTCAGTTTGATACTTATAACTGGATTAATTAACGATAGAATGGTAAAATAGTCGTAAGTCGTCAATTATGGTTCAGTAAATTAAGCCCGTTATGCTACATCGTTTAATATTATTGTTACATGGTTGTTGAGTGGACGAGTTCATTTTAACCTATACAATTTTTGGATGCTGGATTCATTACTACTGATGTTTTCTGACAGATGTATTACTAACTTTCAGTTTTAAATGAGTCTGTAACACTATGTCACACTAAGTCACAAGTCAGTTTGATAATATCGTTCAAGAAAAATTCCTTTTTTACGGCTTCATTTACCTTACTGTGACAGTATTATTAGAGTTGCTTTTAATATAACTTTTTTTTATAATAACATTAAAGTACATATTTTCAATTAAAACCATTTTCAATTTCATTTCAACGACTAAACTTAGATTTAATGCTCAGATATCTAAGTAACTACTACGTTGGAACAGTTTGTGTCAAACTTGTAACCAAACTATCAACGCCTGAGGATCTGACCGTTTCCTGTCTAGCTATGACAGGGCCAGGCGCCTAGTCTTAAACTAAGCTTTATGGAAAATTAAAAACGTCAATCAGAACCTATGTATGTCTACCGCCAGTCTACCACCCGCTATTACGGATCAATCAGCAGTTCTATTACTTGCGCCTTGATTGCGTTCCCCTTAATTCACACACGTACTAATGGAGGTGCATATTTTTGATATGAGAAGGGGTCTTTTGTTTTATTGATTAAATAAAATAAATGTTATAATATAACATTATAAGTTAATCATATTTAACAAGAAATCCAAACACTTCAAAGTGTGGAACAATGAGTGTTTCTGTAATAAAAACCTTGAAAAACATTATTAAAATCTTCTTTTTAACAATAGCCTGGGGTTGTATTAATGTCCGCTAAAGCCTCTAGATTAATTTCATAATAATTCATATCAAGTAAAAAAAATATAAAACATTCACACAAAAAGATTCCATTCAAGGAAAAGGTTCGGAATTTTAAATAACAGATGTTTTGATGCATAACAACACACAATCATTATGTTCTCTTTACATTAAAAATGTTCTTCCCTACCATCCTCTTTCATTTACTTCTTATTTTGCATAATACTCTTTTCTTTGAATAAGAACGTCATTCATTCATTATTTCAAATGAAATTAAAATATCAAAACAGCTAAGATATGTAGAATACTAAATAAAGTAGATTATTGGCGCGCTTCGAAAAATATTAATAAATCCTTCTTAACTAAAAAAGGAATTTAAGAATTTTATTCACATGATTATTGCATAATTTGAAAATAAACATATGTTAGTTGAATACGAAACAGTCAGAATTATAAACAATAGTAATGTACCTATCTCATCTGACTTTTAACCTACATTCGATCTCAATCAAATTGCTAACAAGTAAAAAAAACTTTAAACGAAAACTAAAAATAAAATGAGTACCGTATTCATATTAATGGGCAGTTAGATTTTTCCATACATTTGTATTAGTCTGCCCTAGAATGTTTTATAGCGTTTGTTTTAAGTGCTTAGCAGTTCACGACCTCAAGTAGCTATTTCCGTTACGCTTTAAGTCAGTCAGTTTAAAATCAGATCGCTGCACAAGTACAAGTGGCATCTGCCATTAAACATTTACGTCTTAAGATAACGCCTGCTTTTTGTGTACTACGCGCTTTATGGCTCTTTTATTGTACCCTGATTCGATCGGACGATGTGTCTACTTACCTAGTTATTTCAAGGATAAAGCCGATTACAGATTGATTGCAGTTAAAAACTTTTCTACTTAAGCGTCAGTTACAAAACAATGAGTCACAATTATACCGACGTAACCGTCTTCATTGGCACCATTAAAGATTGTTTTACAGTTTTCCGAGTAGTTTCTAAACTTAGATATAAGTTTAACGAACATTTATGTGCTTAATGTATTTTAACACGTTCGTAGAATATTTACACACCTCAAAGATTAGTTTATTCGTGATATATATTTTCATTTAATTTATACTTTGGTTATACTTATTAGATAACATACATCACAAAGGGCGTTATAATGAATAGTCTGGAAAAAACGAGGCTTTCGTTATAAGCTACATGCATAAATGATACGACGAATCTGACAAATGGTACGGCAGACTATAACAATGGTGGTGCTTCCAAGTGGCCGTTCAATTATGCAAATAGGAGGAGCGATGTCCGTCCGGCAATAACAAAACTGTTTAACAGCTGACAAACGCCGTTCGTCCGTGTAACATTTTTGTATTCACACAGCCTCCTAAGCAATAAAATGAAAACAGGTACATCATACGTATGACATGTCCGTCGTTCATATTAAATTAGACCGCTCCCGGCTATCTACTTTATTTTTATTTGAATCCCATGAAAATATGAAAAGTGTTTGCTCTTTCGCGTTTGGGAACACGGCGCCACCATTTTATGCGAGAGTCAATGTTTATGAATTTGTCAATAAACACCCGGGCCGGCGTAGTTACCTTTGCAATTTAGCTGCCGCAATATTTGTGACTTTTTTATTTGCATACGCATTCTGTCTCTAATTGCATTTAGCGTGTGAGTGGCTGATATGAACAGAACTTGATCATAAATATAAGTATTTTTTGCTTTTAATGCTGTGTCTAGTCCGTACTTATTCTTAACATAAATGGGTTTCATGCAAAGAACACATAAAAACCTTTGTAGAGCGTGTGTCACCCACCAAAACGTTATCGTAGTGTCTTAGTATCAGTTATAGCACAAGTGTATTATAGTGCATTTACTCAGGATATTTTATTTTTTAAAAGATGCTAGTTTCATATACTTCAGGTATCATTAACATTACTAGATCAATTAATGACAGCCGCTAATAATGGAAATGAGATTTTAAATTAATAAGAAGCAATTTTTCATCCGTAACTCCTCATTAAACTGATCCAGCGCTCTGGGTGCTTTATCACTCAGTCAAATTGCGTTTTGCTTAATTTTCTTTTGCCGGCAGGTGTGTTCGACAGAGCAATTATTTACACCGTCAGTTGTGACGTCACTTCCTAACGCCCTCCATACTATGTGGTTCTTCGACTAAAACTTTTGTATGGTTGTCTAGCTAGTTTACTACTCAAGTTATTTAAGTTTTTCATTCCACATTCTTTTAAATCTATTATTATCAAGTATTATTTAATTAAATGATTGTATCTTTATTTTGTATATTTATATATTATCTTGCGTTACTGGATACAATGTAAGTATTCATCCTTAGGGAAATTTATTTCTTATAATAATTAACATATCAATGTGTCACTCAAATGTTGTATTTCAAGCCTTCCTGACTTATCTAGAACGACGATATATAATTAGAAGGAACCCTTCTGCTTACCCGACATTAGAGCCAAGGTCGCTTAAATGCTTGCTAAATATCACATCCATTTATTTGTTCCCCTTGTGTTTAGAAATGTCACTGTGGCTGATATGCCTATGGTTTAGTGTCACTAATTTGACACTGAAATATAGGATTAAATTAGAGTATAATGGCGACGCTTAATAAAATGAATATCAGATTCGATACTTGTCTGTTGTTTTATTAGATCTTTGGTTTGATGAAAATTTAATAATGATATTCATAAATTGAAAGATTAATTCCAATTCAAAATATGATTTCTCACTCGCTAATAGTGAAAATTAATAAAGTGTCATGCAGTGTTCTTGACAAAAGCACTCTTTCACGAAGTATGTAACCTATTTTCGATGTGAAGTACGTGCACTCTATATATGTGAATTTTCAGAGACCATTTTTTGGGTTGTTATAAGGTGCCATTGATGATCTAACAGTTCATGGGAAACAAACCGTATCATTGTAGCATTTTGTAAAAAGATAAGATAAATAGATAACAATAAATATAAATATTAAATAATATACAAACAAAAGGTAGAGGAATATGTGCTACTTTTAGTAAGCATATACGAAATTGTTGTTTTTAACCTCAAACAAAATCTTAATATCAAAACTTGACATTTATGATGGTAAATTGACAATATGACATTTAGTATTCCATAGACCAAGGAAACCTACTTTACCAAGAAACCATCAAATAATCGATTACAATGAATAACCTTTTACTTTTATACTAAAAAAAAAACATTTGTTTTGCCGTCACGCGATTCCGGAAAATGTTTTTAATTTTACCGTTGTTTTTGGACATACCGGAAGATTTTCAAGTTTTTATTTTTACTATCGTTGATAATCATAAGTTTTGTTATCTTTTGCAACTACATTTTTTAAAGAAAAGGATTAAACTATGAACACCTAAGTAGAACATCTAAAAATGGTACATATTTTTATCTACACAATACATATAGTATAAATATTAAAATGCAGCTGCAAATATTAATAAATAGATTTCTATGGAAACAACCTTTCCAAATTGAGCAAAATGGCCGTATTCAGTGTCTAATAAACTGAACAATTTCATTTCAATAAAGTCCACAGCGTAATAAACGAGGGAACAACATAAATATCTTGCCGCGCCAACCGCATCGATAACATTCTGAATACACCGGTGCATTTTAAAGCCTCGGACGAAACCGTTTTATAATAAATTCTCCCTTCCAGTTCCCTGTGGGATTAATCGTCTTACTTTTCTCTCTCGGTCGTAAACCTCTCTGGGAATTATGAGCTAAGATCTACTATGACCAGTCCCATGTATATCATATTCACTTGACAGAGTAATGCTCATAAATAGTAGAATATATCATAATAAAAATGAGAATGTTTTCAAACATATATTTTTAAGGCGCATGTTCTGAAAATTACTTATTAAATTTATACCAGTGGTATATATGGGCTTTAACCACATCAAAAAAATGTATATTCTAAAACCTTATAAAAGACTAAACGGTAAGACCCTTTCCATGATCTAAGTTTCTTTGTATGGTTTAAAAAATGTTATCCCAGAACATTTCATATCTTATATAAGAAACTGGTTAATCTACTGTTTTAAATAAAAATAATATTATATTTCTTATCATAATTTTTATTTTAATAATTTATGACCATTTAAATGAAGTAAATCTTATTAAAACTTTAGAAACCCACCTGGGTACTACTTTTATAAAAAAAAATAAACGTCAAAATTAAACCCCTTGTCAAGCTTATTTGCTCTGAAGATGCCATTTACCGTTTCTCATTAAAAATCTTATTTAGGGTATATCTTACTTAAGACAACGCAACAGCTACGTAAAGTTAAATAATTAATTGGCAAATGATGTTACGGGATAAGAATATTTTAAACATATAAGTGAAAGTTGTCAAATTTGTTTATAATCATGACTCTTGTACAATTAATAATTATTTACTACATTATATCTTAATTTTTTCATATATACAATGACGTTACTAGTAACGCAAAATGAAATCAAATCTATTTGTGTTCCAAAATGAATCAAATGAAGAGCTACTCCGGGTCTGGACAATATTAGATAGGGCAACTAGCACCTGATGGGTTTTACTGGTAGCAACAGGGTTTAGTTCATGTCACAATCGGCCGCCGCACTGGAATTAACCGCCACACCCGGCTTGCTCTAAATGTCAGTCTTATTATCATCTGACACTCTGGGATTACCTAGGATAAATTGTTTTAACGTTTTGGAAGCGGGCTTTTCACTGAATGTCGACAAGTGTTATCTTTTCAAATTAAAACTCCACTCCCCGGATCTAGTCTAACTTTGACTTTGCTCTTTTTACGCAAAACTAGTTTACAGTTTCATTTAGTCTCTTTGAGCTCACCAATTAAGCTTTTGATTGGTTGCAACAATCACTTACCTGACACTGTCAACTGACATACGAATCAAGTTTCATGGGAGACCGGTCTACAGTACGCCTGCTAATACCATTTTCCGTTTGGCTAATAAGTTTAGCATGCGCTATTACCAATCGGACTCGGGCTTGATGCTTGTCGAGCGCCTCTACACGGCAATCAATTTGTTGCATATTCGAACGTTTTGATTTTACGAATTTCGGAACACGTTTCTTGCTCGTTGCTTCGATCTTTATTTGAAGTTCCAATTTCAAAATTTTAATAACAAAATTATGTCAACAAAATTATAATATTATTTATCTAACACTATTCATACATTATTTAATTTGCGGATAAACAAAGATTTCTATGTTTAAATTGTTATCGATACAACATAGCAATCTGTAAATGCTTGGTAGTACCGACAGGTCCAAAGGTCTTGGCGAGGGTGCCGTTCAGGTTCATTTGACATTCGGATCACGAACGCCTCGAACGATGTCCCATCTCAGCTCGCTAGCGCCGATTGCATTAATTTAACCATTTTATAAGCGATTTAATAGACAATCATCTGATTCAGCTATTAAAACACTGACGAAAATGTAATGTAAGTCACGTAAATTCAGCTTTCTTCACCTCCTTTAATATTATTAAATGCAATGTTTAAGTTATTTCGATCTTACCGAACGTATTATGAATATGAAACCTAATATACACTGATATTATAACAAGATAAATTATTCCAGATAAAAGTAAATTGTATAGTAATCTGGGCTAACTTTGGCTACTTTCGATGTATCCTCTAGGGTATTCAAATCAATCTCTGAACATTTTCAATTTATTTCAGTGTCCTTATCTGTAACAGCCTCAGCGCTGAATTAATCTAAGCGGACTCTTCCCTCGCTCCGTGCCTCTTACCGGAAATTAAACGAATTAACGCCACCCAAATGTACATTTTTCACTTTGGAACTCGCTCATTCTATCGATGAATCTCCATCTTTTTCATCGAAAGCGATCAAGGGATCTGTGCGTTTATCTGTCTTCGCTTAGATGGAACAATTGATACGTTGGTGATGTACATTGAATCCTAAATGGAATTCATGATATTGATTCGTCTGCGCTCCATTTATTTGTCGAACGGTTTGATTAAACGAAGTTATATGATTACGTCTCGACATCTGTTTCAGATATTGTCATTGTGATTGGACACAAGCTAATTAAAAAAATCTATATTTTATCTTGAATGTGTTTTTTATCCAACACAGAGTTCCGATTGTCCGCAGTCAATCGCTCTAGCACTTAAACCTCATGTATCTACGTAATGACGTTGTAAAGCCCACTGCACACCTGCCCTATTTCGTACGATATCTGCCAATTAATTCAATAGACGTTATTGCTATGTACACAATACCCAGTAATACTCAATTAAAATCAATCTAGCTCTTATTTAAACGTCATTGAAAGTAAAAATAATTATAGTTAAAACTTTAATAAATATTATACGATATCTGTTATTAAAGTGAGTGATATTATAGAAACAGTAATATCATTAGTAGGAAAAAATATTTATTTATATTATTCTGTTCTCATATGGAAATACCTCTATAATAGATGTTTGCGCTAAATGAGATACACGCACATAATTTAAGCGGAGGGTTTTAGCGTTCATCCTCTTAACGAGCTCACGCTATTCAATAAATTGCTTGAAACTAGCTTTAGAAGATTTTGATTAATATATCTTAACATATTTAGCGCGGTACTGTTAATTTATGAAAAACTACAAATAGCTTCTAGTAAACACTTCCATAGCATATAAAATGATCTTGAAGATGTCTTAACGATGTATACATATAGAATCCGTCATATTACTTTGTACTAGAAGTTGTAAGATGTGCTACAAAGTTGCACTGATTGAACTTGTGTTTCAATTTACCGCAACAACTTGAAGGCTGTGCGAAATTCTGCAGAACACCTTAAGTGTTATCGCGGTCTGGAAGCAGCTGCCTCTCTAACTAACCGTGATTGCCGCCCCCTTCCTCTGTGTATCATTTTTTTCAACCCTCTCGAGAACCGACTCATCGTTGTCTTGAAATTGCGATACTTAGCATTAAATTGTGAGCCACTTAAAGGGCATTTCGCCAGGATTACTGCGGCTTAGGCGTTTTTCATTACGTTTAGCTAGAATTTGCTTAGCTGTTTTGTTAATATCCAAAAGGTATCGGGTCTCGTAAAATGCCCTGAGGTCCGCGTTGACGTTAATGAGCGGGTCTCTTTCGTTATCTCCAAGACGTACGGTTCTATTAAAGATACTACTGGAGTTATCTCGATCAGTGTGGCTTCTTTTCTTTTACTTTTTACGTCTCTATTTATAAAATTTAGCGGTTTTAATGGGGTATCCAGTTTCATATTCAACATTATAATGCCTTCTCATCAAGTAAATTACGACTTTAATCTTATAGAAACTTCAGCTATGAGTTTACCCGAGTTTACTTTTAAACTTCTCCCTCACTGGTATTCAAGGTTCGGTGATTTATGGAAACTAGAAAATTTTAAAGTGTATTATAAAGTATTTTTCAATGCTTTAACAAACTTAGTTGTCATGTTTAAAGATTATTCTTGACATTTAGAATTTAGTAATATAAACTGAAATAATAAATTACCGATATGTTAATCTTATATACTTTATAAAATACTATAACAACTTTAACTATATCTAACTAATATTAAATACAATTTACTTTATTTATTTTCCAACCACAGTTGATAAATATCCATATCAGAATCTAACATTTATTTTTATCAATGGCCTCCTGCCTATAAGTCTGTAATCTTAACCAAACTATCTATAGCTATCTCCCCAATCGCCTAAAGATAAATAGCGCGGTAGACACGCAAGCAGCGATTGATTAGGTAGGTCCGCACTGCCCTGACGGGTTAATAAAGCCTCCTACGGTCTGCTGATTGCCTTGTAACCCACCCCGCTGCTTGCCGTCGAATTATATGAATCGATCACTCCAATCTATCATAATATAAGCGTTATTTGATAGACCGAGGTCAGCAGTCCTTAGAGGTTTCATAGAACCTTACCTACAAATTATGTATTAAAGTTTAGTACATAACTATCCCATAAAAGTACTTTCTAAAATTAGGGCTAAACATAAGCATAATAAATTAAAATTCATCTTTCACTATTTTTAAAACTGGAAGTATAAAATAAACGTTCTTAATTTTTTTTATAAACTCTCAATAATTAACATTTGATATTTTAAAGTCAAGATATGACATTTGTTATTTTAACCAGAATCAAACAGTACACCTATGCGTCATACACACTGCTACATACGTAGCGCCCAGACTTCTGAAGTTCACAACATATGCACGACACATTTGTCACATTCCTAATAATATACGACATGCAAATTGAAAAAATGATTTTAAATTAGTTGAATGAAAAATACTCTCTACCGATTTTTATCTATTCTACATTCTAATTATTTTTACAAGCGTCTCAACTTTAAAAAACTATAGAAGATAATAAGATCACCATTTTTGTTTTAAGTGTAACTCCTATTACCATATTTTAAACAAATGTGTGATATGATAAAAACACAATAAAAGATACAGTTCTTTTGAGATAAAATAAAATTAAATGTTAATAAATGGCAATTTTCGTAATATCATCAAAGATAAAAAGCGTTACCATCTGTCCATTGCGTGATGCCAACTTTGCAAAGTTTGCCAAATTGACTACTTGGCTACATTTCTTGCATAAAAATGACTCTCATTATGTTACTCACTATATACATTCGCCGCAAGATCGTTTCAACGGGACATATGATTATGCAAGTTGCCTTGATTTCTCAAACATTACCCTATCGTAATTTATAACCCTATGCTTTTTAATAAAACTAGCTTTTCCAGCGGTTTTGCCCGCGCTGAATCTAGTTTTTTGCTATGTCATAAGACCGTCAAAATATTTTTTTTCCTATACCGAGGTACTATACTTTTATTTGCAAAAAAATTTAAATGTATATAATTTTCTATGCCCCTCTATGATGAATAACTTTAGTATCTAAGACGTAAAAGCGTAACAAACAAAAAAAATCAATTGTAATTTATAATATTACATAGTTAATATATACTGCCTCAGAATGCTAAAAGTTAATGATAAGGGCAAAATATTTTTATACACTATAATGGTCGTGCTTATCAAAGTGAAACTATAATGGCCCTTATAATCGGCAACAAACAAACGGTTAGCTTTACAATAAACTTCTTTGAGGTATTGCAGTAATCCTATTTATACAGGGATCTCGTTTCAGTATACTAAACTTTGTTTCGCTGCGGTGTGAATTAATCAAAGTGTTTTGTGATTATAAAACCAGTGAAGTAACGGGGACAAGTTTTCAAAACGGATTGAAATAGGGTGCTTGCGGTTACAGCCAGGTCTAGTGAACACGGTATACGTTTCACAAACTTCTCCGGCGGAATTAGAAAGTCAGTCTACCAAACAAATCTGGATTTACTTCGCCTCGTGGAAATGTCATTTCGAACTTCTCAGGTCCCGGTTTCACTGGACGCATGAGCGGGTTAACCCAGACAAAGTCCGAAATCGGATTATGCAACAAAAAATGTGCGTAGTTTCTTTCCGTTGAGCAAAAAATGGGACGGATTTCATTAAGTGCCGCTCCTTTTGGACTGTGACGCAGTCGTGTCTAATGTGACGAAAATAAATGATACAATAAATAAAAGAACTTTACGAATTCATTGTATATTTAAATAATACAATAATTTAAATTGCAATTGCAATACAAAGGAAAAATCATGGCATTAATAAAAATAAAAGTGAATTAAATTGAAATAAAAATGTAATTACAGTCACGCTTTAATTTATCGTCATGCTTAATTTAATGAGACACGCATGTGAATAACTTATCTGAACAGCCTTTAAAATGAAAAAACAAATGTTCAACAAGCCTTAATAGGGTAATAAGTCAGATAGACATAGAAAATAATTAACTTGTATTATGTGTAAACATGAGCCCATCAAGAAGATTGTTAACACGCACGTCAATGTGGGTCAGAAATACCACAAGTGCAAGGTGGTTACACCTACAAGTTAATGACTTCACAATTATTTTTAGTCCCGCCTTCAAACCTGTAGCACGGTGCAAATACAGCAATTACACTTTTTTGCAACTACATTTTTGTCATTAATAAAAAAGTTAGCCCAGTATAATAGTCCTGAATTTTGCTTCTACTACTTTTATCTTAATCTGCATTCAAGAATTCTGCAAGATGCTAAGTGCTCTCAGCGCTGAAGTTGAACCACTCGACCTGATCTTCGAAAATAAGCCTAGAATACAGAGCTTATTTTCTTGGATATTTTTAGGTTTTTGATCCAGCAATATATCTATATAAAAGAAGAAACATTTTTGATGAGAGCGGAAGGGTTAGGAGTTTTACGTGTATTCTAGCGGCGTCTATTATAAAGACTTTAATATATGTAAAATGGGCCGGTAAGCTTCAAAATCCTTCAGTAATTCACGGGGCTTACTCCATTAAATTATCACACAATTCAGGAAAACCATTAAGATATTATGCTGCGCCAACATTTTTTACTTAACATGAACAACAATAAAATTTTACGCTCGCAATAAAAGAGAATTATTTCAAATGTTTTTGTTCCATGAAATATTCTTAACTTTATAAATATATAAATTCTTTATTTTTAAAACTCTGAATAAGCTTAATAAATCGCTAAGTTTTATAAAACCTTAAAGATTTTGCTTACGTTGCATTCGACTCAACAAAACTTGACCGTATAAAAATAATTTATATTAAAATTACATCGTTGACGAAAGGTTATTACGAACTTAATATGACATTCGAACTTAATAAGACATTTAAGTAATATTTAATGTTCATTCAGATAACATCATCACAACTATTTGGATTTTTTTTAGGTTTCAATAATATATAATTTTTAAGCATAACAAACTAATATAATGTTTATCTTTATATCTAAATAATAAATCAATATTTAATTTAATTTTCGTTGATAAAATCCGACTATAGCCATATAAAAAGACTCTACAATTAATTAACAGAGACTTAATTCCAACATCGGGCCAGCCTTTGACTCGCGTTTATTTATACCGAACAATTTATATTGCTTAATCAGACCCAGATAGTATAATGTAATGCAGTCGCCATATTTATCGAATCGCGGTCGTCACCGTCACTTTACTAACAGAAAACCACGCGACGGTAATCCGTCTTCATTTCCTATCTATCCGAATGGCGGTCGAGCCCAGTGGAACGAAGTGGTAAAGCATTAGCTACTATCAGGCGACTGTATTCGTGAAAAATGATTTTCTACCACACCTTAACTTGCTACCATCCTTCACTGTTTACTTTGTATTTTAGGAACGTTATCTTTTGTTTGTAATGGCTTGCGTGCTTCGCTTACGTGTAATCCGTATTGTTATATGTTTCTTTTCTTTGATTTTAGGTTCGTATATCTTGAGATAACATAGGTAGGCGGTGAAATAGTGCGACTCGCTGACAGGATTCATGAATGATCACTGTTTCAAACGCAACTCGTTTAAGGCCAAATTGCTATTATGTGATTATCGAATTAATAATGTACGTGTTTGTTTTTGTTTCCCATCCCTACAAATGGAAGGTCATAAATTGCAATAGACCGGAACAAGTACGGAGAGGGAAAAGGGGCCTTTAGAATTTAGTAGGCTACTATATGTTAATAATAAACATTATAGTACAGAAGTTTGCCTATTTCAAATTTAATGAAAACTGTTTTTGTTAATGAAACTGTGTTTTTTTTAAATATAGAAATAAAACCTATAGATATAGGATAGTATGCTTAAATAATATGACAAGTATATTTTTTTAAATCCGTCAGTATAAAACCACAAGAACCTTTGAGTAATTTAAAAGCACATAACATGTTCATCTAGGGTACGAAAAACTGTGAACAAAGCATGGTACATAACAATAATATAGTTATCTCCACACGACCGGTACTTCAGGAAGATGTGAATTTTAATTACATTTTTGCGATACTAAAGCGGAGGCACTTAAGTATGTATGAAGGGCAGTCAGCCCTCATTCGAACTAACGCTTCCGGCGTGTGCATACAAAAACACAACCCTTGCTGACTCCAAAAGCCTCATTCAAAGAGATATTGTTGGGTACACTATCTTCTCGGTTGTTATTTATATGAAAATTGCTTATACAGTCAGAATAAACATGAATATTATATGTTCTGCTTTACGGTTAATTAATTTAAAAGTTGACTTCTAGCTTACTGGAGATAAAACTATTATATGGCTACTGTAGAGAGATTGTTTTTAAAAGATATGCCGTTTTATGCATTCGCTACAGTGATTAGCGTCTTCTATGTAAAACTCTTGATGTTTAATAATACTCTTAATTTTAGATAAAATATACTTAGGTTGAATTTTGTTTTTATAATGGTAGAAAAACAGTGAGTAAATAATACACGATACAGATTTGTTTTTATAAGAGATATGTAAGTTAGGTATAAAATCCGAGAACTTACTGCAAGTACCGATTCATAGGATTTCATATCTTATTACGTTCAATCTGAGTCGAATATTTACGCGCACAGAAAGATAGATTCGCAATGCAAATAAGCGGTATTTTCCACTAAATCACGTTTATGGTTGAGCGGTGGCAAATGGGCATTATCCTTCTTTACATAACCCAAAACAACCACATTTCTTTGGTGTGCATTAGTCTTCCTTAGCAAGTGATCTAAATCATCTTAACGTACGTGGAATGCCCAATGTTTTCTATAAATCTTATCACCAAAGCTCAATTCTTCTGTAAAAACAAATAATTTTGTATGCTTCAGCTATTCCGGAAACCTCATAAATAGTAAAAAATATATTATCAAAATGCAAAATAACAATGAAACCTAGTTTACATAAACAACGGAGCAGGCTTTCGTTACGGATGTGGGTTGACTTCGTGAGTTCATATAAAGGTCGAACCTCGCCGGTAAACAACAAGATACATTTAATTTGTGAAATTTAATAGTGAACAAAGTAAAATTACTTATACTTTTATTGCGAGTGGATTGTAACTGTTCAAGGTATAAAGGTACTGGTCTGATATCGATATATTGACCGAGACGAATTAGTATGCCATTCACGGTTGTGTTTTGCTCGGTAAAATTTTGCAAAAAGGAAATAATGATACCGTCAAGCGAAGATAAGCCTAAGCGTGCCGTTCTGTTTATCACGTCGCGCCGAGATTATTCCAACGGCAGTTTGATGGGTTTATTAAAACATTAACATATTTTGTTTTTCTTTCATTATACCAAGAGCGAAATAACATGGAATCTCAAAATATAAGTATACAAATAAGTTTTTAGAAATCGTTCAGGCCACTTACTGAACATTAGGCGTTTTGCATGAAGATTACAATGGCTTTATGAATTTCTAGCAAGTAATCCGTTTACCTCCAGTTCTGGCAGACAGGCAGAGCTCATAGAGTCTGTTTGCTGATGTTGAGAACTGGTCCTTTATACATAGTTTAGTAAAATACCCTAGCAGCTAATTTAAAATTCACCCAATAATGACGGTAGTGAAACGAAACCCATTGTTAGGAGGATCAGCAAGATGATTTTGTATGTATGTAGATAGAAATCTTTATATTTTTTGTAACATCAGCCAAATCGCATCTTATCTAGCAAAAGCCCTCCATTACATTTCTTATAGACCTCTTTATGTGTCCCCGTCGGGCAGTAATAATAATCTGCATTGTCGTTTACATGGACAATATTCTTTCATTCCTCAAAAACACAATGTAACAAATAACTTGCTGGCTATAGTGTTTCAAAGGATAGGTAATTATTATTATTTTATTAGATATACCGTGATACCGTTTATATGCTCTGTATTGTACATTATATTCTTTTTAATTAAATATATCCTTATTTATAATTGGTATAGGAATATAATTAGGTTTGTAACAGACTTTCGGTAATTTATCAAACGATCCGGTCGAAAACATTTTCGTTCAAATGGGGAGTTCTAATTAGGTTTTTAAGCTTCAATACAAAACTTTGGTTCCCAGTACTCTTAGAATAATAATATCAATGATACATTATTTTCTAGAATGAACTCACAATACAAAATATATTAAATAATAGAACAGTAATACATAGAAGCGGAAAGATATAGTAGATTAGGTACGATCTTTTCTATCGTGATGAGACTTGTACGGGGTGATATAGAGATAGCCGCAACATAATATAACTGTACCCGGATCCGAGCTCTTATCTTTTGTGCGGTAAGCGCTGCATTTGATCCAATTTGCCAATACAATCAGATCTTGGATATTGCAATAGCATTACCTCCACCGTGGGCCGCGCCGTCTCTAATGCGATTCTGACTAAAAGTAAGACCACTGAGCGGACATTACATATATCTACTTATACGGTGCAAGCTAATATAATAAAAGAATAGCCGCCTATTACCTCTTAAGTTTTATATACTGTGATTTTAGTAATAAGGTAAAAACAATCTATTTTTAAAACCTTGTCACGTAGTAATTTTAAGTTGATAAAAATAATATTTCAGATATTTCTTATATATTAAAACATAAATGAATTCAAATAATATATTACAATTTTTACTGCAACCCTACATCAAACAAGGCTTCCATCCGAGGAAAGTATTAAAAAGTATCCTACAGGGCCTATACGCATAATAATTTGAAATCCAATCGACAAACGTTCCATGGCGCCGAGGGAAATCCTTTGAGGTGAGAGGCCGGACACTGGAAAATCTCTCCCTCCTTCTGATAAGATTGTCCAATGCAACTCCCTTAACACCGAGGGATTGAAAAGTTCCACGAACGAAACCGAACATGCGATCCTAAGGGATCAATACGTTCCAAAATATTATATCCAGATAGTTTTGTATTCTTTCTACGGAATTGTTATTGGTTTAAGCTGAGACTTAGGGATATGGTATTTTATGGAAATTAATTAACGCTAAACAAGATAGTTATATAATATGCAGATAATCATATTTGTAATGCTGTATACTATAATATTTTTTCCATTTATTCAATGTAATATATATTTACTTATTTTAATAAACCAAAAAAAGATAACAAAATTAAAATATAGTATTTATTTGTATATTCATGAATATGAAAATAATATTACCTTATTAAATCTAACCCACGAGGAAGTATTAAGGGAAGATGTTAAAATATTCAAATTGATCCAGTGTAAATAAATTCCGCGCGACGGACGCCACAGAGTACTTTTATATTTTATTATCGTGTCTTATAAGAATTGTTTGGTGTATCAAGTACGTTATATAGTCGTTGTCGGTACCTTAGGGAGCTAAATAAGTGGGTTTGCGAATTTTTCCTGGCAAACTTGAGTGGTTGTTTGAACAGAAAGCGGAGTCGTTTACTTTGGGAGGGGATCACTAATGTAATTAGTAGTCTGCAGTGTCAAGTCCAGCTTGCTTCTGACCTTTGTAGTTATTTCTATAAAATAATTATATGAGTTGCAACTCTTCAAATATTTTTACAATGCTACAATAAGAGTTTATTTTTAATTAGTTTTAATTTTTACTGTTTCATTATACATTAGTAAATAATATAGACTAATCTATAGAGTTGGACATGCATTTCTTTTTAGTTAAAGTTTTATTTTATTCTTTTTAGATTACAGTAATTTTTATGTTATAACATTACATTTACTTTCTTAAATGTTTTAAGCTACGTACTAACTTCATAAAACTTAAGTGAAACATTTCAATAAAGCGCTAAATCAAATAATACAAAAAAAAAATGTTCATTTCCTTAAAACGAATTCGCAAAATAACTTGCAAAGGAAAAAGTCTCAATACCTACATTCCAACATTCCTCAGACTCAAATATTGACATTGCTAGGGTAAGAGAAAAAAGATAAATATTTGACAGTTCGCAGTTGGGATATTTTTCTTTACTGAATGATTGACAATATCCATCGAGCTTTTCGCCGATTTGCGGCTGTAAATCTTCAATATCGTATTGAAGAAATGAGAGTTTCGACTCCAGCAATTTATCAAAGGGTTGTTCTGCTACTTGGATTCAACGTTTAAAAAGTTATAAACAAACCCAATCATATCTATAAGAATAAACAGAATTGGATATACAATAATATTAACATGTATCGACCTTCGACCCTTACTTCTACAATTTTATAACATTCTTAATAAAAAGCGCTTGTCTAAAGGGTTTAATTTTGAAACTCACCAGACTCATCGACGCTCCGTGAATCGTCGCCATTTATCATTAGACTCATTTATTTTTGCGCCTCGGAGATATGATTTATCACACCAAGACTACGAGCGTAGGTTTGTTTTTGCTGCAAAGATATTAATCGTTATCGTACGCGTGCCACCCGTCGTTTGTTTTCGTTACAGTGGCACCACCCATTAATTATCAATGAACGTCCGGCCACGCTATGATGAAGGTAGCGTTATGTCCCGAGCCTTTTGAGGTGACAAGGCTATTGCCATCAACCCTTTTTAAGCTGCCGCATTTAACGCGGAGTGTCCGATGTCATAAAAGTGTCCGATCAAAATATCTACGTGCGTGGACGCTAACGCCCGCGATTAACTTGTTTCTCTGACCGGTATTAAATATAAATAAAGGCTTTTATCCAATTTACACGTTAAATTTTAAAACGGTGAAACAAAGCCCCGCTTGACTTCACCATTTTATAAAGTGCCTAAGCATTTGGGACTATCTATATCAACCGTTTTCAATTATTTTAAAAACTACAGAAATATGAGAGCTACAAAATATTGCGTGACACATTTCTCTGCACTAAGCTTTTAAATCGATTGCGCTATATTTTGTTGAAGCAACAAATAGATATTTTTATACTCAATAGATAGTGTTTGACTTCGAACTACAGCAAATGTACTGCTTTTCCTCGTAAACATCCTCGAGACATAATCGTTACGATAAAAGGTTATATAAAATAACCATTAAAGTGAATGAGGATGAGAATGAAAAATATATATTTTAAAATTGTTGTAACAGAAGTTAGTGGAAATTGATTTTTAATATCTCTCGCCGCTGCTGCCATCTGGTGTGACGTCATCCATGACGTATTGATAGATTGTATTAGTCAGTTGGTTGATTGATCGCTGACGTCTCCGCAACTCCGTCCATCTCTCATCACACCGTGCAAATTTTGGACGAGGCATATTTTTAATATAAAAACAATTTTGACAAAATTAAATCCTCTTTTGACACAAAAATAAAAGCGTTCTTCATTTATTATATCATAGTTGACATATTTTAAAATAGGCATACATAAATTAGAGAGGTTTATACATGACCATTTTAATATTTATGGTGTATTATAAGATCTTAAAATTTAAATTGGAAAGACGTGTCTAATTGAAGGTTGTCGGGTCGAAGGGACCAGGGGAACGCAATTTCGGCGGTTAATGGCGCGAACATAATCCACCTAAGCAAGGCGACAGAAGACATCGGGACGCTTATCAAGCATATATCTTACTAACTATTCTCGAAATTTCCAAAACTTAAGTCACCTATACTAATGTTATTCCGCTTAATTAACTAAACTTCTGAATATATTTTATGCATCTTTATCAAAAAATACGACAGTTCCACATTTTTTGGCTTTTCATTAATAACTTATTCAATTTAAAGTGGTAAATTTAGTTCAATTATAATAAGATATTGTCATAATGATACGTATATATTACATAAGTTTAATTTGAAATTTCCCATTAAAATCACGGAGCATTCTAAGACTGCTTGTTATGTCACTAAATTAAGTTCGTATCATTAATAGAACTCATTTAAAGGAGATCGAGTTATCTTAGTAGAGGCATAGGGCGGTTCATTAGCCCGAGCATATTATCTTGCCTTAATTATTTCACGCTTGCTCAACATCGTTCCTTTCGACAACTTTGATGGTTGGGGATTCTGTAATCATATCGTGAATTACGATTAAACTTTCGGTTTTATCTCCTGCTTGTTGATTACTCGAGCAGAAGTTTCATTCAAGTGTTGTGCTTAAATGATGTCATAAGTAGAAGTGTTACTTTGATAACTCGATTTGAGTGTATTTATTTCATTTTATAAGATTGTTCCATATGATACAACTACATTCTTCATATTCCACGTGTTGTTTTAATTAAAATAACAGCAATGGGTGCTCTTGTTAAAATATAAGCCGATTACAAAATCAAAAGCATACGTTACTTTCGACATTTCATTGTTTCTCACATGCTCCAACTACGTGAAGATTACATTCAAAGTAGACTTAGTAACCGAAATAGATGCTTACTTTAAGAACAAAAGCAAATTAGCGTATTATATAGCAAGTGGCAACGTTGAAACGCGTGGGAACGAAAACTGAGCGCCAGGTGACGCTCCCGTATTACTTTATTTGCTTACTCCAAGACAATCCCCATACGAGGCAATGTTCCATGCACGTTTATGTCGAATAAGCCTTTATTTTATCCTCAAACCGCGAAATAAGTCCTCTTTTAGTAATCCTTGAGATATAGATTTTGCTAATGTACCCTTTACGACGGCTCGCATATCATGAATTCTTAATACTGATAATACTTGTGTTGGTCTGCCTTAATTACTTAATGGAGTTGTGTTTTCAAATGTATTATAGCCTCTTGCCAAAATTCTGAAGGCTTAGTTTTGGCCTATAACAATTTATGTGCTTTCAAAGCATTAAAAGTAATTGAAAGTAAAGATCTGATTTGAATAATTAATGTATAAATGTTATTGTTTGTTATTATTAGTTCTGCTGAAAGAAATAAATTGTTTTTACTAAAAATATTAAAGAAAGCATTGAGATCCATTCAAGCTAATATTCACACTGTTATCATAAAATATTTTTACTAATATAAAAGTTAAGCCGACTCTTTCGCCGACATTATTTTTCTATTTACGTAGTTGAGAGCTATGTAATAAAGCGTACTAAGCCGTATTCTCGGAGGATACATGTTGAATTACTGGAATTTTATTTGAAAGAGTGGATTACCTTTGGGTAAATTAGATAGTTGGGCCAATGACACGTTTTTGCTGCGAATGGAGAATCTGAAAACATAGGTTACGAGACCTTTATCAATGTCACGTGAAGTGTCATGGCTACTGACAATGTTATACGCTAATGCTTTCTATTCATAGACAATCTCCGTTCCTATACAATATCAAT
Organism: Napeogenes inachia; assembly: GCA_959347355.1. Classification (NCBI taxonomy): domain Eukaryota; kingdom Metazoa; phylum Arthropoda; class Insecta; order Lepidoptera; family Nymphalidae; genus Napeogenes; species Napeogenes inachia. The sequence continues at coordinate 11,552,922 of OY365791.1, read as the reverse complement.
TATATTGGTTTTTTTTATCACGGAATCTTCATAGAGCTATTAAAACTTCTATTAAAATATGCAATATAACAGACTTTAAAAGTTTGTGTATGCAGAGCATATTTAATAAGTCCCCGTTTAAGAAAACATTCAGCTTGACTGACTTGTAATTCCAGAGAATTTGATATTCCGTTCTTAATTAATTCCTTTTTATTTCGAAATAACACGTACAGTATCCTTAATTAACATAAAACCTTATAATCTACATACGTAGCAACAGGATCTACGAGGTGTGAGCTGTAGCACCGTAGCACAAGCCGCAGTGCGTTCTCTACGGCTTTATATAAATCTTGAGACTAAACAGTTTACTTAGAAGTATATTAAGAGCTACAAGTAATTCATACCTCATCTCGTTGATTCAATTACATTTTAACAGAATTATATTATATATGGCTTACTTTCTTCAAACTTCTACGAATTTGATAATAATTCTTAAACTAGTCCATTTTAGAAAATAAAATACATGTTATAATTGTTGTTATTATAATTCTCAGGTCTATACGTTTACGAAAACTAAGGAAATAACAATTAATAATAATATAAATGATGTCGAATATGTACACATAAATTAAAAAAACAAGTGCATATTTAAAAGCTAATGCTATCTTAGAACGATACATTTCGTTGTTTGCTTAACGGTTGAAAACAACGCGATAGAGCGAACTCCGCTGTTATTATTTACACTGCTGCCTTTAACTTTAATGGTCGGTTACTGCCAGAAACATCTTTAACCGGAGACAGTAAATATTTAATATCTTACTAGAACCATAATGTTACAATTTTAAAATGCCTTTTAATTTTTAGTTATATTTATGTAGAGTTTAAATACAAAAGCCATTATAAAATAACCTATGCAAAAATCAAATAATAACAACATTGCGCATTATAAATGTTCAATATTTTTCCATATTAAATTTCGTATATTATTATAATTTTCGAAGCCGAAGTGTCGGACAGCTGTCCGGCGCTCGTCTCCTCGGGGCATGTAATAATCGTTGAAAGGTAATCTGGGTCACTTTTTATCTTTTATATTCTATTTGAATTCTCTTACAAAATAATTATCAATATTAAAAAGTATTTTGTGATTAGCATTTCAAATATCAGAAGAAGATATGGAATTTAAAAACTTTTTAGTATCCGGTATTTTTTTAACAGACATGTTGTCATTATCATATACCTAACTAAAATATAATTTAAAATTCATTTGCTAAGTCCTAATTAATTTAAACTAATTTATTTCTTAACACATTATAATTTATGTATAGTTGGGAGTAAAGGATGAAGTAGATCGCTTCGAATTACAAAATCCACTTAACATTGCACATAAATAAAGGCAGGATTTTGTCGGGATTACCGCGTATTTTAGCAGGAAGGTCTGAATCCGAAGTTTCCGATATAATTCCGGGTCTAAATGTAATAGTTCGTGTTCAATTACTGATAAAGCTCTCCCAGATACGAACTAAAGGAGCATACGAAATGTTATTATTGCCATTACTTAACCCGTTTACTTTGTTAATTTAGAGACAACCAATTAAACGTTTTCTCGTTGATTTAATGTAATACATTTACAACAAACTTATTTTTATTTATAACCATTTATAGCTTTCATTTTTTTAAAAGCTTTACGTTTGATTTATAAATATGGTACGTAGTATTCTACATTATGAAATATGATTCCATTTCATAACAACTTAAAAAATATAAGCGACTAGTAATATAAATAAAATACAAATAAACAGTTACAATGCAGCAGTTACACTAAATAGAAGTTATTTTGTCGAGATAAGCGTCATTTAGCAACAATACGCACAAACAACTAAGAATGTGGCATTGTCTCTTACATCCACATTAGTCGGAAATTTCGCGCTACTGATTTACGACTGCGAGATTATTTATTCCCACCGCCTGTCTACTACTCAGCCAGTAACTACGAGCTGTGATTTGTTTATGCTAAACCTGAAGCCGAACTACGCCGCACACTCAAAAATCATTTGCATATTTAAATAAAGCATGACATCTCTCAACGCCATCTAGCGATCAAACGTCAATTTAGTTACAAAACTGTACAACAAGTCCCAAACAATCTTCTAATAATAAAATTCTTTCGTCGATGTTATTCGGAAAATAAAAACTTTTGGCTTATAAATATGTGAATAAAGTCATATAAACAATGTTATAATTAAAATAATGTGTAATTTATTTTAACCGTTAATTATAAGGTTCCACTTTTAAAAGTACAATAAAGCATAATTTAAGAGTTAACCGTCCTCCGACACGATTGTCGTTAAACCAACGGAATTTTAATTCGCCTAGGAGTTTATTAAGTGCGTAAAGTTTTAGCGGATCTTCACGGGGCGGTAAATTAAATGAATTTGATCGTAGACTCGGGTCGTACCAATTTAAATCTGATGATCGTCATGTATCCAAATATATATAATCTTCCCGCATTCTACTTTTTTTTGGATACTAAATTATTTTATAAGTAAATAATATTTGTGTACTTAATTGTATTTCTTTCATTTCAGGTAAGTGATGCTCTCAGTCCCATTCCGCATATCTTAACACCCGGACTACTTTACATTGAAAATAAGGTTCCGCATAATAAGGTAGGTAGTAAAATGAAGTGAAATGAGCGGGCCCGGTGAAGCTCTTTTCATACAATATTCAATAGAAAATATTTTATTATACTGAGATTTCAACAATTTCCCGATAAATTTATGCTATATCTCCAGTTTTATATCCTTCTATATGGCAAATTTGTTTCTTTTTCACGTGATTCAGTTATAAATCTAAAACGCGTACGCTTCTTTGGTTACGAATCTATTTTATTGCCGTATATGCCGAAGGTTAACAAATAAAACCTTTTAACAGCCGTAACTATTTCGTTATAAGATCTGAGTACGCAATAAAAACGAGGAAACAGAAATAAATCTATGGGCACAATAGTTGCCGGGTGGCACGAGGGGCAGAGTCTCGAAGAAATCAATCACGAAGGGTACACGCTTTAATCACTCCAATTTAAGTTTTTCCTCCCTCAATAAAACAATTTAATGAAAATAGAAGAGGTTTTAATATCGCTGTTTGTCGGCTCCGAGAAAACAAATTCTTGGTTCGTGCGTTTACAACGGGCGATAAATCTTAAGCAGTTTTGTACTCGCCTCCCAACATCTTAAGCCATAAACGGCACGTGCGCTGTTATCTTTATATTACCTACTGGAGAATAAATGATATTGACGACTATCCATATCCGTTTCGTTGTTGCCCCGCACAGGTAGACATTGTTCGGATTAAGGTTCGGCGCCATCATTTCAACGGAGCCAAACTTGGCGCGTCATCGTTTATATTCAGTTATTCACACGCAGCGCTTCATCTTCCCTTCGAAAACACGTCCCTGAATTAGAAATAAGCCTTCGTCCGTACGGTAGGAGACAAGCTTCTTTCTAAACTAACCCAAAGATAAATTATTCCGGCACATTTCTCATCACGATTCTTTTCTCCCTTGACAAAGCGTCGCTGAATCCCCGGGCCATACGAGCCTTCTTATCCACAAAATAAAATGACGTCTGCTAGCGCATTTAGTAACAGGGCAACATATTCATGTGTTTTTATGTGTGTGTGCGTTCTATGTAACGATGGTGTATATACGATGTTAGTATGAATCAGAACTGATAAGCAAAGTGTTCAGATTTGCAGGACCGCGTGTTCGGTGCCAAGTTTCTTGCACTCCCACATATTTGAATGCTAGAAACTCCTGCTAGTGTTATTGCACTTTAATGTGTGTGAACCATTTAAATAATGGCTTTTAACATACTAATTAATTGAACCATAAAATATCTAGTTCTGGTATGTAGAAAATGTTTGCAGTTTTAATATAATTTTAATATTCCATCTTAAGGTATTGCATGAGACATGTTAATTATTCAAATGAATGGAGGTCGCTAGCTGAATTTCATATAAAACAATAACAGCCAATAAGAATATATAAGCAATAAATGGTTGATAAATTATACGAATCCAAATAAAGGGAGTAGTTGTACAGAGCTCAGCGATAAATCAAGGTTTGTTGTGAACGCAAACAACCGCAACGGCGTTCCGCGTCCAATCATTAGTCAAAATACAGAGTGCAGCAAAAAGCGAACTAATTGCGTTCTTGAAGGACAAGGGCCACTCTGCTCTGTCGCAAATCTACTTAGTCACGTTTAATAGTTTTTCTGCTTTCAAAATGTTTCTCGCAGAATCTATTTTTTATCATTATTTCGACGATTTGTATCAATTATTATCAGTATCTTCAAGGGACATTGCTACTGCAAGTATTAATAAATAAATAATATTATAATTTAAAAACTAATAATATAAATGCGCAAAATTTTATGAAACAGATATAATAAAAATAAATGTATTTCAGCTTCTCCACAAAACTTGGATGTACTGACATTTCCCTCGTAATTTCATTAAAAAATTAAAATGTTGAGTAGAATTTCTTTTACATTACCGTGTCGCACTCTCGCGAAGTAAACACTTTACAAGTTGCCTCCCCGTCGGATCTGAGAAATTGATTTTTTAACTGGGAACAAGTTGCTTCGTAAAAAACCTGCGAAACATGATAAAAACTATTCTAACACAAAAGTTGGAAATGAAATTAGTTTAAGCGACAGGTTCATTTTAGTTTTTTACCGGCGACCAGGTTCTGCAATTGCTAGGAGATTCCGAAGAAAGTTTTCCAGTGCAGATTTTGATTACACACGCTCCTTGAAGAAACTTGCTGTCGGCTAGGAATATTTAATCTTATTTAACTTAGACCTCCACGGTTCGTTGTTATTTCAAATAAGGTGCTTTATAAACTGAATATACTAAACTTCAAAACATTTTGTTCGCCTAAACAATTTGTTTCAAGTAATATTACCTGTTGACATTACACTGTCTATCTTAGCAATGCGACATTTTTACTTAGCATTTTGTGCTACTTCAATTTCTCCAAGAAATCCTGCTCTTTGTCGAAATCACTACCATATATTCGTAAAACAAACTTACTCTCGGATTTAACGAACACCCTTTTCAGTTCGTTACGCTTCGTTGAGGTGAAATAGAGTACTGCACAATCTTCCGTACAATTTTAAGACCACTTAAATTTTAAATGTGTAGTAAAAGTACGGTTATATAATCATTACGGGGAACAATACGGCCCGAGCCGACTTGATGTGGGACTCATTGCCTGAGTCCCGTTACATGTTGCATTTGGCTAATTACAGTTGGACTCACTGGTGTGACAATTCGTGATTACCGAAATTGTATTTCAAGAAATATATATACTTTTCGACACCCATTTTTGGTACATAATTATCATTTACTTAATTTCTTGACGTTATCTTATTAGCAATCCAAATTATAGTATTAGACAAAAACGTTTTAAGCAGTATTAGCGGTAACTTTTAGAAACTAGGTTTTCAAATATCTGCTCAATCTTACTTATCTCATATTTCTGAAAGTTATGTTTAACAAGTTAGAAAGTTAATAAAAGTCTGTCCTGGCTGGATAAGGAATTTGAAAAATAGAGTTAGTGCAGTGGAGCGGTAAGAATCAATGAATGGCGCCATGGAGGCGATAAGGCCTGAGGCTTGTAGCTCGTGTATTTTGGTAACGTGGAAAGTTTCACACCCCTTCCGCCGCCTCGCCTGCATTCCAGTTGTGACATGATACCTAGTGGCACATAGACGTTAAAGTTACTATGCTTCAATAATTCTATGTGACAGTTTGATTACATTAAAAACATATACCGCTTTTCAACACGCTTAATATGTTCAATGCTTTTGCAACTACATCTAAATATTAACATTTTGTGAGTTTTATGTCTGTTGTTATAACAACAGTTTAAAACTATATAGCAACCAATTAAGTCTTTTGATAGGTTTTAAACAATTAATAACAATAAACTTATTATAACATTTTTCTATATAAATGAATCATACAAAATTGAAACAATGTATTGTAAGAATAATGTTTATTATCTTTTTCTTAATTACTATCTTCAGAGAATAAAGAATTTATTATATTTCACTTCAGAAATCAAAACATACTCGATTTAAACTTTTTGCTGGAGTCAAATGAAAATTAGAATTGAAATACTGTTGCAGATCTACCGTAAACATTGAGAGGGGCCCTACTCGGACTCGGACGTTTTAATTTTATTAAAAATCTCGCAGTGCCGGAGATAAAGTAGATTTCTTTTGCTGCCAAGTAAGAATTTCGACTCGTATAATAATTTAGATTACGTAGCAAGCAGTGAACGTTCATTATCGTTCTTTTGTACCTGATTTCGTCGAGATCTCATTCGGATAGAGCGGCGTGCCGCGGCGCCAGCGCTCTCTCGAAATGGAAAGTGCGAAAATGAAATTATAAAGCCCCGCGATAAAAATAAATTAAATCGGATTTCACGTTTCCCAGTAGCCAGAGATGAGGAACATTTTGTAGTCTGTGAATTCCTTTCTCTTTTTTAAATATTTGTTTTAACAGTTGATTTGCGGTATAATGAGATCATTCTCACTGTGTTTATTTCTGCCCTTAAGTGTTCCTCGTTTTAATTTTAAATTAAGTTGTATTGTGTTGCTATATTGATCTCTTATAACAATTAAATATCTGATCTTCATAATGCACTCTGAACATTCACAAACCTAAAGCCGCGGCAAATCACTCTCCATTCTCACCTGCGATTATTCAAATTAGGAAACAGCATGACAAAGACGAATGGTGCTAATATCGTTCCTCGCGATCGCCGGTGCGATAAAACTGTACGTGCCCTACACACGCGCTATAGATTTTGTCCGACGATAAACCCAGATTGATCCCTCGATACGCTTTTTGCGTAAATACCTTCCCAGGCTAATTTTATGCAGTCAGAAAATATTTTGTTACGAATATACACTCCGTAGAAAGAAATTTATTAGGGTCATTAATTATCTTGTATAACTCTGCTTTTTTATACGGATCACGTAATTTAAATATTTTTGTAATGATAAAAAATAGAACGCTGTAATTTAGAAAAACAACAGATTTTTTGAATAAATAAAATATTTTTTAAGTTTCAAGCTCATAATCTCAATCTTTAATATAATATAAGCCAAACTATGTAAGTTAACAAACAGATTTATTATATCACAAGTCATATGTACTCCAGAATTATTACATATTTTTTTCACTTACAAAATTCAGCAATTAGCAATATAGAAAACAATATAAACAAAAGGGCAAAGTATCGTTAACGATTGAAGGGTAATTTTATTTCATTATCCCCTACCTTCTTTACTGAAAACAAAACAATGTATATAATTATTATTTTTATTGCTCATTCCATGTCCCGTAAATCGGGTTTGTGATCCCCGGGGACGTTTTACTGAGCCGACCCCACTTAATAGTCTCGACTAGGGGTCAACACACGTTGTTCTACCCTTATAGTAACAGTGTTTCGTTTTAAAGGTTGCATACACGTCAATATTTACTATTATGCTAGTAACTAATTGATAACAAGTTACTTTACTATTCAATGCCACAGACATTTTATCTCCTCAAATGTCTCGGCTATAAATAACTTGATATTTTAAAGTCATCACGTATTGTACCTGAAAGTGCATTTCCAAATTACTTACACCTTTTGAGGATGAAAGAATAATTTTACGGAAGTGACACCTCAGTATCATCTTGGCAGAAGTTGTTGCAACTGGACGATGTCGCCGTCGAATCTAGGACAACTCTGAAGATTTTAAAACTAAATAACAGATACAAACGTCAGAAGTGTTCAAAAGTTAATTTTGTTCTCATTTCTTGTAAAGCTGGAATCTTATTTTTATGTCAATTTCAATTTGTTCCACCGTATCTTGTTATTTGAGTGAGCTTTCAGACTTATTTATTTACACAATATCTTACTTTTGATTGTTTTTTTAAAAATCATTGTATTATGTTACTTAGTATCTTATTTCTCGTTTTCCTAGTTATAAAGAATGATTACGATATATTTTTATGAAAAATCATGATTCGAATATAAAAATTATTGAAATATGGACAGAGCTGTCACTCTCACACGACCTTTGTTGGCGTTCATCAAAACCTTTCCCACGATTTAATTCCAAAAAGATTTAATATATTTACTTTGATAAGTTGATGTAATATTTATGAACATTTTAATATAGTTAAAGACTAATTTAATAGTGTAAAGCAAAACTTATTTTATAATGTAAAAGGTTTATTCATAAAGCTTCATTCCGTTTCTTACATCGTAACCGAGGCCTTAATTTTAAATTTAGCACAGGGTGAATAGGGGCTCGGGCGCGTCACTAAGAAAACGTGTCTCTTTAATCTTGTCACAAAAGCCTTAGCTGAATCAGCGGGGCCATGAGCACTCTCCGGTACAAACGTGGAGGAATGAAGCGGAAGAGTGCCCGGTACTCTGAATTACTTCCTAATGAAAAGAGCTGAGGAGTACGACAGAGTGGGATGGAGAGTGTTCGTCACGCGGATGCTAACGAATGCGGTGTGCTCTTGACTTGCTCGAGAGCCGTCCTACCTATATACTATGTCTCTTGCGACTTTGCGGCTTATTAGTATTGTTGTGGGCGAGAACATTTTATAGTACGTTTTCTCTGGCTTAACTAAATTTATACAAAAATGTTGACTAGATATTTTACTGAGATATCTTTAAAAATATAATTTTGTTGGTTTGAAATTTTTATTTATTATTTAAAAATATATATTTTTTTGTAAAAATATATATATTTATTTATTATTTAAAAAATATATATAGTGTTTTCGTGTGATGAAATGTTTCGTAGGTTATATTAAACGAAAAAATACGAACATTAATTTAATGCCCTACGGTGAATAGAAGTAGAAAATAATAGTAACTATAATTAGTACTTCCTTATCAATAACATCGCGAACCGTTACGAGATTACGCGATAACAATAAAACTATTGTAGAATAAAATGTAAGGCAATTAAAATTCACGCAATTTCACGCCTACGATAAATACCTCGATTTGCCTCGTATAATGTAAAATGGTATTTAAAATTAAATATAAAATTTTACAGTAACTTTTATTTTACATTGCACCAACATGAAGCGCAATACGTACAAATAATGATTTCGTTTCAGTTTCCTGAATTAAAACATAACAATAACCAACGTTGACTTGACCTCTCTCAATATTTATTAAGGACAGATCCGCTGTTCAAAAATAAATACAATGTTTAAAAATTATCAAAGCTTGTCAAAGTTCAGATAATGATATTTTGCTATACATGTTTGTGATATCACGAGAAGTTATCCACTGTTTATTAGTACCGACAATAGCAGCTGGGACGGTTGAACGATTGTAATGATTCGAATATCGTTCCAGTTGTATAACCATTGGGAGATCAAACATTTTTATTTGTTTGCCCACTAGACCGCACGACTGAAACTAATGAAGAGAAGTTTCTATTAAATTAATACTGCTTTTATTTTCGATTCGATTTACATGTTTGATGTGTTTTGTATTATCATACCATCCATAATATGAAGAACTTTAATGTATCTAACAATATTGTTAATTCAGACAGTAAGCTCATAAGGCCTCAGGTTATGCTGCAATTAATAAGTTTAACTTAAAGTTCTAACCCACGAGTTAATAAGTAAAGATACTGCTATCACAATTATACAGCAAACACGAAGTTTAATAAGCATCAACCGCAAGAACGGCTTCGTGAGAGCTAACGAGGTGTGCACTGGCTTTAATAAAATGCTTATTCTTTGACGGGATAATTGATTTCTATTATTGCAGTTCTGCAGCGTGTTAAAATTGTGTTTTAAGTTATATCTTTCGTAATACGAACGTTCATAATTTTCTATTTTATTAATGATTCCATTACTCAGCTTTCAAATAACTATCATAATTATTATTTATATATTTAATTGATCACGGAATTGAATTCAATCTCGAAATGTACTTATTTTTTGAATGTTGTCATATAGACGCAGTTTCATGATTTTATATAAATAAACATTTTTTTCAACAATAATCATATTAAAGTATTAAGTGAGAATACAAATTTATAATAAGCCCTCGGGATGTAATTCTTTCAAAGCTTATTTTATATTTCCTACCACGAAGCATCCACGTTATTATTTGTATCAATTGCTTCCTGAAAAAAATATATAATTGATTTTCAATGCAATATTATACGCCTATTGAGTTAATTTTATTCTTAATAGTGATTTAATATCATTATCTCTATTTATTTAATCACACTGTTATTTTTATAGTATGTTTATTGTATTGGCAGTGTTCATAATTGAATTACCTATCATTAACTTTTGAACTCAACGTTTAAATTGGATAAATATTATCGCATTGCATTACGAATAATAATTAATACATAAAAATAATAATTGCGTAGTCATATTGTATTTTAAAAAGGCATGCATTATTAACAGAATTGGAAAATATTAAAAAAATACCCAAGCCTAAAACTTTTAAGAATTTATTAAAATGCTATTCCTAAATTAAAGTATTATAACGCTTAAAAGTTAAAGTAACTTCATTAAGGTCACAAAGAAAGCTACTCATTAAGATATATCAAAAGTAATCAGCATAAATCAATAATGAGATATCTTTATATCTCATTAACGCAAGTGCCGCGTTCTCAATTCCGTTCCCGCTTTCAAATGATTCAATCGACAACCGTGATATAGAATTAACATTCCTTAATCTTTTGTTCGTTAAAATTTAACGGACGTTGCAGGGGAGTACAGACGAACAGGCGCACGGCGACAGATCGATCGCATCCAACGAAACTCCGTGCGAAATCGAACACTCGTTAATGAAACTTTCCGTGCGCAATTAGGTAACCGTCTTGGTTTTATTAAATTTAATCAAGAACTTGTGTAATATTACACAGATTGGGCCAATCGAGCCGTGTACAAGTTTCGATAACGTTGTAGTTTCGAACTAATTTCGGAAATAAGCGGAGTTATCTCAGTTTCTGCACGATCGCCTTATAAAAAGAGGATCAGTGTTTAACGAGACGAGCTGATAAATGGCGTTTTGATAGGGCGCTCGCTGTCTCTTGCACGGATTTATTTTATGCGTAGCTATTTTAACTTATTATTTCTGTTTGTACCAGGTTTATATGTATTTGTTAATAGTGATGATTAAATTAAAACAAATAATCAGCTATTTTCAAAATAGGTCATGTGTAATACGTACAATAAAGGCAACCAGTACGTATGTAGAGCGCGTTATCGATAGTGATAAGCCGCTCCGGAACCGACATCGTCCGCCCTCGCCACCGCCGGCTATATCTGAGCTATATAACATCTACCTCGTTGCAAAATCATTTCAGCTTCAGTGTTTGTATTTAAAAATATATTCGGATTCAACTGAATAAATAAAACATTTTAATTGTGTTCCAAAAAGACTCCAAAAACAATACAGTTTACAATTCCGCAAACAAAGATTCCAAAACTAACTTCCCCCGCCATTATGTAAGGTACCTGAAAACCACGAGCGCAGTTTTGAAACAAGTATTGCACAATTTGGAACAAAGCTATAGACAGGAGGACAGGAGCCGTATTATCATAAACCGCGAGTCGGTGGGATCGCGAAATTGCTTTTTTGAACTACCACAACATTACCACTATTAGGAGTTAAGAAAAAGTTAAATAAAGGTGGCGAAGAGTCGACATTAGGTTCTGACGACGTAAACACATTTTGGCTTGAAGTTGGGTGAGTTGAAGTGGAACGAAGTCACCTTTGCGCTGTTTACAAAGCTTGCGTACAACTTCGCTCCGAGACTAAGATTAGAAGTATTTACGTAACTCAAGTTAAAACCTGCGAACGTGCTTTTTAGCAATTCTACGACTTCTGCGCTCCTTATAGCATACCTATCTAGTCCCCTCGAAATCTCCTTACGATGCATATGATCTTCCATTAAGGTTTTCTCTACATTCGAAATGGTTTGAATGAGAATTTTATATCTCAACACCGAAATGTACGACTTATATTTTTAACGTACCTGATAGGTAACCCCTGTCAATTCACGCATAGCAATCCGGAACGAGTTAGTTCCGTTCCGTGAAGGCGTGCGTGATCATATATTTCGTTCACCACCAACAATTATAAGTACGTGTTTCAGAGCAATAACACTTACCCCTTTCCGACACTCAGAGATTGAAGATAAAAATTCATACATGATTCTAGCTCTATATTTAAAATTGTAATAAACAATCGATGTCGGTGTTATCATAATTTTAAATTATATATCCTTATATAAATACAATTCATGTTAAATATCAATTATTAATTTCTAAGCACATTAATTATTTAACATAGAATAGTAAAATAATTATATTTAAATATTAGATTTCTCTGGATTCCAGAATTAATGTGATAATATAATTTAAACTTAATTATTTCTATTTGAAATTTAATACACATTCGCTTCAAGCATAAATATAAAAATAATTTATTATGGAAAATCTTGCCTTCCATCTTACCTTGGCCATAACACAGATTTATAACATTATTATGGGTCAGAGAATATCTATTACATTTGTGTTCATTAGTGTTGAAACCGACCGGCATCCTGCAATTAGGGGGAAAATAATTATTTACATAAATAGCTACAAGAAATTGTCGATAACTGTACATGTAATATTTACTGGAGACATCGTTTATATTAAGTGGACCATTATGGTAATTGCTTTACGGCACTGGATGGTAATAATTGAGTTGAGATCGTCATTACAATTCCTCGGAGAGTTGAAACATAATGACTTTAAATAATTGTGTATTTTGATTGTTTATGTTCTTACTCAAGATGCTCGTTTCAGAATGATTTAGATGTTTTCCGAAATAATGAACATACTTTTTATCTTTTATATAGAAATTATTCAAAATGCTTCAAGAATTGGCAAATATTTTATTATTACTAATGTGTTGAATACGAACAAATAAAAATACGGAAATAAACGAAAATTTTTCCCATAGACAGTAATACCAGTGAGATAATATTATGAGTATATAAACAGAATTAGTGGAAGAAAATAAACTGGGTTTACTTAAAAAATGTCGGCGTGTTCGACGTTGGTGAATAAAAAAATATATTTCAATCCGTTACACGGATAAGGATATTTATTCAGCGTGTAAGCGGAACAAATTGTTTGCTTGGAATCCCTCTTTACCTGAGTTTTCATAAGCGGGTAGCCGCGGGCGCACGGCGACAAATTGTGACTCTCCCTGCTGCGGATTCGCTGACGAGCCTTAAATATATTCCTCAACGACGGTGATGTTTCGTCTTTGCAACTTACACAGACACTTTTCATTTTATAAAGTTATTACTTACCAAGAACTCTGGATGATACCACACCTCTCTTATATTATTCTCAGATGATTTTAATAACATAGCTGCTTCGAATTATTAATACGAATTTGCATGAATATTGTTTGTTTAACTGAGCCTTTCAATGACTTCCGTCGCAGAGCCTACATTGGTACGCAAAGCTTCAGTTATGAAAATATCTGTAGCCGTGTCGAGTGCGAAATTAACTTGTGTAGATTAAATATTAATATCACGACACTCGACATCTGCCGTCAAGACAACGCCTCGCTCATACTTCGTGAATACCATATGTTGCCTTCAATAGCTAACTTTATAGCTATTTGTACTTACATGTATTAAATATACATACACAAACCGACTAACTGATTTATCATTAGCAGGAAAAACGTTTATCTAATTCTATTTATATGTGACTTGAACCGTTAAATGAACTTAGTGACAGGATGATTAAAATAAATAATGATTTGATAGCACTATCAAGTGTTGTTATGCGCGGTATATCACGCCATCAACCAATTAGAAAGTTAACTCCTTTTAAAACCGGATGTAAATTAAATATGTATATAATTTAACAACATTTTCAAATTGTTTATTTCAGTACATTTTACAAATCCCACGCCATTTATTCGTTTTCAATTTCTTGTTAACGCGTTGTCAAACCCAAGACTAAAAGTTTTCAAGTCGGTGTAAACATGTTTCGACTCGTGTCATATTTTCCACTGTTTCTACATCATTTCAGTGTTTATATTAGGGAACGTGCAAATACAAATTTTGTCTGCTAAATCTCGTTTACCGTGCAATTCAAAGATGCATATACGTTTGCTTTGCTGTAAATAAATATAACCTTAAATCTTATAACTATAATATTCATTTTATTATTTCTCCAATGACAACGAGGATTAATGATAAAGTGGAAACAGTATTCGATAGGAATAACTAATATGAGGGGTCTAGAGCTGTTGAAATATGTATCAGACATGGGACCTATTGAGTGGTGTGCGTTACCACTGAATCCCAATCTCATTTTTCCCTTTTTCCTTCATTACTTATTTACTTTGCCCGCCCTTATCTTCTATTGCAACCGAGAATAGAATCCCTAAATTTACATGAAGCAAAATTCTCAAATAAGAAAAATGCTCACTTACCTACAAGTTTGTGAATTGTTCGCGATGTTTACAACTTTTTACGATGTCTGTTGCCTCGGGTGGGGATCAAGACTCATCGCATCTGCGTACTGTTTGAGTGATCGTGTTTTATCTCAAGCTAAATCCTTATGGTAATATTTATACAGATAAATGTGCTTGGAATTTCGTAATTCTCAGTATTTTTATAACTTTTTAATCATTTCTCATTTTACATTGCGACATACAAATTATAGTTTGTAATTGATTAATTATGTAAACGACATAGTTATTATTATAATTGTATGTAGCATATCCAATTAACAAAACAACTTACTTCCGAAAGACATTAAAATAGAACATAACACTACAACATAACCACGATATATTAAAAGCGAGTTAACAACGGTTCTGACAAGTCGGGATTTGGTTGGTCGCGAGGGGCTTCATTAGTGGCAACCATTGAGCAACGTCACTTGAAGCAGGGGTACCACTATAATAAATAACTTGTTAGGCTACACGTATACAATTTACTTTACAGAAACCTACCAATTAAAATATAAAGACGAGAGAATATTGTGATATATATTTATTTTTTTTAGATCTTTTCCACTTTTACTCGATACCAGAGATAACTTGCAAACGTCAAAAAAAAATGATAAAGATACACATATTAACACATACTAATTTTTATGTCTATCTGTATTATACTGTCATATTCAATTAGTTCAAACCTAATCTCCAACAGTTTTAAAATAATTGTCTATTGTATTTCATTGGTAAATAAAAATCAATAATTTTCACAAACAGATTCTAAAGAATTCATTCTCAAAAATATTTTCTACTTTCGGAGATATTTATGGTTCTAGCATAACAAAGGATAACTATTGAACTGTGGAGTATAGTAAAAAAATAGATACAATTGAATTATAAAGAAAGATTACAGGTAAATGCCTTACCATGTTTTGACCTTTACAAAGAGAAATGAAAACCTCAAGGAACATCAGATGATTTAGTTTTTTTGCCACAAAACTTTGTAGCATGTCTTCAAACAGCAATACTACACTGTCAAAGTAAACTACTTTAAGTTGAAAAGTTTTATTGTAAACACTTTTACACAAATTAGTGCCAAGTCTGCATAATGAAAGCTGTTGAGGTGCAAAGTTTATGCTTCATTACGTGCCATGTAATTAAATGTTTTAGCGTCCTTTAAAGTAGTTCCGCCAAATATAAATCAAACATTTTATTTCGTCACATGGTATTTCTATTGTCAATGATAATGTGAAATTTTAAAGCACCAAAACCAAACTAAAGCTTTTTTACTGAGAAATAAAAAAGCTTTAGATTACATATCTATTATCCTCTGCCTATTTATGAACAAAATTTATGTTAAATATTTTCTTAAATAAAACTAAACGTCTATGCGTCTATGTTTTCGAATGAAAAACTTAGCAGACAAAAGTGTCTAAAATTGCACATCCCTTATTTTAGGCTTGCGTATAGCCAGACGCATCATTATAGGAGAAAGGGGTTGCGGTAAGTACTACAGCAGATAAGGGCTAGACATAAAAGAATATCTATTTTACACCTACACCTTTGTATACCCAGCCTAATATACCGCTACTAAAGGCACGTACAAGCCATTCGCTTATTCCTCCTGTTTGAAAGGCTTATTTTGTGTCACTAAAGTATTGAAGTAGATTTATCATACTTTTTCTATCTTATACAGATTTTTTTGCAAAATAAATGATTCGATGCAACAGTTGTCTGAAAATAAATATATTTCATATTATGAATTTTATAATTCTATAGGTTATATACATGAAAACAGTGCTATAGAAATGGTTTATGTTTAAAAATATTAAAATAATGATCATTACTTTATATAAAACTTAAAACATACAAAACATATGTATCTTTTAGCTTCATTATAAAGATGAAAATATTTCATACCAAAGATATTTCATCCAATAAAATATGGTTTATAAAAAATAGACCTTTTCCATATTTCGTAATCATTAAAACGTTCCGAGTTATTGCGCTTATAAGAGATGCTATTGACTTCCCTCTCTGTAATTCAAAGAATTTTAAATCAGAATTACGTAAAAATAGATATTATCCCTCCATTATTAATACGTGCTCATCCACCCAACCTCCACCACATTTGGTATCGTTGAAATGGAAATAAGATACAGGAACCCTTAATGATTTCGGCCTTCAAAATAAGCACTTATAATACGATTAGATAATAGATTACAACAGTGCCTGTAATAACTGCTACTATATTATAAATTAAAACTTCTTTCATAATATACAATACAAGAAGAATACAATTTTAAGAAATATTGTTACTCGCGTTTTTTATTTATACCATTAGTAATTTTATTATAATTGAATCAGCAAAAATGTGTTTTTGTAATTAATGTAATATATTAATAAAAGTTTATTTACACTCATTACTAGTGCATCGACAATGTTAATTCACGTTCCTATTTGCTCAATCTAACTACTCCGAGTGCATCGTAACGCTGTACTGCCACATTCTCGCGGATTAGCCCCATATCTCCGGCTTGTAGCCGAAGACGACGTCATAGAACGTCATACAACGTCAATCGGAGCAAAGTCATTATCGTAAATGTTAAAGACCACGACAATTACTGCCAGCTTCGGCGCTTAATCGAGAGCCGAAATTGAACATTCCCAATCTATATTCGATCGATCTGTCCCTCTATAAACTCCTTCCGATAGAGAAGATTTAATTAAAATAGTTTCACAAAAAATGGTTAAAGGAGAAACCTCATCAGCTCGTGACCTTACAGATTTTTAGGCTTTTCCCTGAAGGTTACAATTCAATCAGTGCTTAATGTTTATTGCGTAATTTAAATTTGCTTATTTGGTAGCTGACCGTTTCATTCGGGGCTTTGAAAGCTTTTACTATCTCATCCGTACTGAATCGGAAAGGAAATTCGATTTTATTTTTTGTTATTAACCGAATAAAAGATATATAATTAATTTAAAAAAATACTTTCATAGTATTCTCTCATACGACATTTATTTTCAATGACGATCATTAGTTAAAAGGCGAGAGAACAATTTGTATAAACTTCAAATTAGATTTTACTCAAGCTTGTTTTGTTAAGGAGGTACGGAATTATTAATTTATTACAAAGCGTGAGAAAACCTTGCAGCTGAAAATTTATTTTGACTAATGATTTTGGTTCATAATTTTTTACTCTAATTAATTCCTTATTTAATTTTTACAGACAATAGAAGATTATTAAAAATAATTTTCACTTTAATGTGGCCTCTGTGACCTTTTATTCCTTGAATAATTTAATAATTTAAATCTTCAATCTTGCTGGATTGTATAAGGGTGTTGATACTCTCGGGATAACAACGATACAAATAAAATGAGTGTTTGTAATACCCAGGAGCAACTAATACGTTGGTGACTAAGGTAAATGAACGAATCGTTTAAGGTTAGTTTGTTTTTGTAACTTTGGACATCTCTCCCTACCGCGGGATTCTTTATATTTATGATGCACGGGGGAACTCGAAACACAAATGAAAGAAAATCGAAGTTTTCGGTATACTTACTAAAAGATCTTATCATAATTGATTACGATACGATTACGAATATATTTTTAAATTATTGTCCAATGTTTAAAACTAAATATATTTATAAGAATCGATGAGTTAGTTAGCACAACATTTAAACGCCTTAAGAACCGTTGCAGACGATAGAAAGATTGAGTATCAAAGAACCAATATAGTATTAAAGAAAACTTTTACGAAAGGAAATGAGTAGTTCATTTCCGTAGAGAAGTCGACGTATAATATACAAAGGCGACCACTCAAGAGACAATGGACTCAGCGTAACTTTCAATATTAATGATGCGCCTAGGATGCACAGAGGCCGGCGAGTTTCAAAGCCCATTGATACTCATTAACCATTGATTCATAAGTAATACTCTTCTACGTTACTCTTAGCTGTGGACAACTTTTCAAATTTAAATACTACTTTTAAATCCAACGTTTAGCATATTGAGAATACTTGTACAAGTTTTATTTTATCTTTCTGCAATCGAAAACACTTCTTCGATAAAAGAATATTTATAATATTTAATATTTTTTCAAATAAATGCATTTGTTCCTCTATCCTAGAGTTGCTTGGTTATTTTTAAAATATATTTTTTTTGTTAAAATTTAAAGTACAAAGTAACAGTTTTATTTAATATTTACATATGGCTTTTTTGTGATATCGGTTTTTATGTTTCATGTTAAAATTAACAAATTCCATATTGCCTTGCTATAAAAAAATTATTTAATAAAAGGTGAAAGGCTTTTGCAGGGGTCCATTTGGAGACATAAAGTTAAAGTGAGTCCGGAGTTAGATATTAAATACAATAAACCAAAGTTCGGTAAAAAATATTTATTTAAAATATCAAATTGAAAAAGTATGGACCAAATCTGTTATCTCTAAACATAAAGCAACGTGAAATATCTGATGCCGAGAATTATTTATTTATATTTTTTAAAAAACGTAGTGAAACCTAAGCTCGAACAAAACATTTTAGTTCAATCCAAAAAGTTTCCATGTAAATACTCTACATAAAATACGTCACAGGCTTCGCTTTGCGTTTCACGAATGTGTTTGAAATTTTTAAGCTATTTCTCAATTTTTGTGGCTAAGCCAGACTAACAGGTACAATTTAACAAACTCAACGGTGCTCTTAAATATTTATGAAATTATTATACCTCAGACGTTGCTTCTTAGATGGAATATTTTGAAAACATACAATCTATTAAAAATAAGTTTTAAAATATATACATAATTAAATATTATTATTATTTTGTTTCATATTAGCATAAATTGTTAATCGGAAGTACTTACACAAGTAACAACTCAACTCAATACCCATGCGATTCAGTTTTATTGTTCGAACATCTGTCATGATATTATGCAAAGTCGGACTCGTAAACCAACCCCGGCCTACAATTACTACACGCAGTTAACTCTCTCTTATAACAAATCTTTATGGTCTACCTGTAAACTTCCAATAGGAGTAATGACACTTGATTACTATATCATTTAAAAGCTAAAAAGTATTAATAATTTCATTACAGATCGTCTTAAAATTCAATTTAATTTATTGGATTACAATTTCATGTTGCCCTCCAACATTTTATTAGAATTGATTTTATAAGATTTCTGTATTGCAGTTTACATTTTCATAATATTGAGAATTTATTTTCTCCTTAACAATTTTTCTAGCTAGTTACTCTGTAATATTTATATTAGAAAATCCTGAATACAGTTCTGGAGCGAGCCTGAACGTGTATCAGGAACTCATAAATAGATATACTATGTGAGATTTGTCGCATACTGTACCATCAGTCACTCATCGCTCGATCTCGCCTACAAGCAACGTGCAATCGCGCTGCGTAAATACATTCTGCACTTATTGTGCTCCCCTCGTATCAGGTGCTTGTGTGCATAAGCCCTTACAAGTGTGTGAGAACAAAGCAGAGGATAGAGCGGTATTGTATAAAGAATCGACTTAAAAGGCCGCTCCAGCTTTTTAATAAAACTGCGCACTGTTGGCATATTCAAGAGCTGGCGGAAGTTGGGGTACTCAGTAGCCACCTCTAACGCTGTATATTGTTATTGGCACTTGCATGTTTAAATGAACTAAATATCTAATAGAAAAATTGTTACTTAATGGATGTTAGAGAGTTTTGAAGAATGTTAGATAAAATCGTTTTTATATAAAACAAAATAGGTTTTAAAATAATATTATTTTGATATTATTTGAGCTTAATTTCTACATAGTCCTTATTATTTTCGTATCTATAACATGAGATTGCAAATCGTGAATAAATCGATCCCACAAGAATTGTTTTACATAGTTCCATACAAACAAACGCAATTTAATAGTATTGCGGTGAAATAGAACAACAATATTGCCAAAATCAGCCCGAGAAACGTTTTGTAGTGCTCAGCAAATAAACGTGGTAGCAATAAACCGTCCGGTGCGGGTTGGTCACTCGAAAACTCAGAGGACAACTGGAAATACGACTCCCTCAACTTCCAAAAACTTCAAGACGGCTCTTTTTCGAGAGCAAAGTTTTGTGTTTCGAAATGCAATAGTAAATATTTGAGCTTCTCATTGCGGTCTTCCTATTTAAGTGAACCGTAGCGTACGTGAGATCAAGGTTGCGCTGTTTTCATTGACCACCTGCGCAGGTCCAGGACTCGACCCACTCTCTTCCACCCAATTAAAATTATATTATCAGAATCATGCACTCCACAACTTCCATTTTAAAGGAGTTTTCGCAGACTTCGAATAAATTTAATATCGGTACTTGTAACATTTATGAGGGTACGATCTTTATTAAATCGCTTTCGTGTTTTAATATTAATGTAAAATTACAGAATATCTTCTGAAGTCACCGGTATTAATCATATTTTTTTTTTATATTTATTATATTTTGTGATTTATAGACAAAACATCAAGTGGTAGTAAGCATTGTAAATTCGTATAGATATTCCGTTGTAGTCGGCCGATGATCCCGCAAATCCTATCTCGCGCGTTTTGAGCACGTCTTCCCGATGGGATTACGCGCTCACGCGGCGATCTTCAAGAGATCCGTCCTGACCGCACCAATCATACCGGACTCTACACTCTATATCATATACATTATAATTGTTGTTCTCCTATCAGCTATAAATAAGAGGTGATTAAAAAGTACGAATCTAAATAAATAATACAAACTGGGTATAAAATTATAGATAACCCATATGTGCAGCCAGATGTGATGCGATAACACGCTTAATTGCACTAATTGGCAATGAGAAGTAGCGGTATCACAGATTTCTCTAGCTCTATTATATTAATTGTATTGATAATATTCTCAAATAATTCCTTAACATATTGTACATATTCTAATATATATGCTATACTTATGTAGGTACTTATCGCTATAAGACGAACTTATTTATGGAGCCAAATAAGTTAGGTTGCCATAAGCGGTTACCGTTCCATGGGGTCCTAAACTAACAAGGGAATACTCAAGGTTCTTCACCGTACACGGCTTTCGTGGAACAATCCACAAGTAAAACATAACACTAACAAAATCTTAATTCACGCTTTCCCATTACTGAAAGACCGGGCCATAAAAGATTACGAATGCCCTCACCAAATAAATTATTTTTAATTTAATGTTCCTTTTTCGGGTAATAATCGCTTGTAGAAAGTCCTAAGTACGCCCTTGTGGGAAGTATATGCAAATTACATGACGTGGGTACGTAGAATTTCTATTCGCTTACGCTCTAATTTTCACAGAACACTCATTTATTATGTTCATCTCATAATCTATTTACTTTAAATCCCTTTTTATATTCACTGTTTTCTTTGATTTGTTTTTTTTTTTATTAAAAAAATAATAAATGTTGATGAATTTAAACTAAAATATTTACAGGCGTGACATTTATGATTGGATTATAAATGCGAATAAAGGGGATAGAATGTTATTAATGTAAATATTTATGGCATTGCCATCAACCGATTGGACAAGGGTTCCGTCACCCTTGATAAATTGTTCTTTCAGTTGCGGCCTGCCGACCACTTTCTCAAATATTTCTTATACGACGTATTGATCTGGAATGAGATGGCCTTGATTTATGATATAAATTTCTTTTATACTCTTTAAAATACACTAGAACTTGATGTGATGGGAGTAATTCCTCGCTAGCCGACTTTAAAAATTTAGGGAAAAGAAACAGAATAAGATTGAAGTTGGAGATTTAAAAGTTGCACAAGCCGACGCACAAAGTAGCGGGCCAATTGTGTTTCTACTTTATTTACCTGAGCGTAGACAATAAGGGTGTCTCCACACAATCAACTCGACGAGAAAGTTGATTGTTTGTGTTCCATTCAACTTCACAATAGAGAAAATGAAGAGGAGCCAATTCCTTTTGCAACAGCTTTTATCCGCCATTTTCTTCGCTTGCCGAAAGTTTGCATTTATACTGCCTCGCTTGGAATGCATTAGCCTCTTGTCACATATTTGTCTTGGAATCAAGCGCGTATTATTCTTGGGAACAACAATCACGATAAACTGTTTGCACTTATTCCTAAACATGTTCTCTCCTTTTTGTAACAATGTTTATCTAACAGCTGAGCTAAGGCCAAACGTAATGGTGGCAAATATTTGATGACAACTAAAGTACCTATAGCAGTAGAATCAACTAATATGGTAGAATTGTGTAACGATGTAGAAGTATAATAATAATCACTTTAGGATAATTTTAAATCAACGTCTGAATCTTTTGAACTATTACCAATAATACCAATACTATTACCAATAACAATCATTTCTATAAAATTGATTTTCTTATAAAGAAATCGAAGAATGATTGACTTTAACATAATATATTATTTAACATGATTGGCAAAATTTTGATAAATTAAAGATATAATTATGTTATGTTATCCCGACATCTCCACGGAAAAAAGATTATTCATAATATTACCGCGATAACAAATGAAACAGTTAATAGGTTTCTAATAGCATTGATCGTAAACGACAGCCCCGGGATTATGTGGTCTATTTCTTTTTTCAATACAAAGTCCATTCCAGCTAATAACTATTGTTATCAAAGATGAACCGGCAAAAGCAATCCCGCATTCATTTATGACGTAAACATTATATCATGACGTGAGTTGATGATAAAAGTTTCGTCCAACTATTACATCAGATGGGACAATTCCCTGGCATCTCTTAATTATGGCGCTGCGTATTTCGTATTACAATAATGAAGCGAAACAATAACAAAAGTTCGAACGTCGAAGCGCGGCCGGCGGACAACTTCGCCGCTGCTCAGCTGAGTGCTTGTTGAACTCACTCCTAATGAAAACTTGCTTGTTACCGCGAACATAGAACGTTACTTTTATTTTATACAAAACAAGGGCAAAAATAGTCGCTGCAAATTCCATTCATTTACAACAAATTTCGCATTACTATAAGTATACCTACCGAAACGAAACTATATTTCATGCCTAGCATTGTATAAAACCCGGTATCGACGCCTACAATAAGTCGCGTTTTATTCGGTTATTATAGCGTCATAAACGCCACCGGCCGGTGTTTCATATAGTGCGGGGTAGATTATACTGCCTCTCTGATAGAGGCCCGCCCCACTGTCAAACCCACGTGCCACCCGACAGATGTCTCCAGATAGATATTCGATATCGGCAGACACATTCATAATCTCAGCTGCGACTTCTCGTTTCTAATATTAAATCGAAACGTATTTCAAATGCAGTTTCTACCACAAACTATGAAATATTTTAACAATAAGAATTACAAAATCTGTCTAATATAAAAAAACAACTATTAACTTTATAAAGTTGACATAATGAATGAGGTAAACCCTAATCCAATCTGAAAAAAAGTTAATTCATCAAACGCCGCTAAGAACTTTCATTAGTGTACTCCACGGCAACAATTGCGAGTTTAAATAATTATATTTACGAAATCCTTTTCTTACGCAGACATTATTTATCTTCCCCATTGTTACAAGATGTGACGAGGACGAATTTCACGAAAACGCCCCATTTATCTACAGAGAGCACACAAAGACAACGTGAAACCCAAAACTTTTTACGTGGTCAGTGACAATGCTATTTCCCTCTATTCTCTTTACGTTTCATTTTCCTTTTCCACGACTATTGTGTTACAGTTAGAGTTAATACATTTTGCTAAAAATGATACCTTTCAACAATTAGTTCAACTGTCTGTTTTAATATTTGCCAGCGACGTGCCCGCAGATAACTTTCCTCGCCGGACGCTCGTTGCTTACTTCTCGCCTTATTCCGTTGACAGACCCGCATAAATAACGGACGAAATCAGCCCAACCCTCATTTCAAGAAAACTTTTTTGTTCTTAAATCTTTATTATAAGTTGTTTTTTTGTTATTTTTAATTTTCAAGTTTATAATGGTCAATACATAGATAAATACAATTTCATAGACACCAACCCTGAAATTTAACAAACTTCTACCTGTCTTTGTCCAAATTCATCGCAAAGTGACCAACCACGCGTGAAATACCAAATTCGTCCTTAAATAACGAAACGCTTATTTGTTTAGGCTATCTCATCAGTCGTAAAAGGTAGATCATACTGGATAATAGCTAAAAGCCATGTTCATTATAACATTTCTATAACGTGTCGAAACGTTATATTAAAATATTTTTTTCCTTAAACACCATTACTTCTAGACATAACCATTTACTTATACCAAATATAAAAAAATGGTAACGTTATCGGTTGATAAGGGATAAACAAGTTTCAAAGTGAATAAGATGGAACGCGTACGGTATCAGCAAAACGGTCATCTACAGTTTCCAAGTCCTCTCTTATTTTGTTCACAATTTATATCCTTATTATTAGAGAATGATAACAAAAATACCTTATCATGTATTTTTAATAAAATTAATTTTCATGAATACTATAAAATTAAAGATTTTTGGGTCATTTTATTTTTGTATATGGAAGAATCGGCCGTTTTAAAATTTGAATTGGAAGTTATCGGTTAAGTTGCTCGTTGCAACAGCCTCGTGAATATTGAAACCTTTTAGAGAAAATATTGCAAAAATTTCCACAAATGGTTGGATTATTACATTTTTGAGAAATGGTTTTGAGATAACTTCAGCTGCATTTAACTTTAATATTGTCTGTAGTATCGTTGCGTATTTTGCGTTGTTTAATACAAGAAGACAATAACATTTAATTAAAAGCTAGGCATCGCTCGAAACTAACGAAGTATCTTCTTGAAATCGACAATTAATTCTTGAAGCGATTGTTTTAATTAAATAATTTCAAATAGATAAAATTAAATACCTTTTGGCGTTCATAATTAATATTACAAGTTATAATACACTCAAAATGTGTTTAAGTAAATGTATAACAGAAAGCTATGAAAACTTAACCAAAATTAAAATAACAATATATATATTTATATATTCACTTTACTTAAATAAGTATTAATCTTTTTTTCTCATTTCAGGATTCGGCTTCGTCACATTTCAAAGTGAAGACATTGTAGATAAAGTGTGCGAAATACATTTTCACGAAATCAACAACAAAATGGTAAGTATTAAACTTTTTACCATTTTTTTTTACACAGCATCTTTTGAACGATACCCATTCAATCACATATGTTAAACTCGGTACAATTTATTTACCTCCACATTTGAAATCAGAAAATATTAAAGCTTACATATAATTTAAATATTGTAAAAGTTATAACTAAATTATATTTATCACAAATAACCAATGTTGGCTCTGTATTTTTGGGCCAACCTGCGTTTTCCATTTACTACTAAATCTTTACACAAATTAATGACAAGAGTTTAAAATACATAAACAACTTTACTTCCTACTAAAATAAAAAATACACAAGTTACATTTACCTTAAGCCAATTAATTGCTCAATTCAACCAATATTCTAACAACGTACACTGAGGCAATCCATATTAATTATACCTTAACTTAGTTTCGTAATAAACAGCTAACTAATGTATTACTTGTTTTTATTAAATAGCATTAAACTAAATCCTAATGTTAATATTATCGGCCAAATATCAATTAGAATATGAGACCTGGCGAGAATCCAGCAAGAGCCTATAAAACGCCACTAAAGTCGCTTTTAGTGTGTTTAGATTTTTCTCCTTAGGGACTTGACATGCTTATTTTAGATGTTCCAAAATTTTACTCTCATCCGATTGATTTGACGTTTTAGTTTCGGTATTTACAAATAATATATTTTTTTAATTCTATTCAATATCATTTTCCTATATTATAACCGAATATCGATATCAAAGTATAGTCTAATATTTTTTTTTTAAATATGAATAACTGATGATTGCTTGCTTATTGAGTAGATTTCAACACGCAACTAATTTATAACTTTAATGTATGTTTGAAAACTAGCTATTAATAAAACACTCAATCACTATTAAGTTGTATCTGATATAATGTACCTAATAAATGTTTACTAACAACGACACATTCTATTACGATGGTGAGTTATAGCATAATACCGTCCCTATGCTGCCATACATTACAGGCTGCCTTTACGAGACTATTAGAATCATATGTTGCAGTCCTTGTATCATATTGACTTATCATTAAATAAAACGTTATATTATTCGCAAAAAAATATTGATTACTTAAAAATATACAATGTTTTACGTATTAACATTACATTATATAATTTATTTTTATTTTACATGTGAATATATTTACTGATACCTGTAGGTCCTTATAAAAATATTAGAATGGAATGTAAGATTTCATTTATGTATCTTTATTTACACGAAGATTAATTATAAATTAATTTCAATTTTAAATTTAATTCCAGACGAACTTCGCTAACTGGTATATAAAACAAACAGAGAGGTATTTTGTAATAGCGCCACGCACCATAATGCGACAAATCTAATCAAGCGGCTATGAAATAATAATTACTTTAAAACAACAAACATTATAAGCCTTTAATATGCCGCCGGATACTATTGCGTTCGTATGATAATATTATTGCATAATTCTAATGTTGGAAATTAGAATAACCAATATAATTATTATAGTCCGCAGTATTTGCTGCTGCCAATGGAAGTAGCTACACTGCAATTATAGCAATTAACAGAAAATTACAAGGTTAATAAATGTGTTAATATGCCTGTGTTAGTAAAATTAAATGACAACTTGAATAACATTGTGACAAACGTAAAACAAAGTAATTTTACATATTAGAGCGGAGATGCGTTTTATAACTTTGTCAAGTTATGGAGTTTGTTTATACAGCATGCATAACTAAATTTTCATTTGACTGCAACTATTTTGGGTAACTCCGCGAATAAATATTGTTATTCTATTTCTATTACTTCGTTACCATAATATTATATAAAACGAAAATAAAATTTGTATTAATTTATAGTTTCACTAATTTGTTTTTAAATATCATAAAATTAAAATGGTTATCGTTTCTATTCGTTAACGTTAAAAAACATGAAAGCCACATACTTCTACGCTACCTAATAAAAATCATCATATATCTTTAAAACCCTTTATCAGACACTTCCAAAATC
Source organism: Napeogenes inachia (assembly GCA_959347355.1). NCBI lineage: Eukaryota > Metazoa > Arthropoda > Insecta > Lepidoptera > Nymphalidae > Napeogenes > Napeogenes inachia. Next base: position 11,525,241 of record OY365791.1, on the reverse strand, counting down.
GTAAAGGCCTTGGATTGAAGCATTATCGAACCCATTTAAAATTCTACATGAAAACTTTTGAAATAGCATCCACTGCTGTCGCCCCACGCTGTCGATGCATACTCCTGATTGTTAAAGCTTGTTTTTACCTTACCAATTGTTTGAGCTATAATGGCTGAACGTTTTTCGCTGTGTGCGTCGTATAGTAGAAATCGGGGGTGATGTTCACCCTAAGTGGAGCAAACAATGAACAAAGACATCAAACAAATGGGTAGTGTTTTAGAGTAATTACGGTTTGCTTCCGTGCGAAGCGAGAGGTGTGCAGAGAGCGCGCTTTAGCTGTAATGTATTCGTCGCAGTCGTTAATAAAAACCCGTCATTTATCCTTACGTCTTCTCTATGACACTAATTAGGAATTGAATCCTTTGAATACTAACCCGACCGCCTCGTGCTACATTTCTCTACGGCTATGTGATTAGTTTTTTTTCTAAACTTGCCTTTGCTTCAATGAATCCATTAAGACAAACTATGTTTTTAAAGTAATCGCTTACCTGATTTTGTTACGTGCAAATAAAAATGTTATGATACATTTTTGTTTTATTTTCGTAAACAATCTGGAATTTCATTCACAACACATTATTTAACTCGTCACGCAGAATTTATATAGAATGTTTAGACACCAAAGATAGTACGATCATAATACTAGAGGGTACCGTGAACCATAAACAAAGCCAGCTATTAAAAATTTGTGTTAGCATATCACAAAGACATTTAATAGTTATATTTTCGGCAATAAACTAGATAGAGGCGTCACGTCAGCGATGTTTATGCTGTGAGTAGCTGCCCTCGTAAATTTAATATGTCATCTCTTATATTAAAATGGTCGTTAAGCTAATAGCTGCTCCGCCTTCATGGAGTGATAGGGTGATGCCGTGTTTTATTTTGAATAGGAAAATTACTTCCATTAAAACTTTAACACGGAACCTCCAAAAGTATTCACCTTTCATCGATTTTTATTACTAACAGCACAACAGAAACAGATTTGTTGATTGCTGTATATTATAATCATTACGACATAACACAACATCATTACTCGTGATAGTTATCGTGAATATAATTAATTTAATTGTAGTGAATTAAATACATTAAACAAGTTTACAACTCGAGGATAGTTTCTTTGGGAAGACGGATGAAATCTGTTGCTTTTAGCATTATAAATACCGGCAACCATTAAAACGCTGCAACAAATTTGCGTCAGTCCATTACGTCCGTATACATTACTCTCTTAATTGCTTCAGTTTATTAAACAACAAAGCACGGAGGAGGTACAAAATGTGTGAAATATAGTGTATTTTAGATTTCGCCACCGACATCAATTTCTATTTTCCGGATTTAAGCAGCCGAGGCTGACACCTCAGGTGCTTAAATCTTTACCTGTTACGCACGAAATTTCATAATAATATCCAAGTCATCCCTTTTGTATGATACGTGTAAGGTTATGTGTATATTGAGTAACAACCGTGAACGAACCGATCGTATATGAGATGTTATCCTTAGCGTCATATATTTCTTCTATTGTATTTTTTCATATCTCATAAAATCATATATAATAGTAACAGGATATTGTATTTATATTGACTTCTATGTTATATTTTGCAACACTTTTTAAATTTAAATGGTGAAAGGAATATAACCGATACAGAATGAAGAATGTAAGCAAAGGTATAAAAATGCACTCGCCTTAAAGCATTCGTATTTACACTATTGCGGAACCATTTGGGTATTGCGTACATTTTTCTTCTCGATAGTACAAGAAACAAACAAATGGTTTCCGTTTAGGAAATAACACTAAAAGTAGGCACATTTGAAACTGCCACTTAAATCTTGAGATCCTCGATCGCCATTTCTCTCAGCGACTTAACGGGCTAGGGAAGCTGTATAGCGCACCCTTGTCGTAGCTACCATTAAAAATAGTCTACACACCCTTAGCATTGGCTTTGTATTATATAATATTGCATGATAGTCAAAACGAACGCTACAAACCTATTTTGGACTAAATATTTTATTCATACTAAGCCCAAACGTTGGTTCAGCACGATTCAAATCCTCCATTCTCCCTGGCCGCAGCTCGCGTCGAATAATAAATCACGTGTTTCTCTATAGACGTGATTACCATAACCTTCCCTTTTAATAGAAACCAGTGCTTTTTCTAATCTACATCGATTTGTCCGAGCCTATTTTTATACTCTATATATATGGAAAGCTATTTGTACCAGGCCCTTATCATTTTAAACATAGAATCATCACGTCTGCGATAATATTATATTCTTGCATTACTTAAATTATATATTCATTTTTCGAGAACTGTGTCAACTTGAAGATTTTAGTTGCTTTAATGGTAAGTTTGAAATGTTAATAGAATGCAAGGAAATGGAAAGCGTCTCCGCCACATCGTGTCGCACTGTCGTTAATAATACAAGCCCAAACCATAATGGGTACTAACGTCGAGTTTCGGATGCAATACGTGTTTCTAACCGAATCTGTGCCTCCACTTTATTAGATTTCAATGTAATATTAAAGTTAGTTTCTCGTTGTAGTTAGAGTTTGAAATATTCCTCGTAATCTTGATTAATATTAATTTTATAATCCTTCTTCATTATTAAAATATATCTAAAATAAAATATTTATAATCTAACAATTATTTCCGTTACATTCTCAAAGTTCTAATTTTCTATATTATATAAATTGCATGATTATACTGCACATACGCCAATTATCATGGGATAAAACTTGAAGTTACTTAAAGTTAGTTAAGCTCTACGAATTACGGCTCAACAGGCTTTTCCGATAACGATTTTGAACTAAACTAAATTCGAAGTATGAAAGTTGAATAATTACGTTTACCTAATCGATTTTTTAGTGGTCTAAAATATATTTTTTATAATACTTAGTAAGTTCCTCGAAGGTTTATTTTGATTATTGCCTGTAACTTGTGTAACGTCATCAAATTATAGACATTGCTAAGTCAGGGAGCGTTATAACTCATAAAATTACTGTGTAATTAACCACCTGGACGTGTGGAAAGATTCACAACGAAACAAACTGTGACGCATTTATTAATTTTTTTCATTTTTTTTTTGATACTTTACTAAAAACAAACAAGTATCAACAATGAAAGCAAGCCTCATCAATTAGGTCCTCGTGGTTGGGTCAGGATGGTTCATTACAGCGCACCACGCGTCGTCTCCACGTTCCCATTACGTAGGAGTTAGGTGACGCGAGCGGCGATAAATAGAGGCGAGGAGTCTTGCTTTATTTATCATGCACAATTTCATTTACATTAGAGGTGCTGAACAGAATTTCCTCTCGGGAGTCATATAAAAGTCGTGTACAGATTCATACCATACAAGTTACGAGCGTCGGTTCCGCAAACCTTAATCTACTCCTCTGCGGTCTAACAAGACACCGCCGTCATCTACATGTTCACGTTCTAACCAAGTTCATTTCTAATAATTGCCACAGATTATAATACTAACCTGAATAACAAACATGATAAATAAAACAGTTTATCATTTATTACCGTGCATATAAAATATGCTTACATTAAAAAGGTAATCCAGATAATAACATTGGCCGATAAGATTGGATTTGCCTTTATAGCTCTCGTCCGTAATGTAAACTTGACCAATGAATTTTCATTACCTAATGAAAGCAGAGGGCGTTTGACAGAGAAAAGAGATACTACATCGCCGACCGTAGAAACATCCAATTTTGCAAATTGAAGCTGCATTAACGCATACATAACAGATGCCGACATTTCACAATTATGTACTTAAATGCAAATCGCTCTCATAAGTAGTCTTTAATACCACTTTTTCAGATTCAGTACATCGTTAGCATTTTCATTTGGGTTCGTCGAGGAGTTCATTCTTGAAGCATTTCAATTCGTACATGAAAACTCTTTTATGGAGGTTTGGCTCGGCGTCACCACCTAATATTATACAAATTTCATTATAGCACGTTTCAATTGATTAAACGATGAGGTCGCTGTCTGTACTGCCCGTTTGCAAGCGTTTTATTATTTTTCCAGAACTTTCGAATGGTTCTTAAACTTGATAAGAATAAGTTAAGCAATCTCTTCTGATTATAAATCAACCGATTACTGACACTGCTGATTACTTGTCAACATATATATTTTTTTTCCTAAACTGTCAGCATAGATTACCATTATTATTCTGGTCCATTTTTTTTTTGCTTGTCAAAATAAAATTGTCAAATCTACAATTCTTTGAACTTGATCTAAATAAATATTAACCAAACTGCCCAGATATACTTTGAGTAACTACTGTCTATGTTTCACTTGAAGTTACATTTATCATGCTTTAAACTTACTAATACTTTATACAAATACTATTCGAAGAGTATATCGAATTCGATCGATTACCTAGAAATAGCTTTTGGCGCACAACGCGTTTTACTGTGATGAATAGTTCAAGCATATAGCGGTACCACAATGCCTCTTAATATATAATGATATATGGCTAACATTAATATAACGTCGAATGTTCTTAGATCATTTTTAATTCAATACTGCTCATTCAACTCTCTTCGTGAATCTTTACAAAGCTTTGTTTTTTTTGCGGGAACACTCTAATCTCTTGAACTACCATTCAGGTTTCAAAAATACTTGTTGAATTTCAAAGCCCATTTGTCGGAAAGATTATATAATATAAAATATTTAGATTTTACACTCCAACTCTTAACAGTATTAGAAATTGATTTTCATAAATTTTAGAAATATGGATAATGCTGCTTCCTTTCCGAGATCAAAATTGGAAAGCTCTTCTGTATATCAGTCCACAAAAGAGACAGAAACAGAGTCACAGTAACAAGTAGAATCTCATACAATTTATATATTGTTATTTTTTACTATTTTTTTTTAAATATATAAATATTTCAAATTAGTACAAATAGGTCAGGATATAAAATAAACTATCATTTGACAATCTAAGTATTGTAGAAATAAAATCTTCACTACAATTTAAATTTATATCGCTCTCTAAAAGTAAATCAATTAATGTCAATAGCGTCCTTAATATTTTGTTAAGTCGCCGATCTAAATCAATCTAAGGAATATATTTGGGCCGTATTATTAATAATACTTTTATAAGACAATCTCATAAACAATTCATTAATGTCAATACATCTTTGGTATTAACCTCATAAATAAAAAAAAATATAGTTTTATATGTTTATGTATGTTAAAATAAAAAAAGTAGTTAGCGTTACGGTTACCAAAGCAATTTTCTAAATTCCAATTCGATGCTCCCAGTCTTTCGCAGTCGTACGTTAGGGTCTTTTCATTTTTTATTTGCTTTTTATCACTATTTAAAATAGCAAAAACTCCCACGTAAGGCCATTTCTGAATTTATTTTCAACGTTTCAATATAAAGCGAACGAAATAAACGAATAGCTTGAGGGCTATCTACGTTGCAGGTAAAGTTACTATTTATCGAAGACGACTCCATCCCATATCTGATTTTAATTTCGCGCGTTAGATCTCGAAACCTATTTCACCATGCCCCAAGTACACACGTAAGTTGTATATAAATAATATTTCAATAATTTGTCTGGAAGATTAGAAACCTTTTTTAATGTTTAAACACAATAATTTGGGATTACCTAACAATGAACTATCCAGTCTAGTGTTTAAATAAAATAAAAAAATAATTATAAAACTAAATAACTATATTCTATAAATTCGAACGTTTACTTTTGTGAGAGATAGAAATAAATTATAAAGTTTAAATGAATAGTAACCATACATCATTCTCGGACTCTATTTGTAGAGCTCTTACCTAGTCTTCGGTTTCCACGATCCGCCTTCCGTTGAGCGGCAATCAGGGCCAGCCTGCGACGTTCTGTCAATACAAATTGAGCTTTCTGATAAACTTACAAACCTCCTCCCTCTTATCCTCCAAACCCTCTCACGTCTGCGTTTATCTCACGTACATAAGCACGCTCTGGCCATATTAACGCCACGCTTTAAACAACACATCTATATTAGATTTATCTTTAAAATTAGTTAATTAAATAACAGAGTAAAAATGATAATTAATAAAAAGTATAGGTATGTATTTAGACATTGCAATGTATTGCAGTTTTATAAGAGTTGTCCGATTGGCCGGCTGCCCGCAGTTCGCCGCAAGAATTACAAAGAAAACAAAAATTTCTGTTTTAGGTAACAAACGCAAAATCTTATAAAATGCAGTTAACGTCAAAATATATCCGAACTTTTTCTTCTCTAAACATACTATGTATTCTCCAAAATTTACTTTATTTTGTGATTCTACTAAAATACTCAAATTTTTTTCACTTTTAGTTCTTCACTTTTAGCTTCAAATTCTAAAACGGGCCTCATCTAGTGATTGCAGTGAAATATATATAACAAGGTCAATAAGCTCGTTTCAATGTTTAGTCACATTTTATACCTATCTATAAATATTTATTTTATCATTGAAATCGAAACGCCTCCTAATTCAAAGTGATTATTTTTTTATTTATTCTAGTAATAAAATAGTATGGTTAAAAATTAATGAACTATAAATTTAATGATTGTTAAGGCGAGTAATCGAAGGTGGTTGTATATAAAACGGGACGCTTTCTAGCGAAACCATTAAATTTCACACACACGGATGGAATTAGGGACACAATTGTTCAGCAAGAAGGTTCAAGTTCTGGCGGCAGTGTAGGCTTAAATGTTCTTAAGTTCGCTTGGCTAACCCGACATCTTCGCCTTAATGTCGTATAGGACTGAATCCAATCCGATCGATATATAACCTCGGGGCGCGTCTACCTAGAGGGGCTAAATACAATTTACCTTTGTTATTTTTCGTGTCATTAAACTGCGTCGAGATTTGGAACGCTTGATCGAGATCGAGAGCTGCGCTGCGAATTGTTTGTGAGCTTTTGTTTCTCACTCCGCTGGCCAGCGACGATCAATTAACGATGAATCTTGAAGTGAATTTTCTTCTTGGCCTTTCCTATTGTTATAATTATATTACAATCGTTTTTCATTAGATTATTATGATTGTGTTTTCTATTGCCCGCGTTGTAAAATTAACTATCAACTTGGCTTTTGTTTTCATAATGGAGTTTTTGATAGAAAATATCATTTATGTACTATCAGTCATGGTGACATTTGTCAAGCATGTCCCCCCGTTTGCGTGCTGTAGAACAAATGGGGTGACCACGGGACTAGCGTAGGCTCTGCTTCATTTGTAAAGCTTTATCGGCAGTGACAAATTGCGACATTCACTACTTTTATATTGCGAACGATCGAAGAATACCGATTGTGTTATGGAAATGTTTTAAACTATTGTTTTCACAGTTTTTAATTTAGGGCCAAATTTATTGCATAGACCCATTAAAACGTGCCTTGTTTCTTTCTGTTTTGAAGATTTCCGTCACTTTAAAAAGAAGGTTCACTAAAACTTTCATTATAAAAGTCCGGGTTGGTATTTTCCTAATCTAAATATTCAACTTCAGCTTTGCATGATTACTATTCAGTCTTATCTAAGCGTAAAACTTCGTAGAAAGACTCTCCAAATAGCAAAATCTTACACTCATGTTAATGCAAAAGCATGTAGTTTTATGTCAGTGCAGAAAGTTCTTGAAAGTGCACAAAGTGCGCGAACGCCGAGGCAAAGCCTTCATTTGTCGGCTCATGACGTCCGCGTGACAAATGTGGACGGGACTTTATGTACCGTACCTACGACGAGAACGCGTCGCGATTATGCACGCCGATGAAAAATGTTACTCGGAGTTTTAGTTCGTCTGCCAAGCGGTTTTAAACGTAACAATTTGTCATGAGGAATCTATGTGTTGTGTGCACATGTTCTTTTAAAACGGCATTGTTTTAAAGAATAATTTTGTCTCCATAAGAATAGTTTAGGTAAATTACTTTTATTATGATTTAGCACTTTTGTTTACTTTTTAGTACAATATATGTTTGAGTATATAAGTTGGTCTAATAAATTTAAAAGAAAAAAGACGGTTAAGAAGGTAATCAATTTCGGCGGCTTTAACATAATTTAAGCCTATGTACTTTACATTGCGAATTTCACTTGGTAGCGAAATTCTATTGCTAGAGGTTTGGGTTAACGTAGATTGGGTAATTTATACTTGCCTCCAACCCCCTCCCTGGTGGGGAAGGAGATACGAGCACTGAAGAGAGCCATACCGTTCATTAAAATTGCTTAATGGATCGATTAAACGTAGAGTTTAATTATAAGATACATTAATTTACCTTTCCTAGTCGTCTGCACTTTTGATTCTAAGGACAAAACTATTTAGAAATTTAATTATATACAATATACATACATATATATATATACATTATGTTATTTCTAATAGTAGGTGTATGTACACCACAACATCAATAACAGGTATCTAACAGGTATCTTCTTACATATTTTTGTTGTTCTATAATGGCTTCTCATTATTAAGTCTGACGTGATAAATTTAAAGTACATTAAAATTCAATTTGTGATTCGAACTGTGAGGCATAGCGGATTGTAGACTGATTTTGTCACCCCTTTCCTCCATAATTTTACGACTCACCCAATTTCGTTATATTTACTTAGTGCTGTCAAGTACAATAATAGCAATTAATTCTTCGCAGTTAGAAGCCGCAAATTTTATGCGGTCATGAAACAAACAAGGGTTATTAACATAATTGTAAAGATGTTAAAGTAGCATTGATATTTTACTACGAAGTCTGTTTTCAAAAATGAATGAATGAATGAGATGAATATTCACTAATACTTAATAAATTTTCAGGTGGAATGCAAAAAAGCACAACCAAAAGAAGTGATGCTTCCTGCAAATTTGGCGAAGACGAGAGCTGCCGGTCGCGGCGCCTACGGTGAGTTGCTAGGTAGCGCCATGGCAGCCACCGGCGTTCGGTATGCTCCTTACCCAGTCCATGCGCCCGCGCAACTACTCGTCGCCGGGGCGGGAGTGGGTGCAGGGGCAACCGGTGCCGCTGCTATGTACCGCCGAGCTCTCGCCGCCCTGCGCCCTACTCCCCGGCCCCCGCGACCCACTCTGACTCCTATCACTATTCCTCCTCTTGCATATTCAGTATCAGAACTTCTCGGAGCTCACGCCCTCGACATTCCCACTATATACTCGCCTCTCACTCACTCGACACTACCGACACCATTGCCTCTCTGATCCGCGATCCTCTTCCAACAACATCCACATCAGCCCTTCTAATTTATTTTTCCTTTCATTTTGAGCGGTTACGAGAAAAATTTAATTGATACCCTGCGAAATCCTTTCTATCCCTCGCTATCTCATACATTCCTCGGCTATATTGTATGTAACCTTGAAGAGTTTTTTTAATGTATTTAAGGAAACAAATGATATCCAAAGTGTCTTATTTTAGTAATTGCCATTAGACGATCAGTTAGATAGCAGATTTTCGAAATGTGTACCAAAAAATTAGAAAGATTATATAGAGACAGTTGTTATACAAAGGTTTATATAAAGGTTACATTTTTTATCAAAAGTAGAGAGTCATCTGAAACAATTTTACGTAGGGTAATAGAGAGCAATATTTTTCTACCAGGTTGTAGGTGCTTAATACCATTTTGATTTATAAATAGATAGTCGAAATAGTACTTACTGAGCCTGGTATTTTTCTGATTTTATGTAGTTTTTGTTATGGAATTACTAATAAGGGCCCTATGGTTCTGCTGATTCTTGCCAGTTTTGCTACATGTCCATCCATTACAAACAACTAAAACAGCTTAGAAAAATCTAGTTACGACGTCTATTGCGGCTGAATTAATGGAATTTTTAAAATATTTTATTAAAGATAATATATTATGCTCTAGATTTTACTATAAATAGCTTTGCAACTTGATGTCGGCTTTTCAAAAATGTTATCATTGGAAGAAAAGAGGTACCTATGAACAGTCGATGTTATTAATAAGTTTTGTGAGATTACTAGTTATTATGTTTGTATTTATTTAATTAAATTTTTAATTTTTAGATTAGGTGAGTTAAAAGTGACTTAACTTTGTACTTATAGTATTATTAGTTTACTACTAACTTATATCTAATATTTATTTTGTGCAATGCATTAAAATTTTCAAACGATTTGTTCACTATTAGTTATTATTAGGTTATTTTCATTTCCTTATTTTTCAGTTTTATATTTGTTATTTATAACAAAGGTGTCAATAATTCATTTGGAATTGTAAAACCTTAGCTCTCGTATAAACTAATATTAGTATTGTTTGTGTTAACTTAATTAGGCGAATTCGGTAGTGTTTAGATTAATAAATATCATTTCTCAAATATTTAAAAAAGTCTGTTTGTTTAACATGTTTAGTTTTAGACTAACAATGTGTAGAATAGATTAACGATTTAAGTCAAACTATATGTCATCTTTGGTGATAGTTAACTAACATGCCCCAGCTATACTAGTATTATATTGGATGGTAGAAAACTTAGAAATTTTATTATAGTACTTATAATTAAAACTATATTCTAAGTATTTATCACACATATGTTTGTAAAATCAACACGAACATTTTCGCCAAGCAAAATAGTGTCTCACGGTACACTTAATAGGTGTTAAAATGTTTAATATTGTTGTTAGCACACACAATTATATAAACTAAAGTTTAAGGATCGATCAATTTATGTAAATGTTTTTACGTTTCTAGATTTCATGTGGTCATTGGGTGCTCTTCCTGACGGTAAGTTAAAATAACATTTTATTTATAAATTTAAACCATTTATGTAATACCTGCATTAAATCATTGTGATATTGGAATGAGTCTGACCAATATTTAACCAATTTTGAAACCCCAATAATTCAATTTCACAGTTTGCTTCTACCAAAACGGATCATAATAGCGAATAATTGACTCAATAATTCACTTTAAAGCAATAGATGCGACGATAGACCTAATTAATGGATTATCAAACACCGTGTCGAGGTGTTTCCATCTGCCGTAATGGATCACTGACAGATACACTATTTTGATTGGCAATAATATGATAAACGATCCGGAGCGGTAATCACATCAGCCTCCGTCCACCGTCCCCATCAATCATTCACATTTTATACCGGACTCGATGTTCACTAAGCCGATATTGCAAACATATATTGTCTTATGTAACTTTTAGCAATATCTGTTACAAATTAGTCGCATTGTTCTCTTGTTTCAAAATAGAGTAGAGTAGTTTATTTTGTAATTCAATAAGTTTGTTAATGAAATGTCGCAAGACGTTTGTTAATTGCATAAAACCCTCGTTAGTTCACTTATAGTGTGCTACATTTAACGATGTTTACAAAATATCGTCTGCTGGACAATGTCCAAAGCGATGTTGTACAGAGCTTGTACGATATACTTAACCTACCTTTTATTTGACGGTTCTATTTTGGAATTGGGCCATCACTACACGTGTTACTGAAGTTTAAATGTACTAAAGCACCGGTATCAGCATATAAAGTAATAATGTTTGAAGTCACATTAATTAAACGCATGCAATCTGATAATTGCCATCAACCTTTGGCCGATGTAGGGTGTTCATTTACTGATTGTGTTTGTTTGTTGTGCAGGTTTTCCCGCAGCGTACGCCGCCTACGCGGCAGGACGTAGCTATTCGGGCTATCCTAGCTTCGGGCTACCATACCCCGCAGGTAATCCCCTGGCGAGCTTGCACCACCAACTTTCCGGCAATCACTATCACCACCTGGCAACACTTCTGCCATACCACCCACTCGAGCTCAGTGGGGTTTACAATGTACACGCCATGCATCTGTGAACTCGCTCCGACGACAATGCATTCCACTAACTGCTAACGATTCGCAACCGACACTGATCCGCTAACCGATTGACTCGTCAATCATCTGAAACTAAACAAATAATATGGTCTTTTTAAACTAAAATTATGGTGACTATACTCTAACTCACTACTACTAACTGGGGCCAAGGCAGCGGGAAAGTTCATGTGAACTAACAACTTTACTAACAAGTTAACACCTCTAACAATGACTGAGCCATCTAGATAAATCTGCCACGCCGTCAATTACAAAACGTCCAAGTTTTGAGAAATGCTATTTATTGTTTACTTCCAGAATTTTGTTGTGAGAATCCGTCGGAAGGCAGGGCCCTGCTCTATGTTTAGAAACGATTTTCCCTAACGATTCTCAAATGCTACGCGTCAAGCAAACAACCCAATGCAAATAGAGCTTAAGCTTTGCCTTGCCCACACTGCTCGCGCCGTTTCTCGCTGTCGTGCGAATACTCCTCAACGCCTCGAGTCACGCTATGCCTACTCCTCATTAACAGCAAAAGCTTTAAAGAGATTTAAACAAAATCAAACAAAGTACTGAAAAAATATCCTCCTTTTTGTCGTTACTTTTATATAAATCTCGGGATTGGCGTATTATTACTTTTTTACTAATGAATTAAATGTTGATATTTTACTTGATTTTGATTCAGCAACATTTTTAATTAAATCTAAGCAATTATATATGAATAGTCAGTAAAATATTGTGGTACTTTACGTTTTTGTGGCCAAGTTATTTGCCATTTTTTTTCTTGCCATTATTGTTGTTGATTTTGCCAATGTTGTCGTAAAACTGCTGAACCACTATTGACTTTTTTCTTTCGTATAAATCAAACAAATCGTTTTCTACTAATTACTTTCTGCAACCGTTTACAACACGCGAGATTTTAGTGTTATTAGTGTAAAAATATTTGAAAAACAAGTATTGCTGTGAATTATTTATAATAATTACATTATAAATTACCTATTATTTTTTAGCTTCAACGTGTTGTATTCCTGTTGAAATGTAAACATTATAATATATTATTGAAGATCTTTATTGATGATAAAATTAAAAACGGTATTTGACTCGTAAAATAAATTTTACACAATTACACTTTTATCTAATTAAAATTTAAAAGTTGAGTTTTAGATTACGTTTTCAACCTGGAATGTTATGGCGCAAATATGATCTGAAGTCCGCAAATAAAGTAAAAACAAATATAATAACTTTAAACAGTTAAGCGGCTTGGAGAGATCGGCATTAAACGTAGTCGGATAAACTAATCTAATCTACATATTTATAGATATTTTAGCATAGTCAATAACTATTCATCTTGTAGCTAGTAATGCTTGAAATTTTAAGTAGGTAATTATACTAATACTCAATAGACGTAATCTATCATAGCCTCTTAATAGGAACGTAACAATTTATTCTTCAATTTAGCATGCTGTAGCAAGTAGATTATACTCTAGCGTTTAAAGACGACTGAACACAACTTTTAATCTCTTATAGGTTAACATAGAAAATGATGTTTCACAGTATTTATTTATTTCGTATTAATAAATAATATATTACGGTACACAGGTGTACAAAACAGGAAATTAATAACGTCATTATTCGTCCGGACTGTCAATTTGTTATTCATGAATTATAAATGATTCTTATTGTCAAAGTACGATAATATTAATACAATCTATTTACAGAAAAAATAAAGTATTTCGAAATAAATTATTCAATTTATATTATCTGTTAGGCATTCACTATCGTTTAATTGTATATGATATTATTTATTTTAAGTGCGTGATCATAGCAGTTGTGTTCAGTCCTTGTATCTTGCAGTTATATATCTAAGAGTAAAATTTACAATATAATATTAGACAGGTAAGAAGTAGACGTTTAGGTATATAGGAATTAATTTCATCAATACTAAGTTTAGAGGATGAGTAGGAATATTCCAAGTTATTAGATTTTGTTTTGCGTAGTTTAAATTATAGCATTAGTTTAGACTTTGTTTAATCAATAAAATAATATCGAGCTTGTAAAATGTTATTTTATTACCTATTTGAATATTTGCTGTAATTGTAATATAAACTTATGTAGTTATATACCTGTTTGTGTTTCAAAGTTATTTCTCTATTATATTTTATATATTTACAATGCTTAATCAATAATGTTATTATTATAATATCTATTGTTGTTGTGTAATATTTTTGGATGCAAGTATTTTATGCTACCTTCTTCGTGTTAATATAATAATTATTAAACGGTTTAATGTTTTAAACAAATAAAAGATGATAGGAACCCATGATCATGGGGTAACATTGTACAGCCGTCGCTTAATCGCCACGCCTCGCAATAATTTATTTCATCAAAATTAAGACTTTTATCAAAATTATTACGTAACTATAAGTTAATTCGATCATAAAATCGCTACATGTGCGACCGTCCTTATCGCCATCCTCTAAACTAGTCATAAATAAAATAAGCTTCAATATTCTATCGTGTAACGTAATTATATATTATTTTATGTGTGGCTACTGGTTGTAAGCGAAACCCATTACTGAGCCATATCGTTGATTTCATCATAAAATAATAGCATCGCATTAGGACTTAATCTATGGAAAAACGTAATTCGTGATCAACATTAAACACTTCAGGCATCAGGTTGACTTACCCTATGTATTGATCTATTTGCGTGTCTAGATATACTAATCAAGTAAATTAGAAGTCAGTGAATGACACTGCTTTTCTAAAAAAAAAAATAGGTTAAACCACTGTAACATATAACGACCCCTTTTTCCTGCATTTTGGTTGTGCGTGATACACACAGGGATTGCCTTAATATAAAAACACAATAGAAAATATTCATTTACAGAATGTGCGTGTCAAAAAAAAATTTTGTTAAAAGATCAATAAATACTCAATTTAAAGTTTTCCGTTTCGATTCATTTAGCGATGGGTTGTACAGCCCTCAGTATCCTGCGTAAATTTAATTATTTTGTATATAATTTTGTTTTAAGTTCATGTATAAAACGAACGTGCATCTAGGCTTTGGGTGACGTGGTTACTTTTGACTTATTTATATTTTATTTAAGCGCCGCGGTTCTCCTCAGTTCCGTGGCGGGCTTTGTAGCTTTTTTATTTTGTTGCCGCAGGTGTAGTGGGAGTTATACCGCCGGAAAGTCGTCTGTTGGTCGGTGTGGAGTATGTAAACCAGGGTGGGCTCGGGCATGGCTCGTAGGATGCCGCCATCGCCCGCACCGCACCGCCAGACCACACGCCAAGACTAAACCGCTCTTTTACCCGGAACAACCGTTAACGGCTCCCGCAATCTCCCGCAATATATCTTACGAATTCAAATAAATCTTTTCTCAAGCGAACATCTCTTTGGTATCACGCCCTCCATTCTCCCCGAATCGTAGCTAAGGAATGCAATGTCGATCTCACGTAGTATAAATTATAACTATGGCCACGCGAATTCTCAGATGCGTACGTGAGCAGATCGCCCGACTAGGTTGCCCCTATAGCTCGATACGGTCTCATTTCGACGTAATAAAGCGGTTTCCATCAGGAAGTTTATCCAATCTTAGATAAATAATATAGTAATCGTAAAGCACAATTTTTCATATTATAATGTAACCCATGTGTCAAGTTTTTGAATGTATTAACTTATATTATAAGGCACTAGTATTGTTCTAATCACTGTTTTGACATATCGTCTTAATGTTAATAGTAAGATTATGGTATTGTGAAGCCAATATATTTTAAAATAAAGGATTTTTTCGCTTTATAAGCAAAACGTTTTATCGTTTACTGTCCAATTGATTGCCTGACAATCGAGGTCGATCAAGGCCCACTTATTTAACATTTGTTCGCTTATCGATTGTGACCAAAATAAACTAAAAGAAATAATATGTAGCGTGGAGTTGGCTAGCGTGTTGTGAACTTTGATTATTTCTTATTACAACCAAACTTTATGCTTTCACGATTTAAATGGTTTTAACAATATTTTCCGTTTTCTGACTCATCCAATGCTTACTCGCAGCGTGGGTTTCACGTCGCGAAACGTCTTATCGAGTCGGTAAGCACTTGCATGTGCATCGAGGACATTGTCTTACTTTCCTAACATATAATGTCAACTACCGCACAAGTTTCGTGTGTTCTGGCCCTTAGAAGCAAGGCACGTGCGACCGCGGTCCACCTCATCTTCGGCATTCCTTACATTCTACACTGTCGCCCTCAAAGTGCAGGCAGTGCTACAAAACTAGTTTACATAGTTTATACCACGCACCTGTAACCAGTTGTTAACTATTCAGAAATTAAATATTTTGAGAACTGATGACAATAATTTTACATAATTTATTGACAATATCAATTAATATGATTTAAATTTAATGTTTATTTAGTCTATAAATTTTTGCCGAGGATTTTACAAGAGACCGCGAGTCGTGAACTGTAAATATTACTCATATTTAGGCTATTTATGATTCAATTAGTACTTACTTTGTTTAGTGCTTGATGCGTAGGAAGAAGCAAAATGATTACTTGTTTCTTGTCATTTCCTCCCCATATTAGATCCTTCTTCATGTTCTTCTAGAAATAGTATTTAATAGATTCGGACAGTACTATAGTAAATAGACATGTTTTTGGATGGGTCAGAATGTTATATTAGAGATAGATATCTTAACGTGAATGTCTAGAGAATTTTAAATTTATAAGCAATATGATAGACTAGCTAACTCCAGTGCTATATTTTTTGTAGAGTTTATTAAATATTGCCCGGAAAATATTAAAATATTTCATGGCATATCAACTACATTTTAGTATTCAATCAGACATCATCTGAGATCATTTACTATATACGTTAGTAATTTTATATCCTCTAATATTTAAAAAATAACAAGTACGCCAAGTACGTCCCTGGGCAGAGGATAATGAATTTGTCTACTAGTAATGTACGTTATGTACGCAATTTGTTATCGGATGCGAAACATAATAGTGTTGAAATACAAGAGAACAGCAGATTGGTGAAGGAGTCTAACATCAGCAACAGCAATAGGGCGAGTAATATTTATCTTTGAACTTTGAACTAAATTTGATCAGTATCATACTCCGTTTACGATAGAATAGTGTAGGTGATATTGTAAGCTGAATATCTGTTGTACCAAGTAAATATGACGTGTGGTAGATTGTTAGTGTTTTCAAAATTACTGTATAAACTAGCTGAGCTTAGATCTATGAAAATAGACATAGTATAGACGATCAATTAGAAGGTCTACAGTGAATCTAAGTAAGCAGAATTTGTAGAGTCAATCTGGCAATATATAAGATTTAACTAGCGGAGTTTCAGAATAGACTAGACTTAGTATTTTATGACGGTCGATATCCTTCCTATTGTAAATTAGTGAGCTTTAACATTAGCGTGGAAAGATACGTTCCGATTTGTTAAAATAATGTTTTAAGATAAATAATTGCTTTATTTTATCCCTTTAGCGGGTAGTAAAGTAAGCGATCAGGTAGCAATTTGTCGGTAAAATAATGTGATGGTGGTGCAAACTCATTGTTTAGAGTATTTATTGTAATTAGTATTAAGAAATAGAATAGAATTTATGTGATTTTAAGTATTGTGCCTTAGGCAGGAGGTAACTTAGACTTACTATTAATAATGATAAAATAAAACGCCATTTAGACAAAGTAGGCATATTTCTAATTTTATATAAAAAATAGAATAGAATAAGTAATATTTTCGCTGTAGCCGTTAATGTAGACGTAAGTGGTGTTTTACCGCAAGTATTTTATCATTTGACTACATGGGTAGACGAAGTTATTTAAAATAAGTAACAGTAGATATTTTTTAACATTTTCTATATATTATAAAGTGTGACTATATCTTCGATTCATTTAAGCTTTTTTAATATCGCTTTTCGTGTTTCTACGATTTATGACTGAACCAATATAATCAATAAATTTAATAGCATTTTTTCTTATATATAAATTACACCTCATCAACTTTGTGGCTTTTGTTTTAAAATATATTAGAATGATATCTAACGAAAGAACAGGCTTGCTTTGAATTACAAATGGCTGGGGTGGATGCGAGGCCAGCTACGTAGCATAGAAACTCCATTAATTTACAATTGAGATAAGTCCCAGCTAAAAGATAGGAAAGTCGAAAAAAGCGTTTCATCCTAAGTTATTGATGGTAGCTATTAAATATACGTTCTGTGTGGGCCGTCTCGTGTGATCACTGAAATAAAACATTTCAATCGCGCCAAGTAGGGGGTGAAGAACGGGCATCTTTTAGTCGAGGACTGAACTTTGTATACGTACATTTTCCTACTAAACTTTGCCTATATGTAGAATGTTCTTGTATCAGGTTGTACTGGAATTTACACAGTTGAACTTTGAACTTTTCATTTGTAACAGAACAAACTTTTTCTCATTTTTACATCGTTTCCATTAAGTTACAAGGTTATTTAACAGTGTTGAGGACGGATTTTAAAAAAGAAAGTACGACAGTTAAGGCACATATTTTTTAATAATGTACATACAAATTTAAAATTCTTATACATGATATTAAAGCATTATCTCGTAATAATCAGGAAATAGTTATAATTAACTAAATTATCAAATTCAACCTAATTTCATTAATCCTACCCTATTATAGTTACGTTTTATTGAACATAATTGAATTATATATGTCAAAGAATTCGTAATATACTCAGTTCTCAGGACAGACTTCACGGCACGCCCTGTGAATATTTTGTTCAGCCGTCATTCTACTTTGAAAGAAGAATTATTAAGTTTCTCCGAACTTCGCAATTACGAAAGTTCGCAAATATGAATAGCTCTCGCAACGGCTTCTGAATTTATAGATGAATGTGTGTTCGCCGTGAGAGGCTTAGGGTGCGAATCACCTTACCTCTATAAAGTCCCTACTTCACAGCTAAGCCAATAAAATTGGAAATTGCCGTGCTAACTTGTAAAATAATTTTTATTTTTATTTCATTATCGGTCTTAGATTATTTTATTTTCAAAGTAAAATAATTGTTCTTATACAAAATAAAATCTATTAAATTATTAAATCAATATTTAAATACTAACATGGTTACTACTAATAGTAGTAGTAATAAATACATTATAGAATGTATTTATTAATTTCTATTTATAAAATCTGCTCCTCCAATATATTTTTTAATGTTTACAACTTCTGCCTAAAGTGAACGACCTTATTAACCCTACCTTAGTATTTCATAAACATACAATAACTATAAACTGAATAGGGTTACGAGTTAAGTTTAAATGAACTTTGGAAATTTGTTATAAAATTGTCTTGAGCAATATTTAACATCATATATATTTGAGTAACGTCGTCAATTACATTTAAATGCATGTCCGAATTGTAAACATAAAGTTAATATCAAGTTAGCATCCCTTAGATAGAACTAACATACGTTTTAGAAGCAACATAGATGTTCTTGTCGCTTGACAGTTTAGAGAAATGTTTGAGTTGTAAATTATTTAAGGTCAGAAGCACGTATAAATCTAGTTAGGTCTGTTTATGATTTTGTTTTTAGTGATCTGAGTCTTAAGCCATTTATGTAACAGTTAAACAAATTATACTCCGAATCCTAACTTGTTTATAAAGTATCATATTATAATGTTTGTTCGGATAAAGCAAATGTGTTATTTCAAATAGACAATAAATAAGAACCGACGATATAACGTTAAAATAATGAGCTACGTGCGATCGACATGTTAACGATCGGTAGCCGTGTCAGCTTTACTACTCAAATTCTTATTTATTACTCGGCAACTCTCAAATAAATAGCCTCTTACATCGCGGCGTAATGTTATTAAAATGTGTCAGCATTTTAGAAGGAGTGTACGAACTGGTAGAGGCGGGAGCGAGCGCGGACCATCCGCCGCGCCATCTATCATTCATTCTCTATTACTTATATTGTACTTTTTTGCAAAGTCACTCGCAGGCCGGTAATCACCTGGTGCGGCCGCGAGCCTCCATTTTTCACACTAAATCATAACTCGCTCATAACCGAAAATAAAATTTGTTCTACAAGCCAATAGGACTAATGGTTATTATGAACAAGCAAAAACCGAACGCTTTTAAATGAGTCCAAATAATATTCTTAAATAATCACAATTTAAAAATGGTTAATGGTTTTTAAAATTTCCATAGACTTGAAGTAAATGAACTTCAATAGTTTTTAAATAAAAGGAAAATTAAACACAGACCTCACCTACATTTACATTACTAGATATTCAGACTAATTTGAAATTCGAAGATACTAAAAGCTTTGAAAGTGCGCGAAATAGTTACTTGGACAAACCGTAAGGAGCGGATAGCGAGTGAGTGAGCGCGAGCGGCGTCAAGCCGCTTCTACGTGCACCGTATGCTAATGCTACTCCCTATTCAATAAGCAGACCGCCGCGTGCCACCGAGAACTCACGTCAGATAATTTACTGGATATTTTGTAAAAGTTTTTTTCGTCCTCTGTGATTTATGCGCGCGAAACTTCGTGCTCTCTTTTTCATTTGAATGCACGTGACATTCGTAATATTTTTTTCTTCCAACATAATCTCAGCCTGGGGAGTCTTTGCTGTCCTCATTCGTCGTCACGGCATTTGTATTTTACCGCTAAATTATTCATGCATTTACGCGTTATAAATTTATTTGCTAAATAAATTTCATGAAAAGATAAACTCCATCATTATTAATAAGCTTACAACTTGAGATGTTGACAGACAAGCACTTAAAGCTTTAAATTTGATGGTTCAGTCATAGATCAGTGTGTGTTTCATAATGAAAGAGTGTGTGATCCACTCGCATACGTGAAGCGAATGCGAACCATGTGTATGTTTGCAGTGGACCTGACCAACGGCCAACTCACACCGAATAACAACACACCGCTGCTCGCGCAAGCGCTTTCAGGTGAGGAGGCCATAGCACCATCCATCAATGGACCCACTAACTTTAAGTCACCTATAACTAAAAAGACCATACTAGTGTTATTATCCTATACATTTGACAAAAGTTAATATTTTACTTACAAAATGGTTTTAATAACCAGATTGTTAGTAAATTTGAGCTTTTACCACTACATATAAACTACGCCACTACATAATCAATTACACACAAATATTTGTCAATGCCATGTTTCCCAGCCATGACATTCTACTAGAAAATTATAACCGGAAATTTTGTTCCACAGTGATGAACAACTACCAGGCCGCTGCAGCTGGCTACGGGCCACCTGCTTCACCGCATACAGCTGGTGGACGGGCGGGATTCCCAGCTGCTAGCTCGCCAGGACCAGCGCTGGACGTGTACGGCTCCGCAGCAGACAGCGTTGGCTACGTGCAGGCAGCCAGCCCTCAGCCCTCTGGTTTTCCCGCTATCGCTGTCAGCCGTGCGCCCCTTAACTACACCCCAGTAAGGCAAATCCCAATATCTAGAATTTAGATATGTAATATTAAAATTATAAATATTCAAAAATAATATTCAAACAATGAGCAAGGATAATTCAAACTTATTTTATTTCATGATAAATGGGATAAAGTTATTAACTTTCGATTCTAACTTTTTTCATTTGTTACGTCATGCTCAAAAATGCCTATTTCTGTAAGACTGAAATGAAGGCAATTCAGAAAATTGTCCCCGTTCAAGAACTTTCAACTGTCACGGAATTCAAATTAATGTTTGTTCTGTTTTGTTTTTCTCTCGACCTTTTGATTTGTGCTTCTGAGATGTTTAAATTCATTTGCAATGTTTTGCTCTTTACTTATTAAAATATTGTCCTAGTAAGTATAATAAACTATTCAAATAGTTGTTATGATATAGATGTAATACGTATTGCCTATCACATAAAAGACACCACAGACGCAATTAGCAGACGACGACACTCTAAAATTTTAGCGAGACGGTCCAATCTCATTACAAACCCGATCTTCCTCTTCCCTCTTACGGTATAATCACCATAAGTTAGCGAGCAAGTGAAGCGTGAGAGATGCGATTATAAAGTGTTCCGAAATATGAGAACGGCAGGCGATGGCAGCAGCAATCTACGCGGTGCAGTGCCGCGGGTAATGGCTTTTTAAAACTGCGACCGTGCTCCATAACTGCTTTCCAGAGACGCCATCAGTCTTCATTGCATGTCGGCACCCGCCAACGCCGCAACCGCCGTCGAGATCTTAACTCCTCGCCTCGTATCTTCGAGACATTTTTTAAACCACTCTTAAAGCTTTTAGCTTTTTTTGTCAAACTCATATATTTAACCTTCAGTTACAACAATGTTTTAGTTAAAGTCAATTTCACTGATTTCACTTGACGTATTCAAACATCAAATTGATCATAAAATATCTAGGCGGAGTAACTAAAGCAATAAAAAAATGTTCCACTTGCAATGTCCGGGTCTAAGCGTGGCTCATGTGGTTCCAGGGTGTAAAACGGTCTTATTAGGTAACGGGAATGCCCCCACGGGCAATAACCGTAAATCAAGGAGAACAAGCGGTGTAATTACCGCTGCCGAGCGGTCGCGCGCCGCTCTAACTCATCCACTCACTGTTTTTATTTTGTTGGCCACCAAGCTCACTACCGCTCTATCGACTGCAAACTCCAAACTTACTACCTTTAAATCCACCCAGAAGAAGTTAATGGTCAATCGGATACTTTATAAGGCAATTCAATTAAAATCGTTGTCTTTTTTAATAAATTGAGGTTTCATTATTGACAAGCTAATATAACGCTCTTACTTTAATTACATTACACAAAAATATGTATCATTATATTATTTTGTTGTTTCTTTTAACATTACTAGAATCATTAATTTTATATATTTTTTCATTACAGGGGCCATTGATTCCCGCGGCTTTCACCAACGGTTATCATTGAAAGTGTTATAGCACAAATATTAAACGTAAGTAACTTTTTAGACAGTGTGATCTCCCCATACATAAATAATGTCGTTACGTAGAAGCGCTTTAATATAGCGACGTATATAATTGTTGCCGTTAGAAATATTAACTTCAAGTGGATGGTAATATAAACGTTAAAGTAGTATTATGAGATTGATGGCGCTATAAGTAAGACAATTATGCCGAACTTTCAAGTAATTACATTTTTCACTTCTTTGAATCAACTTCATATTTAGAATATTTATTTTACTTGTTTAATGTGATTAATATTATTTTTTAATTTATAAATATATTATGAAAAATTAAAAATTCTATACAAATTAAAAAGGTTTCATCTGACAGGTGGCGAGCGGCGTGGCGGCGCGTAAATACCAAATCATGATCACCGAGGCGCAACTGACATCCATCGCAAGCCGCTCCCGCGCACGCCGCGCCACACGCCTCATCGGCGACGGTCGTGAAATCCGTCCGGCCACCGCGCGGACCGATCCGTCGACCGCGGCATCTCAACCTCACCGTACCCCACCACCACTCCCAACTCTCCCCCCTACCCGACCTGACTCCCTTAACCTCGACCTTGTCTATTGTAAATAATAATAATCTACTTTTTTCGTGTGAACGAGAGATAGTATATTGATTAAACAGGTATTTTTTCAAATTATTCTCGCTTCGACTGTACTGTAGATGTGTTGTCAATAAATATTAAACAATTAAACTACAAAAAAAATACATTTCGTAATATATAAAATGCATCTAGACGATTCGATTGCAGGGATGTATATCTTAAAATCTTTTATGATTAATAGTTAAATTATAGTTTAAGATGTAACTTGCATGTCTATTTTTCCATTCACAATTTTTTAAGTTATTCATAGAGGATTGATTCATGACATACTAGAATCATATCTGACATGGAAATGTTTCGAGTACTAAGATTTTTGGTAGAAGGCTTTCTAGGAGTTTTGATCGTCAGATTATCGGGCCGAGGTTGTATTTGCAATAAGCTTGTCCCTCCTTCGTGTTCCGTGTGTACAGAGTTGAGTTTGTCGGTAGCGGTATAGGTTGGTAGGGGCCGGTCCGCCGTGTCCGACGACGGCTTCTAACCGGAGACAATAACGCGGTTTGCGACCGCGCGTTTGCCGCGCGCTATCTCGCTCGTCCACCAACACATATTTTATTCTGTCTATTTTTAATATTAATGTCAAATATTAACATAATTACCATACTAATACATATTGCGCATATTTTATCTATGAATGTAATTATTTTCGCCTAATTCGAATTGTATAAAATCACCTCTATGAACGGCTATTTCTTTTCTGTAGTAAAAAATTCTGGATTACTTCCCTATAAGACTATGTTAGTTATGCGTATACATACTTTCTAATAATAATATGTATTATGATATAAAATTTTATCCTAAGGATAACATGATCATATTTACGATTCATAAGGACATTTTGAAAAGCTAAGTCAAAACATTTCAGATATCTCTCATCGCATTAAGATAATAATTCGTTTCTATCTTGTACCTTTGAAGTAGGTATTGTAATTATAATATTATAACAATTTTGTGCATTACGTAATTAATATTTCATTGTTTCTACGATTGTATTTATCTTAAATGTAAGACCACTGTTAAAATACTTGCGGCTCCACTTTAAACGCGGAGTCACGCCGTACTTAGTCGTATTTAAAGTTTTAATCACAATAATTATGGTAAACAGTAAATTTTCATACCGATATTGGGTTAAAATCACTCGATGCAAATTTTCAATAAGCCAAAGACAGGGATATCAGAAATCACAAGCCAAGTGCGCAGGTTGGAGGTAATAGAGTAAAATATGACGTCAATTCATTAATCATATTCGTTAGGTACTGGAAAAATTTGACGACCACTGTCTAGCTTGCAGAAGTAAGGAGTAAGACACACAGGAGGAAGGCAGACCGAACGGCTTTGGCCCGGTCTGGTGACCCTGCGTGTCTCACTTCATACACGCACTCGGTTGCAATCATTCGTTATTTACTATTATTATTACTCATTACCGACATCAATTAAACATTTATATTATAAATCTAGGTATTAAAATTTAGGTAATAATAATGAACAATCTTTTAAATGCTATTATTATATAAATACGTTATAAATATAAATGTTTCCTGTTACAAAAATATTGAAAATGATACGAAATAAATCAATATTCTTTTTAAAGGTAATTTATTACTTATGAGTAGTTAATTGAATAATGGAGTGTTAAAAGGAGCGCTCCCGTCAGTGGATGCAGCGCTCGCTTCGCGTTTTTTGTTCATTCGTGCCGAAACATCGTTCGCTACGTAAGTCCGTGCGCCTGCGCACCGGCGCCATCCCGTGCCCGAGACACAACGCGCCACGCGACAAACGTCACGCGACCGCTATTATGTTGTTAAACGTTAGCTAGGAAATTGATAATAAAATCGAAAGGTGTGTGTGTCTATTAGAAGACGGTCAGAAAATCGATATCATACCTAACAAATTAACGTAATTATTTGTTTTATATTTACGGTGTTATAGGTATTTAAGACATTTTTCTTAGAATATTTAATTATTACGATGAAATGTTATAATTGTTAGGCCCAGCCGACGGCGGGGCGACGACGCGCGCGCACCGTACCGCCGTCGGTTTTCTCATTCACTTTTACATCCTCACTATAATTATATTTTCTTACCGACCTTTTTAATGTAGGAAAGCGTACACGGCCGCTTATCCCCGTGCGAGTTCGAGTACAAACATACATAATATAGTGAGAGACGTTTCGCTCGTTCGTGAGAAGCCATCGGTTCGCCGCGACTGCGCCGAGACGACATATACAATTACTATTCTATATACATAGGTAGCCGCATGTGTAAAAAAGACAAACTACTCGATACCATCGGATCGATATTATTAGACTCATCGAGCTGCAATCAGGATTAGCTTTATAAAGATATTAGTTCCATTGTTATTATTATGGTTTGTTAATACTGTTTGCGAGCTTATTTTATTAGTCTCCTTAGAGCTTATACGCGCGGGTCATTGATTGTTTTGTTTTAAATGTTAATATCTACTTCGCTACTATAGTTCGAAGATGTATTTACTTATGTAGGTATATATGATTTTCTTTTTGCATAGCAAAATAAATCAATTGTAAACTAAGTTTATTAAATTTTTAATATGTATAAATTTTTAAATAGCTAAACCATTTAAAATGAATAACAATAATTAGTTTAATTCGCTAGTTAAATATGTCGGCCCGCGTGTAAAGCTAGTATGCTGTGGCTCGGTGGTGTTATTTAAATATAACTTGCCTCATATTTCCTCTCAAATATCTTCTTCGTTCTATATTTTCATATCCAACACGTACTTACTTAATGTTTTACTATTAATTATACAAAATGTAATTGTTAGTAACGCCACCGCAGCCGCCGCGCTCTCGCTTCTTCGTTAGATATCGCGTTTCAGTCGCATTTTAGAAATGTTTTATAAATCAAAATAAAGACTACGTAAATAATATTTAAGCGAGATCTCAAATTTATTTTAAAAATTCGTTATGTGGTCCTTTTACTGCGACTTATCATATAAAATATCCATCTAAGTAAAAAAATAAATAAAAATAATTTATGATATTTTATATAATAACATTCTACATTATTTTACACTATCTACTTTATATCGTTAATAAAGATAATAATTAATTAATTTTAATCTAATAAAGTGACAGACTGGTAAAGTTCGTAGAGTCGCTGAGGCGGCCTTAGATCTGTAGCTTTGCATACTCGGCAATGGCCAACTTAACGTTTCAAGGACCAAAGGTATAGTTATTCGCGTAGAACCGGACGCGCATTGGCTCCACACGAACCGACTTCAAGCGATCGGTTGCATCATGCAGCATCAGAGCGTATCTGTGAGAAAAGCGTTTGAGAATAGGCGGGCTGAGGCGCCGCCTGCGTCTTGTCAGCACCCGTCAGCACTGCAGCAGCAACGCCGACGGCGCTCACCCAACTCGCTCCCGGCATCCCTTCCGCCCCGCGCAATCCGCCCGCTTGGTTTCGTTCTCGCGGTTACTTCTCGATTACGTGCTTCGCGTGCTGACTGATTTTCTATAGCAATAAAAATCAATTACCTAAGATTTTACATTAAAGTAAATTTGGATTTATATACGTTCGAATTTGGTGTCATGTACATTTAAAATATTAGATTGGAGATAACGATAGGCGAACGATCCGTGACAAGTACTGTCGCTGGGTCGCCGCATTATTTTCGTCATTTCTTCGTGTATAATATGTTACATGAATCTGTATACAATATGGATATAAATTGTATTGATGAATAAATTAGTTTTTACGGCATCTCTTTATTAAAATAATGATAATATCAAACATTTTGTAAAAAGCGGCGAGTATGCCCGCCGCCCCGATTTCGTGCACCAGTGCACTTTAACTTATTGGAATATTACATTATTATAACGTACATAATACTATGAGATATATAATCATACAGCCTCTTGGGGCGCGCGTGTGTGGCGATGTATGTATACACATTGTGCAATGTACATATACCTAATATAATACAATGATTTAAGACAAGGTTCACATCATGCCGTGTGTATGTGGTAATAAATATAATATGGACATTGTTCAAACAATAACCAGTTGTTTCATTTACTTCGCCATCCCTATCCCTTAAAATAATTTATTATCATTATATATTTCTCACAACACTATAAAGACATATAAAGCTTTTATTAACTATATAAAACTTATAAATGGTACATCTAGATGATTTAAACGAACGACGCTAAAGTAGTTAATTAACGATATTGGAAAATGCTTAATACTATTTCAGTATTCACATTTAATAATATATTGAAATGAGAATATATAGTTTTAGAACTATTTAAAGCAGTGTAATTATTTCACCGTAAATTTAAATTCTATCTCAATTTATATAATGACTAAAAGTGGGACAGCATATTTGACAAAACATTTCCTTTTAGATATGTTAATATTTTTTGATATAATAGAAGATGGAACTATAACATTAATTAAAATGTGAAATTAAGAAATAAATGCTGATCAAAACATTACAACTAACCCAGCCAGCCTCACAAAGCAGCAATCCTGGAGATGAGGACCTCACGTCGCGCAGTGAAAGTCGCCTTTAATGTAGCACCATCTTATATGAAACGTGACTCTATTTGAACCAATGGGCCGCCCCACAATTTACTTTTGCCTTCAAACCATTGCATTATATTACAATGGAACGGCTTGACCGATGGTAATCTTGATCAATTTTCTTTAGTATGGGATATATTTGCTTATAGAAGAAATAGGACACCAAAAAGCACATTGATTTAATTCCAAAATAAACTCTAACTTTTTATAATTTACGGAAGTGGAGGAAAGATTTTAATTCACAATTTTAGTAACATAACTATAATAAATAGTACAAAAGCTAAAAATACTCCTTAAAAAAATATATATAATTTTTCAATGTTTATTTACAGAGATTTTGAGATTTTTAATAAACTTAATTTATGTAGAAAGTTATTATTATTGAAAAAAAGAATCAATCTATATTGATGCATTGATTATGTAGTAAAAGTTTTAACCATCAATAGATCAATAAACAACATGGTATGTTTGAAACAAGTGCAAGTTGATATTTAAATTACTTTATGAAATCCACAGTTAAGTTAAACAATATAGTTTAAAGTGTTAGACCAAGTGAAATAATGTAACACGTGAAATAAGTTCCCGCGGGCGATGCTTACTTACATTACGTATCTGCACTTACCGGCGTTATTATATGGGGATTGTGTATTTATGATAAGTAACTTTTTGTTTATCAAACTTATGATTACAGGTTCAATATATTAACTGTGATTTAACAATTGATTTCGATCCTAATAGCGATACACTATTTATATCGTTTTAATTGGGCATTGTTGTTTGAAAACTTTTTAAGATTGTAGAGTGTTTAAGATTATTGTCCGACCATTGCGGCTGCTGAATAGGTACTAAGTAAAGGAGATAAATTCCGGTATAAAACTTTATAATAGTCTGTTAACTGCGAGCCTGAGAGCTCCCTCGTTTTATGTCCTATGCCGAATACTTGTTATGGGAAAGGGCCATTAGAATTAATTTTTTCGTTCAAGCAAATTCATTTTGATGAAGTTGAAGTTTATAATTCATTTAAAAATCTTGTTATTGAAATTTATAATTAACCGTCAGTTTCAAACTAAACACATTGAAATTATTTAAAATAATGACAGGTTTATTTGTCGAAATCTAGATTATTTAAGTTGTCATAAAACTGAGTAATTCATCATTAAATTAGTTCACGGTAAATTTAGTTTAAGATATTCAAAGGAAGCCATCAGCATACGATATATTGGCTAGTATAATATTACTGGGGTATATTATATTGTAATCCCGGGTATGTTCATAATGGAATGATTCCGTACATAACATTGGATATTGATTGATAGCATTATCCCTGACGGCCGGTACACCGAATTTCCTTATGCATAAATTCTCATTTCAATCAAAATGCTTATTGATTCGTAAATATTTGAAAGCATAAAAAAATAACAAATTAAGCCTCTTGCTATAATGTAAAATAATAAAAATACTTTTGAAATGAATATGCAAAATAATAATTAGAGTAGCAAAGCTTATTCAATTTTCTAAATAACAATAAATCATTGTAATAAGAAATTATAGTATAATTTTAGAGATTAATTTCAAGAAAACATTGAGTGATATATAAAAATAAAATAGGACAATAAATGATCAGACTGATATCTGTTCTTACAAGTGAAGGCAGGTACAAATAAATTTCTATACCGTGACACTTACTTAAAAAAAAAAATATTTACGGAAAATTGATTTCCTATCTCTGAAGGACCGCTATTGTAATCGAGAACTAGGTTATTATAAAAGCAGCTTTAGGTTCATGATACCGTAAATTGCATCGTTCCCACCGCAGACGATTTTATCAATTTCATTCATGATCTGTCCGCATTCAATAAAGTAATCTGATTTCGCGCTTCGAATTGTCGGCATGTGCCCGCCTATTTAAAACGAATGTGATCTGAATTTGGCAGTGAAATAATCTTCACAGGCGACTGGGCAGGGCGGATAATTAAAGCGATTGGTAGGGCGACATAAGTTAGCAATTACTGAACAGTAATGCGACGGTGTAAGGCTTAAGGTAAAATGTTTACAATACGCTAACGTTCGTAGGTAAGTGGGAAGTGCTGTCGATTCTCGCGAATTCTTGTTATATATAAGAAGAGGATTACAGTTTGTATAACGTTGTTATCGTATCTTTTTATTTAATATTTATCAAGTCCGAACTTTTGCTTTTAATTAAAAATTTTTATCTTTATTCTGAAAAAAAAACTTTTTGCAAATGACAAAACTAATTTAATATATACTAATATAATACACACCAATATATAATACATTTCAAAATATAAACTAATTATACTAGTAATTTTAGAAATACTACAAGTATCTACATCTACAAGGTATAATTCAGTCAAATTAGACACCCATAAAACCTTAATCCACACATGAATTATATTTCAATTACACAAATTCTAAAATTTACATTAAGAGTACACATTTGCTTAACATAATAATGGCCAACGTGCGGGTAATCGGAATCTATCGGACGTGAAAATAGGCTTTCCCTAATACCAAAACAGAATTTTATCATTATTAGAAATCTAAAATGGAAGATTATTTCAAATAACGGAATTACTCGTAGTATTTCAAATTGGATTCAAATAACATTAACGTTTTCCACGTAATCCTGTAAAATCTGTTAGGATTTGCGAGTACACTATATATGTGAAATAATACAAGTATATTATATAATTTTGCGGGAGTTAAATCGATTGTGCTTTTATCTATTGGACGGACTAAATTGTTTCGCTAAAGCCAAGATAATCTCCTTCCTGTATCGTCGTATTATACGGTTAAAACAAAATGCTTTTTGCAATAACTGAATGAGTTTACAATGGCTATATTTTCTACACTGGCGACTAATACCAGACTATAACTCATATTAAATTCTTTGTTGTTTTCTAGTCGCTTATTTGCTAAGATTATTATTTAATCCGTTTATTTATTTACCTGCGATTAAATAATAATCAATATGATTACTCGTTGTCGAACTGAATTCAATATATAAAATAAATAGAAGTATAATTTTCGTTTTCGTAATTGCTTTTTTTATTACTTTTATAATAATATTTCCCTTAATTTTATATCGACAGACCACAATTTTAACACGCAATATATTATAATTTAATTTTGTATGAAGAGTGGTATTCAAATATTTCGTATAAAATTCACTTACGTCTGACCAGACCCCATCAATCATTTACATTATAAAATATGTACCAAACTACAATCAATCTAACCTTAATAAATTACTTAATGCTGTCTTACGTGAAGTATTGTATTTTAATATAATATATCATTTTATATATAAAACTGATAATTAAAATGATTATAAATAGATATAAAATAATTATAAGTAAGTTTTGCGGTTTGATTACGCTCGGAGAAAGCGAAGTATTAATTAACAGACATAACCCTCTTTACGATTTGCATACAAACACACACACATGTATTTTGTATGTATTAAGTTATTTTAAATAATACATGTAGTGTATGTAATAAATACATTGTCCATAATGAGACATAGATGTACTAGCAAGCTACACAACTAGACTAATCCTATGGGATTTACAATTAAGTTACTTAGTTTCTATGGAAACGTTATCATCACATCAGACATCGGTCACCACAAATCACAATGTTTTACTGTATTTTTATTCCATGGTCATAAACATTTCTATTCACTACGGAAATTATTTCAAAAGTAAACATATTTAAATTAAAAATAAAATGAAAGAGATAAAATATTAGAATCAAAAGTTATAAACTTACAAATATCGTTTAATTATAAATAGTTTACTTGCTATATGTTAGTAATATTTTTTGTCTAGTTATTATTATATTAATACGTAAAGCAAAAACGTGTTTTTTACAAAATATATCGGACAGAGGAGTAAAATCTTATTTTTGTTGTTTATATCAATGATAAAAACAAAACACACACACACAACAATATGATAAACATTACACACACTACTTCGTTGTTTACATTGATACTGTTAATTTTAAGTATATATTCGTCATATCAAATAGTTGCAGAGAGATGCATAGAGGTTTTATTCCAAACCTTCATAAACATAAAAAATTAGGATAACGATCGTATTTCCGCATTTGGGTGACCAATAGCATATATAACAACTTCAACTTGTGCTTCTTAAATGTATTAAATCTAATAGCAACACATACACAAAGTTAGGTGGGCCCAAGTTGCGATTTGAGTTTGACTCAACTTCAGTACGTGCGCTACTATCTACCCAATAGCGCAATTTATTTGGATATCACTCGTTACCACTTGTTCAACGCTCAAAGTTGTGCAAGCGAGCTCTATATTAGTTACTTGGTAATTTTGTATCAATATGCAGCATGAAATTTATATCATCCGGAAAAGTTATTCAGACTTGTAATTTAGTATGTTTTGATATTTATGTAATCAATATCTCCTAACATAATAGAATTATATTAGACAGCTTTTAAAAACACATATTAGTCCAAAACCTGTTGGGAAATTTGTCTTATTTAGTAACATTAATTTAAGAATGATTTATGAATGAACATTTCTAAAAACCTTAAGCGGCTTCGATGAAATATCGTTATCCCGTTTTAAAAGAACGTTCTTGAAAAGCCTTTATGAAAATAGAGTCTTTGTATAAAAATAAATCCTAGTATAAAACCGTCCTGTTATTTTTGAGCCAACATGAGATATAAAGAACTTTATTAAACATTTAAAAGCATAGTTAACGAATAAAATATAGCATTTATAATGAAAATAACATTCACAATTAGATCCATAGTTCGTAAGAAGATTACACAAGAGCATTGTGAGTAAACGCCTTTGTTGTTTAAGAGAAATTAGTGAAGAAGACTCGTACACTGTCTGTAAATTCGAAATAAGTGGCTAAATTGTGAAAGTGGTGCTGCGGATATTTATTAAGTAAATGTTTAATCCCAGAACAGATTTATTCAGAATACGCTGTGAATAAAGGAACAACTAAATTGTCACACAAAGCTGCGGAATTGGCGATCTATAAACCGTTATGGCTTTCCTTGTTACGGCATTTGCTTTTATAAAAACTGAATTTGCATAATAAAGTAGCAAGTTTTACAGCGCTTTAAAGCAAGGCTAGGTCTAGTTGAGGCGTTGCAGGCATTCGACTGGATTAACGAACTTCCTTACAATCTTCCCGCGAGACGAACTTAAAATTCTGACATCAGTTTCTGGCATTAAGGGATTGTTCACTTCATAAATTTATAAAGCCTGCTTACTCCGTCTTAATCTTGTTTGTTAAGACCCGCAACTCTATTAGCGGATAAATCGTGTATAAGCTATTCTCTTTCGAGTCACATCTTATTATGAACCTCGAGATCTTCACATAATTTGATAATGTAAAGCAACTCAGTAATTACATTAAATTTTGATCGCTCATTAACTTCACCTTCAGAGGAGTTACGGGACTAGAACTGTTTTTGCTGATTAAAAAAGTTCAAGATAAAAAATATTCTCTTGGTCGGTAAAACATTATATTTAAGTACCGCTCGTTAATATTCAATTTGGAATACCATTACTAAAATACAATCCACTTTATTATCTCATATGAATACCGACTTTAAAAACGTTATAATGATCTAAGAATTTTTCGCCTGGTTTCACGAAAGGTGACAAATATAAAAATTTACCGACCTAACTTTTCTGATTGGTTGGTATTCAGATTTGACTGCTGACAGTTATGTGATATTATTGGTACTAAGAAAACAACTATAAATTCAACTGGCTTTTGTTAATAATAACCAAATGTTTAAAACGTACAAAATAATCATCTGACCAAGCAACAAGTTTGGTATTAAATTTTTGGCAGTCAACTAAGCAGCTGATAAAATAATATTTCATAGCTGTTTTAATAGCGCGCTCCACTTACATTGCAAGTACTAAAAGTAATGCAAATAAATGAATGCACTTAAATGGAGCTTCTAGCAACTTCGTGGTTGTTGCAAATGCAAAAAAATCTGTTTAATTTGCACAGTCTGCGGTATCTTAAACGCTTTTGAAATAATGACTTCAAATAACTTTGAAATTAATTTAACGACCAATAAGGTACTTCAATTTCTAACTTTGTTTGATGTCTTAGTTTTAATGACATTTGTTTAATATATATTTATGTAAACATAAAATTGTGATATTTATTTCTAAAACAAAATTTATACAAAGGTTAATATAAACAAACCCCTTTAATCCTATAAATTGAAAAACATAAATAGCTCTAAATCGACTGCATATCAAGCGCTCTAAATTTCACTGGTGACGTATTTTGTTGAAAACAGAGTTTAAAATCTATTACAGAAGCCACTAATTTTGTTGAAACCCGTATGGGTTTGTATGTAAGCCTATAAGGTCCCTTACATCATACAAGCGCTCGCAATGACACTTGGCTTTGGAATATGATAAAGCACCTGTTCCCGTATTTTATAGTCGACACTTACCCGTTTCGTTTATATACAAATAACATATTGCGTTATATAATTAAAGGATTGGAAACAAAATATAATATATTATTATTAATATGGGTTAGCTTAAACAGGGAACATTGAGATATCCCAATTATGATTTTTAAAATGATGAATCTTAAACGATACTATTATTAGTAACACAAATAATACCAAAATTTTACAGGAGGGTGTCCCAGGGGTCATGGTTTTGAATCCCTGATCGTATCGGTTTATTTTTCAATCTATATTTATTTAAAATTTCAATAAGCTTAACATGATTATACGTGTTTAAAGAAATCAAGTCAAATAATACCATACAAATATTTTGTCAATTCTACTTAAAATAATTAAGGTTTAATCAATATCCATTGTTGTAAATCTAAATCATTGCGACAACATTAAAATATACTACATGAGAATTTCAATAAAATATAATATGCATTTTATATGAATTGAAACAATATTTAAAGCAGATATATCTGCTTATATACATACATACATATATATTGTATTGAATTGTAATGGCCGATAAAGCTTAGTATAGTGTAATATACTCTATATGATACATTATTGAAACTAAGCACTCTTTACATTTATATAAATATATCAATTGGAAAATATAGAATATGACTTTAATATACATTTAACTATTCAATACCAGTTGAAATATCAAAGATCACAGGAACCCTAATTTGCGAGCTCAATATCGTTTCACTTCAATATTTTACACAAAATGCATTTATGTTTAAATTATCTGTGTCTGCACCAGAACACTCAAAAGGTTGTATATTTATCATTACCTATTTATTGCAAAACAAGATAATATTTCAGATATCAAAAGTAAAAAAAATGTTCATCAAGGTTTAGATACGAGCAAAACAATTTTGCAATGGGATAAAATTAATTTCAAAAAGATCTTTCAATCAAGAACTCTGTAAGAACATGTTTCAAGTCTTAATTGAGAGGTTGTACACATACTTGTCTTTAATGCGGACATCGTAAATCACTAGCATGGCGAAATTAAAAGCGGGTGGTATGGGCTCGAATTAATTTGCAGGAGAGCAGCGGTGCTCTACGGAGACAGATCCACGGGTTATAGCTCAAAGCCTAGTGCAGGCTCGGCAAAGTATGTGACGGTTAATATTATTAATTTTCCGGGTTCATGTAGATTTTACTGAATTATTTAAATGTTTCAATTATTTGTAATTATAAATTATTTAATTTAAATGTTATGGCTTTTAATATATTAATTGGGTTTAAATTAATGATTTGCTTTTTGATATTAAAGACCGTTGATATTATATTTATAACGTATTGCTACGCTCTCTACGTCAGAGCTACAATGACACTGCTACGGTAGAGCTACGAAATATTTCATAATATTATAATATTATATTTTTGTAGAGTGAAGTCTTTATTTATTTATTTTTAAAAGATAAAATATTATTCAAATATATGTTGTGAATACTTTTTCTTATAACTTATCGTTTAAATTTCAACTGTGAAAGCGTCCTTATTATCTGACATGTGTAAATTAAACGACCCTAACAGGTACATCATTGATAAATATTAATAAATAAATTACTTTCCGGATACAACCAGTACGTAAGTTAGAAAATGAAATGTATACCAAATATATACTTAACAGGCCTCACCTTTATCAAAGGTCTTGCATGCAATCTCCTGTAATAAAACATTCAACCGACCGGTTGGTATTTAGGACCGATTTTATATCATTTTATAATAAAACCATAATACAAGCCTCGTGAATATTTTTAATATCCGATTTTATGTTTTCTTTATTTCTGGTTATATTTGTTTATCATTTATTATAAAAATTTGTAACTCAAGGTTAAATTAAAATAGTGCTTAGTATTTCTCATTCATTCCTTCTTATTAATCGCCGCTTTATAGTTCATTTTTATTTAAGATAATTATATAATCAGATTGTAAGCTATATAAATATTCATATAAATTAATTCATATTAACA
Source organism: Napeogenes inachia (assembly GCA_959347355.1). NCBI lineage: Eukaryota > Metazoa > Arthropoda > Insecta > Lepidoptera > Nymphalidae > Napeogenes > Napeogenes inachia. The sequence continues at coordinate 11,488,790 of OY365791.1, read as the reverse complement.
AAATTTGTTTTCACATTTTGAGAACCAACAAAAACTGTATGCAATTCTGGCAACAATATTCAAATTGCAATTACGGCTGCACCCATCATCATTCAATCTGTTTAAGTCCACTGCTAAAGTCCATTTCTCAAATGGATGGCTTTATCCAACGGTCCACAGGTGCCCGATAAGAGCAGGATCACTCCGCACTCGATGAAATTGCTATCTTGCATAATATCATTCATACGTCTTCTTGTGGATAGTAAATACTTATATATTTTTTGTACAACATTATAATTGTTATTTTATATTGAATATATAAATCAATTAAAATGTAAGTAAATTTTAGGCAATTATTTATAATATTTTTGTGAATATTTAATAGTTAAATATATGTTATGCAATAACATTTTCCATATTTTGTATATAATAATTAAAAGCCATTAACAATTTTTGTGTCATTAATTATAAATTCAATTATGTAAATACATAAAATTATTCTAATTAAATATATATTAATTATATTATAATATAACCGCATCACCATAATCCTCATATCATTAATCATATGTTTAGTCATGTATTTAGTCCAATACGCTGCTAAGACAATATTGTTCATTCATCGCTGTATACATTAATTAGGTAATTATGTTACCTGTATTGATATTTATATATAATAAATAATAGAAAAGTTTTAATTAACCACCACCCCTATACTTTGACTTGACAGGAACAATCACGAAAGTAAAATGTCATTAACGACGATACGTGGGACCCTATTACGTAACTTGAAGGAAATTTCGAAATTAATACTTCCTTGAAAATTATAAATTTTCATTACATATCATTAATAATTTGATGCGGATATTATTATATAATATTATATACATTATGTTATTTTAATACATAATAATAACAACCAGACTTCAACGGAGAATATAAATTACTACGTCAAATAGACTAAGAACCCTTGACTCGAATGCTGAGATTCTCACATATTTTATTTTCAACAACGATACTATCCTGTTGATGATAAGTGCGCGATAGACGCGGGGAGTGACAGAAGTAATGAGAAGAACTTGTCATTCACTGAAAACGCTACATTTTACTGTGAAATATGGTTTATAAAGTGATGTAGTGTTTAGTTCATGTTTGTTAATTTTGCGCGAGACTTCATTCGTAGTATGGAAGTGAACAAAGAAACCGTTAGATAACTTTCATCAAAATAAAATGTTTTTAAATATAAAATATAATCTTACCTAGAAGTTATTAGAATAACTTCGAATTTATTTTTAAAATTTAATGAAAAAAAATATAAGCAATACAAGTAGACGCAAATAAAGTATAGATATTTCTGGGTTTGATCGTTTATTAAATACATTCGCAGTATTTATAATATATATTTCTATTTATTTGTATGGTTCTCTAACAAAATTAACTCAAGCAAAAAAAAAAATATGTAGGGGTTAGATCAATTTGTAATTTTTCCTGTGATATTATTATTATATACAAAAATTACTGTAATTTCCGGAAAACCTATACCGCTTCCGGAAAAAAGAATCAAAGATTTCAATATGTAATATCTTCTGGTCTATGATTAATACCGGTCAGACGGGTGACTCGTGCTCAATCGCCATCTGCCCTTATTAATTGCCTTGTCACGCGTAATCGTGTGTCCTTCGATTTTCCGCCCGCCCTTATATCTCATCTCAATATATTCTTATTGCAAGATAATCTTAACTTATTAACGGCATAAGCAGTTTGTCTCGTGTATTTGCAATTATACTTTAAAAGTATAAGTATCTACTATGATATTTATATTTTTGTTATAAAATACTTAGCTAATTCAATAAGACGCTATATTCAATAGATCTCTTCAATTCTTCAATAATCTGTAAGATCAAATTAGATAATACTTACATAAACACTTAGACGAAAATAACTTGATTTAATGTCTTATAAATGATTCTAAAATGATTTAAAGACGCAAATTAAAACTCTATTACTGTGTTAATACGCAAATAAAGATATCAGTTTTTGGTTGATTGGATTCAAAGGCACGGTCTCAAAGTCCGAACGGTTCAGTACATACATACACCAAAGGCTGACAAACACACATACAGCCATTTGTTGATTTCGACTTTTTTTTCATCCCTATTTCGTGAAACAAATTCGTTTCACGTCAAAAACTTGAATTCGAATATAGGAAGCTATCACAATATTTGTTGGTTTCGTGTCCGCTGTATACTAAAAGACTAAAATAGAAATAGGATGCTTCTAGCATTCAGGTTTTCTCTTCTTTGATATTTACCAAAAAATATTTATAAAGTTAGTTATCAAAGTTTTTTATTTCAAATGCACTTATAAAACGTCAGATTCGAGTTGATCCCTCTGTTAAGTAAACTCAACTCAAATTTAAAAGTACGAAGCTTTACCAACGACATTTGTTCAGTTGCGTGTTAGTATGACATATATCATAGAGTTTAAACAAAACTGTGTTTATTTTCGTCGCCAGGAATCGGTTAATATAAATTGGTATTTAAAATGCTTTTAAATTATAATAATTGCGTATAAATCAACTGCAAAGTGAAATATGCACAAGTTACGTTATTTTTAGTATAATTCAAGTATTCTAGTTTTAAAGATATATATCTAAATATAAATTAAGGGACAGTCAGATATTCCAAAATTTGTTACGTTAATAGAAAATTAAAGAAAAGTAAAAAAATAATAGAAAAGTAAATTTTTTGTAAATGTATAAATAAATACCGCCAATGGTTGTTAAAATTTGTTCCTGTAGTTGTTAAAAATTTGTTTTATTGTTTGTTAAAAATTTGTTCTATAATGAACAAATATCCAAAGTATACTTTAGTGTTATAATTATTGTTTTTTTATTTTTCAGTTCTATACTATACTTTGAAGTGTATTGTTTATTGATGAACAGGAATGGATAAAATGTATGTATAAAAAAACGAATATCTGTTTAAGATATGTAATCTTCTCTTTTTATTATTAACTATAGGATGATTCTTTTTCTTTTATTTCTTATAAATTATAACGTCAAGTTTAACTTAAAATATTTTCAAAATATTTAACTATTTAGATCATTATATAATTCCGTCAATCTAACTAAATCCTACCTAATCTAAAATTGTAAGCTACTTAGAACACTAACAACACGATAGTCATTGATTATGTTACTAAGACAAGTCAATATATAATAAATCAATCAATCCGTCACTGGTATATATTTAGAGCAAAGTTGTATATTTATATAAATATATAATGACATGGCACAGACATAAATAAATTACACACATATTTATAGACATAAATACGTATGTTTATATAAAGTATCTCTATATATACCTACATCGCCGTCAATTGATTGGATATTATTGTCAGAATACCATTTCACAAAAATTCAATTAATAATTCAATTATTCAACGTAATTTGATTATGTTATCTCCGACTCCTTCGTGCGGAACACATATGTATAAATGCAATAAGAGCCCCCAGGCATGACTCAACCCGTACGTTAATCACGTTCTAGATTGTAGATTTGACTTATTAGTACATAATTAAATTAGGTAATGTGCGTTTACGATAGGTTTTGACTAATGACTTGTGTAAGAGCAACGCGATCAACAGATGACAAGCAATTAATCGAATTAATTGCAGGGCGAGCGGGCGAGACCTCGATTGAGTGCTCTCTGCGTCATTCCTGAACCATTTGCACGATTATTACAATATTGAATACAATAATAATTACTTAATGTATACACTATAATTATGGCATTCCCCCATACTTGGGAAGCTACAAATAAAAACAGTATTGTATCGTATAACCACTTATTATGATTTAATCTTATATCGGACTAAAACTCAAAAATCACTTGACTGGTTGGCATTGTTTGCTTTAACGCGGATTACAACTAAGCTATCTTCGCGAAGCCAAAATCTTACCATACAATATGGTAATTCTTACACGTGTACTTCAAACAGGTCGGTGTTTAATGTACAATGCCAGGATGTTTATATTTCCGTTCCTCGAGCATAATATTAGCCTAAATTAATGACTACCAGTTGCATTATATTCGCAAATAACATTTCATACTCGAAAGCAAACAAAAACTTTTGTTTAATGAAATATGTAAATATATTACATGTAAACAAACACCTTTCATAAGTTACATGTAAACTGATTTATAAAATACCATAACAAATCTTTATTGCATGTCCAAATGTAATCGATAAATCCAACTAAGTCATGTCAACGTTTATTCTATAAAGATTGTACACAGATAGGGTTGTACTCCACGCAAACTACACAGTTTACAATTATAACTCTGTCATTACAGCGATAGCCCGGTGTCGTTTATTGAAATAATAACACTATCGTCCCTGAACAATTGAGATAATACGAGTCAACTGCGATTACCATTACTTTAACAAGTACGATAGTTACGCCCCGTAATGACGCTCTTTGTTTCTGTATTGTAAGAGCGGTCTACTAATGCTGAATTATGGTAGTAAGAACGGGTCTTATATGTAGTAAAGGTTTCTTGTCAAAATAATACACTGTTGTACAAAATCATCATAACAGGTTTCCATATTCATTATATATATTTTCTTATTTAGGGGTAAGTAAACAGATACGTTGTAGTAAGCTGTTACCGTCGAAAATAAATATTGGATAATTGAGTCATTAAAAGGGCTTTGGTTGCGTCGCTGACCTTTCAGGAACCTATGCTTTAGGTTTTAAAATCAAAAATATATTTCATCAAGGCTTCTGAATTTGCCACAAACCTGAGAAGAGCCTTGGAAAAAATAATCGAACGGTCGACCTATGTAATGACAATAAAAATTATCATTATTTGGGTATAACAATTTGAAATGGTATAATATATCTGTGGTTTTCATAAGCCTGTATAGTAGTTTGTCTTAAGATTACTAAACAGCTAAGCAAACTGGAACTGCTCCTACAAACTAATAGGCTACACATAATTACTAAGTTAAACTATAGTCTAATCGCCTCAACGTACCTCCAGACTAATATATCTCGAAGAAATATCATATATAAATTGTATGACTTAAAAACGGTATATTTTGGTACCCATGCAATACAGAAATAGATAGAATAAATATATCTATATTTTGTATTGGAAAAACATACAAATGTTAAAGGGACCTATAATTATTTTTCTTCATTGAAAGCTAACAATCAACCTCACCTTTTATTCTCAGTGAAGCATTACTGATGAAATTATATTACTGAGCTAGAAATTTTGCAATGAAATAATAATTGAACTCTGAAGTACTATGGTATAAATTGGAATACTTTTTAAACTTTCGTTTGATAGTTTAATAGATGCAAACTAAAAGTAACAATTGCATCTTGAGGCATGCTATAATTAAGTTAGTCATTTTAAACACCTGAAATCTGCGATTTAAATCAAGTTTATCTGAGAAGGCAACAAAGCGTGTGTACGAACCGTCCAAGTTTCAAGTCTCGTGTCACACCTGCTCCTTTCCCACAAATTGTAACCGGTTCAAACTCGCAAGTCGCTCGCTCCGGCGCTAACTTGGCCTTCCTCTTCATAATTAATTCTTTATTCGAAACAACTTGGACAGAAACGAGCCGCGTAAGCACTTAAATAGTCCAAATTGTGCTGAAGACGCGCCCATTTTTAATTAGTTCTGAAGTGCGCTTCAATTGTTAATAGCCCTATTGTAACTTTGTAAAATGGGTTAAATAAATTGGTGATAAATCAAGCACTAAATCGCTTTGAGTTTTATTTTATAAGGACATTATTTATGAGAATTATTGGATTAACCTTCCTTAAGAAGTGCGATACTATAATCTACTTTAATACTAATTAATCATGAGCGGTAATGAAAAAGTTAGCGAAGAGCTACTTCTTAAATATCCTTTATAATTATATAAAATCAAAGAATTTCCCATTTGAGATAACTTTAGTAACATTTCATTTATAATATTGTAACAAAATGTTTGATATTTATTACAATTAACAAATTTATAATCTACTCCACTGTTTATTAACAAATTCTTAATATATAGTTTGTTGAATATGTTAATAATATAGTAACTATTTGATTTAATTTTTATCTGGAACTGACAATAAAATGCATTGATTAAACAAAAATAAAATCGTGGGGCTCGTCCAATATCTACAATCGAAAGACATGGCAAGTGACTTCACCTCCTAGTGGTAAGTAGCAAGTGTCGTCCATGAATGGGGTTGACGAACGAAAGTATATCAATCACAAACTGAAACTAAAACATGAACTCATTTGCATGAGCCATTTGACGAGTTTTGCCTTATAAAATCTTCATTACCCTTAAAACTATCAAAGGTCATCTTAAAGTTATTATTTCATTATTCAAACAATATGATACAGTTAATCCCAAGGTCATCCAAAATTCATTTAAAGTGGACATGCCCCACGATTTTATTTTTGTTTAATCAATGCATATGTTTAAAATTTGTATATTTCATAAATGACATCTTTTGTCATAGGTGTTTACATAAATATATATTGCATTTTTAGGAATTTATGTGACCATAGATATTTCCAGAAATAGAGTAGGTTACGAGTTACTTTACTTTGAAAATATAACAATGTATACATATTGGTATCCATGACTGTATCCATGAAATTATTTTTTTGCTTTTAGTACATTTATCTGCAATATAAAACCGTTTATCTTATTTTTTTTTTCTTTTTCATTCTATATTTATATAGGTTTAATATGTTCCTTCAACCTATTGGCGATAATTCTTTCGTTCTCTCCGATGTAGAAACTACCACCTTTTAGACGTTAGGAATTTGGAGTGGGAACCGCATCCTTCAAAGTTAGTGAATGTCGCGCTAACTTCTAAATGGATTTAACGACACGATAGTTTTAAAATAAATAAACTTTTATTTATTAGTTGTGTGTCCAAAAGTAAACCATATAAGAAAATATTGTCTCACCTTAAGGAAATAACCAATTTAATAAACAATAAAATAAAGAGGTGGCGTTGGACAAATACACATACACGAAGGTATTGGGAAAATACAATATATATCTTCGATCTAATTAATGAAAGGAAGTAACAATAGCTTCTATTATATGAAAAGTTATTAGTGCAGTTATATCTTAGGAACAATTACTTATTATAGTATTTTCTTTTTTATTATGATACCTTAGAATAACGATACAACAATAATTTACCTTTACTTATGCTGAATAATTATTTTGACATTTGTTAAGTAATCACTGCTAGGTTTAAATTACTGTAAAACAAAAAAAGTATGATGATGATGGTGCTAATTTTTTTGAATTTATTCTGTCGTTTATCTTATCGTCGATAATCTCTATGGAGAGGAAAGTTGAAGCATAGTTTTACCTACCCTATACTTAAAATTTAAAGAAGCATGTAATTCCTAAAAATAAATAAGGTTTCCCAGTTCCCACAGACTTTACCGACGTCGTGGGTAAAATCTCTGTAAAATGTCAATCTTAGTTCTGATAAAGTTGACCTTCCCTGGTGTATATACCAGTATATATATTTTGTTGATGTAACAGATCTTTTTTAAAAAGGGGTAGAATTTACAAAACTATTGTAGTTAAAAAATAGATCAGTAAGTATACAAATATCTACACTTGTCGTTGCTATGGCAACAAACTTTTCGTTTTGTACCAACCTAAACTATAAATCGATTTTTTGGTAGATTTACAAAAAAAAACTAAATACTAGAAGCTTAATTGCGGTAAGATAATTGTTAGTAACAAAAAGGAATAAAATGCGATGTATTTGTGACACCTATCAGTGGTGAAGACTTGGTACGAGATTTTATCATTAGTAAATATTATAATTATTATTTGGTTTATATCAAACAGTATATTTTTTAATATAAATGGTAGTAATAGTATTATTTTAATATGAGAGTAATAAACAAACTACGCGGCATTAATTTTGAGAGCCGCCCAGCGGATTTGGATAATGTCTCAGACAATCAATTCTCAAGAGCCGTGCCAGCGACAGCGGTACTTTGAACATCGTTGCTCGTAATATGTTATTTTATATGAAATCCTGTTGGCAATGTGAATTCATTAACGTATACATTAATGGATAAAGATCTACATGATACTTTATAAAAACATTTAGAGTGAATCGATGCAGGTATACACAGAAATATACAGTTTGAAATATGTTAGGTGTAAGCGACAATTGCTAGTCATCTAAATAAATAAAAGGCCTACAATGTTAAACTGCTAGGCATTCGTTCTAGGCAGATTGTGTAATGTGTTTGACAATCAATCCGCCAGCCATGCCAGCGACAGCGGTTGTACGTTACCCATTGTTCATGTTTATATGTTCGTTGACAGATGGATTCTAGAAACATCTACCGCCTATATACAGTTGTAATCCGGATAGATTGCGCCCTGTAATTGAAAGTGAAATTAGCTATACGTAAACACATTTGTATTTGCGTATTCGATGTGGAAATGTAGTATGATAACATTTGTTATTCTGAAACTATAGCACTTCTGTATTTACATAACGAATACAACTCAATTGAAGAATGAATACAAGTTTATTATAAATAATTAAGTCAACCTACAATCATTTATATAACATATTTTACATTGTTTCAACGTCAATTGAGAATGAAGAAAGTATTCATTATATGTATTAATTAGAGGGTCATAAGTGCAGCTTCACTATGACAATATTGCTCGTAATCACATCATTTCGCTTCATGTGCATAATTCACTCGGTAGCTCCCACAATGGAGCATCGGCGTAGACCGCGAATATTAATCAGCTATTTCAATGGCTCTAATTAGGCCTGACACTGACAGAGTTACTGTAAGCGGCGAACATTATATGCAATATCTAAGGGGACATTCAAACGGGAACTGAACTCAAATCACGCTTTTGTTGCTCTGTTTGTGGCAACAGGATAAACTATATATATCAGATCATTCAAGCATAAAATATATAATACACATTCACAACTTATCAGTAACTTTAACCTTTACTATGAAAAAGATAACCGTATTGCTTAATAAATGAAAGGGTTCGGTTGGCTGTACCCGTTCGAGCTAAGCAACACCCAGATCAATATCTGGATGGATGATCGACTTGACCTCAAACGATCTAATAGGTATCTCAAATCACAACTACCTCTTCGACTATCTCTTACATAATTGTCAATACCAAATGACAGTAATAAATACCTGCAATTAATTCAGTATTATTGAATAAATAGAATGAAGTTATAAGCATAAATAAGTTAAAATTGTTGTTAAAATATTAGGGTTTTTACAATTAGGTACTAAATATAACTAACTATACATTAGTGAAAAAAAATCGCTTTATTTTAACACTCTTAAAGGCTATATTATGTATGTCATTGGCTTAACTAAATGACATCATAATTAAAAACTAAATCTCTTGAAATCTTAATATATAGCTAAAATTTTACTGATTAAAATGCAACATTAAAAAAGATATTTCCTAAGTTTTTACGCTGAGAGCCAGGAAGGGACGTTTGATTAAGTGCGGATACCAAGTATTTCTCAGGAACTGCCTAAGCTTTATTTTTCAAGACGATCTCTAATCCTGGATACCAGGATTCAGAATCTCTCTTAATGAGTTCAAATAACTAAACTGAGTATATTGTTCAAACAATTTTGAACCCATTCTAAATAATACACAATACTATCATCTATAACTATAATAGAATTCAATGTTAGATTAAACAGCGCGTAGCACTAGTTAATTAATTACATGGAGCTGTTATATGATAATACAGTTTATCTAAGCACATAAACATAGAGCTGTCACAGACAGACCTTATTAGTGGTATTGGTGTTATGACGTCACAATACCCCTTTTCAAATCGCCTTCAAAGAACCCATTATCCCATTCACATTTCTCTTCGTAATATTAATAAAATATATTTCTTTAAAATAAAATTGTTTGAAAATAAGTAAAGAGAGAAATGTTTAGTTAATTAAGAGAATACTTTATATAGAAACTGTATCTTGTTTGTTTTTTTGTTTTGTTATCTTAATTTGAATGTATGTGTTAGCGTTTAATGCCAATAGTTATTTTCTATTCTATTTTGGTGAGACAATACATACGATAGAGTATCGGATGGAGAATTTATTGATGCATTTGAATATCTCGGAAGGCCATCGTAGTGATCACTTACCGGCAGGTATCTTATCAAAGGGAATGTCCATGTTGTTTTACTAATAAAAATACTTTAATATTTTTAATGTTAAATATCTATTACTATGGAAACCAAAATGTACATATTATGAAAGAAACTTTAGATTAAACTTACAGGATCTAACACAAATAAAGATGTACTTTAACTAAACTATACTTATAGAAAAGCTGTATACATAAAAAATATGAATGGTAAATGGTTGATAACTATTAAAAAATAAGCCATAGTTACATGTTAACTACATGTTAGTTAGTTAGATTGTTTATGGATGGAACTCGTTGTTATCACAATAATAATTTGATAACGAAATATAATTCCAGTTTACTCTGAGCCGCTAAACAGTCAATAGTTAGAGACAGACTACACAAAGCAGCATCACAATACGGCGAGACAATAAGTACACAAACAACGCCGTCACTGTCAGACCTAATTAGCACTGCCATTGAGATTGTCTGATTAATATGCGCATTGCCTCCTTTCATCTCGCGCTCAACTTGCCTACTGCAATATCGATTTTTCTTTAAAAATGTCTCGTTCGAAATTCAAAATGGAAGTCTTTTATATACATACAGTACGGTATACTCTATATATAGGCGGATAATATATATCGATTCATAATCAACGTTTAATAATTATATAAATGAGACGTACTTATTCAATTATTATCAATTTTAAGTCAGATGTAAGTGGAACATAACGATCGTTATGAACGATGCTGAGAGAAATTCATCGGCGAAATTACTACTTTTTGTTGATAAATGTTTCCACCCAGCCTGCTGTTTATGTGCCATTAACTTGAAATGTATATTTATTAATGGGTACCTAATCTGTTATAATTACAATTACATCTTATACGTGCGTTTTACCTAGTTTGTTACACGCGTTACAGATTTATACTCATATAAGTATTAGTAGCACTTAGTCCCCGACCTTAAAACCACACGATATCGAATATAACATTAATTCTTACATTCTACACCTAACTAAGAAAATAACATTTAGTAAATTTACCCTTAATGCTATTTGTTATGATAAAATTAGCTAGCATTTCTATTTACGTAACATTTTGATGATTACTGACAGTTCAATAACAGTTTGCATTTAAATTTTGTTCTTTTTTATTATTAAGATTATTACAATTTTTTTTAACACGCTTTTATTTATTATATATTTTATTAACTTGTTATATCTGTTGTCTTTTTCATTAATTATATGTGTGAGGAGTCACGTGAGCCCTTGGTATCCCACTAAGGCGGTAATAGTAACGGTTGGGTTTTAGTACGTATCTTGGTGTTCATGCTGGTATATCCCGCATAACCGTCACCACTCTCTTTATATCACGATACGATATCCATAAAAAAATATCAACGTTAACAAAAATAAATTATGAGCAAATAATTAGATGTCATTAAAAAATCACAATTGTAAAAGAAGTAATATAAATATTGTACTCTCGGAAAAAACGTAGAGTAAGTTGTTAACCCTGCCCGAGGCTAGTTTTTACTACGTTGGGTTAATTGTTACAACAACAAAAATACCTAATCCTATACTTTTTGTTTTGCTTACAGTACACACAAAACACTGGTTTTTATGTGTACATAGTGTAATAGAGCAGCTTCATGTAACGAAATTTGCTTATAATTTAATAGAAATTTTATAATTTGAGGTAATTTAAAATCATATATAATAAATAACTTAGCAGATATCAGGGATTTCAATAAAACACAAAAATGGCAGATCAACTAAAATAAGTATACATATCACAAGGTTGAATATAATCGAACGGACCAAAAAAAATGAATAAAAAAACTCCCAAGTGCTAGTCGTTCTCGCACACTAAGAGTCCCGTACCATTATCTACAAGAAACGACAAAAAAATTATTAATGCTTAGTATTTTTTGTTATAGCGACATCAGAAATACATCATCTGTTAAAATTTCAACTCTCTAGCTACCCTGGATCATGAGACACAGCCTTGTAACAGACAGACCGACAGAGAAATCTTAATAATAGGCTGCAGGTTTTAACCATTGAGAACGAAACATATCTTCTAAACTACTTGATTTCATTGTTACTAGCACGGCTGCCGCCAACGAGTACTACTTCGTTACTGTTTCCACCTAGTACACCTCCTAAATTTCATTATTTTTATTTATTTATTATTATTAACACTTATTTTATTTTTCTGTTATCATTGCTTAGCGTCAACCTTAAAGTTGCCTGGCTGAAATTGTTTTTCAGCTATAAAGGCGCCTTTTTGTGTCACCATAATGTACTTTTTTTGTTACCATTGTTTTATATTTTCTGTTTATTGGTGTGAAATAAAAAGTATTAATTGTTATTATCATTATTATTATTATTACGGAACCCTAAACAACATAATCTTCTAACTGCTTTTCATCAGGGTCACCACTTTCCTCTTTCCAAACTTTCTATTGTTTTTTGATTTTACTTTCCTCCCTTACTTGTTATTTCGTGTTTTTATATCTTTTTTAGATCATTTGTCTTACTTTGCTTAGTGATATTTCCTTTCATAGTTTCATTTCCTTTTAATTTCAAATCTCTTTCGATATATTATCACGTTCAGATATTCTTTTGTAAATTATCCTTATAAATTAAAAAAGTAAGATATTTTAAAGAACAAATTGAAGCATTAACGTTAAAGTAGTATTTTATACCGAATTCTCCCGAACACATGTTACCTTTAAACCGGACGACGCTAAAACTTCTTTAACATAAAATTTTAAAAAATGTCTTTATACCACCGTGATTCATGATCATTATTGTCTATATATATATTTACCCATGGACTCGCGGCAGGAACATCTATTCATTAGGGGCTTAATAGTGTATAATTTTACGTTTACGTAGGCACCTATACTTATTACGAAAATACGTGAAACTCCTTTGATAGCAACACACACAAAATATAATAGCAGCATGTTATAGCGTTATCAATCGTCTCTATCTAATGTTTGCGTTCCTTGTGGTGTGTCCTATCACAATCAACCCCAATCTCCTCTACTTTTAAAAGGTAAAGACTAAAACTTCATAAAATGCTGTGTTTAAGAAGAATTATTCTAAACAGTAATAGCTTTTTTAATCTTCTTTCTGAAAAGAAGTAAAACTAACTTACCTTAAAGCTAAACATCTGTTTTCTATATACATATACGCCTTTTATATAAAAAAACCATTACAGTACTCATACCCTAAACCATATCACATCAATCATATCAGATAAATAAAAATTAAAAATAATATATTGAAACCAGCAATGTCCTTGCGGTCACATGAGGTCGTAGTACATCATTAAAATCCTTTAAACAATATCGCCGTCTCATCTTTATTGTCGGTCCAAAGAATTAATCCGATTACCACAGAACACTGGTCACATTTATAAAACTTTTCATCTGCCAAGCTCTTTGCCACTTTTTGACAGAAACGTCTAAGTATACAGAACATGCATTGTTAAAATTAAATTCGAATCTAATACTTTTTATATAAAATCATTTTTACTTTTATTAACATTTTTTTTACTTTGTACTGAGAGGGATTTGAGAAACTCAATGAGTGTAAAATTAGAAACTCATAAATATAAATTAGTCTCGGAAGCTTAAGCATTTTAAAATCTGACCATATCTAAAATGTATTCGGATCATTTTTAATTTTCGGGAATATTATTGCGATATTCTGAATTTAAATATTAAAAAAAGAATATAATACTTACTTGATCACTTAACAGATTTTCGGGATTGTTTACGTACATTACGGATTTATCTACGTAAACGACATAAATAGTATGACTATAAATTGTAGTACATGAATATTTACATTTAATAACAATAATTTACCTTTAAAATGTTGATATAATGGAAATAATAAACCGCATAAATCTGTGTACTTAACAAAAATTAACCTCAGCAGTATTTGAATGACCGCTTGTCAATATTATAACAGCGATACGACTTTATAACTATCATGTAACAAAATAGTTATTTTACTACTACTTTTAATATATATTATAAACTTTTATTTAATTTAATATAGATTATTTTTTCAATATATCTCATATTTTTTGTTCATAATAGACAATCCATTTATGTTGGTAATGGGACTTCTGAAAAAATGGTTGTTGCAGCCGTTGAAGGTAAATGGATAAATCACATTATCCACATTATTAATCTCAGTATCTCACTCGTCTACGAAAAATGGTGTAATAGCAAGGTCAAGCCATACAGTAAGATGTAGTCAATTAATTGCAGTATAGAGCATTCATAAAAATACAATATCCCAATTCCCACCCCTGTGATTTCAAACATGGCAATCATTTTAAGTTTTCTATTTTTTTTTTGCGGATTCGATACATTATTCAGCTACTAACGACAGATATCTTATGTATTTAGAAGTATAACAAGAAACATCTGTAAACAATCTTAGTCCAACTGCAGTTGCAGACTCAGTTCTGAATCACAACTCGATAATGAAACCAGGCCGGTAATCGGATTCTATCAGTGGCGAACGTAATATTCAAATTTTCTCACTCCATATATGTCCATCGGTTGCTGTTATCGCAGCAAGCAAATATACGTTAACATCTCAATGGGAGAATAATCAAATGATATCGACGGGCCTTTGACATAAACAATGAATTTGATTGTATATGGTGTTTGTTTATGAGATACATAATGTAATCAGAATAATTAATACATAATTTACATCCGTTATATTCCAATTCTTAAGTGTTATTGTTTTCCATTCTTCTATTATAAATCTAAAAGTCTGCAATTGAGATTGTATATCTATGCAGAATACACTTTATCATTCTTAGACGTAGGGAAGTTAAAGTGATCTATAACGGAAAGGAACTATTCTTCGGAATTTCCCCTCTAAAGCTACTTTTCATGAAGTATAGTTAAAAGTTTTCATCTCAAAACTTTAAAAGATATATTATTACGTAAGATTTTCCTAATATTGTTCGGCTTTTCGTTTAATTGGCAGAGTTCCTAGTATCGATATGAAGTAAAACCATAATAAAATTAATGAATAGAACCTCCCCCAATTTAAAGGTATTGTCGAGAAATTCTTAAGGTAAATATCGCAAATAGCGATGATTAATTGTATAACTTTCGAACGGTATGCCATTTATTACATAGTTTCAATACAATATGCAAAATAATTTTATGCATTGCATTGAATTGTTATTTGTATTAAAAATAGCACATAACTTTAATACATATTTTAATACTTGTTTTATTAAAATATTTATTTAAATATATGTTTATTTTTTATATTATATTTAATTTTAATAAGTGCCCAAATACCTAATTAGTTAATAATTTCATATACTGTTTTTAACTCTGGTAATATCTGTTTAAATCACAGATATTTGGAAAAACTGAAAATAGTGGAGTAAAAACTTTAGAAAAATCCAGAACAGAAATGGGAAATATGTGTAACGGTGGAATTCTGTTTTGGCTACCTAAGATAGGACATGGTCACTTAGGTAAATATGACCGTACAAGAAACAATTCCCACCTAAGGTACTTCGAGTAGAGAAAATCAAAGGAAAGGACTTTGACTATGATTCACGAGTAAGTGGCGTTTTGATGGTAGACATAAAAGATCTGAGATAGTTTACCACATTTTATGCGATAATTAGGAATCTCGCATTTGGAAAAATCATGTCCTTGAAATGTGCTTGTTTTGAACAGATTACCGTTTCGGTGAATAAAAAACTTACTACAGGCAAAAATATTGATTTTCTAGTTTATAGTATATTAAATAAGTAATAGAATTTAACCTTTTGTTTTGGAAATTAACAAATTAAGATCAAAATGGAAACAGAATGCCTCTTAATTACTATCTTTAGTACTATAAAATTCCATTAAATTTATAGTGAAACTAATTAACGGATAAACTACTGGGGACTAACAATCCAAAAGGGGTGAAGTAAGAAACGTGACTACGAAACTTTATCTGCGTAAGGCATATGACGTAACTTTTCTGTAGCCTTTATTATAATGTTTATTTTTAATTGTGTCACCATTACATGAATCATAATTTAAAAACACAATTATTATGCATCATAAGTTTTACTAGTAAATAAATAATAATGATAAAACGCGAGTTATTTTGCTAAGTCTTAAATATCAGAGTGTATTTTGAGTTCTCGTAGAATTCCATGGTATAAGAGATAAAGCCACATCGTACGCATAAGACATTACAATATATCCAAGTAACTCGATCGAGTTGGAGAATGGTCAAGTTACAGTTTGCAATTACGTCGAGCTAATGGTCTTGCGTTCTTGTCATTATTGTTGAAAGGACTTGTGTGGCGATTGTTTCTAAAGCCACCTTGTCTACTTGGACCAGTTGCAACTAATTAGGTTAGATGAATTATATACCATAATATGTGTATGTCTAAATAGTTTGTTGTATTTTGATTTACAATCAGTGACAGATATACACACAAAATCAATTCATTTCGAATTCAAACAAATGTTTGTATATTATTATTTATCTATTGACATAATGAAAAAATCTATTCAACTCTTGAGCGATTGTATTATCGATATAATAAAACTGTCATTTATTCTAGTCCCTGATTGTATTATTTATTATTGAAGGAAAGAGTTGTCACCCTCTGAACCGTTATTTGAGCTCTCGTAACTTAGTATTGGAAAAATTTCGACTATTCTATGTTTTTTGTTTCCTGTGTACCTACAGTTGTGATGTCTAAATATGACATTATTGGAAAATATCTTTTAAGATATATTCTGTTAAAATCACATATTTGCTGCTTTATAACAAAATGAGTTTATAATATCTAAAATGAAGACTGCATCTTAATGTGATACGTCTTAGAAAAGCAGACAAAGCATATTCAGAGCTCATTTACATATTAATAGCACGCGTTAGTGATGTCGAGAACGCCTTAGCCGATAGTGCATACGTGTTTTATTCAAGATCACTTTATTTCTTCAAGACAACACTATTTTATTCATTTTCTTTTAGATGAATACAAGGTCTTTTTAAAATAGATTTATGAAAACGTATTATGCACGTTTGGTCACTTTGTTCTGCTGGGTAATATTTTATTGATAGAAATTGATGTCGATAGAAATAAAGTACCAGAGAAATAAATAAAAACCATGAAATGAGGTAACATTTCATCCTTTATTCTTTTTCTCACAAATATATTTTTTATAATATGTATTTGAAATTGAACACCACTAAGTCATTGAATGTCATAACTATGTCATGATGTGATATTATAAGTATTCAGTTTTTAGAATGTCGTATAACACTCGACACTCGTGTTCTACGCTCCTTGATCTGGTTTATATTTTATTAGAAATCTCTTATAATTCTCTCCAGTGTATTTGATTTTATATTTTTCAATAGTTTTTAATAATCCCTTAATCAGTGCATTGAGTTTATATACAAGAATTTATATAAGCGGATTGGAATGTCAGTCCGTCAGTCAGTCATCCATAATCTCAAATTATTATGCATGCGAGTGCAACACCTCCAATCAATATCACACCTGTATTTCGTCGCTTTTGCAAAATCTGTTGACATTTGCGTGCGATTTTGCGACTGATGCATACATAAGCTCTACATATTGCAAATGGATTCTTCGGAATATATTTCTACTGTATACTATATTTCCTTATTTCACTACACAACTAACTTTAAGATACAGTTTCATGAAAATTAAATAGTACGTTACGTTGGCGGTAATGTTTTGCAATAATAATTCATTTTTATAGTACCTATCTCACGCCCTTTACTACATTTATTGCTCGCCTTTCTAGTACGGCGAGGCACTAATCGTTATCATTTTTGAAATAGCCTTTATGACCATAGCAATAAGAATCATGTACAACTATGTCGACGTATGAACGTATTTTAAATATACGATGTGGCGGCGTGAGAAATGTGCGCTATATATCAATTAATAATTAGCTTCATATTATACTGCCAGAAAGTAGAATAATCATACGCAGTTCATGAATAATTCAGAATGTGTGGTAATAAAATTTGTATTAATAACCGCAGCTATAGTTTAGCGTCTTGGGTAGAAATCGATACGCAACACAGTGGACATAACATTTACGACATGTCCAATAACAAATTGGTCTTAAAAGTAGTCTTATTTTCTTGATACGTAAGTTTAGTTTCCCTTTCCATCACATTTACGTCCAGGTAGTGAGACAGAGTTACATTTGCATTTGTTTTTGTCTTGGTACGTAAGGATAAGATTGATTTTGGCGTGTACCGAGGACAAGATGGCATTGTTAAGGGCAATTGAGACGACCATTGGGAAAGACCAAGTGCGTCTGACAGTTTAGGTCATTCAGAGCGTACGCACTGACGGAGAGTTATAAACGTGATCGTCTAACAGATTATATACATTATCATAATTGAATCAATAATCTACTTACTAATAATAATATCTACCCAATGATAAATTTGAACTTAATTCTAATGGAGTTATTTTATGAAGTTATTTTATGTTATTAAAATACTCAGTTAGATAAACAGGTACAAGCACTTAAACCTGTTGATCAAATAATAATAAAACTAGCCGTTTACGGACGCCACGTAGGAAGGCGTTTTACGTGCTCTGACAGTCATCGGAAGAGTGTAATTAAAGTCACTGTAAAACGTATAAAATGTTGCAACTCCTCAATAATGTCTATCTACATTGTTTTATATATGGTCATCTGTTCTAATTTCTTTATTATTACTACCATTTGATGTACAAAATGTTCATTCTTGCAACCTATTTTAGTCTTATTCAACAGAAAATAGCAACACTGTAATGAATAAAAGGCATTTGGTATATATCTACACGCAAGTGAAACACATTTAATTAAGAGCTTTCCGCCTGTTTTCGTTATCACAGCTCCAAGTCTCGGTTCTGTAATGTGAGACATGACGTATAATTTAATCATTTAATTTAATCTTTGACGATATAATATTATAAATATAAAAGAGTGTTCCTTTATTTTTGTCCTTAGACACGCAAAGGAAACTGACAAAACGATGCTATAAGAGATTTCATTAAGAAAACTCTTATTAGTGACACAATAAACATTAAATATAATATGTAAAAAGATTGTAATCAAACGTGTACATGCAATAAATACATATCCTGAAAAAAAATATTGTTCGAAAGGAGTTATGAGAATATAAATCGTTTCGTTCTTCATTACACCGAGGAAACCAATTACAGTGTGTGTGACGCAGCGGCAATATCGAATGACCATTTATCAAAGACGTAAACCCGGAGTAATGAACGTGACATATTGTAGTGCAATTAAACTGTCTATAAAATAAAACAGGGAATAACAAAAGAATAAAGCTTACCAAGCTAATTCACAGAGTTTAGATTTCATTGCCAATGCAGACCAAAGAGAAGGGAAATCTGTCTACAAAGTCGTGAATTAGGCGCATTAGGCGACCGGTCCAGTAATACACTGTGACAATGCATTTATCCGTGATCATGTCCTAGTCACAAATACTGGACATCGGAAACTCACCACTAACGTTAGCGAATACAGGTTAAAATACTTTACAGGTATTGCATGTTATAAGACAGTTCACTACCGACTGTACCCTCAGTATTTGTAGCAAGAGATAACAGCATACGAGCCGGTAGCGAACCTGTTGATGATAAGCGCCGTCGTCGATAAGGCCTTCTACTGATGGACTGGCTGAGACAGAATTTCGGCGAATGCATATTTCATGAGTTGATTAAATAGTTCACGCTTTGAATTTAGCTGCACCTTGGTATGTACGGCCGACTGTTGTGTGATAGCCAAGCTTCCGTAATAATTTTAGGAAGGTTTCGTGTTCCTAGCTATTTCTTGTTTTGGTATGTCTGGAAACCTTTGCTTTTTTCGTTTGGATGTAGTTTTAACATTAGTCAGCCCAAATGTACATTACATTCTCGTCTTCCAAACGATATACCTCCATTTATAACGGTGAATAATATATAGATAACCCAAAGAGCTTACATATAATTTATCTTCTTAGTTTACATGTTTGTCATTTTAGTTTATTCGTATATATTAAATCTCATAAATATTGAAAGTAATCTTTATTTTGATGTACTCTACTAACTCATCTTTTTGTCTGATAGCAGACTAGGCTCCCGGCCTTGTTCTTTGTAAAATTAGTCAAACCGAGAAACCGTATACATCCATTAATCTAAAAAGTAGTATTTTCTAAAAAGTTGTAAAAAACTCAGAAAAAGAAACAGTGACACAAAAGTACTAATACTTAAGTGACGTCTACGACGAGATTTAGAATATAAATATACATGGCGAGTTTTAAAATGTATGAACATTTATTTTTAATGGACATTTTATTTTAAAACGCGTTATGTTGTTTGAAAAATATTTTTCATATTGTATTTGTTACTGCATAAAGAAATATTTAACAATGTAGCTATAAACAAAAGACAGAAAATCTATTGTCGCCAAAAGAACAATATCTAGAGTAACGTCAGAATATCAAATACTTTATGTTTATACATTGTGCTATTTATATTTTAGAATTATTTTATGCGTTAATTTTGTGTCTTATTGTTTAATGTTTCTGATTCATTAATCAATTTATAAAGACTGAAAAGATTGTTATACTATGTCGTGATGACGCACAGATTATTAATAATGGTTAGAATGCACTTAAATAGATTTCGGCATCTAATATGTGGTTATTGTAATATATTGTAAAAATGATGCAATATATTAATAATAAAGAAAGGGTGAAAAATATCACAAATCAAGTTGTAATTTATGCAAATAACTTATGTATAAACTAAAGTGAAAAATCCTCCGCGAGCGTTATTCGATGTTGTACAAAAAAGTGACTTCTCTAAGTTCTAACAGTTAAGTTACGCCGCGGGGCCTCTCACGCGTGTCACAAATCCGGATTTTACATTTTCATATAAAACTTATTCTCTCGGAAAACATTCTTAAATCCCTTATTACATTGATTTAGTTCACAAACTATACTTGAACGTAATATTTTATCTCATATCAGCTGGCTACCTTGAACCAGAATGTACTTTGTTGATATGATAATATCACTTCATTTCCGTATGATGTACATCATTCTTACAATGTTTATTCCAAAAGCATCCATTGAAACCTATAGTAGCAGCCAGTCATCATGGGGCATGTATGCAATAGGTAAGCAATGAATAAACGGCCGGGCCGAGTGCGAGCGATAAAAATGATATATGTTCCCCGACGTGGACATAGCGCTAGTACCTACAACTTTATTTGTACCAATACGCCACATTCCCAACCGTGAGCTTTTTATATTGGCGTTTATTGCCGAGAAATTGGCTCTTGGTTCTATTCAGTTCCTTATCATGCCGCAAGGGGTTTTCATTTAATGTCACATTGCCAGTGACTTATTTTTAAAGTTATATTATTTGGATATTTGTATCATGTGCTGTTTCTTTGTTTAGAGTATACTTTCAATATAATATTTGAAAAAATATTTGGAATCTTTTATTTTCTTTTGAGTTTAATGTCAGTTTGCAATTAAGTTTATAATTAAATAATGTCTACTTTTATGACATCACAAGCAACTTCAAGCTTAATTTGAATACTTAAATCACTAAATATAGGTTAACTGATAATCAATGTTTTGGTTTTTTACTTGTCAAGTATTTCAAGTTAAGTATATTTAAGCGGAAAGTTCCCTCGCACTCAAAACGTATAAAATACCTGATTTAGCCAGGAAAATGACATTCACTATAATTTTATTACTTTAGCTCTGTTTATTGGATTACCTTGTATAAATTCACTTATATCATTTACTTATACCTGGCATTGAGTATTTTATTTAAAAACACCTACAGTTTAATATTAATAATATATCTTAAATTATAAAAATGCATATATTTATATTGTTAAAATAAATGTTTGTCATTCTTAGTCATAATACTAAGTAACGACCTCAATCATCTACTTTTTTCCCACACTGGTGCGTTACGTGGTCTGAGTTTTTCCATTTCTCTCTACAAATCGTTCATTTTTGCCTAATGACTTGTCGTAAAGGACTCGGAAACTACCCGCGGCACTAGAATAGGTAAGCTTTTTCAGAACTGAAATTGCGTAGATTATTATAAAAGTTTAAATATATATTATCCTATTAAAGTTGTAATTTTACCTTTTATGTAACTATTACTTGAGTATATAACAATTATAAATGTATTAATATTGACTTCATGCCAGAACAATACATTATGTTATGATCTTATTTAGATTTTTTAATGCGTTTTCAAAATTTGAATTTGTATCTAATGTAAAGCTTAAAGTAAGGATTTTCCATAATAATTTATCATAAAGCTAAAATTTGTCGCTTCTAGTGTATCAACTTGTGAAACAGAGATAATAACAAAAAAAAACACAAGTGATCTCTGTTATTGAATAAAAGAAGAAATAATAGAAATAAATAAAAAACATAATGTATTAATTTAATGTAGGTTTTGAAAATGGATTTAAAAATAACATAAGATAAGCCCGTTGAGTTTATATCTCCAACTCTTCTCAGGTTTGTCGCAAATCCATCCGAGATCAAATAGCTTTGACAACGAAAAAATATTTTGTATAAATCACAAATCAAATCAAAAAAGATATTGTTTTAAAATTGTAATTATTACATTTGTTAAATTTTAATAAAAAAAACTGAACTTGTGCAGTTCAGAAATAAAAACTGACTAAATAATACCAGTGATATGTTTTATTTCAAATCTCATCTATAGATCCAGAGATCTCATAAAGTCAAGCCATTTCATAAATAAATGGTCAATAAAAATGACCTCGCTTATCACTGATTTATTATTTAATAAATCAGTTAAGTTCAAAACACTCTTGACGTATTTGTAAATGCCTTTAACATAATGAGGCGTCTTTTTAAAGAATACGTAATGTTGGTTAAAATATAAAAAAGTAGCAAGGACAAAGTAAACGTTGACAAATGGTGAAAACACCGAACTTCGCGATATATTACTAAATTAAGTTGTCGTCGCAACAAACTTTTATTTCCATATTAGGCTATCAAAAATATATTACGATACACATAAAGTATAGATTTTCGGTTTGTCTCTAAGAAATATCTTGTTTTACTTAAAAATCAATTTGCTTATCTTTAAGTAAGGTATATATTCATAATTCATATATACATAGAATAACACTCAGTCTATGATTATAAAATTGAGCGCATATTCATATGTAATAAGATTTATTAGACTGTAGATATGAGAACTGCTTACACAACAACTGTATACTTGGCACGTACAAAGTAAGGCGACCACTGTCTAAATATATTTGTCTTCATGCGAAGTTTTATAATCTTCCCATCTATAGAATTTTATAGATCTACCTTTACAAATTACCCTAACTTATTTCAGCTTCAACAAAAGGTATTTTAAAGAAAGAACGTAGTAAAATTCTTTACAAATATATACATTTATTTTATTTTAAGCGGAAAAGCAGCCATAAGTTTTGCTTATCGCCTCTCCTGGCCCGTTAACCGCGGGCGAACAATTGATTCTAGTGCTTCTACCCAAGATTTTGTGAGATAAACCTTCCTTTAAATATTATCATATTTTATCGTGTCAATTACATACATAAATAGTTTGAACCCAGCCAGACCGAAACCGCTGCTTCCATATATCTGGTGCACATGTTGGAGCAAAAATTAAATTAATGAAATTAAATATTTAACGTTCAGCGGTTGGTGATCGTGTGGTTTTATTAATACATTTAAAATATTCTATACCTTTTTTTTCTAATGTCGTGACAAACATAAAGTATGAATGTTATTTATTACCTTCTAAAACAATATTTTTTGGTTTATATTTCGTGTACTTTTTACGATCTTTCCTCAGTTAGTCAATTATTCGAACACTCATAAAACTGTTGTAATCATCATTATCGTTTATGTTCTTGTAAAAAATGTGCCTACAAAACTCGGTGAATAAAAAATAATGTTATTTCACATCACGAACTGATTCCCTTGCTTATAGTCATTCTACGCGAAGCACTACGCCTTCGTAGCGAGCTACGGAGTTTAAGCGATACGAGATTGAATCTCTGTCGTTATAAACAAATATGGGTTAAATCATGAGTTTTAC
The DNA here is from genome assembly GCA_959347355.1 of Napeogenes inachia. NCBI lineage: Eukaryota > Metazoa > Arthropoda > Insecta > Lepidoptera > Nymphalidae > Napeogenes > Napeogenes inachia. Next base: position 11,464,393 of record OY365791.1, on the reverse strand, counting down.
TAGCTATTAAGTTAAACGTGATATTTAACATAATTAAACAGTACATAACCCATTATATCTTTACAATTAAAACAATAAACAAATAAAGGTAAGAAAGATTAAATTAAATAATAAAAAATCAAGTCCTTCAGTAACTTCATTCAATCTTGTCTTTCAATAACAAAGGGACCATTCGGTGGGGCATAAAATTTGCAAAATAACGGCTTACACGTGTAAAAACACTCGAACGACGACATAAAAACTTGTTGCAGATTATCCGTCTCACCTCCGTTCTGAGGAGTTTCGGAAATGGGTGCGCCCATGAAAAATATGTTAGGGAAGGGAAAGCTATAAGCCTTTTATGAAAATGTTAATGACCCCGCTGATAGCACATGGGTTTTTAAGTGTTTCGCATTCTCTTACAGTCTGCGTGGTCTTTTAAATGTATTGAATCCAGTATTAAGCCATTACTCTCGTGCGAATGTTATTTTATGGAACTGCTATCCAAACCTTACTGTTTCTATAACTTGACAAATAAAATTAAATAATCAGTGTGATTTTATTTAAATAAAAACATTCTAAATTAAATATTTTCTCTCAGCAAAAACAATCTTTACAAAGTGATTCCCAAGATATCTAGACTTATCCAATATTTAATGAAGTTAAAATTAATATTAGTATTAAAATAAACCTAAGCATAAAGTATAAACATTGTAGCAATCTTAACATTGAAGAACAGTCAATACTAAGTCAAAACACGGATTTCAAATCATGTAAATATGGACTTTATCGCTATTGTAGGCTTAATTGGCCCGAATTTCGACAATGTTGCACTTGTCGAAGTGAACTGACAGCCTGAGTTAGCAAACAAGGTTTAAAAAGTGCTAAAGTTTCAAGCGTAATTTAGCTGCTTTTAGAAATTGCTAAATTGTTAGCTCAAATTATTTCGCATTGTTATTTAACGAGTGACCTAGATATAGGTGGATAAGATTAATTTTTATCATGACGTGTCGGAATCTTCAATCCTTTGCGGCCAGAGATAAAATAAGGAATAAAATAAGTTTTATTCGCTTGTTAATATTTTTTTCTCGTGGCTTAATGTTACAGATTTCAATTTTATTTTAAATAATTTTATGGCGTGTTTTTCTACATTGAGTATTTTTTTCATTTTTCAAATAGGTATAAATATGAAAATTTCTTTTATTTTTTAGTGCATAGTACTTGTACAACGTTACATAAACATACCTAAGCGACGTTTTGTTCTTGTAAAATAAAAAATAATAACGCTAGCTCTCGTCAGGTCCGCTCTTGACATTCGCAAGTTTTAATTGCCACACTCAGCTCTGCGGTGAGGGCACACCGCGACAACTAAGGACTGGTACAGACAAACGTCAAGACTTATTTCTCTTAATTATGTTGTATATTTTTTCTTTTATAATTAACCATTGTAAACCATGACATTTTTTTAAAAGTGTATATTTTTATGATATACAACATACATGTGTATTCGTAGTAAAGGTTGAGATAGTGGAGCATTATGTTGCGCTGAAAATATATCACATATATTAACTGTATAAAAGCTTATAATAATCTTTACGAGTCTTAAATTATTTATATATTTTTTTTGCTGAGCTCAATTTGTATTCGTAAACATCTCAAAGTATTTAAACAAAGACCAAATTGACTATCGTCAGTGCTCGTACTAAAGCCAACAAAAACTATCTAGAGAGACACATTTAGCGCTAGTAAACACGCTATTCGCTTACTGCTTATGTACATCGTCTAGTTACCCTAATGAAGGTCTCATGTGAACACAAAAACTCTCAGTGATTCGCCTAAGTGCCATCGAATTGTTGGTAAACAACCGCACGATGAATTTATTATCTATTTTATGGTAAAAAACACTATAAAATATAACTGTCTAATTTGTTCCAGCTAATTCTATTTTACTTTAATGATGTGGTTTACGGTTTTGAATGAAATTTTTATTAATTGCTACTAAATATTTTATAATTTTTTATTTTTATAGGAAAGATTAAAATGGAATTGTTACTTAGAGTTTTTATAACTAATTACATGACAATATCATTGTTCTATTGTGTCTCGATGTAAAAAAATCTGTTGTCTCTGTGTCTTAAAGAGATAACAAATACAGTCATAACCTGAAAAATAATATACATATTACGTAGTGTTAATTCTTTAAACATTACTCTATGAAGCTTAATTACGTAATTCTATATTGCAGTGCATGATATGTGCATTTAGTGAGAACTATCGACAACTGTAAATTTCACTATTAATGTCGATAACAGACGCCTCACTAGATGTCATCTATTTAGCCTAATGAAGGCGTCGCGTTCAAAATACGTTCTGTTTGTGATGTCTGCTTTAATTATGATATTGTCGACATTGTGAGAGATATTAGACACAACACTTAGATGCTTATGCTATTGTATACTATACTTTATATGCCACTCGAATTAACTAGGATTACTTAGACATTTGTTCCCTAGAGTACATGTACTCTTGTTAACAATATTTTCATACACATTACTATTTACTCTCATTCTTTTACGGTTGAAGCAGTAAGGCTGTGGAACACAATACCGTATACAATATGCAAATTTAAATCAATATCTATTTTTAAAAACGAGTAATCGATCACTATCTATCCATGTAGAATGAAATTTAAATTTTGTATGTTTACATTATTTTAGTTACGAACGTTGTAATTATATGTAATAGCGTTGGTTTACTTTTAAATTAATTTCTCATGATTTTCTCACATATTAGTATATGTGAGAAAATCATTTTTGTACTCTCCTTTCACAAGTCTGCTAGAAGAGATTTCATTTTGAATAAGTAGTGCCTTTGTACAAATCCATGTTAAAAAAATGTTTATGTTATATATATTCTGTGTGTACATAAATGGTAAATGAATAAATAAATAAATATATTAATTCGAACACAAGTTGTTATATTTTGCATATGAATGAAACAAAAGACAAAGTAAAGATTTCATAATAATTTTAATTTTTTAATATAACGGATACGTAAATACTGAAAAGGTATTGTGCAATTTGAATATAGGCCGTGAATAAGTCTTCCTAACATGTCTGGCACGATACTCTATATCAACTTTAATTGACCAATCCGTTGACCGTACACTTGCGCGTACTTAATTGAACAGAGCTCCGAAACTGCGCAATAAAACTCGAGCATACAATTCGTTATCACTGTCACTTGGAAAATAAACTATATGGAAGAAAAAGTAACTTCAAACCGTCGATAAAGCGTGGTACTCGAGGCACGCATTTAAAAAAATGTCCAAGCTTATGTAGGAGGGAGCGGAAGAGGGAGGGGGGCGGGTTCGGTGTTTTATGGACCGAACTGATACCGAGGACCCAGGAAAGTGTTCCGAGCTTACGCCCAGGATTTGTATTCGCAAGGTATTCACTTGGTATTTGCTTTTTATATCACATGAGAGATTATATTTTGGTTTATGTAATTACAGTGTTTATGGAGGTCGATTATTATAACTTTTTTAGAATAAATGTTTATTATGATAATAAATAAAAATAGCTTTGTTATTTTTTATGCAAAAGAGTTAATGTTAACAAAATAATGTTTAGAAGATTTTTTCTATTAAATATAACCAGTTTTATGTATGACCATTTAATGTTTACCCTGCTTATTTATGATGACAACTGTGGCCTCAAACTCATCGTCGATCACACTCTGAGATCTCCACTATGTCGGGTAATAGCGTCGCGGGAAGCTGCGGCAGACATGACTTATTACTAACAAGATACAACCCAATTCGCCCCTTAATGACGATGCTCGCAGCGAACCCTTAATTTAGACACCCACCCGTTTTTATTTGGACTTGAAATACCTACCAATTTCGCAACCAATTTATCGACCTAATTTTTTTTCTTTGCAAAAACCATTAGCTGTTATTAATGACATTTTGTTTATGACCTTTCTTTTACAGGAGAAATCAGTTCGTCGGAAGCTAGTAAAGGTCGCAGAAATGTTATATGAATTATGACCCATTTCGAAATATTACTTTGTACTGAACCCTTCGTAAAGGGCAAAGTAGGGCTGCCTTATTCCCTTTTCGTAATTTGAGCACCGTTACTGGTACTAAACCGTTTATGATGCGGCTCTTAGAAAAGTTAAAGTGGCCAGAACGGCCACACAAAAAAATTATAATGAGGCACTAAAACGATGGAACGTAAAAGAATTTTATACAATCAACTACAAAGCGGATTATCACCTTTCATAAGTTTCAGAAATACAAAAAATCCCTGAAGCGAACGTCTTATAATTCAAATTATAAAGAACACTACGAATACATAGAGATAATGAATTATTTATTACAAATTATATTTCGAAAACAATAAAGTTTCAATATTCCAGAATACTTTGTTATACTTGCAATTTTTCCAAGGACAATATGCGAAACTTGCAGAACTAACAGTGTCGAACCAATATTCATAAATCTTCAACTCATCTGAAAGTTGGACCGCACCGAACACCGCATTCAATATTCGCGGACATTCGCGATCCGCTCACATAATTACCACAAGTGCTCCAATGATGAACCGTTAATCCTGTAACTAGAATAAATTTGCATTTGTTAACCGCGTTTGCACGCATTCATATACAAGTACATTTACCATAGAAGTGCATTCATCTAATCTAAATTCGCTGACAGCGCTGCATAATATGTATCGTGAGGGAGTTATGCGGTAAATTTTGCTGACAAGCGCTATTTACAAAAGGCTGTTAAATGTTTAATGGGTCGCGACAGTAGTGTGAAGAATTATCGTAAATTCGTGCTGCTATTTTTTTATTATAACTTTATATTGCTTTTAAAATGTTCATTACGTTTCAACGTAAATAAAATGTAACAGTTGAATATTTTTTTTAGTCCGTGAAATCATTTAATTGAAATTAACAACGTTTTATTAAACCTTTTTTATTAAACGTGGTACTTAATTTAATGTTTTTTATACCTTCAGGGATTACTCGTTAAATAATGATTCTATAAAAATATCTGAAACAAAAACGATTGCCAGCGACAAAAAATAAATATTTTTTTACTATAATATCATACATTTTTACAAGCGTATTTGAAATAAAATTTAATTACATTAGGGAGATCGTTGCGATATAAAAAGGAACCTAGTTGATGTCCTTAAGCACCTATAAGGGATTCTCTTTTCAACGGCCTCGGATTTACCCTTCGACTTCCTTGATCGTCCTTATCAGCCCTTACTATCTTCCCCAACTACAAAACTACATACGCGTTATACTCGTACTTAAGTTAAATTTTATAAGGCTACTTTTAAATTATTTTGCAAGACAGTAAATGATAATCTTGATGCGTGTACAATATGAACCAGTGGTAGCTTTGGAATATGTTTTGTGAATAGGTACTTTGTATTTCAATTTAAAAAACCGGCCAAGTGCGAGTCGGACTCGCGCACGAAGGGTTCCGTACTATTATTATCTATTTAAATTTTTTTTATTTAATTTGTAAAGTAAATAATATAATATTACCTATACTTACATAACAAAATATTTTGTGGATAATTCAATCGGATACTTGTTGCCGTTATTAATATCGACCAAAAAAAAGTAACGTTTGTTGTATGGGAGCCCCCCTTAATATTTATATTATTTACGTTTTTAGTATCAGATTTTATTGCGGCAGCAGAAATACATCATCTGTGAAGATTTCAACTATCTAGCTATAAAAGTTCATGACATATAGACAAACAAAAAAAAATCACGTTTGTTGTATGGGAGCCCCCTTAAATAATTATATTATTCTAGTTTTTAGTATTTGTTGTTATAGCGGCAACAGAAATACATCATCTGTGAAAATTTCAACTCTCTAGCTATAACGGTTCATGAGATACAGCCTCGTGACAGACAGACGGACGGACGGACGGACGGACATCGGAGTCTTAGTAATAGGGTTCCGTTTTTTACCCTTTGGGTACGGAACCCTAAAAATATCATTCTTGATTTATATACTATTTTTTCATATTTTTTATACCGTATAATATACAAATACAATTTTGATTTTGTTTATTCTATATTTCTATGTAAGTATGTACCTAAGTACATATATTTTTAGCTTCCGAAAGTGGGAGATTAAAGGTTTGACCTGTGCTGATTTTTTTTTATAGAAAGCCTGCTTCATCAAGATGGTTCTTAACTATGTTAGGTGGAATTAGAAGCAGTCGTCTCCAAGATATTGAGCATTTATTGGTGCGGGTGAAAGGTTCTTATGCAACATTGATAGTACATTCTGAAACAAGTGAAAATGAGTGTTTTTGTAGGTTCATTTAGTACAATATAAAATCAGCAACATAACTTGACTTACTTTACTTTACTGAAAGAATTCAATATGTACATAATAATATTATTTTCATCGTTTCAAGAGGTTTCCTTGTATCGCTGTTTTTTTAACGTAATATTACATTCTTAATTGTTATTCTCATGTAGGTATATAGGTAAATAAAGAAATATATAATTATAATAAAATAATATTGTAATAGACAATCTATTACAATATTTGGTACTCCACTATCATATGTATTGCTTGTCGCCAACAAGGTCAACCTATCAAAAACTTTAAAAATCTGATATAAAATTTTATGCAAACTCAAAGCTGAAGTTATGCCAAAATTTTCGAGATATTCAGCATAAAATTAATTGAATGATATAACCTGAAATAAACGTTAATAAGAGTAAGTTATTCTATCTGCATTGATATGCATAAAATACTTTTAAAGATTGAATAAAACTATATAAGTAAACTATTTTAAAATTTTATTTTAGATACTTAAATAATAATATCTCCACAAATGCTCAAATTACTAATGCAGACATTGCACTTTATAAAACATTGAAATCGCATTTCTTAAGTACGCCTTTGGAGCATTTCGTAAAGTAAGGGTACACACAATTTGTGAAACGAACTTTATTTATCTATCGACTAGAATTTACAATTCAAATACCCTATATTTTGTCTTAAGCGTTTATTTATACATTTCTAAATTATTGTACTGATCGCTGTTTACACTTTACGAATACAATCTTGAAACACGCTAATGAAAATGTTGCCAACTTTCGTAAGTTTGCAACCTTTAATAAAGAACTTTTCTTCATTCAAACTCTCAATTTAGTCCTCACATTTAAATAACTGTAACTCGGTAAATACCTAATTGACCAATACATACTACACACGCGTCTGCATGTAGAGTACCTTTTTCCCAATACACGTTCCAATTATAGTAATCATACTTGCTCACATAAATAACGTTTACCAATCGGTAATTAATTAATGATTTGCATTAGCTTCCGTTAATCACGTATTACATACAATTTAGTAATTGGATGTAATTATTTTCATTGTATCCGCTGTAGAGTTCACCGTTTAATGTTTTTGTTTATTTTTTTCTCTAAAGCTAAACAAAAATAAATATAAGAGGGGCATTAGTACTGGGTAATAATAAGTTCTTAGAGAATCCTGAAGGCCTCGCCAAACTAAGCGGCCCCACCACAAATCTTCATTAAGAGAGTGCAAAGAAAGGCGTGCGTCGCGTAGCAATGGTTTAATTGTGAGTGTTTATCGCCACGATTACTCTTTGGGCTCGGCTTAAATAGCACTCATACGTCACAGCAGGCATGTAATTATTTTGCACGTGTAACACTCCAAAAACGTTACGGACCGAGAACCTGGAGGGAGGACCGTAACTTTATGTCAGCCCCATAATTTGTCTATTGGTTTTCCTTCGGCTGCTCTAATTTCTTTGCGACAAGAATGGGAAAACGGCTAATGATGCAATTTGTTCCTTCCATTAATAAGGTTACCTTGTTTCATTTATTGGGTACATTTTTTAATTTATTTGATTTTTTCTATATATTTATTTAAAGAACACCAAAATGGTTGGCATAATCTAATTAACTAACACAATCGCGATGAAATTTGCTAAATACAAATTAACAAGTTAAAGTACAATTTAGATGTAATCGAAGTTTAATTCCTACTGTGAATTACAGGGCCAATAACAGAAATTGGTTTGCGTAATCATATAACAACTCTCGTATAAGCCAATACACGACAACGTACTTTATTACTAATATTAAATTGATATTATAAGTAGCAGCACATATTACTAATTCCAATGTAAATAATATAAATCTATTACAAAACCTTCCACTTCACTAACTTCAAATAATAGTATCATGTTTAATTTTTGCAGATACATGAATAACAAATAGAAACGATACAAAGTTTAAACTAATATAAATAACCTCGACTTATGTACATGGACCATTATACTCGAGAACTCTTTACTTCTTAACAGTCGATACTCGTTGGCTTTATTGCGAAACTTTTGCAAGCATTCCTCTTTTATTACTCCAATTTTGTACGACTAAGCCTACCCTACTGAGGGGCTGCCTTGCGATCTTTATTATTTAGATTTCGATCGCTGGTTCCAACGTCGTCGGGGATTATAAACGTTACACAATAGAGGCAATAGATTAGCTCATGCCCAAATGATTGGCAAGTCATCGATTCAATCTACATCGCGATGTATTCTAATCACCGTAATTTGCTGAATACAAACCGCAAAGTGCACTTTCGATAGTAATGTCAAACCTAATGATTCATGCAAATTGGCAAAATTGATCTGGTAGTTACTTAAACCACATTCACCCCACAAAATTACCAAGTATCCACATTTACTTGAAAACAAAATTTGAATTCGTGACCCGGATTTAATTTAAATTCAGGTAATTTATGTTCTAAAACAGAAACGCTGGCACGACATATTGAAACTTGTATGTAGGTAGTTAGTTTATGTCAGCATAGGTCCGGTTAACCATTATCGGAGTAATATAGAGTGGAGCTACACAGTTACCGGCGCTGTAGGTCGAAGATTGCAGTCCCCGGTCGGGCATCAAATCCTGAATCGAGCATATTAGATTAGGGATGTCGGAGCACGAGCTATTTAGTAACTACCTACTTGAATCCCAGCGCCGACCTGTAACTAGAGCAACCTATTTACATGAGTTAGGTCCGAGATAAACATATTTTGTATGAGAAATTGATATTTAAATTATATTGATATTAGTATCTTAATAAGAATATTTTGCTTTTTAATACACTTTACATATGTGTATTTTTCTGTAACCGATTACAAAATTATTAAAATTACCTTGGGATATAGGAAAATGTTCTTGGAATTTCACCATTATTGGCTATGACGCGGATAGTATGATATGTCATATCATTTGCAACACTGAACCGTATTTCTGAACGACATTTTCGTAATATTTTCTATGTTGCAACGCATTTAGAGAATACACGAAATGTCTGCATTGTCCGAAGGCATGTGACATTTCCTTCATAGTATCGGAGACAGTGACATGGGTTGTGAGCATCCCCCGCCCCACCCTTGATTATGATAAACGACTTATGAAATTAAAACGGTCGAGTACAACAAGTTGCCATTTAAATGAATAAGCCCTTTGTTGAAATTCATTCCCTTGACAAATCGCTTCTCTGCACTCTCTGTATACATTGTCCGTTGAATTAAATGGGTCGTCCATAGAAATCGTTTCGTGGAAGGCTATTTTCAGACAAAACGATATCGCGTCCATCATGTTCGCGTGTCTGTTCGATTTCAAGGAGGTGAGTGAATTTACAATGCCTTCAATATTAATCCATGACCTCTATATAAATAATTTCTTAGGTATAAGTCACGAATTTTAATTAAATCAATTCAAACAAATTATATTCTAGAATTAGAATGAGTCGTAAACTTTTTTATTTCAAGAGCCGCGTTGGCTGTAAAATAATATAGTAATTTCACTGGCAACAGTCTTTGGAGTCAGGAAGAACAGGTAGATAGATATCCGTAGCTAGCGATCTCTGACACCGTTCCAATAACTTTGACGATCGCGCTATCGCACCCGAACCCGCTCCCTCCCGACTTCTCGCCCTCACAAATTTTCGGCCGAGGCGGACTGTAGTTTGTTTTCTTTGTCATTTCCTTATCGCTCTGCCAAAATACGTTTCATGACTGTTACGTCAGACGAAACATACTTCAGGTAAAAACTGTAGCGCGCTCGAAACATTTTGATTCTGGTCTACAATATTTAAATTCTATTCATGTTTTTTCTTTCTAAAGGACAATAGAAATATAAACGTAAATAGAACGGAAATGCAACACTATAATTATATATTGTACCGAGAATGAATTGTTGAGGTAGAAATGAAATTGTCCTCTACTTTGAAATTTTCACGAACAAAAACCGCGCCACGATTCTTTTAACGTTGAAATACACGCATTAAAAACTGGAATACAGTACAAAAGCAATTATTTATAAAAATCTCTTTGAAAATACCGCACAACTGCTTGTCGCAGGTAACCGCAATATTACCAGAAATATTTAATGTTGTTACGAACCCATTGCACTTTTCCCACACGTTTTACATGTATGTGCATTTGTGCCATTTTATAGCAGCTTAAAATATATTTTGACCTTAAATGAAATTACATTCGCTGCGTGTTTTTTATTGCAACGTCCACGCGAATTAAGGCCATTAAAATATTTTCCCGAGTCCTTTGAAATATTTATGTTTTGACATTCTATACTAGATCCTCCTTTGGAATTAATTAATTCAATTTAAATTTTTATTTTATTATATTCATAAAGTACCTAATTAGCTTTTATATTATTTTAAAACTTTGATGTGCACAGTAAAGTATTTTTAGCGTCATAATTGTACGAAACTACACATAACGTAATTAATTTGTCTTATAATTATTTGTTTTGTAGTTAGATGACACAGATAGATGAACGGATATTCGTACAGCATTCAACATAAAAACAGGGAAGTAATGATATTATTTCATTGCAGCTTATTCATGTCATAACTCGTACCCTCTGTAACAACGTTAACGGTATATTGTGTGTAATCTCGACGAGAATCGTAATTTCTCAGCGCAAGTGTCAAGATGTTGACACCATTTGTCGCCGCTTGCATATGCTCTACGACATAGCCATGCAACGAAACAACATCTATTTGATTCTTATCTCCCCCCCACACCCTCCAAACCACTGCCCTCACATACATCCAAAATACAAGCAGGTAAAATGTGTTCTTTGTAAAGCAAGCAAAACTCTATTTTGTAGACATAATGATCTATCTTATTTTTGATAAGAAATAAATTTAAAAACTTTTGTATGAGCGACTTTCCTGTGATATATATTTGTGGTTCCTAATAACAATAAGGATTACATACGCCTATCTGTTATATAGATAAGCCCGATTACTTTTTATTAATTTATAAGAACAGTTTTATCCTCACCAAAGAGTATATATAACATTGACCAAGTGTTATTTGTATACTAACAATGTTTTAGACACTTGAGGAAGAAAGTATTATTGTAAATACGGTAGTCAACTTTTGTTTATTTATTTTGTATTTGCGATGACAATAAAAATGAGTTAGAATAATGAAAAATGAAATTGAAGAAAATTTTCTTAGTATAAAACGTGTTGTAAACTTTAGCGTGTAGACATGAATAAACTGTGAGAATTGCTGAATAACTGGCTGAATAAATTGCGAATTTTATTGAAGTCATCTCGAAAAATGTTTCCAAAATCATAGCGCACAATAAAAGTTTTATTGGCTCGCTATTGTCTCTGGGGAGGGCATAGGTGAGTGCGGGGGGAACGGCGGAAGGCAGCCCCCCTTGGACTTTCCTCGCTGACTGCCCACTACAAAGTTGTGTAATTTTTGCGACAAACGTACGGCGCACTACAACCGGACAGCGTCCTTGCTCCGATGCACCGACTTCGACGAACAACTTAAAGAATATCGCCCGTATCCTTCCATTTTCACATACAATACGAACAACTAAGAAACGCAAGAAGCAACGCAACTATAAGAAAAGAATTGCAATTTTAAAATTGTTAGCATAAAAAGTTGAACCTATAAACTCGTTCGAATTGTTACATAATTTCTAGACGATTGTTCGTTTATAAGAAAATTTATTGAATGCTTAAAAATTGGGAAGGGAAAGTATCTAACATAGAATTAAATAGCACTTTTCTCAGGAAATAAAGAAGTTTCAAAAGAGCATCGTTTTTTGTCTCTTTTATATCTTGCGGTGCACCCGCTGCACTGAAAATAATGTGGCCACTGAAATGGAGCTACCTGTATTACACAATTGCACACGATGTCCACCGCCAACGCAGTGATATTATTTTTAACAACTATCATAACCTTGTTTAAATAAAGACTTAACGGTGCGCTGTTTAGTTTTGTTTGTTGTATGCAAGTGACTCAATTAGTATATACTCGTTTATATAATTTAACCATATTCATCACAAACTTAACATATATATAAGTTAACCAATTAGTTTCTATTAATATAAATGTTTATTTTCAGTGTGGTTTGTATGCTTACATAACATAGCGTGTATTTTCATTTCAGCGTCGTGTCATATTTTAAAGGTATGCTATAGGAAAGTCAGCAACACATTAGAAACGATATGGCGGTTGCCACCTGCTCTAAATGAAAGCTGAAAATGTCGAAATGGAGTTGTTTGTTACTGTGACAAAACGCGCCATTTTGCCAACAGCAGAAAAAGTGGAATGGAAAATCATTTCCCTTCTTACTATTGTTGCATGGTGTAACAAAGCAAAAGGCACTCTTGCGTTATTCCTTTTAGCCGGACTTTGTACTTAAATATCTACCTCTGTGTCTTCTTTTATACACCTTGAGGATTTTTCCGTATTATTTGCCATTTCTTAAATGAAAAAGTGGGCTTCGAATCACGTTGCTCCATTGACTGTATATAAAATCTATAGCAAATTAGCCAAACATTTTTTTTAAATAAAATATAGAATTTTTATCTTGTACTCGATGAAATAAATACAGGACTTACGAAAACAAACTTGAAATTTACACAGTGTTTGTTTGACATCTTGTTGATCTTTTACTGTAACCATTTTAACAAGGAAAAGACCGAAGTAGTGTGACCAACTAGTGACATATAGTGTAGCACCTGCGGCTTTTGTGGAGAAACACGAGACATTCCAACACACTGCTTGTGGCTTACTTAGCTAGGTTAGTACTCCACAGCGCTATAAGGTATTAAGTTATAATTGGTGTTAGATTTTGACTTAATATCTTATTACTTAATAGCTTAATAAACTTTATCACAATTTTTTTTAACACCAAAATTATATAGATATCGCCTAAAAATTAGTCCTCACCGTAGAGCAAGTCCATTACACGCCGTCGCCAACAATAAATTTCCCATCGGCGATAATCTATACAATTTGGCTTGTGCCCCACTTACATTAACATTTCTGCCAAAAAATTATTCGGGATCCAAATTATGGTATCATAACCATATCTCAAGATCGCTTTTCTTGCAAAGCTGTTACTTAGAGTGGGCATAAATATCGTATAATTACTGGGACCCTAATCCGTCGTTGTAACATCGCTTGCATTCGATACAAGTATGCTGGAGGGTGCTTGAGCAGGCATTGTTGGCAGTTGAACAAAGCCAAGGGTCCTCAGTGGTCGGCGTGACCTCGTGACGCCCTCTAGCGCTCGCACGATATTTTTTTATGATACCACGATTTTAAGACCTAGTTTTCATTCAAGATTCTTTACTATTTGAACCATTTAAAAACTATTTGTAATTACGAGAGATTTAACGATTACTAATGTACGATAATAATATTTTTAAAGTAGATCTATATATTTAGAAAAAATATATATTACAATTTGCATTCAAATATATAACTACTTTGTATATCATAAATACTTCATAACCAAAAGTACATATACCAATAGAAATATACAGAAAACATATATTAAAAAGACTGAGCTTAAAAGACATGTGAACGAAAAAAAATATAACATACAAGGTTTTTCAAAAATCCGCAATCAAATGTTAAAAGAACTTTAAACCTATAGCGTCTAAGAAAGAAAAATGTGTCACCATTTTCTTTTTTTAGTAAAAGAAGCAAGAATTTCGCTCGAGGTAAGTACAAGGTGCTAGAGTGGAGTGGTCGGTGTGCGGACTGTGTTGTCTTCGTATCTGCTTATTCACGCTATTTTAAAAACATATAAATGGAAGTTGATGTAAAAGGTATGTTTTAATGAAAATGTGCAAAATATTATTGCATGAGAATGTCGAACTTTTAGTAAATTTTCATACATATAGATTATTTTTTACAAATTTACATTGTTTTTATGTATTTTATAAATTAAGTTTAGCACAAAATAAAGCTGACAATATTATGAAAAGACATTCACCCTGCAATTAGATTGCAGACGCTTCATGGACAAAGAATTTTAATTATATTAAACTGAACAAGGACTAAGTAATTCGTAGTTTATTTATTATTTACTGTAGTGTGTCAAGCTCGGCTTAAAGAGCAAGGTATTATTTTACAGATTTTCCCAGCATCAGCACATCTCGAGAGCGGGGTCTATCGCCTTTAAGATCCATTCTTTTTTTAAGTGCTCTCAATCGGAATTAAGTTATTCTCTCCAATGTCGCGTGTTTCGCAAAATCTTCAACTCAAAGGAAGATGCTGAAGTGTACCCATTGAAATTCTTTACGTCGCGAACAAGTTAGTTATAAGTTCCTTACAAAATCTTTCTTCTTTTAAATAGTGGAATTATATTTTAATATATTATTTTATGTTTAATAAATATATTTATTTATCTAAGTGTAAAAATTGATATAAAATATTAAATAACTTCAATTCCGTTAAAATTTTCGAGAAAACTTCTCATTTTTATTTAGAGGTTTCAAACAAGATTTACAATGCATTCCAAATAAGTAAAATATAAGAAGTTATGTCAACTTTAAACAAAGCAACAATAGTAAATACGTTCAGCCAAATCGCAAGACCATACACGTCGATCGAAGAAAACAAAACAAGTTAGTGTTTCACAACATTTATTACAGTTGCCCCGAGATATTATTATATTTGTAAAATACATTATGTTAATATACTAATATATTTTATAAAGATCAGAGTAATTTTATATAAGTTTGTTTGAAAATATTGATAAACATGTATAAACATGTTAAGCTTATTGAATGTTTAAATATACATACATAGAATGAAAAATAGACCGATACGGGATTGGAACCCGCGATCCTTTGGAAACCGGTTCCCAAAAATCCAGAGGAAAAGTAAAACAGATATGTTTTATTTCATCTGTTTTTCATTCTATATTTAATTTAAATGTATAATCATAGAAAATTTTTATCCTAAATTGTATTATATTATTTTGAAACTGCATATTCAAAAAAATATTTCTTATAGATAGACACAATTCAAACTGAATTTAACAATTAATTGAACAGTATTATCTAATAAAAAAAAACTGCTTTAAAAAAGGTTAAATGAGGAAACAAAATAAATATATTACATTTCACGAGACCGTATTTGAAGTAAAAGTGAAATAATAGAAGTTGTTGTTAGCTTTAGCGCTAATTAGTAAGTAGGTACTTGCCTTAATGAACTGTAATTATGTTCATTAAGTGATATGATGAGGAAGTAAGCACGGCAAGTTGTGTGGTAGAACCGGCCAGTAGGATCGCCGGCTAATACGTGACCTCCACAACTCGGCAGCGCAACCTCACGAACCTACCACCACTTAGCCGACTCATAACATTAACTTTACCGGCATTAGTATACTTAGTTTTTACAAGCTATTCAGGAATTCTGTGTATGAAAATAAAATTCCTCCGCGTTGTTTCGTTTCACCAAAACAATGCAATATTGCAATAAAGGTGTAATCGCATACTTAAACTCGCGGAATTCGTTATTAAGTGTTTTATTCTTAATGCCCTGCGTGTGAGAAAATATTTATGTTTCGATAACACCTATAAATTGTATGGAGCGAGGATGAGTAAAGACCGTCGGTTCGATTCCCAATGCAAAGCGATAAAGCGTTTGAAAGATTCATCATAGCCCCCCAGGGACCGATTGCTCTTTCAAGTTGTTGCCTCCCGCCCTCTTGCCCTCTTATATCATATTTTTCAAAATTTCCCTCAACTAACTTGCGGATTTTACAAAGCTTACTCGTAGCGCAACTTCTGACATTGGATTCAATTGTTAAAACTATTTTATTGTTGTCTACGTAAAGCGATTTAACTTTTGACCACCAATGTAAAATATTATTTAATAATCATGAAGTTTAGGATGAAGATAAGTTAGATTTTTCATATCAATAAATGAGTGAGCACATTTTATAGCGGAAATAAAATTGACATTTACCAACAAATAACGTCTAGATTAGTCTATATGTCATAACAATTAAATAATTTTCTTCCTATCACTAATACAGTAATAAGTAGAGATAATTAAAGTGATGTAATTGTAAGAAAATTTTGTTTTATTAGAGTTTAAAAGCATAATAGGAGCACTTACCCTTAATTTGTACACAATCATCGTCTGCAAATTCCACCGACACCTGTATATTCCTACAGTGAAACTTAATTAATTCATTATCGGCTTTTCTATTGTTATCTAAAATTATCGATTCTTTTGTTTAGCAATAAATTTTACTTTGGCTTCTGTATCTTCACTTTTATGTATATATAACTTAAAAATGTCTTCAATTTGTATGACAAGGTGATTATTGTTCCTAGATTAAAAAGTAATGTCCTTCCTCCAACCAAATCAAATTATATTTAAATTGACGTTTTTTATTTCGAAATTCATGTAGAATGGATTTAGGTATTTAAACCCAAGTAAGGTCAAACTTTTACAAAATAAATAATATATATTAGAATATTCTGTTATACAAACTCCAAATTAGCAAATATATACATACATATCGTAATATTTAGCTTATAATCTGTGTAATTATGGTGGGAGAGCTGTATGTATGACGAGTATGACGGGTCCCAGTAGAGTTAGCCTTCACTTTGATATTCTGATTGTTGTGTTTTATGCACTTTGTATTATGTAAGCAATTTAACTGGACTCTATCTGGGATCATAAATTATCATTTATTTAAACTGGAATTTAAATTTGGAATGGCCAAGCGAATTTTAAATATATGTTAGATGTATTCAACATCACGGCCATTAAAAAAGTATAAAATAAAATTTACGACCACACGACCTAATTCTTTTTCTGAATCTTTCCTTTGTATTTTACCGGTAATTCAGAAAAACGTTTTCGGGACGCGGCCATAAAACAAACGATCTTTACCGGAGTTATACGAATGACTACGAAGGTACGTTACTGAGATACTTAATAGTGTCACAGCGTTAAATCCTACGAGTGACTGCTTGCTATAAAGTCTCAAACAGCCAATTTTCATTTTCAACATAAGCCATCATTAATTTTTGACACGCATCCATTTTTTTATCACTGAATACAAAACACTTTTTAATAAGAACAGGTTGTTTAAATAAACAATAAGTTTGTATTCCTAGTAATTGAAAAGCATTAAATAGTGAAATTAAATTACAAACTAAGAAATATATTAAGTATATAAATCTGGAAATTCACTAAACGTTGTGCTGTAACAAGACATTTAAATGTCGGGTCAGTCAAATTGCCACTTCTTGATTACAATTAACTGGCAGCCCTAAGTCATGGCCGACGGCAGGAGCCGACTAAGGAACATCATATGAATTTAGGGCGAATGCTACGGTCTGTAATAGTCAGGGTTGCGAAATCTGACTGAGATATATTACCTTAATGAATATTAAAATTATTTTAGTATAGGAAATACGTAATTAAATATAATGTGTTTAATAAATATAAAAAATATAAATATACATTGCAAACTCCAATTGGTATTAATATAAAAATTGGCAGGTACGATTAAACATTACATATAAAATAGATACAGAGGATGATAATAAAAATAATAATTAGCAACCCTATATAATATAATCTCGTGTTATAGGAAACCTAACGTAATCCTTGCAAATGCATACGCGTCGCATCCGGCAGTAAATAATCAAATCAGTTTGATTTATTAGTTCAAGCCCGGTATGCTTATTAAACTGTGCATCAGAACAGCGATTAGATTGTGTGCATGTGGCACAGGGTAATCAGAGAATGGGCGTTATATGATTCCCTTTAATATTACCTATTAGTTATTCTAGATATGCTGACTTAATAATAACGGCTGGATCGATATTTGAATACAATATTCGGTTTCTGAGAATATTGTAGATGAGATTTCTGATATTCCATTAATATTTCGTATTATAAATTGCAGTATCAAAATTGTTTTGGTGAGGTTAAATTCTATTTTCATTATTTATCGTTTATGGTTAAATATGAATGCTCCAGAAATAATTTCATTGAGAATAAAGGATAGATATAATTAAGTATAAAATAAAATTAACTTGCAAATACTTTTTGTGAGAATGACCGAAGTATGATACTACTGACCAGAATTAATTATCTGTCGACCGCGCTATCCACCAATCAGAAAGGTTAACCCACGAAATTATACCAAATTATTGTTTTTATTAAAATAATCAGAGCTCAAGAGACGTAGTATTAGTCTAGCAATTAAAAAAAATAATGCACATATTAATTCACAGGGGTATTTTAATGTTTTATCTATTTTTGCCCCAAATATACTAACAATAAATGTTTCAACCAAGGTATATGTTTTTGGTTACTATATTATTCCCTATATAGAAATCATAAGAAAAGAAGATGAATAAAAGACACACAGTAAATTTTTTGGCACTAAAATGTTACAGAACCACACAAATATAACCTAGACGTGTAATCAAATATGAAAACAAAATGTACCAAGATTAAAGTAGAGTTGTGACTGAAGGTGTAACAGAATTAGCCATGACGCATACGAGGACGAAATCAACTGAAAGTCTGCAAAGGTGACAGGAAGTGTGCAGCCGAGCGGCGCGAGCTGACTCAGGACTTGACATTAACACTGGAACTCGATAGATAGTCGAATTGAACTCAGCATTGTATAAATAGTAGAAAACATGTTTGAAAATATCTATTAACATTGAAAAATAAACCGACACAGGCATGGATTGCTCCCGTTTCGGTTTCCCAGGGAAACTTAACAGGACGGTCTTCCAAAAATCGCGGGTTCGAATCCCTGCCTGTATCGGTTTATTTTTCATTCTAAATTTATTAAAAACATATAAAACATGTTTGCTTGAAAACTTTAAGATATACCTCGTTTTTTATTATTTTATCTAAAATATTACTATATGAATAGTCGAGAAGCGGTGAAATAAGAAATCAAATGTTTCTTTTAGGATTTTATCGTTTAGTTGGCAGTAGATGCAATTACCTTCCTTTCCTGTATCTGCGTCTAGACGAGTGGGTGTTGTGAGGATAAACATGAGTGAGGTAGAGATTTAGATTTCTGAACTGACGTTAATACAGATAATAATACAATACAAAAGAATATATATTATTATCCTCTCATTTATAACATGAAAGTAATAGAAAAGAAACAAAATAAATATACTGTATAAAAAGGCAACGAGCTATATATGCACATAGTTTAACAAGACAATATATTACTGAAAGAGTCTGAGGATTTCTACGAAGATTTTACACCATTGGAAAGAATTTCGTGCGAAAATCAAACATATTTAAGCAACTGTTTTTAATTATTCCTCCTTGATTTAACCTAAAAGTTTTAGTTATTTAATATGATAGGAATATTGTATCATTATCATTACCGTGCTAAGAACCAAAAAATATAAGATAATATAAAAAAATATAAATTAAACAAGGTTATAATAAAATTAATATTAAATTTAATTTTTGATTCTTGCAGTCCCACAGTAGTGGTAGAACGGGCGCGAGTAAGCGATTTGGCACATTGCGCTCAGAGCGAGGCGAGCCGCGATATAATTACGTACCTACGAAATGTGAGCTCCCGTTTAAATCTTGCACTGCTTAAATTTTGAAGCGAACATCACTGGGCTGCATTAATTTAATTTTCACTGTTGTTATACACACACCGGTTTTAATTTTGGACGTAGAAATCTAGAATTTTGACAAGTACGTTATGTAAATGTGAAATGATGTTTGCTTTATGTTTGCCTTTTATGATGAACTCATCTCATGTTTGTAATATTTATTCTAAAATGTTAAAATCACATCAAAATATTATACAGTCGTAGGCTGTTTTCATTTGCTTAAGGTTAATTCTGTTGTTACCCAAACTTACACATGCATAAATCAATGCTATAGTCAACTACTAAATCGTACCATAAATAAATTTTACATATCCATGCATTCATTGTTCGTAAGTATATTAAATAGCTAGGCATATAACAACAGTCTCTTAACATCAATTCTTATAAAAAGCCAAGCATTTTTATCTACCCTTTCATTTTCAATATGATCCTAAAACCGACGGCAAGGTTACGTAGATACAGTAAATCACCTCAAAGTGGCTCGCAGTATTCCGTAAAAAAGAGGTTAGAAGTACCCTTTATATTCTTGCATTAGGTAGCGCTCTCCATCGCTGACCGCATTAGACTACCAAAGCTGAACAATTTAATGACTATTGACTATTCATACCACATTCGAGTGGTTGACCGCTTTGCTTCACTTGATTTAAAGTCTAATTATAGTGAGATCTCAGCCGTGGCGCCTGGCAGCGGGGTTCGTAATGAGAACGACCGTAGCTGCGTAGGCGAGAGGGCGAGATGCAAAATGTTGCAATTGCATTCCCTCCATCAGAAAAACAGCTTACACTGGCAAAAATAATTAAGAGCATTAGTCGAGTCGGGGAGCGGAGTGTCGCGCACTAAATAGTCTGCTAAATACCCATCTACATTTATTGGTGCAGGAACTCGGCAGAGGCTAGTGTAATAGCGGAAACAATTCTGTATTTTAAAACAGTGTAGGTCGCTTTTGTTTACGAATTATTCCACGGTGACGATAAAATAAGGCCATGCCCAAAAGACACGCAGTTTACGTAAAGTTTAGTGAACATTCTAATTTCCGTTAGCTTTTTGTAGAGAATTTTTTACACACAGTCGTGATTCAAATGTTTCATATGTATTTTTATTTAGATTTAGTAAGCATTCGTGTTATATATCTTTACTTGAATCTAAAAATATTTCTATTTCAAGGACTTTATTATGTTAACATCAACTATACTTACGGTCCGTCCACTGCGACTAACTTCCTACGAAGTTACTACATTCGATTTCTTTCGCATCATTGACAAGTAAATAGTAGTCAGAAGTTCCAGGTTCGTTCCTGTTAAGAAACGTTATACCCTTTCGACACCGATTTCAAATGCATCATTTGTTTCCTGTCAGCACGTCACTTGACGACGGTTTTTGTCCCCAAATGGAAAAAAGTAATCCTCCAATTAAATCGAACCACTACCCGTAAAATTGTTTATCGTTTGATAAAAGATTCGTATAAGTTCGTATTATGTAAGAAAAGAGGTATTATTTCCTTCGTCTTTTGAAATACTGTTCCCCTTACCCAGAACATTATCATATGTAAAGTTTTACTTCACTCATTAGCTTCAGCTCTTTGAAATTGCATTTCCAAGTCTTTCTATGTAGCTTTTTAAAATACTACAAAAGAAATTTCAGTTTAAAGAACATGGTAGAGAAACAAATGTATTTATTGCAATATAAGTTTTATATTAAGTTGAACGGGGAAGCTTTCAATATCGCTGGCCCCGATTCAACAAAAATACGAATATAAAAATTAAATGTTTAAAGCTTTGAAAAATAACTTTTAGTAGTAGTTCGGGTAACAATAGAATGTTTATAATGCTGACCTAATGTTCTTCTTACCTTTAAAAGACCGTTTGATTCTACATCCGGAGTATAAAACGATTTGTCGGTGAGATGAGGTTTTTTATTTAGTCGACAATTTATCAAGTTGAGAGAAACGTGTGTCGAGTTATCCGGACAGAGTTACATGACAATAGCGGTGGGATCCGAGGGAAAGATCTGCCACCGCGTCAGCAAACCGGTTCAATTTGTGAGGTTAGTCCAATTATGGACTAAAGGTTCGATACTTTTCATTTAAAAAAGTTTATAAGCTAATTAAACCATCATTAAACATCTTTTGGTTTCTGAAATTAAGAATCAAGAATAAATTTCGATGACTTACCTAATTCCATAAATATATAATACCGCTCGTTGAACACAGTTCCGCTACGGTCCGTGCTCATGAAAGTCTGAAAGGGTTAAAAACTAGTTGTGGAAATTACGATAAATACCTGTATACATAAACTCAAGTAGAGGTACAAATACTTCATAAGAATAAACTATATTATATATACTTATCTATATATCTACATGTCTTATGTTTTTAACATTATACACAATAAGTTAATATTGAAAGTATACACCTTTTACAATTTACACGAACCCAAGCTTAGTAATGACGTGTCTAAATTCAATCCTTAATTACAAAATGGGATCTAAGTATATATAATGTGTATTCCCATGTGAGAATATGTACTTAGTTGACCAAGCCTCTGTTTATTTAAATACCTATTAAATGGTACCAAAGTAAATACCATATAATAATATTATTTCTTGATCCAAAACACAATTACATTTATTATAATTGAATTGCTCATTTAATGCCATATTTATGTACATAACCATTCCTGAAGGATTTTTCGAAATACATTTTATCCTTACTTTATTTTTATATTAATTTATTACTTTATTATATTTGAAAATAACTATAAACATACGCGATTAGCGATACGGTAGCTCAATTAGTAGAGCGACGGGACGGTTTTACAAAGATCGCGGGTTTGAATCAATGCCCTTATCGTTTTATTTTTTTCATTCTATATTTATATAATTTTAACTTTTTATATTTCAACCTCAAGTCAGTGTATATTAAAACCTTAAATGGTGTTCTTTATAATATTTTTGATTCACTTGTCATACAAATTTTGAAAATGTGTAAGCCAGAATAATCAATATCTAGGATAGACCAAAACATCTAAAGCACCAACATCAATGAGAGTACAATGATAAGACGTAGAACTCTGGCGAGCGCCCAACCCTTCAAGCCGTGCGACACAAAGTGATCTCGCGTTTACCGCCTTCATTTGGCAATCTTTCGCTGCATAATGCGCCTTCAATCCGTGTTACTGCTCAGCTCAACATTACTTAACATTTGGACTTATCTATTGAATATATTCTCTTTACATTTGACAGGGTCGTTATAGCTTGAATCACATAAAGAGTTATAAGCAAGTTATATGGAAGAATTAGCCACAATCCACAGTCCCCAGGAAAAGAAAAATCCCAATCATCTCATGACCTATAGCAACATGTCTATTGGTCCCATACAAAACTGTCAGTCTGTTTTAACCTATTTTAGTCTTACACTTATCCCTATCCCATAAACAAAACTATTCATATCCTCTTTCTAGTAGTTCATCTCATGTTCAGATGTTTCTCGTCTCTCCACATCTCACCGTTCACTTTCTTTTGTGCATTCCAAAATATATAATCACAAGGTATCCCATAATAATAATATGCTTTTAAAACTTGTATATAGAAGTAAAACGTAAAATAGTTTCAATAAAATCGATATCAAGCAATTAAAGAAAAACTATTATATTTTTTTTAGTTACTGTAATTAACTTACAATTATAATTTTATTCATAACACATACACGTTATGATCTTTCTTTAGGGTCGGGCCAGTTAATCGGTTAGTTTTTAGATAATGACAAATTCTTTCAATACTTTTTGTGTCATTGATGGACTAACATCGAAACAAACGAATTTTCACGATCTTATAAGAATAGGAGAATAGGGCCACCGGTCAATTAATGAAATTCATAAATTAAAATTAATTATAATAAAACAATAATAACATAAATTACTTTTATTACCAAATAAATAAGAAATTCTTAACATACCACAATAAATAATGGTCAATCTCATTTGGAATGTCAATTTAACTAAACAATAAATAATCTGTAACATTCATATTTTGATGAAAGCCGAAAAGAACTTCTGAAATATTATTAAATATTTAAATTATATAATTTTAAATGTTTAATTATTGTATATTTAAAAAACATTAACTTTTGTATCAGGTTCATTTTATTGCTATAGTTCGCAGTTATTGATATATATAATAAATAATTACCTATTTATTTGCAAAACACAAATTTAATTTTAATAATTTATTAAATAATTACCTATTTATTCGCAAACCACAAATTTAATAATAATGATTTGTGAAAAATGGAATGATTTATAAATAGTTATATAGTATTAGTTTTCACATATAAATATAATTTACTAACTTTTATTTATTTAGCTATATTATTGTACAACTACGTAAATACAAATGGCATATGAAGATTATTTTGACACACTAGAAATATTTACAAAATCTAGTTAAAAGATACAGATTCTCAAAAATTTACAATAATTATGTTGAATTATTCTAACCTGGGCTTATTTATTTAAAGATCACCATTTTGACAAAATTTTAGTAATATCAAAAATAATGTTTTAGCGTATTTAAAACACGGCTATCGTATTTAGGTACAAAATATCACAATCAAAAATTCAAATCAGCTAAAACACAACAGACGAAAATGTGCCTTATTATATATAGAAATAATATCAAAATGGCATCGAGGATATTGTTTTTGTAATACTCGGTTAGCTTGTAGGCACTTTAATATTACTGGGTATTTAACTAAGAACACATTGGTAAAACAAAAAATACTATTTCTCATACATTAACAGATTTTTTCGAGGCGGGCACTCTGGGAGAGTTGGAGTACAGCGTCTTGAACATTTCCCGGATGCTGTTATCAGGGAACAGGTTGATCATTGTTACTGCGAAATTAAAATAATTATGTCATTATTAAAGCTCAAATGTCAACCGAGTGTAGAGGGTGATGTAATCTGTGATCTGCCCTACTGTGATGTTTCCTATTATAGCCGGCAATCATTATTTAGAATAGGTTATTGACTTTTCAACAATAGGACCTATTATGTAAAATTCATTTGATTTGAGGCAAATCATCTTAGGATGTGTCAAGTAGTCGAAAATTAAAACGTATCCTAACTAACCTTCAAGTAAAACAAACAAGAGTCGTTTGTTAATCTCCTGCGTCTGGAACAGATCGAACACTGTGAGGAGACCTCTTCTCGACGCATCCGTGCCTACTATGTGGCGAAGATCATCTGGAAATACATATTTAGAATATATAATCTAGTAAAATAAGCATCAAATAAGGAAAATCATTTAATATCATTTTGAACCGATTTGATATAAAAATAGTAAAACAAAGAACACCAATCAAACTATAACGTCAAAAACGAAATCCTATCAGCCAGATTATAAAATATAACAAATATCGAATACGATATTTTAAAAACACTAATTTAGTAGAGACCACACAATAGCGTGTCTCGTATCGCATTGATAAAGCCCGAACATTTGGACATCCGCCAAATTAAGAATCGCGTAACTCAACCATCGCGGAACAACCTCAACAGTCTATATTATGAATTTACATTGAAATAACGAAATTAACTTTGTAGCTTTAATAATTTAGCTTTGGTGTTTGTTATCGAATACCAATTCGCACTCGTTACATATAATGCTAGGATGATCGATAGTTTTCAATAACTTTAACAAATGTCATATTAGTTTACATGGTTTGGAGATCCAACAACTGGCAGTCTGCTTATTCGCTTATAAGTCAAGAACCGAAGTCTTATAATGAATACGTTATAAAGTCATGTTTTAGTAAATATTTCTTAACCGGCTATAATTTGAAATATTAACTTAATTTTTCGGTGTCCTAATTAATGAAATTCACGTATACATAGAAAAAAAATATTATATAGAACTTTTCCTTGCTAAAGTCGCATGAGGGAGAGGGTTGAAGATCTTAAGAGGACTATAAGGTCTCAGATAGTTCATGGTACATATTTTGTCTATAACTATATTAATTCGTTTAACAGATACTTTATAAGTACGCACCCGACGCTACCGACAGTAGCGCCACTTTAGCGGCTACCCTCGTTCTAGCTTTCGTCGCTTGATCTCTACACGCTGCACTGGGATTGTTTCTATTTGTTAACCATTGCCTAGAACATGTATGGAATATTAGGATTATTACATACAAAATTAATATTACATACAAACTTTGTTTTTATACTAGTTACGAAACATTTCTCACTTAAAAGTTTTCAAATACTGCACCACATTCCGAGGAGACGTCAAGGAACAAACGAACTCTATGACTTTTCTGAAACATAAATGTGATTAATGTTATATGAACCATAAAAAAGTTATATTAACACACATGTCAGCGGCTCACAATTATTATTCTATTAGACTTTAATACTAAAAAAGGGAATATCTATTTAGTACCGATAAATATATATAGATTATAGAGTGTTAAATTGAATTTAACGAAAGGACGGTCAGTGACGTTTGAGTTGTGATTATAATATCAGTGTACTTGTTGATTCTGTCGGCGATGAGTGTCCTGAGAGGCGCCAGTAGTCGTCGCCGCAGCCAGCGACCGCGGGCTCCCAGCGCCTCCTCCACCAGACGGAGAGGACCCTCGTCACCGTCCTACAGGAGGCAGCGAGGGTTTAAAAGAGGTTTCATTTTAAAGGGGGCGGTCTCTTTCTATTAATATTGCTGCTAGAATTGGTGCAACTTATTAAACTTTGAATATTATGACACATCTATACGGGAATGAACATCAGCGAACTTTAATAACAGCTTTAACACTGTCGATACCCAAACGTGCTTTGTTTTCAGTACAGCATTACGTAGAATGTCGGAGTGCTCGTCCCGACGCGTCGAAGACAAGAAGTCACAGAAGTCCTTATGACTTTGATGAATGAAATTTTAGGTGAGTTTTATTAAATCTTATAATCGTATAAAGGATGTCAAGTTACATATTCTTCTCCCCCTACTTACAACCAATGATTTACTAATGAGCATTCATTTTAACTTTGTGTATGGTGTCACCTTCTAGCCGCAGTTATGTTTTACACAGAAGTGAAAAAAAAATCAATTTAGTATAAATATTACACTTGTAAGACAATTCGTCTCTAACGAAACGATAGTGCTGCCCTCTCACTGAAGGTTGATACAACTACGTCTGGTACAGTCCGAGATAACTGGCCAGCAAACCTTGCCCCTTCCTATCCCTGTAACCCAGTATTCTATCTACCCCATAGTTCGTGGATAAACTTTGATTCATTATTATCAAAAAGAAGATAAACTACATATTTAAAAATAGCACTTACATCCTGAAAGTCAGAAGAATTTCCACTTTTAAAATTTTCAAGACTCTCCCCGCTTTTACCTTGAAATACCTTAGAAATACCTGCAAAAAGAAAAAAAGAGATCTTTATGTGATATTCACAAAAACCTTTTAAATAATAATAATAATATAATTAGTTCACCGTCCATTACTCCATCCACTGTGTTCACAAACTGATCTGGCATGCTCTTTAATGTTCTCATTCCAGCTTTCAGTGAATTCACAAGAAGTGCGTCAATCTATAAATAATATAATAAAAAAATGCTTTAGGTTCTTATTAATGATATATGTATAAAACAACTTCCACCGATGGTAATAATTCACTTAAAGATATGATGGGAATTCGAGAACATTGAGATTTTAGAAGAATTCAAAATTTAATGCTAAGCTTATTTAAATTTATATAAATATGAAATTAAAAATAAATACGAGATTGGAAGATCATTTTCACGGATTCTGGAGTTGGGAATTCTGTTCATCATAATTATGAAGTAGCTGTCAAAAATATTCCAATGAGTTTTTCCTTGATAACACAAACTAAACCTCACCGAATTTCCATGTCTTCCTGTCTGATTCTCGGGACTCAAGAACCCTCCGAGATAATCAGGAGATAAGAGCGCCATGTATCTAGAATCTCTCGAAATACTCGTCAAACTCTGCAAGTAACTATTGAGCATTCGTTTACGACTTTCCAGTACGTTTCTGGATGTGTTCTGAAATGTCTTCTTAGCAGGGAAGGGCAAGTGAGCTAGCTCCGGCCACTGGAAGGGAAATTAGATTTTTTTGGAATAATAGCATTGTTCCAATTATTATTTCATCTTAATACACAAAAAATCGTCAGACAAAAAGTAAGAACTTCCAGAAGTTGTGTATTTGTTGAAAAATAACAAAGATTAGTAGAGATTTTTCAAAAAAGTGTGTGATTTAATCTTTACCATCCTATAGGAAACCCAAACATTTATCATTCTACTCGATGTAAAAAAATCGAGTATATGCAATGCAATGTAAATGTAATAAAATTCGAGTTTATGCAGTTTTTTAGACTTTGGAAGCATTTTCTGAGCGCCAGTGTTAGAATTTTTTTAGTGCACAAGATTTTGAACGTTACCTTATCTTTGATAGACGCGTGTAGATCATAGAAGTCACTATATCGTCTATATATGTGCCAGACCTCGTTGTCAGAGGAGCGCGTCACCGCTATGGCGTAAATACCAAATGTCCTTCCTTTGTCTTGTACCAATGCTGATGATAATAAACATACATATAAGAACAGTATTTAAAAGCTATTTTATGGGTTATACAGCACTTTTAAAATGTTAGAATTAAATTTATTTCAACAAAAATAAAATTAAATAAATATTTAAGAGGTGTTTCCATAGTTTCCCATTTTTATAGAACCAATTATAGAACGGATTTTTTTATTTTTATAATGGCTTGAAATACTTAGTTACACACTTAAAAATAAATAATTCAGTCAAAATAAAATTAATGTTTAACAAACGCTATTTTTTTGACATTTTATTTAAAGGGTACAGGACCCTTCATGCACGAGTCCAACTCGCACTTGGCAGTTTTTTTATTATTGAAGCAAGATGCAAAATTTGTGACACATAATAAATTAAAGTTATCTTACCCGTCTCTATGATATACGCACTTAACGGTGACATCATGTTCTTAGTACTCTGACTGATAGATGAATGTGATAGTGATAACGCACTCGTGTTGGCTGATTTTAAGTTCGATGACCCTTAAACAGAATTGTTAAGTTTATTTTTCTTAATGATTTTTTTTTAAAGTGCAAAGTGGCTGCAAAGTTTTTTAAAAAAAAATCCATGATGTTAATGAAATATATTTAATTTCGTTTTCATTTTTCTAAATTCTAAGGGAATAAAAATAATAGTTTTCATTTTTGTACATTGTAATATTAATAACAACATTTTTTTTTATAAAAGAAAATCTTATTTTTAACAATTAATTTTATCACATTTATTGTTACTTATCTCACCTGCGGCTTCACTCATCATTTTCTGAGCAAAACTCCCAACAATATCTGAGCGAGACCGGCTGTGGCCCGCCCCGGGTACGGGCAACACTAAATCGCCTATAATGTTACATAAAGCTTGAAAGTTAGCACACATATAACAAATTATTAACAACATATTACATATTTAATTTGTTAGTAGAGAATTAATTACAATACAATTAATTTATAATAGGTAATAATCCAAGGCCTAGTACCCACAAGCGCATTTAGGTATAGTGTGGTTCTTGTTAAACGGGACTCTTCTTGGGAAGGAGCGAGGGAATGTGGAGGATTTGTGAGGAAAACTGCATATATATTTACTTCTGTTAAATAGTTTTGGCAACCGGTTTATACAGCTCTTCACTATTTTCTTACATTTCTCTGTCAATTGCATTAAAATATATAAAGATTAAATTCATATTATGAATTTAATTACAATATGTTTGTTGTTTATTGGTCACAGTGGTTAAAAATTTTAATAATATCATCTTCCGAAAAATACATATACAATGCTAAATTCATCAAATCGAGTGCGACACTATAGAGCAGTTGGTATAAGGACTGTGATAAAATTCCCAAGGGTGCAGATTTGAGTCCTACCCGAGTTAATGTATTTTTATTACACGTTTATAACAATTAACAGAAAATTGATCAAATTAAGAACTTACCACTATATTTCTGAGTCTCCGATTTAATATCTCTTTTGAATTCACTGAAATATAAAATAGTGTATTTATTACAGCAATATAACAACTCTTATTAAAATTCTTAGCGCTATACAAATTTAACACTTTTAGTGAAGATAAATCTATAATTAGCAGTAATATATGATCTATAAATAGGTACCTGTTGTCCGGACCATCCTGGTCACTGTCCAACATAAAATCAGCTTGCCAGGAGGGATCATCCTACACAACAATATTATGATCCTTATAATACATACAAACAAAAGCAATTACAGATAAAAAATATGAATTTTTGTTTTATAATAATTGTAATAGACAAGCAAGACTAAATTCAAACTAACACTGCACTCATATACATTGATATAATCTAAATTTCCGTGAGCTTTCTCTTTAGTGTCATATTGCTATAATCTGTTTTTTTTAATATTAAGAAAAAAAAATCAAAAAATATATTGGTGTCCAACAAACCAACTGACCTCTAGTGCGTCACACACGCTCTTCTGTACGTCATCAAAGCACATCACGGGGTTGTTGGTGAAGTCCTCTCCGTCGGTGGTGATCCTCCTCACGAGGTCTCCGTGCGTGTGTGCGTGCGCGCCCAGCACACGTGCGCGCGGGGACAGGTACGTGTCGCATAGCTCCAGGGCCGACGAGCGCAGGTTATCTATCACTGCCTTTGATGTGTGAGGATCTGTAATTTAATTAATTTTTTATATGTATATATATATAAGGATTCATTAATATTTAGTGCAAGCCCTTAGAAATATTACCTCTAGTATGATTTATGCCTTTAAATTCTGATTCTAAGGACAGTGTATATATGAATATTTGAAGCATACAAGTTAGGATGTAACTCTTTAGGTACCATTAATGGAGGTGTGATAACGTTTATTTATCTCATAAGCAATACTAAATTTATTTAGGAGAACACCATATGCTCAGTTAGCAGTGATGATATTGTATTCCAGTAGCAGGTTCGATTCAAGCTCATATATTATATGATAATTTCAATCTCTATTTCGTTTTTAATTGAGACATTGTTAGTTTTAACCAAGAAAAATTATATAAATATTATTTCCTAATACCTGTTTCATTCATTTCTATTTCTAGTAAATATTGTGCATTTGATTTCCAAGCGGCCACTGCTCGGAGAAATTTCAGTGTTCTCACCACTTCTTCTGACTCTCTCTCTGTATTATCTGTATTGGACGAACCTACGAGTATATTAATGTAAATTTTAATGGAGTCGTTTTAAATTAAACAAAATGTATTGTAATTAAGTTTACAAATGGTCGATATTTGACTATATCCCTTCTTATATCGAAATAAAGAAATATATAATATCACAAAATATTGTCACTATTTTCACAAACATAAGATAAAAAGATACCGAAATACTTTGTTTAACCTATTTACATGTTTTAACCGATTTTTACATGTATATATAAATTTGATTGGTTTAAATTACATATAAAAATATATTGGTTTTGTTATATTAACCTTCCCGTGGTCCCATTGTGGCTCTTCTGGCCTGTAGGATCCTAGACAAGTACTGTAAAGAGGATAGTTTCTGACGATCTTGAAGTTCCCATTCTCCCGCACTGTCTCTTGAGTGCTGAAAAAATATGGTTCAGTAATATTGCTACAAATTTATTTAATGTAAATATGTGTACAAAAAAGTATTAGAATATATATGTACGTATAAATAAGTATGTACACAATAAATGTAAGTGCCTCACCAATTTTTGTATATCCTTCTGCACAAGCTCAAGCGTCGCGTCTAATTCCTCAGCATCCACGGAGGATCTCACAACCATAAGAAACAAGTCCGACGACAAGCAGGAGTCACGACAACACTGTTAACAAATATACAGTAGGTCCTGAGAATTACTTATACTATAATCAGAATATAAAAAAATAATAATATATGTTGTAACTAGCGGCACAAATCATTTGCGATGACCTTGACTGCGCGGAAGTCAAAATTATGACATGTGAGGGGACTGAGCGGTAGGAGAGACGGGAGGGCGAAGCGCCCATTGGTTCTCCAGTTGCATTCCGTCCCGCGCACAGATACAACTCCCCGCGGACATCCAGTGTACATTCGAGTACAGAGTACTTTTGTTATTACTGTTGATTTTTTATTACGTTTTATTTTGTATTTTTTATTGCTATACCTAATTTGAATAAACCTTTTTTTAAATCTTTAGTTGAAATTAAATTTTAAAAAATCAAAGTATTATGTGCGTTAATATTTTAAACTTAACTTTATGCGACGATTGGGTCGTTACATATTACAATACTATTCGAATAAAAAAATATAAATTTAAGTTATAACAGTATTGCGTGCGTTACAGTACCGATGCGCAGTCATCCCCTCCAAATTTGGCTCCGTGCTAAACGTATGCCGCGAGTTATACTTTGCCAACTAAGGTATTATTGTATTCATTATATAATTAATACTTACAGATCGTATTATTGCTCTATTTATATTGTCAGGGTCGCTCAACAAATTGATCAATGGCTTCAGAACAACCAACGATAACAAATCAATTAGAATCAGTTTGATCGCGTGACATCTCCACGCTTCCTCTGGCACTACCAGGTACAACACAGCTTCTGATATTTCGGAGAGTAGAGCTGGAATTAATATTGCTCATAAAGGTGGTTCGAGTTTTTTAATAACACTTTCATTTGATACCATAACCACATAAACATCATTTAGAGAAACGAAGTATAAATATATATACAGGGTATACAAACTTGAAGTATATATACAGGGTTATTTTTAATTAACTGGCCACCTCTTGCAGCAGCCTCTTACATCAATCCTGATAACATTTTTTCTACGAATTTTAAAAATTAATAGTTTTCAAAATTTAAGTTTTCCCACACAAATAAATTTATTTGTTGTCTCTGAACTGGCATTAACTCTGAGCGGTATGCCGACCAAACGTTGACCTTTTAAGTACTTTTTACAAAATAGAGAGGAATGAGTAACAGAGGGAGCAAACATATTTTTGTTTCGTTTTTTTGTGTTGTTTATCAAGAGTTGTAAAAAGCCGTAGAACAAATGTTTCAGGGATGGATGTTGAGAATCTGCCTGCAAGAGGTGGCAAATTAATTACAAATAACCCTATAATAAGTAATGTTATGTATATTGTTTATTGTTTATAAATTTATAGTTTATATATTTTCTAAACCAATGATACTGCCACTTTCTAAAAAAAATTATTGGTCAAGAACCAAAATAAACTGTAAAATATTCATGACTTCATCTATTTATCTATGTTAATATTTTTAAAGTAACTTTTTTTAAAATCATTGTGCTAAATTTAAATAATAACACCATTTGTTGTGTCGTATTTGTATCAATACTAACCAGCTTCCTTCTCTGGATCAGTACAAAACAAATCTCTACATAACTGTTTGTTTTCTATAGAACATTCCAGATCAAAGAACATATCTATAATATTGTTGCTGCTTATATTTTCAGAGCTACTGTAAAATTTTGATTTACGAAATGATGGTGAATCTGTAAAAAAAATTAAAAAAAAGTTACTTTTTATTTAATTAATTTAGGTTAAAAAAGAACCTATATTGTAGGTTTACAATGATTAACATCTATGTATTTTTTCTCTATTTGTATACAACTGTTTCGTTGCTAAATAAAAAAAAATAATAACAATAATAAAAATAATAAATTTAATACTATGCAAAAGCATATAATCTAGATATTGTATACAATTTTAAAACAGAGAACTGCATAAAATTATTCTCAATACCTGTCGGCCAAACTACATCAGTTTCACTCTTGTTTCTTCTATGAGTACGTTTTTCTTCTGGTTTCTTGGGCATTGGCTTTGAATTGCCATTCACCTCTTTAGCATTTAATAACTCCATTCGTTTTAACCTCACCCTGGACTGTTTAAATAATTTTAAATGCATTGTCAACTCTTCCGGAAATCTTGTTGCTAGTAGATGGACCCAATCAACTGTTTTTACTCTAAAATTAACATTTCAACTCAAGCTATAATTATTACCATTACTTGATTTGAAATCACAATCATATAATATTGAATGTAAAATAACTAGATATATTTAATAAACAAGATATTATCTTTAAAAAAATATAGCCATTGAGATAAATCAAAATATTGTTACAATGACCCCACTTTAATTTATAACAAGATAATATATTTTTATTCTTTACAATATACACTATGTAATCTAATGAATGTTGCTGACATTACATTTTAATTGTATTCATAAAAATATTTGAATTTAGGAAATATATTTTTATGGTATGTATACTTTTTATTTTTAATTTATTTTGGTATATCTAAGACATATAAAATAAAACTATCTTAGAAGAGTCATTGCATAATGATGATTGATTTATTGATTATTCATTAGGGATCATTTAATTTTATATTATGTTATTATATTTTAGCAATGCTTTGTAATAAAAAAAAAATATTATGTAAAAAAAATAAATACCCTCTAAGGAAGTTCAACAGGAGATTTCAAATATTATTTACTTATATATAATTAAAGAGAATACTCCATTTGTGTTTAGAGTAATTTTAATTCTGTGCTTTTTGACTCTTGATAACTTATTTTAGATACAGATGTATTATCTTGTTTCAGATAAAAACTTTTTAAGTTATTTGAATCTTAAATAACTAAAGATATTAATGATAAGTCTTACTATTTGATACCTGTTTGATACATTGGCTCCGGCCGCTACAACTAACTTCTTGATGGCATATGTTGTGAGCTCTTGATCATCTGTGATTAGTTCGTACCAGGGAGTGACATAATCATTGATGATTATGTTCACAATTTCATTGAGAAATGAGTCCACTGTCTCACTGCCCGTAATTCTACTATCAAACTTTGGAAGTGTTTTCTTAGTTTTAAAAAGTTCCAAAATCTGGAATTATAATTAGTCAAAATGATATGAAGTTGATTAATTTTATCAATATTTATTGAACTATTATGTTTAAGTTTATTCATGTATTATCATATAAAAATTTTAAAATATCTGACCTTAATAGACTGTACTGAGAAGTTTGTTTGTTGCAGAGGATCATCCAAACAATCAATATCAACTGAGAATATTTTTTTGTAGTCATAGCTCAAGTATAAGATAGTCAAAACCCTGAATTAAATATAAATAAGAAAACATAAAATTACATTGTATAATATAATATCAAAAAATATTATGTGTCTTCTCTTATTATTGAAATACTTACCCTATTATAAATGAAACGAAAAATGTTATTAAAGTAAGATACAATCTAAAACCAAGTAAGGCAATAGTTATGACAGATACTAGACCGAACCATCCCGATATTCGGAAGAGCATATTGTATAGTAATTGTTGAAAATCACTGCAATTTTAAATAATAAAATTAAAGAAAATTACAAGAGCCAAAACAAAACAGTAAACGACAAGACAAAAATAAATCACGGGTTTGAATTCTGTCAAATTGACAAACACTTCAAATGAATAGGGAACATGCAAAAAAATTTAAATGGTCTCAAATATTTTTTTTTCGATTACTTTTTATCATCTTATTATAATAAAATCATTTTTTTTTAATTTACTAATCATTTAAGGCCATAAAATAATTTATGAAAAGTGTAAATTTAGGGAGCGAAATTCAAAATTCCAAAACGCGCCACCATTGGTCGAAAGGAAATGTGACGTCATTTGACACGCCATTCAATATATCGGCGTTTAAGTTCATACTGTGGTATCAGTGTGACTGAGAAAAATAAATAATTTAAACCTATATTTTCGTGCTTAAAGGTTTTATTAAATGATACAATTGTTTAGGTAATCTTAAAAACATTTTCTAAATACTCAAACAACTCTAACAAAACAAATACCTACAAACTCTTTTTGAATAGCAGTTAGCATGCTACTACACAATACATTTTTAAAATGTTTCTGCCTCTGAATCATTTTTCACTTCACTTGACTCAGATAAATAACTTGGTTGATAATCAGCAGATATAGAAGATATAAGATAAGAAGAAGATAAGATATAAGAAGTATTATCAGCTGTGTTTTCAGTAAACAATTTTCTTTTTAAAACAGATAGGTAGTTTTACTTTTAAAACTGTTGTGTAACAATGTTGTGTGTTACATGAGGAAATGGTGACATTGCTACATTTTGTTTTTCAGCAGGTATATTTACATTGACACCTTTACTTCCATACTTTGGTTTAATATTAACTTGCACAGCTTAGTCACTTGGTAATTTATCTTTAATATGCGAAAAGCAAGGCTCTGCCTTATGATCATCACATTCAATCTTTGCCTTTTGACTATGCACATTCTCATTCTATCAGCTGGTGTTTTTGCCACAAAAATATATAAGGAACAACTCCTTTCTTCAAACTTAGATTACATCTTTCTCCTTGTTGTTTCGTTACACATATTAAATTCAATACAATTTGCTGTATCTTCCTTAACCTGAAATAAATCGACAGACCATAAAAATTGCGTAAAACAAAAAAAGATTACGGTTTTTATAGAAAGTTATACTGAAATTTGTAAGATAGGTTAGGTTACTTTTAAACTCAAATTTTCTAATATTTATTACTTACTATAAATTTAAACTATTAGATTAAACTTATTATAAATAAAATATACTTACGTTAAATTGATCTTCACAACCATATAAACACGATTTAGGACATATATTGTCCTTTTTAATTACCATACACCATTGTTTTTGTATTTTCGCATCTCTTGGAATACAAAAAACACTTTGTCGGGTGTTTTTCTAATACTATTTTTGCATTCCGGTACTATACAATACTCGTAAGATGATTTTTATCTTCTTCCATGACTTTTAAAGCAATTAAAACTTAAATATCTATGAAATAACTTAAAAGTTCATAGTAAACATTCACTGGACGTATCATTTGACGTCACGCAAAACGCGCGCAAAATGGCGGTGTTTAAACGGGTCAAATTTACTCAATGTTTTAATTTTCACTTTGAAAAAAAACTAGAATTTTTTCAAGCCTATTTATATTTTTTTCTACAATATAGAGAGGTAAATGATTAATATACGTCAAAAAAAAAATACGTGAATGTTCCCTAATAATGTGTTGCCAGGTGTAAATATTAAATTATATGCTAGTCAGATTAATTTCATGACAGCATGATCCATATTAATTTTATATATATTACTATATATGTATTCATTTCAAATTCCAACAAATTTTAAAAGGAAACCACACTTTATAAGGAAAATTGTGAAAATACCAGTTTCTTATAAAAACATCTATTACTTCCCATAACTCTTCGAGCTTCATTACACAATTGTCCGCACCACTAAACCCGTCAATAAGACTTTAAATTTGCCTGTATTCTAAATATCTTATAACTTCATGAATAACTATTAAGCTATTTTAGTGTGAACAGAAGCCAATTAACCAGACAAAGCCAGAGAAACAATAGTTCTAACCATTACTCACATATTATTATATTATGTTATGTACTTTTACAAACAAAAATGTTGGTAAACAACAAAGCTTTTATCTTTTTAAGAGGATAATAAGCGGTAATCTACAGTTTTTCGTTACATTAATTGTATGATATTAAACAATATGTTATAATTTAATAATTTGAAATAATATTATACTACATTTGAAATAATATTATAATAACTTGGAAGTGGCTGAAAAAACTAAAACAAATATCTTTAACAGAATTTCAATTTATTCAAATACAACACGACCACAAGAATTGTTATATATGTTTTAAATACCTAATATAGTAATACTACTAATTATTTTATTGTCAAACATGTCAAATAAATAATCGTTAATGATCTTCTATTAATATTAAATGCAACTAAAACATTAATGACATGAGAAAACAGACAGAGGCGTTACAAGTCACACAATTTTCTCTTAACATTGTAACAACATCAAATTGCTAAAATATAAAATACATTCCATTCTATATATATGTTATTTGGAAAGTGCTTTATTTATATTAACAATAGATATTACAGTGCGTTATATATTATAAGTAATTTTACCAATTCCTTGTTTGATTTACATTAATATGTAGTAAGATATTAAATAAATATTAATAAATTATCAATTAGAAAAATGTAGTTTGAGTCTGTCTAAAGTCTCCATCTCTTAAACATTTTCAGATATTGTTAAATAATTTTTCAATAAAAAATGGTAACTAAACATTGATTTCTATTTATAGAACATTAAGTAGTATTCATTCATACAGTGAATGTACTTACAAATATTATCACATTTTTATCCACCATTGCTATAATTATAAAAATGCAACACTGAACAAATGAGAAACTTCTGACAATGATCACATAGGAAAAAGTTACAAGGATATATTTTAACAGCCTCATATAATACCTAAAAAAGATTTTCACCCATATAAGATTTCTGCCAATATTTATATCTTCTAGGAGTGTTCTAAGCCAGATCTCCTGCATATATATATTTTATGTTTAAATAATTCTGCACTGGTAAAGGTGGTCAGATAGTAATATAACTGCCGATATTTTATAGATAAGAAAATAGCTACACTATCAATAATTTGCAACAAAAATATAGCTAATTATTATTTATTTCACTGCTCTTGTGACTTTAATTATCATATATTCATTAATATATTTATTTTATTCTAAGAACATCTGTGTAAACATAAGAATGAGAGATACATTTTCGTTCATATTTATGTTAACTATTTATAAGAGGATAATCGTTTGGACAAAAATTTATTTTTGACATCATTAGTCATTCTCCTGACTCCTCATAGATAATTAATAATACCTAAAATATACAACTTTTTCAAAATTATTAGTAACGAACGAACTAACGAACTGACTAAAAGTAATAAAACTGAATTTCAGATCTAATAAAAAAACGTGTACATGATTTACATCAACCATAAAATACTTTATAAGATAAACATTCGTGATAAACTCGCCGCAAAGCTTACTAAATAGCATCGCAAGAAGCAAATAAATAACTTAATAACATTTATCGGAATATTTCATAGGACAAGTGTTTCTATAGAATATATTATTTAGCAAAACAATTATAATACAATTGACAACTATTTTTGTGCTTTTATAATTTAAATATCAGTATATAACTTACAATAACAATGCATATTTTAAAGATTTAGTTAGGTTTTTTTTCATAGCATGACGAAACAATCGAATCAAGAGATTTATTAACGGCCCAAAATAATAATCGATCTCCTTTTTTTAAAGATTATAACTGCAATTGTTTTCTTGAGTTATTATTCGAAATAACGGAAATATAGGTTTAAAATCGATAATTAATTTAGGCCGTAAAGGAGAAATAATGATTATGCCGTAAAAATAATACAATCAAGATAAATAATACAAATGAAACGTGATATCAAACACTTATTAAACACATCTAAATATTTTATATTATAATTACAATTATGGTACAAATATTACAACAAAGTCAACAAGAATATCAACAATGGACTCAATGTTATTATACGACAGGAGTTGTTGTACAATTATCAACATAGTTTCATAGTATATCTAGGTTAAGTTGCCATTACTATAAAAATAATACGAACATGGATGTAGAACATATTAAAACTATTTAAACTTTACCACGGGAAGTATTGAGGAAATAATTTTACATACAAACTATGTTGACAAATGTATGCAAGGAAGAAAGTTTTAATTAAATACCATAGATGCAGATCTGGATCCAACCGTGAAATCCTTATATTGAGAAAATACGCAGAGCTGTAAATTAAATTATATTGAATTAATTATTTTAATAGTTAAAATTTGTTATGTTATCATGTACAAAGAAAGATTTTACTAATTTGTAACCAATCATATTAGATTATGTCATCTAATTATTAGATAAAGTGTTTTTTATCACAAATGTGAATAGGGTTTGTGGTAATTTTATTACTTAATCAATAAATGAAATCTTATCAAAAATAATCAATGATATGACATAATGACAATATGGATAATGTTTGAGTTCAAGAAATGATTTGGTTTTGATATTATCTATAACCGCAGTGTGAACTTGACTATCAAAGGATTATCAATAACTTAAGTTGCAGTTTATTTGTAAACAACTCAAAGAATCCCTTCATTAATATATATGCTCAATACTAATGCAATATATCAAATAAATTTAATTATTAATTTAATTGTGTTTGTTTTAAGTGTTTAGACTATTAATTTCAATACCAACAGCGATAACCATTTAAGATAATAAACAACTTGACCGACTTTTTAAATTAGGCTGTGTACATACCTTATCTCATTTAATATAGCAATCAAATAACATTGAGGCTTTACAATATTCCATTTAAATTTAGAATTATTAGCAATGTTACTTGGACAAAAAAGATATATATATTTTTTAAGCTTACCTTATCTTTAAGTTGTTGACACATATGCAGTGATGCAGTTAACATAAATAGAACATCACTTAGCCATGGCACAGCACAATCGGCTTGACATGAGTCTATGCGCATGCTGCCATGGATAAAACTTAGTTGATATGCAACAAATATCAACTTATGAGACTGTATATAAAAAGATATTGCTAAGTCTTCAGGTAGATTTGGCGATAGGGCTTTCTGAAATTTATTTAAAATATAATTATTCTTAGTTAAGTATGCACAAAATAAATATCGAATCAAGTTTAACATATGGTTTTGTAACGAAAAAAAAAATAATTATCAAATATTCTTACCATATTTCTACTTTTCATTAATTCATCAATAGCTTTTTTCTTTGGTAACACAAGTGCAGTGCGAGCTCTTTGTAACGAACCTATCAAGCATTGTATTATGTGAAGTACTTCTTCTGAAGATCTATAATCATAAAGCAATTATTATTTCATTTAATTTTATAGATAATTTTTATCATCTAGGTGTGAGTAGTAAATGATTATTTCTAGAATTTTAATAAGTACCTGAATACATAATGTTTATCAACATTATCTATATAGCCAATGGCCTGTTGTAAATGATTGGCTGCATCCTGTATTTGCTGAAGTTTCCAAGGCCCATCCTGATTAATGGATGTCCTGCATATAGTATGCATCTGCCTCAACACTTTAAAACTGATATCCTAAAAATGTTATGTATTTAAAAAAATACACATTATTTTTGGAATGTAGATCTTTCAAATATTTTTTTTGATATTATTTATAAACATGTTTTAATTTTTTATTAATATTATACATAAAAACACAGTGTTGGTCCTTTTCCAATTTAATTGTAATTAAATAAATTAAATTATATTTCATTTTGGAGAGTAATCAATGCTAAAACTACTTTTTGTAGTAGCTTATTGGTCTAAATGTGTGGTTTATAGATGAATAGGATGTTTAAGTACTGGTATTTATACCATAGATTGTTAAACTTACTGCATGAGTGATACTGTCACCAGTGAGAGTAACAATACATTTTAGCTGTTCTGGTTGCGAGGTTAAAATAAATTTGTCTTGTTTCTGACCTTCATTCCCATATAATGGGACGGGAAAACGATGTGCGCATTCCTGACAAATGATAAATATACATTATACTATTATAGATAGACAATTAAATTAAATTACCTAGTGTTTTAATTTTATTATTTCGCTATTTCTTATTTTCTAGTAATTATTTTAAAAAATCAAAACAAGAATATATTTGTAAAAAAAATGTTAGATTTCGTTTTGTAATTTGCATTATTTTGATAAAGTAATTATAATATTAATATATTAGGTAACAAGCTTTTTCATCTGTTGAACATAGAATTGACTACACTAGTTAACTGGTTTTCTCAATTCTATGTATTCTATGTATAGCATACGAAATAAACTTACCACTAAAACTGAATGGAGCTGATGTAATATAGCATGAACTTCCTCACGAAGAACCCATTCAAACTCATCTTTCTAAAATATAATAATGTATCGAGTGAATATATAACACTGCATAATTTATTAAAGCCTATATCTAAGGATATAATCAACAAATGTTAAAATTATCGCACCAAATTAGCAGCCTCTTCTTTTTCGTTGTCATTCATTTTAAGGTTTTTCTATTCCAAATCTTTGAATCGTTTATCTTTATCTCCAAATGAAACAGTGTTCAGTGTTGGGCCTTCAGACTAGTCACCACTCACCACTCCATTCAATTTCAAGTTTCAATATTTAAAGTTGCCATCACCGTGTAATAAATTTTAATAATTTTACAGACTGTCAAAAGAAATAGACAACCGAATAAATAATTTGTAATAAATATAAATTTAAAAGCAAAATATACACGTAAACCTGGAATTCAAAAAAATAGTAGTTGAAAGTAGTAGTCTTAAAACGAGTATATAAACATTTGACCTCTTCTTTTAAAATAAAATACAAACAAATAAGTCATAATGTTGTCAAAGAAAATTGAAATTGATTTGTACCACTGAATTAATAATTAAGCTCTTAATATGGTGTTCCCTAAGCAATTACAAGCAATTTATACTAAGTTAGACAATATATGTCGAGAATCAGGAATAATTGCAGGGTAAAACGTTAAAATATATTGTTATGCTTTATATTTCTATGTATCAATCAAAATTTAAAAACTTTAAGAACATCATAAAAATTGCAATTCATAATAAAGTTGTTAGCTTGATTTAAAACATCTCTTTTAAATATCTGATACGACAAATTTTGTAAATTTTCAGAAAGTCGGGAAGACACATGAAGTTTCCATATACCATGTCAGCAAAAATGGCCCAATTTCCTTATGCTCTTTATTTAAAAAACAATAATATTTGGATGTATTATCCTTTAGGTTTTATTGTATCTTTATATTTTATAGCGAAAATTCATGTATTAGCCAATTCTGAAGCAAATGTCAATAATTGGGCAGAAACTCAGCGTAAGGCAGCAGAAAAGGAACATCACTAAAATATATTATAATTATAACATTCTCCTCTGTTTACTTTCTTGATTCATTTTGTTTACTTTCAAACAACAAAACAAGGAGCCTTGCCTTGGTTTGACTTGACTTGGAAATTTTCGACTATGGAACTTCTGATGGTTGAACTATTTTATTAATATTTTTGTTTTATGTTAAAATATTAACGAAATTATTAAAAATAAAACAGACTGAAAAATTAACTGATCCGGCAAGAATCAAACCTTAGGGGAACCATCCCGATTTTTTGTGGTTTATTGTAATAAGTATGGATGTAAGTATTGTAAGAATGACTATTTATAACTTAATAGTGAAATCTTATCTTCTGTATCTAATAGAAATCTGGAGAAGTGCATGCAAAACTAAACTATCCGAACTCCAAATCATCCAAAACAAAATAATTTAAATGCTTAATTCCATTAGGACCATACCTAATACGCATTTCTAACATATACTATAACTAATGAACCCTTGAAAGCCCAAAAATAATATTAAATAAAAATTTGTACAAAAAATCTATCTTTACGTATGGAACGTCTAATTTTAATTTTAGTCGTACTTAAGTTTGCGAACGATGTATTATTATATCTTTACGTTATTGAATGTTTCTTCTCATGTCAGTGACTGTATTTGTCTTTCATGAGGAAAAAATGTCTTGAAACCGAAATTACTTAACAGGCTCTAGAAAATTCCCAACATTTAAAATAATTTTATTTTAGGGTTAAA
Source organism: Napeogenes inachia (assembly GCA_959347355.1). NCBI lineage: Eukaryota > Metazoa > Arthropoda > Insecta > Lepidoptera > Nymphalidae > Napeogenes > Napeogenes inachia. The sequence continues at coordinate 11,420,623 of OY365791.1, read as the reverse complement.
ATTATAATAGGTCTTTTGAACTGTCATGTTTCTTTTTATATTTAAATTTTTAGCTGCTACGAGTATTCAATTATAAGAAAATACAATATTTCATAAGTATGGTAACACTGGTATCTGTCAATCAACTTCACAGCTGTCTATTCTGTCTTAGAAAGTAGTAAAGTCAGAAATATCACATATATCAATAATCTAATATCTATTCATTACCGGAATTCTACTTCTAATTGCCATTGCGTATTGAATATTTTTTTTAATTTTAAATCGTTCACGAAAAAAATTACTAAGTACGTTATAGTATAGGCTATAACTATGTTGTATATTGGTTTATAAAAAGAGTAAATATGTGGGTAAAACCTCAAGAAGTATATCTGAAGACTCCTTTGTGGTACTACGACTGTTTATATATTTAAAGCTTATCTTTTTGTAGATTGTTTGTGAATGATGTGTATAGATTGTTATAAACTCATTATTATATTAATAGGGACAGCGATGAAACTACTTTGTACTTTGTTTTACAAAGAAGAAAAGGTCATGGCAAATCAAAAACCCTCTCGTCGCTTTTAGTGGGTACATTAGACAGCGTGCGCGATACCAAGCCCGCGCCGTATCGAATTCTTCATCAAACACCTAATTCGGAAATATATTATGGTATGGTTCAAATGTTGTTATTTTCTTTTAAAAAGCACTATAATAAACTCCTTTACAATAGTACAATACATATTGTTATAGTGATATCAACAGCATTAACTGAGAAAGAGATTCGTCAAGACTGGCAGTGGCTTTTTGAAAATGTTAGCCCAACATTGCACTCTTTTGATACAGAAGAAGAAATTACTGAATTTGTATGCTGTAAAATTAATTCTATTATAGCTACGGAACAGGAAAATTTAACTGAAGGTAAATAATAGTGTAACAGAGAAAAAAAGATTTTTAATTAGGAAATGTATATTCAATTAGTTGGCCAAATCATAATCCCCAATCTTCATTCAATTATTCAAATTTTTCATCACAATAATTAAAATTTATACTAAATATTTTGGTGGGGGATTTTACTTTAATTAATGTAGTTTTAAATTATTTTAAGATGAAGACAGTATCACATACAAGAATGCTGACTATGAGTTTCACCAACGATTTTCAATGCCAAAAGATGAAAAACTGGTTTGTTATTACTCATGCAGGTAAAGTTATCTTTAATAAAAAAAGTATATAGAAATTAAATATTTTAATAAAATAATTGTGATTATTCTTCCAGCTACTGGAAAGGCAAGATGCCAAGACAAGGTTGGATGTATTTATCCGTGCATTACATGTGCTTTTACTCCTATATATTTGGACGTACAACAGCCATAAAGATACGATGGGCAGATGTCACAGAACTTGCTAAAACAAACAGTTTGCTCTTCCCTGACTCAATAAAAATTGTGACAAGGGATGGAGAACATTACTTCACTATGTTTTTGACTAAAAATGAGACTTTTGCTTTAATGCAGCAGCTAGCTAATATAGCAATGAAACAGTAAGAGAACATTGCATATAAAACAATGATATTTTGTTATCATTATTTGTCCTTGAGCTTATGAAATTGAATTTCTTTCCAATTTGAGGCTTCTATTATTACTATTATTTATGTATATTGATGATGCTTACTATTTGTATTTTAGGTTGATTGACGATAAATCTGGCTCTTTTGACATGGATAAAGATTTATTGACAAAGCTCAGTAAAAATGTTCCAAAAAAACCATCTTTCCTAAAACGTGATTTAGATGCAAGAAAACAGTCAAATTTATACACATTAAGGTTTCGTTTGCCCCATACTGAGAAATTAGATGGTTCTGAAGAATGCACTCTATGGACCCCATACAATAAACGTCATAATTGGGGCAGATTGTACTTATCTCAGAATTTCATTTGTTTTGACAGCCGGGTATGTTATTTAAACTAGATAAAAACTTATTTAAATTATTATCTAATTGAACATAAGACATGAAAGTGAACATTTACAGGAATGTACACAATAGACGATTTCAAAACCAATGACATAAAAATAAATATAATAGTGTCTTACAAATCTATATTACAAATATATCAAAGCCAACTCAAAGTTAAAATTTCTGTTTTTTTATAGAGAATTAATTTTATAGAGTTAAACTACATGTTAAAATTATTTTATAAAGTGTCTTATAGAATATTTTTGATGTTGTAAGAGTCAAAGAAGAAAGTATTTTTGACTGACTGACTTTTGTATTTCCATTCACTTGATACTTACCTTATATTTCTTTTTGATATTTAAATTGCTTATGATTATTGTCTTGTTACTAGTAGTTTATAACAAGACAACATTTATTAAACATGAGTTATGACTAATGTATGGTCAGAGTCTAATGGCATTGACCATTATCAGTAATATGATACTTTTCATAACCATTATTAAATAAATAATCTGTAAAATACTAAATGCATTTCACATTGATTCTGTAGTATCATATGATTTGTTATTTAATTACTCAATTTAATCACTTATGACATTAGATTTTTTTTATAAAAAATATAATATGTACCTTCAATCAGGATATAATGAATATTTTTTTTTTATGTAATGTTTAAAAAAAAGATTATTTTATAAATGTAATAAAAATTAAAAAGCAATTTAAAACCCGTAAAACCTCAATAAAAACCAAGTAAAAACAATTATTATTTATTATTACTAAATACCCTACTATGTTCACGTAAATTATTCTGAATTTTGCCCGATTAGTTTCGAATCCATCCGGGTTCTTATTCGTGAGCTTCAACAGTGCAGACTCGCGGCATGAACTGAAATATAAATATTTAGAAAATATAATTGTAATGATCATCATATTTCACGAAGTTTATTTACTAAAATTACTTGTATTATTTCAGGTCCGTAACCTAGTTCGTCTCACCATCCCCCTCCGGGATGTACACCAAGTGGAACGAGCTGTGTCCAGTACCAGCAGTTCCACGGATGTGGGGAGCATCCTCATCACCACCGCACACCACACGAGCTTCCTCTTCGGAAACATATCTGACCGGGACTTTCTCGTCCATAAGATATCCGAGCTGCTCGCTAAGTTACCCAAGTATGTAGGATTCATTTTATTATTTGTTTATAATTGGTTTAGCATACTTCCGATACTTATATAATACATACTACTACATAGTAATATTTAAATATCTTTAATATTAAGATAGTTTAATTTACTGAATGTAAATATATGTATGTAAGGGTCGAGTGAGATTTTTTTACTAAGCATACAAACTAACAAAATTTAATATCGCCAAATAAACTAAACTACTAACTCTCATTAGTCCTGGGATTAAAGGTATTGTCATTTATTAAACTACTACTCGCTACTTAGTATTATTAAAACAAATATTTTATTAAGGTTGGTAATTGTTATACCTCCAATTGTTGTCTTTGGTTTCTTACTTTTTTAAATCTGTATATTATTAAATTCTTAAATGAAATATAATACTCATTCAATATGGCATATTCATTGCATCTAGACACACTTGATTACGATAACGAAACGACATTAAATCACAAAATATTTATTTTATGACGTTCTTTCAAATATGGAAACAAATATAACCAATAATTCAGCCACAACGTAATACTATTTAAAAAATAATTGCTTTACCATTTTTAATAGTTGCCCGTGGTGTCACAGACCATAAAAAATATTTACAAATTGTGTTACAACTTTTGCGCTATTTAATGAATTTTTAATTATAGTTGTAGAATTTATTTTATAAAAGAATTTATCTTCATTTAATGTTATTTCGTTATCTTCATATATACTCGTAACATATTTAACAAGCACTGAAAACATAAAACTAACCAAATTACTAATAATAACTTTCTCTAGAACAGGTATCAGCGATCATCAGAATTACTAAAATGGATGGGATAAATGTAATATTGTAGCCATAATTCTAATAGCTTCGTGATAAACAGTGATGTATACAGGGAGAAGGGCGGTCGAATGACCAACAGACAGGAGGAGGGAGGCTGGTCCCCTCAGCCGCCGTTGATGACGCTGTTCAAGACGCACCAGACTTCCACCATCAAACAGATACAGACCAAGAAGGTGATCATTTTTAAACTACATGTGAAGAAAATGCCTTTGAAAAAAAGTTGTAAAAATCGCTCTTCAATTAATATAATTATCATAGTCTAATATTTAATTTTCCCATTTAAAGGAAAAACAATGGGAAGATCACATGTCGGAGGTCGGTAGAGGAGTCAGCATGTACAGGACCACAGAAGGTAGCGAACTAGTAGTCAACGGTATCCCAGAATCTCTCAGGGGAGAACTCTGGAGCGTCTTCTCGGGGTCCATCCTACAAAAGGCCCAAAACAAGGGGCTGTATGAGAAACTGGTAAACCAAGCTCTATCGTCGAAGAACCAAGCGAACGACGAAATCGAAAGAGACCTGCACAGATCGCTGCCGGAACATCCGGCTTTTCAAAATAACGTCGGTATGTTGCTACAGAATAATTAAAACATAAAAATAACCCTATCTTTTTTCGCTCACAAAACAAATTCAACCAGGTATATCTGCCCTACGTCGGGTGCTCTGCGCGTACGCACTGAAGAACCCCACCATCGGGTACTGTCAGGCGATGAACATAGTGGCGTCCGTGTTGCTCATCTACTGCCCAGAGGAACAGGCCTTCTGGTTGCTGGCCACCATCTGCGAGACACTGCTACCAGACTATTACAACACACGGGTCGTCGGGGCTCTGGTGGGTTTGAGATTATATCGTTATATTATGTAAGACTCCACCGGCCGAACCGATAGAACTTCCGTTTTCATATATATGAAAGCATGCTTCCGCCCTTCAAGGTGGACCAAGGCGTTCTGGACGAGCTCACCAAGGCGCACCTCCCTGAACTGCACGCCAAGCTGAACGAACTTGGAATGATGAAAATGATCTCCCTCTCCTGGTTCCTGACGCTCTTCATCAGCGTCATGCCCTACGAGAGCGCCGTCAACGTCATGGATTGCTTCTTCTATGATGGGGCTAAAGTTATTTTTCAGGTACGTTATAATATTATGACATTGTACTAATGTTCTTAAAAAATATATATTTATGTCGGAGGAGGTGCTTCTGTATCACTCATTGTCACAAAGTAATTTACTGTGGGCTTCAGTGGTCAGTGTTAGCACGTAAATTAATAAAAACACTATTGAACTCAGTAATCGTTATAATCTTAAATCAACTTTTACAACACAGAAATAACTTAAATAAACAGGTAAATACACCGCACAGGGAACGCGTGATGATTTTAGTGCCTTCAGTCGCCAATCGCTAACCAAGCAGTAACATGTCGCGACTTGCACCAGTGACGCGCCCAAAGGCATACGCCGGTGCATTTTAACACTAACTTCATCGAGCGTCAATAGATGGCGCTGGCGTTCCGAAAGCGGTACAGTACCGCCAATGCCGACATTTATTTTGAATATTTATTTCAGGTAACACTAACAATACTGGATATAAATCGTGAAAAGCTCCTGAAATGTGCCGAAGACGGTCAGGCGGTCCAGGGTCTCAGCGAGTATCTCGAGGGTATCTACAATGAAGAGGCCATGGCTCTGTCCACGGAACCACGGACCGCCGAAAAGGTGGGACTATTTTAAAATTCAAAAATTATATATATATACTATTTAATATAATAGGTGAAGTAATCATCCTGCAGATAATATAACCGGTAGTTTTATAATATTTAGCAAAATCTCGAAAAGGACCATCATAGACCAATATGAACTCTTAGTTTTGTTTGTATGTATTCCAGACAATAAAAATCCAGGAGCTAGTGTACCAGTCGTACCGCTCCTACAGCGCTGGCGTCAGCAGCGAGGGCATCGAACATCTGCGACTCAAGCATCGCCTGAGGGTCGTGAGACAGCTGGAGGACAGCCTCGAGAAGAACACGCTGAGGGCGCTCCTCCAGGACAAACTGCTGGACGCCAACGAACTGCAGGTGGACTTCACTACAATATTTATGTGATTAAGATGGCTTTAGTTAATGTCGAAAGATTAATAACATTCAATCGGTTCCAATTTAACAACCCTCATTGCTTTACTTTAGGTTGAAAAATCTCTTGTTTGAGTATTCAGTACCTTTTTGATTCAAAAATGCTTTGTCACCAGCGGCCTTAGAACGATGGTTGCGGTTTCTCTTGTGTTTTTTTTTACAACTGGATAATTTTAGGATTTAAAGAAAAAAAATCCACATTTCATTACAGGAATTGTTGAGTGTAATTCGTGAAGAACTATTTTGGGCCAAGCGTGTTCCTTGCGAACGTCTAGAAGCCCCCTATGAAGCGTATCGCCTGGATTATGGACAGTTTAAGATGCTATTTCAAGCTTTATCACCGTGGGGGAAGGGGGATTATGCCGAAGCCATCACAACTAGGATGTTTAAGGTATTCATTGTTGGAAAGATTGCAGAAGATAATAAAAATAATCAAACCCCGGATAATTTAGCTTTTGTTCTGACAGATCTACATAAGTTAGCTCCTATTCTGAGAGACCTCTTTCGTCTCTCATGAAAGCAAACCTAAAGTGCAACCTAACTAAAAAGTCCAGTCGTAACTAAAAAATCCAGCCGCCAACAACAGATCTTTCCCGTCCGTACTTTCTGGAACGTGGACTGAACATAAGGCTTGTCATATCTATACTTCACTGACTCGGCGGGTCCTCAGCTGATGGAGCACGACTTGTGCGGTCTGGTGTCTTGTCGCGGGCTGACGTTGTCGCTGGGTGTGAGCGCGCGCGCGGACGCGGGGCGGCGCCTGCGCGTGCTGTACTGCGCACACGCTCCGCCGCTGCTGGCCGCCGACGACCTGCGACCCGCCGCCTTCACCGACACCGGCGAGGAGCTGGCCGCCGACGCCATCTCCTTCTTCGACTGGTGTGTTTCGCCGCTCGTCAGTCGGTAGTGACGTCGACGAAAAACGATTTTCAATATTTTAATAATTCGTTTTCGATCTTCAGCGACGACCCGTCCTCGCCGGAGCCGACGGCACCGAGGTCCGCGAGCGAAGCGAGCGGGGACCGAACCGAGGGTTCTACAGACGTCGCGTACGGTCAATCCGGTGAGAGTTCGCTCGATACGAAGGCGGGGACTGCATCGCGATCGCGACGTTAACTCTCATCCCTTCCTCTAGAAGGTCGGGACGAGGCGGAGCGGGTCCGCCTGTGCGCACTGGCCGGCCTGCCGTCGGGGGCGTCGACCCCGGGCAGCCCAACCCCCCGCGCCGCCCCCTCGCTGCCTCGCACGCACTTCCTGCGCCTGCTGGCCGCCCTGCACCATCTCACACACCACTGCACCGCGCTCTACGAGGCCGTAGCGAGAGCGGGTGAGAGATACTCTACTCTTCCGTGTGGGATTCAATTTTCTTAAACTCTTTAGAATTAAATAAAATAAACTTTATTTGGACATGTCATACGAGCTTTTAACGGAAGCTTTCGCACCTGCTAAATGTCGCCGACATTTAGATTATAATTTTATGACTCTGTAATGATCTCGATTCCTTTTTTTAGTCTTAAAAATATTTTCCTACCTTTAGGTACGTTACTCCTTCAGCTGGGAGAACTGAACCACCGCACTGCATTGGATCGGGAGATATCACAAGATAGTCTGTTCTTAGCAGCCGCGGAGCAACCGGTTACCGAGGTTAATATTTTTAATGTATTTAAACTTTCGTAATCCACGATGACTGAGTTAAACTATTTACCCGGCCGTACTAGAGTTGATTAATGGACTCGCGCCATAATTTTTAATACTTAAATTCCCTGGTACATCTGAACAAATTTTATTTCAAAATTTTCACAAAAATAGTATGAATTTAATTAATAAACGAATATCCAAAAAGTTATTTTTCAGTCTATATTTATTTAAAAATATTTATATAAATATTGTATATCTATCATTAAAAATATTAAATATTCAGTTGGATCCAAACGGAAACACGACAGCTCCGAACCCACTGCATCGTCAGCCGTCCTCGCCGTCGAAGGACAGTGACTCCGACGAGGGCACCTGGTCGATAACGCTGGAGCAGTTCCTGGCGACCATTTTAGCTGAACCTGCGCTCGAAGAGTTCTTTAACAAGCAAGTGTCAATACTACCCGGCCTCGAAGCGTTGAAACAGAGAGACAGGTTGCAATCAGTATAGCTTTAAAAATAATTGAAAATCATAATTAGTTTTAATTATAATAAGTTAGTCTCTGTTTAGTCAACTTAGCAAGACTTTTAGTGTTCTAGTTTAATTTGAGCGGAGTTTTTTGATGTTTGTATATTATAAATATTTTAAAAGTAAAATATTCTGTAAAAAAAATAGATAGAGATTTTCTTTTATGATCTTTTATATTTCATAATAATCTAACATTTCTGGTATTTAAAATAAAGTGGAATTCACACTGTACTGACGTTTACATTATTTGAAATTGTCAATAATTAGTTTATTGTTAGAATTTATTTTGTGATAAAAATATGTAACGTTAAAATATTTTAACATTCCACATTACTTTTAGATATAATTATTATTATTCAGTTACTAGCCATAATAGAATATAAGTAAGATATATAAAAATAACCAAATGAATTTCCTTAGACTTAATGTGCACTTACCCTAGAATAAAGCATGAAATAAGCTGCTTTTCAAAAACATAATGAGAATTTAGTACAAAACTAAATAATGCCTTAGAATATGCAATTTGTATATGAAATAATTTGAAGTTGTTAAATAGTAACATTTCTATGAGAGATTTTTCTTTGTCCAATTAATAATCATGTCATCATTGAATTGAACGAAATTTGTATTGTATATAAAATGTGATAGTTTTTTACTGCTTCAATAAAATGGTGCTTTGCTTAGCTTACGAATTGGGGTTCAGTGTTGCTGTTAATATTTAATATAACAATATTTTTGTATGCTTAAATTTAAAATAGGCCAGATATATTTATGCCATTTGATTTCCGTGGAATGATGTAACGGCTTCCGGAATCTTTTGCCAAAATGTTATCATTTAGAAATATCTAATGGGACAATACAATATATTATTAGTACATTTTATAATCTTTCTTTATTGATTAAAAATTGGCATTACTGCTTAATATTTATGAATGAAATAAAAACAAACTCCCTCAAAATAAATTTATTTAAAACATTATTCTTGATACATGAAGGAACTTGTACTTTTAATCATGGAGCTTAACAAATTGAGTGTCGTTTAAGTATGGACCAAAAATTTGTTAAATTGGTGCAAGTATATATTAATATAATTAAAATTAATGTATCATAACAGAATCCTTTATTTTAAAAAATGCTAATATTACGTATCTGTTTATAAAATCGTTTTTGAAATTACATCGAATAATTTTTCAGTTACATATGTTGTTACTAAAATAAATAAGACTATAACTAAATTGTAATGATTAAAAAATAAGAGTATATTCATTCTAAAAAAAAGCAATGCTTTAATTATAATTTTGACCATTTTTTATTGAAAATACTTTGGTATTTATAAGTTAAGCACACAACTTAATTATTGGCGATTGTATTTTATTATATGTAAACACTTAGATGTTATGCATTAAAAACATTTTCATTCTATGTTATTGTTTCATTATGCTCATAAAACTAATATTATTTATCTGGTATAAACTTGAGAGTCCAAGCATTCTTTGACTGAACTGCTGCTTTATCTGGCAATGAAATGTAAGCCAGGCCACTATCTATCCCCCACTGAAAATAAAGACTGTTGAAGTACTCAATTGATAATAAATATAATTACAAGATTTACACTTGACCTTATTATACTTACAGTCAAGTATTGCTCAGACCCAAGCATCTTTACTTTATAAGTACCACTGTGAAGTAGAGGCACTACATCATGCATTTCCAACAAGTTCTTTGTTGGCCATTCCAAGAACACGGCATAGATAGCTGTGATGACGTCAGATTTTCCTGGTGTAGATGAGGGATTGAGAGCATTGTATGTTTGTTTGACACAAGTGTACCAAATGTTATCATTTTTGGTATCATTCTGATAATGCCAGGGTGAGGTTCCATATATAGCTTCACCATTAATAGACAGCCATTCCCCAAGAGCCAGTAATCTTTCCTGGAATACAGGTGCAATTGTACCTTCCTTAGTTGGTCCTACATTAATAAGTGCGTTGCCTGCAAATCATACAAACATTACATTGTAAATAAAGTTTTATCTAAATAAGATATTTACTAATAAAAATTTGTAGATAATAATAAAAAAAATAATGTGTAAACAAAATATAAATAAATATTATATTTATGATTGCTTAGTGGTTCATTGACCCAGAAATGTAAACATCTGTTATCAAAACACGCGTGTTTCAGAGACTACCAAAAAAAACCAAAGTTTAACTGATATTTCTTTGTAATTGTCAGTTTACATATTTAGCAAAATTATTATTATATAATATATTAGTTTCCTGGTGAGGAAATAGAGAAAACTGAAAATTATGTTGGGGTATAATTATAATAATACTATGATGAATCACTTATGACTTGGGGTTAATTCATTTTTTATATACAGTTTTGGCAGTCTTAATTTTGGTAGTTTTATAGCTAATATTTCTAAATTTTAATGAATTAATTATGAATGGCAATATTTCTTATTTCTTCAAATTGATTGTTGTATTTCTATAAAAAGTTACATAAATCTAGAAAGTTCTATAAATTTCTATGAATCTACAAAGTTAAAAGTATATTAAAAATACAGGAACATTTTTAATGAGTCTTTAACAAGTATAGTCAAAATCATAATTAAACAGTTAAAATAAATATAATAATTTATATACATATAATAATTACCTCCACAGCTAACAGTAGAGACCACTTCTTTTAACAACTGATTAATTGTTAGTATTTCATTTATTTCCATGTTCCTCCTGTAGCCCCATGACTTGGAGTCCATGGTAAATGCATTCTCCCATTTGTGGTTTTGTAACTTTCCTAAATTAAATTTCAAGAAAACATTATGAATGTTTGAAATAAACATGTTATCTGTAAAAGAATAATATTTCTTACCGGGATTATACCTATCGGCACAGTTATAAAAGTCCCCATGGTGGCAAGGGATTCCAATACCCCATCTATCATTAACAACCACTGTATCCTTGATTGGACTGTCATTATAAAGCCAAGCAAGAAAGTCAGTTGAATTCCAATAAGCATCAAAGGCCTCCCAATCTCCATCTGACCATATGACCGAGGGTTGGTAATCATGAACAATTTGTTTCAAATCTGGCCATAACTTGTCATTTACATAGTTGCGAGTTGTGAAAAGTTTAATCTTGTCTTCTTTATATATAGGGTTGAACCATTCATATAATGAGTGGTACACCCCAAATTTTAAGTTATTATTTCGAACTGATTTAGCTAGATCTTGAACTAGATCTCTCTTAGGCCCAACTTCCATAGCATTCCAACTAAATGAGCGTTTTGATGGAAATAGAGTGAAACCATCATGATGCTTACTTGTAAGAACTACATATCTAAAATATTCAATAATTTTAATGTTTTAATTATATTGTCGATTTTAAATTCATCTTATTGTTTATTAGAATTTCTAATACTAACTTCGCTCCAGCTTTTCGAAATAAAGATGCCCACTTGTCTGGATTAAAAAATTCTGCTTTAAACATTGGCGCGAATTCTTGATAGGAAAAACCGGGAGGGTAGTTCTTCTCCATAAAGTTTTTTGTTGAATTATCGCCACCTTTAACAGAAACAAAAGAAAACATAGAAATTAATAAATTTGATTTATTTATTTTCAAACTTACCTTTCCAATTACTCCAGAACCATTCTGATCCAAAGCCCGGCACTGCATATACGCCCCAGTGAAGAAAGATGCCAATCTTAGCTTTATCGTACCATTCAGGCAGAGGTCGACTGTCCAGACTATCCCACTTAGGGGAATACCTTTTTATTTTAAAATTTTCATTCCTATCTATATCAATTATATGATTATTTACTGCCACACAAGTCGCAGAAAAAAAACATAGTAGCAGCAAAAGAACTTGCATCTTTAAGATCCCTAAAAATCAAATACACGAGTTTAGTTTTACGTTCAATTAAATAGTAATATTTAAAATTATGTTATCTAATATTTATAAACTACATCGTTATATTTGAAATATGTATATACATCTATCTAATAAATATCTAGTATTATCGCCCAACACTACATTCGTTAAAAATAAATAGATATTAACGATATTATTTGAGATTAACGTATAAACCTATTTTCATTTATCAGGATAAAAATTGACGTATGGTAGCTTAGGAGGTGAAACATTGCCATTTTACAAATTTATTATAAATTATGTAAATATTATAATAATAATTACCGTCTTCACCGTACGATCACGTTTTACAAAATGATTCAGTTAACTGAGTGTAGGTCAACATTATTATTTATTATCGCTAGTTTCCTATCGATCATAAAATAAACAAGTTGGTACTTAGCCAACACTCAGTGTAGTTTTATATTGATATTTGGTACATAAAACAAGTCATAAATCATAATTATAAGCATAAAATTGAAAAATATTTTAAATTCATGCAGTTATTGCATTCTGTAAGTTAAAAAGTGTTAATAATGTTGCCTTATTACACTGCTTGTAGTAATAAATAAATGAAAATGTACAACTTCTTTATATAGGTATAGTACTAAAGATGAAATAAGTAAAGACCGCTGGGCAGCAAGTAAAATTTCTAAAAGATAAAACAAGCTTTTAGGTCCCGCCATGGAACAGTTTGATAGTGCGTGGATGTATAATGGCAATGAGGACAATTTTCTTATTCCATTTTTAATTTTAGAATAAGACTCACATAAATACATTTCAGTATTTTATTTATTTACCAACTTTGAGTCAATAACAGTGATCACTTGTGTCTATATTCTGATCACAGTTTCAAAAACCTCAATAGTTAGTAATATACGAACAACAAGAACCATCGCATAAATCCTTGACCAGCTAGCCAACAAGGTCGTTCATAAGCACAACGCAAGGGTCAGCTTAATTACCCCCTTCGCCGTATCTGAGGAAGGGTTGCTAACCGGCCCCTAAAACTACCTCCAGTAATGACTTCTAAGGCAGCGGCTAAAACTACCTACAGTAATAACTTCTAAGGCAGCGGCGTGGTAGCAGCCAGTAACTAAAAAAAAAAAGAGTGAAGCTTCAATGAAATTCATACATTAATATACGTAATTATGCGAATTAAGCTTTATATGAATGTATAATTTCTATACACTACTTCAAAATACTACTTAATGTATGTTTCATAATTAGTTGGAGCTACTGACACTGCTCTTATTAAAGAAAAACAATGTATGCGAATCCAAATTACTAGTTAAATGAGTACTAAAATGAACAAGTAGCCTATTGTCCATTAGTAGCAAAATTGATATATTATCCAATTTACATCGCACTACTTCACCTCAAGAAAAAGCGAGTAAATTTTCGACTAATCGGATGGGAGCTATAGCTCACTAATAATATTTTCACAAGGCAATATTGGTGCCCTATTTGACCTAGCGTTCGCTGCGAGTTTTGCGGAAGCATGTAAATTAGAGCACATGTATTCGGCTAAAACTCAACTTTTTATATTTTTGCATATGTACATCGGCGATGGTCGCACTATATTGTTTCTTTATTCCGGATTACAACGTAAAAGTTAAGACTCCTGTTTCCATCACTCTCTATCTTAGAAAACATAATGGGGAAAAAAATTACAAACATTTAGGTAAAAAGCGATTTTCATCATATGACATAAAAGTAGGAAAATCTTATTATATCTATTTGAAACTCAAGATATAGATAGACAATACTTGTTAACAGCACCCAAGTTCAAATGTGCTTATCATTTTCTCCAAATGTATATTACACTATTGTACCTATTCATATCATGCATAGTATTTTTTATAAGTACATTTAACATTTAAAAAATAGTCTAGACATGGACTTACCATACATAAAAAAAACACATTAAAATTATGGCCTTTATTGGGTGTTATGTTGCTTTATAGTTTTAAGAAAAAAATTGATGTATGATACATTCACACATGTAAGTTGTTACTAACATACAAGCCATTATTTACATTACAATTATTTTTGTAAGACATTAATTGCCTTATATTTTTACTTCTAACAATAAGTAGCAATTAAGAATTTATTAACTTATTAGACTATATTACTATACAAATAGACACTAGTTAATTAAATTAAATATATTCCTTACCCGTCAAACTACAGTGAAGCAGAGACTTAGGTAAGTTTCACTCCCTCTTAACAAATTAGTGGAGACCTGTGTCTACCAGTGGACTTATATCGACTTAAATTACTTGAATCAGTATTAACTATTGTAATGACTAGATTTTTTTTACATACTAACACTATTATAATTCAACAGTAATTTGACTGATTCCACATAAGTTTTTAATTTTGTTATTAATTTCTTATTGTATAACTTTCACTTTTATCCACTTCCACATTTGGAAGTGGCTGACATTGCTATTGTTCATCAACTTTAAATGTTGAGTAGTGGCATGCTCCGTTGATGATTATCTCACTTATACCAGACGTAGGCGGAGTGTGAGATGATGACAAGGGTTCTATACTAGCTATTGTACTCATTATAGGTGTGGTATATAACTTGCCGTTATGTATATTTGAAGCATGTGGCTGTGTGGATGGTGCATAAACTGCACAAGTATTCTGTTCAGGTCTAGGTTCATTTATCATGCTCATTTTAACTTCAAATATAACATCTTGAATTTTCTTTTTTGCAACTAATAAATTCTTTTCTCCTTTCAAAGATCTCAACTCATTGGCTATATATTCACCAAATACTGAAAATTCATCTCTATTGGATGTTGGGTACATTATATCTGATTTAAAGGAATGTAATAATTCTGTTCTAGCAATTTTAGGTGGTGGAGAGAGATTATCAAGCTTGCAGTCTGCCACTGAGCTTTCATTGTGTGATTGTAAAGTGCCATTGATTTCTGCATGTTCTTCCTGAAATAAACAAAATAGTTGCATTAACTTACAAAACGAAATTATTATTTTGCAAAACCTACAAACAATAATAAGCAATGCTAAAATTAGTTATATAGTAATACGCACCGATTGTAAAACTCTGTATGGTTTGTTAGAGTCCTTCATAAAGTGCAGATATTCGTAAGCGTACCAATTGCTTACATATCTTTCGTTGGGACCTTCGGAATTAGCTCGAGCTTCCCGCGCAGACTCTCTGTTGTATTGGGTTCTAAGATGCTGTATTTTTTTTGTGGCGTCAGAAACTGATATCCCCAGTATATCAGCTATTCCTCGTAGTTCCTCTTTACGTTTTTGTTTATCCCTGCGTGTATCGCAAAGTGACGGATTCCATATATTGGCGTTTAACTGCAGCAACTCGATCAATTTTAAAGTCTTGTCTTTCGACCACTCCATTCCACGATCCATTCAACCAATCAGATTTGACATAAACATTGGATTTATACTTAAACAGAAACTAACATTTGTCGATCAATCGTTAGATCGTTCACCAAACTACAAGTCTCGTCAATTTTATTTTCTACTAACCACGACGACTCGACGGCCGACGAGCCGATTGATTAGTTGTGAGAGCGATCCAGTGTTGCCATTTTAAATGTTTTGTTAAAAAAAAAATATTATTATTATTTTATTTCCTTTATTGTTATGTTCCATTTATTATTTTCAAGATATTAAATATGTAACATACATATTTTTTTAATATTAAATGTAAATTGTGAAAAACGAAAAAAGTTATTATTATAATATGTTACGTCATATCTTTTAAAGATATAACATGTTAGTAAAGATACTAATCACAACTTATGATCTAAATTAAAGTCTCAAATGTTTATTTTTTACATCACAAAAAAATATATAAGTATGAAAATTAACTCCATTATTTACCAAAAGAAACATTTACTGCAAACGAAAAAACACTGACACTAACTACCTGCCTTAAATTATAGGTAGGTAGGTCCCGAAGCATAACGGGCCATGATGATGAAAACAAAATCTGGGCTCATCAGATTTTTTAAGACATAAGATTGTGTAATGTCGACGGATAGGATATTTTTGAATATTTTAAATATGTCATAAGAATACTCATAATTGAATTAAGGAAACATTGGTTAGGATTTTCGAAAGAGGCCTAATAGATGTCACCACCGATCCGATAAAGACGATCACATATAGAATTCTTAATACACCGAGACGGACAGTGATACGGTATAGTAGGTAGTACTCAATTGGCAGAGCGACGGTACTGTTTCCCAGAGGTCGCGGGTTCGAATCCCTGCTCGTTTCGGTTTATTTCTCATTCTATATTTATATAAATTTAAATAAGCTTAATATGGCTATACATTTTTATAGATATTTTCAAATATTACTCATTATTGTATAAAATGTAGTCCCTATAAAAAAATAGGTATGCATGGAGGTCCAAAAGTTCGTGGAATGGAGAGGATAGAGTGGGGGTAGGGGCGCTCGCTTGGCGTCATACGAATCGGAGACTCGTCATTAGTATGTATACAGAGTTTAAACCCGATTGCGTCATTCGTTTACAAATAATCGCCTGCTGAACAATTCAATCCGGAAGAAAATGAAACTATGGAGAAAATTGAACACCGCGTTGTGATAAAATTCCTTATCAAGCAAGGAAAGAACGCTCAAACCGTCTTGAATGAAATGGGAGTCGTTTAAAGGGAACAGTGCTCTATTAAATCAATGATTTACAAGTGGCATGGTCTTTATAAACATGGTCGAGAGTCAATTGAAAGCAACTCTCGCTCAGGAAGGCCAATAAAGGCCACCACATCGGACATCGTCGAAAAAGTGGAGAAAATTGTACTAGAGGATGCCCGGTTGAAGAAAAAACAATTCTCTGCATTAGTCGGAGTATCAGATACCACCATTTTGCGAATCCTACGTGACCTGGGTATAACTAGAGTCAGTGTAAGCCCACGTTACCTTACCGTACCTTGTCTTGAAATGGTAAGTAATTTTTTTATGGGGGCGATACCATACAGACTTTTTCAACAAACTTCTATTATAAATTCATGTACTTAAATAGATACCCGCCAAATATTTCCGTCGCCTAACGTCTCACAGTCCGTCCTTTGTATGTAAACTTATAAACGTCCCACACCCTGCCTCAATTAGTTTTCTCTTCTTATTTACTTAGATACTTTCAAAGAATGCAGCGCAAGCATCTGGGTATTACTGCCCTTACTAAATCACAACACACCGTGTAAAGATTTAAGTAGTCTTTAAATAAGATCCACTTAGTAACCGAAGACTTACCGAAGAGACTATACGAACCTCGTATAGTCTCTTCGGTAAGTCACGTATCTACTATCTACAGTCCGACTAGGATCTTGCATGCATGGATCTAGTTTGCAGGTTAACTGAATTGTCAATAAGGAACACGACGTCACTAAGTTATGGTGAACGTCTGCTCTTAAGCACTGAATAAGCAAACCCTGTAGGATGCCACTATGACTATGACTATTTTAATAGAGTCCGGATTAACCTGACCTTTACTACCAAGCCTGCCAAAAAATTAAAATATCGTAGAAAAACTTTTCTCAATACATCACGTAATAATTGAGTTCCTTAAATGTCAATATCTTGCATCGATGGGTCAAAATTTGTAACACGTACCTAGATACCTACTTAGTTAGGTATCTAATAATTACAAACAAGAGTCGGGACAACGGGTTGTATCGCAACAAATATCATCTCAGTGGGGGTAATCATAATGGAATTCGAGATAATTCGGAGCGTAACATTATTTTCTTTCCTATACCTATTGATTTTTAGGTATTGCATAAAAGATATTATTTACTGATTAAAAAAAACAAGATAATGTTTTCTTAGTAACCAAATCGCATTAAAGGCGCCTTGCGGGATACTCATGATCGGTGCACAACAGGAATAAAGCCAAGACTACGGCCTCCAGAAGATCTGAACGTAGAGGGGAGACTCTTGGTCAGCAGTAAGGTCCATGGCCAAAGCTTCCGCCTCACCAACTTGTACGATCCCAATGGAGAGATTGCAACATCTCAACCTCGTCTATGGCTTTCACCTTTTGCGATCGGCGCAACAGGTATAAGACTATAGAGCTAACTCTCAAGCTTTCATCTCCATTACTACTGGGCTGCCTCGACCAAGACTTCACTGTCTAAGCGCTTTAACGCCCATTCATGAGCTGTTCCCCCGCATTGGTCGACTCGGACCGACGCGATGGCAAGAAAGGGAGCACGGCAACGATGTGACATAACACCGAAGTTTAATTCACAAAAAATTGCCAAAAACAATGAAGTAACAAATAATAAAAAAAATAAAGAAGGTATGTTTGACTTTCTCTAATCAGATGTAATTGCGGTAGTTAAACAGTAGGTAGGTATTGGGATGGCCCTTTTTTTTTTTTTTTTTTTTTTTTTTTATCGTTGGAAAAATGCGTTTCCGCATCGTCACCCAGGCCAGGAAGGCGATGACCGGGCGGTATGTGCGGCACCCGGCGACTGCCATTTTTAAGGCACCCCACTAAAAAACCAACGGCTGCCCACGACGCTGCCATGGGACGTCACGGGATCGCTTTCGCACTCACCGTGACGCCCCGGCGTAACTCCTCCGTATAGGGGTACCCCGGGCAACCAGTGTACCCCTACCTCATAGACCTAGTGCAATGGCGAGAGAGGTCGCCCCCCCCCCTCACCTAGACCTACGGCTGGGAAGGAACGGGCTGAACCCTTCTCCTTCGCAGCCTCTCCCGCTGAAGCTCGATGTGACTATGTTGCCATAGCCACAGCCGGCTCCGTGCTGGGCTCCGCGCTCGAGGGTTTCGCACCAGGTGCTAATCCTCGAACTCGCGGAGCCTTGCACACTCGGCTCCCCAATAGGTGGGTCGCTGCAAGGCCTCGGTCCGCACAGACCACGCACCGCAACATTCCGGTGCAAGTGGCTCGGGTATGCCCCTCACCACCGCACCGGAAACAGGCGGCGCTGCGATCGACCGCGGACGGGCAAGCCGCACGCACATGCCCAGGTGCCAGGCACCTGAAGCAGCGCAGCGGCTGCGCCTCCAGCAACTCCACCCTGGCTGAGCTCCAGCCCACCAGGACTCTTTCGGCGTCGACGAGCGATCTCGCCGCATCAATGGGGAGTCGGGCAAAGGCAACGCCCATGTCCCCATAACCACCCCGACGGATCTCCCCCACGAAGAGGGCCTCGCCAGGGCAGTTCGTGATGCGGCAAATCGCGTCGACCACATCGTCTTGTGTGACAGAGTCGTCCAGGCCTTTTAGCCTTACGGCCACACGCCGAACCGGCCGGACGACATCTGCTACACCCGCTAAAACTGGACGGATCTTCTCCGCCAGTTTTGTCGCCTGCTCTGGAGTGCCCTTGGGCAACTCCAGAAGTCTGGCACCCGCCGCTGACCGGCGAATCTTAAGCCCATCCCTGAGGCCGATGTCGCCGAGATTGACCATCTCGGCGGCACGCCTCAGGACATGGGCGTAAGTCACCCCCGCAGCTGCCGCCTCGTCCTGCAGCTTGATTAGAACTGCAGGAGAACGAGGTTTGGGCAGTTTCGGAGGACCCGATTTCGGCATGTCCGCCTTCGATTTTGCCGAAGTAGACTTCTGCCCCTTGGAACTGGCCCTAGGATCAACAGGCTTTTGGGGAGGGCCCTTCTTTTTCCCCTTGCCTTTACCACCCCTACGGACAACCGTGGACCAAGCCTCGGTCGTGCCGGGGGCCTTGGAGGACGAAATCTGCAGGATCGGCGATTGACACCCCTGCAGATTGTCCTCTTCAGGAGCCAAACTCGACTCCTTCCTCCTACTGTCCGCCGCGAGCGGCGGCCGATGAATCTGCGCCGGGAGGAGACGCTCCTCTAGTCCTTCAAAGCGGGAGTTAATTAAAACTCCCACCGAGGACAATACGGAGCGCCTCAACTCATCGATCACGCCTTGATCCACCGGCTTTGATCCCCCCGGAGAGACGGCGGGCCCGGAGGAACCCACGGAAGCACGAAGCTCCGCGAACTCCTTTCGGACCTTCAGAATCTCCTTCCTGAGGAAGGACACCTCACGGCTGAGACGGGCGTTATCCGCCCGTATCCGCCGTGACTCCTCAGGTTCCCCACGCGACGCTAGGACGTCAACTACGTCCAAGAGGCTGTTTGATGCCTCTTTAAGAGCCTTCACCATGGTGCCCTTCAGGTGGCGGCTCTTTTTGCAGACCTCGTGGATCGAGGCTGCACTCCTCATCGCTACAACGCGCAACTGCTGCGCATCTAGAGAAGAAGAAGGCTCCATCATGGGAAGCGCCTCCAAAGACAGTACGTCGTCTTCGGGAACCGGCGCACTCCCAGTCGGAGCCTTCTTCTTCCCGCGGAGGGCCCGAGCGCTCAGTGCGCGCTCAAACTCGGCCTCCTCCGCCTCCTCCTCCATGGCCCGCAACTCGGCCCTGGCCTGGGCGAGCCCACTTCCTCGTCCTTTGGGCGCACCACGTCCACGCCGAGCGGTGCTGCACTTAGCCACTGCAGCACCGTACTCGGGATCGGACTCTGATGCAACCTCGGGGGGACTTCGGGTAACCCCATAGGTCCGCTTCCGTCCAGCGGACGGCTGTGGTTCTGACAGATCGTCTGAATCTGTCAGAACCACAACCGGACTCTCGTCACCACGCCTCACACTATTTTTATTTAACCTGGTCGGTGTGGTATCGACCAGGGCAGGGACTCCTGCGCGCGAGCGGTTCTTGCCCCCCCCAGAGTACGAGGGGCAGACGGCAACAGCGGCCGTGCGGGATTCAGCACCCGCCTGGGGACTCATTTTGGAATCGCTCATAATTCATTTTTCTTGGGCGCCCTCGTCCTTACACGGTCCTTCGGCAGACGCCACACCTCCGGCCCGACACAAAACAGAGAAAAGAAAGACGAAGAACACGACGAAGAAGAAAAAGACAAAACAACGACGACACAACACAAAAATAGGGTGATTTTTTATAGAGGTTGTCTTCCTCGCAGCCAGACGATCAGAGCAAGCTCCGTCAATCCAGCCCTCGTTCCCGCTCAGTGCGGGCTTCCGAGATCTTGTGGCCGTGCAATGCTCGCCCCGAAGGGCAAGCAGCCACATGTGCTAGTAGCTGTCCGCGCCGGCCGAAGCCGGTGCCCCTCATATCTGAGGGGACCTCCCCTATCCGCAACCCGGGGGACGCGCCAGATGGCGGCACTAGCGACCGCGCACTGGAGGTATTGGGATGGCCCTAGGTAAGTATACATATTTCAGATGATTCAATAAAGAGGCCTGCTATCTAAATCACAACTTTACAACTAATTTAGTAATTGAAATAACACAGATCGGGTCAAATCATACAGTATTATAAAGCTAGACAGGTTACTCAAACTTCACACCGTCAATCACTATTCACACCAACAGAGCTTCCGCTTGCTACAGAGTACGACACAATAAGACGTAAACTTGACACTTCTGTTCCTATTTATAACAATAAATCCCATTAACGAACTAGTAGAACTTAAGAAAAGAAATACAATTAAAGATCTAGTAGTACAACGAATTTATCCAATAGTTAAAATGCTTTTATTTTATTGAAATGGACAAAGGACAGAGTCGGTAATCCCCGAATCAATATTTTTTTGTTATCATTATCATTTATAGACATTTTCAAATATAACTGTAATAGATTTCCACTCTTATATCTTTACATATTAATAAAATTGAAGAGTTTGTTTGTAATTCCAAACTAACAGCTGTTTAGGCTAAAAGTATATATAGGTACCTACTTTAAAAGCTTTTTAGGCAATGTTGGTATAACTGTTTGTTACGGCTGATATCTAAAACGGGTGGACAGATTTTAGCAGAACTTTTACTGGCGAATGGCTGATGTTATAATGAGTAATTTAGGCTACAAATATTTTTCAAATAGATATCCGCAAAACAATATTGAAATCAATGAAATAGTGAACTACATCTGATTTAAAAAGTGGAGGAGTATTTATATATTCCAAGCAGACGAAGTCGCGGGTAAGATCTAGTATAAAATAAAATTCTGATATCTATTTCATTGTCATTTATTTACAGACTACAACATGTGAGGTCTATCACATTATAAAACAAGTGCTCTATATTATATTTACATTATTTACATGTCTCTCTAATAAAATGCACTATTTAACTGAAATATTATTAATAACACAATCTTATGATTTTATTTCGGTTTACAGTCAGTGCTCATCTAAAACATTTTTATGTAGAAATAAATATACAAGTTTTAAAAATATAGTTTTGATAAGAAGTTCATACAGATATAAATTATAAAATCATAAAATTGTTTTATTGAATAATGCAAAACTTAAATAATAAAGAGTTCATTCATCCTTATTATTAAAATAAGAGGAACTAAATAATAGGTATAACATTACAGTGTCCACAATTAAAACAAATATCATTGGGTTACCAGATATAAAATAAATTACTAAAAAGAGTACATTAAAAAATCGTTTGGAATTTATAATACATTTATAATGTTAAACTGGCAACCCTTAAAATTAAATAAAAAAACTTACTAACAAAACAATCAGTTAATTTTATAAACCAACAGTGTTTTCGTTTTTTTTTTAATAAATAATAGATTTTTGTAATCAGGTATGCATAGTATTAACTAAATAGTACCATAGATCAGTACCCTTAGTACAAGATTTGACGTTACGAAAACTGACAGTTCACCAAGTAATAAAATCAAAACATATAATTATTATACACTCTATGAATCAAAATGTATTGAAATATTTAAAAAATCACTTTATTTATTTAATATGAAATAAATAACTAAACAAATATTTTTTGATTTTACGATTTGGTAAACTATCATAGTATTCGTAACGTCAAAACTCGTAGTAGGGGTACTGTAAACCATAAATAACCTAAAAATACATCACATACAACGGAACGTCGAAACGAAACCCACATAAATAACAACAACAAAATTAAACAAACTTAAAATAATCTAGATCACATATTTACAATACTAACATATCTATAATTAAATCACAAGAGATTCAAATTCATGTTCAAATCAAACGCTAAATACATAATAATTACAACTGCTACTTAATTACTATTAAAATATAATTATTGGTAAAATTAATTGCAATTATATGGTAATAGATTAAGAAATAAAGCTGTCGTTAATTATTACTGAATATTAAAGTGACATTGAGTTATTTACTTTGTTAAAATTATGTTTACTGGGAGGTACGGGAGCCAGTCAACTTTATTATTATAAATAAGTCAACAGGTAATAGACTTTATTCTTATAACAATTGACAATTTGCCTATCAAATGGATGGTGAGGCCTGGAGGTGGTGCCACTCACTTCGCATACCAGATAACTAGGTTTTTAACAATGTGTATTGTTTCCGTCTACGTCTCAACAACTAAATAAATACTAGCTAGCTATGTCTGTACACTGTCTGTTTATAAATTATATTTTACGGTATTATTTACGTGATATCCAGTGGTCGGTGTTCACGCGCTCTGAAGAAACCCTTCTCCGTACGACACTCCCTGATGGTGACGGTCTGGAGGTTGACCGTGACGTCGGTGATAAAGATCTGATCCGCCACAGGTGATCGCGCCATCCAGTAAGCGGCGTTGCGGCGGGGTTGGGGCGCTGGAGGCATAGGGGCGGTAGCGGGTGCTTCGCCCCACGAGTCCTCGTCCTCGGGCTCGGCGGACTGCGTGGGTGGAGGACGAGCACCTTTGGGCTCCGCGGGTGCTGTTGCAGTCGGCTGAGTGTCCGTCCTCCTTTCTCTTTCCGGAGGAGTATGGGCGTCTGCTTCTTCTGGAGAATGAGGAGCTCGTCTGGGACCGGTCCTAGGAGCCGCAGCTTCCGCTGCCGGTGAAGCCGGTGCTGCAGCCCCACCCGGGGGCGCCGCGGGAGGTGGAGGCTGGCTGTGAGTTCTGCCGCCGTTCAGCTTCGAGGAATCGTGGCGCTTCGCGGGCGGGCTCATAGTGATCGTCACGCCGATTTTCCCCGATTCCCTGGACAACACTTCCGCCTTGCGTTTCCCGGGAGGCGGGTGTCGCTCCTCGGAGCCACTCCGCGCTCTCTCCACCGGAGAGTGTTCCCTCTCTCTTTTGCGACTCTGTTTCTTCACCTCTTCCCCTCTCTCGAAGCTCTGTATGAGTCGCGGGTCGAGAATGTTCTCCTCCGGTTCCCAGGTGTTGTGCTTCGGCTTCCAGCCTTTCCATTTCACGTAGTACTCGACTTTATTCTGTAAAGATGATAAATACTGGTTAGTTGGATAGCTACAGTACGCGGGCGCGCCGGCCGCTGGCGTGGCGTGACTGGCCGGTGGCGTGCACTCCATGGCAAGGGGTTGCACAGCTCTGCTGATTATTTGCGATTCACATATTATGAACGACTTATAACGTTAATTGAACTTTTTAAAGTAATTTGAATGCTAAGTTATTTCTAATTGTTTCAGGTGATTTAATTGTGGTAGAACCTGATACAAATGAAACTATTATTTCTTATAATTATAGTTAATAAGTTGTAAAATAATCTAGGTAAGTATATAGATATAACCGATCTCTCCAATCTATATATCTATTGTAGACATGATCTGATGATTTTAAGTACCTCAGCTTCTCTTATTATTAAGTATGGGAAAGAAAAATATATTTATGAAATAGGTAAGAATAATGCTACCTGTTGGAAGATCAAAAATTTAGTAAAAGATAGATAGTTCAATTAAAAAACTAAGTCGATTTAAACTTGCCAATTTCGGGGAGCACCTGCTCTAAACAGCTGTCGGCTATCTCCCCCGGGATCGAACCCAAAACACCCCGCAACAAAACGTGCAGTTGGGAACAAAAACAACGCAACATGCAACAATCACCTCTAACTGCAAGTTAATAAACACTAGTTTTGAGTAATTACATCAATAGTGCGTTTTTGTATGACAGCGGCATGTGCATACGTTAGGTAACTGCTCACTCAACAGACTGATACGGTATCAGACCAACTTAATATATCAAATGTACTGACCGTCTGTTCTTAAATAACATTGTAATAGCGTTTTATAAAATATAAACCAAAAATAAATTATTAAGTTTCGAAATTATAAATAAACAAATTGGTATTTAATCAAAAAGCGCTTGAGGTTATTAAAAAAACAATCAATTAACATCAATGTAATGACAGAGCACGTCTCATATCGGACACCTGTGGCGACACAAATTACTTCAAGCGCTGTAAAACCCACACTTTATGCGACCTTTCTCTTTTAGTACTTTTTCATTACAATCAATAACAGACTCGTATATGTACTAAATAGAGTCTATTTTGCCTTGTATCGGGCTGCGCTTAGGGCGTTTCTAAAATGCCAGCTTGTTTGAACCCTCGCGTCTTATTGGTTTTAGTGATGAAGGGTGAGTCGGGAATAGCTCGCACTGACTTTGTACTGCCGTCGACGTTATAATACAACAGTTTTACAATATTCGTTAATTGTGTATTATAAGGATTTTTAATTATGAAAGTATCAGACTATTATATTAAAGTAACGTATTGGTAGGTAAGTTAATACAAACATCTATAATGAAAGAGTTTCGTAAAAAACAAATATAATTGGTATCATTATGATAAGCCCTAGCAGTTTAATGGTTTACCAATTTAATGTAATTGACGATTCAACAGTGCGTGTAAATGCCTACTTGATTTAAGATATTTTGAATTTGAATGTTTCATTATTATCAATTTAGTTACCTACTACTTACAAACCTACTAAAATTTCCGGTGCCACCTTCGGATTGATTTTATGCAATCGAATGCAATTTATAAGCAAATAACTGTGATAGAACTATGAATGATTTTAATATAATTTATTTTTGAATGTTTGATGAGGACATTGAGAGAAGAGTACGGAAGGGACACACAGTAAATGGAACAGTGAGCAGGTTTATCAGCGGTTTGATTCTGCGTCAACGAGCTCGATTGGCTAACTACAAAGCCGTGCTGGATGTACCTATAGTAGCAAAAGAGCATTAAAGGGATGGGATCTTTGAGGAGCATGTGTGAGATAAAATTAAATGACAGAGTGAGAAATAACGTGATTCGTGAAAGATGTGGCGTGAAAGTAGATGTAGTGACCGAAATAGAGACAGGAATGTTGCGATGGTTTAGGCGTCTAGATGGGATGGGCGAAAGAAGAATTACAAAAGGCATTTATAACGCCAGTGTGGATGAAAGAGCCTTAAAAGGACGTTCCAGACGGACATACACTGATCAAATCAGCGATGTTCTCAAAAAGCTGAGATTCGAAGAGGCAAGAATATAAGGAGTTGTATGTAAATTACTTTGGATGTGAAAGAAGCGAAAGAGTTGTGTCAGGACAAACTAAATTGTCACCCCATAGTCTCTGCCTTCCCTTCTCGTGGGATAATAGCGTAAGCTCTATGTATGTAAGTATGTACCTAGTTAATAGCTAGATAGGCAACTTGCCGATAACTACCTAAGAGGATGTTATACCTACCTATGATGATGTTAAATATGAAAGACCGTGAAATCTCTGTATAAAAGTAAAGTCTGTGTAAAAGTAGTATAAAGTCGAGATATCGTAAAATATCAACATTTCCATCGATTATAGACTAAATAATTTAGTTTGTCCTTTTTCATTTTCAAGTGGATATAAATAAAGCACATTTTTTTTGTATTTACTTAACTAACTTTAAAGTTTGATGTTGATATAACATCAGCTCATACAAAATAACTCTCTAGTTAATTTAAGTAAGAACTGAAAATGATTTTTTAATAAAATAACAATAACTTTAACGAAAAACAAGTTAAACCTATGTGGTTAGAATTTTAGGTACCTACCTAAGTAACATACCCACCTACCAAAATTGTAGTTTTGTGATATATGATTATATTATAGGTACCTACTATTAAATCTGAAAGACAAGTTAAAAACCATATTAAACCATATTGGTAATAAGAACTATAAAAACCTTAAAGTTCCGTGTCCATAAACAGTAGCAATAAACATTCCTAATATGCATTCTTCAAAACTAAACCCAGACTCAAAACTAAACAAAAACTAATAATAAAAAAAAACTTAAATGGATCATTGGGACGTACGGACAAGGTGAAGTCTTGCGTCTGTGCTGTGATTGGCCGGCGGGCGGGGCGAAGGGAGAGGGGATCCGCCCCCGCCCCGCCTCCCCCCACCCCCGCGACGTCTGAACCAAACCCACCACGATACCCATGCGGCCCGCCTCCCTCTATACCCCTCGACTTAAGGTTGATTTTCCCATAAACTGGGCGTATTTATAAAATGGCGTTGTTGATGGCTGTAGTATTGCCATGGGCGGACCACGTCTCGGGATCATAGACGCCAATTACAGGCGATCGCAGTAATTAATGAGTAATTAACTATTATAAATACGATACCTGTGATGTGTCAATTTGTATGTTCGTATGGTCTTTTTATAAGCTGTAGGGGCGTGGGGGAAAAAGTTTATTAATTCTTTGCATACTTTAATATTTAATAGCAGCAATTAGATAGTTTACCTATTGTTATTTACATTATTTTGTTTATATTCGCGCAGAAACGAGAGCTAACTGATCTTTTATCTTTCTTGCAAATTATTTTACTTAAAATAATATATTCTGATAATTATGTAAGTTGTAATTGAAAATAATAGAGAAACAAAAATAATGATTTACAATAAGAAATTGACTTTTTTTGCATTTTATTTATCATAAGTTCCTTATGAACGAAGTTATTTAGTAAGATTAGATCTAGCAACTTAACAATTTTCATACTTAGTAGGTAGTACCTATTTAAGATCTAGACCTGTTCTTTATCTATTACATGCTGACGAGTTTGTTTTTTCTGGTTTTACGAGAATGAAGAAAAACTTCTAGAGAGACGGACTAAAGAGTAGAACAAGAGATGGATTCGAAGAAAGGTTTTTAAGGTTCATTCAATCATACAACATAGGAATATAATAAAAATAGGAAAAGAGATATTAAAAATGCTCTCCTCAAAACTATTATCTATTGCTGATACTAATGATGTTAGCATCTTTTGTCACGTAGATCAACCTCTACCCGCTTCTGAACTAATGCTTCGATGTACTACGTGAAGATTTCTGTTGAAACAGTCCTAAAATATAATCCTAAAAACAATTTTCATGATCACATTTTTAATCTATAGTACTAATATTATAAAGCTGAAGAGTTTGTTTGTTTAAACGCACTTCTCTGGGACTACTGGCCCGAATTGAAAAATTATTTTTGTGTTGAATAGTCCGTTTATTGAGGAAGGCTATAGGGTATGATATATACCTCCTCGCTGTGACTAATAGAAGTTAAGCAGCAATGAAAAATGCTGAAAATTTAATATAATCTAATAGGTTCTGACTGACTTAGTTATAGCATACAGTCTAAACCGCAGGTCGTAGAGATAGTAAAATTGGAGGATACATTTGTTTTTCTACGTAGTGGTGTACTAAGAAAAGATTTTTAAATTCCACCCTTAAGGGTTTTAAATATCAATTTAGTATGGAAATCGGCGGCAACACTAAAACCACGCGGACGAAGTCGCGAGCGACCCCTAGTAACATTATATTCATGATCACATTTTTATTAATATTATATAAATGTGTATCTTTGTTATTACCTCTATGTGATCGAGTTAATGAAGGAATGACTTTTAGAAAGATGAATGGAAGACTTGAACTAGAGACTGATTCGAAGAAAATTGAGGGTTTTGATAGACCTTTGGTAGAAAGGTTCATGTTCATAGTAACAAATATAGGTTCCTAGGTATAATAAATTTTGGAAATGTTCTGTATTAAACTATTGTTGATAGTAATGCTGTTGAGATCTTTAGTTAGATCAGGACCTATCTGCTTCTGAACTAATGTTTATACGTTTAAGCTTTTTTATTACTTGATTGTATCTTGATAGTACCTACCTACATATTTAATTATTTAGTAACTCTAATAAATTAAATATTACATTAGGGATAGGACTACAGGTTTAGGGGGCAGTTTAGTTGGATTTCACTACAACCTAAGTGATTCGTAGTTAGTTTCCTGTTTCTTGTTGACAAAAGTCATCTCGTTTTAAGATACGAGGAGTTTTTAGTACCTACCATAACTAATTAACTATTTTTACCGAACTTACTGTCGGAAACAGAAACTTTAGCAGGTATGAGTTTTGTTATGAAAACTATACAGTTCAAATCGTAAAATAAAAACATAGAATTATTATACCACAATCAAAATATATTGATATATTTAATAAGATAAAATGTTAAAAATTATATCTGTTTTTAGTTGTATGGAATGATTTATAGAGTGATTCTAAATAACTTAAGATTAATACAATGATTCCTAGAATGTAAAATAATTTTATATAGCTGTCATAGTTTTCTTTACACGTTATATGACGTTTTACTTAGATAGTATTTTAAACCACTAGTTTGTTTGTAAGTGACGCTGCTCTATCTCCCGAACTACTTACAATGGTGGCTCGTTAGTCATCTTTACATATATAAGTAGTTTGTTAGTGCCCGCATATATCAATATCATTATTCTGATCCGCTCTGATCTCATTGTGATAAATCATTCAGGTCAAAATGTTAACTTTCACAGCGTATTGTTGAGTTTGTATAAATTATATTATTATTTTTTAAGTTTTACCTACTGTATATTTTTTTTTGATGTTAATGTGTTGTCTATATTGAATTAATTATTGTTTTTAGAGTAGTAGGTCTACCTCCACTTAGTTTGTGATATTTTTGTTGTCTTACGATACAAGTAGGTACACAATAGTAGATATCTATATAAAATTACTTTGATTAATTATCAATTAAGTAGGTTACTGAAGGTCTGATAATACTAAGACACATATAGGTAACCTGGATTTATCTTTTCACTACTCACACATACAACGTGGATTATAATTTATCTTTTCACTACCTCACATGTGGGCTAAGAAGGTATAAGGGCTAAAACAACATTTAGAAGACTGAAGATGGGTAAAATTAATTTGGGTAGTTAGTTACTGGTTGTTTAATACAGCTTCAAATGATACTTTTTACACAGAGATAGATACATGATATCTCAAAAAAGAAATAAAAGTTATTCATATTTTGAATAACTAACGATAATCTATGTTGTTAATAAATTAACCCAAAACTAATAAGTGTAAGTTATTTAGGGTCTAGTAATAAGGTAAACTAGTAAAGTTAAGTAGATATTAAACAGAGTTGGACGCGCGCCAGACGGACGGAATTGATTTAACTGCAATGCACCATATTTATATTGAATTTAATACTAATAACAAACTAAGAACATACTTTTTTATAAATATAGAATGAAAAATAAACCGATACGGGCTGGAATTCGATCCTGCGACCTCTGAGAAACTGTCCCGGAAATGGGTTGGTATATCTTATTATAAAAAAGGTTAACATGGATTTACATGCTTACCTATAGGTATATATGTACATATTTAAAAAAAAATACTTAGTTGATTTAATTGGTACGTACATACGCTTACAAATAATTATTAATTATTAACTTATTACATTTTTTTTTATATGAACGATACAAATAATAGTAGGGGAGCGCGGGGCTAAAAGTTACCGGGGTATATTGTTCCGAATAAAAAAGCTCCGTAAAATAAGGAGACAAATATATTTACTTAATACTTAGCGAATTAGAACAGTATAGCGCATAGATGGCAGCCATCTTAATTACGCCAGTGACCACCGGTACATCGGAAAGGAAGAACGTATGTCGCTGATCCACGTAAGTAAATAATTTTTGCTTCGTTTATTTTGGTATATCTCATAAATGTTAAATAATTAAAGTTTCGTTGTTTGCTGATTTTATACAATAATGTTTCGAGTAACTAGTTTACTACATTAAAATCAAGTACCTTTTATCATATAACTTATTATTTGCTTATTTATTGACACGTGCTTTTGGGGCTAGATGTGCCATTTCGCGGGGGCATGTTGTAACAAATAGTTTCAACAAATAAATGTAATTCATCCTTAGGTGTCAATTCTGTAAATAATATACAGATTGCAGGGGCTGAAACGGGACGAAATGACTTCACCAATGTTCCTGAAACTGAAAGCAGTGCTGAATCCAGACAAATCTTAGAACAGTCAGGACCATCAGGGGTTGTAAATTATCCAGCATCATCTGGTGTTATCCATGAATTTATGGAAAATAGCTATTTCTCACCAGAAGCAATCCGTCCGTTCCCAAAAGCACGGCTAAGAAGTAGAAAAACCAAGAGATGTCTCAGAAAATCCACAATATTAACAGATACTCCAGAGAAACAAGCTCTGGTAGGAGAACAAAGCAAGAAAAGAAAAATTTTCGAGGATAATGAGGAAATTAAGAAATACAAAAGTAAAGGAAAGGCTAAGGGGAAGGGTAAAAAAAAAGTTATAAAATAAAAGGAGCTGGAAAGAAGACAATAAAAGGCAGAAGGCAGTCTATAAAACGAAAAGTTCTACAATCAAACAGATTTTTTAGAAATTTTAAGCTAAACGACTGATTATTCCTAAGATATTGTTGATTACATTTTAATTACATACTATGTGACTTAATTTAAAGCAGTTTTTTTTACAAATAATACCCTTAAAATCTCCTTTTAACAACTTACCCCAAGCTATTAACAACTAGCCCCAAACCGGGGCAATTTGTTACTTTCCGCCTTTCGATACATTAATATTAATTATTCAAAAACCTTACACAGCATCGTTAATAAAACTTTCTTATTATCAAATTTAAATATGCTGTTATATTTTACCACTATAATGTCAAAGATAGAGCACGTTGTTTTTTTAAAAAATGGAATTAACTAAAAAACGGAACTTTTAGCCCCGCTCTCCCCTATTTATAAATTCAATGACTAAAGAGTTTAAGCAATACCTAGGTAAGTCCTATATTAATGTACATCTACCCGTCGTATAAAAGGGTCTAGTGTTGTACCACCCGACGGGGAGAGCGGGGAGGAGGTGTGATTAATTGCCCCGGTCTCCCCACAGACCGATCTGCTTTTTAATATCTACTGAAACCAAACCCGTGAAATATTTACGGTTTAGGTGAAATTAGATTTTGAAAGGTTTTGTTTTAAAGGGTCAAACATTTAACATGTTTATCTTTATTGAGTTAGTTTTGGAATAATTTAGAAACCTATGATAATAGTTTGCAGTTATTTTTTTAAATTAGATACATCGTAGAAATATAAAACCTCACGAATTATATAACAAATATATGGTATATGTCTACGTATGTAGGTAAATGAATGAAAAGAACGGTTTAATGTTGCCAACAAATTACAATTTATTGACTTTTAATTCTGACGATAAATATGTATTAGAGATTATCTCGCTACATTACTGATAAGATTATTTTTAAAGAGTTTCACTAAAAAGCTGCCGCGTTGGTCTAGTGGTTAGCCGACGCCTAGCATATAGCAACGCAATGGGGCTCGGGTTGGATTCCCGACAGGGACAGGCATGTATGTGATGAGCATAGATGTTCGTATTTCGGGGTTTGGTCGTTTATTAAATATATTTTCAGTATTTATTATGTGTATTTCTATGTATATGTATCGTTGTCTAACACCCTTAACACAAGCAAATAATTTGCTTACTTAGGGGTTAGAACTTAGATCAATGTGTGTAATTTGTATTGTATTATTATTATAAAGTCACAAAACGTATTGATTGAGTGACCACTAACTATTAAGAAATAGGAACACCTACTTTCGTGTGAACTTCACTATTATATTTAATTTAATTAAATTCTACTTCTTTTAGACACATCCTACTATAAATCATCTAAAATATAGAACCTAGACATTTTTTTATCTTACGCACACTGTGTCGCTAAAATACGAAGGATAAAAAAAAATCACTCGGGATACTGATTTCAATTCCATTTTCATTTTAGCGATAGGTTTAAATATAATTAAATTGTAGCTTTTAATATTCAACCCTCTGAAACGCTAAAAGCATGGAGGCGAGGGAGGGAAATGATTGCTTTAGGCGTTTGAGAAACGATCGTTTTATCGATAAAAAAGAACAACACTGTAGTATGAATATACCTGGATAGTGATGTTCCAACACTATCAAATATAACAAGTTTATAAGTGGCTGTTCATTTACCAGATATTCTTGAGGCTGACCCCAAACTGCTTTAGCTGGGTATAACGACATACCTACTCGTTGTTTTCTACATCGTTAATTAAGTTTACATTCTCATACAACCATGAATATTCCACACACGTATCGGACCTCCAGTGTGTTTGTACGTGACGTGTCTGATGCTAAGTAGTTTGGATGTTATTTTTTACCAATGTATTTTAATACAATATTCATTATATAGCTGTTTCTATCTATAATTTTATTGTATACGATAAATATTCCATTGAAGTTTAAATAATGAAATATTACGGAAATAGGAAATACTCGAATAAATTATTGGTAATAAATAATAATAAAAAATAATTCAACCCTGGGCAATATCCGCGTATTCTTTTGTAACACAAGTACCAGGAGAACAGAAATGCTAAGAGAGTACGTTTGTTCGCTTCGTGTGAAGAGAAAATTGATATGTCAGACAAGGTAAGCAAGTTTGTGGGACGAGACAGTGGCGTTGCAGACGACGCACCGCGCATGTCAGTCGTTACCAAGTCGTTGAGAGGTACGGACTAGTTCTAATATTATTATAATGTTATAATTTTTACGTTGATGTTAAAATTAATAGACAATTCAATTGATCATAACAATTGTTTGTTTAGTTTCTATAAATTATGGCGTTATGCCAGATATTATTATCTCGTAGGAAGTTATTTATTACTACCTACTTTTAAATGCAATATATTAATATTGAGTATGTTATGTAATATTTTAAATTCTTGTTGCTTATCAGTACACTGTCATCAGATGACAATTCAATCGAGGCTGTCATTGCGTCTTGAAGGCCCACTTGAGCTGCTGCAGCGATGAGATGTATTCTGAATCTATATATAACTGAATTGTAGATCAGTTTTTTTGGTAGATACAAGAATAAAGCGCTTAAAGCACTTTTGCAATATTGTAGTCTAGTTTTGGGTAGGTGTAGACAATTCAGAATAGTTCGATAAACGTGCTTAACAATGCTGGGAGAAGTTTTTAGACAGAGGTCGATAACACGCTAAGAATAGGTAAATGAACATTATGGAGCCACTCTCGTCTATGCAGTTAGATCAACTTCGAACGGTGTCGCAGCCATCATATAGGTATATGTAGCTGTAAAACCTATTATAGTTACTTACATCTACTTACGGGATAATTAATATACTTTAGGCTTACATAGGCTTTTTCTTCAAATTTAATCATTCTTAATTTTATGATAACCATTTGGTTTTGTAATATAAGTGACCCCATGTAAAGTAAATTCCCTCAAGAAGGGAACACTCGAACAAATTACGACTTTCACGCTAAGTGGTACTTGTTCTAGACACAAAGGGGTCTTCGGTTCTCAGCCTCCTTTATTCGCAGAGCAAACACTTGTGACACGGTGAAGCAAGTCTAAATCCCCTTCCTCTTCACTGGAATTTATATCACTATTCTATAGACAGCTTAAATGGTGTAGAAGAAGATATTCAGAGACGATATATTCTTTGAAACTAGACTATTTCTTTGGTTTTCTATTAGTTGCTATTAAATTACATAGTGTTTTAGTACTTACTGAAATATAAAATAAAATAAACTAGTTATCTGTATCTAGCTCAGTTCTTTGAAAGGAACCCCGCTCAGATAAATCCATACATTTTAGCATATAATTGTGATGTCTGTTTAGTATAATCCCGAAATAAATATGTCAGTAATAACTCAATTAAGGGGATCAGCCCGCGGCGAGATGTGTCCCGCACTCGGGTCGGGAGAGATAAGAAAAAACACAATGAACGGGTGCCTCTGACACGAGGGTAGGGGGAGATATTATAACAAATATTCCCCGATACCCTGACCCTTATTGCTACCCCTTCTAACATTGCTGATTACATTCCGACATTATTACGACAATAATGGAATTTTATGGATATTTTTTAACAAATAATAATTTTGATGCAAGTATCACGTGGGAAGCAACCTTTACCTAAATACCGTTTTCGACATTAATTACAATTCTTATCTGAATTAGATATACATTAAAATATCCTCAGTTCCTTCGATTTACATAATAATGTACGGTCTATGGAGCATAACGACCGACCGCCCGCGTGGAGCCAGGGGCATTATTATAATGACTGCACCGACACTGATGCGCTACTTTTTATTATGCAATCATTTTGGCGCCGAAATATTCCAAGGAGTATACGGAATTAAAAAAAAAGAGATCAGATAAAAGACTTTTAAGTTTTGAATCTTATCGTGATAGTTTAGAATCCAAATTGCCTTGTCACTGTCGATCAGATGATCGTTAGTCTGCTAACGGAATGCGCTGCGCCTGTGTGCGTGACAGACAATGATCTTTGATTGTGTGCGGACTGCAATATGACGTTTTCCCATTCACTACTTTAATATTGGAACTCGTATGCCAAGTACGCTTTATAATAAAATTAGGGGGAATCAGTCACATAGGAAACTTTTTACATCGAGGGGTGACGGTACATACCCAGTGTATATAAGTTCTTAGTTATAATTAATCCTATAGAGTAGAATTACGAACTCCGTGGAGTTACATGTTATTTTAATTAATTTTATTTGCTTTTAATACTGAATGAAATAGAAAGTTTGAATTATGTATTGGGGGTAGGTACATATCAATGTGTTAGATACCTATTTAATGTTTTTTTAAGCCGATAATGTGTACTTGACCCGTTGAGGCGTTTGAGTTTTAACGGGTTAAGTTGATTAATTCGCAAGTAGGTAGCCATCCTATACAGTAGGATGGCCAATTTGATCCGAACTATGATCTACTTTTCCTCGACGCATTCCTGTGGCATTTAACTCTTTTATTTTGTGAAATAACTTCTATATTTTTTTAGCGTAGGATAGGGCAGGTAAATTTTAACTTCATGTTTAGAACAGATTTATTTTTCGCGTTTTTTTGGTTGGTCATTAAGCCCCTATAGATCGGTACAGGATACCCTCTTAGGTAGGTCTCCAGTACCTACCTATAAGATCGTGTCTGGTGTTAGGCTAAAGCATCCTGGATCCGATGTAGGGACCGTTGACGAGACGTGATGAGCCATAATCAGAACGGAAGCACTAAATTTATAAAATTTTCAATAACTTAAGCTGCTTTGACATCCATTAAATCTAATTCAATTAAACGTTAATTTACGACTTTTTTTATGAAATATTTATTTGTTAATATATTTGTCAAATTATAAATGTCACATTCGACTCCATTCATTCGTCGTCCCCTTGCACTTTACTTTATTCAAGTATTGATATGGATGAAGTTACGAGGCTTTGTCAGACGATTATTTATAGAAAAATTTGGAGCTTTGTGTCGAGTGCAAGTCGTATCTAATAATTGGTATCCTTACGTCACGACATCTTCGATATAAAAAATATGACCGTTAGGACGTTTTTATAAAACTGCAACGGTTTTGTATTTCATGTTAGTTATTTAACAGCTGTTGTCTGTGACTTTATTCACTGTTGAGCTCAAGTCAGCAATGGACTAGGTAATGGAGTTTGAATTAGAAGTTTGATAAAATCGGTAGTTTTTGTATTATACCTTTAGATTAAACCAGATTTTATGCTTTTGTGTGGGTAAATGCCTATCCTATCCTACCCCGTAGTTTTAAATGTGGTTAATATCT
The DNA here is from genome assembly GCA_959347355.1 of Napeogenes inachia. Taxonomy (NCBI): domain Eukaryota; kingdom Metazoa; phylum Arthropoda; class Insecta; order Lepidoptera; family Nymphalidae; genus Napeogenes; species Napeogenes inachia. The sequence continues at coordinate 11,383,607 of OY365791.1, read as the reverse complement.
ATCCTACAGATATTCATGTATCAATTATCACACTCACTTTCATGACGTGTTGCGTCAAGAAGAACATTTCAGTAACTAAAGGCCTTATAATTAACGTAACTATATAACACTATCAATTACTTATAAAATTATATTTCATGGTAAGCTAGTATTAGGTAGGTATATGTTTAAATAGAAAAACAATTTTCCAACGTTTCATTCTATACTTCTACCCTAGTAATGTCCTCACGGAGGAACATTACCGTTGAACTAATTTATTGTGACGATGAATTAATTATCATAACATTAAAATACTGCCATAAATATAAAATTTGATGAAAATTTAGAAAAGCGCCATCTAACCAGCGATTGCTGAATTATTTTGTCAGCTATTTGACTTCCGTAACGTGTTGATAAAAGAATTTAAAAAAACTCATTAGTATCGAAGTTTAAATAAAAATGCATTTAATGTATGGCGATTATTTAAAAATATAAACAAATTTTTATTTATAAACATGTGAATATACACAACATTGAAAAGTGTATACCCGTTATATGCATTTCAGATCATTTTTGCTTAGCACGATGTGCTCGACGCTGATTGGCTGACGATAATGGCGGGGAGCATGCGCTGTCGACGTGGGTTCGGTCAAAGCCGAATACTGGCGCGTTTACTTCGAGATACCAGGGCCACAGTGCTTTGAAGGAGTTTCTTTAGGAGAAGGCACAACCCACAGCAATTTGAACCTTATTACTTTATGCTAAAGAATAAATTAGTTTCACAGTCTCAGCTGGTTTATGTTAAGCCATTCCGACAGATAACAAGAAATTCGAAACGTATTTAAATATGACTTCTATTGCAATTGTGTAAGGTGGAATTTTAATATATTGAACATTTTCCGCGCTATTAAGTAGTTTCCTAAATTTGACAAGGCACTGGAGAAGACAGTGGGAACTTTTTAGCTTGGAGTTGACAATAAATACGAAACGGTAAGTGCATGATGAATGAATTAATACCAAATAAATAACACCGTTAGTGTTTTTATACTTTAGATAAAAAAATATGAAATGTGGAAATCTAGCAGCTATAAGCTAGGTTAGGAGCCTTTTAGAGAATTTGGTAATTCATACATTAAAAAAAGACCAAGGGAATCCAGACTTCTCGAATGGTCAAGTTCCGAGTTCATGCATCGCTGATAAAGAAGTCTACCTCCACCACAAACTGGCCCTGGCCTATAGTACTCCTTCATCTAGTGTGTGACGAGTGTGTAAGCTGCGATAAGTAAAACACACATGTCGTGTAATTGTAATTAGGTTCTGTTGAATTCGCCTATTTCGTAATTCATTAATTTATTCTATTTTTACGTTATTGTATTTAGTAGTTATTAAGATTAGTATTTTCACCCATTGTAAATACTGCCAAAAATATAATTCAGTTGGAGATGTCAATACCGCCTAATAGATGGCGGTAGGAGTAAGCAAAAATTGAATGTATCTGTGACAGTAAAAGAACAAATTATTAGTAAAGTAAGTAGTAAAAATATTAGTAAAGTTAATTTACATATTTATGATGAAATAAAATAATGAGGAAGTATTAGAATAAGATCTCTTATAGTAGTAATACTTAACTGTTTGTGAATGTACAGTTTTTAATGTACGAAAACAGTAGAAATTTAAATAATAGGATATTGTTGGCTTCATAAGATAACTATCACAAGATGTGTAACAAAGAAATTATTGTTCGACTGAAGCTTTTGTTGTAAAAGAGTTGATCTGAAGGATTCAGCCACAAGAAAGAGGTGGTGCCACCTTACTGAAGAGGTAAGTATTATCAGTATTCCAAAAAAGTCAAGATAATTTATTAAGGGATATATGACAATAACCCCGAGGGGTTTGTTTACATTTGACTAAAACTTTTTGGTTAATGGTAGGTATATAAGTGAGAACAATTTAAAGTTTTTTATAATAATGTGAAATAGGTACATGTTAGTAGTTTTCATTTAAGAAAAATAAGATTTAGAACGCTACGTGGACCGAATGCGTTGGTGGGTTTAGACTTCAGACTAATCTACATTAGTATAATAATAACGAGACAAAATCTGTACATTACATATTTTGTAACATAGTTCTTTGAAATGTTTGTCTGTCCGTCTGTTCACGTTTTACTCATTCAAAAAGTAGTCGATTTTGTTGTGGCGATAGCTTGTCTATACCAACATATAGGCTATAATTAGGTATAACTTTTAATTTTAGCAGGAAAACACTAAAACTGGTTAGGACTACAACTGCAATAAAATTTAAAATGTATGGATTACACGGTCTACTATTTCTGAGATCAAATAAGATCGTTGGGAACAAATAGTTTATTAATAATAAATGTACACTTTACACTTTTATTTTAAAACTACCCCGTAATGTAGTCACGAGTTTCAAGATGCTTTGAGTAACAGAAAGACATATGTTACAAAAAACAACAAATTATTTAGTATTAAAGAATTATAAAAAAAAAACTGAAGCCACAATTAAGATAAATGAGAGATCTATTAAAAAGCAGTCTCTTGTCTAGTCGTAGATAAGAAGGCGAAATATTCAACATATTATTACAAAAATATTTAATGTGACTGTTCTATATTTTCTTATATGCCTTTCGTTCAAATAAGGGATAGAATGATTAACAACCTAACCTACTAACATATAGGAACCTATTGTAACATGAAATTTCGTATTACTATGAAAAAAGCGAGAAAAGTACTGTACCGTTTAAGGTTAGAAAATCTTGAAACAAAAACAAAACTGATGTACCTATTTATTTTTCGTCATAACTTATGTATAGATAAATTTAGAGAAACCCTGATGATAGGAAGCCAATCCTAAGCTTTATACATACTGTTTTAATATTGTGATAAGAGATATTAGTGCTTCTATATTTGCTACCTTTGCTTATAATACGGACAGAAATTTTGAAGAGATTGTTTTGTGTAAAGTATGAGAGTAGCTTACTATGTATAGTAAAACTAAAAAGAAATGAGAAGTAGGTAGTAGGAATGAAGAAACGTTTAATAGTAGGGAACACTTGTTCACTTGATATTTACAAAAAATCTACTTGATATTTAATTAACCAATGGACATAAACTTTGTTTTTATTACAAGCTTTATTTGTATTGTTAAATTAAAAATCTTCACAAGCTTCAACTATTCCAACATTAACAGGCACATTATAATGAATACGTAAACAAACAACGACTTGTTTACTTACAAAATATAATTGTCAGCTAAAACTACTATTTAATTTACTTAAAAGCAAAATAACATGCAAAATCAAAGTAAAATTAAATAACATTACTGAACAAACTTAGTAACAAGTTAGTACTAAATAAAACTAGACTGGCCCTTCGCCAGTTTCCACAACGCAAACTTGTTTACTATCAAAATTAAATAATATAATCTCAAGAAGGGACACCATTTATAAGACGTATTCTCGCTGCCCTTATACAGAATATAAGCCGGCGTTAGGGGAACCAGAGAATAATAAAGGAATAACATGCTTATAAAGAAACCTAAAAACCCTTGCGATGATTCCCGTACAGCTGCTCTTTGTATCACAATGCTCGGATTACATACACAAAATACAAATTAAAATACTGAGCACTGCATATTTTTATCTACAGAGCATTGTTAAGGAATGTTTGTTTCGATGCAAGCAAAGCAGACGAGCGAAATTGCGAAACGTCGAGTTTACAAAAGCGTACCAAATATATTAGGCTGGTGATATGTGATCACGAATACGAGTTTCGCAAGCCCGTAGTATATTATTACTGATTTTGCTTTCGCAAAAGAAATATGCTCACCTTTCTAGTTCTTTTCTTCATTATACGCTCAGCGGCGTACACGCTGTCGCCAAGCTCCATCTTATGCATCCCCAGTTTGGTAAACGGTTCAAAACAGTGATAAAAATCCAGTAATACACTGCAATCCAGTTAGTGTGATCCTATCACTGCATCCAATTTGTAGCGCACCGCAATCCGACACACATTTCTCTGTCACAATTTACCCAGTACACTGGCACTGTTCAAACTTGCCGCGCGAACGATGTCTTTATCGTTGCGCTGAACGGCACGTCCTCTCCGTTCAAAAGTGCAGTAGAAACTGAAGAAGGGGGAGGAAGCTCCCGCCCCGCGCGTCCCGCAACCTCACGCCACAAAACCCCGACAGAGTGCGCCACGCATTCACAAACACCCGCTCGATATCTGTAAACAAGTATTATTTTCATTGGCCTTTTGTATTTTCAGCGGTTTTTACTTATATATTTAAGTAATAGCATCATATTATTATTATACGAAAAAAACAAATACACCAACATTTCTAATAAATTTAATTTATTATGTCAAGTATATAATAAAGTATATATATACTATGTAAATATAATGTTAAAATAAGCTAGGAGTTTGTGCCTACATGTAAGTACAATATTTCGATAATTTAGACTAGACAGAGTAGCAACAAGGCATAAGACAATGCCAGTAGTGCAGCTTCTTTTAATATAATTGAAATAGGTATATTGCGTTGTCAAATGCGTCTCGTGAGTTGCGATGTCGATGTCGCGGCGTGGCGCAGCGCGGTGGAGGCACGACACGAGCGCGGCGTTGCCGCTCTGCGCCAGCTGCGAGAGAAAGACCGAGCGCCTACCCTATTATTTACGCGCGACGTTGCCGACCCGACCGGCCTACGTTGATTACGAGGACACCGCTTTTACGTTCGATCATCCGGCACCAAAACTACTAACTACAGCACGGGTTTTTCGCTCGCTTATCTCATTATAATGGCTTATATTAATTATAAGACATTAATATTGTTGTCTCTAGTATTATGTTACTAATTACCTTATCTTATTTGCTGTCCAACAACTTCGACGAGTTAAACACAAAATCCAGGAAACTGAGCTTAAACAAAGTCCATTTTATCGAAAACAGTTTTTTTTTTTATTTTGCTGAAAACACCGAAACGTCCAGTCCACAGTACGCACGTTTAGTAACTAAGGCATTTTCGGTCGTATCGAATCGGTTCGGCATTCGTGAAAGGTCGGTGTTTTGGGGTTCGCGGGGAGCGGGAGGGGGTGGTGAGAGCGAATAGGATTGGGTGGTGCGCTCGGGCGGCGGGCGACGCGTGACCGGAGCCAATCACAGCGCTTGCAGCCGCGCCCCGTCCGCGCCGGACTGGCCGCTGTATATCTCCCTCTCGCTCTACGCCACTTCTACGCTCGATCTGCGTTTTATTTTTTGTGGCACGCAGAGCTCACATAGAAAAATAAACGGACATTTTGGATTACGTAGGACGCGAAGTCTCCGGATGCGGGCGCGGGGTACATTTATTTATTCCATAGGGAGATATCAGCGCGGATTACCCACAGCGTGCATCACGCCAGCGTGAAGTTCGTAATTGACACGTCGTTCGTTTGATTTATGGGATGTGGGTATATTGGAGCGGAATATATTCGCGTAATGGTATCATGTACATGAGCAGACTTGTTTGGCGAGATCGTTTTTATGTCGCTCTTTTAGATTGGATTTATAGTGTAATCTGTTACTTTCTTGCTACTTAATTGTCCCAATGCGGGATAAAACTTCTAGCGTATTTAAACGCTCTTTCTTTCCTATGTTGCTTCTGTGTATACACATTACCAACTTAGGGGTTGAGGTTTGTCCATAAGAAGATTCCCAATCCATGCATATATAGAAGTAACATTTGTTCTGATACAACTTCGTCCAAACCAGATATTTATGGGTAATATAAGGCTGAAATACGTAGAAAATTCCGTCAACAGAAGTGATTACAGAGTTTTATCATCCTTCTCCATACAATCTATCAACAATTCTTTGAAAGACGGAAAGCAAAATGTTACTTCTATGGTATTTTCAAAGATTTCTTTCGTTACTACTTGCCTAAATCTCTTTTTTCAATTTTGTTATGTTCACTGGCCTTCCTACCTGAATACTATACCTACCTATTTTTTGTGAGAAACTTTCTTAGACGCTCAAATGTAATTTTAGGTGCGCTAGGTTTCTTATTTTCTTATAAATTCATGTTACAGAGCGAAGTTTAAATCTCAATTAGACCTATAGGTAGATGCTTCATAAAATCACTTGGTCGCCTTCTCTCTGGATGTCATTTTATTGACGTTTGACATATATTTAAACGTCAAACAAGTCTTCGTTATATGAAATCTTTTTTTTTTTATTTACTAAAAGGTATAACTATCAATGTACTAATAACCACCTACTTAGACACCTGATAAAAGACTCCATCGGAATTGTAGTTAATGGACAAGTCAAGCAAATAAGGTTTTTGGGTAAACTGAGTGTTTTTTTATCTTTTACATCTCGAAACGGGTTATCTATATAATCTTATAACCTCATCATCTCAAGATCTCATCTCATAAGATTATTCATAGATCGTAGTCGATGCGTCTATCCTCGTAGTCCCTGAAAAACAGATGAGATCTGGACAGTTAAATAAGTTGTTATAAACGGAAAGGAGTCTTAAAAGAGTTTAAATAATCAAAAACACTCTAACCGGTTATTTATATATTGCTTTTACCTACTGGAAAAATATCACCATTTTTTGACAGTTTTAGATACTGCAATGGCCGGTCCAGGAAAAAATTTGTAAAAATACCATTTTTCCAGACGGATTGGATTATCATACCTATCGCTGTATAGGTATATACAGCACAAACATTTACGAAGCAGTAAATACTCCCTCCTGGTTGATTTTTTTGTAATAAGGATTAAAATTGCAATCCGTTTCTTGAAGATCTGTGGAATTTGTTTGTGAATAGTCAATTAAGGTCGCTTTTAACACAGAGCTTGTGTGTATGCTGTGAGCATCTCAAAAGACGTGAAACATGAGAAGCGAGAGAGCAAGAGAAATATGTTGTCTGATGGCTGTTCTTCTCTGTTCTGGTCTGTTCTTTCTTGTTGTCGTTTATCTTCTATATTTTAGTTAACCATCTCTGTTGTGTTTATTTATGCTTGATACAACGAAATGATTTACGGATTGTTTTCTCGGACATTAACACAGAATTTATAAACATTTCTCATCAACACACCGACAGACGAGTGTCCGGTGGTGAATCATTGACTACGATGTGATCGCGAGGATGCTGTGATATCATCACTCTGATATAATAAACATCACTGATAGATGAGTTATGATACTGTTTTTGTTTAATATATTTGACTCGTTTGAACATACCTACTTAAAAAAATATGTATACAAAATTTTTAGGTTTTGTTGGTTCCATATTTTTTTAAACGGCCCCGGCTCAAAATGAGGGGTGTTATAAGTTTGACCTGTCGATCTGTGTACCTGTGTGTCTGTCTGTGGCAATGGGCGAGATGGTTCTTACATGTGTTTGGTCGAAATAGAAGCAGTCGTCTCCAAAATATTGAGGTTTTATTGGTGCGGGTGAATGATGATTTAAGCAACTGAAAATTTGTGTGTCCGTAGGTTCATTGAGTATAATAATGAAACCAGTAATATAACTTAAAAAAGCATAAAATTATGCATTAAATATTTAAAAACCCCCAGTACAAAAAGACCTCTAAAAAGAATGAAAATAATATTATTATGTACCTACTTATCGAATTCGTTGCGTCGGGGGACTGTTGTATGTACGTTGACGATGGTGTCTATTTTACGAAGTTAATCATTGAGGACTTAGACCATACGATTCGATATCGTAATTTCTTTATTTGCCTTTGTAACTTACTTGCATTTTAATTTCTTCCTTTATTTTTTTTCATTAGTATTTTAATAAAATATTTTTTTTACTACAGTGGAAAAACACTGTGAGCAACTATCTCTTTCTCTCTTTCTCTTTGTCTTTTTACCTTTCTCTTTCACTCTTTGTAAGCTAACTCCACACAACGTGAACAGACCAAAGAGAGGTAAGATAGTTTATAGGACTCAAAGTAGTCCAAACAAACTAATTTTCACGAATAGTTCTTATAGATATACTATATATATATATATTTTTTTTCATTTAATTTTTGTCACACATAGTTTGGAGTTTACACAGAGTGTACACATAGTTTGTAAATATAATTAATAAACAATACCTTAAATATCGAATGTACTTTACCTGTACCTTTCCAAATTCTAATAACCTTTGTATATTTGGTATAGCTAGGATGACAGTTTTATTTCATGTCGAAAGATATTTCTTTCAATTATGCGGAACAATCAATTTATTGTTTTAAGTTTTCTTTTGCCTGCCCGCATACTCTCGGCGAGTGCAGAGATTCGAGATTCTTTGAAGGAAACGTTTGCGGACCCTCCATTCTTCATCATTGAACTGCTTCTCTCTCACCCCCGCGAGGGGAGAGGGAAAACGACATCAGGGATAGTTCCTCTTTCCGTGGTCGCTTGGAACAACCGTTAATACGGTCCCGAGTTTGAATGCCTTGACCCTATGTTTGGTCTTCTCCCTTTGTATTAGGGTGAATTGGAAGAGCCACTTGTGCGCCAGAACGGTCAGGCCAGTCAAGTAAGACTTCTGGTTAACCCAGGTGAGGCCCGACTAGGCGTGACCATTTCGGCGGCTCCATTATTAAGAACCTCTGAGGCCTTAAATACTTCTTAGAGAAAGCTCCTATAAAGTTAGGATTACAGCTTTTCTCTTTATGTTAAAAAAGAAGATATAATCTTATATATAATCTTCACCAGCAACGATTAGATCTAGATCTAATCGTTGCTGGTGAAGATGGTGTGTTCGTGTGTGTGTTATGACAGGTGTGTGCTGTCTCTATGTATCGTGTTACTTACCGTGATTTCGTTCCGAGTCCGTTATGATGCCAGCCGTGTGAGAGAACTGCACTGAATCACGAAGCCGCTATCATAATAATAAATGTAATATAACATGGGAAGAAAACGCATTTGTAAGAATAACTTAATTTGAATTTTTAACACACACAAACACACAGTAAAAAATCTAAAACCTTATTAAAATATAAAATTGTCAATAACGACACATTAAGCTATAGAGATAAGGTTGTTTAAATAAAAAATAGCTGCGTCCCTTTTGAGTCTGAGTCTGAGTCTGACCGCTCATCAGATCGTAATCTGCGTCCCTCGCTAATGTATTCGAGAATTAATGACTCGGAAAATGTATAACGACTGCTGGTAAATATAAGAGACGGTTCATATTGATAGATATTCTTATTATTTGGTGATATATAACTACTTATCTACTTCTCTCGCAACATTACCTAGCACAGGGTTTGACCGGTTTTATAGTCTTCTAGTAAATCTCGGTTGAGGAGCTATCAAAGGTTAATAAAGTATATATTTTTGCTTAGAATATATAACTAATGGAATTTTACTAAATAACATTATTTTGGATATGATCAGTTTTTATCACATTATATAATAGATTTTAACATTTAAATAATTTTATGATATGAATACTAAAACATTTCCTTTTAACCCAAGTTTTTATTAAAACCACAACCAGTTTGTTCTGGTGGCAGCAGGTAGGTACCTTAAGTTGTTGGTCTCGCAATGTCCGCCGCCATATTTGATTGGGATTGACCGATTCTTCTCTGATGAAGGTTTGTAATTTGAAAGAAATAGATTTTTTTGAGACATTCAAAAACAATAACTAAATACTCCTTTTAATATTCTCCGTTGAATACTCCATACATATTGAAGACGAAGCTCTTTGCTTCGTCTTTTACGTACGTTTTTTAATTTCTTGTAATTATATTACCGATAACTGAATGTTAATTTACACAGATATCTACATACACTTTTTAGTGTGTATGAGAGTTGAATCCACATATAAAATATGGTTAGATATATCTTTAGTTTTGTTTTTTTAGTATCATGTAGATAATAATAGATATACTATTATCATCGCAACATATACCTATGCTTTATCAGGTAAATATTTTCGAACAAATAAACAGAGGGATTTTAGAAAGACTAGTCATAAACATTTGAAATAATAGTAGGTATTTAAAGAAGTTTATCTTAATGATGAAAACAATGTAAATCCGAACTAAAACCTTCAGTTTATGTATTTAAACTTTTATATAGAAACATACCTCGTTCAATCAGCATAACTGTCTCTAATACCTAGTGATCATAAAAGTAAATTATACAGAACCCTGTGTATACAAGATACTATCCCGTCATATAAGAACTTATGTATTATATTATATACCTAGTATATTAAATAATACTTGTAAATTAACCCAATTAACCATCTTGGGTAGGTAAAAAGGATAAATATTCCTTCGCGGATCAACAGATAGCGGATATTTTGCGTAAATATTGAATATGACCGTAGAGTATAGGTATGTCCTTACCAGTAACTTTTTAGTCAGTTATACCTACTAACTGATGCCTAACATACCTAACTAGTTTGAAAGCGATTTTGACTTTAGTTAATTAGTTGAGCGCAGATTCAATGATTTTATTGGTACATTTTACGAAATTTGTTTTTCGGTGATTATTGCTCTATTACATGTCCGAACACTGATGTTTTTTGTTGCTAGACCATTGATGAGAAACAACCCCATGAAAATCGGTGCAGTAGTTCAGGAAAAGAAGCATCGCATAGAAGCCAACTACCTACATGAGCTTCGCTCAATTATTGTCTTTCAGTCTAACTTTCAACAATATTCAGTAATTCTGTCACCAACGGAGGGAGAAGTGAATGTTTGTTTGTTTGTTCAGTTCGGTTTAGTAGTAATTGGTAGGTACTAATTACTCAATGATTCAATCGGATTTTCTTCATCGCTCCAAAATGAAATTCAGGGAATAGTCTGTGCCTAAATCATATCTTGCATATTTTGTTAAATTATTATTAGATAGTACAACACTATGATTAAGACTGATAAATAAATTAATAAAAAAACCGATTACAATTTTTATACAAATTAATTAATCAGTTCAACAGAGTAGTATCGGCGTGATAACTATGTAAAATACTGATTGTTATCAATATGAAACAGTTATTTTTATTATCAACAAAATTTGCGTATGTACCTACCTGTTTAGGTAAGGCTAGATATGCCTGCCTATTTGATAACTTCAAATTGAGTATTTTAGTTGAGTATTAATTATTTAATATTTGCTTAAAAATCAACTGAAAAATAAAATAAGAAATATTCAAAGATGAAAAAGAAAAATTGCGAAAATACAATACGGTATATATTTCATCGAAAGGAAAGAATACTATACAAAAGACTGAAGTCAATAACCATTGAACAACTAACACAAGACAATAACTCATTATCTATAATTACAAGTGAATAGATCATAAATAATGGCAGCGGTCAAGAACACTAAAACTCCCAAAATACAATGCCTCGAGGTGTGGACTCACAAAAAATATATGCATTTAGGGAACTTGGTGTCGTATTTAAATACTTACCTAATATTCGGTTTCAATGACAAAGCGAGGGAAAAGGTTTCTATAACAATGAAACTGAAAAGCACCCTGTCTAAAGAGCACCTTTCCATTATTTTGAGTTCGAAGCGGATAGCGCTGGTAAAATTTTAAGGATTAGATAATACCACGCTTTCAAGCGTATGCAGCGCTTTTGTGGATGCGGTACGTCGGACCCGGCAAATAATGGAGGGTTTTGATATCCTGCATAGAATTTACACTTAATGGAATTTGAACTTTATCTGTTTGAGTTAGAGTTGAAATTGGTATAATGTGCGATAGCCTTTGTATTAAGACTGGCTTACATAGGGGATACGAGTTGAACAAAATTGCGCGTCGTAATGATGCTGACAATAGGTGTTCCGGGAACGAACTGGTTTTTGCAATGCCTGTGCAAATTTCTCAACATCGGGAACCAAGATGTGTTTCTTAGGCGCCATACAATAATTTATAAATGTTTATTTATAAATATAATTATCTGACTTCTTAAAGTAATGTAAAAAATATAAACATTAATTGTGATATGGTTATAATAACAAAATCTGTGTGCGTAAAGATAGGTATATTATGAGAATTTGTAATGAATATTACATAGGTACTTTTGAATTAAAATTATATATAATAGAGTCGTTATTTGATAATTGACCCAAAAAACATTTCTTTTGTTTGTTTAGATGGCTGACGCTAGCTAAAACCTACGAAGTGATTCAAAATAATGAACTGTATAAATGAACTGTCTTTAAAGAAGACAACCACAGAGAAGGTCACCTTATAAAATATTATGATATCTACTGAGATAGAGTTACAAAAATCATTTTACATATTAAAAGACAATAATTGCAAAACTATTTTGATATACCTAATATTGATCTTTATTCATTACTAGTTTTTGCCCGCGGCTTCGCACGCCTTAAATTCGTAGTAAAACAATTCCCTTTTCCTTTTTATATGACTTGTTTTAAGTGACACAATCAAAATGACGACATCGGCAGACATCGCTGTCTGTCAGTGTCAAAAGTCTATTTAAAGTTTTTAATAAGAATACCATATTAGATACTGTATTTTATTTATACCTCTGTTGTTTTTACTTAAACGTTCATTTAGATACTTCCTAAACGGAGCACTTAGTACCCATTCTAACCATATATCACACTTATAGATTTTCATTGAACATAATCAAAATATGGCCACATAAACTTGAGGAATTCTGAGCTACACAATCGACGTTATTTTGACCATCAACTTGAAGGGATGGTCTTATTAAAAAAAACTGTTAAAAAACTGTTAAATGCTAAATAATATGTAATAGATATTCAGTTAGCTATATGCATTAACAAAATATTCAATACTGAACATTCAATACTGAACGTTCCATACCAGAGTGCGCCGGCCGATCATCCCACCGCAAACGCGATGTCCCTATATTTTAAATATGTAATATCTTCGAAAATATTCATTTAAATTACATGCTGTGAAGGGCTATATTGTTCCACATTAAATTTAAAATTTATTTAATTTACTTAATTAGATAAGGATTAATACTATATTCCTTAAAATCGCTTCGTAAATAAGCCATTATTTCTCGTAAAAAGTAAAGGATGAAAATTCGCTATTGTGGGTTATTCCTAAGAGATAAACATGTAGGTACCATCGCGGACTTTCTTGTAGAACTTTTTTAGGTATACAATACTTAGTACATTATGTTGATCTATCTCGTAAAGTTCAGCCAGCGTTTTTTTTTTTTTTTTTTTTTTTTTTTTTTTTTTTTATACGATCTAGGGCAATGCTTGACTACATTCCACCTGATGGTAAGTGGAATGTAGTCTTAGATGGTAAGGCGCATTGCCCTAGCAACCTATTCACTCTTCTCTTGAAGACACCCACATTGTATTCGGTCGGAAATACCGACGCAGGCAAGCTGTTCCAATCCTTTGCTGTACGCAGTAAAAAAGACGAAGCAAAGCGCTTCGTTCGGACAGGTGGAATGTCCACAACAAAAGGATGGATACCTGCCGTGCGTCGGGACGTCCGGTGATGGAAGGGGGACGGGGGAACTAAGTCGTGTAGTTCCTGCGCACACTCACCAAAATGTATCCTATAGAATACTGAGAGGCTAGCAATTTTACGCCTGTGTTCAAGGCTTTGGAGGTCGGCTTCGACCAATTCGGGATCGCCGATAAGCCTCTTTGCTCGCCTCTCAATTGAGTCCAGAACCGCAAGATGAGACTTTGCGGCACCAGCAAATATGTGACCACAATACTCTACACACGACCGGATCTGTGCTTTGTATAGAACAAGAAGCTGTCCCGGTGTAAAGTACTGCCGAACCTTTGCAAGAACGGCAAGCTTTGCTGCTGCTGCTCTTGCTCTGGACTCAATGAACCGACCAAAGTTGAGGTTCGAGGAAATCTCTAAACCTAACAACTGAAGCCGGTCACTGTATTCCAAGGATACATTCTGGAAAGTAGGAGCCATGGTGAAAGGGCTCTTTTTGGCGGTGAACAGACACGTTTGCGTTTTGGTGGCGTTGAACTTGACAAGATTGGCATTGCTCCATGCGGAGACTGCCTGAAGTTTGTCATTCAAACGTTGCACCATGGCTTCTCTTTCAGACTGTACTTGATCTCGACTAGCCCGAGTACTCGGCAGATATCTTTCTACAACTGTGCTGTCGTCTGCATACCCATAGATACCGGGCTTCAACAGATCATTAATGTGCAGCAAAAAAAGAGTTGCAGAAAGAACGGACCCCTGAGGTACTCCGGCATTTATTGTCAAGGGTTCCGAGGAACACCCGTCAACAACTACTCGGAGAGATCTCTGGCTCAAAAAGTCCGTTACCCAGCCGATCAGACCAGGAGATATACCGTACGCTGAAAGCTTGCTTATAAGGCTCGCATGCCAGACCCTGTCAAATGCCCTCGAGACATCCAGAGAGACGGCGACCGCTTCTCCGTTCTTCTCGATGGCCTCGCCTAAAATGTGTGTAGCATACACTAGGAGGTCCCCAGTAGACCTATTACGGCGAAACCCGTATTGTCGGTCACTGAGGAGATCGTTACCTTCTAGGTATGCTAGTAGGCGCGAGTTCAATACACGCTCCATAATCTTGCAGAGTATGGAGGTGATTGAAATCGGTCTGTAATTGACAGGGTCGGCACGGCTGCCTTTTTTGGGCACGGGTTGCACATTAGCAAGCTTCCAGGATTTCGGCACTATTCCAGTCATGAAAGAGAGACGAAACAAACGTGTCAGTACAGGAGACAACTCAGCTGCGCATGTTTTGAGCAGAATGGCTGGTATACCATCAGGACCACTGGCTTTATTCACATCTAAACGACACAATGTTCTCCATACCTCTTTGTTAGTGATGCGGATTTCAGGCATCGAAATACCGCAGTGAGGAAGATGTGCTGGAGAAGCATTGCCAGTGTCTAGATGCGAATTATCAGCAAACAGAGAAGCAAATACATTTGCTTTCTCTGTTGCTGTGTGGGCCAGGGAACCATCTGGCTTCAGCAGAGCAGGCAGTGAGGGTTGGCAGAAATTCGACTCGATCGCTTTCGCAAGAGACCAGAAAGCTCGACTGCCAGTTGGTCTGGCAGAGAGCTTTTCGCCATTCTTAGCGATTCGATCGAGACGAGCCTTCCGCAATGCCTTTTTGTAGGACTTGGCAGCTTGGTTAAAGGCTCTCTTCTTTATACTTACATCCGGAGTTTTGCGGCTTCGAGCATCAGCCCAAATAAGGTATGCCGAATGTTTTCGGTCATGTGCATGACGACATTCGGCATTAAACCATGGGCGAGCTTTGCCACCGATGGGTACGTCAGCAAAAGGAATAAAATACTCCATTGCCTGATGCACCACATCAGTTATAGCATCCGCGCAACTCGACGGATCCAAAGAAGAGAAGCAGACCTGCCGCCAAGGATAAGACGCAAAAAAGTGCCGCATCTCATCCCAATCTGCTGACTTGTATTTCCATACTCGCCTAACACCATGTGGTTCGAAAGCTGGTGGGGAATATGTAAATACAGATTTCACCAGACAGTGATCGGAGGTTCCCAAGGGGGACGTGACCTCTACACGATACCTGTCCGGATCAGTTGTCAGCAGAAGGTCCAGGCAATTGGCTGTATGGCCTACCACATCTGGTACCCTTGTCGCTTGCCTCACCAGCTGAAAGAGGTCCAAGGACAACGCAAAGTTCCGCGCTTCTCTTCCAGCATGGTCGGTCTTCTGGTACGGGAACAGCCAGTCCTGATGACAGGCATTAAAGTCCCCCAGAAAGACGAGCTGCGCCGAAGGGTAGTGATGCAGAGCCATATCTGCAGCCTCACTGAGATACTCAAATAAACGAGTTGTCTCCTGGTCACCGCTGTGCGAACGGTAGACACAGGAATACAGGATTTTTTCGTTTCCTGTGTCCACTAAAACCCATAGGGAAGAAAAAGTGGGGTCTTCAAGGTGACGGAGACGCTGAATACAGAGGTCGTTCCGCGCGTACACACTGACTCCGGCCCGTGAGCGAAAGTTGTGCTCTAACGAGTAACCGGGATAATCCAAGTACGCAGCGCTCAAAGGACATTGTATCTGCGTCTCCGTCAAAAAGAGCAAGTGCGGCTGCTCTGTCTCCAGGTGGTGGTGGACAGCTAAAAGATTTGAGTGCAAACCCCTTATATTAGTGAGGTGCACTTTATATGAGGAGGAGTGCAACCGCTGCTTTAACTTATTCTCTTTTTTAAACTTTTTCATAAAAAAATAAATATAAAAGTGAATAGGGATGGGAAATGGCAGTTGAACGAGGCGGTACATATCGAACCCGACGTCGAAATTGGTGATGTCTTGTCACTGGGAGACTAGTCTGGAGACTGCGGGGACGCCCGAACCCCCCCAGGGATCGCCATCGGGTCTCCTCGACTGGTCGCCAACCAGCACGATGGAGCCACCCTGGGATTTTTCGCAGCTGGCGGGGCAGCCTTTCGTGGGTGGCTAACCCACTAATTGGGCCCCCAACTATCTGCGGGCGGCCAGCGGAAAGCCGTCGCTTCGGATCCCGCTACCCTCCTCGACTAGACACCCGACAAAACAAACACCAACCCGACGTCAAACCGGTTCGCCAACGCACCGCAACTGTTCAGACCCATTTCCCATAAACGGCTTCATCGAGCAACGTGCCGGAACACGACTAGGTCGCTTTGCGGCACGACTCTGCCCGATGGGTGGTAACTTTGCCGGCGACCGGATGTTATGGTCTACCACCAAAAGAGTTTGAAATGTAAGGGCCAAACAATGTGTTTGATGACTTCGCATTAGAAATCTTAAAATGATCAGTGGTTTTCTAATATATTAAGCATATTATTATACATATAAACCTTCCTCTTGAATCACTCTATCTATTAAAAAAAACTGCGACATAATCCGTGGTGTAGTTTTAAAGATTTATGCATACATACAGACATAGGGACAGACGCGGAAAGCGACTTTGCTTTACTATGTAATGATACCATGGTTTAGAAGAATACAAAACAATATAAATTCAAATTACGGACAAGTAGATAACACTATTTTTGTTGCGGTGTCGTAGAAGATAAAAACAAGTCTAACAATATGCCATTTAATATAATAATTCAAAAGAAATAACACAATGAAAATTATTTTGGAAACAGGTCGGTGATCTAACGTCGTATTAAGTTTCATGTGTTATTAATGATGTAACAGACAGAATGAATTCATATTAAGTATATATAAACTCTAAAAATCTTCTTAACCTTGTTAATGACGTCATGTTAGTTGCAGTCGTGACGAAGAGGCTAGTTTTTGAATAAGTGTGTAGTGTCTTTTGACGCTAATATCTATGTGTTAGTTTTAGTATCTTACTTACCTAAAGTTTGTTTGAAAATATCTATAAAAATGTATAGCCATGTTAAGATTATTTAAATTTATATAAATATAGAATGAAAAATAAACCGAAACGGGCAGTGATTCGAACCCGCAAAATCTGGGAAATCGTTCCGTCACTCTACCAATTGAGCTACCGTGTCTAAAGGTTTCCAATGTTCGGTCTATCAACTCTTTGCCCTACCAATGATATGAAAATCTATCTTAATTTCCGTACCAATAACGTTTTTGTAGGAAAACTAGTCTCGATTATCTATCTACACTTAAAAGATCGAATGGACTTAAAAACTTAGTTATTTTTAATGAAATTGTCATTTTATGCTTCCCAATATTTAGAAATCAATCGCATGGTTTTAGCGTATCTTGTATATAGGTTATTTAAATTAGAATGCTCACTATATTGTTACAGTAATAATCACACTTCTTTTTTACCACGAGTTTAAGTCGTTATATCGATTTTGAGAAAATTGTGAGTGACTGATAGCGGTAGATCACTATCTAGTAGATAACGACACATTTTTAATTATTGGGACGGACGGACAAAAAATATATCTCTAACGATCGTTCCTAATGTTCCAAATATATTTTTTAACTTTAGAGGACACACACACATTTACCGACTGCGGAGGTATGTGTTCCGTTTCGTGAAATAATATGACTTTTTGAATAACATTTCTATAGGAATAGGTTAACAGTAGATATTTATGTAGATATTAACTGTAACATGGTGTTAGAGGCTGTGAAAGTGCCAATATTGAGAATATTAATGAGTCAGTTACCATATCCCTAGTAGGTACGTGTTTTGACGTTACGAAAACTATGACAGTTTTCGAAATCGTCTGATCAAAGTCTATTGACATATTTAAAAAAATCTGTTAAAAATTATAATTATCTTTAGTTATTTAGGATGATTTATAGTAAGTCTTCCTAAATAAAGTTATAACTGCGATAGTTTTTATAACATCAAATCTCGTCCTACGCTACTTTTGTGTTGATAGAAGTGACTGGAAGTTGCATGAACACAACCACTTCACTCATATATTTCTAATCATACTGTCACGCTGCTAACAGACAAACATACAATATACATCGTGTTCTCAAATACAAAGGAAAAAACTATTGTTTGTTTGAACCAAAAGGGATTCTCGGAAGCTTTGTACTGTTCTCTCGCGTTCTTGTTTGATCATGTAGCGTCGGAATGTTTATGATATATATATATATATATATATATATATATATATATATATATATATATATATATATATATATATATATATTATTACATATAAACGTATATAATTATACAATCGTTATTAAAATAAAATATAAATATTACATTATAAAGTAGGTTGTAACAATAATTCAATGTTGCCTTCGTAGGCCATGCTATTAAGAATATTATTAGGTTTTGGTCTTTCGTAGAATTTAATCGAGAATATACCTACCTTCTTCCTACCTACTTCCTACATACCTACCTTCAAAAAGGTGATGACCGAGGGGCTATGTGGGACTACCTCGCAGCATAGATAGCGCTGCTATTTTTAAGACTACCTACCTACTAAAACTACTTTAGCCCATCTTTTATTATTTTAGACAGAGACTTACCTATTATTTATCACATTACAATATAATTAAACTTTAAAACAGAAGAGACCAAATCTCATGAGAGAGGTTTTTTTTATTGATAATAAATATATTAATATTTTAATGAACTATTATTACGGTTCTACTGTTTTCTATATTTACATATTTTTATATATACTTTGAATAATAAAATATTTTAATCTATCTCCGGTTATCAGAGGCTTTTCTCTATTAGTTTTTTTTATATTTTCAATTGTATGTATTTATTTGGGATAGAAAATTGTATGTTAATTTGTTTCTAGATTTTAAATAACCTAGTAAGTAAGTATGACATAATTAAAAAAGGTATTTTATAATTCATTTAATATTCATCTATTTAGAAAAAAAAGATGTTTTGTCAAAAACGATGTGATTTAAAAGCTTTTTATTGTATAACTTTTTTTTAAGCCTTTGTTGTAAGATTTTTTAGTTAAATTAATGAATTTAACAGTATAAACAATTATTTCTACTTTGTATAGGGTGATCTAGAACTAGATGGGGTGCTCGATGGCTGCAGTCATTAGATTTTCTAAAAGTAAGTACCTACTTGAAGATCAACCCCTCTTAGAGTTTCTAAACTTTATCGATTATTACTTTATACTAGGATTCTTTGTTAATATTCATAGGTAAAGTTTAAAGTTTCTGGTTATGGGATAATAAATGGTTCATAAATTGTTTTATTTAACATTCCAATAGTTTTTAAGATTTATAAAAGCTGTATTTACATTATTAGAAATATATATTTATATATATCTATATATTTAAATGTAATCTATTAAACTTTTTGATTTATGTCTACATAAATCAAAAAGTATTTATCGGTTCATATTTTCGTCAATAGGTATGTTGTTTACGTAACTTTGTTAGTTTACAATTTTTAATGAAATTAGACATGTTTAATTTATTTTGTATATTTTGACATAGCTACCTTTTGGGGTACCTACTTTTGGGGTAGACAGTATATTTTGATGTCTTCTTTGAACGAGTAAAATAAAACAATTTGTGTGATTTAATAATATAAAGTCTATAGTAATGTAAATGTTACGATAGTAAAAAAATGACTAGTTAACAAAAATAAATAAACAATCACAACACAATCAGAAGTATGACGTGGCGCGTGTCATTTGTATGTCAGTGATGGGTCAGGAGTCAGGAGCCCTCTCCCCTCGTCATGGTTGAAGACTCGTGTTTTACTAGATACATGTACCTACATACATGTTATTGACTGTAGTTTATACTTCTTATGGAATTTGGAATCGATTTAAAAATTATTGTAGAATTTAAAGAAAATAATAACTTTAAATTGTTATATTTTGTTATTAATATAAAAAAGGTGAATTTCAAAAGTTATAGATTTGTTGTTAAACTTGAAGAGTAAAAACATTAACTATTCGTACATTTAAAAAAAATATCTCACTTTTTGTTTGACACTAATTAGCGAATTAATTCAATAAATTCATTCGCTAATTCAATAATTAATTCGTTTTCAATATAAAATTATTTATATATACAAATAATGCTTTATTTGATAGTCCTATTGATTTCTTTTTATATCAAGTAAGTCAACGTTTGCAGAGAACTCTCCGTGAACTGTCAGTCGGGTAATTTAGTTGACAAACTGTCACCACTCCCGCTCTTTACTATATTTAATATATTATTATCATATTTATTTATTTTATTTCAACAAAATATTATTTCCTTTAATATTGTTTGATAATACAACATTATTATTTATTATTTTTAAATAAATTAAGAATGAAAAGATACGATCAATTAGTAGAGTGACGAGATGGTTTCTCAGAGACCTTGGCTTTGAATCTTTGACAGTTTATTTAATGTTTTCATATTAATAGATTTAGTTAGAGTATTTTGTTTAAAATACTTTTTTTTTTAAATATCTAAGGTAGGTAAATATATATATAAAGCAACATCTTTAAAAGAAACACTCTCACACATACCGGTGAACGATAAATTTACATGGGTTACGAAAATAATAAACCTAAGAACCATTTATCAGCAAAACCAACACATTCTGTTAGTATTTCATTAAGGTGGCAATTACTTAGAAGTCGGTCAAGTCGGTCGTGAATCACAAACGCGTATTTTGGAGCCCATAAGAGTGCGTGTATAGATAAGGGAGGGTGGATTTATGAAGCTTTTCAATTTCCAACCCTCTGTTCACCCTACTCTGTGTAATTTTATTAAAACGACACGACTCGCGCTGAATTTTTATCTCGTACCATCCGGTTAAGACCCCCTTTGAGAGGAAATATGTTTCTATTTTGGAACTAATATATAATTTTTTATTGAAGTTTTTGCTGTTACTATTTTTGTATAATAATTACTTAGGGTAGAATTAGTCCCGATATTAAGCTTACAGGCTTAAAATTAAGCTTACGGTTAACTGTTTTAATTTGTTTTACTTAGTAGCTGTAAAATATTTTGTATTTTTTTTTATATATTTATTTCATTAGGTAATACATACTTAGTTCTACTTGATCTCTATAATTATAAAATGCTGACTCTACATGTTCTGTTATTTTTATAGAGCAGTATTTTTTTATTTAAATTAAAATCAATTCAGTATTTTAATTAAATTACTGACCGTGATATAATAAGTACGGGAGTTATCACTTAACCCTTTAAGTACCTATGTTTAAGCTTACCTGATGTATTTTCATAATATTGAAGTAAAATTAATTACTAAGATTTTAAAAATCTCTCTAAATTAGTTCTAAGTAACCTTAGAAAACATTAGAAAGACTAGTGTAGGGTAGGGTACCCATCAGATTCTTAATTTTATCAATGTTAGTTCAGTCAAAGAGAAACGTTACATTTGGGAAATTTGGCTTTAAATGTTTATACTGATGAATGATATTAAAATAACTGTGTTGGTATATGTTATATTGTTAGCAAGGGAGGCCTCGACACGATATTATTAACAAACCATCCAAATGTCACGCGTCAAGTCATTATTTATAATTATTTATTAATAATTATTGTAACGAATAGAATATTAGTCATTAACATAAGAATTCTAGTATAAACAAATATACGTTTAATTGATAAAGCTATATAATTAGAAGTGACAGTAAAATAAAAACACAATAATGTTATAAATTTAGCACTTGCTATCAATTTTCGCCACAATAGCCATTAATTCGCCATAAACTGTGGCATTAGCCATATGCCGGCCATGTGGCGCGTGCGCAATTAGATTCCTCCACAGACAATAATGTTGTATGCACCACTGCTTTGGATTAATAGCTGCGGTTGGGAAAGTCTTTTGTGACGAGGGGGGGACGAGCGGGGGAGGGAGGGTATGAGCGGGTCGAGGGGGTGGTAGCGGGGTCGGGGAGGGGAAGAGCTTGGGACCGTGACAAGTGATGCAATTTGACTTTCATAGACACCTTTGTTATCTAAGAGCATTGTTTTTGTGGTTTCTTTATTGCCTTATTGTCTTAAATGCAAATAAGACAATTAATTATAAGTTATGAGATTATTATTAAGAAAAGAAAATAAACGTTAAGTTGATTGATATAATATTTCCAGTTTTTGTAATTGATTCACAGTAGGTACCTACTTAGAATATAATTAAAACAAATTAAATGTTTGTAGACCTGTGCTTAGCTCACCTAGATGTTTCTAATAAAGATGTGCTTAGTTTGTAAAAAAATAGTAATTAATATACATATTTTTTTTTTGTCTCTATGTCTAGGTACCTTATTTTTAATTTCATTAGAAAAGCTTTACATAACACAGTATCTATCTAAACTATATTCGTGTCAAATAAGTCAGTAGGTACTTATAAGGTTGACAAGTGAGTTTCCGGTTTGTATTCTTTTACGACTTGTGAAGCCTTCATAAATTGTAATTTACTGTTTTTATAACTATGCAAAGTTAGAGGTCAGAGTTGTTTACGGAGGAGTAATTTATGGATAATCAACGTTTGATTGGCTGTTACTGCTTTGTATGTAGGGGTATGATTTAGTTTATTACTCACACTAATATACTTTCGTAGATGCTATTGTTTTGATGTAATCAAGAAGTTCATACTTAAGTTTAAAGGTATTATCTCATCAATATAATATATATATATATATATATATATATATATATATATATATATGTATAATATGTCTGTCCGGGTGTGTCATTTCAATCAATTGAAGGCCGACCTGCTATGACAAGTATTTCTAAATTGGTCTGCACATATGGGTATAGCTAAATACTTACTGGTTGTTAGTAGCGGAGCAGGATTCCGGCGACTTGTTAACGAGCTGCGCACACGCATCGAACGATTCGTAGAAATTGGATTATCGAAGCTCTGGACTGTTTCATCACAAGTGGAAATAGTTCTTTACTTGTTGTGAAAGTTGAAACAGGATTTAAATTATTTTAATTTTAAATGCTGTCTCTAAGATATATGGAGTTATAATAAAGAAAATGTAGGTCTTTTAATATTATACTGAAAATAGTTTCCACTTAAAAATTAGCAAACCTTGGTTACCTATAATAGTAACTAGTATTACTTTTTTATACATATATACCTAATATGTCTCTAATAAAATTTCTTGAAAATTTTTACTCATGGGTATTTGAAATAAAGATTCTTCTTTAATTGTCTTATTATAAAAGTTGTATCATACTTGGTCTAATCACTCAAATAGGCCATTCACTTCTGTCTAGATGATAGAAGCATTACGTCACAGGAAATAGAATAGGCAAAGTCGATATAAACTATGTTTTAAATTCTTAATCATCTAAACAGAAAGCGATTCAACAAGTGATATTATGAGAAATTGTAGACAGTAGTTAAATATTTATCAAATAATGACATACAGACTGACGGCGATATTCTCAAGTGGTAGATGCTATGACTATAGGGAGGGGGAGGAGGGGTGAAGGGAAGCAGTTATCTAAACCAGGGATACTGTTCAAAATAGTAGATACTATTTACGTGAATTCATGAAATGACACGATTGTCAAGATATTGTCGAAAATTTGGAGAAATGAAGAAGTGTGCCTCGTGATGCATGTAGGTATTATACCCTATACCCTAAATCCAATAAACAATCTGCAAGTTAAATTATATTTCTCAATAAATTTCTATTCGCGAGTAAAAACATCAATAAATATAACACGCTTCAACAGAAACAGTTAGTTCTTCAATCAATCAAATAAATGAATACATGATTTAACACAGACATTAACAGACGTATAAAAGGAGAAAGCAAAGAACTTTTGACATCCAACAATCAGGGGATTAAATCTAAATTATAAATAATAACGATCGTAAGCCGTTCCCACGTCACCTGGCGACGTCTTTATAAAGCTGTATTCACATTTCACGCACTTGACCCTTTCAGTGACGAGGAACCGGGACCCGAATAAAATTACTAAAACGAACACAACGAAACCCTCTCACGGTTCACGCACACATGCGCGCCACAACCTCATTTGGACGTATCAAATGTTGGGCACGCACACAATGAACGTAGCGTATTCACGCACACACAGCGAGCGTTACTTGTACGGGCTCGTCTATATTGAACGGCGGTCTTAGACTGGAGTGTGCCGCCTCTGTAAGTATTTTTAGCTCTGATGCGGTGTTTTGCCGACTTTGCGGGTTACGTATAACCGTTCATTTGAGTCAAAGTATATGTTCGTTGTATCCGAGCCGTGTTTGGTCATGTCACTTAACGAACAAAGGATACCAATAAAGTAACTATAATTACGAATTAGTTAAGCATGAAACGTACATGGCGAGAGATTAGTACATTTAATTTACAATAATATATTCATAGCTTGGCGCTTATTTGGTCTGATATCTAGAGTTAAATACATTATCTCTCTAATCTATATTATGTATATTCTCAGAACGTAATAAATAGTATTTTGTAATAGGTAGGTATTTATTCTTAAATATTAAATAAAATATCGTCCAGTTCGTCTAGTTAGTATAATGTTCGTAAAATACGATTTTTTGTCTATATAGGTTGTTACACAAGAACCGAAATATACAACAATGTTAATAATGTTTCCATATGTAGGTATGTAATAGATATCAAGACGTTTTAAATATAGTTAATATACGCAATCAATAAAAGTATATTCCAAAAATACAGATCTTTTATAGTTTAAAAACAAAAAAAAATAAGACACAACCTGCTTATTATTATTCAAATAAAAACGGAAAAATATGAAACATTATGACATTCAATGTTTTAAAGGTACCGACCTATATTAAAAAATAATTACAGTATTCACTTCTGTTAATTTACCTGTTGCGGGTAATTCAATATTACGATATAAAAAACTAATGATGTTTATAAATATGATACAAATATAAACAATACAAAAATACGATTTAGTTATTAGTTGTATCTTCAGTTTCAACTTATCCTATTGTAAATATTTAAAATCATCTTAAGGTATTTAATACTTAAATGTAAACAACCTTCGTCAACGTCAGTTGTCGAAACCAAATTGGAAACACGGGTAAATATAGTTTACATAATCCTGAATTTCGACAACAACAAGACAGTCATGTAAACAATTTAATAGATCATTTATTATTTCTTTTGATTTAACAAATAATAATCTACCTACATGAATGTATAATACTCTAACAGTTAACAGATTTCTATACTTAATAAGAAATTTCGGGAAGTGTCATCTAAACCTTATTGAGTAGGTTCTTTATTTTTTATTTAGATTTATAAACATGTATAACCATGTTAAATATAGAATTAAATATAAACCGATACGGTAGCTCAATCAGTGGAAAGACGGGACGTTTTCCCAGTAGTCGCACCTTCGAACCCCTACCCGTATTTAAAACTACTTTATTAGTTTTGTCATGAAAGTCATGGGATTTGGTTTCCAAGGATCAAGTATTTAATGTAAATCTTCTTAGTAATCCGAAGAGTTTTCCTAAGTTCCTAGTCGGTAATTCTTATCTTAGAAGAAATACATTATTTAGTTTTCTTTAGTAATATTCGTTTGTCCGTCTATCATTGCGCCGTGAGTAAATTAATATTGTTATTACAAATTGTACTAAAGTAGATATTTTTTAATCTGGCATAATTATTATAGTCGGCCTCTTATTAATATATATTTAACTGTTTTGTAATAAGACAACTCTATTATTTTTTAGGGTGTCCGTTTCCGTTTCTTCATGGCGTCCATGTTGGTATTCTTGAATCTTTTCTCTGATAGGCCGATAAGAGGATAAAATTATCAAGAAAATGTAAAAGTATCTGAATCGTGTTGTCTGTCTCAGCATAAACCTTTGATCAAATTGACTGTCGAGGTCATTGTAGTGACACAGATTAATATGCATAAAAAAAAAAAAGATTTCTGTTTCTAAAAACCTAATTCTTACAGAAACCTTTTTGTTAGTTTATGGTAGTAGGTCTATCTTTAATTTTACGTGGACATCGTGTTTACTTGAAATAAAAACTAATTTCTAGTAAGCCAAGTAGGTATATATGTATAGGTATGTACGAGTATTGTAATCGATCTATAATATAATCTCTTCTCCAAAATGTCATGATAATCTATTTAAACGTTTTTGCGTCATAGAGGAACAAACATGCAGATAAACAACGTTCTTTATATTTATCATTAAATTAAAAACATAATTATGAAGTTTAGTTTTCTTATTCTAATTAAAACTTCTATTTACATTTAAAATACATTCATAAATAATGAACATTCAGTAACACACGTAGGACTCGAACCTGCAACGTCCAGGAGTTTGCCTCCGTCTCTAAACAATCGTGTCATTACTTTTCCTTATGTATTAACATTGTATTTAAGCAATAGAAACATATAGTCGACTTTGTAAGGCCGTATTTTTAACACCTAACTTAATGTCTTATAAAAGTCTGTGCTTGAAATAAACTCTGTTTATTTATCCATTAATGATATCTATACTTTAATATCTTAATATAAAAAAGATAAAATTATTTTTAATCTTTAATTTCGAATGAAATATGATGCAATATATAGTATTTACTTCACATAAATAAATCAGTTCATCTAGAAGGTTCCATCCAACTACTTAGTATATTAACTTAGCTGTTATTTAATTATATATTTTTTCTCATGTATTTCTTAATCATTTTTATTATTTTCTTTTATGTTTTAATTATCATCATTTAAATTATCATTTCAGAGGAAAATCTATCTGTACAATAATATATTGAAAAAGAATAATTACTACTGATAAACATCAAATTACCTTAGTATCTTAATGATAATGGCTTTCTTGTGTATTATTAAACAAAACAATAACAAAAGTATTTAATAGTATTGAACAATGCGGTCAGAACATAGCGCGGTGCGTGGACGAACACCACTCCAGCTACAACAGGATTACTTACAAAGACACCAAATTGGCTTAGCTGTGATTACTGAATACTGAACTAATATTGATAAGCCTTACCTGATTATATAATTTTTAATAGGGATAAAACCATCTCTTTTATAAGAATTATGGTTTATGGACATGTTTTATGTTATATAAATAAATCGTAATTTATTTCGAAGTGTTTATTAGATAAGTTATAAGATATACCTACATATATCTTAATATAAGCCTTACAACTTTATCTTCCCTAAAAATATATGAACTTTGATTTTTTAAGGAAGCATATTAAAATTTGAATATTACTTTCGAAACAGAGCTCTATCATAAATTGTTAAGTCAACACATAGTGTAAAAATGTTCCTACCCTCCTACGCAGGCTGGAATGGTGTACTGTGTGTGTGTGTTTGTTTGTGTTGTCCATTAGATCCGAACCACGAGCAATTTACATTGGACCGATAAAGAGATTGTATTGACTCTATATATGGAATGTACTACCATATCTGGAAAAATACAAAAGGTACTTATAGGTGTAGTTTATCATGTTAGTAACATCTACAAATATGATGTATTATGTATGCTATGTAGGTGTGTGGAGGTCTTATAATTGCAATACAAATACTTCAAGTACCTTTTCAATCTATAACTACGGTAATATTATAAAGAGGAAAGATTTGATTGTTTGTTTGTTTGTATTGAGTAGGCTCCTAAACTACAATACCGATTTAAAAAATTCTTCTACCATTAGAATCCTACATAATCCCTAATGAACATAGGCTATATTAAAACGAGATAAAATAAGAATCCGTGTGAAAATTTCGTCAATGTAATGTTGGATATGTGAAAAAATTACCAAATAAATCCTTATATCGCGTACGCTGTGCAAATTATGGATAATAGAACAAAGTGATGTACTACAGTTTTATAGAGGACATCTATATCTATAAAAATGTCCGCGTTATCATATGTCAACTATTACAGTTATGCCACAATGACTACTTTTTCATCTAAAATTGTGTAATAGTAACATCGCGCAAACAAACTAACAACAGCACATTATTCGTACCAGAGTAATAATCATATTTAATCAGTGGCATATTTTAATTATGGTTTAAGCCATAAAAAAAATATTTTTACAGTCTATGTGAACGAAGTCATGGGGGCACAGCTAGTACTAAATAACTTCACAGACAGTGAACTGTCAATAATGATTTAGATTAGTTGTTTTTTCAGGAACAAGACATTAATAGTTAATGTATCTTATATATACCTGTGGAATATATTTATTAGGTACCTATTATGTTTTCCCTTTTTTAGTTTGTATTATAATAATAATGAAATGTACCAGAACTAAAACCAGAATTCTTTGTAGAATTGGCTTGTTTTGCTCCTTGGTAGAAAGTAGTAACTCTTGTTTCTAAGAGACTCCTCAGTTCAATTTAAAACATAATTTGAGACAATTTATAAATAGGATGCGAATCTTTAAATTCTGGCTATTTTATGTTAATTGCAATGAGGAATATCTTAAAACTCTTAAAATATTCACAGCTTAAACAAGGCGATTTCATTATTAAATACATCTTATTAAACCTTTTTGTCATGTCTTCTTTAATGAACTGAAGAACAGTCAATAAACGAATATTAATATGAAATATAAGACTTCTTATGAAAGATAATTAACAAGTTATATTATATTCCCAAAGCTATGCCAAAGCATCCCGCTAATTTATTTGTTGGGAATCAAAGAAACGATAAAGAAATAAAATCCCACAACAATATAAAGGCGTGTATGGTCTGAATGCCAATGATGGTCCCGAGGCTGGCTGGTGGCCGAGGTGGCCTCTTTCTCATTGAATTTCATCAGGCGACGATCACGAGCACTGATCTGCATCTCACATTTAAATTTGTAATCAGATTCGCGGGACCCTTCATCCATCATTCATTACTTTCGCCAGTGAAGCCTATTAACATCCACGCCGGTACCTTCCTCTAATCAATTAAAGGATGTACGAAAAAAGATCAAATCGCCGGTCTCGATTCTCGACTCGCCAGTAACCGCTCATTATTTCTTCTCACACGTTTTTTATTGCGGCAACATTATACGTGGGTGTGGTTGTAATTTCCTTTCACCGACGTAAGGGCACACACGCAATCCTAAAAGTGGCTAAATCATTCTCGACCTTAGCTGCGCTCGTTATATTCTAATTTGGCATGGCGCAGGTACTCCTGATGAGGAGATGACTGATAAAATATTAAGTCCGCCGTCCCTTTCTGGCTCATAGGGCGGTCTCTGTCGCTCTCGCTGCACGGACGCCGTGAATGTTTTTACGCGCGCCGGGGGGCATAATGTTCGTTGTTTTGGCGGCAAAACGCTTCGGGGACCGCGTAACTTAATAATGCGAATGCTTCGAAGGGTGATCGTTGCAGCATGTTTTATTTACGGCATTTCAATCGAATCTCTTGTCAGTTTTCCGCCAAAGCACGTTTTGTTTGATCGTGAGTCAGCATTTACGACGCAACGTGTGCGTGACAGGTCCAGAGGGAAGTTGTTTATATCTACTAA
Organism: Napeogenes inachia; assembly: GCA_959347355.1. Taxonomy (NCBI): domain Eukaryota; kingdom Metazoa; phylum Arthropoda; class Insecta; order Lepidoptera; family Nymphalidae; genus Napeogenes; species Napeogenes inachia. The sequence goes on along the minus strand of OY365791.1, from coordinate 11,353,715 downwards.
TATAGCCACTATTACCAAATGTATGCAATTGTGCTTTTTTTTTCCAATCAATTCCACTGGCATTAATTTTTTTTAAATCAGTCACTTTCAAAATCGTACAGACTAAAAGTACGATTTTATCGTTTCTCAAAAGCTCAGATGTTCTAATTTAGAAAAGTATGGCAACAGTTACCAAAAAAGCACTTTTTTTAATTAGCAAACTATCACTACCAGATTAAGAAAACTCTTTTTTCGCACAGCGTAAGCCGCGCTAAATAAAACAAATGGCTGCTTTGATCCTGTTCATACTTTATTAAAATCCCGAACGAATTCATGCATTACCCCAATTTCGGCGCGCAATTAGTGCACGCAATCCCCTGGGTGGGGGAGGCACCCAGCTCACCCACCTCGTTTACCCTCTCGGGGTTGAGGGGAGGGGGCGCGTAACAACGGATAGCCTTTGTAATCCCTCTTTGTTCTGTCCTATTTCCACTCTCGCTCCGGACAGAGGAAATGAAATTGAAAAATGATTTTGCTTTTAGCTGATTGCGGTTTTTTAAACTATAAGGGATGCATTTAGAAGTAGTTTTAGCACTACTGTTAATTTGTAACTTTATATCATATATAGGTAGTAGCTTAATTGAATTATTATAATATTTAAAACTAGTTCTTTAATAGTTTAAAAGATAACATCGTGTTTATTGTCGTTTTAATGTGCCTTGTCAAAAATATGCTTCTTAAAATTGTAAATATATATTCACGGTATAGTTTTTTGTGTAGTTTAACATTCCTTGCAAACAATTTCATTATACAAATGTGTAATTACAGAGTTTGGAGTGCAATTAAGGTCCATTAAGAGAGTCAACGAGCAGTTTGTGTGCGAGCTCCTGATAATGTAGAATGTTTAATGTTTACGGGAAAGTAGGTATAATTTATAAATCAGGGCTGTTAATTAAACTGAATACTTTCTTTTGTTTATTATGGTAATAAAATATAATATTACTTCATGCCATAGTGATGTGTACCAACCTGGCGACAATACGTTATGATGGGATATTCAAAGTGGTACAGTATGGTACAGTACCATCACCACCACTTTGGTGACATTATATTACCAGCTTGGTAGATTCTCTCCTTCCTCTAATATCCTTGCTTCATTTCTAAGCCGTGTCCTGGTTGTATCCTGAACTAATGTTGACAAACTGCTTAATAAAACTGTTGTTCGCTATTATTGCGACTTCTTACTTTTATGTTAAATGTGATATCTTATCGCACTGCCTCTCTTTTACCAGACAGACAGACTTGCTATAGGTATAAGTAAATCCCTGTAATATGTTTGTTAAATAATGTTTCCAATTATCTTTTGAAAACAATTTTTTCTAGTGATTTTGTGAAAAAAACAGTGAATCTACCTGCTTTAAAAATGCGATGTATTTGAAGTATATTTTGAAAGTTTATAATATTCTTTTTATTTAGTATGTAATTATTGTTTGTCTGTCTAGAGCTGTCTCGTACTCTGACGATATGACTCAAATAATGATGAGGAGGAGTCGGTACAAAGCGAGAGTTTAAAAGGATTTCATCTTTGTGGATCATCCAATGATCCAACAAATTTAATGGAACATCAAAAAGGTTTTTTACAGTTTTATGAATTGTCTCAACGTTGGACGATGTTATCTAAAATTCTATTTAAGTTTTTATTTTTAGTGAAAAACTCTTTAAACTCACTAAGTTCTTCGTGAGTGGGTAATAGATTATTTTTGATTAATTTTATTTTATTAAAAAGAACAAGACTCTTTAATTATTAAATAAATATCTGGTATAATAAAATATAGTAACTATAACTCGAGAGCAGTATTACATACTTCGAAACAACAACTCACATTAAAAAAAAAACATACAATATAGCAAAACAAAAAAATTAAAATGACATATTGTGCCATGGTAGGGGATGTCAGTTTGTAGATCTCTCGTCGTTATCTGATGAGAGCACGTCGCTGGTAATTTAGCAACATTACGTCGTGTACCAGTACCAGTAGGTACCACTACCAGTACCAGCAATTTGTCTACTTATAGTTAGACATGTGCCGCAGTGAATATGTCGCAAAGAAATTCCCACGAGTAGATACTTAGGCAACATGCCGCTTTGTATTAGAGAGAAATGTTACTAACTATATATCTATATAGTGTATAACTATATAATTAACTCATTTCAAACTCACAAGATTTCGTAACGGAGTTAGGTAAAACATTTCATCATGCGACCTCAAATAAAATTAGAATTTATCTATTTTTTATGTATTGAATATTATATTGATTCATTAAATATCTGATGAATCTATCAGTAAAGGCCAACCGGATGTAGTTATCAGAGTGATCTCGGCTCTGATGCATTCCATCATGAGACTTGTCTTAGGAAATATTACGAGACTAAACTGATAACTGCAACGGGTTTACGAATTAGTCTCTTAATTATTTTAATAAATATTTTTTATTTCAACAACAACTGTAACAAAAAAAAATATTTTTACGTTAAGTGTAAATAATTATAAAAAAAATAGAATTATTATGAGATTAATTATATGATGTTAAAATATATTTCATATTTGTATTTTGTCGTAAATCTAAATCAATATTATGTAATAAAACGTTATATTTAATATATAAGGTCCTCGTGTATCTGATACTGGGTCTTCAGAACACGTTTGAGGTCCATAAAATAATTTAAATCGAGTGATTTGTATGCCGTGCTCGTCAATTAGCGGAATGGCAACACACCGGATCGGATTTTGCAACAAATATTGACTCGAGATATTTTTTATTATTTCTTTGATTTACGAAGTTATAGTTTAATATACGTTTGTAGAAAACAGATCAGAAACTGTTTGCGGGTTGTTGGGATTGAAATCACGTTATTAAAATAATATAACTTAATAAATAAACATTTTAAGCTTCATTAATAAATATATTTTTTGCACTTGAAAATATAACAGCCCTAAACGAAGATTCCGCTAAAGTATCAGTAAATGAAATAATAGTTTTACGAGTCTGAATTCAACTCTTATCATAAACGCATTACATTACAGCAATACCTGCGCGTGCGCCGGCGTTGTCCGAAAAAACTCCAGCGCAGCTCGTCCGACCTGTTCCGTTGTTCGCCGAAGAGAGAAAAAAATAAATTGGCATTAAACAGCGACGCGGGAATGTCGTCAAGGATTTCAACTTTACAAGAACGATGCTGAAACATAGACAGATAGATTACTAATAACCATAATTACAATGAATTATTTATTCAATCATATAAAACCTTAGTCTTGGCTCAAGGAAACTTAATTTGAATACTTTGTTGAATCATGTTTAGCGCAGCAAAAAATGTCACTTTGCTATCAGATCCAAAAACCAAAAAAAAAAACAACTAACAAAATCAGATTATCCTCGTATGTTTCAGTACCTACCTACCAAGATATCGCTTCCTACAGTTATTTGCGAAAAACCCACATTATAGGTCTTAGAAAAAACCGTGGAGGAAGGTCATGTTTTCGATAGCATAGCATCAAGGGTCTGGAGATAAAAACGTTTTGAGTGGTGTCTGCAACCAAAGGACCGGTGATGGATACTAAAGGAGAGTTCATCATAAAACGTTCTCGAACGTTCCCCATGTACCAGGCTATAGATTACAAATTTTTGGTACTGAACGTCTTTTTGCAGATTTGAGGGTTCGAACTGTTTTTGTAAGAGGCTTGATAAATAAACATTAAGATATATAATTTATTAATGCAGTAGATTATAATTTCTAACTATTTTTATATTTATACAAAAGTTTTTTCCCCACCAAAAAACTTAGTCAAAAGATAAAGTCTATATAGAACTTCAATAGCTTTATTATAAACATGAAAAAATATCTTATAACCATAAAAATACAAACAACAGTGAAGTTAAGTTATTAAAAACCTTTGTAAAAAGTTCCATCCGGTAAACTAAATAAAAACGGATTAACGCTAAGAAGGAGCGAGAGAAACTGATGAGTGAGAGAGAGGAACGATCGGAAGCGAGATCACAAGAAATATCATATGACGTCCCATTTAAAAATATTAACATGTTATTGACGGTTGAGTGATTATTAGAAAAACATTTCGATTGCCTTTTACGTTAAATTAAAATGAAATTTGCATCATAACTAAGATTACGGAGAAATAAATTACCATGATAATTATAATGAGGTTGGCATGTGTCAGATCTATTGACAGTTAGCGCGGTAACGAAATAATCAAACTAAATTATTTTTAGTTATAGATATTTTAAAATAAATAATTTAAATAGTCATATTGCCTAGTTAATTATCTGTCCTTTTTCATAAAAATGACAAAATGAATTTACACGAGACCGTATTTGGCTGTAAATGACGCTGTCCCAGAAGTGGTAGCTATTACGATGGTATTTATGTCCTCGTCCGCACCCGGCAATGAGAAAACTAATTAACTCCATATGAGACCTTAGATAAGCGGATTTGGAATTATTATGATTTTAAAGAAACCATTTCGCTTTCCGTTTTGGAAGCGAGCGTTGTAAACAAAATTGTTTGTATAAGTTGAGAAAACTGTGTAATTATGCATCTGGTTATATTTATTATGTAATCTGACTGTAGTAGTTGGAAAGGTATTTGTAATAAATCTTTTATCGTAGATATATTTAAACAAATAAGTGGGCCTTAACTGCTTTTTGTCGGTATATCACACATACGTTCACGTATCCATTATTACTTTTATTTTTGTTAATTCTATCAGATATTTAAAGTTAGGTAGGTAGTAAAATTTCATATTTATAAAATATTCATGCATAATATTGAATCTTTTATTAAATTCAATGTATACCTAATATAACAGTTAGGCGACAAAATATGGATATTACAGGACATGAAAAACAAAAAAATGTTAGTGTTAAATAATTCCTGACATCTTAAACACACAGATCTTAAAAGTTTTAAAATTATGTGTTTATCCGTTTGTTTGTTCCGCATTACGTAAAAAATACTAGACGGCTATTGTTGAAAGTTCGTGAGTGAGAGTTTTTACTTATGTTTTTTTTTTGTTTTTATATTTTAGTAGTACCTACCAATCCACTGAAAAATCCAAAAAAATGACTAAAATTATAACGTAACAAAGTTACTAGTAGAATTTCTATTAATTTTGATCTCATTATTTAAGTCAACATATAGGATGCTGGTTGGGTGGAAAAATTATCTTATTTTTACTAACAGAAAAATACAAAGATTCAAGATTATAATTAGTTGGAAGAAGATTGGTAAGTGAAACCAAATTATTAATGATATATGACCTACTATTTATATTCGTAAATGAATGCAGTTCGTGTGTTTGTTCGTCATTATGAAAACGTGAAAACAATAGTTAATTAGGTACGAAACTACCAAAAAAAGAAGTTTAAAATTAAGTAAGTTATATTATGGAGTGGTAATTACCTACTGGAACCGATAACATTAACATTAATTAACAATTGAAATAGTAATTAATTATAAAACAGTAATTGTGTTGTATTTACAAATGTAATTAAATTCAAAAACATCTTACCTTTTTTATGTTTATTGCTATTTAATGCTAATTTACTTTACTGCACACAAGTGGGGTCTTGTTGTATACTATATTATAAATAGGTAGGTAATAATCATATGAATATAAATAAATAGAGAATGAAAAGTAAACCGATACAGGCAGGTATACGAACCTGCGACCTCTCTTGGTATCCCGTCCGTCGCTCTACCATTAGAGCTACTGTATCGTTATCCCGATTCTATATATCGACGGTTTCAAGGCTATTTGGACTAAGTGACATTTTTTTTAACGAAGTGGAGCTATGTACAGGTACCTACATATTTAGAATCAGCGTCTTTTTCTGATTTTAAATATGTAAATATCTCCATTTCGTAGACCAAATAACCCTGGAATCGTCTATAGAATCCTCTTCATGGAGACTTTGGTGACAACTATTAGGTTTCTTTCGAAATTCCTACCCATCAGCTAATTCCTCATTTTATATTCATTTAAAATTTAAATAAGCATAACATGGCTGTACCTACATATTTATAGATATTTTCAAACATAAATAAGCCTTGCTTGTTACGTTAGGTACTGGCGTGCATTTGGATCGAGAACCTAATTGCCATAACTAAATTGTGCAATTGCGTTAACGGTGTTCGGGTTATCCTGTGGCCGGTTGCGTCATCCGTGACGTCATCAATGATGCAACTGAGCCTGTATGTACCTACTCGTATCTCTTTGTTTGCAGCTAGGGTTGCTCGTGGCATATCATTTTCTGGGGAACGATATCAGAGTATTGGTGTCCAATCTTAGATTCAAGTACCTAGAATTGTTTTTCGTAAACTTTTCGATTACTATCTTAGTAGGTACGAGTGCGTTAAGTCAGTATGTTTGCTTTGAACTTATCCGTAGTAATTGTGGTATCTTAAATTTTTGGAAAGAACTATTTTTGTATTATGGGACAGCAAAGTGAAAATACTGGGCCGACATGCAAAATTCCGGGACAATCTCGGATTGACGGCCATTTGACAACCTTATTTAAAGCACTTTTATTGTCAAGGACATTTGTCATACACACACATACACAAGTAGGTATGTTCTTAACCTCAATTGTAATATTTTTAGTGAAATTGCTCTGAGGATCGCTTTTTATGGAATTTTAAATATATGCTGGAAAAATTATTATATAGGTAAAAAAAGATTATGCATATCTATACTAAAAATACCTACCATAACAAAAATAGTTCTGCATCTAAGATTACAAGTAGGTAGATAATAGTTAACTAATGATTAATTTATGACAAAACCAAAACTGTTTCAATGATTAATTGAACCTTATCAGATCACTAATCATAAATTAGTAAAACTTGAATACAGACCAATAATAAAACTGAACAGGTTTATTATTTTCGAATCATAAATAAACCTATTAATTAATGGTTATGATATAAAATAAATAATTAATTTACTTGATAAATAATATATCGTTAATTATGTTAAGTAGTTGCTTACATTAACGAGTCGTAAAGTTTAGTTAACCATGCCTCCAGGTAATTAACGGAAGGAGAAGGATCAAGAAGTATGATATGGATGGCTTATTTACAGAAGGTAATGCTGGTTTACAACTTCTCCTATATCAGTCCATTTTCACGTACGCACACATTCACAGCCAATAATCTTTACTCGAAGAATCAATACCTCCAGCCTGGCTTCCGCACAAGCTTAGATCAACATCGTCAAGTAGGTACCTACCCATCTTTATATTTAGTTTCGTCATCAGTTCTATCAGAGGTTTGTTTGTTTTCTGTTCTTGTCGTCCCAGAAACATTATTTTATTAATGCCGGTCACGATGAACGGAAATAAAATTAAATATGGTTCGTTTTTTATGCCTTCATTTCTCTGATTTATATTATTCTAGATTCTAATAGTATATTCGAACCATATTCTAATTTTATTTCAGTTTTTGCTTTGTGTACAAAATAATCTAGAAACTAGATTATCTTCACACACATATCTACACAAAGCAAAAACTGTTAAAGTCGTCCTGGAACCAGGATCAACTTAAAAGAATAAAGTCTATTATTAGACTAGATACTAGTAACTAACTCAATAATAGGAAGAAACAAATCATTCCTTTTCATAGGTACCTAAAATTAAAAAAAAAGTTTTTTTTTTAAATATTCAGTAGGTAATTGATTTCCGAAATATATTAATTACATTCTTCTCTTGAGTTACTGTAAAACAAAACATACTGTGACCGGTAGCCAGTAGCCGGTAGCCGGCGGCCACCCGTACAGCATGACTCGACAACTTTATTAGGTTGGTACTTCGGCCACTCATATATCTGTTGAGTTGGTATTACTGGCTATTGTTTTTACTACTGATTGGATTAATTTTGCGACACTAATTGCATTATTGCATTATTAACAGCTCATTGTTTTTAATTACCTTTGATTAGAAGCGGACATTTTATTTCCTGCAATTATAAATTGAGTTTTTTTTATACTATTAATTAAGCATATAAATAATAAATGTTTGATTTCGGAACGTTCTACATTTTTATTAAATTTAAACGCAATATTATACCGTTTCAACATCTATTTTCAAGTAGTCCTAATAAAAGCAATGACGAGGCATATTTTTCGGTTTGAACTCCAAGTGCTCTGCCCACTTACTTACTACCGAATCTTCTCGTTTTATTGGTACATTCAACTTCTGTTTATAACTCAGTTATTTTAAGTAATTGAGTCATAACTCATTTTATAACTAAAAAAATTTAAAGTATGAAAAAAAATTGCAGACAAACCAAAATATATACAATTAAATGATTGTAAACATTATTGAAAAATGTTTAAAATGATATCCATGGTATTATATTCCTTGGTTCTTTAACAAAATATTGCTCCAGGTGAGGCTCGAACTCACAACCCCGGCATCGCTCACGAACACTGCCATATAAGTACCGTGCGCTAACCAATTGCGCCACTGGAGCCGCGACAGACGGACACACAATATTAATATGCTTTTATCTATTGTTGGCTCTAATTTATGTTTATCTATGTGTACGTGTCTATGTAAATTGTATTATTTATTATGTAAGTGTGTACATGAAATATGGTTAATAGATTTTATATTATACTAGGGGTCGCTCGCGACTTCGTCCGCGTGGTTTTTAGTGTTGCCGCCGAGTTCCACACAAAATTGACATTTAAAAACCTTAAGGGTGGAATTTAAAAATCTTTTTTTAGTACACCACTACGTAGAAAAACAAATGTATCCTCCAATTTTACTATCTCTACGACCTGCGGTTTAGACTGTATGCTATAACTAAGTCAGTCAGAACCTATTAGATTATATTAAATTTGCAGCATTTTCATCGCTGCTTAACTTCTATTAGTCTTCCTCAATAAACGGACTATTCAACACAAAAATATTTTTTCAATTCGGGCCAGTAGTTCCAGAGATTAGTGCGTTCAAACAAACAAACTCTTCAGCTTTATAATATTAGTATAGATTCGAAAAAACAAACTAACGACACATACCTACCTACATTTTGTTTGTGTGAATTATTATAAACACGGTTTTTATTTTAAAATAAACGTCAAATATATATTTTACAGGCATAAATATATATTTGTTAGTTAATTTCAAGTTTAATCTTAAAAGTTATAAATGTAATAAATGTAGTGTGAAGAGGTTGTTTAATAATATTAAGAGCTATGAGATCGTAGGGTATTGGTGTTGGTGTTAGTTTTCGTTTTAGTGTTGGTGTTGGTTTTAGTGTTGGTGTTGGTGTTGGTTTTAGTGTTGGTGTTGGTTTTAGTGTTGGTGTTGGTTTTAGTATTGGTGTTGGTGTTGATGATGGTACCTGCGTATATGCTCATAATTGATCAACACATCACTCTGTGTCTTATACAGCCGTGGGTCAAAGCAGACGAAAGTTGCTGGTACCTAATAGTCTACCTATATAATACTACAATTTAAGTATTTTTCACACTAATTTATATCATAAAAAAATATTTACAAATATATTAAATAAAACACACCATGTACCTAGGTACTTACCTAGCTAATTCTTGTATTAAAGTTATGTATTATTTTTCTCGACTCAAATTTCTCGACTGTCTTAAGTGTGTGATAGAATTAAACACACATGGATAAGTCAGTGTTGAAATAGTGAAATAGTTAGATACTTCAGTAAGTACCTTTGATAAAACTATATTATAGAGAGTAAGAGAGTTTTATACATAAGATACGATACATAAGACTTATATGGTAGGCACTTAGGTACTTTCCTATATTGATTATTGAACTGATTTATCCGAAGAATACGAACTCCACATATAACTATGAATTCCGGAATAACTTTTATATTTTGACAGAATAATTTATTGCCAAACTGTTAAACATAAAACCTCTGAATAAAAAAGTCAACTAAATAAAAAAAAATACAGAAGTCAAAAGCAGTAATAGTAAAACACAATAAAACAATATAATCTATCAGTGACTGAACAGTAACAATGGTTGGCTACTGTTCACTGAAACAATGACTCAGCGACTACAATCACCAGCAACTCTCAATGGTACCTGCGCAAGAGTGGATTGTATAAGAATTGTATTCATTGTTCAACTTATTGTTTTTAAAAAAGTATTATAAATAAATAAAACTGTAGTTACTTAAAATTTATTAACATTGTAATATCTAAATAAGACGTAAGTTATATAGTTATTAAGAATTTCTTCTCGTAGAACAGAGATGGTGTGTTTTTTCCCGTATTTGATATGTCACGGACAAAGCTAGAAATATAATTCAAGATAGAATATTAAATTAGACGGCAATATTGAAACATAGTTAGAAGAGTTCTGAATTAGTCTGGTTCTCTTTATAGATATTTTCCGTATATACACTTTACTAACCAATTGGACCATATTCTTAATAGTGTCCCGGTAAAGGAACTCTATACCGGAGATTTAAAGAACCCAAGTATCTAGGCGAGAAAAATGAATGTAGAATAAATCAGCAGTCTAACAATAGTCAGTATCATCTGTCATCAGTTAAGATGAAAAGCCACCGAATGTTATGAGGATATCTAGTAAGATAGAAGAAGAGAACTATACATATAAACCTACAGTTTATCTCGATGGTTCATAACATAACCTAAAAATGATATTAGATTAGTTTGTTTGTACCGGTGACCATTAGCCACACTATCGTATAGATATATACAATACATAGAACTGCAGTTTCTTTTGACGTAACTTAAATTGTTACTGATAAAGGCGATTACCTTGGTTCTATTGGTTACCTAGGTTAGTATTAAGAATTGCGTACTACAGTCTCGTGAGATGATCTAGGACCTATAACACTGTCACGGTAAGTGAGTCACGTCTCATTAAGGCAATGAAAGCCACTGTTGGGTTTTTAGTGATTGCCTTAAAATAGCAGCGCTATCTATGTTGCAGGGTGACTACCCTAGTGATGAGGAGGGGGGAGGGGTTATGTCGGACTCCACATAACCTTCCTCATCACCTTCTTCACTGGGGGGTATCCGTAATGGATTTTGCCAAAAAAAAACAGGGACTTATAATATTAAATATATTGTTATGTAATCTATAAACAGATCAACAGTGACTTTGTTTTACGATTTTAGGGAATATCATGATGAGTTACAACAAGTTAATCTATTTAAAAGATTAATGGCGGCGCATTTTAATAAAATTTTCCTTTTAACACATTTAATTATATTCATATATTTTAATGCCTGTTGTTTTCCATAAAAAAATATAAGAAGATATAATGTGTAACTTCTAGTGTACCTAAGTCGGGTAGTCTCTATGACTATCAGTTGTTTTACTGTGCTCTATTTCCTAAAAACAAATACCATTATTTCCAAAATTATGTACGTACATAAATTTTACATAGATATATATAGATAGATATATCTATCTATGTAATGTATGTATATAGATAGATGGCTTGTTCCCAAACATCATTTAATGAACATAAAATAAACACATAATTAAATCCAAGTCGTAATAATGATATCATTATTATCATATTCGGTGTTTTAATTTATAGCTACAATCACGTTGTAGATAAGAAGGACCTTGGCCGCGAGGCTGCAAAAGAGAGGTTATTTGAAAGCGAACGATTTGTTATTTAAATTATGTATAAATGTTCATTTTATACAGTTTTAAATATTATTTATTTATTCCAAAGTAAATTTTATTGGCTACTGGTGAGTTGAATGCGTAAAATCAATTCGATTTCACAGAAATATTGCTCATTATAAAAATAATTATCTAAACAATCTTATCAAAATAGGGCCAGTATTTATATACAGAAATAAATAATCAAAATTATTCACTATTGACTAATAAAAATTCAATATTTAAATGATATTTACATTTTAGACCGATTAGTACCCTGAAACGGTGACTGGGAATTTCGTAATGTCCCAAGACCTGGTAAGGTACCTACTGGTACTGGTACTGGTACTATTAAGGTCCCAAGAACTGGTTTGATCAATAAAGTAATATTAACTGTATTTTGTTTAACATATTAATACAGATAATATTCAACGTGTTAATGATTTGGACTTGAATAACCTTACCGGCAGCCGTTTCTAACTAAAATGTCTTAAAAATTATCAAGTACTTTGTTATTTTTTTAAAATCTACTTAATAAAGGATTAAGCAACAACAATATCTTTGTGAAAATACGATTATTTTAAAGACATTCTATAAATCTCATCTTCAGAACTAAATAATCTTAAAGAGCGGTATTTTTTTGTAAAACCTTATATATTTGGGACGTCAGAGAGCTGGCTTAGTAACAGTCAAATTATCGTGGTTTAGAGAAAGTACTGCGCACAACAACATTTACGTAAAACTCCGCAAATTTATCATGGTACCGTCAGCAGCTGCGAGCAGCGGAAGCTGATAAGAGATTGCTTATCAGAGTGATACCACGCGTCACCTGGCCACTCGGTAAATAGCGATACTACTCACTATGATTTATACCTACCTTATATATAGTTATGTTTATATCATATTTGATATTATTTGCTACTTAGGTACTCTAAAGAAACAATAAATTTCACGGAACCTTCTAGAATATTTAATGTCACTTACAGTATATAAAAAATTGGTAATTGATATATATATGTAATCATATATATGTAATTTTGATTATAGGTATATATGTAATTTTGAGAAATATATGTGTTTGCTCTGACGAGATGTTCTCTCGTTGAATGAATATGTTACCAGTGTTTTATTAGATATCTAATAGGTATGTAATGATGGTAAAATAATGTTAAAAGCCTTACATATTAATCAAATTTATTGTCTAGTTGAAAACTTTGTTGAAGTTTTCGTTTCTTCAGTAAGTAGTAGTAACGTAAAGATACAGTAACAAACAGTTTCATCTCAAAGAAAATATTATTTTCATAACACAAAAACACTGATATATATAATTTGTATTTAATTACACACTTGTGTATTATTTTTAATAAATTATTGAAACCAAGATGTTTGTAGAGAACAAAGAACAACAGAAATGTGACTTGTAAATGCAATCTTATATGAGATGAACGTGACAGTAATATTATACATCAATATTAGTATTAGAATATCTAATATCAGTATTAATATACATTATACAGTGATGCAGATAAATATGCAGTCGTATTTTAAAATAAAGTCGCGGCCGTCGGAGTCAATGACTGCGTTGAGATTAGAAACGCGCTTTCTACTAGCGGCGGTCTTAGCTTGGACGCGACGTTGCCAGCTCGACTTGGCAGACTCGGAAAACTGTTACGTCAATAATTAATTATCGTATTCAGAAATGCTATTGAGAAACAGAATTATGTACCTAGTGTATAATGAATTGTGATTTGTTACACGGATGTTTATGAATTACCGGTTAGAAGGTGTTTTAATTATTGGATAAATGTGGATTGTAGGTAAAAAACAAAGCAATAAAACACAGTCGTATATTACATGTCGTTTTGACGTTTGGTGGCCATTTTAAATATTTTATTGGATATGATGTTGTGTTGGAAATAAAACAACTATGTGTTTAATATAACTAATATTCATATTTATATTTCGGAGAACTTCCTGCGTCATTTGTTAGTCCTTAAATATTGTTAGGATTTCTGTCCATATTTAATAACCTATACCTTACGAACAGCTTAAATTTAATACTTATTATGTACTTAGAACGTGTTAAAATTAATATTAGTAAATTTTAACCCTATTTGGTTTCACGGCTTAAAGTCTAAATAGGTACTTGCTCGCGGCAGCTTTATGTTAAGTAGTAATTTAAATAACAGGGTGTTAAAAGTAATTTCATTTATATTTAAACCGAATTGTAAATAAACTTCAAGTTCTATCAATATTTTATTATATAAGGATTATAACTAAAACGATCATCAAAGTCCGTACCTTTTTAAAATGTGTTATTGTTTATAAAATATTTAATTTAAACGACATGAAGTAAGGAAAATTATATCAACTGTAACATTAAATATCAAACTTAAGTAATATAATAGGGATAGATAGGATTGATACCATTAGATAGTTTCTTTTGGGATGAATTTGCTGTAAGAGGTTCCATATCCTGCATACGACTTGGATTTACAAAGTTACATTAATTGTATAATATGGATGTGACATTTCTTTACAGAAAAACTAATTATAATTACTTATTTTTATTCGTTTTTACAAGGTTCGGTATTCGTTGATATCGTCTCTTCAAATATAGGTTCTGTCGTGACACAATGGATACAGTAACACAGACATAGACACATTATATACCTAAACTATATGTATGGACTAGGTATGTACGACAACAAACAGCGTTCTATGATTTTGTCTTGCAGGAGATATTTTAGTTTCAACTATAACCGCCGTCGCCGCGGATTGAAGACAGACGTAAATAATGAGGAATTAAAAGTTATAGTAGAAGAAGATTCATCTCAAACAATATAGAGTCTGGAGCAATTGTACAAGTTCATTTACGTCAATTGAAAAGTTGAAATACTCGAAAAATGTTTATAATACAATCAAACATGGCCGCAAGTTGTTGAATGCACATTAATGAAGCTATTGTAAATCGGGAAATATTTTTTGATAAGACAAAAATAATCTCTACGTTAATAGAAAACCTCCATCGCATTCATGTTATCTAGGAGAGGCAGCCATACCTTGTCTGATTCTTAAATTAAGTCAAAAGATTTTGAGTAGCTGAGACGGAATTACCCAGCACCAGCTACCAGCACGGAAACTGCTAGTTCCCAGCACTAGCGGGAATCTGGTAGTGAGTCTCTCTGACGTTCCTAGCGAGTAATCTCTTCTGGGAAGTAAGAGTTCTTACAGCTCTAGAAACTTTTGGAGAAAGGGTGGGGGGACAGTTTCGATTAGACTTGTCTATGTCTAGCCTAGCGCGGTTGCTAGTCTTATAGTATTGTTCTTGTAATCTCATAGACTTTTTGTTGGGTGACTTCGAAGGTATGATCTACCATATATGGGTCCCTGTGGGTAAACCTTGGCACTTGAACAGTGGCTTTTCCGATATAACCAGATGGTTTTTTGAGATGTTATAAACATAATCAGTAGATCTGAAGGAGGGTACTGGCTATAGCTTCTGGAAACCTGACAGATGAATTATTGAATAGGTGTACCTACTGTGTATAGTTAGTTCATTCATTATGATTTACAAACTTAAATTGGTTTTAACCCTCTCTGTCTTCTTCTCTTCACTTGGTTTTTTTTTTAAACAAATATGTAGGTATTTTTCATTGTGAAAACTTTTAATAAAAATCTCATTATCATTTTAAATAAATATAGAATTAAAATACGGGCAAGCATTCATACCCGCAACCTCTGGTAAATCGTTCCGTCGCTCTACCAATTTAGCTATCGTATCACTTTATAATATTTTTCTTTTTTATTTCAAATTAATTAAGCTTTACATGGGCACACCTACATGTTTAAAGAAATCTTCAATCATTATTTCATCTAATTAGTTCCGTTCTCTAGATGTTAATAAATAAGTATACCATAGGTATTTTAAATAGAAACGGAAAACGAATACATTCTTAAATGAAAACTTTATTATAATCTCCAAATATAGGTATTTTTCATCTCTTGAACGCAGAACCCAATTCTTTAGATCCAAACTGACGACTCTTGTATTATCTTCTAAGTTTAGGTAAATTAGCACCAAAAACTATTCTGAACTGAACTGAACTACTACTACTAGAATTATAAATTTCTAATTAATTTTGACTGTGTATATTGACTGTGTATATATTTCACGAACAAACCTTTATTTTAATATAATTCATCTTAATTATTTGCTCAAAGGGTTTCTGAGAAGAGAAACTATGATATATAACTGAATAATAGATAATAATATAAGAACATAATATAATATATATAGATATATATTATACTATTAATTCCATTACATAATATTAAAAAATATCATAAGATCTCCGTTTGTTTTAAAATTAAATCCATTATCAAATATATATAAATAGCATTTATAAAAACAGCTTACGATTAGATAAAAAGTGAATTTATCGTGTTATCATTTATTAGATAAAAAGGCCATTATAGACTATTATGTATTATTTTAACATCTTTGTTAACAGAAAGTCTTTTAGATTAGGTATTTCTTACAAACAATACGAATAAAACTAACAAATTAATAACAAAGGTTGGGTTTTGAAAAATACTACGGAATGAAAAAAACAATTGACATGAAAACAATACTTTACATATTGACATAAGTTTTATATAAGTATCAATATAACGCAATAATTTGATTGATTGATTTGTTGATTGATTGATTGATGCTGTTTTTGTAAATAAATATCACTGGCCGCATGTATGCTAAACATCATGTGGCTGATTTTCTTTCTTTTGTTGTTAAAATAAGGTTTGTATGGAAGAACATTTAAAATACCGAAAATGTATAATTTGGATACTTTTTTTATTCATGGTACTTAATTAAAATGTGAGATTCATTTTGTCAACAGTATGACAGATCAATTGATTGTCTGTTATAAAACAATATATCATCTATATATCCATATATAGGGTCATCATTAGATCCTCATTAGTTCCTAACTCTCAACGTCGCCGCCAGGGTTGGTTACTATTTAGTAATAATAGATGAGATATAGATAAAAGTGGACTAGACATAGATAAAAGTGTAACTATTCTCTATGACGGTGCTCTATTTGTGGTAATATATTATTCTTGAGATATAACTAACGTTTTAATAGGAGGTTCTTGTTTTTGATAGCACTGAAGAACTTTTCAGGAGTTAGGCGACTTGTTTTAATTTATTAACTTATTTTAAAGATTTTTTTGACTGAAAAAAGCTAGTATCCTCATATAAGGGCCATAGATTTTTAATAGATGAATAGAAAAAAGGCTATGTAGGTAAGTCGCACATATTGTTTCTTTTATGATTTTATTTTTGATATCTAATAAATTTTCTACGAAGGGATCACGATCATCTTTGTGGTTTTTATTATTTGTTTATTTGAAGATTTCTTGATTTTATTGAGTAATTACTATATATTAGGTCCTTACAATTGATCGGCTTTTTGTATGGGAAGAACCAAAAGTCGGATATTTTTTAATATATATTTAATTAATCAAAGTATGAACCATTGTTTTTTATGCACTTTTGCCATCATATATGTAGTTCATTGATCCCTTTACTAAAACACCAGTCGGACGGGAATTTGTAAAATCTTTGAAGACTTTTTGGACTGCCCCATCGGAGTTGAATGTTTTTCCTTGCCAGAAGATATCCAAATTTCGAATAAAAATAGTAAGCTGTGGAAGCAAGGTCCTGGAAGTACCATGGATGTCTAAAACATTCTAACTGAAGCTGTTTTAATTTGGTAGCTGTCTGTTGTGCAGTGTGTGGTCTAGCGTTGTCGTGAAGCAGCAGTGGTGTGGAGCGATTGACCAGCCCAGGTTATTAGCAGCTTATCTATTCCATCATGGTTTGCAATTGTTGACAATAGACATCTGCCGTAATAGTCTGGCCAGATTTGAGAAAAGTGTAATAAGC
This sequence comes from Napeogenes inachia, assembly GCA_959347355.1. Classification (NCBI taxonomy): domain Eukaryota; kingdom Metazoa; phylum Arthropoda; class Insecta; order Lepidoptera; family Nymphalidae; genus Napeogenes; species Napeogenes inachia. The sequence goes on along the minus strand of OY365791.1, from coordinate 11,336,080 downwards.
AATACCGGCACTAGTCCACCATTATTTACAAGTTTTTTTTTTTGGGTCAATTTTCGCTTGGGGCAGGATTTGACTAGCTCACCAGGATCCAACCATTGCTATGAGCGCTTCCGATTAACGTAGAGAATCCATTTTTCATCACAGGTAATGATTCGATTTAAAATCCCTTCATTATTGTACCGGTTCAATAATGTAACGCAGCAGTCGACGCGCGTTTGCTGGTTTGCTTCAGTCAATTCATATGCTTTTTGATCTTCCCAATTTGGTTCAATTGGATTAAAACAGTTTTATCACTAAAACCGCAGCTTCTAGCTAACTCGGATGTGGTTTGAGATGGATTTGCTTCTACAATAGCTTTCAATTCTTCATTATCAACGTGGCCGTCCACGGGGCTTGATCTGCAGGTCGAAATTTCCAGAACGAAAATGTTGGAACCAAAAACGAACTGTGTTTTATTTTGCAACACGACCGCCATACACGTCATTAAGCCTTAAAGTCGTTTCCGCAGCACTGATACCACGGTGGAACTCGTAATCCTAATTAATGCGATATTTTAAATTTTCCAATTTCTGAACTGAGTAACGCAAACAGAAGAAAAAAACAAATGAATGACGGTCAACAAAACAAAAATACTTGTGTAAAGAAATGCAAATTTATGAATTTGGATTTGAATTTGGAATTCCTTATCAAAGAGAAGAAATTTGTTATTAAAATGGCTAGTACGAAAAACTTCAATTTTATATGTATCTAAGGACCTAATAGTTAAATAAGACAATTGACAAATTGTAGATCTCTGTGAAGGATTCTCCGTTTTAAATCAGATTTAATTAAATATTTTTACGTGTTTTCTTTATAAATGTATCTATGTAAGTTATTATTAGTTACTTATTGAGTGTCATGTTTCTTTAGATTCTTAATTTATTATTAAAACCGGTTTCAAAGTGCCATCTATTAAGAGTCGAAAAAACAACCGATCTACTACTATCCGAGATAGAAAACAATCTGCATGGCTTTCCATAAATACAATCCAAAGATCGTTCATTGTCGCTAATAACAATGATTTATTTCGATTCGATTTATTTTTTTATTTAATTATTCTTTTCTTTGTACCTTATTTTATGTTTTTTCCTTATTTTGGTAATATACCTAGTTCATCTTTCAATTTCTTTCATGCAGGCTTTGCTTTCGTTATATTAAACGATGCATATGATTTAATATTAACAGATGAACTGAAAGAACCATGAAAATTCACAACTTTCGTAAGTCTTAAGAGTATATAGGCCTTTTGTTTTTCTTTTGTAGTACCTATCTGAATTCTAATTGTCATACAGAACTGCGACAAAATAAACATAGATAGATTGTTTTAGGCTTAGGTATATGATAAACATACTCTTGTTCTATACAAATATATATTACATTAAAATTTATATTTTTTTCTAGATAATGTAATAGGATGTATAGCATGACAGAATAATATTAAAATAATAAATACGAAGACTCAACGCATAAAAGTGAAACCAATTAAATGTTTCAGTTCATTTATCAATTGGACAAATACCAATACTAATGGTATTAACAAAGTACTCACGTTTTATCGTGAGTCAAATAAAATACAATTATTGAGAGCTATTGACGGCAGTTAATAACTCTGGGCTCGGTGTGTCGTTCAGTATTCAGTTCGAATCGAACCGTACGACCTATACATAGCCACCTGGACGGTCACATAGAAAAACTGTTTATGAGAACAAGGTCCTTGGAAATTATTCTTTTAATAAAATGAACCCTAATCTCCATGGCACAAGAGTTAAAATATAAGACCCTTTGTGAATGGAACTCTGTCGCCCTAAGCTCGATTCAGTATTCTGTTAGTATACAATAAATATTCGGCGCCAGTTGTGCCAGCGTACACACATATACATAGCAGTGAGAAGCGCTGTTGCGCGCCGGAGCGGCAACGTCGCGGCGCTTGACGACGGATTCCAAGCTAGCTTCAATTTGTAACGTTAATTTGTTAGGGTTCTAATACGAACTGCCATGTGAAAAACAGATTTATTAAATTGTAATATGGTTGAAATTAGAACACTTATCATAGATAAAACCTTGTCGCACTTATAGATCAGAAGTAGCGAGAGGGTAGCGGGACGCGTGGCGTTAGTCGACGCATTGTGTTCGTTTTTTACGAGCCCGATAGAATCAATGTCAGTTGGCAGATTTTTTATTTTACCGTTTTTTGGCCTCGTTACTGTGAATTAGATGAACAACAATAGCTTCTGATAAAGCTGGCACTTCTATTGTGACAAAATACTATTTTATTATACCTTTTTTTATTGCACTAATATGTACCTATATCTTACTATCTGTTTACATGTTGTATTTAGAGCAGTCTTTCCCAAAGTGGGCGATAACGCCCCCTTGTGGGCGCTGGAACCCTAGAGGGGGGCGGTAAGAGACCGAGAAAGATTTGGGGGGCGCTGGTATCATTTAGGGGGGCGATAGATGATTTGTAACTTTATCTTATTCATATTTGAAAATTCACTAAAAATAATATCCTTCTACTACACAACATCCATTTATTAAAAAATACATGGTTACCGAAACACATCCCTTCTAGGTACAGTTTCGCACAAGTCGCAAATTCGTATTTTTGCCCGTATCGATTTATTTTTCATCTATATTTAATACAAAGAATACTCTTTCAATAGTTATACAAGTTTACAATTATTTATAAACCATTAATATTCTAGTTTATTGTATAAATAAAACCTTACAATAAATTAAATGAACCTTATAATATATAATTAAAATGGCACGAGCTCGAGATGAAGCGACGCGAGATATCGCAAAATGTCTTTGCGTCAGAAATTCAGGGCACGCTGATTTGTCGTTATGCAGCAGTCAGTGAGCATCCGTGCGGGCTTCCTCCCGACCTACCATCTAAACTCGGACTTACCCTAATAACCTTTGACGAAACTCGTGATTGCCTTCGACGTATGAAGAACGGAAAAATGGTAGGACCTGACGATCTTCGGATCGGAAGCTTGAATATCGTTTAGCTCTGTTGGTTCGAGCACACCAACAGAGCTAAACGATAAGACCGAAACGAAACGCTTACTGACCTTTTGAAACACATTTTGAACACTGGAAAAATGCCTAAGCAGTGGCAACATAGTTTTATTACACCTATTTACAAGGGAAAAGGCAGTGTTCAAGACTATGGTAATTATAAGGGCATTAAGCTTATGAGTCATGAGCCATGAAGATCTTCGTGCACATGAGTGACTTCAGGCTCCGCCAAAAGTGCACTGTCTCTGAGTCTCAATGTGAATTTCAGCCAAGATCGAGTACTATAGACGCTTCAGAACTTTGATGGAAGTATACAGAAAAAAAAGAGCTCTGCGCGTAACCTTTTCAAATTTGCAATAGGCTTTTAGCTGTGTGCCTCGTCAGTGTATCTGGTGGACATTGTGATTAAAAGAAATCCATCCATCCTTATTTTGAGACTATCAGAGATATGTACCATGACTCCTATGGTTAGGACCTTCGTTTGCGACACCAAACCCTTCCAGATAACAGTAGTGGTTCACCAGGGCTCAGCCCTTGGTCCGTTCTTATTCACTCTCGGCTCAGATCCAAGTAAAGTGCTTCTTTTGGGCAGAAAGAATGTCCACACAGTAGGGATGGATACCCACCATGCGTCGAAACGTCCGGTGATGAAGGAAGGAAGAGGGATGGGGAAGTTAAGTCGTGTAATTCCTGCGCGCACTCACCAAAATGTATCCTATAGAATACTAAGAGGATAGTCATTCTAAGCCAGTGTTCAAGGCTGTGGAGGTTGGCTTTAACTTATTCAGAATCACCTATAAGCGTCTTTGCTCGCCTCTCATTTGAGGTCAGAACCGCAAGATGAGACTTTACGGCACCAGTATATAAGTGACCACAGTACTCTACACACACGACCGAATTTGAAATTCTCCAAGCCTAATAACTGAAGCCGGTCACTATATTCCAAGGATACATTCTGAAAAGTGGGAGCCAAGGTGAAAGCACAATGCGGAAACTGCCTGGAGTTTGTCATTCAAACCATGGCTTCTCTTTCAGACTGTACTTAATCTTTACTAGTTAGAGAACTTGGCAGATATCTTTCTACAACTATGCTCTCATCTGATACCCATACCCATAGATACCGGGCTTCAGCTGATCGTTAATGTACAGCAGATAAAGGATTGCAGAAAGAACGGACCGAACGGAGCTGGAGCGTAAGTTAAACCTATGGAGGGGTGAGCCTGAGAACGGTGGTCTTAAAATAAATATATCGAAGACCGAGTACATGGCTTGCAGGAGCCCAGACTCAACTACTATCCATACAGGTCCAGAGCCAGCCGTTAAGTTGGAAAAGTTCAGGTAACCTGGATCTGTTATGCACGAGCCTGGAGGCATCGATTACGATTCCCAAGGCCGGATAAGCCTAGACTGGTGTAGTCTGTAATCGCAGAATATCACCTAAAATCAAGGGGCTGATAAAAAGGAGCGTCATCCGACCGGTTCTTATATACGGCAGCGAATGTTTGCCAGTACCATCTCGGCATACACAGGAAATTCAAGTCACGGAAATGACTGACCGAATGACGAGGGAGGAAATGATGTTGAATTGGATGTGCGGCGTTACGCGGTCTGACCACATACGTAAAACATTCATTCGAAGTAGTCCAAGATGGACGCCTGAGATGGTATGGCCACATTGCGCGCCCGTTTATGAGATATGTCGGATGGAAAAGCCTTGATATATCTGTTCCTGGAGTGAGATCTCCCGGATGTACAAGGAAGTGCTGGATGGATGTCGAAGATCGTGCAAAGTGAAGTAGGTTGATCAGGAAGACAGACCTTGATATACGTCAGGAAGAAAACCAGGAAGATGAAGACGAAAACTTTTAATTGTGAAAAGTGGTATTACTATTGATCAATCTTAACTGTTGTTATTTTTTTATAAAAGATGCTTTTTATTATGAAAAGTTGTATTACTATTGCTCAATATAAAATGTAGTTTTTTAATCAAAAATACTTTTAATATTGTAAGGTTGCATTATTATTGCTCTTTCTGGTAAGATGACTTATTTTACCAGAAAGGAAACGAATCTAATCTGTTATTCAAGTTTTTAAGATGAAAAACATTGGGGGGCGTTACAAAATAACTGACTTTCAAAGTGGGCGTTGGACGAAAGAAGTTTGGGAACCTCTGATTTAGAGAAACAAAGTCCATACAATGTCATCTAATTGACATGAACATCAGTACAAGGACAGTGGTAGTGGTGTCTATGTCAGGTCAATACGTTTATTGAAAGGTCAGTGATTATCCAATTTTATCAATTATTGCTATGAAGTAAAACTAACGATTTATTGAATTTTAAAGGTCACAATTTTATGTTGTAACTAACATTTAAAAAAAAATATGCTGCATTCAAACGGCATAGATGCAACAGATTCGTACATTATTTTAGTAATAGTTTTGGAGATAAAAGAAAAACAGCAGATGAGGTTAATAGGTAATATCAGTAAAAGTAATGTCGATGTGATTTGGGTTTTAACAAAACACTAGCTGTAAGCAATAAACTTCAGCGATGCAACATTTAGGAAGTCTAGTTAATATTTATTATTGAGAGTTGGCTTCAAGCCGATCTCCCTGTGGTTTCTTCTTCTGAACTGCTGAACCGATTGTCATCGGATTTGTTATTTGATAGCAGCATTATCATCGAAGGCTTAACAACGAGAAAATCAGAGATCGTTCTTGTACTTGAGGAAAAATCACCAAAGACAAAATTTAGCAAAAAAATCATGGAATCTGCGCTGAACTAACAGAATGTCTGTCAACCTAATTTTAAATATAATAAACATAACATCAGAAATTATGAGATTGATCACATTGTACCTGATATAGTAAGACCTCGTGATTGTTAAATCTGCTAATCCGGTACCGATCCGGTCAGAATACCATGTTATGTATCATATTAACATATTACGATCCGGTTCCATTGCTAATACGCCGCCATTTCCAGAGATTAATAAGATATATTCAAAATAAACTCATTAACACGACCTCCTCTCAAATAAACTCATATTTATTTTTATAAAATGTCTAGTTAAAAGTGTTGAAGGACATAAGTCAATTGTCATTTTCCCTTATCCATAACTTGTACCCGCGTTTACGTCGAAATCTCATTAACAACACAGACAGACAGACTGTCACTGGCATAGTGTCATTTATTTTTTACCCAAATTAAGATTTTAATTTAACAGAATAATATACCTACTGCTATTGGTTTATGCTTCAGGTGATTCAGAACAGAACAGGTTTACACGGATTGCAACCGGGGCGCCGTGGTTCGTACGCAACATCGATCTCCATAGAGACTTGAACCTTCCGACCATCGCTCAGTACTTCAAGGGGCTTTCCCAAAAGTACTTTGAACGTGCTGAGCGACACCCGAACCCACTGGTGGCTGACGCCGCAGAGTATAGACCAAGTAAGACTACTTTAGTCAGAAAAAGAAGACCCAAGTCGGTACTCGTTGACCCCGACGACGCGTTCACAGTAGGTAATAACGTGTACGCGTAGGCATAATTGACACCACACAACATACAGACACACACCGTCTGTACCGGTATAGACGAGGTCCCAACTGAGTAAGTGCTCCGTTGCTCCGGCGTTCTGCCGTCGGAGGACGCTAGTGTCCAAATTTCCTTAGCTTCCCTCCTGACTAACGACGCCCCGAGCCGAGGTCCGTGTCTCAATCTGAGACGCCCTCGGGACGTCGTTCCCCATGGGGGCCCATCTGGCCCCCCCTTTTTAAGGGTGGGTCTCCTGACCCACCCATTCCCCCGGTGACGCTGTAATAGCCAACAGGGCTAACAGCATAGACAGACAAAAAAAAAAAAAAAAAAAAAAAAAAAATATTGGTTTATGGTACAAAAAGTTCAACTTTACCACTTTTATTTATATTCATAGACTTAATTCTCGTAATTGGGTACATACCTTATATAATTTAGATATACCTAGTTCAGATTAAACTGTGTTAGAAATTGTGTCTACTTCTTAACCTATTAAACCATTGATCTACGTCAACGTTATCTAAACTATATTTAAATTGGGATAATTCTATCACATCTTCGATTTTGAACATTTGTACATAATAATGTCTACTGGGCTTTAAAATTCTAAAAATATATATTATAATTATATAAAGGACTTGACATCCGTCTGTCGGCATTAAATCATAATTTTAATTTCATTGATAATAGAAGAGAGTTATTTTAACACAAGCGGATTCATTACCAAAATATAAAGTTGCCCATAATTCATTTGGTCAGTACATACTTTCCTTATCTTCCTCTGTCCTAATGATTATGTATTAGGACCTCAATCCCATCAACACTTCTGGTTATAAAGGTTGTGCCGCATTTCGTGGGGCTAGGTTTACCCAAGGCACAAGGATCCTTATGCGGCAGGTCTGATCTCCGAAGTCGTCTGACAACGGTATTATAAGACTAGTAAACTCGCAAGGTCATCGGTCATAGACAAATCCAATTGCGACCATCCAGCTACTTTTTCTCCTTGAAAGAGTCCGGAGATGTAGGCACGCTCATTTCCCGTGAAAATTCTCGCACTTGCAATATCACTTGCTAAAAACGTCAAAGAGGCTGACTAATAGTTTCCAGCCGGCACCGGAGCTGTAAGGCACGCTCATCTCTTGACTGCTCAAGAGATGTTACAATTCCCGAAGTGGAAGACCGCAGCAGCACTTCGCCTTAGACTGGCCAATTCCACCTTTTGTTGCGCGGGACGAGTCCCTGACAACTATGGGAACTCAGACTAACGTTGCTGAACCTCTGCAGCTAACTATATTACCACCGCGAATCCCACACGAACACCGGTAACCGGAAGGTTCAACACGCAAGCGCATTCATCGTCGTTGGAGGGTTTAGGTACGAGGGAACCCTAATCCTAAAAACTGACCCGTAGTTCAGCAATAGACTATCTATCGCCGGGTATCTTAGAAGATAGGGTCTCGTCTCATTTGGTCATGGAACTTTTGAAAAAATGGTTGATTAACTTTTAAAATAACAGGTTAATATTATAACAACTGCTTATTCGAAACTCCTTTCTATTGCCGTATCCATCCTAACTGTTAACGGCAATGGAAAGATGAATATTGAGGTACATATATCTTTTTCAGGATAGATTTAAAAGATCAGACTATACGTGACCTCAGGCCTTAAGAGTTTTACGAAAGTGGGATGTCTATCTGACTTGTTTGTTGCTTGTCACGTTGTTTAATATAGATCAACATTATTTTTTATTTTTTTGTTCCGTTATTTTTATATTCAAGCGTTAAATTAGGTATACAATTATTTTGCCGGGGTGTCACGGTGAGTGCGAAAGCGATCCCGTGGCGTCCCACTAAGGCGATGAGGTCAATGGTTTTTAGTGGGTAGCCTTAAAAATGGCAGCGTCTTCTATGCTGCCGGGTAGTCCCACATAACCCTTGGCTATCGCCTCCTTTATTTTTTTATTTCCTTGGAAAAATGCTTTACGCATCATCCCAGCGGCCAGGAAGGTCTATCGCCTTCCTGGCCGACGGGAATCCGTAAGGGAATTTTTCCAAAGAAAAAAAAAAGGTACAAGTTATGAGGGTAACCGTTCGTTTTTACTAGCTTTAAAAATGACAGCGGTCTGCGGGGTAGTCCCACATAAACCCCCGATCATCAAATCTTCGCCGGTGGGTATCCATTGCGGATTTTTCCAAAAGAATTAAAAAGGTAAGTTTGCAATATCTTCTTTAATCCTGTATAATGGAGAATCGCAATATATTATATCGCATTAGAAAGACTAGACATAGATTAGACTAACAAGACAATACGTATATATGTATGATGACAAAGAGAGTTTAGTGATGTATTATTATAGACTCTAAGTTAGTTATTTACTACCAACATTACCTTGTTGTACTACACAACAGTCTCAGCTATAATATTTACAAAAATATAATATTAAGTATGTATTTGAATATGGGTAGTTCTTTATTTACTTTGTCTTAGTTTTCAAGCAAAAATATATATGAGGCTCCAAGTATATATATTATAACATTAACGACAAAACCGTAGTTAGTCTGTATTTACATACGTTTGGAAAACTCCAACTCCAACTCTGCAACAACAGCAATCGTTAATTCCACCAGTTCCTCAAGGAATGGAAAACTTCTGAATAAATCAGACAACGGAGATAAATACATAATTATTCATTCGTTCCAATGTGTGTCTGACTACATGGAAAACAAATCAGACGGCGCAGATTCATAATCATTCATTCGTTCTAGCACATGACTACATGGAAAACAATTTCAATGACTCAGATATTCAGAATCGTTTCCAACGCCATACCCTCCATTGTGTTTTTCGAGGAACGCTTATTTGCAAATAAAAAAAGATGATTGCGAAAACTTTAAATGTATTATGAAATTCCTTATTTACCAATGTTTCGTAATTCATAAATTTAGTATAGGTATATAACATAGCAATGTGTCTACATATTTGTAAAGTTGAAGGTGCAGCGAGAAAATATTAAAAGATCTAATACCATGTCTTAGAACATCATCTGGTGATAAGGAAGTTAGACTATTTGTGATTAAAACATAACCAATGCTATTCAAGATTGAAATTCAGCCGGATTTCTTAGTAGTCTATTACACTTTAGGAATATTTACGATAGTTAATTTTTATATTATAGTTATTTGTTTCGTTCCTGTTTTAAACTTTATAATTTTTTTTTAATATTCTGATATAAAATTTATCGTAAATTAAAAATACACTTTGTTATTTAATATGTTATATACTAACTAACTAATTACGAATGGTAGTATCTTGGTGTTAGAACTGAGTCGAAAATTAAAACGCATCGGTAAAAAAAAAACGAGTTGAATTAAGTCTATTCAGTTATTTTGATCATTCAATTAATCAACATAATATTAACGGTAACAAAAATTCTACATGGGTTATTGTAAATTTAAAATGCTGATGCTTTATGTATTGTTTGATTTTTGCGCGTATTTAATTGACAATTAGTTTTACTATTATTTTATATAGTTATGATTAACGATAAAGAAGCAAAGAGTTAAAGTCACAAGGTATATAAACTACCAAGTATGAATTAAACTTAGAAACTGAAAGACTGAAACAATTACAATATTTTAAACATTAAATATTTCTCCCAGTATTTATAGAAAAGAAGACGCAACTGATAAGTTTATCTTGTTTATCCTGAAGCTGCGAGCCATCAAGTTTTTATGACTAACTTGTAATTATCATAAATATTAAAAATACCGTGATGAGATATCAACATAGGTCACGGGTTATCATTTGATATAGGTACATACATACATAGTAACTGAATGTGGTACAAAGGAATTAAGTATTTATCATTATTGGAATAGCCACTTACTCGTACTTACTCAACTACTTATATCCTGAATAAAATAATATGAAGTATTTCTTTAGGTACTAATATTATAAAGAGAAAAAAGTTGTGTGTTTGTTTTCGATGAACCCTGAACCTACCAATCGATTTAAATTCTTGGTATAACAATTTGGGCCAATTTTAAAAACAAAAAGTATCGGACCAATATTTTGATATTTTTTAAGTGGTTTTATTTATTAATAAGAAGTTAGGAAATATATCATAAAACAAAGCTAGCCACGAGGAAGGGCTAGTATATTTAATAAATGACTGTGAGAGTTCAAATCAGGGCCGTCACCTCACCTTGGATCCATTGATATTTGGAGGTTGAATAATAAGTTGCCGTCACTAGTCTACTATACTATAGAACAATACAGAAAGTAGCGTTTATTGTGAAATTAGATTTATTTCATTTAATTAAGCGAATTTTTTTTTGTATGTTGGTAATAACTTTTTATGCTTTTTTTTATTGGGTAGCAAACTAGCCGAATGGTTCATTTGATACTACATGTGCCATTCCTACATCTGCGAAATTAAATTTCTTCAGATGCTACCCATGAGAAATAGAAAAAGATGGAGGGTAGGGTAGAAAGAAAGAAGAGTATGAAAGGGTGGAAAGATATTTTGGCGTTCGGGATCACATAATTAAAAAAAATAGGCTTTTATGTCAGTATGCAGTATTGTTTACTATCAAAAAGACTCAGTTGTCGATAAAAAAACCACTGTCAAAAAGTTTAGACACTTTGTTATTAGTTTAGACACATATCCTTATTGTTTTGTAATAAATAATGATTTACAATTTATGAATACTAGCGAAATCTCCAATTAATTACCGATTTTGACCGAAAGTAAAATTCGGTTTTCTGGCTAGGAATTAATATTTATTAAACGAGTTTTTCCGACATCGATCCGTTGAAACTTTCCATGCAGTTCCCGTCAAAAGAGGGGTACTTTATCCAAAACGTTATTCTCTTTGGCAAACAATTTATAAAATTCTTGATATGAGAAAGGTACAACTTATCAACCAATCTAGTTTTAAGAATATTCATTAAATATTAGATATCTTTACATTTCCGTACCTAAATACTTAAGTAATGGTGTCTGTTTCCTTCAAGGAGAGTAACATTCCTGCAGATGCTCGTGGTTGGGAAACCTGTTTTGAATTTCGAACAATATAATCACAGTTTATTTATGTTTATTTTACGCTTTATTCGCTTATCAAATTTAATGACAAAATAAATTAAATTCTGTATTTTTTTGTCATTCTCAAATAAATAAATAGATAAACAGACGAATATAATAAATCTATATATTTTTTTGGACTATTAGGTATTAAAAGCCAAATTTACCATTTGGCTTGATTTCTACATTATTAATAACCCCGGCCCAAAAAGAGTTTGACCTGTGTATCTGTATGTCTGTCTGTGGTATCGTAGCACCCAAACGCGTGGGCGGATTTAAATGCGGTTTGCTGCTTGGTTCGTCGAGATGGTTCTTAGCTATGTTTGGTTCAAATAGAAGTAATAGTTTCCAAGATATATATACAGCTTATATTCGTGCTGGTGAAAGATTCTTATAAGTACAATATTGATGGTAAAAACCTAAACAAATGTAATTAGTATTTCGTTGGTTCATTTAGTACAACAATGAAACCAGTAACATAACTTTAAAAAAGATACAAAAAGACCTCTAAATCTTATTATGTACTTATTGAAGTCATTGCGTTGGGGGACTGTTTAATAAAGGAAAACATTAAAATGCAAGTAAGTTGGGAAATAAAGCAATTACGATATCAAATCGTGTGGTGTAAGTCCTCAATCATTAGCTCAACATTTAAACAGTAAAAAGACATCATCGTCATCGTACGTACAATAAGTAGGTACCTACATAATAATATTAATTTTATCCCTTTTAGGCGTATTTTTGTATCGGAGGTTTTTTATTTTTTTTTATACAATGGTCCATTTATTAACCCTGTACATAGGTGCAATATTTATAGTAAATATCTTTATCTAAATATAAATATATAAAAATGAGTTGCTGTTCGTTAATTGGTCCCATTAAAACATAAGAACGTCTTGCCCAATTTTGACGAATTTACAAAAGATCACCGCTGCCCTGATGATATTTTCTCGACATTTGAAATGGAAGTAAGTTTCCTGGAAATACTGCATGTACCAACCTGGAAACATCATCTACGGAAGTTCATTCCATATTTTGTTAATGTGTGGAAGAAAGCACACTATAACAAAATATAAAGGTACATATCGGATGGTATCGTAGTTGGTTGAGTACCTACCTAAAAATAATATTCACATATATTGGAGAATACGAGTATAAGTCTATTTTACTACAATACATTTTAGCAGGAACAACGTTAACCGGAGTCTACTAAAACGATTTTGAAGGAATTTTGCTAATATATCTGGTGGTACCCTGAGTAGTACCTACATTCACACTTACCCCAGTTAAATTCAGCTGGATGCACTGATGGTATTTTAGATATTTGTTATATTTTCAGAGCATCACGCGAGTCAGGTCTTCTAGTTCATATACCTGTAACATATATATATATATATGTATATAAAAATGCAAATAGCAAGATTAGCAAGCATTTAGCCCACCTAATGATTTTGGTATATTTGAGTGTTATCCATGAAAAGTTAATAACTCAAGGTTAAAAGAAAATGAATCAAAAGTAGCTAAGCTAAGCATTTCTCAGAATTGGTTTATAATATGTGTTTGAGTGTAGTAATTAATATAAATATTGATACTTTAGTACAGATGTATACCTGTATATAATGAGAAAACTGACATATTCCCGATATTAAAACTTCTCAGGTAATACCTACATTTTTGTTTTTTTTAGTGTGTTTGCCGTGCGGTTTCTGGGTAGTTTGGGTTGGAATTGGTTATAGTAAGCTGATCTGTGATCAGATTCAATGTTTTTTTTTTTACAAGACCGGACAACATCCGCCGTGGTGGGTAATATATATAGTTATATATAAAAACATTTATTTGTCTTCTTGAGGCAGCCACTAGATCTGTCTTAAAACGTATTTTCTGTTAATATTTTTTCAATGAATATAGATCACTTCCATTCTTAAACTTTACATGATTTATATATTTTTTCTGATGTTATTTTGTAATCAGTTCAGTTTATCATAACACCGTTTATACTGTCAAAAAGAATAATTGTTTTTTTTTTTATATTCTAAACATTACTTTTAACCGGTAATAACCGATTTTTATAATACTACATAAATTATTTCCCCTATCTATATTCTATACTTAATACTAGTTTAAGACTAAACATACTAATCTCTATCAGCAATTACATAAACAGAGATAAAATAATTCTCTCTATTATATATATTTAATAAAGGTACTAATTAACACATCTAGCGATAAGGAAGGGACAGCCAAGTGACAGCAGGTGATAAAATGTCGAGTGACAATCCCTCGATAGTGACGGCTTAAGTTACTTGTATTTAATTATACGTTATTATGTCTATTAAGTTAATGTCTTAACTTTACTTAATAACTTCATCTTTTGTGAGATTTCTATTAGTACCTAGCTGCTACTCGCGACTTTATTTACTTAAAAATAATTTATCTTTTGTTTGTATATGTTTTATAATTAGTCAAAAGTTATAATAAATTCAAGAATATCAAGTATATATTTTATAAAACTGTAATGATAGAAAAGCTGTCACTAACACAAAATGTTATAAAAATACGTTTACGTGGTTTTCGCGTAACAAATTATAGAGATAAGTTTTAAAGACGATAGTTTAATCTGTCTAAGAATCTTTATTATGTACTTAAGTGACAAGTCAATTATTTTTAATTAATATAATTATTGTACGAGGGCATACTTACTGTTATATAATTATTTAAATGTCAGGGATATTAAAAGATACGCGTTAATTCCCGATGTTTAAATAATTATAAATTATGAAACGCGAAATATATTTTAATAATTAGATACTTTCTGTTATTTACCGATTTGTCAGTGGCATCATCATCGCTGTATATATATGTATCGAAGAACCGTCTAGAAGTTATTTTTGTGTCCCCCGGGATGAAAGATACTATATGTCAGTTTCTGTACCTACTCCTGAAAATGTTTGAGCAATATTTCATGATGATTGGTTACGTAGTTGAGGCGTAAAAGCCAAACAAACAAACTCACAATAGTAAATATACTATTATATCCGTAAAGAAGGTATGTGTCTATTATGTTTATCGAGGTATAGGTACCTACATTATAATTGATTGTTATATAACTAGAAAAATATTTTTATATTATATGTCTAAAAAGTCTGAATTAAATATAAAAACCATACGATTACTTATTATAGTTACATTTGAAGAACCCAGGACATAACTCTGTAGGTCTGTTGTAGTAGTGTTATTAATTAGATAACTGTGGCTGCCCGGCGCCATGGAAATAATGATTATATTTAAATCATTATATTAATATAATTGTTTCTTTATTAAGACACATCAGTTGTCATTACAAAATCAAGATTTTATTAACATTTTTTAAAGAAATCCTAAGACAATAGATTGTTTTTTTTTACATTTGGGGAGGAATCCTTAACACATTTGAAAAACGACTGATTATTGTCTTCCTTCTGGAAAATTTATCGAAACTATATTTTAGTTGTTCGATAGATATCCGGAATAAACAGACAGAATAAATTTAAGAAAATGATTCATTATCGATATTCCATACCATTTGTATATAAATTAGAAAAACCGGCCAATTCCGAGTCGGTTTCGCGCACAAACATTTTCGTACCATACCTACCTATATAAATATAAAAATGATGTAGGTATGGGAGCCACCTCCCTCAAATTTCCCTCCCTCATTTATTTATTTTTAATTAAATTATTTATTTTTAAACCGAATAATCACTAAATAATCTGTAAACATTTCAAGCGTCTGTCTGTTGCCGTTATATCGAGCAAGAAAATCACTTTTATTAATACTCTAAGAAGTCTTAGTCATATGAAAACCCTAATAAGGGCATGTGTATATATGATTAATAGTAATTGGAGCTGGGAGTAATAATGGGAGAGACAAGCAGACACTAGGTATACAAGTTATTCTGAACAATAAAAATCGTTTTACGAGCCATTGTAAGATTTTACGAGTGTTGGGCCGCGAATGACTTTTGACCATAAAATATATTTTCTATCGTATTTACAGGTCCTTGTTTTCCATAGAACATTATTTTCAAGGTTTATGAGCTATAATAATTATTATTGTCGTATACAATGTAGTTAATGGAGAATAGAAATACTATAAATATATATTGTCATGGGATTTTAATAAAGTGTTATTGAACCCGGTAGCTGTTTTCAAGGTTTTGATGTTTAAAGTGATGAAGTGAGTAAATAATTTTGCGATATTATTTTTTTTTTTACGTCTGGAACCCATCATGGGTCCACCTCCATCCATGGGATGATGGAGGTGGTTATGTGAGACTCCCACTAAACCAGACGGTTGCCGCCGCCGTCACAATCTTACCTAATTTATCTTATAATTTAGAAATATGTATTAACTTTTATACTCAATATCTAAAAAGCCGTCCTAAGTATGAATTTAAAAAACCAATAAACTCGCTAAGTTTCTATTTTTATTTAGCTATTTTTAATTACTTTCCCCGAGTCAGTGGTAAATTTGGTAAAAAATATATATTTTGTATTTTGATTTTATTTTCTTTTTGATGTTGTATTTTTAAACCTGTTATCTACTTCTACACTAATATTATTATGAGGAAAGATTTGATTGTATGTTTATTTGAATTGAATACGCTCTGAAATTACTGGACCGTTTTAAAAATATCTTTTACCATTAGAATCCTATATGATCCCTGATGAACATAGGTTATATTTCATATGAGAAAAAATAAGGATCTGCGTGAAAATTACAACAATTATCTTTATATCGCGTACGCTGTGGAAAATATCGACAATAGAACAAAGTGATGTATTACAGTTTTATAGAGGACATCTATATCTATAAAAATGTCCGCGATACCATATGTCTAACTATTACAGTTATGCCATAATAACTACTTCTTCATCTAAAAATGTGCAGTAGTAATGTAGCGCATACAAACAAACAACGACACATTATTCGTACCAGACTAATAATCATATTTAATCACTAGCTGTTGTCCGTGACTCCGTTCACGTAGACTGTAAAAATACTATTTATATGGCTTATGTTCCTAGTCATAGTAGTAGGCAGCTAGTAACTTATTAGGGTTAATGATTTGACGATGAATTTAATTTTACAATATCAAATATTTAAGATAAGTGGCCTCTTCTCTTGTAAAATATTTAAATGGTTTCTGTGAAATACATTCAATCTAAATCTTTTTATCTTAGTAATCATATTTACATATTTATATACGAAATATCGTTTTCATGAATCGCAATTTCATTTGCCGGTAATTCTTTGAATTGATTATTAGTTTTTTAAGGTTTTAACTAAGATATTCTGTAAATCGTATATTATAAATTAAATACTATTTATTCTATATTTTTAAGCTCTACGAGGGAAAAGAAAGATTTTTTTAAGTGAAAGATTTTTTTAGTTCCTTTCACTCCGTTGTTTTCTCAAATATCTGCTTATTTATTGTGTTTTTTGTTATAGATAGGCTTCTTTCAAATAGCGGAATAAAATACATATAACAGACAAAAAGATGGTGTTTATGTTTGTTCATGTATATATATTATATATATTTCTACATACAATTAGAATACTGACTTAAAACGAATCAATAAAGTCACGTTGAGTTATTTAAATGGTATTTAAGCATAGTTTTAAATTATCACGATTCTTAATAGAATGTTTTATTAACTACCACGGGATCAATGATTCAACTTACAACCCTATTCTCAATTGACGGGTGTATTTATATCAAAACTTTAGTGATGGGACATCTTACTGTAATCAAATCCCGAGGTATCAGATATAACGGAAAAATAAAATCGTCACGTAAATTAGCATTATGTTTGTTATTTATGTTTGTTTGTTATGATAGAGTTAGGAGATATAACAAGTACTTGTAACTTGTACTGTGCTTAAAAACATAATGTTTTATATAAATGAAGCAGTGAGTTATAGTACACTTGCTCACGTTATCACTACTGATAATGAATAATAATGAACACTAATTACATTAGCTACTGCCGTGGCCTCGTCCGTTGCATTTTGCACATATTATATTACTGATAACATTATCAGTAAGTTAAGATTAGATAACGTATTAAGTATGTATTCAAAATAATTAATGGTTTAACATAACAGCAGGAAACTATAGTATATAAACTAGACTTTAATAGTTAGTTGTGTTTTGATCTAGGTATATCTTTTAAGATATATAATATAAATAATTGGTTTTCATAGTTATTATACATTTAAGAAGGTATACAATTTCAGTGTGTAATATGCGTTTATAGTAGGTATTGTAATCAATAATTCTATAAAACTATTAGATATAGTTACATGATAACCGCAATGCGCCATACCGGGTCTGTCCGTTTTATCGTAATTTAATTATGTTTTCATTATGTAGATATAACTTTCTATTTAAATATATTATATATTTTACAAGATAGATGATTTTATAAGTTTTTTTATTATGTAAATAGAATTGTTTAAAATATTATTCAGTTATTATGTTGTCATTATGAATGTTATTTTCAAACCTGTCCGAAAAACACATTAAAAACTTTGACGTAGTTTATGTTTTAGGAAAAAGAGTTAAAAATTGATTACAGGGTAGATAATTAATAAGATTTGATAATTAATAAAAGGGTAAAAAATATAGCTTGATAATAAAATTAATAATAAAAATAATTAAATTGTGTTACATAAGTTTATAGCAGACGATTATTACGTCACTTGGCAATAGTGTCACGACATCACACGATATCACACGACATCACACGAGTACAATGTAACAAGCATATGTGCAAAGAGGCCCGCCATGTAAATTGAATATTCAAATTATCCTCCATCGCGAAATTAAATAAAGAGAGAAACAAAAAAATGTGAGTGGCTTCATTTTAATAGCTGCCCCACCCGCCGCGGGACCTCAATAGACTCGAAGGGCGCCTCACCCTTCGTAATCAATTTGAGCCCCCGTCTATTACTATGCACCGTCTCTCTCTAGCAGTCCTATTCCACCGCTCTCTATCCTTTTCCCAAGCACGATTTGAATTGCTCGAGAACTTCCAGCGACGCCTCGGGCCAACGCGACTATCAAAGTTAGAATTTTTGTATTGCATATAAATTTCAGTTTTGCATCTAAGAATCTAATTGTCGACCTTATGAAATCGAAATAAGGTATAATATACATTTTTTGTACGAACATTATTTTGGCAATATCAAGATTAATGTATAAATCGCGTCGTGTGATGAAAGCCAGATTACATTGCGTCAACGCTTTGGGCGGGAAAATGGAAATAACTTTAGAAATAAATACTGATATTTTATTATCGCAGGATTTTTTGCCGCCATACATTACAAGCCCCTGGGTATGCCTGTGTGAATTGTTTCCTAAGTTAAATAAACAAGTCTGTAACTGTTCTAATAAATCTTCGTGTATTGTCATAAGACGTTGTTGGTATATTTTATATGTAGGTTATAGAGGTTTTTCTCATAAACTTGTGTTAATTAAGACTAGACTGTTTAAAAAAGCAATTAGGAACCGACATGTGTTCTGCTATAAAAGGAGAAAATATGCTATTAAAATGTCACTTGTAAGTCATTATGACCTGTATTCAATGTTTTTGCTGTAACGCAATTTTAAAAATATAATATAAAATTTATTTTCATTTTAAGCCGTAACATTAATCAAAAATTATAAAGCGGTTAATTAGGATTTGCTTTTATATTTGGAAGTAAATATAAAAATAATATGATCATTATGAATTTTGTGCGTTTTTATGTATGAATACTGTCTAAGTTATGTTCCAGTGACATCTAACGATAATAAGTAAAGTACAATCAGAAAGTGGTTGAACGTATTGGTGGTGACAGTGGCGGGAGGCGCGGGCACGGAGCGCTACCGAGCACCGCGCCACCTCGACCGACACGCAAACGATCTCTGCTACCAGGGCATCATAGAAGAAAAGAGATATCTGCATGCCTCTCTGACATTCATTCTCTGTCTCGCTTTAATTCTTGCTGAGTGACCGGAATAAAATGACGCCACCAATTCCATGTCTATTATAAATTGTATCCTATCTGATCGAGTTAGGATTAAATTTGCCACGTATTAAATGAATTTACAGCGCTATTACAAACTGTATATTATAATGATGGCATCCCCTCTTACTGCGTAAAGAATATTATTTTTCTGAACATTTAATTAAAACTTGTTATATTTTGTAAACTTATGTTATCCTATTCTTCTTGATGAGTGAAGATCATTTTTGCAAGGACATTCATTATATATTCTTGTTTCCGTCGGGACATAATAATAAGTGGTAACGAATTACGAATGAATATACACAGCCGGGCGAACTGTAAAATGTCCTTTATATTTACTTAAATCTGACTACCATTTATGTCGTTATTCTGAACATGTCATTGAATTTATTGAACAGTCAGTAATTCTTGTAACTAAATTTATAAATTTTAGCTATACGTGTTCCGTAAAAAATATTCCGTTTTATTTAGATATACTTTCGATTTTTTTATGTATAAATAAATATATAATAAATACATCATTTTTAAGCATTTATTATATATCTCTGAAAATAAATAACCTTACGTTTGATTTTTTCTTTGGATTTAAATCCTTAAATAAACAAATTTTGTCTAGTTTGACGTCTTTTTATGGGCGTTGTCTAAAAGCCGCTGGCTGTCCTTGTCTCTTGTTTACTCGGCAGAAGAAAATACCGCGTGCCACGGCTTAGCGGGCATACTTACTAGGAGCACAGAAACGCAAGGCGTTGTAATGACATACCCCAGCTGCTATGTTCTTATTTCAGTGCATTTGCGCATGTGTAGTCATCGGGATAAAGAAAAAGCTTTAACGTCACTTTATTATTTCTACCTTATCAATTAGCAATAAGATTCAAATTACCATAGCAAGATAGAAGTGCTGGCGTGATAGGAATGTGGAATGTATCTGCTTGCAGGATATGTTCGCCGGGTGGCCAGCGCGCACTGCGCAACTCCCCAGACACACGACGTCATCGCGTAGATACAACACACAAGGCAATCTTGTCGGACGAGGTTATATGCAAACAATGCCTGAGTCTGTCCAAAAGTCATACGATACGTGGTATTCATACATAATGTAACAAGTTGAATATTATTTGTAACTGGTTGATAGTAAATGAGTTCATTTTTAGTACCTTACAATTACAGTACAATACGTATTAAAACTCGGTAAATTAGATTTTTTGGAAGAAAAAGCATTTTATAAGTTAGATAAGCAAACATATTTTCCATAAAAACCCTTGCAGTAGTTGTATGATAATGTAGTGAAAATAAATATCTATGTTTTCCGGTCAAAAAAGACAAATTTCCGGAATATAAAGTATTCTATTTGTTAGCCAGGAAATAAATAACGTAATATGTTATCAAAGTCTGTTGTAGTTTTTCCGTGATTCGCAAACAAGTGAACAAAAAAGATAAACTCAAAAGAATAACAAATACCTGAATACGTACATAATGTTTTTTAAGCAAAATCTCTAAAAATATTGCTTGAAATTTCGTTTTTAGTGTTGTTGTTTTAAATCCCATTACCCTAATTAGGCCAGGGCTTCAGGAGGTGTAAGAAGTCTCGTTATCAGTATAATGTTCATTATTTATTAGTTCATTGTAATTATATCAGATTAGCACATAATATTAATTAATTACTTAAAAAAATAATAATAAACAATTAATTGATTTCGTAAACAACAAAAATATAATCAAGAAATATTTTTGTTTAAAATAAAACATTTTTCATTGTCAAAGTTACCACCCGCTCCGACCCTCGGATTTGAGAAGAGCTAACCACAGAAAATTAACGGTATTGTCAAATGTTATTTGAAGTCATGCCTAAATCCTAAATTACATAAATTCATTATATATTTTTTTATCTAGTGTGATCCCTGTTTGATAAACAGTATACAGTGAGTTTATTTTGGGTAGTAATAACTAGAACCAAAGCAATTGATTCCATAATGAGACTTAATAATTTCATTAAATTGAAATTACAAAAAGTCGTTGCCACCAGGACTACCAAAAATTTTTACAAGCTTATAGCTTATTAGTTCTGCTTATTACCTAAAAATAAAAGTTAGCTAACTTTTCTGTTTTCTATATATTGTTTTAATACTAGTTTAGTAATGGGAATATGTAGTTAACAAACAGTAAATAAAGCATCGAAGAATCGAGTGCGGCTCATAATATTCTCATTAAATAATCATTACCCTACTTACTGCTTATTAACATAATAATAGTATTTTCACTTTATTAAAGTTATATTTATAAATAAAAGAGGGTATGGCAGAGACTTAAAAAAGCTAATGTTTTGCAGTCATGCGATTGTGGCATATATAAGTTATTCTTCAAAAACATAAAAATTATCATTTACATCCTGATATAATCCTTAATTTCGATGTAATTGTTATACCACATGCAATCCTGGTTATAACTGGAATATCCTAGTTAGCTTTAGCGAGTCGAGTCTAAGATAAGACCTCTCGTAATACCAATATAATGAATAATCAACATAGTTAGGTACTTGCTATACCGTTAGCTTTAAATACTAAGTTGATTTTTTGCATCCTAATGCATAGTAAAAAAAATAAAGTGTCATTCTTTTTAAAAATAGAACACAAATTTGATATGAATTTTAGACTTAATCTGACTGAACAATAGATAAGTGAAAATGAAGCTATTCATTTAATATATTCCACACAATCATGCTATTGTGAGTGATGCCACCGCACATTACAGCACTATTGTTTTATACAAATAGAGGAAAAGAACTCTTATGAGTATAAGCATACAGTGTAAAATACTGTAAAAAAATAAGGCGTCAAAGATCTTTCAAATTGGTAAGTTAAATGGAACATGTTTTCTCCTAATAACTTCTGTGATCCTAGTAAGTTGCGTATGACAGGTTGCGGCCGCACCGCAAGCCGCGGTGGCGCGCAATAAGGGGGTCATGGTGCTCCGTTTGAATTGCTCTCTAGGGAGGGGACTGTTTACTATGCCACTCGATAAACCAATTTTGTTTGAACTATATCTAAAATAAAACAAAGAAACTTTTATTACTATTGTTATTTAAAATTTAAAGAAGTCTTAGGAGTTAACTTGTTCAGTCTGGCGTAAAATATCACATCCGATATCAATTTCTCGGCTATGATTCTTTGGAAGCCGTCCAAATCTTTCAGTTGAAGACCAATCGTTCTTCCAAATGCGAGAGATTCGGTACACAAACTATTTAATGATAGCTCATCGTCCTCTTTATGGCATAATTCGCTAGTGTTGTGCTCTGGTAAGAAAATACTAGAAAGTTTTTGTTTCTTTGGCTTAGGTTCTTCTTCTTCGACATCTTCGTAAGCGTATTCGCTCTCTTCAAAATGCGTCTCCTGTAGAGTTGCCTGTCATATTAATAGTGGTAATGGTCACAAAAAATAATTTATTAATGTATATTTAAATAATTTTGTAAACTCGATCTTGACCAAGGTCTAACATGCTTAAAACACCTTATACGCATGAAGAATCGTTTGTCTGTGTTCTTTGCACAGACAAAGATGTTATAATTCAATAATCCATGTTTAGTTCGAATGTTGGGACAGATAATAAAAGTAACACATCAAATCAGACTTACTTCACTGTCATCTGGGTCTTCCGTCTTTGTGCTGTCATTTGATGTTTTTCCTTCAAAAATGTTAAGTTTTAAAAAGCTTAAAAGATCGTAATACCACAAGGTTGGACGGTGTTCCTTCTCTCCCCTTGATTTTGCGGCCAAAACCTGGAAAGACATGTAAGTTATATATATGTTAAAAGTTATTACGTAGCCATATTATTCCTTCAGTTTTACCTTCTTATGTTCTCGTCTGTATGCTGTTCTCATATTTTCAATTTTTTTCTTGAGAGTATCGAGGGTGGCATCTTCTTGACAATATTTAAATTTTTCAAGCAGAACGCTGTACGCCTGGTTCCTGGCTTCTTTGTTGCAATATAGTAAGTGTTGTTGATCCCACAGACATGGCAAGTCTTTGAAGAGCTGCAGCAACTCTGTTATCGCTCTGTGTTCCGATGTAATCATCATTACGTCTGGACCCGACACAGTCGGGTGGCGTACTAGAGACACAGAGAGTAAATCGTCGTCGCCCGAACCGACGATAGGAGCCGACAGGGTAGCCGCGTCCCTTTCTGACACATTAGTGAAGAGCGGGACAGCAGGCACGCCAAATCGCCCCAACAAGTCGGCAGCTGTGTAGATTGTGTTCAGACAGTGCATGTTCATTGTTTATTATTATTTTAACCTTCGTGTATTTATTATCGTGAAATTATTATTCCTCGTAGGTTTTACATAACAATAGGTTACTTATGAAGATTTTATTGTAAATATATGTAAATAATTTGAATATATTATTTTAGATTACTAAATATAAATATATATTATATAAGTGTTTGTTTTATATTATAATAATATAAGGTGCTTATTCTTACTATCAGCTAACAGTCACATGAGGCTCAAATCCCGAGCCGACCTCGTGACGTCACACCAGATCTCGAGGTTAAATTGATTTCATTATTTAAACAATTATTCATCATTTATTCATCTTAAACTAGCTTTAATAAGCATTTTATTGTGTAACATTATTAATAATTAAAAAAACTTTACTTAAAATACAATATGTATCTAATAATAAAAATTATACAAAACTAAATAGGTACTTACTTTAATAAAAAATATCAACTATATCGGCTTTCATAATTATTTGAAATTTAAAATACAAAAATATAGCCCCTTTTCTAAATTTTTCATTTGATAAGTAAATAGTTACATAAAAGATCAAGTTTTCTCAAAAGCCTACTACCGCCATCTTGTGTCTTTATTTATAACTTAAAAACAATGTAAATAAATAAGTTAAACTATCAACTAAACTATAATATAAACTAAACTTGTTAAACTATCTAATTATTTAAAACCAACAATATCTTAGCATAAATTAGGCAACTTAAGTATTTAAAAAAGCGAGATTTTCAAAAATTTTAGGAAACTGTCAATTTTGTCAATATGTTGATACATTAATTACTTTCAGTGGCACTAATAATATTGTTTATTCATAAAAAAACGGCTGAAAAAACTAAGTCTTAAGTAAACATCATTTATTACAGGAATTCATGTTATTAAGTACTTATAATAAGGCTTGTTATATTTACTTCTGAAACATGTCCAGGTTGGTCTGTCTACTTACACAATCATTTCGATGAATAAAAATATTTATAAACATGTAGGTATAGCCATGTTAAGTTTATTTAAATTTTATATAAATGTAGAATGAACAATAAATAAATTTTACGAGACGGTTCTTGTATGCTCGTATCAATTTTTTTTAACATTACATAGGATAAAGCAAAGTCGCTTCCCGCGTCTGTCCCTATGTCTGTATGTATGTATGCTTAGATCTTCAAAACTACACAACGGATTTCGATGCAGTTCTTATTTTTTTATATAGATAGAGTGATTCAAGAGAGAGGTTTATATGTATAATAATATGTATAATATATTAGGGAACCACTGATAATTTCAAGATTTCTAATGCGAAGTCTTAAACAAACACATTGTTTTGCGCTTACAATGCAAACGCTGGCTGAACTTAACGAGATAGATCAAAATAATGTACTAAGTATTGTATACCTTAAAGGTTTTACAAGAAAGTCCGCGATGGTATATGTTTATTAGGAATAACCCACAATAGCCAATGTTTATACTTTACTTTTTACCCGAGTAATGGCTTATTTACGAAGCGATTTTAAGCAAAACAGCATTAATCTTTGTCTTATTAAGTAACTTAAATACATTTCACATTTAATATTAATCAATATACCTCCTTTCAGCATGTAATTTAAATGAATATTTTAAAGATATTACAGATATAAAATATAGGGACATCGCGTTTGCGGCGGTACAGTCGGCCGGCACACTATGGTATGGAACCGTGCAATCCGTCTTAAAAATGGCTTTTGTGAATGTTTAGTATTGAAAATTCTGTTAATGCATATAGCTAACTAAATGTCTAATACATATTATTTAGCATTTAAAATAGTTTTTTTTTTATTTTAATAAAACTAGACCTGCAAGTTGATGGTCAAAATAACGTCGATTGTGTAGCTCAGAATTCCTCAAGTTTACATGGTCATATTTTGAGTATGTTCAATAATAATAATAATATAATGATATAGGACAAATTACACACATTGATCTAACCCCTAAGTAAGCAAATTATTTTCTTGTGTTAAGGGTGTTAGACAACGATACAAATACATATAAATACTGAGAATATATTTTACACGTTAGGCGTCTGCGCTAACCACTCGACCAACCGGGCGGTTTAATTTTAATTCAATGAAAATCTATAAGTGTGATAGTGGTTATTAAGGACTCTGTTTAAAAAGTATTTAAATGAACGTTTAAGTAAAAACAAGAGAAGTATAAAAATACACTTAAAAGAAGTCAAAAACATTAAACATTATTTTAATGTTTAGGTAAGTAAGTAAGAAGTCAGTTCGTAAGATTATTGTAGTGTTACCTAGGCTATATACCTAGTTCTATAAGGTTTATTATGACTATCATATTGATGTTTTAGGTATTAGTAAGTACGTAGTTATCAATATTCTTTTTATAAATAGTGCATATACGAAAAATACTTTAATCTTCGATGGGGTTCTCATAAAACCGAGATCAGCATGAAAATTATTGCCTCAGCGTTGTTGCGTAGATTGCGCAACTTTCTTCCAATGTCTGCCGAAATTGCTCTGACACAAACTCTCCTTTTACCTACTCTTGATTATGCCAACATAGCCTATTTTGACATAAGTGAGAATCTTCTCTAATATGACCACGTCTCCCATTTTCGTGCTAAACTCAAGTGACTTCCGATTTGACTTCGCAGGAATGCTCAAATCCTTAACATTATTATATTCTGTTCAATCTCGCTTCCCCTTATTACCTCAAAGAACTTCTCATTCTTTTTGTGACGTCACATGTTTGTTCTCTTTGCTATCCCCACTCTTCATTTTATACAAATTCCTTCATTGTTCAAGCTGTTCGTCTATGGAACTTCTTGCCTGTTTTCGTAAGATGTGCAAAACCCTCAGGCAACATGTAAAACGAAAATGAAGGAATTTTATCTTAATTAGCTTCACTCTTCCTATAATCCTCTTTTCTTTTGTTTATGTTTCTTTCCTAGTCGTCAATAACATAAACTTTTATTAAATATTAGTATTCATTTAGTGTATTTATTATATTAAATAATTATTTCGTATGAACATATGTATGTATAATATTTATTATATGGTATATTTTGGTGTATATATATATGTTATTACATAGTATTATGTTATCTATGTATGTATATTCATTATTCCTTTTAAAAAATACATTATCCACGCCAATACTTCTTATTCTTTACCCAAAGGTTACTTTATAAAGGTAAAGATACTTTATAAATGTGTCGGATGTATGTCTGTCCATGTGTTTGAAGTCACAATTTTTTTTATCAATGTTTCGTGTCTCGCTACTTAACGATATCGTGTGTAACGTACTAAATGATAGTATTAATGTTTAAAAAATTGGCCAGTCGAACTTATGGAAAAAGAGCTCCCTTAAGTATTAATTTTATTCAATTTTATTATATGTTGTTACAGCGGCAAGAGAAATACATCATCTGTGAAAATTCATCTGTCTAGTTGTGACGGTTCATGAGATACAGCCTGGCTACAAACAGACGGACATGCGTAGAGACGGACGGACTGACGGAAGTTTTAGTAATAGATTTCCGTTTTCCCTTTAAGTACGGAACCTTAAAAACCAACAAAATGGTTTTGAAAATAAACATATTTGTTATATTTTAAACAAATAGTTAATAATCAAACCAAAATTATTTTATTAAAAGAATCGAAAACAGGAAGAGATGATTCCCGGAACTAAACTTGTTACCACATTGCTGAAAATGTAGTAAATCAATAAATTCACGTAACTAAATAACATAAGAATAATATTATGTAACATATAAATATAATTTGTCTTTTACATTATTATTGCCTTCAATAATTCGTGATAAGAAAAGCGAACGAAACGTTATCGAAAATAATACGCCTTATCAAATGTATTTGATAATTTTTATCGCGTTATTTATTTGATATATTATAGGTATATTTACGACCGCTACTTTATTTATGTGGTTGTTATTTAGTTTTGAAATGATATTTAGTATAGATAAAATATGTCTGTATTGGTTAGGTTAGGTACTTTTTAGATTCTATATTTATTATATTTTGTAATACCTACTAAATTTTTTTTATTTGTTAATTATTATTATATAGGTACTAACTCTTATTCACTGCTTTAGTCGTAGATGGTTAGTCATTTCCTGAAATTAAATTACCGACGAAACGCCTTTGTTATAAAAAAAAAGGTTCTGTTCCAATAAAAACAATCGCAAAAAACATACTTTCATATTTCTCTACTTCCTAACTAATATTATGTTCGCGAATGTAAGTTTGTTTGTTTGTTACGCTATTATCATACCTACTCAAAGGTAATGAAATTTATACAGAAATAAGTAGTCAGCGGTAAAGGAAGGCACAAGAAACATAAAGAAAATTTTACTTAGACAAGTACCTACTGTCTTCTTAGTCCTATTTGCAAAATATTTTTTTTTACCTATAAAAGCTAGTATTTAATAAGATTTATATCTACAAAAATATTAAGTTCTTATTCGATTTGCGACTTTTATAAAATGTTCTTGTTTTTGTATTTTTAATTTTAACTCGACTTTACTATAGAAATACTATAGAAAACCTAACGCAAATATTAAGGTAGAGAATCGAAACTAAGATTTATTGAAATATCATACAATATAAATTTATATACATATATGTAGGTATGTAATTATATAGATATCATGCTTACCTAATAGTTCTTCCGGGTTTTACTATAATAAGGTAAATAGTAATTATGTATAAGATCTTAATAGAACATGGTAATTAAAATTACATTAATTAATGAAACTCCTTGTGATTGTTGCAGGCGTCATGATCGCGGAACGATCTGCGTCCTGCAGCAACCTGTCTCAAGCTTCCAGCTCTGGATTGAGTTTCAGGAGCTAAAAGGAGATGAGGCATTATTCAATAATTATTGACTATGGTAAGAGATCCCGTTAAAGGTATTAAATTCTAAAATTATAACCGGGAAGATGGCTTCCAATTGTCCTATCTACTAAGAGAACCGGTAGATATTTTACATCTGAACGGGTCAGCTGTCAAGATCAGGGTACCGGAGACTTAGCCCTCCGACAGCGATGCATGCTCTTGCGTGTGTAAACCGTGTGTCAGGTTACCGGTTTTAGTGTTGGAATGGCTGTTGGATTCGTGGTGGTAATGTTAGCTGCTGAGATTCGGCCATCTTCGTCTGGGTTCCCACAATTGTCGGACTCGTCGGATTTCACGCGCATCAAGAGGTGAAATTAACCAGCTAAAGGCGAAGGTGGTCCACTTCGGTGGTTTTTTTCAGGGGCTACCGTGATTCGGGGAGCTCCCTGTTTAGAGGTTTGATGGATGTGCTAATATCTATCCGGTCACCCGACTGTATTCAAGGTTAGGCTTACTTCCTGACTGCCTGTCAGGAAGTAAGCGTGCCTTATAGCTCCGGAACCTTTCATGAAGAAAAGGTAGAATGGTGGTAGAGATTGGACTTGTCTATGACTGATAGCCTTGCAAGCTTACTAGTCTGATAGTGCCGTTGTCGGATCCCGTCGGAGATCAGACCTGCCGTATAAGTGTCCTTGTGCCTTGGGTAAACTTTGGCATAAGAATTCCGGCCCAACCTTTATAACCGAGAAGGTTGGTGGGGTTGAGATGCTATAATCATTAGGACTGAAGGAGGCTAGGGAAGTCTGTCTAAGACGTGGAACCCAGTGCTACCGGTCGAACGAATACTAAGGTAGGTACATGATATGTCTGTCAATAATATCATTGTAGTTCGGAGATGATGATTAAGTCACGAGTGATAGTAAGACAAAAAACAACATCGGAGTGTAAATATGGTATTTTACTAGTAATGTTAAAAATCCACCCCCAGGACTCTATATTTGCTGGGGTTGGGTTGTTGTTGTTGCTGTATGTACCAAATATAAGAAACACATAATTAATAAATACTCGGTTATTATCCCTTCAAAATATTGTCTGATTATGTTTGTAGAGGGAAGTGCGTGTTTTACAAACGGAAGGAATACTAATAATTGCTGTTAATTAAGGCAACAAGTCGATACTTGTCGTTTTATTAATAGTAGTTATATAATAATAATAATTTGAAATATTCTTTTGTATATTTTACCCGTACGTTTAATAAAATATAGATAGAGGGACGAAGTCGTTGGTAACATATAATCTTTAATAAAATATGTAATGTGTTGAGATTTGAAATTATTACTAATAATAAAAATGCCAATATATAATATTATGTTTCTTGGATTCTAAAAAAAAAGTATTCTTTATCAAAATATCCAAATTAAGGCCGCCCTTTTAGTACAGTATTTGCGTACAAAGACCCAAGTCCAGGGGACAGGGGAAGGACGGCAACAGCGCATTGCTATTGATCTGGCGCTCATGTTTTGAAGCGCTTCCATCGCTTTAACCCTCTTTATTTTCTAGACACTATTATTCGTTACAGCGATTACCACGATGGAAAACAAATATACTTTTACGCACATAAACATACTAGTTTATGATAACATAACCGCTGAAGCGCTCTATAAATTATACTTAGTTTAGATGTCTGTTTTGTGTCGGCGCTAGAAAATGTTTAGTCCCGTAAAATACCCACAGGTTGGAAAACGTGTATGGACACGTGTTAATGTATGTGTGTTATTTTATGAAGCAAATTGGTGCGAGGGCGTAAAATATATCGGAATGTATTTGACAGGTGAAGAACTATAAATATAAAATAATGGTATACATAATAATGTATATATATTTGGAGGTAATACATTTACTTTGAATATTTTTTGTTTGTAGCTTATTATATGAAAAATACAATAAAATATAAAAGATACCCTTGATTCTAAGTAAGTAATTCGAATTTTAGTTCTTATGTAATACGCAAACAAACAGACAAACATTTCAATAATATTCGCCACATTGTCTCCATCATTTACATTTTAAATTATAAGTATTTATGGTTTTATATATTTATACACACGAGTCCGTCCGTGTGTTTCGTGACTCCTGAGCTCTTCGACCGGAAAAGTGAGAAGTCGTTGGAGGTAGAAGATAAAATAAATGATTTTTTAAACAGACACTATATCTCGTGATTCCGTGAACACGAATGTCACGGTGCGAAGCTTTTAAAATGTCAGGTAAAAAAATAATTGTAATTTACGCGACGGCAAAAACCCAGAAAAAATATATATTTTTTTCCTTTGGTATTCGTGAAAATCTTAGAGGACTTTTTGTATGTGTTTAAATGTTGTTAACTTAATGGTAAATGTTGCCTTATCAAATAAATACCTGCAAAAATAATGATAATGAGGATAAATGTAATAAAGTAAGCACTGAGGAAGCACTCCAAAGACGAGAGTAGCCGGAGAGGAAGGGCAGATAGATGCTAGATATTCATACACACACACATACAACTTTGTAAGTGTCGCAGACTAGAAAGAAGTAGGTTCACAGCTATTCGGACTGCTAGTTAAGCGCAGACTCGGTAATTTTATTCGGACATTTTGCGAAATTTTGTTTTTCGGTGATTATTCCTCAAGTACATGACCGATCACTGATGTTTTTGTTGATATACCATACATGATAATTCTGCAAACAATTAAAAAAAACCCATGACAATCGGTTCAGTAGTTCAGGAGAAGAAGCATCTGAGAGATCGTTCGCTGTTCGCTGCGCTCAATATTTTTGGGATATCTCCGCCGCCAGGGTCGTAGAATTGAATTTCTTTCTTCATTTCTTAGTTAATAAGATTTATTATGCGGTTAATAAGATGATTGGAGAAAATCAAGTGGACTTGATAGTATTATCATCTCAATTATTGCAGGTCTTCACGTACCTAATGTGTACTTGATCTTTAAAATCGAAATTGAAAGATAGTGCAACACAAATCAAGTAGGTTCTTTAAATTCGTTCGTCTCATCAAACACAACAAAAAATAATTAATAAAATCAATCGCAAACGCGTAATGCCGGACTAAAGGAAATAGGGATTCACTTTTATATATCATAATATCTTTTATCTATCATAAACTCTTTGATTAGGAAGATCTTTGATAAATATTAATACTCTTAAATTACAAGCATGTTGAATTAAATGAGTAAATATTATTTACAAATAACATTGGAATATTAATCCAAGCTAGAACTATTTCTTGATGTAATTTAGCCAGAAGTTTTAATGATTTAGTTAGATATAGCTCAAGTATCAATCTTTTCCATGAATTACATTACAATCGGTTTTTTTTAACGCAATATGCAACTGCTAATAATAAAAGCAAGCTGTTACTAGCCATTACTACAAAAAAATAAATTGATACATTCATCATTAAATTAGTAAGGGATATAATTATATATGGGTAAAAATAAAAAACCTAGAATTCTATTGCAGCGTCTTATCTACTCTGTTGAAATGTGTATTTAAACTTAACCAAATCGTGTCTACAAAAGCTTGATAACTCGTCAGTATATATTTCAACGATATAAGAACAATCCTTCAGTTGATAATCATAAAAGATCTAGGGTCCCGTGTGACAAGGTTTTTAAAATCTGGTAAAAGAGTTCGTCGAAAAGCATTCAGCAAATAAAACTTTTACGTAAATCGAAATCATGTAGGGGGTAAAACAGTTTGTCGAAAAGCATTCAGCAAATAAAACTTTTCTGTAAATCGAATACATCTAGGACTCGTATAAATGAAGACCTGCATCAGCTTGGTGCTTATCTGTTAATCAATGCTTTAAATGTTAAGCAAATTGCAATACCGAGATTAAAGGCACAGAACATCCTCTTTTCTGATAAAAAACTTTCAAAATTAAACAGCACTTTAACAATTGGCTTATACCAGAAAGCCAATTGTTAAAGTGCCGATACTCACAACCCTAATGAAGCGATACAAACGATCGGAAAGACGGAACCCATTTATCATCATACATCATGGAGATGTTGTGATGAAGGGTTACCTCCTTATCAAAGTTTTAACTCTATAAGAGCTGAAGCCTGGTTCCGTGTAGTTCAGGTCTAAGTTGGACTACAAACTATGATTCATGCTGATATCTAGGGTCTCAAAGAGCCTCTGGAGCAAGCAGTGGATACATTTCTCATAGGATCTACATAGGTATATTTGCAAACAGATTGAAGGCTGATTCAAAGACAAAGGCTACTATAATTGTTTTTGATTTCTAGAAGACTTAAATAAATCAATTTGATTAGTAGATCTATCTACTTATGAAATTTATTAAGATTTAATTATGTTATAGCAAAAAATAATAATCTTTTGTAGCTTATTGCCGGAATAGATATTAGGTATGTTAGTATATAAGAGATAGATATCTACTCATCCGATTTGAACGATTTTAACAAACTGTAAAAGGCAAGTTTATCTTTGTACAATGGTCTTGATGATAAAGTTATTATATTTCATAAGAGCGTATATACCTTGGTAAATTAAAACGTTTAAAAATAACTACTCATACTTTCTGTAATATGCCTTATTTTGTCTGACTTACCTAATACAAATAGATGTCTGGTTGACCCTGACTTGTTTTTAGATGTAAGATGTAATATTTAAGATGACTAAATAAGAACATTTTATTCTTTTCTTTCGATTTACATTGTTTCCCTTACATCGGTAAAAACTGTCACAACGTTTTATCTACGTTTATGTTAAGTTTCATCAAAATCAGTTCGGTGGTTTAAAAGCGAAAATGTAACAGACAGATAGACAGAGTTATTTCCGAATTTATAATATTTGTATCGATAGGTCTTAAGAGTGGATGGATGCTGTATTATATCTTGCCTTTAAAATAATAGTTATTTTAGTAATTAACCGCTTTGCTAAATAAGATGACTAAAAAACGATATAGTGAATTCGTCTAATCTAATTCTAATTCCTACCGATTCACAAATGAAATAGCTGAACAAATTGGCAAGCCATATATTATGAAGTAATTGTCAAATATTTTTGCGCGGCCATTTTCTCGTAACGACGTTTTAATGTGACTGTTATGTTTTTACAATAGAATGAGTTTTTAATGTTGTTTGTCTCTGCTTAACTTTTTTAACATAATTATTGAAGTGTCTGTAATATTATTATTTCTTAATTGATATAACGAATATTTGATCTATCGATTTTAAGAAGAAATGAAATCTTCAACATCCTTCAAAATGATGTTTTCTAATTATCTACTATTCAAGATTTTGTTGTGATTAAGATAATTTAGTTCTCAGTAATGATTAAAATACATGTTTTAACGGATATGTTAATTAGAGCCGTGGAAATTAAACTCTAACGAAACCCTATTGCTTGTCGGATGCTGTGAGGAATATTATATCTAAATTGATTTTTTGATATGAGAACGGAAACATTAATGTAATTACTAGTTAATTGTATATTATTAATTTTATGAAATGCATCGGATATTTCGTAATAACTTTAAACAGTGAATTATTTGATTATTCCAAATATAACTCCACTGAGTCTTAAAAGCCAAGGTACATTAGATTCGTTATCGTGCCCTTAGGTACCGACCGCAACTCAAGGATAAATTAAACTTTAATAGTTCGCCCGCACGGAGAGCGCCGGCCATAAACACGTAAAATGCATGACCAATCAAAATACCAATGTCGGCTCACGCACACATATACACCTTGTACGCACAGTAAGGACCCCCTGTAACTATTGCATGTTTATGTGTGCGGGTGTGAGAAATGCATTATACGGCTCTGTGTGAGTTCTGCACACAAACATAGATGATGTATCCACTGAGATGGAACACGCGTTCGAGGGATAACGTAGGGCTTACAATTATTAAAGCTATCAACTATGGACATGACTTTGTATTTTTTTATTATTATTTTTTTATGGATTTTTGGTTAATGTACACATATGCAGATGTAGGATAAGCAGTATTATTAGTAACTAGAGTGTATAGTATTTGTTTAAACATGATATAGACGAGAAATTTACTTTTAACCAAGGTACATACAATCAACGGACAATAGTGAAGTACCTACCTATCAATATTTACGAACATTTCGAAAAAAAAGTGGAATTTGACATAATATTTTCAACCCAAATAATCTAGATGGATGACAATGTTGACTTTCGAAAACGTAAAAATTGTTAAAAGCCTAGCATAAACATAAAAGATTAGAACACAGTGATTTTAAAACCTATAATTATACTTTCCAAAAATTTTTTTTACTTATAGAATAATTTTACATTAACGTATAAAAAATATAATTATTCGGGAACATCCACCTTAAGCCACTGTCTAACAGGCGGCTCGCGGAGCAAGCCCCCGCCCACATAAAAAATGACATCTAAATAAATCCATTAAAAGCGAAGCGCGCCGACGCCGCTCTTCCTGTCTGTAAGCCCCTTTATTTCCATGTCTGTAAGTGCCTTTACCCCTCAGTGTGTAGGCGCCTTTATTTGGTCTTGTTTGGACAGCGCTCTCAGCGTTTGATTTGTGATGAGGAACATATTTTAATATTTAATTAAGAGGCTGCCTCTCGTCGAGTTGACATGTGTTTTATGATATGCTTTGATGTATTATTATTAAGTGTTTTGTTAAGTGTTTCATGTTGTGACGTCATTTTTTGTTTTATTTTAGGCTTGTTTGTTTGATTGTATTGAATGCAGTAATGCTTGTAATACAGGAGTCAGATTAACTAAGTTGAGCTTCTCTTTGCAAAGTTACAAAATGGAGTATGTGAATCGTAACAGGAGGCAGTGTGCTGTGACGTCCTCTTGTCATTATTTCTATATAATAATCAAATCTTCTCAATGTTTTAATCATATTATGGGTATTATAATACTTATGTAAATAAACAGTTTTGGAATATGTAAGTTGTTGAACTTATATGAAATAAAACATATTTTTGTCTGTCATGAATATTGAATATACTCTCAATCATTAATATTTTATACATATGAATTTCATAGCATACGCTAGATTAATAAATAAATAATTAGCATCAAAATACATGAATTGATATCACTTGTGTTACAGTATGTAAATACAAAAAGTAATATATTTTTGATTTAAAATATTTGAATTCATTAACTCTTGAGTACCTACCAAATGACTTTTTAATATCAGTGTTTATATTTTATCTCTTCAAATTACGTATCTCGGAAACTATGCATATATATTTACATCACATTATCTGCGAAATACAGAAATAAATACTTTACATTTATGTATAGTATGTAAATTACTTACTATCACTTACTGTTTTGTACTAAACATACAAACAGCGGGGCTGGTTATGAGAGATTCGCAACCACTGAACCAGAGGGTTACCTTCACCTTGATACTTACACGCCATTGATAACTTTGTCCTCCATCGATTGATGCATTGACGGTACCATTATTAAGAGAACATCTCGCCATGAGATGCTAGTTGCATGTATTTTGCATTCATATTATAATACGCGAGGGCTCACCCTATCGAACCTTCTAAAGAAAAAGTTGCAGTACCTCCTAGCCAGACCCAGCCTCTAAAGGTGGATATTCAATTGTGAATCCCAGCTCAAAACCCAGTGCTAAAAATTAGTTAACGTAAAATGGTACCGGTCAAATCCGACAGACCTCTACCATCGGCCTTGCTAATCAGACAGCATATTTCTTCTCGTATCGAGCAAAAAAAGCTGTATGTGGAAATCCTCTATGCACAGACTAATCATAGTCAAGCACAATCGTGTTATACCACTCGATGAACTATAACTCGACTCCGTCTCCTCTGTGCACAGCAAAAAGGATTCGTGCGTTATTAACAAGAACCCACCCATCAATCTATGAGGCTATTTTTCTGTCACTCTGCAGAACCAACAAGTACCTGGAATCCACCGACGGAAGAGGATGGAAAGAGACCCGAGCCCACACAGATAATCATGAACCGATATGAACCCTCAGACCTGACGGAATCCGATTTAACGGACATCTAGCGCGAATCCGAACGAACCTATTATCCGTCCCAGATAGCGAAAACCGTACCACTGCGCGTCCTATCGGATTAACTCGAATGATATTGATATCAGATGGACACCCGAGGAGATTTCTAGTGAGTTCTTTTAGATATACCATAACTTAGAAAACGAGAAAATTACCTTTTTAACGTGCAAATTGGTCACCATTTTTTGTTGAACCTTGCTGAAATTACTGTAGTAAATAATATTTAAAAATTATACATATATGTATATACATTTTAAGTACTTCTCTGTTCTAAGTTTGATTATTACCCTAGTGTTGGTTACACTTAAATATTTATAATAATAATGTAAGCATATATTAAATAAAAAGTTCTTGTATTTGTCATAATAAAGATTATCGGCAATCAGCTCAACAACATTCTTAGATAGAAGCATAAATATTATGAAATCCGTAGCTCAGATGCTGGGCATTCCTGTCTTATAATAGATAAAATCTTTATAAGCAGCAGGTATCGAGAAACATAAGTCGGCTATAAGCAATTTCATAACAGAGCACTTTTCGTCAACTTTTTATGTATTATATCAAATACTTAAATACATAAAAGGCGAATAATAAGAAATAGATTTATTGTATGTGTTACTGTTTGTACCGAGCTGGTGTTATAATGCAATGTACAATATATTTATTTTATATTCTCATAAATTGATTAATTATTACTTTGCGACCAGAACCCTATAATTTACGCCGGCTTTACCATAAAGCAAATTAGACAACTGATCTTACATTCGAAGAAATAGTTTTGGAATTTGTAGAGAACAATAATATCAAAGTAGGTTGATTTTTATACGAGTAGGTATATCATCCAATGAGATGAGAATAATGTTATATTTACAAAAAAATTATTTTTAACGAGACTTCAAATTTAAAATTTAGCTTATAAATACATAGGTAGGTATAAGTTATGTTTGGCTTACTACATACATTTAAATATTACAAGGTCAAGTAATAACATTAAATGTATTATAAATTATAATAAAAATATAAATATAACTGATCCAATGGATATAACTATCATGGCATATTAAACAAAACTTTACAGGAATGTTTTAATTTAAAGTAATAGACGGTAAGTTCAATTTCAATGAAAAAAAATCTTTTTTAGTTTTGTAGAACATTAATATAAATTAAATATATAGAACAAAACGCGTCATATGCTCATGCGATTAATTTGGGTAAATTAACGGAAAAACAATGACGTTAACAACTTACGTATAGTAAAACAATCAAATTGTTATAGTATTGCCAATAACTTTCCACTGCTTCATGTATTTGATAAGAGTACACAGACCCGCTTCTAAGTGTTATTGAACGAGATAAAATATAGTATAACTCGAAACAGAGATGATTGGAGTTACGTTTATATCCGTGAAGCAAATCTTAAATTTTGAGGAATTTCCATTATTTGAATTAATTGTAATATGAATTATGACAATATTTACATCCGGTTTCACTACAAGCCCGGAGTCTGTAAAGTAAATAATAAATATATAATTATAGTATATAAATAAAAACAGTTAATCGATACATAATGTAATCTAATGCAGTATCTTAACAGAAATTTCGTTTTTCAACGAATTATAAGTTAATAGTACTTAAGTCTTATTTGTCATAATTGTCATTTTATTTCTTGTAGTCAAAATAATTTTAGATTATTAGAAAGTCTGTAACCTACACAATATTTTAAAATCAATATCAAATCCTTAGAGAGAAAAGTTGAATGCACTTGCAAATTTGAACACAGGACAGTCGTGGTCAAAGTGAAACTGAATTATCGACAGACAGACGATAAACTAATAACCACAATATGTAGGAATTCGCTTCATAGGGATTTTATAGTATTTATAAACTATTGCCAATGGTTTTTGTGCTTGTATAAATATGCATGTTATTTAAAACACGACTAAAATTAATTTTGTTAACTAAATAAAATTGTTTATTTTTGCATTTAAACTTTAGAGATCCATGAATACTGTTATCTATATTTACACGACTATACTCGTGGTAATTACTTAAATCATAATTTGTATGTTTTATTTTTAGAAAACCAAAATATGTTCAAAACAAAACAGACAAGTAAATCTACATAGGTAATTGATTATAATTTAATTTTATGTTCAATTCTCAAATCTACGAAATAAAATAATTATATAAACTATGTCGTACACATAATACTTAGCGAAACTATTACAATATTGTAAAACAACACTTTTACTAAAGTCACATAGAAACTCACAATATGTACGAAACCTGAGCAAATATCTGAGTCCGCGCAATACTTGCGAATGCGTACAAAACTACAAGCCAGTTATATTGAGCTTCCTCGTCCCTCTAGCTGGGTGGTTCAATAGAAACCCGCGGGTGACCTAACGGTGGGAGCAGGGGTCCCGGTAAAGTGGCCGTTATGTAGGTAGTAATGTAAGCGCATTAGAGCGCTCGGCGTCGCGTGACGCTAGGTACATTGACCGCACAGAGTACTGAGATAACAGAGACTACACACGGAGCGTGTGGCCTGCAGTAAATAAATTATATTAATATTAGGAACACTTTAATTACCAATATTAGTTAAATTTAGAATAAATTTAGAATTTAATGTTACAGCGTTTTATAAAAAGCATTAAACAAATTGCCTACTTGCTAATACACACATACATACGTACACACAATATAATAATTAAATATATACAAATATAATAATAAAAAAAAATATTAATGAATCGCCCGTCTGCGGGAGTCCTGCCCGGTTGCTTCATTATTAGGGCTGTCTCCGTCACGAGACATCTTCACATCAATGAAACTAACGACATGAACGAGGACATAAAAGATAATATTATTTATTTATTCATGCTTGCCTGAATTTCACTATAACATAATCATAACTATCATAATAATATGAATATAAAATAGTAGTATTTCTATATCATAAATTATATTTTTAATTTATAATTATCCGATTATTTTTACCCTGTGTGATACGAGAAATAATAACAATAATGTCATTCAATTAGTATATTGAACAGCCCTAATTCTAGACAGCAACGAAAATCTGTGTGGGGTCAACGACCGACGTGCAAGGCTCGCAACAGTGCTAATGAGTGAACAGAACAGGGGTAACTCATCAATCACTCAGTACTCACTATTTACAGTTAGTCAGATCTGAGTCGATGCCTTAATGATAATAATATTCTAAGATAGCATATTTACAGTAAGTAGGTGCATTATTTGGAGAATAGTTAGTTGAAGGCGAAATAAGGAGAAGGGGCAATGACACTCAAATTTCAGACAGTTTTAGAATGAAAGTCGATTAAAAAGAAATATACCTAATAATAAAAAAATGTTAAACTATAAAAAACATATTTTAAAATTAACACACACAATTCATTTTAACGTTATTTAATATTATAATGAGGTATATGTTTGTTCTAGAATCTAGATTACGTAGATAGATACCAACAACCTGATTATTTCAAGTTATATCTGTTACTTGCTATTCTGTATATGTCTATCTATATATTATAGAAACAATAACATTACTAAATCTAATTGGGAAGTAAATTCGCCGAAAAACAGTTCATATTTCCTAACTATATTAGTATTATCTTTAGGTTTATTTTTAATTATTTAAGACTTATCCCTTTATGTTAGAACTTTTATATATATTTTTATATTTAAGTATTGTAATATTATGGAATTAAGCTGTTTCATCTACTTATTTATTGTTCCTTTTTAAGTATTTACATTAAAACATATACTTATGTAAGTATTTATTATAATCCGCACGTCTGCAGATTTAATAAGAGAATGTTAAAAACTTTTAATTATCTCCTTAATAAATAGAATACCTGATTATAATCTTAGTTAAATCATAAGAAAGGATGTTTTTTTAATATTTTTTAATTAAAATCATTGTAGAATAACATATTAATAACAATCTAAAATGTGTATTAATAATCCACGTACGTCATTCTTCACCACGGTACTGTTTCAAAAGCATTTAAATGTATCAATAAAATAATTATCCAATCATGACACAATTTACCCAGATTGACCCGGAAGAAACCGTCTCGCTCGCACTTGTGCGTACAATATACCCGTCTCGCTCCTTCTCTCTCGGCTGAGCGGTGTCGTCGAGGACGGTGACACTGCACGCTCGAGGCTCGTAAGGGGATTTGAATGCTAAGTTCCGTAAACAAAAATGATTCTATTAATAATTATTAATTTTTTCTCAAGCTTTTTGGATTGATTTTATGAAATAATTTGAATTTGGAATAAACAGATTATTGGATTATTATCTGTGTCAGTTTTACCAGATATTTACATTAGTAATAAACAAATAGATCAATAAATATTTTTGCACTGCTGGATAAACCAGGTAACTACTTAAGAGTTGAGCTTAAAATTAAGAGTTAAGCTTAAAAATACTAGAAATGCGTGTTTAATTTTGAAAAATTGTGAATAATTGTGAACCAGCATAAGGCTATTACCAACTTTGTTATTAAATAGAGAAAAATCGTTTCAAATTTAAATTTAAATACGTACGAAAATTTAAGTAAAAAAAAATTTAAATATTTGAAAAAAGACATTGAACTAATCAAGATTTTATTTATTGTTAAAATGTAAAATAAAATTCCGTCTGTGAACGTCCTAAGGTGAACTAGTTGTGAGTGACCTCCCACTGACACCGCTGTTACTTTACAACCTCGCTCATATTACTTACTCATTATGGTTTTATTTAACTAAAAATTACTATATATAAGAACAAAAACAAACACACAAACAAACAAAATCCTATTAACATTATAACTCACGGATGGTAATTTATTACAATAAAATAACAATTAATATATTGTATATTTCTGTAAAACTACACAACCCAAAGCAAAAATTACATTTAATAACTAGAAGAGAGTTAAATGGAGAGAAATGTTACTATATTTATTTTACTAAGAATTCAGATCTATCTGTCAACAGCAGATTACTCTCAATCTGTTCCAGTACTTCCGTCTCCAACATCTACTTGAAGCTATTTATCGTCAGACAGTTCTTGGAACGGACAAGGTCTGCTGCTTCTATGACCGCGTTGATGGATTCACATGACCTGGATCATTCTGTCAACGACTTCGTACTTGCTAGATTTGTATCCACGAAGTTTGACATATTTATAAAGTTTTTTACATATAGTAGCAAACAAAGTAACACATCCGTAATTGTAGAACCTCGATTATCCGGCCCTCCGATAT
Source organism: Napeogenes inachia (assembly GCA_959347355.1). Lineage (NCBI taxonomy): Eukaryota > Metazoa > Arthropoda > Insecta > Lepidoptera > Nymphalidae > Napeogenes > Napeogenes inachia. The sequence goes on along the minus strand of OY365791.1, from coordinate 11,293,856 downwards.
TCGAAGTCACGATTAACCGACTACCAATTGAGATCAAATCTGTTTATACAAGTGGAATTTGTGAAAAAGATAAGGCTTTGTTACTGTTTTGGTTCGGAAATGTAGATGTAGAAAATGTGCTACACCCTAAAGATGATGAAAATTACCAAATATACATACATATTTTTTGTATGATTAAGTTTGCAATATATGTATTATTATACCTACCTACTTACTTATGTAATTTTAGGCATTCTACATAATAACGGCGTTTCTTTATACATTCCATTTCATTTTCTATTTTGTATACAACCATTATTCTAGTTAATCGAGTTTTCTTTGTATCCTTACAAATGTACGATGTAAGATGTGGTTCACCGTGAGTTGAACTGTCTCCTTGTTTATATCTCCTAAAAGAATCACTAATCAATTATAATATGTGATACAGTATTGCTGTAGACATTTGGCTGTAGCTGGTATAAAGATTTGAAAAAATCTCCAAAGAGACCTAGTTCTGAGTTAGTATAATGAGTGAGAGAGTCCTAACCTTCCATCTCATTTTTCCTATTTGTGTTCAACCTTCTAGTCAACTGTGTGTGTATTGTGTATGTTATTAAACAGGTTCATACCTACATGAACAATAAGTATCTGTTTGTTTGTTACACAGTCATACATAACAGTGATCTTAATTACAATAAATTATAATAATTGGAGGTGGCTGCACTAACAACATATTTACCTTATTTACCATAATTAAAGTAAATAATGATTAAAGGTAAAAAATGGACACGATAAAAACAACTTCGTTTTTTAATTTAAAGCCAACAAAGGTATCATTATATATTTTAGACTCTTATATTTTCTTTGGAAAATTCTTATCAATGTACCTATATTAATATCCTAATGTTCATTACGATTTGAACGTATCTTAATGTAATTTAATAAAACATTTAGAGTTCTCCTAATTCATTGTATTATTTATAATTTACAGTAAATACAATTGTTATTAATAAATATATAATTCTCAGTCTATAGCTTTTCTTTCTAAAATAGATTGAAAACTTTTTTCCGGGCACATCTGTTGAGCTGTTTAATATAATATGTTAAAACAGTGAAAGGTAAAGACACTCGTTTTAAAACTAGGGGATCTTAATTCTTAAATGTATTATGCAAATACATTGAATATCTTAGTGGGTTTTCACGCTTTCGGGTTGCGGGACGATGACGAAAAATATTCTCCAAAATTCTTAATAGGTACATATTTTTAGGTACTATTATTAGTGGTTACCTATTGAAGAGATTAAGACTTAGTCCAGCTTGATCTTGCGTATATACAATCTTAATAAAATGAGACCACAAAACAAACAGCAATTTTTGGACAATACTAAACTGTATGTATATTATTTGTCCGGCTGTACTCATACCAATTATATCGAAAATCGCCCGGCTTTGTTCGGGGTGCATACTCATGAGCTCAAAGCATGTCGGAGTACGGCTTCTAATGTGTTCATATTCTTATATGTGTGTGTATATTCTAATGTGAATACACCCTTGTGTACAGAAATACTATGGTTAATATAAGAAATATTATTTCAATTAGCTGTTTCCAGTGTTAATTGGCAACCTTAGGTATTCTCGTTCACATCAATAAAAGTAAGGCGTTTGAAGTAGTTCCAAAACTAATAGAATTTCATAGACTTCGTCATCCACATTGATATTTAAGATAATTCCATACTTGGGGGGCCGTCGCCGGGAACCTCCTCGTGTGCCCGTCTGTTTCCCTTGTTGCTCGGATTCGTCCGGTGGCATCGGAAGCGGTACGGGCCGGTGCTCCCTGGGCAACAACGGTTAATGTGATCCTTCGGGTTTGCATTAGCCGTTGGCTAATACTCGGCGCGGTGGGGGTCGGCCATGGGGGTTTGTGCCCGGTTCATGGCTGGCTGGCGGGCAGGCTGCTTTTCGGGGTGGTCTGTCTGCGGGGGGGCTCGGGCCTCTTTCCATCGTTTGATCACGTTGGAAAGTTGACCTGGGCGTTGAGGGTGGGAGGGCGCAGGCCCTCTTTGCCGGGGTCGGCTGCGGAATTACTCCTGGTACTTCTCTGATAGCAGAGTGGACTGTGGAGTGGTTCCGCGGCTGTGTGGGGGGGTTCGCGATTAGGGTCTGGACCTCTTTCCACCAAGCACTTTAGAGAGGGTGCTTGGTGGGGAGACGGTCCGAGACGTTGCCTGGATTAATCGTTGCCGAGCGCGACGCCACGGTTGCGCTTGGTGATGGTTGGTCTGGGCGTGGTGGGTTCCCGACTTATGCCTTTTTCTTGCTGGTCTCGGCTGATCACCGTGGCCGGCGGTAAAGGCCTGTCGGGTTCGACGTTGGGCCCCCTACGTGAGCGGACTCACGTTCGACTCCAGTGTGTTGCAGTGAGGCTGTCTGCGCATCACTGGGTCTTATGGGAGTGTGCTCTTCCAGGGGGTCTGACCGGTGGTCTCCTCTCGGGGAGATAACCGGCGGCGGAGCTGGACACGGTCAATGGTCGAGTCGGTCTGTCCAACTGGCTCGATTCTGAGACTGAGTCCAGCTAGAAGGGGGTCTCGGCCCCCTTCAGAGGCAGTAGGCTTGGGTGGGGGGAAGGGGATCCCTCCACGATCTATCAAACTGCGAAAAAGGGATGGGTGCTCCTCGTTGCGGGGTGCCCTCTCCGTGGATCACGTCGGGGCATCGCGGTGAGTGCGAAAGCGATCCCGTGGTGTCCCATTATGACGGCGGCGGCAACCGTCAGGTTTAGTGAGTAGGAGTCTCACATAACCACCTCCATCATCCCCTTGATGGAGGTGTGTATCCATGAGGATTCCTGACGTTAAAAAAAAAAAAAAAAAAAAAAAAAAAAAAAAAAAAAAAGATAATTCCATACTTTAGATTTATATTTATTGCAAGACTCTTTCTAGTATTGAGGGTATTAGTGTGATGTTTTATGGCTTTCTAAAAGAATTAGGACTCACTCCCAGCGGATGTATTAACGGTCCTTAGTAATTTTCACTTTGATAGTTAAGTCAAAGTGTTTTGTGTGGTGAGGTTGGTCATTGGTACTAGATGTAATATGGTGTTAAATTAGGAAGTAGTTGTATTTATGAATGAGAGTTAGCATTGTTAGACACTTTCTACTTGTCATAGTTAGCTTAAACCACTTGTTGTATGTGTAATGTGGCTTGCCAGTGGCTTTCATTGCGCTGTATCCACCTACAGGTAAAAACGAATTTTTGTTCTTAATCTTTGACAGTTTCATAAAAATCGATGTAGATTAAATTTATTTGTTTTCTTTAACATTTACACAAATACAAACATGTTGTAATTTCATCATTATTATGTATTCATCATATTTTATTTTTTTTAATGCATTTATAAATTTAAGTACTATATTTTTCCTTACTCCTTTTTCACTTTTGCACTGATGTGACCCGCGATTCTCTTTACCATGGGGTCGATTGGCAGAAATCTCTTATAGAGATAAGTTCGCCCTTGCCAACATTTTTTTAAAACCATGTCTAGTAAACATGGTTTGGTAAACTTTGGATTTTTTTTTAAGTGCAATAAAGAATATAAAGATGTAGTTAAAGCTAAAAGTGAAAAATTATGGATTAATTATTTTTGATAGTCCGTAATATAGTTCGTTAGAGAATATCTAATAATATCGAAATATGCGAATAGCATTGACTTTCATTTTAAAAGAGGGAGGACCTACCTCTTTCTTTTTTCTCTCATTATTGATATAATGTTAGGTTTGTATATTAGTTATTGTTGTAATGCTTAATTTTATTGACCGAGTGTTCTACAGCGAGCCAATTCAATTACTATGAAGGCGAAAGGTGTTTGTAAATTACAAACACCTAACATGAATATGTCGGTCAATTTTGATGAAACTTTGAATTTGTGACACAACCGGAATCACGGAACTAGAAACAGGACCCATGAAGTCACCCCAAAACAAGATTAAACGCGGGAACGGTCAAATCATTGTTAAAACTTTATTGTTGTTCTATTCTTAAATTTATTTGTTGTTAATATCTTTTTGTCTCAAATGTTATATGATTAGAATTTTTTTGAAGGTCGTTCACCTCCCCTGCTCGCTCAGTCTCCGGTGCGCAGGACGGCTAGTAATATGTTTAGTTATATAAATAGGCTACCTACTTGTACCTACTACAATTTTAAGTATATGAATGTAAGTATATCACAAGTCCACGGCCACATATTAGGTTGGTATGTCTGTATGTATGTCTGTTTGTATGTAGGTGTGTATGTATGTATGTATCAGAAGATAATATTTTTTACTTCTTATAATATCATTATTCTCTTAAGTTCTCACTTATTTGAATCTCGTCGCAAAATGTAGTTTCGCCTCTTTTTTGTAATTTTTTTGGTTTTTGTTTTTATTTTATTATTAGATTATATATATTTTGCAAAAATGTATTTTTTTATATATACTTGTTCAGTAAGTATACTTGCTTAAAAAAGTGTTACATTTTTCTGTCTCTTTTGTCAATTTTTCTCAATATCAAGCAATACATACAATCGTTTCGACTATATTTACAATAAAACGGATAATAAATGAATTTGAAGTGACAATAAGTGACTTATTATTTGGGTGATAGACGCAGACGAAGTCGCTTGTAATAGGTAGCTTATTAAAGTTTTCTAAGACTGCTAATACTTCTTAGTACATTAATATATTGCTAAGAAAATATTAACTGGAAATAGCTTAAAACTCAAATATTAATGTATTATGATACTACACATAATAATTTAAATAATAACATTAAAAAAAATAATTAATTAATAATTTTTAGATTGTTTACATTAATATAATAAAATGTGACTGTTAATAATATCTATCTAAATATTAATATAATTAACACATTACAGCAAAAAAGAATACATCATTTTAAACAAGAATACACAGAAACAAGAATACTTTGACGTCGTGAGGCTAATTTTATTGGTCATTTAAATTCAGAAAGAGGGACAGCTAAGATATTACGATTAGTAATCAAAAAGGAGTCCTATGTCATTATAATAGGGTTTGATTTACTCTGCTTCTCTTATCGGTTCCCCTTCAAAGGAATGGTGTGAACATGTTATCTCTATAGCGCTGCTGCAGCGGCTATCAGAGGCTTGTATTGGTCTTGAATTAATTTTACTATGAATTGTTCAAATTAGCAGCGAATTAACGAATACAGCACACGTTGTAATCAAATTAAGTTATTATTGACATTGTCCATTTAACATCAAAGTATGACCTCTATGTTATGTAAAAAAGACATCAAAGATAAGTCATTTTTAAGTCAAATTTGCAAAATAAATAAAGCACAATATTACTGACTATTATTTAATATCCGTTTTGTATTCACAGCCATTTAATAATTTGATCAAATTATCTCGCTTCAAAAGAGTATATTGACTTTGTCGAGCATCCATAATTGCATATGCGTTGGACCCGTCGTCTGTTGCTTTTAGCAGAAAATCTAATTACCTAATATCAAAGGGGAATACCTGTCTCACTAGACAGAAGCTTTTATTAGTATTTGAAATGAAAATAATAACTAATAAAGGTTTCCAACCCGCAGGTCTGAAATAACTTTGTGGTTGTTTTGAATCGTTAAAACTATTTCGGGACTCTCATAGGGGCTGTTTGTTCCAACACCTGTATTTAATTCAGCAACTCATACTTCTGCAGGTGTTCTGTAATTACAAAGATAATTTATCCTTCTATGTCAGATTATAATTAGGTTATTTTAGGATCGTGGATATAACAGGATTCCTAACTTTAAACCTAAATTGGACGGATTCTTTTGTAGCAAATTTAAATAACACTACTTATAAAAGTATATATATTGTATATTATTATCGTCAGTAGGTATCTTACCGTCTACTGTTATCAGTGTGTTATCAGTTGACGCACGCACTTAAACGTTCCTGCATCATGAATGTTTGTTAATGTATAAATACCGCTGTTGTTTTTGTCTTTTCTCCTTAATATTACTAATTTTTCTTCTTTATTTTAGTTATCATGTTACTAAAATTAATCTAATAGTTTAATAAGATTCAATAATTCTTTATAATATTGTTTTAGAATCGTTAAATTTCATTCAAATTTTGATAAAACCAAGGGTCTAATTACAATGGTCAATGCGTACGGAATGTTTGCACAACTGAACGAGAAGTATTATGATTTAGTCACGGGTACCAGTTGTTTTGAAACTTGGTATGTTCCGTAATTAATAACATCGTGAACACACAATGGAAGTAGTTTTATTAAATTTATAAACGTTTGATTTGGTTGTGTTTTAAAAATACTGAGATCTAAATAACAAAACTAACAACAATATCTAGACATTATTTAATATAGGTATGCATTTATAAAGACTGTTATACTTATCGAGAAATAATCTTAGTTATAGATATAAAGTCTCTCTTAATAGGATCATTCATCGGGATTCGTCATTAAATTTTTATCACAATTTAGATTATTTGGACACCCCTATGACATGACTGTTATGTAATATAGAAGATATTCTGCAAATCTACAAGTTATAGTATAGTAGTAGGTATTGCTAGTAGCGTCGCCATGACGAATAACGCAAATTGCTATTTAGGGTTGTCGATATTCGAAATGTTTTTTTTTTGGTTTTTATTTTTTTCTATCGGTTAGTAAATTGTATTATTTAGAATTTCCTTACATTTTATAAAACTTCTTTCAGTCTGCCCGTTTTAAAATTATTCGAGAATAGCTAAATTTGACCTGACTAGGATCTCTCAGTGACATGCCACTGCTGAATTATCTATTCAAAATAAACCGAACTTAGAAAACTTTTGTAAAATCGGAAAGATGTTTAAAAAAAAGTGAAATAAAAAAAATAATTAATATTATCCATTTAGCTCAATTTGTAGAGCGGCGGACAGATATACTAGAGGTCGCAGGTTCAAAACTTGCCTTGTCGATGATTATTAAATATATGTTAATTTAAAATTAAATCCCAGTAATCCCAGTTTATCGTAAATTATATATTTTTAGTGCCTGAAAATAAAAGTTTTGCTTTCGACAAAAACTCTATAATGTTCAAAGCGCTGGACAAATTTCGCCGAGAGTTGGTTTTATTGGTTTCATTGGGGCTGAAGATAGATGGTTTATTGCTAGCGGCTTCTGGTCCCAATTTACGGGAAAGATTGAGCCAAAGAGAGATTTATTAAATAAGGTATATCGGTATAAATATCTAGGTATTTTTTGTTTATTTATTTTTCATTGTATTTGCAATCATATTTATTTTATTATATTATTTTAGTTTTTGTACCATTAATCCTTATCTTATTATTGACAATTTTCTTTTTGAAATATCAAAATATTCTTTTTTTCTGGTTCATTTAATATTTATTATATAAATTTAATCTCGGTATATTTATTAAAGTTTTCATACTAACATTTACAGTTAATTTTAACAACAATATAATTGCATCTCAAAATAAACATAAAATCCCTTAAAATGATACAAAAAAGTTTTTATGTTCACAAAATGATAGCGGCCTTTACGCCTTTTACACTTCCTCGAAATATAAAACGACAACCCTATAACATTCACCGAAACCACTCAAAGTAATTTAAACCTTATCTTTATTTAATAAGGTTGTGTTTTTAATAACAATTCAACGACTCAAAGTAATTTAAACTTTATCTTTACGATATAAGGTTGTGTTTTCAATTACAGATAACAGTTTCGGAATGAAAGAGCGTGTTGGATTAATGATGCGTGAAATTGACCGCTATTTGATATCGAAATGTTTTAACTTTATCACTTTTTAATTCACAGTTGAATATTAAGAAGTATTCAGTATTAATAAGGTTTTATATCCCAATAATTAATTATTAATATTATAACAGAACAAATTACACACATTGATCTAACTCCTAAGTAAGCAAATTATTTGCTTGTGTTAAGGGTGTTAGACAACGATACATATACATAGAAATACACATTATAAATACTGAGAATATAAACAATCAAACCCAGAAATACTTATCATATCTATGCTCATCACATAAATGCCTGTCTCTGTCAGATATCGAATCCGAACCCCATTGAGCCGTTGTACTTTACGCGCCAATCACTACACCAACGCGACGGAGCGGTTTTAATATTTAATAAAATTAAATAAAGGTATGAAATTTATTTTTATTGTTGTTTTATATGTTAATGACATATTCTTATTATTATTGATCACATTTCAGACGTTCAAGTTGACTCTCTATTTAAGGGTTGGTTTTGTTGAATATTTAATATACTGTAAAAGCATTGAGCGTCTGATTTGGAATGGTTTCATTTAATAATTGTCAGAAGGATTAATTATTCTGTCTATTATCTGAATGATTAATGATCTATAAGCATAAATACCACAATGTGCTTAAAATAATTGTTAGGTACTCCAATAATGAAAATAATTCGGAAGAGATGTAATTATTAGTGATAACGCAAACTCAAATGAAACATTTATTCATTTATTCATAAACGAAATGTACCAAGTACCTGATAAGCTTTTCGTTGGCAAGAACTTAAATTAAAACATTTTTTTTTCAAATTTATCAAACATAAATAGTTTTAAGTTTATTTATTTGCATAATTGAATTTGCGTAACATTAAAGTTTTAGTAGTACAAGTAATGCCAAATAAATATATATAAATAAGATAAAAGATATACCTACTTTATAGATAACATATATTTTTAAATCTATATAAATATAGTATGAAAAATAAACCGTTACGGGCAGGGATTCGAACCCGCACTACTGGGAAACCGTCCCGTCGCTCTACCAACTGAGCTACCGTATCTCTATACGCTATCGCTATACGGTAGCTCAGTTGGTAGAGTATATTTTTCATTCTATATTTATATAAATTTAAATAAGCTTAACATGGCTATACATGCTTATAGATATTTTCAAAAATTATATATTTTTTACTGTCTTCTGTAAATTAACAGTATTATAATGTTCTTTTAGAGAAATAAAATCGTTGACGATTAGTGTACGATAACAAACAGTCTACCTGTAGGCGAGTACCGCTAAATCAGATTATCAGCTCGCCCTGCACTTACTAAGGGTGAGGGGAGTATAAACGATTCAAGTACGGGTTCATAACTACGAATATTTAATATGTATTTATTTCAGTATTTTTATAAATAGTATTTCTTTTGTTTATATATATATTTATTTTATCATTAAGAATTCTTAATTTTTGACCGATTGGTGGTTACCATGGGTCACCTAATAATAAATATGTATTCGATGAGTTTTGTATATAACATTAATAGAATTCGTCCTAACAAACATGTACCGGGGCTTTTCCTTCCACTCTAAATACATATATTAGTTATATGTCCGTCCGTCCGTCCCACTTGATGTCCGGCTTTCAGCTGGGATGGGGCCTTGATTTAATTGACCTGTATATTGTTTTACTAAATCGATACACAATTACTACTACTAAATCGAAACACCGAATTTTTGGTTGAACTAAAATTTAAATCTTATAAATATCTACAGATTATTTTTTTTTTTTTATTATAAATGTTAATAATATGTCAATAAAAATAAAACACAAAACATCGCTATATTAAAATTAAAATGACAAAAGTATGTGAAAAATGTTCTTTATTATCCCGGGGTCGGAAGTCCCTAATCCCGGCGGTCCCGGGATCTGGGATTGTCGGGAACGTAAATTAAATGGTACGGGGACGCGGTGTTGTAATTGGCAATTTGTCGTTAAGTACCCAATTAGCAGCTTAGATTTTCAATTTATTTCTTTTACCTTTTCTTGCGAAGTAATTATAAAAGATAAAAGTTATTATGTATTTATAATATATATTGTATGTACACAGTTAAAATAATAATCCATAGTTTGATTCTTTTACCAGCATAGGTTTTTAACAGAAACTTATATTAAACTTAATTTTAGTAATTATTTTCGTGGGTGTTCTGTTGTTATAAGCGAAATATTTCGTAACTAAAGTATGGACATAAAAAGATTAATTTTAAATTAGTGGTGTATAATGTAAGTAATATGTTGGAAAACTATTGATTATCGGTTGTCGGTCAAATGAGTTCAATAAGTTTCGCGAGTCAAATAACTTTTCTGTGGTTCTTAATTTTCAACTATATTTATTTACCACATTGAAATCAAATATCGTGCTTAATAATAAACTAACATACAAACTTGTTTTTTCATAACATTGTTATGAAAAATACTATTTACTAAATGAAAATAATATTACAATAAATGGGTCAATGTACCTCGTTTCGATAAGTGGAGGATTACCAAATAGGTTTAGACCAAACCACGTATGCACTCTTTTATGTAGGCAACAAAGATTTTGATTACTAATTTTCTGTGTTTTTTTTTATCGTCGATTTAATTTATTTCTTGTTATATTATATAAAGGTTAGTGTTATTAATAATCGTAACCAATTTTGAAATAAATGCGTTCGTTGAAGATACAACCGCAGAGGTCTTCTTTTTTCGATTTAATCCAATAATGTTTTAGTTATATAAATATACTTTTATGTTTAGGTTATACTAATAATATATTTTACTCTAATATAACATACTAGGTTAGCCTAGTATAATAGAAATTAAAGTTCCACTTCCGTCACCACTACCACAGTCGCTTCCGCTACTGTCCCCACCACCATAACGATATCGCTAGAAATATAGCTACCGATAACATTTCCTCAACCGCTACCACTCAGTTTTCCCCTACCGGTTCTGCTACCGCTGACGTTTCAATCACCGCTACCGTTACCACTCCTTTTACAGCTACCGTTAGCGTTTTTTCTACCGCTACCATTATATATTATTATACAGTACTGGTAGTTGCTGCTTTAACTAGCGCTTCCGTCATTGTTGTACAATATAACTACTAATGTACCTAATAGTATATGACTCATAACTTGAGTCTGGAGGGGTGAGGGGGGAGGCAGACGAAGTCGCAGCAAAATAACTCGTAGAAAATAAACATTTACCTATACTATAATGGACTTTGGAACACCCTTTAGGGTTTATAATTATTCTTTATTTTACATAAGTATGCTTCGGTAATGTTTAAAACTGTTGATATATTTATTTACACATATAAAGTTAAAACTCTACATCGAAAACTACGTTAACATCCTTCAAAACTTAAAACTTTCAGTATTCGAAGTTAAATTAAGTACATTATTGGGAAAATTATATAGTAATATTTCCTCATACGGTAGGTTATTTTAAAAACGATAGCAACATGTATTTCACCTACGGATTATTTCTCGAACATTCGCGATGTGCAGTTTTAGCCTTCGGCTGCGGAACCCTAACACGAATAATTGGAGGGGGAAATAATCGCAGTCACGTGCCCTATCTGTAGGAGTATTGTGTGTTTACGATATCATTATTATAATGTAAATAACACAAGTAGTGTAAATAAGGAAACACGTTCTTGTACATTATTATAATACAATGAAGCTTTTTATCGTATTTAACAACGATATTTAATAACGGAATCTCTTTTTAACAAAAAATTCGCTTTAATGTAAAGTTGTAACGAATTTAGTTACACTATAGTTATAACTAAAAACTTGTACATGTTTAGAGAAACCATGAATTATTTATTTATTAAAAATCAATATTTAGTCCAAGTTGAACTTATTTTACAAGTTTTAGCACTTTGTCCTGTCCGGAGTTAGCAAAGTGAGGGGAGAGTCGGGAGAGTTTGAAATACCATCACACAACTTCCTCCCTTAGTTATTTGTTGTTTGTTTGTCTACTTTGTATTCATAACGCAGTTTTTATACATTAGCATATTAAAACTAATATGTTGTTTTTTTATATTCATTTTTATTTCTTACAAGCTTTATTTTTAAACAGTAAGATATAAGAGAAAAAACACGAGGTTAGAGTGAAATTGTTCTTTATGCTATGCTGGAATAGACTATTAGAGATAGAAAACAGATATACAGAAGTAAGAGATTATAGATAGATATATCTATCTATAATCTCTTTCGCTAGCTATACCTATCTAGGTGTAGCTAGCAAAAAAAAGACAATATTTATGGTTTGGGCTATTCTTAGTGTTGGTATCATAAATTATTTACCGTAACACAATTCTTGATCATAATGGCCAAATGTTTATTTTTTTTCTCTAGAACATTAAACTGTCGTTTTCATATATTTTTTTTTATTTTGAAACCGATCTTCTCGAGGGTGTAAACCCCAGTTAGGGACAAAAGTGAATACCATCACACACCACTTACCCGAAAAGTGTCTGTAATCACACAACAGGCATTCCCAGGTGGGGTGACCTCAGGGCAGCGGCCGATCTTTAAAACTTTTGCCAAAATACGTTTATACGTTATGCGAAAGGACGCAAAATGTTAAACAGAGAACAATGTGGCGAGATTGATTGACATTTGACACCGACCCTAAAAATTGGGATGAGTGTTTATTCCTTCATTAGACTTTCTTTTTTTTTGGATTTTTATCCTATTTGGACATGTCAGTCCCATCATAACCTAATCTTACAATTAATTCTGCATTTAACAACGTATATACTGCTTTAGTATATGTGAAGAAATATTTCAATAAGAGACTTAAAACTTTCTATTGTCGGTTGACTAAGAAGATATGCAACTACCTACATCATATCTATTATTACAATATTTCTGTACAAGTACGCTGTATTTATTACATTCTACTAATAAGTGCTGGACATCTATCTTACCGCAAGTATCACAATTGATTTGTTAGAGGGATAATTTCCAGAATGTAATCTATGAGCTATGACTATAAATTCTCTGCTTAACTTAATATTATAAAACCAGGGGAAACGGAGAGGCTGATTTTGTATTGTTTGAAGAGGCATGTTTTGAAGTGTTCATTTATAAACCATATCGTTCTAGTGATGACAATGAAAGACATGATGATGATGATGATGATGATGATGATGATGACATGACTGCAGCTCGTTACTGGCTCTCTCTGCTGGGGAAGTCTGACCTTACTTCTGTAACTTACTTTATACTCACCTTTTGTATGGCGTCTAATAATATTATTTAGGGGAGAATCGGGGAATTGGAGCTATGTAAGGAAAAGTGAAAAAAAAACAGTTTCGGTTACAATCATAGACTTTTATAGACACTAATCAGTCTTTTAATTATCTGCCTTTCAATAATTGAAAAGTACCATTTATAAAATATATCATTACATAAGTAAAATCACCTTTTTGTAAAATCCTACTTTCGCTCCCATTACCCCTCGCATCGGGTAATGAGAGCCAAGAAGCTTTTATATGTGAAATGAGAGCCATGAAATAAAATTAAACAAAATAAAATCTATTTTCACCTATTTAACAGAAATTTAAACAATTCAAAACCTTAACGTAATCAACAAAACATAAAATATATCATTTTCAACAAAAAATAAAATAGAAACAAAAGGTAATTTAGGGATTTAAACAAAAATTGCAAATATCATCTTTAGGGTGATCGCAACCTGAACACTCAAAATGGGCCCATTTGCCACAAGCTCTGCAACGATATCATAATTCTTTATTTTAACCAACATCGTTACTTATCATGCACAGATTTTCATTCTCAGAATATTCAGAAACATAATCACAAATATTATTTTCATCAATAGATAATTCGTCAGTAGTGCTCTCTTGAAACAAATTTCTAGTTACTCTATTTATGTTTTTTTAACATAATTTATTCTTAATCTGTATCATATTTTTACATTTATTTATTTGGATTTTCTTTGGCTTTATCCCTTTCTTCTTTCTTATATCTTTTTTCTCCTTCTTCTCCTCCATCCAATGTGTCATGCTACATGATTGTCCATAATAAGCTATTATGATTGTCCATAATAAGCAAAATCTGTTTTTCCGCAGTAGGACTTGTAAGTTTTATGAAATGCTCAAGCCATTTTAAGAATATTTGCTCATTAGTCCACCTATTTCTTGAACAATTTAAATTTTTCAACTCGTTAGGGGATAATAAGAGCCATAGCGGGGTAATGGGAGCGTGAGTAGCTCCCATTACCCGTAACTTAACTATTTAAAAAATAACGACACCAACCTAAAAAACTTCGCAAAATTAATTTAGTTTTCAATTTTATCTTAAAATTGATTAAATAGTGCATACAATAGAAACAAAATACGACGGAATAATAAAAGTTTAGGTACTCACTTTGTTTGAGAGATTTTGTACTATTTTATAACGCGGTCAATTCAAATATATTTCCTCTTCTTACCGCTATACGCGGGCTACTGAGCTGGTCGGCGGCGATCACATGATGTTACCGAATGTTTATGAAGCCATTCCTTTCAGTTTCGCGCGACATGTACGTTCCTATCTCTTTAAATTTTAATAGCTCTCATTACCCGCTAGCTCCCATTCCCCCATGTTCCCCTATCTTTATTCCTCTTTCATTATCTCTCTCTACTTCTATTCTAGCTCTTTTGGTTTTTAATAACATATCTGCAAAACATCTTATGATTGTAATGCCCATTGGCAGTGTTACCACCCACATAAAAGAAAAAAGAAAAGTTCTTGAAATAAATTAGCGGTGAAAATAATGTTCTTCACAAATTAGTACGCATTATTAAATCTCCTCTTTGATCATTTTATTTCGTTCTTAAATTAACTCTGTCATAAAAAAATATTCTCAAATTAGATGCTTTTTAAGTCAATGATTTCACCAATAGATATGCTTACTTTTATTTATTTGGTTTGTTCTCTATAATATTATGAAATTGTTAATACTAGGGGGTATGAAGTTACCCGTACCCCACATTTACACACATATAGATATATAGATATATTGTAGACACATTAACCACACATGTGTGGAGTACTGTTCTCATCTTTGGGATGGCTCAGCTCAGTACTTGCTTGACACTCTCGATCGGTTGCAGCGGCGAGCGGTTCGTGTAATCGGAAGCCCAGAGGCCACGGGGTTCCTGGAGCCTTTACAATTGCGTCGAGACGTTGCCGCTATGGCAGTCTTTTATCGCCTACACAACGGCGAGTGCTCCGACGAACTCTTCCAGCTTATCCCATCCTCTCCTTTCCGATCTAGAACAACACGTGCAGGACAGAAGTGCCACCCTTTCACAGTGGATTTTTTGTCATCACGAACCAAACGGTTCAGCACTTCCTATTTATGTCGGTCCATCAAAATGTGGAACTCACTACCACGGCACGTGTTTCCTTCCAACTATGATCCTGGGTCTTTTAAGCGGGGCGTGAAAAAGCATCTCACAAGGCCGCCATAGTGGAAACCACCATACTGCATTCTATTTTGCGTGAATGAGAATGGTGGCCTCCATTTTTAGGCTTCACTGGCTGCTTAAGATCAGGCAGAGTGGGGTCATTGTGGTAGGCAAATATAAAAAAAAAAAAAAAAAACATATGTGACATAATCCAGGAATGTCAAACAGATTTTGGATATTTTTAGGGATTCTATTTTTGTGTCAGCCGTTGCAATAATTTTTGATCCGTCATCTCCCTTAAAAGTTGTTATGAACATTCAATGCAATTTTTACTTTTGCAAGAGATTGTCAGTAACTGATTCTCAAACAGCACTCATTACAGCATCGATTAACCAATTGGATACGTAACAGTGACCTTGGTTAATTATACCTATTATCAACCAGGCAATCTATCTACATTAATTATTGAGCGATTAGCGAATTTCTTGAGCTTCGCTCCTACATGTAGTTGGCTTTATAGCGATCTCCCTAATGCTTCTTTTCCTGAACTACTGAACCGATTATCATCAGCATCAAGGGCTTAGCAACAAAAAAATCAATTATAGATGTACTTAAGAATAATCACCGAAAAAAAAAACGTAAAATTTATTTTCTGTGATTTTGCGCTTAACTAACAATCAAAATGGCTGTCAATATAATTTGTAAAGTTGTTGTTAAATTAATAATTCCCTTAACAATGCTATTAAAATATCCTAAGTCATTTATGAAAGTGTCATAGTATAGCCAGAAGATATAAGGACAGACAGACAGAAATAAGGACGCTCAGCCACCATGTTAGGTAATGTAGAAGAATCAAAAAACATTCAAACAATCCAGAAATATAAACTACTTTAGTTGGTATTATTGCTGTAATTACAATAGATATTAATTTATCTAATATAAATGTCAGTACAGGTACGTATATCCTCTGTCGCCAATTACGTATGAAACGCAGCAGTGGAGGCAATAAAAGATCTATTAGCAAGTGTGAGCCGGTTATAACCGGCTATTACCGGTTATTAAGCCCGCCATACATAAGAAATTAAATTGTTACCGTGAAGATTAAATGTTTTTTATTATTTCTTTGTAAGGTGTTTAATGTTTATGGATAGTCTATTGCAATTACTGTGTTACAGTTATATGACTATTAATTGTATTAAAATATTCATTGTAAAGACAATTAAGTAATAAGTAAATTATGATTTAACTGTAGTGTCGTCGGAAGTATTTGTAATAAAGTTAGCATGGAGCCCGGACCCTTTCCTAATAGTAGCGCCATCTAGTGAGGTGAGTCCTTGATTTTTTAACTTTTTAAATAAAATCTCCTTTTTTATGACGTCACGGATTTTTATATTGTTCGACATTTTGATTAGGTATACCTACATATATATTTTTTGCTATATAATTGTTTAAAATAAGCTATGTATTCTAATCTCTGAAAAATGTTCTGTTTTTGACTGTTTGTATAATACTTAATATAGATGTAATATAATAGAATTAGATTATTTTATATGTAGTTTATTAAAAACTATTTAATGTTCCACAGAATACATAAAACCTATAACAGGCTAAGTATAAATAGTCCGCAGGAAAAAATAAAAAGTTATAAATTGGCCGGTACGAGCGCTACGTTTATTTCATTCAGCCCATCAATTGGAATCTTGCACACGGAACGGGTCGGAGTTGGGGTTCATAATTATATTGAAATTATTATTTTTTTTTAAATATATTTACTTAATATATTTAAAGCATATAATAAAAATCAAGGTTCAGTGATGTTACTTGTTCCTTATTCACCATGTAAATATTACTGCATTAGATGTAATTGTAAACGCCTATTTCTAATTTAGATTACCTAGTTTTCACTACTCACCTTATTTACTAGAAAATAAATTAGATCGTGATATCTTAAGCATCACTATTGAATAGTTAATAAAAAAATAATGAAATAATAATTTTATTCATGAACATGAACGCTGTCCCGATCCAGCCCTTCGATACCGTGTTCACAACTGGTTGTCGTGGGTGTCTAGGGGTATCGATTGACGTTAGAGAGGGACTACATTATACACACTGCAGTAAGAGAAAATGAGACAGATAACAACCTTCCAAGAACAAGATAGCATCAAGAAACACGTCGGAAGAGCGAGACGACGGCGCAACATCAATAAAAGGTCTTTTCTTTTCCTTTTTACCTTTTTGTGAGTTTTATTTATTCATAACACCTTTGTCGGTGTTTTGTCGCGGTCATTAAAGGGAATTACTTTTGGTTTCGGTAAGTTGCGGCAACGAGACCAATTATAACAATTAACACATACTAATTATTATTGTATGTATGTGTGGTCTATCGATCTGACATCAGTTTTAATTTTGATTAATTAATAATTAACTAATCATTTCTTGGACATGTTTAATACGAAAACATTACATAAAATGTTTATAATTTCTTATAAATTAAACAGATTATAATGTATTTTTTGTTTAATATCTTTATTCAAGTAAGCACATTGGAATAATCAATTGTTACATTAAATTGGTCAGTATAGTCCATCCGTAATTAAGGTACCACCAGCTAGATTTGTTGAGTTTTTGAAGACGGAATTTAGGCGTTACGTATATATTTTTATTTTTTTGTATTATTATGTTATATTATCACATGTCTATATGTTTTTTACATAAATATTTAAATGTTGACGTATATTAAATTTGTTATTAATTAAATAAGTATTGAGAATAGACCGTAAGAATTCCAATTTCTTTAAAAACGTTTTTCAGGAAATCTATAGCTCTTAAATTATAAATAGCCTAGGTCTTTTTTGTTAAATAAATAAATAATAAATTTGGCAATAGGTAAAATACCGTAAGACAAAATACTGTGAAAATAGCTAAAATAACGAGTTGAACCGTATTAACATATGTTAATTACCATTGTATCTTGATATTTAATATACCTATCGCTAAAATAGCTAGCAACACCGTTCACGGCTAGTGGTAAGATAACTGCGGTTTAGATAACTGTAGTTTTACAGGAGTTTAAACACAAACCACAAGACATACAGACGAAATATAATTCCTTGCTTATTAGCAAGAAGTATGGCAAAACTTTGTAACAAGCTAAAAACCTATTTTTATTGTTAAATTTAAATTATTCAATTACAATTGCTGTGTCCTTCAGCTAGTTTCTGAGGTATAAATAGGTAGTGCATTTCACACAGATAGACAAATCTGTGTCTACATAAATTTGTGTAGTTGGTTTATACTGAATATAATGGCCGATATAAATTAAGTAGATATAGTGTAAAAGAAGGAAGATGCCAAATCTTTAAGATCACAAAAGTATTCCGATATACCTAAATATGAAAAGGCACCGCTGAGTTTTAACCCATATCTAATATATATTTACCCGGATTTGCTCCACTAGTTTAGAATCCACTCAGGGTTCCGTGATTCCGCCATGATTAATTTACGTTAGTAAATTTATGTCTAATAATCATTGTTTCGTGGAAGTTTGATTTAAAAATATATCCTATATTGGCAACACCTATCATGATAATCATGATCTAACTGCTCGTATGCTCTCTTCTCGTGAGAGAAGTAGCGGTTTGCCATTTGTTAATAATATACATGTTATACT
The DNA here is from genome assembly GCA_959347355.1 of Napeogenes inachia. Classification (NCBI taxonomy): domain Eukaryota; kingdom Metazoa; phylum Arthropoda; class Insecta; order Lepidoptera; family Nymphalidae; genus Napeogenes; species Napeogenes inachia. The sequence goes on along the minus strand of OY365791.1, from coordinate 11,274,925 downwards.
GAACCACTATCTGATGATCATCTGAGATGAGTTGCTACTTTTTGTTACATTGATTAAAGTAGTCTGTTAGAATCTACGACACAATTAGAAGTGTTTGTGTCTATACCATTGTGGCTGTTAAAGTGATCTTTCTTAAATTACGAACACAACTTCACCAAGGTAAGATACTCGTGTACGAATGTGTTTTTATAATTTCCTGTAATCAGCGACTATCTGGAATATTGCTTTATAATATATTATATATACATATAGTTTATTTACATATTAGCTAATGCTTTTGTATAAATGCCGCTGCTAGGTATAAACACAGACCCGACTAGTGCCTAGTACTTATATATATCTAGATTAATTGCGTGGTCGTGTATTCTAGACGCCGATGCGGTTATCCTCATGATGAGTGGAATAACAATTGGAAGTAACCGTGAACCTGCATTGTTTACAACCAGACGGTAAATACCTACCTGTTACATATATAAAAACTATCACGTAATATCAGGTTTTTTATATCTATATAGATATAATACTTATGCTCCTATATAATAAATAATTCTAAACAATTGTTTTGAGGTTTTCATACCCAAAGGGTAAAAACGGATGCCTATTACTAAGACTCCGCTGTCCGTCTGTCTGTCACCAGACTTTATCTCATGAACCTTGTTAGACAGTTGAAATCTCCACTGAAGATGTATTTCTAAAAACAGTATACCTATAGTAACTTTTTAATAAGGTTTCATACAAAAACTTTAGTTTTACCGTTTTTAATAGGTACAGAACTCTTCCTCCGCGAGTCTGACACGCACTTGGCCGGTTTTATTTTTGTCTGCTTGTTTGTATGCTTATCTTAATTTTTGGTCTGTGGGAAAAAAAACTACCGGTGTAGATTAGATTTACTGATGAGATAGGTTATTGTCAGTAACATAACAAAGGTTTATATTGTAATACAATGTTAAGGTCTACGAAATATCAATGTAATTAAAACTCATTTCAAATTCAAAATTGATGGTAATTAGGAAAGAGCTAATAACTTGTTACAAGCTTCCAAATATAACAAAAAAATATATTCAAATAGTAGATTCCACTTCGTTGCTTATTTTCAAACACACTCTAAATCATTATATGATATTCAAATATCTATATAAAATGCACTTCATTTTCTGTCCGGAGAGTAGGTACTTTAGAAATGAAGCATGTCAATGTTGAAGGAAGACTTATTATAGTCCTGTAATACAATAACAAAATAAACTCCAAATTAAGGCTATATATGTAGGGTTTCTGATTCTATTGTTATTAATATATACCAATTCATTTTAATACTCAAAAACACATAGTTGTATTCGTTACACATATACAATTCCCTTTTAGACCGTTTCTTCCAAAAACATTCCCAACTCATCTTACCAAGCAAATATATATTTGGACGAAAGTGACCATTAATCATAAGATGGACTGTCTTTTTATATGTCTGTACTTGCCTATTTAAAAAAAAAGAATTTCATTTATCATATGCTTCACTTAACGCTTGTTATTTAAGTATATTAACTATTTAATCTCATACTTCACCCGGGATGTTGTTTCGTTTTTGGCGGTTGGTCTTGTTCTAGAGGAGGTTGCTAAGTCCTTACATAATGTTATATATATATATATATTCAACATAAAAAAATCAGTAAGAGTTCCGTTATTAATGTAATCAACCTCGCTTTATTATTTTATTAGGTTGATGAAAGTCTAATTGTGGGGAGCTTTATGAATGGTATGGTATAGCTTCCGTATTGGCTTATTGGGCCAATACGGATTGGCACTATATTTTGATTTATTGGGCCAAGCACTAGTTACCACTAGTGCTTGGCCCAGCAAGTAGCACCTCGAACGGTAGTTCGAGGTGCTACTTACTTACTACTACTACTTACTTTCTACTTACTTTAATTGTTTGCTACGACAGCAATGTTGTTAGTTACGACAGCAATGTTACCGTTGAGACAGAAACACCAGCAGCAACACAGATACACCAGCCAAATAATGAAAGCTACACAATATAAAACGCCGTAACGCGTACTGACGGACTGTATTTGTTTTAAATGAAGATATCTGCTTTTATTTTTTTTAATTTCTTATTTGCATTAATATTAATCCAGATAAACAACCTGTTTAATTGAATAAGCCCTGATTATTATACTATGGGGTAGCATAACTTAATTTAATTCTATTATTTGGAATATTAAAAAATAGAATATTCTAAGCCCTTGAAAAGCTGGCGTGGTTTGTTATTCTAGTCTTTCTTTCGGTACTACGCTTTACTTCAATTGTAAGTTATTTATAATGTAAGTAATTTATGTAAGAATTTAAATATATTATAATAATATGGAACATTTAGAACTAAATAGAGTGTATGAAGAAGAGAGAGTTGTCGATTTACGTTCTTAATGATTACGTATTTTCTTTTGTTGATACTCAGTATGTAAATACAACGAACCGAGTTAGTTGATATTCTTTAAAAGGTCTATGTGCCATTTACCTAATCTTTAGAGATCGAATTATCCTGAAAACATTTGTCGTCAGTTTTTAGGAATTTAAGGTAAGAAAAAGAAGAAGAGGTAGAAGTTTAAAGTAAGGTATAAGTCTATGTCGTTACTCAGAGGTTTACCTTAGAGGAAATATGGCCTCACAGCTTAAAGGTTCAGAAAAAGAACAGTTCAGAAAGAAAGAAAAGAGTTGAATTGAGTTCTGTCATATGTCCAGATACTTATTGGAATGATACTTATCTCTTCGGTGGGGAATGCACTGAAGGAGGGGTGAAATTTGCATCAAACCTTCCAATTCCGAAGAGGACACACAGTTATACTCACATAGTAAAACACACATAGAATATTTCACAGTATGTCAGGGTCGGCTGTCGGCTTTGTCACTCGGTTCACACACATAGGTGTAAGTAATAGGTAGGTACTCCATACGAGACCTGATTTGTGCCTTATATGACACATAACGTTGATGCTAAACACAGCCTAATCTTAAAAAAAAAAAATTCCATCGTAGCCTTACCTTTCTAGCATTTCCCGAGCTATATCTCGTTCAGTATATCGCTATAATCATGGTGGCTATTGGTAATTTTTAGCGGCACATTTGTAAATAAGGGTGTCATGTAAACATTAATTGGCGCTCTTTTTGCTGTAAACCCGCAAACCTGTGTAGATACTTGTTGTAAGTAAACAAGATTTACTCTTCGTCAACCACATGTTAAGAACCGCTTCGAAGGTGATTAACTTTAGTTCTTCTTTCTACCACATGTACCGTGACGATTCAGAGAGGCTGTGTAATATGTACCTAAAGAAATGAATACAAACATATAAAGGAATATCATGGGAGATAGCGCAGAACCACCAAATGAAAGTAATAAATTTGTTCTGAAGTTTGGTAAATGAAACTATTTATTTATGTTATATACTTAGCGGTATTCATAACTATTCTTATATAAGGTTTTCTCTCATATAAAAGTAAATTGGCATAGCAATCACTGCACGGACCGCGAAATCGTAAACCAACACCATAGCGAATGAACACCATAGCATTCACCATAGCATTCGAGCCAACGATAGTTACGCTTCACACGCATACAATTACAACCATATAATTTACGATACTAGAAAGAGAATCGGAAACAGTACAATGAACTCTATTATGAACTTTAGTCTGTATAAAAACACCGCTAAAATGTGTGCGAAATACAGTACCTACAGCATATATAGCTACTATTCTTAGAAACAAATATCATACACAAGAAATACTTCAAATATACTTATTATCAACTTTTAATAATAATTTATAATTTCTCAATTCGCAGACAAAGTGGATCTACTAGGTGTTAAACCAATCCTGTCAGTTCACCAAACTTCTACATACATAGGAAAGTAGTGACAGTCGCTTGGAAAAGCGAATTCGAAACTCTGCTTTCTAATGCGGTTGGGCTGCGCAGGCGCACGAACCGCTCACATTTCTATTAATGTCGTGAAGCAGACGTCACGACTGACGAGCTCTCACGGAACCCGCTAATTGCATAATTGGCGTCTTTCAATTAGGTAATAAATGTCGAAATCTGTCATTATGTAATGTTTATCTCTAATTTGTCACAGATGTTGACAATTAAAATATTCAATAGAATTACATTGTTTATATATTATTTAATATTCCAACACAAATGTTCTGTATTTTATTCTGATATTTGTAGTAATTAATTTAGCAGCCTCCATGACGCGTTGGTAAACAAGTCGAGCCACTTGTAAACAACTCATTTTAAACGCCTTCAAATCTATTTCCGCACAGCATCCATCATCTCGTAAATTTGTTTTATTACCTTTAAATTCAAACACTTTTACGAGTGAATACATCATAACTCTATTTTCGGTGAAATCGTATTTTGTGAGGACGTTAGATGTATGAGAATATTATGAAAATATCATGCATTTTGTATGAAATATTACATTATTGATATATTATTTATATCATGTGAATCATGTTATTTTTAATTATATTAAATACTTGGAGTGCTGTTCGCATTTTTTTACAAGTACCTTTAATATTATATGAAATTATGTTTTTTTAGATATATTGACAAATACCTAGATAGGTATTTGTCAATATATAAATAATGTATTAATGTAGATACATTAATACATTTTTTAAGTACTTATAATCTCTACATATAATAAAATTGTAAGAAGCTTTCTAGAAAAATTATATTGTATTGTAAATAAAATTAGTCTAATCCATATTAAAACAAAAGAAGCAAAAGAATAACATGGCGTACAGACAATACAGTTTATATTATATATAGAGTGTGTTTTAAGACTACATAAGTACTTAGAAGAAAAAATATCAATAGAACTTTTTTTATGACGATAAGTAATCGATTTAAAATGCACTCGCAATATCACCATTAATCGATTTAATTATTTGAACTGTGATATTTAAGTATTTATACAATTTAGAATACGTAAGAATAGTTTATAAATAGATATATGTAGTGGGTTACTGCTCGAGGCCGGCGGGCGCGGCGCTGCAGGCGAATCTGTTCACCAATACGCATTACCAATGCAAATGACACCCTATTGAGCCAAAATAACTGTACCGTTCACAAAACAAGACGATATTTATTATTTTTATTTCGATTAATTTGATTTTTTTTACATAAGTTATTGAATTGCCAATGTATCTAATATTATTATACTTATTAGTTACTAATGAAACAGAAATAATAATGACGATAGATTGAAACTGATGAAGACTCTCTTTTTTTACTAATGTTAGTTATGAGATTGATTTAATTCGTTACTAATACTAATACAATACGAACAAACAATCGGTCGTAAGTTTCTATCATGTTTATAGTATGCACTTTAAAAACATTAGAATAAAGAGAAAACTCCTTACTGACTCTTTAAAAGGAGATAGTAAATAAAATCGTATATATTAAATTCTTTTGTCTACAGTACGTTAAAATTTTCGACAGCGTGTTTTGCTTGCGTGTCGAACGCTATCTTTGGGTTTGTTTCGTCGTATCGCTTTTACCCGAGTCCATTACTTCTTTCCCTTTCCACATAAATTCTACTATTGTGGGTGACGCGCAATGTATGAAACGTATGACAAAGTTGTGGAATAGTGGTGTGGGTAGTTATATATGTGTGTGTCGTGAGAGACGTGTTAGCAATCGGCTCACCTTCGCGCGACCTCGTGTTTCGACACCGAACAACTAGTTATTGTTCTGCTGAAGGTTCGCTGCGCGCGCGCTGATTACTGATGAGACATTCTATTTTTGAAATCAACTCTATTGAGGCATTTGTTGTATGAAAGTTGTATGAAAAAAAGACTATGGAATAATGTGTTTTTAAATTATTTTTTAGAGGCAACATTCTACGAGTTACAAAGAATGTGTACTCCTTGAAAACTTACAATTAATTTATTTACGATCAAATTATTTCTAAGGTATGCGTAGGACCACAGCGTTATCTGACCTACCTCAAGAACTTGATATGTTATAAGAAACCATTCCAACTGACTGCTCTTACATAAGTAGGTCCGTATTAACAAATATGGATACGTTCACACGCTGCCTGCAATCAGAACTAACTTGATTGCCTTTATATAGTTATACCAATTATATATGGAATATCTTCTACTTATATTCCATGATATTTCATTTGTTATAAAAGTATGTACTACTTCCTGGAAGGATTATGTATTTGATAACTGAATTTTCTTCTTTATTTTATAATGCTAAAGAAGCTAAAAGTATCTTACTAGCTTAATTATTAAATCAATTTTATACAACACTATACTTTTAATAATTGAAACACTGAAATATATAATATTATAATAATGTTCTAAGTTATTGTTCTATATACATAGTTATAAAATAGGTCTTACAAATAATTTCAAATTTAATCCTGAAATTCAGTAACAAGGGATGGCTTTGTAAAATTTTCAGCTGAAATTGACTGCACCCAGAGGGGAGACCCTCGTCTCCTCAGATTAACGACCGTGTTGAGACAATCAGAGGTCATGATACCCGCTTCCATTCTTTATTTTTTGACAATTCTCTACGTTAAAAGGAAATAAATTACTTTAATATCCTAGACTTTTTTGTTTTATAAAAGGTATCTTACATCTTAATACCGTTCCATTATCGTGTCACGTAATTCTTATCATGAACATTGTGTTATAATTATTGTTGTGTTTATGTGTGTGTGTAACAGGCAAACACAGGTAAATAGATATGTCATAGCTGACCTGTATTATTCTTGTAATATAACTTGAGATGGTTTTTTTATTTACCTTTTATTTAAAGCCTTAATTTATTATATTTCTATAAAAGTAACCTTAATTATTTTCACTTAATTTAGGTTTATATAACATCCGATTAATATTACCCTAAAATTTCTTATAATGAAAGAGTCCTACCTTGTTATTCGAAAAAATGAAGAAAACCCGTAATTCAAGTTTATTCTTATTTAGGTGAATTCTTTCAATTTCACGGTCCACACGCCCCTGTTTTCCCGAATTTTCCTTTGTGATGTATAAATTATGCTCGCACCTCGTTTGTCTGTTTATTCGTGGTTTGTGTTGAGGGTAGATCGGATTTGTTTATCCATTAGAGGGTAACATGAAAAAGTGTTTTGGTGGAGTTGCTTGAACTTTGTCAATGTCGTTTTAAATTTGTTTGTGTTACACGATAAGTTCTACTCAATTTATAAAATTTATATACATTTCTCGGCTCGGGGTTAGTTATTCATTTAAGTTTGTATTTACCTTTACCAGTCAGAGTTTGAGTTGAGTTTAAATTGTATCTCTATAATTATTCATTTATTAAAAAATACTTATTCTCAAAATTATAGAGACTAATACGTAACATACTGGCTGATGGTTATGACTCCATCAGTGTGGACTTGGTAAGAACTGTACATTAAGACCATTAGTTCAGAACTACCGATAAAACTGGAGGGAAAAACAGTAATCTGCCATGTTTTGACACAATGAACCTGCATCATTGTGTCAATGATATAACATATAACCCTCAAACATCTATCGAATGAAAAAGATTTTCTTTATTTAACGGCTGGTTTCACCGAAAACTCAGATAGCAGGAGGTACAAATTACTTTATTGACCCACATAAAAAGGGTTGCAAATTGAAGTAACGGTTGTTTTGTTTTCCCCGGGGTTTCAACAGGTAACTGTTATAGATGTGGGGCGAGTACCCATAACGAGAAAAGTGAATCTAGGTTGACCGACAAGTGGTTGTACAATTGTCATCCATTTCGTTGTTTATTAGACAGGTATTCATCCTGGTTATAGTTTTGAACTAAAAATATAAGTACCAATAGTATAAAAAAGGTATAAGAGTGATACAATTATTCTGATAAACACCAGTTCTTAGTATCAAGAAAGGACTAGAATATCGTCAGTTTTTTGTTCACTTTTCTGTTTTTTCGTTGCGTTCGTTCTTTGTTATATATGAAGTAATTTACATTCTTTCGAGTAATTATTACCTACCTTAAAATGTCATAAGTGTTAATTCTATCTCATAATTACCGTTCTGTATTTCGTTACATATTTTATCGTTAATACCGTTAATTATAACCATTCGTTCGTTACTCAAGAACCAGTCGTGTTTAAAGGATACTCTGTTAAGTAACTTACGTGACCGTGTATAGAAACATTACTTTGTTATAGGTCACCTATGGCCTGGGCAGTAATTATTTTAGTAGTAGGGGAGAGCAGGTGGGGGTTGGATTCATTATTCATTTCCATCAGAAATCGCTATTAGAACTAATCAGCCAAAGACATTATAATAAACTTCAACATCCAGAACCTTCTCGAAGTTGAGGAAGATCCCCAAAAAAACGCATATCCCTTACCATATTTAATTGCTCTTAAAATGCAGTATCGATGCTGGACTCTCGTTATATATTACGTGATTGAATTGAGAGAATTGCCCCGAACTTGTTCCTCGCTCGATGCCAATTCATTATCTGACTTCCACGCAACACACTCGAACAATAATATCACTTACAAACTAACCTACTATTTTAAACTCTATTGCACATAACATACGGTTGATTATACATCGCATTGCACACCTTATATTACCTTCTGGCAATGGTTAGTAAATGATTACTAGTCTCGCGTGGTCGTTTCTGAAAGTCGTATTCATGGGTCGAGCTAATTAAATAGTAGCTATATGAAGAGAGTAATAAGGTTAAGTTTAGTAAATAGTGTGTGTCTGTTCGTTGTTTTTGGAGCGCGGCTCGGTGAAGCAATGAGAGAGGGCGTGAATAATAACTACCTTGGACGTCACTTCACAATATATTCAGATATTGTTTTTTGACCTGTTTCGTTCTTAACGTACTCCAGATATGCTCCAGGTCACTTTTTACGCTCTGATTGATAGATTGTATTGTTTAATTCTTTATGGTATTGCTTTTAATTAAAATTTCTTAACCGATGCCCTTATTTTGAGAGACAAGTTTTTGTCTGTTTATCCTTTATTATTTTTACAATTTTTTGTAAGGAATGACCAATTTTAGCTGACATTAACATTACATTAAATTAATGTGAAAATGAACTGCCAAATAATAATATGATCATGTAATGATAAGTTATTTGTATAATGTTGTTCTATTAATTATTACTATTTACGAGTATTCCGTTCTGCGACAAATATACTAGTAGCGACATCTCTTATCAGAATGCGGTACTAAGTACTATTTCTTGAATCTATTATATTAAAATACATAACTCAATGGTAACTTGATTGTAAATAATATACCTATCCCAAATATTTTTTTAAATATTTTTAAGTAATAAAAAAATGAATTGAATAAGTCAGATTAGTCTTACTCATTACATTATTAAAAGTAGTATCTATTACTAAAAATGTCATTTGTATCAACCCTTCCAATATGTATTTTAGGATATGGCCATAATTATAATTTTCTCAATGCGAGTAGACCTCAATTCTCACGGGATATTCTTATATTAAAACGGTAAGGCAATTTATTTTTATTTTGTCTGAGTCAACCCTAAATTTAACCCTTAAAGCTTTTCATCGGACGAGTCTACAAAAACTTGTATAAATTTACAATGCTTCCATATTTGTACTTTTCAAAGATGTATTCCATGGCTTACATTTTCTTTAGAAATATACTCATATAGTGTGTTATCTTATAAGTGTAAAATACACAGCACCTGAGTATTTTAAAACTCTACGCAGTGCTAGTGTAAACACTACCCAGATATAAACTCTCGTTCAATTCCCGGAGATATCGACAGTCGCTAAATCACGGAACGACATTATTTTTCGTTCACCCTCGCGCGTCGAGAGCTGTCTCGAGAGATAGTGGCTAGTACGGTCTGCAACATCATATTTATTTTAATTATTATTTTTTATATTTATTTAATTTACTTTTTTCTTTGAAAACTATAAATGGTCACTTTTTTAATCTTACGTGATCATTTAGTAAATAATGATATGTAATACGTTAGTTTAATTGGTAGAACGACGGTACGGTTTCCCATATATCGCGGGTTGAAATCCCTGCCCGTATCGGTTTATTTTGCATTTCATATTTATTTACAATTTTAATAAGCTAAACATGGCTATTGACCATGCATTTTATAGATATTTTCAAAATTTCATGCAATGTTATTTAAATACAATAACTTATAATATTTTTTTCAATAGCAATGTTTTATATTGAAAGCATTTTATCTTTATATATTAAACTATCGTACTGAAAATGTACTTAACTGATAAGTTTGAATAATCTAGGTACATATTTTTTTTTTATTATTTTTAGTATAATTTTTTATAAAAGAAATAATTAGAATAATATTATAACTTAAACAACAAACATGAGTCTGAAGACACATAAAACACATTTTATTCTCCTTAGCATACTATATTAAATAACAAAAACTATAAATAAACTTATCGCAGTTGCTGTCGGTACCTGGGCGTGGCGTCTGCCTCATTATTTAGATATTAATCCCTCTCTCCCTCGCCCTCTCCTTCGCTGTCACGTTCCAGCAGTTTTAATTAATATACGATACTTGCTTCACACTTTACAAATACATTCTAAAACATTTCAGGTCACTGTAATACTAGTGTAGACTAAAAAAGAATTTCAAATCAAATCAAATCAACATAATTTTATTGCATTTAAATAAAAAACCAATATATGCCATGTATTTTTTTTAGATCTGGGTACTCCAACTTCTGAAGGTGTTTTGAAAGGCAGAGAATAGACGAGAAGAAACTCTTGCCAGCACTTCTTTTTAACATAAGTTTACAATTTTATTTATAATATTTACAATTAAAATATTTATTTTAATTAATAAAATAATATCAAAAATTGTATTAACTCTATCTGGACATCACCAAATTATAAAGATCAATCAATCAATCAATCAAGACATGTATGTCTTGTACAGACATGTACAGTTGTAACTGTAGGTACGTCTTTATTTATATGTATAAAATGTTTGTATTAAATTCTCCTTACTTCTATACTTCAAATAAAATAGAATCAATAAGACACAAATTGTACATTTTTACTTATACATGTATATAAAATATCTGTATTACAATTTAATCTTATTGAAACAAAGGAGTCTACCGACAGTGCCGGCGTCACTGGTAGTTAATATTAGTATATATCATTTAAAGTACTTACCGTCACGCCTCAATATCATAATATCATTATAAACCCTTGTTCCGGGATGTTTTTGTCTGTCACTGTATTGGTCACACACACACTACGACGAGGGTCATCATTTATAATTAAATTTGGTTCGATGGAAGACTTTATTTGTTTTAATAGGATTATTTTTATTTTATATGAATATAAGAGTATCAATACAAACAGGGTATCAATACACGGTCGATGTTTAAGGGACAGATAACCAAGTAATCCAAGATGGCGTGCCTTCCTCTACCACCAACTATTTTTTTTTTTTATATGGTAGGAGGATGTTATAGAATCTCATCTCTATTCTAATCATCCAAGCATATGAAGCCATCCACCACGCTCTCCGTCTGTATGTTTGTCCGATTAGTCATTTTTATCGATGTTCATGTGGTTTTCGTTATCATTTAGCAATATCTTTTCGGAAGTTATTTTTATATAAATACTGAAAAAAGTGGATTTTAAGTTAAGTTAATAACAGGAATTTATTAATCCTATGGAGTTCAGCTCGGCTAACCTTATGAGATATATATATTTCGTTTTGGTGTAAATATTTTAACTGTTTATCATATATAAGAACTGTCATCATCATCTTTGGGAAAAGGAGAGGAGAAGTTGGAAGGGATGCTGTTAGAAGTTAAACGTCCGGAAACAACGGCTTAGACAACAATACGAAATATTTATATACTATATATATTAATAACACATACGAAATATGTACATATTTACTTCGCGATGTTTTGTGGAAGCCTTTTGGTCCCGCTCGGATACGTCACTGACGGATCGTGACAGCTCGATTAGCAACAGATAGCTCTTTATGTATAACAGAAGAAGATGACTGAACTGTCATAAATTCCGAATTATTAATTTCCGTCAAATGACACTTAGATGCGTTGCTGCGTTTCTGAGTTACCGGCCTTGAAGGTATGCGCTTTTTTTGATGTCGTATCTACCTGAAAAGGCCGTTCATTCCATACCTTGGTGGTTTGTGGCAGAAAGTTTCTTGAGAACAGCACCACGAAAACCAATCCATATGGTGTGTGATTTGGAACTCGGAGGTTCTCAGTGCGATAATGGCATTCGGCGGCAGTGATTAAATCAAACAGCTATTCGGATCACTCTTCGTAATACCTACGGTAGAAGGCGTATAAAGATGCCAACGTAATGCCAATGGATCGAGCCTTTACAGAGCTCTGAATGCTCAACCACTAGAGATGCTCATCGTTGGACGCTTTCAAATGGTAGAAACTGATACTGGGGTGATCCTGAGCAGAGATGAGAACATCCAAGCCGGACCTGCGCTTTTTAAGAAGTATTTAGTTCAGCAAGAAGAGCACTACTTAATGAGAGAGTAAGTAGTTCTTAAGAGTTCTTATAGCCGTTATACCGTATACGTCTAGTGCTTTAACGGCAAATAAATAATAAAATATCTTCTATTACTATTCAGCTAATTTTCGAACGAGTTGACATAAAAATTGTATCGACGGACATACGTTCAGTTAAAGACAAAGTCGATGTTTACGACTCAACAAACAAAACTGCAATAAAACTAATGTGAATGTGTTCGCACACAAACAAACACACGGAATAGAGCTATACTGTAAACAGGACACATTTTACGAGTTCATTCTATCAGACACGTGTTAGTACTTACATACAGATGTCTATTATCTATTAGGTATATTGAATGTAGTGAGATTTTATTGACCTCTATTTCCTCGATTACTCACGATATTAATTAGCTTAGCTATTTGTTGATAGATATCACTCGATAAACATCCACACAGAGTTTAATTTTAAAAAGCATTGTTAATTTCTAGTAACTTGCACATATATATACACAATATACATACATACAACAACACGACAATTTTGATTAATCGGGTCTAATTGATTTTCAGTTCATCGTTGTGAGGTCTCTCCGCCCACGACTCTACTCTTAGGATGCACAAGAGCATTGTGGTCCTCTAATAGTTATGTTAATATTATTCATAAGCTACTAACTATAGGTGACAACGTTAGAGGGGGGAGGGGGGAGGGAGTGCCGTAACACCATTCCATAAAAATATTTAGATTTTTAAATTATATCTCAGATGTTTAAGGTCTTAAATTATTTTCTGTTGATAATACGTCATGTTGTGATGCTTAATCTGTTCGTCTGTATAGCTGTCAGGTCAAATTTAAATAACCCTATCTAGTATAACTTTGTTTATGTTAGTTAGTTAGTTACTTTGTCCTGAAGTCCGCACTAGTCATATACCAGTGACGCCTGACACTGTCGGTAGACTCCTTTGTTTTAACGATAATGATTGCTAATTCCGGCTTAGCTCTTTAGCGGCTTATCACCCTCACAAACAAGTGTTGAATTAAATTACATACAAGTGTACTTCTACTATTTTAGACCTAAATACATTTTGTCTTTTAGTTATTTCACCTTTGCGGCTTATTTGTTTTAACAATGTGTGTTGTTTTGTTTTGTGTTATCTGATGGCATTGCTAATTAGTTTTATAATGGTAGGTAAATAATACTATCGTATTTCGAATAGTAATAATTATAATTATTACTATCAAACTAGTATTGTACAGGTATTTATTACATGTTTTGAATTATTCTAAGGAAATGATAATAATATGTACATATTAGTAAGTATTTATTGCGAATATTTCTCATCAATCCCATTTGCAACACAAACACGCGCTTCATATCACAAGAGCGAAGCGGCAACGTCCTGTTATTACTGAGCAGCGGACACTGGATGCGACGTTGCCGCTCCGCGTGACACCGCTCTCGCGTCTCTCCGGCGGGCCCCGCAGTCTCGCTAGAGCGCTCATCTAACCGCTACGTACTTGTATACTATTGACATGGATTCCAATTCTAATTCATGTGAACTGCCCTGGACTAAGATTGAAATCGATCTAGAAAACGAAAGTCAAGTGAAACGTGAACCCCGATGGCACTGGACCCCGGAGAACACGGTGAAACTCATCGAAGCGTTCGAGAAGGATTGCAAAGAACTATGGGACATTAAACACCCGTTGAACAGAGACAAATGCGCGCGACAAGCCAAGCATGATTATCTGGCGAATATGTTCGAAACCACATCCGACGAGATTAGCCGAAAGTTACACAATTTACGGACGCAGTTTAATAACGAATTGAGAAAGATAAAACGCAAGCAGGCAGGAGGGGAGCCGGCGCAGGGGAACAGCGGGTGGGAGTACTTCGACTCCCTGGCGTTCTTAATGCGGGAACCCCTCGGCGACCCCCTCGATACAACCGTGGAAGGAGTTAATCTAGCGGTACGTCACTGTTACGTCATTGATAGTGTGTGACGTCATCGCGCACGTGCGTGTCTTGTTTATTTGTTGTTTTCAGCAACAAGTTAACAAGACGTTGTTTTAATGAGTTTTAAGATATATTAATGTTGAAAACGACTTCGTTGTCGTAATAAATATATAGTATAGTGAAGGTATAGTATGTTTGATTTATTTATATTTATTTAATGTGTTTTTTGTTAGCTTCCTTATAGCTCACTTTATGTGATCATAAACGTATTATTGATGAGTCATTGTAGTTACTGAGTGTGTTAGTTTGTATTAAACGGTCTTTTATCTATCTATTGAAACATTGTATTCAAAACTACCGTACTATCTACTAATAGGTTAGGTTCCCAGAGTTAATGTAGCACTGGAACATTCTAAATTATATTAGAAATAAAATAGATCTAGCAATCATTTGAATGTCAGGATCACTTCGGATAGTTCTGATATTTCTTTTACTAATAATTTAGTGTTACAGGTTTTGTAAAGTTTTTTATTTTAGTATATTTGTTTATTATTCTAATATTGAGATCTTAGGTGTCATTTATTACTTGTAGCTAAGAAATCTTCTATATCAGTATTTTAGAAGTATATTTGAAAACTATTAACATAATATATTATCACAGCTGGCCGAATTTCAAGCAGACGAAGAAGTGGAGTTCGGTCTGGCTCGAGCTCGTGTGACCAGCTCACCCACAGTCCGCAAGCCGGTGCAGAGGGTGGCGGCCTCCGCCCCTCCTCCCCTGCCTCCCAGCGCCCACCCCCTCATGTGGCCTGAACAGCCCAAACCACGGCTCCGACCTGGGATTAATGCAGATGAATGCCAGGTGTGTGTTTGCATTATTTGCACAAGATTGGATTTATCGTGATTTTTGTATAAAATGGAGGATAATTATTTGATAAAATCTCAGATAAGTAATATTTTTTTTAAGTGTAGTTCTTTAGGTTATAATATTCGTTATTTATTTTAGTGGTTATTTAATATGTTATTACCGTAATTATCGATTATTCCATAGATATGACTTAATTATTAATTAGCTTCGTTTCAGAGAACTTTGAGGTGATTGTTTGATTTTTAATTGTGATAAGAACACGTTAATAAGATTGATGTATTCCTTATCAATACAATCAATACAATCAATTATAATATTAGTATTTAGAATATGGTTGCCTTATTTTACAAAACACAATTAGCAAGTCTCGATGGTAAGATAATAACCATTTTTATCTTCGTTTTTAAGATGTTTTTGTGATAATTAAACATCCGACTATTGATAAAAGTTTGAAGTTTATAAATTTTAGTTTAAATGACTTAAACATTACTTCATTAACGGCTGTAGATTATTTTGCAATTGTGTTTTTTGTCCGGGCTAAGTAATTAGAAAAGACTACCTAAATTTATAAAAACTCTAGAAATAACATAGCCTAAAAAAAGTAGGAAATGGTCCAGTTTTTTTTATTATTCCAAACTAACATAATAGAAATGTATATTCTTTCTCAATAAAATAACTATATCGAAACTATATCTAACGCAGCTTTGTCTTAGTCGTGTCTTAGCCGTGTCGTGATCGTGTTTTAGTCGTATCCTTCCAATACGAATACCCGGTAATGACGTTTAAATTGATGATACTATTGACTAAGTGCTCGCGCCGGCAGTGATGCATCACTTACACAAGATTACTTAAATAAATGTACAATATACTACGTAGGTAGGTAGGTACCTACCCACTTTTAAAATAAATAAATAAAGAATGTTGGTAGGTATTCATAAATAAAATAACTTATCTAATAAAAAAAGAATGTAGATAATATAATAAATACATGGAAAAAGATAATTAATCATTCATTTAGAGATGTCATTATGGATTCAGCTCAAACATTCTTGCTTTGCTTTGCTCAAACAAAAAATATTACCTAAATATTTCGATTATGGCGGCATCCATTGAATCATAGCTTATAAATTATAGATTTGACTAAACAAACAGATTTGGTGAGTTTGGCCTCAATGAGTCAAGTCGCTTAGAAGACTCAACCACGAACAGATCAACTATTATATATAGATAGATATAGGTAGAGGGTACATACATAGGATTGTTGTATAGATAGTATAAGGGTTTTTTTTAATATTAGCAATCTTTATTTAAATACATTATATTCATATGTAGTTATGTGTGTATATGTGTATATATTATAGTTAAGTGTGTGTTTAGTATTGTTTACTTTGAACTATATGTTAATAAATATCCTATAAGTAAGGTTTATAATGTCTTATAAGAGATAACTTATCCTTTGTGTTAATTATCTTCACTACAACATACTATGTCATTATTATTTATTAATAAATAATTAAATTAGTAATAAATAAATAAACATATTGCTTATCTTTTCCATTTAATGCAGATATTCGGTGACTTCGTCGCATCAGAACTACGCACGCTTCGATCAGACGAATCTCGTAAGAGGTTGAAGAGAATCATCCAGAAGGCAATCCTGCAAATCGGAGAGGAAGAAGACGTCAACATCATCAGCGGATAGCGCCGGAGTAGACTTGCATCTGAGTCGATTAACTTATTCGATTAGGATGTAAGTGAAATCGATTATTAAAGTGGCCAAGTTAGTGATGTATAGTGGCCAAGTAAATATGTAATATTGGCCAAGTGGTCTGTTTAAGTTATTACTAAAAGCTATGTATGTGGCCAAGTTGTTTTGCTATAATAGACTTTTTGTTTAGGTTGATTTGCTAAAGGTCATCGTTCTCCATATAAGTTATTTTGGTAAACGAATATAATACAACTTACCTAGTCTTAAGTTTAAAATTTGGTAAATAAGTTAAATATTGTTTTTTCTATGTTAGTTGTTATATTAGTTGTACAAGTAAGTACAAATAAATGTGCTGTTTATTTTAGATACTTTGATATAGAGTAAGTTTTTGAAATATTTTGTATTTTATACCATGTACCCTTGTAGTTTTTATAAATCTTTCTATGTACTAACATAAATTATTAAAATACTAACCTATCTTAATTGTGTATTTATAACTAACTAAAGACCTGTTAGTCGTTATATTTTAAATACTAAAACCATATTTTAGTTTAAACTTATCTTTTTTTAACATTTAATAAGTATTATTCTCATAAACTTTTAACCACTGAATTTTTTAAATACAATGAAAATGTCAAAATATTATGACCGCAATAAATATATCTTTTATATCTTATTTTTGTAGTTTTTATTACTCAACTAGGTTTTGCCCGCGGCTTTCCCTTTTTTCATTGGCTTCTATATGACTTGTTTTAAGTGATACAATCAAAATTACGACATGGGCAGACGTCGCTCAC
The DNA here is from genome assembly GCA_959347355.1 of Napeogenes inachia. Classification (NCBI taxonomy): domain Eukaryota; kingdom Metazoa; phylum Arthropoda; class Insecta; order Lepidoptera; family Nymphalidae; genus Napeogenes; species Napeogenes inachia. Next base: position 11,257,033 of record OY365791.1, on the reverse strand, counting down.
TGTCAAAAATCTATTTAACGTTTTTAATACCTACCTATTAGATACTGTATACTGTAGATACTGTACCTAAACGTCCATTTAAATACTTTTTAAACAGAGTAGGTACTAAGTAGGTACTTAGTAACCATTCTAACCATATATCACACTTATAGATGTTCATGGAAAATAATCAAAATATGACCAAGTAAACTTGAGGAATTCTGAGCCACATAAATTCTATTTTAAATGCTAAATAATATGTAATAGACATTCAGTTAGCTATATGCATTAACAAAGTTTTCAATACTGAACATTCACAAAAGCCATTTTTGAGACGGTTTGCACGGTTCCATACCAGAGTGCGCCGGCCGACTGTACCGCCGCAAACGCGATGTCCCTATATTTTAAATCTGTAATAGGTATCTTCAAAAATATTAATTTAAATTACATGCTATAGAGGGATATATTGTTGAATATTAAATGTAAAATGTATTTAAGGCCCTTAATTAGATACGGATTAATGCTGTATTGCTTAAAATCGCTTCGTAAATAAGCCATTATTTCCCGTAAAAAGTAAAGGATAAAAATTTAATATCGTGGGTTATCCCTAAGAGATAAACATATACCATCTAGGACTTCTTAAGGTATACAATACATTATAATACTTAGTACCTACATTATTTTGATCTATCTCGTAAAGTTCAGCCAGCGTTTGAATGTAAGCGCTAAACAATATGTTGGTTTACGACTTCGCATTAGAAATCTTGAAATTATCAGTGGTTCTCTAATATATTAAGCAAGTTATTATACATATAAACCTTCCTCTTGCATCACTCTATCTATTGCAAAAAAACTGTATCAAAATACGTAGTGTAGTTTTAAAGATCTAAGAATACATACAGACATAGATACAGACGCGGAAAGCGACTTTGCTTTATACTATGTACCTAATGAAGATGAGAGCAGAAGCCCACTATGTATATATATGTATATACATGGAAGTTTATCTGCTCTTCCTTTTTACAGTTCTGTCATAGATAAACAACTTTTATATTAAACTATTCTAAAACATTTTTTTTTGGAACACTAGCTTCATATTTTCTTGAACTTAGTCTTTTTGTTAATACAAAAAGACTATAGAATACATTAAATTTAGTACATGATATAAAATAAGTTATAAGCTGTAATATATTGAAAAAAAACATTTTTTTTTTTAGTTAAAATAAGTATATGTTTCTAATACATATGATATTTTTTTAAAACAATTAATAAAGTAGTGTTGTTAAGTGTGTCCAGAATCGATCATGTAAAAAAATATTGATTTAAAAACAAGAATCAATAAAAGTATTCACACTATTATTCCTAACAGTCAAATATCAAACGAAAAAAAATTAGTTTGTTTTCTTATAAATCTCTTAATATCATTAAAAGCCGTTTATTAAAACGGTAAACTAATTAATCTCGAACAAGACTATGATAATTATCACCGGATGCTGTGAGAATACCGACATTACTTACGGTTCACATCAGGGCGGCCCCGTTGTTGTGAGGGCTTTTATTGTAGGGACAATTAGTTTACATCTTATTAGAAAAAAAAACATTTAAATATCTTTCGCAATAATAATATTAATAAGAGAGCATTTAATTACTTCTTTTAACTTTGAAATATGACTCAAATATATAATTCTAGTAATTAAATGCAGTCTGTCCGTCTGTCCTTCCGTCTGTACCCTTCATAACTTCTAAAAGGTTAAGAGTTAAGACTACAAATAATGTACACAGATAGCACAACTCATAACCAAAATGTGCTTTGTTTTTTTAGAGTTCACCCTCGGTCGGAGTTATAGATGTAAATGTAAATACACATGCATACAATATTTTCGTCATGCGATTGTATGCTTCTATAATTTCGGCATTTTGACTTAACTTTTCAAATTTTAACTAGTACTTTTTCGGTTACAAACCCGGTTACTATAGACTTAACTTTTCACTTAGATCAATAAAAGTTTAGCCAACCTTTAGTATTAGGATACTGACCGTCATTTTAAATCAATTCATGAGCTTCGTTTTTTTAATAGCTTTCGTTACTTTAACAATTTTTCGTGCAAAGGACTACGTTTTTCATAACGAGCAAGTTTTTTAGATTATGGCTAACTTTGCTTCGGTGAAGGTTTATTATTTCTTATACATTAATCTATATTTTAGGTCACCTAATTTACCCATAGGCTGTTATTTTTGGCCAATCTTTAAATTGTTCTTAAGTGTAAATAATATCAGAACTCATTATGTAGTAAACATTAAAAACCTATAGGTATCGTGTATCGATACGGTAGCTCCGACGGGAGAGCCCAGAGGTCTCATTATTTCTTTATTTAATTTAAGTTAAAGCCATCCCTAATTCGATTTACAATAGTAACTTAAATATTGCATGCTAAATAGTGAGCACTCGTATGTGAGAACAGAGAGTAAGTTATAAACAGTTGTATTTATAAAGGAGACGGATACCCTTTCATACATTCTTGGGCCCAGACTGTAATAAGATAAAAGTTGTGACAATTAATATTTATAGTATTATACTGCCACAAAAAAATGTCACAAACTTTACACGATCAATTGATATTGACGGTGGCTTGTCATAGCAGACTAAAAAACTGTACATTTCGAATATCACTCGAATGTCAAATTAACTAATTTAACGAAAATCGATAATTTATTTTCTTTTCATGTTAAGAATATAATAAATTATTATAATATTTTTTGATTATAATAAATGATTAAATTAATCATCTGTAATCAACACATACTTTTAGACAGTATCTACAAACTTACTTTTTAATCATTATCAAGAATCGATTATAGTTTGATCGATTACATTTTTACTGTGCAGCAAAACTTATTTTTTTGATTTCTCGCGGTTAGAGCTTATTTTTTGAAGTTTGAAATAGAAAAATGTTAAAAAAATTTAAACCATGTTTCAACCTTCTCCGAGGAATCCCCGTCTCCTTTGATTCGTTTTAAAACAATGGAAATAATTCGTGCTTATATCTTATCTATATCTTTCTCCGTAATATTTTGATTGAAATCTTTATGTAGATATATTAATAGATTTGAAACCAAAGCTTACGGCTCAGTGAGGTCATTTGGTCTTATTCCAGCCTCAACTGTCTCACCACAGTCATTTCTAAGGTTGTATGCACTTTGTCCAAAAACAACTGGTTCTCCAAACCTGAGCTACTTTAGTTGTTCTTTCAGGCGTAGTCCCCTAGCAGCCGACAGGAAGTCTTATGATTACCGTTGAAGGGAGAAGGGAATTAACAGTTTAAGTAAGCATGTTGTTATGCAAATGTTGTTATCATAAATCCACGGTAACATCAGGAACAAGGATCTACAGCAACAGACGTCTCGTGAAATTATGTTTAATTAAGCTGCCGTTTCTTATTTCTTTTTTCAACCTACAACTTTTTGTTTTAGAGATACTTGTGTTTGTCTTTCTGTTTTTTATTTTTCTTTATCTTTATGAAAGTAGTGTCTTTAATGATTTGGTTACGTACGTTTGGTTTGGTATTTATGGTAGGTACAGTTAATTTATTTCTAGATCTTTCAGAAAATAAAATATCTCATCATGATATACATAACAAAATATTAAATAATCAATCCTAGCTAATAAGTTTACCCAAGTATGTTAATATTAATTATTAATGTTTTTTTTTTCATTCGATTGCCACTTATTAGATTTTGTCACTATGGGGCAATGGACTAGTTTTATATACACAGTAAAAGCAGGGGTCAAAACTATCCTCGTGTTGGTAAGTGGTAGCTATAACCCATTACATCTTTAAATATCGCTGCTTTCGCTGCTTGAAAGGACCTCTGGTTCTCTCAAGATTTACACTATTTGCAACTAATAACGAACTTGTTATACCAATAGTACAATATGGTAAAATACTAACACCATTTTATATACTATAGAGTTTTTGTTGCATTTACTTTGGTCTTTTAATGGTATATGTATATAGTTTAAACAAACAGATTGTACACTTCTTTTTAAGAAGGTCTAAAAAATAACAAACACATTATTTTCAAATTCCTGTAATAGTCTTTCAATACTTTAACTCTCGGGTATTTGATAACTCTTAAATCCGAGCGAATTTTCTCCGACGCAACCCAAATAAAAAACAAAGCCGAGTTTTACTTACTGCCGTATTTATCGTTTCTTAAACAGTCTGTCCCTTTCACTCGTATCGATCAATGCGTTGGGCATCTCGCTCGTTCGGGCGTCGACCCGGCCGAACGACACTCGTAGTATACACATACTGAGATTGAACGTAATTATTGACTTCTCTCATTGAGTTGAGTGGCGTTTTTAAATTATAATCATTAAACAGTTGACGGACAGACAGGAACTCTGTGCAGTAAATTATCTACAAAATTATTCCTTTTAACTTTTATAATGTCATCTCAATCAAGATGTAATCTCATTTCTGCTATAAACTTTTATAATAATTATAAATAATACATATTTGAGAAAGTTAATCAATCAATAAAATAACAGAACCTGCTTATAATATACCTACCTTTCTATATAAAAAATAATGATCTACTTATTAAAATATTATCAGCAACACTATTTTATATTAAAACACTGCGTAAGTAAGTGTCACATACATAGATAGTGTTGTCACATAGTTAGTGTAGTCAGTCAATGTGTGTAAAAGCCGCGTCTATTTCCACACTATCTCGTTCTATTTACCAGGAGCCCATAACGCAGTAGACAGTTAGACACACAAGTGCGTACTCTTCCGTAGTATTTATTGATAACGTGTTCATAGAATTATTTACGTGCATTAGAAAGAGATAGGATACTCTTACCCGTCTTTCATCCCACTTGTTTTTTTGTATACAGTATGATATTATTTGTCTATTACATTATTTACGTTACATCTATGTAAATATAGTTTTTGTTCTAACCTGTTATAAATTAAATTTGTTTTTTTATATTTTTATTTTATGTACTGTTTAATAAATAAAAATAAAATTATAATAATTATTTTTTTAGGGCATTGTTCACCTTAAATTGTGTTATTTCAACAAGATAATTTTGCACTTCCGGTCTTTATTTAATTGGCTAATTAAACTTATCCCTCGGTTTGCGCTCACTGCTCTTCATAAATTACTTTTATTATATTTACTTGAAATAATAATCATTACAAGTACTTCTGTGATTCCTTTAAATAATTATTTAACTCATTTAACTTATTCGTCTTTATATGTACATCACGTAATTAGGAATACAAAGAATATCTGAATGTAATATACGTTTTACAAATATTTCCGATTTATGTCTTATACGTATACCTAGTAGGTAGGTATTCTATAAGGTATCTAGATCTTTCCGGTATGAAAACCAAAATCTTCAGTAATCCAGAAGTGACTCAATCACAAGCTTATAATATGTGGTTAGAATAAAAATATATATAGATAGCGAGTAACATAAACTCGAAAATTACCCTGCTATTTTATTTTCAACCCAATAAAACTATGCCCCAATGAGTTTTTATGTTGACATTATAGTATAACTTAAGCTATTTATATAGCTAATAATAATAATATTTACTAGATAAGGCTACATAAACGAACAATCATATTCGATTGTTCAGTCTAATGTCGCGCCTACCAGGATATCTGACTTTGTTTAGGTTTGGTTTAAAATCTAACCAAAATTTTTTTTAGGAATTCAATATACATTCTGATTGAAACTCGAATACGGTCTGGCTCGGCTGAATCTCAAAAGATCCCTAAAGTAGCTGATACAACAAAGTTATGTACTTACGGGCAGTGAGAGAACCGCATGTCCATAATTCCTCACTTCCTTGAGTCCTAGTTAACTACAACACATTTTAATTTGCTATCCAAAAACAAAAATCATGTTACTATTTGACGGATTCTGTCAGTTAGTTAGGTTGTAAATTAACTGACTCACTGACATGCACCTACATCTCGTCTTCCCGGGAACACGATTGGAAATGTTGAGTTAAAATTACATGCAACAAATATACCCGAATTAAAATAGTAAAATAGTTTTATTAGGTAATACCTATTGATAAAATGTTGATACTCGTGAAAGAATTAGAAATATATTACGTTCATTATTAGATTTGCCATAATATAAAAAAAAACAAATTTTATATAAGTAGCCCGTAACTAAAGATCCAATATGAAACATAGCAGAATAGTGAAGATGTCCACTGTCATCACGTCATCTAGGTCTCAGCAACGTGTCTCGTTAATGATTGAGATGAGCTGACGGAGGAAGTTATAAAGGAAGTATAAAAATTAAGTTAATAAGTAGGTACAAATAGTTAATGTTCTTCCATCTCTTGGGACCTTGCAATTTGTCATATTTTATATCTTATCCCATCCGTTACCAGAAAAGGCATGAGTCATTAGTTTCCCCAGTTTTGTGTTTTCCCGGAACAATGAGATTTATTTCCGATTTATAAAGTGTCGTATAACAAGTTGACTCAGACAATAGATGAGCTATAACTACTTAAAATATGTAGTTTATTCGTTGGATACTTGAATGATTAAAATAAATAAAACTGTTAGAAATGTAGTTTAGATATGTGTAGTGATTATATAAGTACTAATTATATTTAAAAATTCTTTGTAATATTGAATGTAGATACTCAGGTACAGGTCTGATCTCTTTACTGATGTAAAGATAGGTAATATGTCACTGTTATTATGTAAAGATAGGTAATATGTTATTGTTATTATGTAAAGTTATCTTATGTGACCGAACGGACAACTACATATCTTTTACGCTCTTCATAAGATTGCTTTCTAGTAACTATTCAATATGTTACGATTGAAAACTTACGTAGGTACCTACTTAAAAAAAAAATTAACCTTATTTTTTTTTAATTATGCATGTTAGGTATACGTGTACTTACAGTTATTATTGATCTATTTGTATAAAATAATAATTTAATAAAATACTTTTGAAAACCAAAAGATATAAAAGTTCTAACATTTTTTTTATCCAAAAATCACTTTGAATGTATTCTATTAAACAGTCAAGAAAAAAGGAAGATTGAGGGATGTGAGGGTAGAAAAAAATACGAAAAAGGAACACAAAAAGAATAAATGTCATAAAAGGAAGAGTAGATAGATGGGACAAGGAAGCGTACGGAAAGAAGTTAGTATCATATTTAATAAGTGAACGCAACAGCAAGACAGAACAGAAGACCTACAAGAGAACAGAATAACTATTAGACTAAGATGTAAGAATCTTATTATAGTAATATATGGTATTAAATAAATGATTGCTTCACCGATATTGGCATCCTTTTAAACCCCGACGACCTCATGTTACTCAATTAAACCTTTTTTATTATTCCCATTCATTCCTGTTACGGCGTATTTTAATCGGCTCCTGAGCCATTTTGTTCGGGACCCGTCAACCGAAACTTTTGTAATGTTCCGGTCTTTCGCTGTCTCTTTCATGTATTCGCTTGTTCGTATGTTGTTGTCACTGTCGATCAACCGTTTGGTTCTTTTGTGGCTTGAAGATTAGGGGACCTGGCACGTTCCTGAGAAATCGGCAGATGTTTAGCCGATGTTTGCGTTGATGGTTCAAACTTTGATAACGTTCACAATTGAGACTTAGAGGATTATAAAGTTCGCAAAATCATGGTACCTTTATTTACAATTTTTATTCTTTCAGTTTTTATGGACTTGTATAAGTATGGTGGTTGTTTCAAAGACGGGGAAAAAATAATCGATGCTTTAGTGAAAGTATGAAATTCTGACTCAATACGGTTATGGTTACCGTCGATTCAGAAAACCATAAAAACAAATGATAAGAAATAATAGAAATATGTAACATAATTGTAAAAATCTTCGTTGATTCGATTCTTGATATCGAAGAATCCATACAGACACAAAGATTCTAGATAAGAAGATAATAATTCCATAAATATGGAGTGACTTGGCAGGTGAAAACCAGTCATTACGTAGGTACTTATTATAAATTACAGTAATCTTATGCTTAAATATTGGTATACATTCTCCAAAAGTTTTATTAAATACCTCGTATATCATTTTTCATTAATCTAAACCGAATATAAATAAATAATGGTTTTGAGTAAATAACAATAAAACGACGTCAATAAATTACCGCCTCCCATCGAGAATAATATACTATACGCCCACCCACGAATCCCCTCTCTGTACAGGGGATTCCAAGAAATCTAACCTAAAGTGACTAATTCATTGTGAATAACAAGAAAACTTCCAATAGAAATAAATACATAATTAAAAAAAAAAAGAGTTGAAGACTTATTTTTTTAAAACATGGAAGATCGCATTCAAAAGCTCTTCTTAATTCAAATGTAAAATACTTTTAAATTTGGAATGCATTGCATTCATTACGATTATTTTTCATAAATAAAAAACTAACTCAGAGTCGAGTGACATTCCCGTCGAGTCACGAGTGGGACAAACGACACGAACGAGAGAGCTCCTCTATCCTCATGCGAGCCTAGTACTTGTCACCAGTTTCGATTGGGCATTTGTCACCTTTGACTGACTGACACTTTTTTTTTAATCAGTGTACTTATTATAATCAGGAACTTAATTTTTATTAGATCTTATATTTTTCTCTATATTTAAAGTTTATTAGTACATAAATTCTAACACCAACTATTTCTGTGGTTTTATAAAAATATATGGAATTAGGATTTCTAATAAATGTTGTCTTTTTCTTTCTTATGTTTGTTTGGAAGTAATTAAAATTAGACTGCAAACTAAACAACTACTTCGTAAAAAATATATAACTAACTCGTAAAAAACTTTGTAGACACATTTAATGAAGTTGGTTTTTTAATTACTCTTGAAAAATATTTACAAAGAGAGTTGAAAAATACCAAGTTTATCAGACTACGAAGGCGTAACTTTTATTTCCAACAAAAGCGAATATTTTTGAGTCTGAATTTTTGCTGTTCATTATACCTAACGGAGTGTTTTATTACAAACAAAGTTGGCGTCTGTAAAGTTTGTTCATAATATTTATGACATTGGGGTACTTAAATCAAAAAGTTTCTTGTTGGTTTTAAGGCATAGGTACCTACCACAAGCTATTATTGTTTGGTATAACAAATAGCCTTATCACGTGACATCAAATTACTCTTCATACAAAAATATATTCATAAATATTTATATCCAGTTTCCGATAAAAGAATGCTACTTCTTTGTATAATGTCCCGCTCGACAACAACCATGAAATTCAAAACATTTTTACATTGAATCAAAACAAACGCGCATAGCCTTCAAATAGTTGATTCAAACGTTGACCAGATGAAGGCGGTAATTGACGTCGGCACGACAAGCCATTTAGTTCACTCAACCACTTCTGTAACACAGCCGCGCCAAAGGAAACAACACTTTATTGTATAATTGTAGAATACATATTGCAATAACACAATACACTTGCGTCATTACGTGCCGCGAAGGTAATTTGATGCCGTATGGTTAGAAATGAACAAACATATGATTTACAACAGTCGTAAGCGTGTGTGTGATTATATATGTGTGCGTGCGCTCAATAATAGCAGGCATGCGCAGTGGCCGGTGCCGCCATCTGTTGAGGGCCACGTGGGAGCACGGGCACTGCGCATGCGCGGCTACATCGATCCCGTCACCTTGACTGCTTAATAAATTCATGCAGCGTTGAGCGATTCGTTCATAAATACCACTAGTCTTCTCCTTTTGGAGCTTTGAATTGGTTTATTTGGACCCAGGTGTGCGCATTCTCTATCTGTCTTGATTAGTATTGGAATTTTTATCTTGTTATTTACAGTCGTTAAAGTCAGATGAACAACTGTCATTATAATAATAGGTCATAATTTCTATTACCTATCACGTATTATTTAGTATAGATACATCTATACACTATTTTGTATTACTTATTCGTCTGTATTTTCCATTTTCTTAGATACTAATACCTACATTGTTTAGGTATATAAGATACCAATTGATTGAATAAAAGATTCTCGTGATGGACAGACAGACAGACAGACAGACAGATATCTACAGCATAAAAACTAATGTACCTACCTGCAGCTAATAAATATCTCTTTCGAATATTCTTGGGTTAAAGGAAGTATTAGGTATATTATTACATTAACCTTCATACCATTAAAAACAACATACAAAAGTTATGTAGGTATATACACAAAAAACTTCATTAAAGAGAATAACATAGATTGCGATTATAAATATACAACCAAGGTGTGATAAAATGTATCACAACATACATCAATTTATAAAAAACGGATAAGTAATAACGACATTGAGTGGAATCCATACATGCATACTAAAATAGAACAAAAAAGACAATCGCAAAAACCACAGGAACCAACAACAGTTTACTATTTAAAAATAAGGCTTCTATCGTTAAAGCTAGATTACTATCGAGGTTGGTATACATAATATTCACGATCACGATCGATTACGATAACAATAATAATAATAATAAATACGTTTATTCACCAAACGTAAATATTAAATGTTTCGTATAGTCTTATTTACAGAGATTTTGAAACAAAATCCTAGTAAAAAAGTCGTTAACTCAGCTTACAGATGCTTTTCAGTTTTACCTTTAAATGGACGTTAAATTACATTAAGAATCCAAATACATAACATTTAATTTGTACCCATGTATGTGCTAATAAATAAAAATAGGAACAATAAAGTTTACAAAATACATAGCCGTATGAGACACTCTATACATACATGCACGCATACATACAATCATACACACATGCAGTCTACACTTATAACAATATCATTTGTGGTAAGGGAACTAATTTACATTTGCAGCTTACCAAACAAATGTATAATACTTGCAAGTATAAAGTATTTACATCAAGAATGAAATTAAATCAGTCGAGCCAGCCCGCATGCGAGCAGTAGGTACAATTAACTACAGCTAGACTACTATTCTATTGATAAAATATTTGCAGAACGAAACTTTTATGTCCCAAATATATTTCCTAAACCTAAAAAAAAAAAAATATTATTATCTTTTATCTTAATGATCAGGTACTCCAAATCATCACCTGTTGGATATTAGCATTCTCGGGACTCCGTCATTATGTATTTACCTACCTATCTTTTCAAATTTGTGTTTTAGTTTGGCTTAATCTAGTCTTTTAGAGGTCACAGAGTCACCAATGATAATAAATCATGATTTACAATAATGTTTATGTAATATGTAAGTTAAAAAGAAAAGCGGTAGAATGAATAGGTTTCTTAAGACCGTTGTCTTTTAAAATTTCCAGGGAAATGTCGGAGCCACAGCTAGTATATTATAAAGTCATATCGCACATATAGGTGGTTTTATGCCCAATGATCATAGAAATATCAAAGAAATGGGTGATCAGTCGGGAAGCTACCTTAATGAATTCTAAATGATTCTTCCAGATCAAAGTTGTTAAGTATAGTAAAGCCACCGAATAGTATTGTTACATGTGCGGAGAATCAGTAGGAACAGCGAAATACTAGTAGTTATGGTAGTTATGGTATGTAGGATACTTAAGGTAGAGAACCTTAAGTATCCTACACCATACTCGAGTCGGTACAGTAATGTATGGCAAGAGTACAGAACACAATAACTGACAAAACGTCCGTAGATAGAAATTGTAAAAGGTTCCTCCAAATTATCGACTTAAAATCTTCTTAGAAACGGCTCCAGCTTAGATGATCACAAAATCCGTGAAGATGTTGTTTTCGTCATCCTAATTCATTCATATTCCTGAATTCTAGATATCTTAAACACATTATACCTGTTGACCATCAGACTGACTGACTGAGTGACTGAGGTTTTAAGTAGAATTAATTTTTACGCTGTTAAAGTAAAGCAAGAAGTATAAAAACTAAATCTGTTTGTAGATTATATAGTTTAAATATAAAAGATCTGAATCTTTAAGTAAGTACTATCATCGGCTTATCTCAAGATCATATTTTAGATGCTGTAAAGTACTTTCTTATCAAATTTTATTAGATAGAGAGGTAAACGGTTAAGGTAGTACGTAAATGAGTATTTTAAGTTTATCATTAACTTGCACTCGGATCGCAAGCCCCAGGATCTGTGTTCGACTCCTCTACCTGAAGATGTGGTACCTACCCAGCAACGGGTAGGTTGGTAAATGTATGAATTGCTGAGAAATAGCATTTCTTTAATGGCCGTAATAGTTCCACGATTCACGTAACTCATTATCTAAGTTTAGAAACTCAATATTTTTAGTGTTAGTGTTTCCCTTTGCATGTAAAACATATTTATTAAGTACCTATACATTTTATGGTATAACTTATGTTCTTAACAAGGAAATTCGGTGTACAGCCGGTCATTTTATAAGTAGGTACTTCATGTTAAAATCACTAAAATATGTACCTACATTTTATAAGGGTATAGTTTATGGTTCTTAGATAACTTTGTATGAACGCAGTTTTATTAAAAGCAATTTAACAAATATAACAAGTATCGCTGCTAAATATATAGTCTATTTTACCTACCAACAACTATTTTTGCTTTATTTATCATAGTCAAAAAACACTGACTACAAAAATTACTTTATAAAACTGATGTGCTGAATGAAGAACAGTTTAATAGGTATAGACACCTACATACAGCCACTATAATCTTAAGAAGTGTAACTAAAAACAAACTGGACATTAAGGTTAAATCTCTTTTAAGTTACGTGCAAAATGTTCAAAACCTTAATGGTAGTTGATTTTTAAACTAATTGCCAAATTTCCTTCCAGACTTCAACGTTCCGTTATTATTAAGAGTGAGAGGGCAATACTCGTGACACGAGTGCGAGGGAGAACACTAAATTGGTCTGTCAGTTTATAAAAGATCTTAAAATAGTATTGCATTATGTTGGTTCAAGAAGAAGAAGAAATCTCCTCAGCTTCTTTAGAAGAGATGGAATTGGATGGAGAATTCGGTATAATCCAGAGATTCAGATAGGTCGTCTTATCGATCTACGATTTTTATTAAAAATATATTATTTTTCAGCACTTCTCCTATTGACTTGGTTTGATCATATTTTGATCTCTATGTTACTTATATTGGTAGGTTGTGGAAAACCAAACCTACCTACTTACCAACCTTATCTTCAGAGGTAGAAAGGAATCTTATACCCGGTATAATAAGAAAAACATAGGTAGGACTCAATAAGTATGAAAATCGAATATTTTTAGTAGTTCGTGATCTACATAGATAAGAGCTGGATCTCTTCTTTGACTATGATAAGTCATAGTAAGTATAGTATATTTAAAGTAGGTACCTACTAAATACGAAATGTGTTAGAGGTACCCATGTATAATTCCGACAAATTATTGTTAATGTGTTTAAAACTACGAGAGCATGTTATAACATAAGTGAAATAGAAAAAGCCTAACAAATTTATTAATAACAAAAATACCAAGAAAGTAGCTAAGCAATAAACAAACAACCAAGCATATTTACTTTTAATTATCAATTGATTAAAACTTACTCTTTATTAATGTCTATTAAAAAAGATAAAAATACATTAAACTGAATCGAATAATATACCAAATAATAATTAAAAATCAAACCCAGTACTTTATTGAGGTACCTACATACAGTTCATATCCTAGTATGAATAAAAAATACAGAAGATAATAACCTATACAGAAGAATATAACCTATACAGAAGAATATAACCTAACCTAACTATAATAGTAGCTTAAATTCCCCGCCTTATATTTATAGAACTAAAATAAATCTTTCCCTAGACTGCTAGACAGCTGCTGTTTCTAAAACAGGTAGTATAATAAATAGCTACAGGTCCCTTTAATGTCCCTTTAAGTTGATAGTTAACGCAAGAATACCTAAATCTATCAAGTAATGTATTTCTTTCAACAGTTTAGAAAGAAACGTAACTACCTTAAACAATATTAACTCTATGAATTAAAAAAAAAAGCTCTCACAACATAATTCATTTAAATAATCTATTTCCTGGCACTAAATCTTTTTATATTACAATGAATTATATTCATGTAATAAATATCTGAATAAAGAAAGATATGCCGAGTGACGTCACAGGACCAGGGCAGCATAAGCGCCTCGGACGTAAAAGCTCGCTCTAATCCGAGGCCACGCCCACTCCCTCCTCACCCCTCCGCCCCCCTTCGCTTAGGGATTCCATTGGAAAGTCCTCATTTATAGGTGAAGCCAATGTTTATTAGTAAATCGTTTTATAATTCACGTAATTATCATAAACTTAATTTTTTAATTGGAATGCTTTTTATTGGTCGGTTTTAATAATGACCTATATTAGAACTAACTCGGTTTATACAATATTAAAACTACTACAGCTTTGTTCTTTGATTATAGGTAATTAACACTTAATCTAATGGTTTCAAAGCCTTCATAAAAGATGTTTTTTTTATATTTTTTACATTATAAATTTGTTATATAATATACCTACCTTACCTTGAAATAACATATATGTACCTATTATTTAGCAATTTGTTTGTATAATATGTTAATTTAAGTATTTCTAACAGTACATAGCGTTCTTGTATCTACTTATTTAAAACTACAAAGTACCTAAACATAAGACAATCATTAATTTATATTTGTTACATATAGATATTTTTATATTCTAATCCTTTTTTCTTATCTTTGATAGAAGCTTCTTTTACATTGAAATTTGATACGGCGGTTAAATTGATCTTCTGTAAGAAACATAGGTAAGTCTTTAGGTTCTTGTGTATCAGCAGAGCAGTACCTAGTGGGTCAAAGAAATAAGGGTAAGACCTGGATAGAAGAAAGGACTTTTAACAAACCTCCCCATATTATTTTTATTTTAAGGTATCTACTTGAATTAATTATTATTTATTGTAGATCTAACAATTACAGATTTCGATGGGGTGTCATTTAAGCTTCGGGAAATTAGTTGCTTTTAAAACCAGACCCTGTTTTTATGATCTATCCAATTGTTATTGCAGGACAATAGATACAATACTTTATGTCCTGGTTTAAGAATGAATCATTTCACCCAGTGATTGTGGTGCCAGTGGTAGTGGTACTTAGAGTTGTGGTGTACCATTTTGCTTAAGGTTTCTCACGCAATTCTTTAATTTAGTTAGTAGATAGGTACCAACCTAGAGGTACCTATTCACTACTTGGGTATTATTTTCTGGCAAATGTATAGGTATCTAGATATTGTGTTGTTTTCCGTCTTATATGGACATCTATCTTTATGTTCGTAGTTATTTGTATTGAAAATTATCTTTTAGAAAACCATTATTTTCAATGTAAGTTAGGTTTATAGTTTAGGTTGGTATCATACAATCATTTAGTTTCATAATAAGCTTTTGACAGAGCTTTACAGCTATAATCTACTACTACCTTTACATATACTTAATTATTTATTCATATGCGTGCATATCTTAAGATAAGAAAAGATATAAAAGATAAACCTTTCGTAACCATTATTGCATTAAATCATTAATCATTAAAATGCAAGCTCAAGCCGGACCCTAAAGTACTGTGCGGTCCCTATAAAGGGAGTGGCGAAGGGCTTAGGGTGCGGCAAGGGCGGAGACTCCGGAGACTCCGCCCTCGGGACGGAACTAACACGCCCCGCGACTTACAGATTTACAGTCGGTTTTGTTATAAGTTTATAATACCTATTGCTAAGCTTAATTGCGAATCATGATTGTTAAGCTCCCATGGGTTTAGCCATATTTTGGATGGGTGTGCATGATTTTTGTTTTTTTTTCTATATTTTCGTGTGATGTAGGTGATTTGATATTTATTATTTATAACCAATATGCGAAATTGTAAAGTTACGTGATACGGTCTTCTCACTATCTAGATTCCTATATCTACTACTTACTATGCAACAAGTATTGTCATTGAATCAATCACATAACCAAAAATTCTTACAGAAATGACTGATTAAATACCACATCTTTTACTTGCTTTGGAAAAATAAAAATTGAGGAGCTTGTAGAACTGCCTATAGGTAACTGTTTCAATTACCTTTATAGGTACTTATGATTATTAATAGGTAGGTAGGTTATTTATAGGTGTCTGAACAATACACTTATTTATATGGTGTCTCATACATTATGTAATATTATTTAATTTGCCGGAAGTCATGGACTGAAACATACGTAGATAGATATATACCTAGGTATACCTATCTAGGTCCTACTCCTTGTTTAGGTTCTAGATCAAAGACCTCGAATTACTTGAAGGTCATGTCTTATCTAAATGAAAAGCTAAATTTAATGAAGATATTAAATTAATTGGGTTTATATGAGATAAAATTAATATTATCTGTGTAAAAATAGTTCCATAACTCTCTTTATTATTTATTTCTTTTTATTATGTTCATTGTATGATAATATCTTCTGGAACTTATGAATTTATTTCAATTTGATGATACTAAAATAATTATATCATATGAACTAAAAATCCTGTACACTAGGTATTTATTTATTTATTTCTTCTTTATTACCTACACAGATTGTTAAAAAAAAGTAGGTACCTACAGCAGGCGGTCTTAAGACTAAAAACTAACTTACAAGAAATAATGATTGTAGGAACTTGATCAAAATATATGTAACAATAATTTAAATACATAAAATAAATTGTTAATATGATCAACATAGATATAGATATATATTTATATGCTAGGTTATATGTAATACATATAATAAGTTCACCATCGTTTAACTTTTTAACAAGTCGCTTATAATTATCAAGTGAGGACATTTTTTTTACTGACTCTCATACTCAGTTGAACGGAAGTTACTCCAAAAATAAATTATTTAAAACCAGTTACCAGAAGAGGAGTGTAAAGCAGTTACTTTCCACTTAAAGAAAGAGTGACCTGTCACGTGAAGAGTAAAGAGATTGCATTTAAGATAACAAGGATGGAACAACAGAGAATAAAGATAGAATTGAGGGTTTTAGAACAATGTCCTAAAATATACATTCATTATACTATAGACTTCTTATCTTATTAAAAAAGATATATGAAATAAACAATTATTATAAAAGATACGATAGTTTTAATACCAAGGCCAAACTTTACTCGTTTAATCCAAAGAACAAATTTCTTTGTTCTTTGGATAACAATTTTTATAATAAAGGTTCAATTAACCAATATGAAGAATACCTAAGTCGATCTGATACTAGCCATAGTGTTTAGACTTAGTAGTTTTCTATTGAGATGTAGATGCATACATTATTTTCCGTTGGAAAAAAAAATACGGACACCCACCTGCCAAGAAGGTGATGATCGGGGCATTATGGGAGACTACCCAACATCATAGAGGACGCTGCCATTCTTATGGTTACCCACTAAAAATCCTAATCGCTTTCGCACTAGACGGTCCGGCTGTCATCCGTCCGGAATTCCCCGGAATTGTTTTAGTTTGAAGGGCGTCCGGGGACAGACCCGCAGGGGTTTATTAAGTGTAACCGAGACACTTTTGTTGTCAGGGCAAATTATTTTTTTTTATACATAAGCGATAAATAGAAATAAATCTAGAAATAGTTACAAATTCATCCACAACATCATTTAAGAAGGCAAAATAGTCGAGGATTAAACGACGAGGGGGGAGGGCCCCCCTTTCCCAACCTCAGCCCCCGCGCCGCTTGCTCATATAATAATTTGATTGATACCAAAAAAAAGAATGTTTCTAATTATTTTTGTTACTATATGACCTTTTTTTTTTTTTTTTTTTTTTTTATACAAAACTAGGTTAATGCTTGACTACATTCCACCTGATGGAAAGTGAAATGTAGTCTTAGGTGGTAAAGCGCATTAACCTAGCAGCCTATTCACTCTCCTCTTGAAGACACCCACATTATATTTTGCCGGAAATACCGACGCAGGCAGATTGTTCCAGTCCTTCGCTGTACGCACTAAAAAAGATGAAGCATAGCGCTTCGTTCGGACAGGTGGAGTGTCCACAACGTAAGGATGGATACCCGCCGTGCGTCGGGACGTCCGGCAAAGGAACGGGGATGGGGGAATTAGGTCGTGCAATTCCTGCGCACACTCACCAAAATGTATCCTATAGAATACTGAGAGGCTAGCAATTCTACGCCTATGTTCTAGGCTGTGGAGTTTGGCGTCAACCAATTTAGGGTCGCCAATAAGCCTCTTTGCTCGCCTCTCAATTGAGTCCAGAACTGCAAGATGAGTCTTTGCGGCACCAGCAAATATGTGGCCACAGTACTCTACACACGACCGGATCTGTGCTTTGTATAAAACAAGAAGCTGTCCCGGTGTAAAGTACTGTCGCACCTTCGCAAGAACGGCAAGCTTTCCTGCAGCTGCTCTTGCTCTGGACTCAATGTACCGACCAAAGTTGAGGTTCGAGGAGATCTCAAAGCCTAACAACTGAAGCCAGTCACTGTATTCCAAGGATACATTCTGGAAAGTAGGAGCCAAGGTGAAGGGGCTCCTTTTGGCGGTGAACAAACACGTCTGCGTTTTGGTGGCGTTGAATTTGACAAGATTGGCATTGCCCCATGCGGAGACTGCCTGAAGTTTGTCATTCAAACGTTGCACCATGGCTTCTCTTTCAGATTGTACTTCATCTCTACTAGCCCGAGAACTTGGCAGATATCTTTCTACAACTGTGCTGTCGTCTGCATACCCATAGATACCGGGCTTCAGCAGATCGTTAATGTGCAGCAGAAAAAGAGTTGCAGAAAGAACGGACCCCTGAGGTACTCCCGCATTTATTGTCAAGGGTTCCGAAGAACACCCGTCGACAACAACACGGAAAGATCTCTGGCTCAAAAAGTCCGTTATCCAGCCAATCAGACCAGGAGATATACCGTACGCTGAAAGCTTGCTTAAAAGGCTCACATGCCAGACCCTGTCAAAAGCCTTCGAGACGTCCAGAGAGACGGCGAGCGCTTCTCCGTTCCTCTCGATGGCTTCGCCTAAAATGTGTGTTGCGTACGCTAGAAGGTCCCCAGTGGACCTATTTCGGCGAAATCCGTACTGTCGGTCACTGAGGAGATCGTTACCTTCTACGTACGCTAGAAGCCGCGAGTTCAATACACGCTCCATAATCTTGCAGAGTATGGAGGTGATTGAAATGGGCCTATAATTGGCAGGATCGGCACGGCTGCCTTTTTTGGGCACGGGTTGCACGTTGGCAAGCTTCCAGGATTCCGGCACTTTTCCAGTCTTGAAAGAGAGGCGATACAGACGTGTCAATACAGGAGACAACTCACCTGCGCATGTTTTGAGCAGAATGGCTGGTATACCATCAGGACCACTGGCTTTATTCACATCTAAACGACACAATGTTCTCCATACCTCTTTGTTCGTGATGCGGATTTCAGGCATCGAAATACCGCAGTGAGGAAGATGTTCTGGAGAAGCATTGCCAGTGTCTAGATGCGAATTCTCAGCAAACAGAGAAGCAAATACATTCGCTTTCTCTGTTGCTGTGTGGGCCAGAGATCCATCAGGCTTCAGCAGAGCAGGCAGTGAGGGTTGGCAGAAGTTCGACTCGATCGCTTTCGCAAGAGACCAGAAAGCTCGACTGCCAGTTGGTCTGACAGAGAGCTTTTCGCCATTCTTAACGATCCGATCAAGACGAGCCTTCCGCAATGCCTTTTTATAGGACTTGGCAGCTTGGTTAAAGGCTCTCTTCTTTGTACTTACATCCGGAGTTTTACGGCTTCGAGCATCAGCCCAAATGAGGTATGCCGAAAGAGTGACTCAGAAAGAGTGTTTAATTTTATTAAAAATATCTATTATCTGTTGCTTGTAGTTACTTTATTCGATTTTAATAATAAGCTGTATAAAGAAAATAAACAAAATATAACTATGGTTTTATTTTTGAAAAAACATTTTTTCAAAGGTGTACGGGGAAAAAACCATATTTAGCCCAGATGTCCGGGATTTTGTCGTGTTTATCAGTGCGCCGGTAAATTAGGTGATGGCAGCCCTAGATAAACCAAACGCCTATTTATAATTTATCTACTTCTCTTTTGATTCATTTACGTTACGTTTACACTATATATATTTTTATGATATTGTGTGGGTAGGTGTAAAAGTGACAGCAAATATTTGTGGCTCTTAGTTTTTCTTTATTTAAAATTATCCAGAGTAACTTAATCTACATGAAAAATCAAGAATAGTTTCATAAACCTACCAGCATTGTTTCCTCCAGATAATAACAAAACATCTTTAATTTGTCACTAAATTTTTTAATTATTTTTTTTTTTTTTCTACTTTCTTTTTCAATGGATTCAATTAAACATACATTGGATGATCTAACTCATCACTTCAATGCCAGGATGGCTGACTTCCAAAAGGATTTAAAATCATCATGTCCAAAAGAAACCACTTCAAATATTGAGGCACAGTTTAATTCATTCCGTTCATTTGTACTCAGTGCACTTGAGAGCCTACAAATGCAATTAAAACTGCTGTCAAAACAATGCGATGAAATGGAGATGAGATCCAGGACAAAAATGTTGCTAGTCCATGGTGTACACGAATCACAAAAAGAAGATACAACAGCAAGTGTGACTAAATTATTGGCAGATCGTCTTCTTATACCAGACATAAAGGTGAGCTGCTTCATTCGCTGCCATCGGCTTGGTCACTATA
The DNA here is from genome assembly GCA_959347355.1 of Napeogenes inachia. NCBI lineage: Eukaryota > Metazoa > Arthropoda > Insecta > Lepidoptera > Nymphalidae > Napeogenes > Napeogenes inachia. Next base: position 11,236,358 of record OY365791.1, on the reverse strand, counting down.
GTGAAGGGAAAACTCGAGCTATATTAGTAAAATTTTGTGATCTTGAAACCAGAGATAAAGTTTGGTTTGCTAAGACCAAACTTAAAGGATCTGGTATAACTTTGTCAGAGTTCCTCACTAAGGGGAGACATGAGGCGTTTCTTATGGCCCGTCAGCGCTTCGGCATGTCTAATTGCTGGACTAAAAATGGCGCAGTAGTTGTCCTCGGGTCTGATGGACGCAGGCACAGTCTGTCTAGTGTTGCTGAACTGGACACCATTCCTTGTGCTGGTACTGGTAGCACCAGTATTTCGGAGTCTACATTGCCAGGGGCGAGTCAAAGTAGGGTCGCGTATATGTCAAGATCCAAGAGAAACACTAGAAAGTAAACAGCAATACTTTATTTTATGCTGTTATACCTTACTCCAGTTTTCCTTTTAATGTCAGTACACATTAGTAACAGTTTACTAATTTAATTGTTGATTCTTTATGTTATTATTTTTTTTTTCTTTTTCTGTTAATTTTACCGTACTTGTTTAGTGTTAAGTGTTATAAGAAAGTTTTAAAAAAATTCTATATTATCTTGTCAATACTGTCTTACAGTCTTTGACAGTCAGTTTGATAACTGTCACATGACTGAAGTTTGACATTGGTCTTTTCAAGTGTTGCTGCTTTTTCATTTTTGTTTTTATTGTTTATTTTACGAGATTAATTATTTTTTTATTTCTCGTTTTTTTTTTTACCTGAACTTTGTTTTGTATATTTGCCGATTTCTTTCATATTGCTGGCGGGTATTGAAATACAGATTCGGAAATCTTATTTATTTATATAATTATATTTATTGTTATTCTAATTACTTTATAAATATTGTATAATTATTATCTTTAGAAATATATATATACATACATATACATATATATAACTATACATACATATATAATATATATACATATATACATACATATATATATACATACATATAACTCATTATATTTAACTATACTTACTACTATATTCTTCATTTATTATGTCTTTTACTAATTTTATACAAAATGATGAATATCTGTCTGAAAGTTCTAGCTCTTGTGACTTGAGTTACCACAGTACAAGTCCACTTCCTCTAAATATTACACTTAATTCCTTATTCTCTAATAATATAAAAGATTTCAATGTCATACACATAAATGCTCAAAGTATACCGGCTCATTACTCTGACATGCTTGTGTCGTTCGAATGTCAAAACGTTCATGCTATCCTTGTGTCGGAGACTTGGCTTAAACCGTGCTTACCGTCCACATCTTACTGTCTTCCTGGATTTAATCTTCTTCGAAATGACCGCATTGGAAAAGGGGGTGGTGGAGTAGCGATCTATCTTAGATCCCACATTTCCTTTAATATTGTTAGTTCGTCAACCCAACCGCCTCCATCTGATGAAGCTGAACATTTAATCGCCGAAATCTTACTAGGTCATACTAAAGTTCTATTAGGTGTATTTTACAGTCCGTCACTTCTTGTTAACTACTTTCCTTCCTTTGAAGTAATCTTAGAAAAACTTTCTCCTTTATATGCTCATACTATAATCATGGGCGACTTCAATACATGCCTTTTAAGAGATGATAATCGTTCCAAGCAGTTATTATCTATTGTAGAGGCATGTAACTTTAAAATCTTACCGCTATCTCCTACACATTACTTTCCAAATTGTACTCCGTCTCTTCTCGATCTTATAATGATATCTTCTCCCGATTTTATGTCTAAGTATGGTCAGTGTTCTGCAGATGCATTTTCTTACCATGACTTAATTTACCTTTCTTATAAATTACGTGCTCCTAAGCGAAAGCGTAATACTCTCCTGCGGCGTAATTTTGGTGGAATGGATGAGTGTAGCTTGCGTAGTGATGCCATTGCAACTGACTGGTCACTTGTAATGGAGGCTTCTTCTGTCGATGACAAGGTAGATATCTTCAATTCTCTTCTTACAAATTTATACGATATTTATGCCCCTATTAAACCGGTAAAAATTAAGCATCTACCCGCTCCTTGGCTTAATGACGACCTGAAGTGTCGTATACAAAAGAAAAATGTTGCAAAAGCCACGTTAAGGAACGATAATTCAGATATTAACAGAAATAGGTATAATAAGATTAGAAATCGCTGTAATACATTGTGTAGAGATGCACAACGACGCCATATCCATAAAGAAGTCGAAAACGGCGACACGGCCAGAGTCTGGAAGTTTCTTCATACGTTGGGAGTTGGAAAACCTTCTCATGATACTCTAATGTCTAAAGTAGACGTTGAGCAACTCAATAATTCCTTTACTTCACTAATTTCATTTAATTCTACTGATAAATTGAACACATTAAATTCAATAGCTGCTCTTCCAACTCCTAGTTTTCCTCCGTTTACTTTTAGTCAATTCACAGAATGTGATGTTAAGAAAAGCATTTTGTCAATCTCATCCAATGCCGTCGGCGATGACAACGTTAGCCGTAGTATGATCATTCCTCTCCTAGACATTGTTACTCCAATCATTACACATATCCTTAATGAATCAGTGTCTACAGGTATCTTTCCTGCAGCCTGGAAAAATGCCCATGTTATCCCATTACCTAAAAATCCTAAACCTTCCATCTATACTGACTTCAGACCTATTTCCATCCTCCCTTTTCTATCCAAGGTATTAGAAAAATTAATTTGCAAACAATTAAATATTTTCCTAAATACCAACAAAATTCTTAATCCTTTACAATCTGGTTTTCGATTAGGTCATAGTACGACTACGGCTCTCGTCAAAGTAACTGATGACATTCGGTTGGGCATGGACAAAAAACAACTCACACTTTTGACATTGCTGGATTTCAGCAATGCTTTCAATTCGGTCGATTATGACATCTTATTGAGTTTGCTTCGCTCTATTAACATATCTCCATTAGTGATTGACTGGTTTCAAAGTTACCTTCGAGGTCGCCGGCAGCGAGTTCGGCTTGATGACTGTATGTCATCTTGGCGTGACATTCGCGCCGGAGTTCCTCAAGGAGGCGTGTTGTCACCTTTACTTTTTTCTATCTTCATAAATACTATAACTCTCTCAATTACTTCTCTCTATCACATGTATGCAGACGACATCCAGATATATACACAAGCCTCTCTGGAAAACCTTCCCAACGCAGTTACTGTATTGAATCGTGACCTCGAGTTAATATCTGAATGGAGTAAACGTTACGGAATAACTGTTAACCCGTCCAAAAGTCAATCAATTATTATTGGTAGTTCACATTTTATTTCAAAAGCTGATTGGCCAAACTTACCACCTACTATATTTAATAGTCATATTATTTCATACAGTAAGACTGTTAAAAACCTTGGCCTTTATTTGGACAGTACGTTATCCTGGACTCACCAGGTTAAGGTACTAAGTAAGAAAACTTTTGCGGCTATTAGTTCTTTAAGACGCCTCAGCTCATTTCTACCCATTCCGACCAAAATAATGCTTGCGGAAACTCTTCTTCTTCCTATACTTGATTACGCCGACGCAAGTTACCTTAACCTATCTGAATTACAATTAAACAAACTTGAGAGGATCCAAAATATTGGCATCCGCTTCATATTTGGACTAAGAAAATATGACCATGTTTCTTTATTTCGCAAACAACTTAAATGGCTACCTATCCGACTTCGCCGGAATCTACACACTCTTTCACTTTTGTACAATTTATTATTTAATCCTTCTAGCCCTTCCTATTTAAGAGACCTTTTTCTTTTCACGGAAACTGATACAAGAGCTGTAAGGCCATCTCGAAGCCTTACACTCAAAATTCCTTCACACAGTTCCAAATTTTACAACAACTCATTTGTCGTTAGAGCTATCCTTCTGTGGAACGACTTACCACTGAGCATCAGACAATCCCCAAATATTTTTATCTTTAAAAAGTCTTTAAAACTGTTCTTTCTTAATCAGGTTAGTTAGCTTAATATTTTGTGTAGATATGTAATATGTTATTTAATATTTATATAATATGTATACAGTATAAATTATGAATTAATGTTTGTTTATTATAAAATTATGTATATTATGTATTGATAATAATATGTACTTCGCACCATCCCTATCTTTTCACGATTTCTTATTTCTTTACTCGAATAGGGTTGTCTGGAAGAAATCGCTACTTAGCGATAAGGCCGCCTTATTGTACTTTTATAATTGTTTTTTCGTTGTATTATTTTATTTTTCTGTAATGTGGAGTACAATAAAAGTATTATTATTATTATTTATTATTATTATTTTTTTTTTTATTCTTAATTGTAATTTGTAGTGCAATAAAGAATATTATCCATCTACTGTAAACTGACATAACTAAATATAAACATACAGGGTAAACCCGGGTAAAGCGGTTACCCCGGGCAAAGCGTATATTGGCCATAACTCCCAAACTATACGTTGGCCGACAGTCACGATATCGTTATCGCCTATTTCCGCTCCGTGCGTGAACAAGTCAGAACAAACTAGCGTCCCGCGGCGCTAGTGAGTGAACTGACTGTGTTTTTGGGAAACAAATAATAATTTACAGATGTAAGTGTTTATTTACTATAATACTATTTGTGACATGTTCCTTATTATGAGGATTTGATGTATGATTAAGTAGCTATCAACTATTCGTAGTCTAGATGCTCTATTGTTTAGGTAGTAAGAGATACCCTCAAAAATTTTACAATTTTTTTTTTTTTAATTTTGGCAAAGTGGACACCGTATTCATTTTCATAACCGGCCTTGTTGTATTTTGAATACTATTTGTAATCGTCTTTTTGCCTATATTAAATACTTGTACATACTTTTGTACTTATACATACTCGCAGTATGTATAAGTACAAAAGTCGTCCATCTTCCTCCAGGGACCCATCTCTCCATATCATCATAAAAATCCAATACTAATAAAACATGATGTCACCTAGAGATAAAGTTTTAGTGGCAAATATGTCTATTGTCGGCCTATTCTCCATGTTATTTAGTTCTTTGCTGAGATCAAAGGTCAAATAAGTAGGCTACTATGATTTGTGAGGTAGGTACCTACCTACCTACTTACTAGGTATAGGGTAGAATCTATGACTAATTTTTTTATGACAGAAAAAAGTTTTTTTTCATAAAACTTATCCTATTTGTTTCTTTCCTGAGTTATTTATTTTACTCGTTTAAAACCGGTTTAAAACGGATTAACCATCAAACAGACATACTTAGGTACCTACCTATATCTTAAAACAGCTTGCTCATAACAGCGTTTAAGAACGTATATTACATTATTGGGTAGGTATCTGAATGTTTTATTTTTATAACATCATTAACATTTTTAATTTCTTAATATTTTGCTTAACAAAACATAATTATGTCAAAATAGGACTGAGGACCTAAATCACCACGCCGCATTGCTTTCATAGTAGCAGGCGGGCAAAAATATGATAAATAAATACCTAACTAGCGATACACATACAGACATATCATTATTATAGAATGTAAGTGATATAGACATTATCCTAAAAATATATAATAAGCTATAAGAGATATACTTAGGTACATAATACAATTACAAGCTTTTCCGCTATCCTGTTTGTATATGAATCCGCATGTGTGTGTGTGTGTATATGTGTGTGCATAATACATCCGCACACACGGACGCCATAGCATTATTATTACATAAGGTACAAAAAAATTGGTAATTAGTAGTTATCGTAAAAAGCGAACAATAAGTCATGTGTCATCATAATAATACCAGTTAACCAATAATCAGCCACGAAGTCACTGGTAACGTTACCAGTTTAATTTTAAAGAATTGATGAATTAGGTCCTAAAGTAGACTAAAAAGTAATACCTACCTACATATATTATATTTAGGACGAAGCTTCTTAGCATTCCATGGATTCACCGTGCGGGTGCCGGGCCCATCGCGTTGCAAGGAGAGGAGTGCAAGCAGTGCCTGGGACTTGCGACCCAGGAGTAGGTTTAAGGGGCCCCTTTATTATGCGCAATAACGTTCACCTTCACCCTCCACACTCCTCTCCCTTCCTAACCAAATTTGGAAAGAACCTTCTAATGCCGCCTTTGAAATACGTTCTAGAAATGAACCGATGCTTGTTCTAGAAAGGCCAAAGTCTTTATAAGTAGGCTATAGAGAGATTTTGCTGTTATACCTCTCGCTCCCACTTCTACCGCGTACAAACTAACTATAAAATTATTCCTGGACAGTTCGTTGTTCAGTTCGTAATACTTATTGAGCTTATTGTATGATCCCTTGGGATGTTTGTTTCCCAAGGAACAATAAGCTCCACAAGTATCACGCGCCTCAGATGTTTCGAATACAGGAATAAGTCCGGTCTGGATGACGAAACACCAACATCCCCAGGGATTTTGTTATGCTTTTCATACGTGTCCATCATGAGAGTCCAATCAGGAGCCGCGCCTAATATTGAATAAGGCTTCGCTTTTGATTTTTTGGAGGAGCCTTCTTTTACGAATTCTACAGATCGTATGGTGGTTGTTATACCCTTCCGCGCTCTTGCTACTGAAAGACTAACCGCTTCCCGTATAATTTCTAATACCTTGTCGTGGCGACGCGAGTATTGACCTTTATCTAGAAGTACCCTACACCCTACTAATAGTTGTTTCGCGGTTCCTATTGCCTCCCCACAGATTTATCTAAATAAAAAATATGTAAAAATTGTCTTAATCCGTTAATTATATTTTTGTAAAAATGTAAATATTAAAAGAAGACATGGACTTAACAGATATTTGTCCTTACATATATTAATACGATATTTATTTATGTAGATATACATAGATAATACCTTGGAAGTGCTTGCAATAAAACATGTGTATGATTTTAACAAGTGGAGTAGGTATTGTTAGATCTCTTACTAACAAATAAAGAAAGGAGGAAGTTTAAACTAGAGTGACATTTCATAAATTAAAATGTATGACTACTTGATATAGGTACCTACCTAATAAATATAAGTCTCTTAAGAACACTGTAGTACCTAGTCGATTTTTTTATTGGGTACCTATACATTATTGTGTCTTCTCGTTTATTATTAGATACATCTTGGCACTAATCACTTATTTAAACATATGTTCTTGTACAGAAAATAATAAATAATTATACCTATATACCTACTTTAAGTTAATTTGTTTATAATCATAGGTATTTAGTGAAAATTAAAGTAATTTCAAAAAGGCCTACGGGAAAAAACAAAGCCGCAAAAGAAGCTAATTATTTGAAGTAAAAATATGAAAATACGGTTTTTCATTATATTAAAGTCTAAACTTTTTGTTAAAATCAATTTCGATAAATTAAAATAACTTTAAGGTAGGTAAAACAGACGTCAGTACTATTAGGCCTAAACGGTCTTTACTAATTCATCACAACAGGACCCTGGATATATCACACTGTTCTCAATATCACTGACACTTAATCCACTTTTTATTTTTTTTTTTAAATAAAAACTCCTTTCTAATTTATTCAATTACAAATTCGGTTCGACTCGCTTGCTTTCTCGGGTCACGAGTTGCACACTTATATCCGTTCTCTTGCATGCACAATGGGAATCATATTGTCTCTTTCTAACGTACGAAGTTATATATATACCTCACTCTGTTTACCGGTGCGATGTTGTCAGCTCGACGTGATCGAGTGACCTTGCCGAGTCCGCTGCCGTCGCTATGTTAAGTCTAGGTATAATTACAAGGTTTACATATTTTACGAGTAAATTCACTCGCGAGTGGCGATAATATTGTTGAGATAAATGATAATAGTGTTGGGTTTGAGTGATATTTAAATTATACGTTTTTAAGATTTGTTACAGTATAGAAACAACTGGTAGTTTTTATTTTAGTTAGGTATCACTAGGCCATTTTGGTTTTTATGTCGTAGTTGTATTGTTTATACATTTATTATCAGGGATGTAATGTTGTCTATTATTGCTTCTGACGAACAACAGACACGCTTTCACTGAACAAATTTTTCAATTATTTTATATAGGTACATTCACATATTCCTTATAAATAATGGGTAACTAAATACTATTATTATTATGAAGATTAAATATTTTTCAATATAAATTCTGAAATCACAAATTTAAATAAATTATTACGTAATAGGTACCCAATATTTAAATAAATCGCTGTAACTTTCAATATAAGTAATAAATGATCAATATAATAAATAAATAAATAAAACTAATAGTAATTAATAATTATAATTGAAAATAACCACTATTGTGTCTTTTTACATTAGCTAAATTGAATCAGTTTTTTCTAATAATAATATAATAACAATAGTTATTGTGACAAAATAACAAAAATAAACATGGAAACAAAATGTTGCTTATCGCAGTATAACAACTAGTGCCATCTCTTGAACTTAACAGAGAGTTAATACTCCCGCCAAAAATATTACTGCCAATAAATATTACGCAGAAAGCAGATGTCTTGGTAAAAAGTTAATAAAAACATGAGTATTATTTTAATATTATAATAATACTATCTAAATATTTTTGCATTATGTTTGAAAATAACCAAAAAATATATTAAGTAGGTATTTACTGGAGGATGTTATCTTGATATGTCATTGTTCATAACTGTCAGTATCGGATACATTTTTATTAATTAGGTATATGTTACGAATAAATATAAAAACAGTTTATTATAAGATATTTTAAATTTCAGTTATTAAGATAACATAACATAAGTCATATTAGGAACTTTCGAGAAATATGTATATTTTTTATTACATTAGTTATCACAAATATCTCCTGAAATATTTTACCTTCAAATTATTAAAAAATAAATAACATGACTCAATATTTATATCGAAAATAATGTTTGTAAGATATTTAAAAAATATGGTTTGTAATTTAATTTATTTGTAATAATTTTTTTGTAATTTATATAAAAAATAATGAAAATACAATAATATTTATTTTCTAATTACATTTGAGCTGATCATTTATAGGATTTTATTTGTATGTCACCTTTAATATTTTCTGTAGATTAAAAAATATGTCTACCTAAATATATAATAAAATAAATACACTGTGAAATATTAATATTTAATATCTAAGATATCGATCAAGTTATTTTTTTTAACAATAAATCCCGGGTCCTCGTCAGGAATTACTGTTGAAATCCTAGAAGAAGAAAGCGTAAATTAGTTTGATAAAATATTACGTTGCAGACATGTTGGTAAACGTGAACTAAGAATCTACTATATATTTAGGTATATATTATGTAACAAATGATTTCCGACATTCAGAATTTTATCTCACTTTTACTTAGATATAAGTAAAACAATCAAACTACAAACACTTATTTATTGTTAAATACTTAAATATAAAAGTGTCAGTGTTAGGCTCACAGCCTATGACTGACTGACTTACTCTGAGAGACTGACAGCGAAACCACCTAGGAAAAAGTGTGATACCGTCTATGAAGAAAACTAAAATAATATTATATGTGTACAAAAACATTCTAGACCAACAGATAATGTACTACCACACAAATGTGATAAGTAACACTAGCGATACTAAGTTTAAACGAGGTCACTGAACTGAAGGAGTAAATTTTTTTACGTCTACGTCCATAGAACCTGAAAAGCGCTTCAGAGACAAAATTCTCATAATTACCAAATGCCTTAAATATAAAAAAAAAATCCAGTCTGTATACTAATGTACAAATGTTACCTTCTTTATTAATTATTAACCTATTGATAATCGACAAAGTTATCCATTAATTTAAATGATTTAGATAAATCCTGAAACTGAAAATTTATTCCGGACTTATCTCCGTAACTAATAAACTGATTTTTAAGGGATTTTGACTATCTTTGTCTATATTATATGAAAACCAGATCCAAGTGACGGGTAATTACTAGTAGTAATAAGATTTTTAATAATATATTTTTTTTATTGTTTATTATATACCTATCTATGGGTGGAATTCCTTCAGTGCTAGAAGTATTTTACGATAAAATATATTTTAGGTCATTTAACATTGAAAATCATAAGCGTGAGATAAAGCAAAATCTGAATAACTACTAGATTTTGACAATCTTGGCATTTCAACTAAAACTAGAAGCATAAAACAACGCTATTGAACGAGTGACGTACAATTTAGTAGTTTTGATACTTGACAAGAGAACTCCGGTGGCTGATACTTGAATCCGGATTCACTGAATAATTTCACCTACAAAATAAACAGCTTTTTCGGCCAGAATATAATATAAGCAATAATCAACCTTATTGCGTTAAAATAGGTTTGTTTTTCGCGCTATGTTGTTTAGTAATAAATCCTAATACTTATAGGTTTATTTTTGGCTGCGGGAGGCGGACGCTTCGATGGATGCTTTTTTTAGTTGTGTTTTGGTTATTGTCTGCATTTAGCCCGTGCTTCCGGCTATTGTGCAAGAATCATTTTAATCAAAGCCCTTATAGTTTGTGGGAATTTGAGTGCTTTTCAATTGTTAACTTAATCTTCATTAAGTAATAAATTATTTTTGTCTCATATTTTTACCAAATTAGTATTGGTATTGTGTTTTTTATTTGTTTATTTGAAACGCCTATTAAGTGCATTTACTCGAACTAATATAAAGATATTAAATTATAATTGCTGATTAACATAAACAAGATAAAAATAATAAAATGAAGGAAAACGATAACAATAAATTTTGTACAAAAAAAGGTAATGTATAAAAGGACCCGTAACGCCATCTCTTATTAAAACAGAAAACCAACAACCACCTATCTGTCACCATGACGTTTGACAGATTGAAGTGAGGAGCACATTGTGTGCGAGAGGGATAGAACAACAACATACGGTCCACATCGATTCGTGGATCCGCGCATGTCAAGTAAATGTTGATGTAACAATAATAAAAACAGTTTTATTATTATTCTCACATTTAATAGGAAATGTATTTTTAACAACATCAATGTTGGTTTTGACATCTTTTATTTATCTACCATAAAAAATATGTTTTTTTACAAAAAAAAGAGAATATATAAATAAGGAGGATTTTTTAGTACGTACTCGGACATAGTAAATAAGTAAGAAGTTACGTACATAGTAAGACCTAGAAATATCTTAATAAAAAAAAACAAATGCTACTCAAGCTTTTCTATGAAAATGTGACAATATAAGGGATAGAGCACGTTTGTTTCAAATCCGCAAAAGTAAATACGCAAGGAATTCGCAAACGTGACTCATATACCTAAATTTTATTATATGCTTTCTTTTTCTTACACACCTATTTTCATATTTCCATTTCATTATATCTTCCCTCACCCTAAACGAGTATTTTTGTAAATTTAATAGTTTTTAAATTGAACTCTACGTATGAGACTTACGGTTGCTATTTCTTTGAATGGCTTCAAGAGGAAATATTGCGTGATATTTGATTCCATGGCTGTGTGTAAGTTTAATTAACTCACACAAAAGCAGTTACAAAGGTACCATTCCCTAACTCACTTGTAACTCGAAGTAGATATAATTTGTACTAGCACAAAATTTGTGTTAAAAGATTTCGACTCGAAAAGTGAACAGCGCATGACTTTGGTACCGCTAGTACCTTGTTAGGTATGGGAGGGATCGATTTTTCCGAATTCCGAGTCTACAAGTAAAACACATCTTAAGGATGGTCTGAAGATACGATATTTACATAAAATTTATTTATTATCATTACTTTACAAATTGCCTTCTTTCTGCTTCTGGGGCCTGTTGAGTCATGTGGTAATCTGGTCAGTCTTAATATAATAATATTTGATTTTCTAGACTTATGTGATAACCATCGTATGCTACTATTCGTGTAGGGCTGTGGTATAAGTTGCTAGTTTTAGAAATCATTAAGTGTTAATTTTAAATTCACATACAATACCTTCTTGAAGACTACTTTATACTGTTCAGTTTATCCCTACGTTTTTTAACATATTATTTTATCACATGCAACAGGTATTTGAGAATCAAGTTTTTTTAAACGGTAATAAAATCCTGGGAAACAAATACCATGTATATCCTACTTTACTCACACTACACCCCTCTCCACCCACACACGTTCACTTTTGCATAAAACGTAGACAATTCAGAGAATTCATTGATACACACATACTCATACACCAACCGTCATACAATTTTGAACCTTATAGTTCGGCACCCTCAGCAATATGAACTACATTTACAGATCTGAGGGATAACCTCAAAAATATGAGGTTTTGGATCGAAAAGATGCTCTTATTATGTGATAATAGTGATAACTGAGCATTACGTGATAGTGGAATAGTGAGGGAAGTGTTTCATAGAGTTCATAGATATATCTAGGTTTCAGGGCGTTAGGTGTTCATGAAATTCAGTTTCCGTGTCAACCGGTCAAGTGAAGGAATGTGTTTCATGATTTTTGGGATAATGATAAATGAATAACAACCTCACACAGACATGAGCGTGAGTAGTTATTATAAAGTTAATATTTATATTTAAAAACAACTTTTTAATGAAGATATGCTTTTCACATGTTGCATTCACTGGCCATATATAACACTCCATATAGCTATATTTATTATTTAAATAATATTTTCTATATAAATATTTAATATAAATATAACGTAGTTTATTGTTAAAGTTACAACGAGGGTGTTCTTATCTTATCATTACTGGTCGTGTCATCTCCTATATCAAATACTTTAATCAACGAGTACTTTATTAATAAGTTTTTTCGAAACATAACTCAATGTTTTAATAATAATAATAATTCATTAAAAAAATATTCTTTTTTTACAAAAACTATTAATAAAAATATATTTAAAGCGATGTGTGTAAAAAAGGGTAGATCATAAATAGGTTTCTATAAAAAACTTCGTTAACAAGTCATGAGTGATGGGGGAGGATCAATAAGTCTAAACAGGCTCAATTAAGTGGGGGGTGAGGGGTGAAGGATACACCAGTTGAACATGACATTGACCTATATACAGGGCGTGCTTTTAAATGTTCTGAGGTTACGTGAAATAACAAAACGACAGAGAAGTTAGGTAGTTCATAAATATTTATTATTTCATCTCTGTTATAAATTTATATAGGTAATTTAATTTAGTTCTTTAAGTTAAATTTATCCTACAATTTTACGTTATTATAGATTAGTAAGTTTATTTAAATATTTTTCGTTCTTATAACTTGATGTTAATGTAAAAGGTAGGTATGAAATTTGGTGGATTTTTTATATATATTTTTTTTCACATTACATTTTTGGAAATAAAATTTATGTTAAGAAACATGAAATATTCCTATTTTCACGTTTCATAACTTTATAAATATTTAACTACATACCTATTCGTATTTTAAGGTTTTTCATGATTTTATAAGAACCGTTGCGTCGCGTATTATCTAGAAGCGAGATATCTTAATTTGGTATAAATACGAAAGATGGCGCTTTTTTAAATTTTCTAATATAGTTTTGCTAGTTTTAATGTTTTATTTATTTAAATAGTACAATTCAAATAACTACTATGTCTAAGATAAACTAAAAATAAACTGAATTCTTAATATTGTATATTAATAGCAAATAATATTAAAAACCTTTTATAGGGAGAGCAAATTTGATATTGTTAGCTAAAAGCTTTTATTAAAAGGGCGCTTTATAGGCATGGATGAATTTATTTTTAATTTAATTTCCCGTCCGTTAAACTCGTTAATTAAAACGGCCTGATGCAATTTCAATATATTTACGTGTATGTTTGTTCATCCCCGTTATAAAGGAAGCTTCGAAAGGTATACTAATTTCCGGACAACACAAGATCCTTTTTGTTCTGTTAACTTTGTTATTTCAATCATTCAGTAAAAGAGAAGTTTTTGCATTGTATAAAAAAAATCTTAAAGGTAAAAAGTGAATTATTTTTAATAACATATTTATTATTGGATAATATATATGGGCTAAGTTACCGGGATATGGAAAGATGCAAAAGTGTCTTAGGTACCTACCTACTGATAAAGTTTTTATCTATCTGTGTTTGGAGAATAATCAGAATAATTATTAACATATCAAAGGCAAGTTGTGGTAGAGTCAACAACAATATTTAAAAAAGGTTTTATATTAAATAATTTATTTGCAGTGTTTTAAAAATGTGAAAAAAAATCACGAAAAGATTGAACAAACTTGAAATTGACTTTATCTTGTGCTCAAAAAATCTAACTAAATTAGTGTGACTTTAGATATGTATGTATAACAAACAAGGAACATAAACAGTGTAATTAATTGTTTCAAAATGCGGTGATTTTCCTTAAAAGATAGGAATTGTAAAATGTGACGTTATCAACAGTTATTGGTCTCAGCTGGTTTTGTAAATGGAAAATTAAAGTGGTTCTTAATAGAACACACAAAGTTTATCTCAAACTGTGTTAATAAAATTTGATGATACGATTAAGGAAGAGTTAAAGATAAGATAACCATCTTATCTTTTAATAACAACTGCTGTTGCATCACTTCAACTACGCTAATCCACTTCATAACTTAACTTCTTTCTTTAACTAAATCTGTTACTTGTTAAGGAGTTTCCCTTGTGTGTTATAAGTCATTTAAAACTTTATTGTAGGGAGAATTCTTACCAGATATTATTGGAGACATCATATTGGCTTAAGCTTATTTTTGTTTGTTTCAGAAAAAAATTAGGTATAGGATACCTAATAATAAAAAAAATATTAAAAAAATGTCATGGATTTGGAGTTATGTTTTATTTATTCTATTTTTATTTTATTGATTCCCATTCATCCTCTCTTCTTTTATTTTAAAGTTTAACCTGTTAAAGAATTAAACAAAATATGTATCTGGTACAAAAACTGTACATTTAAGAAAACTAAATAATAATATACCTAAATAAACAGATAAAAAAATTCTTGAAATAGCAAGGAGTAGTCGAGGGTTTTTATATTTCTGTAACTAGATGGCGTTAGTATGTGAAATAAATTACATTTTTTAACAATTAAAAAAAAACTGAATTTGTTATTATTTTTTAAATATTTTATATTTTTTTTAAGTTCGTATATCACACAAAACTGACACGATTTTTTTATGAAGTCGGGGTTTGCTTGCTACCTTTAGATTAAATCCATGTTTCAAATATAGAATACGTTTTATATTGGAAAATTGTGTTATTTTAATAATAAGTCATAAAACCTGTTTTCAGTTACATGTGCCAATAGAACAAAACTACTAGACAGATGTTTATGATCTTACTTAATTACTTATATCATTCTTTATAGCACAAAAAACAAAATAATGTACAAAAGCCGTATACAATCTATATTTTATCTATATTTTATCTCCTACCTACATGGCCGGCAACACTCTTGTAAATTCTCGGATGTTGCAAGAGTTCATGGGCGGCGGTGATCACAAGTCATCTGTGACCCACCAGCTCGTTTGCCCTCCTCTTACATAAAAAAAAAAAAAAAAAAATACAAAAGTATTAGGTATATGCCGTATATATACGGCATATAATACTTATGACATATATTGATATATAAATATTTGAGATAAAGTTGTTTTACTCGGCGTTTGAACGACTCGCGAGTTGGGGCTTTTCTTACATGATCCCGTAATTCGTTCCACAGTCTGACAGCAGCTACAGTAAATGAGTTGGACAAGCAGCTGCAGATGAGCAGGTTTTCTGGAGAAAATATTGGCGTTTAAGTTTACGACATAGTTGGTTACACCAATTTCTAACAGCCTTATATGCAGATGCTGATTAGTGAGCGGTCATCTTTAAATTTACGAAATGCACGATCGCTTTTTGTCATGGCTTTGTTCACGTCATCATTGAACCACAGTGCTGAACGATGACTGACTTTCGTTTTACTTAGAGGGGCGTAACGGTCAAAGAGTTCTAAAATATTATTGTTTGAAAGCCATCTCTTCTACTGTTCCCAAATCCTCCACCGCATCCCAATTCATAACAGATGCCTCTAATGCAATCGCATGCTTGTCAATGTTGCCGTAATTACGAATATATATTTAGGTTTGCTTTTAGGCACTCTAGCTTGGTATGAAATAAAAATCAAGTCGTGCTGTAAAAAAGCAGGAGCAGGTATCTGGCCAAAGTTACAAACACTTTGGGTTACAAACACTATGAGATGTGTGGTGTAGGAAAGTAGATCTTCAAGAAGAAGCCTTAAGTTTAGAATGTTATATGAATGGAGGGGAGAAGATAACGCCAATGACTACTATTTTGTCAATATTCACCTCGATGAAGAGATACTCAGGCGAATCAAGGAGAGAAACTGGAGATTGTAGAATGATTTTGTATTTAAAATGGTTGCGAAGATAGATGCAGACTCCACCACCGGCTTTATCGATATGGTCATTTCTGAAAAGGTGAAACCAGGGAGTGAGAGATGATGGAAGCAAGAGATGGCTTAAACCAAGATTCGGATACTAGAACCGCATAAACAGCATTAAGGTTGAAAGTATGGACAAGATCTAAATGATGAGAAGGTATGCTTTGAGCATTGATGTGACAGATATTAAGGTTGTTGTGGAACGGTTTCAACTCATTTGCAATAAAATTTTGAATAGATATGAAATCATTATCTAAACTGACAAAGGAACTATCCTCTATCTACGAATAGGAAGCTATTCTACTCCGAAACTTTTTCACGTTTAAACACAAAATTTGGTTACAATTAACCTAAAAACCTATAAATTGGTATAGGTCATAGCAGATATCTCTGGTATATTTTGGGTCGGTAGAGTAAAGTTACGACCTGTAGCTAGTTTTGAATAATATTAAAATTTTACTCCAATTTACTTGTCACTAAAAGCTAAGTGTATTGAAAGTTGTGGTTATTGTATATTTTATCTGTGGTATTTATAAAACCAAATCAATATCGGACTGGACGGAACTTTCACAGACGGAAAAATGTTCCAAAATTACCGTTAAAAATGCTTTTACCTAAAATAGTCTTAGTTGTTATTAAATATATTATTGTATTAACATAACTAATACAACTATATTTGGGTAGATCTGTGATCATAAAGGACACCCAAAATATAACAGGTGTCTTTTTCTGACGTAACCCAAACACGTTATATTGTAACAGATTTGATCCGTGAATGCTAGACTTCAAGCTCCTCAATAATGATGGCTTTGATGTAGAGACTATAGTTCATAACTTCAGGCTTTGGAAGGCTTGATATGAAATACCTAAGTAAGTAATATAAATTCAAGTTCAAGTAACAAAGGATAACACGTCTCTCTCGGCGATGAACACGTCTAATGTGAAGCAAATAAAACAGTCCTACTGACACCCCTAAAGAATTTCTAACATTATTTTTTTTTGTAATAAATACGTTTGTCAAATTCTATTTTTTTTTTAACAAATTAAAAGGTCATATGAATAGTTTATTTTCTCGACATTTAAGTATTATTCAGAACAAGAATTATTATATATTGAACTTCGTAATTTGGTAGAGTTAATAATGTACCCTTACATAGATCTCCAATCAAATAACCTTATAAGTATTTACTTTCAATTTTTCTTATCGTCTACGATCTTATAAAACCTTTTATTATACATTTAATTTAAATGTAAGAAAACTCTTCTTAATTCAAGTACACTCTTACTTGATTAAACGTTTTTGTTACATGCTAAATTTTTATGGACAGATAGAGTTTTATGTAGCCTTTAAAATCCGTCCGTCTGTTGGTAATATTTAGATGAATACCGTATACCGTTTAATTATTGTGTACAATAATTTCATGATAAATAAACAGCATACATTGAATTTAAATAAAAGTTATGATCATAAAATTTATTGTGGGTTTCTTACGTTTGTTTTCATTAACAATTATTTAAAGCCACCATTCTAATTAGCAGAATAACACATTATTAATAAGTCTAATGTATTATTTAGCACGGCGGTACAGACGACAGTATGAGCGACGATGTGTTCGAGGACGACACGTTACGTGCGCCTGCGCAGCGCAGCACCCCCTCCCCCACAGGCTACAGGGACTACCGCCCTGCGGACACCCCCCTCCGCACTGCAGTTGACGACGATATGCCGATACACAAGGTTATTTTTGTATTTCTAAACTGAAATCTTGATACTTATAATATTAAAAAAAATATTGTATATTTTATGTAATAATGCAATAGAATGGTTTTAAGTAGAAATACTTTTTACAACCAAAGTCATAAAGCAATAAATAATAGTTAACAGAAGATTTTTTTTTTAACTTTAATTTTTTTGTTCAAAACGTGTTCTTTTAGTTTTTTTTTAAACTATTATTTATTACTTAAAAATCGCTTATCTTGGAAATCCTGGCACGGATACGGGTCGAACTGCTTAAATTATTGCATTGTCATCTTTATCAGCTTACAAATAGGAAATGCAATCCGTAAAACCGGTCCGGTAATCCGGCGGATCCGGCATCATTATGAGTTTACCGGATCCAGCGATCGAATATTTTACACTCTACTATTATGAAAATATTTCATAAGCTAAAAATGTGTATTGATAAAACTTTAATAGATCTTGGTCGAAATAAAAACTTGATTGACAGTGTCCAATCATTTAATTTTGTCCTAGACGCTCTTCGCAGAAGAGATTGGAATTTATAATTTTAAATAAACATCTCATGAAAAATACCGATACCGACAGGGATTCATACCCTCGACCTCGAACCATCTTGGCTCCCTACCAAGTGCGACCTTAAACCGCCTGGTTAGTCGAGTAGTTAGCGCAGACGCCTAACGTGTAGCGGTGCAAAGGGTTTGGGGTTCGATTCCCGACAGGGACAGGCATTTATGTGATGAGTAATTCTGGGTTTGGTCGTTTATTAAATATATTCTCAATATTTATAATGTGTATTTCTGTGTATTTGTATCGTTGTCTAACACCCTTAACACAATAATTTAATGATTTGCTTACTTAGTGACTAGATCAATGTGTGTAATTTGATCTATATAATTATAATTGGTATTGAGCTACCGCACGCTAAGGTGAATTAAGCTTTATATATATATTATTATGATTGTCTTCTATTAGGCTTTTTTGGAAAATCCTACCTGGGATATATGCCAACTGGTCATTTAGAATCGAAAAGCCGAAATCAACATCACATGACTAATCCGAACGGATTGGTGGAATATTATCCGGATCTGGTTGGATTGAAAATGATACCGGACTGTAATCCCTACTTACAAATAAAAGTCCTAAACTTTATTGGGACCATCCAACTCACATAGAAACAGACCTTAGCAGTGCAAGCTCGGGTTCCAACCGGACAATCCAACAATAACTAATTGGAAATTAATATTATATTGCTTCCTTTTCATTAAAGTTTCTGTCGACAGTGACGAGTCTGCCGAGACTAATTTCCAGAAGATTATTTGAGAAAAGCTTCAGACTCACAAAACCACTAAGACACTTCACAAGCATTTGATTTGTTTCGCAGTATTTTATTAATATTATTGAACAAAGATTTATAAATTCTGTTTTTCGGTATAGAAGCTTAATGGGTAATTTATACAAGACTGAAATATACATTTATTGTATTTTTTGTTTACAAAATTTTAACGACTTACATATATATACTAATATTATAAAGCTGAAGAGTTTGTTTGTTTGAACGCACTAATCTCTGGAACTACTGGCCTGAATTAAAAAAATCTTTTTGTGTTGAATAGTCCGTTAATTAAGGAAGGCTATAGGGTATATGTCATCTCGCTGTGACTTATAGAAGTCGAGCAGCAATGAAAAATGCTGCAAAAACGGGAAAAGATTTCTTTTTTGAGAGCTTTCCTCGCGTGCGCTGAGGAAACACTAAAAACCGCGCGGACGGAGTCGCAGGCGACCCCTTGTTAACTTATATCATTAAATAATTTAAAAGTTTTATATTTGTATTAATATCTTAATGATATTATATGTAAAGATAATATTATATACGAGGCAGATTTTCATTACTACGTCAATATATTCAAGATTTGTTATTAAATCTCTTTACATTGTCACAACCAACCCCGCTCTCTAAAGGGAGACCGGGGTTGGTTGTGACATTTTAATTTTAAAACGTCATACTTTTTATTGGGTTCGTTATTTTACCCGAGTATTGTTTATTTGATTAAGTAACTATTCATTGTTTTAATTTAAAATTCATTTTATGTTACTTTAAATAATCAATATAGGTTACAATTCTCGAAATGTTATAAAATAAATGAATACCTTATAAAATATATTTAGATAACATTTGCATGAAATAATTTGGAATTAACTGAATGTTTTTAATAAATACAAACCATCCTAATAATAATCTATAAATATTCATTCTATGTATTATTTTTAGACTATTCTCCTGGGAGACAGCGGAGTCGGCAAAACTTCTCTGCTAGTCCAATTTGAGACAGGCAAGTTTCAGCCTGGCAACTTCTCTGCGACCGTTGGTATTGGATTTACAGTAAGTACGATTTAACTTTTATTTCCTAAGTTTTTATTTTAAACATGGAACAAAAAAACTTTTCTTTATTTTTGAAAAATTTTTATAGAAAAAGATTTATTACTACGTCTATGCTATCATAATTTATATTAAAATATAAATATGTTAATGATTTATTTTCAAAATACAACAATTCCCCCAATAACAATATATAAAACCAGTTTTATTTTATCTTAAGCTGTATGTCATAAATACTTTAACACGATTATTTTTATTATACTTTTAGTTTCTATTTACCAGATAAACCTCCCAGTTAGGGCTGCCATCTTGTAAAATAAAAAGACCTGGCTCTGCTCTGTATTAGGCCGGACATATTGGTTTAAAAGCCGGACGCACATAGGCAATTTTTAAATCGACATTTTATATATTTGACTTTTGCACCTACTTTATCAAAAACGTCATTTTCTTTGGAAATCATTTTATAATATTGTTGTTATGTGATTTTTAAATTACACAATGTTTACATCATCTTAGCAATTGTTTCCGTGCCGGTCTGGCATACAAATATTTAACCGGATGTAGATGGCTATCCTAGTTTATGATCATAGCATCATAGTTTCAAGACCTAATTCTGATTGTTTATACTACTACTATAAGTAACATAACAATGTTATGAAGTTTTAAGGTTCTTAATAAAATGAAGTAATTAATAAACTTTACTAAAATTAAATAAAACGTACTATCCTAAATATCTGAAAATGATTACAATAAAATTATATTCTTCGTTTTAATAGTCTGTGACGTTCTTGTTTTTTTTTTCGTTAAAACAAGTTTTGAATAATTGAAATTGTATACAAACGTTCAGCCACTGTGTAATTACTTGCCGCTCTAGTTGTCAAATCGTAGTTACGTTTCAAAGATGAAAGGTTTAACAGATTCATTAAATATGTGGTTTTGTATGGAAATTGAAATTTAAAAAACATTTAAAAATAATCATTTAAATATTTACTTATTTGATTTTGGTTTGTATGGACATCGTCAAACCTCTGTCATATTGGTCAAATATTGATTAATCTCAAACATGATAACTTAGACAATGTCAAACCGCACCAGCCTAGATAGGATCTAGGTCATCCGGCCTGACTGAGATCATATGTAGATAATAATAGATATATAGATATACTCAGAAAGTAAAATAGTTTCTAGAAATATCTAAGTGAGTACCTACCTACCATTGACGAGTTAAACAATTTTTGTTTATTTTTGAATCAAAGGTTTTGTTACAAATTGTATATACACATATAACTGTTATTTTACTTTTAAATACACTCTCAAAATTTTTACACATACAATTTATTAACAAGAGGACTCGAACCTGCGACCTCTGGGGACTGGGAGTCATCCCTTTTTTGTCATTTATTATTTATTTACCATTACAAGGTTTAATATAATGGAATATAATAAATATTGCTGTTTACCTAATATTATTGAACGAATAAGAAATAATATATATTTCGCGTAAAAATGCCATTTTAGGGATGTTTTAAATATGTATTAGGTACCTGCCTACATTTTGTCAATCCATTGTCTTAATGTATCCAGTAACTTTTCAAACATTTTATATATATACGTTATATACTTTAGAATATATATATAAATACATACATACAATATTACACGTGTATCTCGTCAATATAATAATCAAAGGTTATCATATATTTGCTTGATATGTGATGTCCACTCGTGTGTTAAAACTGTACGTGCGTAAATAACATACAAAATATATCTTCTGGAGATTTCGTATTTTGGATTTATAATCTTTGTTGTTTTCTGTACTTTTATTATTGTAGTAATAAATATTTGTTATTCAATAGACCGCATTTAAATGGAATTTATATATGTACTATATGAATTAATGTGAAGTGACTTATGTACGCAGAACGCAGACTTATGTACTGTAGGGTAGACCGAGGCGATTAGGATTCATAATATGTATAATAATAATGATACAGGACAAGTTACACACATTGATCTAAACCCTAAGTAAGCAATAATTTGTTTGTGTTAAGGGTCTTAGACAATGATACAAATACATAGAAATACACATATAAATACTGAGAATATATTTAATAAACGACCAAACCCAGAAATAAAGACATCTATGTTCATCACATACATGCCTGGTCCTGTCGGGAATCGAACCCGAGCCCCATTAAGTCGCTATAGGTTAGACGTCTGCGCTAACCACTCGTCCAACGAGGACGGATTCATGGGTGAATGAATGTAAGCAACTGGTGTCTTAGACACTGTTTCAGACCTCACCTACTGGAGGTGTTTTGATTAAACTATTAGAAAGTGAGTCAGTTAAGTGTGTGTGGTTTATAATGTATATATTATTATTAATGATGTAAGTATAGTATACAAATCAAATAGGTACTTAATATGTAGTTTTAGGCTCTTTCGAAAACGTACAAAACATCTAAACTGTTTTCGAAATAATATATTTTTTTAGAATATATAGAAGATTCAAATAAGGATAATATTTTATTTGAATTATCTATGTATTCAAATCAAGTAATACCCTCGCTTGGAGGAACACTAATCAATTATTACAATCTCCTAAATTGTATCTCTTGATATCGTTATTAAATTGGAGAGATGATAAGGACGTAATGATAAGAATCATAAGTATGAATGTGGATGATAATAAGAAAGAGAGATACTGAAGAAGACTTGGATGGGGAAATATAAATTTAATCATCTCTTCTTCGTAGATTTATTTGACTTTGAGTTTTGAATTCAATATTAATTGAGAATTATTACGAACATATTGAATTAAATAAATAAACCTTCGCTTTACGAGCAAGAGTAAGAAAACTAGTTTAAACATAATAAAGCAAGGTTAAGGATAAAAGTAAATAGGTATTAAGGAATTAGTTCAATAGTTCGTAGTTATGAAATAACATTCTATTTCAAAACTTTACTTCAAACAGTTTAAAATCAATTGCTCAAAAACTTATTTCTAAAAATCAAAGAGCAAACAATACACCACAATAAGTTGTATCGAAATGTCGAAACACTATTTAACTTTGTTCTAAACTAGTTAGTTCTTGTAAGAGTGGTAAATAGTATTTTTATTTAAATTCACCTAAGGTTATTGTGTATTTAATAATTTGTTAAACAAATGCTACCCTTGAAATTTATTTAGTAAAATATGATATGCATATGTACTGTATACTGTTCTAATTGGATGTCCTAATCATTTTCGTTATTCAAGGCATTATTATAGTTAATCATTAAAAATAATAGTGACCATTGTAGAGCCGCAGGTCTCCCCATATAACCTGTAATAAGACTTAAGGGAATGCTCCTTCTGCTACTCTTATTGCTTGTTTCCACTATGTATTATGATCTTACCGATAATATAGTCATAGTAAGAGGCAAAATCATTTTGTATGCCACAGTGTTTCCCCCTCTTCAAAGGAAGTGTCAGCAATGACTCTCTAGTCATCGTCTCATATCATTTTATTGCAATGAATAGCTGAAGACACATATCTTGATTTTACATTATTGTATAAATAGAGACATTGAATAATTACATTAAATGCTTTGTTAACTTAGTAAAGTATATTATATTTCAATATTACGACCATTTATCGATAATCTATGGAGAAAGTATTATTCAATTATTTATTAGCTACATAAAATGGATATCTATCATTCATTCATTATCTAAATCATTCATTATATGGTTTCTAGTTCCACAATACTATTGTCACATGAAGCACTTTTAGGTTTCCGATTGGCCGTGTCCAAATTAACCAACAGTAAGTACCTACTAAACTATTGCTCACTATTTGGCTTAATTACAATGCTAAAGCCCTATTAAACTATTTGATTACGTTTTAGGAAAATTTAGTTTGAATTAATCTTGGAGAATTGATTAATTTTGTAAAATACAAAGCTTTGAGAAACCCAAATTAATAGGCACGTATGAACTAACAAGAATAAACGGTTCTTAGTTTCAAGAAAATTAACGTGAAACAAGACAACAGAAGTTCTTTGTTAAATAAATCTTTACTTAGAACCAATTTCGTGTTAAGTGACGTTTTGTCTCAATTATGAGCACGTATAACCAAATCCAATCTGTATTGTCACTCAAACTCAGCTCAATGCCGTTGCCGGAGCGACGGGGCGGGGGCATCCCTAGACGGGAATCGGGATATCTAGGATTTACGAGCAGTCGCTACACGACGCTCGGCGAACTATCAGTCCCGCGGGAGCGCGGGAAGTGGCGCGAAGTTATCGTGACAGTTCTTTTTTAAATCTTTTGAAGTGTGTTTTTTAATTTAGTCTTACCGGCCAGTTGTGATTAATATGATATTTTAGTTTATAAATAAAGTAATTAAATGAAATGAAAATTGGTAAGACTAACAAATAAAAAATTACCTAATGTTTTTACATTCATTATAACTACAACTTATATTTACTTATAAACTATATTTATAAGTAATTATAACTTTAATTACATTGGATTAACAGTATTTCGGTTTTTGAACATTTTCTGTAGAATGTATTTAATTACGCTCACGTCACTTTCAAGCAATAATGGTTTTGTGTACCTTAAGTAAAAAATATAAAGCATTCAATTTATACCTACGAGCTCAATAAAAATGTGACGTACCTACGGTTAATACGTTTGATGGATATTTTTTGAAAATATATTTTCGTATAATAATTTAAATAAAATATATTGATATTAATTTAAACTAGGTAGTTTCTTATAAACATATTTGAAATTGTCTATAAAACGTAATGCTCATCGATATGTGTATACATTTTTAAATAATCCGTTCACGTGTCCCAGAGGTCCCAGGTTCTAGTCCTACCCATGTTGATTAATTTTTCAGGCTATAAATTTATTTAAAACCCAAAAATATTTTCGTTCTTTTAATTCAGAATCATTTGATTTAAATATGGGACAGATTAACACAATTTGTATTTCTCAGCTGCGTGAAATGAAACATGATATTGGCTTGTTAGCAATATCGTATATAAGAATATTTAAATATTTCGCAAACGTATTTAATAAAATGGTAATATTATTAAGCTGAATGATGCATTCTTAATAATGTTACTTAAAATTTAATTTTCATTTAGAATCTTATTTGAATACTCTAAAATATTAAAATCATTGAAGGCATTACGCTCCCTTGGAAAATAATATTGGAACCTCAGATCATATTATTACGAGACAGTGAACAGTGAACTCTTCATTGAACTGTACAGACTCTCTCAGCTAAATAAATACTTTTTTATTTCTAACAATATTTACTAAATAACTAAATATTTTTTCGCTGCGTTTGTAAAACTTAAGGTAGATATTTAAATTATTGGATTTGTATCTAGACTAGAGTATAACATTTTGAATAAAAATAAAATAAAATTAAAAACCCCCGATACAAAAAGACCTCTAAAAAGAATAAAAATAATATTATTATGTACTTATTAAAGTCGTTGCATCGGGGGGCCGTTGTACGTACGTTGACGATGGTGTCTTTTTTACGAAGTTAATCATTGAGGACTTCGACTATACGATTCGATATACCTAGTAGTTTCTTTATTTGACTTAGTAACTTACTTGCATTTTAATTTCTTCCTTCATTAAACGGTCTCCCGATGCAATGACTTCAATAAATACATAACAATATTATTTTTATTATTTTTAGAGGCCTTTTTGTATCGGGGTTTTTTAAGTTTTTTTTTTCCTGATTTTTAATGTTATATTACTGGTGTATTGAATTGTGTTAATTGAATAGGCTCCGAAACTACTGGACCGATTTAAAAAATCTTTTAGCATTAGAATCCTACATTATCCCTCTGAGGAACATAGGTTTTTACCATATTTATTTTTTTTAGTTATTTTTTTTTAGAGTTAAAATGATTTTCAATCACGAATAACAGTATGATGAAGGGATTTATATTAACACTAGCTGTTACCCGTGACTCTTTATGACTAAGATCATAAGCCATATAAATATATTGTTTACATATAAATATATTGTTTACAGTCTACGTGGACGCAGTCACGGGCAACAGCTATCCCTAATAAACTACTTTACCTGAGTAAATAAGTGTAAAAACCTTTTGTCCTACATAATATGGCTTTTATTCTTACATAGAGCGGGCGAAGCCGCTGGGAACAGCTAGTTATTGCATAAGAACCTCTCCCCCGCACGAATAAAACGTCAATCATCTTGGAGACGACTGTTTCTGTTTCGACAAACTAATTTCTCATTCAAATCCGTCCTCGCGTTTGGCCGAACATTGCTACAGACAGACACACAGATACACAGATGCACAGATCGACAGGTCAAACTTATAACACCCCTCTTTATAGTCGACGGTTAAAAATAACTACAAGTGTGTGTCAAGTTCACGTACAGTCATCTCTAAGTGTGCGTGAGAGCTTTATTGTGTCCAGTGGCGCGAAAATTGCGCGTACTTGTTTGCGCGGCTTTATTTTTTTTAACAGGAACTAACTGACCTGGTTACTTTATAGACACAGTATAAAAAAATACTATTAGGTGCAGTTGATACCAGAATCATTGTCTTAATAAGATTAAAATATCGACAAATCCTAATAAAGTTAAATAATATTTATTATAAATTATTTTATCTATGGAACGTCTGATGTTCGAACGTTCAAAGTTTTGGTGTTTCTATTCTGTTCTGGGATTTTATGCAAGGACTATTTCTTAATGGTTCCTAATAAATAAATTCTTGACTTTAAATAACAAAGAATTTTATTTAAAATGATTTAGTCGCTCCATGAAGAGATATGCTTGCTGACCTAAATATTTCATCCATCCATTTTGATATATTACTATGACGTCACATGGCATGTCAGTGAGACGAAATAAATAGTTCTTAATCGGAATCATAAATCTTTATAAACTAGAACCTGTGACGTAAACGTATACTGACTCCCAAGGGTTGCAGGTTATATTCCTGTTTTCGTTAACGAATTCAGAATTCCATATTTGCGTACGAAATATGTTTTCTAGTATTTTTGACGTAAAATGATTTTGATTACTTTTATTGTAAATTGACTTTAAAAAAATAATATATTTTTTTTATAAACATGTTTATTTATAATAAATGCTAAAAAATCACTTAAATTAAGGAAGAATAATAAATCTTAAATAGTATATGATCAATGAAAGACTAGTTATTAGTTTTATTTCGTAGAAAGGTTTTTATTTCATTTAATAACTGTCTGTGATATTCACAAAAAAAACTAAATCATTACAACTTCATACAAATCAATGATCGAACTCGAAGCCTATAAATTTTATCGAGAAAACCTCCTTTACTCTTCAAAGTTTAATCTCATAAATTGGGTTATGAGGGGGAGGAAGGGAGGTAGGGGAGGGGGAGGGGTGCTTATCACCTTCTTGAGGGAGTAATCATTATCATTACATAATTAGATTGTCATTCTAGATGAATTATCCCAATTATAATGTATGTCTTGATTGAAAAGTTTTCTTATAAATTTAAAAATATAAATCAAATCCTGTAAAATCGCGTAAAATCAAAAAGAAGGGAGCTTACTTTCTAACAGTATATAAGATTCAATATTTGCTCGGCTATCGAAATATTGAAAAGGTTTGGAAGATATTGAAATATAACAATTCAGTAAGATTTCAGGTAATTGAATATAAAAGGACTTTACCTATAATATCACAATCATCTTTATAGGATAAAAATTTATCAGAATATAAAACCAATTATTTGAGTAGATAACTTTAAGGTCATATTAATGTCACAACTGAAATGTAAATAAAAGGTTGCTGTTATCTCTACCTAGGTATATAACTCTACCTAAAAAAATTAACAACACTACCTCTAGGTAGAAAGAAAACTTGCCAAGGTAACGTTAACAGGTACCGTCCCTTATAAACAGTATCTACTCCGGTAGGAGTGATATAAAGTGATACAAAAGTTTAAAGGGTAAGTATATTTAGGGTAAAAATTGAGTTTAAAGCTTTTAATCACTTATATTTATATGATAAGTTACTTACAAATATAAGGCTGATTGTAATGCTCTTTAAGTACACCAATTGAAATAACAATTAAATATTAACATTAATTATAAAAAATATTAATCTTATATAATTTCACTGAGTATTTACTCAGTGAAATAACGTTCTTGATAACCAGTGGCTAATGGAACCAGTAGCTGGTATGAGGTTTCAATATAACAATTTATGGTGAGTTGGTATTCATCATCATAGCGGGGTTTAAATCCTTAGTCTAACCAGCTATGCATCACATACTTGGGTACATCGATAAAGATGGCTTGGCTTGTTGAGGATTATTTAGGATATTTGGAATAGGCTAGTAAATCTATTTTTACAAGGTTAATATTTATAGCTTCGAGGCAAAAACCGATACAAGCTATCAACAATTAATTTATATTTTAAACTAGTTTTACTTTTATTAATTACAAATGGCGTATTATCTTTTGTTTCAATACAGATTTATTTTCTTGTATTTTCTCGAGATGTTTTAAAGTGAATGAAACAAAACATTAACTAAATATAAAATAAGCAATAAGTATAAATGTACTTGAAACTGTTAGATATATACTGTAACAAGAAGAATATTTTATTAAAGTAAGTAATATTACTTACTAATGTTAATCAAAGAGAATTATATACAAATACATCTATAATATTTGTATATATATATTTACAAAGGTTAAAAATGTCTCCAACTGAACATCTTTGAAGTTCTTTTAAATATTTATTTTCATTTCACGAAGGAAGGACATTTTAAACTCCCAAGCCAGATTTTATATCAATTGATTTAATAACCAGTTTTGTTTTAATGAAGTAAGATAGCTAATATTATGTTATATTATATTAATATATGTAGAATAACAATAAAAGGCATTTCATCCATTAAAAGCAATAAAAAAAAAATAAACAAGCAATCAAATGTCTAAAGCTTTTTTTTCTACCCTTATATTGTAATAAGGAAACGTTAGATTCTTGTTACACGGTTGCAAAGAGTAGCTTCATGAAGAAGAATCTACGATAAACGATATAAATACTCATTTTAAACATATATTTCAATCACTCTATTATTCACTCGAGTATTCACTATCATGATCATAAATAAACAATAAATCGTGATTTTAAAAGAAAAAGAGAATAATTAAATAATACTCTCACATTTACAAGGGCTTTAATTATAGTATTCCTAATTATTAAATGTAAGAAAGAAAAAAAAAGTTAATAAATATTACTTTAGAAGTAGTTACAATGAAGCAACAAGTACTAGAGTTAAGTGAAATATTGCCACTTTACAAAGTCAGGTCCTAGTGTTGCCATAGTCCCTTAAAGAATCGCTCATTCAACTCAAAAATCTGTAATAAATTGAACATAACTTTTACTGTATCAGAAACTATGCAATGGCTATACTATGTATTAAATTTTTGTAAATTTAATATTGTTGAGCGAAGCTCATGGTTTCAATGCGATCTCCAATGCTTCAATGCATCTTCTCCTGAACTACGGAACCCATTGTCATTGGATTTTTTATTTGACTATCATCAATGTTTTATCAACAAGAAAACCAGTGATCGGTCATGAACTTGAGGAATAATTACCGAATAACAAAACATTGTAAAATGTACGAATAACATCATTGATACAGATTTCTACTAACAATCAAAATGGCTGTCAACCTAGTTCGACATTATATTTATGAATAAATACATCATTCAGTTGTATAATGAAACGCTGTCAAAGTTAAGCGAAACTGTAATTTTGGGGTTGATTGCATTTGCAATTGCATCTCTAAGTATGTATACATTTATTAAAAAAATTACAAATATATGTATCTTAAAAATACTATATTTGTATACATAGCGTCTAATCCAGTGGCGGTAGGTATTATCTAAACTATATAATCTGAATACTGGGGACGTCCATGAAGGTTGATAAATGTTCTCGTTTGTCGTTACCCTTACTAATATGTAATCTGATTATTTCAGTAAAACCTTTGTCTCAGGTAAGTTCTAGTCTATATACAAATATTGAATATCAAACCGCAAACTACAATATGCTATTTATAGAATATTCAATTAACCATACCAGAGCTTTTAATGTTAATTAATATTTTAAGCGACGCTCGTGAGTCTTCAATCTCACTATAATTGATTAAGCGTGTGTTTATTAATAACTGTACTTATAGGTTTCACACACCTACGTTTTAATTTTTTTTATGTGAACTAATGATTTTTATTATATTTATATTATGCGTTAGAGTAGAGGGAAGGGGGGTATAGCAGCCAAATAAAAGTTACACAAGTTGTAAATAACTAGTGCGTCGTTATAAAAAACTCATAAACATACGCGAATTGTCAAAGCAAACCTTATTAATATGTTCTAATTAGTTTGTTCACCTCAGTCATAGAATCTACCAATGTATGTCACGTACTCGTATGACTCCGAAATATAATTACAATATAATAAAGTACACGCCTTATTATTTATAGTATTCCATATGTACATTTATACATCTCTACATAATAATAAGATTAAGTGTCTGTTTGTAATTCGAAATTTAAAATTTTTAACTAAATGCATATAAAAGTATATACGGGACTTGAAAGTAAAAACGCATTTTTTACACTTGTCTGTCAATCTATTTGTTGCGGCTAATCTCTGAAACTGATGAACCTATTTAAACAAGTCTTTCACTCCCGGATAGCTGATGTTATAAGCAATAAACGCAATAGCCACAGCTCACTGTACAGTTTTTTTTTTATTTACTTTAAAACAGTTTGTGTCATACAAAATAATAACCTTTAACCTTTAACACGTGTAACAACGACTCTCATGTTGAGTTTGAATTCTCTATAACGTTTCCAATCAACTCGACAACAGGATCATCATTTTATTTTATACAAAAACTATTGTTCATGTAATATTTTATAAAAGTCGAATCTTAAAAAAATATATAACAATTTATTGCTACGTAATTATACGCTACGTATTATATAGCTACGTAATTGCTACGTTTATTTTTTAAGTTGAAGATACATGTTGGTGTGACCCCGAGTTTGTTTTTTAACAATCCTAATATTTAGTTATTTTTATATCCTACAAATTATTATTGTAGTAGTAAAAAAGTTTCGATTCCATACTTTTCGTTCTAAAGAAAAATTTACTTTTGCAAAATCATATTTATGTGTTCTGTATGTATACCGTATGTTATAATACTACACACATATATCTTTATATGTGTGTAGTATATTTTTCAACACAATCTCTATAATATAATAATTTATTTGCTATATTTCTGTATGTGTGTTTCTCAGTAACGTCAGTAAAAGTAGGGAAATTTTAATCAGTTAACAAAAATAAATACAAGTGTCTAAATGTAGTTATGGTAATATAAATTTATCATATTTTATAAAAACATTTTAGTAAATATATAATTATTAATATATTTACATTTACTCAATGTTTTTGATGGTTTCTGGGTATTGCAGAAAAATAACATTATGCATCTAAGTAATAAGATTTTAAGAATGATATTAATGTTATTCTAAGTAAAGTAAACAAATAGAAACATACAACAATAAAGGGGATTTGTATGTTGTCTATTTGACTGTATGTTCGTAGGTCTTTAGTTTATGAAAGTTTACTAATTTAGTTCTACCTTGCTACTAAAATATTCAACTGTGGTAACTTTACTTATAATTAATAGTTACTTACATGTACCTAACTAAAGTTATCAATGTTAGTTAGTAGTTTTCACCTGCAGTACAATTAAATCCTGACGTTAGTTTATTTTTTAACTAGCTGTTGCCCGCGACTCAGTCAACGTGTCTATTGACAAACAATGTTTATATCTTTCTAATTATTTTATTTTCCAGCTGAATATATATATATATATTTTTTTAACAAAAAGTATCCTTTGTTACTTCTAATACCTCCAAAAGTATGTGTATAAAATTACATAATGATCGGTTTAGTAGTTTTCGCGTGAAAGCGTAACAACCAAACTTGCATTCACATTTATAATATTAGTAGGATTGAGAATAATAATTGCTTCGCGAGCTCTAATTAAATGTTCTCAGATGTCGGTGGTTTTATATACTCCTACCTATATATATATAGTAACTATTTGAATATATATTATATAAATTACATAAACATACGTAGAAATTGAGTCTGCTTTATAAATTTCACGTATTTGTTCTACGATATGCTTTAGATTCTTGTTTGCTTTTATATTTGTTGTTAGATAAACATTTTACAATAAACTTCTACAATATTTACTCTTTTTGTGTTACTATTTAGATTAGTTACTTACTAGGTACTGTTTAATTTATTGTACTCTCTCTATCTATCTCTTTCACACAAACAAATACGAGAAGCAGAGTTTTAAACCACAGTTGTTAACGAGTACCTAGTCATTACACATTCGTTTAGTGCCAAAGAGAACTTAATTAAATCGTTCAAACAAGTCTACTCTAGTCTAGTCTAGTCTAGTGTTCAAGTACTCTGTGAGTGTCTATCTAAGCTGAAGTGTAAAATATGTTTTGCTGATATCGATTTAAATGTTAAAGTTTAATATATTATTAGTTAGTTCATGTCCTTGTTAACGCACACATCCACAAGTTTATCTGTTACTTCATTGCTCCCAAACCGCAAAACAAATTTGAGTGTCATTTTTATTAATCAAACCTTGGCTGTCGAAATGGTTTTTTAATATTGTGTGAAAATAAAAAGAGTTGTCTTCTGGATATTTCAAGGATTTGAAGATGACTAGTTGCAATTGGCAATATTGTCGAAGTTTTATTATTATTATTAAGTCAAATAATTCGCCTCGTTCGGTGAAGTGATATATACACGAACAGAATGTTAAGTAGGTACCTGTGGTGACCGACTACAGTGGATGTTTAAATAAAATAATTTATTACATGTTTCACTATATTTGGTTTATGTAACTGGTGTTGAAAAAGTAGAGAAATATATTCAATTTTTTTTTAATTGAAAATAACATATTTACCATGGGATAAAATAATAAAAATCTGAAATTCTTAATAAAATAGAGTGATTATATTTAAGGAAAGCCAATTAATATCATTATACTTAAAATGTTTATTAGTATCGATGTTGTTATGTATTTTTATCTATCTAAATATTTACTCATAATAACTGTATATTTATATAATATATTGTCAATAACAAATAAAAAATCTCATTCAACCCAGTACATTTCCAATTAAAACACACACGAGGACAATATTAAACAGAATTGTTATAATACGTTATTTAAAAATGACAAAGCAATTTTTACAAAGCCATTGAAGTTTTCATAAAACGTTTACAGGAAACCGAATATATTTATACAGAACCAATCATTTATACATATACGTATATATATATAGGTATATACCGTCTCAGAGACAAGGGATAATAGGGGTTTTGACTCTAATAGGATACCTTGTTTATTTTACACTCAATAAATGTAAACAAAGATGTTTTCATCTTCAATGTCTTCCCCCTTTTCATTATATTTTAATATACTATCTTAACTATATTTTAAATATTAACAATAAAAAGATTAAAGAGCTTAAGTAAATATTGTTAATATTAAAAAAAATATGAAATTAAAAATAAACTGATATGGGGAGGGATCAGAATGCGCGACTTCTGGAAAAATCACCGTCGCTCTACCAATTGAGCTATCGCATCGCTATCGCAATTAGTAGAGCGGCAGGACAGTTTATTAGTGTAAAATCGCTTACGCAATTCGAATCCCTGGCCGTATCAGTTTATATTTTATTCATGTTTATTTAAAATTTAAATAAGCTTAACATGGCTCTACATGTTTATAGATATTTTAAAAACAAATATTGCTGTAACTAATTATCAATACTACTTATTAAAAACAATTAGTCATTTAATTTAGAGAATTAATATTATAATATTCAAAACTGAATAAACAAAGCCCTAGCAGGTTACCCTCAGGTACACCAGGTAACCCTCGTCTAAATATAACCTATGGTTATCGGCTCGCTACAATTCACCCCACATTTAACATCCCTTTCATCACCACTCCGTGAAAATTGACTGATTTATTTATTATATATTATATGCTAAGCAAATAAGAGAAAATGTGTATACAAATTATCTTACTATTATTATTAAAGTTAGAGTTTGTTTTATGTTCATTGAACATTATCTCTGAAACTTTAAGGGGAATTTGATAATATTGTTGCATTCGATAGCTCATTTATTGAGCAAAGTTTTAGTATAAACCATACTGTTACCCTTGCAGCCAATATTACGTGTGTAACCAATATGCAGACTATTAACTGTCAGAGTGATACCAGTAATCCAATCCTGAAACGCTTTTAGTAAATTACGAACATAGTCGCGTGGACCACCTAGTATTATTATTGATAAAGTCATACTTAAACCAACATATTTACTTTGATCAATGATTATTTTTTATGTATAATTTATATTTATAATCTTTGAGACGACAATTGTGTTGCTAAAAGCTAGCATAAAAAAGTCTATAATTATAATAAACGTCTGTTTTCTGATGAAATTTGAAATGTGTTCTTTAATACTAGTATGATGTTAGGTCCAAGTTGAAATATATTCAGAGTTATTTAAATTATAATAGGGTACAAACAAACTAATTTCAGGTTATAATGGAACTTTATAACGTTTAATAGAATATCAAATAAATTATTTTTTAACCCCCTGCTAAAAAGAGGGGTGTTATAAGTTTTGACCTGTCGAATGTTTTGAATTTTACGAATATTGTATGAGAATTTCTAATGTACCTAAGCTTTGTAGAACTTGCGTTTGTTAGATATTATAAGATTCTATAATTAAAAACCACTGAATTAATATAGTATAAATTATTTAATCGAGCTACTTCATACTATTAATATGATAATATATTTCAATGCATTATTTGGATAAGTTTAAAGAAAAGAAAGATCTAAACAAATATATCATTTAATATAACAAAATGACTCTCGGTACATGAATATAATAAATACAGCAATATAGTTATTACTGTTTAATTATTTAGACACATTTACCAATAACTCAATACGGTGAAATACCCACCATAGTTATTACACATATAATAAACAATTAAAGTATAAGAATCACTTATCTTGCCAGTTCTCCAACACAGATTGTCTTTAATAGAGGCTTACAGCCATATTTATAACATAACAACATCGACAGAAGCGCCAACGGCAGCTTCTGGAGATAAGTCATATTCACAACTTTAAACATCACTAAATATCTCATAATAACAATATAATAGTACATAACCATTTTAAATGTATAGCATATTTATAACAATCTTATATCTTTCACACATGTATGGCTTACCTAATAAGATATGTAAATACAATATATTTAATATCTTCAGGCTACTTCCGATAGTTCGTCAAATCAATATCTTTTACTACTTTAATAATGTACTAGTAATAACAATGATATATAGTTCTAAATAAGTCTAAACTAAATAAATCTATTGCTACAACAATATCTCGCATATTTATTGTCAACGGTATTATGTAGTTTCATAAATAATATTATCTTTATTTTACCTACATACTGAATTAACAATATTATATGTATCAATATTACATATATATATCACGGCCAGCCTGACATATACTTCGCTCTCGAAGTATACACACCTACTTATATACATATATTTTTATATATATACATTATATACATTCCTTTCTTTTTCTTATATTTTGTCATTTTTCTGACTCGTGAAACCCCTTTACATAAACATGTTTTTTTTATGTTTTGTCACTCGTCACATACATTTTTTTTTTTAATGTTTTGTCAGTTGCATAGACGTGTCAAATCCCCTTCACCCGCTGCTAGTGAGCTAGATTTGCACCAAACAAAAGACCGACCAGCGGAAACATTTTTTTTTAAGGTTTTGTCAGTTGCCTAGACGTGTCAAATCCCTTCACCCGCTGCTAGTGAGCTAGATTTGCACCAAGCAAAAGACCGACCAGCGGAAACCTAAGATCTTATAACTAAGACCTGCTCTAATGCCGAGTTACAAATCAACCAACTTTTATCCCATTAAATAATAAAAAAAAAATAGAATATATATACAATATATATACAATATACCAGTAAACTATATATGTAATACAAAAAGTAAGATAGAATATATATAAATATATAATTTAAAAATATATGTAATAATAATAAATAAATATTTGTCTTGTTATAAATTTTTTTTTTTTTTCACAACTTTAATTTTCCACAATAACATTTTTTTATCCACCTACTCCAGGCCAGAAACGATTTTTTCCTTTTCGATAACAAGATTCCTTAAATTTCCCAAACCTTTTATAGCCTAGCGATCGTTTAGACATCGATGTTCGAGTTTAAACTACCATTGTCAAAACATTATTTAGACTCGCTTTACAAAAAGTATCGTTTCCTCTAAGGCTAAGCACAAGATTTTTTTAATGGTTTTATATTGATTGATAGATTGCACAAACCTTGTAAAACCTGTTCGGCCTACCTGACACAATATTTCATTATTTGACATTAATTTACCTAGAAAACGTATCGTTACTCTTACACATTACTTTTACACATATCCAAATATTTAAACTGCTAGGTAAGCAATGTTCAAATATACATAATCTAAAAACTTTGTAACGTACGTTTTCGTAAAGTGATAATCACGATATATAATTAAGTATTGACGAATGAATTTGGTTATACCGTTTATACATTAAAAATAAACAATATTTTCTAACATTGTTATCGTTGTTAGGTTTAACCTAGAAAGCGAATAAGTACGCCGGGTTTCATATAATTAATACGAAATATTTAGCTACCCTCACAAAGTATTAATAAACAATACATCCGAGTATTACAAAAAACATTACACTTTTTGGTAATCCCAACTTTGTTACAGATAAAATATTTTAAATCTGTTTGACTGTTTGACCGAGTATCTATTTTAGAACGTCGTAGGTACTTTTTGCTCTTACGATTTTTTTTATATATACGATATACGATTTAAATAAAATTATGTTAACAAATTGTAGGCCGTTTTAACACTGCTAAAGATGCCGTTTTATATACTATCACAAACTAATTCAAAGAATTGTTATTCACTAAAAGTTAATTTTGTACAACACAATCACTTTTTTTTTTCAAGCATACTCACAATAAGAGTCCACCGATTCGAAGGTATGTAGAACTGCTTTTTTTTTTTCGTTTCATAAGTTTTGCCACGACCTTTGCCGAATCCTTTTTGAGAGACTCTATCAACGCCATATCAGCCAAGCGTTTCGCCTTTGTGATCGCCACTCCCCGGCATCGAAGTAAAATCTCCCATTTGTGCCGATCCTCAGCACCTCGTCATCCAAACATCCTTATGGCCTTTTTGATGACCATGGAATTCCCTTCGGGCATATATGGTGGAGGAGACGTACTGGAAGCTTTACCAGTTTTTACGCGATCCAGTTCAATGAGCTTCAGCTGAAACGGAAGTTAGTAAATTCCACTGAGTAAGTCACGTATAATCCGATAAGAGTCGTACGTCTTATAGTAGTTCTAGTTAACCTGTTGACTTAACTTTTAATAACAAACAAGATAAATAAAAACGAATTGGACAATAGTTTTGTTGGTTCAGCTTAACTTGACCTTTCTTGTCGATTCTCCTTCCGGTGCATCACAGGCTCGATACTGCACCGGCGAGAGCCATACTGGGTCCGCAGACTCAGCTGGCATGGCTGCGGTAATGCAACCGCTCGGTCCCCATCGCCATGACGACGCCGAATGGTGTAGTTCGTACGTAGAATACAAACCGTGAATTAAATTTAATTCGTAAACCACTTCGTAATTAGAAATCACTCCGCTGTTTCCCAAACTACGCCTGGACATCGTAGAGGTGATGGTACTTCGACGTATATAGCGATGGCGGCGTGATT
Source organism: Napeogenes inachia (assembly GCA_959347355.1). Taxonomy (NCBI): domain Eukaryota; kingdom Metazoa; phylum Arthropoda; class Insecta; order Lepidoptera; family Nymphalidae; genus Napeogenes; species Napeogenes inachia. Next base: position 11,197,879 of record OY365791.1, on the reverse strand, counting down.
TTCCCTGTGAATTAGGTTTTCAACATATTAGTAAAGTTTAAATCACACAAAATGGATTACAACAAATTAACAAATAAAATAACAACAATGTGGGTATTTTTGTTTTTATCGATAAAATATAGTTTCGGTAGTCAAACTGTCGATACCGAGGACCGGGATGATCCCACTTCTGATGTTAGATATTATAAGATTCTATAATTAAAAACCACTGAATTAATATAGTATAAATTATTTAATCGAGCTACTTCATACTATTAATATGATAATATATTTCAATGCATTATTTGGATAAGTTTAAAGAAAAGAAAGATCTAAACAAATATATCATTTAATATAACAAAATGACTCTCGGTACATGAATATAATAAATACAGCAATATAGTTATTACTGTTTAATTATTTAGACACATTTACCAATAACTCAATACGGTGAAATACCCACCATAGTTATTACACATATAATAAACAATTAAAGTATAAGAATCACTTATCTTGCCAGTTCTCCAACACAGATTGTCTTTAATAGAGGCTTACAGCCATATTTATAACATAACAACATCGACAGAAGCGCCAACGGCAGCTTCTGGAGATAAGTCATATTCACAACTTTAAACATCACTAAATATCTCATAATAACAATATAATAGTACATAACCATTTTAAATGTATAGCATATTTATAACAATCTTATATCTTTCACACATGTATGGCTTACCTAATAAGATATGTAAATACAATATATTTAATATCTTCAGGCTACTTCCGATAGTTCGTCAAATCAATATCTTTTACTACTTTAATAATGTACTAGTAATAACAATGATATATAGTTCTAAATAAGTCTAAACTAAATAAATCTATTGCTACAACAATATCTCGCATATTTATTGTCAACGGTATTATGTAGTTTCATAAATAATATTATCTTTATTTTACCTACATACTGAATTAACAATATTATATGTATCAATATTACATATATATATCACGTTCAGATCATAAAAAAATGCACTCTAAGTAGTAAACCTGCTTCTAGAACATTTTACGAGATAGACCCATTAAAAAGTGATCTCGTTATCACACTGAAATATGAAGACACTAACAGATTATATAAATAAAACTTAATAGCTTAATATTATTAGCCCCCGACCCAAAAAGAGGGGTGTTACAAGTTTGACCTGTGCATCTGTGTGTCTGTGTATTTTTGTGTCAGGCTGTGGCAACGTAGCAGTCAAACGCGTGCGAAAGCTTTGTTCGTCGAGATGGTTCTTAGCTATGTTTGGTTGAAATAGAAGCAGCCTTCTCCAGGATTTGGAGCTTTTATTGGTGCTGGTGAAAGGTACTTATACAATATTGATGGTAAATACATAAACAAGTGAAATAAGTGTATTCGTAGTTTCATCAGGTTCAGGTTCAAGTTTAGTACAACTTAGGAAAAAAGTAAAATAATTTTAAAAAGAAAAAAAAAACAAAATTAAAAAAAAAACCCCGATACAAAAAAAACTTATAAAAAGGTTAAATATAATATTAGTATGTACGAATTGAAAACGTCGGGGGACCGCTAAATAAAGGAAGCACTCACAATGCAAGTAAGTTACCAAGGCAAATAACGAAATAACAACATCAAATCGTATAGTGTAAGTCCTCGTTCATTAGATCAAAACTTTGTAAAGTAGACATCATACTCAACGTATGTACAACGATCCCCAGACGCAACGACTTCAATAAGTACATCATATTATTATTTTTATTCTATTTAGACGTCTTTTTGTATTAAATAACTTAACGGATATAGAATAGTACTGTTTAATTTGTTTTTGACGTAAATAATTTCAGATATGTAGATCTAAAATAAAATCGCTTCAAACCTGATTTAATATAGAGATATATTTGATATACAAATACAATATTTAATTTTGTATAATATGATAACCTAATATTAATAACCGTGTCATAGGTACATATAATTTAGTCAGTGTCTGTTTATATGGAGGCTGGGTTATCTCCCTGCCTCTGAGTAACGCTAATATAATTGAGTTATCAGTGTATCAATATCCGAGAGACCTCGTAATGCTATTAATTTCGTTTTATACACAATTTGGGAGTGACAAAGTTATTGGGAGGTGAAGCAGATAGCGCTTTAAAGCAACGACAGCGCTAGGTTTATTTGGCGGTACATAGAATTAAAAAGATTATATTGAAGCTTCAGTTACTAAGGAATAATTATTTTAATCTAGCACTTACATACTTTGAAATAGTCATTATATTATACCTACTCTATATTTTTAATAGTCTAAGAGATAACAATCTAAAATATAAGTGCCTAACATTCCGTTATAATTTTTTTATTATTTTTTTTTGAAAGATTGGAAATTAAATAACCCTGTGTTGCGGATACAAAAAAAAAACATGTAGAAAACGGACACAAAGTACACCAAAACTGAAAAAATCTATGGATTACAATAAGATTTGTCCCGGGTGGGGTTCGAACCGACTACCAACCAACAAATTTGTTTAGTCAAACAAAGCTATCCATGGCTGTGACTGTATTTTTTTCAATATAATATTTTTAAGGGATTAACTCGCGTATAATAAAGTTTTAAATTTACTTTTTAAATTGAACCCGACTTTTCGAATATTTTGCCAGAATTGAAAACGCCGTGAACCGTGAACACGGTTGCTGCAAAGCATTCGTAACGTCGGGTTAAATTTAAAAAGTAAATTTACAATTTAATTAAACGCGAGTAACCCATAAATATAGTTTTATTTCAATGTATAAAATATAATACCAACTAGCTGTGTCTGCGACTTCGTACGCATAGATTTCGATTTTGATAAAACGTACCCTTTGTACTTACCAATGTATGTAAAAACTATAAACCTTTAAACTGGTAAGTAGCAATGGTACGACAATAAGAGATTATTAACTTTTTTATTTATTAACCGATTGTTAAAATAAAAACAAAATGTAAAATGGGTCCCATGACAATATATTTGCGAAAACTGAATCCAAATAGATTTATCCGTTTTTGAGATGAGCGTGCACAAACGAATACCTAAAATATAAATACGAAATTAGTATACCTCCTCTGAAAAAAATATTTGTAATTAAAAAAAAATAAAAATTGCAATATTCCTCTACGCAAAAACGACTTACCGGAGTTTGATGAAACTTTGAACGCGTACGTCTTATGGAAATCGAAATCTATCCGTACAAAGTCGCAGGCACAGATAGATATAAAAAACGTTTATCTTTCACTTCTTCATATCTACGATAACTCTTCATAATCCTTATAATTTGCAGTTTTGTGGGATTGAGATGTTATGTATATGTATATTATGTACAGAGATAGATAGAGCGAAGGAGAAGTGAGGGTCTTGCTCTATATAAAGTGTTCTAATTCACCTTCTATACCTGACACAAAAATGTAATTGGAACGGTAGTATACATAATATATTTATATAAATATAAAATGAAAAGTAAACCGATGCGGGCAGGGATTCGAACCCGCGACTACTGGGAAACCGTCCCGTCGCTCTACCAACTGAGCTATCGCATCGCTCAGCTCGGTTTCCCAGTAGTCGCGGGTTCGAATCCCTGCCCGTATCGGTTTATTTTTCATTCTATATTTATATAAATTTAAATAAGCTTAACATGGCTATACATGTTTATAGATATTTTCATACATAATATATTATGCATAACATGTAGTATATAATAGGTAAATACAAATGTTGTTAGGATTGATTTAGAGATACTACATGCAAGAGTTGGCCAAATAATTACAAATAACCCTGTCTAATATAATAATAATAATAAATTATATTACATGCACAATTTGTACATATTGAACAAAAATAATATAAAAATAATACATGTATTAAAAAATATTAAATTTGAAAAAAAAAAACAATAAATATAAACTATCAAAATTGTTTCATTTATGCATCATTCCTGCACCATACTTGTGTATGTGTGTGTAATCAAGCTTTGTCTGTGTAATGATGCGATTTGAGTCCTATAGTTAGGTATCATAAATCAATAAATCTACCGAAATAGATTAAGAAATACTTAGTTTGAATGTGTTCATTCTCTTTAGAACGTGACCTTTGATCAATATAAATATTTAGATTAGACTTAAAATATTGTCGAATGGGGTTATAATTAATTTATTTAAATAACTTCCAAAAAAAAAAAATACAATAAATAGTGTTAGTCCATGTAAAATGCACCGGCGTTGGAGCTCTGGTTCTTTGTTAAATGTAATATGAAATAATATATTGAAGGTTGTAAAGTTTCCCATCGATAAACAAAGTTATTAACTAGAAGTGGATTTTCCTCGAATTACAAACCGATCTAGTTTATTTAGTTTCCGCGTCATAACGGTTTTGTTACTTTGTTAAACTTTTTAATACAATCTTTTAAGGAATATCGAATATCGGTACTGTTTTTTTGAAAATCTGATCAATATTTAGGTCCCAAAACTAATTAAAAAATTAAAAATATCAAATATAATATTATAAGTACTTTTGGCTGCGTTTTTTAAATTAAATAATACATCATTATTTTTATTAGTAATATATAATAATAAATGTGAATATTTCAAATACAGGTAGACGCCGCTTATTGTGATCACTTTCAGCCAGCCCGTTTTGATAACAAAAACCGAATGATAACATTATGCGGATGGTAGGTACTTTTTCATGCTTGTTGGAGGATTTTAGTGCACATAAAAAATTATCATAATGATAAAATATTAATTGTAATAATTTAGAATTGATTTAAGTACATATTAAGTTTCATAATAAGAAATTCTGTTGTTCGCTCAAATTTTCTATTTATTTACACTCTTAAAAATATTCTAACATAAGATTCATTTGAAATATCGATCTATTGTTGTTTGACACTTGTTTTTATTCATAATCATTTGAATATAATACCCAAAATAGTATAATTTTTGGAAGTTTGTTGCTCGGTGTCGTATTGAATCATCGTATAGTCTTCTAAATCGATAACAATAAGCGACTTTTGATCACAATAAGCGACTTCTTTCAAATGTATTGCTAAGGAGAAATTTGGGACCGACCATTTTCGATAACAATAGCCGGCTGATGACATTAACCGTGATCACAATAAGCGGCGTCCATATATCCTTTTTGTTATTTTTCACATAATTATCCAATCTTAATATTGTATATTTGTTCGTGTAAACAAAGATATATATTATTAGTATCAAGTAAACACGACAGATAAAGTTTTTCGATCACAAGTCGGTTCCTCATCCCGCGGTCTTTGATGCTTTAAGGGTTCGACAGTTTTATGAATCTTTAGTTGACTTCAAATATTATAAATATATTTCTGATTTAATATTTATCATGAGATTTGAGTCTTCATTATGACTCTCTGATACCTACTTAAAAGTTTGAAACTGAGTAAAGTTGTTTGAGATCTCGGATCTCAGTTACTTTATCATTTTAGTTCGCATCTCTGAAGTACGTACTTAAATGTTGTAAAGTCAAAGATTTATATTTAGAGTAAGCAAACATTGTACGTATAAAACGTTGCACTTAAGTTGGACGGTTCCAAACCACATAAAACCAAGTAGATGAACAGGCCAGAAACTGAGGTATTCTTTTAGTGTATTTATCAACGAACAAACATTTTATTTCCACAATATTATTTTTTAAGTCATATCCAAAATTTGAGGAAAAAATATACTTCATATTTTGCAATGATTATGTATGTGTACTAGTATAATTGACTATCTTGTTGTCTTAGTGTTCTTTGATGTATACAACTCGAACTCGACGTTAAATTGACGATGTTCCACCTCATGGCAATAGCTGGGAGAATCAACTCTTGTACCAGACAAGTCAGTTGAAAACCGATAAATATACAAAGACATTATTCTTCCCGGGCTTCAAACCCAGGACCTCTACCTTATAACTGACATAATCGTTACAGTTTGGGCGTTAAATTAACGAGGCGGCCAATACTGTTGTAAAACAAATTACAAACTTGGCCGATGTTATTAAGTGATGGGACAGAAAATATGTTCTATATTTGAATACAATATACATATTATTAATGCAGTTACAACACATAAGTGTGTTAGGTTTTGAAAAGTAAAACCTATTTTTTTTTTCACCAGCGAATTTCCACGCGAGAATCAAAGGGAAAAGCTTTTAAGTCTTTCCCCTACCTATTGTTCCCGGATATTAAATTTTCTTTTTATTCTTACTTCGATGTTCCTTTGAATTCTAAGCTACGAGTTATATTTTATTTTCAGAACAACAGATACAGTACGTAGTATTGTGATGATAATTGAAAGGAGTCGGACAAATACATTTGAATATTATTTTATAACAAAAGACAAACTTATTACGTAGTAATGCTGAAAAGAAAAATATCCTTTTTAGAACCGACCTATTGTTATAAATTGTTTTCTTACACTCACATCGATTAATTATCCTAATATGTAGATACAATTTAAAAAGCTTAAAGTCGGATATCTAAAACTACTGATTGATTGATGTGCTGCTATTATACGTTGAAAGCTATGAGTAGATGTCAGAGTTTTTTTCAAAGTATGTAAAACCTCCTATATGTTATCGTGTGGAAAATAAATGATGTGGTGCATCAGATGGTAAGTCGAAACCACAGCCCATAGACAACTGCAACATAAAGGGTACGTAAGGTAACAGGGTAAGCAGGGTAATAAATACCCCGTTGTCTATGCTCTCCCCTCCCTTCCTCTCAATATGTCCTAGTATCCTCCATCCTTCCTCATTCAACAAAGTATTCGTAGCAGGTAGGTACTTGTCGCCGATCTTCTGTGAGGAAATAGTATTATCCTGGTGACTATAAAACTACCATTCTGCATTATATTCTTAATTTATAATTTATACAAAATAATATCTAATAAGAGGAAACATACTCATTGTTTGAATAATAAATTAATTTGAAGTGAAATATACTTTGGCTCTGACTTGTCTGTTCTGGTTACTCGTGGCATTCATCAAAACATGTCCGCGGATTATACCGGCATTCATTCTTTACTGAGATAAACCTCAATGAAATATGTAAAAATATAGGAAGTTAACTTTAACTAGTTCATTATAACTACTGAGTATCTCGTTAAGTGCTGTTTTAATAATTACACACACATATAAGTGTTTTTTTTGTAGTTCACTACATTTTTATTACTTTTATGTATTCATAGAGATTTTTTTTTAAATTAAAGCACACTCTGTTGTATAATAATTAATAGGCCCTGACCTCTTGAATTTGAATATTGGGGACGTCAATGAACTATAATAAAAGTTCATTTTGATCATTACTAATATGTTATCTGATTATTTCAACAAAACCTTTATCTCAGTTAAGTTTGAGTAATTTTACAAATATCAAACCGCAAGTAACAATATACTATTTATAGAATATTCACCTTACTATAGCAGAGCTTTTAATGTTAATTAATATTTTAAGCGATGCTCGTGAGTCTTCAATCTCACTATAATTGATTAAGGGTGTGTTTATTAATAACTGTAACTACTTATAGGTTTTACAAAAATATTTTTTTTTTAATCTTGAGTTTTTTTTTTATTTTCTTTATGTCAAGCCTGAAGGATGAGGGGGGAGGTGAATCTTACCATTTACATAAAATTAGTTTTATTTTTAATATAATTTTGTGCTTTATGCGTCAGAGAGGGGGTAGTGGTATACCATTGGCTATAGTATCATTAATACGGATTTTCCCCATTACTCTATGTTACTTAGATGTTGAGTTGAACTTTGACCAACCATCAATATGGCAAGAAATTATACGAGCTTTATATCACTACTATGTTATAAAGACTTATAAAGATACGTGTATTGTCAAAGCAAACGTTATTAATATGTTCTAATTAGTCCCTTCGGTCACAATATCTACCAATGTAGGTACATCATCTCTAAAATTTATAGACCTATATTAACAAGACTTGCACTGGCTGCTGTTATAAGACTCGGAAAACTTTTATTTGAAAAAAATCCTCAATAAGTAAATTAAAATCAATTAAATAGTGAAAAATATTTCAGTCAAACAAGAGATATGTAGGTATATAAAATTTTCAAGCAGACTATTAGTATTGGTTTTTAACCATCTAAATATTTATTTCCTACAAACAATTATTGTATACTTTCTGTACGAATTTTTTCGATGTGATTCCTTTCTTTCTTCAGTAAATATAGTCTGTAATAGGTATATGTTTATATGCATGTAGTATATATTTCAAGTCATCATCTCTATAATATGATAATTCATTCGCTACATTTTGTGTTTGTGTTAGAATATTTAAACAGGTAACAAAACAACAAACATAACATAAACATGTCTAAATGTTTTCTCTGTAATATATGTTAATATAAAATTATCATACCTTATATAAATATTTAACTCTTTTAACTGTCTGTTTAAATCTTATATCGATACAATACTTGAACTAAGTATTGCTTTTAACTTAAGTAGATATTGGTAATTGTAATTCATCTATGGTAACTTTATTTATAATCAATAGTTATTTACATGCTATATTATATATCTACAGCTACCAATGTTAGTTAATAATTTTCATCTGCAATTAAATCCTGACGTTCGTTTATTTTTTAATTGAGAATAATAATTGCTTCGCGCGCTCTAATTAAATGTTCTCAGATGTCAGTGGTTTTATATACTCCTACCTACCAAATGTATATGTATATTTATTATCACATATTACTTACAAATCTAGAGAGTGTATCAGCTTTATAAGTTTCACGTATGTATTCTGTGGGATATGCTTTACTTCATGTTTGCTTTTGTTATTATTGTTAGATAAACATTTTAACTTCATTGAAAATAATAATAAACTTCTACAGTATTTACTCTTATTGTGTTTTATAGTTACTATTTATATTCATTACTTACTAGATACTGTTTAATTTATTGTACTCTCTCTATCTCTCTCTTTCACACAAACAAATACGAGACACAGAGTTTTAAACTACAGCTGTTAACGAGTACCTAGTCATTACACATTCGTTTAGTGCCAAAGAGAACTTAATTAAATCGTTCAAACAAGTCTACTCTAGTCTAGTCTAGTGTTCAAGCACTCTGTGAGTGTCTATCTAAGCTGAAGTGTAAAATATGTTTTGCTAATATCGATTTAAATGTTAAAGTTTAATATGTAATTAGTTTGTTCCTGTCCTTGTTAACGCACACATCCACAAGTTTATTTATGTGTATCTGTTACTTCATTGCTCTCGAACCGCAAAACAAATTTGAGTGTCATTTTTATTAATCAAAAACCTTGGCTGTCGAGATGTACAGGACCCCTGTCTATCCTGAACGAGTATTTCATTATATATACGACATTTCCTATATAATAATAAACCTGCGACACAAAAAAATATCTAAGAATAGAAAAATAATATATTTGATATTGTTACGTATAATAAAATGTGACAAAACTAATGACAGTAGAAGACAGATTCAAGATCACGCTTGGCGTTCCATTCTCTTCTTCTACTCAACATCCTGAGGGCTCGAAGGTAGGTAGAGATAGAGACACTATTTTAACTATAATATACTTATACTTAATCAAATACATTCAACAATAAATAGAGAGAGAGAATAGAGTTAATTACAATGCTTATGTATAAAATATCCAATTTGTATGAATGTGTTTATGTATGTAAGTATGTTTGTTTGTTATATGTGTGTATGTACCTATGTATTCATCTTAATATTATTTTAAGTCTTATTATACAGTCCATGACTGGTGAATGTACAAAAAACAAATATGAAACAATATGTCATCATGAGATTTATTCAGTCTTTCTGATGAATGGAGAAATTATCAGGTTTCTTAGTTTTTAGTTACATCTATACTAATATTATGAAGCTGAAGAGTTTGTTTGTTTGAACTCACTAATCTCTGGAACTACTGGCCCGAATTGAAAAATTCTTTTTGTGTTGAATAGTCCGTTTACTGAGGAAGGCTATAGGGTATATGTCATCTCGCTGTGACTAATACATGACATTACGTCTTTGTACGTCGTGGTGTACTAGGAAAGGATTTTTGAAATTCCACCCTTAAGGGTTTTAAATAGATAGATAGATGGATTTTGCAATTTTGTATGAAACTCGGCGGCAACACTAAAAACCGCGCGGACGAAGTCGCAGGCGAACTCTAGTTATAAATATAGATGATAATTCTGAATAAAAATTAGGAAACTTCATGGATGTAATTATCTTATTGTACACTTGGGAACGTGTGTCTAAGTATTAAATACGAACTTAAAGAGGTACTCAATGTTTACAGTAAAATAGTTAAAGAGAAATAAAATAAACGTCCTATATTTTTACATATATCATTGAGGTTTATCTCTGTAAAGAATGAAGGCCGATATAATCCGCGGACATGTTTTGATGAATGCCACGAGTAACCGGAACAGACAAGACAGAGTCAAAGTATATTTTACTCAAAAATAATTGATTATTCAAACAATAATAATGTTATTCTCTTATTAGAAATAATTTCTTTTATTAGTCTAAATAATAAACGTAGAATATCATACAAAATGGAAGGTATTTTGTTGGTCAATTATAAAGTCTGATAAAATTAATTTATTTGTATTGTGCCATTACCGAATACGAAAATAAAATGGACATAACGTCAAAGTTTCTAAATTAAATTATGGTTTTGTATGTATGGTATGTATGGTTTTGTATGTATGGTATGTATGGTTTTGTATATATGGTATTGTATGTATGGTATGTATGGTTTTATATGTTGTATTATAAAAAGAAAAGAGTTAGGTACTACCCAACTAATTCCAATTCTATTGATAATTAGTCAGTAAATATATATAATCCGAAATCCTGGAAGCTTGCCAACGTGCAACCCGTGCCCAAAAAAGGCAGCCGTGCTGATCCTGTCAATTACAGACCGATTTCAATCACCTCCATACTCTGCAAGATTATGGAGCGTGTATTGAACTCGCGCCTTCTAGCATACCTAGAAGGTAACGATCTCCTCAGTGACCGACAGTACGGGTTTCGCCCTAATAGGTCTACTGGGGACCTCCTAGTGTATGCTACACACATTCTAGGCGAGGCCATCGAGAAGAACGGAGAAGCGGTCGCCGTCTCTCTGGACGTCTCGAAGGCATTTGACAGGGTCTGGCATGCGAGCCTTATAAGCAAGCTTTCAGCGTACGGTATATCTCCTGGACTGATCGGCTGGGTAACGGACTTTCTGAGCCAGAGATCTCTCCGAGTAGTTGTCGATGGGTGTTCCTCGGAATCCTTGACAATAAATGCCGGAGTGCCTCAGGGGTCCGTTCTTTCTGCAACTCTTTTTCTGCTGCACATTAACGATCTGTTGAAGCCCGGTATCTATGGGTACGCAGACGACAGCACAGTTGTAGAAAGATATCTGCCGAGTACTCGGGCTAGTCGAGATCAAGTACAGTCTGAAAGAGATGCCATGGTGCAGCGTTTGAGTGACAAGCTTCAGGCAGTCTCCGCATGGAGCAACGCCAATCTTGTCAAATTCAACGCCACCAAAACGCAGACGTGTCTGTTCACCGCCAAAAGGAGCCCTTTCACCTTGGCTCCTACTTTCCAGAATGTATCCTTGGAATACAGTGACCGGCTTCAGTTGTTAGGCTTAGAGATTTCCTCGAACCTCAACTTTGGTCGGTTCATTGAGTCCAGAGCAAGAGCAGCAGCAGCAAAGCTTGCCGTTCTTGCGAAGGTTCGGCAGTACTTTACACCGGGACAGCTTCTTGTTTTATACAAAGCACAGATCCGGTCGTGTGTAGAGTACTGTGGCCACATATTTGCTAGTGCCGCAAAGTCTCATCTTGCGGTTTTGGACTCAATTGAGAGGCGAGCAAAGAGGCTCATAGGCGATCCCGAATTGATCGAAGCCGACCTCCAAAGCCTTGAACACAGGCGTAGAATTGCTAGCCTCTCAGTATTCTATAGGATACATTTTGGTGAGTGTGCGCAGGAATTACACGATCTAATTCCCCCGGCCCCCTTCCATCATCGGACTTTCCGACGCACGGCAGGAATCCATCCTTTTGTTGTGGACATTCCACCTGTCCGAACGAAGCGCTTTGCTTCGTCTTTTTTACTGCGTACAGCAAAGGATTGGAACAGCTTGCCTGCATCGGTATTTCCGAAAGAATACAATGTGGATACATTCAAGAGAAGAGTGAATAGGCTGCTAGGGTAATGCGCCTTACCACCTTAGACTACATTCCACTTACCATCAGGTGGAATGTAGTCAAGCATTGCCCTAGACTATATAAAAAAAAAAAAAAAAAAAAAAAAAAAAAATTACTATATTAAACTGTTTTTAATTAATACACTTTCTAAGTGATTAGATCATACCGTTAAAGTAACTTCAATAAAGCTTCGATTTCACGTTAAGATAAATATTTAGATAATATTTTCATCCTATATCTCTCAATGCTTTAATCTAATGCTTATTCTGTGTCTAAATTCCTATTATCGTTATACTATCTTTATATTTCCTAAACAAAACTTTTAAATACCTGATTGTTAAATTATATTTCAAATAAATATGGCGTTTTCCCTTATTAATATAATATGAGAAAAGGTATTAAGCAATATTATACAGTTAACAATAAATATGTACTAGATGTATGTCTGTCCTGAATGAGTATTTCATTATTCCAGCGGCATTAGCAATATTATAATAAATCCCGGGACAAAAATATCTTTAAGAATGGAAAAAACGTTTAATATAAAAATGTAAGGAAACTAATGTCAGTAGAAGAAGCGAAAGTGGTATGTCAGGATTCAGGACCGCTACTCTTGGTATTCCCTCCTCCTCTTCTTCTGAACAAAGCGATGGCTTGAAGGAAGGTAGATATCGGTTTGATTATTTCAACTATTTGAAACGGATACCTTAACTGAATTTCTTATTATTCATATACTTTCATAAATAAATAGAGAGAGACAGAGAATAGAGTTTAGCATATAACATGCAGCACGTATTTAAATTTGTATGTGTTCATGTAAATGTCCATACGGGCATTTGTGTATTTGTGCGTATGTGTATGTGCGTATTAGTGTATGTGTATGTCCGTAAATTTGTATGTGCTTTTCCGTATATGTGTGTGATGTGTATGTGTGTCGCTATACGTTAGGCGTCTGTGCTAACCACTCGGCCAACGCGACGGGGTGGTAAATTAATCGATTAATTAATTAATACTGAGAATTAAATAATCTCTGAAAAAAAAACGTTGCTTCAAAAATTTACCGAGTTATTGTTCTGAGAGAATAAAAATATTTTAATCTTATAATATTATCTGAAATCAGTATTTAGTTATTTTATAAGGTACGATAAGATAAGCCATATTTTATTGCTAATTGAATAGGTTGGTGTAAATTCAGAATACGTATAGATTTATTTAAATTAAAGTTAAACCTCGCCTCGTTCAGTAAAGTGATATATACACTAACAATACCTATGTTAAGTACCTGTAGTGACCATACAATGTGGGATATTGTAACAAAATCATTTATTACTTATTTCATTTGGTTTTTGTGACTTTTATATATATGGAAATAAAATATAAATGGAAAAAATAAACACGATAAAAATTTTACAACGTTTTATTCAAGCTACATAGTATCGAATTTTACAAATAAATTTGTGTATATTATTTAAATAAAAATAACATTTACCACGGAATATTGTAAAATACTTAAATTCCTCACCTGCCAGGGAAATTTGAATCTACACCCTACAAAGATATAACAGTTTATACCTTGTCAAATGGTTGTTAAGGCTTAAAAATAAATTTGCTTTGTATAAAAGCATTCTTTTATAGAAAACAAATTTCCCAAAACATGGCAGGCGTTTGTTTTATTATTGAGTAATAATTGGTTCGTTTACGTAAAATATGTTTTAATGACAAAGTCCTTTTATATTGTCAAAATATTTTTTCCCTAGGATTGTATAAGGGATAATAAAGACAATTGTTTAGATAATATTTATATAATAATATTCTTTATAGCACATTAGATACAAAAACGATCCAAAAAGTCTTTACAAGTTTTGGTTTGTTAATACAATAAGGCGTTCTTATCTCTAAGTAGTGATCTCTTGTAGGCAATCCAATCTTATACTGGTGGGAATAAAAAACGAGTATAGAATTATATTTAAGGACAGCCAATTAACTTCAATTAATATATAAGTTAATATTTACTAGTAATAATAGTATGTGTATTAAAACAATATATTGTCAAGAACAAATACAACATTTCATTCAACCCAGTACATTTTCCATTAAAATACACCCACGAGGTTTACTCCAATATTATACAGAATAGTTATAATAGGTTATTTAAAACTGACAAAGCAATTTATACAAAGCCGTTGAAGTTTTCATGAAACGTTTACGAGAAACCGAATATCTTTTATACAGAACCAATCATTTATATATTGGTATATACTGTCTCAGAGACAAGGGATAATAGGGGTTTGGACCCTAATAAGATACCTTGTTTATTTTACACTCAATAAATGTAAACTAAGATGTTTTCATCTTCAATGGCTTCGTCCTATTCATTATATTCTAATAAACTATCGTAACTGTATTTACAATATAAAATATTAAAGATAAAAGGATTAAAGATTATTAAGTAAGTATTGTTAAAATGCTAAATAAATATAGAATGAAAATAAAACCGATAAGGATCTCTGAGAAACCATTCCGTCGCTCTACCAATCGAGATACCGTAACGCTATCGAAATCGGTAGAGCTATGGAACGGTTTTCCAGATGTAGTGGATTCGAATCCGTGTCTGTATCGGTTTATTTCACATTCATTATTATTTAAAATTTAATGTAGGTCTACATGGGTACACATGTTTTTAGTTATTTTCAAACAAGTATTGTTCAAAATAATTATCAATAAGAATGTATTCCAAGAAACAATGAATCATTTAATATAGAGATATAATATAACATTTAAAACTAAATTAACAAAGCCCTAACAGATTAGTACATCAGGTAACCCTCTAAATATAACCCATGGTTATCGAGGCAATTCACCCCACATTTAACATCCCTTTTATCATCTGTCCGTGAAGATTGACTGATTTATTTATCACAAGCTAAGCAAATACGAGAAAAAATAAAAACAAATTATATTATTATTAATAATAATAAAGTTTGTTTTATGTTCATTGAATATTATCTTTCGAACTATAAGGGAAGTTTGATAAATATTGTTGCATTTGATAGCTTGTTTTATTGAGCAAAGTTTAGGTCTAAACCACGCTGTAATACTAAAAACCACTTTTAAAAAAGTTTTGTAAACTATTAGAGTTATACCAGTTATCCAATAATTAAAAGCTTTTAGTAAATTACTTGGATAGAGTCGGATGGGATACTTAGTAACATCGTTGTTGCTTGATGCAGTTATACTTAAAATAATATATTTTATTTGATCAATGGTAATTAATGAATCAACAATTTACATAAGCTTATACATGACTTATGTATGAGCATGAGCCCGTCTTGGGGGGCTTAATTAAAATAAATATTAATTCCAAATCCATTTAACAAAAATACATTAAATAAAAAAATGAAAACACCGAAATAATAATTATGATTCAATCTGAATTACATTTTATACATTAGTTCCTTGGCTTTATAACTCAACTTAAATACTTTAATGTACAAATTAATAATAGCATATAGATGGTAACAAAACTGTCATTGACAGTTAAACAAAAATGCTATTGCCAACAAACTTTACAGGATAGCCCGCTGGGTCAATCTAAAAATTCTACGAAAATTTCATCGAAATCGGTCCAGACATTTAAGAGTCTATAAGGAACATACATATTATATACTTTCTCTTTTATAGTTATAGATATACAGGGTTATTTGTAATTAGTAGGCCACCTTTTGCAGGTAGCCTCTCCACATCAATCCTAATAACATTTGATTTACGACTTTTTACAAATCTTCATAAATAATACAAAAAAAAACAAAAACCAAAAATAATGTTGATTGCAAGAGGTGGCCAATTAACTACAAATAACCCTGTATATATATATGTTTACATATTTAGTATACCAATATTATTTTAGTAGCTATTGATTTTCACACTTTCAAATTTTATAAGTAACATTTATCACCTTACCTATATATAATAAAACATTAAAAATAATGTCGAATGTAAGCTTTATTCGAGCTTGCGTTCAGATAATATAAAAATGCACTCTAAGCAGTAAACCCAGCTTTTAGAACCTTATACGAGATGGACCTATTAAATAGTGATTTGTTCTTGTTATCAAACTAAAATATGAAGACACTAACAGATTATATAAATAAAACTGTAATAGCTTAATAATAATAATAACTCAAATGATATAGAATAACTCAATAATAATAACTCTAAAGATATAAAATAGTACTGTTTAATTTGTTTTTGATGTAAATAATTCCAGATATGTAGATCTAAAATAAAAGCACTTCAAATTGATTGACTGATTTAAAACAGAAACATTTGATATATAATATGATAACCTATTAATAACCGTGTCATAGGTACATATAATTTAGTCAGTGTCTGTTTGTATGGAGGTTGGGTTATCTCCCTGCCTCTGAGTAACGCTAATATAATTGATTTATCAGTGTATCAATATCTGAGAGACGTCGTAATGCTATTAATTTCGTTTTATACACAATTTGGGAGTGACAAAGTTATTGGGAGATGAAGCAGATAGCGCTTTAAAGAAGGTACAGCGCTAGGTTTATTTGACGGTACATAATAATAATGATAATAATAATATATTGAAATTTGTGTTATTAAGATATACTTATGTTAAGCTAGCACTTGAATCTTTTTTAAGTAGTACTATATTATATTATACCTACGTATTCAACAGCTTAAATATTAAAAGTCTTTTATTATTATTATTTTTTAAAGACAACTACACCATTAAGGGTTATATTATCCCTGTGTTGGTGGAATTCGGGGAAACATACACAAAACGGACACAAAGTACACCCAGACTCGGAATAGAAATGTATGGATTACAATAAGAATTGTCTACCACTACACCATAGGTCCACCATATTTGTTTAGTCAACATTATGGTGTAGTGATTTTGTTCATAGAACATCTTAAAAAAGCCTAAGCCACAAATTAAGTAAACCTCTGTATTATATCGTATTATGTCGTATAACTATATAATTGGGTTAGGTTATGTTAGGTTGTATCTATACTAATATTATAAAGAGGAAAGGTTTGATTATTTTTTTGTATGTTTGAATCGAATAGGCTCCGAAACTACTGGACCGATTTCAAAAATTCTTTCACCGTTAGCAAGCTACACTATTCCCGAGTGACATAGGCTGTTTCATTTTCAAAAAATTTGGGATGATTACTAATATTGAATATTCTAGCGCAAGGTGTAAAAAAATAAACAAAAAACTGCGTGCGCTCCGAAAACGGTGACAGTTACGCAAAAATGATGTTCTCTGAAGGTGTTTCTCTTTAAAAGTTTTAAAAAGAAGTCCGCGACAAGATTTATCTAGCTTTTAAGGTTGACTCACTATAACGTTTTCTATGGTTATGAAATTAGTTCTAAAATAATATCGTCTATTATATAATATAATATAGTCTATTATAGGTTTGGATAATTGTAGTTTCCACAGATTACGCGAAAAGCGACCTACACGCGGGCGAAGCCGCGGGCAACAGCTAGTAGATTATATTTAGGATAGTATAAAGTATATGATAATAAAAGATATTATTAATAAATGTAAAATTAAGATAATTTATTCAAGTGTTATTTTAAATAAAATATCAAATTTTAATTTGTCAAATGACAAACGCGTTCTGGCCGTTCGACAATTACCAAAACGCGTTGCGAGCGTTTAAAAGCAGCCAGAACGCGTTCTGTGCATTTGAAGGCAGTAAGAACGCGATGTGGCCGTTTTTTCCGTCCACGGAGCGTTTTCGGTCTTCGGGCCTGACATATACATGATAGATAAAGTGAACAGAGGGTCTTGATCTATATGTTCACCTCCTATAATATAAACATTTATTAGTATACATAATACATCATATCTAGAACATTATATACAATGCATAATACATATATAAGTATAAGTACATAATACATATATAATATAATAATAATATTAAATAACATTACATGTATAATTTGTTCATAGTTTAACCAATATTATATAAAAAACATATGATAAAATAATAAATTAAAAGTATCAAAATTGTTTCATTTACACATTATTCCCGCGCTATACTTGCATATGTGTCTGTAGTCAGACTTTCTCAATTTAGTGTTGTAAGGTGTTACACATTTTCTATTTGGTAACATGTTTCCAAAACCATCCAATAAAATCATTATTTTAATAATTTATAAAAATAATACAATAAAAAAAAATAAGCCCAGGTAAAATAAACCGTCGTTGGAGCTCAGTTCTTTGTTGAATGTAATATGAAATAATTATTAAAAGTTGTAAAGTTTTCCATCGATAAACAAAGTTATTAACTAGAAATGGATTTTCCTCGAATTACAAACCCTTCTAGTTTATTAAGTTTCTCATTACGGCTTTGTTATTTTATAAAACTTTTTAATATAATCTTTTAAGTAATATCTGATCAATATTTAAGTGCCATAACTTAATAATTTTAACATGTCAAAATTAATCAACAATTTTTGGCTGCGTTTCTCAAATGACATAATACATAATTATTATTATTAGTAAAATAAGTTACATAACTAGTCGATTTAAATATTGTATATTAATAGACGACATATTGAATAATATGTCGACGACATATTGAATAATATATGAAAGATATATATTATTAGTATCAAGTAAATATTACAGAAAAAGGTTTTCGATCTTTATCCCGCGGTCTTTGATGGTTTAAGGATTCGACAGTTTTATGAATATTTAGTTGACTTCAAATATTATAAATACAATTTTGATTTAATATTTATAACGAGGTTCAGGTCCTCATTATGTATTTTTAATACCTACTTAAAAGTTTAAATCTGGATCAAAGTTATTTGAAATCTCGGATCTTAGTTACTTTATCATTTTAGTTCGCTGAAGTACATATTTAGATGTTGTGAAGTCAAAGTCAAAGTTTTTTATTTAAAGTTGGCAAAAATTTCACTTATAAAACTTTGGAGTAAAGTTTGACGGTTCCAAACTGAGTGAAACTTTTAATATATTTCTGAATTAACATAACTTCTGTTTCCACAATAAAGTTTATTAAGATACGTCATTACTGAAATGTGAGGAAAAAACATACTACTTTGAATTGACTATTTCATTAAACTATTATTATATAAGCTAATAGTGTGGCAACTTTAATGAGTACAATATCCACCTGACTCTAGACAAAGTTCTATTCTATGTTATGATCGTGGAGAACCGATTTCTGAACAGAAAAATCAGTTGAACACCGATAAATACACACAGATATCGTACATGAGCGTAAAATCTTGGATCTAATAACTATTAGGCTTACAACTATATATTTTAGGTTAACGAACGAAGCGACCAATATTCTTGTAAAACAAATAACGAGTTCAACCAAGACTTTTGAACCTGTGAATATAACCACTAATGTTATTAAGTGATGTGACAGAAAATATTATCCGTATTTGAGTACAATATATTAATTGCAGTTATTTATCTTTTAAATTCTCCGGTGTATTTCCATGCGAGGTATCAAAGGGAAAAGCTTTTAAGTCTGTCCCCTACCCCTTGTTCAAGGATATTAAGTTTTCTTTTTTTCTTTCTTCCATGTTTCATTATTGTGATGATAATTGAAAAGACTCGGACAAATACATCTAAATATTATTTTATAGCAAAAGAAAAACTAATTAGGTACGTAGTATTATCTTGCAATACATATTTTTTTTTTTTAGAATCAGTTATTGTTATTAATTAGCTCCTTGCAGTCTCGTTCATTAATTATTCTAATATTTAAAATATGAAGTAAAAAGTTTAAAGTCGAAAGACAATTACACGGGATTTAGGATGACATGTCTTTGTAATTAAGCACTTAAAGCTAAACGAGTGGATGTCAGAGTTTGATAATTGTTAACTTAACTTAACTCAATTCCACAAGAGCAGTGCGGACTTTTCATAGGTTAATTTTTTGGGGTCAAAAAAGTCTGTGTTTCTGATGTAACAAGATTATAACTCATCTGTAAAAAAAATCGGCCTCATAATCGGCCTCATAATCGGCCTCATAATTTCTTTCATGTTATCGTGTGGAAAATAAATGATGTGGTCTGTCTGATAACAAGCGATAACCACCATTGACAGCTGCAGCCTGCAACATAGAGTTGCATTGCGTTGCAATCCTTAGGAAGCGGGTTTTTATACGTGGGTGAGTACGTTGTAAATAACCAGCTGTCCAAACTCCTCCCCCCTTCCTCCCTTCCTTCCGCAGGTGTCCTCGAACGGCACCACTTACCATCAGATGGTTTTCCACCATATGCCATAAAAAGAAAGGGTGAAAGAGAGCCTAGTACAGTATTCGTAGTATGTACATTTTAGTCGTCATCTCCTGTCAGAGGGTGGTACTGTCCTGGTCATTCAGGCAGTAAGCTGGGAAAAATTACTGTTTCAACAAGAGATAGGTCGTTAAATAAAATGTTACTTACCAAAATATCATTTACTATCATAACTTAGTTACCGTCATTAATTATAAATCTCTTTATCTGTAGATACAGAATATCTTAAGACTTGTTGACTTGCGGTTTATAGAGATTTTAAGATGAAAGATGCTTTGAAGTTATTATATACTGTAACTTTATCTTAGAAGCAGACCTCTGAATCATGTATTTTAAATTTCCAAAAGTTTCAATATTTTAAATACAAATTACTTAAATTTGATATTCAGTAGATGGTTATTGACTATTTATTATCGCAGAGAATGTTTATATATTAAATGTATAATGTATAAAATTAAAAAAAAAATAGTTTTTTAATACATTACTTTATTAACAAAATTCACACTCTTGTACCTTTAACATCTCGTTTATCTTTAGATTTCATCACCATAATTAACAAATCATATTACCCTTATTTTGTAAACTCCATCAAACTTAATATTTAAATATATTTTCAGTATCTGTGTCATGATCACACATCACATGTGTAGGTCCGTCTATTAACAACCGTCAGCTACACTCATCCGGTACACCCACGTCTGTGTCGTTCAAATTAACGTGAGGACCCAAACAGATGATAAGTTACATGATATTATTTTCCAACCCTCTTTAAAGCGAACAAAAAGATAAATGATAATATCATTAACAAACGTCATTGTTGTCTTTTATTATTTTTTCGGATTGTCCGTCCACAAGGTAATATTACACTACCTACCTAACTACCTACTACCTAAACTAATGAGTTTATTACAGAAGATTTTTTCTTTAATCTCTCTGGAAAATCATTTTTTAATTTAATAAACTACTCAACCGGACGTGACGTGTGACTCCGTATATTCCGTACAGTTTTATTCGTTCCGGTTCATAAACTTTTATTGTGTCATAATGTTATGAAGCTTATTGATTTAAACATTATATACAGGATGGTGAGAAAACATTTTAAATGGCATGAGGGATTGAAAGTTTCATAAACGGTTCTTTTTCATTCATTCTAAACATATTATTATATAATCAACCGTTTCTGAGATATTTAAAAAAAATCGTTTTTATCAAACCTAGTACAAACTAAAAATTGTTTTACATTAATACTTTTCTTTAGTTCATTTTCATAAAATACTGTACATTCCAAAAAAAAAAACAAAACGTCTTTAGATATTTGACTGATTTGCTTTGAAGTTTTTCTGCTTATAAAAGTGTTAATCTTTAAATTAAATTTTGCCCCTTAAATTTTTCATAATTTTAATAATTAAAGAAAATCCCAAAAAAACGTTTTTCTCACACTGTATGTATTTGTTACTTAGACCTTACAAATTAATTACAATAATGTTTTAATTTTACCAGGCGTTATCAAATACTTCTAATTAAACGATCAACAAAATATAAAACTACCTTTCTGCATTATATTCTTAATTTATAATTTATACAAAATAATATATAATAAGAGGAAACATACTCATTGTTTGAATAATAAATTAATTTGAAGTGAAATATACTTTGGCTCTGTCTTGTCATTCATCAAAACATGTCCGCGGATTATACCGACATTCATTCTTTACAGAGATAAACCTCAATGAAATATGTAAAAATATAGGAAGTTTATTTTGTTTTTACGTGTTTCTAGTTCATAATAAATATTAAGTACTCTTTTAAGTGTTGATTTGACCCTTATACAAGTGTTTTTTTATGGAGTTTCTTCATGGAGTTTCTTGATTTTCATTCATAAATACCTTCTACATTTTTAACAATTACGTTATATTTTCTTTGTAATCCAATATATTTTATAATTTATCGTCACAGTTCACCCGATAGACTTTTATTAATATTAGCATGATTATATATATTCATAAGACCATCTTCTCCTTATGATAGAAAGTAATCTCAGTCTTGTCTTCGTAAAATTCTATTCTACCAACAGTAATAATTTAATTTACGTAATACTGTTGAGCCAAAGAATGAAGGATCAGGTATGGCTTTCGTATTGTACTGCATAATTTGGACATCATTATGCAATTCAGTATGAAATAGAGGCTTTTGTTATGGAACAATGTGCACTGATCAGTGATCACATACACAGTTACTAAATAATATATTAGTTAGCGCAGACGCCTGACGTATAGCGGTGCAACAGGGCTTGGGTTTGATTCCCGATAGGGAGGGACAGGCATGTGTATGATGAGCGTAGAAGACTGTATTTCTGGGTTTGCTCGTTTATTAAATATGTTCGCAGTATTTATGATGTGTATATCTATTTATTTGTATCGTTGTCTAAAATCCTTAATACAAGCAACTAATTTGCTTACTTAGAGTTTAGATCAATGTGTATAAATTGTCCTGTGGTATCATTATTATCTTTTATAATATTTTCTTTCACAGTCAACATCCTTTCTTTCACGGCACTCACACATGGAGGCTGTATTATATATTAATCTGAAATATACCACTATAGAGATTACTAATATCTGCTCACTGTAAAACTCGATCGAAATATTAAACAAACTCGTAAACAGATAGTTATGACACATATATGTTAGACACACACAGATAATTCAGCATGGCTATTGAGTATCTTATTTGACAACTTAAATTACAAACATTATCAAAAAGTGCGAAACGAATGGTTTGACAACCGCTTATTTCGTAATCGCATTAATGTACAGATATGACAATCCCATTTATAGTACTAGTTCGGTTCAGAACTGGTTGATTGAACAGTTTGATTGTCACTAGTTAACCTTGCCTAGCTGGAACTATTTGGAACAAAATGTTGAACAAAATTTCAAAATTGTTTAAAGTGGTATTAGAACCACCAGGATCCATATGGTGAAGATCCAGAATGATATGATGCTTGACTAGTTTCTAACCTCAGGGTTCCTATTAATGAGCTCGAAACATGATGGACTCGTGGCCAGTTTTAATTCCGATTAATTTAAACATAGCCATGTATATATATAATAGTCAACATGGTTCACAAAAGTTTCATTAATTCAGAAATTGCTTCTAACTAAGTATCTTTGGCGTTTGTTAATCAAAGATCGTATCGTCATATAAAGATATTACTCTTAATGGTCGATAAAGATTTATATATACTATTAGTTCAGTCTTTTAGTGTGTAAGTTTAACGTTAAATATACGTGGGTTATAAGTAGCTCTTAATGGGTTATAGTGGGTTATAAGAAGGTCTTAACGGGTTTAAGTAGGAGTCATCTCTAAGACATTAATGATCTTTTTACGATCATCCTATATTTTAAGTTATCTTTTATAAAACTGATATTCAAAGGATATTTGAAGTTATTTTTATAACTTACCCGATCGTTACAGAAAAATAAAACTTTTTTTTTAAATTAATAATAATATATCAGGAAAAATTACACAAATTGATCTTACCCCTAAGTAAGCAAATTATTATTTATTATTTGCTTATATTAAGGGTGTTAGATAACAATACGAATACATAGAAATACACATTATAAATACTGAGAATATATTTAATAAACGACCAAACCCAGAAATACAAAAATCTATGGTCATCACATACATGTCTTTCCCTGTCGGGAATCGAACCCGAGCCTCGTTGTATAAGTTGTAATATTTATGTATTTTTATTTGTTATGCCTCATGCAAAAGTAGGTAAATTTAATGTTTTCATTTATAATTACTAAGCATAAAGCTTGATAAATAACGAAACACGAAAAATTACAATAAATAAATAAACATTAATACAATGTATGTCATTGTGAATAATTCCGACATATTTGTAATAATTAATATCGTAATAACAGAGATAATGACAGCTCTGATGTATTAATTTTCATTTCATTGTTAAGCCTAGGGTTTATTTAAAATGCATATAATTACCATTGATATTTTAATTTTACGAATAATAAATAATTTTACTATACGTAGCTATGTCAACAATTATTATATATATATTATATATATTTATATCAAGCAAAGTTGTGTTAGTTACAGTATCTATTTATAACTCAAGAACGGCTGAACCGATTTGGCTGAAAATTGGTGGGGAGGTAGCTTAGAACTAGGAGTATGATTTGACTTTTTATCCCGTTCGACTGCGTTCTTGTGAAGCCACTATGAAACGTGGTAGGTATACCAAAAATGCATCTGACATGGAATAATAATACGCAAAAGAGGACTAAATAAATAAGTATAGAGATAAAAAATGACTTAGCAATGCGAAAACATAGCGCAAATATCAGAGAACAGAATTTTCGGCTTGCAAGAAAATTCAAAGGTGAGAAATTCCTATTCAGAGGAAGTTCCTATTCCAGGAGGATAATAGTTTATTATTATTTTAAAGCGCACCTAAGTCTGCTCATTCGTTGATCGTGGACTGTTTAGCAGAACGAAGTTTAGCGACTTAGCTAGTTATTAATAATATATAGTTTTAAATACTAAATAGGTATGCGCGGGAAGTGTAAGGAGTTAAAATGACCACTATTTCTATAGTTACCTAAGTAAGTACATTATATAAAACTAGCGCAATCGTTGCTTTAAAGCGCTGTCAGCATCACGTTTCAATAACCTCGTCACTCCCAAATTGTGTATAAAACAATATTAATAGGATTACGAGGTCTCTCGGATATTGATACACTGACTGATAACTCAATTACACAACCCTATTATGTAAGGGAGGGAATATTTGTTCAGTTAAAATAACTTTTGAACTTACTAGACTTAATTTGCTTTAAGTATCTACTTCATCAAAAGTACCTAATGGGATGATTCAATCTCCGGTAAGCAAAGATATTTATTAAGTCTAGATTGCCTCAAATTACTAACTTTGATATAAAATCTGATTATATCATTAAAGCGTTGTTTTTGAAGTGTGTAATGCAAAAACTTAATATTTTCAAGAATTGAATTTTACTAAATATTGAATTTTATTTATTGAAACGAATTGAATTTTAGCATTTTTAACTAGCTAACTAGCATTTTTATAGTATATGTTTCTAATGTTGTTCAAAAAAATTTTGTTTAGATTAATTATCCATAGAAGTAAATTTTGCAATTTTTTTAATGATTACATATTATCGTGTATTTTGATTTGGCTAATAAAAAATGAAATTACCAACTTACAAAAACAATGCAATGTAGCTAAAATCATATCATATAGAAATAAATCAAATCACAGTCCTTTAAGGTAATATCATATAATATATACTTATATATATAAATCAAATATTATTGAGAAAAAAATATTGTCAATAATGACTTTTCTCAATCAAAGAATCTCAAAGCCTATTTAGTATTTAATTTCCGGATTGAGACGAGGACAGAAAAGATCCAAGCAATCGCTTTCAGTTTTTCAGTGAAAGTTATAAAATACGTAACTTAGTGGTATTGATGACCTGTCGGTGTAGTGACAATCCAATCAAGAGAACCCAATGTTTTTTCATTTTGTCTGTTCGTCTCTATATCTCTATGTTTGTGCACGCTAATCTCAGAAACGGATTAATCGATTTGGATGCAGTTTTCAGGAATATATTTTCATGGGAATAACTTTATATTTGGTTTTTATTTTAACAAACGGTTAACAAATAAAGAAGTTAATAATCTGTTATTGTCGTACCATTGCCGCTTACCAGTTTGAAGATTTATAGTTTTTAAATACATTGGTAAGTACAAAGGGTACGCTTTATCAAAATCGAAATCTACGCATACGAAGTCGCAGGCACAGCTAGTATATAATATTACAAGCTCAAGAGTCTACTTCTTGTTTCCTGTAGGTAGGTAGGTACCTACTTCAAGTAAAAGCTTTTTAAAGTAAAGATCTTTGATAGAATATTGGTTTCTTTGAAATAAGATTATGTTACAAAGTTTTCTGAGTAATAATATCTATCAGAATATAATTGAGTACCTACTCAGAAAACACTTACTTATTAAATATTAATCATATTACTTTAGCCAAATAAAGTCTGTTGTATTTTAAAGATAAAAGTAAGATCCTTAAAATATTTCAAGTATTCTTAAATTACTGTTTATTCTGTTCTGTATCTTAAATTCTTGGAAGATATTTGAAATTATATAAAAATTCACACCTTCATTCCTTAAATACCCTAGTTCAGACTACACTTAGCTAGGTAATTAAGGTTAAACGTTATTAAAAAAAATAGATTGGTAACAAAATGTTGAATAATTTAATAAAAAAGGGCTCAGTTATGTATTTCTTCATTGATTTGAGAGTGGGAGTTCACTTTACCAGTGCTCCTTTGAACTAGCCCTACTGCCCCAGACCAAAGTCAGATTGGGGACAGATTGGGGACAGAAGAGGGAAGTTCAAAGCGAGCCTGATACTATTACGAAAAATCATCATCGAATTAATTAAGAAATTTATACTTTCAATTTTTTATTTTTAATGTTTTAAATGCAAATGTAATCTCATTGTGATTGTGTTTAAATATTAATAATAATAATATTTTATTATTTTTAAAAAATATCACATCCCCGCTATAACCTATTTAATTAAAGATAAAAATTGTATCGTGACAGTAACTTTTAAATGACCTTTAAAGTCCAAAGTATTATTTCCCTTCCTCGAGTTAATTCTTGACCCTTGACCTTTACCTACTAATTAATCATAAACGTTTCAATATCGCCAGTAATTCGATTTCGGCCTTTTGATAGATTCGTATCTCTTGATAGATACCTATATCTTGGGAATTTTTTCTTTACTATGGATATTATTATAATCTGTTTTTAAGCATTTAGATCTTAACAATTAAAGATACTAGAATACTTATCTATTCGTTATATATTTATTATGTGTATGTTGTAGTTTAGTTGTCTATAATTCGTTAATCTATAGGGAACTATTGCATAGCTACAAGAAGTAGATATAGGCTTAAAAACTATCATTTGGGGATCGAATAATCAACTTTTATTTTATCTATGATATTAAATGCAAGCAACGCGCGTTAAAAACCAGTTAAAAAAACTAATTTCAATGTACCTATATAATAATGTTAGGTAGGTAATATCCAGTTTATATAAAATAATGAATATTTTAATAACATACTGTAAGTAAAACTCTAAATATCCAACTTTTAATAAAAAAGACTAAAGTGAATACCTATACAAAATGTGGAATCCAAATGCCATAGACAATCGGCAAATGGAGAAGCGTGTGGTAGTGGGACGAGTGAGACCTACTTGGGCACGGAATCTTCCAGAAACGAGAGAAGATGAAGATAAAACAGAAGAAGAGGTAGGAGCCATGCCCCATAGCGACCCACCCTCGCCAACAGAGACATGGGACCAGCATGTGAAACAGGAAGATAAATATGATGTCTTTGGAAAAGTATGTTTACCTTTTCAAAGTTTTAATAATTATTTAGTAATCATATTTTTTGTTAAATGTTCTTAATCTAAGCTCCATTCTAGAAGATCAATTGTATTAAGTATACCTATATAAAAAGAAGTTTGACATTTCTAGGTGATGTTGCTCGGTGACAGCGGCGTCGGGAAGACATGCATGCTTGTCCGCTTCCGGGATGGAACCTTTCTTGCCGGCAATTACATTTCCACCGTTGGAATCGACTTCCGGGTACATTTTCCCCAGTCCACGTGCGAATGAAATGAAGTGTCTAACAAAATTATCTATTCACATTAATGGCCATTAAAGGTTTTAATTGGGACAAATAAAAGAGGCTGATAATTTTAATTCGTAACCGTCAAACAATAAAAAACAAATAAATGGTTGTCAGGGGTTCCAAGTTCAAACGGGCCACTCACGGACACCCACGGCCGGCACGTCGATACGCTATTGGTGTTAAAGTTTGGCGCGCTTTTTCCGTTCCCGCCCCTTAGTCATGACAGCTGTGATTGAATTGACTGTTCCACAGAGTGATTTATTGCATTGCCGGTCTGCTTTTTGTTAACATTTTTTCCCTTTATAATTTATTAGGATTCTATAAGATGTAAATGAAAGAACCTTCCTTTTTATTTTAAAATAAGGCTTTAGTCATGATGTTATAAGACAACTATTATTATTTATTAGGATAAAGGATTCTAATGTGAAATATGCTTTTGTTGCAAAAACAAATTGAGTTTTCTACAACATTCCTTTTAATACCTTTTAAATTATGATAGCATAGTAGTACTTCCTAAATTACTGTATTGTCTTTTAAATTGCCATATTCTCACAGATAACGAGATAATACAATAATTATAAAAATATATACATATAAAGCTAACCTATTTCATTATTTAGATAAAGATATCTTACATATACCATGTGACCTGTTTTATTAACAAATATAAAATGGTGACATTCATTAAATGAATTTAAAAATAATACAACTAACGCCATCTATTTCCAGAATAAAGTAGTAACAGTGGACGGCATCAAGGTGAAACTTCAGATTTGGGACACCGCGGGACAAGAACGCTTTCGCAGCGTTACACATGCCTATTACAGAGATGCACATGGTATTATTAATTTTATTTATTTTGATCTTTCACTTTTCCTTTATCAAGACATGATTTTTTTTATATAAAAAAAATATATAACTATTTTTGTTACTACTACCGCCATCTATGGAAAAATACCCCAAATATAGATCGAATGCCGCGAACATTTTTCTTTGTCATAGTCCTGTGGTTAATTGTTATTGCTTCATTCCTAACACCTATTAATTATTTTGTACTACACCAATACCCAACTTACTTTAAAATAATAAAAAGTAGGTACATGCCACCAAATAAAACCTAAATTTCTAGCCTCAAAAGAAATCTGGCTTGAAACAATAAGTATTGTACTATCTCTCTATTTTTTTAAAGCTCTTTATATAACTTCAAGCTACAAAATGAATGGAAATTCTAAATGATAACTGTAATTCCAATAATAAATAAATGTGATCTGTCTGTCTCCTTAGCACTATTGCTGTTATACGACGTTACGAACAAGACAAGCTTCGACAATATACGCGCATGGCTGGGAGAGATACGAGAGTACGCGCAAGATGATGTGGTCATCATGTTGCTAGGTAAGAAACTTTCTACTGCATGTTAAATACCTTTCCATGGAGGTAAGACTGGTTACTTTCTGTTCTATTTACGGTTCCAAGAAACCAAGAAATTAGTTCAGATCTAAAGAAAGGTTACATGTCCCACGTAATTAATGCACTTTTGATCAAGGTGAAATTAAGTAAAATAATGTTTAACTAAAGTACCAGTCTAATTCCTAGAGGAATTTGACCAACGACCGGTAAAAACGAGATAAGTGCAGCACTTCTATTCCAGGTAACAAATCAGACAGCGGACTGGAGCGGGCGGTGAGGAGGGAGGAGGGGCAGCGACTGGCGAGGGAATACCAAGTTGCGTTTATGGAGACCTCAGCTAAAACAGGTCTCAACGTGGAAGCCGCGTTTGCTCATGTGGCGCGCTCGTTAGTGGCGAAAGCGAACCCCGTAGATAACTCGAGACTCGCGGTGCGCGCGCAGCCGTCACAAGAACATCGCTCGTCGTGTCCGCAATGCTCGTAAATTGAAGGTTATTTTGAATTTCGAACGGACCTGTCGTTTTGACTTGTATATAGGCATTGATGTATTTGAATATAATATATATAAATGCTATTTAATGTATTGCTGGAAGCGGTTGTATTGATTATAAAAGTAGCTACTAAATATTAATTTAATTCTCTTATAATAAAACATTTAATGTCAAACATAAGAGGTTGACCTTGTTCACTAATGTCGTACTCGTCATAATATCGTACGGTGATAATCTTTATCTTCGATATACCAGTTGTCAAGACCTGGTAGGACAGGGTTGCAAGTTGCCATGTAAGCATCATAACCAAATATTTCGAGCACTTCTCAATTACCAGTTTTGTATGGTTTTGAAATGTCTAATAATGGACATAATATTTAAAATAAGACGTAACTAATTTGTTTGTTATAGCAGTTTTTGACTGATTTATTTGGTTATCTACCAAAAAGTTTGAATGCAGATGCGACCAGTAGATATATAAATGTATTAATGTAAAGCCGCGTCGCACAAAATGTATTTTAGGAACGTGAAGTACATACTTGTAAGCACAAAATTTATTTTATAATAGTTTATGAAATTTATTAATTTCCATATCCATTAAGTTCTGTCGTTCACAATTACTGAAAAGTATTTTTTTATTTCTTTTTGTATGTATAAGTATCTACCTCATCATTTAGGTACTTGAACGTTTTGGATATTAGTATTCAATTTATACAACATAATTTTTTTTAATAAAAAATGTACTTATAGTCAGATAAATTTAAACATGTGTGCGTATATATTTTTTTAAATTTTAAGTAAGAGCAAATTTCTTATCATTCTCGTTGTGGTTTTGGGAATCAGACAAAGTCGCTGGCAACAACTAGTAACTATTAAAAGTTTAGCTATTATATAAAAAGAACCCCCTCCCCTCTCCCTCTACCATCCTTAACTCTAAATTAAGATATAATCTGGAATTTTGAGAACCTCTGACTGTAACAATATCAAGTAAACCCAGCAACTTCTCTGAAAAATGTTACTCGATTCTCTGATTGTGCCCACCTAGCTAAAATGTGTTTTTTTAATATATTCTGATACCCGTCTAGCTCGTGTCAATGATAAAATGTATTATACCATATAAAAACCTAAGTAAGTTTTCAAGAACATATTATATATTAAGAATAATTATACTATAAGAGGATTGATGTTATTTTAATAAATCTTAACCATTTACTGTTGTGGCTTTGCAAAATAAAATTGTAATGAAATAACACTTTATTTTATTTTTATTTAGCATTAACACTTCTTGAAAACACAGACTCGTGAACTTCTTGAAAAATAAAAAAAAACGAACTTCTGGCAAAATCAATAAACCCACACACATGTTATGAATTATTTAAAGCCATTAAGACGCAGATAATAATAATATAATAGGTTTTATATGAAAAATAATAAAATAAACTTCATCATAAGAAGGTAACATTTTAAATCGAGCTGTCACAAGTAGGCTTTGATGACTAATCTTCAGGCTATACAAAGTTTTTTATTATTAATTATTTAATGCAATATACAAAATAATGTACAAACGGAGAATTTTTAAAATAATATTCTCTGTGGGCCAACCTTTAATTATTATTATTTTTTTATTTAGGTATTTATTTTTTTTAACGTCAGGATTCCTCATGGATACACACCTCCATCCAGGGGATGATGGAGGTGCAACCTTTACATTGCATTTTTTTTCTCTCCATTCATTCTCCAACAGAATTGAAGTGTTTTTTTAACTTTTGTTAATTAACTAAAATACAGTAATAACTTGTATAACACTCATAACATAACATAACATAACAACATAATTTATTAGCCTACAAGCTACTTTATAATTTTATTTCTTATTTCTCTAATTTATAACTTAATAATAATAATGATCTTATACCTAATGTACGTGTAGGTACTTATTTTATATTACTTATTCCTAATATTAGTTACTTTAACAATATTTTTAACATAATATCTCTTACAATTCCAGCTATACTATTGATATTTACATCTATTCCGAGGTTTTATTCTATATCGAACTTGCTGTGGCCGTATATAGGGCATTCCGTTATAATGTGCAGGACACTTTCCTCCTCTGGGTCACAGAGACACGAGGGGTTGTCCTTGCACCGGAAACGATGCAAGTACGAGCAAACCCTCCGTGCCCTGTCATTAATTGTGTTAATTTGGGATCTACGTTCAGTTCTCTAACAATGAGGTAAGCATCCACTGTGTCGGGGAAGAAATTTTTTGTTAATGAAGCGCATTCTTCTTGTTTAAATCGCCGATTCCATTCGTCAAGCGATTCCATATGGATTTGTCGCTTCACGATTGAAACCGGGCACCTGTCGTAACTGGGTTTGGTTTTGATCCGAAGAACAACAATTTTAGCCAACTCATCCGCTCTTTCATTTCCCACTAACCCCGCGTCATTGCACTATTTACTAAGCACTAGGTCAACTAGCGTACTAATTTATCAATTTGAAAAGGATGTTAGTGAGCTGCTAGTGCTATCATCTGATTGGTGGAAATTTTTACACGCTATTTTTGGTCAAAAAGCACGCTATAGATTGTATAATGAAATGGGGTCGGGATGTTCGGGTGAATACAAATAAAAGCAGTTAAAACTTTTTTTAATACATTTCCATAGGTAAATGTGCAAATATACATATAACAATACATAAGGAGATATGTGAGAAGCAAGAGCAGTTTAGTATTTTTAAAACATGGCCCCCCGAGTCCTGACTGGTTTATGAGATAAAATATTAATTAATTTGGTTAAGAAACTGAAATACTAGAAAATACTAGTAAATAGAGTAGTATATATCAGATCTGGTAAATTTAACTTCGAAGCGTAAAGTATTTTTTAATAATTTGCATTTGAAAAAGAATCTAAGATTCGATCCCCCAGTGTCGTCCGTCTGTCACTAGGGTGTCCCTAAAATTCTTAACGGTTTAAAACTTCAAGGGGGCCGAAAATTGGGGAGAAGCTCCTCAGTTCGTTGCGTTTGTACTTTTTATGTGCCTATCTATAGATTAGTTTATAATGTTTTTACACAAAATAGGTATATATTTGTTTTTCTAATTTTTAATAACGACTTAAATAATAAAGCATATTTCTTTTATTCATATTTTTTTCTCTTCCCTGACAGCGATATAACTGTTTTCAGAACATTCTTTATTAAAATAACACAGTTCCATTTACGACAAAGCTTCTCACCATTCCATGGATTCACTTTCCGGGCCCATCGCGTTACATGGAGAGGAGTGCAAACAATGCCCGGGACATGCGACCCAGGTGTAGGTTTAAGGGCCCCTTTATGATACGCAAGCACGCTCGCCTTCACTGTCCACACTCCTCTCTCTACTTAACCAAATTTGGAACGAACCTAATACTGCCGCCTTTGAAATACGTTCTAGAATTGAACCATGATGCATGATCTAGAAAAGCCTCTCTCTCTTGTACACCTAGCACTAACTACGTAATTTCCTTTTTTAGAGTTTTGTACCCAAAGGGAATAGTTTTACTAAGAATTCGATGTCCGTCAGTCCAATTGTCTGTGTCCACTCTCCAGGCTATAATGTATCTCAGGTGACACCGTAATAGCCAGACAGCTAAAATTTCCACAGATTAGGTATGTATTTCTTCTGCTGATATAACAACAAATACTAAAAATAAAATTTTAAAAATATTGAATTAAATCTTTATTTGTTAAAATTTCCTGAATTGCTATACCTATTATTCGAATAAGTCACTTTAATTTTTACAATGCACTCATCTTGGAATGTCTTACACGATCAACGAAACTAAAAGAGATACATAGAAAATTATAAAGTTGACATAATCATTTTATAATAAAACTAGCTTTTTGCCTGCGGCTGCGCACGGCTTAAATTAGTAGAAAAACAATTTCCCTTTCCTTTTTTGTATTGTCTTCTATATGACTTGTTTTAAGTGATACAATCACAATTACGAAATCGGCAGACATCGCTGTCTGTCACTGTCAAAAGTCTATTTAAAGTTTTTAATAAGGATACAATATTAGGTACCTACTGTATTTTTTTTAGGACTGTCTTACTTAAACGCCCTTTAAATACTTTTTAAACAGAGTAATTAATAACCATTTTAACCACATATCACTTATAGATTTTCATGGAAAATAATCAAAATATGACCATGTAAACTTGAGGAATTCTGAGCCACACAATCGACGTTATTCGTCGTTCCACCATCAACTTGCAGGTCTGGTTTTATTTAAAAAAAAAAACTATTTCAAATGCTAAATAATATGTATTAGACATTCCGTTAGCTATGTCCATTTACAAAATTTTCAATACTGAACATTCACAAAAGCCATTTTTGAAACGGTTTGCACGGTTCCATACCAGAGTGCGCTGGCCGGCCGGTACCGCTGCAATCGCGATGTCCCTATATCTTAAATCTATAATATCTTAGAAAATATTCACTTAAATTATCCACCCCCGGTGACGCTGTAACAGCCACTTTAGCTAAAAGCAATAGACATGACAAAAAAAATCACTAATTACAGGCTATAAAGGGCTATATTGTTCCATATTCAATGTAAAATGTATTTAAGGTACTCTATTAGACAATTATTAATGCTGTTTTGCTTAAAATCGCTTCGTAATTATTTCTCGTAAAAATAAAGGATAAAATTGGTTATTGTGGGTTATTCGTAAGATATTAACATATACCATCGCGGACTTTCTTGTAGAACTTTTTAAGGTAGGTAACATTCAGTTTTTTAACTTACATATAAAACATATAACAGTTTTAAAAATATAATCACTAACAAACTAACACTCATTCACTCATTGTAACTTATATCAGTTAGGTAATCAAACTTACCCTTATTTCTCTTACAAGTAATATATTGATATATTGATATATATTGATAATATGTTGCTAGGCGCCTCGCCTGTTGCCGCCATGGTGACCACTGACCACCGTTGATATTTTCCACCACATTATATTGACATATGGAACAGCCACAAAGTTGTTTTTTAATTATATAGATTTGTATTACTGTTTTATTATTATTTACTTTGCCATCCAGAAAGCAAATACAAAAAAACTATATTTTTCTTTTTCTTGGTAGGCATAACATAAAAAAATATTAAACAAGCATCTAACTCTTTCCTTTAATTATCTGATGAAACATTATCATAAAATTAATTCACACGTTGTTTATGGATTCTTCATAAACTAATAGAACAACTTGCAGTTCTATCAAAATAGTATAATACTCAATATGAAAATAACAGGTAAGAATATGTTAGCTAAAAATGTATTTATTTGATTCGAGTTTTTCAAATAACCCGCCATACTTCTCAAACTGTCATTCTTATCGATATTTGAATTTGGCGCCACCCCATAATGCCAACATTAACATAGAAGTTAGGGTATCAGTCAGAAGATATAAACAGTTTTTAATAGAATTCACATTAATACTTTTTGGAGGAATTATTATGCCTTTTTAATTTGATAAGACTGCAATAATTAATTATTTAAGGTTCCTTGGAGAAGATTAGTATTTTTAGATTAAATAATTATTTCAACTTTTTATTTTCTTTTTATCACTTGTATTAATACAAATGTGTTTGCTTTAGAGTTTGAGCTTTCAAAACGTAGAAACAAGTCTTAATAGGCTCAGTAGATTTAAAGTTTTGCGCCGTCGTGGAGACAGACAGATAGACATGAAATGAAATATACATCTACATTCTATTTGATGTAAAAAATTTTGATATATATATTTTTTAAATATGTTTTAGCAGTGATTATGTTAATAGAATTAAAAACAATTTACTGATCAGACCTTGCTTTGTAATTTACTATCCATATAAATATAAAATGGCACTTTTACTTTTATATTTATTAGTTATTTATCTAATTACTTACGAAGGTGTGTTTTTTACAAAAAAACTAAAAGATTTGTAACAGTTGGTAACTTCTGAAAAGTTCCACTTTTGGGGTTACTAATGTTGGTATGCTTGTCGCCACATTACGCGCACATGCGCAGAACGACAGGTGGTCGGCGACTCGACCCAGCTATTCCGACCGAACATCGACTTCTCATGCTCATCATCAGCCGCTATCGTGCCCAAGCAAGAACGATATGCAGTGCTTTGTGTTGAAGTGGTCGTGGTGACATGGCGTCCGTGTTTTAAGTGTTGTAGAAAGTGTTAAAACAATCAAAATTTTGTTTATTTACAATGAATGTGAATTATGACCGTGTTTGTCGACTGTGCTTGTCATCTAGATGCGAATTATTACCGATATTTCCTACCACCAGTTCGGATGATTTGGAACCTCCTGTCCTTGCTTCAAAGATTAATGATTGCGTGTCAGTGCAGGTACGTAATGTGCTAAATGTTTTTCAAAAAGGAGTTTTTAGTGAAAGTAGACCCTTGGTGTACGTGAGAACTCGTCATCCGGCTCAGTTCGTTTAATGACAGGCAACGCTGCGTCTAGGTGGAGATGTCGTAAGAACGTCCACCATTTTGTAATGCTCCAAAGCTATCGTTCGACTCGTGGCCGTGTCGCGTCGCACTTCGTGCAGCCGGCGAGGAATGCTCGTTAGATGAGGGTCGGTTTGGTCATTTTTCCCGCAGGTTCGACTGGGAAGGGGACCTAGATATTGCATGTCGTTGGCCATCGGGCGTATTGATTTATCGGACGAGCAGACCAGTGCAGCTCGTCCCTCGAAATCGGAACGAGCGTCGGTGTCGGCGTGAGTGCGCCGTGCATGTGTGTGTGCCTATATCGAGCGGTAAACCTCGAGGGGCTCGCTGGCGGCTGGTTGCCACTCGACTCGCTTCTACTTATTCGGTCGAGCAGCAGGCGCTCGTCGCTCGCTATACCTACGCCTACTTAGTTTCTCCTCGCGTATCTATACGAGGCGCGGTTTCAACTCATGTATGACTACAGTATGATGAAACGCGCGCGTTATTTGCCTTTCGTGAAATGATTGTTGGTTATATTTTTTCCAGATAAGCGAAAATGACGACCTGCCAACCAATGTCTGCAGGAAATGCATTGACAATGTCAATAACTGGCACATATTTAAGACAGTATGTGAAAGAACACAAAACAAATTACAATCATTTTTAAATAAGGAGAGTAACCAACTAGAAGAGGTGGGTTCACTAAGTTTTGAGATATTGTTGTATGCTTAAAATTGACAGTTGAATATATTTTTCCATTACATGGATTTTCAGGTTAAAATAAAAAATGAACCTTTATCTGATGAAGCTTATGATGAAGGAGTGGTTATTGATGGATCATATCCTGATAGTGAGGTAATTAATTTTCTTTCTATTATATTATTATATTCCTTGTCTATAAGTAAGATTTTAATCTTTATGTATTAGCCATCATTT
The DNA here is from genome assembly GCA_959347355.1 of Napeogenes inachia. Taxonomy (NCBI): domain Eukaryota; kingdom Metazoa; phylum Arthropoda; class Insecta; order Lepidoptera; family Nymphalidae; genus Napeogenes; species Napeogenes inachia. The sequence continues at coordinate 11,160,203 of OY365791.1, read as the reverse complement.
ATGCAGATTGACCTTACATTTAGAGTCAAGGACTTTAGAACTTGGTTTGCCATATCATCAATTCCACATGATAAAAGTATAGAAAAATATTATTCAATAACATGAACATTAATGTGTTTATTCAATATAATTCATTCATTCATATATTCTTTATTGTACACCACAAAATATAAAAAAAAGTGAAAACACATACAAGTAACTAAAAAGAAGTACAACAGGCGGAAGTACAATAATCTTACTAGTACTATGTAATATAAATGAAATGTGGTTACAAATAGACAGTTTTTAATAAAATATATTATAATATTTCCAGAATGCTACTTCAGCAAGTAAAGTTCAGCCAGAGGGACCACCCATTTTGGCATCACTGGGGCTCACACCGAGAAGTGATAAGGTAAAGATTGCGTCCATGTCTTATCATTACAGTACTCATCCTATACAGTTGTTTGATATAACATGTAATATGACACTTCAACTTGTGCACTCAAGTAAAACATCTAAATTAGCATATTTAACAGATATTTGGGATATTAGTTAGAGAATAGTTTAACTGAATTAATTTCATCCACAGAAATATATAGATCCAAGGATGGATTGGCAACGGGTCCAAGCCATTTTCAATATTGTTCAAGAAAGTGATGTCATTGACTCACTTCAGTCTATGGAAGAATGTGATGTGGTACATCAATCTGATCATGAATCAGATTCTGAATCAGAATTATGTAACGATTCTGTTGATGATTTCTTAGATAACAAGAATGGATATGTATGTAAAAATGGAAATATTGTGTCAAAAACTCCTAAAGAAACTTCAGCCGGCACAAATATTAAAATTAAACAGGGTATTGAATTGAGGAAACGGAATTTACCTGTACTCACAAATTGTGCTCGACCTAAAAATGCTTGGCAAATGCTGTTTACTGATGATCTGTTGGATCTTATTGTTACTTCTACAAATAGAAAAATACTTAGAAATAATAATGAAATTGAAAGCACTAGTATTAGTGAAATAAGAATGATAATTGGAATTCTATATTATCATGCTATAATGAGACCCACACACCAGGAGTGCAGCGACCTCTGGCATAATGAATATGGAGCAGTTTGTTTTCAAAATGGAATTACATATCAGCGTTTTAAATTTCTACTACAAAATTTAAGCTTTGACAATGAGGATAATGATAGCATTGTACAATATGACATCATGAAGCGTATGAGGGAAGTGTTTGAGATATTTGCTTTAAATTGTAGAAATTCAGTTAATATAGGCAATCTAGTTGTTATTGATGAAATCATAGGACCTGTTCAGGGTCCCTGTCCATTTAGATATAGTATAAAGAATAAAAAAGGTCTTAAACTTGTACTTTTGATTGACCCAGTTAACTTCTATGTGTCTAATTTGGATGTTATAACTGATCCTTATTTTGGGTGTGAAGATATTGTAGGAAAATTAGTTCAACATATAGCTGGCACTGGCCGAACTGTTATAATGGATAGTTGGTTTACGTCACCAACATTAATTAAAAAGTTAAAAAGTCAATACAATCTGTACAGCATTGGAGCTCTTCACAACAAAGCTGAAATTATACCACCCTTTTTTTTATCTCACTACAGAAAAGATATCCCATTTCTCAGTGGATTTTTAGACCAAGATATGACTCTCAATTCTTATGTAAATCATTCGAAGGTTATTAACGTTCTCACTAATGATCCTAAATATTACAAGCGCGGTAATACTAATCAGGGATCAGCGGCTGTTATTTACAAGAAATATCAACCATCTGTGGAGGTGCTAGATGTTTTAATGCATTATTATACAACCATGCAACATACAAATGACTGGACATTATCATTATTTTTCATGCTTCTTAATATAGCATCAATAAATGCTCAAGTAATTTGGAGTATGCATCAGAAGAGAGATGTGGTACAACGACGTATATTTTTAAGAGAACTAGCGTTGAGTTTGATGGAAACAAATGAACCAATGCCGTTTTTCACTGATGTTGAACAAAAGAAAAGAAGAATTTTCATACCCAGAGACAGTTTAGGGAATGCCATTAAATGTAGGAAAAGATGTAGACTTTGTGTCATTTCGCATAAACGAGATCGCCGAACTCGACAAATATGCAGTAAATGTGGTACTTACATCTGTAGGGAGCACACTTTAAACTTCTGCACCAACTGTGTATCTTAAATGCAATCTTATTACCCTATGCTTAATAATAACATTGTTAATTTATAAGAGGAAGTGTCATATTACTAGAAATATATATAGATATTTATTATTATTAAAAAATATTATTTATTTTAAGAATTTGATAGTATGTTAAAAAATACTTTATATTGTTGGTTATTTTTTAGTTCTTAGTTAAACAAAATAAAAAAGACAAAGTATAAAACTACATTCCATATATTCACCAAGTAAATTGTTGACACAGCTTGAATTTATATGAAGTCCAGGAAGGATTTTAATTTGATTTATGTTAACTATGTTGTAATAAAGTCTGTAAATATGTCATACTGTTGTATTTTCTTTGAATTTAAAGTTCCCTTGTAACATATGGCTCATTTATAGTAAATAATACATTAAAATATTAATATTTTCAGGGGATGGATAGTGAAAAAGACGAGGATTACGAAGACGAGGAAGAAATGGATCAGCAACAATTTTCCAATGTTCCAAGTATGCCTGAAGTTTCAATAACTGTCATGAGACCTAGTGGTGAAACACTCCACGCTCGTCAAGGCATTCAAGAAATCGCCTCCAAAGATTGTCTCGTTTGCGGTCGGTCCTATAGATACTCTCATAATGCCCGAAGGCATGAACTTAACGCTCATAGTTTTGACAGATATACCAATAAAATAACCAATAAGAAATCTCAGTCACACATGCAACCAAAATTCAGACCAAACCCATTTAACCCTAAAGCTCGTTTAATGCCAAATCCGATTAGCCACAAAATGCAATTTAATTCTAAATCGATGTCGGGAAGAAATATGCAACAAAGAGTTGTTGCACCACCTAAACCAATTCCGATCAAAACATCTAAAGCTTCGCAAAATAACTTGCCATACCCGCTTCGTATTAAAGCCTTAAAAGATTTACAAATAAAGAAAAAAGAACCGCAAATTTTGAAAACATTGCTCACATCTAAACCTGAAGTGTTGGTATCTGAGCCTGAAATAATTAATTCTGGTCCAGAAAGCCCCGAGACATTAATTTCCGAACCGG